>OV816029.1:63216492-68016492 GCA_929113105.1 Agrypnus murinus | reverse complement strand
TTTATTTTGTATAACAAGTTGATATGAAATAACAACTTCAATATAAAACAAAGAACGCTTTGGATGGCACAATAACAGTTTTTATTGAATTCTCAAAACTTACAGTTATGCAGATACGACCTTTATTCTTAACAGGACAGAATAGTGTTTTTATAGTTTGTTTGAATTTTGGATTTATCGCATTATCAACGATTTTATACAGTAACTAACTGACATCTAAAACTTTATGACTACTTTATAATATATTTATATTTTGTCTACAAGTTAACAAGAATTATCAATTATAATAGAATTTTATGTATACATATACTAAAAAAACATTCTGAAGGTAGGTGAAGTTAATTTGCAGAATTAATGAACTAAAACAAAAGTAAATATTTAATTCGGAAATAATTTACAAAGATATTGTGCACTTATCTTTGGGACTGTTTGCATTGAATATAAAATAAACAATACAAATATTCTATACTTTTATATCAATTTGAAAGTTATATGTTTGATAAAATCTAGGACAGAAGTGTGAAACGTTAAAACATAAATTAGTGGAAAGAGAAACTTGTGTTAAACTTCTCGGTACTATAAAAATTGTAGAGTTTTGTCCTCAAAGTTTCTTCAAAAATAAGAGTTGGTCGAAATAGTATATGATAGTAACATATATGCAATTTATAACAGTTCTATAAAATAAAAATTAACATTTCATAATTATTCATAACATTGTAAATTGATTTCTTTCTGGTGGTTGTTCTGAAAATGTGTTTAGTCCGTTACCCATAATAAAATAACAAAGGATCGGTCACACTTCTTTGCAGTAGGAGTCATTCCTCCTTAGATGTTTCTACAGTTCTTTGTTATTTTATTAGGAGTAATTTAGCAATATCTATCCATTTGACTTTGAAGTCAAAGATGTGAGCTTAAAATTTATACCGGACTACCTATAAT
This sequence comes from Agrypnus murinus, assembly GCA_929113105.1. Classification (NCBI taxonomy): domain Eukaryota; kingdom Metazoa; phylum Arthropoda; class Insecta; order Coleoptera; family Elateridae; genus Agrypnus; species Agrypnus murinus. The sequence continues at coordinate 68,015,553 of OV816029.1, read as the reverse complement.
AATAAGATTATAGGGGTTGCGCATAGTTTTTGCTGTCATAAATTATATATAGGTGCATACACGTCCTAGGTATTTAGCATCATAAATCATTTGAAAATATCTTTTATATTCGATACGACAAATATTTTGTGATATTTCTTTATAATTAATAAGAGGATATTGATTTAAATATTTGAATTAAAATTAGTTTTCAGATAAAATTCAAGGTAGTAGCAATAATAATTACTAGAATAGTTCTATAAAATAAAATAACAAAAGTTTACCGTCAGATTTGAGTTTTCTAGGCCAAAATAAAAAAGATACTGTGGTTTATAGATACTTAAGTTTTCCAGGCACACTTTGAAAACATTTGCCCTATTAGTAGGTTATGCCAATTTATCAAATTAAAGAAGCAAATTAAAAAATATTTTTAGTACCTAATTAGAATCTAATCCTCCAATATAGCTAGATATATTAAAAACAGTTACATATAACTAGTACCTGCTTCTCTACTTTATCAGGGGTAAACAATTCCATCAACAAATAATTTTCTTATTACAATGCAAATGTAAATTTGATATCAAAATATATTTCGTATACGTTATTAATACGCCTTTTATTACGCGAGCTAACTATTCCTTTAATAAATAATTTTTCCATATTTATTATAAACAATCTACATAAAATCCACATCCTGTCAGTTTGTTTGTTACCGAGGTTTGCTTCGTACTTTCCTGGACATATAGGAATGATGTAGAAAATCACAACTTGGAAAATTTAGGAAGGAGTATATTTGGGGGTTTTTAATATCTACTGTTAAACAGGCGTTTTTTACATATTTCTGTGCCTGTTGTTAGATTCTCAAAATTCCAATCCGCTGACCCTAAATTGGTACCCGAGACATAAGACCTGAAAGTTCGAAAATTGTTAATTTCCAGTTGATTTCAGCGAAATTTGGCATCCGGTAGTTTTGACTTTGTTAAACCAGATGCTGTAAATCTGACCTAGATATGCAGTTAAATGAAGTTAAATCTTTATAAGTAATTCTTTTTAATGTTAGTTCAGAATCAATAGTATCTATTGAGATACTATTGATTCTGAACTAACATTAAAATGAATTACTTAAGCATGATTGCATGCTTTTAACTGGATATTTATACAAAATATATGTCACTCATGTTTTGAAGTTTTTTAGGTTGGTTCCTTATTGCATATCTAGGTTCAATTGACACTTGTCTGGTACATGAAAGTTAAAATTCACTTTTCTTAAACCAAGTTTATGAACGTCTGCTTTTACAGCTTCTTTTCAGTTTGGCTTTATTCCATTAAATATTACTAAATATCTTTAACAGTATTTCGAGAATATGTACTACAAATAGCAATTTGCAGTCTCACCCCTCTCCCCAAATATAAATAGAGATAATCATTCAGTTAATGTTTATTTTTTACATAGTACATTAAAAATATTAACTAGAATTTTACAATTAAAATTACAATTTACAATTAAAAACAGGATTTTAATAGACCTATTTAATTACCTATTTTAAGTAATTTGCACTTCAAGATTCATGTTCTGTATAATAAACTAATATTTAGGCCTATTCTCGCCAGGCGATATTGGAGTGCTAACACCCACGTGAAGCTTTTAGATGTCATGCAAATATCAATTCAGTGTTAGGTAATCGGAATTTCAGAAAATCTTACAACAGGGTCGGTTTGGTTTAACAGGTTCAAAATCACCAGATGACGAATTTTGTAGAAATAAGATTGATAAATACAAATTTTTGATCTTTCGGGCACCATGCAGGTACCACAATGGGATACGGCGATGGTCACAAGGGCAGTAAAAATTCATAACCGGAGTGCTGTCGAAGTGAAATAAAAATTCAGAATTGCAGGCCGGATAGCAGCGTTTGTTAATCAAATTAAGTTTCGATGAATACAGACTACACCGTATTAAAAATTGTAACGAAAATATTGTTTCCCCTACACTTGAGTGTCTCTAGTCTGGGTGAACGGCCAAGCAGTAGTTCGAGGTGTCGGACGGATTAGTATTCGAGACTAGACCCAGTATGCCAGAGGCCTGGGCAGTCGTTAGAGGTGTCGACGAGCACTAGCATCCGAGACTAGCTTGGGGCAGACCATACTGCGTTCACTCATAAAACTGGCTGTTGTCTACCCAATCCCAGGTTTAACCTGAGCAACGAATGGCAACGATAGGCAACCTCGCTCCAACCAGTGAGGTACTGCTAGCATTTGTTTAGCAAGTGCGTGCTGATTAAGCGTGTCTCAACTACTTCCTCTTAGAAGGAACGTGGAGATAAAGTCTCACGACAGGCACTTCACGTAAAACAACCTTGGAAATCATGTCTCTCATCTGGCTATCTCTGTTAAATGAACATGGACGAATCAATAAGATTAACAGACGAAACAATTTCTACAAGATTTGAAGTAAGAGTTTTGGGCAGTTTTCTGTTAGGAAAAAGATCATTTTCTTCATCCGACATGGAAGTGAACTTAGAAAAGAATTTATAAATAATTGTAAACACAAGTATATAATCAGAGCATTCTAGTCAAGTAAATGTAAGCCTTAAAAGAAAAGTATTTGAGGATGCTCTCATCCTACAGTCACAAGAGTACAGATTCACAGGCAAATTCAAGTAGCTATTGCTTTTAGAAAAAAATGTTAGATTGCATAGCAATAAAAGATTACACGTTTTAACTATGTAAAAAGAGCATTAAGAAATTATGAAATATACGCCAGAAAAATAATTATCATCTCGACCATGACAACTGTAGTCCCAACATGCAGTTAATATATCCATTTTATCGCCCATATTTAAATCATAACTATCATCGCAATCAGGTCATGCTGATTTTGAAATCTAATAACAAGATCGGTCAGATTTAACAGGGTCAGAATCGCCGGATACTGAATTTTGCACGTACCATGCAGCTACCAATTTAGGATCGGTGGATCGGAATGTCGAATATTTGGTAAGGTTTAAAAATTCTGGATACCGATTTTTTTTTAAATCGACTAGTTAATAACAATTCTGAAGCTTTCAGGCTCCATCCAGGTACTAATTTATGGCCAGCCGACCGGGATTTCAAAGACCTAATAACAGGATTAGCTTAAACAGGGTCAAAAACCTCGGATACCGAATTTTGGAGCAATTGACTTGAAAATAACAATTTTAGAACATCTGCGTATCATTTGGATAACGATTTAGGGCCCGCCGACAGGAACTTGTAAAATTTAACAACAGGATCACGTTTCACAGGATGAACAATCTTCAGATATTCGACCTTATATGTACACTCAAAGAAAAAGATGGGTAAAATCAACTAAAACAAGCCTATGAATTTGCGCCTATCCACCTTTTCAGTTGATTTAGCCGCATTTAATTGGTTAAGTAACAAAATAAAGGTTGTTTAAGTGATAACGTTGAACAGGTTCATCAATCTATGTTTGTGTTGTAACACAATAATCTACATATAAAGATAGTTAAATTGTACTTCTTTTGTAGGTAGTCCAAAGGAAAGAATAGGTTATTTCAAACAAATGTATGGGTTATTAATCAAAATTTACGTTCATGTACAATCATAATTATTACCTTACAAAATATTGTTCAAATTAAATAGAATAATTTGGTTGGTCAACGAAAAATGTGGGTAAACTTTATAAATAAACAAATCCATAGTTTAATTTTATTAGTTTTCACCGATTAAGAAACCTATTGGACGATTAGATTAACTAAATAATTTGGTTGTTCTTATTTTGAACTGCAACAAATTTCCTACCGTTGTTCTAACAGTAACCGAGCGGTTTGCTTCAACTGAGATCATGTTTATACTTACTAAATTTACCAATTTGTTACTCAACAACTTTTTTAGTTGAATTAACTAACCATATTTTTTTCAGTGTATCATTCTGGTGCAAATCTAGGGTTAACCGATAGAAATTTGTTTAACGGTATTAAAAACTCCCGAATATCGATTTTCAGTACAATTGAACGAACTTTATCTTTTGCATAAGACTTTCTCAGGACCACAGGTTTGGCACTTTTCTAAATTTTGTATGACATACAAAACTTTGTGGCATTAATATCTCAAGGTCGCTATAAATGTACTTTGACATTGAAAATATCAAAAAGTGTTATTTGAAAGTTCTTTGGGCCAAACTGAAATGGTTACCTCTTACAGGAGCTGAGAAAAATGATGATGAAACGTGAGTTTTTGTAATCACTCGAACCGTGGTTTTGCATTTTTTTCTATTTTATTATAGAGTCCTAAACAAAAAACCGAGCGATTGAAAAATCTGAAATTTAAAGATCTCGCTCCATTTTATGTGTAGAACCAGTATTGTTCATTCCATTACAATTACTTGAAGTATAGTCTCAAAACAGAAATTTTTTACCGTGTAATTTTATAATATACATAACTATCAATTTATTTATAAGTAGCATTGTTTTTGTTGGTTAAATCACGGAAAAAATGACTTTTAGGAGTAGTTTACCCTTGATAACCATTTTTTAAAATTAAAAGTAACATAGTACCTACTTTTCTACTTAATACGGGTTTTTTTCATCAGCTTCAATTAACTAATTTCGATTTTTATGCAAATTGTCCCTTTGCATTGCTAAGTTTAAACATCTTTCTACCAAAAGTTAACCTATAGAAGAAATACAATACAATAATACACAAGATTTGGAAAGACGAGAATAATTCTAAGAAATATTTTTTACCACACGTGGTGAGTGACAAGTAAGGGCGGAAGCTGATGGTCAAGCATTGTCGTTCCTTTATTATTTTCGTAAACATATGTATGATATTTTTTAAAACGTTTTGTAAATTTAATGTGGATATTTTTACTCATTTGCGTTTAATTACTACAACTATGCGATTCGTAATTTACTATGCTTATATTTAATTTAAAAAGGGACTCTTAGAAGGATTTTACTATTACTACAACTTAAGGGTTACTATTAAACTTTCTAATTGATGTCTACAAAAACTACATTTTAAGCGTTCTAATTATCAGATCTAATAATTAAAGGACTACGTAAATTTGAAAGATTTTATCGTCAGCAAATTATATAATGACAAACGACGGAATTTCTAAAAAACAATATGCGGGACAGTACGTTTTATATTTTGTTTCATCTTTACAATTCCGCTATCATTAATAGAATTTAAAAAAGAAATGGAAATATTCAAATAAGAATTTCAATCTTCATCTTTTATTAACTAAAAATATAAAAAAATATGTACGTAGCTATATCACTTCGGATTAAGCATTGAAACAGTTTTGTTTATTATGCAACACAAAAATTCTAAGGCCAACATTATCTTTCTCGTTATATTTATATTTGATATTTCCACGTTATAAAGTTATACAGTGTGTTTTACAGCTTAACACCCATGTATTTTTGTTATTTATAATCGAATCCATTTCAAATTTTTAACAGGTACCTATAGAGCCCCTCAAAATTTGCGGGTAATTAAGAACCCCATTTATTATAAACCACTAGCCTTCTACCATGAAAGATAAATGCAAAAAATTGAAAAACATATTAGGCCTTGTTTAATCGCCCCTCGAAAACACCAGGACCTAATTTTGATTAAAATATCCTTACTAATAATAATTATTTTAAATTTCAACTTGACACCTCCGTATTTTTGTTATTTACAATCAAAACAATTCCAAATATAAATACAAATTTATACAAATATATATTTTATGAGGTATAGCACTCCTTAAAAGCGATTTGAGTGTAATTAAAAACTCCATTTATTATAAACAACCAGTCTACTACGATCGAAGATAAATGCAAATAATCGAAGAAGCATAATAGGCTTTGTTTAAGCGTAGAAGCTACGTTACGAAATTCCCTTCTGGGCTACCTGAAAACCTCAAAACCAAATTTTGGTTAAAAAGTCTTCAATAATAATTATTTTAAACACATTATTAGAATTGTATTAAAATTTTTATTTCAGCTTGACTCCCAGGTATCCTTTGCTATTGTCAGGTATAGAACTAAACCGTTAAAAGAGATTTGTGTATAATTAAAAAGTTCATTTATTAGTTACCACTAATAATCGAAAAAACATAGTAGGGCTTGTAATCTTACAGAAAAATTATTTGAAATAAATTGTAGAATTAAAATTATTTTATTTTTTGGCGGATTTTAACCAAAATTTCGTTTTGGGGTTTTTAAGTAACAAATTACCGCAAACGAGTTTTCCGATTAAACAAGGCCTAATACTATTTTCGATCATTTGCATTTATCTTCGATCGTAGTAGTTTATAATAAATGGGTTTGTTAAATGCATACAAATTGATTTTAAGGAGATCTATACCCGATAAAAATTTGACACCGATTCGATTATAAATAACAAAAATACAAACGCGTTAAGCTGTAAAGCAAAACCCAGTGTATCTAACAATGTAAATACGTTAGAGAGCACAAAAGATAAATGATGAGACATATCACAATACGATGGATGGTTAGCGCCGAGCATGAAATTTTAATAGATGACCTAAGATGAGTGTCAGCGTGTCTATCGCTAAAGCGTATTTCATGATTACTTGCAGTTTAAAACGTTGCCAAACTGACGGACGCACAAGTATCGGAATGCTGTACCAGACATATACACCGCCGTATATTTTAAAAATCACGAGCGCCCCTAGTGACGAAACGGTAGAACCAATATTTAAGGAAAGATTTCCACTGTGGTATCTTTTCTGCGTCCGAAGTTGTTGTTTATACAGCCTAAACTACTCTCAATAGGAAGCTGAAGGTTGTGGCACGGAAAGACCCGACAGCAGCAAATGTGTGCAATCTACTTTCCGGTGCTCTATGTGTTACGATAAGGGAGAAAACGTAGGAAGATGATTGTGCGTCCGTATATGGACGCAGAAAGGTGGTGGACGCAGAATCATATGTATTTTCACAATGTACGGACGCAGAATCATTGGAGAGATTTATATATATATATATATATATATATATATATATATATATATATATATATATATATATATATATATATATATATATATATCAATGATTAGAAGTAATAATGCGCGTAGAGATATACAAGAAAGAGTTATAATAATGGGATATCGCGCAACAGAGAAGAAAGAAAAAATAAGTTGCAGCCGTCTACACGTGTTTCACACTTATTAGTGGTCATCAGGACGGCATAGCAGATGGAATAAATATAAAAGCAACTTTCTCAGAAAGATGTAACAACATGGTTGGCTGCTATCAGTGAAACCTTGTGTTGTTTCATCTTTCATAATTTAATTTCATTTATGTTGTTATTTGTATGGACCTTGAATAAGCATCGTTGAATGTCTAAAATCGTAAAAACAGATTTTACATTTGAATTTTTCTTCTATTGTAAATAATTTCTTATGTAAATTTTATATGTATCAGTTACCTAGTGTAATTATGTATTCATATTTGCAAAGGATTGAGCTGCAGATCATGTGTATCCATGTAATTAAGTTTTAATGAGATTTCTTCATCGTCAATCGTTTTTGTTAATTTTCTCAGTTATGATTAATTTTAGACTATAAGTGTCTGATGTTGTTCCCAAGCTACATTTCTATCTTTTTAGATTTAAGATTAGTGTTAATTACAAACATCTGTTTTTTGATAGTGACGTCATAAATGTAGGGTGTAGATTTTGTTTTTTTAAAATTTGACATAGTCGTCAATTGTTTTGCTAAATTATATAAAAAGGCCAGGAAAAATTAACAAATTCAGTCGATAAAACGCTTTGGTTGAATCCACGCTCGACTCAAGACCAAAAATTTGTAAAATAAAGTGAGGTTAACTGATAACCATATGTTTTCATAAACACGTCAAATGTAAACAAACTATTTATGGAATAGTTACCTGGATATTTACATAAATTAAAGAATGTTTATTTTCGTTCTTCAACAATTGTATGGAATTGTGAATGATTTATTTGTTAAATTAAATCAAGAAGATTTTTGTTTCCATTATTGATTTGGATAATCGACTTGCCTACATTTTAAAGATCAGCTGTCTGAATTAAATGCAGTATTACCAATTGTAAAAGATTGAAGTGGATCTCGACGTACTTTATATACAAGGTTGGTCAAAATAAAAGGACATGGTTAAATTTAACAAATAACAAAATCATAAAGACAATCTTAATAAATTCAGAATTTATTTTTTTTATTTTAAAAGTTTTTCAATAACAAAATTCTACCAAATAAATAATTTAAATTTGTTTATAAAAATTTAATTGTCATAAGATAAATTTATTTTAACAATTGTAAATATTTTTAACTGATAGCATTAATTAATGTCAGTTTGCTCAAATGGAGAACAGTTATAACCCTATGTCAGGTTAATAACGAATAATTTACACATATGAGCAAGCTCAAGGAAGATTTTCCTATACTTTTTAATTGTTCTGTTAAATAAATTTTTTTGATTTTCTTTTGAATTAGATTTTTTTAATTTTCAATAATAAAAATAATGACTGTGTTTTCAATTTATCTATGTGTTTATTTGATATGTATGCAAGCATCCATTTCTTTTTCTTCTCACATATATAATTTAGTTTGCTGTTGTCCAGTTGCGGAAATCCAAGTGTCTTGGTAGTAAGTTCTTTTCTTCCAGGTATAAGAATCAATAAGATTTTATTATTTCATTTATCTCATGCTCTATCGAAATTAAACCTGAGTCAGTCCATTGGGAGTGAAAATTGGGAGGAAATATTAGGGTTATATTTTTATTTTATTTATTAAATTTCATTGCATATGTTAATAGCAACCAACGCAAAATTATAATTTTTTATAAAATATCACCTCGATATCATACAGTTTTTTAACATTTGTTACACTTTTAGAAATAACAACATTCATAATTTTATTTAACCTTGTCAATGTTAAATTAATTTTGAAAATATCAAAAGGAAGTATCGAATTTTAGCCGTTAAACTTACTTAACTGTTTAATTGAAAAAAGATCCCTTTTTAATAAACAACGATAATTTGGGTTTTAATTGGTCTGGAAATTATGTATACATATGATTAATATTTTCGAAATTTGATTGATAAATGAAGCTGTCAGAATAATTTTTGACAGAATTGCTTAGATCAGAGATAGGAGCTGATTAACGAGTTTGTCAGGAAACGTGAACCCAAATAGAGATGAGATATATGTGGCGCTAAATTTAAAAAAGAAAAAGTAAGTTATTGAATAAAAGTTTAATTTATTTTAATTTAGATACCTACATTTTATTAATTATAGAAATTATATTTGTCGAGAAGATAATATTTTCAAATTTAAGTTATTTTCGTTGAGATATTCCAATAAAATATTAAATGAGAAGATTATCCTTTTAAATATTTTTTCTTATTTGTTATTAAATAATAATTTTAATTTGAATTGTTTTCATTTGTAATTAGTAATTAATTTTTGAATTTCTTCAAAATTTAATTTGACATCAACTTTTGTTGTTTTTATTTTCTTGTCTCAATGTAGTGGGATTATGTTACTCACTACAAAATATTTGTAACACCGGAGTATTATATTTTTATAAGGTAAGAAGTTATTTTCCTTTTCATCTCTTTTTGCAAATCTTCTTTTGTCTGTATTTAATTTTTCTTTATAAAAATAGGGGATTTTTATAAAAAAAATATTCATAGAAATATTTATTTATGAAATAGTATGAAATAAATAAAGATTAGTAAAAGTTTCACAGTTTTGTTAAAATATAACCTGACAATATTGTTTCGACAGCTATGCTGTCATTATCAAAGGTAATATAATTATAAACAAACACGTCGCTAAGGTAGATACAAAAATAGGTAACTAGATAAAATAATAATAATAATCAGAATTAAATATCTAATACTTCCAGTAACGGAGAATTACTGAGCTCAAGTTGTTCATTCATTAAAGGTACCCTGAGTTTGTGTTTGTATATCTCAAAGGCTTCTAAAATATCTAATTTGCGTTTGTTATTACAAAAATGTAGGAATTTAATATTATATTATTATATTATTAACAACTAGCACATGCAAATCATTACAATCCCAACATGATTGACACTTTAATTAAACAAAAAGATTATAGGTTAGCTATCAAAAGAATATATCCCATTGACAATCAAACAGAAGACACAAAATACACATCTATACCATATTTTGGCAAAATATCAGAAAAAATTGCACATATACTAAGAAAAACCAACAATTATAAAATAACATTTAAAACCAACACTAACACTTTTTCATTTTTATTTAATGCTAAAGACTGAAGACATGATATGAAATCGGGCATTTACCGTTTAAATTGTTCTTTTTGTAGTTCGGTATATATTGGACAAACACTTTGAAAAGTGTTTTGACATAAATCTAAACAAAAATTTTGACATAAGATATAAAGAACACGTACGTCATTACAAAAATAAACATCCTGAAAAATCTAATTACGCCAAACACCTTTTAGAACAAAATCACGCAATGACTCCTCAAAATAATATTAAATTCCTACATTTTTGTAATAACAAACGCAAATTAGATATTTTAGAAGCCTTTGAGATATATAAACACAAACTCAGGGTACCTTTAATGAATGAACAACTTGAGCTCAGTAATTCTCCGTTACTGGAAGTATTAGATATGATTATTATTATTATTTTATTTAGTTACCTATTTTTGTATCTACCTTAGCGACGTGTTTGTTTATAATTATATTGCCTTTGATAATGACAGCATAGCTGTCGAAACAATATTGTCAGGTTGTATTTTAATAAAACTGTGAAACTTTTACTAATCTTTATTTATTTCATGATTATGGAGTTCCACAAAGTAAGGCTGGAAACAATAAATATGAAATAGTAGTTTAATTGTAACGTACAAGTTACATGGTTTTTATATATTTTTAATATTGTTCGTAAAACACAGAATTAAGCATCAACGATGTTTTATTACTTGTTTAAGCACATAACAATCCCAATATTACATCCAATTCCGAAGCGCGTTCGTGCATCACAATCTATTCTAGTTTTAACAACAATGTTATTTCATGAAATAACATAATAAAATGAAGGTAAATTCTATTATCAACGTATTAATTAAAACAATTCCCAATACGCGCCAATTTAAAAATATTTGATTTATGAGTCCGCTCATTTCGTAGGAGCTGTGCACCTAGATAGTTAACAATAATTGTTCCAGATTCTTTATTAAATATTAATTTGTAATTCCACTCGTAGCGTTTTTTTGTTAACGTTGTATATAGATAATCAGAATATAGTGTAGAGATAGATACATCACAATAAAAATATGTATTTAAATATATTCACGTAAACTATTTTAAGCGCGTTCATGTTGCAACCAATGTAATATACGAAAAACTCAGTTACTACCTGGTTTGCCGGGGAATCTCCGTCGTTTGCTTGATTGATCTTTCACATAGCCTAGAAAACATTTTTGAAATTAAATTATGGTAAATTTACTTTAACTAAATATATGATTAATGTGAACTTAACGCCCTAAAAGGGTGCCCTATATAAACTTTAATTTGGTAATATTAAATTTATATACAATTGCTTTTAAATTCACGTGTTTAAATTATTTATGTAAAATTGATATAGAATTGATGTAAAATTAATATACTTAAATTTATCTTACATAAATTAACGCAAAATTTAAATAAATTTTGTTTTAAATTTACATTAAATTAGCGAGGTAATTTTTACGTTAAATGTTTATTAAATTAACCAAAAAAAATTTTAAAATCATTTTTTAATTTCTTTAGCAGTTTTCTATCACAGAGTCTTTTCTAATTAAATATTATTGCAGAGATTATTATACCAATTTATAAACGCACCTAAAACACTTAAATTAGAATTTACACATTATATCTGGTTCGAACCCACCTCCAGTTATATCTGTCTATCTAAAACCATGGTGGATGTACCGCAATTCTATATATACATAGATCTTATGAAATATGTAAATTTAGTATAAATTTAGCACATGTGTATAGGATGTTATGGAACTTGGATCATTAATTGAAATGGCAAATAGTGCAAAGAAAAATAAGCCATTTTCATTATACAAGTAAGAGAGAAAAATGAATAATAAACGCGAAAAAGGCTTTTCGTATAATTTACAAAAGCTTATTGGGTGTCACTGGAATTAGGATAGTTAAGAGCGCTGTAGCTCAGCTGATCAAAGTATGGAAAGCCACCAATACACCCCTCACCATCCACAAACTCAATAATTAAGAAAAGACGTTTGCTGTATTATGGCATCTTTCTTCCTCTTTAAATTATCGAGTGCTGAAGACGCGTAACGTTTAAATTTCTTTGTTCGGATGCAAGGCCGTCAATGTTACAGCGGCAATAGCGCAAACACGTGACTGCAATCTGCATCTTATATCGTTATATCCATCGATAAACTTCAGTAACACTTTAAACTTGTTGGGGTTATGCTAATTATTTTATTAGTGGATGTCGTATTGCGGATTTGAGATTTTAACCAATTTTTAATACGAGTATACATAAATGTACTTTAGGTCATTAGGTGGCAGCATTCTCCTTATTGAATTAAAATGATAGGTAATAGTTCTTCCAGGTTACCATAAAATATTGAAAAAATAGAAAAAGCAAAACAGACAAATTATAAAAAGAACCTTTTAATACATACTACTTTATTTAAGTTGTAATAAGCACTTAACAAAAAGTATTGTAAAATATCTTTTTTTTGCATATTGATGACGAAATCTCATTTTCTTAATCATAGTTTTAAACATAAAGTAAAACTTTTTTGCATATTGATTATGAAAGTTTTTTTAACGAAACATCCTAATGAAAGTAGCACCTTTTTTAATTATGTTTGTAAAAAACAAACTTCAATCTCCTTGGAGATTATTGTCAAAGAATAATATGTTTTCCTGATTTTTTAAATTTTGCATAAATCAAGACAAATTTTTCAGCTTACAATACCTATGCAAAAAAGTGTCGTGTACAGCACGTTATGAAAGTCTCTTTTTCTTTAAACTATGACTTTCATAATTAGGTGCACTGTTATAACTACGTATTTAAATGAATATTATTTTATTTTACATCTTTATCTTGTTGGAATTCGCTGTAGGTGACTATAGTGACTATCAAGGACTACTATATATGTACTTTATTTGGTTACTTTTAGTTATATACAAGGTTATATAGTAGGCAAGTTTTTGAAATCAATCGTAAACAAAAAATTTATAATTATCATTTGACAGTTGTAAATTCTAAAGCTTTTTAACCAAATTTCGCGTTACAATCAACCTAATCATCATATCAATCTGCAAGAAAGTTACAGCACATATTATGAAAAATTTGTTTCACTCGTTTAAACTAAAACAAAAAATATGTTCGTACAAAAGCCATAATGAGCTTGTCAGTCGAAATATTATTGTTTCTATTCACAGTGATTCTATGTTGATTGACCAATCAACAATTATTATTATTTATATTTACTAATCCTGAAACTGCATTTTGAGTACTATTGCCACTAACTGGTATCATAATGATCTAGAACAGCAATGCTAATATGATGCTATTTTTTAACCTTTTTTCTAATAAAGAAAAATAACCATATGAGCCTTGCTGTCCGATATAGATAGTTATGAAACCAATAGTACATACAGTGTGTCCCCAAATGCGGTTCTCAGGAGGAAAACTTTTATTATTAATTTTATGACAAAAAGACATTCTTTATAAAAGTTTTTGCTTGATTTAAAACTACTTAAAAGTATAACGAAATTTTAATACTAGGTACTTAGAATAAAGTAGAAAATAAAAAAATGCATTATTTCTTAAAGAAAAGACAACTAAGTTCAATATTCTTCAAAAAATAAAATCTCGTTGCTTGAATAAATCGTATGTAAAATGAAATAAGGTAATATTTCTCAATATTATTAATATTGCTATTTGATTGTTACTGCATTGATTCAAGCAAGACATCATGATAAAAAATATAGTAAATACAGACTTACATTGGTCGTTTTTTTCCTTAGAAAAAATGCATTTTCTTAAATTTTTTATTTTATAAGTAATATAAAAATTCCGTTATACTTTTTAGTAATCTTGAATCAAGCAAAAATTTTCATAGAGAATGACTTTGTTATAAAATTAATAATAAAAAAGTTTTTCCTCTTGTGTACCGCACCTGGGGACACTATGTGTGTGTGGTTGGTACAAATGCGGGTAAACTGTTGTGTTGTGTCATGTATTCCATTCTCAAAATGAACTTGGTAGAGGTAGTTTGCTTCGCGATTTTAGCTTTAGACACCGAGAAAATCAAAACAGAAGATATTGGGTTCATCCAATAACCTGCCAACGCTTACTGGAGGGTCAGTTTCAACTCTACGAGGAGTTGAGAGTTTTTTGGGATTCCATAGAATGAGCATCACAAGTTTTGACGAAGTATTAAACATTACTGGATCTTCTATAAGCAATACATAAATACATTTTTGATCCAGTCACATTGTTCCACAATGTTCGCAGAGATTTTCAAGCACAGTAATAATGAGTGTCCAAGCGAAGTTCCTTGCCTATGTAATCATCTAGTGCGCACACGAGATATTCAAATCCAGGTGTGTGTCGGCCAACAGTTCAGTCGTATTCTGGTTTCTGACAAGATTCAACAGGAAAGTTGAATAAATGTGCGCATCTCCGTATGTTGCAACTATCTCACTCGGTCGACTAAACTGTTCTAAACTGAAAAACTGAAACAAACTGTAAACTGAAAAAAAGTTCATAGTGCACGCTAGCCCTAATTATTATGGATATGATTGTATTGATAAACGTATATTACTTATATGGTAATTAATCTTCGATTAGGATTAACCGAAACTAGTGCAAATGGCCATAAATATTCGGCATTAGAGTTTTTGTGTTGATAACACTAAACTTTAATCTTAAAATCGACATTTTCTTGTTGGTCACATTTTAAGTCATCTTTTTAATATCTGAGTCCATGGATATAAAGACCATTTTAAAACACGTTTCCAATAACATCGTGTTTTAAAAGTAAATAATTATTTTAAAACACGTTGCCAATAGCATCGTGTTTTAGAAGTAAATGATAATTATTAGAATAATACCTTCATTTTTTATTAATTTTCAAAACAAACAATTCAATTTATCATTTAGGTAGCATTTTTATCACTTATCATTTATGTGAAAGTGAAATTCACATTTATGAAAATATTGACCTCTGTCATAATTATTGCTTGATGATGAAGCGTTGCTTGCAGAAAACTTGCTAATATTACTGGCAGACGTAGAAGATGAACTGACGTTACTTGCAGAGAACTCGGTAACATTGGCAGAACTGGAAGATGAAATGATTTTGTTATAATATTATTTATTGTTATATTGACTCACCTTGTAGTAGTTGTAGACGTAGTTTCCCCAAACACCTTTCTGGCAATTTTGATACGTTCTTCTACGCAATCTTCGATGTATCCTTCTGCGACCATTGAAGAACGCCAGCCGCCATGTCGCTTCAGTGTAACTAAGTCTCCACCTCCTGAGGCCAACAATGTTGCCGAGCTTCTTCGAAAACAGTGCCCCGTGTAATCTTTAGGATTCTCTAATTTCAGATAATGTGCAATTTTAGATGGAAGTTGACCGAAAGTGTTGATTCCCACAGGTTGTCTAGTGCACTTTCCATTATTATACGACAAGAAGAACCGATCGTGAGGTGTGTTCACAGGACGTAAAGATGTATATTTTCGGTATACGCCCAAAGGGTTAATCACAAATCCTTCTCCAATAATAGTAAACTTTCTGTCTACATGCGTCTTGGTATCTCGAAGTGTTACAATGAGAACTTCACCGGTATCTTGGATATCATTTACAGTAAGGTCGCATAGCTCCTTGCGTCGACATGCTCCAGCAATGCCAAAAATTAGAGCAATCTATAAAACAAGGAAACTTTGTTACTGACTTATTATGTATTTTAGCAATCATTAACGTAAATACCTTCACAAATAAATATGTGTCGTCTGCAGCTTCTACTAAAAACTTTTCAATCTGTTCACGAGATAACACCTTTGATTTTTTCACTTGATGCCCTACATTTATTTGTTTGAGGTAAGGAATGACACTACCAAACTTCTCAATACACAGATTTTCCTTCACTTTTAAAAAAGACTTCAGCATCGAATAATGGGGCCACAATGATCCAGGTGACAACGTTGTTAACTAAAAATCAAATAAATTGAATACAAACGATGTGAATTTATCGCAGACTTACCTTCTCGTCTAAATAAGCAAGAATCACCTCTTCTGTTACTGAAGAAACTTTGTTTTTTTCTCGCCATTGGCAGAAACTTGCATAAACCTTCTCATACGCAGCTTTAGATTTCACAGGCAATAATTTTTCCCGCACTAATTTCCCTTTTTCTAAAATATTTTCAGGAACTTCCATTTCGTTTGACTTTTCCATTTTTGTTTAATGAATAAACAAAAAACATTCCCATAGCGACTCATGCTCAACGTAGTTGACCAACAAGAAAAGTTTTGAATAACACTCTTGCGAAAACGCTTAAAGTATTTCGGTTGTATATATGCAACTCGACTTCGTCTCGTTGCATAACAACAACCTCAAACTTTAAGCTTGTGTTTTCGCACTTGTATTATTAATAACTATTCTTATTTCTTGACATTCTTTAATAATACTTTTATAATTTTGTACACAACTTCTGTCACACATTTTATGCTAAAATAAAGTATTTGTATTGTAAACCTTAGTACATATGCTTTACAAACTGGAATGGACTTTCAACAGGTAATGCGACTCAGTGACTCAGTGGTAATTCAAAATTACTGTCCAACTATATGACATCCTGCAGTTCTTTTGAAAATACATTGCAATATTCGAATCTCGTCGCTTCTCTCTTGTCTTCATCGCTTCACCTACATGTTAGTTATTATTAAATATTACCAACTGTCTTATAAAAAAGGTCTTGGCAAGACGCTACCACATATTCCTGAGACCAAAATAGGACGATTTAACTAAACTTACCTCTATCCAAAAGTGCTTCGTAAAGGCGCTATTGAACGTCAAAGATCTTCAAAAAATTGAATGATAAACATTGGGTCATCCACATGTAAAGAAGCTCAGATTTTTTAACGGTTTGGTCAATATTTTTCAAACTTTTTCTACAGATGGATATTCTAATTTCTAACATTTTTTTGTCTGTTGTTAGATTTTGCTATCTGCCATAGTTTAGGCAAGAAAGATTAATTTGGTTTGCATGCCATGCACTGCAGCCATAATGTATCTAATTTAAAGTGTGTTGGCGTTCAAGAAAAGTTAATAAAACAATAACTATCTTACTTGGTAAATCTAATGCAAACACACAGAAAATGTTCAGAGTGGCTACCATTTACATGCATACAAAAATTAATACGACATAAAGAATTAAACTATACTCTTTCATCATTTCGGCATCGTCTTTTAGTCGTTTAGTGTGTCGTATTTTGAATTCGTCTCCACAATTCCTCTTCTGTATTTACAGGTCTGGAGAATACCATGGGTTTTAAAGCTCCCCATAAAAAATAATCCATAGACATCATATCAGGAGAGCGAGGTGGCCAGTTTACGAGAACATGATTTCACTTACCGATCCATCTATTCGGATATAGTTGATTTAGATGGTTACGGATAATAAATGTGAAATGAAGGCGTGCCCCACCATGCATGAAAACATATCTCGGCAAAGTTTTAACTAACTATAATGTATGGCAGCAGTGAATAGCAAGCAAATCAAATTAATTCTTTTTACCTAAACTATGGTAGACAGCAAGATGGAACAACAGACAAAAAATGTTGGAAATTAGAATATCTCTATCTGTAGAAAAAGTTTGAAAAATATTGACCAAACCGTTAAAAAAAACTTGAGCTCCTTTACATGTAGATCATCTTACGTAACACCCACTATTAAAAAAATGTTGTCAAAAAACTAGTTTTTCAGTACATACTCTCATCTTGCGCAAAAGCAATATTTTGTTATTTAGAAAAATATAAATTTTTTCAAGATCTTTGACATTCGATAGCGCATTAACGAAGCACTTTTGGATAGAGTTTGGTTAAATCGTCCTAGTTTGGTCTCAGGAATATGTCTTAGCATTTGTACAGACCTTTTAGAGACACCCTATATAAAAGTAAGTCTCAAGAGAAACACTTCAACTTCTCAAAAAATCTTCATGTTATGTTCTACCAGAATAGAAGAACATAAACTAATATATTAGCATAGCAAAATCATAGATTCCATATAATCAGTATATAAGGGAAATTAATATGTTTATGCACAGATACATTATAATTAGCCTAATATTGCTAGACTCATCTAAACATAACCGTCTCTTTATGGCCCAAGGGCATCTTTATGGTCCGACGGTCAATAAAGAAACGTCAATTAAATGTCAGAGCTGTTTGTTGTAGAACTTGATTGGTTCTTAATATAATTTGTAAACTTATCACCAATGAAAATAAACTGAAATTAAAAATTTTGGAATAGTAACTATAGTAACGTACTTCGTATAAGCACATAAGTATACGCACAGCGATTTGATGTACCTACGTACTGATTTAATTATATTTTTTACACAACAATAGATTTGAGATAAAAACATAAAATAGTGTAGGTATAGCGGGCATAACTTGCTTTTATGACCCTACAGCCTTTTCCTAGCCCTCGGCTAAAGGTAAGTACTCACAGCAGCGAATGTCATACGATTGGTCAGTTTGAGTCAAATCGTCTCAAACCGACCAATCGTATGACATCCGCCTGCGGATCCGCTGCTGTGGGTACTTACCTTAACGCCTCGGGCTAGAAATAACGCATCTGGCCATAAAAGCTTCTTTATGCCCTTAATACATAAATAACTATTAATTGCTAATCGTTTTATGGACAAGTTTTTAGATTTAAAACTTGTAAAATAATACCTCCTTGCAGTAAAATGTTTTGGTCAAAAATACTTAAAAATATCGAAAATAAAAATCGAGAATTTATTTTAGAAAAGTATTAGATATTCTGCCACATAGACAACATTTTTTAAAAGATTTTGTTGAAAACCGCATGTTTCTACTCGTATCTCAATTTATAACCATGTTATAGGTAAATTGCTTATACGATGGGCACCAGGAGTAGAAAAATTATAGTTTTTAAATAAACTAATACTCATTGCACCTTGTGGGTAGTGGCTTATAATTTATCGCTTTATTAAATCTTCGAAAGTGTCCATCATTTTCTTTTAATGGAGTTGAATGTTAATAAATAGGGTTGAATAAAAGCTTTTAACTTCTCCGCGAAATAATTTAAAACATAATAAATTTTAAAGTTGACTGCAAAAATATGTATTATTAGGAAGAAGAAACATTTTTTTAAACAATCCATGTTTAAATATATAAAGAAAATTAAAACTACTACATGATCAGGAAATAGAATAATCTGATATCTTGTATTTCTTTCTCTTTTTAAAGTTTTTTCTCATGATTTTTATAATTAAAGAAAATTCATGAGAAGTGCAAGTCTTCTACAACTTGCTAATAACAAAACATAGACTGTTCAAAAAATGTTTCTTGTTCCTAATAAATATTTTGGTTTTAAAATGTTTTGGGAATGACTTCATCTTAAGTAAGCCGAAACTGCAGTCAACTCTAAAATTTATTGTTTTAAATATGTTTCGTGGAGACGAGACTAAATACTTTTATTCGACCCTATTAATTTACTCTCGCTTTACGTTTAATAAATGTTTTCATTTGCTGTTAATAGTAGTTAATTCGTATATTATGCTCAAGTACCGAGATCATAAAATTATGGCTAAAAAGGAGTTCTTTGCGTCTAAATTAAAAAAGATTATGATTGCAAGTAAAAGCAGGAACAAAATACTTAGGTGTTTTTAAATAAAATCTTTAAACTGCAGTTATTGTTTGATATTACATTTATATAACTGTTATGAATTAACTACGGGGGACTCAACTGAGGAGACGAATCGGCAATGGGCGTTCCAAACATTTGCGTACCCAATGGCCTGTATTTAAAAAAATTTTCGTTAGAGGGCGCTTCGGTCCTTGACAACGCTCAGACCACGCTGGCCATTGTTGACAGTTCGCTGGAGTGCCATATGGGTCGCAATGTTTCATAAAAATTAGCCAGATTTGCGATAAAATTTGCGATAAATCGCATAATCTGTCAACACTGTCAGCGTTGTCCAGAATCGTAGCGCCATCTAGAAGTAACGTTCAAACTTGAATTAACGTTCAAGGTCGGGGACGCTTTATTTGACTCGTTTCGTCTCCTCAGTTGAGTCCCCCGTAGAATTAACTAATGAAAGGTGATCCTGCAACTAACCACATTTAAATTATCGCTTAAGCTGCCAACGCCAAATCTTCATGTCCAGTGTTGCCACATAAAATTAACCCGAGTTTAGTTTCGAAATATAACAGGATGGCGCCACTTTATTGAGCGCTTAAGAAATTTATGGGAATTACTTATTATTTAATTGTTAAAAGGTTTCTGATCAAAATTTTCCTCTCGAAAATTATAAAATGAATACCTTCATGTGGCAAAATGTCATAAAGTCAAAAATATTTAAAAATAAGCAAAATAAAAATCAAAAATTTAATAAAAATTTTTTTTAGATATTTTGCCACATAAAGAAAACTTTTTAAAACATTTTGTTAAAAATCGAATCTTTCTAACTCAATTTTTAACGATGTGATAGGTAATTTGCTGATACGCCGCGTAGAGAGCGCTCTTAAGATTAAATACGCATTTCCAAGAATTATTTGTCTGTTTTGCTGAAGTACGTACCTTACCATGAACTAACAAAACGGCAGAAGTGTTTAAAGTTTGTAAAACGATAAAATAAAGCGATTAAAACAAAATAAAAAGATTTTTTGAACATAACTAACTGAACTAAGTAGGTATATAGCATATTGTGAAAATACTTAAAATAACACAACTACATAATTTTATTTAATTTCTAAAAAGACAAATAAGATACAGTATAATAATAAACAAACAATATACAGAAATATACATTTATTCTAAAATATACAAAAATACATTTAAATTCTAACTGTCTTCACCACCATCGCCGTAGCAGCTGCTGTCATCGTTCGAATCGCCGACATGTATTATAAGGGTATCGAATTGGGTATCGAACTTCCTTCTCCCATTGCTTGTTTATTGTTTGTTCGTCTTTGTTAATATATTGTTTTCGATTGGTTTATAGATGCAGTGATATGGTGGAAGAAAGAGTACTCTGTGACCATACTGCAAAGTCAGCCTTTTTGCAGCGAAGATTAATATTATGTATTAGATATAATTAACTAAAACATAAACTTAAAGCTACCGTTCCATTATATGAAGCAATTCTGCCTTAAGTAAGATGGTCATCGAATGGTATATTCATCTTCTGTAGCCATTCTTGTATCTCTGCTTTTTTATTGTCCTTATTGGGCGACTTGTTTTCAACACATCGGTTATAACTGGTGTTGTCTAAAGTAATTATTAGAAGCTCTTCTAAATTCTTTAGCAGTTGGTGCTTAATCCACTTCAAGAAGTTGTTTTTGTTCATTTCACCATGACAATCGACATACCTAGCTCATCTTCCAAAGAAGTGTTTGGCGATTATCTCGAGAACTACTGTTCCCCCCTTGCAACTTTACTGTGAACACTATTCTTCAGCTCTATGAGACGCATCGAGTGAAATATAGCATGTACGGCTGCGGGTGGCGAATTTGAACTGTAGAACAGTCAAATTATTTATACGAACGTTTCTGATGCATCTCATAAACAACATTACAGATAGCTACTTGGTCAAAATTGTTTATGTTTCTAACAGGATTCATGCGTATTCTTTTCCGTTTAGGACTTCTCACAAGCTGATTGTTTCTTGATGCTTTAGAAATACCACTTATTGTGCAAATGTTGATGTTAAGAGCATTTGCAGCTCTGTAAACAACCATTTAAATTATAATTGAATTACATGGATACACATCCATTGTATAACATTCTTAAAAGTACTTGCCTCTCTTACTGCAGTGAATGGTAAGATTGGGGCACCATTATTACGTTCTTCCTCAAAATAATTTACTAAGGATAATATTAGCTACTTTGACTGTCAAAAAAGCGGGGGATGTCATCCTAACCTCACTTTAATATTCGTGCAAATCGAAGAAATTACGCAAGATAACGAATTATTTAGTTTTGAAAAACGGTTTCTAATAGTTATGCAACATGTAGACACGTGTACAAACTATCTCGCGAAGCACAGTCGCAAAAATATAACCATCGACCTCAACCTTATGACCACAACCAACAAACGCCAAAACACAAATGAAAACAATGAAAATAAAAATCGATTGTAGACCGATATGTAAACGAGCAAACGAGAAACAGCAGGATTACCAAAGTCGAAAGACAAATATGAAAGTCATACGCAGTTAATTCCTTTACAGTTTTTATTTCGACTATATAAATTCAAAATATAGTAGATGGGAATAAATAAGATGATTTTACTGGATTGCAGTAAAATTTACATGTGCAAAATAATAACTCAAAAAACCTTTAAAAACAAGCACTCCTATATTTATTTTTGTCAAGTTTACAACAAAAAACCGCCCTTAAAGAATTTGAAAAAATTATTGATGACGTGCATCGGAACTTACAGGGTCTGGAGTTTAGCGAGAAAGCTTTGCTTCAAGAGCGAGAACTAACAATAAAAAGGCCGTTGTAAGTTTATCAATGTTTTTCAATATTGCAGTACAGAACTTTGATCGTTTTTATACACATATAAACGGTTACTATTTTAATGAACTTCTTGGATCACGTACAAGTAATGAGAAAAATCAGTGTTAATACAATTTTCATTTTATTTCATTCAATTTTATTTATTATATTTCATTTCATTTATTTAATTTATTTACATACATATTATTTTCAAGTAATATAAAAAATACCAACATACAATTCATCTAACGTATCAATCAAATTTGAATTTTTGCGCGAAGCTACATTGCCAGATCATACAATAGGGGGTAAGTTCGGCATTGTAACTCTTTTTGCTCCAAAAGCTCTATTGTCATAGTTACAATTATTTGCAATAATGGATACTATGGAAACCGAGCTTTTCAGCCAGGGACTTCAGTAATCAGTTTCCGGTTACAGCTGGAATAAAATTTTATAATCGAAATATCTCAATAACCAAGAGGTAAACTGCAGTTTTTTCAACGTCAATATAAAATACAATTTTTAAACTATTGTTACGTAGTTTTTCATATACATGGTGAGTTGTTTAAATATCAAACTTTTAAGTTGTTCTTGGGCATACTGTGTAAACCCATATACATCAATGTATTTGACTGCAACTTTGTTAATCGTTTTCTCGGTATATACGTGGTAAAATGCCGTTTTTCGGGTATCAATCGAAAGAGCAACATTGAATTTACCAAATCTACTTAAATTATGTAATTCTTGAGTTGTAAGGTTTGGGTGACTTTCTACCTTAAGCTGTACGTGAAAAGAAATGCAAATTACCAACAACAATTCACAAGTTTATTTAAACAAATACAGAAGGATAGATTAATTATTAAAAGGTTCAGTTTAAATTGAAACTTGACAATTGAAATGTCAAATGACAAACTAAATTAAATTAAAAACAGGTCTTCTTGCTATTATTAGTTTTAATTAATTATTTAACCACTTACCTTGTTAAATACATGTATTTAGCGTGGTATTGTATTGTATAGTCTGCAAAAATTAAAGAAAAACCCCTTTCTCTTTTCTTTAGTTGTTATAAAAAATAAAGTTTCGTAATTATATAGCTGATAGTTAATGTCTTTGGTTTTACTTTAAGCTTCAAAGGATTATAATTTATTGCTAGTTATTTAAGTTTATAAAGGTTATTAACCACTTGAATACCCTAAACATCCACAGAACGGCTTAATCAACACAACCGTTGACAAATATCCAGACCATAATCTCCATATATTTTCAATAAGTAGCATCTCAATTTGACCATCTCCAAATCTAATTGTGCAAAACCCAGTTGACCACAAGGAAAACCAAATCAAGTTATTCACCATGCAAATTAAATCAATTTGACCATAAGGAAAACGCAATCACGTTGCTAATAATGAAAACCAAATCATGTTGCTCTTAATGAAAACCAAATCAAGTTAATTTGTCCATAATGAAAACCAGATCATGTTGACCATAATGAAAACCAAATCAAGTTGTTAGACCAAAATTCATAATGAAAGAAAATATATTTTTGAATTATTATTTGCTTAACCCATAATTGCGGGCCTTTTCATATCATGAATATCGTTTAATTTAAAATATCTCAAAGATATTTAATAATAATAATTAATAGACGGAGACACAGATTTCAACAGTCGTGAAAATTCGGGTACTAAATCTTATGTACCTGCTGAACACTAAAAGTTGATTCTGGCAGCCCCCTGCGGCCGGGATACTACCCCAAAATTACTAAGAAGGTGAGAAATAAGATTCAATTTATTTAAAGTAACAGTCATGAAATTTCAGGAGGTTACTTTCGATAGTATTCTTTATTTATAAAAAATATTGCCAGAACATTTCCTCCCCTTCTAAATGTTGCCAAACGCTGTAAATGTTGATTTAAAAAAGTGACATTTGTGTTATTTTAAAAGTCTTGAATTTTGACACAATAAATAAAGTAGGTATATGTAGGTTTACATGTTAGTGCGAGTGAGACAGTTATATAGCGGCCTGCGGGTTAGAGAGAGAATCTTATTTTTCACCCTCTTAGTAATGTTGGGGTGGTATAACCCGGCCGCAGGGGGCTGCCAGAATTGACTTTTAGTGTTCAGCAGGTATATAAGATTTAGTACCCAAATTTTCACGACTGTTGAAATGACAACTCGAAATACGTTGCTGGCTCTTGGTCTATAACAATCTTCAAAAAAATACTTTCTGTTTAAAGAAAATTCTTTTATTCCCTTCTTCTCTTTTATCTTTTTTCTACCTTCTTGATATTTTATTTCATTTTCCTAAATCCCTACTGTCTATGAAATAACTTACTTGATTATTATAGGTTATTGCAATATCAATGATATATACAACCTGAAACCGAATTAACCGTTACAATAGTGGAGGTAAAATATCAAGATCTTGAAAGCAATAAGTAAACAAACATAATCTTGGTTATTATCATCATTATCACCATCATCAACATTATCATTATCGTCATCATCATGATCACTGTCATATATTGAATCATCTCCTCCTCAATATCATTAATAATCTCATGATTATGTTTTGTGTGTTTGTTGAGTGTTTTGATTTTTTATTTTATCATTCACATCTGCATTAAACAAGAAATAGTGTTCCAAGGGTCGTGGGTTAGACCTCATCTATGGGTGGTTGTGATGTATGATAGATGAGCACGTTATAAGTTTCACTTAAATAAGAATTTATATTAAACTAACACTGACATCGTGTAAATTTATTTTATATTGCAATTAAATTGATTTTAAACTACCAAAAATAAGATTAATATTTAAATTGCCAGCCTCGGTGGATTAGTGGCTTGCATGTTTGCTTCATAATCCAAGGATCGCAGGTTCGATCCCCGGCCGAGCTGGTAATTTTTCATAGCGGAGAAAAATTAAAAACATGCCTTCTTCTCGGATAGGAAGTAAAACTGTAGGTCCCGTGTCAATGCGATGTTTGGCACGTTAAAAATCCCTACTGCGGGTGGAATTCCCCCAGATTCGGCTAAATTCTAGTAGGGTCGGCCAAATGATCATAGCAATCGGTGCCATGACGTACGAAGGATGCTCCGCCACTTTTCTGTATAGTATCTCCACTATTACCCATTAGTCATGTCATTAAAATATCGTTTGTTTTGCTGATCTTTGTATAACACATTGATCTTTATTGAACTGAACACTGCGTTGGCCACTTTTAATCTAAAAACTGTTGGTGATGACCCAGCCAGATTAATAATTTGTAATGATTGAACAGATGGTTTCCGATTAAAATGTGATATTAATTTTGGGTAGGCAAGCCAAAACAAGTGAGTTAAGTAAGAGTTAAATAAATAAAAGTTAATTTTTTGTTCGTGGATAATAATCCACGAACAAAAAATTGACCGATGAGGGTCGTCGAGGCCCCAGTGGAATAATTTTTCTGAGTAGATAATATCCTTAATTCGCGTGTGCCATACAACGTTTTATCCAACATCTCTCTTTATTTAAGTTCAATTCACCATTCTACAGTTAGTAAAAGGCTTTTTACCCACAAGTGAGTAAACTTCAACTTCGATTGCCTAGAATCATCAAGATATAGCACTATATTTAATTAGAGGTGTTGGATAATAGTATATTATTAACAAAACCATTGTTAATATTATTAGTAGTAAAATATTATTATTTTCCCCACTACTAACATGTTACCTTTTCTTTGAAATTCACACGAATATTTACCATTTGTTTAAAAAACTTATTAACCTAGGTTAATAATGGAGGCATCTGGCAATTAGAAGCTGTATAATAGAGAGGCTTCCGGCAAGGGGTTAAGAAAATAAATTTCTGCAGTTACAAATAGGTCTTCTAGTCTTTTCTAAGGTTAGGTACTGGAAAAAATATTTTTATATAATATATGACCAATTAACCCTAATTATATTACCTGTTTCTTGAACAAAACCTGTTTTAAAGTCGAAATAATTTAAAATTCCATACGATATGGTTTATGTTTGAAACTTTTTTTAATTTTAAATTAGACACTAATATACGAAATAGCAAACATTTCCTGCAACCCTTTAATCCTTGAAAATTACACAAGTTAAATGTTATGTTTTACTCTAAATTAACCCACACCACCACCCTCCAAACCATTTTAGAAGTCTTTACCCCCTTCTCTACACAATTACCGGTTTCTGTGCATTCATACTTTTGTTAAGTAGCCTTGGCGGACGGATGAACATACAGACTAACGGACGGTCATGATTCCTTAATTGAACATTTCATTGTACACAACTTCAAACAAAATGACTTGCGTTTTCAAACTGATATAGTCATTGTAATTATATAAGTAATTATTTTATTATACTTATTATAGCATAATATCAGTTGGAGAATCAATGGCGTGTAGGGGCACCAGTCGCTGGCAATCAGAGTGCACTCATACTCCGAGTATTCGTAGGTGCACGAGCATTCAAATACCATTAACTTACGCCTCTGTAAAAATTGGTGAATCTCGAGAACCATTGAATAGATCTTGATGCTGTTTTTACCATTCGATAGCTTGTTTCGTTTGAAAGTTGAGTAATGAGCAAAGTGTGAAAAAATAATCAGGAAAATCTGGCTCAAACAGAAACAAAACGCCTTACGCTGAAAAAATAGTAACAAAATAATAACGGAGTGATGAAACATTTTAATCGCACTCTACTTTGAACAACTTTATAATTCCCGCACCTAATATATAATTGTATTAAATTTGTTATAAGGACCTTTAACTTTACATTACTATATAATATTTACTTTTCGATTATTATCGAAATTCTAATTCTAGTAATCTACCAATCATCTAACGAGTATTTACGATCTACTTTTTATTGCTAAAGATAAAATTACTTTCATAATAATCTAAGTGCTTCTAGTTAAATGTGAGAAGCACAATTTAATTAAAGAATTAATTAAAATTTTAAATAAGTAGTTCTGATTCTAAAAATAGTGCTCGATTCCAATGAAGACGATCGTAATCAATATTTGCTTTAAAAACTTCTAATAAATAACTGTTGCCACTTGTTGAACATACCTATTTAGTTTTAAATCGGATAAGTGATCGTTAAGTGTAATTTAGTAGTAACTATAATAGCCCAGGAGCTGGCGACCAAAAAGTGTAAGAGTTTTGTAAAGGCTAATATTTTAATATTAGCTTATATTGAGGGTGTAGATAAATATCCTACGCAAAATAAACTCAGATATGGGGACAGTCGGCGTCAGCGCAGCTTAAAAGTTGTAACAAGAAGTAGTGTCATCTAAGTGTTTTCTAAAAGCTGAAAATTGACCACTAAGCAGTTTATGTAATAGGAAACTGGAAAGAGTCGTCAGGCAGCATAATGGTCGAACGCGTTGCATCAGCAACAATGCTGTGGTGGCATGTCTTCAAAATGAGGTCAATGTAAAGAAGTGATTTGAAAAAGCTGAAATTTGGTACAGTGTTAATTTATTGAATATAGTTTCTCAAAAAAGCAGTCAGACTTCATTTAGATAGAACCGAGCTGGTCAGCAGTCGTTAGAAGCAGTCGTTATTTCTAGCGACTGCTGACTAGCTCGGTTCTATCAAAATGAAGTCTGACTGTTTTTTTGAGAAACTATATTCAATAAATTAACACTGTACCAAATTTCAGCTTTTTCAAATCACTTCTTTACATTGACCTCATTTTCAAGACATGCCACCACAGCATTGTTGCTGATGCAACGAGTTCGACCATTACGCTGCCTGACGACTGTTTTCCAGTTTCTTATTACATAAACTACTTAGTGGTCAATTTTCAGCTTTTAGAAAACACTTAGATAACGCTACTTCTTGTTACAACTTTCAAGCTGCGCTGGCGCCGACTGTCCCCATATCCGAGTTTATTTTGTGTAGGATATTTATCTACACCCTCAATATAAGCTAATATTAAAATATTAGCCTTTACAAAACTCTTACACTTTTTGGTCGCCAGCTCCTGGGCTATAAGTTTTATAAAAACAATTGAATGGTCACATGTTTATTGTACTATTTATATACTGTATATAATAGATTTCTCAAAGTGTAGGACGTGTAGGTGTTATTTGTAGATTCTAAGAGACACTGAAAATCGAAAAGTAATGCTTCTGAAAGAGCGTTGGCGATATGTGGTGGGTGTAATATAAATTAAGGATTTAATCGGATTTTGATGAAGTAAGAAGGCTGCAAGAGTAGTATATCAGAAAGTCACTAGAAAAGCAGATTCTTACTTAGAAATTTGTAAGACTGGCGGTATGTAATGGATAGATTTTTCTTGGAGCAATTTTATAAGGTTTGCACTACATAAATCGAGCTTTAGAAAAGGTAGTAACTAGAGAGTTGTTAAATATACTACATTAGAAGAGGTTGTATCTACTTCATTACTGCCGCTTGTTGCGACAATGACAATTGTAACTGATGAGCATTCATTTTGCAGAAATTATAAAGAGAATGCTTGTTGGCACCTTTGGATTACTATTTTATGTTATCATTATCGATTGCAAATACTCGTACAAAAGCAGCCACTAAATAAACAAAAGGAAAGAATTATAAATATTTTATACTCCAGAGATGGAAATAGTTGACAAGATGAATGTCACGCTTAGTTTTCTTTGTACAGACTAGGATGTGTTCTGTGGTTTTGTACAATTTTGAATTGTGCAAATGAGTAGATAATTAACTTAAATATATTAAATATACAGTAGGTATTAAGACTAGGGGCGAGACAGAAAAGAAAACACACATATCTAGAGTGTCAATAAAAAATTAAAACGGTTTTTCTCGGAACTGTACCTGGTTTGTTAATTTCTCTACAAGAAAAGCAAGGATAAGTGGTAACTTCGCTGAGTAGGGTTTCTGACTCGGGAATTCCCGGGACCCACGTCCCGGGAATTACTCTATTTCTCGTTGTCTCGAGTTCCGGGAAAAATAACTCGAGACACGGGACTTTTATATACAAGGTATTTAATTAAAATTCTTACTTTAGAATTAAGGTTTTATTTGTGTGTTGCTTTGCACAGATGGTGTTCTTAAATAGTTTTTTTTAAGTACTAAACAGTCTGTGCAAACACAAATTATTTACTACCTATCTATAAACAATCAATAAGGGTAAAGAGGTTAGTTTCAGTAAGAAAGTACCGGTAGATATGATGCCTCGCCACAGCATTCTTTATAAGTAAACTTGCAGTTTCTATTCAATTATATTGAAAAAGGGTCTCCATCCGGAATTTCCTGTTATTTATAAACATGTAAAGTAGTCTTCTTAAAGATCTAAATGGAATGTTTCTAATTAAAAATTCATATTGTTTTCAATAAGCAAAGGGTTCCAAGAAGATTTCGATAGTTTTTGTTAATGACAATAGTATAATTAATTGCTTATAGTAGTGTGTATTTACTAGATTTCTGAATTTGTTTTATCCGGTTTTTATTTACCTGAAATTTATAAATAAAATGTTTTCTGTTTAGCTTCAAGATGAAAATAAACCAAATCGTTTTAAAAATGTAGAAACGGCCCAATGTAATTATTGCCCCAAACAAATTTCGAATTCTAGCGGCATTTAGAATGCATGCACGGATCTCATTTAAAAAATATTGAAGAAGATATCGCATCTTGTACCTAAAAAAAATAAAAATTAACAATCAATTTTAAAATTTTGCAAAACAAGGAATTGAGTGAAGTTGTATGTATCTTAATAGGTCGCAGAAGATGGAATTATCAATTCGAACTATTGCTAATAATATTTATCATGTTCATATTCAGGAAAAATGTTTTATGATCGGAGAATTTATTTATGTACTGCCGTGCTTTTCATTAAATAATTGCAGCTATTTTCCAATGGGAACTTCTGAGAGAAAGTGATTAGAAGATTAATTAAAGTAATTTAAAAAACAAATATTTGGATTTTTGTGTGAGGTGCCTATGTAAGATTCCGGAAAAAACAGTCTCGAGTCCCGGGAATAGCAAAATTGTCGAGAACCAGAAACCGTAGTGCTGAGGTAAGGGGCAAAAAGCAACATGAAGTAAGGAAACTAAAATAAAAACTTGGTACTCTAGCGCATTTCAATATACAGTAAGAAAAGGTTTATGTTAGCCCATAGCATTTCGCAATAAGAGTAAAGAAGGAAGAATTAGGCAAAAACAATTACGATAAATTCTGAGACGAGGTATCGGTTCCGATAAGTAGGGAGCGATAGATGGTGCGCCAGTGTGCAGGAGTAATTTATTTTATTTGTATTTTCTGCAGTGATAATAAACATCATGGGCCTTACTCTCTTACCCATTTTAATGCTAATATAACTTACACAAACAAGGTATATTAAGAAGTATCTATTCTTAAACCTATTTTAAGTATTAAAATACCTCTATTTTGTTATAAAATACAACAAAACTTAAACATGCCTAGTACCACCTTTAGTTTGACAGAAGCTATTTTATTTAATTAAGTTAGGATGAATGATCAAATAAATCTTGTTCGAAATGTACGAAATAATTATGGGGCGCGTTTAGCAGTGCGACTACTGCATTTTCGGGAGAGAACAAATCCGTTATTATGTTACTAACCAATAAGGGCGATTTTTCCAATCTTAAAATGGTTCGAACCGTATGATGCCGCAACAACCCTGCACTCCACATTTAAAGAAAAATTGCAGCCACATCTAGAATTTCCGTTTAATCAACAGTGCAGTTGTGGAATCAGTCTTCTGTTTGTCTGATACTGGGGATGTAAGATCAGTGGGTAGGCTGGGCTGAGGGTACTTGTCCCTCACTTGATTAATTTCCTTGTGCTGCTAGTTCTTGTTTCTGGCTCTGTGAATTTGTCTGGTCTTGTGTTTTCCATTTCTCGGGCCACTTTAAGGTTCGAAGAACCGACTCTATTGGCTAGTTTATTCTAAACCTGCTATAAAATCTTTAATTTAGGTTCTCATCAACTTATTTAATTGGTGAAGAAAATTGGTTTAAACAAATTCCCGTCGTGAATGGTTCTGCGTTTCTCTTTAGGCGTTTGGTGACCCCACAATTAAGCCTTCAAGTGTTATGAAAAACATCCTCAACCAGTGCTTAAAACTAAAGTGGGATTTCTCAACCACTTCTTCAAAACAACACTAAGTAAGGCAAAGGAGAATTAGAAAGGACTAATTATCATCATAAAATCTTATTCATTAGTATTACAAGTACCTCCGAAGGGAGTGCAGGCTACTATAGGTTATTGCCTCTTCAGCCCTTGCGATTTGGTGAATTGGTTGGGTTGAGTTTACACTTGGTCGTTCTTGTTGTGGCAGCTGTATTACCAATCAACAACATACAGAATATGCTGTTGATGGGTCGTGTATTTTGGTCGTTATTACCAACATCATACAAGGTATGGTATTGATGATAATGGGCATACTCATTGTAGTGGTTGATAAGAATGCAATGTTATTGTATTGTTGTGTAGTTTTGACTCTTATTTATTATCTCTAAAAAGTCTACCATCATAACGTTCTCTTCCCCATTGAAATTTGGTTGCCTTGTTTTTTAAGACATCTGAAAATAATTCATGTAGTACATATAACTATGTACATTAAAAATAAAGAAAAATAAAAAATTAAAGAATAATAAATGGAGTTAATTGTAAAGAGAATTAAGTTAAATAAAGAGAATTATTTACACTTAACACAGTGTTGACAGATCCACGCAGTCGTAGTAGAGGCAACTAAGTTGTATTAGTTAAAACAAGACTACTATGAAAGGTTGTAGTATGTGCCAGTAGTTCAATTAGTTAATAGAACTTAAAACAAGAAGTTAGAAGAGGTTAGAGAATAAGGCCCATGTCTCGTGAAAATTTCCAGCCTAAAGTTTTAAAAATGAATGAATTATTATTATATGAATGAACAACTTGAGCTCAGTAATTCTCCGTTACTGGAAGTATTAGATATTTAATTGATTATTATTATTATTATTTTATCTAGTTACCTATTTTTGTATCTACCTTAGCGATGTGTTTGTTTATAATTATATTAGCTTTGATAATGACAGCATAGCTGTCCAAACAATATTGTCAGGTTGTATTTTAATAAAACTGTGAAACTTTTACTAATCTTTATTTATTTCATAATTAAAAAAATGACCAGTCTCCTCACTTTTAAACTAATTTGTCTAATAACCAGCTTTTTTATTATAAAAATTATTTTGTTTATCTTTTATCTCAGTAAAAACAAACTTTGCTTTGAAGACACAACAGCGATAATAAATAAATGCATAAGCCAGCCTCGGTGGATGAGATTTTTGCATGTTTGCTTCATAATCCAAGAATCGCAGATTCGATCCCCGACCGAGCTGGTAATTTTTCATAGCGGAGAAAAATTAAAAACATGCCTCTTCTGGGATAGGAAGTAAAACTGTAGGTCCCGTGTCAATGCGATGTTTGGCACGATAAAAATCCCTACTGGGGACGGAATTCCCCCAGATTCGGCAAAATTCTAGTAGGGTCGGTCAAATGGTCATAGTAATCGGCGCCATGAGGTACGAAGGATGCTCCGCCATCCTGATTCCTCACCCAAAAATAATCAATAAATAAATAAATGCACGCATTCGACATCATAAATGCAACTACACGTTGATACGTATCAGAATGTACTGCTCGCATTACTCTTATCATTTACTAGTCAGTCGAACATCGACTTTTGTAATAGTGGATGTATCTACTCCCTCTCCTTCTAGTATATCATGCAATTTACATTTGAATTACTTTCTTCTGATTCTATATAATTGTGGATAAATCCCTAATAGTGTTCTTTAATATAAGTTAAATTTTTAAAAATTTTTAATTTAAAAAAATTGCACAAACAATTGTGCCTTTTCGTGTTTCTAGATTTTATTCAATGACAGTCATTTGCTGCATAATATGAGATAACTTGCCTTAATATCCAAAGTATAACCGGCATGATGAAAGTAAATTGTGGACATATTAAGAGCACAGGTACATTTAATTTGCACTACTCTATTTCCTTGTTTTTTAATTTGTGCAAGTCAGAAAAGAACAGAGATTATACAACTGTGTAGATCAGAACGAGCTTACAATGTTTGTCGAGTTTCACTAGGTTTGCAATAACTGAATTATGAATTGAATTATTAAATTATGATTCTAAGTTCATAAAAATCCAGAATGTGGAGTTAAACAAACTACTACACGTTAAAATTGCTTTAGTGTATTTCAATAGTAAAGATTGAATATTTTTAAAAATCTTTGGAGCAAAATTCTTCTCGAAGTCACGTAATGTACATCATTAATATTTTTAAAAGTATGTGTGTCGAAAACCCTTTTCCATTTTCTTGCTCGCAAGACTTTATTCGTTTTTTGGCGGATTTGAGGTATTAAAAGGAAGCTCTCCAGTAGCGATAAAGATTAGTTAAGTTGGTTTCATATACCGCTTAAACGACGATGGCGGGTTAAATTCAGCATGAATTTCTAATACGTGGAAACCACGATCGTGACCTTCCGTAACTAATAAAAATCTGATACTGTTAAACCATGTTTGTTTCGTGGTGAGTATTTTCTTTAATCTCCGCTCTACAGTTGCGTTCTCGTTAGCGTAAAACAATACTGTTTATTCAACACATAGGTGGTGTGGTAAGAGGGTATATTATAAAATAAATATAAATATAATTGTATCACTGAAATTTAGATCAACTCTAGATCACTGAGAATGTTTATGTTGTCACTAGATATCAGTAATATATTCTAATACGTATAGGGTGTAAAGAGTTACTACGCATTAATTTTAAGGGGTGATAGAAGACATGAAAAGGAACAAAGACTTCTATAAACTCATTTCGATCTTAATTAGCTTTCGAGTAATTTAGAAAAGGAATTTGATATATCTAGTAAACTGGCCTAAAAATAATCATATTTCACAGCTGAAGTCGTTGACCATATTTCTGAATTAGCCGTCGTTAACATACTTGATATATTTTAGGCAATAAAAATTCTAAATTGAAAATCTAAAAAGGGGAGTCACGCACTTGCCCAGCTGGGCTATATTTGCAATTTTTTGCAAAAAAGGCAAAAAAATGTTTAGGGTTCATTAAAACTTTGATAACCATACGATTATTAGATAATGATTTAATTATGATAAGCATTATAGGCCAGTAAAATAGAATCCGTTGGTGGAAATAAATGTTGGAAAGCGGGAGATCGTTTCGATCGCTTCGTTTGAGGTCAAATATAAGTATCCTAGGTTTGCACGGTCCCTCGACTCGACCTTACCTGAGGCCATCAAAAGAACCACGAAATCTTCGGACCTCTTTTAGTTTTTCGCTTATAACTCCAAAGCGGTGCTTTCCAACGAAAACTTTACTATTACAAGAATTAAAGAGCATTAAATTCTGCGGCGGGTGAGTATTCAACACTTTAAAATCGGTCCAGTAGTATGGTCGAAATCGACGGTCGAGAAACGACAATTTTACAAATTTTCGATTTTCAACACACAAAAAATCATCTTTTTTCGAAATGATCGAGTGACCAGTACTGCACTACGTCATATTAATTGATTATAATAGCTATGATGGGGGATGACAAAAAAACGGCCATTAAGTTAATCCGGCAACCTCTATAATATCAAAGCTAAGGTATTTCTCGACCTATATTAACAATCAGAATAAGTCCAACTGATTTTTTTATATGGAAAACCTCTGGGCGTCCGGTCTGACGGAAAATCGAAAATTTGTAAAATTGTCGTTTCTCGGCCGTCGATTTCAACCATACCACTGGACCGAATTTCAAGTGTTGGAGACTCACCCGACGCAGAATTAAATGCTCTTTAATTCTTGTAATAGTAAAGTTTTCGTTGGAAAGCACTGCTTTGGAGTTATAAGCGAAAAACTAAAAGAGGTCCGAAGATTTCGTGGTTCTTTTGATGCCCTCAGGTAAGCTCGAGTCGAGGGACCGTGCAAACCTAGGATACTTATATTTGACCTCAAACGAAGCGATCGAAACGATCTCCCGCTTTCCGACATTTATTTCCACCAACGGTCCAAAACGGGTCTAATTTTACTGGCCTATTATTACTGTTATTACGACGAGCCAAAAATTGACCTGCCTTCTAACGAAACTTTAGTGAATTTAATTATGCGATAGGATAATTGTCATGTCGGATATTTTGAGGGTTATGTTACAACTAAAGCATACGTCTCATTGGTTGGATGCATGGTACCTACCTCACATTCACCTTATTTTGTATTATGTTGTTAATTTGTTTTATGGTTGTTGTTACTTGTTGCAGTTGTACAACGCCAACTAGTATATGTATTGACCCGTCTCAATACCTGCGTAGTTCTAGTCAAGGTCCGTTGATGCATGCAGGTATACATACACATGAATGGACCTTGGTTATAGTTTTCTGTGTTCCTGTAAAAAAATATTTTTCGTGTACTTGATGGAACTGAAGCACATTGTTCAATCAAAAATCATAAAGAAAGGCGGTAGTTTTCTTGTTAGCAACACTTTTTTTCATTCATTCAATTTATTTGTAAAAATGTTAAATATATAATTGTTCAAATTATTAAAAGTTATATTAGAGGAAGATGAAGATGGTGACTGGAACTCAGCAACTGACAACCTTGCTGGTACTGTTGATGTGGACGGTTGCTCTTCACTTGAACCGCTAAATATTCTTTTCAAAATTTTTACTTTGTTGCCGATGCTATGTTCGACATAGGATTCCGCGACTCCACTTGATCGCTAGCCCCCGTGTCTCTTCAAAACTTGTAGATCTGC
The DNA here is from genome assembly GCA_929113105.1 of Agrypnus murinus. Classification (NCBI taxonomy): domain Eukaryota; kingdom Metazoa; phylum Arthropoda; class Insecta; order Coleoptera; family Elateridae; genus Agrypnus; species Agrypnus murinus. Next base: position 67,978,986 of record OV816029.1, on the reverse strand, counting down.
TGCACTGTCGGCCAAGAAAGTTGCTGACGTTCGCCAAAAACAATGTCCGGTGTAGCTGTTTGGATCCGGTAGCCCTAAGTACACAGCAATTTTCTTTGGTACACTGTACAAAGTGTTTATACCAATTGGTTGTACCGTGCACTTGCCTTGTTTATAAAATATAAATAATCTGCGATGGTCCACATGTTTGGGTCTTAAATTCAAATACTTTCTGTAAAGCTCAATTCCATTCATTCCATCTTCCGATGTAACTGCGAAGACACGCTTTTTTTTTGTTTTCGTGTCATGTAATGTTATCACCAAAATACGCCCGGAATCTTTTACATCATCCACCTTCAATAGCCGTAATTCTTTCGCACGACAGGCTCCGTGTAACGCAATAATCGTCACTACCTTCATAAGTAGAAAGCTGTCATCAGGGGCTTGTTTTAAAAAATCATTCACATTATCCATTGAGAAAACTTTCGATTTTTTGGGTACATAGCCGTCATTTTGACGTTTCAGATAGGCCAGTAACTTTTTATACGCAGAAATGTCCACGTTTTCATTTACTTGTATAGAGTGCTTCTCAGAACTGAGTACACTGACCAGAGTGTTGAAGCTTTAAGAGTTTTCACCTAGGCATAAAAATATTTAAATATTGGTGTTTGAATGTAATAAATCTCATAAATAAGACTAACCTTTTCAAAGAAGTATGCAATTAGAATATTTTCATTAGCTCGTTGCACACTTTTTGCGTTTCTCCAATTACAAAATTGTTGGTAAGTATTGTATTTTTCTCTGGACTTCAATGGTAACAAACTCGTCGTCGTTTCTGATACTGATTGCAAAATATCTTCATTATCTGCTTTTAATTGATTCATTTTAAATGAACAATTTTTCACAAATTATTATTTTACTTGTTTATTGTTAGATGTTCTGTTACCATGTGAGCCATCTCAGCACACGCTTGACGTACCTTGAAAAATTATTTTTGATATTTATTTTTTAAAATGAACGTGATTTCCATCAAGTACACGAAAAAATTGCATGTTCAACGCGTAAGAAAAGTGCTTTACCATTCTCGTGAAATTATTAATCCACTCGCTTCGCTAGCGCTCGCTCGTGAATTAAACAATTACACTCGCTGGAAAACTATCACTTTTCTTTACTTATTAAACAATCTACTATTTTTGTTTCGCTTTCTAATATAAAAGTATTTTGATTTTTTACGTTGTAATGTTATTGTATGTAGACGTTTAATTAATAAATCCTTTTAAAATACTTATAGTGTTAGCGCGTTCTCGTGTTGTAGTAATATTATACGATATATACAGTGAGATCAAGAATGATCGACTTGATCCTACACTATTTTCTACTAGCTCGATATAAATATTTACATCCATCACATGAGGGTTAGAAGAATAGTAGTGGCGCGTGGATGACATTCCAGATGTTCCTGACCTTGCTTTAAAAATTGGATAGAAATATTGATATCAAGCTCGTGGAAAATAGTGTAGGATCAGGGATCACGACGACCATTCTTTATCTCACAGTATGTATATAGATGTAGGTTGTGGTTTCAAAGCGCACTTTTTATTATGTATCCGTTAGTGAGTCGATCAAATAAATACTGAGGTAATATAAGTCCGCTAGCGCGATACCGGGATCCACGAAATCGCTATGTAACTACATTGCTATGACAGTAAGCGTCGAGCTATTTCGATAGTGTCTCTTTTATCAGATGGGCTTGCAAGACCCGGCATGTATTTAAAATAACTGCAAGTCGTGCAGCACGCTTAGTATTGAAACATTTTTCAAGTCTGTTGTCGCTTGTGGTTTTTTGTGGTGTTTCGCATGTTATTTCAAATAATAGTATAGTAATAAAGTTTATTTCAAAAACCCAGTAGAAAATATTTACAGCATTACAGGTAGATGTAATTTTATATTAATTATGTACTATAAACTATGTATACCCACAAAAGCATAAAACTTGTCTGTGGGCGATTAATTTAGAAAATACAAGAAAAAAGAAAAAAGTGAGAAAAATGGATACATAGGCAAATTTTGTATATTAATTTTACTACACTAATAGATGGCAAAATGCATCGGAATTCAATGCGTACAAATATTTTTTGTGTTGGCGATTTTCTTCAAACATGTATTTTTTAGTTTTTATTTTAAACAAATTTAGGTTTGTGATTGTTTTTACATTATGTGACAAGAAATTGAAAAGTAAGAGAGCTCTGAAATGAGGTTGTGCAAAAACTCTTTTTTTTTCAAAAATTTGTAAATGTAAAAATAATCCGATTTTACGCGTAAACGATTGATCATACGAAAAACTGTTAGGAATGTTTTTTGTTCTGCTAGATAAGATGCATCTTCTGACAAAGCCCCATAATTAAACTATATTATTAAAATGATTTTAAAGTTTACAACTTTATTATTTTTCTTTCTGAAGGAATAGTACGTCCTAGAACAAAGTTGTATCAGATTCTTTTGATGTCTTCTTTCGCCTCTTAAAATTAACGCATAGTAACCCTTCCACCCCGTATAATTGAATCTAATGAAACAGAATGGCAAGTATGAAGTGTTGCCTAAACATTAGGACAGAGAAGGTAATTTTATTTATTTATTTTTGAATAACTCATATAAATAGAGTGGTTCAAAATATTGCATGTTTATTTTAAATATTAGACTGTATGAATATACCGCAAAAGAATGGGTTGTATTGCAATGAGGAAATGGAACCGTCACATTCCCCCCTCTCCTTCGAAAACAAAACTTTATTAGTTTGTCGCTAAAGTTATTTACGTCAGTATCAGAATCCATAAGCAGTATAAGGCTTTACATTTACATCTTGAACGTGCTAAAAACCAACAGGACGTCTAGTATCATCTTGGTATTCGTAAGTCCAAGATACAATTCTTCTAGATATCGGGAACGATATCTTCACACACAATCTAGTTTTGATAGATTTTGATGGCTGCAGCATCCAACTGAACTTTATTCTACCTCCAGACTGGATCACCAACTTGATATTCTATATGACGTCGTCGTAGGTTGTACTCGTATTATTTTCGATTTCTTTCTTGTGCGGCTTCTATACGTTGTTTAATTTCATTAATCATCTTTTGAAACACATGACACCGTTTTGTTTCGCAACTAAGCCTCACTATTTAGGTATTATTAAAATAGTCAAAATTTGGTTTTACTTAAATTTACTTTTGTTTTGTTTGTAAATTGTCAATAAATAAATTACAAATGAACAAATGAAGTCAATTTGTATATCATTGGTTGCTTTTGTATCCACACACATATGGATATGAGATTATATCCGTATTGCTTGCTGGAATATTCTACCTTTTCAATTAAGCGGATAGTGAATATAACAGATGATTTACGTGTATTTAATTGCTATGATATACTATATTTTGAATACAATCAAGCATAGGCGGCGATTTTTCAACTTTGTCAGAAGATGCTTCTCATCTAGCACAACGAAAAACCTTCATAACATTTTTTCGTATGATCAACCGTTTACGCGTAAAATCAAATTCTTTTACATTTACAAAATAAAAAAAATAAATCTTTGCAGAGCTGCATAATTATACTAATATTATTAACGTTAGCTAAATCAATTAATTTATAAGTAATTTTGCTATTTATTTGAAGTACTTTATTATCAATACAATTATTTCGCCTGTTAACTCTAGGGCAACTGCTTTAGGGGGAACTTATTTAATTAATAAATATTTATTTTATTAATTTATAAAACAAATATTATTATTCTTTTGTTGTGTTAAGTAAATGTTCACAATTAACTGTCTCCTATTCTTTAGTCTGAGTAATACTTTAAACCAATAGAAAAACAGGATTGATAAAAAGGCTGTTTGGTCAATAAGCTTCCAATGGTCAACGTTAGAATAAAGTCTGGTGCGACTGTTAATACTAAATTGTAGAAGCTTATCTCAAATAAAGTTAAGACAAAATTGACACTCTATTGGCCGGTTTCACAAAGCTTGATTAAATTTCGATTAACTTAATTGTGGTTAAATTTGAAATCCAGAGATATAATTGGATCAAAATCTCAGGTCCCTTAAATCTCAGCCAATGAAATATCAGGATTTCAAATTGAATCACAATTAAGCTAATCAGAACTTAATCAAGCTTTGTGAAACCGGCCATATATATCAATCACAATTAAAACATTACTGAATACTCGTAATATGTATGAAAATCAAGTTGTTGTTTTAGGCTTCTCTGATACTCTTAGCTGCAGTAGTGAATTGTCGCTATACTTATCTTCTTATGTACCTTACCCTTTACGTCTGTTTTTGTCTCTTCTTGTCTATATTTTTCTTTATACTATTATCTTTCTACCTTGTGAGAATCTAGCTCACCTTTAATGAAATTCTGTTGTTCGTGTAGAATAAGAATAGACGTCTGGTGGTGACGTCAAAAGTATTTGACGACACCATGTTTTGCGAAATTGCAGCTTTCACAGTTGGTATACTTTTGTAATCAAAAATTATATATTAAATCATTTAATTATAACTTACTTTTAAAATACGTGTAGTATAGATGGTCGCTGACTTGGTTCGTAGCTCAATCAGTAGGAGCGAGGTGGTAATAAGCTTAAAGTCGCTGCCGCCGCAGGTTCAATACCATTTTCGAAATTACCTTTTTAATTTTTTTCATTACAAAACAAATTTTGAAATAATAATTTTCTCTTTGAAAATGATCAGTTTTGCAAAATCATAATAAATCTCCTCTTCAAAATTGTCCAATTACAGGGAGATTTTACAGGCCATGTTTTGTTTCTCAGTATAAGACATAGAATCTATTTTTTAATTGTTTTGCTTAGTCAAAGATAGACTTGAGTGGAATGTCGGTAAGACGATTGAGGCCCTTCATCTTTTGCGGCGTGCCTCATACTTCGTCCTCATGCGATATGGTCATCATTTCCACTATTATTGTACAAACTACTATTTTCGACTTGATGTGCGGTTTCACTATTTATAACGATGAACTAAATCATAAAACTGCTGATGTAATGAAATCGCTAAAATAAATTTCTGTTACCGTTTAAATAAATATGTATAGGGTAGCAAAATAGTGCTAAGAAACTTTGTTATGCAAGCAGCGTCTCATAGTTTTGTTATCTAGTCTCCTAGAGATCTCCATTCATGCATGTGCACCCTAAAACATCATTTGTATTCGGATACAGTTTACGATTAAGCAATCGTATTAATATTATTGAAAATAATTACCAAAAATATCTTTTGCCAACGTCAAATTGCCTATTAACATTTCTCGTATTTCCGCTGCTAAATGAAGGAATTTTTTAATACTACTAGCCACATTAATTTAAATAACTCATTCAGCGATCCGTAAAGAAAAAGGAATCCAAAGAGCGATGGCAAAACGTACGTGAAAGTCCAGACGAACTCTCTTAACCTATTTTTTCCTCAACGAACATTAGCAGAAAAGATAAAGCGCGATTGCATCCTCTACTAAAAACTTGACTATGCTTTAAGACCACGCGCGTCTTGCCAGCTAAAGTATTAAATTAATGGCATAAAATTAGAGTTCATTAAAATGTAAAGTTTAGAGTCGGTTCTGGAAAGTTTGAGTGCTCCTTTCATTATTTCCGTTATCCTTAGAGAGATTCAAATAAAGCTTGTTTACTTTATGTTCACTTATATCACAAATATGAAAGGAAAGCAAATCTGGTTAGTTACACCGAGAGCGTTTTAATGCTGAATGGATTACTTACTTTGAAACTTTAACATAGAGATACAGATCATTGGGATAGCTGAAAGAGCGACTTTCTAAAGAAAATGAAAGTTAGTTCCCTCGACGACGCCAACGTTCATCTATTTAACAAGATGGCAATTTTTCTAAGAAAATTAAACCTGGGCTCGCTTCCTTCCTTGCTTACTCTTATACACACACACTTTAGAAATCTTCAGAAATGGTGTTATTATTATGATTATTGTTATTCCTCTTAGAATTATTTTAATTTATTTAAAACTTAATGAAGTAAACAATACTGTAATGCAGTGAGCGCTTCCGTTACTTTCAAAAGCTATTAAGAATAAGGGAAAATTCTGAAATATTTTGATAAGGAGCATAGAAATTAGCTCGAAGTACGATTATCGTCGTTTAACTAATTAAACACTTAGTTTTATGTTGGAGATAAGAAAATGGAAATGAAATTCGCTTACTTATGACATTTAAAAAGGTTTTAGTTGGGAAAATGCTTTTCGGTACAATAAATTTTATTATCTAAAAAGAGGCGAGCTTTCTCTTCTTCTTTGGTATGGTAGGTATGGTTTACTTTTGCCAGAGGATGGTAATCGATACGAGACACGTTGCAGTTATCAAAAGGAGGAAAAGGGTTTAACAACTATAATTGGCACTGTTGATGATGTCGGACACCGTAAAATCCTAAAATCAATAATGATTCCTTTACGTGTCAAAATAAGTTGGTGAAGAATTACTTCTAGGACGGTGTTTATTATTTGCGTCTACTTTTAATTAAAAAAAAATGACAGGCATTTATAAATTAAATTTATACAATTTGTTGCAATAACAACTTCATTGTTTATTACTAATAATCGATACTAACCACTCAGCCACTGAGGTTATAATGACGTTATTTTTAAGTCATTAATTGGTCGACGACGTTATATGACTAATAAATGATGTCCATAAGACGTCATATAATGGGACGTACGTAGACGTCTTCAAAACGACGTCTTTTGGACGTACAATACAATACGTACAAGTTTCATTAGAAAGATATTATTTTAGCAGGGGCCAAGGAATACTGGTCATATTAAGCAGGTGGTCACAATATAGAGATGTTTTGACTGTAGTATATAATAAATGTTATTTTCAATATTCAACTATTTATTTATTCCTTCTTATCAATTCCTGTCTTAGTCCTAGTATAGGACGTTTTAATGACATCTTATATTGACATCTTTGGGCTGTGCCATAATGATGTCAGTTTTACAACAATTTGGCGTCGTTACTGCCGAAGAAACGGCGACATTATGACGTCAGTGTGCTGGCTGGGCACTATTAATCCATTTTTCTTCCAGAGAGCTCTCACTTTGAAAGAGTATTGCTAGTAAACTACTGTATCAAAATATCCATCAATCAAGGTACCCATTTTTATCAACAATTTCATTAAGCGCAAATTAAATAATTATTTTCCTGAAAAGTATATGTCACATATCTATGAAAAGTTGGTGAATGTAGCGGTCAATGTTTATTATCACCTGCTTTCTTTATGATGGTAAATATGTACATGCAAACTTTTGTACTATTCACGTATTAATAACCATATGTTGATAATCTTACTAATTAGGATCTAGTAAGTGCAATAAAAATTTTATAAATAAGTGTTGCATCCATTATAGACTTGAGTTTGACACTAGCGATGAACGCTTCCATCTAGTGTCTTAGTAGTTCCACAGTGGAGACCGTGTAGTTCGATAGAACTCTACTTTCAGGACGCCATGAGTCACAATCTTCGATCGAGCGATACCTATCTTATATCTGTGCCTGAACTCAAAGACATACAAAAAAAATCTAAGAGGTATTAGGAGATATTCTGCGAAAACCGAAGAAAGATCAAAATTTTCCTCGATTCTTCAATATACCAGTCCACGTGGCGAACGTCAAAACTACTTGAGTTTTTGCAAGGTAAAATGTACAGATTGGCTGGGCACTGAACTATAAAGACATTAAAAAATGAAAAGAAATTGGTTTTGCATATTATCGGCCATAACTCTGTCATTTGTACCAATTAAAAAAACAAAAATTTCCTAGAAATGAAACAAAATATATCTTCAATAAAAAACTTTATTTGTTGAGTAAATATCATTTTGAGCTGCTTGTTTAAATTGCTTGAGTTTGTCAATTTAAACAATATATTAAAAATCGAGGGTAAGGTGTAGCCGGCGTTAGAAGATATTAAAGGTCGAAAAACTCGTTTTGCGAATATCTTACTTCCTATGGCTCGGAGGGCAATTAAGGTTAGTTTAAAAATGAAAATAATTAAAGTTTCCGGCAAAAAAGGTTATATTCATTTTTTACGTACAGCAAACCGTTTGCGAGATATACAGCAAAGAAGGTGTATAATGTACGTTGTATCCGTTTCCGCACCACCTTCCAAGTAGCATACGAGGCGCGTTTTATACATAGTTTTACCAGTAAGCCTAATCCATATTTAGTGTTAAAAAACTACGTCTCGTCTTCGTCTTTGTCAATTTCTGGTATCTGTACTTCGTCGTTATCCTCTTTATTTTCACCGGATTTATATTTCTTTATATGAAGCACAAAAGTCAAGTTTCGTTCTATCTAGTGGTAATTATGGGTACAATTGTTTTTCAAATCATATCTATTCTATATATTCGATAATGGAGTACGTAAAATTTTGGTGATGTATGGAGCAGCTAAGTCCGAAAATTCACTTGATTCAATGCAGCTGTAAAATTACCATCTCTTCCACCTACAACTGCAGCGGCTCAACAATATCTGTACGGTGTATATTACTAAATAAGTCCAAACCTGGCTGGGAAAAGATATAAATCCACAACAGTGGGAGTGGATCTTAAATAGCGTTTTTTTGGAGCCCGTCACTACACTATTACCACGTGCGCCGCACAGTATTCTTAATACAATTTTTTGTAATTGTACAAAAGGTTGTAGTGGAAACTGCTGATGCAAAAAATCGGATTATCTTGCTTTGGTGCTGAGGCACCAAAACTGGATGAGGTACATTCAGCGGACTGAGAAAAAAAATCTAAGTGAAAAAACTCATTCTGCAAGTATGAAAAGTCTCTATTCTTCAACATCAAAACAGTTATGTAGGTGGGAGGTCTTGTATATTTATTCTTTTTATTTCTAGCACAGTGTAATTAATTCTATTATGACATAACAATATAAAAATGCAGTAATTATAGAAAATAGATTCAAATTTTGAGTTACACTTGCTTTCAAAACTTTCGCGTACACCTATTTTTCGCTGTATTAAATCAGGGTTGTAATTAATCAACTTTGACGTTTAAATTTTTGAAAAGTCAAAATCATGTTTTGTATATATAAAATATTGTATATATAAAATATTTGTATTTATTGTTATATTCGTTTTAAATAAATTTGTTATCTTCAAACACTAATTACTGCAGAATTAGGTATTTGTTTTGTAAAAGTTACTTTGTGTCATTTTTAACCTAATTTTAAAATTACCCATTCACACAGCTACAATTTTGCAATATTATTGTTACTTGATTTTGAGTGTGTACGTGAAAGTTTTGAAAGCAAGTGTACCTAGTAAATCTTTGCTCGCCAACTAAATAATGTGAGTTTAATTTAGAGCGTATTATTATTTTGAAAGGGGTATAATTACATCAAAATCAATAATTTCAGTAATTGAATTAACTGTAGTAATAATTCTGATTAATGCGGAAAAAATAACTATTATTTGTTTCATATGAAGGAACGTTTATGTCTAAAGTAACTGAACTAAAAGATATTTCAACCATTAAACAACTAGCACATGTAAATCATTATAATGCGAACATGATTGACACTTTAGTGAAACAAAAAGATTATAGGTTAGGTATCAAAAGAATATATCTCATTGACAATCACACAAACGACACAAATTACATATCTATACCATATTTTGGCAAAATAAAAAAAAGTTGCACATATACTAAGAAAAACCAACAATTATAAAATAGCCTTTACACTAACACTTTTTCAGGGACTCCTCAATTTTATTTAATGCTAGAGATAGAACAAACGATTCATGAAATCGGGTATTTACTGTTTGAATTATTCTCTTTGTAGTTCGGTATACTGGGTGAGGATTTTAAAGTGTTACACAGCGAAATTTCAAAAACGACTTGGACTATATGAATGCAATTCGAGATTAGTAGAAAGGGAGACACATTTTGATGTAGCTTTTAAATTTCTACCCCTCCCATTTTTAACCACATGTCAGGATTTATGTTTAACGATTGGGACAACTTGTTTCTTAAGAAATTTGTATACACTTCTCTATTTAAAGATCATTCAAAAACTTTTTTTTTTATTTTTATTTTAATAATCTAATCCATATCTCTGCAATAAGTGTGGCAAATTTAATAATATTTTGTACATACGTAGCTCTTTACATAGATCCGAATTTCATAGAAAAGGATGTATCATCACATTTAAATTTCCGAAGTTACCCTCCAACTCCTTAAAAATGGGAGGGGAGAGATTTAAAGCTACATCAAAAGGTGTCCACCTTCCTACCAATTACCTGTCCCGGATTGCATTGAGATAGTCAAAGTCGTTTTTGAGATATCGTGTGTAACACTTTAAGATTCGCACCCTGTATATTAAGCAAACACACAGAAATTTTGACATAAGATATACAGAGCACGTGTGTTGTTACAGAAATAAACATCCAAAAAATGTAATTATGCCAAATACCTTCTAGAACAGAATCACACAATGACTCCTCAAAATAATATTAAATTCCTACATTTTTGTAATTACAAACGCAAATTAGACATTTTCGAAGCTTTTGAGAAATACAAACACAAACTCTGGGTACCTTTAATAAATGAACAAGATTGAACTCAGTAATTCTACATTACTGGAAGTGTCAGATAATTAATTTTTATTTTGTTTTATTTTTTTATCTATTTTTTGTATTTACCTTAGAGACGTGTTTATTTATATTAACTATCGAAACAATTGTAGATGATAATAAACTTGTGAAAGTTTTACTAATGTTTTATTTATTTCATAGTAGTATTAACACTTTAAAAACCATGGACGTATATACGTCATCATATACAGCGTCTCCTAAACTGAAGGCATCAACATTGGTCAACATGTCGCTTATTATAAGAGATAGAAGAAAGGTTAAATGAGAAAAGTTTCGCAGAATTTCAAGATGATATCAAACATGTGCAAGTTAATCTATTTTTTTTAGTTTTTGAGTATTTGAAAAAATGAGAACTAGTTAACATTTAGTCATTACTCAAGCGAAGTGTGACCTAATTATAAATGTATGCCAGATAAACGCCTCGAGCGGAGCGCCCACGATTGCAGGTGCAGTATCAAACCCACGGCCACGTGTGTGCATAGCAAGCAGTTGCAGTACGCAGAACTCTATAAGGAAGTCACGTAGCCACACGGCCACAGCAGCTGCAGTACTCAGAACTCTATAAGGAAGTCACGTAGGCACACGGCCACGTGCGGTCAACTGAAGGATTTCACACCCACAGAAGGAGTATATAAAGACCAGCACTTTATGGGACAGTTCAGTCTGAGTTACAACGAAGCTTGAAAGATAGAAACTGTCTATCAGGATAGATGTTTACCTTCTTTTAAGCAATACTCACCCAGAAAGCCGTAGAAACTGGTGGCCATGGTTACTGTTTACCTCGGTCTTTCTGAACATTATAATTACCAGCTTTAAGTTAAAATTGTATAATAGTATTTAAGTGATTATGCAAGTGCATACTGTGTAAATGCACGACGAATAAATATTTTATTGTACTTAAACAATAAACTGTGTTCATTTTGTAACTTGGGCTACGTCTTTTGCGTTTTTAATAAAGTACCATTTTTAAAAACGCCTTTCTTCGTCAAGAAACGTTAATTAACTGGCAAATTTCTTTTTCCTGAATAGAAGGGAAACCGTTGATTTGATATGTGTAGCTTGAACTTGCACATTATTAAAACACTTTTTTATGCTAATAAAAACATTCTATTGTCGTTTGTTTTTGATTTACCTATGCCAACTTACATAGTAATTCATAGTAGTTGATATAGGTAATTAGATTATATTTTGAAAGCACAAACAGGACATCTCTGGAAGTAACGTGATATTTCTAAATTTCTGAAAAACTGAAACTGCCCTTAAGTTTTGTATATTGTCGAGAACGCAAAAAAGTTGATGTGCAAATAAAAGAAGCCCATTTGGTAACTACATATATTTATTTGGCTTATGCATTATAAAACGAAAATAAAGGAAAGTAACAAAACAAAAATTATGTGGTCCATTTAGATAAAGTACAATAAATATTTATTTTTTGTTATATAACTGTAATCAATCGATATATCAATATATCGGAACACATTTTGTGATCACCGATCACATGATTCATCCTATTTACGATGTTATTTCGTAGGGCACTGTAACTAGCTGTGTTTTTGTTTGCACTATTTTTATTGTGTTTAATTGCCTCCTTTATGCCTGTTTGTAAGCGCAGTAACCTAAGAAGATGTATTTTCATCCAGGGATTTTAAAAATGCATGTTGCTATTTAAAACATTGCAAACAAGAAATTAGTGACAATTCTGTTAGGCTAACTACTTTCAAGAAGATTTTATTTACATGAACATTTAAAAGTGTAATTTGCAATTTTTGCTAATGTCATATTGTAGAGAGCATTGCAGGATCATTTTGTGAAAACCATATCAAAATCGATTAATAGGTTAATTAGTTTTAGCTTCGGAATTTTACGTTAAAATCTCCATAAGAATTGTAACTATTGAACGGATGACTATTAAGGGTCAGCGAAGTGTCCACGTTCGGCAAAATGTCTAAAACGGCTAGTCGGCAAAGTGTCCAATAGTAAAATTTATTTTAAGAGTCGGCGTAGTGTCCATGGTCGGCAAAGTGTCCACCGGTTACGGTCGGCGTAGTGTCCACGGTCGACAAAGTGTCCACCACTTACAGTCGGCATAGAGTCCACGGTCGGCAAAGTGTCCAAAACGGTCAGTCGGCGTAGTGTTCACGGTCGGCGTAGTGTCCGCGGTCGGCAAAGTGTCCAGTCGGCGAACTGTCCAGGCACCGTTAGAAGAAGTTAAAAGTTAAGTTAAATTGAAGTCCGTTACGTTCCGTTATTAAGACGATTATCATTATTTTCCCAAAAACATTAGTTAATAATAGATATAATACAATTGACGGATAAAGAGATAACTTTACACTTCCTAATGACATAGATTTCGCATGTTGAGAAGTTGCACAAAAAATCTCCATATAATGAATCAAAAATCAAAGAAGTTAAACAATTTGAGACGAAGCCTCAAAGCAAGTATAAGAAAATTTACAACTCTTTCGCAATGTTAGAAAAAGAATTCCTGTCTTAAAATAGCAATAAAAGAATTCGAAAACAAAATCGTACCTACATACATACCTTTTAAATAAATGAATTTGTACCAAAGCTTTGGAGATCACTGTGTTATGGCATTTATTACTGTTATAACCGAGTTTATATTATCTACAAATCTTACAGTCAAGTTTTCAGATAATAAATCTTCTACTTTTGACATTTATATAGAAACACTGTATTTAAACCTTCACACCTAGCTTAATTCGACTTAAACAAGCTATAATTTCTATTTAATCGAGAAATTAATTTTAGAAGCTGTAACCTTTAATTTTATAACTTATGAAATTTTTAATTTTTAATTTAATTTTAATTTTTTTTAATAAATTCATAACAAATAAAAGCTACATTCAAAGTTTCTAAGTATGAAATCATTAATTTTGGCTTGGTTTGAAATAATTAAATGAAATATTGGTTGGTACATGGAGAATATTCACTGACAGATGGATTATTTTGTTAATTCAAATGAACTAATTTGAACAGTAATTATTGAATCGAAAATAACATTATAATGATAAAACGTTTAATACTAGTTTGATAAATCTGTAAACTTTTCAATCAGTAAAGATTCAAACATAAACAAAACGATAAATATAAACAAACGTATGGTTGGTCGATTATTTACAATTAAAATAAACTAAATAAATGAACTACTTGTAATTCCTGACATTTATGATTATTTCTATGATTAGTTTAGTTTAGAAGTAGTTAACTTACAATTTAAAAATATCGGATGCAATTATTTCTAAACCGGCATTTTATGGAATTTATTTATAAAAAAAGAAAAAAATTTTCGGCGTAAACAAATGAGGTTATTAGGATAAAAAATAATAATAGCAAATAACCTAATAAATTAGGTAAAAAATAAATAAAAAATTAACTGTACCTTTCAAAAGAAAATCCAATACAGATATTACTACATATACTAGTATTGTCAAATGAACTCCTGGACGTGTTATTTAACAAACACCTCCGACTTACCTCTCACGATTCACCCATCCACATCTCTTCCACTAACCTTAACTAACCTCGACTTAACCCTCCCGGGCTTACCTACCTCCCCGATTTACCCTCTCGATATAACGAATCCCTCAGACTTGTCTATCCACCTTCCCCTCAGTTTATCACCCATCCCGAGTTTCCTTCCTACTTACCTACCCCTCTCAACCCAACTTACTTCCCCTGGGTTTACCCTTCTTCCTCCTAATTTATCCAACCTTTCCCAACTTAACCATCCCACCCACACTCCATACTGATTTACTCACCAGACTTAACTCTCCCTCCAACTCAATCTCACCGTCTTTACCCCACCCCTCGAATTAACTTCCCTCTCAGGTTTAACGCCCCGACTTACCCACCCACCTCTCCAGCTTAACTCACCCACTCTTGCCATACAATTCTACACTGAATTTATATACCATACACTTAATACCTCAACTTTTTAACAGATAGGAGATTAGTTCTTGAAACATTCTTATTCTTTTTCATCAAATTATCCGACTTGAAAAAACAGACACACACAGATAGTACTTCTTTCAGGAGTTACTAGAGTATTAGATACAGTATTACTTGAAAATTAAATATAACACCTATATAAAGCGATTCCGAATTGAGTGATGTAACTGTAATGGTAGCAATAGTAATTAACTTCAAGTCTTATTCCTGTCCTAAATACATTTTGAGAAAACAGAAGTAATCAAACTGAATGAATCATATTTGTAAATATTTCATATCAGCTTTATATCCTGTAACCAGGATAAATTCTTAACTGGAAATTGATATTTCAAATAGGGAATCTTATAAACTTTTCATGTTTATTTCGATGTATTATGAAAAATTTCGTTTCAAAATTCTGTCAAGATTTTGCCATTTACAAACACAACCCTTGTAGCTTTACACCTCATAATAAAGTTGAAACTGCTATTTTATACTGTACAACAGCATGACTGCAGAATCTGTAGCATATAGCTCTGGTATTTTAATAGTCCATTTATACCAGTCGTTTTAGAATATCTATATCTAGAATATACTATGTATAAGCGATTTATGTTAACTAAATTGTTTTTCTGTTTCTGTATCATTGACGATATACCTGCAATATCTTCACTTTTTTAAGACAATTTGATACATATACAGTACAATTATTATAGTATTAGATATTTGAAAGAGTGTAATTCCTGTGCATCGTGGAAGTAACAACGTTACACATAACACATATTCCATGGTTCCAGTCACTTTATTTGATTGTCTTTACATACATAATCTTTAACCCCTTATGCCTTTCGGTGTCGAGGTGCCGAACGCACCGAGCCGCAGAGTAGATATGTGGGTGTGAGACGAGGCAGCGGAGCTTTGTAGGCAAGTAAATACATTGCGCTCGTGGTTTACCCATCCGAGTACTTTCCGGAGCAAACTCGCCTTAACTCTGTTGAGCCATATAATCCACCATAACCACCCTGCCGTATTGCCGGCTCTTTTATCGTTTTTCATTATTTAAAAAAATTGTTTTGTTATACTTTGAAATACTTTATCGGGTATCATTTATCGCAAGATTATGATTTTTCTAATTCACTGTAGGGCAATACTCCGACACAATGTGTTTTAATTGTTAAAACTTACCATTAAAACGGGTCTTCAGTTGTTCAAACACGAAGAAAATTACATAATGTTTTTAGTCATAACCATGTGCCTCATAAGATCATAATTCTTCGCATAATTAAAAAATTGTTAACGTTGAATACTGTAGCAGATGTGCCAAAGTTTGAACGTCGTTGTAGCATACGTGCGACTAAAATCACTGCAATGGTGAGAGACAATGTGAATGTAAATTCAAAAACAACCATAAGATGTTGTCAAGAAATTCCCCGTTCTTTATGGAGAATAAAGAAAAAAGAATTTAATTTGTATGCTTTCAAATTCAATTGACTCAAGGCTGCAAGAAAATGATAATGCTCTTCGATTGAAAGGCTATTACATTTAAGTGTTGATGACGCTAATTTTTACCAGAAATTAATGATTAGTGACTAGGCTCATTTCGATGGTAACTGTATGGTGTGCAATTTGGTCAGGAAGACTTATGGGATCGTTTTTTTTAATGAAAGATGTGAAGCAGTAAAGTGTTACTTACTATTGCGTGAAATGTTTTCTAGGCCAAGTCATCTCAAAGGGTGGTGATATCGACTGGACCCTTCGCTCACCCGATTTAACGTCAATTGATTTCTTTCTTTGGGGTCTTTTAAAGGGTAAAGTGTATGTTAACAAACCACAGACAATTGGCCAATTTAAAACCAACATTCTTAAAGAAATTGCAAACATAAATCCAGAAAAAACAATTATATTAAGTGTTTTATTTAACAGTTACTAAAGATTAAAATGATAGCGCTACATTTGCCACACCCAGTATAAAACTTAAAACACAAAGCTGAAGGAATAAAACCAAAGTTCGACAAAGGCTTGCCCACCCAGTTGAAAAGAAGCACTGAAGTTGTATTTTCTCATATTACTGAACGTTGGTTACAAATCTGGGATAAAAGCCGTTTAGGAGTCTATGCAATATTATTAATATACTAATTGAAGAATTGCTTGTATTATTTTAAAAATTAATTTTCATTAATAAGCTTCAACGTTACCCACCCCGACGAGCTGCCACTGATGAAATCTATATTTATACAGATAAATTATCAAGTGGGAGATTGCAATTATTCAATGTTAAAGTTCTCCGTTCTTTGTTTAACTTTCTGGATCTTTGGATCAAAATAATAATTAAGGAGCATGCAGATGCTCAATTATTTGGACTTATTTCAGTGTGAGTGTAAAACAAATAATTTAATTTCTATAAAAATGATATTTGCTTTAGATTGCCAAATATATTTTTATTATATAAAAAAAAACAAGTTAATGGCGAAATACAAAAAATTATTCTATTACAGTCACGCTAGTCGCGAAATTACAGCGTAAGAATAACCTGTAGTTTTATTTTGTAGTCGGCAGTGTGATGTTTTTCAGCCAGTCTTCTATAATGTACGTCCAGGTCAAACAAATGTCTCAGTTCTTGAACACTTGTCCAACGAAATTCATTCATTCATTCACAATTATTAAGATTTAAATAATCAGAATAAAAAGTAATTATAAATGATTATTTTAAAATAATTTTTTTTAAACTGAGACCTCAGTAGGAGTAAACTATATACTTCAATCAGCGTCATCTATCAACCAAAAGAAATTTTAAGTAAGGTCTCGTTATTCGCCGGTAGATGGCAACCTATGCTGAGTTTTTAAATTTTTAAATTAATGCAATTAATTATATTGAGGTGATTTAATATATGCCCCACGTTGGGCGCCATTAAATATATGAGGTGATATTTAATGATAAAATATAAAATATAGAAATTTTTTTCCTTCACGATGACAGCGTCACAAAATATCTGCGGTGAAATCTAATAAAATAAAAAAAATATACACCCCAATATTCTTTTCTTTTCCCAATGGGCTAACTCAGGTTTAATTCGATAGAGCATGAAATAAATGAAATAATAAAGTCTTATTGATTCTTATACCTGGAAGAAACGAACTTACTCTCAAGACACTTGGACTTCCGCAAATGGACAACAGCAAGCTAAACTCTATATGTGAAAAGAAAAAGAAATGGATGCTTGTATACACATCAAATAAACACATAGATAAATTGAAAACACAGTCTTTATTTTTATTAATGAATAATAGAATAAAAAAAATATAATTCAAGAAAAATAAAAGAAAAATTATTTAGAACAGAACAGTAAAGTAAAATAGGAAATTCTTCCCTGAGCTTGCTCAAATGTGTTAATTAGTCGTTATTAACCAGACATAGGGCTATAACATCAATCAATGTTATTAATTAAAAATATTTACAAATGTTAAAATAAATTTAATTTATGATAATTAAATTTTAATAAAGAAATTTAAAGTGTTTTATTCGTAAGAATTTTATTATTTAAAAACTTTTAAAGTGAGAAAAATGAATTCTGAAATTATTCAGATTGTCTTTATAATTTTGTTATTGAAAAATTCAATCAAAACCTTTTATTTTGACCAACCTTGTATATAAAGTACGTCGAGATCCACACCAATCTTATTTAAAATTGGTACAACTGCATTTAATTCAGACAGCTGACTTTTATAAACTGTAAATCCATCGATTATTCAACACGAAAATGGAAATAATCGTGTGTCTGTCTGTCTATCGGTCTATCTGGTCTGCCTGTGGGTCTGTTTGTCAGTCTTATGTCTGGTCTCATCTGTCCGGATGATTTGCCTGTCTGGTCTGTCTCTCTGTAGTGTTTGTCTGGTCTGTGTATTTGGTCAGCCTGTCTCGTCTATCTACCTGGTATCTCTGAGTGGTCTGTCTGCCGATCTGTGTGAATGATATGAATGTCTACTTTGTCTATTTGTCAAATCTATCTGTCTAGTCTGTGTCTCTGCTAGCCTGATGTGTCTGCTTGGCTGGTCTTCTGCCTGGTATATTTGTCTGGTGTGACTATCGATGTGGTCTATCTGCCTGATGTGTCTGTCTAGACCGTCTCTCTGGTCTGTCTATCTGTTTGGTCTATCTATCTTGCCTGTCTGTCTGGACTACCTGTCTGCCTGTTTGGCCTATCTATGTATATGGCCTGTCTGGTCTCTTGTCTGGTTTGTCTATTTGATCCGTGTATCTGGTCTGCCTGTGTGTCTGGTCTGGTATGTCCGGTTTGTTTGTCTGGACTGACTATTTGGCCTTTCTGTCTGCCTGCCTGCCTCGCCCATCTGTCTGATGTATTTGTCTGTCTGCCGGTCTGGTACGTCTGTTTGGTCCGTCTATTTGGTCAGCCTGTCTGATCTGTGTAAATGATATAAATCTACTTTGTCTGTCTGTCTGCCAGCTTGATCTGTTTGCTTGTCTGGTCTTCTGCCTGGTAAGTTTGCCTGGTGTGACTGTCGATGTGGTCTGCCTGCCTGGTATGTATGTCTGCACCGTCTCTCTGGTCTGTCTATCTGTCTGGTCGGTGTACCTGGTCTGTCTGTCTGTCAAGTTTGGCTGGTTGGCCTATGTATCTGGCCTGACTGGTCTGCCGATGTCCGGTCTATCTGTCTGGTCCGTCAGTCTGGTTTCTCTGTTTGGTCCATGTATTTGGTGTCTGTCTGCCTGCCTGTCTGGTTTACCTGTCTATCTGGTCTGCTTGTGTGTCTGGTCTATCTGTCCGTCTGTCTTATCGGTTTGTCTGTTCTGCCTGTCTGGTACGTCTTTTGGCTCGTCTATCTGGTCTGTCTGTGTGTCTGGTCTGACTATCTGGACCGTCTCTGGTCTATCTGTTCTGCATTGACTTTCTGTCTATGTGCCTGATCTAACTGCCTGGGTTGTCTTCGATTTCTTTCAAGTTTCGATTCTCTGTGCTGAACATGATTTAGTTCTTCATAGTATTGTGTATATATTCCATTTTTACCATATTTAACTTAATAGCCTTATAGCCTTTTTGTTTTATTTTAAAATTTGTACCTTTCGCTAACTTCCAGGACATTTACGTTTAAAATATTAGCCATTACCTTATATCCTTTAAACTCACGTTGTATATATGTTTATTTAATGATATATTACTAACATTTTCTGTTGTAAAAAAATTTCAAAATTGTCAAATCATTTACTAAAGTTAAATGAAATTTGTTAACTAATGTGAACTTCCAAGACCTCAATTTAATTTTAGATACGTTGGTTGACAATTGTCTTCTTTCAAGAACATTAATCAAAAATTAATTTGTGGGATATTCAGTATACAGGATGGTGTACAATGAACTAATTACCAATTAGCCAAACCTTAACAACTTTACTGACAGGACATGGTAGAATAAGAAGTTATTTTTACAGATTTCATATCATTGAAGATCCTACGTGCGTTTGAGAACAAAATGAACAGACAGTAGACCATATAATTTTCCAATGTTCCAAATTACATAGTGCAAGAAGACAACTTATTAATGATATAATTTTAAGTGACGATGAATGGCCAATAACAAAAGACGAACTTGTGGATAAACATTTGAAAACATTTTTGGATTTTATAAAATTGATTAACTTTAAAAAATTATGCGAAATTTAGAGTATCTTTAAAGCTATTAGAAGATTCATTTAATATAATATAAAGACGCATTCAATATTAATATATAGGTATATAGCAGTTTATGTTCTTCATTTGTATTGATTTGTTTATGTTTTTAATTTGTATTGATTTGTTTGTATCTATTATGTTTCAAATAATTTCTATGCATAGTTATGCATGTAGTGTTACATAATATTTTGTAATGGAGCATGCTGTAAATAAATGGTTTGACCCTGGAAAAAAGACCTTGGTGAGGCAACTTAGGAATGGCCATTAAGTTTTTGACTTTTACATAATGTATTACCTATAACATAGCTAAAATGAAAAAACGACATCGTGTGTCTGTCTGTCGGTCTATCTGGTCTGCCTGTGGGTTTGGTTTGTCCGTGTTATGTCTGGTCTGATCTGTCGGTATGATCTGCCCGTCTGGTCTGTCTCTCTGTTGGGTCTGTTTAGTCTGTGTATTTGGTCAGCCTGTCTCGTCTATCTGCCTGGTATCTCTGTGTAGACAGACGAGATAGGCTGACCAAATACACAGACCAAACAGAGAAACAGACCAGACCCACAGGCAGACTAGATAGACAGACAGACCAAACCAGACAGAAGACAGAAAGACCAGATAGACACACGAAGTATTTTTTTTATTTTAGCTATGTCGTACGTAATTCATTATGAAAAAGTCAAAAACTGTTTCTTGTGACAAATAATCGCGAGGTAACTTAAACACATCATCAACTTACATATCATGACAGTAATACCTACCGTCATCGACAAATGTCAACGGAATGGAATGTTAGTAGAAATATATAATCAAAATGGAAAATTAACATAATCTCTAAAAAGGAAATAACCCGGTTTAGTATGGGGCGCTCAGCTCGCTCCGACTCAGTATGGAATTTTTAGACGTGTCTGGTTCAGTAGCAAGGCTCGAGCTGCGCCCGGCTCAGTACGGAATGTCGGACTGTAAAAAAATCCCGTTTGTGACATTGTCCACAACACGGACATCCTATCTGGTGTATTTGTCTGGTCTAGCTGTTTGGTCTGTCTGTCTATCTTCTAGTCTGGTCCGTCTTTCTGATATGTTTGCCTGTTCTGCCTGTCTGGTACGTCTGTTTGGTCCATCTGTCTGGTCTGTCTGTCTGGTTTGTTGATCTATTCTGCCTGCCTTCTAGTCTGCGTGGACTGTGTGTCTGTGTGCCTGATCTGTCTGTCTGGGATTTCTTTATTTCTTTCAAACTCCGATTCTCTGTGCTGAACCGATGGGAGCTCGACACTACGTAGTGAACTGGACCCGTCTAGTACCTTCATATCGAATCGGACATTGCTGGGCGGATTTATTCTTCATAGTATTGGGTATATATTCCACTATTACAACATTTAACTTAATAGCCTGATAGCCTTTTATTTTGTTTTAAAATTTGTATCTTTTGTTAACTTCCAAGACATTTACGTTAAATTAACATGTGTTGTAACGCTGCTCTGGCCACGCGAGCGTCAAGAACCTTTGGAATACGTGCGTCGTTCTTGCTCAAGATAGTTGCAGGTGAAAATCTTGCACTCTTTTATTTGATGGTGCCATACATAAAAAAGCACAAACGAAGAAAATGCCTGTTTATCATATCATTTTAATAAAGATGCAGCGCGCTGGCAAGTCTCAACGTGCGTCTAGTTTGACCACGTTGGCATTGGACGGTACATACGTTGCAACGTGCGTAAAAGTAAACGCACGTAGGTCATATGAACGCTCGTATTAGAAATCTAGTAAAAATTAAAATCCATCGATACATAAGTCATATTGCTTTAAAATCCACAACATTTTTATTAAAACTTGAAGTAAGTAATTCCATAAAAACCAATTCTTCTTGGAATTTTCCGAAATATGATTTTTTAAACATGTGTTGTTTTTGGAAAAGATCACCAATTGATGTCGGTTTGAGAACGGGTTAAGGTCAGGTTGAGGTAAGGTTAACATCAGGGTAAGGTTACGTTGGGGTTAACTTGAGGATAAGGTTAGGTTTAGGTTAGTGACAGAGGACCGGAGCCCATAAAGTTTGAGCGAGGTCCTTTTGGCAGTTTTTTTTTCAACTGATGGTAATGCATTTTTTATTTTAGAAGTACTTTGGATAATGTAGGAATGGATAATTTTGAAGCAGAATCAAAGTAAATGATTGAATATATTAACACAGGTTTTGGAACTTCAAAGTACAAATGAAAACAATGTGCAATTATGATGAAACTAACTAAATATCAAGTGTCATACCACCAAGCTGAGGCAGGTAGTAAAAGGTACATTCTTACTTTTATTCTGTTGATAATACATTTTAGATATAGCTTTTCGAGGCTGCTATGGTGAGGTGTGAAGTAGGCGTTTATTTACATGCAGAGCAGTCAAAGCAAGATGCTAGATACAGTATTAAGCACCTTTTTAAAGCACCTATTTAATAGATAGGCAATGGGAGACGGGATGCACCCCGTACTTTCTCCAAACTCAATTTTAGGTGGATTGGATTGGAGACAGCACAGACAAACAGATCAGGCGCGCGGACAGACAGTCTAGAATAGACAGGCAGAGCAGACAAACAAACCAGAGAGACGGTCCAGATAGACTGACCAGAGAGACGGTCTAGATAGACTGACTAAATACACAGACAGACCAGATAGACGAACCAAACAAACGTACAAGACAGGCAAACAGATCATACAGACGGACCAGACTGGCAGATACACAGACAGATCAAACAGCTAGACCAGACACACAAACCAGACAGCTCGGACAGACAGACCAGACCAGACATCCGGGCAGACCAGATAGACAGGCAAACCAGACAGGCAGACGGACCAAACAGACAAACCAGACAGGAAACCAGACTGAAAAACCAGACATAGACAGACCAGATACATAGACCAAAAAGCTAGACCAGATACACAGACCACAGAGCCAGACCAGACAGATAGACAGACCAGAGAGACAGTCCAGACAGGTCAGACAGGCAGAACAGGCAAACAGATCCGTCAGACGGACCAGGCAGACAGACCAGACACACAGATCAAATAGCCAGACTAGACAAACAAACCAAACAGACAGACCAGACCAGACACCCGGGCAGACCAGATAGATAGGCAAACCAGACAGGCAGACAAATCAGACATAGGCAGACCAGACAGACCAGATACATAGGCCAAACAGCCAGAACAGACAGACAGAAAGACAGGTGGACCAGACAGGCAGACCAGATACGCAGACCGATTACACAGACCAGAGAGCCAAACCAGAGAGACGATCCAGACAGACAGACACACAAGGCATACAGACCACATCGACAGTCACACCAGACAAACATACTAGGCAGAAGACCAGACAAACTGACAAATCAGGCTGGCAGACAGACAGATAGATTTGACAGATAGTTGAGATTCATACTATTTACACAGATCGGCAGATAGAGAGGCAGACACACCACACAGAGATACCAGACAGACAAACGAGACAGTCTGACCAGACAGGCAGGCCAGACCGACAGATCAGACCAGACATAAGAAGGACAGACCAGACCCACAGACAGACGGAACAAACCAGACAGAAAATAAAAAGATAACACACGGGCATTTTTTCATTTTACCTACGTCATAGGTAATACATGTAAAAGTTAAATGTAAAAGTCAAAAATTCTTGCTGTAAAATCGTAAGGTAACTTAAACACTACATAACATGACAGTAACACCTACTGTTATCGACAAATGTCAAAGGAATGGAATGTTAATGGAAAATAGAATATAAGGAAAATAGAAAATTAACATAACCCTGAAAAAGGAAGCAACCCGGTTTAGTATGGGGCGCTCAGCTCGTTCCGGCTCAGTACGGAGTTTGTAGACATATCTGGTTCTGCAGAAAGGCTCGAGCTGCACCCGGTACAGTAACGAATATCGGACTATGAAAGAAATTCCGTTTGTGACGTCGCGTCGGTCACAACACAGACATCCGTCTGGTCTGTCTGCCTGGTCCGTCTGTCTGATCTGTTTACCTGTCTGGTACGTCTGTTTGATTCGACTATCTGGTCTGTCTGTGTGTATAGTCTGTCTAACTGGACCGTCTCTGGCCTGTCTGTCTGGTTTGTTTGCCTGTTCTGCCTGGACTGTCTGTCTGTGTGCCTGATCTGTCTGTTTGGGCTGTCTTCGATCAAACTGTGTGGCAGAAGTGGCGAGGCAACTTAGGAATGGCCATTAAGTTTTTGAGTGTTACATAATCTATTACCTATGACAGCTGAAATAAAAAAACGACATCGTGTGTACGTCTGTCTGTCTATCTGGTCTGCATGTGGGTCTGGTCTGTCCGTCTTATGTCTGGTCTGATATGTCGGCATAGTCTACCTCTCTGATCTGTCTCTCTGTTGTGTCTATTTGGTCAGCCTGTCTCGTCTGTCTGTTTGGTATCTCTGTGTGGTCTTTTTTTATCTTTTGTATTTTTTTCTAATACATTTATTTCATCATGCTCCATTACACATATGTCTGCCTGTCTATCTGCCGATCTGTGTGAATGATATGAATGTCTACTTGGTCTTTCTATCAAATCCATCTGTTTGGTCTGTCTCTCTGCCAGCCTGATTTATCTGCTTGTCTGGTTTTCTGCCTGGTATGTTTGTCGGGTACGACTGTCGATGTGGTCTGTCTGCTTGGTGTATCTGTCTGGACCGTCTCTCTGGTCTATATATCTGTCTGGTCTGTCTGTCTGGTTTAGCTGTTTGATATTTGTATCTGTCGGGTCTGTCAGTCTGGTCTCCTGTCCGTTTGGTCCGTGCAGCTGGTCTGTCTGCCTGCCTGTCTGGTTTGCCTTTCTATCTGGTCTGCTCGTGTGCCTGGTCTGGCCTGGTTTGGCTGTCTGGTCTGATTATCTGGACCGTCTCTCTGGCCTGTCTGTCTGGTTTGTTGTCTGCTCTACCTAGACTGTCTGTCTGTGTGCCTGATCTGTCTGTCTGGGCTACCTTCGATTTCTTTCAAACTGCGATTCTCTGTGCTGAACCGCTGGGAGCACGAGTCTCCGTAGTAAACTGAATCCTTCTAGTACCTCCATACCGAATCGGAAATTGCTGAGCGGATTCATTCTTCATAGTATTGTGTATATATTCACTTTTGCCATATTTAACTTAATAGCCTACTAGCCTTTTATTTTATTTTTGAATTTGTATCTTTCGCTAACTTCCAGGACATTTACGTTTAAAATACTAGCCATTACCTTATATCCTTTAAACTCACTGTGTATGTATGTTTATTTAATGATATATTACTAACATTTTGTATTGTAATAAAATTTTCAAATTGTCAAAAGATTTAATAAATTTAAATGTAATTTATTAACTAATGAGAACTTCCAAGACTAATTTTAGATTCGTTAGTTGACAGTTGTCTACTTTCAAAAACTTTAATCAAAAATTAATTTCTGGAATATTCAGTATACAGGATGGTGTACAATGAACTCAATGACAAACTACAGACCTTGGCGAGGCAACTTAGGAACGGCCATTAAGTTTTTGACTTTTATACAATGTATTTCCTATGACATAGCTAAAATGAAAAAAAGACATCGTGTGTCTGTCTATAGCTTTGGTCTGTCCGTCTTATGTCTGGTCTGATCTGTCTGTTTGCTATCTGCCGATCTGTGTGAATGATATGAATGGCTACTTGCTCAGTCTGCCAAATCGATCTGTCTGATCTGTCTATCTGCCAGCCTAATTTGTCTGATTGTCTGGTTTTCTGCCTGGTATGTTTGTCTGATGTGACTGTCGATGTGATCCGTCTGCCTGGAGTCTGTCTGGACCGTCTCTCTGGTCTGTATATCTGTCTGGTGTGTGTATCTGGTCTGTCTGTCTGGTCTAACTGTCTGGCTAGTCTTGCTGTTTGGTCTATGTATCAGGCCTGTCTGGAATGTCAGTTTGGTCTTCTGTCTGGATTGTCTGTTTGGTTCGTGTATTTGGTCTGTCTGCCAGCCTGTCTGGTTTGCCTGTTTACCTGGTCTGTCTGCCAGCCTGCCTGTCTGGTCTGCCTGCTTGTCTGGTCTGTTTACCTGCTCCGTCTGCCTGATCCGTTTGCCTGTCTAGTACGTCTAGTTTGTCCGCCTATCTGCTCTGTCTCTGTGTCTGGTCTACCTGGACCGTCTCTCTGGTCTGTCTGGTTTGTTTCTCTATTCTGCCTGGACTGTCTGTCTGTGTGCCTGATCTGTCAGTCTGAGCTGTCTTCGATTTCTTTCAAACTTCGATTCTCCGTGTTGAACCGATGGGAGCACGAGCTTCCGTAGTGAACCGGATCCGTCTAGTAAATACCTCCACACCGGATTGGTCATTGCTTGACAGATTTATTCTTCATAGTATTGCGTATATATTCCACTTTTATCATATTGCTTAATAGCCTGATAGCCTTTTATTTTAAAATTTGTATCTTTCGCTAACTTCCAGGACATTTACGTTTAAAATACTAGCCATTACCCTATATCCATTAAACTCACTGTGTATATATCGTATGTTTATTTAATGATATATTACTAGCATTTTGTATTGTAATAAAAATTTTAAATTGTCAAAAGATTTACTAAATGTAAATGTATTTTGCTAACTAATGAGAACTTACAAGACTTCAATTTAATTTTAGATTTGTTAGTTAACTATTGTCTACTTCCAAGAACTTCAATCAAAAATTAATTTGAGGAATATTCAGTATACGGGATGGTGTACAATGAACTGTACACGCTTCAATGACAAATTACAGACCTTGGTGAGGCAAACTTATGAATGGTCATTAAGGCTAGCTTATACTAATTTTGTATCGGAAGGTGTAAATAAGTACACTTACGTCAACAGGAATGAACGAGAATAAACTGGAATGAACAATATTTTTTTCTAAAGCGTTCTAAATTTCGATACAAAAGAATGCCGATACAGGAATAAAATGAGTGAAGACCCTTCGGTGCGATCGACATAAAAGGGTCGACCCCTGAAATATTCTTAAAGTTGAATTAAGTTAAAGAATTTATTCTTTAATTCGTTAATGATATTATTAATGAAAACACATGAGATAATTTTTTTATTGTTGAAAGTAAGTAAACAGTTATCCAATTTCGAGACTGTACTGGAAGTTACATGTAATTTCCAAGACAGTTCTGGACTTTAACGTTTAGCAGAAAGTAAGTTCCAGTCACGTCCTGGAAGTTAACAGAGGTCTTGGAAGTATGCAGTATATTCCTTATTATGGCATGGAAGTTAACGCGCTACATAACTTGTTCCACTCTTTCTTATCCAGTGCGAGTACTTTTGCTTCTTGCCAACTTATTTTCTTCCTACTTAGTACTTTTCCAATTTCTTCATCCCATTTTACCTTGGTCTCCTATTCACTGTTCTTGTGTCCCATATTTTATCCATGTCCATTATTAACCTGTTTATTAGGATTCAGTCTTTGTAGATGCCCCCACCATCCTAACTGCTTATCTTCTATTATTTCTAGTATTGCTTTAACTCCTAATTCTTCTCTTATGTCTTGATTTCTGATATGCTCACGTCTTGTTACTCCTTTTACCCCTCTTAAATACTTCATCTCAATTGCTTGTATTTTACTCTTAAGACTTCTTGAAAGGACCCACGATTCGCTTCCAAATAGCAGAATTGGCTGAAAGATGGTTTTGTAGACAAGCATTTTGGTGTTATTTGTTACTTCTTTCTTCTTGACTATTGTTTTACATATACTGTAGTATGTTTTTGTCGCTTTCTCTATGCGTTCTTTAATGTCCACCTCTTGATTGCCTTTATCGTCAATTACAACTCCTAGATATTTGAAAACTTTAACTTGTTCAAGAGATATCTCATCTAGTTGTATGTTGGTTTCCTTATCCACATTATTTGTTATAACCATCACCTTTGTTTTATTTACATTTATCCTTAATTTATGTTGTGCGAGTGCCTCCTTCCACATATTTAGGTTATTTTGTAAGTCTTTTTCACAGCTAGCTATTATAGCAACATCATCAGCAAATGCACATTCTGTTATACCCACCTTCTGCAGATTCCTATAACCCACATCTAGACCTTTTGTTTTGTTAGATACTTGTTTAATAATATCGTCCATTAGTATAATGAAGAGTAATGGGCTAAATACTCCACCTTGACGTAGGCCATCTTTTGTTATAAACTCTTCAGAAGTCATGTTGTGGGTTCTGGCATAATTTACATTATGTTAGTAGAGGCTTTTTATTGCTTCAATTAATTTTCTATTAACACCTCTTTGTTGTAAGCTCTTCCATATTATGTCTCTGTGTGCGCTATCAAAAGCCTTTTCCAGGTCTATAAAGGCCACATATGCCTCTCTCCCTTGCTTTAAGATTTTATCAATTGTTTGTTTCATAGTAAAGATGTGATCTTGAATGCTATGTCCTTTTCGGAACCCACTTTGTGATTCCTTTAGTTGTGGCTCTACAATAGCGTTAATTGGCTTAACCTGTTTCCTAGTATTCTTTCATATATCATAGCTACTGCGCTTAGGAGTGTAATTCCTCTATAATTTTGGCATTCCTTTCTGTTCCCTTTTTTAAATAAGGGCAGTATGACACCTATTTCCCAATCTTTAGGTGTTTTACCTTCATTCCAAACCTTATTGCAGATAATATGTAGTAAGTTGATGGCTTTTTCTCCCATATGTTTGATCATATCTGGTGTTATTTCGTCATGTCCTGGAGTTCTTCCACTTCTCGTTTTTGCAATAGCTTCTTCAATTTCAGTTAGTGCTACAGCTTCTTCAGTTTCATTTAAGGTATTTCTTCAGTATTTCTTTTTCAATATTAGCAGCATCACTATCTATCTGCTCTTCGACATCAAGCTCTTCTAAGCCTACAGGGTTTAGTAGTTCATTAAAATATTCCTTCCATCTGTTCATAATTTCTAGTTACTTTGTCATTAATTAATTTACCTTCTTTACTTTTAATGGTTATGGATCTTTTTTCTTTTCCTTTCCTGAAAGTTTTAACTACTCTGTAGAATAGTTTACGATTTCCTTTATTGGACTCTTCTATTTTTTACCAAATTCTTCCCAAGTCTTCTGCTTGGCTTCCAATATACTATTCTTTACCTTTATTCTCTGTATTTTATAAGTATTGTATTTTTGTTCGTTTCCGTTGTTTAAATAATCTTTCCATAGCTGTTTCTTAATCTTTACTTCCTTTTTTATTTCTTCGTTCCACCAAGATGTTTGTTTTTTACCATTTTTTGTTATAATTGTGCCACATGATTTTGTGCCCTTAAACAATTGCCATGTATCTTCAGTATTCAATTGTTTAATGTCTTTCTCTATTTTTCCGATTTCTTCTTCAATACTGTCTTGGTATCTTTTTGCAATTTCTTCTTCCCTCAATTTGTATGATCTTATGTTTTCTGTTTTAATGGGTATTGCTTGTACAACTTTTCCTACGAATTTTCGTTCATTTCTTTTCTCCGATACTCTAGTGTACTTATGAATATCTAAGTGTTCGAAGAACGTATTTGCAATTATTAAATTATTTAAGGTACAATAGTCTATCATACGTTTACCATTGTTATTCCTTTTCCATTCTCCATGTACCCCAATTACGTCAGTGACTGTATTATCACTTTTGCCCACTCTGCTGTTAAAATCGCCTATCACATAAATTTTGCCCTTGCATGATTCTGTAACCAATGTTAACTTTTCCCAAAATAATTCTTTACTTCTTACGGGATCATCTTCATTCGTCCGTATCCTATTATTATGCTAATAAAATTAGTTTCTAATCCATCCGAAGTTTGGTAATCTTTTTAATGTTAATTTTAAGAAATGCGTATGTACAAAATTCTTAACTAAGTAGTTAATTCTTAACTACAACATCATTTTTATGGAAACATTTCAAAAAAAATTAATAGAAAAAATAACACTTACTGGTGACTATCCAAAAAAAATCTGAAAAACTAAAGGAAGTATTTCCTGAAGTATTTACACAACCGTAAGCTGCACATCATCTCACAGAACTAATTTGTTGCGGGGCCACTAAATAATGCAAAGTTATTGTGACGTTCCCAATTTTTATTTAATCCTCTTGATTCTTTGGAGTCAAGTTTCGTAAAAAAAAAGGAATTGTCTTTATTGTATGATGTGCCTACCTAACTAACTTTAAATTATTTTTATTCTTTAAATTACTATTCGGATTTTTCCTTTAGGGGTGTTTTCTGATATTTTCACCTGTGTATTTTTGTTATCTTATTCTAAACATTGTCAGCCATTTCTACTTTCTTTTTATCTTTTGGTGTGAAAGTTTTACCAACTATGTGTAGGAGGAATTCTAATCTCTTTTTGATAATGAGAAGACATTTTAAATTTTCAAGCTCCTTTTCCTATTGAACTTTTGGCCCAAGAACATCTAGGCCTCCCTTATATACCCCACACTTTTCACCTTAATGGATGAGGGTTTTTCTAATTTTATTGAAATTTACTTGGCTAATCTTATTGGCTTGCATCATGGAAATGGTTGCTTTGGTATAAGCAAGTTCTAAAAGAATGGTATTTTTTATCCTGCTAGTTGGGATTTCCATGTGAGAATCTTACCCTCCGGTGATGATGGTTTAAATCATTGAAGACACCTGTAGGCCACAGCACTATCTCGCAACCAGGAGTTGGTTGTTCCTGCCGTTTAACCTAGAAGCTGGTTGTTGTCAACTATATTTTATCCTGCTATTTGGGATCATGTTGTGATAATCTTACCCTCCGGTAAAGGTGGCTTTAACTCTATGAAGACACCCGTAGACCACATTGTCTCACAGCCAGGAGTATTGTGTTCTTGCCGTTTAATTAATAGTAGCTGGTTTTGTCAGCATCGACATCTTTGGTACTGTTATATTTTGGTAAATCTTGAGAGTTGTAACTGTAAGTATTACAAAAGTGTTTTTCCTTCTTATTATCCTTATTCCTAATTAAAGTTAATTACTTACCTTCGTTGTGATCAAATCTTTAATAAGTGGTACTGGTGGTACTTGTAAATTTTTGCTTTGGTATTAATATTGCTGGTACGGCGCCTTATTAAGCAAGCTTGCCTGAAACTATTACAGGTTATTTTTTGTGATCTTTTTACATTTATTATTCTTGTTGTTTATTGGTAAAGATTTAAGGTTAGGAATTGAGTTTATGTATACTTACCCGATATTTGTTTCCTACCTCACCTCTCACAGTTTCCAACAATTCTTTTTATTATTTTTGCATACTCCTGTTCACTGCAAGTTGCACTTTATTATATATTTTTGTAATTTGATTGTTTGAATACAAAAAAGAACTTTCATTATTGACATTTTTGTTATCGATTATTTATCATAAAATCTTGTAGTACATTTATTATACTGGCTGTTAGTCATATCTGTGGTCATTTTTCATACCATAGTGTGGCCATCTATTCTTTATTATAGTAGGGTGTTTGTTTAGCCCTTGGTGACTATTGTTTTATTTAGTTTTGCAGCTTTGTTATTAACTATAATTGTATATTTGTTATTACTACTGTTACTATTTACATTATATTACATTATTAAATCTTAATATTAATTATACGTTTTACATGATCGTGTTGTGTTTTTTTTATGATTGTGTGTATTTGGTCATTCCCCTTCTTTCTAGGTTTCTAGAATGGCGCCCAGGCAGCAAATCGTTATTTTTTAATAGCTATCATCGACGAACCAACCTACCAGATCTCCTTTTAACCTTGAACACCGTGAGCATTAATATTGTACATCCTGGCTACTAGGATGTCACATTATACGGATCTGTCGTAATCGATGAGTTCACTGCGGATGTTATACGCAAACTGTTGCTCCATAGTCTGCCAAGGAGCCTTAAAATAACTCAAGATCACACTCGGCGGTTGAAATTATTAGCGCGAGTGCATCTGCTGGTTATTTTTATGCTGAGGCGATATACTACGTTGCGAGAGAGAGTGAAGATCCTAATCCCTACTCTTACTTAGTAAGCGTTGGGATATCTCAATAGAACACCTACTACAAATGTCTTGCCATTAGTCTACTTCAATTGATTTGATAATAGCTCTGTACTAGCTACTTCATCAATTATTATTATCGGTGATTGTTTGACATTTCCAAATATTAATTGTACCAATGCAATGTACCGTTTAGTACTTTTATAGTGTGGGAATCCCCGAATGTGTTTTAACATGTTATTTTTGTTACAGAGCTGTCGATTATCACGAGCCTACCATGCAAAGGATACTATCACACGTAAGTCTTGTTATATATTGTAACGATTTAATTCCATTTATTACAATTTGCTTTACACAGATTAGCAGTACAAACATGCATGTATGTACATACCTATTAAGAATTTCATTCGCTTTATTTTCAAATATACCTACTACGTGCTTATCTATTTTGCTCTTTTTTGATGTTGTTACCTTAATTTATGTTTTAAACACGCCTAGTGTAACAATACCGTGACGCGAAAGAACATTTTAATTTAATAGTGCATTTTACACTTGGCAAGCAGCAAATAAAAAGAGAATTTTACAAATGCGAAAAATTAAACAGCTGCCGGATTGTGGTCGGTAAATCAGATTTAATTTGCAAATGCACTGGTTTAAAATAGAATTTCATAATTTGCTCATGCAACTGAAAGTTTTCCGGCGTTGTGTCGTCATTATAAGTGAAGTCATTAAAACCATGTGCATGATACTACAATTTTATCTATTATCGTTCGTTATTTTTACTTAAATTCAGTTTTGTGTGATGTTAGAACAATAATACACATGGTATGTAAAAAAGAAATGCTAGCTGTTTGGTAAAGCAAAACACGTTTTTTCGCGAAACAAGAGAAGTTGTGTAAAGTTGTACTACTTACATAATGTACAAAGATATTTTCTGTTATACTTCGCGTGCAGAGTTTCTGTTCTGCATTTTATTTGAGTTGAAGCATAAACTCTTGCATAATAACGATCTTCGAACTAATGCCTTATACTGAAAAAAGTAACGAAACATGAATTTTATTAATTTTTTGCCATGGCTCTGGACTTTATTTTAGGAAACTTATTTCGTTGATGACTTTTAGAAATTATTATTATAGGAATAAAATTTAGAAGTATATACATTTTCATAAATTGTAGGTTGTATTACATGGGGCGGATTGTTTTCGTGTTGTATTATTCAGCTACTTGTTAGCATAACAACTAGGTCTAGGTTTTTTTGGGAGGGGAGGGGGGCTAAAGAAAATTTGTGTATCTACAGCCCGTATGTTTCATTAGGAAATCGAATATAGGGATTAACCCATGCTTCTAAGAGATCATCTGTAAAATCACTCAAAGTACTTAAAATTACTATTTCATTCTTATCATTATCGTTATGAGTTTAAAGAGTTCTAATATCATGAAAATTGTAAAAAAAACTTAGATTTAGTTTCCATTTTTTTTTTAAAGAAAAATTATTTAAATGAATACAAACTTTAACAGCTTTTAAAATAAATGTAGCACGCGCGCTAATGTTTCTTAGTAGAGCAGTTAGTCGAAGCGGGGCGATAATAAATCAAAATCGCTGCCGCTGCAGGTTTAATCCCAGCTGGTAGGTAACCTTATTAATTCTTTTGAAAATACAAATTTAAAACAATTTTTCTTTCCGAAAATAATCTGCATAATCTTAAAATTGCAATTCTACTCCGCAATATTGCACACGGCTGAAAACCAGAATGCCATTTGAGATGTTTAGTAAAACTTATGATCTTGTTGCATTGACAACCTGACCAGGTTGTTAAGTACTTAATTATTACAAAATTAGTGAAAATTTAATTACATAATTAGTAAAAATAATTAAATTTGTGAAATATTGTTTTCAGGACAATGGTTGAAAAAATTACTTTTACCCGTTAGAAAATAATTAATAGATATTTCTTAATATTAAAATACGTACAGTAGATTTCTCAAAAACACAAGTGTCAGTTTGAATTTTGTGGTTGTAAAAAAATTAAAAAGTTACCTGCCAGCTGGAATAGAAACTTTTTTAATTGGTATCATGTTTCTTTTAAAGTAAATTTCTAGGTAACTTTTAAAGGTAAGTATAGTTATATAACTCTACATTATATTTTGATGATTAAATAAGCTGTTTTTGTAGACTTTACAGTTAGTTATAAAATCTTAGAAATACTTAATAATAATTGACTGTACGTTAAATTTGCTTTTGCAAAATAATTTTTTCAAACTTTCGTGAGATAGATCTTTTAATTTTAACAACTGCTTGGTGATTTAATGAATGCAGAGGTTTTTGTTTTTTATGTTTTTTAATCATCTTATTACGTATTGTTAAAATTTATAGCAGAATCTACTTAACTGAAGTTATTATTCCATACTTATTTAAAAATTATTTCTTAACATTTATTTCTGATGATCTAAAATATGAAGTTTACTTTTTATGCCTTTTCTTTAAGAAGCTGGGAAAACTAATTATACAAAATCTTTAAAAAGATATTCTATCTTATTTTATTAGTTTATTTTTTATGTACATTTATTGATTTGATTTCACTGAAAGTGGAAATTCCATCGGATATTTATTTATCTTGTCTCAACGTGGGGCATTCCACAGTAATGCCAACTAAAATCAATGTAGATAAACTCCTACCTATCTTTCATTATTAGTTTCTTATTGTTTTTGCATTATCTAATTTCGTTAAATCAAGAAACAAAAACTATTTGCTGATTTTTTATTTATTTTAATTAACGACTTTCCTGGTTATTTAAATTTGCTATTTTATGACAGAACTAACTACAAATGGTTCGAATCCATTATGGGAAGCCTAATTCCTGGTTTGGGGTGCTTAGCCCACGCAAGTCCCCGGCCCTTGTTACTTCTAAGCTTGTTAGGCATTTTTATCTCTTAAAATCTAATCATTAAATGTTCTTAAAGGTCTTTCACCACTGCATAAATTATTTTACTATTGTCATCTATAAAGTTACTTCACAGTGTGACATCATTACTTTTTACTGTTGCAATTTCTTTATATACCACCGTTCTGATTGGTTAATATTGTTTTGATGTTCATCTGCTGTTTACAATTTCTAATTATTAAAATTTTCCGGTCTTTCTATTTTCGCTTGCCAGTTACAATTTTATTTATAAAGTGTGTTTTTGTGTTTTATAAATTCCTTAATTTCATTTAGATCTTGTTCTCTACAGTGCTAAAACGTGTTAATCTAGTGTTTCGTATGCCATAATAGTATATTATTCAACGAACTCGAGTCAGGTATTGAGATAACATAGAATACAGTTGAGCGGTAATGTATCATCTTTAGCTTGCACTTTTTAAGATATCCACATTGATAACTTACCAAGTATGCATTTTTAGATGCTTTCAATTTAATTTAATTTCTAAAATCATTTTCTTACAGTCTCTTCAGGTGTGGGTTTCGCCAATTGCTCTACTGAGAGCTGTAATACTCAAAACTCGTTTAATAGAGTTCATTTCAAGCTTCTTGGGTGTGTGTTCCAAAATTACCCTGTCGAGTGTATTCATTTAAACCTAATTATTTAAACTCGTTTGTAAAATCATTTAAATCATAATTAACTACAAAGCAATAACGCTATATTAAACACGTTGAAAACGTAAAGAGCTTTTCTCTAATAAATAATAATAATATTATCTGTTATATTTTATCGACTGCAATTAAATAAGTAAAAAAATTAATTGTTAATTTAAAAAGCCTTTGACCACAGAATATAATAAAACTAGTGTAATGATAGTTATTACGCATGTGGATGACCTGCGTCGTGAGCCGTAAGCGAGCGTCTTAATGCATCCGAATGAGTAATATAGACATTACACGCAAGTAGAATACTATACTTTTTTATGACTATTCAATAGAAAACTGCACTTTTCGAATCTTGACCTTGTACGCCGTTTTGTACTTGTTGTTTTCTAGTATAATTTTCTAGAGGTTACGCTTACCAATTTTAAAATGTCCGACGGCGTATCGTATTTATCATTGTCACAATCATGGTTCAGTGATTACTACTTTTTAGTTAAAAGAACAAATGCTAAGTGCCTCACGACCCGTGGGTAATGAATATCATCACATATAATGAATATATTACTTAATAGGAGTATAAAAAGTCCCTTTTACATATTCTGATATATACTCTATTACTGGATTCGTTTTTGCAATTTCCTACATTTACGTGCAATTAATAAAATTGAATTATATTTTAGAAGTTTTTATTAGTAATAATAATTAACTACACAATAACCATTGTTTTATTATAACCGACATGTAATATTCAAAATGTAAGTTTGTTTTATCCTGATTAAATGTTCCATTTCAGGATTTTAAATTTCATCTTCGAATTTTACACTAGAAGATTTTACTTATAATTTCTGGCTTCTTAACTAAATAATTTATTATACAACTTCAACATATTTAATTTCTACAGTAAATTAATTCCTACTTAAGTTAATTTATTCTGCACAATATTTCCTTCTAAACCTTAGATTATTTTTAACAATTTAACTCAATCTTTACAGTCAATTGCTAGAAAAATAGGAGGCAAAAGTTATACATAGCTAGATTTTGATGTAAATGCCAAGTTAAAGTCCATACTAAAAGTCGTCAACGACCCAATGGCTTTTAAATCACGTCCAAAATTGTTTTTACGACTACGTTGGTGGCACCTGGGAATATTTTTTCGTTTACAAAAGTTTCAAAAATTCATTTTGCTGACGTTTTTTTTAAACCAAAAAGGTCCCTATGTTGTAAACTTCCTTGGTGAGAAAAAAAGGTACGAAGAGTCATTAAAGAGTTAAAGAGTTTGGAAGTGCCTTGAAAGAACTTTTGAGTCAGATCTACGTACCGATCTCTCATTTCAATTCGTTGGAAACTGGGAAAAACTATAATGAACAGTATTACAGTTGCAGATAAAGAAAATGAACAATTTTTTTTTAATTATTTAGTAGCGTTCTGTAATCACCACCTACATTGGCAAGTATGACGATTGATTCAACATATAACAGAACTATAACAGAAAAAATTAAATTAAAGTTAGTAGCCCGGAAATGGAAAAACTTTCGCATGTAACAGTAGGTATTACTTGCTTGACGAATTTAAATTGTATGGGATTTATTAAATGAACCTGATATTATTTCGAATTAATTTCCTGCTAGTTAAAATACATTTAATGCGACCTGTATGATAACATCTCGAATTTATTTCACACTATTTATAATAGACCTAATATAAACCTTGTATTACAATATCTGGAAATTATTCCTTGTCTATTATAGTATATGTATAATATGTATAATAAATATAAAATTAAACCGATTCTTGGATTTATTTATGACCCCATCTGACAAATAGAGAATGCATTTCGTCTCAGTTACTTTTGTAAAAACAATTTAATAGCCCAAGAAAAAACTTTTTATGTTGAGAATAAATATGTTTTATTCTACGAGATAAAAATACTAAATGTCAGAGGCGAGACTGTTTATTTATCATTGGTGGACCGTGACATCAGCAAAATGTTAAGAATCTTAAAATAAATCGCTTCGTTCAATACATGGTAAGGGGTGGTTTTTTTCTTGTGAAGTTTAAAACATGGAGATATGCGAAATTCCGCAGAGATTTACCGTATTGTTTGAACATGCGAAGGGTGGTGCGCTTTGAAATTCTTAAGTCCATTCTGCGGCGATTGTTTAAAATCTGTTTAAAGTTAGCAGTTAAGCAAACTTCTGCTGTATCGTCTGAGGGTTTTTAATCTAATTCAGTTATGATGCTTTACAATATTTCTGAAGTTTAAATAGTGGTTAAATCTAAACAACTTCAAGTTAAAGGCAAATTCCCGAAATTATTCCACAGCATGGATGAACTTATTAATCCAATTTAGTGTTGGTTGTTAAATTCTAAGTTTCAAATGTGTCACATCTAAACAATTTAATTTAAGTAC
The DNA here is from genome assembly GCA_929113105.1 of Agrypnus murinus. Lineage (NCBI taxonomy): Eukaryota > Metazoa > Arthropoda > Insecta > Coleoptera > Elateridae > Agrypnus > Agrypnus murinus. The sequence continues at coordinate 67,940,749 of OV816029.1, read as the reverse complement.
AGAATCTGATTAATTCACTTGCCGAATATTCCTGGAGTGAGTGGAAATAAATTCAAATTGGAGGAGAAATTTAAGAAAAGTGGTTGATCAGTTTACTTATATCCTGGTTAGGGTAACAACAACCAAAAATTCTCCCAACAACGACTAATGCAAGAAACTCTCGACGGGACCAGATATTTCTGGCTGTGGTTGCTCTAGTGTTTTGAAAATAATTAGCAAAGAGGAATTTAGATAAGTTTTTGTTCAAACTTTTTACAATAAAAAAATTTTTAGACATATCTGCGTTCCCAATTAATCTTGACGCGGTTTACTGTTCAATTAAATTTTCTATTTTGTGTGATCCCGAAAATGTTTTAAATTAATTAATATTCAAAATTAATTGTTCAATTGTAGTTCATAAAATTAAATTAATAATACTTCTGTCAATGTTAACTATGTCAAAGCCAATGTCAACGACGGTTACTTTTGTTCAAACAGTTAGTAAATTCAGTTCATAGTATTTTATTGATTGCAATTCATTGAAATTCATCTTTTTTGTTCCTTAGTACAATGCAATTAAAACTGTTCTAACTACGGCAACGAACTAATATTGCTTACAAATATTTCGTTACCAATATCTTCTGTTTGTTTATTACTGGATTGTGTCAACAAGGGCTAAACTTATTTGTCACACAATCTTTAAGACGCTTCTAGAATATTATTTAGGTTTTAAAATCAGTTCTGAAATAAATAAAAATTGATTAGTAAAAAGTTTCACAATTTATTATAATCTACCTGACAGGTTTTAATTAATCAGTTTTATTTATTTCATGATTATAGAGTTTCACCAAATAAGGCTAGACACAATAAACAATTATATTGAGTTAATTTAAATATCGATGGATATCCACTTTTTATAAATTGTGAGCGGATATGAATTTAACATCATTTTACTCCCGATCGTTTACATACTTTTGGTGGCGTCCAATACATTCCTTGAAATAATCTTATTCTTTCTTGTATCATAACCTAGCTTGTATCAAGTTTTCCCATATCTTTCCTTTAATTTCTGCATTATTGCCACAAAGGAAGTTTAAAATCACGTTATATCTCCAAAACCAGTTATCAGATTCCTCAGAAATTTGACATTAACGTATTTTACAATATTGCGGATTCAATGGTGGTATGTTGCCACTTTAACAATTTCTGAGATCTGACTGTAAGCTATAATTGGTAAACTGAATAACTATAAGCTTGGGACATTTGGAACAAAATGAAACACCCTCTAAGTGTCACTGTTTTCAGTTAGAGCGTTTCAGTAGAATCCATACCCGTAGGTGATGCGTATACACGTTGAATTCTCGTTAGGGGTATGTAAATACATGTAATATAAATCATTGAATGCGGCCACTGTAACTTATGAAAGCGCGGGAAAATTTATATTTTGATTAACTATTTACACATTGCATTTTTGTGAGCTGTCCATTTAACTTTTAATCAACTGTCTGTTTATGATAATCTTATCAATTTTTTTTAAACATCAAAGTTATAAAACTTGCTTCTAAAATAACAAATTTTTCTACAAACGAACTGCGAAATCTTAATTCACTATAGTAGAGCAAATTTCTTGTTTTTTTGTCTAACGGAAAGATTTTTAATAAGCCCTAGAATTAATCTCTGCTTAAGGCAATTCTTCTTATTTTTCCCTAAACTTATTATATTCTTAGAAAATGTAAATTATCCGAAACCCCATATTAGATTGAGAGTTCTGCCTTTGATGTGGTTTGATACATGTCACTAAGCTAGCTTCACCGTTTTAACAAAGAACTGCCTAGGGCAACATAATTATGCATGTGCCTGTAGTACGAAATGAAGACGACGAGTATCTCCGGATAAAGGATGTTTGTTTTAATTAAGACCTTGTAAACGTTTTCTTAAGCCCGAGTGCGCTATTTCGTATACATTCTACTATTTACTTTATTAATTAGCTTTTCTATTCTTTGATACTAAGGCAGCCGAAGCTACGTCTGGTATGGTATGAATAGAATTTTTGTGCTCTGCCTTTTTATAATTACTTTTGGTGCTAGGAAAGGAAAAAGTATTTTCAATTAAGAATTTAATATTCTTCGGGCAATAACAGAAAGCGTGTTCTGTTAATAATAATGTTAACTAATTAAATGTGTATACATCCCCTTTGTATTTGTAAAAATTGCCTTTGTTGTCTAATACTTGATTAAACTGATTATTGCATTGTTTGTGCGAAACAATACGTTCCAAAGAAGATCGTAGTCGATTTTTAATACTGGGAAATTTATTTACTTTTGTCACAGACAATACAACTGGTTGGAATATTAATCTATATTAGGTTATGTCTGCATTTAGTGGTAAAATAAAGCTATAAATATGATGCCTACTGTATACGTTTTATGTATACGTATACGTTTTACAGTGTGTAAGGGGTTATAATGCAAAAATCTCAAGGGATAATAGCTAACGCTGAAAGAAATAAAAAACTTTTAATAAATTTTGTTCTAACTTGATAAATTTCAAAGTAATTAAGAAAAAAAACTATTTGTCATATCTGGCAATATTGCTTTTAAATAATTGCATTTCATATCAGATACCGGACCTTGGGTTTCTATTTAAATCGTTTAATAGAACCCATAAGGTCTAATTTATTTTTTTAAGGTTTTATTTATTTTTAAACACATTTTGTGAATGATAAAGTTGTCGTTTTGCACTATACAAGCGAACGTGAAGCCAAGCGTTACGCATTTTAATAAAAAGCTGATACGGCCCAGTCTGGTTTTAAGTTTTACAATAGAAATTACTACATGATCAAGGCTGAGAATTAACTCTTTGTAAAATGATGTTAAAGTTTCCAACACTTTATTCTTTTCAGAAAAAGTGTTACGTCTTATAACCTAGTTGTATAAGACATTTTTGTTCCTTTTGATGTCCGCTACCATTCCTTAAATTAATATACTCCAACTCCTTACAACCTGAGTAACTACTTCTAAGTGAAGTTCCGCCACCAGACACTCATGATTTCATCTGATCCCCAGGGGATTGCTTCTACGTTAACATGTTCAAAGCTCTTCTAGGTTTGTATTGCCCTAGACCAAACTCTTGCTTGGGAGTACGGTGCCCCTACATTCGCTAAGCCTAAAGCGAAAGCTGTATGCTTAAATCCATCAACTAAAAATTACGTGCTCGGGTAATGAACTGCAGTAAGCTTATAATTTTCTTCTACTTCCACCTGTAAATTATTATCGATCTGTTTTCTTTACGTTCCGCTCATTTGAAAAGTAGGAAATTGCTTCATTTGTTTATTTGTAAGTTATTTATTGACAAATCCTGTAATAAAAAACAATAGTAAAAATAAGTAAAATCAAATTTCGCTTATTATAACAATATTAGCATTTGAAAATACTATTATTTTTCAAATTGTACCTTTAACAAATTGTAATTTTATAATTAAAAACTGAATATTAAATAAATTAAATGACTACAACTTACTTTTAAAATAAGTGTAGCACATTGCGATCGCTGGTGTGATTTCGTAGCTTAGTTAGCAGGAGTGAGGTGGTAATAAACTAGACATTTCCGTCTCAGGTTAGATACTAAATGCCAGAAAACTGAATTCTTACAAAATAAAATTTAAATTAACAATTCTTTTCTTCAAAAATCTTCGCATAATTTTCTAATAATTTTCGCATAATTTTAATACATAGACAGATCTTTTCATATCAAAATTATCAATTATAATTTAGCAAATCAATTTATTAAAATCCGATCAAATTCAATTCATAGCAGGAAATACCATTGTAAATTCTGTCTTTTATAAAATGGTTTAAAAATATAATTCTCTAGAAGCAGTCTACTGCTGCGACCGGTTTATTATCGACCAATGATTTTTCTTAAAAAAAAGACCAAATGTATTTTTTGATGTACAATATATTTTTAGTTGTTTAGCCCAGTTGAAAAAACAATACACCTACTCTACAACTTGAGTAGAATGCTCGCATCGCTCTCGAACGAGGCACTTCGGCGTCATGTCTCAAGCTTTTTATTTTTTCGCTCTGAAGCGCCATTGAAAAAAATTTTAAAGTTTAAATTTGTTTTAGCAGCGCAAAAACCTAGAAAACGAAGTCGTTACCTAAAGGATTTTAAGGTTACTTGATTGTTTACGTGTTGAGAAACGAATCGCCACTTTGACATTTTAAACTCTGAATCCATAGGTGGTGTATGTGCGAGTTTTTGTAATTAAAAAATTCCTACAAAGAGAATACACACTTATATTGTATATTAAATGAAGATACAATCGGTTTTAGCTCATCTCTTGTTTTTATAACCACTTTACGTTTTCTTGTAACTTTTAAATACTTTCACCAACACCACTGAAAAATTCTGAGTTTAAAATGACAAAGTGACAATTTATTTTTCAATCCGTAAACGATCAAGTTACCTAAAGGCTTAGTCGATGATACTCGGCAATCTCCGTAAATAATATCGTGTAGTTTTTCGTGCACACTTGCAGTATGCAGATAGTACGAAAAGTAACATTTTTGAGCCAAACTGCAATCAGTGCTACCACGATTAATGTGACATAAAATCTCCAAATTAATGGTAGCAAGTTATAACGACAAACTATAAATTTTAGGGTTACAGCATAACCTTTATTGTTACATAGGACATTCAGCTCCGAAAATGTGTATGAAGTAATGTTATGTTAACAAACCGTAGAAAATAGGTTTCATTGGTGGAAATATCAGATGAAGCTAATAAGAAAATTTGATTTTGTTTTCTAAAATGATCTCATTTATTAACATATATCAGTTATTTTATCATAATATTGAACATTATAATATCAAAAAAGAAAAGAAAAGAACGGTAAAATGTGACAACGATGTAAAACTAAAACTGTTATATTTATTTTCGAAAAACACTTCGTATAACGATTCTCAGACTTGATCTTTATTGGAAAGTCAGAAAATGACGTTTCGTTAGGACAAAAAAATTTAATTTTTTGATTATTTTTAAGCATTTTATAACTAGGATTAAGGTGATATATTTTTATTTATTAAAACCAAGATACAGACGTATTTTTAAGTGTTTTTGTAACATAATTATCTATAAATTCTAAGGTCGCATGTGGATTACAAACGGAAGGTGTATGAATTAATCTAAACACGCACTAGTTAAATCAAATATTATGGCCATGCATATTTACAATTTTATCAAATAACTAAAATAAAAGAACACAAAATAAAGTGTAAAGGTAATCTAATACCTACCGAATGATACCACCAAATTTACTTTAAAATTTTTACGTTTGTGGTAACAATGATTGAGGAACATAACTTTAAAAAATAGTATATCTGTAATGACGTTTAGTTTAAATTTATACTCATTAATTTATCTTCAATATTTTCTTCCTATAATATTTATTCGATTGCTTCTTCCTACATTTTGTACAGGAAACGCATTATTTTACACATTTCTGCACAGGTTGATTTTTGATTAGCTTAATTACGTTTGTACGCTGATTCGTTAGTCGATTCTAGTAAACACATACTTGATGTTATTTATCTCCGTCAGTTCCTATCAACCGCCTAACAGTGTGTTACTTAGCTAGAATGATAAACGAATAACATACATTTTGAATGTTTTCATTTACTTTTCAATTATTATAGAGTGAACGAATTCAATTGTTGTTTTTTAATTGATATATTTCCATGCAATCTTAAATTTTATAGACAATAGCTATACAGACAGTGAACATTCGTAAGACTTCTGTCTGCGAAAAGGATCATTTAGTCCCTTTCTACAGCAACCTATAGCCTATTACCTTTTAACTATACAATAGGCCGTAGTATTGCATTTTTAGGTAAGTGTACTAATGACTTATGCACTGAACTTTAGGGAGTTCTTTCCCGCCTTTAGACATGCCGAGGCATGAATTGAGATTACGCTCAATTAGCGCGCATTGGCTACACTACAATGCTACCAGTAACTCACTGGTGGGGGCGAGATACCATCCATACTCTACTAGCTCTCCAGGCTAGTACCGGAGCGATAAACGTGCTCACCCGTCGGCTCCATCTCCAGGACGCATGAGGGAAGTATCATACGAACAAGGAGACTTCACCTCGTCCAGCTTCGGACTATTCCCCTAACATGCTGACCCTAGCTGTTAGGAGCCTGCTCGATCGAATCCAACCTCAATTCTGGCAGGACTTGGTTTTTAAATGGTTTTGCCACCCCGATCTACCAAATTATAGGCTTTGTGAGCACTTGACAGAGCTTCGTTCGTAAGTCTACACGTTCTAGATTCCCAGTGTGTACCTGGTGAAGTTGTCTTGAGTGTGAGAGGTTATGTATTCACCATGACAGCCTTCGTAGTGTAATGTCTAGCGTGCTAGACTTTCACCCAAGCGGTCCGAGATCGATTCCCGGTGCCGGCAGATTTGGTTAAGGTTTTCTGCAGTTTTCCTTAGCTTTGACACAAATGTGGGATTTGCGCTGTTCCATCTGTAAGTCGGCTGCAGCCGCACGTACGGCCTACGTAATAATAATAATCGCCCCCTCCCTCCCGCACAAGCTTATAGCTTCTGGGGCCTGGTTTCCAGGTTGTGGGTTGTAGCAATTATTATTATTATTATTATAATTATTATTATTCGCTTCAACACTCCTTAAGAGTAATGGCTTTAGAGCTTCTTCAGATCACAGTACTAAGTCTGCAGTCTGAGTCATAGGGTGGTCCGAATAGCATCCTGAGCACAGTTACCTGGTGGCATGCAGTTTCCCATAGGCCATTTCCCATTGGAATTTACCCCTTCCAACCGGGATAAACCTCACTTCAATTCTCCTCCTTAAGATTCAGTCAAACAGCAGGTGAGCTTAGCACCAATACGAGACCTTGAACCAGGCGAGAACTAAATCCACCCACACCAGTCCTCATGTTACCAGAGCTCCCTCTGCTCGGTGATGCGTAACCGTCGAGAATTCGTTAACTGTACTTTCTCTACTACACATTTGACCTGACTGCATCATCCGTTGCCCTGTCATGTTTCCATGCCCCGTATCCAGGTTCCAGGGATCGGGTAGATAACATCCAGTTTTATGGGTGAACGCCGTGTGGTCTGCACCGTTCACCCAAACAGACAGTGAACAGTAGAAGTCTGGAATAAAGGTTATTATTTCTTTTTTTTTGGTGAAGTGGCATTTTATTTTAAAAACCTTGTATTGCTTAATGAATTGCCAAAAAAGTTTGAAGAAGCTGCACTGTCTCGAGCAAAAGATGACGGGTGGTTTATTAAACTATCCACTGTTTCTCCAATCGAATGGCGTCCAGCCGATATTTTAAACAAATTTTAGTCGTGAATTTCTGTACAAAAACCAGTCATACGTATGATACTAACTCAGTGGTTCTTAACCTATTGGTAAATACCCCTTTGAGTTTAAAACTGTCTTTACATAGGGATAATACAATAAGAAGGTAAAGCACTTGTTACGTGCTAATTTCGTAGCATCCTGTATAGCTATGCTTTTATGTTTTATTGTATAGCGTTTAGAGATTTTCGTATTTTCTCTCTTTTTAGCTGTCATTTTGTTCGCAACTAACTGCTTGTTGATAAGAGAACTTACTCTTCGTATGTTCGTTGGTGAAGCAAATTCTTAAAAAATAATATTTTAGTGGCATCGCCGTTAAATTGATTTTCCTTTTATGTTGTGAAATGGGAATTGCATCTGTGCAGATTTATAATTAATTTTTGGTGATGATTTCCAATTTTATTAGTACCGTAAGAGATTTACCGCTAGTTCTTTTGGAGGTTAGAAGCACACGTTTTCGAGGTTCGTAGTTTAGCTTTTCTTTACGTTCAATCTCTTATACTGTATTTTCTTGACAGTATTTGATATCTAATTGACGTTAGCCGCATTTGGAGGCGGTATAACTATTTCACTAGGTCGCCTTCTATCTAAGGTACTTATTAAATGTTTGCTTGGTGCATTTTGATAATTTGATTTTGTTTGTTAACTTCTTGTTTATATTATTCTTCTTATTTTACCATAGCTTCATACACTACGTTGTATATTATGGGTTTTCGAAAGACCATTACGCTGAGCTTCTCGCTCATGTACCGTTACTTGGTGTCTGGTTGTTTCTTTGGATCACGCTACGTTTAACGTGGTTGGTGACGTTCCTCTTCAAATTGAAGAACACACACCTGTATCGTGAGTCGTTATATTGTAGCACCTATTCATTATAGCAATAACGTTTGACAATCCTTTATTGTAAATATAAAACATTACTGTATATATCTTACACTACCCGGAAATATAGGTTATTTTAAAGTTTATATAAAAATAATTAGGGAAGTTAATTAGTTTTTGCATTTATCTCTGAACACATCATTTGTAACTTAGGTTGTTTCTGAAATCAGTGATTCATTTGTATATTATAATTTTCTGTGTTAAATGGGTTTTCCCCAGTGTCCGTGTAGCACTTATATTTATGGATCTATTTTATCAGTTTACATTATTAGAAATTTCGAGTTTCGTTTTCGAGTGAATACGTATGACTTTGCTCCGTAATAGAACGGTTAAACAATTAAAAACTGAAGTTAACAATTGCGCAATCTACATCACAGGTATTCGCGTTAACTTACCGTGTCCGTTACATTTTTGAGACTTGAACTTTTAGTCAGATTTAGAATAAATAGTCCTGGTCGCATGAATTCTTATTCCGTTCAAATTTATATATGAGAATTAATAACTCACATTTAATTTTTGCCAATGTTATTATCCTTGATCAAAATATAACTACACTTGATTGATTTGTTTTAATTGATTTACCTGATAATTTGTTTTTTTTCAATTGCGCATATGAGCTTGTTATTGAAACTGGCCTAATAGACCAACCATCAATTTATCTTTAAACTCTTAAAACTAAATAAAACTTAAGCTACAGTTCATCCACTGATGTCCTATATTTTAGTCTGACTTTGCTTCTTGAAGCACTTGCACACGTTACACTATCGCGCACTGTGCTCTGCTATTAACACGTTACACAGTATTTAGACTATTTCAAATGGCTTAGTCCTCTACAGTCTTCTTATGATGTTTTGATTGTCGAGTAGTAGTAATGCCTCGACGTTGACATGTTGATGTAGTCTGGCTTCGTGTTTAGTGGCGAATTTCTTTATTTCGCTTGTCACGTCTGGAATCCCTAAATCACGATGTAGATCTTTGTTTCTGATGTACCATGGAGCATTTACCATATTACGTAGTACTTTATTTTGGAATGTTTGGATTCTTTTGACATTGCTTTCTTTGGCACATCCCCATAATTGTATACCATAGACCCATATTGGTTTTAAGATTTGATTGTATATAAGTATTTTGTTATTTATTGACAATTGTGAGTTGCGTCCCAGTAGCCAGTACAATTGTCGATACTTGAATCCAAGTTCTATTCTCTTCTTTTTTATATGCTCTCTCCAACGCAATTTCGTATCTAAGGTCATTCCTAAGTATTTGGCTTTGTTTTCATATGGAACTATGATGCCATTTAGATTAACTGAAGGTGTATTTATAAGCCTTTTATTAGTAAAATTTACATGAACTGATTTTAATTCATTAAGCTTTGTTTTCCACGTTTTAGTCCACTGGTGTATTTCGTCACTGGCTTCTTGAAGCTTATCGGTTGCTTCTTGTATGGTTGTTCCAGTAACCATCAGCACTGTGTCGTCGGCAAATCTGGCAACAGTTACATTCTGCGGTTCTGGAAGATCGCTTGTATACAACAAATAGAGGATGGGGCCCAAGACACTTCCTTGGGGCACGCTAGCTCTAGCCTCCTTTAACTCTGAGTATTCATTTTCTTGCTTAATGCGAAATAATCTATCTGATATATAACTCGTTAGTAATTTAACGTATTGTTTTGGTAACATTCTTTTTAGTTTGTAGAACAGTCCTTCGTGCCAAACTTTGTCAAAGGCTTGGGCTACATCTAGGAAAATCGTTGAGCAGATTAATTTTTCTTCTAATGCTGTTTCAATGATATTTGTTATTCTATGAACTTGGCCAATTATTGAATGTTGTTGTCTAAATCCAAACTGATGGTTTGGTATTAGATTTTTCCTTTCTATAATAGGTCTAAGTCTTTTTAATAAGAGCTTTTCATAGAGCTTCGATATAATCGGTAGTAGTGATATAGGTATGTATGATTTCGCCTCGTTAGGTGGTTTACCTGGTTTTGGTAGCATTCTTCCAAAATTGCGTCTTAACCAGTTTCTACATTAGATTGAATTTCGTTTGGTTGAAAAGTTTCAGCAAGGTGTTCTGTGAAAGTTTCAGCCTTCTGTTTGTTACTTCTAGCTCATGTACCATCACTTTGCCTGATGGGTGGAATGTGGGTGAGGGGCTGTTTGATTTTCTTCGTGGCTTTCCATACCGAATAATCAGTCTCTTCACCTGCTGTTAGCTTTTGGAGATACCTTTTAATTGATGCTTCTTTCAACTTTTGAATTTCTCTCTTTAGCTTCTGAGTTTTATTATTAAGAATATTTTTGTCAGCCGGATCAAGTGTCTGTTGCCACTTTCTTCTGATTCGTCTCTTTTCCTTGACTAATTCTCTGATCTCCATAGGATAGTTAACTCCCGCAGTTTTGTAGGTGATTTTTCTAGTGTTATTCCAAGCTACTTTTTGAATAATTTTGGTAAAGCTTTCAGCTTCTGTATCAAATTGTGCAACAGTTCTTAATTGCACATTGAGTCTTATCTCATTTTCAAGTTCTATTCTGAAGCTTTCCCAATCCGTAGTTTTATTAACTAATGTTGGTTTTTGTTCTTTTTTTATTATTCTCTCACTTAGAGTGAGGATTACTGCTGTGTGACCAGAGTTTAAGTCAAAGTTTTCTTCTATATCAGTAAAATTTGAAGAGACCTTTCTAGATATAAAGAAATCTAAAAGATCTGGTATTTTGGTTGGATCTGTGGGCCAATAGGTTGGTTTACCGGTGGTGTGGAAGTTGCATCCTGTTTCCCTAATGGCTTGTCTTAGTTCATTTCCTTTTGTTGTTGTTAATCTCGAGCCCCAATCCACATGTTTGGCATTAAGATCACCCCCGACTATGAACTTCTCGCCGAGGTGCTGTAACAAGTTTTTGTATTCAGGTCTTTTGAGATTGTATCTTGGTGGACAATATATTGCACCAACATTCAAATTTAGTTTAGTAGATTTAATGGTAACAAGTGTGAGTTGAGCTTCGGCGGTTTGAACATGGCATTCTTCATAATGGTTGATGTTATTTTTTATCAAAATAGCACTACCACCTTTTGCTTGATTATCAGGGTGAATTGCCTGATAGATCTGATAACCTTTTATCATTATGTAGATTTGTTTAGTTGAATGTGTCTCTGAAATCAGACACACGTCTATATTTTGCTCATACAAAAATACTTCTAATTCTAGTAGACGGTTCTGGATGCCATTAGCATTCCAAGTGGCTATTCGTAAATCTTTTTGGCCCATTAATTTGTAGCTTCTAGCTACAAACTCAGCTTTGTGTTCTTCTAGCTTCTAATTTGTCGAGAACTTGTTCATTAAATCCATTCTACTTTGCATCATTTGGACCATGGATGTTTGTTCGCTTGAATTGGGTTGCATTTGTGATTTGTCGGTTCTAGCGGCTTGAGCATATGATACACCTTCAATGTTGCGGAACATTTTTACTTTTTTTTTATTTGTAGCGCCTTTTCTGTAATTCACGCGCAAACATCCTCTGTAATTGGAAGGGTGTGATTCAGCACAATTTGAGCATATAGCTTTGTCAGCTTTAGTTCTCTTACATTCAATTGTTAAGTGTTTGCCTGCGCATTTAACGCATATAGGTTCGCGTTTGCAATATTTTTGCGTGTGTCCATATCTTTGGCACCTTTTGCATTGTGGGATTAATTTGTTACTTCTTAAGGCTTTAATCTTAATTTTCACATTACACAAATATTGTATTTCATATATTTTTTTAATATCCTCGCTGTTTTCGAAACTTAGCATAAATAATGGTAAAGGTGTTATAATTTCTTTATTATTTACTCTAACTTTTTTAATTCTATTGTTGACCTCTATAATTTTAAATCGTCTACGAATTAACTCATCTTTAATTTATGTTGAGTCGCATGTAGGGTGTAGATTTTTCGCTACAACCTTTATAGGCCGTGCTTTTTATTTTCATAACTGTGCCATTCGTATTGGTTTTCATTTAATAGCCGAGTCATATTTTTGTATGCTATGTCTGTGTCGACATTTATTTTTAATTGTTTATTGCTTAACATACTGGCATTGTATTCTAAATACTTTTAATTAATTTTTTCTTTAATGAAGCTATAATCTTCCACATTACTCAATATGATCGGTGGATGTTTTATTTTTTTTTGGACTTTAGGATTCTGTTTTTTAGAAGTTTTACTCTGATTTACTTACTTGTTCAGGTGAACTTGTTGCTTTTCTTTGTTGGTTTTTGGCAGTACCAGTTCTTCCTCTTCATCTGAGTTTGCCGGGCTGTATGTTCGCTGCTGCTTTTGCTGTTGGGTTTGCTGTACTTGTTGTTGCAGACAGTCAATTTTCTGTTGTAGTTGCTTCACAATTTCTTCTAACTTTAATCTTTCTTGTTTTTCATCTTGTTACGATTTATACAAAATTTGTTCATTTTGTGTTTTAATTGCTATTTTAGTGGGCGTCAGATTATCCATTTTAATAATTAAATACGCTTGACCGACTTCGCGGTTCGCAAGGTCAAGGTCAGGTCAAGGTCAAAGCATTGTATATCTCGCTTGAAGACTTATTATTTATATGTGTAGTATTTGGGGTTTATACGAGTATTTTCAGCTATCGAGGAGCCAATATTGGGAAAAGTCTACCACATTGGTAGTAGTCGCAAATGTGTTGTTCTTTTCAGATTTTGTCTGCAAATACTGGAGCTATTTTAGACGATTCTTGAAGCCCATTACAGAAGCCTCGTGTAAGATCCACGACATCACACTAGTTAACTAGCAGTCGAGAGATTTAACTGCGGTTAAAAGTTGTTACCGTTTTCCAGTTACCAATTCCCATTTAGTGGGTAACAGACTCGTAATTTCTAAAGTTGTAGTTTAAAGTTTGTTAGTTTTTGTGCTACAGTGCTATCTATATTAGTAGAAAAAGCAAATAGTAAAAGCCATTTGTCAAACCTAATGACTAATTAATATGATAGTCTGCCTTCACTTCCTATCCACCGCTACATTGTGCTTGTGCGCCTATCGTTTATTATTAAGGAACTATATTAACCTTTCAAACAAGCGAGGGACTATCGTGCGTTCAAACCGATTTTCTGACGTTGATACACAAGGCTACCACAAGGAGATCTCTTTAACCTAGTAACGTCCGCAACTGCCAGTATCGCAAACTGTAGTATAGCCAGAAAATGTTACACGCCATAAGAATTTTAGTTGTGCTGTGTTAGTGCTCCTACTATAGGTAAGCGAATTGTGATCTATATGTGTAATAACATGAAATTTCCCATAGAGGTCGCCGTTGTACTCTCCATAGGCGTAGACAAAGGGGGTAGGGAGAGCAGCTGCCAACCTGTAAATCAATTCTACAGATAAAAATACTCAAGGTGAATAAAACTGAATTGAATAAACACAGACGAAATTGATTTTAGAACATGGCCAGAGTTTAAGGACAGATAGGTGTCTGCCCCCCCTCCCCCACTAACTACCAGATTTGGTATTAATTAGGGAAATTACAAAGCTTACGATGATAACGTAAGAAATGAAAATTGATCTAGCACAATTATTAAAATAAAACAGAAACAAATTTTAGTAGTGAAACATGCTAAAAAAGTTAATTTATTTATGTTGAACATTTTACATGCAATATTATTTTTATATATAGCACATTGCAAACATAACCTAACTTTTTGAATTTAAATCTCAATATAGGAGTATAAAAATCATTTTAGTTTTTAGATTCAATACATGCACTTTATACATAATTAAGCAAGATTAGGTAACAGCAACAGCTGTTTTCATAGAGATATTCTCCATTTCAAGTATCTGTGATATCGCAGGAGGGATTCTGCATCTACGGATTAATTAACTCAGTCACCGGTTGAGATTCACTTGAAAACAGATAAAATGGGTTAATAGATTTACAATGATGATGGATGATTTAGAATAAACTTACTTACTTAATTTTAAAAGTTGATTAATATAACGTTCTAGAAGTAAGAAAAAACTGAATAGGTAGTAGGTAAATAAAGTCGATTTCTACTAAAGAGATCAGTAAAAGATAGGTTTTTCAAAAACCAACAAAAGGGTTGTTTTTGAAAAAGATATTAATAAAAGATATATAATTGATGTTCGCAGTTCTCGGCACACTATTGCTCGCACGGTATTATGGGAGCTACGAAGTCGGTTAACTTTGCAAATCAGCAGTATTTTTCTGCTGATTAACATGGCGAAGACAAAAAACAATTGAACGTCACGTTTTCTAGTTATTTTCAAAAGTAACATTTTTTAAATGGGACACCCTGTATATCTTTGTAGCAATGAATGGATAGCAACATTATAGAAACAAAAGTTTATGTTTATTACCTTTTTAAAATGAAAAATAAAGAAGTTATAGGATACTTTTCCTATTTTTCATCTAATACATTGTTCACGTTATATGCTATATGCAACGAAAATAAAATCACGAAAACTTGTCAAATAAATTAAAAAATACCAGGATTTAGCTGTAGTTGTCTGTAGAATTTGTAACAATCCGTTTGAGTTTTTGTTCAGTGTTTGTTTTTGTGATAGAATCTATTTTATTGTTTTTTCATTTGGGTTTTGTCACAAAATGCCATTTACACACTTAGAGAAATGTGATATGTTGGAAGCTTATATTTTGTGTAGGAAGAATGGAAGAAAAGCTCTTGAACATTACATAAATTTATTCCCTGATCGCAATCCACCCAGTCGTCAATATTTTAATACGCATTGTACTGAAAACTTAGAGAAAATGAAGATACGTTCTGAAAGAGGAAAACTACGAGAAATTTCATTATAAACGAGTAAATCCTGAATATTCAATTAGAGATGCTTCAAGATAATGGATACACTGAAAAAATCGTAGTGATTTTAGTGTATGTACTTCCAGTAGATATTTACAAAGATATATAGACTAAAATTACGTTGCAAAACATAGGTGTCGTAAAATTACCTAAGAAATACTATCCAAGTTACAAGCTATCTTTAGTTTTTTATTAACTTAGTATGCAGTTTTCCTAGACGAATTTAAAATATTCAGACGTCGAGTAAACTATCCGTTGATAAGTAACAACTAGTTTAAAAGCATTGTATTTTTCAAACACTTATTGCAATATTACACCTGGGCATGTATTATTACTGCTGTCCTGTAAATCTACATGAATTCTGTAAAGAGTTAAACAATGAAACAAGCGGGATATTTTGTGTACACGTGACTTATATTCCTACTCCTTCCTACTTATTGATTTTTAGTTTTTGAGGGTACTGTTGTAGGGAAGTTTACAAGCAAGCATACGAGAACATAAATAAGTTGCAAAACAGAATTACTCACATTATTAATAATATTTTTTTTAATTGTTGGGTTTTTTTTAGACGTTGAAAGAATAAAATAGTATTTATTACGTTTCGCTTCTAAAACCAAGCTTTTTCAAATAACACTTACATGATGATGATTTGTAACAATTATATAATTTTTTTGTTTGGTCTTTTGATATTGATAACTCTGAAATAAATACATGATTACAATTATATGGTGAAAGTATAATTTCTTAAAAAGCCTTTATTATATTAAAACTCCATTTTGTTTTGTTCACACATATTGCTTAAACAAATAAAATATTTAACAAGGGTATTATCAAGATATTTAAATATCAAATAATTCTAAGTTTGTTATTAGATGTTCTATTTTGTTGATAATTTTATCATTCTTTTGTGGAACGTTTGAGCGAATCCCATTAATTAAATGCATGTTGCTAAAGAACTGTTAACTATGAAAGTTTTTTTCCTTTTCAAAGAGGTTTTCAATTATTGTGCTATATGTAAAAATCTTACAGGTATTCATTAGATAGGGCTGTATTAATATTCATACTATAGCCCGCAGACACTTTAATAAAGATAAAGTTACTACATGCATATTATTACCTCAATTTAATAAAACGTTGTTTAAAAATTACAATTTCATAGATGTATATTATATTAATATGATCGTGTTTACAGAACATGACTGTCCATTATCAAATTAATAATAAATTATGAATATTTTTGTGCATGATTATTATTAAAGATTTGTTGTAAAACGAAATATCAAATCTGGTAACTTTCAATGTCACCAATAGAGACCGGATTTTTTAAGTAGCTAATATATCTATTGTTATTTAATTAAGTTTTATTTATAATAATATTTATATATTACTATTTTTATTAATAATATTGTTTTCATAACAGATTATAGTAAATGTAATTAAGATTTTTATATCAGTTCTATAATTGATTGAGTTTTTATGTTGTTTGATTTGTATCATTTCTAAAATTAATCTAGTTTCGTATTGTTTTTCAATATGTAATATTTTAGGTTTATTAAAATTGAAATTTCGATTATTATGTATGTAATATTCTGTTAAAGCAGTAGAATTTTTTAAATTATGTTTAGTTATATTGCTGCATTCTTTATTCTAACCATTGTTTACTGTGTCCAATGTATTGTGCATTGCAATCTCGGCATTCTAATTTATATATAGTGTTTTTTTTAATTGCTACTTTATCTTTTAAATTTGTTATACATTTTTTGTTTTACAGTTTTTTTCTTTTGGTTTTCCTCTTTTGTCAAATGTATTTCACTATTTATCAAAAGTATTTCCCACCTATGTAGCTTTGACATTAATAATCAAATGAAATTCACTATTTGTCAAAACTCTTTCACGTTATTGCAAATTATTTTCCTCTTTTTTAATGTTTTATTAGAAAAAGAAGAATATAACAATTTACCAAATATACCTACTAATATTACATAATGTAACGCAATACTTGTAAAAAAATGTTTTATAATTAATTCAAAATTTCAATTCTGTTGAGGCAATCTCCCAAATATATCTCCATGTGTCGAACATGATTTTGGCAATGTTCTTGTGTAATAGCTTCAGAAGCGTTATGAATTTGAACATATAGTTGTTCTTCATTCGTAGGCTGACTTCTTTTTATTATAGTTTTCCATTGGTGAAACAGCTCTTCAATGGGGTTTAAAAAAGGACTGTACGGAGGCAGAAATATTGGTACATGTCCATGAGCTCTGATCAGTTGTTGAATTTCATCCGTTCTATGAAATCCGACGTTGTCCATGACAAAATATGCACCTTGTATATGATCTGCGGCCAAGTGGTCAATCAAAGATGTCAAGAATTCTCCAAAGTGTTCTTCATTGTAAGGCCTGTCTTGAATGGTGAATAAATATAATGAATTAATACACATTGCAGCAGCAATCGAATAATTACGGCCTCTTAATTGGGCCTTCACTTTGTTGGCTCTTGTATTTTTCGGTGATCTTCCATAAGCTCTTCTAGAATTTACTTGAATCCCAAATTCATCAATAAAAAATAGTTTTTCTCTGTGAACGATTATTCTGTTGTATTGAACAGCATATTCAAACCTACTTTGGATAGTATCTGGTGTGTTACGCCTTTCTGGCACAAAAGAAACGCGTTTTACAGAATAGTGAAATGCCTTTGTCGCTCTGTCAATGGTCGATAAGCTCACCTCTAGTTGTGGATTTTGCTCCAACAATTTGGCTTTTACTTGTTTTAGTGTCAAGGTGCAATCCTCATCCACTAAATTGCAGATTTCTTCTTGCTCCTCTTGAGTAAATTTCTTGGGGCGATGACCAGCACTTCTTTTATTCACTTCGTTCGTTATTTTGTACGTCTTGTAAATTTTTCTTACAGTGTTCGGCAAAACATTAAATTGTCGTCCTATTTGGACTGAAGAACTACCATCGTTCATTCCTCTGATTATTAAAGCACGTACCTCGTTCGAGATTTTGTTCTTTTGCCTTCTTTCAGCATTCATTCTTAATAATCAATGTTAATATCAATGTGAAATAGATTTAACAAATAAGGAAATAGATTTGACACAAGGGGAAATAGTTTGACATACACAGCAAACTGTTTAATAGAGATGGGAAATACTTTTGATAAATAGTGAAATACATTTGACAAAAGAGGAAAACCAAAAGAAAAAAACTGTATTATTATCTGTATGCAATTTAGATTTTTTTTAAATGTTTTATTTAGTTTTTCTGATAATTGTGGTATATATGGTAAAGTTATTATTCTGTTTATTTGTATTTATTCATTTGCATTATCTATTGTTATGTTATTGAAATTATTTTCAATAATTTATCAATAATAATTCAGTAACCAATAATTTAACATCATTTTGCAATCAAAATAATTCCATAAAAAAACTTAAACAATATAAAAAAAATATTAAGAAAAAATAACTATCCAGTAAATTATAGTGATAAATATATAAATAAAAGAATAAAATGGATCAAACAAAAAAATACACTAAACAAACAGTATGACACTTTCTCATTACAATCTAATTTCTTTGATACTAATTTCAATAAAATAACAATAGATAATGCAAGTGAACAAATACAAATTAATTATAATAATAACTTTACCATATATACTACAATGATCGGAAAACCTAGAAAAACCATTTAAAAAAAATCAAATTTTAAAATTGCATAGAAAAACAATAACAAAACAAAAAAATTTCAAATTTAAAAGATAAAGAAACAATTAAACACAAACATACACACACTATATGTATATAATATACATTAGAATGCCAAAATTGCAATGCACATTACATTGGACATACATAGACAATATTAATACAGCGCCATCTAATAAATAGGTGCCTGTAATGTTTTTACATATATACTAAAATAATTGAAAGCCTCTTTGAATGGGGAAAAACACTGTTATAGTTAATAATTCTTTATCAACATGAATTTAATTAATGGCATTCGACCAAACGTCCCACAAAAAAATGCTAAAATTATCAACTAAACAGAACATTTAATAATAAACTTCGAATAATGTTAAATATTTTATTTGTTTAAACAAGATATGTTTGAACAAAAACAAAATTGAATTTTAATGTAATAAATACTATTTTATTTTCTCGAAGTCTCTATTTATAAACAGGCTGCCAGTCTTCAAATAAAAATTGGCAAGCAATAAAAAAAATATTAATAACAACAGCCTACAAAAAATTGAATTGCAAACAATTTTGTTAAATAATAAATAAAATTATTAATAATATTAATGGTAGGACAATTCTAAAAGCGGTGCGCCATGTTAAAATCCGAACTAGAAGATTATCGAGCAAGAAGGAGGAGTGTTCAAGCATCTATTAAAAAGGTCATTTAATTATCCTGTTACTATTATTTTAGATTATTTTATATTATTCATTAATATTTATTTGTATCAATATTTACTACTATCTAATAAATGTTTCAGCTTGGGTTCAGTAACTTTTGACATTTTTCATCACATTTTCGGCTGCTACCAAGATTAAACCGAAAAAGTGAATTAATTAATGAAAAGTGAATTAGATAAGAAATAACAAACAATGGCTCATAACTTCTTTATTTCTCATTTTAAAGAGGTAGCGAACATAAACTTTTGAATTTATAATGTCGCTGTCTATACATTTCTATAAATGTATAGGGTGTCCCATTTAAAAAATTGTCACTTTTTTAATAAAATTGTTACTTAAACGCGACGTTCAATTGTTTTATTTTGTCTTCGCCATCTTAATCGGCAAAAATATTTGCTAAGTTAACCGACTTCGTAGCTCCAATAATAACGGAGCTGCGCGAACAGCTTGTATACAGGGTGATTTAGAAATAAACGTAATCCTTTAAATGGCAGGTAGAGGGGAGGCAGTAGAGCTAATTTACCTTGACAAGTATAGGTCAAAAACGAATAGTTTTCCAGAAAATGAATTTTAAAGTTTTATTGAATTTTTGATCCGGTCCTGACTTTGGATCCTTTTGAATCCAAAATTCATTAAACTTTAAAATTCATTTTCTTGAAAACTATTCGTTTTTGTCAAGGTAAATTAGCTCTACTGCCTCCCCTCTACCTACCATTTAAAGGATTACCTTTATTTCTGAATCACCCTGTATAAAGTATCCGAATGTCTCATGTAGGTATTTCCGAACCTCCAGACGGTTAATATTAATCATTCAGAAAATCTAATGAAACTTCGTTAAGCCTGTTTCAAACTGAACGTATAAAACTAGCTAATTACAGTTTTTGATTGATAAGCAGCGCGTGAAACAGTGGCTCGCTGCGCTTGTAATTAAATCTTAAATAAAGCTTTTTTAAATTTAGTTCAAATCACACCTTAAAAAACAATGCGTTTCAGATTCAGTTTTATTGAGAAAGATCTGAAAAGAAGTTTTAAGAATTTAGCAGTACTGAAATTATGAAATATAATCCTTAATCATGTTTATGTGCTAATTATTCGTTGCTCTTTTACTGTGTTTTTAGTTATTTTTTTCAGTTTTATTGTTTCTTCTTTAATAATCACCATTATATTTGATACCCTTTGTATGAAACTGAAAATTATTATTTCAATATCATAGTCTCGTATACTTACAAAAATCGACTTTGCTGATTTTTGAATCTTCTAAAACGCCGTTGTTCAGGTGCGTTTTTACAAAGCATGTTTTACAAGGCGTATTTTTTTATTTCATATATTTGATTGTAACTGAAACTAATTAATTCCGATCAATGATTACCTACCAAAACTATTTTGTTCGAAATGTGAAAAGCAAGGAATTTTAAGGTTTATTGAAACATAACATAAAGAAATACAGAAGCTCTTTCCAGCTACAAGTTAAGGTGTATTGTATATATGTACTACATTATAGCAAAAGAAAAATTGATCAGAAAGAAGAGAGAGGTTTTATAAAACGTATACCAAAAGTAAATCCGTTCCAAAAAGTACAACTTGCAAAAAGGATTTCAGCCGTATAGCAGTCTGGCACGGATAAATATTCTATTCGAAAGTATATAACAACATCCCATATTTCTCATCCGGAGAAGACTGTAATAGAATAAAACAGCAGGATTTGAAAAAAGCCTTGTTGATCAAAGAAATCATATCGTTCGTTCCCCTATCACAACCGGAAACGGAATTGATCGATTATTGCTGCGTGAATAAGAAGGAAGAAATTTTCCAGTTTTTATTTTTCATCTTGTGTGTTTTGAATGTAAATACTAAATTTCTCCCAGATTTTTTAAAATAATCTGAAATTGTTACATTGGAACTACTCTCCTGTAGTTAAGTACATATATTGTGTAGGTATATATACATGTAGCATGTAGTAAAACCGAATGAATAAGACGAAATGAAATGGAGGCGAATGTTGAAAGGCTGATGGAATTAGGGAAAGTAAGATTGGTGGACTGCACTCCAGGGACGTCCCATTGCTCTTCCCGGAGCTGCCAAGTTTGCTTCAAACTAGAAGAACTAGTCGAGAACTTTTTTTGTGAAGCCCAGTACATAACATCGTCCATTTACTGTTAAATCTTAACCTATTTACGTTTTGTAAATGCATTCAATCAGGTTTATATAGAAGAATTTATCCTTATTTAGAAATATTTTAATTTCTTATGTAAATGAGAAAAGAAAAACTGGTAAAGATTGGTTTAATATCAACGTCTTGACTGTTTATGATTCAAAGAGAGAAAAAGAGAAACAAAACAAGGTGTTTGCTTAGCCTCCAGTGAATCTCATTTGATGTTTTCCTACAAATAAATTAAAACTCTTTTTTAACAAGGGAGGAAAAAGAAATCTTTAATTTATTTCTTTCCTTCTATGTCTGAAGCAGATCTTTGACCGCCTGCACGAAATGTTATTCTGCCCTGCTAGAATGAAAAAAATAGAAATTGTTTCAACCTACTTTCGGCCAAAACTACGTATTCGTTTCAAAAATTTATATTTGGGAAAAAGTCTCTTTATTTACTGGTTTTGAATCTACAGAAAATAGTTACTTGTGTGCCAGTGAACGAAAGAAATCATTTTTTAATCGCGAACGTGGATATTATTTACTGAAGCGCTAGCCAAGGCAAATAAGATTTGACTGAAGTGCACTTGACATAATTAGGTAACAAAAATGGTAACATATTATTTATAAATATTTATTGTAATTTTTGTTGTTTGAAATATTAATTGTCTCCTGTTTATCAGAGTTCGTTAATGCACATAAATTATATGATAATGGGTTACTTACTATTGCAAACGCTTTCAGAAAAAACATTTTAACGTTGTTAATATACATATGCTCGCACATACTGAGGTATTTAATTCATAGGACGCTGTCAGAATACGTTAGCTTTGAAATACATTAATCAGGCAGCACTTAAATATACATAATTCAGACGTATTTCTGGTTCGTTGGATATTATCTACGTATTAAGTAAATACTGTGAATTACATTGGTTAGGGATTTATATAAGTGCGATTCACTCAAAGTTGCAATAGATAAATACATATATGGATGGCTTATTTTTACGTTAATGTTAATTAACACTTGATTATTGTCATTTGAAAGTTTTAAATTTCTTTTGTATTTATAATTAGCGCTACTAGTGAATTAATTATGTTATTTTTCCAGGAATGCCAATTTGTTGTTCATATCTTACTTTGTTGCTAATTGGGATTTATTAGTCTAAAAAGATTGACCATTAATAGCTTAAGTGATGTTCTGAAGAAAAAAAATTTGGGAGTGTAATCATTGGCGCGCCAGCCCGGGGCTGCACCACACCCTGGCGGCAGCATTAAAAGGCGACAGGCAGTTCTGTTCTAATGTATAAATAAATGTAAATTTGAAATAAATTTATATTATTGTTTAAATAAGCGCGCAAAACGTCGAAGAACTACCCATGCTATCTCAGTTATATTCATTTGCTCAATGGCATCTGTCTTACAGCTTTTTCAGGTTGTTTTACAGCTTTTAAAAAGTACATTTTAATGAAAAAACGTCACTCAATATGTATTTTTGCAAATGTAAATCTATTGCTAGCTATTAGGCAACAAAGACCCATTTATTCACCTAGTTATGTAAAAATACCCAACAAAGTTATTGCATTTATTGCAAATAAAAACACAAAGACACATTTTTATTATTCACAACAAATTTATTTCTTCAACAAAAGTGTTAGTAATATGTACAAAGCGTCTAGTATTTTAGGTTTTGTTAATACAACACACATAACATTAGCATTATTAAAAAGGAACAATTACTGAGGATAACATTTTTATTTTTTGAGGTTGTAGGCCAAATTGAATAAACAGTCCGATCTCAGTTTTTTATATTTCCTGTGTTCAAACAATTATTGATTTTCTTCGGATTTTGTTTTTATAAATTGAATTATATTCTTAAATAGTTATGGTACATTTTTCTCCAGGAATAATGCTATAAAATGAAACAATTAATTTTATGTAAACGCTTTGTAATATAATAGTAATAAAAACAAACTGTCAAATTCAAGACTTAACAATAATAATAATGCGGTTAATAAAATTTACGATTTGATAGAAAACATTATACTAGGGGTTGATTAATTAATAAATGCAGTTACTTTTCACAAGAACTGACGTTTTTACTGCAAATTAAAATTACAAAAACAAAAAAGGTATGACCAATGACTGCAAGTGGGAATATATAGGATTGACGAATCGCCCTTTGGTGTATTTGCTTCGTCCCTTCCGTCTCAAAGAGCGGTCTACCAACTGATCTACTGAGATAACGTATAAAAGTTAACGGAACTTGGGTATACGACGGTATTGACGTCCATGTTTAGAGAAGTTTTGTTTGGTTTTATTTACAAATTACAAATTCAAAAATCATTCTATGTCCTATGTAGATGAATACGGACACTGTGATGCATGCGATGTATGCGATACGTAGACGTTCACGATGAAACTGCGAAGAACAAATGCACATATCCAAATTGAGGAGGTGATACGTACGATTGATACGATGTCACATTACCGGATTGTGCACATTATTGGAATTTTAGAAATTGTTTGATTTCTACTGTTGTTGTCGTCCGACGACGAATAACAATTTTGATTTCAAAAGTACAAAAAATAAATGCACCGGTGAATAAAAAATCCGCATTACAAGGGATCGAATCACTGTCGATAAGGAATGGGATTCTGAAGCTAAAAGTGGGGAACATTCAACTAAATTTAAATATACAATACATAACTGTATTAATGTATATTAATGAAGACATAATTTGAATTATGAAAAATTATTATCTCTGACCAGGATTCGAACCCGGGCTTACTGCTATCTAGACAGATGCTCTACCGCTAACATATTTATATTACCTTTGATAATGACAGCTTAGCTGTCGAAACAATATTGTCAGGTTATATTTTAATAAATACTGTGAAACTTTTTAATAATCTTTATTGATTTCATGATTATGGAGTTCCACAAAGTAAGGCTGAAAACAATAAACAAGATCATCTATTGTGTTTAAAGGTCTAATAATCAGATTCCAACGTACATTTTAAATTTTATTTAATAAAAAGCATCGTCAAGAGGTGCTTCGCACATTTTTTGCTTCTCTCGATGACCGTTTTTCCTTCACTGTTTTTCCGAGAGTTTCCTGCTATCACATGATCCTTCAAGACTTTAATAGAAGTATCTTCTTCCAAACCAATTACAGTATTATTTAGAATTGCTTTTACAATATGAACTCCATTTTCAACGTTAATTTCAATCAATTTGAATGAAATTCTAAATTTTGCACAACTTATACCAAGATACTCGACAGTCATTCTACCACGTGATAAACGGTAATTACTTAAAATATGAGGTAGCTGTATCGCTTTGAACTCATCTTCTTTGAAAGAGTCTCAATAGGTAAGTTCTTAAGGGAAATGCTTTATCTCCTATAAACACAAATGGAGCGGTTTGTTCGAAGTTAGGTAGTTGCGTACCTTTTTTTAAATGTAAAGCGCATTTTTCATGTTTTGAAACGATGTTGTCAATATTTTTGACGATGCCAGTAACTGCGGCATCCAGGCAACAATCTCTAAATTAAGACTACAAATTATTTAAGATCAACCATGTCCCAAGAAAGATTAACTAAGTTAGGTTTCAGGCTAATATTTTGGACTAGCAAAAACTAGTTCATCCATCTGTACTTCGTATTTGTAGACTGAGTTTGCCTAGGCCCAAGTACTTTGGCCTAAAATCGGGTTTGGCTTGTAACAGATATACAAAATGTGGTCTACAGTCTATAGTCTAGTAGATTATGGCCTACAAACTATGATCATGTCTAAGTTACGCTCCTTATAACACATAGAATTAATTCTAGAGCTGTTGAAACAAAGCTTATCAGATAGTGTTTGCTTTTCTTAGAACTTCTACATACGTACATGGGTCTTTTTCTAATGATAACGGAATATCTTTATTACCGGAACGAGTCTTTAATTGAGAAATCGAAACAATTATAAGCCACAGTTCATTCTGTCCTCTACCAGCTAGTTTGTCGTGAGGTTTAGGTTCCTACGAGATTGCCTTTCAATGAGACGCGAAAGGTCGGCTGAAATAAAACTTCGAACCCAACGTCAACAATAACTATTAATCTCAAAAATACAACCACTACCAATACCATTGGATCTCTCAATAAAACTTATGTATACCTGAAAGTTTCGCAGAAGGAACAAATAAACATACATAACATAGGAGGAAAAAACATATTGATAAATTCTCGGCCTACTATAGAAAGAAAACGGCAAAACAATGAAACCTGTTTTTATTCAACATAGTACCCTTTCGAGTTAACACACTTTTTGCAGCAATCCTGCAATGCCTGTAAACCATTCAAAAAAATTCAGAACTTTGGTCTGCAAACCAGTGCTCTGCATCCTGAATAGTCTCAGATTAGACGAGAATTTAGTTCCTTTCAGAATTTTTTTGCGCCTTTGGACTATTATCCTGCCAAAAGCAACTCCTTTTGACAATTTTCCCCGTTGTTTCTCTACAATTTCTTGCATCAGTCGCGTTAGTAAACTCGCATACCAGTAATGTTTTTCTGTGTTCTAAACGATCTGTTATAATAACACCTTTGTCCCAAAAAAACGGAAGCTAGCACTTTTCCTGATGATTTTTGTATTAAAATTCTTTTCGGGCGGGGAGAACCAGAATGTTTCCATTCCATTATTCCGTTTCACGATCGTAGCTGCGTCATCCATTGTAACAATCTGACCGAAAAAAATCACCATCCTGTTGAAAGCAGGAACAAAGGGCTTTGGATGTTGACACTCGCACCGTTTCTGATCTACTTCGCAGCAATTCTTTTCATGCCCAATTCCCCATGAACAATATGAAACATGCGTTCATACGAGATTGATAATGTATCTGGTATCCGTTCCAAACCAATTCGATGTTTTTCCATTATCAAATCTAGTACAGCTTATAGAATTTTCAGGAGTGACCACAAAAATAGAACTTCGCTTTTCGTCTTCAACATAAGATTTACTCTTTTTGAACGTGCTAACCCACTTCTTTATCGTAGAATAGGACGGACATTGATCCCCTAGAGTCTCTCCCATATTTTCAAATCTCCTTACACTTCAGCCCCTTCATGCAAAGGTACTTTATAACAACGCGATACTCGTTTTTCTTCATTTCTGGAAAATTCTCGAACACGAATTTTTTAAAAACTGTTATAAACGACTATTGAAGACTATTCGATGATTCACAATAAAACTTTGTGCACTTATTTGACACACATGAAAGATAATTTTCAGGGCAGACAATGTTTATTTGTTCCATGTCTTCTGTCCAAGGCCGATTAGATATCAGTACGCCCTCGTATAAATTGCAATAGATCTTGTGAAAATTTTAATAAATTCATTTCTATTTTATTGTAGGAACAAAAACACATAAATAGTAAAATAACTACCAAGATGCAAAATGATTCATACTGGACATTACATCACTATATATTACACAATTGATCAAAGAAACTTTCCCGAAACACAAATTGGAGATTTCTGCTATCAGGGCCACTTTCTTTTTCGAAAAACTTGTAGTTTTCGCGTTGTAAGTGTTAATTGCCCTTACATTTCATTAGAACTTAGACACGACATTTATAAAAGTTATACAGTCGATCAATTAAATCATTCTCTACGAAAACTAATTGTTGTGATGTTCTCAATGCAAAAGACCACTTCTTGTATCACCTATAGCAGTGGTGGCGAACCTATGACCCGCGGGTCAGACACTGACCCACGAAGGCTTTTTAAATGACCCACGCGTCTATTTTTATAAACTTATTTTTTATATCATAAAAGAGAGAACAGACAATCGGAAATATTAAAAAAAAAGTATTGAGATGATATAGAATCATCAGGTTGAAAATTTACTAAACGAATGGTAATTTCAGACCATTTTAAAGGCTACAATTTGATCGTAAGCTCAGATTTAATAAATTCATGCAATAAAAGAAAGATAGACATGCTAGGATACTAGGCTTATTTAATCTAAAGGCTACGCTACAGATAGATTTATCAATTTTAAATAGAATTTATAGAAGGAATAGATTAACCAGACTTAACCTCAATTTTCACAAAAGATATTAAATTTATAAAAAGGATATAATTCAATTATGTGGTTTTATAAGAGCGATTGTGGCTCGGTTAGTTGCGTGCGGGGCTACCGACCAAGGAACCCGGGCTCGAACCCAGGCCAATATATCACCGGATTTTTAAAAATCGCTTCTCCATCTGAAGGCAATGGCAAACCACTGAGGTATACTTTGCCCAGGAAATTTCCCTGAAATTAATAAAAAATCCAAGTACTATGTACTTGCGGTGGTTCGGAGTCCACCTTAAGCTGTAGGTCCCCTATACTTGTGATCACTGAACACGCACAACACAAGTATAGGAGGGGAATGCCAACGCTCTGCAACAGAGCTCGGCACGTAAAGAATAGATGTGGTTTTATAGTAGAACAGGTTGAATGTAACCTAGGTTACATGTTTGAATGGTTTATTCGTGTTTCTAAAAGGTTTTATCTTCTTATTAGATTTGAGGTTTGTCCTTGAGTAACGCAAAACAAGTTTTCTTTCACAAATAATGCTAAGTCAGTTTCGGGTACATATTTCACTGTAAATCGCATCCAGTACTTTTGATGTTTATAATGTTACAATTAACTTACTAATTCTTGTATGTAGAAGAATCGAGGTCAAATGTGTCGAGATATTAGATGTGCTGATATTTCTTTGGGTTTTTCAAATTTTGAGTTTATTTTGTACTAGTCTTTGGATGTAGGCACCTGGAGTACTGTATTCTGGACAATGAATTCATTTATGTTCTTATTTAATCTATACTTGCAAAAGCATCGCTTGTTATCTGAAATGTTGTGAACAGATTTTTAAATTAAGTTTTTTTTTAGTATGTAATTTAATTTGTGTAAACTTCATATCTTTGGGGTACCTACTGTAACTATGTAAATAGTTGATATACAGGTATTGCTGGAGAGTGATGGGTTTTCAGTGTAATATAGTTTTTATGAGATCGGTGACAGCTGATCGTTTTTATTGATTTTCTTTAGTATTATTCAATTTAGACCATAAGTGCCTTATGTCATTTTAATCGTCTCTTTGCCAGCTACCTTTCTGTATAATTAAGATTAGTGTTAATTATATGTTAAGATTAGTGATGTCATGATAAATGTTGATGTTCAAGTGTTTTTGAAAATTTCGTTGTACCGTGAACAAATTCAGTCGATCAAAAGCTTTGGTTGAAACCACGCTTAGCTCGTATCGAAATCCTAAAAATAAAGTTAGGTTATGAAGAATCATATGTTTTTCCGTTTGTAAACAAACTTCGATTATGTTATGATTTGGATATCTACCTGTTATATAAATCAAAGAAAATTATTTTTATTTTTCAAAACAAATATTTGGAATTGTGTTCGAATATATATTATTTTAAAAACGAGAAATATTTTAATATTGGAAAAGTTTTTATATCGATGTGTATGGATTTGGTTATCGATTGATATGGATTTTTATGAAAAGCTGATTGGAATGAACACTGTTTTACCGATCGTACAACAGTTTAAACATTTTTAAGTAGATTCATTGACATTTGGTGCGTCGTTTGGTCGGTCGAAATAAGAATTGTTGCCCATTGGGAATAATTCATTAAAACAATTTTATTTCATTTCTAAAAATTTTTAAGAAGTTATTTGTGACTAAAGTTTGTTGTTTTAACAAAAATTTAAAATCAATTATTCATTTGTAAATGTTCTTGGTCATAGGCGCCAGCAGAAATTTGAATAAACGGCATGCTAGAGGGGGGCAAGCCTAGAAAAAAATGGCATAATATACAAAATTTTCAATAAAATTCAAATTGTTCAACTTCCGGGGGGGGGGTAAGTGCCCCTCTGTTTAGCCCCTCTTATGCTAGTCTGTTAAAATGAATTCGGCTGCAGCCCCCGCTGTCAGGTTAAGATCCACCAAAATTTCATTTAAACAAACTAAATGAAGATTTTCCTTAACGATTTTTCCTGAAGGAATTTAGTTTCATTTTGATAAAATATTTATTTATGTGTTTAATAAAATAAGGATCTGTTGTTTTTAATTTGTAAATGTGTTTATTTTATTTTGATGTGAATGCAAGTATAAAATTATTTATACAGAGTTTAAGACTACTGCTTGTCCAGGTACGGAATTCCAAGTGCAGTGGTAGTAAGTTTCTCTTTCCAGATACAGGGTATTAATAAGATCAATAATTTGTTTATCGCATGCTCAATCGAAACAAAACTGAGTCAGTCTATTGGGTAAAAGAAAATCTTTGGGTTGTTATATTTTCATTTTTATTAATGCTAGCCAGAATCAAATAAAACATTTATTTTATTTATTTAAAAATTTCATCTCATAGTTTAATTGTTTGCTCAGAACGTGGGGCTTTCTTAAATATTATTCATGTCGAATTTTGCTCTTCACTTGCAAAAGTAAAAGTTGTAAAACAAAAAGGAAACGTAAACCTTTTTAAAGGATTTTAAAAATGAGAACCAAAAGAAAGGGTTAACTGTCAACTTTTTCTGTTAACAAGTTTTCGGTCTTTTCAAATTATTGGTACCCATTTTACCCCCCCCCCCTTTCAAGTGACCCACGGGCTAGTATTAAAACAAATAATGAACAAAATTTGACTCACTTCTCAAAAAGGTTCGCCATCACTGACCTACAGTTTAGGCACAGTATATATAACATACAGTAATGTGACTGTCGCAAATAATTTCTATTCACCACACTATATGCTGGCGCGAGTCGGCAGTATGCAGACAGCAGTTCTGTTTCAAACACGCAACAGAAAGTATCGAAATTACCAGAGCCGGCGTGCAGTATTAGTGCCAGTAAACAATGCATAGTGTTAGCCGTTGTGCCGCCAAAGGCTGTAAAAATATTTTTTTCAGGTTTCCGATTTCAGGTTATTTTTTCCTACATACTATTGTTTTTTAATAAATACGCTCGTAAAAACAATGCCGTATTTAAGAATTCACTTTTGTATATACAGGGTGGTCCAGACCACCCGTACACCCCTTTTAAAATGCGGGGGATTAAAAATTTTTAACAAGACGATGGGTGATGTTACTAATGTCGATGTGCTCTTTCGAATGACCTCAGAATGTAACCCCCCTGATTCCCCCTTGTAGGGGGTAAGAGGGACAACTTTGAAAATCCAAATGGGAACCCCTAAATTTTATTGCATATTTAGATTCTACTCATCAAAATATGAATAATTTATTTGAAACATTTTTATATTTTGGCAACAGGTGGTGCTGTAATCGAAAAAAAAACGACTTTTTGCATTTTCCGTCATCTCTGGCACATTTACAGGTGCGAATAACAGTTTTTCATATTTTTTACTATTTTTTACTAAATAGTAAATAGTAACTTTGCTAATGTGTACTTTCATGAGAAAAAATTTTACGTTACAATGAAAAACGCAAATTCTCTACCTAAGGTGTTTTCGACAAACGGATTTTTTTTCTAACGTTGTACGTGATAACAATGTTTTTTTGCCTTAAATGTTGTTAGAATTTGTGTTCCATTCTAACAACATTTTCCAAGATTCTACTGGGGAAGATGGTTTTACTTCAAAAAATATCATTACAAAAATCTGTCGACGACAATTTCACTTTGTAATTTACTATTAAATTTCGGTGGTTATCTTTCTTTTAGCGTATAGCAATGAATGATGAACTATGGATGTCTCATCCACTCAGGCCATAAAGTAAGAATAATTTAAACGAATAAAATTTTAAATTGTGAAATAAAAATTATTTATTTGAATAGTTGATTTTCAACAATTACATACTATTTAAATAGAATTGCGAAGTAAAGAATTGTAGCAAGTTATTTTCTGTTAAAATTAAATATTAAATTAGTACGATTTAAACATTATTTTGCCATATGCAGAGCAGATTACATTTTAGAATGTTTTATCGATCATTTTTATTAATTACATATGCTTAAAATAAATATTCAGATAGAGATTAAGCAATAAGTAGACGTTAAGGTTAAAAAACGATCTAAAAATTTCAGAAAAAGAATTGTTGTCTCGTACAACACAAGAAAAAAAATCTGTTTATCGAAAACATCTTAGGGATAGAATTTCCGTTTTTCATCGTAACGTAAAATTTTTTCTCATGAAAGTAGATACACATTAGCAAAGCTTTTTCATCACTATTTAGTATAAATATGAAAAACTGTTATTTGCACCTGGAAATATGCCAGGGAAGCGGAAAACCCAAAAAGTCGGTATTTTGCGATTACAGCGCCACCTGATGCCAAGATAAAAAATGTTTCAAATAAACTATTCGTATTTTGATAAGTAGAATCTAAATATGCAATAAAATTTAGATTCCCATTTGAATTTTTAAAGTTGCCCCCCTTAACTCCTACAAGGGGTGGTCAGGGGGGTTTCTTTTTGGCGTCATTCGATAGAGCACATCGACATTAGTCAGATCACCCATCGTCTTGGTAAAAATCTTTAATTCCCCGCATTTTAAAAGGGGTGTACTGGTGGTCTGGACCACCCTGTATTTACCAATTGCTTAAAATTGAATTACTAACACGTAATAGAACAAATAAGCGATTACGAAATCGTACATAATAAAATTTTTTATGCTGATTTATTATTAAAAGAGTTCAACAATAAAGAATCTAGGTCAACGCCTTATCAACAGGTGTGAACTACAGCGTCTTTTGTTACTCTCAACTGTTAAAAAAAGTCAAAGCGTGCGTTAGGATTGTACTTTTTAGCATTTCGTTTGTCATTGTGTCTTTAATTTAATATGAATGAAAATAAATTTTATTATTATTAATTATTATTATTATAGTGTAAATTGATTTCATCTCCCTATTTTGTACGTATGTGATTTTGGTGACCTAGCTTCTCCCTTTGTTTGTTGAACAGGTATTCAAATTGTATACAGCTATGCATTTGTTCGTAATTATCTAATATATAAAATTCTCGTGTCACAGTTTTAGTTACCATACTCCTCCGAAACGGCTTGACCGATTTTGATGAAATTTTATATGTATATTCAGTAGGTCTGAGAATAGGCTGTTATCTATTTTTTATACCCCTAAGTGATAAGGGTGGTCCACCCCAAATTTTTTTTATTTTTTGCACAAAATTTTTTATTTTTATTTTTTTTATGATGTGGCATTAAAAAATACATACAACCTTAAATTCTCACCCTTCTACCATCAACCCCTATTTTTTAATAGCGATATTAGTAATTCAATAATTTTCAACCCCGGTCAATAACTGATCAATTATCACTTGATCAGTTATCCCCGCGAGGCGTCTACCGGTGTCACTTCTGACCCAGTAAACAGCACGGAGTAGGGATGAGATCTCTCACACAATAAGCCGTTTCTCATTCCCTACAGTTTTTGGCCATTATTATTATTGTTTGTGCATCAATCGTAATAGTGATGTTTACAATTATCATTTTACTATTTCAGTGTTATTTTCAAATAAATTTATCATTAATTTGCAGGGCTGTAATTATTTATTCCTTTATATAAAGTTATTAATTTTGAGTGTAGTTCTCACGTTCAGTTAATTCAGTGATTCCATATAACCTCAAAAGTACTCGACATGTGTCACGAGCTCACACCAATGATTTTTATTGTGTTACACGCATCAATTATTCTGATTGTCAGTGTGTGTAAAATTTTGTGAAATCATTTCAAAAGAGAAATATTGTGAAAGGTAGGTAAAATAATAAAAAAATATACACGATATACACTGAATAACACTAAATATAATATAGATGGTAGCCAGTCTCGGTGGATTAGTGGTTTGCATGTTTGCTTCATAATCCAAAGATCGCAGGTTCGATCCCCGGCCGAACTGGTAATTTTTCATAGCGGAGAAAAATTTAAAACATGCCTTCTTTTCGGAGAGGAAGTAAAACTGTAGGTCCCGTGTCAATGCGATGTTTGGCACGATAAAGATCCCTACTGGGGGTGGAATTCCCCCAGATTCGGCTAAATTCTAGTAGGGTCGGCCAAATGATCATAGCAATCGGTGCCATGAGGTACGACGGATGCTCCGCCATCCTGATTCCTCGCCCAAACACAAACAAACACAAACAAACAATATAGATGGTAGAAGTGAAATTTCTTTATGAAAAATCTTCAAGTCAATTCCAATAACTTTTTCAACTATACAAGTTTTGAGTAAATAATTGAAATTATCTATTTAAAGTAGTGCAATCATTAAATGACTGTTAATTTAGTAGACATGCATTGATGCAAAAATGCACGTCTACATATGTTTTCCTTTTCTAATCGTGAATTTTTTTTATTTATAAATTAGTTAATTTGTTGTTTTATTTTTAAAATGAATTAATGTTTACTAGATTTACAGTGAGTTTAGCCTAAAATAAATACATAAATCCTAAAATCACGGCCACTTATTGTTGGATCTATCAAAAGAAAGAATAATTATTTTCAATTTTACTATACATTAACTTGAATTAGAATAAGTCTTTTTATTCAATTACATTATTAATAAAATATTATTTTTGACGTCACTACGGAATTTTGGTAAAGAAAATGGCGCGTAACTGAAAAAAGTGACGATTATTTTTACATTGCTATAACATTTCTCTCATACGTCGATAAAGAAGTTTCATTTCAATAAATACATTATTACTATACTTTTTTCATCATGAAATAATTCAATTTGTTCTATTTCTGTGTGTTCTGAACAGTGAACAATGCCAAAAAGACCCAAAGGGGCTTCTTTGGACCGTCAAACACGTAGAGCTGCAAGCATGCGAAATAGAAGAGCCCAAAGAACAGAAGAATAACAACAGCAAGATAATACTAATGCGCGTGAGAACATGGCGCTATTACATCAAGCAGAATCAGGAGATGCACGAGCTGAACGAAATGAACAAAGAAGATTAGAACAAAGACAAGCACGCCGTTTTATAGTTAATAGACGCAGAGCAAATGATCAACAACGCCAACAGGTACATCGATCATTTACATCTGATTCATTCCTGCGTCTAGCATTCGAGTATGAGCCCGCTATTCAATATTATGCTCATTCAAAAGTGGTAATTGGTGCTATGGGTAAGGAATTCCCACATTGTAATGCTCTTAAATTTAAAAATGAGACAACCGGGATGTGTTGCGCGTCAGGAAAGGTGCAACTACCAGCAATTAAAACACCACCTGACCCATTGAACGGTTTACTTATCGGCACGGATCCAAATTCTATCCTGTTCCTGAAGTCAATTCGAACATTCAATTCATGTTTCCAAATGACATCGTTCGGAGCAACAGAAATAGTTAAGAATAGCGCTGTAAATGGTCAACAATTCAATTCAACATTTAAAATCAAAGGCCAAATTTATCACAAAGTGGGTTCATTCCTGCCAATGCCAAACGAACCACATAAATTTTTACAAATCTACTTTATGGGCGGTGAGGATGCACGCGTGAACGCACGTTGTGGCTACAATAACCTTAATTCACTTTTCACTGGACGCTCTATTAAATGAGCACAATGAATTGTTGAAAGTATTCAAATCACACATGCATAAATTACAAAGTGATAATCACGCTATTATCATCAATCCTGATAAAACACCTGCTGGAGACCTTCCACTCATATATACCACATCCTCACACACTGACAATAAGTTAGTCATTTTTTTCTACTAAAATAATCCTAGGAATAATTTATATGGCAAAACAACGTTTGCCGGGTCAACTAGTTTCTAAATAAAATGAAATGACTATTGCAGCGCAAGAATATGGTTAATGGCTTGAAAGAATAATGTAACTCTAGTTGGTAATTAACGACGTAACAAGAAACAACTCTTCTAACTTATTTATTGTTTCCAGCCTTATTTTGTGGAACTCCATAATCATGAAATAAATAAAGATTATTAAAAGTTTCACAGTTTTATTAAAATATACCTGACAATATTGTTTCGACAGCTATGCTGTCATTATCAAAGGTAATATAATTATAAACAAACACGTCGCTAAGGTAGATACAAAATAGGTAACTAGATAAAATAATAATAATAATAATAAAAATTAATAATAAAAATCATAATTAAACATCTAATACTTCCAGTAACGGAGAATTACTGAGCTCAAGTTGTTCATTCATTAAAGGTACCCTGAGTTTGTGTTTGTATATCTCAAAGGCTTCTAAAATGTCTAATTTGCGTTTGTTATTACAAAAATGTAGGAATTTAATATTATTTTGAGGAGTCATTGTGTGATTTTGTTCTAAAAGGTGTTTGGCGTAATTCGATTTTTCAGGATGTTTATTTTTGTAATGACGTACGTGTTCTTTATATCTTATGTCAAAATTTCGAAGTGTTTGTCCAATATATACCGAACTACAAAAAGAACAATTTAAACGATAAATGCCCGATTTCATGATATCATGTGTTCTGTCTTTAGCATTAAATAAAAATGAAAAAGTGTTAGTGTTGGTTTTAAATGTTATTTTATAATTGTTGGTTTTTCTTAGTATATGTGCAATTTTTTCTGATATTTTGCCAAAATATGGTATAGATATGTAATTTGTGTCTTCTGTTTGATTGTCAATGGGATATATTCTTTTGATAGCTAACCTATAATCTTTTTGTTTAATTAAAGTGTCAATCATGTTCGGATTATAATGATTTGCATGTGCTAGTTGTTTAATGGTTGATATCTCTTTGCTAAAATCTGATTTTTATTATTATTATTATTATTTTATCTAGTTACCTATTTTGTATCTACCTTAGCGACGTGTTTGTTTATAATTATATTACCTTTGATAATGACAGAATAGCTGTCGAAACAATATTGTCAGGTATATTTTAATAAAACTGTGAAACTTTTAATAATCTTTATTTATTTCATTCTTCTAACTTAGTTTAATGAATGTTTTACATATCTAAATTGATTATAGTTTTATTTATTAGATTCTATAAGTAAAACAACTTCAATCAAATGGTTCACTACACATAATTCTACTTCATATTTTACTATACTATTATATAACAAGAGATTTTGTTTACATATTTGTTCGAGACATTTTATAGAATGCGGCTATGCGTTTTATTTACCAGCGATGCCGGCCGATAAACGTCGGTCCACTATTTCGTTTATCGGCGTGATATTCGAAGGTGGATTAATAAAATGAATGGTGTAGCATGCAAGTGAATCTACTGATTGTTATATATACTGTGGTTTAGGCACTGCAAGGGTTAATCACCCGTATTCGACATTACTAACTTATCTAGATATTATTAAGTATAGGATTATAGTGATTTAGTGAACGGTTTATTAAGTCATAAAACGGAAATCAAACCAAATCAGCTAGCTATTATGTCCAAAAGGCAACTAGACTAGCAACAACGCCAAATTTACTAATACCTAAACCATAAACCCAATAAATGGCAGAGTAACAAAGTTTAGACTATGATTATTCTGATATAGAATTAGCTTCTACAATTAAATCTTTACTCTATATGAGGACACTATATTTAATGCTGTCTCCTAACCACACATTGTATTTGACTAATTACCAATACGTATTTCGGTAAGGATATTACCTTTTTTTTAGAAAACTCAGACGGTTTTATGCCGAGAAAAGGGTAACATAGTAAGTCAAATACAATGTGTGGTTAGGAGACACCGTTAAATATAGTGTTGTGATAAACCACAGTTCTTACAATCCATTATTAGTCTATACGAGGAATTCTGCATGATTCTGTTTGACTTGCTGAAATGGCCATTTCTGGTTTAACCAAATATTTTAAGTATTTATTCACGAAGTATTCTAATACCGCTTTCATAAAATCCATGTCGTGTCTGTCTGTCTGTCTGTTACAGAAGTTTTTCATATATCCCGGCACCTGAAAGGTTGGAGTTTCCTGGTCACCTGACTTTGAAAATTCGAAACAGGGACCTAGCCTATAGTCATAGTCCAATCCAGTCCAGTAGGTCAAAAATCAAGTTTGTTCAATTGCGCGGAAAACTCGCTATTCGAAGGTTTTTAACACTGCTAAACACGACCTTGTTGTTAGTTTGTCGTAGTTTCTATTCTATGACTCTAAATCAGTATTCGAGTGAAAGTTTAGAAATTGTTATTTCCTTGTTCGATTTCTGTGGTCCGTGGCCAGTTACAGCAAAATTACAACAACAAAAATATAAAATTAATGTTGCGTCTGTTCCAGAGACTTTTCGTACTTCCCGCTTCCCGGTGACCTAAAAGGTTGAAATTTGGCAGGGAGTGTACTGAGCACCCGGCAATGATGAGAAAAACTCGAAATCTCGAAAATTTAACCGAACATGTGGCGTTAGAAACGCCTGATGCCATTCTAATGACCCATATAATAAAGTTTGTTCAATTTGCGTTGAAAATCTACATTCTAGGGTTATTTATCACTATTAAACCCTATACTGAGGTTAGTTTTTCGAAATTTCTGTTGACTGATCTTAAATCAGTCACCATCTTCTCAGTCAGTTTTCGCGAAGTCCGGCAACTGGGGTCTCTGATCAATTACAGCAAAATTAACTAAATAGGTATGACATCAAAGGTCTAGGAAATTAGTTAGCTTAACTTCGTCTGTCTAAGACAGGATTAAATACTAGTCCTATAAAATTCTTTTGTTTCTACGGTAGATAAAACGAACGAAACGTGA
Organism: Agrypnus murinus; assembly: GCA_929113105.1. Classification (NCBI taxonomy): domain Eukaryota; kingdom Metazoa; phylum Arthropoda; class Insecta; order Coleoptera; family Elateridae; genus Agrypnus; species Agrypnus murinus. The sequence continues at coordinate 67,902,393 of OV816029.1, read as the reverse complement.
ATGAAACGTAAAAAAGCAGTCACAGTTGACTAGACCATAAATCTTAGCTGGTGAAAAAAACATGTTGGTTTTCACACTCACGAGTGATGGAAAGTCACATTATTATAAGCTTATTCGAATATATTAATTTTAAAGTAATCCCTGCATATAATACCAACAAAAACTCTAGGATTATTAATTACCGTAATGAGATTTCGTGCTTTACTAAATGAGTGCTCTTAAGCGAAGAATGGGACACAATATGCTTATTTGTGGCTTAAATGATACTTAGAACCTGAATATTCGTTTAATCGATTTGATACCGTGACAAACATGGAGATCCTTCTATTTGCTATAGTAACACACAAAATAATGATCCAAAAAGTACGTAGTGCGTAGAACGTAGAACGTTGCGTAGCACATGGAAATGAAATTACCCACCCTTTGCATTTGTAAAATGTATGCCTATTAATTCTAAAGCAAACTAGTTACAATCACAAATGGGATATTGAATTTTAGATAAAGCAAATGAAGTCTTGCAATAAACTACCGATATCATACATTTACATTGATCAGTTTCAGTAAATTGGTTGGCAAATTGAGCGAACTCATTGTTTGAATTAGTATTAAATTTTAGTACTTAAATGCAATTACGAGGCGGATACAGAGCTAATTGCAAACTAAACTTTCTGTTTGAATTTGGTATCAGATGATCATCTAAATTGTACAGTGGTGTTACAATAATGATATTTATCCGAAATGAATAATTTAAACTTTTTCAGTTTATCTTTTTTAATTTTCTTCAAGTCCGGAAAATCTGATTAGGTTACGCGTCATTTAAATGCGCATTCTCAGCTAATGTATTCCTTAGAGTTTAAAGAATTGTAAATGTAAAAAGGTAAAAATTTTAAAATATTCCTAGCACTAATACAGGGAATGAGATGAAAGTGGATTACTTCTGCGCCCTGGAATGAGTGTGCTGTTCCGGTTTTGTGGAATAATAACGACATGAGGTATCGGTCACTTGAGAGTCGTGGTAAACTTTCTCGTGCGGACAAATCAACATTGTGCTCCCATTTAATAAGGTATAATACCAAAAATAGACATACACACAGTACGCGAAAACCTTTGTTATACTTTTTCTAACTAATGTATTACTACAACGGAGTATTTTAAAACATCCCCATATCGTCGTTGCCCATGTAATACCTGCCTGCTATATGTACTGAAAAAACTGGTTCCTTTTCTACTAGAACGATCTTTTATTATTGTAAATTATTTTTAATATAAAAGTTATAAATTTTAGATAAAGATAAATTTATTTTGTTTAATTAATGTTATACATTAAATTATATTTTGAATGCAAATCCAACTACAAAAATGGGTAAAAAATCGCTTGGGCGGGGAATCGAACCCTGGACCGTTTGCTTGCTTAGCTAGACCTCATACAGTTCAGCTATCTAGACGACTTAACATAATTTTGTTATTATTGCTATATAAAGTTATTAAACAATTGTTATTCAATAAACGTAAAATTGATTAATTTTTTACATTATTATATAATTGTTAATACAATATTATTCATTATTATTGCTAAATTACAATAAAAACAACGAAAGCTTTATAATTAGCTACATAATTCACAAGTGCAAGCGTGATGGGTACACTTAAAGCTACCTTCCTTGTGATCATAATATGTTTACGTTCCAGAATATGTTTACATTTCACGGCAAAGGGGTTAATTAATCTTGACAATTGAATTGTGATTGTTTGTAAAAAAATACTGTTTGCAAAAGAGTACATACGCATGATTATTTAGCTGTATAGTACTAAATAGTAGATTAACTGAAATTATACAGATTGTAAACGTATTATTACTATTGTCTTTAAAAATTCAATATTTACTTTTGTCGTTTTCGAAATGCTAGATTTATCAGATTGAATCCGATGATGAGAAAATAGGGTGCACCCTGGTACACCTCCAAACATCGTGGAAGCTGCTCGCATTACATCTCTTAATTTATTGGCAGAGATTTCACGTAAAAAATATAAACGCGGTTGTAAAACACACACTCGTAAGAAATTGCCACTTTTCTGCACTTGTAACACAATATACAATTAAAGCTACTAATTTTTTCTTGTATTCTTATTTGATAATTAAATCAATTTTACTTGATAGTTTATAACCGTAATAAAATAGATGATACATATACCGTGCCTGGATCCTGTAATACGTACATAGAACAGTCGAAATGAACCAAGTGACCCGCCGAGATGCCAAGGGTAAGTTCGGCATTGTAACTCTGTTTGCTCCAAAAGCTCTATTGTCATAGTTACAATTATTTGCAATAATGGATACTATGGAAACAGAGCTCTTCAAGTTAAATAGATCTGAATTGCGAACTTACCCCATGCCGGCCAGTAACGGTCTAGACAAGTCATTCGGTGTATGTACTATTAGTTTCATAATAATCTAGGACATCAAGGCTAATATCTATGCTATTTTTTAAGAATTATTTTTACTGAACGTTGCAGGAGCTGTTATAAAAATAATCCAGTAGTAATAAGCAAGTCTTTTTTTATTGGTTGTTAATAAATAAGTAATTCAATAGGGTTGTTGCATAGAATTTAAATTTTGATATAATTATCTAATGTATAGGTCCACATAAAATCGATAAATGCATTACGATATCTTAATAAAACGAATTTAAAGTTTAAATATTTTCCGTCCTTTTCTACACCGCTGACGTCATCATACTTTCGTCTTACATATTAGTTTCAATACAGCGTATACGAAGACTATGACGTTGTTGTACTAGAAAAGGACAGAAAAATGTAAAATTGTAAATTGCATATCTCGCTAACGGCTGCGTTAAAAATTTTGAAATAAATACGTCGAGTTATTACTAACTCGATAGAATATAAAAACGTTACGTTTTAAAATTGTGAAACGATCCTATTGTTTTTGGGAATGATAAAAAAACTCATATTTTTCTGTAATCTGGAATAAAAGGGAATTTAATAACAGTTTTTGAAAATGCAATAGTTATTTACGTTAGTAGTTCAAAAAGTGATATGTTACTGAACGTGTAGGCAATTCAGTGGCGTAACTATCATGGCATTTCGGGACAAAGCCCCCATACAAAGGACCATTTGTACTCTGCCGTGCTTAGAAATAATTCCATATGTGTAAAAACTCTACAGTCTAGAAATATAATATGTGAAATAATTAATGCATGCTATAAATATGGTGTATTTCTAATTTGCTGTCAGTTTAGATACTGCTTTTTTGCTGAGTACGTGTTTATTTAGTGGGTTGGTTGCATTTTGGAGTTGGGTTTTTTGTGGTTTTAGTATGGGTTTAGTTATGGTCCCTAGTCCATGATTGTGTCGTCCAGGGTTTTATGCGGGGTGGGGCAACTTGTTTGGATTGTCGGTGATCAGGGTTGCTCTGGCAACGATCTTTGTAGGTACATTGCTACTGATTGTGTTTTGGGCTATTGGACAGCCACAACAAATTTGCTACAAGCTGTGTCTTGGAGTAAATTGGTTGTTGGGGGTTAGGTTTTGGTTTTCATTTCCGTTTTTTCTTTCCCTTTTTGGACTTCTTCTAGATTGTTTCATATTTATCGTTTTTTTCCTCTACGCCTTGTTGCTTTGACATCTGGGGTCTTGGTGGTCAGTAAATTCTTCGGAATCTACTTCCTTCGAAGGGGGGGGGAGAGTGTAACGGTTCTATTTCCTCTGCCGTAAGACCCATCTTTTTTCTGCAGTGTATTTATATAGTTTAATATTTAAAATAAATATACAATATTTATGACCACTCTCTTTATAAAGTTTATTTCGAATTAAATAAATTGTATTACTTTCTCCACCCTAATGTTTAGGCAACACTTCAATCATGCCGTTCTATTATATGATTTCTGCTACCGGAATTCACTAATCTCTTGTCTGATGGTGCAGTAGACAATACTATCTAGTTCTTTATTATATGTTTCAGCCTGGAAAAGAAAACATGGAATCTTCTTCATTTAAATGAAATATTTCATCCTTGTTTATTCCTTTTTCATTTTTGACTTTGTATAACAATTCCCATTTCTAAAAATTGATTCTTAGTGCAACAAAATTTTTATCAGACTTGCTTTTTATCTTCTATCTTCTATTCTAACAAGTACACTTTTCTGTGATTGCTCAAACAGTTCAGATTGGGAACAATCTATTTACAATAAGATTTAAGGGTGTTTAAGAAATTACCCTCGACTAGGTGTCGGAGTTAATTGTATTTGGATAAATTAAATTCAGTGGTTAAATTCTGAATTATTCTCCAGTGGAGGATTCTGTTCCAGCGAATTTTAGTATATTTTCTTCGTCAGCTCCCACGTCCTTGTTGGTTGTATGTTGGTGTATCAGTTGATGCTTTCTTAACGTTAATAACTGCCGTTCACCTTGGGAGATACTCTATAGGAGCTACTGCATATCATCCATCCCGCATCCATCTGCATCCACCGATCTATCTAAGGAATCGTGACAGATAAATTCTTAGCTTATAATTATGCTTGAGATAACATCTAAAGCGAGAGACTATTTTACCAACCGAACATAAATGTTAAATTCATTATTATAATTTTTTTAATCTTACTATTATTTAATTAATTATTATCATTAATCATATCATATTACAATATTTTAGTAACTAAGCCATTAATAAATACAGAGGTTAATCTATAAGATTATTTCACCTTTAAGCTGTCTAAGGGGAAAGCGTATTTAGTTGAATAAAAATTGTTTAATTGTTTTATTCTGAATTCAATAAATGTCTAACACGAATGTTTTTCTATTACTGAATTTGAAATATTTTAAGTTAATGAGAAAATACGTCTCATATTTTTTGCGTCCAACGTGGGGCCAGCACTAGATTAAAAGCACCGCGCAGTATCCATTTATAAGTGTTACCTACTGAAACAAATTTCCTGAAGAGGACGACGTCGACGTATTTATCAGAGAACCGATATTCAATGTTAATATGAATTTTCCTATGTCTTTTAATGGTAGTAACCTGATCCTGAATTTATTAATTTTATAAAATTTTTGATTCCTTAAAAGGTATTAACAATGACATTCTTACGAAACGATTTAAGAAAAATTCACTTTTCTAAGCTACTAACACATTAAAATCAAAAGTTTTCGGCAAATCTCTGCATAAGGGAATAAAGATTAAGAAGAAGTAAATACTTATTGTTTATCAAAACATGACATTCTTATAAACAATAAGGGATTTATAATAAACAAATTAAATTATTTAAATGACTTCCCTATCGAGTTGGAACATTTTTCTAATCAATTTATAATCTGTGTACATTTACCAAAACATTTCTGAACAAAATTTTCCGATCCAAATTTGCTAGGAAATTACACCAATTTCTGTCGTGTTGTGTCCGCGAATTTTAGCAACAATGCAGCTGATATAAGGTGACATTCATTTTCAGATGCCAAAGAATTTCTACTAGCTAATTAAGCAGTACTAATTAAGTACACTAATAACAAAGAATACTTACGCAATAAGCCCTCCGGTAGAAATACGAGCTTTTGTTGATTGGCAAATATTGAGTTTTTCTTATCATACCGTATTTATCGAATACTGTATTTTATCTATCATGCTGTATTTATTACCTGTAAGTATCTACAGATTTCGTTCATTACAATAATACTAAACAATTTCTCCAAATAAAGGCGTACTGCTACTTGTATTTGCGGCAGAATCTCTTGACATGGATGCGCCCTTCCGCCGAACTTCAATGTCCCTGTGCCGGATTGTCTTCGCGCCGTACTGCTTCCGCGCCGAAGTGTCTTGAAACACTCGTGTTTTTCTACACAAAAATACAATTTACAAAATGGCCCCGCGTTGAGGCCAGTGAAACAATCGTTTATCTGCACGAGAACAAAACTATAAAATGGCCCCGCGATTGGGCGCCGGTGAAACAAAGCTTTTTTCTCCCGAAAAAATAACTATAAAAATGCTATAAAAAGTTATGAAAATACATCATACTTACTGTAACGGAAAACTCAAAAAATATCTGCCACAGCTTGAGATTTAAACTCTCTCTTTACAAATTAATTAATCAAGTCGTAGGTATTGGTTCCACAGCTGTATAAATTGTGAAAAGGAATAGATAAGGGTTCAAACACAAATAAAAACTTAAAAGGGCGCCATCTGGTTCTGAGCTTAGTTAATTACAAATTAACCATTCAAAGATGTTAATTGAATAAGCATTAAAATTTATTAAATTCATTAACCAGAAAATGAATAGAATATTTAGTTAAAACAAAATTTTGTTTACTTAAAATTGTTGAAGAGATGAACTTAAGCATTCATAACCAATATGGTTCCGTTTTTCAGATCATTCAGTTTAGAATTAATAACATTTATTAACAGGAAAATAATAATAACACAACTTTGCATAAATAAAAATAAAACACACATCGTATATTTATTACAAGTCCACCCTAAATTTATTAGGTTATAATTATACCAAAATTAATCAATAAAAATTCATTCAAAACTTTTCATTAAATAATAAAAAATAGCTCAAAAAAATTGATTAGATCAACCACAAATATTGTCCAAAAAGCATTAACACAAATATTACTGACTCATCTTATTCTGGACAAAAAAATAAACGAATATCTAAATAAGGTTAGACAAATTAAATCAGTTCGAAAGTATCAATATAAATGAATTGTGATTAAATTAAAGTTTAAAGATTTTTTAACTAACAAGGAGAGCTTTCCCTAAAGAAAATTCTTAACTATGACATTCTTCAATACTTGAATTACAAACAACTATTTAATATTACAGTACCTTGCATTTTTGTTATTCATTAAACTCATGGAATACCATACACATAGTTCGGTAGAAATTGGAAATTCGCCTTTCATGCGGTTAACTTGCGGTTGAAGTCAGCGCAGCATCGAAGTGTAGATTCTCAATACAAAACGCGATCAAAATTAATTATTATCAACAGCCCATATGATTACATAAACCGATAGAGTCAGGCACAAAAACACCCAAGATTTTAATTTGTTATTACGTATTATCGTAATTATTTCCCTCGGAAAATTAGCGAAAATGTTTCTTGAGCTTTAAATTGTTTTAATTCTCTTATAGCAATAAATGCTTTCAACTTCTTTAAGCCGAATTTTAGTGTACAAACGCACATAAATTGATCACTAAATTTAGGATTGCTTCAAGAGATTCTTCTCTCATTAATAAACGGCACTTAACTGTAGGTCGGATGAAATGAAATAATGGCTATTACACATTCTTCCAAAAAAATAAACCACTATGATTTATACGCAATACGAAATTACCAGTCTTTCAAACACAACTTAGTGCATGTAAACCCTTTTCAAAAAGATTAGCACTTAACGAAATAACTATAACGGTAATGCACTTTAACTAGAATGTTTTTCAATTCTGAGGGATTAATGAACAATAATCCGTAAACACTACTTCAAAATCGATCAATCATTATTGATCGAAACTCGAACGATAAAACCGCACACCCCATAATATCGACCATTCGCAGCAAGCGTGCTTTTTCAAGTCTGCTAAGTGAAGCCACGCTACAACAACCCTCATCTCCGCGGTATTATTTCCGCATGAAAATACATTCTTATTTCCGTGTAGGAATATCAGCCAATCGCGAGGTCTCACTCACAACTAAATATCGATCGATTTTTAAGTAACCAATCACAACGAGTCGCATGTTTTTACTTAACCAATTATCGCACGGCATCTAAAAAAGCTAATATCGATCTTTTCTCTAAAACTGCATAAGCTTCGGCCCCCATTTTTGTTAAACACTTATATATTAAAAAGAATGGAAATTTGCAGAGCCGAACTTAGGATTTTTAATAAGAATAAATGCTAAATTCTATATACTAAATGCTGGTGGAAAATGTACCCGTTACAGTCTCTGCGCCTAAGTGGCCTGCACCGAAATGTCTCCACGTGGAAATGTCTCGCACTAAAACGACCGCACCGAAACGGCCGCCTCGAAATGTCCGGCTCCGTGACTATTCATATCCAACTAATTCCAATTCATAAACAACTATCATTTCTTACTCTTGAAGTACATGCATTGTGTTTTCATTCATTCATTCATGTGTCTCGGTACATTTTTTCTGTGGAGACATCCAGCGCTACCTAGCGCTGGATGACCCAAACCCTATTGAACTACGCGATGTAAGAGAGAGAGGTGAGGATCCGAGCTTGAATTTTTTTTTCATTTGAATTTTTCATTTCGTTAGTTACTAAAGCTTACCCATTAGGGTAAGCAGTTGGCACCTAGTAATAATTTAGTTCTAAAGGTATCATCAGAAACCCTAAAAACTAATAAATCTTTTGGCTTTGACTCTCCCGTCGCTCCTAGTGTTATTATTAAGATTGAATTTTATTTAATTCTTATTTAGAATAATAAGTGTTTTAGACTATGGGGGGAGGGGCTAATGATTATCTTGCCCCGGGGCTCAATGCCGTCTTGTTACGGTACTGCCGAAAACTTGAATTTTTTATGTTTGTTGGATGGTATCAGTGTGTGTCATCACATCATAATGACTAATAATTTCAAAATAAAATAGCTCTATGCATGTAAAGCAAACTTTTACAAATTTTAGAGCAAAATGGAACTAACTATAGAGAGGAGTATAGTTAAAATTACGCAACAAAAGATAAGGTGTAAATTGCTTTTTTTAAGTTAAAACACGCCTACAATTATGCACAAACAAGTTATGAAATTTTAAATTCAAATGTTTCTGTTGTTAGTTGCTACACAATATGAAAAGAAAAAAAATCCTAATAGCAGTTACTTAAGCAAGTTAATTTTATCTAAAAAATTTGTACCCCGCACAATTCTTATGGAAAATGGCTTTCACCAGATTGTTTTTAAATATTTTATTATAAATATATTAATAAATATAAAATATATTAATGAATATTTTTAAAAATGAATTATTACATAAAATCCTTTAATTTCATAGTCATTGTTTAAATGTATATTTATGTGAATTAAAAATAAAGCTGAATGTTTATACATACCATATATTAGCATTCAATTGTAAATTATTCCTTTTTATAATTATGTATATTGTTAGAGAAATTGTTTATTTATAAAATATGTAAAATATTTTATGGAATTCTAGCACGCCTTCTATTCGGCCATCCTGGCTGTTGATGTCTTTTGCTTCTATAATGAATGTCATTTATCATGTTTTTGTATTTGATTTTTGATTATTAATTACTGTTTAATGATTTTTTATAATATTACTAACTACAGTAAACTACGCATGTAAAATGTACTTTCAAAATCTGAAATTTTGGTCGTTTTGGTGTTGGAATTCTATAACAAAGAGGGGAAATGAGTAATAAGAGAGAAATGCATGATTCTCAGCTACTTAAGTGAGCGTGTAATTTTAGCAAATCCACCTACATTACAGAAAACTATTTGAAGGTTATGTAAAAAACGATGAATGCTGGTGCATAGTATACACGGTGATTCACTACCTGATGATCGGACTTTGAGGATAAGCTTCTCTGGTCATTATAAACGTGAAACCTTAGGAACATTTTTTGATTAAATCTTGTCCGGCTTTTTCAGAAAAGTACGTATAATTGATGCGGGTCAGTTGTAAGTCGAATAGGATTAAATGCAAGCTCTTTAGAAATTGACACCATCACTAAAAAACGTGACATCTGTTGAATGAGCACAGCAAAGATGCAGATGGTGCACATTCCATTTTGGATGTTGTTAAAACAACTTAAAACGTTCTATTAATCCGGAGGATTCCCCTGTATTCTAATAGGAAACGCAGACAGAAATGACATCATTTTAATACTGACCCATTTAATGATATCATTAAATTTGATTTGTTATTCGTTAATAAACAGATATTAGTTAATTAAATAAAGAAATGATTAGATAATTTGATCTATCCATCAATGGATGGACGACCCTGATGGATGGTAATTTGTTTATATCGTCTTTATTATTACTAAAAACTGCAGTGTAAGGGGTTGGCAATTTGTTTATCTCCTTGAACTGCAAAATGTGTCACTATTACATGTACTATAATTTTTTATTCACAAACCTGCGGACTTGTATTACACATAGAGGTTAATGTATCTATTAAAAGAATTTGAAATGGTCTTACAAATCAGAAATCACAAAACAAAAATACCGTTTTTGAAACATAATATCAAACGAGAGGTCGTTTCTTTTTTATTTATTTGTTCTTTTTTTTTATATGACCTACACTACGGGGGAACCAACATCTAAGGTCATCTGTCCCCCATCTAACATGCAACACGAATACACACATCCATAGATGCGGTGACGGAATTTTCCAATTAGAAAAATCCCGTCGCCCCAAGTGAGATTCGAACCCACGACCCTTGGAACACGAGTGATGCACTAACACCACTCGTCCACCGCCGGCCCTATTATTTGTTCTTATTTTACGAAACAGTTGGCCAGAATAAAAATGGGTTGTTACTTTATTACGCTAGCTTGCACATTCTAGAAAACAACTAGTATTGTTTATCTCCTTGAACTTCAAAATATGTGTCATGTGCATTATTACTATTAAATTTGAAGACATTAGGCTGAACTTCGATACTGTTTTACTCCAAAAGTATAGAAGTACGAGAAAAGTGAAATATAGGAATTTTCTTTCTTTAATGGCTATCTAATCACTGGCAAAGTCTGACTATTCTTTAATAGGATACCGTGTATGTCTTGAACTGGGAATTAGAACTAGTCGATTTTAAAGTTTTGTAAACTTATTAAAGTTGTTAAAACTAAAATAAATCTAAAATCCTTTTGTATAATAGATTTTGAATTCTCTAAAATTCTTTAGATTTTAAATTGTAAATAATAATCAGAATTATGTATTAAACATATTGTAAATTCGAAATTATACTGATTAATTATTATAAAATATATTGGGTAATCCCCAATCTGTACCACTATACACTTTTTATTTCAATTATTTATATAGGTTTTAGAAATCCTATTTCACTCACAACAGCTTACTCTAGCTAGCTGTGCACGTCTCGTTATAAATAGCAAATCACCCAGTATAAAATAAAATTTCCACTTTCATAGCAGTATGTATTCCCAAGCAGCAGCTTTTTATTGGATCAAGTTATGTAAGTTTATTTCTGTATACAGGTCATTAATCTAATAAGTGTATTTTTATTAAAGTCTAGTGCTTTTTCGCAAGAAGTAGGTGACATTTGAGAAATGTCAAACATAAAACTCGACTTCTTTAAAGTTCTGAAAGGATGTTTCAGCGGAAATTAATATTTTTAAGATTTTTATTTTTCGTTTCTTCATTAAAGGAAAACGTTTTCTAAAAAGAAAAATGCTTAATTTCAGAATAGTACTAGCCCTAACCATGAACGATGCTGCATTATTTAAGGGAAAAGAGGGAAAAAAGCTGCTAGTCCCTAAGGCATGTGAAAACACAAGGTTCAACTTCGATTTGCGATCAAAGCTCATTTGATACCATGATGGAACTTTGCAATACTTTTATCCGCTAGGGAAGTACTAGATTTATATTATATCATTTATGAGAAAGAGGTATATCTTGAAAAATTATAAAATTCGCAGTTTCAAAAAAAAGGAAAACTGAAAATAGTCCAAATTTCAGTTAATAATTTTATTAGGTATAAGCATTACTGTGGCATTTTTTAATTAACGTTGAAGATGTTTTATGTCGTTGTGCAACATGCATTCATTCAAAACCAGCGTATGTAATTAATCTAATTTACTACTCTTTTGTCTGATTTAATTATTAATATGCACTTCGGGTAATTAGGTATGCGCATATTTAGATATACTTCAGCTTGAGTTTAATAAAATAATATCCATAAAATGCATAATCTTGTTATTACTAAATCTAATACATGTGTTCTATCAGTTAACAGATTAACAGTTCTTAGTGATTATTAACATAATCAGTAACCCTATGCCAATAAGGGAAAATTAATTAACTTAAAATATATACAGGGTGAATCAAAATTAAAAGCATTCATTAAACGGTAGGTAGAAAGAAGGTGGTAGAACAACTTTTTAAAAGTCTAATGGCCGGTTTCACAAAGCTTGATTAAGTTCTAATTAACTTAATCATGATTAAATTTGAAATCCATAAATATAATTGGATAAAATTTCAGGCCTCTTAAATCTAAGCCAATGAAGTTTCTGGATTTCAAATGTAATTACGATTAAGCCGATCAGAACTTAATTAAGCTTTGTTTTCAGGAAATTTATAAACTTTTATTAAATTTCGAATCCGATCTCATTATTATCTTATTATGGAAGGTTAGTAGAGTAATAGCTAACCTTGCCATTGGTACGACCTTTTCGCCATTCAATAGGCATAAAGAAATCAGAGGTTGTTACTATTTTAAATAATAATATAAGTGAGTCAGACATTCAGAATGCGGTTAAGGTTATTGCAGTTCCAGGGCAACAAATTTTCCGCAAAACGTTTTTTTGAGAAACATTTTTTTTCATTTTCTTAAAACTTTGTCTCTTAAAACAACGCACTTTTAATCTAAATCACCCTGTATTATAATGTACACTGAGATATACATGGTGTCTCGCGACTACTACACGCCCCATAACCAATAGCGAATTTTGCTGAATGTTGCAGAAATCATATATACACTGAACACTTCTTAGTGCCATAGTTCTAAATCACTCTATAATTAATTCATTTCAGTTCACTTTATTGAATTTTATTAAGGATAAAACGTAAATTCTTATTTGGTTATTTGGACCTATTTAATATCGAAAAATACAAAATAAATTAAAGATATATATTTTCTTCATTTATGTCTCATTTTCCATCTCAGAGTTTTACTGAAACTTCAGGACTGATTCACTGCTTAGGAAAATTAACTTTTAATCACTTTATTATGTTGGCAGTTACTTAAATGAGTTCCATTTAGTTGTAATAACAAATATTATTTACTGCTATGTTGGTGAACAAATTACAAATAAATGATGAAAAACTCAAGAAACTTGTCTGCTAACAAGAAATCTATAACTTTTTTTACTCGGGCGTGAAGCATTACGAGGCCCAAAGGGTTAAAGAGCCTATTATTTAGAATACCCATCCAAACCGGCATCTGGTATATGACCTATCTATGCATTGCTTTTAATCTTAATAGTGTAGATTTTACAAGTTTACAGTGTCATTACATACCAAGAAAGACCTATCAAAGCAGTCACTATTTATAAAAAAAATTATGTTGATTATGCTGATTCAGAAGCCGTTTAAAAATTCTGTTTTTCTATCACTAGGCTCAAAAGTGCAATTTTTCATCGTAAAGCAGGTTACCAACTCAACTGTAATAAATATCGACCATGTTTCCAATAGTTCTTGCGCTTATTTGAGATTTTTCCTCATCCTTCATCATTCCTAATCCGATCTAGCGCTTTTCTAGACTGAGCAATCAATGTCGATTTTTACTGTGATTAAATTTCAGTTATTATTAGTTGAAACCCGCCTTGTGACTGAAATGACGATATCTGTCACAATATTTCGCTACATATATGAGGCTTAATTTCGTGTTATATATAAAATGCATCTTGGTTTTCTTCTTTTATTTCTTACCTCTAGCTTTTCCCTTTATGCCCTTTTCGTACTCCTATCTATTCTTATTAAATGTTCCTAAACTATCGTAATGGGCTTTGTTTGATAATGTTTACAATTCCTGACTTTTTGCATAAACTCATCGATTCTTCATTTGTCCTCTTCTCCATAGTCATCTTCTGATACTCTTCTATAACTAGGTATGAATAATTATCCTTTCCAAAGAGACAGCCTTGCTGCAATCTTCTGCCTTATTCCAACTTCTCATACGCGTAAGTTGTAAAGGGTCTATGCTTTTGACGGCACTATTTTCCGCACACGGTGTTTGCCACGGAAATTTTCTATTCCATGTCTATTATTTACTTCCCTCACTTGTTATTGCTACTCATACAAAAACCTTGCATTGCTTATTTGTAAATGCTTTTTTCTTGCTGTTTGTACTATAACGATCTGTGTTGATTTACCAGTAGTTATATTATTTAGAAGTCATATATTTTGTATTATTAGCTGAAGTAAATAAAATACGGGTAGGTTGATGAGATTTATTTATTTTTTTGTTACTTATTGTGGTTGTCATGGCAATATCCCTAACATTCAATGCCTTCCTGATAGATATGTATGTAATGATTGATTGTGGCTATTGTATGAATGAAGATCATTACATAACACTCCCGGTAAAAAAGGCTGAATATGTATCAAAAAGAATAAGCCACAAGTCAGAAGGGCATGTAATGCATTCCTCAACAAAAAAATAGCATACATTAACGTCGTACTTGTATGTATCGGCATGTTTAACGTATACTAGCTACAAAAAATCGAGGTGGTTTGCATCTTTTCAAGAATTTCTTTACATGCTATGACAATAAAACTTATGCTAGGGATAGTATTCCTAATCAAGGAATTGAAAGGCCTTAGCCGCGGATGGCAAGTAGGCATCAATTGCTAATGGAAAAAAAACATGTATTGCTGATGGCGAAGTAATGTGGCAAACTTAACCTAAGTAAAACAATCTTGGAGAATATACAATTGAACACTTAAACTGAAATTGAATAATTAAATTGAACCATTAAAAACTATTTTGTAACAGCCGGTGCACTTCAACTCTTGAAGGTATTCTTCCTAGAACGAAAAGAGAATACGAATGAAAATTTTATTCAAAGAAATCCCCGGGTAAACGAAGTGCAGTTTCGTACAACATTTCTGCAGGTAAAACATCTAATTCGGATTTTATCGTAGCTCGTAGACTAAGTAATACCCATGGTTCTTTAACCAAGAAGACATACCACTGGTGCGTATGGCCTGTTTGAGTGTACGATTGAATCTCTCAATTATCCCTTGGCTTATGGGATGATACGCGGTGTAAGTAATGTGTTTGATCTCTAAGGTATTCGTGAAATGCTTCCATAGATGAGAATTGAATATTCGAACATTATCCGTTGTTCTACAGGGTGATTCAGAAATAAAGGTAATCCTTTAAATGGTAGGTACAGGGGAGGCAGTAGAGCTAATTTACCTTGACAAGTATAGGTCAAAAACGACGTGTGCTAGAAAATTAATTTTAAAGTTTTATTGAATTTTGGATCCGGTCCTGACCTTGGATCCAAAATTCATTAAACTTTTAAATTTATTTTCTGAAAAACTATTGTTGATACTAAATTAAATGTGGCAGTTTTATTGACACAATCAATATTTAAATTATTTGTTTGTAAAAAGTCTAAACCAAGGATAGGAAATGTGACATTAGGTATTAAAAATTTCCAGGGTTGGCGCTGTATGTAAGAAATGCCAAAGTCAAGTGTCAAGCCTACTCTGCCTAATATGGAAATGTTCGTATTGTTTGCCGCTGTTAGGTTGTCAGTAAAATCTTGATTGCTTGTATTTTGGAATAATTGAGCTATCTTTGGTGTTATTATTGAATATGGGGATGCAGTGTCAACGATAAAAGAAATATTGTTTATTGTATCTGTTAATGAGATGCTCGCCTCATCTGAAAGAGCAGAGCTGACATTTAGTTTTTTTTCTGATAGGAATAGTTGCCTGTACATTTACGGGCATTATCTTGAAACCTAGTATGGTAATAGCATAATCTATGTAATTGTGAAGTAGTAGTAGTAGCAACTCGTGGTGTATAGCTTCGTGGAGCACGAAATGCTGAAGTGCGAGCATTTTGAATTTTGAGGTTGCTAGAAAGGGTTTGAACTTGATCGGATGGTTGGTCAAGTTTATGCTGTAAAGTTGTATGTAATTGATCAGGTTTTGGTGTTTCGTGTAATTCGTTGATCATATCAAGTCTTTCTACAAGATCTGACATAGGTAAATGTAATAGGTTTATTGCTTGAATTTTCAAATGGTTTGGTAATTTCGCTATTAGAAAATCTTTGAGAATTTCGTCATTAAGGTTCAAGTCTTTTGACAGTGTTTTGATGTCAGTTACTAATTCCTTGTCTTTTACCACTGAATGTCAAACTATCTAGGAGCTTTGAAATGCGCGAAAGGCGTGAGCCTACATGAAAATCTTTAATGGCATTTTTTAAAACAGAATACGGTTCTCTGCGAGGTCTATTTACTATGAGATCCGGGTGGTTAGTTAGAATATCATTTGGTAGGTTCAAGGTTAGAATGTCATATCGTTGGCGTTCATCGTTTATGTTTAGATGAATAAAGTATCGGTCCAATAAAGTTAACCAGGATTCTATATTTGAACTGTCAAAAGTCGGAAATGGAAAGCAGCCATATTTAATATGAAATTAAATTAAGTTATACTTATCTTGACCATCAAAAAGGTATATATCCCGATATTGGTTTAGAATCGATAAGCTAGCGATTGTCCAATCAAACCATTGTTGGTTGATGCAGAACTAAACGCTTGAGTTAGTTGTATGCAGAGGAACCGACTAGCACGAGTTGGAAGTAGGATATTATACGTATAGCCTTGATCTGAATATGTTGCTTGTGTTCAGATTTTTTTTATTGTTGAGGGTCACCAGTTATAACGATTTGGGTTGGTTTACCAGTAGTTATATTATTTAGAAGTTATATATTTTGTATTATTAGAATAAATAAAATACGTATAGATTGATGAGATATATTTATTTTCTGTTCCTTATTATGGTTGTCATGGCAGTATCTCTAGCATTCAATGCCTTCCTGATAGATATGTATGTAATGGTTGATTGTGGTTATTGTATGAATGAAGATCATTACAGTACCGCTCCATGTCATATATTTGGTCTTTAGTTTATTAATTTTCAACCCATAATTGTTGCTTCTTTCACAATCTTTCTTATTAGCTTCCATTTTCTCTCTTGTTCTAATAATCACTACAATGTTAGCATAAGCCAGGCATTGGTATGGGTTTCTCGGAATAGTACCTTTTCTCTTAATCGTGCAGTTTAGAAGTATCTTCTAAAGCACTAACAATAAGTTGAATATTACCGTTGTCAGTCTCTTTGATTTAAACTGTTGTTAATTGTAAGATAAGTATATTCTTTTGATAACTTTTCGTGGTATTCATTTTTACCTAGTTTTCAGTTTGTTCGAGGGTCATTAGTCTTGCATAATTTGATTTTATACTGCAATATATTGTTGAAGTCTGTGAAAACAACACGCAGTTGTATATTTTTTCCAGTATTTTTCTTAGATTTGTTTCAGAACAAATATTTGATCCACTGTAAATCTTCCCTGAACGTAATTCTCGATTTTTCCGTCTGCTTTTTCACTGTTTTGTTTACTAACTTTACCAATATTTGCGGTTGGTTTTTTATAGATTGGGAAAACTATTGCTTGGCGTTATTCCTTTGTGCATCTAACTTTTTCTCATATCATCTACGTTACTTCTTGATTCTTGATCAATTTTCTCGTTTTGTTGTTTTAGGGACGTATATTATTGTAATTTTTTTATATTTTTCGATTCATCCCAGTCTACCTTGTAATCAACCTATAGCGTAGCGCCTCTTTCTCCAGTGTTTGTTATCCGAAATTATAACACGTCAACAAAACATTAGTGGACTCTATCAATGGGTTCAACAATAAAAGGGAATATTTATAAATACAAAACAAGTAGAAAATTGAATATTTGAAACTCACCTGGGCTAACACAGTGCAGGTGTGCAATTAATAATAATTGCAGGTGATTGCAATTATTATCCAACCTTCCTATGATGATCTAATTTTCAATTGTGTTCCAAAATTTTAGTTAGGGTCTTAGATCACGATAATCATTCCCCTTTTCTGGTTCCAATAGTTAGTATTTTGTAAATATGTGAGTAAAAGGGACTACAATTCGTCCCATTTGAGACAATACGAGGAAAAATATATATACTTACTATTATCTATTCAGCCAAGAACTGCAGTAATAAGAAAATATGACACAGCACGTGGTTTGCTTCTCATTGGTCAAACCTGACAGAGATTGATTTACACTATACAGCAAAACGCGCGTCATTTACTTGTCATTGCTGTCCAGTGTTGTAACCGAGTGTGAAAGAGATTGCCTAAACTTTTAAACTAATATTTTCATAATTGATTTATTTTAGAATTTTTAAATGCATTTTTACTTTTATAACAACATTTTAAAATAATTTTTATAATCATTTATTAAAAGAAGATTGTTATCACTTATTTAAAAAAATTATAATACACTTATAATACACAAAGGGAAATTTGCCTCTCATATGGCATCACTGTAGCTGTCATTATGTTATTGCCTTCCGGAAGATTTGCGTGCTATTTTCACAATCTTCTTAGTTCTAATTATTTATTTATATATAAGAAGTCTTTCAATTTCTTTATATAAAGTTCTGATGTGAAAGTTTTTCATTTGTTTTATGATATTTGACAGGTGATTGGTTAATTTCAAATGTTCCTCATTTTGATAAAGCAGCTTTAATAAATTCTGCACCGTAAATCAGGCTCTTCTTAGAACAGTTCTTGAATAAATAGATAATAAGAGTATTAATAATAAGAGAATTATTTATAACATTTCAGTTTTTGCAAAAAATAACGGTCAGCACTAAACAAAATGGCGTTTTGGTAGCCGTAACTAAGGAAATAAAATGTAGTTCAAAATCGGACTGCATGGGTTCAGATACGCTAAAGGCGTTTCTTGAACAATCTCCGAAAAGACTATTTAAAATACTTTAATCTTTTTTTATTGTCTTCTTATTTGTGTACAATTAGTCCGCTGTTACGGACTATAATGACATCTTATGAAAGTACTTAGCCTATACCTTGTTTGTGTTGCTCCAGTAAGCACCCTCTAGTATTCTATGAAAATATGACTAAAAGAACTGAATACATATTTAATTAAAGCGATTTGTAAGGTCAATTGGTTTGAATATTTTTAATTCCCTGGGCTCATCTTCATCTTCAAGCAGTATGAGTACCAGTTGATTAGGGTGTGTCATGATATTGACTTTGTATTTGGCACTAATCTTTGCAATTTCGTGACTTACTGTGGGCAAGCAAAAGTCTTTGTGCAGTAGCGTATTTGTTACGTACCATGGCGCGTTGGCAATTGTTCTTGATACTGTATTTTGATATTGCTGTATGATTTCGAGATTTGATTACTTGCATTGCCCCAGAGTGGTATTCCATATGTTCAAAGGGGTTTTAATATGGTCGTGTACAGCAAGAGTTTATTGTTGATAGATAGTGAGGAGTTCCTCTCAAGTAACCAGTACGTTTTACTGAATTTCATCCCTGATTGTTTTCTTTTATTAAAAATGTGACTGCGCCGTCAGTCGTCTATCAAGATGTAGCCATAAGTATTTTATTGTATCTTTTTGCGATATTGGAGCAGCATTTAGATATACCGGGGGACAGTTTCCATGTTTGAGTGCGAATGTGATATGTTCGGATTTGGATTTGTTGACTTTAATTCTCCATCGTTTTATCCATACTCCATATTGATTTAGGTATATTTGGAGGTTACTGGAGGAAGTATCGGGATTGTTGTGCGATGCTAGAATTATGGTACCATCGGCATATGTGGTTACAGATGTTTCTGGCAAGTCGTAAGTACATATACAGGGTGTTCAAAAAGTGTGGAAACGCTTGAATTTCTCGAGAACGACACATCCGATTACAAAAAGAAAAAACACGTGTTCCTTTATTTTTTGAAACCTATTCAGTCATGATATGCAAACATCACGAATAAGTTGTAAAAACTTAAATGGGAACACCTATTTTTTATTGCACTTTTGCATTCTCCATAAAAACTGTTCTCAAATTGCAAATTTTGCTCCCGCACCCCAGACCCCTCTGGGGGGTGGAAAGAGGGACAATTGCACATGTCCACAGAAACACGATCTTTTTTTTACTTTTTTCTTCCAAAATTTTTTTTGTGATTTACAAATTGTCCCCACGCCCCCACCCCTTTGGGGGTGGAAATTTTAGAGGAAAAAAAGTAAAAAAAAAGTTAATCTAAAACAACAAAATTTAAAAAAATCACTGGTATCTAAAAAGAAAATCTCAAGTACTTTAATCTAAAATAACAAAGTTAAAAATCACTAGTGTATAAAAATAAATCTAAAAAACTTGAATTTAAAAAAAATTAAAAAACAAATATTGTAAACGCACTGACCCTACAATTTAGTCAGATTATTAGAATTTGACTTATAGTACAGGATCCGTTATTGATGTCGTTGAGCACCGATCGAGTAACCGAATAAAATGTATTTTTTATGAAATAAAATATGTTAACAAAAGTAACGTAGATGAGTTGCCTAAATAAATTTGTTCAAGGATATTTTTAATTAAAAATTCAATATTTAATTTTTTTAAATACTTTTACCGATCTCGTAACCAAAAAAATTAACACTAATTGAAAGTGCAAACCCTATAGAAGACGCAAACATAGGGTTGCTTACCTTTTTCTGTTCAAGGCTATACAGTTGCCAAGTTTAAATAAGTGAATTGAAAGTGATACCTTCACCGATCGAGTAACCAAATAAATTATATGTCAAAATAAAGATTTTTTTTGCAAAACGATAGTATAAGGTTGCTTGCAAAAAACCGTTCAAGAGTCAGGGTTGCAAGGGTTTAAAATTTTTAAATCGAAGCGTGCGGGAGAGAGATAGACCCATTCTATTCAGTGCGATAGAGGAGGACGCAGAATGACAGCTGCTCACACTACGTCTGTCGTTTGAAATTGTGCGAGAGAGAGGGTCTATGCGTACTGTCCAATGCGATAGAAAAGGACGGGGCATAGCAACTGGGCCCGCCTCTTGTGACGTATAAATTTTAAGATAAGTATATATCACGAACATGCTTTAAATGTTTAAAATAAATATGTACATTTTGATATTATATACGGAACGTTTTTTTTAGTGCCAATACCTCTGTCACAAAAATTTGTATTTTTCTAATTTGTCATGCAAAATCAATATGCTCAATATGATAAAAATACTCATATTTGGTTAGTTCAATACTGCAGTTATTACAATAAAAATAAAGAAAACACTATGACATAATTTTATTTTTGAATGAAATTATTATTTTTAAAAGTTTTAAATATTATTTAAAAATATGTAAATAAAAACAAAATTATAAACATATAAGAATAGTCATATTATTAACAAATGTTTTAAAAAAAGATATGATTAACAAAATGTTTTTCAACAATACTGAATTATTACTTCGGGAGACAAGTCGATTTTCTTTAAAAAAAAAGTCTTAGAAATATTTTGGAGTATATTGTCAGTTGCTCCAACACAACTCTTGCCGTTTACTAACCGCATCAACCGCACAGAGCAAGCGCACTCTCTGTCATACGTCACAAGAGGCGGGCCCAGTTGCTATGCCCCATCCTTTTCTATCGCATTTAACAGTACGCATAGACCCTCTCTCTCGCACAATTTCAAACGACGGACGTAGTGTGAGCAGCTGTCATTCTGCGTCCTCCTCTATCGCACTTAATAGAATGGGTCTACCTCTCTCTCGCACGCTTCGATTTAAAAATTTTAAACCCTTGCAACCCTGACTCTTGAACGGTTTTTTGCAAGCAACCTTATACTATCGTTTTGCAAAAAAAATCTTTATTTTGACATATAATTTATTTGGTTACTCGATCGGTGAAGGTATCACTTTCAATTCACTTATTTAAACTTGGCAACTGTATAGCCTTGAACAGAAAAAGGTAAGCAACCCTATGTTTGCGTCTTCTATAGGGTTTGCACTTTCAATTAGTGTTAATTTTTTTTTGTTACGAGATCGGTGAAAGTATTTAAAAAAATTAAATATTGAATTTTTAATTAAAAATATCCTTGAAGAAATTTATTTAGGCAACTCATCTACGTTACTTTTGTTAACATATTTTATTTCATAAAAAATACATTTTATTCGGTTACTCGATCGGTGCTCAACGACATCAATAACGGATCTTAGACTATTACTATGATTTATAAAACGCAAGAAATTCATTACTGTCTACCTTAGTACTGTGACCTTTTAGTATAAAAAAATGATTTGCACTACCTTAATTTCGTATATTCTAGACATAATTAACAATAAATTAGGCAGTAGAATAATTTTGAACTAGGCGCATTGAATTTTTCTAAACTAATTTAGGCTAGGTGCATTAAACTGACAATGTCAGTGAAACAAAACGGAATGGATATAACGGTGTTAATTAATTAAAAAAAAAGAAATAAATAATAAAATCTTTCAAACAAAGTCGTTGTGGGCTCATTAACTTAAACTACGAAAACTAGCGTAAAAACATTACGTTGTTGGCGAACTAATTGCATTGCAGCTGTACAAATTAAATGATTAAAACAATCATCATCAATAACTAAAAATTAGGGTTTACAAGAATCATTTTGATTTAATTAAATTAAATGGACAAAATTATTTTGTCAGCGTAGTTTAACATATGATAGCACATGAAGTTAACTAAATCGCTAATGCGCTAGATTTAAACAGAAACTATCAGCGTATTCAATTTGGTTTGAGTTGACATTAATGGACGTATGTTGCAAGAAATCAGTTGTTAGGAATTACTTAATTTTTATAATTGAACTATAAATTAATTACTTCGGTAATATTATGCGTGAGTTATTTTGCAATCGAAAATTAATGATTATGAAAAATCAATTCATTTAAATAAACAAAAGCGATGCGAGTTTATTGACATTAGAAACAGATTTTGAATCAGCAAGAGATTGCTGATTAATTCGACATCGAAAGGAAGGTACTTACTATATGTGAAGCAGTCATCATACTAAAACAATAGTTAGTTTTCAGTGGCAGTCAGGCTAACTTGATTGACTCACAGTTTCGGCTTTAATTGGATTTTTTGTCAGCAATTTATTAGAAGAATAATTTATAAATTTGGATTAGTTATGAGTTGAAAACGCTTGTCGCTAGCTGTTGAAATATCACCATAGGGTGATATTTCCATGCGAAATCGATCACTAAAATGGGTCGATCTCACGGATTTCAATGAAAATCACTTATGAGGTAGCAATCAACTAAAGAACATAACTTTCATTCATCAATTTGCTAAATTACGCAGCACTTCGGAAATATTCAAACTGAAAAAATTATCAAAACTGCTTGCACGCCTTTAAAGAAATATAAATATCTCGAAAAGTATTTACTTTAGAACAAATATTTTTTTGTATATTGCTCACTAGAAGACGGGCTTTTTGGACAGCCTAATAATTTTTTGTTATCAAACGTATTTTTATTTTTTTCTAAACGAAATATTTTAAAAATGCAGAAAAATCGGTGTGGTCACATTTTTAAAACTGTACAAGAAAAGAAAATTGTACATATTCTTTGAAAATTTCTGTATTTAAATGCAAAATGGCAAGCTGGACGTTTTAATAGTTTTGGCAGGGCAAATTTTTAAAGATCGCGTTGCAGACAGCCGACGCACCATAGATCACGGTCAACCGGCACAAACCGCATTCGCTACCTTCTAGTTAGTAATAATACGGTCCATATTACCAGCTTAACTCTTAACCTTAACCTCTCAACTAATGTACATAAGATTAATGTATATTTGTGTGGATATGATTATACCTACTAATTAGTTAATTACTTAAGTATTTAAATCGATTACTTCGGGTGTGTTACATAAAGTACTTTTCTTGCGGCTGTCCAAGACCATAAAATATAATGCAACAGCTTTTTTAATTTAAGTTTTAAGGCCAGTTGGGGTAATTGGTCCATAGATATACAATTCTTTTGCTTCAAACCCTTTATCTCATATTTTATCGTGAAGTATAAGTTTAGAACCTTGTTTTATAGTAACTTTAATATATTTCCAAATTAAAATGTAAAAATAAAGCAGCTCTAATGCCAACTATTGCATTTAAAAATATTTTTTTAAAAACATGTCCGGTGGTTCCAGTTACCCAATAAATTGCGGTAAATGAAATCATCGTCTATATTTTATATCCACATTACTTTATAATATGTTCTGGGTAACTGGGACGCCCTAAGGATATTAATTAAAATGTCTCCAAAAAATTAGGGCTGCAGTAGGAATAGTTCATTAATTATCGCAGTCGGAAGAGTGTATAGGGTAAAGTCGATAAAACTAAAAATTCACGTAATTCTCATAGACGTTTAACGATAGTTTTTGTTTTTATTAAACATAGTTTAAGTTACCCCATCGCTCCAATTACCGCAGCTGACCTTATTAAACATCAGAACCTACAATAGAGATCGGTAATAGTTATTTATGGTACAAGTGAGTTAAGTAAGTTATTATGATAATTTTTGCAGTGGATAATATCATTAACTCACCTGTGCCACAAGTTCAAATATTCAATTTGCAATGATCCTATAGCTCAGTCTATAGTTTTTAACGTTAATAAATTTGACACTCTGGCTCGATGACTGGATTTTAATAATATAATACAACGTAAGCTGTTGATTGGTTGCTACCTACAATAGCACCCAGTCTAACCCAGTGAACATCTATTTTTTAAATTTAGGATCAAAAACAACTCATCTTCTGTAAACAAAAATGGTATCTAAGCTATTGCATTATAATATTTTAGGGTCTTTAATGGCCTCAAGAAAAATGCTTTATGTAACACACCCGAAGAAATCGATCTAAATACATACGTAATTAACTAATCAGGAGGTATAATCATATCCACACATATATACATTTATCTTATGTACATTAGTTAAGACCGACCGCTGGAAATATAGACGGTATTATTACTAACTAGAAGGTAACGAATGCGGGTTGCGCCGGTTGATCGTGATCTATGGTGCGCCGGCTGTCTGCAGCGTGGTCTTTGAAAATTTACCCTGCCAAAACTATTAAAACTTCCAGCTTGCCATTTGGCATTTAAATATAGAAATGTTCAAAGAATCTGTACAATTTTTTTCAGATTTTTAAAAATGTGACCACACCGATTTTTCTGCATTTTTAAAATATTTCGTTTAGAAAAAAATAAAAATACGTTTGATAACAAAAAATTATTAGGCTGTCCAAAAAGCCCGTCTTCTAGTGAGCAATATACAAAAAAATATTTGTTCTAGGGTAAATACTTTTCGAGATATTTATATTTCTTTAAAGGCGTGCAAGCATTATTGATAATTTTTTCAGTTTGAATATTTCCGAAGTGCTGCGTAATTTAGGAAATTGATGAATAAAAGTTATGTTCTATGTTGATTGCTACCTCATAAGTAATTTTCAATGAAATCCGTGAGATCGGCCCATTTTAGTAATCGATTTCGCATGGAATGACCCCATATGCTTTACGGCATTTATAAATTTAATTTAATATCCTACATGGCCAGGTAAGTAGCGAATTACTGAGGTAATTAGTGTAGATTAATTTAGGGATTACCTAATTAATATGGAGTAAACGAAACTTTGCAAAGAACTTGGTAATTGGGATTTAGAAGGGTTCTGCCAATTTTAGGCCATTCCGTCCCACTGTTTCTGAATTATAGAGTAAAATATTAATTCGTAGCTGATTAAGATTGTTTCTGTAATTCAGTTTTTCACAACTTGACATGGGCTGAAATGACCGATTTGAAATTTACAGGGAACCAAAGGATCATTTTAAAAGCGGAAAATTTATATGAAATTTGGTAAGAATCTTAGGAAAATAAACTATTGTAAAATGCTAATTGTAATTATGATTGTAACGTCATTAATTATTGTAAAAAGCTGTGAAATGAAGACCTATAATACATAATTAAGGCTTTAGTTAAATATACTTAGTAAAGTTACTTAGTATAAAGATAATATTTGAAAAATGCTGGTTTATACGTTGCACCCTGCATACAAATATAAGCGTATAATATAAATATACCTAACAGTGAAAAATAAAAAAAATCAAAGGCTAATAACGTGCAAATCGTATGATTATAAAGTAGCAAGTTAAAAAGGAGAACCTGCCAATATTACGAATAACCATTCTAACAGAATCTCAACTCAATAAAGAGTCGATATGAGTGATACAGTAACTGAACTCTCAGCTTCTAGATTCCTCTTGATAGAATTCGTGCTCGGAATTGATTAGCCGGGCGAGGTCCACTTATTTCTAGAAAATCATATATATAATGCTGCACGTTAAAAAGAGTGAAACAAAAATAATAAACGAAAAGACAAAAAAAGTTGACAACGCTCTCTCGTAGCAACTGAAAGTGCACTAAGTCAGATACATTAATATTAATAACCCAATTTACTCTTTCGTGCAACTGCAAATGCCAATAGAGAGAAAAAAGGAACTGAAACTTTTGAAACAGTAACGTTTAAGATGTGATGTTTGCTTTAATTTACCGACTGCTTGTGTATTTGTAATTAATACAGTGACGCGGGATGATAAAGACTAGCCAGTTAATTGCTTTGTGCATTGCAGGTATTCGTTTCAAAGAAAGGATGCCCTATTCACTTTAAAAGCTTACGACTTCAAACAGCCCACGGGATTACAGTTACTGGGGTTACACTTATACATGAATATAAATCAAGAATACATAAGCGGTTTCTTTATAATACAGGATTAGTACGGAATATTGGAATTGAAATTTGGCATGTAGAACTATGATATTACGAGAGGGATTTTCTAAGTAATCTACCTAGCATAGTAGATATGTGGTCGAACTTAATTCTGTAGTGCAAGTTCAGACATGTCTCCGCGGCAAGGCAGCGATATCAAGCCAGTAACGGCCCTTCTTAACAGCAGGTCGAGGGTTCTCGCGTGAGTTGTGCAAAAAATAACAAATTTGTCATGAAGTTTTTACCAAAGAAAGAAAATGGACCAAATACGATATCCATAAACACATTTTAGCCGAGTACGGCGAGGAGTCGACTAATTTCTGGTCTACGCAATTTAAATGGGGTCGGGACTCAATCGATAATAATTCTTGATTAGGAATTCCTGTGTAAGTGGCCACCACTGAAATGGTCAGCATGACTGAAAACCTGATTAGGAAAGATCGCCGCTTCAAGCTGTACAGATTGCCCGATAATATGCATTTCGGAAACATCGGTTTCAAGAAACATTCACGAAAATAGCCAAGGACAGCGCAAGATGAGTGTCGAGAATACTGAGGTTTCTACGAAAGCACTCCTGCGTACAGATTTCAGAAGAAAATTTAGCGTTTTTCAAGGAAAACTCAGACCAATTTTTGCTTAGTAACCGTTGATAAAACATGGATTATTTAGTGAATCCATTCTATTCATCGGAGTCCCAACAGTGATTGGGACCCCGATGAATAGAATTCATGTAATGGAAATCGTTCACAGCCGTTGAAGAAATTTTGGAACCAGCCGTTAGCTGGCAAAAGCACGGCGACATTTTAATTGATTACCTCTAACACAAGAAGACAAGAATGTTATTACATAGGTGTTTTGAAGAGATAGTCAATCTGCTCCACGACAATGTCCTTGCCTAAGTCCGCCAAAGCAACGCGGTTCCCAAGAACTAAACCATCCCCCTTGCAGCCCAGATCTATGCCCCCAGTGACTATTACTTATTTCAAAACCTAAAAAACCTGGGAGGGAGGAAATTTTCCAACTGTGACGAAGTCATGTCTGCGGTTTTCGCGTACGGTGCAGTGCAAAAGAAAACATCATTCTAGATGGAGAGAGGCGTTTTCTGCAAAATCGGAAAATATGTTGACTTAGGTGGGGTATATACTGTAGTGAAAAAACAATAAAGGGCGTATCGCTTCTTTTATGTCTAGGCAGATTACTGAAACAAGCACCATAATAATTATTTTATAATTAATATCGTACTTAAGAACATTTGAATAAAAAATTTAATTTTTCAATTATCTTACTCCGAAGGTAGAGAAATATTGTACAGTGTATTGGTATGAAAAAGATCATATGAGCATGATAATTATGTATTCAATTATCTTTACCCTGAACGTTACATTAGTACTATTCCGTTTAATTATAACCCAATACCCCCAATACTATACATCAAAATCGCTGCCAGTTTAACTGTCATGATGATTTCACATACATAAGTATTTGAGTACTTTCAACCCTCTAAAAATGTACCGCCACTGGTTTGATTTAGTCATACAAATTTTTGTTTCTGCATGAATTCCAAGAAGATGTAACAGACAGTTTTTCTGTCTATTCTTTTATTTTAAGGACACCTTGTATATTGATAAAAATATTATTGGGTTATTCTTGGAAGACCCTGTATACTAAAATAAATTTAATTTTAAATGATTATTTGCAACGCCATCTAATAGGTTTGGTATTATTGACTGTAAAATTATCGATTTTTCTTTTCGATAAGTGCAGTTTTATTGTATTTTTCTCTTCTGTTAATTAAATTTAATATTTTATTTATGAATTATCAATTTTTCAATTCATCTTGGTTGTCCGTTTTCGTATAATCAATAATAAATCGCTTGTTGTGGGACCTGACGTATGAATTCAACCAGTTGAAAGGCAGCTTGTTGGTCACAAGACCCACGCTTGTTGTTCGTTAAAATAAACTTTGGCCTCTTTTGTTCTCTTATAAAACCTTGACTAAGTGAACGCGTAATTGGTTTGGTGATTGAACTTTTGGTTTTAATAGTGAAATTCCCTTTTGATGGACCAAAATATAATTTGATTAGTACATATAAATAATTTTGTGATATTTTGAAATTACCAACTCTATTGTTTGTAATTTATGCAATAACGAAATTCAACATTTCTTTTTGCTGTGAAGCCGCACTTCGTCGTCCATCTTGAATTCCTCTTGAAAACGTAATAATTATCTCTTTATTTTAATTAAAGTTTCTTCTTGCTTTATTGAAGTAATCAATAAACGCTTCTTTACAATATCGATCATTATTTATAGGGAAAGTCGATATAGACTTTAAGTCTCGTGTCCTTTTGAGGATGATAATTTAACTTGGTGTTAATCTTCTGCGTGCTTCATCTTAGTATTTTGAATCCCCACAAGTGATTAACTGGAAGCCTTCAGCAAGGGTTCATGCAAAAGGTTCCAAAACAACCTGGTGATCATCTTCATCGAGACGCTTGAAGTAACGTTTGTAAACCAAATTAAGTTTATAGAGATAATCAGGTGGGTTTTTTATCATCATTTTATCAAAATTTAAGAGTGGATTGTTATAATTATGTGATAGAATTTTTAAAGTGGCAATTTCAAGAAAAGTTTTGATTCTGTGTAAACGTATTTCTTTTTTTTTGTGTTATCGGTTTTTGATGTCTGCGGCATCTCACCATATCACTGTCGGCGTAAAGTAAATAATTCTCTAACTCCTAGATTGGCCCAATTTTTCGGATTGCTGAGCCACAATATTTCCTCTTTATCTTACTTTGCTGTTTCCACAATTCTGACGATCGTTACTAAATAGTATAAAATTTGATATTTGTTCGCATTATAAGTATGTTCTAAACATTCGGCTTTACGTATTGCTGTAGATAGTTCCCGTTCTTTCTCTAATCTTCTCGGCATCTTGTCATCTGTAATGTTGTGTTCCGAGGTATTTGTCATTGCTAAACATGGATCATCTTCATTTTCTCACTATTAATTTTCAAATCTATAATATTATATTCTTCATTTTTATCTTTTAATAAACTTGTCAAAGACGTCAGCAAACAGTATTGCCATGTCGACAGCTTATCGGTTATAGGTATTCACCGTTTAGTTCATATCCCTTTTTTTTGGTTAGATAAAGTCTATTTCTGGATAAACGTTAAATAGGATCGGGGAAAGGACATAACCTTGCCTCGATTTGTAAGTATTTCTTCGGTTTGTACTTGATTTATTTTTGCGCTAGCGTTCCGATTCCAGTAAAACTCAATTAAGGATGTATAGACCTTCGCATCCTATTGCCAATTGTCATTCATATGTTTCAGTTAATCAAAGGACTTTTTGGCGTCGACAAATATACCCAATTTTTTATGATCTAGAATATTTCTGTATAAGGACTTGCAAAGACATTATGCCTTACAAAACCCAAACTGGAACGGATTAAAACAATTTTCACAAGGTTTATGTTTACATTGATGAATAATACTTAAAAACCTTAAATTATAAAAAATAACATCTGAGTAACTGACTCATTAAACTAATAAGTCCATAATTTGCACACGATTTAAGACTTCTTTTGCAACTAGGTAGTACAAAAATAGACAGTAGCCAGTCATTTGACAGTCCTCCTGTATTGTAAATTTTCTGAACAAATCTATAATAGTTATTTACGTGCCAAGCTTTGTAAATTAATCTTTATGGGTGAGCTGGAGAGTTTGTGGGGCGGGCGACGAAGGAGCAATCCTCCAGAATCCAATGAGCCCAGTAAAAGTTAATTGCAAAGCGTGTCGCGTACAAAGTTTCCATCTTCACCAGCGTTTTTTATGAATTGTATATTTTTATTAAGTTAGCACATTTTGATATTCACATCGAATTAATCTGGCTTGTATGCCATTTATGACATTTCAAATGAATAAAAGTGACACCTCTTATGAGAATTGAAAAGTCGAAATTACGCTGTCGCAATAGATTGGTAAACATTTTTCGACCGCAACTGTACAACTGTGCACAGGAAGGAAAACATTCGATACAATTTGTTCTTCACTTTTATCGAATTGATAAGAATGATTGCAATAAACGCTTTGACCTCGTCATCGTTGAGACGAGACGAGAGGAATACGAGAGTGGCGTTGACTCTTGATTCCTTTCTTAAGTCTGTGTTCAAAAGATATATCATTCATTCTGAAATCATCAGCAGCAACATTTGCGTTGTGCTGTCTGACGGTTGTGCTTGATTTCGAGGACTGTTTCTATGATTGCAGTCGGTGTATTGTGTACGGAGGTAGACACGCAATGGCAATTGCATGTTGCTGAGTCAGTTTAATCACATCAATGTCTAGCATGGAAGAAATGTCCATCCAAAATCAATCTAATTAAACTTTCAGGACTGAGAAGTAGGCTTCGTAAATTCTGTAGTGTTGGAACCCTACAAACGCCTCAATACATTAATTACAGTCGCTATAACAACCAGCATTACAAGGTGATCTGGTGTACAGTATTGTTCACAAACATATGAGGCTGAATTCATGCAGAAGGCAGCTTGAAATAATTCCTGGAGAGCAATAATTTTAAATTTCGGCATATGTATTATTTCTAGGAACGATGATCAAATAGATGTTCTGCCTGCACGCATTTGTTATAAGGGATCCTGCAGCGAATAAAATAGTAACCCAGCAGTGAAATCAGAAAGCATCTGATTTCAGTAAAATTGATCTGTGACATTATACGTCTGCAAATTTAAATAAAGAATTTTTAACTAGTGGATAGCCTACAGCGTTCCTATTGAATAGCTGTTAGGTTTGTCGAGTTTGAACGTTTTAGAATTCTTCTTGTGGAAATGCATCAACCAACAAGTGTACAAGAATAATTTGAATAATTTACAATAACTCTATAACCGTATAGTGAAAGACAATATGAATAGTCCAAACACTTTGATCAACTCAATCAAAAAACATTTTGAAACATTTTAAAGAATGTTTGTTACTGCTCAATCATTAATAGCAACTACTTTGAACATAACTATTATTTAGATTTTTATACTTTTGTTTTTTTTACTTTTTTTTTATTTGGACTGCTGTCTATAAAGGAAGAAATGCGCTAATTGTGCGTATCTCAATTTGTTGGCTCCATAGGAGGCTATGGTCATTAAGCTTAATGCAGGTGGGACACGTTAAACAAACTTGGAATTTATGTTTATAAATATTGGCTAATTAGGTTT
Source organism: Agrypnus murinus (assembly GCA_929113105.1). Taxonomy (NCBI): domain Eukaryota; kingdom Metazoa; phylum Arthropoda; class Insecta; order Coleoptera; family Elateridae; genus Agrypnus; species Agrypnus murinus. Next base: position 67,870,554 of record OV816029.1, on the reverse strand, counting down.
CTCTCACTATGACTGGACTGGTCTAAGGGTTCCGTCTCTTAAATTGGGGATGGCCTCAGAACGAGGCTAGACGAGGAGGTGTTTCCCTTGTATGGTCAAATACTGTCGATCAGATACAATGAAGGCAACTCTACTATAGTCGGTGACTTCCGAGATTTACCGGTATTGCTGAGTCCAGGAAGACTCCTCGGGAGATCACCTTATAAGGAGATTTGAGGCGAATACAGAGCGAATATGGCAATTAGCATCTAAACCTAAGACAACCCTCCATGTTGGTATAGTACCTCCATGTTGGTATAGGTCGGCTCTATGTTCAGATAGACTCGAACGGGGCTTTGTCGGGGCGCACCAAACCTTTATTATGGTAGACCGGGGTGAAAAAAAATTAGGATATCCTAGGCAGGTATAGGACCAAGTTCCAGCCTTATTGAGATTGAACTCGACCGGATAATGGAAGTCCGCATGCTGGACTAGGGGTGAAGGGATTCACTCGGAAATGGGCCCCGACGGGTGAGCACGTTAATATATCCGGCTCTAGCCTGGAGAGCTAGTAGATTGTGGTTAGGCAACCTCGCTCTCTTCAGTGTGAACTTATAGCACTCACACAAGTAAGTTACTCGGTAATTGACCGTATCTCAGTTCGTTGTATTTATAGGGGCCGTGGTCATTAAGTTTAAATCAAATGAGTCGCGTTAAACAAACTTGGAATTCATGTCTAGAAATATTCCCATTTTCTCTTGATTTCTCAATTCAACAAGCTTCTCAGAACGTTGTGACGTCAGGTACTTTCTTTCGGTGTTGAGAAAGACAGCACAAACGAACAGTGTACTGGCGTAGTACAAAAGTGTTTAGGGTGGTTTTATCGAGGTTTATTAAGTTATATGCGGTAAACCAATTTCGACCTAAAGTCGTGCTGGTGAGGAGATGTAAGCTATTTCTTTTCACGAAGCGGTAATTAAATAATCATATTTTCACTTATAGGAATTTTGGATCGTAGTTAGCAAACAGATTGTAACAGCAGATTACTTACCTGTTTACAAGAAAGATTTCTAATCTTCTTCTAGATTTCACTAGATGATAGTGTAGCGGTGAGAGGAAAAATGTACTCTTCCCTGCCGTTGCAGATGGAATCTCATATGAATCACCTAACAATTTTTAAGTGTTGGATGTCCTTTAAACATACTAAATTTCTGTTTTTTTACTTTTCTTCCTACTTTACTAGATTCTGTCTTTAAAATGCAACGCATTTCGAAGCATTCTTTGTAAATAATGGAATCTAGAGTGAAGATGATACTTTTCCAAACAACGTTTTATGTAATACACATAGGGATATAGTCAAAAAAAGTTTCGTTTGTAGAGACGGAGAGGTACAGATATATCGAGATGGAAAAACGAATTAAGTAGATTTAGAGCTAACAAATGTTTAAAAGTATTAGATGGTTGACAGAAATAAGGCCTCCTATAATTCTGCTGTTAACTGTCCCTGTTAGCAGCGACAGCATCAGAGTCTGGCGCAAATATAGTGGGATAATTACTCATTGGTTTTCCGCTTTCAACTATTCAGTGGTCTTTCAATATATGCTACCATTGCACAGAGATTAACATAGTTTCCAAGAGTGTTTTACGTGGAGCACCTGTCGTTAGACTAAATCTTCTCGTTCCTTCCAAGAGGAAGTAGTTGAGGTATGCTCAATTAGCGCGCATATGCTCCTAGTAACTCACTGGTCGGAGCGAGTTGCCTATCCACCCTCTACTGGCTATCCAGGTCAGTACCGGAGCGATAAACGTGCTCACTCGTCGGAACCCTCTTGTCCTATTTTAAACGAGCGCCGGGATCCTTGTTCAGCATTAGGACTTTTTACCAACCTAGGTTAGGTGCATCCGAACTCTCCAGCCCTTTTTCATGCCTTCACAAGTTCTTTCACCCAGCCTTAGTTGGAGCCACTGCCCGATCGAATCCAACCTCAGATGTGGCGGGACTTTTAAGCGGTTTTGCCACCCCGATCTCCCAGTTATAGGGCTGGTGTGCCTCTGACAGAGCTTCGTTTCGAGGCTGCTTCATACGGCCGATTCAACGTCCCTTAAGTGTAGGTCTCTAGATGATTTCTGAGAATCCGACGACTGCACAGTCAAAGTCGGACCCTCATACTGTTGTCTCCGAAACGCTACCTGGCGGCATGCAGTTTCTTATAGGTCAGTGAGCGAACTCCCTGACGGAGATAAACTTTACTTGATTTTCGTCCATTCGTCTAGGTCAGACAACGGGATACTTAGCTCCATAAAAGACCCTGACGTCAGGTAAGAATCAAACCACCCACACCAACCCTCTTGTTAGCAAAGCTTGCTCCGCAAAGTTTTAGGGTCATCGTCGAGAAACTCTTAGGTGTAACTCTATCACACATCTTCTTCTGATTGCGTCATCCGTTACCCAGACAGGCCTGGGATTGTGTAGATAACAGCCAGTTCTAAGGATGAACGCCGTGTGGTCTGTCCACAAGCTAGTCTCGGATCCTAGTCCTCCCCGACACCTCTAACGACTGCCCTCCTTCCGTCTTCGGGTTGGTCTCGGATCATAGTGGAGTCCGACACCTCGAGCGACTGTTTGTCCGTTCACCATGTAGATTGACAGTCGCAAACAATAGTGTCACAAGGAATAAATAAGAACAAAAAATGTGATTTAAGTATCTTATCTCTCTCTTCGATGTTGATTACAGTTTAACTAATGATAACGTGTTTTTCTTTACAATATGTCATGCTGCATTAATTTACATTATTATCATCATTCATTCATTACATTCGCATTTAGTGTTTTGAGATCGACTTTGAAAATTATTCAACATTATGGAAGTGTTGGTATTTAAGTGGCAGCGTATGTGAATCAAGACACAATAGGCGATATCTTATTTTATGAAGTAGAATATGTACCGAATTTACATACAATTAGTAGTTATATTTATATAAACTTCTACATAAGAAACAAACCAATTATTTTTTCTGAAGGTAAATCGGTAATATTATAATTTAATACATTACATCAGATGAATAAGTGATATTGCATTAAAAATAATAGGAAGAGAAGTCTTAACTTGAATGAAACTCCAACCTGCATTTACACCAGTTAAAAACGTTAAATTATTGAAGCACTACTGGGAATCATTTAAGTAGTCTTGCTTAAAAGTAGACATTAAAAGAATATTTTATATCTCGGAATTCTAAATGGAAAGAAACTGTTTCATATTTAGGTATACCTGAAGTGTTTGGGGTTGACGTAAATTATATCTGAAGGCATCATCCCTGAATAATTCAAGTTAAAAAATAAAACTTTATATTGGGAATTTTAGGGATACTCATAATATTTTATGTCATAGACTCTTGATAGGTCATACATAAGGTGTATATTTAATACATTTAGATGCTTTTTGCCTACACTACAAAGAAAATTGATATGTATAAAGAAGAAAAGCAAGGTCGATAATATTTGTGCATATATCTTTCTATCAAAAGTGTTTCTAATATTCACTTGTTCTCATTAGACGTTTACGAAAATAGAATCAGGTTGATCAGATGTTACTATTTTTGTCATTACATTTGATATTAAAAAGAAAAAGATAGAAATAGTAATCTGACTAACGCGATTCAATTTTCGTAAATGCCTAATATTTACAATATGTACTATTGGTTTCATAATGACCTAGGGCAGCAAGACTAGTGTGATGCTATTTTTTATAAAAAATAGCATCATATTATCCTTGCTGTCCTAGATCATTATGAAATCAATAGTACTACATATCGTCATGTTATACGATTTGCTATTAGAAAGTATAGGCATCCCTATTTACAATCATGTTGGTTGGGTTGCATAATTTCAAGGGGAAATAATTATTTTAATTTAAATTATTAAAGAAATCTAAGAAAAATGTTTCATTTTCATGTTAAAGAAACACTCTATAACGCACTAGATAGAAAAAGGATAAGTTTTGGAGTTGAGTTTTCTTTTTTGATCTTGATAAAACTTATTGCAACGATGAGCTATCATTATATAAATTTTGTATATAAATAAGTATTGAAGCCATTTTAAGGCTTGTCTTGACCTACAACAGACAAAGTGCATAATTGTGAGGATGTATGCAAGTATTAATTACCTTACCTGCAGGTTTAATTAATAAAAAGATCTATTACCAGAATACGATTTGGTAGTTTCATTATAAATTTGTTGTTTTTAAAGATTAAAAAGTGTGTGGGCTCAAATATTTCATTAGGTTGTAGTCAATTAGTTCCTTGGACACAACTGAGACATAAAGGTAAACGAGGGGATGATTTCTTATAGAAAATATGTGGGTTTCAATATACAAATTTATAGAAAGTTTGAGGGCGAGTTGTAAGCCAATTGCGCACGTGCTCTTCGACTTCTTCATTGCTTACAAATCGTTTTCCTCCCAGTGATTCCTTCGTAGGCGCGAACAAAAAATAGTCACAGGGGGACAAGTCAGCGCTATAAGGAGAATGCTCGAGGGTTTTCCAGCCCATTTCTTCCAGTGTATTCCTTGTCAAGGCCGCGGTGTGAGGCCTGGCGTTGTCATGGAGGAGAATGACATCTCTGATGGGCATGCCTCGTCTTTTGTTTCGATAGGCGGCTTTTGCTGACCGTAACAACTGACAGTAGTAAGCCGCATTCACTGTACGTTGATCGTGTAGAAAATCGATTAGTAAAATTCCCCTAGAGTAAAAAAAATCGTTGCAAGGACTTTTCCAGCTGAGTACCGAGTTTTGGCCTTCACTGGGCAACCTTCATTCTTTCTTCGCCACTCCTTACTTGCCATTTTAGATTCGGGGGTGTAGTGATGTACCCACGTCTCATCACATGTCACGATGCGCTGCAAAAAGGCCCCTTCTCGCTGAAATCGATTCAGAAGCCTTTCACCGATCTCCGATCTAACCTGTTTTTGGTTTCCAGTCAACAACCTCGGAACTCATCGAACACTAATTTTTCGAAAACCAAGTTGATCAGTTATAATGGATTGAACACTTCCATAGCTGATACCCACTTCTGATGAAATTTCTTCCACGGTTAACCGGCGATCACGTTCAATAAGCTCTCGAACGGTACAGGTATTGTCATCTGTAAGACTTGTCCTTGGGCGTCGATCATGACTTTCGTTTTCAACACGTTCTCGTCCGCCCTTAAATTCTCTCGCCCACGTATACACACGATTCTGAGACAGTGTACTGTCTCCAAACTGTGCCTTCAAACGAGTTAAAATTTCTGACGCTTTAACGCCTTCATTGGTTAAAAACTTTATGATAATCCGTTGCGCAACAGACGAATGTACCTCTTGCTCGGTCATGGATGTACAGACGACAAACCCAAGAATGTACGCGAACCCGGCCGGCTCCCCACTCCTCATAAACCAAACATATACTCCACACAACATCAGCTACCTCGGAACTGCATTCTAAGCGAAATAGCAAAATTACCGTTTATATTTGATTTACCCTCGTATAATTGAATGCATTTGAAAATTGATTCGGTTAATAGCCATCTTATTATTGTGTTTCAGTATAAGTGTTGGGTATCTTTGAAAAGAGGAATTTTTCTATCTAACTATAGAATTTGTTTAAACAATTATTAATAATTATAAACAATTATATGGTTATGTACAGTTAGTTTTATTTTTGCATTTATTTCACCCTAGAAAAATAACCATATTTGTGTTTTGTTTTTGAAAAGATATAACTACAGCAGGCAATTTAGTGACAATATCTATGTAATTTTAGTTGTTTCAAAGAGTGCACATATTCCCAGAGCAAAATGTTAAATTTAAAGGTTATGTTGTGACCTCAAAATGTAAACAAAGCCCAAACGTCAAATTTTTAGGTTATGTTTTGATGTAACGTCAAAGTGTTTTATATTTGTCAAAGTTTTTTAAATTTAGTTAGTGGTTTTAATAACAAACAATTTTAATTAATTTAATTAACAATGCTGTATATTTTAATAGTGATTTCATTTTCCTTTTTGTAAAGAAAGTTTTTAAAGGTTATAAGATTATCAACCTTCATTATACATTGGTGGATAAAAGGAAATTTATCAATTGAACAATTAATTGGGCTTACCTTATCTCAAGAATATAGGTCGTTAACAATTTCTATTATATAAATTTATTTGGATCTTTTTTTATGAAAAGAACTGGATTTTTGCATTTCTACCATTTTGTTTATAAAACTACATGGAAATAAGAGAAATTGCAGTTTGCTACTAAGTTCAGTTGTTAATTTAAAAGGCGCCGAAATTTTGATTATTTGTAAATATTTTAAGCTATTTATTTTAATTTTAATTGAGTGTTTAAGATAATATGAATGACAGAGACATTACTTCTGAAGATAAAAAGCATTAGACTGTCTTAGAATTAATCTTTCTTTTATTCAAGATATCCAAATTTCATATTTTCTTTAATTTTTAGTAGTTCAATTTCAATTTGTTGTTTATTACTTGTGTTATGTTAAATAAATTTTGTCATTTAAATTTGGAAGTAACTTCTGGTTTAGTTATGTTTTATAGGTCAATATTTATTTACTGTCCTATTGAAGCTACCCGCCTTGTAGAGTCTCAGTTGTGACTAGATTTTAGGTTCACAACAATCATTTTAGCTGGTGCGTTTTTTATGGTAAAGGTAAGTGGATTATAGTTTGTATATGTCTTCAATGTGCTCATTTTCAATATGTATAATTCAGGCACTGGTTGAGAATTCTACATTATAAATTTCATGTTATATTTGGAAGAAGATAACCAGTGGCTCGATGAGGGGAGTGGCATTAGGCTGCAGCCCTTCCTCCGCGCTCTTGGCTGATTAAAAAATACTTTATGGAAAATGTGGCAACACTGTTGAGCAGACATATTAGTACTCTAACATCGGTTGCAGTAACAGTATTCTACGTAACAAGTTCAGAAAGAGCATCTTTACAGGATACGTAGGCACATTTGAAGTCGTTGCTGGAAAGCCTAGAAGCTTTTAAGAGCCCTATGCAGTGCGCCGACTTCTCTGTTTGACGGAGTTCGAACGCCTGTCGTAAATAATAACCGACCAATTTACCGTCAAAATAATAAATTAATTTTTGAGTTTTCTATTATTGATCAATATTTCAAGTTTTTCGTCACAGCTGAACCCCTGTCAAAATTTCGAAGTCGCTGCCAATGTCCATGTCTCTTTAGCGTATTTATTCTTAATTTTATTATTTTCCGGACTAATGCTGTGAGAAGAATTTTCTGGATTAGTCCTGTAAGCAGGTACTTTCCAAACTAAAAATTGTACAGTAAATACACGGACCCATTTAGAACCTACCTAAAAATATTTGTACAAATTTAAGTTTAAAAAAACCAACTCAATTGGCATCAACCATATTTCTTTCGCTTACATCTACATTTATTTTGCTGACGTTAGTTGCCTGAACCAAACATTATAGTTGCCCCAAGAAGATATCCATCAAACTGGTTCAGCGCTCCCAATTAAGAAAGTCTTGGTTAAACCGATTGCAAGAAGGGTTGTGAACAATGTGGTACTACACCATCCAACTACACTTGTATATTTTGCCATCTTGCCAGGATATCTTCTAATAAATCCTTCATCATTTTGCAAGAATTTTAAAAATGAATTTTCATTTAAATGGTGTGGTAAAATAACTGATTCAATTTAAGATGTCCTACCCTCTTAGCAAATCTACGCAGCATCAGGAAATGCATTTTTTAACTATTCAGCATCTTAAGTTTTAAATCCTAGAAGATATTTCTTCAAAGTCGAAGATTTATTCTTGTCGGACAGACCAATGGTTTTCCGAATACTTAAAATACATACACTTTTGAAAATAATTCATGAAAAGTTGGCCTAGTGTGCAAGGCTAATGCAAGATGATGTCCGAGATTGCCATTTCAGAACGTCACGAGGCTGCCAGGAAAGCTTGAAGAACCACATCAGCTCCGAAAGTACCAAATCAATCTTTTACATGGATTGGTGACTGTAGATGAAACTTGACTGTATCATAGAGTCCAAAATGTAGTCTATACAGTGCAAGCGTAAGATTTCTCTCAGTCAAAAGATTCAAAGTAGAAAAATCTCCATGCAAGGTCATGGCAATTGTTTTCTGGAACGAGAAAGGACTGTAGTCCTTGGCGTTCATGCCACACAAGGCAATGATTCCTTTACGGAAGTTTATCAAGGCGAAAAAATAAGGAAAACCCATAGTAATCGTGCTGCTGCTTTACGACAACTCCCTCGGATTATTTCCTGTTTTGAGTTTTAAAGAAATTCCTTCAGCGTATTTCGAGCGATGAAGAAGTTATGGAGGCCGTGGCATCCTGGTTTGAAGATTATTACCAGATAAGTTGTTTTCAAAGGGGTTAGAGTCTGGTAAATGGTGTTAGCTTTGGGTTTGAAATTTATGTACTAGCTAGTGCTTGCTATAAGCATTTGACTCATCTATTTACAATGTACAAAAAGTCACAGGTGGTGGGGGGGTTAGCTGTCAAACTTTCAACCTTATATTTCCACTCCGATTGTGGTGTTAGTTTTCTAAGATGGAAGCTATCTAGTGCCAGCTATGAGATATGTACTGCTAGATTTTGAAAGCGATAGAATATAAAGGTGGGGCTAATGTTAACTTGGCATCTTCCGACTTCATCCTTAAATAGATCTAGAACGGTACTGATGCTAGCTTTAAAATCTGGGTGTTACGGTGTACTAGGTAAGAGGACCCTAGTGCGAAGTTTTGACAGAGATTTATGAATTGGGCGGGGCCAAGTTAACGCTTCCCTTTTAACTACTGGTTATTTAGCATTCATACAATCTAAGTTGTATTTTACAAGAATTTATTGAATTCGACAAAACATTAAATGAAGATTTGCTTTGTGAATGACCGAAAATGTTTTAAACTACTACTTTAATTTAACCAAAAATTACGCTAAATAAAAATTCTTAAGTCACTAATTAAAACTCACAAAACTAAATAACAAAACATTTTGTAGAGAACACAAATTCTTCTTCTATGCCTACGTGCACGTCTAAAAACATAAACCTTGTTACGTTATTTAGGTATTTCCTGAAGTAGAGTAAAATACTTTTGTGTTTAAAATAACGAAGGATAACTAGATGTCATTTCGTGGTTTGACACTTCGTTTAACTATGTCTATGTCCCTCGAGAACTAAATGTGTTAAAGCATACCAACGTTACCGTGTATAAAGCATACCTTTCCTTTGTACCCACTATATTATATAAGTAGAAAACGCAATCAAAGTTATGTTCGTGCCGTGTGACAGAGGTGCTCGATTCTATTAAAATATACCACTAGTGGGTGACATTTTCTTGAAGTTTTAACTATTTACGTACAGTTGAGCTAGGAATTTTGCTTTACTCAGCGGAATCCTTTCCTCGGCTTTCCTCGTGTTCACATATACTATATATTACATTGGAATTTTAATAATGTAGTAATTTCAAATCGTTCGTTCTATTTAAAAGAATAATTTGCGTTAATATCACATTAAGGTTGCAAGAAATTTAAACTGAAAAGGTCTTTAATACTGTCTTGGTATATTACTTTTAGTAAAGAAACTAGTAAAAAAATCTTGGCAGGTCATATACCTGTTTTAATATTTTTATTATTAATTCATTGTGTTTAATTTTGTAATATTACAGTTTTGTGTAATAGTATTATTCGGTAATAATATTTAATATAAACAAAACAAGGAACAATACACATGTATATTGAGGTTCAACCTAAATCTAACAAAAGGGATTATTTTTATGAACTGAAAAACTGGAGTGATAGCATTCCAGTTCTTTCAGAACGCCCTTTCTATGAAATAACTGTTACTTTATGTAACAGTCTATAACTATTTTTAACTACATGGTTAGAATCATAATTAAGTTATTATTACTTGTGTAGTTCTATAAGTTAGATATAATACTAAATAAATAGTTTTTATAGTTTTCTGATTTTTTGTATTTTATTAGGTATTTAAATGAATCGATTTTAATTTAATCTTTTATTAGGTGTTTCTTGTTATTTGAAATCCATGTGGTCATGATGGTTATACTGTAATACACTACTGTTGAATGCAAAAGTTTTGATCCCTGAACAAAAAAACTAACAGCTCAAATTAATTCAATTGAAAACAATTAGATAGACGATTTATTTTTGTATAAAATAGCAAATTTGTAAAATTATGGGATTTTAGGTGTTTGAATTTTCGCGAATTATGTTACAAAAGTCCGTTTTTTGGGAGTTTTGATGAAAAGCGTGTCTTTAATAATTAGTATTTCAATAACTACTCGACAGAATGAATGTGGACATTTTTGTAATTTGATCTCTCTGTTATTTCTTAAGTTATTTTATAAAATAGAGGGTAATGCATCATTATGGTGTTCTGGTGACTTAATCTAAATCTTTATTTACAAAAGATAATATTAGTGTGTAGACTTAGTAAATTTAGAAGTGATCACCAAAATACACGATACGGTGATAAAAGACCAACGTCTTAAATTAAGTGAAATAGCCAATGCCGTGAGCATTTTAAAAGAGCGGCTTAAAAATCAATAATTAGGGATGAAAGAGTGATAGACGAGGTGAGGTGCCACGTTTACTCACAATAGAACAAGAACGTGCGCGAGTACTATCGCAAGAATTTTTAGACCATTTCCAGAAAAATCCGTCTGATTTTATGCGACGATTTATTACGACCGACGAAACGTGGATTTGTTACTATATCCCCCGAAAAGAAAAATGTATTCTAAGCTGTGGACAGAACCTGGTTGTTCTGCTCCAAAGAAAGCCACTGCAATGAAGTCAGCTGGTATGATGATGGCGTCAGTTTTTTGGAACGTAAAGGTGATGATTGAGTACCTTCCAAAGGGACCAACAATAAATGAGGAATACTACGTTAATCCTTTGGCTAAGTTAGTTCAGAGAATTTTTAGAAAAAAAAATAGTTTGGTTTAGCGTGCTAAAAGATCATCTTTCACCATGACAATGCACGTCCCCACACCAATGTCGGTTCAATGACTAAAATCCTTGAATGGAAGTAATATTTTGCTTCCGCACCCAGCGTGTTTATGCAATTTGGCTGCCTCGGACTATCACCAATTTCCAAAGCTTAAAGATTTTTTCGGTGAGCAGTTTTCCATGGACTAGGAAGTCAAAGCCGCCGTAGACGGCTATTTTGCTGGACTCGAGGTAAACACTTTCTGCGGTGGTATGAGAGTATTGGAGCATCGTTGGAAAATGTATTGGACGCTCGAAAGATTATCTTGAAAAATAGAAATATTTTTGTGCAGATAGAATTATTGTTTTATCGTTAGGTCACCTAATTATCATCCCGCCCTCGTATATTTCACAAACAAATGCTAAACAGATTTATCACCAGTGTTCTTTATTGCAAACATTTAAACACAATGCTCAGCCGTTATCGGCTGATCATCCTGAGCGACACGAGGATGATCTGTAACAATATGAATTCTTTCCAACATTTATTTAATTTAATCTCTTACCGGCAATTGTTTTTACTGTGTTAATTCCAATCCAACACACGTTTGCCATCGGCGTTTTTCGATAATTTTATATTCTATTACAGCGTCTTGTATTTGATTTATTTTTTATTGTTGAATTCATATTTGATCAATTATACTTTTTATCGATACTGAAACTCTTATAGTCAAGCGCATTAAAGGTCAAAATGAAACGTCGTAATATTAGTCCTAAACGACATAATGTTAAGTTCAGAATCACAATTACGTTAATAATCTTTTTTAAATTCAATCCTATTCTCATTCTATTCAATTCATATCTTTTTGTTACTATTTCTAACTATTTTGTTTATTTACTTCACCTATACATTACTGTATTGTCACGAACGGAATAATTCAAATTAAATTATTCACTTAATAAAAGCTATTAGATGCGCTTTCAAACCAGTATAACCAATGTTGCAATTCTATGTGAATTATTGAATTTGAAACCATATGCAAGCTTGTTACCAAAAATACACATCAGAAATCAGTAAACCCACATATGTGAAATACTGCTGTGCAGGTGGTACAAACAACCCTTGAATCACATACTGGTCACGGCCACTCCGCTGCTCACACATCTCCATGTGTCCATATTTTCATGTGCTCCATGAATGGTTTAGTCCACATACAAAGTACAGAAGACTTAATCTAGACACGTACAACTTCACCACTCCCTTACTTAAGTTACATTTTCAAACAACCTTGTCGCATGCGTACGAATTGCTTTTATAAATGCACGTTATAAATATACAAACCATATTTAACCAGACTAGCCCTAAACCGCTAGTTAGTTCACTTTCTTAGCTCATCTATCAATGATCTTGTGGCCAGCCTGGTAAGTGTCTTCTGATATTCTATTCCCTTGTAGTGTACAGCGTACTCCTCTAATATTTTTGTATTAGTTAGTTTATTATAATATAAAATATATTATTATATATAGTTTATTGTTATGTTAAACTGAACTTTGTTTTTTATTTACCTTGACATATTTACAAGAAAATTTAAATGTATCATGTTAAATACCCGTGTTCAATCCTAACAAAAAAACTTATACTCCAAATGGCTGATCCATATCGGAGATGTACTGAAATAAAATTTTGTTATTCTCTTTTGAGCTTGTAACGCTCTTAAAATACTGAAAACACTAAATACTAAAATGCTTACCGAAAACCACGAACGATACTTGCTGTACCTTAATGTACCGGCTTAAGATCTCTTTTGTTGACAAATTTATCATTCAGGGCGTAGGTGCTGATTTCTATAGCTTGTAGATTGTAAAGAAAAAGGGTTGGGAGAAATAATAAGGATTGTGGACGCCATTTGCTCGCAAGTCATTATAATACTTCCTCAAAGACCGCAAGCAAAAAAGGATTCTGATTAAATTGATTGAATTCAATAATTAATTGTAATTAGTTAAATTAATATTAGGCAGGCGCTAGTATTGCAATAACTTATGCAAAGGAACGGTCCAACATTATCATAACCATATTCAGTTTAAATTGATTTATTCATAAGAAAATAATATTGTTTAATAAACAATGGAATCATAATTTATTAGTATGAAACGAGGGATCCCTTTTTAGATATAAAAAATAATTGTTCATGATAATAAATTGAATATCAAGGATAAATATAAACAACCTTAAAATCTAAAACAACTTACTTAAATAATAATGTTTATCGAATACTCTTAAATAAGATGTTAATATCTATTTAATCATTCAAAACCTCACTTCACTAGATTGCCCTTTATTTTTACATCACATCACTATAAACTGTAGACCTCCCCTCCATAACAGTTTTTGTCTAAGTGAAGAATTGTAAACACAGGTAACGATGATACAGATATTAGCTGAAATTTATCGCTGAAGTTACGAGAATCATGTCGTTTAGAATATGAATATTGTCTTTCATTAATAGAAAACTTTACACTCGTATAATTCCCATAGGAGCATCACTTTTTCGCAGATTTTTGTTATTTAAACAAATTTGATTGCCAACAGTTAAATGGTTCCAACACAACTATTTGTAAATTTAGCGCGAAATTCTGCACTTCCACAATATAATTAATGTTGTGACGTTAATCAAATAAAAAAAGTTAGAAACATAAACGTTGATGTATTATTAAATTTTCAACATAAATTATCAACAGACACACACTGTAGTGGTTATTGGATCGATGATACGGAAGACTTTACGTTAAACTTTCTGTTTAAGATTAAATTTGTTGTAGATTTTCACAACGAACTACAAACGGTAGTAATTATTAAAATATTCACTCGAACAATCACTTGTATTATAACGAAATTAGCTTATACTTTTACGGCAGACGAAAAAATGACCGCAAAACAACTCAAAACTCAACTCGTTGCACTTGGCGGATTATCAACAGCGGATTGGGGATTTCTCTATACGCCAGACTCCTCTAACTGCTTTCAACTCTCGCGTGCGTTCTGCTCAGCAAATTATTCAGACTTTTCGCGATTCCTAATATGCGCCCGACTTTGAGACTTGTCTTCGACTTTGTTGTAGTTTTTACCAGACTGGCTGCTTGGGTATCAAATCTATGTTTGCGCTAATATTTCTCAAGGGCGGGAAACATAAATATCCTATCAAAAACTGCACTGACACATTTTAATCCAATAAGAGATTTGTTCTAAAACCTTCGACGGGGAATTTACAGCGACCACAATTTGCTGTGTGGCGTGAAACCTGATATTTTAAATTTGGTTGCAGACCGCTTTTTGTATGTTTAATTTCAGAGAATCTATTCATCGAAAATGAAAATAAGCACGTTTCAGGAGACATACATTTGAATTTGAATGCATTTATCATGGCATTCTATTTAGAAGAATAATTCTTATCTTAGTATTTTTCTTACAAAAACAAATTTCATCTGCGTGAGAACGCTTTGACCTTTTGATATTAACTTGAAAACACCATTTGATTTAATATAAAGTCTGCACTTTTAAACCAACGAAAATATATACTTAAATGTACAGGGCCGTCCTAAGATTATTTGTTATAAATGCACTTAAAATTGCATTAAAGTTGAATCTAGAATTTTAACACGTTACAAGCTTACTAACGTAAAACACGTTTCTCAAACCTGACCGGTTTTATTGAGAAGTGTAACTTGTTATAGTCTACGCTCTCAAGATTAGTACCATTAGTTTAAAAGTACTTCTCTCTTAAATTCCAGTAGTAAATTGCAAAGTATGTTTTCGAATTATCTCGCGAATTATTGTCACGTGGGGTTTTCGTGACTGGAGGACGTAGTCAGAGGTAGAGAGAAATTAAACACAAGTCGTAGAAAACAACTATATACTAATAACAATAAGAGAGTACAAAGGTTCACATTCATACAAAGAATACATCGTGAGGACGTACATGTCCTCCTAAACTAATACAATCAAGAGGGCGGTCGGAACCAACCCTGTTCTAGCACTAGGTCTACTAACTAAGCGTAGGAGATAACTCCTAGTGATTTACAACTAAGCTGGGTAGCCTGGTCACAACTTCCCATAAAAACGCATAGAGTGGGCGTTAGGCGCAGTCCACTCAACTAAGCAACTAAGCATTACATAATTTAAAGAGTACTCACCAGCTTGCTTGTAGATGTAGTGTTGGAGCCAACTCACTGACTGGTTTGAATAGCTCAAGCAAGCTGGTTATATACTGCTGAACGAGGAAGTAATTAGCATCGTAGTGGGAATCAGTAGGCTGGAGTTCTAGTAAGAAACTAAGGAAGTTCATGCTTCCTGGTTGCAGGCTTGTGGGTAGTTTTCATTCGCGCTGCTGGTGCCTGGCACGAATCTGCAGCTGTGCGGAAGTGTTGGTAGATTCTCCTTAAGGAATGTGTACCTGCTTGCAAATCGTGTAGGTTGCCTCGCATATACGGAGTAAGTAGGCGGATATATTGCATGCCAACTAATGCAGTTGTGGGCGAAGCGCGAGCGCTTCTTAGAAGACCTCGCAGCTGTCTGCGCACATGGCTCCAAGTTGTCGGTGGCGAGACCGCAGCTGCTTAACTAGCGTGGGCAACTGAGTGTGGCCTTGCACGTTATATTGTACAAACGGAAGAGAAGTTGAGTTTTGTATATAATATTTAAGTGTAAATATTTCCGTTTGTGACATTATTTAAAGTTATTATTCCAAATTCCTGTACAAGAAAGTAATTCAAAACTTCTCTAAATATGTACATCGTACTATATATTAAATGATTTTTCCATTCCGATCTAACGGTGGATGACTAATGAATAATTCCAAGCTTTGAAGCTTATTTTGCCGCCTCAGTTGATGCAGCTAGAAAAACTACCATACATCAAATTTTGGTATACACCAAGGTTTGTAAGTTATGGAAAAACAAGGGTTTAATCAGTCTGGAAAGTATTCGAAATAGAACGATTTGAAGCAAACCCACAAATCGAAAAATAAGCTCCATCCGAAAGCGACGTGGACATCCTGGAAATAACCTAAAATCCATTTGTGATTAAAATTGTAAATTTAATATGTGACTTAGGATCCACTTTTCTGAAACTGCACTTTTAATGGAAAGAAAAGTACTGAAATTAGAACTAATACCTAAAGTTGTTAAGGGTCAAATTAATAATCAATTTTAAAGCAATTTTAAATGAAGGTGGCATTAGAATGTCATTATAGATTAAATATATGAGGTAACTATCTTCTGACTTAACTTTAAACTTTAAAGGGACTATTGATTCTGAAATTGGCTCTAAATTGAATTTTAAGTTTAAACTAAATTAATTCAAACCAACGTTATTATTCGGTATTTGAATATTCGGTTACTTGAAGGAGTGCTATTGGTTTCATAAAGATCTAGGACAACAAGGCTATAATGTTATTTTTCCGTTTTTTAGTATAAAAAATAACATCATATTAGCCTTGCTGCACTAGATCATGATGAAACTAATAGTTATAATGCGTATAGCAATCTGTATTGGGCCGCAAAAGATAGACCTGCATTTTAGCGGAATTTCATTAAATCCAATTATGCGGTAAGATAATTTTCAAACTGGAAGATTTGAAGGTTATGTTGCACTAAAGCATGCATCTCAGTGGTTGCATACATATTTGCATACATTTTGTTAGAGTCACTGCATCTAGTCATCTAGGCCAGCTGGTCGATCAGAGTACCGCAAACCGCCGCCATATTGAGGCAGAAAAGGGTGATTTTTAATAATGGACAAATTAAAACCACGTTTACGTGTTTGACATATTAGAGGTTTGATCTTTCAGAATAAGAAAAATCTTTTAAAGTAAACGTGGATTTGATTAAATTCAATACAGAACAAATAATGAACAATTTCGTGCTTCATTTGCCCCAATATGGCGGCGGTTTGCGTTACTCTGGTCGACCAGCTGGCCTAGGTAACTAGATGCAGTGGCTCTACATTTTGTTGCTGTACAACGCCATCTATATTGTATATCTATTGGCGCGTCCCAATACGACAAAGACTTGAATTCTTGATGTATATTTGAATGAGAACGCGTGCGTGAAGAATTGAAATACTTAAATAAATGTATTCGTATACAACGAATACTTAAATACGAATATAAATCTCTATTTACGAATACTTCAATATGAAATTTGAATAAGCATATTCGACTACAAATGCTTGAAAATAGACCTTTAAATACGAGTATTTGGACGTGTAACAGACAGGTTTTCTAGCTATTTTTTATGTTAAGAGCTCTTGTATAATGATAAAAATACTATTGGGTTATCCTTTAGAAGACACCCTGTATACTATAATAAATCTAAATTTTCAATG
The DNA here is from genome assembly GCA_929113105.1 of Agrypnus murinus. Taxonomy (NCBI): domain Eukaryota; kingdom Metazoa; phylum Arthropoda; class Insecta; order Coleoptera; family Elateridae; genus Agrypnus; species Agrypnus murinus. Next base: position 67,853,206 of record OV816029.1, on the reverse strand, counting down.
GTTGTTTTCAACACCATCTTGGTTTAGTATTATTTACTGCAAGATTATCGATCTTTTCTTTGAGATAAGTGCAGTTTATTGGATTCTTCTATTCTGTTAACTAAATTTAACATTTTATTTACGAATTATCGAAGGCAGCACAATGGTCACGAGACACATGCTTCTTTGTTCGTTGCAGGGAAGCTTCTTCTTTCCCTCGTCTTCTTGTGAAAATCTTGGCGAAGTAAACACGTAATTGTGGTGTACTGTTTAACTTTGCAAATTTTCTTTGGAAATTCTCTTTTGATGGGCCAATCATCGTAAAATCAGTGCATAAAATGGTTTTTTGATTTATTAAAAGTACGAAATCGTTATATGAAAGTTGGAATATATCAAAATTAGAGTTTCCTTTGTCCCGCTTCGTCGTCCACCTTGAAAACCAACTCCTTGAGAATTTTAAAAGGTAATAAAAAAATTTTATTTTAATTAAAATCTCTTCTTATTTTATTGATGTGATCAATAAACTTTTCTTTACAATATCGATCATTATTTACAGAGTAAGTCGATATAGACTTTAGTTTGAGGAAATAGATCCAGACTTTAATTCAACTTGGCGTTAAGATTTTCATGGTTGAAACTGCAAGTTTTATTCCTATTCATTTTGAAGATTGTGGCGAATGTATGCTGAAAACTATTGCGGTGTATTAAAGCTTAAATAAATAATATGCAAAACGTTCAAAATAAACATAAATTATATACGGTGAATTAAAAATAAAAATACATCCCAAATATTTTTCCTTTTTCCCAATCGGCCAACTCAGGGTTTATTCGATAGAGCATGAATTGTTTGCATTATTAGACTCTTATTAACTCTTACACCTGAAAGAGGAGAAAAACTTATGCTGCAGACACTTGGGCTCCTGCAAACTGGACAACCACTGCTAAACTCTAAGTGCAAAAAGAAAGAACTGGATGCTTGTATGTGCATCAATTAAACACATGAATAATTTATAACACATAAACTTTATTTAATTAAAAAAAATAAATAGAAATTTAAATTGAAAGAAATAAAAAGAAAAATTGTTCAAATTAGTACAATAAGACAATTAGGAAATTAATTCCCAAGCTTGCTCAAATGTAATTAAAAGTCGTAATAGCCTGACATAGGGCTATTACAGTCATTCACTTAAACAAACTAACACAAATCAAACATATTCACAAATGTTAAAATGTTTATCTTTATGAAAAATAAATTTAAATAAAAAGAAATTGAATTGTTTTATTTTGAGAAAAATAAATTCTTTTAAGAACCTTTAAGGTTAAACAAAATAATTCTGAAATTATTTAGGATAAACTTTATGAATTTTAATATTGTCAATCAAATTTAAAAGAACCTTTTATTTCAACCAACCTGGTATGTTATAAAAAGAGTTTCCTTTAATTACAATCCTCTATTGGTATCACTGCAATAATATTTGTCAGCTGATTTCTAGTTATAAAACGTCAATACGTAAAATCAATAATGGAAAATAAATTCTCCCAGAATTTTTGAAGCTTCTCGTTCAATTTCCAAATAGTTGTGGAACAACAATAGAATCTTCTTTAAACTTTAAAAATGTTCAGGTAAACACTTCAACTTAAATTCAATCTTTGTTTATACTAGAAGTTGACATAAATTAAGGTCAACATATGGTTATTATTCTTAACCTTACTTAAATTTACAGATTTTTTTATCCGGAGTCAAACATAGATTCGCCCAAAGCTTTTTCTCGACTCAATTTGTTAAATTTGGCTCCAACTTAAATAGGTTCTGTAGAAACATCTGCCGGCACTGACACTTTTTCGCTCAGCTGTTCATTTTTCTCACGAGTTTTAATTCTATAAACACATGATTAAAGCTGATAAAGCAAGGATTAAAACAATGTCACACACTGTCACCACATATGAGGCAAAAATGATTGACAATGAACAAATCTCATTATAGCCTAATTGCACACAAAATTAAATAAATCAGGCTTATCCTTTACAAAATAGATACATAATTACACAATACAGCTAATACATATTAAATTTCCACAGGAACATCTTTACAATTTAAGAGAAACATGAATTTCCATCCGTTACAATAATCGTATACAACCAAATGATGCATTTACAAGTTCCAACATTAATATTGATTCAAATGAAGTCGATTTATGATCCAATTGTCCAGCATACATTCCTCCAAGTGTTTACATTAAAAAAATAGTGAGGAAAATGGTATAAGAGTCAATAATCGTCAAACTGAAGCATAGCAACAAGATCGAAACCTTCAGTAATGAAAATGCTCAGGATTATTATATAAGAGTTTAAAAACTTATTGTGCTATATTAGTCTATATATTAGAAAAATTCATCCTACATTAAAGATCGTAGACTCTATATTTAAACAAGAAGATTACATCTTCTCTACAAATGAAAAACCCATCCCAATATGCAACTTGGGTTGTATAAACATGTATTACCATAAAACAATCTAAATGATTGATATCCTTTTTTTAAAATGGAACCTTTATTATGCATATGAATTGAGGTTATGTTTGCATGAAATTTTTATTCTTGATTTCTATTTTAAATATTGATGAGCCTAACTGTGACCCTATATGTAGCCTTTTGATTATTTATGCCTATCACCTAGCATATCCATCTTTTAATTTAAATTTGATATGTGAAATGTTTGTCTTCACATTTACGATCTATCGTTAAATAAAATTTTCAATGAAGTGGACTTATAACACCTCACTATAATGCATTAAAAATGGTTTTTGCAGCCCTTAGTGTTTTGAATTCCCACAAGTGATTAACTGGGAGCCTTCTTCAAAAGGTTCCTTATAACCTGGTGATTGTCTGCAACGTGTCAATGGAAACCACGTTAGTAAACAAATTTAGTTTATAGAAACAAACAGGTGGATTTTTTATCCTATTTTTATGTTAGCGTTACTTGATTCGTAGTCTCAAGATTTCAGATTTAATCAATAGAATTGCGTTAGAATGTTTACATAGTTATTTTTAAGGTTAGATTTTTGAATTATTTTTAAACTAGTTATGAATCATTTGAGCGATTATGTATTTTCATGTAACAACATTATTAATTATAGTAATACTCTAGTTAATTAATGACTGAAGGCCTCCTAGTTCAATATTAATCCAATAAATGGTTAAGAAATTGAAGTTATTTATTGTTTTTATTGGTTGATATTCTTGCGTTATAACGGAGTGAAGGAACTCGATTTTTGCACAGTTTGAAACTGATTCATGTTAAGATCTAAGACTCCTTTATTGGGAGCATTATTTAAAAAATAGATATAAAAAAGGTTATGTAACTATTCCATCGTTGTCTATTCACTTGAAAATAAGAATGCAGATTTAATACTGATATGGATGTCTGAACATGCAAACATGCGAATTCTTGGTTGACCGAATGCTTGAAAGTCGAATAGGCGAATAACCTAAGTAGGTAAATGCTGGCATAGGCAATTAAAAAGGTAAACGCGTAAATAACTGAATATTCCAATAAGAAAATACTTGAATAGACCAGTAATTGAACAAGCAAGTACATGAATAAAGAAATCTTGTTTAAGCCAATACTTGAAGGCATAAATACATCAACAGTATAGATGAATATTTAAATAGGTGAATACTTGACTAGACGCATACTTGAATACACAAGTACGCCACAGACGAATTCTTCAATAGACCAATACTTAGATAAGCAAATACTCAAATAGGTAGCTGAATACTTTAATAACAAAGAGTATTTGAATAAGCGCATTCTTGATTAGGCGAATACTTATATAGGCAATATACGTTAATCGAAACATGGTTAAGTAGACAAATACTTGAACAAGCAGGTATATCAAGAGAGGATTGCTTAATATTTAAATTTGATTAATGTACTTGAAAAGACTAATACCGAAAAAGGCAAATATTACGACAAACACATTTTTGAATAGTTAATCTTCGAATAGCTGAATACTTCAGCAGATCGATACTTTGAAAGTCGGATGCTTAAATAACTAATCAAATATCTTGCTATCTTAGAATCACAAGGTTCCATCTTCCTCCTCTTCTTTGAACGCACGAATCTTTGATAAATTAATGCTTTACTAGATAGATAGATGCTTGAACAGGAGAATACTTTAACAGGCAAATAATTTAGGAATCTTTGAATATGGAAATATTTAAGGTTAATCTTATACTTCTCATGAACAGGAGTACGCTTGGAGTTACAACACTTAGTTAAGGCGATAGAACACGTTTATCCCATATTAAATGATCATTACAAGACGCGTACTGCGCCGCGCGTGACTACTACTAACGTTCATATACGAAACATTAGAAGGAAATAGACTGAGTTATTTGTATTTTTGTAAAACTGCAAATGTAGCAAAAAGAAAATATTTATTAGAAAAAAACTAAATCAATTGGATAGTTAAAGTGTTATAGAATGGAGGAAACACGTTAAACTGAACAAATTTCTAATATTTGAGTAAATAAATAGCATTAAAAACAAAACTTGGTTACTATATGTATTAAAACATTTAATTTCTAGACTAACTACATTTAATTGTACCGCATCAAGTACTTACCTCTATAAACATATAGGTAATTACCCATAATTATATTTTATGCAAATTTTGTTTAATTAAATAACAATATTAAGATTAAAGTAAAAAGCTGCATTGCCCATATCAGTTCCTCTCACTTATTAGGCTAATGCACTATCTTTATCGTATAGTGTCGAATTCTAAATCAGCATTTGACGTGTATTAGGAATTACAATCGCCCACATAAGATACACATACTGACGTAGCTCATTTCTCGTAATGAAATAGTTGGGTAACTAATTTATGTTTTCCGTATTTATTCGTGGCCGGTGTGCCGGCGTCGGATGCTATCGGCTGCCGGTAGCAGTCAAGTGCCCTTCTCTGTCCGATTAGGTAACGCACGGTAGGATAAACAAAGAGAAATTGATTCTTTATTACAGAAGTCTTTTGAGAAAAGAATAAGAATTGCGTTAAGCTTAATTCGTTTGAAGCGTGGTCGCTTCCTATCCTCTTAAATGACAGCTATCGATGTTTTGCAAGCAATTTTTAAAACGTTTCACTAGTATATGTCCATATTATAGAGGAAATTATTAAACAAGATAAAGCAATTCAATTGACAACAGGAAACGATAAAAGTTTATACCTAACCTAATAAAGTGATGGATTTTCTATTTCCATTCATTCAATTTTCATTCTAATAGATGAAATCTAAGTATTTTTCGTATACCAAGGAATGTTCTTATTGTCAGCAATTTTTTGACTGAAGTACTGAAAGTGTGATCACTGGGAAACATTTAATTGGGATTATTTAAAAAGCCTACGAATTGTCGAATGACCCATTGACCCAATTAAGAAGTTGCTTGGCTTTCTAATTTACATCCTTAGAATAAAACCGTTAGGTTTTGTGTATAAATTAACCCATTTATATTCATATATGCATAATAAACCCTTTTAAAATAACAAGACGTATCTTATAACAGAGAACATTGTAAATCTGTGGAAAACACTTTAAGGTATCTTTGTCTAGAAGTCTGATATACTTTAGCAAATGTGTATTTCTAACGTTGCAGTAGAGATATCGATACATCCATACTGTCATTACGCGATACCATATCTCATAATAATGTTTGCAGAATCTGTTGAACAGCGCAGACGTCCAATTTTACTTTTTATAGAAATATTCTCTACGATTTTATCATCAACTTGACACCTTCGTATAGAGAAAGAATTGCTATGGTGATTCACAGAAATCTTTTTGTCTATGATTGATGCATACGTACAAACAAGTTATAGACAAGATAAATTGTTAAATATCAAATTAATTTTTTATTAAGAAGATATGTCAGAGTATCTAAGTGCTACTAGAAATATTTTCTTATTAATTCCTAATTGATTCTGATACAGCTTTTTCAGATATGATTGAATTTGAGCTTTTTCGTTATGTAAATTGTACTTTTAATTAAAGATGACTTGCAAACCAAAATCGACTTCGTCGATAACGGCACAACTATTTCGATTAACGCAAAACAAAACACAAAGAAATTGATAGTGAAACCTCAAGAATTAAACGCTTTTCAAGAACGTCCATTTACTTAATACACCAAGCATCACGCAGATCAAGGTTCGGAACTGCTAAATAATTAATCAATGACAAATTCAGGAGTATTCATGAAAATTTAACGAAGCGTAACCTACGCAATATCTACAATTTTGCGCATTATTTACATCAGTTGCCTGTTTTATCATTCGTAATTATTCATTGAATTAAATATTTGCATAGCGTGAAGCAACTAATTCTAATTAATTAAAATAGTGCATTCATCATAATATAACCAAAGTTTCATCAGATTAGTTCGATTATAATAATAGTTATACATGCATAAATTATGATGTTTGTTTGTATAAAATGAACTAACATTGTTGGTTTTGTAATAATTAAACAATATTATCAAATTATCAAAGTCTTTCTAAAGACTTTTGTGACTTCTAAAAACTTCTAAAAACGATAGTGTGTTGTTTGTATGTATATAAATATTGGATACAGTGTATTGGGTATTGTAATGATTTTCGATCATTATATTAATAAGAATTAATTGCCTCAGCTGTTGAAGTTAATCATGAATTCTTATTGTTACTCAATAAAGAAACGTTAAATGTTGACTGTTGGCGTTTATCATTAATAATTGCTAATGGAACAGTATTCAAGTCTGAGTTAATTTTATTAATTTGGTACATGTACAAAATAAGATTTATTTAAAGTAGGTATTTTGGGTTGATAGGATTTTCACTTGCAGTTCTGAAAGAAAGAAAATGTATTAGTTTAGTAAAATTACAAAACGTTACATATCACATTGACAATAAATAATAAATATAACAATACAAAAATAACCCTGACTACGGTTATTAAGAAACTAATATCTGTCTAATGACTAAAGACAAGCTATTTTGAATTGAAAGATAAAAAACAGTAAAATATGAAAAATAATTGCAATCTAAAATAATAGGGGAGGGGGTTACAAAGAGGATAGTTATGTAAATAGAGAAAGAAAATATTAAAAAATGGTTGAAAAATTTATTTTCTCCTCTAAAGGAATGTTTAAAAAGCAACAATAATAAAAGTTTAATAGTTTATCAAGTGTAAAAAGGCATATATTTATTTCAACTATAAGAAAATAAAATTTAAAAGAAGAAAAATAAAACTTAACATTAGACGAGAGAGTAGTAAAGGTGAAATTCTATTCAACTAGACTTGTTAGACCCGAAGACACCGAGACCCGAGAAACGGAGAAAGAAATAAGATTTATTATTGAACGTTATTCAAGAAGTAGCGTAAGCAGGTAATTTATTTAGGTGCAATTTACCTCAACGTTTTAGTAACGGCTGAGCATCCAATCTTGAGGGAAGTTCCAGAGTCCAGAAGCAGTAGGGACAGGACAGCTTCCTTCGTGGTGATTTTCTAGAAAGCCGACTAAAAAAGGGGGAAACATAAGTGAATCAAAATACAAGAGTTGTGACAAATATAAAATGTTAATAAAAGTATAACTAGTGCTCTTCCGAAGAAAGAGAAAAAGTGAATCCATTTTAAAATTAGTTTGGTTTAGGTTAAAAAACTCACCATAATTCCTTAGTAGATTTGTCTGTAAAACTGCAAGTGATAAGCCACATAACCTAAAAATAATAAAAGTTAATTATAATTTTCAAATATTAAAAAAGAAATCAAAACTTACTTGATCGATTCATCACAATTGTGCTATTCACATTTTGGGGTTATGTAAGGAACCAAACGTCAAAAATGATATTTCGAGGTGATCAGAGATTTCCCATTTAACGAAACCATGATAACACGAAAGAGATGTAAGCATACCATTTGGTAAAATCTTATTTTATCAAAAACGTGAATTCTCATAAAAGAACCCAATTGAGGATTCATTATAGAAGGTTGGTCTTATAAGAAAAGGGTAAAATTAATAATAACTTTATAAGACTATTTAAATCATAAAAGCGACCTGAGATATACCGTGTACAATATTTTTCTATGTAGGTGCAGATCAATGAACAAAAATAAAATTTCCTATTCGTAATTAAAAGTCTGCAATATGACAGTATATATAGAGTTCCCACTTTCTAAGTGTAAAGATGTGATACAAGCGAAAAAGAGTTTAAGTAATACGCTAGACGCGATAATTCTACTATAATTACTACAAATAATAATGAAAAATAATAAATAACATAGTAAGTTAATAATTAGAGTAGCTACGCTGCCATCCGGTATCGGATTACACCCAGAATTTTGGCATCGAGGAGTTGGTTAAGCCTTAAGCAACGACTAAGCAACCGAGACTTGATATTTAAAAGTTGGTGGATCTCTAGGTGAAAATTAGAAAGCCCAGGATTGGTATATAAACGTCGGCTTGTGCTTGAGGAAAGAAGAGGAAGCCAAAACTCGATATGAGGTTGGCTTAGACTTGGACCAATGTCGAAAGAAAGATATTTGGTAATCCAATATTTAGCCAAGTTGGGCCTGTTGCCAACAATCAAATCTGCTAACAGACACTCGGTAACTTCTACAGAAGTTCCTACAGCTAATTCATCAACAAATGACACGCAAGCATCAACTCCATTAATAACTAAGCCGTCACCTATTTTTGTCCAAGGTGTAGTTAATTACGACAAGATGCAAAAAACCTAATTGCAATGTGCAGTGCAAAAACCTATCTGACAATGTAGTTAAATTAAATAATTATACGATTTAAAACAATATTATACACCATAACACCAACACCATACTTATCAGATGCAGCAAGACCACCATACAAAGTAGTCATGAAACATGTCTACTCCATCAGAAAAAATAACAGGCTTCGAGGAACTGCCGTATAAAGTAAGCAAAAAGCAAACGAACGCAAGAACCACTTTCAATATTCTTCCTTAAGCTTGAAACATCCAAGAACAATAATGAAATATTGAAAATCTGATTCTTAAAAAATTGGTGGTCAATTTTGAACCCTCAAGGAAAAATACAAAAATAGTGCATTGCACCAAATGCCAGAACTATGGCCATTAAAGAATGTATTACAACCGGAAATACGTGTGTATTAAATACGGAGGGCCGCACGATACCAGAACTTGCAGCAAAACTAGAGATATGCAGTACCAAGAACTACAAAAAAATTCTAACCGAATAGTCGCTCATTAGCTAGATTTCCTCAGCTAACATAAAGAAACTTTCCACTCTTCCAACTCCAACAAAATAACCAACAATTCTCTAATGAACTGTATGCATCCGATTCAGTCTATTCACAAAAAGTGCGAAATTAATCCTACCAGAACTAAAAGCCCCCAACAATTATTCCTTGATGAATTCAAAAACATGTGCAATTAACTTTCTCAATAAAATAACATAATTTTAATTATGCTAAGAACCGGTATTAACAAAATAACTCAATAATGGTCGATTTCCTTCGATTAGCTTTAAGGAATGCCAATGGCAAATAATATTAAACTAGTCTTAGATAATTAAATGTAGTTACTTGAACCTGAGAATCCTAGAAGAAGAAAGTATGTATTCGCGTGACGAGGTTAGGAACAAACGAGCAAAAACTTAGCGTTGATTCTCCTTTGTGTGCAACTTCATCCAGCTTTTGGACGCGCACGTGTAGAGCAACTAATTATTAAAGTAAATTTCCTGGGAATTTCTTAAAAAACAAATTTATTTTTATCACAATATGCCACTCATATTTATTACTGTATAACCGTCTAGGTTTGCACATGCATCATAACAGTCAAACATGGCCATGAAATGCGTACAGAAAAACGAGGATAAAAGAGAAACTGTAGATTATTTTTACAAGGGCATTGAATCATTAATTCCACGTTGTAATAAGTGTATTGACATTAGGGGGAGACTATATTGAAAAATAAAAATTATTACATTTTACCAAGTTTATTTTTTTATATCAGGCAGAGAATTTATGGCGCTTACCTTGTAAATAGAATAATAACTAGAATAATACTAAATAGAACAAATAGAATAGGGCCGGCGATGGACGAGTGGTGTCAGTGCATCACTCGTGTTCCAAGGGTCGTGGGTTCGAATCCCACTTGGGGCGGGGGGGATTTTTCTAATTGGAAAATTCCGCCACCTCAACTATGGATGTGTGTATTCGTGTTGCATGTTAGATGGGGGACAGATGACCTTAGATGTTGGTTCCCCCGTAGTGTAGGCGTGAAGAAAAAACAAATAGAATAGAGATAGATAAAATAAAGAGATAAAAGAGAAGTCTATAACATGTTAACGCGGTATTCTTTTTTTAAATGTATAAACACGTAACATGCCACTAGGGCTCGAGGCCATTAGGGAACCAGGACACTAGGGCGAAGGACAGCAGCTAGTAGTAGTATATTTTTTAGCATTTTTTACTTTAATGTTAATTCAAATCGATTGATTGGTGATTTAATGTGTTTGATTATATAATAAAATATTATATACTTAAATACAGTAATATAAATTAAGCACATTAATTAATCAGATCTAGATTTTAATACCGATAGTATCTAACTTTTCTAAAAAACACAAAAACAATTTTGTAAAATCATAATAAAATTAAACGTACCTACATATATCACAAGTTCTAAATATTTTAATATAAATTTGGGCTAATTTAACGTAAGGCACTGCGTTTACATTATGTTTCTCGGCGTAACTTTTTGTTTTTTAATTTTTTTGGTTGACAAATGGGTATCTTATATCATTGTAAGGGTTTTTCGGGTCGCTAAGTTCAAATTTAATGTCAAACTAGAATCTGGACAGTTGACAGCTGTCAATCGCATGAAAAAAAACAGATTGAAGGAAATTATTTTTTTATAAGGATTTCTCAAGCCGCTGAGTTAAAATCGGCAACGTCGCCGCCGCGCCGGGGCGTTGTTCATAAGTATATTTTTAAGAAACAAAATTATTACAAAAACAAAAAATTCTTAGAATGATCAGTATTGAAATAAATAAGGACGAAAGTAGTAAAACTAAGCCACTACGGCGGCATTTTCTTATGGGATTTAACATGGGCCCAAAAAACTGGATTCACTTCCGGTCTGAGCCCGACCGCTGACGTCATGAACCTTGTATCGAACTTTTGCATCCGCTCCAAAATTTGAAACAGGATGCAGCATCCGGTCCCAAGCATCCGGCCCGAAACACTTTCAGATGCATTCGGTCCAGAAACAGGACACGACATCCGCTCCAAAATTTAACGAACTTTTACATCCGGCCCAAACAGTTTCAAAAGCATCCGGTCCACAGTTGAAACAGGATGCTACATCCGCATCACTTTTAGTACGTACCGCCGAGAGGACACAGGTAAATTTAGTACAAAAAGATGAGGCATTCTCAGGAAAAACATCAGTTCATCACCAAGAATCATTGAAGCAACATCTCAAAGTTCAGTGAAGTACCATAATAAGTAAGTATGATTTTTAATATGTTTTAATTTTTATTACAATATTAATCTTTATTTATTTCGATTCTAATATGTTTAAAATTTTTAATAGTATGTGTTTTAATATTTTTTTTATTATAATATTAATCTTTATTTCGATTTTCAGTGAGTCAACTTGATATGAGCGAGTTCCTGACACAAAGAGCCAATGACCAATACAGCGACAACGCTGTAGATAAATTCCAAACAGCGAAAAAGCGTAAATACAAGGAGTCGAAAGAAGTTAAAGAGGATATGCAACTGAAGAGTTGCAACTCCCAAAGAAGTTTTTGCCTAAACAAATCGAGGACTAAGTACATCGCTACAGGATATTGCCCAAACATCCAATTTGCTCCTATCGTTAAAATTGGGGGTGATAGGCAATCCATAACCTTCCTACCTGAAGACTTTTGAGGATTGATATAAACGTGTGATATCAGAATATTTCGTGAAGCTTGAAGATACAGCGCCTAAATACTTTAAAGGGTGCGAGATCCTATTTACATCATTCAATTCAACGCCAGTAATTAAAATTACTAAAGGTGAGAGAAGCATTACATTAGGCGAACGCTCTTTCGAATATCTTTGGGAGGTCCAGGGTATAATCTCAGGTCATTTAGAACTGCTAAAGACTTCAGGATTTCACACCTATTACAAGAATATACTAATAGCTGCGGTCCAAATCCCGGGAGAATTCTTTAGCACAATCAGGATCTTGATTGCTGATACAGTAAGATCCCATAATACTGTTAGTTTGCTTGAGGTATTGCATATGTATCCTGAACATATTGTTGAAGATCTTCAAAACTATTTTAAACATGTGTAATTTAGGAATAAGAATTCAATGTATATATAAAATTAGATTAAATGCTTTTCTGATAGAATTAAATCGCTTAAAATATGATATCAAAATGTACAAGGGAAACCAACAGATTATAAAATTAATGAAAGATTTAAATGTAAAATAATGTAATTTCAGCTTCTAAATATATCAATAAAAAAATGATCAAACATATAGGTATTTTATTATCATCATTTATATTAATAAATCATTTTTATCTCATTTAGAAAAAACTATTAAAATTGAAAGATAATTAGTTTTTGACTAAAAAGGAAGTTTGCGGTTTTTATTAGAGTAGGCTTATCAACTTCTTCTGTCTTATAATAAAAAGTAAATCATTAAAATTGATCGTTTATATTATTAAAAAATTACTTTATAAAGACCTTATAATAGAAATGAAACACCATTAAAAAATTAAAAGCATTTTATTCAAACTGCATTTCTGAAAAAAGAAATTAAACTACATTAATATGATATATATAAGACAGGAACTTCAATACGTACAGTATTTTTTCTGAAACAAGAAGCATAAATTAGGTTTCAAGTAATTATTTAGAAAACTTTACTTACCACGAACAAAACTCGCGCACCTGGATCAAGCCAGACTTGAGCGCGCAGGGTTCCATTTACTGCGGAATGAATTTTCATGAACTCCTGGAAATTAGCCGGAGTGACTTATGAATTGCAGGGGTACAGATACCCCTGCAGGCTACAATAAAACAACGATAAAAAATAGGTTTTGAGTGAATAGATTGTACTTACAAACATTTCGGACAACCATACCCTAGCCGACTCGGCAATGAGTAGACTTAACTCTTGATCTGACATAATGCTTTAAATGAGGCGTTGTTCGCGAGAATTTACTTAAATACCACGGATATCATATTATCACCTGAGGTTTCCTATGACATAATATTAAAACGGTTTTTAAAAAAAACTAAATGCATTCACTCTAAAATGGAGATTTTTAAAAGCGAAAGAAAAAACATAGATACTATAACAAGGGATGTTACAAGTTCTTGCAACCAGTGTCGATATGGACGTTAAATTATTAACTTCGGAGGAACTTCAAGAATTACCTATAGATTTTTTGAAAAGATATTGCGGGACTGCAGTAGCGAGAAATTTTTATAAATTGCCGAAGCAACTTCAAAATCAGTTAAAGGGATATCAATATTGTACCGAACATTTTACAAAGACAGGTGACGTTGTAGACGGTCCGCCTATTTTAAAAATATACTGTTCAAGATGCCTCCGACAGCAGCCTTACTGTTAACTTTAGCCCGAGTGTACAATGACACCTTAATAGTAGCCTGCCCTCAACAGGCTAGAGAGGCATGGGGATGTTTATACTTTACTGATAGGGGAGCTTGGCCGGAAAAATGGATCCATATGGGCGTAGAATTCCTAAACTATGATCAATGCATATGCACTGCAGATTTCCGTTTGAGAAATAAGAAATCGTTTTTTTTGTATTATAAAATTCGCTTCCTGTTCGCTAACAACCGGAAAGCAGATACCGAATGGACTCCGATTTTATTAAAATTAGAAACTTATCACAGTTAAACTTTTGTAGCGCTGATTGTAATAGCTTCTTTATGTATATTGTTTATGATAAGCTTCGTATGTTCATATTACCTGTATTTGAAATGGAAATAAATGTTTAACTTAACAATAGAGTTAAAAAATATGTTTTTTATTATAAAATTACGTATAATTAAAATTACATATCGTCAGAATCGTCATTTTCTTCGTTTAGCATAGTGAGTGATGACAGCTTCGACAGTAAATTGTACTGTCGTAAGTAAGTTGTACCATCAATTGTTCTAAGATCCCACGATTCGGACATTGAATGCCGAATATAGACATATCTTTAATGTCAGATCGTATCAAGCTGTTTGTGAATTCGGTAAACAAAAACATATGTTTATTATTTATAAAGTACAAGACGCCGTCAGTATATCTGAAAGCTGGAGTCATCTTAGCAGGCAATCCTGGGAATATGTCTGAGATTAATCCTAATTCTTTGGTGACCAAGGAACACTCGTCAAGTTCTGCATAGAGGTCGGTATTATAAAAAATGAGGGTACGCCCGCTGTAAGTGTTCACGGCAGCTCGGATAAAACTATGAGCCGGAAATCCTAGCGCCTCTAAAGTCTTCGGCCAGCCATAAACAGGTCGAAAACTAGGATAATTTATCAGATACACAAGATTGTCTATAAACATAACAACTTGCCCGTTACGCCTTTGATATACGGCATTAATTTTCTTAAAAGGGGGTAGAAATCTAAGCCAGTCAGGAATATAAATTGGGCTTTCAGATTTTCTCTTTCCTAAAGGTATACACCAAACCCATTGATTGTATAGCAGATACATCTTTTTATTCATGATTAGCATAGCATCAAAATCCTTTACCGAGCAAATGTCTATAGGGTTTGGAATTGATACGGCGGCTGAGGTAGTTGTTGTTATTGTAGAAGGAACATCTGACAACGTAGGTGGTCCGTACAAAGCCTGAACTGACCGAACATCATCCTGAGTTAGCGACGTGAGATGTTCATTATAAAAATCATACATTAGCGAATTTTCGTCTTCAGAATGTTGAATGCCTAGAGCGTGACCTATTTCATGCATTAGCACTGTATACAGACTGATTTTTTCAGGTACGTGGGTTAATTCATAATGCCACGGCTCATCAGAGTCCAGGTGTATTTCGGTAGTTGTCTTACCCGCTTCGGGATAATACGTATGAGCTAGAACATTACCGAGCCCGTCCAGATCATGCGGACAATTTTCTCTACTTTCCATACGCATGTGGGCTTTAGTTCTAAAGCTAACTGAGATATTAGGCTTCCCAGTTAAAACTTCTCTAAACTACAGCCCAGAATGACGCTGCCATTCTGCAAATGCGGCAGTAGCTATGTTTATAGGCCCCTGGGTACTAGCATAGAACTTCCATGTTAGTGAAGATTTAGGCCATTTAAAGGGATGCAGGCGGTATCCGAACGGATTATCTTCCAAACCGCATCTAGGCTTTTTTAAAAAATCGAGGGTTGCATTATTTAGCTTACCATCATCGTTAAGACGATGACGTTTTTGAAAAAGTGACAGAGCTGTGATGATACTTCTATCATCGAATGAGGTTATGTTTTCAGTTTTTCCGAGATAACCAAATGGTTGTAGATATTTAACTACATAGCTCACGTCTGTAGCGTAAGAGCTGTGAAGGAGAAGCAGTCCTATGATTACGATCTGCATCGTTCGAAGTCTGAAAGTGCACTAAACTAAATCATACTAAAAGCTTACTAATAAAACAGCGATATTGAAAAAAATCTTTATTATTAACTTTGAATTATTTCATCATATAGGTATTTACAATTATTTATAGTGCAATGACATATATCTAAAATATGATTGAAACAGGCAGGTCTCGAAGGTTACAGCTTGAAATCGTAGTATTATTTATTTGAAATCGTATAATTTAGTCTTGGAAATATCCAAGACACTCATCCCTACGTATACCGGCTTGTTCATGCACACTTCAGTCTTGTTCATCTCTATGAGCACTAAGCTGTCTTCCGGGTCCCCTTGGAGGATGATAGAGCTGTGGAAGTTGGGGGCGGCGATCCTCACTGTAGCTGAATACCGGCCGTCCCATTCCGACACTAGCTTAACTACCTTCCTCTTTCTAACGTCCTCCATGGTTTTTCCTGTAAAAAGTACAATTGGGGCCGGCGGTGGACGAGTGGTGTTAGTGCATCACCCGTGTTCCAAGGGTCGTGGGTTCGAATCTCACTTGGGGCGGCGGGATTTTTCTAATTGGAAAATTCCGTCACCTCAACTATGGATGTGTGTATTCGTGTTGCATGTTAGATGGGGGACAGACGACCTTAGATGTTGGTTCCCCCGTAGTGTAGGCGTAAAATTAAAAAAAAAAGTACAATTAGTTTTTAGTTTTATCGGTATTTAAGTCTATATAGGGCTTCATCCAGGCACTTGCTTGAACTTGCTTGCTTGAACTCTAAGATCCTGTTCACCTTGGTTAGCACATGCCCGTGTTTAAGCGCCTGTTTGAGAGCCCTATAGTGGATGACGTAGCGTTCTTTGTTGTACAGGGTGGTCATCAGCTTTTTCTGTTTCGAGCCTGGGGCTGTGGTGTGAATGGGCAGAATAGGCAGATCTTTGTGCAGGTCGTGGAGGTGTCTGGGGTACTCAATATTTATTTCTAACATATACCCCTTAGACCTTCATTATATCACGGGCTACTTGTGCTGCTGAAAGGACCTTTTTCATCCACTTGAATCCCCCGGTCGGCAGATTTTGACTCATTGCCCACCCGTACAAATTGTTGACGTCGTAGTACATCAGATATGAGGAAGCTGGTATTGTAGTCGGGCATGTATTCATTATTAGCCTTCGCGTACCTAAACAAAAGAAAAAGTTAATTACAAAAGTTTAAATGTAATGCAGTGATATCAAATCACTGCATTGAAAATTTATCAACGATCGAACAGAAACGTTAATACAAATATTTTTACATCGGATACAAATAAAAGAGGGACATCTTATGTCATGGGCATAATTAATATAAGGGGTATAGATAGGGCCACAGTTAGGTTCATTAATACTTAAATTAAAAACTTAAAAATAAAGACTTTATGCAAACATAACCTAGCTTTCTCATGCATAATAATAATAGGTTTCATTTTTAGAAAAAGGATATAAATTAGTTAGATTGCTTGATTATAATCATGTTTATGCAACCCATGTTACATTTGGGACAGTTTCCCACTTGTTAGGAAGAAGTAGTTTCCATATTAAAATTTACACATTACGATGTTTAGCGTCAGATAGATTTTTCTATATTCCAGGAGGCCAGCTCAGTTTCACATTGTTAATTAGCTGAAAATAGATTAATTAGGTCAATTTTATTATGACTGATACTATACAATTAATTTTTGAATTTGTTTACAAGATTTCTGATCACTACAATTAATGAAGGTTTTGAATCCTGTCGTTCGTGTTAATTTGACTTTTATAGACTTTTATCCTGTTTTTTCTCACCATTGTTTCTATGTAAGTTTTTAGAGCATTGTATGCTGGACATTTTGAGCATAATTTGATTAATGTTGATTTTATATTTAAGCTGGCATTTGTACAAGCATCAATTGGTTTATTTATTGCAGTTCGTACTGTAAAAAAAATTATGTTTATATTAAATTGTAAAGATGTCCTTATGAATAAATTAATTGTATTACTTATATCATGCATTCTTGTAACTAGCTTGTAAAGGATGAACCTTGATTTGTTGAATCTTATATGTAATTAGATCGTAATGAGTTTCGTACATTGTCAAGCGTTTTTCTTGAATATCTTCGTTACGATACATTTTGAGACTATGAATGTATTATACTTTATTGATCTTCGTTTCAAGGGCTACAATCCTATAGTAACAAAATTAGGATTAGTGCTGATCCATAAACAGCTGTCCCGGATTAGTGACGTCACAAGCTTGTTCGATCTTCCGCTGTTTTGAAAAAGTTTTATAGTTTTCTTTTGTTCTGGCAGAAACTATATAAGCTGGGGCAAATTGCAACAAAGTCAGTCGATAAAACGTAGAAGGCAGAAGCTATGCCCGGCTCCGGATAAAATATATCTGTAATTTGAGGTTAGATAGTTAATCATATTTTTTGACGCAAATGTCATTGTATAAATAAAGTTAAGTTAAATTTAATTATTGCACAACAATTATTAAAAGTGAATGTTATTGTTTTAAATAAATTCTGATTGAATTTATTTTTTGACATCGATCTACATATCGATATTCATAAACAAGGAATCAGCTGACAGGTTCTGTCACAGTGTTACCACTAAAAGGATTTTTATATAAAAGGGAACTATTTTATAACGTACCAGGTTGGTTAAAATAAATGATCATTGTTATGTTCATAAACAATAATTAATTTATAAAGTTCATCCTCAAATATTAAATTATTTGGTTTAGTTTATTAAGTTCTTTTCAGAATTTATTTGATTTCAGTTAAATAAAACAACAAAATTTCTTTTAAAAAGAATTTATTTTCATTTGACAAATATTTTATTCATAAACAAATTTCTTTTGTGTTGGTTTGTTCAAACGAATGACAGTACTGATCCTATGTCAGATCAATACAATTATTTATAACGTTTGAGCAAACCTGAGAATTTATTTCTCATGTACCAATTGTATGATCTTGAATAACATTTTTTTTATTTTTATTTTAACGTTCCATTTTGATTTTTTATTTTTGTTCGTTAAATAAAGTTTTTGTGTTTTCAATTTTACATATGTGTTTAATTGATGTTAATACAAGCATCCAGCGTTCTTTTCTTTTAAATTCAGAGTTCAGCAGTAGTTGTTCAGCCTGCAGGAGCTTTAGTGCTTACGATATAAGCTTTTCTTTCTCTCCAGGCATAAAAGTATATAAGAGTCTCGTAATTCAAATAATTTATGCTTTACTGAGCAAACCTGAGCTAGCTGAGAGGAATAAAGAAGAATATCTGTGGTGTATTCTCAATTTAATTCACCGTATATAATTTATGCTTATATTTGGAACGGTGGATATTATATTATATTTTATTCTTTCAAAGACACCGCAGTAAGAAAATTGTTAACTTACCTGTTACTACACTGACTTAAGCCTCCTCGGATGCATCGCTCGACAAACATCAACATATCGATATCTCTCAGCAGCTCTAGTTCGACCTGGGTGTACTTTAACATGGCGTCCCAGGTAAGCCCTGGGGCGCTGACGCAGTGAGCTGCATCGAGCTTATATGTTTTCATCGACGTGTCTTGAAAGTTTCCAAAGATGTTTGCGAGCAGTAGGACATCCGTTTTCATGTATAGGTCCGCATAGTCGCCTAGAGTCTGACATTCGAACTCATCCCACACTCGACTAGCGTGGGTGTAGTCCTCATCTGTTATGCCTTACCCCTTTAACTTGGAGAAGAAGTCACGTTTAGGGGGAAGCTGAGGCTCATCAAGACGCTCCCACGAGTCGAGGTACTCGTAGGGGAACACGCCTTTACGGGTCAAGAGTTCGAATTTGTAGTCATCTAAGTCAGGGAATTGCTGCCTAATTATCTTTAACTCGTCCAGGTACGATGCTAGTTTATCGAGGGAGGAAGCCATAAAGCGGAAAGGTCGATAAATCTTAACTTGTTCTCGCTGCCCTCTATCGATTTGGTGAACAAAATGTACTTAGTTTTGTTCACCGGCAGGAGATTGACATTGCCGTCAATTTGTAAAGCTAAGTTTTTGATGATGAATGATGCATCGTACCCGCTGAGATTATGAAACAATACCGGGATGACCCTTTGATCCTGGTAGTTGATGTTACACCGGACGGGGCCCAGTAAGATGGCAGTGATCATGGACTTTGACATCATTATCAGTAAACGGCTTTGAACAGATGTGGCAGGTAGTAGCAGCCTCAAAATCTCGCTCTTCTTGAGGAGTAAAACTCATAGGTTTAATCGTCCTGTAGATAGGTTGTACATCCTCAACGATTTGCTTGAGCTCCTCAATAAACCATTCGCGGCAGTCGGGCCCCCGATGACTTTTGTATTTGCTTTGGGAGGGATCGTAGGAGCTGTGAAAATAGGAGCCTACGCTAAAGGCTTCGTGCTCTTGATAGAGTTCGCTCTGCTTCCCTTTCTGTTTCTTTATCGGTTTTAGTAAAGCCTCGAAGTCCGCATAAATGATGAAGGGTACACGAAGAGCGTCGCTGAGGTTTTTGAATTGTACTATTTTCTCATCCTCCCTAGGCATTCGGACTCGACACTCATTGATCTCCCCGCAATCGATCTCATGAGTTTTCAACCTCTCCTCGCTGAAGAAACTTTGAAGGCAGCGCTCGCAGATGAATTTCTTATATTTGTTAGATGACATTTGTTTGTTAACTAGGCGGCTCAGGTTCTTTATCCAAACCCAATGATATTTTATATCATCCTCATCATAATTCTCATCATACGTACTCTGTATGACGAAGAGGTTGACGTGACGGTCAAGTTTCTTTTTGGTGATGCGGGCTGACACTACTTTATACCCCTTTTTCTGCCGCTCGAGCATGAAGGTATTGACAGAGATGCTGTTGAGCTTCTCAAACTTCTTGACTTGATCGACAGTCATGGGGAACCTGAGGCCTTCGACATTAAGAACCTCAGAATAGTGTGGATAGCTGCTGACTCTTTTGGCTATGTCCCCAGGTGCTGGGTGGAGAGCGGACACAACAGCCCACGCGAAACAAGCCTCATCATCGTTCCTAACGTTGATGCATGCCTGCTTCCTCTCTATGCTGGGCGGCAGGGGTACGTAAGATGAACCCCGAATGGGTTCGTATCTGTAAACATTTGAAATTAATTTTTGAATTCTGAATAAAGAGAAATTATATTACCTGTTTATATTGACAGCGATATTAATGATGGACTTGAGTGCTCATCCGGATTCCCGCTTTTGGAAATCCTCGAGCTGAACAATGATGCTGTCTTGAACATGCTCACCCCACCACTCTTTCAAGTTCGTCTCCGCATCAATTACAACATTTTTGGACTGAAAATGTTTAACGTCCTCTATGGGGCCCTCAGGGGAATCTTTTTCAAAAACGCCGCAGAAGACTGTATTAGCCTTCATCTGGGGCATCTTTTTGAGGGCATGTTTGATGCGGATAGCAAACATGAAGTACGCGTCCTCGAGAAACGTAAGAGGATCTGTGTGCTTCAGGTTCACGATCACCCCCGTCCGAATTCTGCCTTGGAAGGCTGAATTAACTTCCTCCCACCTTATTCTTTGCTTGCGAACTTCTTTAGCTTGATAGCCCGTTCCCTGTACCTGCTGTTTAGCTTTCATGATTGTTCGGCATCCTAAAAAGTAGTAATTAGAAAACTGTGAAAATTTACAAATAATATGCTTACGGAATCGGAATTGGATCGGAAGTAAATTCAGTTTTTTTTTGGGCCCATGTTAAATCCCGTAAGAAAATGCCGCCGTAGTGGCTTAGTTTTACTACTGACGGATACACCAAATAAAAGTTAAAAAAAATTATATGTTGCCATCTCTTTGATCAGGCGGTTGTTTACAATCTTGAGACGAGGCTAAATGATTGCCTGCAGAATGTTTTGTCTACTGCAGTCTATCTAAAGTGAAACGGTGAACGCTTGTTATGTGCAGAAACGAATTTTTGTACATTTTTCGTTCAGTACACAAATTTGTTGCTAGATAACGATCAGTGGCGGCCTGTGCCAAACATTTATAGATTTGTTGCACCCTCAAAGAAGACTTTTGACAGTTGACTTCAAACTACAATGAGTATTTTCGAGGCAATTTACAGAATTATAGGGGTTTTTGGGTCATATAGCAGTCATCATCCGCGACCACATGCACCGCATGATTTGCATGCTCGACACCTTGACAGCTATCAAGTGTCACGATTTCATTAAAATGTCAGAATTTTACACAATGATCTAAAAAATCCTTATAGCATAAATTCAATTCGTATTCAGCGACCCCAAAAAGATAAAGATGTACATTTCTCATGCAAAAAACATTGAAAAACAAAAAAGTTTGCATTAAAAAAATATCTTTAAAAATACTTTTTCATTCTTTTTTAAAGTTTTAAGGGGTGCGCAAAAAATGTATAAAGGTCCACCTACATGTTACACACGTATACTTTTTAAATTGAAGTCTTATTAAGCTGTATAATGTACAATAATTTGTATTTAAAATAATGACGTTTGTATGTGCTTTTTATTGATCACTATGTATTTTACATACCAATCATATTTTTGTATTAAATCTTTTTCACATTACCAATGAATGGTTTTAATAATAATTAGTGTATATAATGTGATTGTTGAATTCCGCGCCCTATTGTTCTCGCGCTCTAACGTCTTCGAACACTCTTCTTAACGGCGTGGAATATATCCTGTTTATGAGAATGGGTACAGATCAAACCGCGTAACAGTTTTAACTGTTGTATTCTTAGAATATAAAACTAAAGGATGGAGCGTAACTACCCCGATCAATGAGCTCTAAAAGTGACGGATATGACGTCATTAGACACCATCTAAATCTGTTTTTCTCTCAAACTCCGACAAATACGAAGAAGAGAATTACATTTCATAAGTAAGTATTCGTTGGTTTAAAATATAATTTTATATTCTAAGATTAATTTCAAAACACTAAGTTTTAAAATTGAGGTTATGTAGTTTATGTGTGCATTTCGAGACAGCGAGAACCGCCAATGGAAATATCTCATTACAAAACCGGAAACATCTACTCCGCCATATTGAGACCCCATCCCGGTCGCATGTGGTAGATGATTATGTTCCTTCCTACAGTTTTACATTCTAAGGTTATGTTACTAATTTGAATGATAACGCATAAATGAATACATTTAACCAGTGTGTAGCGAGATAAAAACCGATCGTTTGTAATCTTGACAGATTATTCTTATATTTTTTCTCACAACGTAGTGGTCAACCTATATAGTCACAACCTAGAAAGACGAGGGCACATTAATTGACTATTATTATAAACTGTATTTATATTTGCAGCTAATGTCATTAGTTATTCTAACAAAGCAAAACAGTTTTGTATTGCCAATACATATTGATATGTTATATTTATTCTAGGGTAAATAAAAAGAAACATTTGAGAAAAGCCCCACGTTATGGAGACATACTGAGACATAATAACCAATATGTTATTTACGTTTTACTAGTACTTGGGGTTTGCAAAATAAATTAAAATTTTGGGAAATTCCCAAGTTAAATTGAAGATGAAAGGTAAATGATAAAATTTTAAAATTGATTTATAATTGGTGTTAATCATTGATACTTGAAACAGACACCCGACAAACACACAGCGGAAATATATACAAACCAAAACATCGAAGAAAAATGCACCGGCTAAATATTTTCTTTAATTCAAAAGCAAGTTCCAAAATTAAGTGAGACTCTTTCAGGCGGGTTGCTACAAATAGGGCACTACTTAAATACCGCTGCAAAATATTATTACCAGAAAAATTCAAATGAATTAATTTATTTATCGCCACACAAACAACCAAATAAAATTTTTTTTAACAAAATTCTCATAATTAAATTTAAAAACAAACAATTAAATTCTGTATCAGCTAAAATTAACTAAAATAAAACAAAATTAATTGAAAGGCAGTTTAATTCTATTTGTCTTATCAATTTCTCTTTCCTTCATTAGCTAAATATTTTTTTATGACTATAACAACAAACAAAATTACTTTACTTAAATTCAAACTACCTAATTTTGGCGCCTTGTTTTAATTACCGTCCTGTACTAGTTAATATATGTAAAAACTGTAGCTGTCATCAGCTTGATTACAATATGTCTACAATGTTCCAAAATTTTCTCTCTCTTGATAGAAAAGTTATTTTGTGATACTGGACAAATCCATAAGTAATAACATCAGATGACTCTTTTCCATAAGGTAAATCCATTAATAAATATGCAGTAAAAAAATCTATTACGTTCCAAACACCAAACTTTTAAACACTTATAACTGAATGTAAAATTTCGTTTCCAAAATAAATTTTTAAGTGCTTATTAAAAATCACATTGTTTAATTAAATTAACTAAACTGCCTATTTATTATTTTCACTCACTAACTTTTAAAGATTTTCACAATTGACAAAAAATGTTAAAATTGTACAAAACTATAATCTCAAAATTTGACACATGTCAACGTTTATAAATTTTCGCGCTTAACCTTAAAAATTTTGAAATTTGCCCCATGAACGTACACACTGGATGAATAATACAAAATTACGGAGAAAGTAACCAGATTTTTGTTTCCTTAAATAGGTTTTGAAGAAACAAAAGCATAATCTGTCATTTATTTGGTGAAATCCACTAAAAACAATTGAATTCATTATAATTAAATTTCTTTTAACAAAATAATTATTTATAAATATTAATAATTGTCAAACCTTATTGCAATTAACTAATTAGTAACAATAAAATTTATTTTTTATAACTAAACTTTAAAAAACTTTTGTATCTTATATTAGCGTATTTCTACAATCGATTCAGGTTTATACGCAAATAAAGTTTTCCTACGTCATCTCTATCATAAATGACACTTTTCCTATTCTTATTTATTGAGAAATTACTAAATACAGCGTGAAATACAAATCTTTTTTTCTATAACCTATATGAAATGTCAGTTGTTAAAAAGATACATTTTTCTCGTTGGGGCTAAAGTACTTGTCGCCCGGATCTACGAGGAAAAAGTAAAATATGTAGTTAGACCACTAGTATAAAATTCATTTTGCTCTTCTCATGTTGCATGACTATCAAGTTCTTTTCAATATTTTATAGTGATTATTAGATTTAAAAAAAATGTTTTTTATACACGGGGAATATTACAGATCTGAGTACTCTGTGTGATCGTCTACCTCCCCTTCGCGTCAGGACACAAACTTAGAAACACAAAAGTAGCTAACAAATAAACAATTTCAATTATATTTAGTAAATCAGAAACTTTTTTAGTGTCAAAAGTTATTAGGGATAGTTCCATTAAACGTCCTACAACATATGCTAAAATTACATAGAAGTTATTCTTTTTAACTTCGAAAACGGCTTTTGAAACTGAATAATTAGATCGTTCATTTAACACAACATGAGTACCTAAAATTGTTTATAGATAGCATGCTTGCCAACTTTTAGCTGTAGCCCCTTTATGTTCAAATAGTAGCGACAACGATTAATCTAGTCGGTGGAGCAAAAGCACCAAAACAATGTTAGGTAAATCTTAGGTTTAATATCAATCATGCACAAAAATAATCACAACTTAACATTAATTTGATAATGGACATATATGTTCTGTGAAAACGACCATATTAATATGATATATACTACTGTAATTTTTCAACAACTTTTTATTGAGTTTCCACAACACCATGGATGTAGTAATTTCTTCTTTCAGGGGTATATAAATTATTTATAGATGGCGTGCTTGCTAGCTTTTTAGTAGAGTCACTGCATCTAGTCACCTAGGCCAGCTGGTCGATCAGAGTAACGCAAACCGCCGCCATATTGGGGTAGATAAGGGTGATTTTTAATAATGGGCAAATTAAAACCACGTTTTACGAGTTTGACATATTAGAGGTTTGATCTTTCAGAATAAGAAAAACCTTTTAAAGTAAACGTGGATTTGATTAATTTCAATACAGAACAAATAATGAACAATTTCGTGGTTCGTTTGCCCCAATATGGCGACAGTTTGCGGTACTCTGATCGACCAGCTGGC
The DNA here is from genome assembly GCA_929113105.1 of Agrypnus murinus. Lineage (NCBI taxonomy): Eukaryota > Metazoa > Arthropoda > Insecta > Coleoptera > Elateridae > Agrypnus > Agrypnus murinus. Next base: position 67,827,505 of record OV816029.1, on the reverse strand, counting down.
CTAGGTGACTCAGGTGAGATTCAGAGACTCGACTTTTTAGTAGAATCACTGCATCTAGCTACCTAGGCCAGCTCATCGGATCAATCATTGTCGCTACTATTTGAAAATAAAAGGGCTATATTTTTAGCTAGAGACCCTTCAATTAGAGTCTGACCAATGCGTTGCCAAGGTGTTCGGCATTTTATATCACAATATTTTTGATATAATATTTTGATTTTGACATCTTAATTATAATGTAATTTTACTGGTAAATATGTTTTATATACACAACCCACTGTTTCGTGATTTTTAATTAGTCAAATACTGTTTACATGCGTGCCAACGTTTGGTCGTGTAACTATTTCTGTAAATCTTTCCCAATTTGACCGCCTGGAGGTCAAACGGTTAATTTTTAGGGTTGTGCCCATGGAGACTTTTGATCATAAAGCCACTAGGTAAAACATATCAAAAAAGCAGCCAATTCCACCGAAATCCAATTTCCATAAGATTTGTGCGGTATTTTCCCAATTTGACCTCGTGGAGGTCAAACGGTTAATTTTTGAGGGTTGTGCCCCTGGAGACTTTTGATCACAAAGCCACCAGCTACAACATATCAAAAATTCAGCTAATTCCACCGAGATCAAAATTTCCATTAGGTTGGTGCGGGATCCTTTGATAACTTCGTTAAAATTAGTTTTTTGAAAAAAATCTCGAAGTGGTATAGCGATTTTAATTACTTGACGTTATACAACCCCTACTTAACAAGGTCTACCAACCACATAGTGACGTCACGACAAAGAGGAAATCCCCGAATCTTTTATTTCTCATTTTGCATTCAAATTTTAACTAATAGACTGTCTTATTATTTCACCAAAAATAAAAGATCTCCCATAATCTTAATTAAGAATTTGTTTTTATTTGACAGGGACCTATTTTCGTATGAAAATTTTACCGTAAATATAAAATATTAACTTGTGTTTATGTATTTGCAATTAAATATCTTTAAAATAAAATGTTTGTACTAGTTAGGCTAAATCGATGGTAATAGGATGTGCAAAATAACTGAGAGGATAGGAATCTTAAATCAAATGGCGGTGATAACGCGTAAATAATAATCAGAAAATCAACGTTAAAGTTGCTAGTTTGATGTTAGATTGTTAGGTTACAGATATACTTGACAGAAAGATTTTATAATTCTTATGTGTTTTTGCGAAGCTTTTGTAAAGAAAACCCATTGGTCGCGAGGATCTTGGGTGTTTTAAATTTACTAAACCTTCTTTGGTATAATTTCTACTGTTAAGACGCCAGAGCACCAACAGTTATATCAAACAATGATTATACTCTTTAATAAAACTTGTTAGCATCTTACGAAACAGGTAAAAAGCAAACCATATAAAAGCTAATAACTCACTACAGAATAATTCGATAGCATACAATTTTCTCGATGAATTTTATGAATCCACTTTCTTGTGATTTGTCGTCTTTCGGAAACTTAAACACGTGCATTTTGTGTTTTTCATTGTAATTACCGTTGCACAGGGTACACAATAACACAACACTTGTTTACTTTATTAGTACTACATTATATTAATTATACAAGCATAACAAGCGCATAGTGGTACGTAAGAAACTTGCAGCTCCACCGAGAAACAGGAATACTGACAGTGGAAGAATTCGTAAAGAAAACAGCCCAAAAATGTTATGATAACATAAATCAATGCAGTGGTGCGGTTCACTTCAACTTAGGCACTGAACACTTACACACCAGACTTAAAAGGAAGTTACCTATTGACGTCCTAAATAATAAGAATAACTAATTTAGCTGTCAATATTATAATGAACTATATATTTTAGTGATATAAATGTTAATTATCTTTTAACCTTGCCATGTAATAGCAAATGTAATGCTGATCTGGCATAATTCCTATTACAAAAAATACAAGCTAATAATATGCTACACATATAAAAATTACAATGCACCAGCCAACACAATTACACATTTGACATAATACTATTATAGTTTATTTCTTTTGTTTGTCGTTTGTTTTTGCCTTTAGCATATGACGTCACTATGACGTTTACAATATGTTGTGAGGGGTTAGTTAGATAGGTGGTGTTGGCTATACTGTACCATTTTCAACTTGTTATGTCATTTGTTTTTAAAGAAATAACGTCATCGATATTTTTTTATGACAACCTATATTTTTTATTGTCGTTTCGGTAGTACTTTTTATTATCTTTTCAACTGTATACAATTTTCAATATGTTACATTTGAAAAAATTGAGAAAAACTGCCCTTCGAATATTAAAAATTCTTTAAATTTGCAAAATGAATTGTACTTCTTTCTATGTGTATAAAAATCGACCAATTAATTTAAAAGACCTCAAGCAAAGAATTCGACATGAGATTAGATTAATATTAACTGAAACTCTTCAGTTAATATTAAACAATAGTTTAGTCCCTAGACATACGATTTTCTTAAAATTTTGGGAAAATAGTTCAAATACTATGAAACTTAAGTGGTATTATTTTGATTAATTTTGAATGTACAGTTTCTCCAAAATTAATTTTTCACGTATAACATGTGAAATAATTTAATTAAAAAAAATTTTTTCAAAACAAATTAGGTAAGCAAGTTTTTAACATTCCTAGACTATTAACTTAAAACCAAGTTATCACATTATTATATTATTTATTAAACAAACAACACACGTTTTTTGGGTACACTTGGACCTTAAGGGTATTTAATTTCTGACTTGATGTAAAGCACACACACACACTTTTAAATATCAAATTTAAACATTTGATGGACAGTTGAGAGTCAATAGGGGAACAAGAAATTCGTTACCGTTCTAAGGTCGTGTCACTAAGAAGACAATATATACGTAGGTGCGTATATCAGTGGCGTGCGGTCCATGGAAGCAATGGAAGCAATGCTTCCCTTGAGAATTTATTAAAAATAAAAACCAATGCTAACAAAAATATTTTTATAAAATTATAGTTACCGTTTATTTAAATTTATAATATTTAATCAAATTAAAGTTCAATATCAATTCCGTACAGCAAAAAGTATGATTATTTAGAGTACTATTTTAAATTAGACTCATTAAACTTGCACGGAAAGGTAATACCGATTCAAATGTGTTACATATACTGCATATAAGCACTGATTTCGTTGCTTATAACTGCTCTTCTCTTAACCTTGATTAGCGGGCATGGTGATACAGACAATAATGCGGCTAATATTGTTTGGTCGTTATTTTTAGTGTGCTTCGTGCCCAAATGTTTATTTATTATAATTTGGTTATTTGCTCGGTTTAGTGTTTGTTAAATTTAATGTTACTTAAGTAATGTAAATCTACGAATGAGACTGTATTTTGTCACATCTTATTATTTCAATTTATATAAGTTAGATTTTTTCAAGACAAATAATTCTATTTAGTTTGCTCTGTATGCAAATTTAAAACTGCATTATCGTCATGACTGCAAATTCAGCTGCTTCGGTGGAAGGTTCGAGTACTTCTGATACATCCGAATCGGGACGATTTTTTTTAGTTCAGTTTGTAAATTATTAATAAAGAATTTTTTGCATACAGTTTTGGAGAGAAATTACAAATTATTGAGAAAGGCAGATCAAAATCAGAACTTTCAAATTTAACAACAAAGATTAAAACCTGCACCGGTATTTTGCTAAAAAAAGACAGGAAAATCGAGTTGCATTATAAATACACAGTAGTAATTTTTTAAAATAAAGAATAATAATCAACAAATTCCATAAGTATAAAGTGTAAAAGTTCTTCTTTGAAAACATTTTAAGCTTAATAATTATAACACTGTTTTTTTTATTGTAGCTAGCAGGTGCGGATCCAGAGAATTATTTTGAGGGGGAAATCTTTGGAAAAATAATTGTTTAAATAAATAATAATTAAACAAACATTATTTGTTTCTATTCTATGTATACTTGTTTTTAAATTTGGGGGGAATTTCCCCCATCGAATTCCATGAATTCGCGCCTGTACCTAGGTATATTAAAATTAAAATCGTGGTTGCTTCCCTAGCCTAAATTCTCACCGCACGCCACTGGCGTATATACATATTAAGTCGAAATAATAATGAGTGTGAAAAATAGAAATTTTTGGTAGCTAAATAAAGTGCTCATTAGAACGGAGGTAATGCCAGTTAATTATTATGATTAGTTAAGATAACTATGAAACTTTATACAAATTAGATCTTTGCAATTCTAAATTGGAGGGGATAAGTATCATCATTTAATGTACAGTTGGTTGTAGTGTTGTGTCCTATGTTTTTTTTAATTAATTTAGTAACGCATTAGAAAACTCAAGCACGTGCTTACTTGATTTGTGGAAGTGTATGACATTTCATTGAAACTAATTGTACATTTTTAAAACTCCGAAAATTAAGAAGAGTTTAAACATCTTTATAAAAAATGTTTATTCAAAATGGTATTCAAAGATTTAAATAGGGAAACTTATATTTACGAAATTACACAATACCTATATTTTTAGAAAAATAAATCTACAATCAAATAAAAATCGAGTAAAGCTGAGAAGACAATAAGGCAACAAATAACAACGGCCTCGGTAATATGTATGTACTAACACTGTTGTAATAAATTTTGTCTCCTTTTAACGATATTTCCCCCAAAATATCTTTATTGTGCAATTAATTTATTTCCACTAATGGCCATCTAGATTATCCAGAAAGAATTCATTGCTGTGTGAATATAGAGAAATCCCCAAAAACCAGTAAAATCTTCGATTATGCTTTCTCTTCATGTAACTGTAAATCTGTTTTGGTCGTTTAGTTTATTTTATGACCTTTGGGAATTAAATGTTCGTTTAAAACATGAAACTGATTTGTTTCAATAATAGTCTTTTCCAGTTTACTAGAAACGAAAAACAGGAAAAAGGAAATGGTTTATGCGAACTCAGGAATGAGTATAATATCAATTTTGAGTATACAGTACTGAATGTTAAGTTTTTATTTTTTTTATTATTGTAAACTAGCAATAAATATTTTATTACTCCTCCAATAAGTTCAAATACCTAAAAATATAAAATCGATTCGATACAGAATTCCGTACACATTTCTCTCTCTCTACATTTCTGTAAATATTCCAAACACGCTTGGAAGAGAATTTTTGATTTCTTCTGTAATCCTAAAAAAAATTCGTATTATTTGTTCAGTTGAACGCTTAGTTATGTAACATCTCTAAAAACAACATGCATTGGAGAGCAAGTGCTGAAATCTTTTGTTCAACAGGTTATGAATGTTTTATGAAATATTTTTTTGCTAACATCGTGTACGTTTTATGCTATTCCTTTTCGCATAAAAATTAACCAATACATGAATACTACTAGCTGATATTGTACATGTTATATGTGAGTGGATTATAAAAAAATAAACGCGAAAGTTAAAACGTTACGCGCAAAACAAGGGGCTTAAGAGTTTCTTTGAAGTTTCAGCTAAATTGAAAAAGCAATATTATGAAATGGAATGAATGTATTTAAATTGTGGGGATTATTTCAAGAATGCGTAATAATTGCGTGTGTGTGTAATAGTGTGTTTACACAAACGACATTTTGTTTGACCTGTACATATCTACATATGAATTTGTGAATTGCTAACGCGTTTTATTTTAACTAACCGCTTTTTAAATGTGTAAAATTGAACATAAAATTTGGATAAATTGTTATTGATTGTTCAGTTTTCCTATTAGGATTTGAACGAATGCTATAGGAAATTACTAGGTTATGTGTATATTTCAATTTTTCAAAACATGTAAATGTACACTCACTGTCTAGTTACTTAACAAATCATTTAAATCCAGCGTCACAATACGTACAGTTGCGGCTGAAAAACTTTCAACGGTAATTTATCAAGTTAACGCATTTTTCTGATATTCACATCGTATAAAGCTGGCTTGTATGCTATTTATGACATATCAAATGAATAAAAGTGACGTCATTATGAGAATGTAAAAGTCGAAATTACGCAGTCGCAATTGACCGTTGAAGATTTTTCGGGCGCAACTGTACATTGAAACGATAGTTATTTTATCACAAAACAAAACAAAACGAAACAGATTACTTTAACTTCAAAAAATCTTACACAAACTGTACAACACAAAATATTTAATACTTACTGTACAATTCAAGATTTCCTCGGCTTGAGATATCTACACTGGAAATTTAAATTCAGGTAGCAGGTATTGTTTCCATAGCTCATAAATTATAAAAGAAATGGGTTATAGGTTTAAAGACACAAGAAAATGCATATTGTTGAGCGCCATCTGTTTAGCAAAGTCCAGGAATTTTATAAAGATAATGACCCGATGCTCGCAAACAGAAATCGACATTAGATCTATTAAATTTAATTCAAATATTAGTCATAATCAGTTATGTCAAAGTTAGGTTGAATAAAAATATTTAAAGACTTTCATAAATATATGGTCCTATAATATTCGGTTTAGTTAATTTTAATTATAGACTTGAATTATGACATTGATAAATGAAAATAAAAAATAAGAAATTTCTAAATAAAACATTGTTACAAGTTTAAATATAAATAAATGATACCCAACGTAAGAATCCTTAACGACAGCAAAATAATGCACATCAAAAAGTGGTCAAAAATATTCGATACAAAAATAATAGTTCAACTTACATTAACATTACCCAAAAATTAAATCCATACCTTATCCAAATAGTTCAATTCAACTTCACCTTATAAAGCAATTGAAACAATATTGCCTTTCCTATCAGAACAAACACTAATCACCAAACTTGACCGCTTGATGGAATTGCAGGAATCTTGAAGTCACCTTACTGATGCCGCACTGAATTCGAACCAAGGAATTAAAGCTCACAACAACTGTCTCTCATTAGAACTAATGTTTAATAAAGTTCACCTTTTCTTAATTATTAATTATTTATTAAAAATATTTTTCTTTATTAGATATAACTCCACACTTAAATGTATCATTTAAGAATTATTTAGTTCTAAATCTACCGATTTTAAATTATTTTAAAACGGAATCCTGTAAAAACTTGCTTCACGATAAGTCAACTTCGGTAAATATAACTGTTATTTCGATCAAACAAAATCATTCAACAAACTGAAATGTAGCCTCCAATATATACTGCACTTTGTCGATAAGTCGATAACTCACACGGAATGAATTATTAGGATTCGTTAAAATATTCGCGATACGAAATTAATCACTGAAATTCCTGCAATTTTATCGATGATTAAACACACAACTAAAAATTGGGATAGTGCCAAAAGTAATCAACCCTCATACAACTCTCTTCACGGAGAAAGCGCGCGGCCTCCCGCGTGGCAAACGTCACTTCGCTCGGCTGTGAATTCAACCAGCCCCTATCTTAAACTATCTTCGACTGACTCTCTGAACTAAAAACTATTTCGCGGTGGAATGATTGTTTGGGGGTCGAAAATTTGAATAATCCAATAGAAATATAGCGGGATTTACATTAGACAATAAAGTACGTTTACGTCATTTTGTTCTAGAATAAGTTTCCAACGAGAACTTACGAGGATTCCCTTCTGAATCTGTACATTATACTTGCAAGTGGCTGTCTAGACAATTTTATTCTAGAAGGTCCCGTTTGACGGCATTTTGTTTACTAGAAGAGATTTCAACCCAGTATGCTTTAAAGCTGTAAATTCGAACTTTCATACGTTTTAACCATAAGGAATTTTTTGTTAAAGCCAATATTAGATTTTAGCCCTTATAAGCTTGGAATTTAAAATAATTTTATTCTAGAACATTCTATATCTCGGAAAAGAAGCATTTGGTTAATGAGGGAACGCCCTCAAATAAACACTCACATCAATAAAAATTCTGCTAAAATATAAGATATTGCTTACGAATATGTTTCGAGGTGACTCTTTTGTACTTGGAGGAAACATTAATTTAGCTAAATGTAATATTTGCAGTTCCGTCATAATTGAATTTTCCTAAATTGCCAGGACCGTACTAAAATTCCTTTAGTATTTATTAGTTTCAAAAAACGTAACGTTACAACATGCTACGTATTGGTATGTATAGAAAGAAAATGATGATCACGCACCATAGCCTTTCCCAGACGTTCCCAGGTTTATAATTCTTTGTTCCGTAGAAGAAAAACATTAACAGAATCCATTTGGTTCTAATTTATGATTTCCTGTACGTGTTCTTTAGTAGGTTTTGGAAGAATAAACTCTCGATTCCAGTGTATCAAATTATTGTCAATACTGCATATTTCAATTGCGGGTGAAGTCCCTTCATTTCAAATATTCTTTGTTCCGAAATAATAATCTTTGATTGGCTTGTGAAAGCCACGTTGTTTCGTTATTGGCCAATTTAAAATATCCCTCTTAAAAATTATTCGACATTATATAAAATTCAGATCCTTTTTAGTTAGATTTAGTTTAGAGTTTTTAACAAGACGGTCGAAGAGAACCATCAAAGAGGCTGGTGCCTCAAGGCTTTTCCAGGCGCTTCGCGCTCCGGGGATATCTAAAGAGGGTCGTTACAATGAATGTATGCCCTTATTAATAAATATTTAGTTCGAAATTAGTGAATTTGACAAAATATTCCGTACTATTGTTTATGCCTCAATTTAAGTTAGTATTATACCGTACCGACTTCGGTGTTTGGAAATTGATCCAATATAAGAATTGTTTCGCAAAGTTTCGTTAGATTAACAAAGAAAATAATACTGTCTTGCCGTATAGAAAAATTAAGTATTATTCCGTATTACCGATTAAGGATTTTTTAAGCAACCTTCAAGTATACAGTTCTTCAGGACAGTTACCGTTATAATTCTTGAGAATTTGTTCCGTTTGGAAGTTATTGCAAATAATTATGTTAAAGTTCCACGAACCTCGTTAAGATAATATAGTTCAAAATTCAAGAAAATAATGAAATGTTCCCGCAACTACCAGATCAGCAGTTTGTTATTGTGTGTTGTGTAAGGTCATTATTGTTTTTATAGTGTATTGTGTTTGAAGTATTCCGTTTGTGTAAGAAATTTTTATGAAAATTATACATGATTAAAGAAAATGTTGTAAGGTGTTGATTTTTTAATTAAGTTTTTATGGAAAATTTACTTGGGATCCCGAAATTTAATGAATTCACTTAATAGGAATAATAACTTGTTGATTATGATGTGCATTGTATTTCCAATTTTTTTATTAATTTCAATTTTTTTATGTTTCAATAAATAGATTTTAAATTAATTTATCGCTTCATATAGTTAGGCTCAACGAACTGCTGATTTTTTTTGTCAATTAAGTTTTTATTATTGTTTGATAAATGTTTGATTAATTTAACGTCAAATTTAAATGAGAAGTTATTCCCTTAGCTGATGACTTCCCGAAAATTTTTCTAAATCTAAAAACATTCTCAATTTGGTAGCGCCCACTATATTTTTATTTTTTTGTTTGCTCCTGATTCCATTAATTAATCAAAAGCTTTTGGGGTTAACATCCACACCTGAATTTAAATTTGCATAATTAGAGATCTCAGCCGGAATATTTTAGTACAGTAAGTGTTTAGTGATTTGAATTTTTTATTAAGACTATAGTGACAGTCCATTGTGGGACTTTTAAATTAGTGTTTGGGAATTCAGAGTAAAAAAAAAGCGTTGCTACAACATATACTAAATAAGCAGTACAAAAGTCAGATAATCACCTTGTCAACTAAGGCAGATTCTAGATTTATCCTACATGTAAAAGAATATATTAAAGTTACTCACCAGGTTGGACACTAGATCATATGATGAAATAAATAAAGATTATTAAAAGTTTCACAGTTTTATTAAAATATACCTGACAATATTGTTTCGACAGCTATGCTGTCATTATCAAAGGTAATATAATTATAAACAAACACGTCGCTAAGGTAGATACAAAATAGGTAACTAGATAAAATAATAATAATAATAATAAAAATTAATAATAAAAATCATAATTAAACATCTAATACTTCCAGTAACGGAGAATTACTGAGCTCAAGTTGTTCATTCATTAAAGGTACCCTGAGTTTGTGTTTGTATATCTCAAAGGCTTCTAAAATGTCTAATTTGCGTTTGTTATTACAAAAATGTAGGAATTTAATATTATTTTGAGGAGTCATTGTGTGATTTTGTTCTAAAAGGTGTTTGGCGTAATTCGATTTTTCAGGATGTTTATTTTTGTAATGACGTACGTGTTCTTTATATCTTATGTCAAAATTTCGAAGTGTTTGTCCAATATATACCGAACTACAAAAAGAACAATTTAAACGGTAAATGCCCGATTTCATGATATCATGTGTTCTGTCTTTAGCATTAAATAAAAATGAAAAAGTGTTAGTGTTGGTTTTAAATGTTATTTTATAATTGTTGGTTTTTCTTAGTATATGTGCAATTTTTTCTGATATTTTATAATAATACAACTAGATCATATGGATGAATTCAGAAACTAAACTGCTTGTTTCTCGTGGCGAACCTGTTTATATACAGTATTTCTATTTATACGTTTCTGACTAAGCAAATTGCAGAGGCCGTAAATCAGCGACTTGACAGTGTGTGCAACCGTTTAGGGTAGCCCGTGGCAGGGTTACACGCGTTGCTAGTTGTTCTTTTTCTGTAGAATATGGCTAAGAGCGGATGCAGGTGGCCAGCCGCCTGTATGATAGGTTATTAATATCAACAAGCTTGATCGAGGTTGGAAATATGTGTGCAACCTAGTTGAACATTTATACTACTATCGAATGCAAAAGTTCTGGGCCATGAATTTGAATGCGCATAGCACAACAACTAACCGCTCAAATTCATTCAAACAAAAACAGTTAGACGATTTGTTTTTTGTATAAGATAGTTGTAAAATTATCTGATTTTGGTTTTGAATTTTCGCAAATTGTATTATAAAAGGTTTGTGTTTTGAGAGTTTTGACGTAAAGCATGTCTTTAATAATTAATATTTTAATAACTAATCGACGTAACTAATTAAATGTAATTTTATATGAAAGTAGCTAGCAGTGTTGTGTGTGTGTAGGAATTTTTGTAATTTGATATCTGTAATTCTTCTTAAGTTATTATTTGAAATAGAGGGTAATGCATTTTGGTGACAACACGGCAAGAAATCTTGAAATTATTCACGAATGAATTAATAAATATTTCTTTAAATAATGAATAATTTAATTTCGAAGTATTCTACTTGTGGCAATATGCTTTCTGACTAATTAGACCACACTGGATCCATATCTGTGGTTACTTTTACCATAACTGGTTGTTATTCTGGTTCGTAAGATACGCAGATCACGTGACTCAAATAAACATTTATTTCGAACGCCCATGCGATACTGGTTCTAAATATACCGCGTGTCTTATACATCGTAGAACATACACTTTAATAAATGTAAGATTTATTAATATATTGGAAGTATTCTATGAAAACAATAAAATTTGCGTTAAACACCTACGTCATTAGAATTAGCTGATGTAAGAGACAGCTATTGATATTAGTCAGCGCATAAATGACAATGTACGATCAATTTCTTTAAAACGTTAAAATGACATTGAGATATGGCAACACCGTTTTGTATCTATGTTTAGTCCCTAACGTAACTATATACAACACTGAAAAATAATTATTGTTAGAAGTTGTTTTTCTAAAGGCTGATAATGTTTAATGTCTTATTTACTGAGAGTCAGCTATCGTTATTCTATATGTAGGTTGTAACTAACAAAAATACAAATTTGTAATAATATTAATTATTCCCTTTTATAATCCCCTGGAAAAGTGCATATTGTTATCACCTGGATATACATTACAAAAGTTATAGAAATGCTTCTGCCTTATTTACACGTTGTTTGACGACAAACCTATTCCTAGAGTAAGAATTGGCAGTGTTAATTTAAGAACATATCACGATGTCATGCTACAGAATTATGATCAAAAGGTTGAAATACACGTATCAGCTGCAGCAAATGCAAAAATATAAGTGCGAGGCAAACAATCAGTGATACTGAGTTAGTAATGCTAGGTTCACAGAATCAAGAAAAAGTAAATATGGATCTTCGAGTGTTTATCGCAATTAGTGATGTCGAAGATCATTGTTATTATTATATTTGGCATCTTATGTTCTAAAATAACGGTCCTTTTCAGTGCCACAGCTTTTATTAAATTGGAGCACTGATAACTTTACAGTTACACAACAGTTTCCACCTATAAGTGATGTAAATAAAGCTGCATAAGTTAAATTTCTTGGGCATCGAAGAATCAATTTCAATTTAACATAAACATAATGATTCATTTAACATAATGAAGCAGTGCATTGTTTAATCAAGAGAAGACAAAGAATACGTTGTACCTCAAATTTAAAAAATGTACATGTAAGTACAAGTTAGGAAAAATTTTAAAAAGTTCATACTTTCTGCAAGCATATTTTGATTCGTATTCACTACTTACCCAATCAAACACAAGCACATTAAGCATGCATATGTACTATGCTACTATTATACTAGCAAATAGACCTGTTATTAGTGACAAAATTTTCACTGGATCTGACTTTTCGCGACGACCTTATCGTATGATTTTTCCGGGCACTCCAATGTTGTACAAAATGCATCATTTTGCATCAAGTTTACATCAAGCAAACTATTTGATTTCATCATAATAATGTAACCTGCTCAAATTCTCAATTTTATAATAATACAACTTTAAATGCATTAACAGCAAATAATCTCAGTACGGCCCTGTGCAGTTCAACATATTTTAGTTGGGTAAAGACTGCAAACTTTGCTTTATATTAAATAATGCTTTTTCATGTATTAAAAGTCACCTTTATATGTTTACACAAAACAAAATCCCTTCTGAAACAAAATACAGATATTACGAAGTAAGCAAAGTTTAGTTGGTGTGAAAGGTCACCTCAAGACGTTCCCATAGTTATAAAAGTTATTTCGTAGAAAAGAACTTTGATAAAACTTAATTTATAAATATTTTAAATACCGCCTTTCTTAGGGTTTCAAAAGATTTCAGTTCCTAAAATGCATTTAGTTTTTATTTATGGTTTCTTGTTCATGCTTATCGACATTGTGCATAAACAAATTCTCCTGAATACAGATGAAGAAAAAAGCTTAAGACCACGTGTTAAATATCAAATTACATCCTAAGATGCAAATTTTAAATGGGTAAAGCCCCGTGAATTCAAATAAATTTGCTCTAGAAGAATGTGACGCGGTACCTCCTATTGGATTAAAAAATATCACGCTGTTTTATAATTGGCTGGTTTAAACTTCCCTTTCTTAAAAAAAAATAATAGCGCGATGATAGTTTTCGAATTTTCCAGTCAGTCAGTAAAATGCACTCGAATACAGTTTAGGGGTAGGCGGCCTGGACCCATTGCGGGCCTCCACTACGAGTGGCGAAAGTCCGCCAAGTGAGATGAGTTAATTCTCGTTCGAGTATGTTTTGTTCTTACCGTTCCATTTGTTTATCGTAAAATTATAAACTAATTGTTTTATACTGCCGTTTGGTTCTTCGGGTTGTTAAACTTAGTAATTAACTTACAGATTTCCAGTACAGTTTAGCCCGATGGTTAATAATTTTAACCAATATTAACGTATGCAGTTAGTTGATCACTACGAAGTGAATTTAATTTTAAATTGAACTTTAAAGTCTAACATTTCGTTTTATCAATTTGTGAACCATTATAGTGTGTTGTTAATTGACATTTTGCGTAAAGACTCCAATAATATATTGAAATTTTTCCGGTAATTTATCGTAGTAATAAATAAATATTTTGAAAGTGTAAGAAGTTTACAACCATTTTCACGCAACATTTAAGTAATTTTAAGAATTTATTACAAATGACAATTATTGCAAATAATTATGTTAAAGTCAACGAATCTCGTTAAGATGAAACAGTTCAAAATTAAAAAGTGTTCCCGCAACGCTCCAGGTCAGCGGTTTGTTATTGTGTTTGTGTAAGGTCATTATTGTTTTTAATTATAGTGTATTGTGTTTGAAGTTTTCCGTTTCTGCAAGGAATTTTTATGAAAATTATGTTGGATTAAAGAAAATGTTTCAAGGTATTGATTGTTTAATTAAGTTTTTTATGTAAAATTTATTTGGAATCCCGAAATTAATTAACTTCTAGGAATGATAACTTTTTGATTTTGATATTTCCAATTTTTTATTTTTCGTTTATGTTTCAATATACAGATTTCAAATTTATTTATTGATTAATCTAGTTAGGCTTAAAGAACTGCTGATGTTTTTCGTCAATTAAGATTTTTATTGTTTGATAAATATTTGATTAACTTAACGTCAAATTTAAATGGGAAGTTATTCCCAAACTGATGACTTCTCGAATTCTTTTTTAAATCTAATAACATCCTCAGTTTTGGTGGCGCGCAACATGTTTTTATTTGTTCCTGACTCCATTAATTAATTGGGAGCGTTTGGAGTTAACACCCACACCTGTATTTAAATCTGCATAATTAGAAATCTCATCCGGTGCATATAGTACAGTAAGTATTTAGTGATTTGAGTTTTTTTATTAAGGCTACAGTGAAGTCTATCGGGCGGCGTATAGTTTTTTGTTTTGTTTTGAGAAATTAAGGGAAGTTACAATGACAGTCCATCGTGGGACTCAATTTTTTTAGAGTGTTACAATAAAAGAGCCGATAGTAAGTGCCTTATGTCGTACAAATGAATAACATAGCTATTTTTTAGATCTCTATGAACTCCACTTTTCAATGAACTGATCAAAACTCGATGTGTAGGAACATGATAAAAATCAGAAAAAGTGAAAAGTAAACGTTTACACTATTCCTATATTTTTTTAATCCTTAATTTGTCTATGTTCCCAAGAGAGTACAAGGGACTAATTAATGTCATACTGATCAGCATTCATTGTTTATAATAATTATAATACTTACTCGTATGTTAGAGATGCGAAGTTTCTAATCAGGGGTTTTATTATAATTAACATTTTTCAATGTTATTTATGAGAACTTTTACTATGTGACTTGATTTCAATTATGTTCCCGACATCACTCCTAATTTCTTTAGCTCATTGAAAAAAGCTTATAGAAATCTATAAAATAAATATCAGCGATGCTATACCGTGCGCACATTTACTGTGGCCGTTGGTGTAATTGCTTACTTAAAACTGTAGGTTTACTTCATACAAAAAAAAATGCTTACCAGTTGCTATTATTTGAACAATTTCATTTATTTACGAACTGTTAACTACCGATTTAATCATGTTATGATTGCAATAAAAAATAATGAAATTTTGTAATTCTTATATTTAACAAAAATGAAACATGTTTTTACATTTTTATAATTTAATAATATATTATTTTGACGAATACATGATAGCCCAAGTAAATATTACCGACAATAAAAAAAGAAGCTGTCGGGTGGCAACGCATCTAGCAACAACATAATTATGTAGTCGTTACCTTTATACAGAATTTTTACTGCAAAGTCTAATATAAGTTTTTATATTTGCGTGTCCTAATGGCTTCATTAGGACACACATTTTGCGTGTCCTAATGAAATTTTTTAGAATACTGGAAACAGTAACATTTTATTTTTTAAAGTTGATATCACTGTTAGACAGCTGTTCTTAGAATGTCAAACTTATGTTATTTACGCAGTGAACTCTTATAACTGGAATGCAACGCTTGCGAATCTAGTATTACAGGCTACATAAATGCGCTTAATAATAATTAGTCTTAATAAGGGCGTAACAGTTTTTACTTTATTATTAACGAAATTGTAAAGATTGATACCGACATCGTAAGGATGCATTGTGTATCTGCAATTAATAGCTCACGATAAACTTAATGTCATAAAATTAAATTTTATAAAATTATACATATATCTTTACCTTATAAGTTATAATATCCAAAAGATCCAATGAATAATTATTTTGGTTAACAAAAATCATTCTTTGCTGAAAATACTATTGCATTTATAGTTACCTCATTAATTCCTTTAACAAACAAGGTGTTTATTCTATGAAATGAAATATAATTATTCTTATTTCATCCAAGTTTTTAATTCATTAAGTAGCAATTATTTATGTCACAAATATATTATAATCTACTTTGAATTTATAATAATTTTCAACAGTACGTATAATACACCTGGCAAATTTGAACGAGGTCCTGCTGCTTGGCGTTGTGTGTATCAGATAAGAATGGGAATTTCTACGTCACGCGGATTACCTAAAGTTAAGCAAGGTTATGTAAAAAACAAAATTGCATAATTTCTAGTGTTGCCAACTGCTATGCTACTTACCAAAATATCCCTAACAAATTTTATTTAAAACTAAGTAATTTTTTTAATTATTTAATAACGAACTAACGCAAATAGAAAAAATAGTATAAAGTATTCGTTTCATAACACGTTTTAGCGCACTTGTCCTCATTAGAAAACTCCCCGCTACGCGGGTCGTTTTCTAAACTCGGACGCGTTCGCTAAAAACGTGTCTTATGTAACTAATACTTTAATATACTATTATAAATGTGGGTTTTAATATTGTCACATTTTGATTTATTTTGTAAATATAATATCGTATAAAACTTTTCCATGGATTAGGATGTTCTTTTTGCATAGTAGTTTGTACACTAAATGGTCATTTTAGTTCCTAACAGATGCTGCACACATCTCAAATTTTTCAAAATTGTGACATTCCCTGTTCTTTCTCCATACCCTTCATTTGAATAAGTCACTAGAATGAAGCATTTTAAACATTGACATCTTACATAAATAGATGCACCACACATTGTTTTGAAGCCATTATTATTAGACAGGAGGGGAGGAAGATGGGGAGACGGAAAACAAAAATAAGTTTGTCTCAGTCAGTGACGTACGATTTAGGAGGGAATCAATATTCGTTTTATGATTTTACTTATTTTACACTATTATATATTGTGAAACATGTCAGCCTGTATTTAAAAACCTATTAGTTTGACCAAAAACTCCACAGTAACTTTACAAAACTTGAATCAATTCTTCAAATCACTTCGAAATCTGAATGGTTTAGATTATAAATGTAAAAACTGTATCGAGATTCAATCTATTTGAGTACACTGAATGTCACATTTAATTGAATTATGGAGCAAACATTTAAATATGGTCAGTTTTTACTATACAATTAAATATCCAGTTACAAAAGTGAAAATAATTATTTCATTACATTGGGTAATAAAGGTATAAAAAATCAATAAGACATTTAAAACATTTATTTATACATAATTAAACAACATTAAAATCACTGTCTAATTTCTTAGTCGTTTTGTAATGAATTTTTAGGTTAAATAACTTTTTCAATCATGTGATACATCATTCATACATGTGATCACTAAATTGGCCAAGTTTTTTTATGTTCCTTGAATTAGGTACATTTCTAAATTTTCTATTAAAAACGTCCTGTGTTTTGTGAAAAAATCGAAAATATCGTTCAGCTTCAGAATAAAAAATTACTAGTAAAAGATTATGCTCTTGTTACCGTAATATGTAAGATTCGATGCCATTGTGTCGTAAGTGGCACTTGCCGTTTCTTGTATTGTTTTGGCTTGAAAATTTAGTAACTGGATTCCATTAAATCTTCATTACACTTATATTCCTACTACTTCAGTGCAATATGGTCACAGAGTTTATATTTACTGAATTTCCTGTTTCTTCAGCTTTGATTTCAGTGTGAATCAGAAGCCGTTTAAAAGTTGTTTCAAACTGACGAGCAGTGGGATTATTATTATAGCCACTAAGACTTCTTATTGCACTAAAGAACAACTCTAAGTGAATTTGAGGCAACTTGTATGTAGTTAAGTATATAACTTGTATATATATATATATATATATATATATATATATATATATATATATATATATATATATATATATATATAATTTTACATTAAATAATATTTAGAATATATTATATATATATATATATATATATATATATATATAAGTTGTTTCTCAGCACCGTATGTACCGTACAAGCCCATCACACTGCAAAATCTTAGAGATCCTGTATTTCTTTGTGAATTCACAACTGGATTTTGTTACGTGCTAATTTCGTAGCACCCTGTATAGCTATGCTTTTGTAATAAGTTGTATAGCGTTTAGGGATTTTTGCATTTTCTCTCCTTGTAGTTGCCATTTTGTTGTGGAACTAATTTCCTTTTTTTGATAAGAGATTGTCACTTTTTAGTTTGATCCGCTCGTGAAGCTAGAAGTTCCTTGAAGAACCTTTTCGTGGACATCGCCGTCTAATTAATCTTTTCCTTTATGTTAAGTTATGGGAATTGCCTTAGTGCAGATTTGATGATTGATTGTGGCGTTAGTTTTCCGAGTTAGTTTATTGGAAGCTGTTTATGAGATGTATTTCCACTTGTTCTTTTGAGGTTATGGAAGCACACCTTTTCGTAAGTTTATCGATTAACTTTTCTATCATTCAGTCTCTTATACTTAATTCTTTCGATAGGTTTTTATGTATAATCGTCGTTATATGCAGGCGATATAAATCTCTCTTAAGGTCAACTTCCATCGAAGGTATTTATAAAGTGTTGTGATGGTCAAACTGTTAATTTGATTTATTTGTTACAGACCTTTTATTGTTTTCTCTAAGTTAGGGTTTATCCTTTACTCATTTTATTACTTGCCGTATAACAAGTATACGTTGGATATTTGGGTTGTTACAAGACCATTACGCAGACCTGGTTGCTGTTGTCGGGATCACGTTACGTTCGAGCTTTGGTGACGTTCCTCGTCAGCTCTAAGAACAGTCACCGTATCGTGAGTTGGTTATAATATAGCAACTGGTTACAACAACAGTAACGTTTGACAACTCTTTATTGTATATAAAACATTTATGTATATTTGTATATTATGATTTTGTGTTAAATGGTTTTTCACCAGTGTGCGTGTAGCACTCATTTCTAGATATCTGCTTCATATTTATAATTCTATCACATACCATTTATTGTATGATATTGTTAAGAATATTTGCGAGTATGTACGTATGTCTTTGCTCCGTAATAGATGAATAGCTCACTACTGGAGCTGATGATTGCGCAATCTGATTGGTACCTGTAGTCGCGTTAAATTATACCGTGCCCTTTGCTTATTGCTTTTGTGACTTTAAATCAACTTTAGAGTAAGTATCGCGCTCGCATTAATCTCTTTTTCCCTTGCAATTTGTGTATAGCATTCAATAACCACTATTCAATTTTTGTCAAGGTTATTTCACATTAAATAATTTGCCCTACTTGATAATTTGAATTAATTAATTAATAATAAAGCACTGTATATAACTTACTTGAAGATTTAATTATTTATATGTGTGGTATCTGGAGTTTATATTTTCAGCTATCAAGGAGTCATTATTGGGGAAAATCGACCACATTGGTAGTAGTCGCAAGTGTGTTGTTCTTTTCAGATTTTGTCGGTCAATACTGTAGCTATCTTAGACGATTCTTGGCGCCCATTACAGAAGACCTTTAGTGAGACCCACGACCTCCCACTAGTTAGCTGGCAGCCGACAGATTTAACTGCGGTTAAAGTTTGTTACCGTTTCCCAATAAGCAGTCCCCATTTTGTTGGTAACAATTTCCCTATGCTTTTTCATTAAAAGCATATATTTATTTAGTCATTAAATGTAGGATTTTATTTCATCTAAATAAACAAATGTTTCACCAAGGTTACTTAGTCTCTGATATGGGCCTTTTAAACTTATATTTTGCGATTTCTCAAATTAAAAGTACCAAAAGCATCATTTAAAGTTAAAAAAAAAATCTGAAGTCGGTTTAGCATTAGCAGAATTAACAAAATTCGTACCTTTTAAATAAGTTACCGCAAATAAGTGTGCATCTGCAAAACTTTTGCTTATAGTTTAAACAGCTGTCTTTACTTTCATTTTCTCCCATTCCCACTGTATGTGTATATGAGGACTTTTTAAGTTTCTGCCAGAATTGAGTCCTTCTTGGAATAGTTCTACTTGCTTGTCTAGAAATGTCTATTCTATTTTATTATCATTAATATCATCTAAAACCCCCTAAGATCCCAAACAATTTCTAATTAATTTTAACATAGGGGAGATCCAGCTATGATGGACCACTGGCTATATGTTGGCACCCTTGCATTATTTCAGATTTCCTGAGTTGGCAACACCGATATGTGCATGATAGAGTGTCGTATAACATGGGACCTTACGAGAAAAAGTTTTTGGTATGAATGTTAAAAGTTTTTGCTGAAATATTTTGATTTGTTGGAAAAAGTAGGTCTGAAACGTTTGTTATTTTATATTCAAAAAAATATGTTTTTATAAGAATTTTGGAGATTTTTTAATTTTTTTTTTTCTGGAAATATGTTAAACCTAACCTTAATTACCATCGTGTAGTGGAGGCTCTATGTTATATTATTTTGGTTTGATCGCAAGAAATTTAAAACCTATACAGTTCGGTCATGTTGGACCCATGATATTCCGGCCATGATGGAATATAATAATAATATAATATTTTTGACAACTACAAACTAATTTTTAAAAAATAGCTATTTGAGTGTTTGTTGTTCTTCTGTTAACAAAAATTAATAGGTTTTCCAAAATAGTCCTCGAGGTTTTTAATTTTTTTGTTCTCACATGGCGTTATATGCCACTAAGAGTTAAGATATGATTTATTTAAAATCTTAAAAGTTAAAATAAATACACTTTGCTTTTTTTTTGTTCTATTAGTTAATATGCTTATGTGATCCTAAAAATATTAACAAACAAGTTTATGCATAATGTCTTTTTAGTCTTCTGCTGGAGGTGCCAACATTACCTGATATCAGGTTATGATAGCACACTTGTTGTATTACATATTACACTGGCATGCAAAAAATTCCGGTACACCTATTTTTGATTTTTAATTTGTCATTGTCAATCAGTTAACATTATTCTGTTTTATTTTCCTAATAATAGACTTATCTGTCAAAAATTTAATGTCAAAAGTCAGAAACGTCACGTTTACATAGTAAAAACTAGATAAAAACGCGGTTACTTGACTTTTAAAGTGTATGCGATTTTTCTGCAAGCCAGTGTACAATAGATAAAATAAAAAATAGACCATTCTTTTTTGCGTCATTTATTAAATAAATATCCGTTTGAGGCGAGACATATTTTATAAAAATGTAATTCGTCATATTTAAAGATTAAAGCACGTAATTAAAAAAGGGGTTTAACACAGTCGGATCTCCCCTATGTCAAGAGTCAAGAAATATATACAGGGTGCCCATTATGTATGGAATATAGTATATATCTCGGTAAATATCGACTTTATAAAAAAATTTGTTATATAAAAGTTGTTTAACATTTTATTTTCCATAATAAGATAGCATTCAATTGTTTTTATTTCAGAAAACAAATGAGTAATGAATAACACTTTAATTTTTTTAAATAGCAATGTACCCTTTTATTAGGTATATAAGTCGATATTTACCGAGATATATACTATATTCCATACATAATGGGCACCCTGTATATTTTATTGTTGGTAATTGGGTGATTAAAATATGTTTTTGCACGTCCTATATATAAGGTTCTACTTTAGTCCCCCGAAAGAGGGAATAAAGTAGCACTTTTATTCCCCGAGGGAGTAAAGTGTTTCCATGACAACAACAACAAGTAAACAACAAAAAAAAGTAATCGCGATACATGTTAGGATTTATTATCCTGAAACTATGTGATTTTGCCGTTTGCAGAGTTCAATTCTCAGAATAACATGTAACGATATTTTCGGAAAAAATTTCGAAATTTTGAATTTTTGCGATTAAGTCCTTTAGGACGTGCAAAAAATAGCGTATATGCCACTGGATTAAAGTGCCTTTTAATCCCTCATGTGTTTATTTCCTTGGCTGACGCTCGGAAAATAAACTCACATTCGGGATTAAAAGATGAACTTTAGTCCCTAGGTATATAATATACTAGTAGAATTCGCAAACTTAAAAAACGCATCTAGAAATCAAGTCCGAGGTACATTGAAAGGTAAAAAGGTATCGAGTACGTTATCGGATGCTATTTAGGGTGTATATCAATCCCCTAAATTCGTCTGGCGATATCGGTGTCCAACACCCCCCCCCCGGGGGGGAGGGGAACTGAAAAAACAACAAATCTAGAATACTTTATTTGCTATCCGGCTGTATTAAAATAAATACGATCTCTAAAGTATTAAGCGAGTTAGAGCTAATTTTCACTAATAACCTTTAATTCAGGTTTGTTATTATATATTTTGAGTGATATATTTAAGTTCATAGTGGAAATATTTTATATATGCGCGTAAACTTGAATTGTGCGTTATATTAAGAAGCTCTCTTAATTCTTAATTATCTAATCTCATTTTCACTGACCTTGGAATGTTTCTAGAGTTCTTGCAGTGGATTCCTAAAGTTTCCCGCCCGTTTTACACACAACACATTTTTGATAACTGCGTATCTGCTTCCTTATTTTTAAATTTAAAGAAATCTAAATGTATGTAATAGTTCGTCTGTTATAGAATAACTTGAACAACTCTCCGTGTTAAGGTTAATGACGTATTTACAAAAACAGTAAGAATTTTAGAATTTTTTTCAACAAAATGTTAAATCACCTGCATTTGTAACTCCAATATTGTGCTAATAGTTGTATGTACTTACGAACCTGGTAAGAGCAGTGCGTTAGAATGAGACGGAAGACGGGTGAAAATAGAGATAGAACGATCGCTGCTCAGCGGTAATTTATACCATTGTCTGAATAAATTGGTCATATCTTCGTTACTGTCTAGCCAATTTCAAAGTTTCAAAAAGCGTTGGATGGTAAAATCTCGAACTAATAACAATTATTTTTTGAACTTTTTTGATATCTTGTGTCGTCCAAAAGTTATCACGATATAAACATATTTCTGTGTTTGCAGAAATTGAAATATGCATAATACGGGAATTAGAAGCTAATCTAGTGAGTATCCTTCCGTTTATCTAATAATAATTCTTGACCGAAAATTAGCTCTAACTCGCTTAATACTTTAGTGATCGTATTTATTTTAATATAGCCGGATAGCAAATAAAGTATTCTAGATTTGCTGTTTTTTCAGTTTTTCCGCCCCCGGGGAGTGGGTGTTGCACACCGATATCGCCAGACGAATTTAGGGGATTGATATACACCCTAAATAGCATCCGATAACGTACTCGATACCTTTTTATCTTTCAATCTACCACGGACAACAAAATCCGCTTTCAGATATACTCTACTATACTATTTTAAATTGTTTACATCATTAAAATCATTATCTCCTATAGTACAACCAAGAGTACAACCAAACAATGAAGAAAACAAACCGGTGTGAATCTAGCAGCCGCAGACTAGCACTAGGAGTTGATTGTGAACGAGCCTTGCTCCCAAATTGTCAAATTTAGACAGTTTGAAATAAGAAATAGTCATTGCAATCTGTCAAAGTTTATTATTAACTATTTATTGTTGATTATTAAACTATTATTAATAGATAACCTTCTGATAGCAAAAGTGTGCACGACATTAGTTGCTGCTTAAAAGATTTTTCACAATTCCAATTAATATTTATCAATTGTAGTTTATTATAAATAATTGGAGTAGCGAAAAACTTTTTGAATTTGACAATTTGTGAGCAAGGCTCGTTCACAATCAACTCGGACTGCTAGTCGGCGGCTGCTAGATTCCCTCCGGTTTATTTTCTTCATTTTTTGGTTGTACTATAATAAAATTGCCATATGCATAATTTGAAGAAGTCCTATCAAATGTTATGGAGATAACAGTTACTCCAGTTGCATGTGTAAACTGAAAATCTTTCACAAAATTGGCTTTCTCTGAACCGCTCAAGCTATTTATGAAGAAATACCCTATTGGGATTTTCCATAAATTATTAAATGCAACAAGCATTAAAACAATTACCCCCTTGGATTATGGTAGAATATTTGCATCAATATTTATTCCTATGTCTACATATCCTGTAAGCTTCTTCCAGGTCCATTCTATCTGATGTTTGATGGACATTTCGTCCAACACATACAATATATTTATTGTTAGACTCAGCTTGGCCAACTTTAAGTTTGAAAGCTGTCAAGCTGTCCTTACAAAAACCAGGAGAGCCATTTACTGTTTTGTACCACTTACTTAAAGTATTTAGATGTGGTAATGTTCTATTAAATGCAAAAGTTCGTAGTGCAGTTCGTGCAGTGTATTTAGCTTTTGTGGGGCCTAGTAGAAATCTGTTGAACAATTCATGTGTTGATGTTGGCAAGGAAGTCTGGAAATTAAGAATAGTAGTTATTTTAAAACACATTTTGACATAAAAATTATTTAAACTTTAATTTAATTAATAAAAATAAAACACAAACTTACATCCAATGAAGTTGCAGCATTCTCCTTTAACCTTCGTACTGATTGTTGAAGTTTTTTGTGCTACCTTAAATTGTTTTTTAGCTTCTTTTAGGTGTGCTAAACTTATCACTTTCAATATCACCAGCATACCTCTTCCCTTCCTGAAAGGAAATATATAAAACAATTTAATTATTATATAGTGTCTACTAGAATTGAATGTACACTGAAAGGCAAATTAAATGAGACTCGTATAGGTATTCTAATTCAAATAAAACCGACGAATTTGATGAAATTTGAAAATAAATTGCATTAAAAATATTTCAGTTTAAGTTCAAGTTCGGTCCTGATATATTTAGGCAACCCAACAATCATCTGTGCGCGCAGCTGATTTTTTAAGTACCTATACGAATCTCATTTAATTTGTCTTTCAGTTTACATGTAAGAGATAAATGGCAATACTTAATATTCCCATTTGGCTTGATTACAAAGGTTATAGCATTAATAGTAAATAGTTCATTTATATTTTTTGGAGGTGTCGTAAGTCCCAAGCTGCCAATCTTCACCCTGAAACAAAACAAGCCTTTTAAAAGGTATATTTTGGTTTCGTGAGTCACATTTCGTCCTCCGATTAAAATCTACCCGAAGCCTTCTCGTTTCGTACGGAATTGAAATGATACATTTTATGACTTTTTATTTCGTACCTTTTTAACTGCACATGTTTACCTGATCTTATTTGATAGTAAGTTTAATATTCTACACTACAGCCAACACAAAGCTAGTTAAAAAGTAAGCAAATTATTTCTCTCTTTGGTGCTCTCTTTTACTTAAGCATGTGTTACAAGCTGCAATGTATTCCATACTTTATCCAATCAGACCCTTCAGAAATAACTTATGATTTCCGCAATTTCACATGATTTCCGCAGTTTCACATATTTTAGTATCATTCGATGGATCTTAAATTCCTTTTATAAATCACATTTTATGTATGAAATTTGGTCTTAACATTTTCGAACAATTTTTGTCTTTGTTTTATTAGACATGATGTTTATACAATCAACACGTACACACTTAATAAATATTCTATAAATTCGCTATAGAAGATAATGTGGTATGGAAATCATTTGTTTACTATTAGTAGCGCTAAAATACGAACGGAAACTACGCAATTTAGAATATTGATATATAAATACAGTTCTACTGCAAAGTAGATAATACAGAAAATTAAGTATACATTTTTACTTAAATTTTCTTCAACTCAAAATTTGACTGAAAAGCCAATAAATCATTTTTAATTACTTATATTAAATGCATAGTGATTTTCTTTGAGTAGAAGTATCGAAAGCGTCAAATTACATTGTTTCTCTGAATTATTACTTTATCATCAACAAATATTACTTCAAAACCTGCTTCAACTAATTTATGTACAGAAAGCAAATTAATTCTTAAATTTTTAACATATAAAACATCTTTTATTTCAGCAGAAAGATTACTACCATTAATTATTACATTAATATTTCCAATTACTGTTGCACATAAAAATTCTTTTGATTTTGCAACACATACCTTAACAGGAGGTTCCAACTTTTGCAAAACTGTGAAATATTTTAGATCATTTACCATATGATCCGTAGCCGCAGAGTCGAAGTACCAATTTATAACTGATTCAGATTGCTCTTCAAAACTCTTGGTAAATTGTGCTTCTGCTAAAAAACTTATCTTGTCACTTGATCCGTTCTGACTGTCTAGAGTCTTTACTTGGTTGACTTGTTTTATTTTCACTCTGCATTCCTTTTTCCGGTGACCAGGTAAACCACACCTGTTGCATCTAAATGTTGGCTTGGAACTTCTATTACTATTGTATCTAGGCTGAAAACCACTTTTATGTCTACCACTAGTAAATGCTGCCGATGACAATTGACTTTCATTGATTTGATTAATTCGATTTTCCCTTTTCATTTCTTGATCCAGCAACTTTCCTTTTACAAATTCCAAAGTAAGCTTTTCAGTATCTAATGCTTCCAAGGCAGTGACAATAGGATCATACGACTTTGGCAGATTTAATAATAAATAACAGATGACATCTGCCTCTTCTATTTTTGCCCCAATGGATCTTAGTTCTCTTACTGTTTCATCGAACTTAATAAAATGATCTTTCAATGACCGATTTTCTTGGAGTTTTATTGTCATCAATTTCCTACCAAGATACAATTGACTTGCAGTTCCTTTTCGTTGATAAACAGCCTCAAGTGCTGTCCACATTTTATAAGCCGTCTCTTTATCTTTAACGTACTGCAACTGACTATTTGCTATGCATTGAATTAAAATTGACTTACATTTTTTATCTTTCTTTTGAAACTCTTCGCTTGGTTTCTCTTCTTCTTTCTCAATGCATACTTTGACATCTTGTTGATCTAAAATAATTACCATTCTATATTTCCAATGGTCAAATCCATTTCCATCAAATTGAGGAATTCCATATTTTTCATATGTGTCAGATGTGCCCATCTTGATTATCAATAATCTTCTAGAATGTTCATGAAATAAATAAAGATTATTAAAAGTTTCACAGTTTTATTAAAATATACCTGACAATATTGTTTCGACAGCTATGCTGTCATTATCAAAGGTAATATAATTATAAACAAACACGTCGCTAAGGTAGATACAAAATAGGTAACTAGATAAAATAATAATAATAATAATAAAAATTAATAATAAAAATCATAATTAAACATCTAATACTTCCAGTAACGGAGAATTACTGGGCTCAAGTTGTTCATTCATTAAAGGTACCCTGAGTTTGTGTTTGTATATCTCAAAGGCTTCTAAAATGTCTAATTTGCGTTTGTTATTACAAAAATGTAGGAATTTAATATTATTTTGAGGAGTCATTGTGTGATTTTGTTCTAAAAGGTGTTTGGCGTAATTCGATTTTTCAGGATGTTTATTTTTGTAATGACGTACGTGTTCTTTATATCTTATGTCAAAATTTCGAAGTGTTTGTCCAATATATACCGAACTACAAAAAGAACAATTTAAACGGTAAATGCCCGATTTCATGATATCATGTGTTCTGTCTTTAGCATTAAATAAGAATGAAAAAGTGTTAGTGTTGGTTTTAAATGTTATTTTATAATTGTTGGTTTTTCTTAGTATATGTGCAATTTTTTCTGATATTTTGCCAAAATATGGTATAGATATGTAATTTGTGTCTTCTGTTTGATTGTCAATGGGATATATTCTTTTGATAGCTAACCTATAATCTTTTTGTTTAATTAAAGTGTCAATCATGTTCGGATTATAATGATTTGCATGTGCTAGTTGTTTAATGGTTGATATCTCTTTGCTAAAATCTGATTTTGTTAGTGGAATAGTTAAAGCTCTGTGTACTAATGATCTGTATGCTGCTATTTTATGTGTATTGTGGATATTATATTGTGTATTATAGATTGAAATTTTGACATAAGATATAAAGAACACGTACGTCATTACAAAAATAAACATCCTGAAAAATCGAATTACGCCAAACACCTTTTAGAACAAAATCACACAATGACTCCTCAAAATAATATTAAATTCCTACATTTTTGTAATAACAAACGCAAATTAGACATTTTAGAAGCCTTTGAGATATACAAACACAAACTCAGGGTACCTTTAATGAATGAACAACTTGAGCTCAGTAATTCTCCGTTACTGGAAGTATTAGATGTTTAATTATGATTTTTATTATTAATTTTTATTATTATTATTATTATTTTATCTAGTTACCTATTTTGTATCTACCTTAGCGACGTGTTTGTTTATAATTATATTACCTTTGATAATGACAGCATAGCTGTCGAAACAATATTGTCAGGTATATTTTAATAAAACTGTGAAACTTTTAATAATCTTTATTTATTTCATGATTATGGAGTTCCACAAAATAAGGCTGGAAACAATAAACAAGATTCTAGAATGTTACTTCTTTATCCAATCGCTACTTTTCACAAGTATTCCAGAAACTTCTTTCTGTCTATTCTACTTATTTTTCATTTAAACTTCTTCCAACTATTTTATTGACGACCTGGGCCCATAACCATGATGAGCTTAATCACAGTAGAAGCCAGAAAAAAAAACAGTTTTATAGAAGTTAATTTAATATTGATAATAAATACAGCACAATCTCTTTTTAATAAAACAGATCAACAACATTTGTCAACATATTCTAAATTATATTTTTTATAACTTCTTTTGTTTCTTTATAAACACCTACTTAATTATTAACAACATGTATATTTGGTTGCATAACTTAACAGTAAACAGTATTTCTACTGGCTGAGGTATTTATGTTCTTTTTTGCAATGATATATTGGCGCTTTTTCATCCGTTCAGCTTCTGTTATTTTACTGAATTCAAGTTCGGCTATTTCTTTTACTTAAAGATAGTATTCTTTTGAGCGACATTATTTTTAACTGTGGCCCAAATAAGTTCAATTTGATTGAAATCCGGATGGTAAGATGGTAATATAGTAATACACAGTAAGACCATATTCTTCAAGTAGTTCAAAGTAGTTAAAGTGTCACATTTGTAAGATTTATACTGACCTTTATGCTTGTTTATGATCTCATAAAGCTTGATCATTAAGCTTTATCATATTAGGATGAAAAGGTATATATTGTTTCGCCGTTAACCAGTCTATCATGTCAGCTTTCCTGGAATTTTGTACACTGTGATATGGCACATTATCATTACTGTCAAAAACGTTATTATGACATTTATTTTCTGTCATCTTATCATTTATAAAATTAAGCTTTATTCAAACTCTCGAGCGCACACCTCTGGCTTGTAAGTGTAAGTATGTCGGTGGGAGGAGTTTTAAAAAAATGAGCCTACTACGCACCCCCCTTCACTCCAAGTTTCCTGGCGCTTGCTACAAGTGCTTTATGTCAGAAAAATGAATAACATACTTAGCTGTTTTTTAGATCTCTATGAGCTCTTTTCAATGAACTGAAGAAATCAAAACTTGATGTTTTGACAAGGTAAAAACTAAAAAAAGAAAAAGTAAAGTAAGCGTGAGTTTGTCTTTGTTCCTTAGAGAGTATAAGGCACTAATTAATGTCCTATTGATCAGTATTCATTGTTTATAATTATGCTTACTCGTATTTATGTTATAGATGAGAAATTTCTAATCGGGGTTTTATTGTGATTAACATTTTTCAATATAATTTTATGAGGACTTTGACCTTGGCATCGCGCTTTGATTTCTTTAGCTCAATGGAGACTCAAGAGCTTAAGACTATAAATCTACAAAATAAATTATCAGCTATGCTATCGATTTTTCCGACCGTGGGCACTTTGACTGTGGCCGTTAATTGCTTACTTAAAGTTGTAGGTTTACTTCATGCAAGAAAATACTTAATAATTGCTATTATATGAACAAATTTTCATTTATTTGATACCCGCAAGAATATTTACTAATTTTTTTTCTTTACGTTAATTGCGTACATTTTACAAAATAACTTATCACAGATTTAATCACATTATGTTTGCAAGAAAGTATAATGTAATTCTTACGTTTAACAAAAAAATGAAACATGTTTTCATAAATTAATAATATATCATTTTGACGAATACATGATAGCCAAAAGGAAAATTACTGTAAATACAATATAGCTATCGGATGACAACGCAATGAAGTTACAACATATACAGTCGTTGCCTTTATACAGAATCTTTATTACAAAATTCTTTAATTCATGTCTAATGAATCACTAATACTAAAATATGTATAGTATATAAAAATAATGTAGTTTCTGTCAGCTACAATATCTACTTTAATAAATATCATACACTGGCAGTCTACGCTATTTAGGGTTCAATGTTTTCTTCTATCCAATCCAAATGTTTTTGAACCTTGGTGTGTATTTCAGGATACTTAGAACCACATCTTCCCTGACCGACAGATACTATGCCTTCTTGATGCCATTGCAACTTATGCGAAAAAATGACAGGTGCCCCAGAATCACCAGTACAACTCAATTCCGTAGAATTCTCAAATGTCACTGTACATATTTACTTCTCCGTCAATGATAAGTTGTAACCATTCTCAAATGCTTTCTTACATGCATCATTAGAAATCAATGTACCTAAGACTTTTTCCTTAATTGTTGCTTTGTCCGCTTGTAGATTTATTGCGGTGAATTCGCATAAAAGGAAATTTTTGATTTCTTTTGCCCCACGTTGGGACAAACCATATTTATATGCGATGAATTCGCATAAAAAGAAAAATTTTGAACTTTTCCCACATTGGCTAGCAAAAAATAAATATATCCAATGAATTTGGCTAATTAAAAATAAAATATTGTTTTTATATTCAATTTCATCAAATACTTTCAAATAATGAATAATTGCTGCTAGATCGTAGATGATTATTTTATAATTAAATTGATTTTTAAAATGACTATAAACTTTGGAAATGCTTTTCAACTTCCTTCTTTTATAAATTCTTATATGATTAGAAAATACCTTTTAATAGATTTCAATAATGCAAATAGTTAAACAAAAATAATATTACGAGAGTTCTTGACTAACTCAAGTTTACGTAAGAGAGTTGGGCGCCAATTAAATAACATAAAATAACTGAATTAACATATTAAGAAAGACTCATCTCAGGGCGAATGTGGATTCCTGTGGTTTTAAAAAATATACAAATTGAAATTAAAATCGCTTTTAAAATTGAATTCTTAATTAAATTTAACTATTACTAAATTGTTCAAATCACATAATTACACCTCAAAAACGATAGTCTTTTCTTCAGCAGATACCAATACAGAAGGAAATAACTTCCTACCTTTATTATAAAGTTGGTCTTCTCCAATACCATTAGCAGCGTATCTCACCTTATGTTGATCCAATCCTGGAGTCCAATTTTGGTTGACTTTCCTTTGCATGGACTTCCAATATAACACCATCCACACACTTGATCTTGATAGCTCAGTTTTGGTAAAACACTTTGTTTTAATAGCGGGTACTTTTTCGAAGAATGTTAATTCTAACTGTTTATTTACAAATAAAACACCAATTTATGGTTTTAATCGAAGATTTATTATCTTGCTTAACTTTAGCAAGTAATTTAACTTAAAGATGGTTCTTTATAATCTTATATACACTTTTACAATTTATAACTTTCTACACTTTCGCCGTATTCAATTCACCAACCAACTTAACTGTCTATTTAAGACTAGACTATATAAATTTTTACAATATTATTTTTCACGACTTTACTTTGTCGCTTTACTTTCAGAAATAAACTTTACATACGTTCTTGTTCGTCGTATATCAGGAAGTGTCTTAAAAACATAATTTTCTAAGCTTATATACTATTTACTATTGACATAATCACATTACACAATTTGACATCACCTTATTATATAATACAATGACTACACTATTTACAAACATAATAGCAGAATAAAACATAGTTTGTCACAGTGACACATCTATTACAGATTATTATACAACATTTTAGACAAAATAATGATCTATTTACATAAACAAAAACCTTTAAAGAATCACATAACCCGTCGATATAACTTATTTGAAAATTTATCATAAATGAATTAGATAATATCAATAACTTCCGCACAACTGGATGTTACGTATTCTTAAGTATTTGGTGAGTAAACTGTTTGATAATAAATAAAGAAATATGTATTATTTAACCTTATTAAAAAGTATACACATTGATTGTATAATCAATGACACCAGTAACTATCAGAAGACTTAGAATACTTTAGAATCTATGCCCTCAAAGCCACATATTGATTTTTGAATAAACTCGACTGATGAAGTAGTTTTATCTTTAGTCAGTTCGAGAAGTATTGGACAAGATTTTATCAAAATGCATTCTCCACGTTCATTATTCGGTGTGTTACAAAACTCTATAAATTATAATATTATATAAGTTTATTTAATAAATTATTTGATAAAATACTATTAATATTGTACTTACCAGCAGCGTTAATTTGCACAATCGTAGATAAGAGAATGTTTAAAATAGTCTTTTCGAGGTAATACATTTTACCGCGCTGAGGAGTGCGTGTGTTGTGGCGGTTGGAATCTTGAAATGTATGATTTCTTGTATCTACAAGGCATACATAGTTGTTTTAGAATTTAAATTAATCTGAAGACTAACGTCTTATAGAAAAGGAGGAACCACTAAAAGAAATAGGTAAGATAAAGAAACAGTAACCTTTATTCTCGGTCATTACCATAGTTCTTTACCAAGAAACACTAATACGAAATAGAAATAGATATTTCTTAACGGAATAAAAGGAAGATGTAAAAGGAAATATCATTATTTACTGTATTATTAATTATGGAATTGTGCATTGTTTTTATGTAAAAATTCTGAATTGTATTTAAACATTTAACTGTATTTAATTCATCTGGTCAATAGCATTGGATTGAACTGTTTTGACCGAAACAAAAAGTTATCAGTTAATAGTTTCATGCAAAATATATTGCATTACTCATTGACTTCATTATTTCGTTTACCTGTTGCTTTGTAGTGGTTCCTCCTTTTCTATAATTCTTTTCGTTGGTTTTTGTTTTTTATTACCATTTGAATTTTTGCGACATCTTTAAATATAAAAAAAACGTTTTTATTTTTGATTGCATTAAAGTAAACACTATATTAACATTATTTGTTATTAAATTCAAGTCTGAGCGTACCCTACATGGGTAAATCCAGCGTGACGTCAAGGCCAATCTATATGCTTTTAAGAAAGTTATTCTGTTATAATTATTTTCAAGCTATCAACTGTTTTTATGCATAAATTTAAACCCGGTTGATCGAGTACGTCATCATTTGTTTCGTAGGCGTAGTTTATTCAAAAAGTCGTAAACTTAAAACATAACATATAACTAAGTCCGATATTACACTATAAAATATCTTTAACAAAGATGTTATATCAAATGTTTTATAGGATTTATTTTAAGAAGTTTCTTTGAAGTCACTTAAAATTTAAAAGACATGATAAATCTAGCGTCGTCCTACTTATGCTTGAACAAAATCATAAGGTTAAAGGCATAGAATTAATTAGAAATATAAACAACCCGACAGAACTTAACTGATTTGAAAGCTTAGAAATTATTAAGAATAGAAAAGCGCTAATGAACTCTGATTTAGGTCCTATTAATTCCAGTCTTTTAGAATTGTTCCACTAATCAGTCAAGCCTGATGGTTAGTCAAAGTTGACCGATTACCGACGAACCGTGAAGTTCTGTAGGTACGTATATAAGGTTAGATTTTAGTTTAGGTTTTCAGTGTCTTGTTGCCAAATGCCAAATTTTAGCCTTGTAGCCGCGTATTAGCAGTAAAAGTAAAATAGATATAGAACAAAAATTAGGACTTCAAAAACTGTTATGAAAAGTTGGGTCCCAATTTAGTAAAAAGGTTGAGAACCGCTGTATTAACTTTGAAGCATTAATGTGCAGCTAAGCATTAGTTAAAATTACCAAAAGTTATTTACATTGCGAAATGCATAATCTTTCCTTCTCCCCCAATATTTAATAATAATAATGAAATAAATTATTTCAAACGCAAATCGCGGCTGAAAACTATGAGGTGGCTGGTTGTGAGAACCATGGAAACCATCTAACGAACCGTCAACATTTTTAAATAACGGATCTTATTTTAATTTATTTTTGGGCGAGGAATCAGGATGGCGAAGCATCATTCGTAGCTCATGGCACCGGTTGCTATGATCATTTGGCCGACCCTACTAAAATTTAGCCGAATTTGGGGAATTCCACCTCCAGTAGAGATTTTTATCGTGCCAAACATTGCATTGACACTGGACCTACAGTTTGATTTCCTATCCGAGAAGGCATGTTTTTAATTTTTCTCCGCTATGAAAAATTGCCAGATCTGCCGGGGAGTGAACCTGCGACCCTTGGATTATAAAGCAACCATGCAAACCACTAATCCACCGAGGTTGGCAAATAACGGATTTCTCCGCATAAAAATATATAATTCAAAAATACATATAATTCACTTTTTTGTTCTGGCCAGGTAAGTGCAACTTTCGTACCTAGCAACCAGTACCTTGCATATTTCACTTTTGATTGCAGTTGTCTCGTCAAAATAGTAAACGACTTACGTAAGGGGGAAAAGAAAAATAATACGTTGTTATTCCGTTGATTGTGACAGAGCGAACGAATAGATATTTGTTTAACTGTCTTTAATTGTTTAACTAACCAGCTTAATTAATGAGGATCAGTTTCACGGTGTCTGGTAACCAAAAGGTCTTGGTTAGTAATTAAACTATGCTAGCTTACTATATATCAAATAAAATCATATAGTATGACTTTCTATTCACTACATTTTGTGAAATTCATCCTAAGAATAAGAAACATAACTCATTCAGTAATTCAGTAACACAAAAATAAAAGTAAAAACAAGATTAAAAATAAATCATTAAAACAACTACTCTTATACAGGAATGACAAATAATTAATATATCAACTTATCAACAAATACTTTGGTATTATTTATACTCATTTTTTATTTTAAAAGTCTCTTTTTCTAGCCTTTTCAGGTATCACAATGGGCCCCCCAAAGTCGTCGGGCCCAGGGCTTTGCCCCGAACTGACACATGATAGTTACGCCACTGACTCCCCTCCCCTCGCCACACACCGTTCCATTCGTTTTTTCCATTGGTCAAAGCAATGCTGGAAGTTTTCTTTTGTAAGAGCATTTAGGAACTCCGCCGATTTCCGCTTCACCACTTTGATCGACTCGAACCGGGTTCCTTTTAAGGCAGACTTGATTTTCGGAAACAGGAAAAAATCACAGGGTGCTAAATCAGGCGAGTACGGCGCGTGTTCGAGCACTGGAGTGCCTCTACCAAATAACGCTTCACAGACAGCTCGTTATGGGCAGGTGCGTTGTCCTAGTGCAAGTTCCACGACCTGTTTTTCCACAACTCGGGCCGTTTCTTACGAACTCGCTCTCGCAGTGTTGCCAAAACTTTCAAATATTAAGTTTGGTTTACAGTTTGACCCTGTGGCACCCATTCAGTCATCACGATGCCGTTGATGTCGAAAAAAACGATTAGCATGGCTTTAAATTTTGATTTCGACATCCTTGCTTTTTTCATTCTTGGCGATGCAGGAGTTTTCCAGTGCATGGATTGCCGCTTAGTTTCAACATCGTATTGGAATATCCATGTTTCATCGCAAGTGATAATGTTTTCCATCAATTCAGGCTCCTCATCTAACATCTCAAAAAAATCTGAACAGATCTGTTGACAGACGAGCTTTTGTTTAGGGGTCAAATTTTTTGGGACCAACTTCGCACAAACTTTCTTCATGTTCAACTCGTCATGTAAAATTTTTCTGACAGTTTCTTTATCGGCGTTTACAGTCTCAGCAATCATCCGAATGCTCATACGACAATCTCAGCGCGCAATTTCATTGATTTTGGTCACTTTTTGCGGAGTTGAAACAAAGACAAGTCGACCTGGACGTTTGTCATCTTGGGTGCTCTCTCGGCCTTCAGAAAACCGTTTATACCATTCGAAAACACGCGCACGAGATAGAGAATTCTCACCATAGGCCTCTATCAACAACTTATAGCACTCAGTCGGAGTTTTTTTTTAATTTAACGAGAAATTTCACATTGATCCGTTGCTCGTGTTTTTCGTCACACATTTTTATCGGCACGAGAAAAAAAACACGTTCGTTTCTAACCTCTATAGAAAAAATACGACTACAGCGACAAAAACGTACTGGCATAGTAGACACTTCCAGCTATCCAACGCTGCATTCGCTTTCCCCCCTACCCCTCTAGGACGTCTTCTGTGCGCGCAGTCTCGTTATTTAATAGCCAGACCTCGTATATAAGTCCTTTACTGGTTGCGCTGACGAAATTAATAGTTATTTTGTTAATAGTGTCCCACAAATTTCAGTTCCTCAACACGTACTAAATTTCTACAAAAATAATGATTTACATAGTAATGCCGTTTTCAAATTCAATCTTATAGATAGTAATACAATATCAAAAATAATCGATTCTGTTCCGTCCATGTAGTTTTGTGTTTGCGTTATTGAGGATTTTTATTCTTTTTCTGTTTAATATTTCAATTTATTTATCAAAAAGGCATATTAAAAACAAATTATTGCATAACATAATGTCATGTCGTTTTTTTCCCGCTTTTGAACTTTATGCTGTAAAATATTAATATATATAATTTGGGGATAATTTCCTTAACCAAGCCCGTCTGCATAGTGGTACGCAAACGATTTATATCGTATCTTTACTATATGAAAGTGTTACTCTGGAACTATTTAACATTTTGAGACCTGAAGCTGTACTGACAGTGAAAGAGTGATCACAGCGGCCTCCCAATTAGACGTCCTGAGTTCAGGATAAGAAGACTCACGCGACAAAAGATAAAGGTAAGGATTTATCCCCTTCTTACCTATTTATAATTGCATAGACCCGCAATTTACTCATATCTTAATAAAATTTCATAAACAGAAAATTTATCTATTTCAAATTTTCAATACAGTCCACTGAAACGCAAGTTCAAAAGAACAGATTCAATAAAAAGCAGTTCTACAGGATATGATGGATTAGATATCACAATGATAAAGTTATATTGTCCTTTTATATTGCAATACTTACATATTATTAACTCTTGCATCTCAGAAAACATATTTCCCGACATCTCGAAGTCGGCTCTTGTAACTCCAATAGCGAAGATCGAACAACCTGTAGAGTATAAGGACTATAGACCGATTAGCATTTTACTAACACTTCCAAAGACTATGGAAAAGGTAATCAATTTACAAATTAGAAAGTACTATAACTTGCAACCTATCAGTCAGTCAGGGTATCGATCTGGGCACAGCTGTGCAACCGCCTTGCTGAAGATAACAGATGACCTTCTGAAACCACAAAGATGAAGGAAAAAGTACGTTGTTGGCTCTATTAGACTTCAGCAAAGTGTTTGACACAATAAATCATGACTTGCAGCTTAGTATATTGCACTATGTAAGTTTTGGTGATGATGCAGTCGCTCGGATTCAAGATTATCTCTACAACAGAACGAAACGAGTTAAGACATCTAATACGGTACGTCTCTTGATGTTACAAGAGGGGTACCGCAAGGATCCATACTAGATCCTCTGCTGTTTACCCTGTATACCAGAGGACTTGGTGATTGTGTTAGGGCCTGTAATATTCACATGTATGCTGATGATACACAATTATACTACTCCTTCAGTTCAAATCAGTAAAGAAGGGCGTTGACACACTGAATAATGATTTACAAGCTATCTCTACTAATCATGCTCTAATTCTAAATCCATCTAAATCTTGTATTTTTGGGAAGAACAATTAATAATTACCAATTACCACAAAAAAATTGGAGATACTGATTTATATATAAAATGCCAGAAATTTGGCATTAGTTCTTGATAAAACGTTTAGATTTAAAAACAAGTCAATAAGTACATACAAAAAGCCTATTACTTAAAACTTAAACTTAAAACTTCTTTACCCGCATAAAAATTACTTAAGCAAAAACGATAAGATCTTATTTAAGATCTGATTTAGAAGCTGTACACTGATTGGCCTAGCGGTTAACGCATTAGATTCGTAATCAGAAATCGCGGGTTCAAGCCCAATCCTCGTTTTTTTTTAATTGTATTGCTTACTATTATTACTGCTACTAATTATTATTTTTAGAACTTTATTACAACTATTATTAGTTTTATGTCCTTTTTACATTAGCTTTTCTGATAGGTAGTTAAAATTGTACAAAAAGTAACGGTAAACCCCCGTAACAAAAATATCTAATAATTAAGAAACAAAAAAGTATACGAGAATAGGACTTGAACCCGCGATTTCTGATTAAATTTGATGCGTTAACCGCTAGGCCAATCAGCGTACAGCTTTCAGCTTTGCTTAATAGCTTATTATCAAAAACAATGAATCAATAAGCTTTTTAAGTATTTTTCTAAATAGTTTTTGGTTTTCTTCATAAAGTTTAATACTTAATAAAGTTCTTCATAAAGTTTACATGACCCAACATTTCGACTTACATTTGCAAGGGTACAAATTTAGGAAGAAAATAATAAAATTCCATTGGATTTCCTATATAGTATCGTTTACAAAAAACGCACTGTATATAATAGTTTTAAGAAAAACTGTTGTATTTAAATATTTCCATACCTAAATTATGTAGAATGCTCTCTACACGCGTTCCATATCAGAAACTTACGAGTATCTCTTGAAAAAGGTCTAACAAACTGAAATACGTGTAGAGAGCATTCTACATAATTTATGGAAACATTTAAATACGAGTACAACAATTTTTCTTAAAACTATTATTCTCCTTCTTCTTATTTTTGTATTTTATAATCAACTTCCTTGATGATTTAAACTTTAACTATCTTTTCCTTTATATTGTTCTATAATGTTTCTTCTTAATCAGTACGAAACCTTATTCCTCTTCTTATTCTTTTTCTATCCTTCTTCTTTTTATTAGTAGATTGTTATTCTTTATTAAATTATTATTTATAGATTTTATTAAATCTTATTCTATTATTTATTCCAATAAAGGAGATACTTCAATTTTCATATCCTTTTAGTTTTTTATAATTTACAATTAACAAGTGAACTCTCAACTTTTCTTTTATTTTTTCTATAACAATATAGGGATAACAGATAACAACTTCATAGCTAACAACATTGACAAACTACATGATGTTGAAATTCTAACCTATAAATGACATAAACAAATAAAATGACAATGACTTTGACATTTTAACCTCCCCCAATGAATTAGATATGAATAAATTAGATATTTTAGCAAATTTGCATGTTTGCTAAAATATCTAATTCATATGGAAAATTTCTCGCTATGCTAATAGTAGTTTCCCGGTAGCTCAGTTGGTAGAGATATCACCTAGCCAGTGGAGGGTCCTGGGTTCGATCCCTAGTCGGAGCGCTATACTTTTCTATATGAATTTGCATTCAAAATATAATTTAATGTAAACTGTTAAAATGTTTCCAAGATTTGTTTGTGCAAAGATGCTCAAATCCATGTTTGAAAATTTGAAAAAAAACTAAATAAAATTCGTTCGTTTTTCTCAATCGTATGTTTTATCGAAAATTAAGACTTGGACAAAACCTTTCGGCATTTTTTACATTTTAAATGAAAGGAACTGCAATATTTTCTCGGAAAAAAAAATGTTTTTGTTCACCAGGTAGATATTTCTTGTTGTTAGAGAGAAGTAATGCATCTTGCACCTGATCCTTACCAAGTTCCATTAAATTATTTCTTTTCGTGTTTGCAGATGATTGACAGAGTACCCAAAAACATTAAAATGGTGGTGTGAGGAAACTCTCTAATAGAAATTCTTTAAAGTTGAAAGTTTCCATGGAGTAGGTACAGGGGCAGTACTTTAATCTAGCAAAAGAAGTTATTAATACTTTGCTTATGTATTTAAGAAATACTATAACTATTCCTCACATATTTAGACTGGCCCATAGCAACAATGGGTAGACGCTAGAACTTAGTCTGAGCTCGGTGCCCCAGAGTAGTCAGCCGATTCAAACACTATGCAACGCGGCCTCGACCTGGTCCTTACCTTATGCTTGATAGTGACATGCACTTTGAAAAAAAAGGAATTCATCATATTTTTATATAGTACTACATTTTGTATAAAATGGTATGCGTATTTATCATCAATTAAACATATTGTAGTAGTTTTATAATGGTGATTTCGGTTCATTTCTCTTATTTAATCATTTATGGCATTATGAGCATGTCAATTATGGTCCATTTCTATTATAAAAATAATTTATTGATGATTTCGAAAGATTTAACTCTTTGTGTTTGTTAGAAGTATACAGGGTGTCCCAGATAAATATGCAATGCTTTAAGGGGGTGAAAGGTGACCATATAGAGACCACAAAACTCATAAAATAAAAATAAAAAATAAAAATAAAAAATAAAAAAAAATTCGGATTTTTCCGTATTTTTTACAAGTCACGAGTCGACTATGGATTGTTTGTAAGATGTTGACCCTGAATTACTGATAAAGCAAACAATAGTAACTGACCTCCGCTACGTACGCATCAATTTACAGAAACAACAGAATTGAATTTCAGCAGCGATTGCCTAGTGACTCACTACCTTGATGACTTAATCATTTATTAAGGTCGGTAAATAAAATGTAACATACTTTCGTTGACCTAATTGTGATGGAAACATTGCCTGTTTTTCATTTTACGAATGTCATTTTAACAAAATGAGTAAAAACTCCCGTACCTGTCGAAAGTCAAAGTGTAGTGGTGCTCAATAGTGGGAGTCCGTCAAACACTTCATTGACCAGAAAATGTAGGCGTGTAAACACCCGCCCGAGTAAAACGTTTGTGCAAACTAGGGATTTTCCTGTTTGCGTTCCAATAGCCATTGACAAAATTGCACTCGCGGTATATGGAGTGTACTTTTTGAAAATGGTTGATTTGAAAAGTTCCGTACATTCAGCAGGCGTGTTTAGTTCTGCCATAATCTAAACAGTAACTAACTACGATTAATTAAACACGTAACACCACCTCACTCAAGTTATTAATTCTAAAGTGGGTATTCCACACGATGTTTTACCACGTGGGAAGAGGTTCAGTTTCCCCAGCAGGGAAGCAGCCGGGGAAGATTTTTAATAAATTTGCTATTCCACATGTTGTTGTTTTGTTTGTTGTTTTGTTGTATTGTTTTAGACGCATCTTCTCTCCCAGTTTTCCTACAGCTCTTATTATTATACTTATAATACATATTTTGTTTAGTAGGAGTAGCCGCCTTAGTGAGTAGTAACAGCATAGACGATCATTTAATGTTTCTGTTTTTATAATCACTACTCTTGACTTTCCATAAGCACAAAAAACCTTTATACATTTCAATAACTTCAGTTATAAAATGTTTAGAATAATAACGTGAATCAGATATCTTGATTATTATTAGTTTATTTATCAACTCGATTAAAAAGATCTGTAAATGAATTTTAAAACCAATAACCTCTTTCTAAACTAATATAAACTGTAATGTAACCAACAATTCGTTAGGTAGCTTTTCTTGACAGTTTCCCCGCCGTTTTGTCCTAAATGGGAAAACTGCGCGGCAAAACATCGTGTGGAATACCCACTTAAAACGTGTATTAATACGTAATCTAAACTCAAGTTCACGACCACCTTAACACAAAGAAAGTTGACAAACTGCATACTGCAAATTACAAGCTTCAAAGATCTGAGTCATCAACAGTTATTTACAGATGGTCAAAATGACTTGTTTATTATTTAGCTAAAACGTTTTAAAAGCACGTCCTAATCCTTTGATTTGCTTGCAATTTCGAAGAATTCATTTATCCGGCTTGGGTTTATTATGATTATTTTTTTGATGACTTTTAAAAGTATGTACTATTTAATAGGCATAATTTTCATACAATTTTCTCTACTATGTTGCAGTGGCGTGCCTATTATTTTCATAAGGGGGGTTGTCATTTCAAAGGGGCATTTCAGGAAATTGTTAGTAAGATGTTACTCTACACATGTTTCTCTATTGCCCTTTAACGGAAAAGGCATCTTTTCCAAAACACCCTGTATATTTAAACAGTTTCGGTTACCAAGGGTACATTCATATTATTGATAATAAAAATCTATAAAAATACGTACAATTAGGTAATGATGTTCTATCAAGTTGTTGATAGAAAAATAAGCAGAGTGGTTAGAAAAAAAGAAAGTATGACTGAGAATTGTTAAAAATGGTAATGGAAGATTACCATTATTATGGAAGATTATTAAATTTGGTAAACAAATATGAATCTTTATAAAAATGTATACTTAATTAAAAAAATAAATAATTAAATGGAGTAAATTGGTTGGAAGTTTTGTTTCTTATTTATTCAAAGTTTAGGTATATAGTATATAAAAATATATATCGATAAAAAATTATTATAACAAAAGAAAATGAATCTATTCAAAATGAAATGAGTTATGTTATAATTATTGATACAATAACAATAAAATAGTTTCAAAAGAAGGACCATTTCTTGCCCTGAATCCATCAAATATCTAATAAGTTGTCATTGTGCTGCTTTGACTCTTGGGTCCTTAAGAAATATCAATTATTTACTGAATTATTAATTATGAAATTGTGCACTGCCTTTTTGTACAAATTTTGGGTTATATTAACATTTATTATATTTTATTGTATTTAACTGTTTTGTCAGAAAAAAAGTTATCAAAGAATAATTTTATGTAAAATGCATATTAATAGATAAATTATTGCGCTCAATGACTGCATAGAGGTTA
Source organism: Agrypnus murinus (assembly GCA_929113105.1). NCBI lineage: Eukaryota > Metazoa > Arthropoda > Insecta > Coleoptera > Elateridae > Agrypnus > Agrypnus murinus. The sequence goes on along the minus strand of OV816029.1, from coordinate 67,784,755 downwards.
TTATTTTTTTCTATCTTATTTTTTATTATTTATCTTTAAACGAACTATGTTTCAGTGAACTGTCTTGTAGATAATAAAGAAAAATAAATACGAAACTGGTTTTTTAGAATGCATTGATGCAAACAAGATGTAAAAATTATTTGTTATTCAAGTCGTTTTTCAACACAGATTAAATATCATGTTTGAGATATTCCAACACGGTTAAACCCAGCGTGATTTCAAGGCCAAATTGATTGCTTATAAAGTTATTTTATTTATAAGATATAAGAAAGTTTATGTGTTATTAATTTTGTTCTTATAAAAATATGTCATTGTGTATGTATATCAAAGGAGGCCAGTTGTGTAGTGTTGAGTAAAGCATAGCTTTATGTAGTCTAGGTACTAGACTCTAATGATATACAGAGGCCAAAATAAATCGCAAAAACATTATATTCAATGCGTATTTTTTTTATTTAAATCAACTTTAAAGTTAAGTTAGTTAACGAGAAATATTCATTTCGAGATAATTGACTTACGAGATAAAAACATACCCATTATTGGTCCCTTTTGATTCATTTTTGACAATGTTCTAATTGAATTTCTTAAATTGATGATAATGATATCATTGAGTAGTTGAAATAAAAAGTTAATTTTATTCACAAAATTACATTTTTCTTGTAAGCTACAACTAATCCCTTTTCATATGCAACGACATAAAGTGGCGTAACAACTGCTCAATTTTATTAATTTTATTCACGATAATATTGCAATATGTACGTTTCTGTCATGGTAGAAATCTTGGAAAGTAAGGTATTGCTATAGCAACAGAAAAGTGGTTAACAATGTTCCTTTATTTTCACTTTCTATATAAATGACACTTTACAGGCATTTATGGTAACTAAGTAAATGAGTAGTTACAACTACAGCCCTGTAAAACTTTACGGGCTCCTAAAAGAGACCTGTAAAATTTTACAATCAACTAAAGTTATGGAAACTACTTTGTTACTTAATCACAACACCATGACAACGCCTAGCTATAAATTGTATTACCGCCTATGATTAGAAAATGTCTTTTTGTAAAAAAAATGTACAATTTATATCAAAACGCTGGTAAAGGTGAAAATAAAACTTTGTACGCAATACGCTTTGCAATTAATCTTAACGGGGCTCACTGGATTATGGAGGCTCGCTCATTCGTCGTTTGCCCCACAAGCTTTCCAGCTCACTCGTAAAGATTAATTTACAAAGCTTGGCACGTAAATAACTATTATATGTCTGTAAAACTGACATGCAAGATGTTTTATCTGATTTAAATTTAGATTTTTATAAATGAATTAATTAATTTCCAATTTTAAAATACTGAGAGCATACATTGTCATCTAGCGGCGAACAATGAAACCTTACTTAATTTGTTTTTTTTGTGGATAGATGGCGCTGATTAAAATTTATTACCATTTTATTATGAGTTTGCAGAAAATCTATTTTAAAATTTATAATTACCTTTTATTTCGATTATTTAAATCTAGTGATTGTGTCTATTTTATTCACAATACACGTTACGTTGGTAAAGTTTCCAAGCCTCGCGATATTGTTTCATCAGGACGTACCGCCTCGGTAACATAACATAATATACTATTACCTAATTTTACTAAATTTCCAATAGCTCTTTAGTTTCTAAATAAAGTTAATTAATAAGATTCTATGTTCTGGATTCACATTTATCTGTCGATACATTTGTCTTATAGCAGCAGTAATAGCTATTTTAAAAAGGTGAAAACCTAGAATTTATAACCAATATCAATTTTGTCCAATCTTTTAGCGGCACTACTAAAATATATTTATTTTTTTATTGAATACTTAATTATTCAAAAATTTATCATCTAAATTTGTAGGTTTAAAAAAGTCAAATTTTAATAGTATGTTAACTTTTTCTTGAACCTCTTCGCGTAATTTTCGTTTTGACTACTACTTGAATATTGTCAATTTTTCCAAACAACTAAACTTAGAATATCCACACAACTCAGAAATAAAAATGATTGGATGCACTGTAGTCTCACACATAGAAATGAAATTCGATTTATTGATGTCATTGTACAAAATCAATAGATAGCACGTACACAATGTAGCCTACATTTCCATTTATTTTCACGTTCTGTAATGAATATAATGAATTATTGCTGTATGTGCATAGAAAACTAAGCTAATCGAATTATTGCTTATTTTGAATGCGTTTTGAAGAACCTCACTATGAAGTCAATATCCTTTAAAATGCAGCCTAAAATAGTGATGAGTTTTTTCTATTCCGTATAATAATTACTAAATTCATTAACGAGTTTGTATAATGGCTTCATAAAATTAATATTATATCCTATTTAGTGTGTTAACGTAAAACCCTAACAGAATTATCAAATAAATTAGATATATATTAACATATTAACGTCTGCGAATTATACACACACCACCGAGTGCGGTTCGATACCTACAATAGGCATCCCAGTTGTTTGATGGTGTTAATGTTATTTCCGAGGTCGTATATAAGCTCGGGTGGTGTGTGTATTACTCGAAGACGTGCTGACCCTAGCTGAGGAAAGCCAATAGCTCGAAACAGCTGTCCTAGGGCGCCGTCTGTAAATTATACACATATCAGAATAAAGTGAGTATAATAGTCGTCTATTTAAAAAATTTTTAACTATTATGCTTAATATGAACTCATTTATTTTTAAAGTCGTTTGTGTTCTTTGTGTATTTTATATTAATAATTTTAACAGTGCAATTGTAGCACTTGACGATGTCAATGTGATTATATTTCTTATTAGGCCAGTAACTGGGTAATTTATTTCTGCACTCTTCTACAGAATATATTTTCTTGTTGGAAAATGTTCGAGGGTGTCCCCTGAATGTAACGTCAAGTTGGCGGGACGAGGGCGGTTGAGCGTTAGCTGCCATCTTGGAAAACACGTTTTATCAAATATCTCCTGAACCGTGCATCGTACGACAAAAATAGTACAGATCGTTTTCGTAGATAATCAGATTTTCTACAACTTTTAGTCGAAACTTTTTTCTGTATAGTGCATAGGTTTATATTTATAGCGCGTGGAAGTTTTCATTCAAAACATTTCATAACACATAAAACGGCGAAAAGTGTTCAAAAAAATGACAATACTGTGTAATGAATCTGTTAATATTATAAATAGTGGGAAGAAGTACGGCACGTTACCATTCTTTTAGAACCTACCACCAGGTTCAAACTTGGCTTGGATTTTACCATGATCCTGAAGAATGGGGTTGGAAGCGGACTACTAATGGACTTCAACGAATTCGAACTACTATGGCTCCCGCGCCATAAAGTTTGCTGCAAATAATATCTTGCAAATGCACAAAAATTTGCGGGGCTGCCTGTGGATGCCGAAAAGCTGGCTTAAATGTCAGCTTAAATGTTCCATTATTATTTGTTCGAATTGTAGTGGACACACATGCGACAATGTGCCAGATACATTGGATGCCATCGAAGATGAAATCAATGAAGATGAAATTTTCGATTCATCTCCTACGGATATACCGGAGGCAGAAGACAGGGATGTGGAAGGCTATCAGTGTCTTCCTTCATCATCGAAACAGATGAGACTTATGACGTAAAATAACGTGTCACTTTTTGCATAAATAAACGTTTTAATCCGTTTTTTATTTCAAAAAATTAATTTGCATTCATTGAACTCTGTTATTCCTTTCTCTACCTTTCCCTTCTCATGATTATTATTATCATCATCATCATCATTATTATTATTAATTTTTATGATGTATGTGATGTACAAACAATTGTATCTTGCTACATTGACAATTTTTTATGATAATACGTTCTACCCATGCAAGTAAGAAGGATCTATAAATTATGAGTACTTCTTCACCCTATTTATAATATTATTAGATTCACTACACAGTATTGTTATTTTTCTGAACACTTTTTCACTGAGACACTGAGACCGTTTTATGTGTTATGAAATGTTTTCCGTGTACTACGAGCAACATTTCCACTGATAATTCACGCGGTGCAATAGTTTACTAAGCTATAGCTCTTAAAGTATCAATTTTATAGAAAAAAACTTCAAATACATTTTATTGGAAATTTTGTGATCTACAAATTTGGTTATTACCATTTTTAATGTATCATCAAACTGTTAACTATATATTTAGCAATAACCATGTTGAAAAAAGTTTGACGCGCTATAAATATAAACCTATGCACTATCCAGAAAAATAAAGTTTCGAATAAAAGTTATAGAAAATGTGATTATCTACGAAAACGATCTGTACTATTTTTGTCGTACGATGCACGGTTCACGAGATATTTGATAAAACGTGTTTTCCAAGATGGCGGCTAACGCTCAACCGCCCCGTCCCGCCAACTTGACGTTACATTCAGGGGACACCACCGAACAAGAAAATCAATTCTGTAGAAGATTGCATTATGAACCTACTTTTTTTGCTCTGGTGCTTGGACTATTATACAGTAATCACAACTCTCATTTTTGGACAAAAAACTTTTTTTGACATTAAATCTTGTTTAAGAAGTAATTCAACTTTTTGAATCACCTTTCAAAATAGGTAAGACAGGTTGCATAACTGTTAACGGTATCAATGCATTTAAGTGTTTTATTTTAATAGTTGAAAATACGAGATTTATATGTAAGAATTTTGCATGTTCAGGGATATATAATTCGACATGTATACTTTACTATATCATTTATTAGTATATTGGCAACACCGTCCTCTCTAAATAGGGTCTTTAGTCTAAGGTTAAAATCAATAAACGTCGGTGTAATGAGAAAAAGACTTGCCATGAAATTATAAATTTAACACATAGTATTTTAAATGTAGCTTTCCCTCTCTGTATATGTTATTAAAATACAAAATATGAAAAGAAAACCACGTGTTGGACGGGCAACTAAAAATTCCCGGAACTTAAATTTTGGAACTTAGTAGCTGCAAGTTAGTTTAGTAGCAAGAAATTAATTGCTAATTATGAATTAACCTTAATTTTATTTAAAAAAAAGTTACATATTATGACCATATTATCGTCGGAGTATCGTTATTCGTTACTACAAAATACATACATAGTAATTTTTCATAAAATTGATAACAATGCACAAAACACAAATTTAATTTTATTAAATTTTACTATTTTAATTAACTTTATCTTTAATATGTAACTGTTGGAAAAATAAGATGCATTATGAACACAAATATGAATGTTCATACTAGGTCAATGTTAACCTCACAGTTTGCGTAGGTAACTTGCTATAGTGTCATTGCCACTATGTGCTGGAAAGGTGTTTTTAAAAAAAAACTTGTTTAACTCTTATTCATTTATGAAGAAATTTATTGTACATTTTACTATTCGATCGAAAAATAACTGTTAAACAGTTACATTGTTTTAATTTAAAAAAATGCAAATGTTTTTATTTTTTCCTACCTTATGTAACTAGTAACAGATTTGAATAACATTTTTTGTTATGGATATACCGGTTATGCATACCTGGTCACGAACAATTTTGACTATCAGATTTATTTAAATTTATTAGTCCATCTGATGTAAACAGAAATGAATTGGCCTCATTTTTTGCAAGCTGTGATGCAGCTTTGAAATTGCCCAATCCCGTCGCAACTAACTTGTACACTTTTCTGTTGTGTTGTAACCCACATTCAAGAGTAAGCCTATTCAGCAATTTGCCATGGCATTTTCAAAGACCGACACTGTAACTGCGCTACTACAGAGAATTAGAGAACAAAAACGTTATGCATAATTAGATACTATTAAGTACTGAAGCAGTATTCGGTGCGGATAAGTCAATTATTCTGTTTTACTGGCCATATCTAGTACATTTTATTTTTTTACACCTTCAGGACTAGAAATTTAATAAAATTAGCAAAGATAAAAATAAATAGAAAATTTGCTTGCTAGTAAATCTAAGAATGCACCTTTAGTAAGCATAGCAAGCATACAGAACATCAAATGCTTAAAATAATGGCAGTTAAAGCTGACGATAATTTAGGAACAAATCCATCACGAATTATTCATTATGCTTAAGGATACATTTTTAGTTATTTTATTGACTTGACTGCCTAATGTATGTATTTGAATTTGTTTAAATTGGAAAAACTGGGCAAAAACTGAAACAAATATTTATAGCCTCGGTAGCGTAGTGTCTATTATGCTAGACTCTTACCGGAGCGGTCCGCTTTGACTCCCGGGACCGGCAAGTCTGGTTAAGGTTATCTACAGTTTTTCTTTATCTGTAACAAAACTGTAGGATGTAGGATTTGGGCATATACCATCTATAAGTAGGCTGCAGTCCCACGATGGGCACAAGCTTTACCTTATGGGGTCTGGTTACTGGTTAGCTTGGTAAGGGGTTGTAGCAATTATTATATTATTATTATAATACAAAGTCAACACAAGTGCAGCACCCCACTCAACAAAAAAGTAATTGTAATTTATGTTATAATAATTATCTTAGTACTTCTAAATGTACTGGACCGTTTAATTCGATATTAAAATGTAAAAAGCTTAAAGTATAAAGCACACTGATCCGGTCCGAATCGGCTGCTAACTTCACCCGCGTTAGTTATTGTCTACATTACCCGTCGTTGAATAATAGGTATAATATTATAAGTATATTATTGTCGGCTGTTTATAGATCAGTTCACGTAAGTCTCATGCCTAAACCACATGTATAGTTGGATACAGCATAATTTAGAGGGGTGCAATGTGTGAGTCTGGTGGACGTAATAAATTAACTAAAATTAAAATTGTATCTTTTAGTTCCAATTTACTTACTAATCAATTTATTTTCGATACAAATCATCCTATAATTATTATTAATTAACTATTTGATTAATTAAAGTGAATTAACTATACTCAGTCGAGAACTAAAAGTTTGATATTGGAAGAATAGATAATGTTAAGTTACACACATAATGGTTATTAAATATACAGGGTGCCCATTATGTATGGAATATAGTATACATCTCGGTAAATATCGACTTTATAAAAAAATTTGTTATATAAAAGTTGTTTAACATTTTATTTTCCACAATAAGATAGCATTCAATTGTTTTGTTTCAGAAAACAAATGAGTAATGAATAACACTTGAATTTTTTTAAATAGCAATGTACCCTTTCATTAGGCTCATTTGACAGAGATTTCTTTCTCTTTTCGATGACCTAAAATCTTAGTACCCTTATATCAGAAAATTTTTGAGAAAAACGTAAAAAATGTTTATTAAGTTAATTTCACCAATAACATGAATCTAGATATCCGAGATCGTAAAGTATCTCGAATTATTACCCTAAAATAAACAGATGTGCATCTGTTGTCATGTCATGTGCATGTCATAAAAAATTAAAGTGTTATTCATCACTCATTTGTTTTCTGAAATAAAAACAGTTGAATGCTATCTTATTATGGAAAATAAAATGTTAAACAACTTTTATATAACAAATTTTTTTATAAAGTCGATATTTACCGAGATATATACTATATTTCATATAGAATGGGCACCCTGTATAATGCATTTATTGTATTACTAAACGCAAGTAGTTACGCAACTAACGCAAGGTGTGGTTTGTCTCCCGATGCGCAGTGAAGGGAGACAATCACACAGAGTGCTAAAATGTAAAATTTTCCCAGTATATAGTACAGTATTTTTTCTATAATCTAATAACCGTTATAAAATATTAAAAAGAACTTACTTAATTAAATCGTACAGTAAGCATTGCGGATATAATTTCATATCTACACGTGTGTGGATGTGAAAACAGACAATCAAAGGAGTTTAATTTGACATTTCTTCATTTGTAATTCATTTACTAAACTCCTGTCATAAACATAGAAGTACAAAATAAGTAAAATCAATATTTTGTTCTTTCAATAATAATTTTCCGGTGCGTCGCAGGTTCGATACCATCTGGGAGATTTTTTAAATTTTTTTTATAAAACAAAATTTAAAATACTAGTATTGTCATTAGAAATTGTACAATTACAGGGAGATTTTACAACCATATTTTAAAAGCACATCGGCATCGACGTCGTGCCTCAAACTTCGTCTTCGTGCGATATGGGTATAATTTCCACTCACGTTGTAGAAACTACTGCTACCCCTTTTGGAACCAAACCAGTCCACGTTCGTATTATTAACAGCAACCGGTTTATTTCATCAAAATTATTCTATTATAGAGGTGTACTTAAAATTATAAAGGTAAAAAGATTATAGGCATTATCCCATTACGACTCGTAAGCACCAGCTGAACGAGTCAAAGCACCACATCCGAGATAGCTATTTTGATTAAATACTCGAAAGCCGATACTTTGTTTATCTGATTTATTATGGGGTGGGTTTGAAAACTTTATTGATAATTTTAAAGTTGTTCAACAAAAGAAAAAGAAAATCAAAAACTAAAATTTAACGGAAAATAAATAAAAATTATAAAATATTTTTATAACATTTATAAGTACTTTCTGGGGTGAGCGAAAGAGACCACACGGCGCCCATCCATAGAACTGGTCCGGTATCTCCTATCCCAGGTTTCTGGGTAACAGAGTAATTAGTAAAAAAAGCTTAGGCTTCCCAAGTTAAAATGTGTGGCAGAGATACACGCAAGTGTTCTCGACGATTACTCATAAACGTAGCAGAGGAAGCTCTGATAACATAAGTACCGGTGTGGGTGGATTTGATTCTTACCTGAGTCTACGTATTTTATGGTGAACCGTACACACTGTCTGACCGAATCGTATGGAGGAAAATGGAACTGAAGTTTATTCTGGTTCAGAGGGTTAAAACTGGGCCAATGGGAAACTGTGTTCCGGAAGCTATTCGGTTCACCCTATGGGTCGTGGGGCTGCAGTCCGGGTCCAGTGATCTGAAGCAGCTCCAGAGCCTTTACTCTTAAAGGGAGTTGAATCGAATATATAGCCTTTCAGTCTCAAAACAACTTCACCCGATCGGGTACATACCTGGAGTCTATAACGTGTAGACTTAAACGAAGCGCTGTCCAGGGTACACCAGGCCTATAACTGGGAGATCGGGGTGGCAAAACCATTTAAAAACCAAGTCCCGCCACATCTTAGGTTGGATCTGATCGGGCGGTGGTTCCCAACTTGCTGGGGGATAGTCCGAAGCTAGACAAGGTGCCAACTTCTCGAAGAAGGTGCCGAGGGGTGAGCACTTTTATAGCTCCGGTACTAGCCTGGAGAGCTAGTAGAGGATGTTAAAATAAGTGTGGTGAGCTTAAAAACCTCATATTCAATAAAGAAGTAAGTATATCAAAATTCCTGTCTTTACATTGTGTACAAGAAAGGTAAGAATAATTTTTTCCGTGCGACAAAAAATGAAATACTTATTTCATCCCATACGTTCAATACAAATGACCACCCCCCCATATCTTAGCAGTTTATTTTTAATAACTTTGTAACTACTTACATGGCACAAAAAAGCGTAGTATGAAAGTTGTAGAGAATCGTATTGCCGACAAAAGTTGTGCTGACTTTTTTACTCAGACGTACGGTTAAGGAGATAAATAACTTACCAGTAAGAAAAACGTTATACGGCTTACCTGTTTCGTTTTTGACTTACCTCCATTTGACCGCTGCCTTCCACTATACCAAAGAACGAAACCAAAAAAGTGAGTACACGAAATTGTTCGTTTTTAAATTGTCTACAAGAAAGGTAAGAACAGTTTTTCTCGTACGACCAAAAATGAAATAGTTATTTCACCCCAAAGATTTGCAACCCCTAAATTTTGACGGTTATTTGTTTATAACTTTTTTATTACAAACATTTCTAAAAGATGTGAATTGAAGAAATTGTAGATAATCGAATTTCCGACAAAAACGTTATGAATTACTTCTTTCCTCAGACGTACGGTTAACGAGATAAATTGAAAAACACTTTAACCACTTTTTCCAAGATGGCGGACACTTCGCAGCCTCCGATTAATACGAAAACTTGAATGTAGACTTACCACACACTCCCCTACATACTAAACAAAAAAATTGCTGTTATCAAGTCTTGTGACTTTTTTTACCCTGTCGCCTGGACTAACACCCCAATTCTTATTACTGATATGTATTCCTGATACAATATTTTAAAGTTTTTTCTGATAAACTATGCCTGTAAATGAGCCGATTCTGAGATATTTATTTATAAAAAATGACAGCTGCGGGTTGTTACAAACAACTACATTTCTAAAGAAGGTATGAATTACAGATTGGATATTTTAGGTAATTATTTTTAAAACTATGCTGCATCAAATGGATAATTAGAAACTTTAAAAAATAATACAGGGTGTTCAAAAAGGAAAGCCAAACTTTGTATCCAGAGTATACCGATATCTCATTATTTCTAAATAGCAACCTACATTTTTTTAGTTTATTTATAACGTTTATTTATAATATTCAATGATAAACAAATAGATAATTATCACAGTAGAACTTTCCTGCCTTATTCTTTTAACTTGTTCCGCCAAGATCACCGGACCAAAGAACTAAAACATGGTACGCCTTATGTACAATTCATCGTAGATTAATAAAAATCTTGCCACGCCAAGATTTTGAAAGAATTGACAAAGGCCATAAAAACATCGCATTTTTAAGTATATAGTATTAAAACGTGTAGAAAGTGGACATTTCGTGATTGCGGTCAAATAGAAGATTAATGCACTCGGCGATATTGATATTATGAATTATAGCACGTCGGTGTTTGATTACTTTGTCAAGACGTTGACATCTCACCCGTTGCTCCCAGAGGTATAGTAGGGACTGAATTAGGAAATTTTCCGAAAAGGCTTGCTTTAAGCTTTAGAGAGTAGCCCCTCGAACAGTTCTAAGTATACTGGAGAAAAGGAATCTTCACCGTATCTGGTTTAGTGAGACGATCTTATCGTATAATTTTGCCGGGCACTCCAATGTTGTCTAAAATGCATCAGCAATATTTGATTTCAATATAATAAAAGAGCCCATGGTGTGCTTTATGTCAGAAAAATTATTAACATACTTAGCTCTTTTTTAGATCTCTATGTGCTCTTTTCAATGAACTGAAGAAATCAAAACTCGATGTGTGGGAACGAACATGATTAAAATCAGAAAAAGTAAACTCGTTTACACTATTCTTATATATTTAAACGTTAGTTTGTCTTTGTTGCCAAGGGAGTATAAGGCACTAATTAATGTCCTATTAATAAGCATTCATTGTTTATAATTACGCTTGCTCGTATTTATGTTATAGATGAGAAATTTCTAATCAGGGGTTTTATTGTGATTAACATTTTTCAATATAATTTTATGAGAACTGTGACCGTGGCATCGCGCTTTGATTTCTTTAGCTCATTGGAGACTCAAGAGCTTAAGACTATAAATCTACAAAATAAATTATCAGCTATGCTATCGATTTTTCCGACCGTGGGCACTTTGACTGTGGCCGTTAATTGCTTACTTACAGTTGTAGGTTTACTTAGTAATTGCTTATTATTATATATTATTATTTACTTATTATTTGATAACCACAAAAAATACTTACTACATGTTTTTTCTTTACGTTAATTGCTTACAGTTTACAAGATAACTTACTACAGATTTAATCAGGTTATGATTGCAACAAAGAATAAGCGATTTTGTAATTCTTATGTTTAACAAAAAAATGAAACATGTTTTCATAAATTAATAATATACCATTTTGACTAATACATGATAGCGAATGGAATGATTTAACTGTAAATACAAATAGTTGTCGGATGGCAACGCATCGAGATACAACATATAGCCGTTGCCTTTATAAAAAATCTTTACTACAAAATACTTTAATTCTGTCTAATGACTAATTATTAATTCTAAAATATGTATAGTATATAAAAATGATTTAGTTTCTGTCAGCTAAAACATCTACATTAATAAGTACCATATACTGGTACGCTCCGGTATTTAGGGTTCAATGTTTTCTTCTATCCAATCCAAATACTCCTGAACCTTAGTGTGTATTTCAGGATACTTAGAACCACACTTTCCCTGACCGAAAGATACTATGCCTTCTTGATGCCATTGCAACTTATACGAAAAAATGACAGGTGCCCCAGAATCACCACTGCAACTCAACTCCGAAGAATTCTCAAACGTGACCGTACATATTTGCTTATCCGTCAATGTTAACCGGTTAGTAATGTTATATGCTTTCTTACATTCAGCATTAGAAATCAATGTACCTAAGACTTTTTTCTTAATTGTTGCTTCGTCCCCTTGTAAATTTATGAAACCCCAACCGGATGTTGTTAGTGTGTTTCCAATATTAGCAAATGTTGTTCCAGGATACGGTAAGCAAATCGGTCGTACGTAATCTGCAATATATGTTATATAGTTTATAGGTTAAACTTGTAATAAATAAAAAGTACCTGAATAAACTACACTGCCGTTTAATCGTATTAGTGCTATGTCATTTGCATAACTAGTCCTGCTATAATTCGAATGAGCTATAGTCTTTTCAATTCCATATGAACGAATAGGGTCGCTGCATTCTTTAATATTTGTGAAATCAGTAAAACAATCAGTATCATTAGCAATGTGGTACTCTCCAAGTTGTATCTCCATTCTATAAGATAAATAGATATGTATGTATCAAAATGTATATAGCAAGTGACAAAAAGATGTACTGGAAATGTCCACGAAATAATAAATTACTTACGGTATAAGTTTTGGTTGTACGACACACGTTGCTGCAGTTAATATATATCTGTAATTTAATATAGACCCAAGACAAAGGTATCGTTTTTGATATGAATCAGAACTTTCACTGCTTTTTCTGTATGCTATGCGTGCTAACCATGGATAATCAGTTATTATAGTGCCATTGCTATTATGTTCATAGTCATCGGAGTGTTGATAGCCGCAATACTTTCTACTTGCCAATAACTGTCTATTGTTCTTTTTTTGTTCATTTATCTCTACAGGTTTCGTTAAATTCAACTGAGAACTGCAACATACTTTAGAATCTATGCCCTCAAAGCCACATATTGATTTTCGAATAAACTCCATGGATGAAGTAGTTTTATCTTTTATCATATCGAGAAGTATTGGACACGATTTTATTAAAATGCATTCTCCACGTTCATTATTCGGTGTATTACAAAGCTCTTTAAATAATATTAGATATACTTATATGGGGTCATTCCATGCAAAATCGATCACTAAAATGTGTCGATCTCACGAATTTCAATGAAAATCACTTATGAGGTAGCAATCAACTAAAGAACTAACTTTCATTCATCAATTTGCTAGATTACGCAGAACTTCAAAACTATTCAAACTGAGAAAAATATCAAAACTGCTTGCACACCTTTAAAGAAATATAAATATCTCGAAAAGTAGTTACCCAAGAACAAATACTTTTTTTATATATTGCTCACAAGAAGATGGGCTTTTTGGACAGCCTAATAATTTTTTGTTACCAAACGTATTTTTATTTTTTCTAACCAAAATATTTTAAAAATGCAGAAAAATCACATTTTTAAAAATCTGGAAAAAATTGTAAAAATTTCTGTATTTAAATGCAAAATGGCAAGCCGGACGTTTTAATAGTTTTGCAGGGCAAATTTCCAAAGACCGCGTTGCAGACAGCCGGCGGCGCACTATAGTTCACGGTCAACCGGCGCAACCCGCATTCACTACCTTCTAATAATACGGTCCATATTACCAGCCTAACTCTTAACCTTAACCTTTTAACTGATGTACATAAGATAAACGTATATATGTGTGGATATGATTATACCTACTGATTTCTAGTATTTTAGTATTTTTCTTGCGATTGTCAAAGACCGTAAAATATAAAATATACAACAGCTTTTTTAATTTTAGTTTTAAGGTCACTTTGTGTAATTGGTTCATAGCTTTACAATTCTCTTGCTTCAAACTCTTTATCTCACATTTTTATCATGAAGTATAAGTTTAGGACCTAGTAACTTTAATATATTTTCCAAAAGAAAATGTAAAAATAAAGCAGCTCTAATGCCAACTATTACATTAAAAAAATATTTAAAAAAGCATGTCAGATGGTTCCAGTCAAGGTCCGTAGATGCAAAGCAAGCTTTGAAATATAGGTCATCGCAATGCCGCCATTTTCGCGCTCAGTAAAAGTTGCAATACGGCTGCTATCGAAGCCGACACGATGAGGCGCATGACGTTCTAAAACGTTGAATTAAGGCTTAGTACCCAACTACAAACAAGTCGAGGTGTCGATTATTATTGTTTTCATGTTAATTATCGTGTTCCGCCATTTTCGCGCTACTGCATAGTGGAGGTGTATGAGATGACCTATATTTCAAAGCTTGCTTTGCATCTACGAACCTTGGGTTCCAGTCACCCAATAAATTTGGGGTAAATGAAACCATTGTCTATATTTTATATCCACATTACTTAATAATATGTTCTGGGTAACTGGGACGCCCTTAGGATATTGATTAAAATGTGTCCAAAAGATTAGGGCTGCAGTAGGAATAGTTCTGGAATTATCGCAGTCGGAAAAGTGTATAGGGTAAAGTCGATAAAACTAAAAATTCACGTAATTCTCATAGACGTTTAACGATGGTTTTACCTTTTATTAAGCAAAGTTCTAGTTACCCCATCGCTCCAATAACCGCAACCGACCTTATTAAACATCAGAACCTACAATAGAAATTGGTAATAGTTATTTATGGTACAAGTGAGTTAAGTAAGATACTATGATAATTTTTGGAATGGATAATATCATTAACTCATGTGTGCCACAAGTTCAAATATTGAATTTGCAATGAGCCTATAGATTAGTCTGTAGTGTTAACGGTAATAAATCTGACACTATAGCCCGATGACAATTTTAATAATATAATACAACGTAATCTGGTGATTGGTTGCTACCTACAATAGCACCCAGTCTAACCCAGTAAACATCTATTTTTTAAATTTATGATCAAAAACAACTAATTTTCTGTAAACAAAAATGGTATTTAAGCTATTACATTATAATATTTTAGGGTCTTTGACGGCCGCAAGAAAAATGCTTTATGTAACACACCCGAAGAAATCATTTTAAATACATAAGTAATTAACTAATGAGTAGGTATAATCATATCCACACAGATATACATTTATCTTATGTACATTAGTTAAGACAGTCCGCTGGTAATATGGACCGTATTATTATTAATTAGAGGAAGCGATGCGAATAAAAGCAGGTTGCGCCGGTTGACCGCGAACTATGGTGTGCCGGCTGCCTGCAACGCGGTCTTGGAAAATTTGCCCTGCCAAAACTATTAAAACGTCCAGCTTGCTATTTTGCATTTAAATACAGAAATGTTCAAAGAAACTGTACAATTTTTTTCAGATTTTTAAAAATGTGACTGCATTTTTAAAATATTTCGTTTAGAAAAAAAAATAAAAATAGGTTTGGTAACAAAAATTATTAGGCTGTCCAAAATGCCCGTCTTCTTGTGAACAATATATAAAAAAATATTTGTTCTAGGGTAAATATTGTTCGAGATATTTATATTTCTTTTCATTCTACCCTTTACGAAATAGTCCAGTCGACAGGGAACCAAAAGTATCTGCTTTTGGTTCTTTCGTGTTAACGGCTATTTTATTGCACAAGCTTATTCAGAATGGTGGGTAGAGCAATATATGTAGTTGAGTACTAAATCGTAGTGACAGCAGAAAAGTTATTAACAATTTAAGACGCCATCAACCGTTTTCGAGGAGTTTTTATTCCGTAGCTCATCAGGATGATTTCCTACGAAAAAATGTTCAGTACATGATTTGTTTATAATAAAAGTAGCTACAAAATGGCACCAGTTCGGTTATTATAACTGAATTAATTAAGTTGCAAAATCGAAGAAACTGCCAAAATCGCGTATGTTTTTAAGTTGCCATAAAAATTTAAATAGTACACCAATATTGATAAAACTTATGTTAAGTATAGTTTAAATTATGTACAATAAGCCCCCAAAACTTGTATGCCGTTTATTTTTGCAATTTTGGTGACGTTTTACATCTCTTCATAGTTTTGTTACGTTTATAAATAATTAGTTTTTCGGTTCGTATACGTAGTCATTTATGAAAGATTCCATTGGGTTCGAATAGACGGCAAAAAATACGCAATTTAAAAAAAAAAGTTCAAGTTTCGATGCTTGGATCCTGCGATTTTTTGCATAAATATGCATTAGACTAAGTAGGCGATTGGCCGATTTATGAGTGCACGTCTCATTCTATTGCAATAATTTCTATTAGAAATATGCAACTAATAATTTTGGGCAATTGCATACTTATTCTACAAGGTTCACTCTATACACACGATTTTGATTCATTTCAATATGGTAAATAATATACGAGTAGTGCACACTTACGCAAAAAGTTTAATATCTCAGGATCCAAGTATCGATACTTGAATTTCTTTTTTTAAATTTCGTGTTTTTTGCCGTCCATTCGAACCCGATGAAATATTTCATAAATGACCACGTATACGAACCAGAAAACTAATTATTTATAAACGTAACAAAATTATGAAGAGATGTAAAACGTCACTAAAATTGCAAAAATAAACGCAATCGAATTTTACAAATTGCGTTCGATTGCTAATGACTTAAGCTGTATATATGCACATTTGCAATAGTATCCAAAGCTTCAAACAGCTTTTGCAAACTTTCAAAGTTTTAGACGCAGTAGATTTATAAAACCTTGTTAAACAAAAAGTTTTGCATACTTGGCATACGGGTTTTGAGTGCTTATTGTACATAATTTAAACTATACTTAACGAAAGTTTTATCAATATTGGTATACTATTTAAATTTGTATGGCAACTTAAAAAACATACGCGATTTTGGCAGTTTCTTCGATTTTGCAACTTAATTATTTCAGTTATAATAACCGAACTGGTGCCATTTTGTAGCTATTTTTATTATAAACAAATCATGTACTGAACATTTTTTCGTAGGAAGTCATCTTGATGATCTACGGAAGAAAAACTCCTCAAAAACGGTTGATGGCGTCTTAAGTTGTTAATAACTTTTCTGCTGTCACTACGATTTAGTACGCAACTACATATATTATTCTACACACTATTCTGAATAGGTTTGTGCAATAAAATAGCTGTTAACACGAAAATACACTCTTCACATTTCTATTGACTGGACTAAAAGTGTAACTTTCTATCTTGATAAAGCAACCGAAAGCGAAAGTAAAACATGTGAGGTGGTTGCTAGATATGAAAAACTTTCGGTCCCTGGACAACGAAGTAAAACTGTCAATTTTTTTAAAATATAATATTATAAGGTGGCTGTTGTCAACGTTACCTTGGTAACAATACTGTTGTATATACAAACATTATTTTATTATAATCACTGAATCATCATTTTATTTATTTATTTACGGTGGTTAATAAAGGGAGAATGAAAACGCTGCGAAAGTGCTTTCGCAGCTTGTAATGTAAATAACTATTAAAGACGTGCAAGTAGTTTTGATAATTGTTTCAGTTTGAATATTTCCGAAGGTCTACGTAATTTAGCAAATTGATGAATGAAAGTTATGTTTTTAGTTGATTGCTACCTCATAAGTGATTTTCATTGAAATCCGTGAGATCGAACCATTTTAGTGATCGATTTCTCATGGAATGACCCTATCTTTATTTAATAAATTATTTGACAAAATACTAATAATATTGCACTTACCAGCAGTGTTTGTTTGCACAATCGTAAATAACAGAATGTTTAAAATACTTTTTTCGAGGTAATACATGTTACCGCGCTGAGGTGTGCGTGTGTTGTGTCGGTTGGAATCTTGAAATGAATGATTTTTTGTATCTATGCGGCATACATAGTTGTTTAAGCATTTTACAGTCAATCTCAAGACTAACGTCTTGTAGAGAAGGAGAGACCACTGAAAGAAATAGATAAGATAGTAACCTTTGTTCTCGCTCATCATTATAGTTCTTTAATTGGTAGTTAACCAAGAAATACTAATACAAAATAGATATGTCTTGACGGAATAAAAGGAAAATGTAGACGGAAATATTATTTATTAACTGTATCATCGAGCGGTGTTACTTTGAACACGTTTTCGCATATTTTTTTCTGTAGTTTCGACATTTTTAGCTCTATGCATCTGGTTGGAAAAAAAAATCTGGCAAAGTTACCCCGTCGTCGGTGTTACTTTGCCAGACCTTGTAAAATCAATATAAATGCAAAGTTCTCCATTATTATGGATGGATTTGGTAGAAAATAACGAAGACTATGTCCACAATACAAAAAACCACGATTTTTTTTCACAAAAACACGTTTTTTATAAGGCTTTTATTATAGAACGTAAATCCGTATCAAAAATACATTAAAAAATAAAAAAATCAATATCTGTGGTTAACAAAATATAGAAAATAACAAGATTCTTAAATTTCTAATCAGGTAACGATTGATAAGTAACAAAAATTTACAGTCTATATGAGGTTAAATCACAATTGAAACGATGTACACCCCTCGTCACAGTAGGTGGTGACAATATCTTCATAATGTCTTCGTCTAGTGCGACGGCAATGTCGTCTTCATTTGGAAATAGAAACAAATCAGTCGTTTTCTTCCTTAAGTACTTTACAGTAATTTCTTCTTGCACATCAATGACTAGTCCGATGAAGTGCTTGACTGTTTTCTTTGTTGGAAAAGCGACAACAATAAAATCTCCAATCTTTGGTCTAATACTGACAATTTCTTCAGTCTCATCTGCTTCAGAATTTTCTACGTCTCCATTTTATGTCCACTCTTGATTCTCTTCATTTACGTGACTCACTGTTGGCCAATTATCCTCAGCTTCCAACTCGTTTTCTGCACTTGCTCTATCATCAAAGTCTTCAGCTGCAACAGATTTTCCTGGAACTACTTTAAGCATCTTTTTTCTGCGCTTTGGTGTTGAAGTTGGTGCTCTATTTGTTTTTAGAAAATCTAACAGGGAATCACTAATATTGGCTTGTACATTTTCCTGCAGTCGGTATGCAGGCAGCTTTTTCAACACTTGTGTTCTGTCCACTGGAATGATACCTGTTGTCCTAAAGGCACTTTGGATATTCTTCTATAGTGCAGCTGATTCACCAATTTTTGCAAAAGTGGCGGAAAAGATGATTTATTGAGGACTCCATCTTTTGGATTCTGCAGCTTGTAATTTAATAAAATGTTTTTCCACAATCGTTTAAGAGGCCCATAATATCCAACGTCCAACGGTTGAGTGATATGTGTGGAGTTGGGGGGAAGGAACACAAATTTTATATTAAATCTCTGACATGATACTATTATATCGACATTCAAGTGGGATGACAAGTTATCCCCAATTACAACTTTTGGTCCCTCAAGTTTTTTGGCCCATCGTACAACAGTTGATTCAAACCAGTCTTGAAATGTATAAGCGTCAAACCAGCCTGATTTGGTTCGATTGTACCTATAAAATTTTGGACCCCCAATAGTCCATTGGTCGTAAATTCTTTCAGCCTTGTAGACTACATATCGAGGTAAAACTTGACCATCCCCCGTGATTGCGAACATAATCGAGATAGATGTCTTGGTTGTATTCATTATTCTTTCAGGGTATTTTGTGCCCCGTCGAAATATACATTTTTTGGACCCCGGATCGTCACTGAGATTAGTCTCATCATAGTTTAGGATGTTAGTTGCCGGAACATTTTGCAAGCTTCTCTCCAAATTTTGGAAATAGTTTTCAATTTCTACTTCAGATTTTTCTGCTCGTACTGCTTTAATATTCTTGCAACTTCTTTGTGATAGTCGATCTTTGTGCCTTTCTATGAAATTTAAACACCATTCCTTTCCAGGTAAGTTGTTGGTAAATTGTTTAATGCTTTTTCCTTGTTTCTGGAGATATCCTTTTACCACCATTCTTAAATCCAGTGACGTTAACGGGCTTCCGAACTCCGCAGCGACAAGTAAGACATCCACAATATGTCTTTCTTCCAGCTGGGTTAAAGCTGGTGGCGCTCCAACAGGACCAGTGTGTTGACCCTTGATTTTATTGACCAAAGTTCTTCTTGGAATGTTATATAATTCAGAAGCTGCTTGTAGAGTCAACCGCCGTGTCCTTACGCTATAAATTGCTCTTTGCAGCTGCTCTTCGCTGTAGTTTTTGTAGTTACGGGCCCCCACCTTCCTTTTATAAACTCGACCCATGTTTTTCTGAAAAGTTAAAGTGTCTTATTTTATCCTTATAGGTACATACTTGTCAAACATAACAGCAAACAAACACGTAGGTATGTAGGTATCTAGTAATCAGACAGTCAGTATTTGGCAAAGTTACCCCATGCAAGGAACCATTATGTTTGTTTGTTTTTTTTTTCTTAAACTGTTGCAGTTGAAAAATTGAAAACCACACAACATAACCTAAAAATAGCCGGCTTTCAGATGGTACAATTGACAGTTGCCATAACAACGTAGATTGCCTTCTAGGACCCTTAGAATTTCAACTTTGTCTTAATCTAGAAATAAATAGAAAATACATACCATTTATTTTGACATCTCTTACACGAACCACGGCCTTCCAAACACCACCATTGGTGACCTTGAAGTATTGGTTTTAGTTCGCTAGAATTTCAACAGGGTTCCGCTACCAACCTAAGAAATATTTTTTTTAAATCTGACAAGTCACCGGGTGGCAAAGTTACCCTTGAGTGGCAAAGTAACACCGCTCGATGGTATTATTAATTATGGTATTGTGTATTTCTTTTATGTAAGAATTCTGAATTGTATTTAAACATTCAACTTATTTAATTCATCTGGTCAATAGCATTGGATTGAACTGTTTTGACCTAAACAAAGTTATCAATTAATATTTACATGTAAAATATATATTAATAGATTAATTTTAATATTGCATCACTAATCGACTTCGAATAAAGTTTATTATTTCCTTTAGCTGTTGCTTTTTAGTAGTTCTTTCTTTTCTATAATTCTTTTCGTTGGGTTTGTTTTTTATTACTATTTGAATGTTTGCGACATCTTTAAATATTTTATAAAAAAACGCCACAAACTGTTTTTATTTTTGATTGCATTAAAGTAAACACTATATTAACATTATTTGTTATTAAATTCAAGTCTGACCGTTTCCTACATGGGTAAATGTAACGTGACGTCAAAGCCAATCTGATTATTTAAAAGCAAATACTTTAATATTATTAATACCGGAAACTTATTTCGAAAAATGGGAGACAAAATTTAATAGTGCCCCTTGCGGTGTAGTGTGAAAATAAACCTGACATTTCTAAAATATTGGGAAAGTAATTAAAAAATTGTCATTGTAATGAAAGATTGAATAATTTAAATAAATTGTAAAATTTTATATATTTTAGCATAACAGTAATAAACCATCGTTTAACATAAATAGTGCTATTTCTTAATTAGATGCAGGATTCTCACCGAAAAACCATTTGTTCGTTGCACACCCATCTGCAAAGATGGCGCCACAAAAATGTCGCCTGTTTTCATTTAGTAAAGTATATGGAGTTTCCGGTATTAATAATATTAAAGTATTTGTTATAAGTAAGTTATTCTGTTATAATTGTTTTGAAAGAAGACCAGAGGCATTTTCTAGCGATCAACTGTATTTATTTATGTAATATTATTTGTATAGTATGTATATTTAAACCCGATTCATCGAGTGCGTCATCGTTTTGTAGGCGCGGTTTATTCAAAAAATCGTAAACTTAAAGCATAACCTATAACTAAAAATATAAAATATCTTTGACAAAGATCTTTTAGAGAGTGTCGTTGAACTACGATTATAAACATCCTCCTATATAACACGTGAAGTAAATTTAAAAATTATCACATTTAGGTTATTTTTAAATTAGTAAAGTGCTTCAAAGTTAAAGTGTATGTGGTCTGAAATAAGAATAATTATTAATTAAACTTAAACAACTTTATAATACATAAAGTAAGTAACATTACCTGTAACATATTATAACCTCTATCTTATATAAACAAACAAAAACCACCCACATCGTGGGTGGTTATAGTGACATCTGCCGTTTTATAAGTCTCAGTTAAATTCTAGTTTAAAACTTCTAAAATAACAAACTAAAATGATAAATTTACATAACCTTGTTACCGATAAAAATGAAAATTCTCAATCCAATTTAACCCAACTCCATCTACGTACAATCAGTCAGACTTCAAGGAACTAGTATCAATCCCAAGTTCATCTATTCAACCTATTGGCATAAATACAACTATACACCAACGAGAAAATTTTAATTCTATCTTTAAAACCAATTCAACCTATGCTTCCATAACCAGCAACTCATTCTCTCCTAATACAAACATAACTAACTCAATGTCAAATCGTCGCCAAACATCGCCACCTCAGCTTATACGTAATAATAATATACGGTCTCAACAGCCCAAGCGTCCAAACTTTGATCAAGGGATTATTTTTGAATACATGGAAAATACTGCAATCATTTCATACTGTAAAGCAATAGGAATTAAAGTTGGCCCATCAAATGTGTTAGTTGCTAGTCCCATGTCCAACCACCGTATATGTTTTTTTTAAATCAAAAGAATTAGTTGATCAATTTATGGCCAAGTATAAAGAAATAGTTATTCAAAATCAAACATTACAAGCTAGGAGATATGTAACGCCTGCGAAACGATTAATACTGGATAGAGTATGCCCTGTAATACCACATGACGTTATAATAAACAAATTGAAAGAACTAGGCAACACCATTGTATCAAACTTAATATATTTACATATAAATTCAAATGATCCGGAGTATCAACACATTTGTAGTTTCAAAAGGAAAATTTATATCAGTCAAACTGATAAATATAATATACCGGAATCTATATTGGTTACCTACGAAGGTGATAATTACAGAATCTTTCTACATTTAGATGATACTATTTGTCCGATATGCTTCCAACATCGCCACTCCTCTCCAATATGTGAAAAACAAGATCCCAATTCCACTCGAACCATAATTCGGTCAGAAAATACGAATGAATCTGAAATAGAAAGACCATTATTAAATCAAGTTAATAATACGTATTTACACAATAAAAATCAAATCGAATCGATGATCAAAAATACAGTACCCGAACTAAGTCAACTATATAATCAATTCACAAATGAACCAAGCGACACGAATTCAACAAATAAAACAAACAATGAAGCAGAAACCTATAACACTACAATCGATAAAGAAATATCAAAAAACTATGAAGAGGTCACTATTCTCACACCAAACAAAAGAACAGCTGACGACTTAGCAGTGTCAAGTCAATCAGAAAAAATTGATAAAATTAGAAACTAAAAAATTAAAATTTGAACAAAATTAGTAAAAACCTACTGGCAACAAATGAAATAACAACATTTTCCTATGAGACGGAAGAAGATATCTTACAAGGAGTATACTTCACCTAACTAACACGAATGATCGAGATATTACAATGGAATGTAAATAGTTTTTTTACACGACTACCATTTCTACAACTACTACTTCATGAAAAACAGCCCCATATAATATGCTTATAAGAAACAAAGACAAAACCGGAACACACACTTAAAATAAAAGGATATAAAAGCTACATTAAACACAGACCACACTAACAAATAGCAAGTGGAGGAGTAGCAACCTTTATCACTGATCAGATTAATTCTGAGGAAATAAAAGTTCAAACACATCTAGAAGCAATAACAGTTAATTTATTCATTCCAAATAGAATAACGATCTGCAATATATATCTACCACCCGATGTTACCATAAGTCAAGAAGATTTAGAAAATCTGTCTGAACAACTTCCAAAACCATTTGTTATTATGGGAGATTTCAATGGCCATAATCCCATATGGGGATCAACAAAAATTGATCGTAGTGGAAATGTAATCGGAAAATTTATAACAGAGAACAACCTATTTTTAATAAATACTGGAGCACCCACTTATTTTAACGCGGCTAATCAATCCTACTCTAGTATTGATTTGACGCTGTCAACACCCGATTTAGCTCCCAAAATGAATTGGATACCGTTCCCACAGTTGTATGATAGTGATCACAACCCATTACAAATTACTATAGATCAGCCATCCTCTCCATCAATAGTAACCTTGCATCAAAAATGGAGTTATGAATTAGCCGATTGGAACACATTTCGGTCAATTATCGAAGAAAAATTAGAACAGAATACAGCCACAGGAGATATTGAATATGAAATTGAAATTTTTAATAGAATTATCTTGGAAGCAGCAAACGCGGCTGTCCCAAAATCAGCATCACACATTAAAAAATATCCAGTTCCATGGTGGACAATAGATTGTCGGAATGCTGTCAGGGAACACCACAAAGCATATAATCGGTACAAATTAAGCAGAACGGTTGAAGACTTAATTACCTTTAAAAATAAAAGAGCAATTGCTAGACGAACAATTAAAGAAAGTAAGAAACTTCGTGGACAAACTTTATGCAATCAATTAACCAAAACACTACCACAACAGAATTTTGGAATAAAATTAAAAGTTTTAAAGGTCTGGCTAAACCTTTTACTATACCGTTAATCAGAGATAACGATACTCAAAATGTCACTGACCCGCAAGATGTAGCAGAGTTAATGGCTCAAGCACTAGAACAACAGTATAAAAAAGAAAGCGAAAATAAAATCTTTCAAGAAATCAAAAGCATGGCCGAAAAAACCTCTGTCAAATACCTAAAAAATCAAATAATCCTCTTAACGAAATCATGTTACTGGAAGAATTAGAAAATGCACTCAGATCAACACATGATTCAGCAACTGGACCAGATCAAATTTCATATAAAATGTTAAAAAGCCTACCCAAATTAGCAAAATTACACCTATTAAAACTTTATAACCGTATATGGACCGAACAAGTATTTCCCAAATTGTGGAAATCAGTTACAATATTACCCATTCTTAAAACTGATAAAGACCCCACGTATCCAGTTAGTTATCGCCCCATTTCTTTATCCTGTTGCTTATGTAAATTACTAGAAAAAATAGTCAATTCAAGACTGATGTGGTATTTAGAATCAAATCAACTGCTAAATAATAATCAATTCGGTTTTAGAAAGTACCGGTCAACAATGGACCAACTTATAATTCTAGAATCGGAAGTATACGAAGCCTTCGCAAAGAAAGAACATCTAATAGCAGTCTTTTTCGACATCAAAGGCGCGTATGATAGAACATGGAAACATCTAATTATCCAACAATTGCTAAATTGGAACATCGCTGATAATGTCACTCACTTTATAAAAAATTTCCTTAACGACCGAAAATTTAAGGTAAAGATTAACAACAAATATTCAGAAGAATATTCAAAAGAGGCTTTTGAAAACCCCTGAGTTACAAAAATACAAATGGAATACTCGGATGCTAAAACAAAACTCAAACAGTTGATCCTACAACAGTGGCAAACTAGATGGATACAGTCAAACCAAAAGCTTCAGACAATTAAAACTAAAGTACAACCATGGAAAAATGAATACTTAATAGTAAAGAACATATTATACTTACCCGGTTAAGAATAGGACACACGAACATCATCCATGGATATTATTTCAGTAAAGAGCCGCCACCAAAATGTCAAACATGCCGAACGGTTTTGAGAGTTGAACACCTCTTAATCGACTGTCCAGGTCATACTTACTAACGAAGAAAGTTAAACTTTCCGAACTCCCTCCAGGAAGCTCTAAATCCAGAGCGTTACAATCAACACCATGTCATAGAATTTCTACGGAGTATAAACATATTAGATAAAATATAAGTTAGTATTAGCAATACTTACCCTGTATTACATGACATTTATAGATATATTGTATGGACACATAACTTACTTATTATAACACTTACACTACATTACGAGGGTGGTCCCAGAAGTACCCGACCCAACAAAGAAAACACAAAAATTTTGGAAAAAGATTTATTTATTTTTCAACGTAATCTCCTTTCAGCTCTATACACTTTTCCCAGCGGTGTTCAAAAAGTTCGATACCCTTTTTATAATAAGAACTGTCTTGCTCCTCAAAATAGCCATTAACTGCTGACATCACTTCTTCATCGTTGGAAAATCTTTGACCACTGAGCCATTTTTTCAAGTTTGGGAACAGAAAATAATCCGAGGGGGCTAAATCTGGCGAATATGGTGCATGAGGTAGCAATTCAAACTGTAATTGATTAATTTTGGCCATTGCAATAACGGATTTGTGAGCTGGCGCGTTGTCGTGATGAAACAACACTTTCTTTTTAGCCAAATGCGGCCGTTTTTGCTTGATTTCTTCGCTCAAACGTTGCAATAAGTTTGCATAATACTGGCCGTTGATAGTTTTTCCTTTTTCGAGATAGTCAATAAAAATTATTCCACGCGCATCCCAAAAAACCGACGCCATAACCTTGCCTGCAGATGAAACGGTCTTCGCATTGTTTGGAGCCGGTTCTCCCTTTTGAGTCCATTGTTTCGATTGTTCTTTTGTCTCGGGTGTGAAATGATGAACCCATATTTCATCCATTGTTACGAAACGGCGCAAAAATTCTGCTTTGTTGCTGTGAAACTTTGCTAAACACTCAATTGAAACATTTTCACGACACTGTTTTTGCTCGAGTGTGAGCAAATGCGGCACCCATCTTGCACACAGCTTTCTCATGTCCAAATTTTCAGATAATATGCGATGTACCGCACTTTCTGAAATGCCCGTAATGTCTGCTAGCTCGCGCACTTTCAGTCGACGATCATCAAGTACCGCTTTGTGGATTTTCTTCACCATTTCTGGAGTCGTCACCTCATTTGGTCGACCACTGCGATGCTCGTCTTGGCAGCTCGTACGGCCTCGTTTAAACTCAGCTACCCAAAATTTAACTGTTGTAAACGAAGGAGCAGACTCGCCCAGAGTAGAATCCAGTTCAGCTTTTATATTGGTTGGGCTGAGGCCTTTCAAATAAAAGTATTGTATCACCTAACGATGACCAATTTTCTCCATTTTCATAAATTCACTGACAACGTTCACTATTGATGGCTGCCAAACAAATACTGAACAACGTGGCGCTTTCAAACTTGAAACATATGCTTTATAGACTGCGTACTTTCCAATACAGTGATATTTACAAACAACTACCGCCACCTCTTGGTCAGGTCGGGTACTTCTGGGATCACCCTCGTATATACGTACCATATCATCATATACTGTAACATGTATAATACTTATTTTATAATGTTGATGTAACACTTACGAGGGGTGTTTTTTAAATTCGCTGAATGGGGTATAAAGAGAACCATATTTCTTAATTTTAATGTTTTATTTTTCGATATAATCTCCTCGAATAGTCATACATTTATTACATCTCTGAATTAATTTTTGTAAACCTTCAGAAAAATAAATTTCCGATTTGCTCTCTTGTTGAGTACCTTGTTTAAATAGGCGTGACCACTTATAAATCATTGTTTTACTAGGGCAGGTATCTCCGTAAACAGCTCTCATTTCTTTTAAAATGGTATCTACACTTTTCCCCTGCTTCGTGAGAAATTTAATAACTGCGCGAAACTCGAAGTTCGACATTTTTCCAAGAATGTGACGGATTTACTTAATCTTTTAACTACAGCGCAACCACTATCGTAAATACCGGTATGAAATTTGACGTAAAAAGTGAGATGTTTGTTTTTGCACAGCCAACTTACAAATTCCGCTAATTTAAAAAACTGCCCTCGTATATCTGTACAGGTGCTAATAACTATAATAGTTGAAGCACCAAGGAAAATTGTAAAAAAAAGATCTTTTATATCAAATGTTTTATAGAATTTATTTTAAGAATTTACTTTGAAGAATCAAAAGCTTTTATATAGTTCAGTGTAAAAATATGTGTGAGTGACCTATAACTTCTATATTTTTCATTTTAAAGAGGTAATGAAAATAAACTTTTGTGTTTCTAATGTCTCTGTTCATCCATTTCTACAAAAATATACAGGCTGTCCCATTTAAAAAATGCTACTTTTGAGAATAACTCGAAAACCTGATGTTAAATTGTTCATTAAATTGTTCATGTTAATCAGCAGAAAAAATAACACTATAGCAAATTAAACTTCAAGACCGAAAAAGCTGTTATTACAATTTTTGCAAAATATCTATTTAACTGGTAAAACAAGAAAGAAATAAAAACAATCCTCATCAGCGTTAACCCAAGTTTCGTCAGTAAAAAATATCCATGACCTCTCTTCGTGATATTTTTTAGTTATCCTTGCAAAGTATTGGCGCCAGATAACAATCTCTTTCCGGTCAACAAGCATGGCATTCCTGCTTCTAGGAGCGAATTGAAATTTTAGTTTTTCCTTGTTAAAGGAACAATTCAATTTCGAGGTCATCGGCCATTTTTTGAATTGGCAGAGACATCACACTTACACAATGAATTAATGTAACTGCACCGTGTAAGATGGACATGAGTTTCCGCGCTTAAGTAAACGTCATCACTCATCAGTCATTAAGCGCGCTCACCAATAGGAGTCCTCCTCTACTATCCTCTATGTGTGTAACGCGTCACCTGTATACTTACACGAAAAATCACGATTTTCTGTGCATATTTTTGTTTTTGTTTTGATTAACCATGAGGAGGTTGCGTGAGTGAATTTTGCACATCATTTGGTCCCGAAAAGGGCTGATTTATTTGAAATTAGAAAATGCTTAAAAATGAAAAATATCGTTGATTTTTGCGTATATTATAGATGGAGAAGAAACGGCCCTTTTCAAGGCCAAATATTGTTCATTAGTGAGTGATATCGCGTGCCTCATTATATTTTGGCCCTTTATAAACCTATATAACTTTTCAACTAATTGAGATAATGAAATGCGATGTTTATTAGTCTTCTTATTTTTTAAATTTTTTTCAAGAGTGTCCCGTCTTGCCCTCTTCCGGTTTAATCGGAAATGGGCAACTTTGTGATTTCAAATGGAACAACTTGTATATTTTTTACATTTGGTTATTACAGTTATTTTTTACAAAATAACAAAATTTCTTACTCAAAAGAATCTAAAAACTATTCTTTTTATTTTGATAGTCTATCGATGTGTGCAATTTTAACATAATTAGTATCCCCTTCAGAAAAATCTTGCTATACTTAGAAAAAATCTTATTCTTTTTCTATGTAAATATGGCCGTAGAACTGTTTTAGCATTTCCAAATGGATTTCTGACAGTTTGGCAATATGTGAATAATATTCTGATACTAATTGTGCGTCCGTTTTGGTGCTGTTGGCTGTTAAACCAAGATTCCGACTTAAGTATGATAATGCCCGTCCACACGCCACTCGGATTGTGACGGACTGGTTGACCAACCTGGAAATTGAAGTATTGCCATAGCCAGCACAATCCCTAGACATAAATCCCATAAAGCACGTGTGGAAGACGCTCCAAACAAACATTGCTTCACAAATGAACAATATCCACAATGAATTTAGATTCAATTAATTCTTTCAACTTTTTAATATGTTATCTTTTCGAGAAATTTCCTAGTTTGCTCAAAAACAAGAATATTAGAATTAAATTTATTTATTATTTTTGTTTTTTAAAATTTACGGTGTATTCAGTTTTGTTAATTATTATTATTGAATAATTACAAATAATTTTTATTTCGAAGAATTCGCAGTTTGTATAATATAATAAAACGAGTTAAAAAAACATCCTTTTAGACCTTTTAGCCAAAAGTAAATAGTACTGTAAATACAGAATAGCTGTCGGATAACAACACATCGAACTATAACACAATATAGTCGTTAGCTTCACACAGAATTTTTACTATAAAATCCTTTTATGCATGGTCTAATGAATTACTAATCCTAAAATATGTTGTAACAAATAGAGAAATCCCTACATGCGGACGGCAGAACATTCCAGAGCGAAGCTTCATACATCCGCGAGAACCTACTAGAAGATTCGCTGCCCATCTACAATATTTGAGCCAGGTCGCGTGTATGACGTAACGTCGCCCATCTTTCTAGAGCATTCTACACACTTCCGTGTGGATATATATCAGCCGCGATGGGCCCAGCAGAATTAGTGTGTAACCGGCGTCATATTGAAATGTGCTCTGTGTAATCAGTAATTAAATATATTAGTGAATAAATAAATGTTTAATAATTGTTATAATTATACATAAATAGTTCTTTTATAATTTTAATTATAAGTTTCTAAATATCTAGCATTAAAGTTAGTTTAACAGTTTATAATTATAGTGTTTTAGTTAGTGTGTGTAAATAATATCTATTTTGTGAATAGACGATTAAACAGCATTTTTGTTATTACTTTAAAAAGAACGTTAAAATACAGAAACAGTGTAACTTCTGTGTTATTGTTTGCAAGTAATATTTCGTCTTTTATATCTTTGATTAGATTTAAATTTTATCTAACTTTATGTTTTATTACAACTTTACCAATCTACATGTGACAGACTATTTTATTGACTTGTTGTACACACATAATTCTTATTCTCATGGAAACCAAAATAATTTACATCAACTCTTAACTATAACCATACAACAATAAAACAATAACTATAAATATAAAGACAATCCAACAATACTGTATGAAACATAACATATAACATTCTGTCTGCTATAGTATATTGTACAACTAGCATACAAAGTCATACTTTCTTCATGAATTTTCAGTATTAATGCAGTCAGTGTATTGTAAGCAAATGAGTGAAAAAAAGAGACTTTCATAGCGTGTTGTACATGACTTTTTTTTTCATATTGTAAGTCGAAAAACCTGTCCTAAAATTTATGCATTTATACAAAATTTGAAAAAAAAAGAAAAACAGTATTATTTGACAATAATCTCAGAGGAAATTGAAGGTTGTTTTTGACAAACACAATTAAAAAATAGTGAAAAAAAGTGCTACTTTCATTACGATTTTTCGTTTAAAAAAGTCAAAGTTCATAATCAATATGCAAAAAATATTTACTTAATAAATATACACTGGCACGCTACGGTATTTAGGGATCAATGTTTTCTTCTATCCAATCCAAATATTTTTGAACCCTGGTGTGTATTGCAGGAGACTGAGAACCACATTTTTCCTTAGCGAAAGATACTATGCCTTCTTGATGCCATTGAAGCTTATACGAAAAAATGACAGGTGCCCCAGCATCACCCTGGCAACTCAACTCCGTAGAATTCTCAAATGTGACTGTACAGATTTGCTTTTCCGTCAATGTTAAACGGTAACTAGAGCTATACGTTTTTATACAATCATCATTAGAAATCAATGTACCTAAAACTTTTTTCTTAATTGTTGCTTCGTCCCCCTTTAAATTTATGTAACCCCAACCGGATGTCGTTAGTGTGTTTCCAATATTTGCAAATGTTGTTCCTGGATACGGTAAGCAAATCGGTCGTACGTAATCTGGAATATGCTGTATAGTTTATAGTGTTAAACTTGTAATAAATAAAAAGTACCTGAGTAAACTACACTGCCGTTTAATCGTATTAGTGCTATGTCATTTGCATAACTAGTTCTGTTATAATTCGAATGAGCTATAGTCTTTTCAATTCCATAGGAACGAAATCAGTAACACAATCAGTATCATTAGCAATGTTGTATTCTCCAAGTTGTACTTCCATTCTGTAAAATGTTTACGTATAAACATGTATAGCAATTAGCAAGCGACAAAAAAATGTATTTGAAATGTCAACGAAAAAATAACATTACTTACGGTATATCTTGTGGTTGTACGACACACGTTGCCGTTGTTAATATATATTTGTTACTTAATAAGGATCCAAGACAAACATATCGTTTTTCATATGAATCAGGACTCTCACTGCTTTCTCTGTATACTATGCGTGCTAACCATGGAAACTCAGTTATTGTAGTACCATTGCTATTATGGTCATAGTCATCGGAGTGTTGATAACCACAATACTTTCTGCTTGCCAATAATTGTCTATTGTTCTTTTTTTGTTCAGTTTTTTCTACTGGTTTCGTTGAATTTAACTGAGAAGTACAGCAAACTTTAAAATCTATACCCTCAAAGCCGCAAATTGATTTTTGAACAAACTCCACTGATGAAGTAGTTTTATCTTGAATCAGGTCGAGAAGTATAGGACAGGATTTTATCAAAATGCATTCTCCATGTTCATTATTTGGTGTATTACAAAGCTCTATAAATTATAATATACTTATATGTTTATTTAATAAATTATTTGTAAAAATACTTATAATATTGTACTTACCAGCAGCGTTAGTTTGCACAATCGTAAATAACAGAATGTTTAAAATATTCTTTTCGAGGTAATACATGTTATCACGCTGAAGAGTATGTGTTGTGTCAGCTGAAACCTTGAATTGTAAGATTTCTTGCATCGACGAGGCATACATTAATAGTTGTTTTAGCATTTTACACAGCCAATCACAAATCTCATAAAAAAGGAAAAGCCATTAAAAGAAATGGGTAAGATAAAGTAACAATAACGTTTATTCCCGATCATTACTACCCCAGTAGCACACACATGTTGGAAAAATATTGTTTCCACATATTGGCCAAATATTGTAAATGACAGACACTGACGAGATTGGCACAATATGCGGAAGCAATATATCTCCAGTATTGCAGTTTGATATTGGCCATACATTGGAACATTATATTGGTTCAATATACGTTTATAGTATTGGCACAATATGTGCATAGAATATGTCTCCAACATGATCTCCAATATTGGTCCAACGTTGAAACATTTAATGGTTCAATATCCTTTTACAATATTGGCGAAATGCATTCACAGGATATTCATCCACCGTTTAAATGTAATATTGGTGTAGTATACAATATGTTGATGTGATAATGTGATACTGCTTGATATCTACATTTTATTACGATTAATGTCTCCCTCAACAGGTACTATTTGTCACAAATCACGTTGTATATCTTCTGTTCGTTTAACTCAATCATATTAATAACCGACGACCATAATAATAATAATAATAAACCGACAGTCCATATTGTCAAATTAATGTTCAACTGTAGATGAAGTCGGAGGGAGAGAGGGTCATCGTAATATGAAGTACTATAATATCCGCTAACTGTAATTCAACTTTTTTATTTTGTCAATTTAGACTTAAAACTATCGATATATCTTTCGTATAGAACTCGTTTTAGATGTATGTACTTAACACAATAATTCGTTTGCGTCATTGCGAAAACTGCAAATAAAAACACAAACGCATTAAATTTTGTTAATTGGACTTTTATCTACGGGATTTCTAGTTAAAACGTTAAACCAATTGTATCAACGTAAAACAGATAACTAATAAAATTAAATATATCCAACATATATTGGCAACATATTGGGCCAACAATATGTACTAGGAGTATTTGTTAAAAATTTTAGCTTAAGTTTGATATTTCAATCACTTCAATAAAAATCTCGTTTGCATTACACCTATTAAAGGCGAAACAATGCTACATTAACAAATAGGTACATAAAACAAATTACATTAGACGTAAATGTACCTATAAATTGTTTTCGTACGTTTTAAAAATGACGCATGCACATTGTTTACACAATTCATGTTTAAACGAAATGCTAACTAAATTCGACGGTTGTAATAATTAAAATGTATACATACAGATATTATAGTCAGTACTTACAGTTTAATACAAATTACACTATACACACAGTGATAAATATAAATATTTCGACAAGACAAAACTAGCAGCCGAAATCACATAAAAATCACAAACAGGTTCATCAAATTAATACCATCAGTGCCAATGAAATCACGATTGACGCAGCCGCGCCAGATTACCAATATCCACACTGAAAGGTTGTCTCATGGTAAAGTTAATATGTTCAATAAATACCTTTGATTTATTTAAAAACACCCATTAGCGTACTGTAGTATTTTTAATGCTCACTTCAGGTTTAATATTTCTAGTTAGATTATTAACTAACCCAATAAACGTAAATATGGTGCAATATGGTAAAACATTTCACTACAAACCTTGGCGTTTGTTCTAGCGTTTTCTACCCTGCAATCACACGACTTGTACGTTATTGGGCGCGAACTTTTAAAATGCGATTAGTATGAGTTTAGAACCAGGTATACAATAATTATGTATTAAGATATTATTAGTATTCAGTATTCGATAAAACCGGGTGAGTTATAAAACAACGGAGGCAGCTGTAGCGATGTTATTATTCATTTTCATGATAGCCTGTTTATTGCTATTTTGACTCCTTGAATAATCAAGTGATCTTGATTAATGACTGCTTATTCAATGTCGGACGTATAAAAGAAAAACATTAACTGCAATAATTCTTGAGAATTAATGCTATCTAAGGAATCTAATACCAATAAGATAGTTTAAACGTCCCAAAAATTAATTTTAAGTCTAAAATCAATTTATAACTATATAATAATAATAATTCATTATAATTTCCTCTCAATGGAATTATGGGCCATTAGATATGTATTGATGAATACTGGGCTAATATAATATGTCCAATATTAGACCGGTATAGAATAATACTATATAAATAAATTGTATATGGGACCTTTGTAGGAGAAATATTGGCTAAATATATTGGCTACCAATCTTAACCCAATATAGGATTAATATAGTGGATACATATATTTTTTTTAAATATATGGTGTATATATTGGACCTTTGTAGTAGTAATATTGGCTGACTATATTAGGTGCCAGTCTTTAACCGATATAACACCAATCTTGGTTGAATCTTCCAAATATTGGGCCAGAATACAATATGTTACCAATATAGAACCAATATTGGGACAATATCTTGTGCTACTGGGGTAGGTACAGTAGTCTTTAATTGGATGTTAACCAAGAAATATTAATACAAAATAGAAATATATGTCTGAATGAAATAAAAGGAAGATATAAAAGGAAATATCATTGATTTTGTTATGTATTTTAGGTTCGTTGTAATATTTGTATTAAGACAATACTTTCTTTTTAATATCTTTATTAATACAATAATAATTGAAATTGGAAAAACATGTCATTAACAACCATTAATATTATAATTCTTTTGTTCCTATGATGCCACACACTAATTGTATAAATTCCCTAACACTGAAATACCAGTATTCTCAACATCATAACACTCCTCCGTCCTTATAAATTTAATTTGTTCGGAGGACGTCTCTGGCGTTGGGACCTACGTAATGGTAGATTGTTAAGTGTTGCTGATTGGAGGAAACTTGGATTGTTAATTGTTAGTGGTTGTTCCTGCAGTGATTGTTCCTGTGTAAGTAAAGGTTCTTCACCATTTGGTGCCGTGTCAATATTCTTGTCTACGGTTTCTTTTGTGGAATATACTTCTGCGGTTGGTTGTTGTGCGGATGTCCTTGTCCTGAAATGAGTTTTCACACAAGGCACTATGGGTTCATTCATCAGTGGATCATACAGGCTGATATTGTTACCTACGCGTATTTGATTACTGTGTCGCCGCCATAACTGTCCATTTACCGATACAGTATAGTTCAAGGTTCCGTCATTATTAACAACTGTACAAATTTGCCATTTCCTGTTTGGTGCCAAATAGTTACGGACTGCAACTTTTCCCCCTTCTTTGTAAATCCTATCGTTGAATGCATATATGTTTTTACGTGTATTTTGATTGTCTTTGTCTTGAATAGACGGTCGTAGAATTTCAAGAGGTGTTCTTAACTCTCTTTTCAGAAAAAGCTTTGCTGGAGATTCGCCTGTAGTAGAGTGTGGAGCTCTTCTATAGGTTATCAGGAAAGTATTTAAACAATCTTGCATATTTTTTCCATTCTTCATAGATTTCAATGCTTGTTTTAAAGTATAAACGTAACGTTCAGCTTGCCCGTTTGATGCAGCATGGTATGGTGCGCATGTTAAATGTTTTATACCATTTTTAAGCAAGAATTTTTGGAATTCATGACCAACGAACGTTGTTGCGTTGTCCGATACGAGTGTCTTCGGTAAACCGTATCGTGCAAATAATGTATTTAATATGCTAATAGTTGACGTAGCAGTCATTGATGGTACAATGAATATTTCTGGCTATTTGGAGTGTGCGTCTATTACCAAGAAAAATATGTATCCCATAAACGGACCCGCCAAATCTATATGGATACGCTCCCATGGTTCTGTAGGATATTCCCAGTAGTGAGTTGGAGCTTTCGTTGGCTCTTTCTGCGTTGTAATACATTGTGAGCAATTTCTTGTCACATTTTCGATGTCGGTATCGTTTTTGGGCCAATAAACTGAAGATCTTGCTAGTGTTTTCATTTTTGCAACTCCTAAGTGCCCTTCATGGCGTGCTTTTAAAATTTGAGGTTGTAATTTCTTTGGAATGTAGATTCTATGTCCGAAAAATATACAACCTGATGATAACGTATATTTTCCAATGTCATTACCAATATCACCACCCATACGTAGGTTTTCATATAATGCAAAGAGTTCTGGATCACGCATTGTTTCCTTTGCTACATCTCTAGATTGTAATGGAAGGTTTTCGTACTGACTTAAATGAAATAACGAAACTGTATCCATTTGTGTTAATTCGTAATTCAACACAAATTCCATTTGTGTAATATTAAATTGAAACAGTTGTAAATAGAGGGCGTAGTGCAGTAAGCGTGTAGCGCTTAACACTGGAAGTTTCGTCTTTGGTCCAAAAATGTGCATCAAAGGCATGTGGTCAGTAAACATGTAAAATGTCGACCGTATAGATAATGAAAGAAATGTTGAACTCCCCATTTGATAGCAAGAGCCTTTTTATCTATTTGAGAGATTTGAGAGTAATTCTTCTCACTGGAATTCAGAGTTCTGGATCCGAAAGCGATTGGTCGTTCAGAACCGTCTGGTAGTTGGTGAGATAAAATAACCCCCAAACCGACTGGTGATGCATCGACAGCCAAGATCACTGGCAATTTAGGGTCGTAGTGTATTAGAATTCTATCCGACACAATTTCTTGTTTGATCTTGTTAAAACTTATTTCACACTCTCTAGTCCATTTAAATGGTGTTGCTTTCTTAGTTAGATTATACAATGGATTAGCGAGGGTAGAAAGGTTTTTAAAGAACTTTCCATAAAATGTAACCATTCCTAAAAATGATTTAACTTCTTGAACTGACGAAGGTCTCTTTACTTGTAAAATTGCTTTAATCTTTTCCTGCGTCTTATGTACTCCTTGCGCATCGATTTCATATCCTAGGTACTTGACCTTATTTTGGAAGAATTTACATTTATCGATATTCAGATGTAGCCTATTTTCTTGTAATCTACTGAATACTTCTTCTAATCTTTGAATGTGTTGACCAATAGTTGGAGCTGAAATTATGATATCGTCGTGTACGACACATAGTCCAGGGATGTCTTGAAAGATTGAATCAATGTATTTTTGCCACGTAGCTGGAGCAGCACTAACCGAAACATGTCAGAATGCGCTTAAAATGTCTAAAGTCGAAAAAGAAGTTGCTCCGCTGAATTTTGAAAATACATCTTCGTAGCGCGGTAAAGGATGAGGAATCTCAATTCTCGGGTTGACAGTACGACTGTAGTCGGCGCACAATCGTATGTCACCATTGGGTTTAATTACTGGAACCACTGGAGTGCCCCACTCTGAAGTATCTACCTTTTTCAGGATTCCTTGATCTTCTAGCCGTTGTATTTCAGCTTCGACTTTACTTTGTAGCGCCAATGGAACGGAACGAGCTCTCATGAATACTGGATTTTGTCCAGGTTTCATCTGGACCTGAAACTGAAAATTCTTTACAGCACCAACATTTTTGTCGAATACTTGCCTGTATTTAAGTAACAGGTCATCTATTTGCGCTGGTGTTTTTGAATCACAATTCCGTACGGAATTGATAGCAGGTAAATGCAGATTATTTGGGAGGAGTTGTTGTATCCAGGATCTGCCCATCAAAGTATCAATATTTTCTCTAAATACAAAAAGTTTTAACACTTTCTCCTTTCCCTTGAAACTTGCATTGACCCTACATGCACCTAGCGGTGAAACTATTTCATTAAAACAGCTTTTGAACTTAACATCCGTCTTTTCCAATGAAACACTTGTAATTTTCTTAAAGTTGACTTCACTTATTACATTAGCAACACTACCAATGTCTACTTCCATTTGGACTGGTTTTCCTTGGATTTTCACTGCTATGCGGATTGGTTGTGCAGACTCTGTATTGTTATCTGTACTTAATGACATTAAAGGCAGAATTTCATCATAACGATCTTCTGTTGAAACTTCTTCTAACTGATGTAATTTTCTTGTATTATAGTTGGAATTATTTTTCTTATTAAGTTGGTTTTGTTTGCTCAAGCATACAAATTCTACATGGCCTTTGGTATTGCAAAATTTACATTGTAAGTATTTCGCTCTGCATTCATTAGCATTGTGGTTGTATTTGCTTTGCTGCAAATTAAACCCCAATCTCGAGAGTACTATGCAAGAAGTGAATAGTGAATTTATCTACGCGCTAAATCATCACTGAAGCATCGTGAATTGACATAGTTTCTTGACGAAATTAATGCCCAGTACGACGATTTGCTACTGTACAACAATATAAGGTGGTTAAGCACAGGCCACGTTTTACAAAAGTTCTTCGCAATCTTAGATTGTTTGAAGATATTTCTTTCAAATAGTGGCCAGGCCTCTTCAAACGCCTAAGCCTAAGCCTTTTAATTTCCTAAGCGAAACAGAAAATATGTGACCATCGTTTTTTTAGTAGGAATTTTTAAACATGTTAAAGACCTGAACTTAAAACTTCAAGGGAAATGAAATCTTGTGTGGAAACTTCTGTCAGAAGTAAGAAGTTTTATCACGGGTGGAAGGTAAATGAACGGCATTAAGAATAGGATGGCCCACTTGGGTGATTTTTAAATTTTGCTCCGGGCTAGCTTCGGGGGTGAGTAAGATTTCGGAAGTCCACCGGCCAAATTTGGACTCCCGGGCGCCAGGAATCGTGGTTGCCCTCTGCTGAGCAATAGCAATGCTTCTATGGATCACCGACTCCTGTGATCCGCAACATATACCCAAATAAACCTGATAAAACTCGATACACCATTTAATAATTGACAGCATTTATTTAACTAAACCCATTGCAAAGATACAATTTGAATACAAGTCCCATAAAGAAGCAGGAAGGCTCCGTAAGCAAGCAATGAAGTCAATTATATAAGGATATTCCCAAACTTATACGTATAAATAATAATTTACCACCTAAATAATCTTATAACAAATCAGTTCATACCAATGATATAAGTATAAATGTTCAAATATAAACATCTAAGTATTCAATCCAATACGTTAGTTTAAACAAAATAATATTATTATCTAATAAAAGAATATAATATATAATTGTTGCCCCATAACATTAATAATAATCAATAAAACAAAAAGATCTAACTTGGGAAAATCTTACCAATGAATTACCTTATTACCGATGAATTAAATAATCGATTCACCAGGCTTCATCAATCAATCCTTGCTTCAGAAGTCGCTACACTAAAGAATTTTCGTATAAAAAAAAGAAAGGGGCTATAGGGTAGACAAGCGCTTATCTGTATCCCAACAACTCCACCAATTAAAATAGATGATCCACTCGCGGACGCATTAATGGACGGGCCTTGCGAAAGATTATTCTTGTAAATCTTATAGTTGAGTTTTAAAAATAAATGGTACAGATTAACCGGTTTCCCCAAGTTAAATGCGTTACCCAAAATGTTTACAACAAAAAAAAACTACCGAACAAACTAATTGTTCTTTTTAAATAAATAGTCCTCAATTTCAATAAGTACACCCTATATAATATAATAGTAATGCTGCACTCACATTACTATAAAGAAATAGCTTCAAACTATCAATCTTATCAATACTTGATAACTTGTCACAAGCAACAATAAATAGGTAAGTAAACTTGAACAAAATTATTAAATAAAATTAGTTTAATGTTAATTAATGAATTTCTCTTAAGAAGGTAAACGTGATTGGTATCCTGGTCCTAACTATACTCCGGTAGTCGTTGTCTACAGATGGACGAACAAATATAAAAGATCTGACCTGGATATTTGAAGAGGCTTTCTTATTCAGTTGAGAGATGCTTTAGTTTTTTTTTGTTTTCCTCCGTAAGTCCGGGGTCGATAGAAAATTCTAGGGATCTCCTCTCTGGCTTCTTGTTAGAGTCCCCGGTATGGCGTACCTTTTGTAAGGGTACCTTTTTGTAAACGGTTCCTTTTTATGAAGGATTTCTTCTTGTAAACGGTTCCTTTTTATAAACGGTTCCTTTTTATAAAGGATTCCTTTTTGTAAACGGTTCCTTTTTATAAAGTATTCCTTTTTTGGCCTAAAGATAGAGAACGGCCAAACTAGTGAATTGGGGTTTTGATAATCCTGGCAATTCCAGACAAATGTTCTTATCAACATAGAATACCAAAACAAAAACGGTATTATCGGCAATGAACAAATTATGCTTCTACCGCTGCTTATATCCGGAAGAGAATCCGTTGGATATGTACAAAAAAATACAATCCGCAGCAGCGACAAAGGCGACCCACACAAAGAAGAATTCGTTTCGTTCTTGAAAAATGTTTATTCCAAAATACGCACTATCAATAAAAGGAAATGATAACGGCACAAAATTTTGAAATTATCGGTGCCGATAGTTTAGGCAACCAAAATATCTATTTATATTAAGGCTGCGTACACCCGTACACACGTTCAACTAAAGTGAATTTAACCCGTGACAGTTTTTTAGGAAAAATTGATCTCTTGTTTGATGAAATGGATAATGAACATTTACACTTTCCTAATTTGCAAATAGTAAACAGTAACAACGAGATCAACGTCGGCGAATACACACTTTACAGACTTTCATAAAAGGTTTTAAATCGGAATTTGAGAATAAATTTACAGCCTTTAAAAAATTGAGAATGTTACAGAAATCTTAAGCAACATATACTCTCTGCAGTCTAATGGTGAATGGAGCAGTGAAGCTGCAATTTTTTCATAAGTAATAAAACTGCTTTACAGATTAGAATGATCGATTTCCAAGAGAATACTGATTTAAAAAATAAACATCCTCCGTATGTTCCTTGCCAAGAATTCTGGATAAAATTTGTCTGTCATAATAGGTACTTAGAACTAAGAAATTAAGCTTTAAAACCATACAATGTTCGGCTCAACTTGAGGCAGCGTTCTCAAAGATGAACTTTATTAAAAACAAACTTTTGATTTCGACTCACCGATAACCATCTTCAGGACTTAATGGCAATAAGTTGCACTAACTTAGCTCCAGACTCAGATAGCTAACTCAATGCAAAAGTGTCATTTTTCACTAATTTTTAAATAATATTGCATTAATTTTGTGAATTACTGAATAAAAATTTGTTTTAGCTTTATCATTTTACAATTTAATTAAACTTTAAAAAATATCAAAACCTTGTTTGTCAGTCATCGTCTATCTACCGGACCGCGGGAGCCTTGTAAATTTTTAAAACGGACCCTCCAATAAAACTAATAAACTATTAAATATCTAGAAAACGATACAGCAAAGCTGCGTACTTTAAAAATATTTACAACTATACAGAGATTATCTGAATGTTTTACGTGTAGTCCCCGTGTTAACATACCTGAGGAAGTAATTGAGATACGATCAATCAGCGCGCGAATTGCATAGCAATTGCTCCCAGTCACTCACTGGTCGGAGCGAGGTTGCCTATCCACCCTCTACTAGCTATCTAGGCTAGTACCGGAGCGATTGATTTAACACGTGCTCACCCGCCGGTACCCTCCCGTCCTCTTTCATACGGGGTGAAGTACCTCGTCCAGCAATAGGACTATTCCCCCAACATAACTCAGTTCCTCCCCGAGACGGGTTGGGGCCACTGCCCGATCGAATCCAACCTCAAATGTGGCGGGACTTGGTTTTTAAATGGGTTCGCCACCCAGATCTCCCAGTTATAGGCCTGGTGCGCCCTCGACAGAGCTACGTTTCGAGGTTACTTTCAACTATACAGTACAGTACAACTATACAGACTGTACCATATAAGCGGGACAAATTAATTATTAT
Source organism: Agrypnus murinus (assembly GCA_929113105.1). Classification (NCBI taxonomy): domain Eukaryota; kingdom Metazoa; phylum Arthropoda; class Insecta; order Coleoptera; family Elateridae; genus Agrypnus; species Agrypnus murinus. The sequence continues at coordinate 67,742,646 of OV816029.1, read as the reverse complement.
TTTTAAAATTTTTTTAACCATATATGTATATCGTACCCGGCATACATTCCCCTATTAGTGATTTGTTCAATACAAGACATTATCAATTTATAACAGTTTTTCTTAAATTTTTGGGTTTGGTTAGGGTGTAATAAATAAATCAGTTTATTCATTTATTTGTATTTTCAAAATCTTATTTGCAGACAGTAATATTAGTAGTGTATTGCTTGATGAAATATTTCCAAGATTTGTTTATGTAAAGATGCTCAAATTTTAATTTGAACTTTTGATAAAATTAAATAAAATTTACTCGATTTCTCAAATGGAAAACCCTGTATTTTTTATCGAAAATTAAGACTTCGACAAAACCTTTAGACATTTAATAGTTTAAGAAATATCGGATAATTACACGCGAAATGGACCTGTATGTTCTGTAGTTACTATAGTTGTATAGTTGTAGTTGTATTTTCCTCAAACATTAAAATGGTGGTATGAGGAAACTCCCTAATAGAATTTCAATAATTGCATATTGCATTTTCCCTAATAGAATTTTAATTAATAGAATTGTGTTTCCATGGAGTAGGTACGGGGCAGTACTACACTGTAGCTGCAAGAAACAGTCACATCGTAGAAAACTTCCAGGCTGTCCTTTAACAAAAATAGAAACGTCCAACTTATTATGAACTTGGCTCGTATAAAGAAGTTATTGATACTTTGCTTCTGCATTTAAGAAATATACATCTAATACAACTATCATCTAATTCGTCTTATTTTTATGAAGTACTACATTTTGTATAAAAGTGTAATCATATTTTTCATTAATTCAATATATGGGTTTAATTATTTAACGATAAATAACTTGATATGTCGTGTTGATATTAAAATTAGGGCCATTTTTTGCCCCGAATCCCTCAAATATCTAAGTTAGCACTGTGCCGCTTTGGCTTTTGGGCCTTTAAGAAACACCAATTATTTGCTGAATTAGTAATTATGAAATTGTGCACCCAATGTAGGAAATAAAAAAGGGCCAGCGGTTGGCTCAGGCTTGGAACGTTGCTTATCAACTTTGGTACAAGCCTGAAATCCAAGACTGGCCCATGACTGCGCTGAAATCGGGATGATAACTTCGTGCCAAGCTTGTTAATCAGTCATGGCCCTAGATTAGTAATATATCTTGGCCCAATAGTGAAGACCAACAAAGTGCCGACGATAATACTGAGTCTTGCATCTAAATTTTGGAATTAAGTAAATGCAAGTTAGTTTAGTAGCAAGAAATTAATTGCTAATTATGAATGAACCTTAATTTTATTAAAAAAACGTTACATGTTATGACCATATTATGGAGTATCGTTAGCACAAGATACATACGTAGTAATTTTTCATAAAATTGATAACAATGCACAAAGCACAAATTTAATTTTATTAAATTTTACTATTTTAATTTAATTTAACTTTAATATGTAACTATTGGATAAATAAAATGCATTATGAATACACATATGAATGTTCATACTAGGTCAATGTTAACCTCACAGTTTGCGGTAGATAACTTGCTATAGTGTCATTGTTGTAATGTTGGGGTGGTATAACCCGGCCACAGGGGGCTGCCAGAATTGACTTTTAATGTTCAGCAGGTATATAAGATTTAGTACCCAAATTTTCACGACTATTGAAATGACAACTCGGAATACGTTGCTGGCTCTTGGTCTATATTCATTTATTAAGAAATTTATTGTACAATTTACGATTCGATCGAAAAATAATTATTAAACAGTTGCATTGTTTTAATTATAAAATAATACAAATGTTTTTATTCTTTCCTAGCTTATGTAACTAGAAACAGATTTGAATAACGTTTTTTGTTATGGATATACCGGTTATGCATACCTAGTCAGGAGCAATTTTGATTATCAGATTTATTTGAATTTATTAGTCCATCTGATGTAAACAGAGATGAATTGACCTCATTTTTTGCAAGCTATGATGCAGCTTTGAAATTACCCAACCCAATCGCAACTAACTACATGTACACTTTTCTGTTGTATTGAAACCCACATTCAGTAGTAAGCCTATTCAGCAATTTGCCATGGCATTCTCAAAGACTGACATTGTAACTGCGCTACTAGAATTAGAGAACAAAAACATTATGCATAATTAGATACTATTAAGTACTGAACAGTATTCGGTGCGGATAAGTCAATTTAAGAATTCAAGAAATTTAATAAAATCAGCAAAGATTAAGATAAATCGAATATTTGCTTGCTAGTAAATCTAGGAATGCACATTTAGTAAGCATAGCAAGCATACTGAACATCAAGTGCTTAAAATAATGGCAGTAAAAGCTGAAGATAATTTAGGAACAAATCCATCACGAATTATTCATTATGCTTAAGGATACATTATTAATTATTTTATTGACTTGACTACCTAATGTATGTATTTAAATTGGGTTAAATTGGAAAAACTGGGTAAAAACTGAAACAAATATTTATCGCCTTGGTAGCGTAGTGTCTAGCATGCTAGACTCTCACCTGAGCGGCCCGCTTTGACTCCCGGGACCGGCAAATCTGGTTAAGGTTTTCTGCAGTTTTTCTTTATCTGTTACACAACCGTGGGATATAGGATTTGGGCTTTACCATCTATAAGTAGGCTGCAGCCGCACGATGGGCACAAGCTTTGGCTTATGGGGCCTGGTTACTAGTTAGCTAGGTAAGTGGTTGTAGCAATTATTATATTATTATTATTATACAAAGTCAACACAGGTGCGGTAGCCCACTCAACCCAAAAGCAATTGTAACTTATGTTACAATAATTATCTTAGTACTTCTAAATGTACGGGACCGTTTAATTCGATATTAAAATGTAAAAAGCTTAACGTATAAAGCACACTGATCCGGTCCGAATTGGCTGTGGTTCGTGCTGCTAACTTCATCTGCGTTAGTTATTGCCTACATTACCAGTCGTTGAATAATAGGTATACTATTATAAGTATATTATGCGCGTCTTTTTATAGATCAGTTCACGTAAGTCTCATGCCTAAACCACATGTATGGTTGGATACAGCATAATTTAGAGGGGTGCAATGAGTGAGTCTGGTGGATGTAATAAATTAACTAAAATTAAAATTGTATCTTTTAGTTCCAGTTTACTTACTAATCAATTTATTTTTGATACTAATCATCCTGTAATTATTATTAATTAAATATTCTATTAATTAAAGTGAATTACCAAAACCAGAGCTTTCAAATTTAACAACAAAGATTAAAACCTGCATCGGAATTTTGCTAAGACCGTAAAATCGAGTTGCAGTATAAATACATAGTAGTAGATTTTTTAAAATAAAGAATAAAACAAATTCCATAAGTATAAAGTGTAAAAGTTCTTCTTTGAAAAACTTTTAAGCTTAATTATTATAACACTGTTTTTTTATTGTACCTAGCAGTGGCGGATCCAGAGAATTATTTTGAGGGGGCAAAATTTTTGGAAAAATAATTGTTTTAATAAGTAATAACTAAACAAACATTATTTGTTTCTATTCTATGTATACCTTTTTCTAAATTTGTGGGGGGGAATTTTCCCCCTTTAATCCGCGCCTGTACCTAGGTATATTAAACTTAAAATCGTGATTGCTTCCCTAGCCTAAATTCTCACCGCACGCCACTGATGTTACAAATTAAAGATAAAATTAAATTAAAATAATAAAACTTAATAAAATTAATTTTGTGTTTCAAACATTGTTAGCAATGTTATGAAAAATTACTGTCTATGTATTTTATCGAAACGATACTCCATAGTATGATCATAATATGTAACTTTTTCTTCATACAATTAAGTTTAAGTCATAATTACCAATGAATTTCTTGCTACTAAACTAACTTGCAGCTATTAAGTTCCAAAATCTAAGTTACAGGAATTTATAGATACCTGTCCAACACGTGGTTTTCTTTTCATATTTTGTATTTTAATAACAAATACAGTAAAGGGAAGCCTCTTTTAAAATAGTATGTGTTAAATTTATAATTTTATTGCAATACTTTTTCTCATTACACCGACGTTTATTGATTTTACCCTTAGACTAAAGACCCTGTCTAGAGAGGACAGTGTTGCCAATGTACAGTTGCGGTACAAATTATTAAGAAAGGCAGATCAAAACCAGAGCTTTCAAATTTAACAACAAAGATTAAAACCTGCATCGGAATTTTGCTAAGACAGACCGTAAAATCGAGTTGCAGTATAAATACATAGTAGTAGTTTTTTTAAAATAAAGAATAAAACAAATTCCATAAGTATAAAGTGTAAAAGTTCTTCTTTGAAAAACTTTTAAGCTTAATTATTATAACACTGTTTTTTTATTGTACCTAGCAGGGGCGGATCCAGAGAATTATTTTGAGGGGGGGAAATTTTTGGAAAAATAATTGTTTTAATAAGTAATAACTAAACAAACATTATTTGTTTCTATTCTATGTATACTTATTTCTAAATTTGTGGGGGGGAATTTCCCCCCGTGAATCCGCGCCTGTACCTAAGTATATTAAAATTAAAATCGTGATTGCTTCCCTAGCCTAAATTCTCACTGCACGCCACTGACATTTATTATATTAATAAACGCAAGGTGTGGTTTATCTCCCGATGCACAGTGAAGGAAGACAATCACACAGAGTGCTAAAATGTGTAATTTTCCCAGTATATAGTAAAACATTTTTTCTATAATCTAATAACCGATATAAAATATTAAAAAGAACTTAAATAAATCGTACAGTAAGCAGATCTTTGTCAAAGATATTTTATATATTTAGTTATAGGTTATGTTTTAAGTTTACGATTTTTTGAATAAACCACGCCTACAAAACGATGACGCACTCCATGAACCTGGTTCAAATATATACATAAATAAATACAGTTGATCGCTAGAAAATGTCTCTGGTCTCCGTTCAAAACAATTTATTACAACAGTATAACTTTCTTATAAATAATCAGATTGGCCTTGACGTCACGCTGGATTTACCCATGTAGGAAACGTTCAGACTTGAATTTAATAACAAATAATGTTAATATAGTGTTTACTTTAACGCAATCAAAAATAAAAAAGTTTGTGCGGTTTTTTTATATATTTGAAGATGTCGCAAAAATTCACATACATAGTAATAAACAACAAACCGAACGAAAACAATTATAGAAGAGAAAGGACCACAAAAAAGCAACACGTAAAGGAAATAATAAACTTAATTCGAAGTCCATGACTGATGCAATATTAAAATTAATCTATTCATATATATTTTGCATGAAATTATTAATTGATAACTTTTTTTGGGTCACAACAGTTCAATTCAATGCTATTGACCAGATGAATTAAATAAGTTAAATGTTTAAATACAATTCAGAATTATTACATAAAAGCAATGCACAATACCATAATTAATAATACAGTAAATAAATGATATTTCCTTCTACATTTTCCTTTTATTCCGACAAGACATATCTACTTCTATTTTGTATTAGTATTTCTTGGTTAACTACCAATTAAAGAACTATAAGAATAACCGAGAACAAAGGTTACTATCTTACCTATTTCTTTTAGTGGTCCCTCCTTTTCCACAAGTCGTTAGTCTTCAGATTGACTGTAAAATGCTTAAACCACTATGTACGAGGGTGGTCCCAGAAGTACCCGACCCAATAAAGAAAACACAAGAATTTTGGAAAAAGATTTATTTATTTTTCAACGTAATCTCCTTTCAGCTCTATACGCTTTGTGGATTTTCTTCACCATTTCTGGAGTCGTCACCTCATTTGGTCGACCACTGCGATGCTCGTCTTGGCAGCTCGTACGGCCTCGTTTAAACTCAGCTACCCAAAATTTAACTGTTGTAAACGAAGGAGCAGACTCACCCAGAGTAGAATCCAGTTCAGCTTTTATATTGGTTGGGCTGAGGCCTTTCAAATAAAAGTATTGTATCACATAACGATGACCAATTTTCTCCATTTTCACAAATTCACTGACAACGTTCACTATTGATGGCTGCCAAACAAATACTGAACAAACGTGGCGCTTTCAAACTTGAAACATATGCTTTATAGACTGCGTACTTTCCAATACAGTGATATTTTCAAACAACTACCGCCACCTCTTGGTCAGGTCGGGTACTTCTGGGACCACCCTCGTATACCTCATAGATAGAAGAAATCATTCATTTCAAAATTCCAACTGACACAACACACATTTCTTAGCGCGGTAACATGTATTACCTCGAAAAAGTATTTTAAACATTCTGTTATTTACGATTGTGCAAACTAACGCTGCTGGTAAGTGCAATATTATTAGTATTTTGTCAAATAGTTTATTAAATGAACATATAAGTATATCTAATAATATTATTTATAGAGCTTTGTAATACACCGAATAATGAACGTGGAGAATTCATTTTGCTAAAATCTTGTCCAATACTTCTCGAAATGTTTAAAGATAAAACTACTTCATCAATGGAGTTTATTCGAAAATCAATCTGTGGCTTTGAGGGCATAGATTCTAAAGTATGTTGTAGTTCTCAGTTGAATTTAACGAAACCTGTAGAGATAAATGAACAAAAAAAGAACAATAGACAGTTATTAGCAAGCAGAGAGTATTGTGGCTATTAACACTCCCATGACTATGAACATAATAGCAATGGTACTATAATAACTGAATATACATGGCTAGCACGCATAGTATACAGAAGAAACAGTGAGAGTCCTGATTCATATAACAAACGATATCTTGGTCTTGGGTCTTTATTAAGTAACAGATATATATTAACTACAGCAACGTGTGTCATACAACCAAAATTTATACCGTAAGTAATTTTACTATTTCGTGGACATTTCGAGTACATCCTTTTGTCACTTGCTATATACATTTTGATACGTACATATCTATTTATCTTATAGAATGGAGGTACAACTTGGAGAGTACAACATTGCTAATGATACTGATTGTTTTACTGATTTCACAAATATTGAAGAATGCAGCGATCCTATTCGTTCATATGGAATTAAAAAGACCATAGCTCATGCGAATCATAACAAAACTAGTTACATAAATGACATAGCACTAATACGATTAAACGGCAGTGTAGTTTATTCAGGTACTAAAAATGCGATGTTTTTATGGTCTTTGTCAATTCTTTCAAAATTTCGGCATGGCAAGATTTTTATTAATCTACGATGAATTGTACATAAGGCACATGTTTCAGGTCTTTGTTTCGGTGATCCTGGGGAAACAAGTTAAAAGTTTCTTAAAAAAATTAAAAAAAAAAATTTTTTTTTAAAAGTAGGAAAGTTCTACTGTGACAATTATCTATTTGTTTATCATCGAATACTATAAATAAATATTATTAATAAACTAAAAAAATGTAGGTTGCTCTTGCTATTTAAAAATAATAAGATACCAATATTCTCTGGATACAAAGTTTGGCTTTCCTTTTTGAACACCCTGTATTATTTTTTAAAGTTTCTAATAATCTTTTAAAAATAATTACCTAAAATTTCAAATCTGTAATTCATACGTTCTTTAGAAACGTAGTTGTTTGTAACAACCCGTAGCTGCCATTTTTCTTAAATAAACATCTCAGAATCGGCTAATTTTACAGGCATAGTTTATCAGAAAAAACTAGCTTTAAGATATCGTAACAGGAATACATATCAATAATAAGAATTGGGGTGTACCATTTAAAATAAAGAACTTGACATCCATTTCCGATGTAACAGGAAGTAGAAATCTGAAATATTAAATTTTAAAACAAAAGCACGTAACCCAAAACCATTACCTGCAAAATTTCAAATCACAACTCCTATTAGTTTCCCATATTCTTCTAACGAAAACTCGTCGTGACACACGCATTCTCTGTTATATTTCATTGGCTTGGCTAATTTTATAAGATAAATGCTTAAGTTATGTAGTACTACAGTAGAATAGATCAGAATTACAATTTTGAAATAAAATTTATTATAATTTTATACAAAATGCATATCATGGAAGAGAAAAATTGTCATTTCTAATGTTGTGTTTTGTAAAAATATAAAAAACAGAAGTTATCTGCCAGCTGAAATCAACCTGGCTCGGCAGCGACTTCGAGATATTATCATCCCGCTCCGGCTAACTGAACTATGAAATCATATCGGTTTTTGAGCTCACCACACTTATCTTAAGTTGCACTAATTTAAATAATTTTTTTTAAACGCGACTACATGTATTATTTTAATATTAAGAATATAAGTACGTTTAAAGTTATAAATAAAATGATAAACAGAAACAATAATTTTATTTACTTCTTACAACTGATTATTTAGAAGCAGAGGTTAATCCTTGAATTTGATTTCCAAAATAGACATGCTACAGTAAAGAAGTATTTTGATTGTTTATGTTGTATTGTTATTGTATGTAGATGTTTAATTAATAAATATTTTTGAAAACTTATATACTTATTGTAACGTTCTTTTTAAAATAATAACAAAAATGCTATTTAAATCGTCTATTCACAAGAGTTTATAATTATAAACTATTTAATGAACTTAAATGCTAGATATTTAAAAACTCAAAGTAAACTATTTATGTATTAACAATTATGAAACATTTATTTATTCACTAATGCATTTGATTACTAATTACACAGAGCACACTTCGATACGCTGGCTAAAAAAACTAATTCTTGGTACATGATATGGTTGTTAATTGTTGCTAGAGTAAACTACTGCTCGTGCTCTCTGCCAACTCCCATGAAATTCCTATTAGGAGATTTCCTTGCAGCACTCCGTGAACTCCGCAAAAGTTTCAAATTACTCCAATTATGATATAATTACTCTTTTGTTCTGCAAATTAAATATAATTATAATTATTGTTTTTACTTACCTAATTTCTTAATATTTCTGTATATTGTTTGGAAATAAAACACTGAATATGAATTATTGAAACAAGTACAATTCCGTACAACATAGTGTTGAACATGTCAACTTTCCAAGTGCTTCTGTCTTACTCGAAAGTAGCACTAATACTAAAATTATAAAATAACACATGTATTAATTAATGTTTAAAAAGTAAAAATTGTTTTATGTTACCTTATATTAATTATTAAAACAAACTGCGAAGTTTCACATTCTCACGCCGTAAAAAGATGTGAACGTATTTGCACTATTAACAGGTGTCTAGTTGTCTGCTAAAACTTTGCAATTTGAAAACTTACTAGAATTAGCGGGAATTTCAAATTCTTACAAATGTAAACTTAATGTAGATACTATTTTTATGTACAGATACCTGTTTTTGGTCTAGTCAAAGTAATTTTGATCTCTAAATTTTGATTAGTTGTAGATTGTACAGCTACATTAAGGTAGTGAAAGATTAGTAAAATTTTGAAATTCTCACCGATTTTACTAACTTTTAAAATTGCAGAAATTCAGCAGTTATAACTAGTCGAAGTAAAATACAGCAGACAGCTGATTGTCGCCATTTCTTGTTAGAGTCGTTAATGTGCACACGCTTCCACTGTCAAATACACTGTTAAGTGTATATTGGTGCCAATTTGTTTTATTTACTCTAACTAGAGTAACATCAACACTAACATACATTTTTTTACCAAGTTTAGATCACTTTTTAACTTTTTAAAATTTAAATTAGAATGGATTTTGTTATACTTTTAAAGTAGAATACTATTAGATTGAATATTCAATCTACATATATAGAGGTAATTAATAATATAGAGAGGAAATAGATTTCCGTAGTGCAGAATTATTTTTGTTACAAGGATAGAGTGAAAAAAAAGTTTACCCGTTCTACCAGCAAGTACATGGTTTCCTAGTATTCTAGTTCACACATTAACACAAAAACGACGTTGATGGTGTGCCTTGTATGTTTGATGCGGATTTTCGATGTATAATAATATCCATTATATTGATTAAACGAACCACTTTAACAAAAATTACACTTGTGGGTTCGAATCAGTTCGTCCTTGTTTCAGAAACCTATGGCAATATTTAGTTCGTCTATTGTAATCTTCAGGTAAAAGAGAATGTACTTGAGTAAAATGAAAAGGTGTAAAAGGTGTTTTTGTGACATATCGAATTTTACTATAAATTGCTTTTAAAACAGTTGCATGCATAGGCACCCAGAAAAGAGAGCAAGGAGGGGTACGTGCTAGGAAGTTACAATTTGAATTTTATCATTCCGTTCTAGCATGCCGTTTATTCTAGGTTTGGTCCCCCTAGACAAATTTTTGCAGGCGCCTGTGGTAGCATGATTTGCATTCACAGCTTTTGTTGCAACCACACTTTAAGAACCCATGTCTTGATTCAGAAATCATCATTGCTTCTTTTCTTTCATTCAGTTCCAAACATTTCGGTATTTGAGCAAATACAAAATACCCACAACGCGTTTTGGTCAAAAGCATTTGTCCACAACGCGTTGTGGCGGGTAAAATCACTTTGCACAAAGACCGAAGTAAAACTCTAATTCGGCTGCTGAGCAATGGCGTTTGTAGATTTACCAAAATATCCACCAACGCGTTGTGAATATTTCGTTTCGGACAGTGACCAAATAGAAATACCCACGTCGAGTAGTGGGTATTTTGATAGGTCCACATCGCGTCGTCGGTAATAAATTTGGTCATTGGCCGAAATCGGAATTTGAGTATATTGTGTATATTTATTGAGTATATAAATGAGTATAACACACATACACATACAATTCTTAATTTACTAGCATATTTCTAATTTTAGTATATTGAGACTAGCATAACCCCCGTTGAAAAAGCAACGGTTCTTACGATCAGTAAGAAAAGTGATTCTATTTATAAAAGTTGAGCTATAAAGCCGCCGGTAATCTGCCTGCATACCACTCCCGCCGTGTGATACCGCTCCGTATCGTTCGTAGGTGCACGCACACTCAAATAATTACTATTAAATAGCTTATGTCTCCGTAAAAGCTGCAGAATCATAGATACTAATGCCGTTTTCACCATCCGATAACTTATTGCTTGAAGAATGCATTTATTATATAAAGATTGCTCACAAAGTCTTTCGAGAGTCAAACAATGAGCAAAATGTAAAAGAAATAATCAGGGAAATTGGCAAAATAAACACAAAATGCTTTACGCTACGAAAACGGTAACAGATAAAGGCAAACTATAAGGCTGAGCGCAGACTTAACTAGCAAAACTGCTTTAAGCAAATACAGCGCAAGTACCGAAATGTTTGGATCTGAATGAAAAAAAGAAGCAACGATGGTTTCTTAAAGTGTGGTTGTAAGAAAAGCTGTGAATGCAAATCATGCTGGCATAGGCGCACGCAGAAATTTGTCTAGGGGGGGGGGGCAAACCTAGAATAAACGGCATGCTTAAAGGCTTAAGTGAAATTCGAAATGCCACAAAAACACCATTTGTACCAATAAGTAATTAGGCAAATAAAGATAGGTAAATTCCATACTAATATTATTATTACAGGTTTTTGATAGAGGCACAAAATAGACTTTTTAAATTTAAAAATAGGCCAGTAAAATTAGACCCGATTGGGACCGTTGGTGGAAATAAATGTTTGAAAGCGGGAGATCGCTTCGATCGCTTCATTTGATGTCAAATATAAGTATCCTAGGTTTGCACGGTCCCTCGACGCGAGCTTACCTGAAGGCATCAAAACAACCATGAAATCTTCGGACCTTTTTTAGTTTTTCGCTTATAACTTCAAAGCGGTGCTTTCTAACGAAAACTTTATTATTACAAGAATTAAAGAGCATTAAATTATGCTTCGGATGAGTATCTAACACTTTAAATTTGGTCCAGTAGTATGGTCGAAATTGATGGCCGAAGAACGACAATTTTACAAATTTTCGATTTTCCGTCAGACCGGACGCCCATAGGCTTTCCGTATAAAAAATAACGTTGGACTCATTCTGATTGTTAATATAAGTCGAGAAATACCTAAGCTTTCATATTGTACAGGTTGCCGGATTAAACTAATGGCCATTTCTTTGTCATCCCCCATCACAGCAATTGGGATCAATCCATAAGAAGTGCTGCAGTACTGGTCGCTCGATCGGTTCGAAAAAAAGATGTTTTGTGTGTTATCACATCTAAGTATTAGTAGATCAAAACTGCTGTTGTTTTACTTTTATTCCTTTTGATTGAAATATGGCAGCCATATTTGTTTCATTGTGCACGACGTTTCTTGCAGTTTTTTGATGTAAACGTAAATCTTGATATCTCAAGAAGGGTTAGTCCTAGAGACAAGCGGTAGAAACCACTTTATAACTCCCATGTCGGACTACATCTCTTAATCTAAACATAATTTTTGTAAGATGCTTACTTATGGGTGCAATTTAACTCCCAAGTTAAACAACGTTTCTACAAAAATTCCCGCTTTTTAGGGGGACATATTTCATATATCCAGATGAAGATGAAGTCTTAGGGCTGATTTTCTTTTTAAAAGTACACGGTTAGAGATAGTTTATGTATAAAATATTTTAAATCTGACACTTTATGGGCTTTTTAAGTCTTCGTTATGATACGTAATATCAAGATTTACGTTTACATCAAGAAACTGCGTACACCACGAAACAAATATGGCTGCCATATTTCAATCAAAAGGAATAAAAATAAAATAACAGTGGTTTTGATATACCAATACTTAGTTTTGATAACACAAAAAAAATTTTTTTTCCGAAATGATCGAGCGATCAGTACTGCAGCATTTCATGTAGGTTGATTCCAATTGCTGTGATGGGGGATGACAAAGAAATGTCGATTAATTTAATCCGAGAACCTGTACAATATCAAAGCTTAGGTATTTCTGGACTTATATTAACAATCAGAATGAGTCCAACGGGTTTTTTTATACGGAAAGCCTCTGGGCGTCCGGTCTGACGGAAAATGGAAAATTTGTAAAATTGTTGTTTTTCGACCGTCGATTTGGACCATACCACTGGACCGAATTTAAAGTGTTGGATACTCATTCGACGCAGAATTTAATGCTCTTTAATTCTTGTAATAGTGAAGTTTTTGTTGGAAAGCACTGCTTTAAAGTTATAAGCGAAAAACTAAAAAAGGTCCGAAGATTTCGTGGTTCTTTTGATGCTCTCAGGTAAGCTCGCGCCGAGGGACCGTGCAAGCCTAGGATACTTATATTTGATGTCAAACGAAGCGATCGAAACCATCTCCTGGTTTCCAACATTTATTTCCACCAACGGATTCTATTTTACTGGCCTAAAATACAACTTTTCCTTTAAAAGTAACAAAATTTCTGACTCAAAAGAATCTAAAAACATCAAAAGATCTTACTATACTGAGAAAAAATCTTATTTTTTCTATGTAAATATCGCCGTAGAACTGTTTTAGCATTTCCAAATGTTTTGGTGCTGTTGGACCAAGATTCCAACTTAAGCCTGATAATGCCCGTCCACATGTCATTCGGATTGTGACGGACTGGTCGACAACGATGGAATTGAAGTGTTGCCGTAGCCAGCACAATCCCTAGACATAAATCTCATAGAGCACGTGTGGGAGATGCTCCAAACAAACATTGCTTCACAAATGAACAATATCCACAATGAATTCAATTAATTCTTTCGACTTTTTAATATGTTATATTTTCGAGAAATTTCCTTGTTTGCTCAAAAACAAGAATATTAGAATTAAATTTATTTATTGTTTTTGTTATTTTTGTTTTTTTTAATTTACATTGTATTCAGTTTTGTTAATTATTATTATTGAATAATTACAAATAATCTTTATTTTGAAGAATCCGCAGTTTGTATAAAATAATAAAACGAGTTAAAAAAACATCCTTTTAGACCTTTTAGCCAAAAGTAAATAGTACTGTAAATACCGAATAACTGTCGGATGATAACACATCGAACTATAACACACTACAGTCGTTAGGTTTACACAGAATTTTTACTATAAAATCCTTTTATGCATGGTCTAATGAATTGCTAATTCTAAAATATACAACAACAATGTAACTTCTGTCAGCTAAAATATTTACTTAATAAATATCATACACTAGCACGCTATGGTATTCAGGGTTCAATGTTGTCTTCTATCCAATCCAAATACTTTTGAACCCTGGTGTGTATTTCAGGAAACTTAGAACCACATTTTCCCTGACCGAAAGATACTATGCCTTCTTGATGCCATTGCGACTTATACGAAAAAATGACCGGTGCCCCAGCATCACCCGCACAACTCAACTCCGTAGAATTCTCAACTGTGACTGTACAGATTTGCTTTTCCGTCAATGTTAAACTGCTAATAGTGCTATACATTTTTATACAATCATCATTAGAAATCAATGTACCTAAAACTTTTTTCTTAATTGTTGCTTCGTCCCCCTTTAAATTTATGTAACCCCAACCGGATGTTGTTAGTGTGTTTCCAATATTAGCAAATGTTGTTCCTGGATACGGTAAGCATATCGGTCGTACGTAATCTGGAATATGCTCTATAGTATATAGTGTTAAACTTGTAATAAATAAAAAGTACCTGAATAAACTACACTGCCGTTTAATCGTATTAATGCGATGTCATTTGCATGAGGAGTCCTGCTATAATTCGAATGAGCTATCGTCTTTTCAATTCCATATGAACGAATAGGGTCGCTGCATTCTTTAAAATTTGTGAGATCAGTAACACAATCAGTATCATTAGCAATGTTATATTCTCCAAGTTGTACTTCCATTCTGTAAAAGTTTACGGATAAATATGTATAGCAATTAGTAAGCAACAAAAAAATGTATTTGAAATGTCAACGAAAGAATAACGTTACTTACGGTATATCTCGTGGTTGTACGACACACGTTGCTGTAGTTAATATATAATTGTAACTTAATAAAGACCCAAGACAAAGATATCGTTTTTCATATGAATCAGGTCTCTCACTGTCTTTTCTGTATACTATACGTGCTAACCATGGAAATTCAGTTATTGCAGTACCATTGCTATTATGGTCATAGTCATCGGAGTGTTGATAACCACAATACTTTCTGCTTGCCAATAATTGTCTATTGTTCTTTTTTTGTTCAGTTTCTTCTACTGGTTTCGTTGAATTTAACTGGGAAGCACAGCAAACTTTAGAATCTTTACCCTCAAAGCCGCAAATTGATTTTTTAATAAACTCCACTGATGAAGTAGTTTTATCTTTAATCAGGTCGAGAAGTATTGGACAGGATTTTAGCAAAATGCATTCTCCACGTTCATTATTCGGTGTATTACAAAGCTCTATAAATTATAATATTATACTTATATGTTTATTTAATAAATTATTTGATAAAATACTTATAATATTGCACTTACCAGCAGCGTTAGTTTGCACAATCGTAAATAACAGAATGTTTAAAATACTCCTTTCGAGATAATACATGTTATCACGCTGAAGAGTGTGTGTGTTGTGTCAGCTGAAATCTTGAATTGTATGATTTCTCGTATCGACGAGGCATACATTAATAGTTGTTTTAGCATTTTACACAGTCAATCTCAAGTCGTATAGAAAAGGATAAGCTATTAAAAGAAATGTGTAAGAAAAGGAAGCAATGACGTTTATTCCCGATGATTTCTAGGTACAGTTCTTTAATTGGATGTTAACCAAGAAATATTAATACAAAATAGAAATATACGAGGGTGGTCCCAGAAGTACCCGACCCAACAAAGAAAACACAAAAATTTTGGAAAAAGATTTATTTATTTTTCAACGTAATCTCCTTTCAGCTCTATACACTTTTCCCAGCGGTGTTCAAAAAGTTCGATACCCTTTTTATAATAAGAACTGTCTTGCTCCTCAAAATAGCCATTAACTGCTGACATCACTTCTTCATCGTTGGAAAATCTTTGACCACTGAGCCATTTTTTCAAGTTTGGGAACAGCAAATAATCCGAGGAGGCTAAATCTGGCGAATATGGTGCATGAGGTAGCAATTCAAACTTTAATTGATTAACTTTGGCCATTGCAATAACGGATTTGTGAGCTGGCGCGTTGTTGTGATGAAACAACACTTTCTTTTTAGCCAGATGCGGCCGTTTTTGCTTGATTTCTTCGCTCAAACGTTGCAATAAGTTTGCATAATACTGGCCGTTGATAGTTTTTCCTTTTTCGAGATAGTCAATAAAAATTATTCAACGCGCTTCCCAAAAAACCGACGCCATAACCTTGCCTGCAGATGAAACGGTCTTCGCCTTCTTTGGAGCTGGTTCTCCCTTTTGAGTCCATTGTTTCGATTGTTCTTTTGTCTCGGGTGTGAAATGATGGACCCATGTTTCATCCATTGTTACGAAACGGCGCAAAAATTCTGCTTTGTTGCTGTGAAACTTCGCTAAACACTCAATTGAAACATTTTCACGACACTGTTTTTGCTCGAGTGTGTGCAAACGAGGCACTCATCTTTCACACAGCTTTCTAATGTCCAAGTTTTCAGATAATATGCGATGTACCTCACTTTTTGAAATGCCCGTAATGTCTGCTAGCTCGCGCACTTTCAGTCGACGATCATCAAGTACCGCTTTGTGGATTTTCTTCACCATTTCTGGAGTCGTCACCTCATTTGGTCGACCACTGCGATGCTCGTCTTGGCAGCTTGTAAGGCCTCGTTTAAACTCAGCTACCCAAAATTTAACTGTTTGTACACGAATGAGCAGACTCACCCAGAGTAGAATCCAGTTCAGCTTTTATATTGGTTGGGCTGAGGCCTTTCAAATAAAAGTATTGTATCACATAACCATGGCCAATTTTCTCCATTTTCACAAATTCACTGACAACGTTCACTATTGATGGCTGACAAACAAATACTGAACAACGTGGCGCTTTCAAACTTGAAACATATGCTTTAAAGACTGCGTACTTTCCAATACAGTGATATTTTCAAACAACTACCGCCACCTTTTGGTCAGGTCGGGTACTTCTGGGACCACCCTCGTATGTCTGAATGAAATAAAAGGAAGATGTAAAAGGAAATATCATTGATTTACTGAATTATTAATTATGTAATTAACTATCGCCTTTTTGCAGAAATTTTAGAAAAAAAGACTACGTTTAATTCATCTGGTCTACAACGTTGTAAGGTACTGAACTGCTTTGTCGTAAAAAAAGTTATCAAACAACAACTACATGCGAAATATATCTTAATAGATTAATGAATAAAAATTAATTATTTCCTTTACCATACCTTACCTTTTCTATAATTGTTTTCTTTCTATCTAATTCTTTTATTACTTTTATGTTGAATTTTGGTGAACTATTTATAGATAATGATTCATTATCTATAAACAGTTCACCAAAATTCAACAGAAAAGTAATAATTCATTATTAATGAAACACGCTATACATTGTTTTTATTTTAGTTGCATTTAATGTAAACACGATTTAAGTCTGACATGAGCATATCCCAACACGAGTAATAAATCTTGCACGACCTTCAAAGCCAGACTGATTGTATACCAAGGCACTAAAGTAGTACGTTTTTATCACGAATATGGAGATAAGTTTCCAATTATAATTTTCGCAATTGCTGGATATACCTACCCTAAACTATTAAATATCGAGAAAACGTTACAGCAAACTAAAGCAGCGTACTTTAAAAATATTTACAACTATACAGACCGTTCCATAAAAGCGGGACAAATGAATTATGATTTTTTTTAAATTTCTAACCATATACGTATAATGTATAATAGTTTTTCTTAATTTTTTGGGTTTGGTTAGGTCGTAATAAATAAATCACAGTTTATTTATTTATTTGCATTTTCAAAATATTATTTGCAGACAGTAATATCAGTAGTGCCTTGCGCACTGATAAAATGTTTCCAAGATTGATTAATTTAAAGATGCTGAAATTTAAATTTGAAATTTTGATAAAATTAAATAAAATTTACTCGATATTCTCAAATGGAACACGCTGTATTTTTTATCTAAAATTAAGACTTCGACAAACGACATTTAAGAATAATCGAATAATTACGCGCGAAATGGACAAACTGTATATTCTGTCGTGGATATAGTTGTGATATGTTACTATAGTTGTATAGCTGTAGTTGTATTTTCCCGAAAAAATGTTTCGGTTTACCAGGTGGATATTTCTTGTTGTTAGAATGAAGTAATGCATCTTGTACTTCTTCCCAAGTTTCATTAGATTATCTCTTTTCGTATTCGCAGATGATTAACAGAGTACCCAAAGACATTAAACTGGTGGTATAAGAGAACTCCCTAATAGGATTTCATTAAAGTTTCCATGGAGTATGTACAGGGGCAGTACTACACTCAGCTGCAAGAAACACTCGCATCGTAGACAACTTCCAGGATGTCCTTTAACAAAAATAGAAACATCCAAACTATTATGAACTTAGCTCGTATAAAGAAGTTATTGATACTTTGCTTCTACATTTAAGAAATATAATATACATAACTATCATCTAATTCATCTTATTTTTATGAAGTACTACATTTTGTATAAAATTGTATTCGTATTTTTCATTAATTCAATACATGGATTTAATTAACCATGAATAATTGATAGGTTATGATTATTACAATAACAATAATTTAAGAATAGTGCCATTTTTTGCCCTGAATTCCGCAAATATCTACGTTGGCACTGTTCCACTTTGGTTCTTGGGCCCTCAAGAAATATCAATTATTTGCTGAATTATTAATTATGAAATTTTGCACCCCATGTAGGAAATAACAAAGGGCCCAAAGGGCCAAATAACAGGCTTGGGACGATGCTTATCAACTCTAATACAAGCCTGTCCCATGACTGGGCTAAAATCGGAATGATAACTTCGTGCCAAGCTTGTAAAACAGTCATGGGCCTAGATTAGTGATACATCTTGACCCAATAGTGAAGACCAACATAGTGCCGACGATAATACTGAGTCTTAGTGCAAGGTAAATGACCAATAATGGACCACTGTTAATATTAATATGGCATCAAGGCTGACAATCAGTGATAGTGTAGGATCAGAACCTAACGGTATGCCCCGAGTTATTACTGACCATTGAGTATGAGACCAACCTAATATTTAATAGAGTACTTACTAGCTTATAAAGACTTGTCTGAAATAGGTTTGATGTAGAATACAAATTAATACGAAAATTCTAAATTATTACCAATTATTTTAATTCATCCAATTTATTAGTAACATAACAACGTAACTAAAAAAATTTGTGACACAAGAACAAGTATGAGACTGATTTTATATAAAATTAATGATATTTTAAGTTTTAAACAAACTAAAAGAAAAGTGATTTAAAAAATTATTAATGCTGACAATTCATTTCAAGTATACAAGTTTTTACCACTAAAAATTGTGTTGATTCTTTTTAGCGTAACTTTTTTTAAAAAAATAAAACGCTTTTTATTTCATAAATATTATTTTATTAATAATATTACAAAACGTTTACACACATATCTTAGGAACATAACCTTAAACATAACATCACTCATGGTAGGCGGATGAACACTGACGAAAGCGACTAGCATGTAAAAACGCAGTTTTTCAGATATTGGCTTTTTAAATTATTTCAGAGGAAAAGTTAGTGTAGCAAATTTTTAAATTATTTTAATTGCTGTTCAAAACTGTAGCATTCTGTGCTAAATAGTTTCTAAGATATAAGCGATTTTCTTTATAGAAAATTAACATTGTAAATAAGAAATTCGCTAATAACATTAACCAAGTTGAATAGCAGACAACAATCATCATATTTAAACATTTATAATGAAAATACTTATCAAGATTTAAACTTTAACTTTTGTTTGGTAGACAACGAGATGATTTCTAAAATTATTGATAAAATCAAATCAAATGCTTGTGGAAATGACAATATTAACATAACCATGATAAGATTATGTTTCCCATTTATTATCCCCTACATTTCTCATATAGTTAATTATTGTATCGATCAAAACGTTTTCCCGCAAATGTGGAAACATGCCATTATTAAACCATTAGCTAAAGTCAAACAACCCAAAGAATTTAAGGATCTACGCCCAATTACTCTTCTACCTATATTATCGAAAATTTTAGAAAGAATTATTCATAACCAATTAAGTAATTTTATAATAAATCATAATTTCCTACCTCCTACTCAATCAGGATTTAGACCCGAACACAGTTGTACAACTGCCATGCTTAAAGTGACAGACGATATTTTAAGGGCTACAGACCAAGGCAAGATATCGGTTCTGGTACTGCTGGATTACAATAAAGCATTCGATACAGTTAATCATGAAACTATGATAAGAATCTTAAAGTACCTAGGATTAAGTCAATCTGCTACGAAACATATTACCAGTTATCTCTGATAGAACACAATCAGTTTAACTTGATGATCTAGTTTCGAATGCCTTACCTGTAAAACAAGGAGTGCCGCAAGGTTCCATTGTCGCCCCCCTTCTCTATTCAATTTATACCTCAGTTTTCATACAACAGATCAAATTTACAAACGTCCATATGTATGCTGACGACACTCAAATATACCACTCGTTTCCCATTTCAGAATGGAGAAAAGCAACTGATGAAATTAACTTCGATTTGCAATATATCTCCGACGTTTCCAATCAGCATTCGTTAAAAATCAATCCAACCATATCAGCAGCCTTACTTTTTGGAAATAAGAAAGGATGTAATACGTTAGTTAATGTTATTAATATTAACATAGACAATGTCAAAATTCCCTTTGTCTCTAAAGCTAAAAGCCTTGGTTTAATTCTAGATAATACATTTCACTACAGAGATCAAGTTACCAAATACACTTGTCAGGCTTATGGCAATCTAAAGAAATTGTACCCGCATCGTTCTTATTTAAGCAGCGAGGTAAAAAAAAGTTTGTGTGAAGCATTTGTGTTGTCTCAATGCAATTACTGTTCATCTATATACAATTCAGCTATTGATAGCGTTACTACTAATAGAATTCAAAAAAATACAAAATGCTTGTCTAAAATTCATCTATGGCATTAGAAAGCACGAACACATTTCTTACAAATTGGTTGATGCTGAATGGTTAACAATGAAGAATCGCAGAATATTGCAATCGCTAAGTCTTTATCATCAGATATTATTGAATAAAAAACCGCAATACTTATACGATAAAATTACATTTAGATCAGACATACATAATATATCTATTAGATTTAGAGGACTCATATCTCCTCCATTTCATAAACTTTCTATTTTTGAGCAATCTTTTACGTATCAAATATACTCATTATACAACAATCTACCATTGAGCTATAAATCATGTACCTTACAGTTATTCAAGGCTAAGCTTCGTAAGGAACTCTTCGCTGCTCAGTAAGTCTGTTACATTCAAATTTGAGTAACGTTAATATATTAGAAAGATAGCTAGTACTACACGTTGTTTCTACAGAAATATTTAATTTGTAAATAAAAAGTTTTGCTTCATTATATTTAAGTGCCTCTTGTACGGATTCGTATTTTAGTTAACCTATTACTCGCGGTTTAAGTGGAAGAGCAGGACTAGGATTTTCCTACAACTGAACCTCGCCGTGTGATTAAGGTGTCATACTTATTAATTAAACTGTCTAGAATATTGTCAAAAGTTTATTAATATTATTTTAGTGTCAAGAATTAATTAAATAATTATCTGTATGTTATATAAATACTAAACCATTCTTTTTTTTCTTATATACCATTCTTAAATTTTTTTTTAAATTAGCATGTATGTATGTACACTTTAATAAAGATTATTATTATTAGTATTATTATTATTATAAAAAGTTAATTTTATTCATAAAACAACATTTTTCTCGGTAGCTACCACAAATCCCTTTTCATATGCAACGACATACATACACTGGCGTAACAACTGTTCAATTTTATTAATTTTACTCTCAATCATATTGCAATATGTACAGTCGAACTTCTATATAACGAAGTCGGTAAATCCCGAAGAAAAATTCGCTATAGGGAAATTTCGTTATAAAGAAATATCACCTTTTATAAGTATTATTTTAATGCTTTAATTTTAATTTGAGTGTTGTTTATTGTTTTCAGCCTTACTTTGTGGAACTCCATAATTATGAAATAAATAAAGATTAGTAAAAGTTTCACAGTTTTATCATTTTTATTAAAATACAACCTGACAATATTGTTTCGACAGCTATGCTGTCATTATCAAAGGTAATATAATTATAAACAAACACGTCGCTAAGGTAGATACAAAATAGGTAACTAGATAAAATAATAAAAATAATCAGAATTAAATATCTAATACTTCCAGTAACGGAGAATTACTGAGCTCAAGTTGTTCATTCATTAAAGGTACCCTGAGTTTGTGTTTGTATATCTCAAAGGCTTCTAAAATGTCTAGTTTGCGTTTGTTATTACAAAAATGTAGGAATTTAATATTATTTTGAGGAGTCATTGTGTGATTTTGTTCTAAAAGGTGTTTGGCGTAATTCGATTTTTCAGGATGTTTATTTTTGTAATGACGTACGTGTTCTTTATATCTTATGTCAAAATTTCGAAGTGTTTGTCCAATATATACCGAACTACAAAAAAACAATTTAAACGGTAAATGCCCGATTTCATGATATCATGTGTTCTGTCTTTAGCATTAAATAAAAATGAAAAAGTGTTAGTGTTGGTTTTAAATGTTATTTTATAATTGTTGGTTTTTCTTAGTATATGTGCAATTCTTTTTCTGATATTTTGCCAAAATATGGTATAGATATGTAATTTGTGTCTTCTGTTTGATTGTCAATGGGATATATTCTTTTGATAGCTAACCTATAATCTTTTTGTTTAATTAAAGTGTCAATCATGTTCGGATTGTAATGATTTGCATGTGCTAGTTGTTTAATGGTTGATATCTCTTTGCTAAAATCTGATTTTGTTAGTGGAATAGTTAAAGCTCTGTGTACTAATGATTTTTAGGCTGCTATTTTATGTGTATTATGTGACAAGATTAATTTGGTATTGTTATGTCTGTTTGTGTTGGTTTTCTGTATATGGAAAATTCAAATAGATTGTCTGTGTTAATCTTGATATTTAAGTCTAGAAAGTTTATAGCCCTGTTTTGTTCTGTTTCTAGTGTAAATTTTATGTTAGGGTGGATACTGTTAATAAGAATTAAAAATTCATTGATAACCTCAAAAGAACTGTCAAAACAAGCTAAAATGTCATCAACATAACGAAACCAGAAGATAATGTGTTTAGAGAGGTTTAATTCAAATATTCGATTTTCAAACTTGTCCATAAATATGTTAGCTAATAGAGGACTTAGAGAATTACCCATAGGTAAACCATCCTTTTGTAAATAAATTATGTTATTAAAAGTGAAATAATTTTGACTTATACAAAGGTCAAATAATTGAATTAACTCTAACCTTTTAACTAATTCTATATTACTATTGATCAAGAAACTATCTAATAAAGGAATACATTCTTGTGGGGGCATTCTGGAGAACATGTTGCAAATATCAAAACTAACAAGTTTTGAATGTGGTGGAAGATGTATGTTTTGCAGCTTATCTACTAATTCTAATGAATTTTTAACAGAGTATTTCGATTTGTAACCTATCGTGTTAATAATCTGGTTCAGTTTTTTTGGACAAAATGTGATTAGGTGCATTGATGTATGATACAACTGGTCTTATTGGCATATTCTCTTTATGTGTTTTGACTAGTCCATATAGTTTAGGTAGTTGTGGGTTTTTATTAATGATTTGTTGCTTTTCTAATTCTGAAAAGCAGATATTGCAGTTTTCTAAACCTTGTTTTATTTCTTTTTGGAATTTTGTGGTTGGGTTTTTGTTTAAAGTTTCTAAATTTTCTTTATTAATAAATTCATTAACTTTTTATATGTAAATATCTATTGAAAGAATTACCAAAGTGTTACCCTTATCTGCTTTAACATAAATGAGATTGTTCTCTGTGATTTTGTGTTTTATAGATTGAAGAAGTGATATGTTAGATGTGTTGTACATTTTGTCCTGTTTCAAAGACATCTCTTTTAACAAATTCGAAATTTGGAATTTTGCATAGTTATTATGATCTTTCTTAAGTATAGTTTCGCATTCAACGGCCAATATTTCTTTAATTTTGTTGGTAAATTTTGGAAAAGGACAAAACTTGAAACCTTTGTTAAGAAATTGTGTTTCTCTGTCATTGAATGTTATATTCCACAAGTTTATGAAACGAGGATAAAAGTTTGCAGTGTTCTGACAGTTAAGGTTATTTTGTAGTGTACGTTTTTGTTCTGCAAGTCGATGAAGTTTATTTTTCTGTGTGGTGTATTTTTTGAATTTAATGTGACCTATGGTTTCTCTAATGTCAAAATCTAAGATGTCAAATTGGATATTGTGTAATTTATGAGTAAGTTCTGTATGGAGTACCTTTATATAAACGTGCATATTGTCTCTTACTCATAAATTACACAATATCGAATTTGACATCTTAGATTTTGACATTAGAGAAACCGTCAGTCACATGAAATTCAAAAAATACACCACACAGAAAAATAAACTTCATCGACTTGTAGAACAAAAACGTACACTACAAAATAACCTTAATTGAGCTCTCGATGAGATCTATTCAAATATATAAAGAACACTTTGCAGTGGTTCGAACTGAACATTGTTAAAATTGTTTTCTTGAGAACCGATGAACACGTTTGACAATATCGCGGTTTATCTGGACAACTGTGTGTGCAAAACCACTGTAAGAGGTATCGTTTCAAAGTTCTTGAGATCTATTCTAATGTATAAAGAAAATATTACTGTAATTTAGGCTCCAATTTTTAAAAACTTTTTCGTGTGAACGGATTAACAATTTTGATGATACCGCGGAATTAGCAGAATTAACACAAGCAAAAGTGAAGAAAATCAAAACGAGAAGCAAGATCAAGTGATAAGGAAGTTAAGAAGCCGAAGCTACCCAATCACCTTTTTCTGGGGGACCCGCGCCGTTGGGAATCATTTCTGTGTCAAATTTTAGTTTTGTATTAGAGACCCTTCAATTAGAGTCTGGCCAATACGTTGCAACGATGTCCACCATTTTATGTCACAATAGGGTCAATGACATGGATTTTAACATTTTACTACTAAATAATGTTTTATATACAGAATCCACTATTTCGTGTTTTTTAATAGAGTCAAATACCGTTCGCATGCGTGTCAATATTTGGCCGTGTAACCAGTTCTGCACTTTTCAAATTTGGCGCCACGTGTTGTGATATAAAATGGCTGCCTTGACCAGACTCAAATTGAAGGGTCTCTAAGTTGTATGAGTATGAGAGGAAATGTTTCGGCAAAAATAGGAATTATTATTTTGTAAACCTTTGAACATAGCTGAGGGCTTAAATCTCGTAAAGTTGGCTCTAACAAGCAACAACCATAAGACGACATCCATTTATTCATTACTAACAATGAGTACACTGAACATAATGCCGAAGTAGACGCCGATCTGGGTAAGCATGGACACTTGGACGTTAGGTTATCATTTTGAGGTTATTCGAGATTAGGTTCAGTTGCAATCGACATTTTGAGGTTATTCAAGGTTGTAATCTAGATTAGATTCGCAAGATTGTAACATTTTTAGGTTATTAGAGGTTAGGTTAGGTTCCCGACGACATCTTAACGTTATTGTAGGTTAATTTGACATTAATTAAGATACTTTCAGGTTATTCAAGGTTAGGCTCGGTCGATTATGATATTTCTTCGTTCTAGGTTCTTAGTACTTAGGTTAGGTTCTTCGAGGTTAGTTTCACATGATTGTGATATGATATTTTTAAGTAATTTTAGGTTAGGTTAACATTTTGGAATTATGCTCTGATTAAGTTCGCTACCCGATGACATTTGGACGTTAGTTTGTAACTCTCAAGGATCCTTCGTACCTATCGTTACGCAATATTATGTAAATATGACATCTATTGCAGGTGACACTTCCCTTGAAAGAATTACGCATCGATGGTGTTTTTGGGGCTCTTTCATCTCCGAAACCAGACGATCCTGTTTTGTTCAAGTGTATTTAGCATATTTTAATTTTCTTAAAATACATGAAATACGTATTATAGTATATAATGTAAAATCGGGGGTCCGAGCGCCTACGACGCGCGATAATTTAATTATAAAATATTGATTAAAATATGATTAAAAAATCATTTTCGATTCACCATGTTTGAGATGCCAGATTAACGCAGTTAATTTAAAAAAATTCCCAACTCTGAAAAAGGGCTGGGCGGGAGGGGAAAAAATAGTTTTTTTGACGATCATCCCAATCAAACAAAAACCATACAAAAGCCTCTAATATTAAAATAATTCTGTATCTCAGAAACCATAAAAGTAGGAACCATAATTTTGGTGTTATTTTGCTTCTCGCGTTGCCCCTAGCTTATATCTAGGTCGCCGCGTAAATTTGATCTTTCGTTCCCGAGATCAATTGGCGTTTTAATATAGTAGGATTAAGGGCTTAAGTGTGTTAGAGCCCGCAGTCAGCTAGCGCCTGCGGCGAAAGCCGAAGGCGCTAAGGCGATATATGGCACTAAAAAACTAATTAAGCCCAAAATGCATACGTTAGTTTATGTCCGGTCTAAGTTTAATTTAATATTTAATTTTAAATTAAAAATAATTTGAAAAGTACAAAACTTCAAGTAGGTAGGTGCAGTGGTATATAATTACTGGTATTACTATGGAGACGGCGCGATGTAAACAAGGATAGCCATTTCTTTAGCTCTAAACGCTCTTTAGCGGCCTCTAACATGTTTTACAGCCCTAAAGCTCTAACTTAACAATTTACACTCTAAAAACAGGTCCATAAACCGGTCAAAATCGCCCGACCGGACATAAAATAAATAATTAGATAATTAAACAATAATTCTAACAGTGCAATTTTGGCACTTGACGATGTCAATGTGATTAGGTATGTTTCTTATACGGTATAGTAGCACCTCTCATTTATTGACAGAGGTAGCGTGTTACATTGCCGTTATCTTTTTATTTCTTCTGGTGTAATTAACCGTATATTAGTAAAAATTATCAAAACTGTTTACTGAACCTGTAAAGGAATATACGGTACTAAAACATCTTCCAATTATCATAAGAAATAATCTGTCGATATTAAAAAGGATTTAGATTAATTAATTAGAGGATTAATCGTTGTTATACAGTGCGAATTCTTATCTCTGAACGTGCAGATATGTTCAATTATTTTGACATTCTTTTTTTGTCCAGGTTCGGAGTTGGTATTCATGTTGATTAATATTATTATGTTGAGTTTATAAAATTATGTTTTTTGCCTATTAGGGCATAGGAAATAATTTTATTATTAATGGTTAAATATTTATGCATTTCCATTAATAAAATACTTAATTTTAATCGTTGTCTAACACACAGTAATTTCACAAACGCGCATTCATAGATTTACAACAAATGAGCAAAACTTCATGAAACAGATGGAACTTCTAATCTTACTGTATCCCAAGTTTCATGTAAGACTGGTTGCATAATTGTCAGAAGTGTCAATGGTTTAATGATTTAACATGCAAACTTCATGCATATATCTTCAATTATTAAAGTAACACGTCAAATGCATTGATACCTCTGACGATTATTTATGATTTTTTTGTTACTAATTTAATAAAAGCGAGATTAGAAGTTGCGAAGTTTTGCTCGTTTCCTATAAATTGTGGAATGAACATGTATGAAATGACTGTGTTACATATCGATCAAATTAGGTATTTTAACAATAATAAAACAATTATTTCCTAAATCCTATTTTAAATTTAAAAACCTGATTTTGCAAACTCGACTTAACATTAGTGAATATAAATAACAGCCCTGAATGTGGAGAAAAACAATTTACAAAAGATATTCAAACATGACCCCCTTTTTGTTCAAAACAGCAATGTAAAATCTCTAATGTTTTATACATCATTATTAAATAAATCTATTTCAAAAACAATTTTTGTGAATGAAGTTATTAAATTTTGTTTAAGAAGTAATTTTTTGAATCATCTTTCAAAATAGGTAAGATAGGTTGCATAACTGCTAAAGGGTGTCAGTGCATTTAAACGTTTTATTTTAATAGTTGAACATACGAGTTTTATATGTACGAATTCTGCACGTTCAGAGATATAAAATTCGACATGTATACTTTACTATACCATTTATTATGTACATTGGCAACACTGTCCTCTCTAGACAGGGTCTTTAGTATAAGGTTAAAATCAATAAACGTGGGTGTAATGAGAAAAAGTATTGCAATAATAGTATATTGTGTTACAAGTGCAGAAAAGTGCCAATTTCTCACGAGTGAGAAATTGGTGTTTTTGCACGCGTTACACACTATACTTTATCTACGACAACAAAAAAAGTAATAAACCACCAACAGCTAAGAAAGTTTTTTAACCTAGAATTTATACTCGCATTCATATTTTTTACGTGAAATATTTGGCAATAAATTAAGAGATGTAATGTGAGCCGCTTCCACGATGTTTGGAGGTGTACGAGTGTACACCCCAATTTTCCTTCATCGGATTCACTCATGATACATCTAGAATTTAAAAAACGACAAAAATAAACATTAAATTTGTAAAGACAATAGTAATAATACGTTTACAATTTGTATAATTTCAGTCAATCTACTATTTAGTACTTACAGCTAAATAATTATGTACTCGTTTTCAAAAAATAATTTATATGTACAAAAATCACAATTCAATTGTCAAGGTTATTAACCTCTGTGCAAAATGTCAAATATTCTCGCATTATGTAGCAAATTATAAATGTTTTCAATGTTTTTATTGTAATTTAGCAATAATAATAAATAAAATTACATTAAAAATTATATAATAATGTAAAATATTAATTAATTTTACGTTTTAATTGAATAACAATCATTGTAACTTTATATTATGAGAAAGAACATCATTGAAAGTCGTCTCGGTAGCTCAATGGTTACGCTGTAGCTACTAACCGAGCGATCCGGGTTCAATTCCCCGGGTCTGAACTTAGTTTTTTTTCTAGATGGATTTCCATTCGAAATATAATTTAATGTAAAATAATAATTAAACAAAATAAATTAACCTTTATCTAAAATTTATAACATTTTATATTTCAAATAATAATATTATAAATATTGCAAGTGGTGACATCTATGGCGTTTTAATAGAACTACGGATTATTGAGAACTCCTTCCTCACCTACTTTACCGTTGAGTTTGGAGATTGTTTGCAATTGGTCGTTTTCACGGTTACTAGATTGTGCGGAATATGTAACTTTCTATGGTGGTCGTAGATAAAATTATAAATTTAACACATACTATTTTAAAAGAGGCTTCCCTTTACTGTATTTGTTATTAAAATACAAAATATGAAAAGAAAACCACGTGTTGGACAGGTATCTATAAATTCCTGTTACTTAAATTTTGGAACTTCATAGCTGCAAATTAGTTTAGTAGCAAGAAATTCATTGCTAATTATGACTTAAACTTAATTGTATGAAGAAAAAGTTACATATTATGATCATACTATGGAGTATCGTTTCGATAAAATACATAGACAGTAATTTTTCATAACATTGCTAACAATGTTTGAAACACAAAATTAATTTTATTAAGTTTTATTATTTTAATTTAATTTTATCTTTAATTTGTAACATTGAACTGTTAGAAAAATAAAATGCATTATTATGAACACAAATATGAATGTTCATACTAGGTCAACGTTACCTCACAGTTTGTGGTAGTTAAACTTGCTATAAGTGTCATTGCCACTATGTGCTGGTAAGGTGTTTTTTAAAAAACTCGTTTAATTCTCATCAATTTATGAAGAGATTGTACATTTCGCTTTTCGATTGAAAACTAATACAAATATTTTTATTTTTCCTACCTACCGGATATACCGGTTATGCATACCTGTTCACGAAAAATTTTGACTATGAGATTTATTTAAATTTATTAGTCCATCTGATGTAAACAGAGATGAATTGGCCTCGTTTTTTTGCAAGCCGTGATGCAGCTTTGAAATTGCCCAACACCGTCGCAATTAACTACATGTACACTTTTCTGTTGTGTTGTAACCCACATTCAGGAGTAAACTTATTCAGCAATTTGCCATGGCATTTTCAAAGGCTAACTTTGTAACTGCGCTACTACGGAGAATTGGAGAACAAAAACGTTGTGCATAATTAGATACTATTAAATACTGAAGTCATATTCGGTGAGGATACGTCAATTATTCTGTTTTACGGGCGATATCCTGAACATTTTATTTTTCTACATCTTCAGGGCTCTAAAGATAAAAATAAAGCAAAGATAAAAATAAATCGAAAACTTACGGTGCCGACTTTTTAAAATCTTAATGAGGGCTGGTCAGTTTAGAGTTTTACCAACGTACTAAACACGGTTTGCATATACAGGGTTAGTTAAAAGTATGGAGACGGCGATTTATTGTCGTTAATATTCATTTTAGAAAATAAAGTTCAATACAAAAGTTTTTAGGAAATTTTTATCTACATTTGAGAATACTTGAAATTTTTTTTCTTGAATTGTTTTTGAGGTACGCCTTTTCGCAATTTTCTTGTAAATGGAACCTTTAATTTTACGCTACCATTCGATAGAACATTTTCTTCTCTTTACAATAGTAATAAAAAAATTTTATTTTATTTTATTTTAATAACATTTTTTCAAGGAAACGCTGCTGGTTCAAGTATTTACATTCGTAAATATCCGTAAATATACTATTCGTATGTATATCTAAGATTAAACTTGCCATTGCTAATTTTAACAGTAATAAAATGCATACAAAAATTGCATACAATTATTATATGCAATTTGTTGCAGTTAATATTAGCAATGGAGAGTTTAATTTTAGATATACCTACTATTTGTAAATACTTGAACCGACGTTTTCTGGAAAAAATGTTATTAAAATGAAATAAAATTGAAAAAAATAATCATATTCTAAAGAGAAAAAAATTTTCTATCGGATGGTAGCGTAAAATTGATAGGTCCCCATTTAAAAAAAGTTTTCAGAAATAGTCCAGTCAATTTAGAACAAATTTTCATGAATAGCGGAAAGTTGAGGAAAGTCCGTGGATTTTTGCATAGGCCTTCCTGGAGAGCTGTTAAATAACCTCCCAAACGTCACCGTCTGTAGGTGGCGTACTCGAGGAGGTAATGACGGTAAACCACGCCCCCTAACTGTTTTTGTCGTTTTTCTCGGAAACTATTAGGTTTATCGAGATTAAGGAGGTTAGGTAAATTAAAGTTTATTTAAATCCCTACCAGAAATGTCCGAATGTTTTTTCGTACCTCACCTTCTTTTTGTATTATCGAAGAAAGAAGATATATCATACATAAATGAGTAATTTGCTCCAGTAAATTTGCTCAAGGGACTTTCTTGCGTAACTTTTTGTGGTTTCATATTCGTCATGAAATAGATAAGAAACATTTGTTGAGAGCCGGACACGATTGTGGTCCTGTCGTATTTTACCTTAGCATCTCTTCGCCAAAATTCATCAGGCTATATTATCGTTATCCCTGGTGCCAATCGGATGAAAGAAAGTTTCAATACGTACAGGGTGTTTCGTTTTTTAGAAATTCTTAGAAATATTTATGTAGCTGCAATTTTGTTGTAAACTAGCAACCAAGATACTATCGCTGAATGTTTTGTATCTTAAAACGTCTGTTAACACATACATAATTATAAAGATTTTGCTCCACATTTAGCATGCATGCAACGTACTGTATCCATATTAAATTGTAAATGTGGACAATACCAAGATCTTAGAAATAAAGGAAATTAGAAGGATTTCTAAAAAAGTGAAAGACCTTGTACGTATTGGGTTGGATACAAAAATTAACTAGCACAGTGTACTCTCCTGAGAATTAATTTGCCAATAGGAAACTTTCATCCGACTGGCACCAAGGATAACGATAATATCGCCAGATGGATTTTGCCGAAGAGATGCTAAGGTAACATACGACTGGACAGTTACACATACGCCGCCACTGGATTTTCAACACCAAGTCGCCGCTACTGAGTTTAGTGATAGTGATTAAGTTACGTGAAAGTGATAAGGTGATAACGTGTTATAATTGATGACTATACTTTTAAATCGTATTTTATCTAAATGTTTTTTTGCTAATTGCATATTTTTCAATAATTATCATTTACATAAGTAATGACATAGTATTTTATCCACATTTTATCTATGTTAAAGTTGCAACTAAAACGTTTTTTCATAATTTATCTTTTATACCGCATTTTATCTAAAACGACATATGTTCTGTTTAATATTACATTTCATTATGAGATATTAAAAATTATACAATTGTATTTTGTAAAAGAAAAAGGGAAGTTAGTTAATTAAGAACCGCGAACTGCAAATGACCATCATAAATCTGTAACAAAAGGGAACTTAGTTTTGTAACCTGCTATTTTAAATAAAACACAATAAAAACGTATATTTTATTTTTTGTATGATTGAAATATGAGTGACAAGCAAGTATCCAAAAGTTACGATTAAAAACCTAATTAACGTAATTGGACCACGATCGCGTTCGGCTCTCAACGAATGTTTCTTATCTATTTCATGTCGTATATGAGACCACAAAACGTTACGTCCGAAAGCTCCTTGAGCAAATTTACTGGAGCAAATTACTCATTTATGTGTGACATATCTTCTTTCTTCGATAACACAAAAAGAAAACGAGGTACGAAAAAACATTCAAACATTTCTTGTAGGCATTTAAATAAACTTTAATTTACCTAACCTCCTTCATCTCGAGAATCCTAGTAGTTTCCGAGAAAAACGACAAAAACCGTTAAGGGGCGTGGTTTACTCTCATTATATCCTCGAGCTCGCCACCTACAGACGGTGACTTTTAGGGGGTTATTTAACAGCCCTCCAGGAAGGCCTGTGCACAAATCCGCGGACTTCCCTCAACTTTCCGCTATTTCTTCTTGACTGGACTAAAAGGCGTTACTCAAAAACAATTGACTACAAAATTTCAAGTATTCTCAAATGTAGATAAAAGTTTCTTAAGAAACTTTCGTATTGAACATTATTTCCTAAAATGAATATTAACGACAATAAATCGCCGTCTTTTAACTAACCCTGTATATAGATATTTTCAGAAGAATTATTAATTAAACTTTTATAGTTATAAATAGGTATGTTTAAAACGGTGTCTCCTAACCACACATGTATTTCATCACGAGGTCAGGTACTACTCGTGCAATACACTCGTACTAAAAGTGCGATACATGTGTGGTTAAGAGACACCGTTTTAAATAAAATTATTAGTTCTGTTTATTAATTTGTTTATTAATTTAAACAATACTCATATCCCCAAAATGGAAAAAAACGTTTAGTCCTTTTTTAAAAAATTATTTAAATTACTGCAACTTAAAATAAGTGTGGTGGGCTCAAGAGCAGAAATGATTCCGTTGTTCAGTTAGCCGGAACGGGGTTATAATAACTCCAAGTCGCTGTCGCCCCAGATTCGATTCCAGTTGGTAGATAACTTTTCCTTTCTATATATTTTTACAAAACAAAATTTAAAATAATAATTTTTCTCTTCGATAATATTTAGTTTGCACATAATTTTAATAAATTGTAATTCTGATCTACACGGTTGCACACGGCTAAAGAAATAGGTTAAATAGAAATGGTGATCGTTTTTTGCATTGACGACCTAAAATAGGCACTTCATTAGCGAAACAGGTCAATAAAATGCATCAGTAAAAGCGAAAAATTGTAAATAAGCAGTAAAGCAAATAAATTTAGCAAAACTATCAGTCACATGAAAAATAAGCAAAAAACAAAACTGCAATTATTAAAATTATGCAAAAAAATTTCAAAAAGTAAGATGGCCTTTTAAATTGTGTTTATTGTAAAAATAATAAATCTGCCAACTTGAATCGAAACTGGGGCGACAGTGAGTTAGGATTATTGTCACTCCGTTCTTGCTAACTAAGCTATGGTATCATGTCGGCGCTCGAGCACGCCACACCTATTTTTAAAAGTAGATTATACTAATTTAGATGATTTTTCTTTAAAAAAGAGACTGAATGTAACGTTTTTCGACATTTTCAGGATATGAGTAATGTTTAATCTAATAAACAAAATTATAAAAAAAGTATCCCAGTTGATA
The DNA here is from genome assembly GCA_929113105.1 of Agrypnus murinus. Taxonomy (NCBI): domain Eukaryota; kingdom Metazoa; phylum Arthropoda; class Insecta; order Coleoptera; family Elateridae; genus Agrypnus; species Agrypnus murinus. The sequence continues at coordinate 67,708,549 of OV816029.1, read as the reverse complement.
AATGCGTAGACTCCTATCTTTAGATTTTTAATTTAGAATTTTTATTGCTTAAAATATAAATATTAATCATGTTAATGAGACCACATAGTCGGCGCCTATGCTTGCTAGTAAATCTAGGAATCTTTAGTAAGCATAACAAGCATACAGAACTTCAAATTGCTTAAAATAATGACAGCAAAAGCTGAAGATAATTTAGGAACAAATCCATCACTAATTGTTCATTAGGCTTAAGGATAAATTTTTAGTTATTTTATTGACTTGACTGCGCAATGTATGTAAATAGACTTAAATTGGACAAACTAGGTAAAAATTGAAACGAATGCAAAGTCAACACAAATACGGTACCCTACTCAAACCAAAAGCAATTATATGTAATTTATGTTACACTTAAGTATCTATAAGTATTTCTAAATGTACTGGACCTTTTAATTCGACATTAAAATGTAAAAAGCTTAACGCATAAAGCACACTGATCCGGTCCGAATCGACTGCGGTTTGTGCTGCTAACTTCATCTGCAAGAGTTCTTGCCTACATTGCCTGTCGTTTGAGTAATAGGTATACTATTATCAGTATACTGTAGTGATATTTAATTACATGAGTTCACATACTAATTTTTTATTTATTTATTAAAAAAGAATACAGTAAATTCTAATAAAAAAGGATTATAAAGATTTTTTATAATTTAAATTTTTCCCTAACATAAATATTTGACAATAACATATCAGAATAAAAATTTTAAGGTTATACAAACGGTAGTAGGTATGGAAATTAAAATCGGTGTTAATTATACAGTGAGGATGGTTTGAATTTCGTGCCTTAGGTTTTAGTGTATTTGACGTTGTTAGTGTAGCACTATTGAAATGTGTTGCGTCAAATTACAGAGGCAACCCGTCACTTTCTCTTTTACATCGTTGTGCTTTACCACGTTGTTCTGGGTTTTCATTGAATTTTTGCTTTATTTCGCTCGTTTTCTTATTTTACAAAACAGTTCTTTTCAGAACTACGGTTTGCTAGACGATTTTATTATCAAGTAAGCTTATTATTTAAAATTAAGGAAGTTTATAAGCTATATTATTTTTCAGACGCCGCTGTAAAATAAAAGAAGGATAAAGGTAAGTACTCACAGCAGCGGATCCGCAGGCGGATGTCATACGATTGGTCAGTTTGAGTCAAATCGACTCAAACCGACCAATCGTATGATATCCGCCTTCGGATCCGCTGCTGTGAGTACTTACCTTAAGAATATCCGAAAAGTATTCATGTTGCCAACGTGACAATAATTTAACGTGGCGGTAAATTCAAACAGTCCTCAGTCATTTTCGATCACCCTGTATAATAATCAAAATATAAATGAGGAAGAGTTGTAGTTATCTTTTAAACTGTAGAAGGATGACGATACATGCTTCTAAGAGATCAGCGATAATCGTTAGCTTAACAAAAAAGACACATTTTGTTAATTTCCTTTTAAAAAGTAGTTTGAATGAATTAGAATGCAAACTGTTATTAAAAAATAAATTATACATTGCATTGCATATTGTAAAGGTTGGAAACGATGAAAAAAAATTACCTTTTGAATATGTGTTAACAATTATATCTAGATGTAAGAGAAAAGTAATGTAGGTGAAGTTTTAAAATCATCTCTGGTGGAGATAAAACTAAGGTTTATGGGGAGTTGAAGCGGTGAACATATCTTCGGGGATAGCCTTTTCATTGTACAGCGGAACAGGAATCTAAAAAGAATAGATAAAGGGTAGTAGCAGATCATCTAAAGAGTCAGTGTAATTGAAATGTTTACATAGCAGAGTAATAGTGATAAGAATTTGTGAGAGTATTCACTTTAAAGGAAAGAAATCTTAAAATACTTACAAAATAATCCTTTTGGATCTAATCTCAAAAGTATGTTAGGTAAGCTTCAGGATTCTTTTCTTTCTTAAAGTAATTATTAAAAATAATAGTATATTATGTATTAAGGGCTTAATTGAGTGGCTTAGAGCTCGTAGAGTCAGTAAGGCGCTAAGACGATAAAGGGCTCTAAAACACTAATTAAGCCCGAAATGCATACGTTAGTTTATGTCCGGCCTAGGCTTAAATTAATATTTAACCCTCCGGTGGGCGCGCCTTCCAGTGCTTCATAAGCGGTCGCGCTGCGGCATTTACACCGTGTGTGAAAATTTCTAATTTTGACGACAAAATCTTACAAAACAGATGATTATATTTTTTATTTTATGTATTACATGTTACATAAAACTATAGTAGTTTATCAAATTATAATAAAATGTATTAAGAAAAAAACAAGAAAATAATAAATCTATGATAACTTAGTTAGAACTTTTAGAAAATTAAAAAAATAACATTGTTGAACACTTAATAAATGAAAACTGTTTACTCTACTTCCATCTCGTTCTGGTCACACTTTTCATCACACTCTAGACAATTTATGGTTATAGAACTGTGCCTTTTGCAAACATTTTTTCCACATGATTCACAGACGGATTTTGTTCTGTTATTTTTATGAGTGCCACACACGAAACAAATACCATACTTTACAGGATTTCTAACAGGCTCTTCTTCATCCCTATATTTGGACAAAAAGTGATAAATATCTTTAGGAAGTGTTTGAATTAGAGCTCTTTTTTTCAAATGTTCCTGCATGAGTTCCAAAGACAGTTTCTTCAAAAAAACACGTCTTCTGTCTTTGTTTTCAAAATTATTAAATTTAAATATAACACGAGCATTTATTCCAGCTATATCCAGATGCCTATAAAAAACAGCAAGGGGCCACCTTCTTGTAATTCTAGAAGTACTGTATGCCGCACACATTTGGTCTACCGTGTCAACCCCTCCTTTTGTAGCATTGTAGTCTAAATTCACTAAAGTTTTGTTAGAATCTTCATCTACTTCGGATGTGTCGTGCATAGTTGACAAGAGTAGCACAGCCTTATTTTTTTTTTGGACTGTTGACACTAAACAATATTCTTCTTGGAAACCAAAAACATGCGTGTTTACTGTTCTAGTTTTGTTAGGTAAAAATTCGACGGGAATTTCCTTTTTATTTTTTTTCATAGTACCCAAAAAAGTAATTTTTTTAGTAAGCAAATATCCAGCTAAAGAATAGCTGCTATAATAATTGTCGGTAGTTAGATTTCTTTTTGTATTTTCGATTGGAGTGACTAATCTCTTCACAATATCATCAGGTTTATTAGATTTGACATAGGGTCCTGGAACTTGTTTACCGCAATAAATTTCAAAATTTTGGGTGTAGGAAGTTTTTGCGTCGCAAAGTGCATACATTTTTATACCATATTTCGCAGGTTTATTTGGTATGTACTGCACAAATGAACAACGACCTCTAAAAGGGTGAAGCATTTCGTCGATTGTTGCAAACTCACTTGGGTTATAATGGGCGATGCAATTACGAATAAATGTTTCGTGAAAATCACGTATTGGAGCAAGTTTGTCATGTTGCTTTCTTTCGTCACGGGTATGGATATTATCAAATCTGATGCAACGAAGCAAAAACCGAAAGCGTTTATAGCTGAACAGCGCCCGTAGGAGAATCATTCCTGAACCATCTGCATCCCAGAGCTCCAAACAATTTGCGTGAGAACCCTTTTTTATTCCAATTAAAATTAGTGCACCTAAGAGAGCTTTGATTTCGGTTTTTGATGTGTTTTTACAATCTCTGTCTCTTGCATATTGCACAGTATTTCTTTTATTGTCAATATAAATGTTGGTGTTACTAACAATATCATCAATCATGTGATCAGTTATAAACAAATTAAATGCCTCAATTGGTTTTTTTGCATTCTTGGCACTTGTTTTTAGACCCGGTAAGATTTTAATAATATTCTTTGCTTTTATTTTGCCGGAAGAAAGAGGTTTACTAATCCAGAGCGTTTCGCCATCTTTTCCAATAAAGAAACGATAATTCTCCGAAACTTGGTCACCTAGGTCACTTACTCCAGGTTGTTCCAACTCGTCTTCAGATTGTTCGGAATCACTGTTATGGTCGTCTCTCTCAATTGATTCCTCCTCTGTTTCTGACTCATCGCTATCAAGTTCATCATCAGGAAAGTCACTAACGTCTTGCTGATCTGCTGAAACCAATGATCTTTCCTCTTCTAATTCCTGAACAACTTGTTCTAATGCTCGCTCCAATTCCTCGCTGGATAATTTTTTGTGCGACCTACAAAAAAAATATATTATACTGTAGCTGCAGGCATAAAAGCATACAGACACATATAAAAACGTTTTGAACGTAATAATACTAAATTCTCACAAAACTGATAATTTATAAAAAAAATGACAAAGCAAAAAATATACTTACATTGACAAGGCGCGTCGCGGCAACAGCACCGCAAACTAGACAGTCTTCTGAATAAACGCCAATTATGACTGCACCCCGTTAGCGCGGCACGGTAGCTATATGGGGAATGGGGGTGAATAGTCTCGAGAACGAATACCTAGGCGCATAAGCTTATAAGTTAAAAAGTATGAAAAGTAGAATTAAAAAAAGTTGATTTGCGGCTTTCTGCCGCAGGCGCGCCCACCGAAGGGTTAATTTTAAAATAAAAATAATTTGAAAAGTGCAAAACTTCAGGTAGGTAGGTGTAGAGATAAAACTTCAAGTAGGTAGGTGCAATGGTATACAGGGTGATTTAGAAATAACTAATATCCTTTAAATGGTAGGTAGAGGGGAGGCAGTAGAGCCAATTTACCTTGACAAGTACAGGTCAAAAACGAAGTTTCCAGAAAATTAATTTTAAAGTTCTATTGAATTTTTGGATCCGGTCCTGACCGGAGTATTTTAAATTTTGAATTTTGTTTTATAAAAAAAATCTGCCAGCTGGTATCGAACCTGCGACGCCACGACTGGTAAGTAACTACCACCTCGCGTCTATTGACTGAGCTACGAAACCACATCACAGACCGAGTATACTATAATACTTATTATAAAAGTAGGTTGTACTTAAGTATTTAAATGACTTGATATATATGCATTTTTAATTATAAAAGTACAATTGTCAAAGCTACAATTGTCAAAGCTACAATTTCATACATCACGTTCTTTTCAAATGCTTTAAGTATTATTGAAAGAGAAAAACTTGGATTTTACTTACTTCTACTCTTATGTTTATGACATGAGTTGTCAAGAAGTTAATTAAAAAATAAAAAGTGTCAAATTAAACTCCTTTGATTGGCTGTTTTCATATCCGCACACATGTGGAGTTCACTTGAGTGATATGTGATCAAAACAGTTGATATGAACACATAGAAATAGTAAATTGTACAACTATCAACTCATTTGTTTGACAAACTAGGGTTTCGCCCTCGTTTATCAATACTGCAAATTCGTGCAAAAAAAGATTTTCATAGCGTGTTGTACACGACATTTTTTTGCATATTGTAAGTAAGCGAAATTTGTCCTAAAATTTATGCATTTATGCAAAATAATGTAAAAAGTGCTACTTTCATTAGTATCTTTTGTTAAAAAAAGACAACTTTCATAATCAATATGCAAAAAAAATATTTTTTGCACGTCCTATATATATAGGGCTCTACTTTAGTGCAAATTCGTGCAAAAAAAGATTTTCATGTAAAGAGATAGTAAAGTAGTAAGTAGCACTTTTACTCCCTGAGGGAGTAAAGTGTTTCCATGACAACAACAAGTAAACAACAAAAAAAGTAATCGCAGTACATGTTTTTATGGATTCAGGATTTACTATCCTGAAACTGTGATTTTGGCGTTGGCTCGCTAACGCTCTGAAAACAAACTCACATTCGGGATTAAAAGATGCACTTTAGTCCCTGGGTATATAATATACTATTTTATACGTTTACAATGGACTTATTTAAACACCGAAAATGATTTCATAATAGAGGCTACCATAATATCGTTTTTGGAGACTATTTGTTTTGTAAGATTGGTAACATTTGTTTTATATTAACACGTTTAATTTCGATACAAATTTAACCTCACAAAACGTGTAAAGTGATTTTTGCGTTTAACATGTGGTAACACTATAAAATTGTTACCACATGTTAAACGCATAAATCACTAGACTGTAATGCAATGTTTTTAATAGATTGAATTTACAATTTCTATAAAATTAATGATGCAAAGTATAAAAAATAGTATATTATACTTGTTGTATAAGACGTATTGTAGCACTCGTGCTACAATAGATCGTCTAGATACAACTCGTATAATAATATACTATTTTCTACTCATGACATTGAAATCACTCATTTTGCAATCGATAACAATGGTTGAAATCGCATTTCAACCTCTAGAGGTTGAAATTATCGGACTACCGCGATTTTCAATTTCAAACTGTTTGACATTCAATTGCTGACAAGAGAAATGTCACTTTAATGTCATGTTTTGTCACTTAAATGTAATATTTTTTTCTAAAGTGCATTAATTTACTAAAAATTCGAAGAAAAAATAGTATATGGAACGCGTGGCTGATAAAATTTCACGTCTCGAGTTACATTTTTCAACTCGCTGCCGCTCGTTGAAAACCACTCTCAACGTTGAAATTTTATTTCAACCACTTGTCCCATAATATAATAAAAATGATTATCTACGTCTGCTTGGATAAGAACTCATTATGTCATTAATTTGAGTTAGATAATGAAGTTTATTAGCAAACTGAGTGAGATAATGAAATCATGATCATAATTGCCTGGCTGCTATGGCTTCGAATTCTCTGCAGCTCTAATTTTAAATCAGAAAATTCATGATGTCCGTCAATAAACTGTTTCAACTTATTAAATAATACAGTTTTCTTGAATTATGGGCAGTCGTAGATAAAAAGTTGTATCTGTGATAACACGTGTCATAAGGCCTACTTACATACTCATGCTCTTACCCAACTCGGGCTACTCTCGTCATGCAACTCAACGCATTCGTATGTTAATAATCCCTTTATCCCACTAATAAGAAAAATAACTATTATGCAATTTTACTAGTGCAAAGAAATTCAATATAAATATTCAATTGACAGTTTTACCTCGTAAAAAAGGTAACATCGTTACAGAAATACGTATTGGCAGAAGTCAAATACAACATTAAGATAAAATAAGTTTTCTGTGGACCTGTACAAAAACTTTGTGTGTATTACAAAACTCTAAACTGTAGGTGCAAACTGCATCTATCAGTAGTCATTAACATAATTAATTAAATCATTAATATAATTAAAATCTGTTCTTCAATGCATGTACATTACCGGGTTCTAGTACAAACATTGCTAAAGTAAAAAGATGTATTTCTAATTTCTTGCAGTCCATATATACAAAATTCATACGTCAGCATACTATAATAAAATAGTATATTGTGTTATTCGGATTAAAAGTGGCACTTTGTTTGACGAGGAATTATATTTGCATTTGCGAGGCGAAGTGTATCGTAGCTAAGCAACTGCAAAACTTGCGAGCCAGACAAAGCCACTTTTAATACGCATAGTACATGCTATTTTGTTTCCGAGGATCAAATACAATGCTAAAATATTAACAGAATTAAAAATATTTTTAAGTCTAGGATTAAAAATACTAGTTGCCTTAGCAACGAACTTTTCCTTGTTATAAAAACGTCAACTTTAGCTTTTAAAAATGTCTAAAATATGTATACCTTGAGTATCGTTTGAAAGTGTACACTACCTGCAGCACAGATATATCACATATGCGTTTTTATGTGTTACTAGAAAACTGTTGTTGTTGTTGCCAACATGTTAATTATTGAAGTGTAGATTTTCAAGAGATACTTGCAGTATAGATCATAAAAATAATCGAGTTGATAAGCATCACTACTTTTTAGGATTTGCTGTTACATTAATCGCTTGCGGTTTGTAAGACAACACATTAGATTTAACCAGATGATCTTAACATAAATTAATGGTATTTTGTAATTCTTATGTTTAATAAAAAATAAATTGTGGTAAATTAAATAAATTAAAGTACCTTAACTAATTTGTTTATCTATTTTAATACAGTACATATTGATATGATATTTTGATGGGCCTAGATTAATATTTATTGTTGGGAATAATAAACACTCCAACACTTGATGAAAGATGAAAGGTTATAAATTCCAAAATAAATTTATTATTGTTGAAATTCACAAGCACAAAATTATGGTAAAACAGTCTGAAAATATACACAACTAAATATCATTTACCTTTATCATCAAAAAAAATTCTCCGGCTATAATTTCTAAACTGAAAAACAAGTTCCGTAAATGCATGAGACGAAATCAGACAGGTCGCTAATTAATTAGAAAGCTATTTAAATTAAATCTGTAAAACATTGTTAATGGACCAAACACAAATAAATTTCTTTTTAAACATTTAAATGAATAATTTTATTTATGAACACACAAAAGAAATAAAAATTTAAAATTCATTGGAGAGAAATGAAAACAATCATTAACATCTTAAATTTAAATTAATTAAACAAACAAAATCAATTAAATCTTGGTGTCAAATGGATTTAACAAAATAAGAGGCATTCTAATTCTCTTTGACCTTTTTAATTTTTATTTGATTAATGCAACGACCTTAAATTACTATTAAAAAAAATTGAAAATTATTTTAAATTTTAAAATTGTTTGTGGCCACACAAAAAAATTAATCACCCTAACTTGAAGGTTAGCAGATTCCTGTTATAGTTGGTAAAATTACCTGCTGATTTCTGTCCTGTTAAGCGAAAAGGTCGTATCTGCAAAACTGCAATGTAGAAATGTACTATATAAAATGCTAATGTAAGCTAAGGAAAGATATGGTATATTTCTGAGTTGATGTTTTACAGATAGAACTTTTTCGCTTAGCAGGGCAGATTTGTTGACAAGATGTGCACATTCCATATCATCCTTTAAATTGATTTTATTTGTGATTTATGAAGATAATTATAATTATTAAAGGTGAAACATGTATCTTCCATGACGTGAGTACATAAACTAATTCGATTATTTGCAACAGCATTTCATTACCTTCCTTTAATTCGTTCCATTGAAAATAAAATTCTAAAAAGTTCCTTCAATTTATGAGATCAGTCTGTACACCAAATCTAAACACTTCACTTTATGTTTTATTTCACTTTGATTGTTCATTATATTTCTTATTAATTAAATTATTAAGAACTTTACACTAAAATGTCCATAACCACATTGTTAATAATAAATTAAATTAATTGTTTAAGCAAATGTTATAAAACTAAAGAGGAGAATTTATACTTTCTAACAATACCCAACATTAATGTCCTGATGTAAAATTAACTCCAGTATTCAATAACAATCAGTTTAAATTTCCTCACAATCATTACTTCACAAAAATTCAAATAAAAACATTTTAGCATCTTGCTACATCTTTTTCTTATCATAAAATTAATCTTAAGATCCTATCAAACAAAAATTACATAAATTTTGACACCAAAATTATAAATATAAACTAAACTTTAACATTCTAGCAGACTATCCTGAAACGTTACAATTTTGGGATTTCAAAGGCCTAAACCTTCTCTTAAAAAAGTTGCCCACTTTGACTTTTTAGTGTCAGAAGCACCCCAAAACTTGCTTAACGACATTGCAGTAAAACATTTTAGTTAAAAATTTAAATAACATTTATAAACATCCATTTACTATGGAAAATCATGAATCATCAAAGAAATAGAACATTTTCTTGAAATTCAATAATAAAAACTGTAAGTAAAGTAATAAATACTTGTGTATACCTTTTTACCCATGCCTTTAATAATTTCCAGGCGAAGACAGGCCTTAAAATGGCTTCAAAATATGTAAATGTAAGACTATCAACCAACGACATAGGATCGTCCATCTTGAAATTGAGTTTGTAAAATTCAAGCGAAGAATCTGTTTAAAATTGATTCCTTCTCATCTCATAGTGTTGTAGTGTGTATCCTTCATAAATTGAATAAAATTTAAATAAGTTAAATCTATTTTTTTAAGGTAAAAATTCAGTCGCCTGTCAGATAGGCAACACATCCTAAATATATGCATTTCTGCACTACTCAAATATGTTATATCATAACAATATATTAATAAATATTCTCTACAAATTGACACGTACTATAATATATATAATGGTATATATGTACATACTTATATTTAATGATTTAACACTTGATAAAATATAAAATTTTGATGAATACATGATAACCGAAAGTGAAGATTTTTATTGACGATAAATTATAAGAAAAATTACTGGTATTCGTCAACATAGGTAAACATACGAAGTAAGCAGTTGGATGACAACGCATCGACCTACTAAATCGCTAAGTTTTTACAAAGGTTGCCTTTAATAATTGGTTATCTAAGGTGCATAGATCTAAGATGTAGCCAAGACTAGAGAAGCAGATTAAATTACAGAAACCTCCAAGGCAGGTCTAATGAATTACCGCAATTCTAAATTATATAATAGTGGACCTTGTGACAGCTAAAATATTTTTTACTGTTAGTATTTATTTACTAACTTTTTATTTTGTTTTCAACTTTTTTTTATTAATTATAATACACTAACTACTACACTATACTGAAAGAAGTCCTCCGATTCATATGTATGTTACCAGAAAATGTTTTTTAAGAAATAAGTATTTATATGTATAAGCGGACTGTTTATGTTCTGTTTTTACCTTTAATTTTTGTACTAGGTGTGATGTGATGCCAATAAAGCATTAATAAAATAGGTTGTTTTTTTACTGAAACAATATAATAGATTCAATTTAACAGTGTTCTGCATTTAACGCCATTAACTTAGAAGAATGTGGCATTTAAAAGGAAAACAGCATATTACTAAATTAAAAACAATCTGACATTTATATAAAAAGCACTACATTTAAAAGTAAATATTGGCAGGTTTTTAAATTAATTACAATCTACCATTCAAATAACGTTTATTTTACTTTTAAATTAACAATAAAACTATTTAAATCAACTCCCGAAATAAGTTTTTGATTTAAATGCACACTACTGACTTTTAAATTTATAAATACTTTGTTGGCGCACTTTTTAAAGTAAACAATTTTGATGTTACCTGCAATTTTTTTTATTTAAAAGCAAAATCTTTTTAGTGTACAATATTTAGGGATCGATATTTTCCTCTATCCACTGCAAATATTTCTGAACCCTGGTGTGTATATCAGGTACCTTAGAACCACATTTCGCACCCATTGATACTATACCTTCTTGATGCCATTGCAACTTATGCGAAAAAATGACAGGTGCCCCAGAATCACCAGCACAGTTCAACTCCGTAGAATTTTCAAATGGGATCGTACATAATTGTTTTTCTGTTAACGTTAGCGTTTTAACAGACTTATATGCCTCCGCACAATCAACATTAGATGTCAATAGACCTAAGATTTTTTTCTTAATAATTGCTTCATCCCCTTTTATGTTTATGAAACCCCAACCGGATGATGTTAAAGTGTTTCCAATATTAGCAAATGTTGTTCCCGGATACGGTAAGCATATCGGTCTTATGTAATCTGCAATGTGCAAATATTATAGTTTACAGTGTGAAACTTTTGATAAATAAAAAATACCTGAATACACCACATTAGCATTTAATCGTATTAGTGCTATGTCATTCGCATATATAGGAGTGTTATAACTTAAATGAGGTATGATCTTTTCAATTCCATAGGATATAATGGGATCACTGCATTCTTCAATATTTGTCAAATCAGTAACACAATCAGTATCATTAGCAATGTGGTACTCTCCAAGTTGTACCTCCATTCTGTAAGGTGTACATTACCAAGTATGGCAATTAATACATGACAAAATAACATAAACTTGAAATGCCTATGACAAAAAAATTACTTACGGTATAGCGTATGACTGAATGACACAGGTTGCTGTAGTTAAAATATATCTGACATTAATTAAAGAACCCAGGCAATAATATCGTTTTTTATATGAATCAGGACTCTCATTGTATCTTCTGTAGACAATACGTGCTAACCATGGAAATTCACTTATTGTGGTACCATTGCTATTATGTTCATAATCATCCGAGTGTTGATAACCACAATACTTTCTACTTGGCAATAAATGTCTATTGTTCGTTTTGTGATTATTTTCCTCTACTGGATTGTTTGTGCTATTTAACTGAGAAATACAGCATACTTTAGAATCTTTACCCTCAAATCCACAAATTGAACTTCTGACAAATTCCATTGATGAAGAAGTTTTATTTTTTAGCATTTCCAAGAGCATCAGACAGGATGTTAGCAAAATGCATTCTCCAGGTTTACTAATCGGTGTGTTACAGACCTCTATAAATGATAATATTTGATGTAGAATGTTTAGAAAATTTCAATAGAATAATAATTGTACTTACCGGCATCAGCATCATCATTCAAGTTACCCTTTTCAAGGTAAAACGTGTTACCGTGCTGAATAGTATGTACTGGTGAGTGAGTGTGTAAGTCAGAAACACAACATACTTTAGGATCTGTGCCCTCAAAGTCACAAATTGATTTTTTATAAAATTCCACTGATGAAATAGTCTTATCTTGAATCATTTCGAGGAGTGCTGGACATAATTTTAATAAAATGCATTCTCCTGGTTCATTATTCGGTGTATCACAAACTTCTATAAATGATAAATATATGTATTTAATGTAGTAGTTGCAACAAAAGTTTATTTAATAAATAATTTGATGCATGGTAATAATATTGAACTTACCAGCAGCGTTAGTTTGCACAATGATAAATAACATAAAGTTCAATATAGTCTTTTCTAGAGTATACATATTACCGTACACTGGTACACCGATTGTTTTCTTGTTATTGACGAGTTGTACCCGTAACGAAAATATTCAGTTTTATTTATCTTATTCTTTCATTGATTTTCTATTGAACTATGACGAACCGCCATAGATAAAGAAAAACGCGATAAACTAAACAAGTCATGTTAAGAATATAAATAAGATTTTAATCTATTAACATTACTTGTCCTTCAAATCAAGTCTTTGAGCGTATATTAATATCAAGTGTGCATATCCAACACTGGTAAATCTCATATGCATATAGGGAGGTTTTTTTATTAATTGTATTTTATAACGAACGGGCAAGAAGTGAACGAAGTTACATTAGAGTCAATTATATCGATTGCTCTGGTCACCTCATCCACTTACTTTTTGAATGCACCGTGCATATAAATTTACATATATGTAATTATTAGAAGGTAAGACTATATGTGCTCCAAGGCACGTTCAAGCACCATTTAAAATCAAAATGGAAAGATCAATGTTAGGTATTAGACATTTATAAACGACGAACAGTTAAGGACAAGAACAAAAGTTAAAGATGCTGTTGAACGAATGTCGTACAGAAATGGCGTCGGTTGTAGCAAAGCTTTCTTTTTGTTACCCTTCTGAAAATACTGAACTAAAAACAAAATATACATCTCGCGATGGACGTCTACTGTAACACATATAAAATTCAAAATACTGAATACTTACTGTACTGTGATGCACTGGTTCAAGAGATTTCACGACAAATTTATCTCATACGCGTGGGTACTGATGTCTAAAGCCTATAGATGGTAAAGAAAGATACGGTTTTGTATACATAATAAGGATATGGGCGCCGTTTACTTACAAGTCAATAAAAATTATTTTCAAAGTCCGCAAACAAAAAAGGACTCTGATTAAGTTGATTGAGTTCAGTAACTAATCGTAATTAGTCAAATTAATAGTAGGCTGGTTAATGTATTTCAATAACTCAGGCAAGTGAACGGACATCAGCAAAACTGTGATTAATTTAAATTGGTTTATTCATACGTTGAGAAATATTGTTTTATAAACAATGGAAACGTAATTTATTTACTACGATAAGAGGGATCCCTTTTTAAATATAAAGAGTAATGGTTCATCATAACAAGTTGAATAGTATGGGTAAATATAAACAATCTTAAGAACTAAACAACTCACTTAAGTAATAATGTTCATCCAATAATCCTATATAGCTGTTGATGTCTATTTAATCACTCAAGACCTCACTTCACTGTATTGCCTCTTAAATCCACAATAGCTCACATTAAATTGTAGACGCCAACTCATAAACATCATCACTCATAAACAAACGCAATGCTTTCCTTTAACTTTCAACTGGAAATTGACCCAAACTACACACTGTATTAATTATTTAAATTATTATAAACCGGAACCAAACTGTACTATAACTTTTTTAGATTAATTGTTACGGAGAACCAAACCGCATTATATTACAATTAGCTTATATATTTTTTTCGTTAAGGTAGGCCAAGGAAATTAACCATAAAACAACTTAAATCTCCACTATGTACATTTGACGGATCAAGACGGGCTTTTGACTGTGCGTTTGACTGGCAAAACTAATTTTAGCCCTCGCGTACGTTTTACTTAACAAATTCTTTCAACGTTTTGCAAGTTGCAATATGCGCCCTGCTTGGCGGCTTGTCTTTAGAACCCTCCGTGGTTTCTACCCTCTTGTACGACTCTTTGTACGAGACTCTGTACTGTACTGTCCTTAGGGATGCGAAATTATTATTGCGTTGATATTTTTTAAGAGAGGGAAAACATAAATATCCTATCAAATCTGCACTGACATTTTTTTAAACCAATCAGAATTTTTGTTTTAGAACGTTCCACAGGGAATTTACAGCGACCACAATTTGCTTGATAGCGAGAAACTGGATACTTTACATTTGGTGCAGTCTATTTTTTGTAGGTTTAATTTTAGATGAAAATAGACACGTACAGAATACATAAATTTGAATTTAATGTTTTTTTAGACATATTATCTCGTCCAGAAATTATTTTATCTCTGTATTTTATTCTAAAAACAATTTGTTTGCGTGAGAACGCTTTGGGGAGGAACTTTGATATTAACGAAAACATCATTTGATTTAATATAAAATTTGCACTTTTAAACCAACTGAAATGTATTGAAATATACAGGCCCGTACTAAGGTTTTTTTTACTATTAATGCATTTAAAATTTCATTAAAATTAAATCTGGAATTTTAACACGTTACACGGTTCGGACATAAATAACAATGTGGTAGCCACGAATAGGAACAAGGGGCAGAGGACGACCAAGGACCAGACACGATATTACAAAAATAACCGGTGCACAGTGGATTAAGAAAATCCAAGTACAAGAAGAATGGAAGAGCCTTATGGATGGCCTTATGGAATGGAAGGAGGCATATGTCTAGTATTGGAATGGATAAATCATACTATGGAAGAAGGATTTCCTAACAGAATGTAACGTTTGTGTCTAACGAAACATAGTTTATAGTTCAATGTTGACTAATGTTTAATTATTAAAACTAAAATTTGTTAATCATTAAACTGTTTGTTAAATTAATCATCCTGACTTAAAAATGATTATCATTGTTTATGAATTATGTAAATTGAGTCAAAAGTAAATCAAAGAACTAAAAGAACTCAAAATCTAGGAAGTAAGTCTAACTTAGACTGCACACCTCAAGGTAAAGGTTGAGGAGGACGAATGTTAAGAATCGAGGGTAAATTCTAGTTGTCAGAATGACAACCGTCTATTACTTTCAAAATTTCAATTCACCTTCCTCCAAGTTTGCGAAAAGAGGCAGTATATTATTTTCATACATGTGCAACTAAAACTAAAATGTACTGCTTCGGTATTTGGGAACTCGACTATTCAAAACAGTCAATATTCGATTCCTTCACAATACATTTTTCAATAACAGTCTTTGGGAGAACGAATAGGTTCACGAATGCGTTGTGGTGGGCCAACAGACATCCTTGAAGTACCGTATTACGTCGACTTTCTCTAATAGCATTCCTCAGCTGATGCATTAAAGAAAGATAATTGATAATATATATAGAAAGATAATTCCATAATATATGAACCTAGTAGGCCGTGGAGATAAAATGCAAGCTCCAAGCATTGTTGGATAAATAATTAGTGCGCCATCTGTATTCTTGAGGCTAAGTATGCTAAATGCATCTTTACCTGTGCGGTTTCATCTTTAAAAATTTTAATTATTTTTTTCTTTCTGGCTTAGAAAGAAATCCAAGTAATTATTTAAATTAATTTATTCTTACATCGTGACAAATACATTTTTTTGGATTTGTTGTTCAGCCTTGCATTTACAATTTCTAATACTAAATATCTTTGTCTTTGATAAGGTTATTAATTCCTTTAACCTTATGTACTTAAACAGCTAAACAATGGTATATATTACAAAACTACTACTATAGAGTATCAGAGCCAAGAAAAAAGTCTAACTTGAATTTTTTTTAATTTGTAAGAAATTGCTTGCAATACTTGTAGTTAATACGGTCCTGATATTCTTTGCTTCAATTTAAGTAGTAAATAAAAGAGGCCGAGCATTGAGATAACCAAAACAATGTTCATACCTATGCGATATATATTTTAGCCTGCCGAGTTGAAGGGAAATTCCGAGGAGAAATGGTGCTAAAGGTCAAGTCAAGTCAAGTCCTGTAATCGATTATATCAACGTAAGCGTTCTTGGTATCATAAACTGATTATGTTTATTATCAAATGTTTATTCGATGGTGTCTTCTGTTTTAAATAAAACTGATTAACAATAAAAATCTTCCGCACTTAACTTAAACACGTACTTTACGTACACGCCCTTTAATTTAAGATTAAAAGTAAGATTTATTCTTTTTGTATTCGGTTTATTTTCGAATGCCATTAAAGAACGTAAATATATTGTGTATATGTTACGGTCAAAGAGGTAAATAAGGAAAATCACGTAAATGGCCAGGAGACAACGTTAATGGCCGGCTGTTTTGTCGTTTTACTACATTGACCTAACATTGTGTTTTTATTTTCAATTTTTCCTACTACATAGATGGCTATTGACGATAATAACCGGTCAATATTATTTTCAGTATTAAAATTAAACAACATTGTTTACATTCACTGGATATTTACGTCAATGACCGACTTTTAACGACTTTAACTGGGCTTAAACTATCTAAACGGCAAAAGAGTTTTGTTAGCCTGAACAGAATTTGGTAGCACGCATGGTGTATTGGCAACAGATGGCGCCACTTACCGAATGCCGAAAAAATAATTGACTCGGCCGTATAGTGACGAAGTTAGTATGGATGTAGTAGACCATGTATTTCTCTTCGATAACGGATCTTGGAAGGAGTATTTTACTTTCATTTCCAGTAACTATCGATTCAATGATTTCTTTCTTCTTATACTACTTTAATTAGTACACCTTCTATCATCTAATACACTTCAATGTATAGTATTGAATATGAACATGGCTAAGAAAGAAATAAATCGGATGGTCAAAATTGTTCTTTAACATACGAGTGCTATGTTCAAAGATAAGAAAAATAATAATATTTGTATTATCTGTTAATCAAAACAATAAAATTATATTAACGCAGATATTTTTGAATCGGAAAGTAAAATGTACAATTTCTTCATAAATTGTACATAAATCATAAAGCACATAGTGACAACGACACAATAACATGTTTGCCCTAAATCACACACTTGCAACTATAAAATTTTTTAATAAAATTCACACCATAACACAGATAAATATTTTTAGTAGAACTTAATAATACGACGACGACATAATACTCAAAAGATCACAAGCTATGACATTTTAACATTGGTTAACATTGACCCAATATTAACATGCATACATGCATTTTACATTCCCAACATTTCAGTATTGTAAATAAATAAAGATAATATTACAATATAAAAGTTAATAAATCTAAGATTTGTGTTTAATTTAGCTAGCTAGTCATAATATGAATAGTGAAGATACTTATCTTGTCTTTGAATTACATATGATTTTCTCATATATGGTAAGGATGGCTTATTTCAGAATAGAAAAGACGACAAAAAAAGCAACAGATAAGATAAAGGAGAAAATAATAATCTTTATTCAAAATTATTGAATGGCACAATAAATCAATTATTAATTGTTTTGATAACTTATTTTGGGTCGAAACAGTTAAATACAATGTTGTTGACCAGATAAATTCAACAGAAATGTTTCATACAATCCAAGATTTCCACAAACAGGTAATGCATAATTTCGTAACTAATAATTCAGTAAATAAATAATGACGTTTACTGTCTCAAGTCTTACTTTGTGGAACTCCATAATCATGAAATAAATAAAAATAAATCGAAAGTTTTACAATTCTATGATTCTTATGATTCTTTTTTATATTGAAGCTTTCGCGATGTAGATTAGTCATTACTAGTTCATTTTAATTTTTTTTTAATTTTGCGTCGTGTCAACTTCTGGAACTATACGTTTATAAACGTGTTCGATATGTGCTGCGGCTATTATCTCATTATCCTAATCTCTCATCTTGATATTTTTATCATTCAATCATATTCATATCATTATCATATCGTATGATCAAAAAGTCTTTGGATCGCAATGGCCATTGAATGTAAAAACCATCTATAGAATGATTTACTTCTACTGCCCGTAGTTTCTGTGAGCTGTACAGTAGCGCCAATGTATCTTGAGTAGCGCTAATGGAGACACAGCTACCTGTGTCAAAAAATACGACGCGCTGACACCGCTAAACAGACCCCCATAGTACACAGAAAATGTTAGGTTAGCGTACGCTATTATTATTTCTTGTATTTGTAGTTATCTTAAGTACTACTTAATAACATTTATAAAAAGAACACAGAATGGAATTTATTTGAACTACTATCTATTGACTTGAAAATTGTAAAGTAAATGTCAAAAATAATATAAATAAATAATTTCATAGATGTTAATGCTTGTTAATTTCATGGTAACCCTGATCCAAAGACTTTTTGATCATACTATATTTTATAATATTCAAAGAAATATAAAATTTTAAAACAGTAGACAAAAATCAATTCAAAACACGCATCCGGCGTGTTTGGCCTGAGTTGCACAGAACTGGACAGTGGAAGTTGCTGCACGACACCGTGCCTGCACACTGTGCGATTTGAGTGCGGCAATTCTTAGCTCAGCATGGCGTAACTGTTCTGGAACATCCACCGTACCCCTCTGATCTGGCGCCTGCGGACTACTTTCTATTTTCCTCTCTCAAGGCGGTCATGAAAAGTGCGCTTTTGGATGACATGCTGGCCATCCAAGAACGTGTGACAGCGAGCTTGCGCTCGATTCCTAAAGATAACTTTGCTGCCGGTTTCAAGAAACTTTATGAACTTTGTCAAAAGTGTGTTGTGTTGCAAGACGATTATTTTGGAGGCCAATCAAGATTGTGTCTTTTGTTTTCTTTGTTCTTTACATACTATACACTGAACTGTTTAGACACACCTAGTATGTAGTTATTTCTGTTTTAAGACACCAAAGTTTGAGTTTTTATCGTTTTTATGTAGTGTTGGCAAATATTTCAAACGTTTCCATGAGGAAATAGTTTCACTTTTGAAATATTTCAAGAAGGAAACATTGATAAATTTCTGATCCAATAAATTCCCGCCTTAACCTTGAATTAATGTACGCGTTTCAATTTTTGTGGTTTATAACCTCATTTTTATAATTGTACATTGTCTTTTATTTTTTAATTTTTAGTTCAACATACCAAAATTATTGAAATTAAAAATTAATAAAATAAATAAATAAATGTATTTCACATAAATATGTGGTAGCAAAAGGCACCAACAAATAAAATAGTAATCAGTCATTTATCATAAACACTTCTACACTATTATCACTGCTTTGTCTACTAATGCACATATATTTAGTTTTGGGCACATTTAATATTAATCCCATTTCTTTTGCTGCACTTTCAAGGCGTGAAAAGGCTTCTATTAATTATTCGATATACGGACCCTTCTGAACCCAGGTAAACCAATTATATTGAGTTGTAGAGGATAACTTAGAGAACAATAATTCGAAAAAACATCGCGCCGGTCGCCGGTAATTAATAAGAAAAACAAATGTTAAAATGGCTATTTTGAGGTTAGAATGTTATGATGTTAGGTTACAGTTAGTAAAAAAGTGGGCTGTATTTACGTGAAAATGGCTTAAAAATGGTGTTTGTGTCATCTGATAAGAATATTTTATAATTTTTACCTGTTTTTATGACGTTTTTCGAACGAAAACTCGTAGCGCTTGGTCTTTCCGTATGTATGCATGTACGATAGGGGTCCGTATATCGAATAATTACCAGGCTTCTTTAAGGTCTTTTGCTAATCTTCCAGTTACATCATTGTCATCTGCATACACAAGAATTTGGGTTAATTTGTTGAAAGTAGTCTCAATTCCTGCTTTTCGGACTGCTTTCTTAGGGCTATGTTAAATAACGTGCATGATAGTGAATCACCTTGTCGGAGTCCTACGTTTGTGCTGAACATGTTCGTGAGGTTGTTTTGAATTCTCACTTTGTTTTCTACCCTATCCATTGTTGGCATAGTTAGTCTAATCAGGGGTTTTCTTATTCCGAGTTCTTACATTGTTGTGTATAGTTCTTGTCTAATTATACTGTCGTATGCACCTTTCAATAAAGAGGTGGTGGGTTTGAATGTTCATTTCCCAGGTTTTTCTTTCTGAGGGTACTTATTTGATCTGTCGGTTATCTCTCCTTACGGAAGCCACCTTGATATTTCCCGATTTCTGCCTCTGCTTGTGGTTGTATTCTGTTTACGAGAATACTTGTAAATATTTTATATGCTATATTAAGGAGAGTTATTGACCTGTAGTTGCTGCATTACAGTTGGCTGCCTTTTTTATGTAGAGGGCAGATAATGCTAAGTGTTATGATCAGAATAGACTAACCGTCTATATCGCAGAAAAAGGATGAATTGATGGAGATACTCACTTATCATAAAATAAGGAGTCTAAAGGTCAACGTTCATTTACTACAGTAACTCTTTAGTATGATGCGTAAACACCCACACTCAAACTTGAACAATATTGAAGATTCTAATGATTAGCAACTCCAACTTTTATAATAGAAGCATAGTAAACCTATTTAATACATTATTATCCAATAAATTCTACAACATATTATTATTGACATTTTTTTTAATTTATTGTAAATTGACATAAACTTCTTCCTTTTTTTCATAGACTCCCATGACTATCCCTTTTCATTTTACATCCGTACCATTTTTATGTACTTTCAACACAAGGTTCGTAGATGTCTATAGACATCTACGGACCTTGCTTTCAACATTCTCCCACCCGAAATTGTGGGCACAATTTCATACAAACATATTTATCAACGCTATATTGTATAACACAGTAAAAGTAACTTTCACTTTCGGTCTAGGTTCATTCGTTCAGAGGCTTTCATTTGACGTACATAGCGGGTCTTGATTTCTGTAGCTGCCATAACATCCAGCTATAGCGGATAGAGACGCTCTACCGGTCTCACCGAATACCCTTCCTTAGTCTTAAGTTTACCTCCCACGAAATTACTACACATAACTCAGACCATCTCAGAACATAACACGTATATACTGGTACTCACATTACTCCCTTTTCTCTAAGTCATTCCACCATAAGAATCTCATGGCATCGCTATCCTCAGAGCACATGCCTATTATTTGAAAGCTTTTCGGATATCAGATGTGATACCCACACACTTTTCACAAAACCTAAGCAGCAACTCTGGATTTATTTTGACGTAGTTACTACCTTTTATTAAGCACTCATTTAACGATGGAGCTTTCCCGAATTTACAGGAGGCGTCGAAGACGGATCGCACTGGAGTAGTGAGGCTGGTCTTCTTCCCTAACTTTGTAGTAGGAACGCTATCAATAAAGCTCTCTAACTCTCAGTCGGCAAAAACTTTATCATAAACTTGATACTGATTCGCTTCCATCAGATTTCTTGTTGCTCCATAAACAAAATTTATGTCATATCATATTAACAAAAAGTATATTGCATAATTGCGTATATCTTGAGTACCTATCTTTTGAAGTATACACTACCTGTTGCTCAGACATCTCACATACACGTTTTCATGTCTTGTTGTTGGCAACAGCATGTCAACTGTTGAAGTGTAGACTTTCAAGAGATTCTTGCAGTATAGAACTTAAAAAGAATGCAGTCGATAAGTTTTTGGATTTGTTGGGATTTGTTGTTACACTAAGCGCCTGCAGTTTGCAAGTCAACACATTAGAATCAATTATATGATTTTAACAAAAACTAATGGTATTTTGTAGTTCTTATGTTTAATAAAAAATAAATTCTCGTAAATTAAATAAACCTTAACTAATTTGTTTATCTATTTTAATACAACACTACATACATTAATACATATTCTCTATGAAGTGACACATACTATATAACGGTTTAACATTTGATAAAACATAAAATTGTGAATGATAAATTATATCAAAAATTACTGGTACTGGTCAACATAAGCAAATACGCGATACCACCCAACTACTTCTAGTTGGGTGGAATGGCGTCGAGCTACTACATCCTATTCTATTTAAGTTTCTACAGTCGTTGCTTTTACTACTAGCATAGTTGGATATGTATCTAAGATGCCTGCATCTAAGATGTAGCCAATACAAGAGAAGTACTGTAATGATATTCATCATAAAATCAGTCATTACATCCATATTACCTCAAGAAGGCATTGCATGCTAAGTGATTGCCATGACAACAGTAATCAACAAGAGTATAAATAAATATCTCATAGAGTCATAAAAGATATCTAAAATGAACACGTTTTTTATTAACTCCAAGATTAAATATAACTTCTGGTAAACACCTACCGTTATAACTGGTGACCTTTCGACGATAAGTAATCAACAAGAAGAATCGAACACATCAGCAGATCTGAATCAAGCTATAGTGTGTCCTGCTTTCAACACGTGCTAGTCGGTTCCTCTGCATACAACTAACAGCACTTAGTTCTGCATCAACCAACTACGGCATCTACAATTGGATTGATTGGACAATCGCTAGCTTATCGATTCTGAACCAATATCGGAATATATACCTTTTTTTATTCAAGATAAGTATAACTTAATTCAATTTCATATTAAATATGGCTGCTCATATTCCATTTCCGACATTTGACAATTCAAATATAGAATCCTGGTTAACCTTATTAGACCGTTATTTTATTCATCTCAATATAAACGATGAACGCATACGATATGATATTCTAACCTTGAACTTGCCAAATGATGTTATAACTAACCACCAAGATCTCATAGTAAACGTACCTCGCAGACAACCGTATTCTGTAGAAGATTACCAGATGTTGGCGATCTAACGTCATCAGTGTGATCCGTACTGTCACAGTGCAATGGAGTAACACGTTTCGGCAAACAATCATCACAGGTGATGAGACGTGCTGCTATAAGTACAATCATTCAATACTATTCAGAAGTTCAAAGTTAAGACTATGTTAGTCGCCTTCTTCGCCAAAGGTGGCATTAGCCATCGTGAATTCCTTCTTGATGGTCAAACTGTAAACGTCGCATTCTACGAGGAAGTTTTGGAACGGTTGCTACGATTGCCATGACAACAGTAATCAACAAGAGTATAAATAAATATCTCATAGAAGTAATAAAAGATATCTAAAATGAACACGTTTTTTATTAACTCCAAGATTAAATATAACTTCTGGTAAACACCTACCGTTATAGTACGATCAACTTACAGAAACTTTCAAGACATGTCTAATGAATTACTGCAATTCTAGAAAATACATACAATAGTAGTGCACCTACTGCCAGTTAAAATTATTTTTTTATGCACATATTACTACAATACAGTATTTAGGGTTCAATATTTTCCTCTATCCAATCCAAATATGTCTGAACCCTGGTGTATACATCAGGTATCTTAGAACCACATTCCATACCCAAAGATACTATACCTTCTTGATGCCACTGCAAGTTATGCGAAAAAATGACAGGTCCCCCAGTGTCACCGAAACAGTTGAACTCTGTAGAATTTTCAAGTGGAACCGTGCATATCTGTTTTTCTGTTAATGTTACCTTGGTAATAAACTTATATGCCTCCGCACATTCAACATTAGATATCAATACACGTAATATTTTTTTCTTAATAATTGCTTCGTCTCCTTTTATGTTTATGAAACCCCATCCGGATGTTGTTAGTGTATTCCCAATTTTAGCGAATGTTGTTCCAGGATACGGTAAGCATATCGGTCTTATGTAATCTGGAATGTGCAAATATTATAGTTTATGATGTGAAAAATTCTAATTAAATAAAAATACCAGAATACGCCAGAGTAGCATTTAATCGTATTAGTGCTATGTCATTTACGTATGTAGGAGTGTTATAATTTAAATGAGGTATGGTCTTTTCAATTCCATAGGTTATAACGGGATCGCTGCATTCTTCAATATTTGCCGAATCAGTAATACAATCAGTATCATTAGCAACATGGTACTCTCCAAGCTGTACCTCCATTCTGTATGGTATACATTACCAAGTATGGCAATTAATAAATAACAAAATAAAATAAACTTGAAATGCCTATGAAAAAAATTACTTACGGTATAGCGTGTGACTGAATGACACAGGTTGCTGTAGTTAATATATATCTGGTATTAATTAAAGAACCCAGGCAATAATATCGTTTATGATATGAATCAGGACTCTCATCGGATCTTCTATAGACAATACGTGCTAACCATGGAAATTCACTTATTGTGGTACCATTGCTATTATGTTCATAATCATCCGAATGTTGATAACCACAATACTTTCTGCTTGTCAATAATTGTCTATTTTTCATTTGTTGTTCATTTTCCTCTACTGATTTTGTTGAATTCAACTGCGAACTGCAACATACTTTAGAATCTGAGTCCTCAAAGCCACATACTGATTTTCGAATAAACTCCACTGATGAAGTAGTTTTATCTTTAATCATTTCGAGAAGTATTGGACAGGATTTCAACAAAATGCATTCTCCACGTTCATTATTCGGTGTATTACAAAGCTCTATAAATTATAATATTATATAAGTTTATTTAATAAATTATTTGATAAAATACTAATAATATTGCACTTACCAGCAGCGTTAGTTTGCACAATCGTAAATAACAGAATGCTTAAAATAGTCTTTTCGAGGTAATACATGTTAACGCGCTGAAGAGTGTGTGTGTTGTGTCGGAATGTTGAAATATACGACTTCTGGTATAGTTGAGCATGTATGTTATAAGATGTTTTAGCATTTTACACAGTTAATATCGAAACTATATAGCAACTTATAGAAAAGGAAGGACGACTAAAAGAAATAGATAAGATAAAGAAACAATAACCTTTATTCCCAGTCGTACTGAATTATTAATTCTGGTATTGTGCATTGCTTTTTCGTAGAAATTTTCTAGAAAACTACATTTAATTCATCTGGTCAACAACATTGTAAAATACTGAACTGTTTTTTCCCAAAAAAGTTATCAAACAATAATTTCACGAAATATATATTAATAGATTAATTATTGTGTGACTCAATAACTTGAAACTGACAACGAATAAATATTATTATTTCTTTTATCTGTTGCTTTTTAGTGATCTTTCTTTTTTCATAATTCATTTCTTTCGCTCTAGTTTTGTTTTACGAGCCCCGTCCCAGTGAAGTTCACACAGTCTATCGCATTTTTTTTGCTGGTATACATAGTAGCTGTTTCTTGTTATTAGAGTGAAGTACTGTCTTTGCACTTATTCCATGTTAAGTTTCATGAAATTCTATGGAATGGTTTCCTCACGCCGTCACTTCAATTCCGAACAGTCTGCGGACACAAAGAGGCAGTAAGAGGGATAAATGTGATATGGAGTAAGTGCAGAAGCAATACTTTATTTTAACAATAAGAAACAGTTACTTTGAAGACCAAAGGAAAAAATTTTTGTGGAAAAAATTGTGGGGTGTACTTTGTTTTAAAATATAAAGGATAAATACACAACGAAATCTAACAATAAAACAACATAACTTATAATATAGGAGGTCAGTACTTTACTCTAGCAACAAGAAGTAGCTACTTCGAAAAACCAAAAAAATCCAGGGTGAAAATTGCGAGGCGCCGATTAACAGAAATAGAAGTGTGAGAACTTCAATGGGACGGGCTCGTACTTTTTTTTGGCTAACTGTTTATAAGTAAATAAAGAAAAAAACCATAATTTGTTTTTATTTTAATTGCATTTAATATAAAAAGGATATCAATGATATTATATGAATATTTGTAGGTTAAGTAAAAGAGCAGCAACACGATCTTGTCGTTAACCTGAACTTCCCCTATGAAAACCTTTTCTTTAACTAACGCTTGTCCCAGAAATTTTGCACAATTTTTGAACTAACTTAAGCTAAAAATACATAGAGGAGATTTTACTTTGATTTGTATTTATTACATGTTACTACATTAGGCTAATACATTATAATTAATTTAGTTTTATTTTAACAACGGTTTGGAACTAAACAATCAAACTTTTCCCTTGACACCTCCCATTAATTTTTGCATTTCGGTTTTCCACCTTTTTGCTGCTGCTATCATCTTTGAGGACAATTTTTGGAAGCGATTTGGTTGCGGTTAAGTATTGTTTATTAGGACCCAGTCTTTCTCAATTGAGTAATATTCTGGTGGAGTGGGCGGTTTCTTTTGGGACGTAATGAATATTACTGTTTTCTAAACACTTTATACTGCTTTTGGCATAATGCGTCGTTGCTAAGTCTGGCCAAAACAAAGTTACTTTAGAATGATTTGCTACAAATGGTAGTAATTGTTCTTGCACTTAGTGACAGCAACATTTAGCAAATATTTAGCGACGAATTTGGCAATTGATTGTGCCATCTGCAAACAGTGGTTTACTGGTTTACCTTACTTTATCGAGTTTTAAAAACGCTTACGGTAAAATATAAATACCGAACACACCGAACAATACGGAACCGAGAACAGAACGAGGTTTTTAAATCGTAAATTCACCGCGCCTTCCAGTCGGTCATGCTGTCTGTTCTTGTCTTTTGCTTCTTTAATGCTTTTTTTTGCTTTAATTGCTTTCTTTCATTTATCATCTTTATTTCTTTGTTTTTTTTATAATTAATTACTTTTTGATGATTTTTACAATTACGGTAATGACTACTGACAGTACGTATTAATTGATTACAGTGCTTAAAATAGTAAGTATATTTACAATGACGCCGCAAAGTAAGTTGCCTGGAAAATCTGCTAATTCAGAATTTCAAAAATCTATAATGCCGCCTTCACTGAGAAAAAAATATAGTTGGGGAAACTAAGTTTTATTTAACTCAACGAAACATTTAGTTAGCAAAACTAAAATTTTATTTGATTAACTAAATATTTAGTTGAATTAAATAAATTTCAACTGGGTCAACTAAACTTTTTTTTCAGTGTAGTTATCTACTTTTAAATTATTTTGATAATATTATTTACAATAACTAACAAAACTCGATGTAGCACGATTCTATAAATAAATAATTCAAAAAAACTTTGGTTTCTATAAACTATCCCTTGAATTTATTACTAGAGAAAAACTCGTGTGTATGTGGAGAGAACGGCTTTGCGAGCAATAGAGCCCTTATTAACGACATTGACGTTTCGTTTTCATTTAAATAACATTTGAAAATCTTTTTTATTGTAAATGCATATAATAAATAACGTTTCTGGAATTTCTTGACTGTCCTTACTCCCTACTTTCAAAGGTTGGCAACCTTAGTTGTACTTATTTAAATGATTTAATATTTATGTATTTTTAATTATAAAAGTATAATTGTTAAAGCTACAATTTCACAAATCGCGTTATTTTCAAATGCTTTAAGTGTTATTGAAAGAAGGAAACATTGATTTAACTTACTTTTGCTTCTATATTTATGACAGGAGTTGTCAATAAATTAATTACAAATAAAGAAGTGTCAAATTGGACTACATTGATTGGTTGTTTTCATATCCGTACACTGTACGGATATGAAATTATATCCGTACACCTTGCTGGAATTGCATACATTTCCATTGCGCGAAACGTGAAGAAAACGGGTGATTTACAGATAGGAGTAGAAAAAATGTTTATTTTGACAGTCCTCCTACTAGAGACCTCTTGCTGATATAAATAAAATCAATTTGATTAGATGTCAGAATTTAGAGGTTAATAATGGCAAATGGAAAGAAAAATAAAGTTCAAACTTTTAATGTATATAGAATTATTCAGTTTTGTTATTCTTTGAATTAGCATTATCGTTCTTCTAGATATATTTTGCAAATAACTAATGCTAACAATAATAAATACAACGTAATAAAACACTGGCTAAACAGTAAACCTAATTTTTAGTTAGGGAAGTGTAAGTACTTTTCTTTAAATTAATTACAATTTAAATACTTTTCTACTAAGTGTTGTTAAAAGATGTCTTTTAGCAAGTATATCGAATAGTGGTCAAAGTCAAAGAATAACCAATGGTAAACGTATTAAATGTAATTTTGCAGTGATGCTTCATGCTTCATAGAGACTTTTCAGAAGGGCCACATTAGAAGAAATGTTGGCTAAAATGTTATCAGTGACAATTCGTAATATGACAATCAATTCGCGGTCTGTTACAAGTTCCAAGACTTTTTTCAATGTCAAATAATGTAATTCAGCTGTTGTAATTGATTGAATGGAAGAAATATCTTATTTATGAATAGTAAATGTTGTAGCCAGTCCATGGATAACAAATCATAGAAAGCTTTTCGAAATTGAAGTAGGTTTATGTGTCGAGTTCATAGATAGGATTCTCTGTTCTACTGCATATAGTAATTTTTTCTTTAAAATAGACATATCATCAGCAATCAACAAGCGATGCTGTCAATACGTAGCTTGCTTAAAACGTGATATATCAGTGCGAAGACGTTGTTTAATCAATTTATCATGAAATTGCCGAGAAATATTGAAATAGGTAGATATAATAGGAAAAAGGAAAATTTTCTATTTTTGTATAATAAACACGATTTAACTATTTATCAAAATATCAAAAATTAATGTGCAGCCTATTCAAATTTTTATTCAATTGGCCTCACTAATATATTTTAGTTCCTTGTTTCTCGAAAAGCGATGCCACGGGGAGGACCCCTGGCCTACTTCTCCCAAACAACATTTTAGCGCTTATGAGACGGCCATATAAACCCCCCCGGGTTTATTGATGCAGTTGGCCATGTTATGACATTTAACCCCTCTATTTCAAATAGTAGCGACGACGTGGAGCAAACCAGGCACAAACTTTAATAAAGAAAAAATCACCACATGCATATTGTTTCGTCATTTTAATACAAATTTGTTTAACAATTACAATTTCGTAGTTGTATATTACATTAATATGATCGTTTTTGCATAAATGAATGTCCGTTATCAAATTCAAGTTAAATTGTGAATATTTTTGTGCTTGATGATTATTAAACCTAAGATTTAGTGTACAACGAAATGTCAAATCTGGTAACTTTCAATGTCACTTTTGCTCCATCGACGAGATCAATCGTTGTCGCTACTATTTGAAAATAAAGGGGCTATATTATGACAGCGTTTACTGTCTCCAGCCTTACTGTGTGGAACTCCATAATCATGAAATATAATCAAATTAAAAGATTAATTCAAAGTTTCACAAGTTTTATTAGTTTATCTTAACCTGACAATATTGTTTCGACATTAAAATGTCATTATCAAAGGTAGAAAAGATTGATAAACACAAAGAGAAACAAAAAAGAACAATTCAAACGGTAAATGCCGGATTTCATGATATCTTGTGTTTTGTCTTTAGCATTGAATAAAAATGAAAAAGTGTTGGTGTTAGTTTTATAGGTTATTTTGTAACTGGTGGTTTTTCGTATTATAGTTGCAATTTGTTCTGATATCTTGCCAAAGTATGGTATTGATATGTAGTTTGTGTCTTGTATTTGAGTGTCAATTGGAAATATTCTTTTGATAGCTAACCTATAATCTTTTTGTTGAATTAAAGTGTCAATCATGTTATGGTTATAATGGTTTGATGTGCTAATTGTTTGATGATTGAAATTTGTTTATCAAAATGTGATTGTTTCATTGGAGTAGTTAAAGCTCGGTGTACTAAAGATCTATAAGCCACTAGTTTATGCATTTTATGATGACATGAATAGTTAGGAATAGCGACGTCTGTGCTTGTGGGTTTGTTGTATATGGAAAAATCAAATTCATTGTTTGTATTGATTATAACAGTTAAATCCAAAAACTTAATAGTTCTATTTTGTTCCGTTTCTAGTGTAAACGTGATGTTTGTGTGAAGACTGTTAATAAGAATTAAAAATTCATTGATAACCTCAAAAGAACTGTCAAAACAAGCTAAGATGTCATCAACATAACGAAACCAAAAAATAATGTGTTTAGAAAGATCTAATTCAAATATCTGATCTTCGAAATTATCCATAAATATGTTAGCTAATATAGGAATCAGAGAATTACCCATAGGTACACCATCTTTTGTATATAAATTATATTATTAAAAGTGAAATAATTTTGACTGATACAAAGATCAAATAATTGAATTAACTCCAATCTCTTTACTAATTCTACATTACTATTAACTAGGAAATTATCTAACAAAAGAATACAGTCTTGTGGTAGAAACTTTGAAAACATGTTACAAATGTCAAAGCTTACAAGTTTTGAATGTGCTGGAAGATGTATGTTTTGTAGTTTTTCTACTAATTCTAATGAATTCTTGACCGAGTATTTCGATTTGTATCCTATGATGTTAATAATATGGTTGAGTTTCTTGGATAAGGTGTGATTAGGAGCGTTGATATATGATACTACTGGTCGTATAGGCATGTTGTGTTTATGTGTTTTAATCAGACCATATAGTCTTGGTGGTTGTGGGTTTTTATGTATGATTTGTTGTTTTTCTAATTCGTTAAAGCAGATATTGCAGTTTGCTAAAGCTTGTTTTATTCCTTTTTGAAATATTATGCTAGGATCTTTGTTTAAAACATCTAAATTTTCTTTATCAATAAAATCATTAGCCTTTTGTGTGTAAACATCTTTTGAAAGGATTACCAAAGTATCAATGAAACAATCACATTTTGATAAAGAAATTTCAATCATCAAACAATTAGCACATGCAAACCATTATAACCATAACATGATTGACACTTTAATTCAACAAAAAGATTATAGGTTAGCTATCAAAAGAATATTTCCAATTGACACTCATATACAAGACACAAACTACATAGCAATACCATACTTTGGCAAGATATCAGAACAAATTGCAACTATAATACGAAAAACCACCAGTTACAAAATAACCTATAAAACTAACACCAACACTTTTTCATTTTTATTCAATGCTAAAGACAAAATACAAGATATCATGAAATCCGGCATTTACCGTTTGAATTGTTCTTTTTGTAACTCGGTTTATATTGAACAAACACTTAGGAATTTCGACATAAGATACAAAGAACACGTACGCTCTTATAGACTTAAACATCCAGAAAAATCGAATTATGCCAAACACATTTTGGAACAGAACCACCCAATGACACCTCAAAACAACATTAAATTCTTACATTTTTGCAACAACAAACACAAATTAGACATTTTAGAAGCTTTTGAAATATACAAGCATAAACGCACAGTACCTTTAATGAATGAACAAACTGAGCTTAGTAATTGTCCTTTATTAGAAGTGTTAGATGTTTAGTTTTTGTATGTATTATATCTAGTTGCCTATTTTCTGTATGTATTTATCCTTAGCAACGCGTTTGTTTATCAATCTTTTCTACCTTTGATAATGACATTTTAATGTCGAAACAATATTGTCAGGTTAAGATAAACTAATAAAACTTGTGAAACTTTTAATTAATCTTTTAATTTGATTATATTTCATTATATTATGACAGTTTCTAGAAAATTTATTTTAAAATTTAAAATTACGCTTTATATTGATTATTTAAGTCTACTTACTGCGAATAAAATAGTATACATGTTTCGTTGGTAAAGTCTCCAAGCCTCGCGATATTGTTTGACCTCGACGTACCGTCTTGGTCAAACAATTATCGCTTGGCTTGTAAAGATATCCTTTTCCAACTCAACATGTAATATACTATTATTTGTTACTCACTTGTAAACGTCATTTCATGTAACAGAACACAAACAACGAAAAGTTACTTTTATTTCATATAGTATCATATTGTCCATGTTTAACATAGCGATTACAGTCCGGAAAATGCGATTTTACGGTCTAGTATGACTCGTATCTTTTACCGGACTCAAATAAAATAAATCGACTGAACAATGCGTTAGTATTCAGTTACCATGGACACTCGTTCTATGTTTTCAATTCGACTAATCGTTGCCATAGATGCTCGTTATTCATAGATGTCCATATTTTAAATTCGGAAATTTATTTTATATATATTTTTTAAATTAAACCAATAATTGTAGTATGAAATAAAACGCATTACGGCATACGTCCTGGAAATGGAATTTTACAGTTCGAAACGAGGGACTCATCTTTAGACTAGGACTAGGTTTTTTAGATACAATAAATGTTGTGTATTGTTTACAAATGAATAACAAATAAAATTATATATTATACGTAAGATAACTGTTGTCACTTGCTCAAGAACGTGACAGGCTCGCCAGTCATTTCCTTCTTTTACCAGTACTTTTCGAACAGCTGATTTCAAATAAATCTAGGATCAAAGTCTTGAGAGTAATTTTTACGTTTTTAACAACGTGTGGACCAGTCTTTGAATTATATTTTCATAGATAACTACAAACAGTTTATTAAACAGCAAGCAAAAGGTAAAGCAACGTTTACAGTATGGAATACTGGCTGCCCTTTGAAATCTGTTGTACTTCTAGAATCTTGTAATTCATTATGTAGGGGTAGTAAAACATTCGATAAAATAATAAAGTGAATGTTGCAAATTCATTATTCTTAGAAGATTTAATTTTATGGGCTGATGGATTTTATCAACCCTAATATTTCACCAACTGGCTGTTAAAGCACCTGCAGATAAAATAATGCACTAAAATTAAAAAAAAACCTATGCAGTCAATTTAGCCTTCTTTTTTGTGAGAGGCCTAAGAGTTCTTTATGAAAGAAATTTTTTTTCTAACGTTTTCAGAAAGGTAAATATATTAAGTTGAAAATTTATGATGTAACTTTTAGTTCATTTATGCTTGTTAACAAGTATTTAAGAGAAGTTTGCCATAATAAATGTGGTTTCGTTCCGAGTTACTTCTGCTAAGTTTCTAGTTTCTCACATCTGCGAACTGCTAACGTAGTCAAGTCAGCATTGTAATAAAGTACCGGCTCCTGGAGCGCAAATTTTATTTAGGTTTAAGGTTTAACGTTAATTAGATGCGTGTTTGGTTTGTAATTATGCCCTACTCCATACACTCACACCCCTTTGCACGTATTCGTTAACTTTAATTTTTCAAGCTTCGAAGTGCTTTTGATAGCTTTTCATAAAGTGCGCAAAACATTTTGTTTGCTTTAAATATCCGTTACATCGTTTCAGTAAATAATCAAAAGCAAGGATATGTATATAGAAATGACGGATGAACTATACCGGTCGTTTCGTCCGACTAAGACTGCCTCTCAACTACAAGTATAATGTAAGAGTCGCAACCAAGCTTTGTATACACGTTTACGTTGGCATCTTTGGTGTATGTCTTCATCTTAGTGAATCACTCTGTATAAAAATACTTAAAGCTGAGTGTCTACATTACACTCTTTGTAATGCAGTTTTCATAAATTTATTAGTCGTACGTTAGTTCTTATCTTTATCTTTCAGGTTTTTTCTAGACCTATATCTACATTACATTAAATCATTAAAATAATTTGTTCCTAATCATTTTCTATCAAGCTATACATTGGTCATAATATTAAATATTAATATTAACATATAACAACAATAATATTAGAAGGATTTATAAAGAATCATAGAAATACTCAATCTCAAAAATATTTATTTTTATTATTACTTTCACATACCTTAAGTCTTTTAGGTTATGCAAAATCTTATTTAGAAATCATTGACATTTTAAGAGTGGACAAGGCCAAAAATGCAGTCATAAGCCAATACAAATAGGGGTTGGCTAGAACGAACTAAATGAGTGATATTTTCAACCCATTCATTGTAATACGTGTATGGTTCTAAGTAACATGTTAAATAACTAAATGTTTATCTTTTTCCAAATGTATATACATACGTATCACTGCCGTTATCTTTTGACACTAATGTTATTTCACGGTTTATATATAAACAAGAATGTGGATGAGCCATGCAGGATTACAAACAAACCCAAGCAGCATTTAAGTAGCAGTAGCTGAGATCGGAACTTTGATTGAGTAGTTGTTACGTAACTGCAACTAAATTTATGACTTTATAGGTTTAATTTCTTCAATTCGGAATATTTTAGTAATTGTGTAGTTGTTTCTACTATTTATTGGAACTATGTAGTTTCATTACTTCTGAGTAACTATTAAAGTATGTGGAACGGTATTGCCACTTAGTATACTTACTTTAAAGTCGTTGCAACTTCAAAGTGGTATTATGATTGTAGCAGTAACTTGCCCGAAGCTACTTTAAAGTTTTTAAAACCTTACAGTAGTATTGAATGTAACACTTACGTTTTTGCTACCCATGAGAATCACATTAAAGTAATTTTTCGTAAACTACTCCATCTCCATATTTACTTGTAAAATGTTGGATTAATCAATAATCATTAATCAAGTTGCAATTTGTTATGATTGTTAATAGATGTTTTACTATATTACCTTCAATAAAAATAACAAATTGGTGCCAAATTGTGCTTTAGGGATTGTTATGTATGTAGCTTGAAGTTGGCAACATTTATTTGTAGTGATGTAACTAACCAATCCTGGCCCGCGTCGACGGCGAGCGCCAGTAACACTCGAGCCGGCTTGGAGGATACACGTCTTCTACAGTCTATGCATTGTGTATGTAATTCGCCCTGCTCTAATAAAGTTAATTAATGACAATAATTGAGTATCTTTTATTTAAACACATAAAAGAACATAACAGGAATAATATAAAAATGGTTTCTATCATGTGTATCAACTTATAAGTATTTCGTGTATATTTATCATGTTTTATTAAAGACATTTTTTTACTAAAAAATATATTTAAAGAAGGCGCGTTGTTATTTTTCGATCTATCATCATCATATTTAGCAGAAAAGTTGCAATGGTTTATAATTTTGGTGTACTGGAATGACAAAATAATCAAACATTTCATCGCTCTTTGTGTTAAGTACGTATTACAAATAAACTGGTAATTCATTTTGTGACACGATCCAGCATTATATAGTATAGAAAATGATAGAATATTTGTTAAGTTGCAAGAGCAAGAGAGAGCAACCACGCGACATGATGTGTCAAAGAGAAAAGAAGTTACACGAAAGTAGCAATTACTACGCCGCCACGTACCTGCTACCCAAAAATTGTTCCCCATTTTGGTTCCAGGCACGTAACAAAACCGTAGCAATTACGTACTTGTGACTAGTGGCTAAAACTTAATAGTTCCACCGGTAGTTGCTGGTACGTAGCGACGACTAAAAATACTGCTTGGGAAGCCTCTCCGACTGATGAATTTAATGGTAAGGTGAAGCAACTGTCTAGGGGTGTTTTTGCTTTAAACTCTGTATCTTTCATAAAATACAAGTGGGCCTAAATAAAAATTTTCTTCACACCAAAATCGTTTATGCCACTTGTAGATTACGGGATTTTCTATTCACTCATGTTTTTAATTGGCAAATTACTACCATTTTAAAAATATTTAAGGTAAAAGTGTCCTGCACATTTACATTACTAAAATATATAAACTTTGTACCATTTATCGGCCAAAAAATGTTTACAAAAATTACAAAAATTAAAAACTTGAGCGCTTGAAAAATTCTATGATATGCAAGTTTGTTGGTACTTGTGAGAAAATCAGAACAAAACTCGCTGCTATTATTTTACGACAATGTAAGGGAAAATATTATCTTTAACGACCGATGACGTGAGAATGATTCGTTCCAACTGTAGAAGAATCTGGTTAAGATTGGCTGCAAATGCTTTTAAGCAGGAACACTGAGAAAGTCAGAAGGAGTTTCCTTGCATATTTCAATTTACTTGAAAAAGTTTTAATGGAAAATGGTTTGATGTCAAACAACTCAGTTGTATTTTTTATTTGGACGAGACAATCCTCCACTTAAACAATCGCATTGGACATGTGCTTGCTGGGAAAGGATCTAAAACTGTAAAATGACGATTTTTACGAAAAAAGAGAAATATAACCGTTATTGGATGTAGCAATGCGAAGGACCTTTTGTCATGTGCTTGCATTGATTATCAAAGGTAAAAACAAAAAAGCTGAGGTGAGACCGCCTGGTGCCCGAGCTTTCATGTCCTAGACATTAACTTATATGCTAACCTATGTGCCAAAGAAGCAGGCAAAGTCTTCCTTTTATTAGACGGACAAAATTCTGGTGGTTGTATCACGGGCTGGCTGTTATTTTGCACACTGTTTAGTAAAGCCTGGAGAAAAGCAGCTTAAGCAAAAAACGCAATTACTGGATTTAAGTCTGTTACAGTACCCTTTAATATGGCGACAATACCAGAACACCTGCTTTGTTAAAAAATCTGCTGAAACATCTAATCACAACACAAGGGAATGAATACAATAAGTCTCCTGAATCCCCCGAAGCAATTCCAATCACATCTAACGTGCCTAAATCTACAAGTAGTAAAGCAAAATAGGCGCCGTTTCGTATTTTAAAAGAAATATCTCTAATTCCACAAAAAATCGTCAAAACTCATCAACGTGTCAAACAAATTGGTACCCTTTTGATTTCCGAAGAGCATATACATATCAGAAAAAGTTAAACACAGAACAATACCAAAGAGATATGTAGACCGATAGACCTAAGAAAAGCATAAGGAAGCGTAAAACTGTTCGTAATATCTCAGAAAGTAGTAATGGTAAAGAAGAACCAATATTATGCAATTAACCAGACAGCTACGACGATTACAGACAACTTCGCTGAATCTGGTAGAAATAATTACAAAATCCAGGTCGTTGAAGAATGCTTGCATTGCATAATTTGTTTTGGGTACGCGAAAATTATATCGAATTCGCTGACATGTGTCCTAAATGTGGGCAGAAAAAAGCAAGAGCTTAAAAAATAATCCAAATGAATGAGTGTAAATCATTTAATGAGACATCCTGCATAATAGAGCAGGAGTCGTCAAACTTCTTTGACTGTCCACCCCTTCAAGAATTTTGATTGACTTTTCATCAACCCCCTTTATTTTACTATTGGCCTCTAACTAAAATAACTTAACTAAAATCACTAAACTAACTAAAATAACTAAAGAAAACAAAAATAACCAAAATAGCTAAAAAACTAAAGTAATTAAAATAACTTAACTAAAATAACTAAAAAAACTTCATATGAAAAATCATATTCATGTCACTTTTAATTGCGTTGTCATTCAAGATGCAGGTAATCCAAGTTTACCGAATTAAATATTCCCAGTACAATGATACATCTTATATTTCCCTATCGAACCCCAATCGACACCCAATTTCGACCACTGAGGTCGATATGGACCACTTTGGCGACTACTGATGTAGACAGTCTATCAAAACACCGATAGAGAGATCTATGGCGTATACGACTTAGAAACATTGATAATATAGGTTTTTCTTAAGACAGTGTAAAGCAACATTTCAAAGATAATAACCAGCGGGGGTTGGTGCATACGAAATATTGTTCCACTCCTCCTTGTCGCTATTGTGTACATTGCTACTGTCGCAATACATGTCGCTATGATGGATGCTCTAATGCGTGCGTTCGGATACAGATCATGATACAGATATAAACGTGGCATTGCTTGTGTTCCGTATTTTAGTGCGTACCAACTGCTGTTGGCTCAGCAAATTTGACACTTGCTAATTGTGTTAACTGTATCAACAGTACAAACTGCGTCGACGCATCGATTGTAAATAAACTCGAGTCGCATGGTTGTATCCGTTTGAACTGTATGAACCGTCAGATTAAAATTGTGTTCGTCCAACACACCGCTGGAAATGCACCACTGCAGCAGCTTTAACCTGTATATACTGTCAAAACTGATGTTCTGACATTTTAATTATTGACATTCAGTAAATTAGTCGTCTAGTGTTACTTGTCAGCGCTTCAAGCGTTTTATAGGTATAAAGCGATGATGCATTTCAAGCGATTTTATTGCTTCAGTGGTTTTTAAATCTAAGACGGCTGCGACAGCTGCTGCAGCGCTACATTTCAAGCGGTGTGTTGGGACGCACACAATGGTATTAATTTTGTAAACATACTGAACTGCATGAGCTACATGTTTTTACTATACAGGGTTAGTTAAAAGTATGGAGACGGCGATTTATTGTCGTTAATATTCATTTTAGGAAATAATGTTCAATACAAACGTTTTTTACGAAATTTTTATCTACATTTGAGAATACTCGAACACTCAACTTTTGTGTTGAACATAATTTCCTTAAATGAATATTAACGGCAATAAATCGCCGTCTCCACACCTTTAACTAACCCTGTATAGTGTATATGATTACACAAACAGTCGAAATTACATCAAGTGTACTATTATTTTAATTTTATTATTATTGTTGTAAGGTTGAGCCGTGCGGGTACAAAAAACAACTGTATGGAGCTATTTCTTTAGCAAAAGATTAATTTATTAGTTTTGACTCTACTCATTACATAAATCGATTCTAACATAACTCTGACATAACTCATCTCTTTTGTTTTTTCTAGGCCGATCATAATCCAAGCTGCCTGATGTAAGTTTGGCTGCCTGTTGTATTAAAAAAATCACTTACATTATTAATGTTAATTGTAATTAACCTTACCTAACCACAAAAGCATGATATACACACTTGTGTGGTATATAGCGAAGTGTTATTCTTAACGATAACCACAGGTCGCTAAGGTGCGTGGTTCCCGGGACCGACTGCTTAACGTGTCCATCTGACAACACGGTGAAGTATACTCGCTCCGGTTTCGGTCGCCTGTGTAAAAGTTATCTCTTTACCGCGCTGACAACGAATAATGTCTTGTGTTATGTTGTTTTCTATGGCTTTAACAAGGCACGTTGACATATTGTACTGTAACACGTGTGGGGTAATTAAAGAATACAGTTAAATATCTGCAAAATACATAAATGTTGTAATTGAAAAATATTTAGATGGTTTTTATGTTCAGATAGGAAGCATTCGTGAAACTGGATCACTGTTTGAGATTTTACACTGTATAAGTAAATAGAAACCGATATAATGCTAGTCACTTTGTGATAGAGATTGTAAACACAGCCATTACGACAACTAAATAAATAAACATGCTGAGCCCTTCTTAGTTTCTACTACAAACCCTCTAACAGAGTTGTGAATATTTTAACAAGGGAAGGGAAGTTCTAGTAAGTAATTGGAAATTGATTTAACTGTATACTTATGTATGGAAAAAGTCGAAAACAAATAACTTAAATATTATAGTGCCTACATTTCAACCTCCACTACAAATTAATTTGTCTAACGACCCCTTTTTCAGGCTTTTTCATAAAGCACGCTCTTTCCTGAAAACTTTTGATATTCTGATACTACGTCAGAAACCACGCACGCAGCTGTAGAATAGAGCCGTTAACATCTTGCTCATATCCATTACAATAGCTATTACCTTTTCACGTGCTGTTTTGCATGTGAAATCCAATTTTGTTTCCGTGACACGTATTTTCTTGTACTATTTCCTTTAGTTTTAATCGGTAGAAATGTACATCTAGAGGAAATAAGTATAAATATAGCTAGTAGAAGTAGTATATTAAAATACTGTGAAGGAATTCATGTATTATTAATTAAATTCTTTTGCCATTTCAGACACTATCGGCACTCCACTCGAGTTTAAATCAAAATGGTAAGTAATATTCAGTAGTGAATATCAATTAAAGCAGAATTAACCATTTTCATAGATGCTGAAATTACGACTTTTTTGTATGAACAGCTTGTTTCTGAATAGTCCTGTGCATTCATGTATGAAATGATATCGAACCTGTACTTGTGCAGTTGTTAGCGATTAAACAATCTGAATGCACTTATTGTGAACCGAGTTCATGCCTCATTTAACAGGAAGCTGATAATTACAGCGAGCCTTGCAATAGGAAGTATGTATGTTAATGCATCCATTGTTAAACTTATTTGGTGAAAGAGTGTTTATCCTAATTAGATAACCAAAATTATAATAGAAAACGATTTTTCTAAATTTAGGTTGACCAAATAAAGATAAAAGTAGCTTATTTTATATTTAAGCAGTACACAGTAAAACATTTTGTGTGAAATTCGAACACTAGACCACTCTAAAAAGTGTGTGAGTAGTTCCAATACATTCAGAGTAAATTATCTAATCTGTACCTTCGTGTAGACGCTAACTCCAAAACAATTATATCTTTTTTACACTAAAACTGGCAAATTTCTAATCGTTTCGGAGTAAGATTTTATTCTTGACTTTTGAATCTTTTACTCTATTTGGGAACAGTATTACCTATTTAGAGTGGATTGTTAAAAAACTTTCGTATAATTAGATTGAAATTTTAGAGTGAAAATAGTTTGCTTTTTCAAGGTCGAGGTCAATAACCAAATAAGTGCTTTATTTATTTATTGCAATGCAAACTTACATAAAAAGTATATATCAATACACAATTAAAGCATAAGAACGTATTGAAAAAACATATACGATGGCGATGACTACATCGAGGCAGGTAGAATCATGATTTCTAAAGGAATGCATATAGCCCAAGGCTAGTATTAAGAGCTGGCGGCCAATGAAACGTTTCCCTTTTGCTGTTGAGGGTTGGGGTAAATATTTGAAATAAGATCAGTCCCGACGGTACCTTATACAATGTGGATGTGTTAATATTTTTGTTATTGTAACAATGGTTTGAAAGATTAATAATAATAACCGGTTTTAAATTTAAAAGTCCCTGTTTGTACTGCATATTCCTTCTTGGTGAGAGGTGGTTAAAAGTGTAAATATTTATTGTTTTTCCGTTTTAATTTAAAGTGATATCTGGTATTACAATGCGCAAAGGGTAAGTTATTTTTCATTTTTTCTGCATTAGAATTAGTTTTTTCTCTTTTGAATAGTTAATTCAGCAGGTGATAATACATATTAGTGATAGGATCCGATCCAAATTCAAAATTGACAGAATCAAAATTGATAGATTTAAAATGGCGGATATGCAAACGATACCGCGAATGATATGAAGGTAATTAATATATCAACTATATGATCAATCAATCTCGTATTACTTTGTTGACGTAAATATTATATTAGAGATTTTAAAAGGTATACAATTTATAATGATAAAGGTAGCTCGGGTATCAAAATTGTCGGTTCGTTTATATGGCGCTGGTCCGTGATTTGCGTTTAAAGCTGAATTTAATTTTTTGTTGAATTAGTTGTAATCGATAATACATATTTCTTCATGACGCCATCTAGTGGTAGTACACAGGTTGTCGGTAATACAGATTCCTTCTTGGCGCCATCTATTGCCGATACATTGGTTGTCGGTAATGTATATAACTGCACTGTGCCCAGAATTAACTGTAGCGGGCAGCGTTATTTTAACGTGGCTCACCTAGAAGCTAAAAACCACGGTCCCCCTTTCGGAGACACGAATTGAGATACGCTCAATTAGCGCGCTAATGCTATTGCAGAAGCTACCAGTACACACTGGTGGGAGCGAGGTATACCTATCCAGATCTTTACTAGCTCTCCAGGCTAGTACCGGAGTTATAAACGTACTCATTCGTCGAGACCCCTTTTCCCGGCATAGGAGACGGCCTATAGTCCAGCTTCGGACTTTCCCCATACTTTTATGGGACCACTGCCCGACCGAAACCAACCTCAATGCGGCAGGCTTGGAACGGTTATGCCACCCCGGTCTACCAGTTATAGGCCTGGTGTGCCCTCGTCAGAGCTTCGTTTGGTTCCTCTAGCAAACTATATCGAACCCCGGTGTGTACCTCTTTGGATCACTGGACTAGAACTGACAGTCAAAGCGTGATCCTCTTACTTTTGTCTCTGAATCCTTCTGGCTGGTGCTATGCAGTTTCCTATCGGCCGAAGATTGGTTGTCGGTAATACAGATTCCCTTAATGACGTCATAGGGGCGTTACAGGGTAAAATAGCGATCGTCCAATCAGAGAACAGTAGGCGTTTTCAAAATGGCCGTCAGCCAATCAGAGAATAGTAGGAGTGTCATCCAAGATGGCCGTCGACCAATCAGAGATCAGTAGGCCTGTCTACAGAAGTGGGAATAGCCAATCAGAGCGCAGTAGGCGTGGCCTAAAATAAGTAGAGGGGCTGGTCTCAAGTATCGCATTACCTACTAATAATAGAATGACTATTCCATGTCGACTAAATTAATTTTCAAATGCATTCAATTATACATTAAAATATGAATTAAATAATTAAAATCCTTATTTTACCTCTTTTTATGATTACAAAAACCTTTCTTACCAAATCGTTAACTGTCAAGAAGATCTTTACAAATTCTATAAACTAGACCAGTAGGTAAGGTGATAAATACTAGCATACATCTCCACTAACATGCACCTGATCTGTTTCAGGTTAAAATATACCTTGAAACGGCTTCAATACTTATTTATCTTCCAAACTCAAGTAACGATAGAAAATCGTCAGCTAACCAAGAAAAACCAAGTTTAAAATTTATCCTTTTTCTATTTAATGTGTTATAGAGAGTTTCTTTACGAAAATGAAATCTATTTAAATTATTTTAATTAATCAAAAATCGGAAATTAAAATTTCTCTTGGAAGTTATGCAACACATCAAACATGTTTGTACATAATGATGCCTACACTTTAAAATTTGTCATAAACATCATGACAATATATATATATATATATATATATATTATATATATATATATATATATATATATATATATATATATATATATATATATATATATATATATATATATATATACCATATTTTGGCAAAATATCAGAAAAAGTTGCACATATACCTACTAAGAAAAACCAACAATTATAAAATAGCCTTTAAAACCAACACAAACGAAATAAACGTTGCCAAACTTTTCGGAGCAGTTTTAACACTAAACATGAGCCATTTAACTTTGTAGGGACCTTTAAAAGTAGTGACCGCTTGTAGCTATGCAAATTCTTCAGTCATCCGCAGATGTAGGTACGTTTACGAAATATCCAGTGCGCAGTAGTATATACACTAGGGTGGTCCACGGCTATATGGAAAAAGTTTAAAGTGTGCCTAGATTCTCTCCGCAAACCTATGTTCCACTGGGTATGGCGAGTAACCATGCAAAAAATGGACCATTCAAAGCAGGTTTAGGAGTCGCTATGATTCATTTCTTAATTAATTCTATGATAATGATTAGTTTCAGCGTTCAGTTTTATCCATGATTAATGAATTCTATGATACTGATTAGTTTTAGCGTAGTATATAATTGGTACTGTCATTGTATGAATAATTGAATATTGAATAGATGACAACTACTACACGAAGTTCGCCAGCCGTGTGGCTTGTGGGGAAAGATACTAAGTTGCTGTTGTTATCAAGATTGTCAACAAATGGTGACGTCCTCCGTTGCTTCCTCTATCATCATCAGGAAGAGCATCATAATGCGAAAGAAAGTATTTACCTTACCATTGTTGAGCTTCTGGCGATATGGAAGAAAGCTAGAATCTCAACACAGTGAATCGACTCCACAGAACGAAACTCATGAAGCTGTATGATTAGCTACTGAAGAAGAACAGAACAACGTTACTGTAGAGCTGCAGGGTTAAAGAACAATTATTCAAAGACGTTATTTAGAAACTCATTGATATTACACCTAATATGGTGATGGAGATAATCACTAATGCTGATGATAAGCAATTCTTTATCATGCAGATGATGAACGTTACCAGCTGCAGCATGACAGGAGTAAAACGCAAACTGTTACAGAAGAAGGCCAGGAAAAGAGCACGCGGGGAAGTCAATGACAGGCGTAAGTTAAATAAGGCTGAAATGTCACAATAGCTACAAGCACATAGTGACTTAGATGATATTCTGGAAAGCGCTTTAATTTCATCTGAAGGCAGCGATATGGGTAATGATGACATGGACATGGACTTCACAGTTCGTTCATCTGTCGATGAGCCACGATCTACCACAAAGACTAAGTACAAGAAGTCAGCCAAGAACATAATATCAGACCCAGAAGTTGCTGGTGCTTTGGACAGGGTCAACTTGCCTGATAGTGGGGCTATGTTTGTGGTCCCGAAGCCAAGGCTTTGGGACATCCTCTTGTCGACATGGTGTTGTCTCGAAGCTCCATAAGGAGATCTAGAATGGCCGTTTGCAAAGAGGTGGCTGAGGCAGACAAGGTCAGTTTTTCTGTTGAGGAATCTCCTTTTACATTGAGATGGCAAACTGCTTCCTGACATTGCTGGTGCCCGAGAAGCTGTGGACCGGATTGCTGTGATCGTGACCGGTAATGGAATTGAGAAGCTGCTGGCTGTTCCTAAAATCGGAAAAGGAACTGGTAGTGAATAAGCCGCTGCTTGCCTAGTTCTAGATGGATGGGAAAAACGCGATGCAGTGCATGGTCTGGTTTTGATACTACAGCGTCCAACACTGGCATTCAACAATAACTGGATAAGTA
The DNA here is from genome assembly GCA_929113105.1 of Agrypnus murinus. Classification (NCBI taxonomy): domain Eukaryota; kingdom Metazoa; phylum Arthropoda; class Insecta; order Coleoptera; family Elateridae; genus Agrypnus; species Agrypnus murinus. The sequence continues at coordinate 67,663,817 of OV816029.1, read as the reverse complement.
GAACCATAAATTTTATCATTTTAGACAGATTTGTCCAGCTGATTTCTATGACAATTCATAGCACCCCTAAATATTGGTCGATTTGTTTCAAGTTTTTTATGTTGCTTTATTACATAAATCACACGGAACAAATTTAGCCTTGTGGAGAAACGAAAATCAATACTTTTTATTTTTGGACCACCCTAATATACACATACCTCTTTTCACGAATTTCATGAAGAGGTTCTCAATCTTAGGTATATAGGGCATTTGCCATATTGTAAATACTTGTTACAGGTTACCTTATAATCAGCGCACAATCAATTGCTTTTCGTCTTTCTTCACTATCGGTACCACTAGAGTGCCTGGAGATTCCACTGTTTCAAATATACCTAAATCAACCAAAGTATTGATTTTTGTAAAGATCATGTAGCGTAATGCATATGGAATTTACCTGAATTCATAAGAAAACGCTTAAAACCACCTGGAGTTTTAAGACAAAGTTGTTCTGCTCGTCGACCCCGTCAAAACGAGCTATAGCATGTAAGTAGGCGATGCTTAAACGCAATGGCAGCATTTTGTCTTTTACCACCCTGGTACATCAAGGTGGTCATTACAAATGATCATAATCAATAAAATCAATGATCAATAAAAGATCATTTCCGAAAGTTTGAAGTAATTTGGGGAACATAAGTTTTCCTATTTCCACACAAGGGAAATCTTTTTCAGTTTCCTGTAGATATCCTTTTAATATTCTACGTTTTTGCGATTTTTAAATGTTAATGAAGTATCAGCCGGTGGGTCAAAAAATCTGAAAAAGTTATTTCTGGTGTATATAGGTACAAGCTGTAATAAACAAAAAATTATTATTGAAATCTGAGAGGGTGAGGTGTGTGTTGAATTGGCATGGAGAAACTCAGCTTAAAGTCTGCTATGATTGATGACTTAATCGAATATGTAACTTGACCTTACATCAAAAAATACACTGTAGGACACCTATCTACATTATTTAGGAAAAAGGGTATAGCAGATATTAATTTTTTGATAATGAAATCAATTATTGTGATTAATGATCAATTATTGTAATTTTTTTTTTTCTTTAAGCTGTTAGAGATGCATATTATAGTTTTGGATATTTTCGGATTTATCCTATATTCAATACTTAAGAGAACGTGTCGTTTAGAAATTGATTTTCTTTCGCCAGGATAAAAGAGGGATAAAGGAATAAAACAAAAAATATAAATTACTAGGAAATTACGAAAAAGGGTAGGATTATTTATTTTGTGCTTTGTCTTGGCCAGCGCTTAATAAATAGTTTTTAGGTTATATTATTTATCAAAACTTTGGCATTTAGGGTGTGCCTTAACTAAAAAGTTGATATATTATAAAGCTATGTATGTAATAATTTAATAGATTTTTTGAAGCATCAAATTAAGTACCCTTCGTAGATTAAATAAGCTTCATAATAGTAAAAGATTACAAAGCTTTATAGTGGACATCTAAAAACATAAAAAAAACAAGAATGCTATGCAGACATTTATTATTTTAGACCTCTTATTACCGTTTAGAAACAAAACCCTTCAACATCTACCCTTTTCCTCATTTCTGAAATGTGGTTATATTTGCACGTTTCCACACATTTTGATATTTGTTTCTCCTATGCTACAGTTATGGAAATCAACTCCTCCTCATCGATTTATATTTTAAGCTCTCAGGAGAAATTCAAAACTTTCTCTTATAAGACCTCAAATGTTCGTTTTCAGCATTTTTGAGTAGTAAACATATACTTGAAGGTCGGTAGAAATGTACATATATATCCTTTTTTTCAGCGAAAGGCTATGAATTTTTTTTATCTCGACCTAGCTTCAGGGAATTTAATAACCTCAGTGGTAGGGATGATGATGGCGGTAATGAACATGAATTAATAAAGCAGAAAATGTTCAAAAGTATTTTAAGTACAAAGTGATTATTTAATTTTCATTAAGCCATACGTGTGCATCCACTAGAGAGGTCATTAAAATAAGTTTAAACGCGAACAATGTACATAAAGGGGTAGAGTACAGACCCTACAGGTAGATATAAATTCTCAATGTTCTCAACACATATTTGACAGAGTTATGAGGATTATGGCACCGTAATGTTCAGAACATTAATAAATAATACGTATAAAGCTGAGGGAGCCTTTTAGATGAAAGCGAAATTGAAGCAGCGGCCATATATAACTTCCGATTCCGGTGGCCAAGTGCCGCTGCTGCTGCTACTTCTACCACCGATGCTGCCGTAGCGGAAATCGCTAACTTACGGGTAAAAGTAAGAAATGGAAGTACGAGTACGGTTAGTAATTAGGTTATTTGATCCGTACGTGTTTCTCTAGAATTCGTGCTCTACTTCTTCACTCCTCTCCAAGTTAATCGATGCTTTTCGAATTAGTACTATCCTACCATATACGGTGTGAAAATTATCGTGCGAAATAAAATTCCTTTACTTTTTCTTTTCTTCCTGAAACGCTAAGGCAATAAGAATGACTACTCTTCCATTTTTGCTTATTGTTTACTGTATTCTTGCAGAAAATATTCTTTCCATTAGTCCAATAGAGATTAAAAGTTAAACGTTTATGTTATTCCGTCTAGTAGTTCTACATATTGTTTTTAAGGTTTCTTTGCATCTCCTAATTAATCAAAAGTTTTAATATGCATAGAATTAACATATCGCAACAATATTTAATCCTAGATGATAGATAAGGAGAAGTAAATCGCAATCCATGGAAGTGGGATATAAAAAGCAAGAGAAATCTTAGATAGTATGCAAATCTACCAGAAGATAACTTAGCTACTGACCCAACAGCTGCATTGACATACTCATATAACGACCCCAAGCCACTGGGATCAGACAGCTAAATAGCTCGTAGTTCCACTTCCAATGACAGATAATAAGCTAATAGACCTTTTTCTTAGAATGGGTTAGTTAAGCTTATACACAAATGCATATAAATAAAAGTATAAAGCAACTAAATAAATCGATAAGAGAAGGGAAGAATGAGTCTAGTGGAACCACACATCCTTGAACTCTCATTTGACCGCCTTTCACTTTTCCAATCTCCAAGTCACACCTTTTATAAGCCACGCCTCTCTCTCATCTTTCCCCCTTTCTAAACCACACTCATCTCTACTTGTCTCACTTGTCACCAAGCCCCCCTCCCACTTGGTAAGCCACGCCCCTTTATAGGCCACACCCTTTATAAGCAACACCTCTTTAAAGATCACTTGTCTCATAGACCGCACTCCCTTACGTCACCCTTATTACCTCTTACCCTTACTTAATCAGTGTTTTTACGAGATAAAAAAGTGTGCTACAATATAAGATATAAAGCTGAACGTAAGCTAGTAAAGAAACACATCTTGGATAATAAAAAAAAGCATATCATATAATAAAAAATATATTTATTAAAAATCATTTACTATTGTATTACTCACTATTTATTACAAATATTGTTTGCCACTATATTATAATTATTCGGGTCGAATCCGAAAATGGTTACGGCTGTTGTAGAGCCATGTTTCCATTTCGTACGGATTAAATGGTCTAGACTCCACGGCACCATCCAAACCGGATGAACCAAAGTCGTTCGTATTTCGAACTGAAGGAGTGAGCTCCAACACTTCATACGCTGCCGGATAGTAAATCTTTTCGCAAATTAATTGGGCAATACGATCACCGACCCTAATAGTGTAGGGATTACACGAAGGGTTAAACAACAAACACATATAATGAGCAACTTCAATTAATGATCAGCTTCAAACTGTACATTATTTTAATTTTTTATCTATTTTTATTACAAAATAGAATGGAAACAATAATATGCGAAATTCTACTACTTGGAACGTGCAAAACTCACAAAAAGATACCATATTTTTATTGCATCATAATTGCTAAATTCACTTAACCCTATCAAATAAAAGCCATAGTAGACCTTTAACTATTCACGCGCTATTGTCCTTTTAAAGCTGCTTAAAATTTAATGTTTATCTTCCAGTTATTCTTATTTATATTTTTAATTTATTTTATAATTCGATTTACTTGGAATGTTAACTTCCTGGTTTCAGAAGCGTGGGCGATCATTTGACAAGTAAAGCAGATTTTTAGATTTGTTTCGATTCCTCGATCAGAAACAAGTCAAAGCCGTGGGAGTTCAGATCTACCTCAACGACATCATTTAGGGTATTTTCAACAAACTGACTGTTGAGAAATTTAATTTATTTACTATAACCGCACTTTAACAATAATACTCTACGAAAACAAAGAGGTGTTTTAAGAATATAATTTTACATTGTCTTCAATTTCATTTTAATAATTCTGCACTTTTTCTAATTTCAAATTATGAACTCACTCACACCCCGTCTTTCTTGTATTATGCTCTGTCTCCTTTCTGTGCTGTCGCTGAGGTAGATCTGAATTCTGGCGCCAGAGTCACTATAGACAGATGAAATCACAGCACAATTCAAAATATCGTTACTAGTACAGAGCTTTTTGGAACCCCTAGAAGCCGCTAAAGATTTGGAAAAGGTTTCCGAAATACAGTCAAAAACTTGTTATATACAAAATGTATGAAATTAGAAAGGTTCCAATCAAACAAAACTTACTGTAAGATGCTTATATTATTCAACTAACCAAACAATATAAGGGGACTAGGCAAAACAATGAATGTTTCAATTTTGTGTTTCCTAATTTAAAGGGGTATTTTGGACTAAAGAATTGCTCCAATTGCACTCGTTAATGCGTTAGTAGACACTAACAAATGTTAATTAATACTAATAAACATTACTTATTTATTGTGTATCTATACATATATCAACGATTAAAAGTTGAAATCATTTGTTTTACGGTATTTTAACCCGTTAATTGAGTGCATTTTTATAAATCCAAAATCATGTCAAATTAACGCGTGTACACTCTAATAAAAATGTCTAGTGTCGTCCTTGATGGTCTTTACAGAATAACATAAAATTAGTAACAAACTGCAAATGTTTTTATGAGATTTCCATTCATTATAACGATATTAATTTAAAACGATATTAAATTGTTACCTCTAATTAAACTAAATACAAGACAAACGCCGCACGGTAGACGTCCACTACAACACCATTAAAATTCAAATACTGAATACTTACTGCAATTGCTTACTTCACAATAAAAACGATACTTACTGTACTTTAATGCACCGGCTGGGATCTCTAATTCTGCAGATTCAAATACAGGTGTGGGTGTTAACCCGAAAAGCTTCAGATTAATTAATAGAGTCAGGAATAAATTAAAAAAACTGGGCACCACCAAACTGAATGATATTCATATAGTTTTTTATAGCAAGCGAGAAGCCATCAGTTTGGGAATAACTTCACATTTAAAATTGACGTAAAATTAATCAAACACATTAGTCATTAATAAAAAAAATCTTATTTCACAAAAATATTAGCAGTTCGTTGAGTCTAACTATATCAAACGATAAATAAATTTGAAATCTGTATGTTGAATAAAGATGGGAAATTAAAAATACAATACACAACAAAGTTAGATAAAAATTATCATTCCTAAAGATTAATTAATTTCGGGATCCCAGTTAACCAGATTTTATATAAACAATTCATCTAAACTATCAAAACCTTGAAATAGTTATACTTTTTCCAAAATAATTTTCATAACTTCCTTGCACAAACGGAAGGCTTCAAACATTTTACACTAAAACACAAGAATACACACAAATTTCACTACAAGAAACGTGCTACGATTATTAATTTACTGTTAATAATAAATGCGTCAATGTGTTAATTTAAAAGTCCACTGTTGATAGCATTAAAAAATTCTTCTAAGTCAATACAACGTTCAAATAAGCGGGAATTAACAATGATTTTTAATAGCAAATATGCGGCAACGGAACTATTCTTACGTGAATGAAAATTCACCAAACTAAAATTTCTAAATAATCCTCTCCACTGGATTATTTCCCTAACAACAAAATCTGTACGGTATAACACTAAAATTTGCTAGGTTTGTAACGGTATATTTTTACAAGCTATGCATAATTGTGGTTTCGTCCACATATTTACAAACAGTCCGGTTCTGAAAATTTGAATTCTTTTCATAATGTAAACTTGCGTTAGCATTCGATATAAACATCCCTATGAAATTATTTAAAAAAAAGGTTGGTTTCAAATCTTAGAATTATAAAAAATCTTTGGATACTCATATAAGCGTTTGCAGTCTTAGAGGAAAAATCAATACTTGCTGTTGAGTTGCTGTGCTCTGATTGGTTAAGCCAAAACACGCATTTCGTTGATTGGGTACTAAGAAAAATCAATACTTGAAGTGAGACCTCGCTATTGGCTAATTTTCGATTTGCATCTGGTAATGTATTTCTACGCGAAAAAAGAACCTTGAGTTTTTTAAAGTGGACTTCCGATCGAAATTTCAGAGAAAACAGTTGACTTCGGTCGACATTATAGAATTACCGTTTTACTTTAGTAAATTAGAATTAAAGAAAATTCTAGTTCTAGTTCACGTACAGTTTGGTCGACACTTGCCATGAAGTGAGTTTTTGATACAGTTTAGTTTTGAATAATTCAGTTTGAAAGACTTGAATATACAGTATCGCTAATAATTATATGTGGCTTGTTTTATTGTAATGGGCCATTAAAACAATCATTTTTACAGCTCGCGCTTTAAAATTAGTGCAGTTTTGTTATTAAAAATCTTGCAGACGGACTTATAATTTAAATAATAAATTCCCGTTCTACATGTAGATAAAGATAAACAATTATCCGTTTTATTGGAAGAATTTAAAGTAGCAAGTGTTACCTGTGTTTAAATTCGTTTAAGCTTTTAAAGACATTACCGTTAATTCTCGTGTGCAAATTATAAATAAAAACAATAACAGAAACCAGGATTGTTTAAACTGTGTTTAATAAAGATTGTTGGTTAAAATCATATGGATTATTTCAACGTTTTGTGTGATTGAACTGAATCTGAAATAAAAATTATTTCTTTGGACCTGCTACATTCAAATAACAATTCATAACCATTAAGGATCAACAACGGTCTTTCAAGGAGAGGCGTTTCCAGTTTCTAGCAGTCAAGAGTACTGTTTTTTGCGATGCAAGTAAACAATGGTTTAATTGGAATTCGATTTATAAGATTTAAGGTATTGTACTTTAAGAAATATCTATTTTTGTAATTTTCTTGTGTTTACGGATTATTTGTATAATTGAATTTTTATAGTTTTCTATAAAAAGAGAGCTCTCTAATAGGATTCAATTTTAGTTTGTTACTTTCAGTGAAATTCAAATATTCTAACTTCAGTAATATCTAATTAAATTCATTTCCGTAATATTTTAACAAATATATGTTCGTTAAATTTTAAATGGTTTTATGTTTAATAAATCTTGATCTTAATAAATCTCTGAATAATTTATGTTCAAATAATTTTATGTTGAATAAATTTTAACTAAATTTTGAATCATTCTGTGTTCAATAATTCCTGAGTAACTTGAAAATTAATTACTGAATGACTAATTTAAGTTTAATAAATTTATGTTGTCAATGTTTTTTTAGTTTATGTGTATATGATTTTTTATTTTTTTATCATTCAATAAATATGTTTTTCAGTTTATACCAAGTGAGCTAAATGGAACCATATAATTATGAATGTTTTATTTATTTTTTATTTTAAAAACTTATAAATATAAACAAAATTTTTGTTCAAAACCTGGTATATTGAATTAATTCTCTGATTAGTGAATTCAATATCTTTTCTGGCTTAATTAATGTTATTAAATTTCATAATCAGATGGCGCCCTTTTAGAGTATTTATTTGAGTTTTGAAACCCTTATCTACTCCTTTTCATAAATAAGATAACTGCAGAACCAATACCTGCGACCTGAAATAAAAAATTGGTAAATTCAAGCCGTGGTAATCTAGAGCATCTTTGTTAATGTGAGTATGATAATTTTATAATTATTATTTCATTTTTATTATTTATTTAGTTCAGAGAAACTTTGAGGGTTACAATTGACGGTCCAACGTGGGCCTTGATTTTTGTCAGTTACAATTGGCGCCCAATCGCGGGGCATCATTCCGTTTATAAAATTTTGACGTTATACGTTCTAAACTGTACCGTAAATATCTGACGGTAATGTCACTTGCTCGCGATAGCCGTAGCCAACGCACACGTCAGTGAACCCCCTAACTTTGGACATTAAGAGCCGCTGTCCGACTGCCTCGGGAATTCGAAAACTATCCCAACTTTGAAATAAAATTGAGAGAGGGATATTTTGAAACCACCACTCATATAAAAGCTGATGATAATTTAAACCAATAACAAAATACAGAATTTTAAATCTTAATTTTACATTTAAGACCTGCGTTATCAAGGGTTAGCGGAAAGACATGCAATAAATTTGAAGCATAGACACATTCACTATTTTATTTAGTTACAAAAGTCGAGAATTTATCTTTTATCTATTTAGTACGTTATTTTAACTGAAGGAACTTGATAAAGTAAATATCTTTTAGATTTTTATTACCAAGGTACGAAACTGTAGACTGTTTTTCAACTAAAAACTGCACCCAAAATGATTTCTAGCCGTGGGAATTTCATTTGCTTATTTAAGAATGCAAAGAGAAAACATTTAATATAGACGCGACGAAATATTTTCCTAATATACAAGGCCGTACTAAGATTATTTCTATAAGTTACAGCATTCAATAGAGCTATTTAATAAAGCAAGCAGCATTATTCGAAAATAGTAGAAAAAAATGTTGCAAAAAGCAGTAACTACAGATGCAGAGTTTAACGCACAAAGCAAATGTAGAGGTAGAAATTATGGCATCCACATACCGTACAAGATTATGGTTAAGTTAAAGGTGAAATAAATAAAACACTTCAGTTGGCAAGTATTAGCTTTAATAAAATATAATGAGAAAATTAATTAAATGTTTCAAAATATTTGACTAATCAATAAACAGACAAAGATATATTTTACATACACATATACAAAGATACATATATTTTTGTGTTTAGAAAAGTTGAAATAGAAGGGTTTTTAATTCAAAAATTGTTCGAAATAGATACTTTAGTGTTCAAAAAACGTACCTGAAATACATTTTTAATATCGTAGACCCATAACAATAATTTACAGATACAACCAAAACTGCCTATATTGGCAGATTCGGTCATCATGTGACCTTGAAATGAAAACTACATATTTTATTATAAAACAGTTATTTATGAAAACTATGCTCGTTTAGCTTTAAAACAAGCTTAAGATGGAACTTACAATAATTAGAAGCGGAGTTATGAATTGTTTTCGTTCACCTTGTAAGCGTAAATTCTTCATTTTCTATCATGTTTGCAACCCTGCTGTACGAATACCGTGTATCACTGAGGGTTAGAACTTTACATACGTAAGTTACATTATGTCCTCTACCACCCTACCATTTCACGAAAATCTGAGATGGTCGGGTTGAAAAGTTCATTTTTTTGTGATGATTTGGCATGGAATGACCCAAATAGTCTCTTCGAGTCCATTCGGTCTTGTATTTTTGTACGTCAACATATTATTTTTCATATATTCTTGATACGAGGTCGTATTAGCAATAGAAAATCTACCTTGCATTTTGATAAATAAATATTTGAATAATTCTCTTTTCCCCTTTTAGCTTATAGAAGCTATTAACAGATTATAAATTTTTCTTAATAATTAAAAATTTATTTATGTCCCAAGCTCCTAAAAAAACTAAATAAGTATCAAGTTTCACATCGCCCTATAAGCTAATAGTTTGGCCAAATCGTTTTAGTGTAGGTAATCTCACAATAAAATTGTTGGTGCCAAAGTAATTTTTCAACTTGCCTGTCAACCGTTAACCAAGTTAAAAAATGCCTTACAAGCGTCCATATTGTAAATTGTGAAAAGTTGTTTTTGGCGGTTGTTCTATCGCTAAAACGCTCCATTGTTTGTGCCTGTTTTTAAGTGAATAACGCATTAAAAGAAAAATATTACTAAAATTGGAGGATAAAATATTTCTCTCGTTATCTCCTTTTCACTTTCAGGAAGTTGGTAGTCAATGTTTGTTTCTGTAACAATTTAATTTGAATTCGTTTACTAAAGGTTTTTGACCTGGAGTTTTGTAATACCTCGAACTCGTTGTTGGATTGGATTGTAAACCTATATGGCTTCAAAAATAAACTAAATAGTTTGAACTAAATTTGAAGTAGCTTGTGTAACAGATTGTATCAGTAATTATTCAAGTAATTTTATTATTGTTTAATTATATTCTATAAAGTATTGCTTTCGAAGACTTGCTCGTTCAACTCCAAAACAACCGTTTGAAAATGTGTCTCATGTTCGGGAAACTTAACTATTAAACTTTAATAGTTAAGTTTTCCGAACATGAGTAGAAGTAGAAATTCCTGCAATTTAATTGCAGGATTGTTAATAATATTTTCAAACAAGCTGGCGCTAATATGCAGCAATAGTTTTATTGGACTCCAACCAGCCAACTTTTCAATTTTTCCATACCTGAATAGAATATCAATAAGATCTTGTCCCTTTGTTGTCTTACATGTTTTTTGTTGTCTTACTTTAGGTTTTTATTTATCTGTTATTATTGAACTGCGTTTAGCATTATTTTGTACAAAAACTAAATATACGGCTTTTCCCAAATTCAATTTCACAGGACATAAATTTCAGAAAAATCCCGACTACTTGATAGAGAATCCTTGAAAACTTTTTGGCTACGATAACTATATCATAGAGGTGGGAGGGGCGGCAAATTCTTTTTCTGTTTACTGCGACTGGTAAACCTAATCCGTCTCTGAATACAGCACATACTTATATTAAAATAAACACATTTCAGCGAGTTCGCATTGCGAAAATGTAAAAGAATGTTTTATTATCTGCGGCATCTAAAATAGTGGTAGTATCTACATGTATTAACAAAATTTATAACCTCGCATAATGCACTGTTTTATGTAGTTTATTGCACTTCACAAACTACAAAAGCGTAATAAAACGACAAAGTGCAACCTACACCGTAGTGGATACAAAAAGTAGAAGTTTAAATCTAACTTTTCTGTGGCTTCAATTGAATTCTATGATTTGATTTAAATTTTCTATATTATTTTATTGTTTTTTTTATCGTAAAATATGTATGTAATATAAAATGGTTGGAATCCATAAAACAAGGTAATTTAAAATGTAATTTTAAATTGCCACTATGTGAAAAATATTTTGTGAATGATATTTTATTAAAAACTACGATTCAAAGTTATTTGATGCAACATAGCAGGAATCTTTAAAAATATGTCGACTAGTAAAAATACAAAACGAACACGTTAATTAGTAATAAATATACTGTAACAAAATTTAAATTTATTTTAATTTAGTTCAAAACATATACAGCGCTACTAAATATAATTGCAATATGCAGAATGTTGCATTTGAAAATAATCGAGTCAAATCATTAAACACACATAGGCAACTAATTATACAGCAAGCTCTTTTGTACTATTTACATAATATATTGCATGGTAAATAAATAGCACTGCTTGTATCTAAGACCACACATCTCCGCCAGGCGAAATTAGAGCTAGATAATTGGACCCAGTTAGCTAATTTTGTTGAAACCGACCACAGACCAAGTTATTTTTAGCTCGTTTGGTCCCTTTTCGAACTTTCTAGGTTTAGCACTATTCTTGGGATGTTAGAAAACATTTAAATAAATCTCAACTTTTTAGGACACTGGGAAGTGCAGAAAACCTCTGGAACAGACAGACATGACATGGACATTATATTCTTGTAATTGTAATTGATAAAGGATCTCGGGATACCAAATTTCGTGCATGTTGACTAAGAAATAACTATTTTGGAACTTTTTGGTACCATTCAGATACTGTTTTAGGGTTTGCCTCAAGAAATTTTTGAAATACCAGGGACACGGGTGTTTTGCAGTGTAAGAACTCTGGAATGAAGATTTTTAGTGGAATTGAGCAAACTTAGTTTTTTTGCCTATTGGAATAGCAAAGTGTCTTTTTAAAACCATAGATTCCATTTACCGCATCATTCTAGTATACCCAGGAACTTTCATGCCAAATTTCTACCTTCAACAATCACCTTCAAGTCAACCTTCCAAGTCACCAGGAAGTACGAAAACACTCTCTAGAACAGGCAGACAGACACAAGGATTTTGTTGTAATTGACTACGAACACAAATTTATATATCTATACCATATTTTGGCAAAATAAAAGAAAAAGTTGAAAATATATATTACGAAAAACCAAATACAATTACATACTAGTCTTTAAAACCAACACTGACACTTTCTCGTTTTTGTTTAATACTTAAAGACTACACACTATATCGATATCGGGCATTAAATTATCCTTATGGTAGTTTGGTATATATTGGACAAACACTTTGAAATTCCCGTATAAGATATAAAAAACACGTGCACTGTTACAGAAATAAACATCCAAAAAATCTAATTACTCCAAAAACCTTTTTGAACATAATCACAATGCCACCCCAAAATAACATCAAATTCCTACACTTTCGTAATAACAAACGAAAATTTGATATTTTAGAAGTTTTCAAGATACAAAAATACAAACTCAGGGTACATTTAATGAATGAATAGATTGAGCTCAGTAATTCTCAGTTGCTGGAAGTGGAAGTGTTAGGTATTTAATTTCTAATATTTTCATATAGTTATCTACTTTTTGTATCTTAGCGACATGTTTGTTTATATTTAATAGTACCTTTAATAATCAGAACTTAGCTATCGCAACAATCGTTAAGTATATTAGAATTTTGTGAAACATCTTTTAATCTGATTTATTTATTTCATGATTATGGAGGTTCACAAAATAAGGCTTGAAACAATAAACTGACGATAGAAACTTCGAAAAACTAACAATATAATGGTGTTTAACAATGTTTAAAGTCTACAAATATCGATTTTCGACGGAATAATATTTTTTACCCATTGAATCAGCAATGGGGTCTTTTTAAACCGCAGACTACCTTTTTGAATTTCCCCCGTTTAGGAAACTCTCGTGCTAACCGGGAAACTCCATGTCAATCTTCTAGGTTATGGGGAACAACGAAAAACTTCTGGAATGGACAGATAGCATTACCTATAATGTATAATCACAATTCATTATTCGTATGTAAAGAGGAAAACGGCGCAATTTCAACAAGTTTTTCGTCTATATACAGCATTGGTAAAAACTTTGCTTGCGGATTGGGTTTTCATGTGTGAGCAAAGGAAAAATAGCGAATACTAATTCATCTGAGAAAGATAGATATTATGGCATACGTGCCAAGTCTGAAAATATAGTAACTTTTTTATATAGTTGGTGCTAGGAAGTTTTTCTTTAAATAATTGAGAAATAGTTATTCAGTTTGACATGACTTAAAAACTTAATTAAATGAAAAACTACAAATTATAAAATGGTACTAAAGTTTGGCAAGTATGCAATGATATCTATCTTTCTCAGATGAATTAGTATTCGCTGTTCTTCCTTTGCTCACGCATGAAAACCTAATCCCTGAGCGATATTTTACCAATGCTGTATACAAAGTTGATGTAATTAGTTAATGACATAATATATATAAATATACCTAATGTATCTATATATTTCTGCTTTGCCCCCTCCCTCTTACACAGCCAAAGCTTTAGTTTTACACTCACTGTCTCTAACAAAGGCATACATAAAGCCGTTTTCAAAAAACTTTTTTCGTCCTTGCTTGCTTTTAATCTTGACTTCCGTAATGGTAATTTTTATATAACTTTTTTAAGTGTAAAATGGTCAATGTCATTAGTTATTCAAGTATTAACCACACCCATTCCTACAGATAACTAGATTTAGAAATGGAGCAGTACTCTCCGGCGTAATATAACATTTTTTTTTATTTCACGCCTACACTACGGGAGAACTAACAGCTAAGGTTATATGTCCCCCATATAACATGCAACACGAATACACACACCCATAGTTGAGGTGGCGGAATTTTCCAATTAGAAAAATCCCGTCACCCCAAGTGGGATTCGAATCCACGACCCTTGGAACACGAGTGATGCACTGACACCACTCGTCTACCGCCGGCCGTATATATATAACATTATTATTTAAGATTTAAATGTTTAGAAGAAAAAGAAAGAACATTAGGTCATATTTTATCTCAAATTCTTTTAAATCGGCGATCGTAATCTGGGCACCATGCGTAGGTAGCTATCTGATTCAAAGTGAAAGTGCTTAATCCCTTATGTAATTTGGGCACTAGACTGAACTTTTGCCTGACCTATCTGAGTGATCGTACATTATAGTATATTCCTTAATTATCTCGGTTGAACAGACTAAAAACTGAATGAACTTTCTTTTTTTTACTACTCCCTATGTAACTAGAATGTTGAGACGCTGACTATGCTTATATGTACCTATTCATACAATATAAAATATACTTTTCCAATTCGATATTCTGGATCTGTTCTATTCAAGGTTACTCAAGTGCACAGATTACAAGTGGGATTAAAAAGTATTTTTAAGTTTGGTACCGAAATTCGAGTTTTATCAGATTCTGCTAGAGATATTAAGATTAGAGCAATATGTATGACATGTATCCATATATGTTGCCCAATCGGCCTTTTATAAGTTTTTCACAATGATTTATACAGTTTTTTCTCTTTAGTAAAATTATTTAAAGTTACAGACCATAATTTTTCATCGTTAGTTTTAGAAGACTGTTGGGACCTTACATGTTTATTGTACAAGATTTTAACGTGTTCAGACCAGTTCTATGGATTTATACTGACACGGATGCAGTGGAAAACGAAGCACGATGTGTTCATACTGATGTAAAATGTTGTCGACAACGTACTTTTTACTGTTAGGCGCTAGGCCTTGTTATAAGAGATTGTTTTACTATGTCCTGGTCATGTTCCACAATGGGTTATCGTATTTAGTGATGCCCACGAGACAAGCGAGACGAGACTTTTGTTAACTCTCGTCTCGTCTCGCACAAAATAAAACGAATCTCGTCTCGAATCTCATCTCGCACCATAAAATCTCGTCTCGTCTCGAATCTCGCGCGAGAAATCTCGCGAGTCTCGCAAGTCTCGCACTTTTTATTTCAGAATTTAAACAAAAAATCAAAAAGGAATGTAATACCTAACTAATAATTAAATAAAGTCTAAATTATTGTGTTTATTTATAAAAGTTAAATTTTTTAAACATTTTATACTTACTACCTTCATCGCAGTTAGCTATTGAAAAATAGTCTTTAAATTTACTCTTTCTATTTGATGTCTTGATAGTTGTTGCAGAACTCCTAGTTGAAACTTCATTCTCATTTTCATATTCAGGAGTAAATAATTATTCACTTCCACTAGAATAATCACCACTACTATCCATTTTTTTTCTAGAGTCCTCTGACTTTGAAAGCTTATTGCTCGGGAAGTACTGAACCAAATTAAATATTTTATCCAACACCTCTATATAAATACCATGTTTACTATGGTCATTTTAAATAAGGAAAGCGATTGTTTACTCTTATGTTACATTATAACCTACGTTGCCCCTAGCAACGTGGGTTATTTATAAAAAACTCACTCTTTGAAAGATAACAACCAATCACCAGCTTACGTTACTTAATATTATTAAAATCCAGTCATCGTGCTACAGTATTACCGTCAAAACTACAGACTAACTATACATTGCAAATTCGATGTTTAAACTTAAATAAAGAGGTGTTGGATAAAATTTTGTATGGCACGCGTGAGTTAAGGATATTATTCACTCAGAAAAATTAACTAAATTTTTTTAAAAATTTTCGTTCGTGGATAATATCTTACTTAACTCACTTGTACCATAAATAACTATTAAAAACGAGCAAATAGTAAATTCATTTCTACATACTACAGTAAAATATTATATTTCTAACTAGTATACTTTTGTTTTTATCGGACGATACGTAATAAAAAGTACCCATTTTTAGGGACAATTTCATTGAAAGTAAGTTCACTAATTTTTTTCTCAGAAAGTATATGTCCTATATCTATGAGATTTTTGTATGGGTTAGAAAGAAACCTTGCGGTTCTTATGCTATTAATTTTCAGACAAAAAAGCGTTTTATTTAAGATTTATGTGAAAAAATAGCAAACTATGCGTTCTTGTTTATTAATAGAGATAGCGTCAAATCTTTTTCGCTAAATCAACACTTTTCATGTGTGGACATTATTGTTTTCAAAAAAGTGTAATGATAAAAATGCGGAAACAAAAAAAAACGATTTTTGATGACAAGAGGTTTCGACAAAAAACGGTTTTTTTGTCATTGCACTTTTATTGTTAAAATTCGGAACATTTTTTAAAAGAAAATAATGTCTACATATGAAAAGTGTTAATTTAGCGAAAACAATGTGACTCTATCTACATTAATAAACAAGAACGCAGAGTTCGCTATTTTTTCATATATATATTAAATAAAACACTTTTTTGTCCGAAAATTAATAGGATAACAACCGCAAGGTTTCTTGCTAACCCCTACAAAAATGTCATAGATATATGAGATATACTTTCTGAGAAAAAAAATATTTAACTCACTCTCAATGAAATTGTCCCTAAAAATGGGTACCTTTTATTATGTATCGTCCGATAAAAATAAGAGTATACCATTTAGAAATATGATATTTTACTGTTACATGTAGAAATAAATTTACTAGTTGCTCGTTTTTAAAATATTTAATTTGGTTCAGTAGTTTTTGAGCAATACGGTATCAAAGTCAGAGGACTCTAGGAAAAAAATGGATAGTAGATGTTGAAATTTTCTCTTATTCTTTAATGTCTTTGCGTTTTCAGTTTGATAAATTATGACTCATTTTAAACAAGCGTAATTTTTTAATAATCACCTATTACCTACATTAAACTCAAAATTTATGATCTGTTTTAATTCTAAGAAACTACTACTAATCTTAATATTTCCAAATCAGAGCAAAACTTATTTTAAAGTTATTAGATTTAAAAAGCTACCAGTATTTAACTATGCGTCTTATAAATTAAATGTTTACCGTGAGCGTACTACAAAAGAGCCAAGAAAACCTTAAATCATAATTTAATGACTTTTTATTTAACTCATTTAATCTAGGTATTTAGTTTTCTTTCTTAACAGCTCATAACTCTTCTTTTAATATCAAGCATTTCTTTAAACAGACCTCAGAAAAAACAATTTGGTGCTAGTTTTTAACTGTTCATAGTATGTAAACATTCATTAATCCTTTATTTTATTACACGATACAGAAACGGTTAACAAAACAAAATCCATAAACACATACAAAAAAATGTTTTCTCTATAACGAAGTAATATACGCGATTATTGCGAATTCTGATATTTTATACTTTATTATTTTGTCTCTGGTTTTATATATTAGAACTGCAACGTAGACCGCAACAAAGTAAACTATAAAATTTATAGCTAAACAGTAAAGTATTGTATTGTATAAGTAGTTCGATTTCTAATAAAACATAACATGATTTTTAGCTTGTTAAAAAATAATTTCCATAACGCGAGACTTTTACGAGATTGAGAGATTTTTCGCGCGAGATACGAGACGATATTTAAAAAATCTCGTCTTGTCTCGCAAGCAAAAAATACACTCTCGTCTCGTATATCGTCTCGCAAACGAGACGATATTTGCGAGACTCTCGTAAACGAGACTTATCGTGGGCATCACTAATCGTATTTATCATCATACTCATATGTAGTAAAGCTGTGGTCCTGTAGTAGACATTTTTAGAAGTACGAATAAACATTTTAAAGAATTTTTTATTGGGTTGGTTTGGCAGTTGCAAGAAAAAAAAAGGAAAAACGTGTTTTGGCGCTTATAAAGTTTATTGATATGGCTTCAGTTTATTTTATTTTCATTTTAATTATGTTGATGAATACTACTAAATGACCAAGTGGTTCACTATGGGTCAAATTTAATAGGGCACAGTGGATCATGTTGTAACATTATAATTTGCTACTTAAATTTATGAAAGTAATCGTATTATATTATTATTTAATAATAGTATTATTGATTATAATATAATAACTTAACTAGTAAATATTTAAATTTTAAATAAATAAAATGTTTTAAAAATTAATTTGAGTTTTTAATTTTTTATTTCTCGCCTACAATTCGGGGAAACCAATAGTTAAGGTCATAAATATGTCCCCCCATCCAGCCGCCCCAAGTGGGACTTGGACCCCACAATCATTTTATCATTTATTATTATCATGTTTATATTTTGAAATAGAATTTATCATTTTTAGACTTTCAAATCATTTCTGACTTCACTGCATGTTGACCCATCGTATCGTGGAACATGTGGCGATCCATTGTACCCCACAAGTGTCCAAAAATTTTATTTTTCAATCTGTTCTGTTATTTCTTTTAATGTTTAATATACAGATATTATTGTCAATTGATTAAACTTTTAATTCCACCCATCCAAAAGTTAAAATGATTTTTGTTAAATTTGAAAAATCAAAAACTAAAAATTGACTCATTGTGCCTCACTCTCCCCTACTTACTGAAAATACAGATATGTTTGCGGCTTTAGTACATATTTGCACTTTGCTTAGGTTAGAATTTTCTTTTTGTTTTCTGATGTAATATTTAAAAATTATCCCGTTTTATCTTGGGTAATCAATTAAACCATTTAGATTTATTTAACAACCTATATTGCGATCCGTTTTAGGATCTCTTCAGGGTACAAAAGTAAATTATGGTGGAACACTGTCAATTACTAAAAAAAACATTATTTGAGATACATCTTTTTTATGTTATTAATTGTTTTGTTATTAATTGATAGTGTTCCACAATAATTTACCTTTGTACCCTGAAAAAGATCCTAAAACGGATCGAAATATAGGTTGTTAAATAAATTTAAATGATTTAATTGATTACCCAAGATAAAAAGAATTTATTTATTAATTGTGTGTGGTACAATTAATAAATAAATATTCATAATAATAAAATAACTTTCAATTTCTTTTATGTATGCATTCATTTCAAGAAAGGCTCTATATTTTTGAATATTTATTCTGATAAGGTTAAAATAAATTGTGATAATAAATGTCATTGGAAAATTCATGTTCAAAAATTTTCAATTTAATTTGAATTTAAAATGTTTGGGCTTCATTTAATGAATCTCGTTTTATAGTTTTTCGGATACATTTTCCGCTAGTTAAATACACTTAATACACCAATACTAAATATACATTATATACAGTATGTTTCACTTTACAGCTTGACACCCTTATATCTTTGTTATTTATAATCGAATCAATCCCAAATTCTTATCAAGTATACAGTCCCTTAAAAGAAGTTTGTATGTAAGTAGAAACTCCATTTATCATAAACCGCCAGCCTACTATGATCAAAGATAAATGCAAATAATTGAAGAAACATAGTAGGCCTTTTTTAATCGGAAAAGTTGTTACGGAGATTTGCTCTGAAAATCATAAAACCAAATTTTGGTTAAAATAGCTAAAAGTCATATTGGTCGCTGAAAATGGAGCTTAGAACTGTTTCTCCCTAACTAAATGAACTGTTTCTCCTTTTACAGTAACCAAAAATTTCAGCCAGTTTGTTAAATAAAATACCAACATAACTTACTATGGCACTTAAAATGAAAATGCATTTTTAGTTAAATTTTAAGACTAAACAAAATTTTGGTGTCTATTTTCATGGCAGTTTATAAACAAAAATAATATAACTTCAATTCAATTATAATTATAGATTTAAAACAATTATTATTCAAGATTTTCTAACCAAGATTTGGTTTTGAGATTTCCAAGTGGTCCATAACAAATTTCCGTAATGCTTTTACAATTAAACAAGGTCTACTATGTTTTTCAATTATTTTCATTTAGTTTTGCTCGTAGTAGGCTGGTGGATCATAATAAATGGGGATTCAAATTACACACAAATCTCTTTTAATGTGTTCTATACTTGATAAAAATTTGGAATTGATTCGATTACAAATAACAAAAACAGAGATGTGTCAAACTGTGAAGTGAAACACACTGTATAATCTTTTGAATTTATTTCTCTGCTACAATAATATTGTAATACAAGTAATAATAAATAATTACTATTTCGAATTTATTTTTGCCGTTTCTAATTTTAAAGTTAACATGGTTTTTATATTTATTTATGATCCCATTTGACAAATAATGGTAGAGATATTACTCTATTCCCAAATTGTACATAGTTAACATAGTCAGTCCGGACAATTTTTTCATTAGCACAGATTTATTTTGCAATTTCTCTCGTGGGACTTCTGCTTTCTGAGTTAGTTATACTATTTTAATGATCGGCCTATATACATATAATATATAAATTTGTCTCCGTAACTTAATATTGCCCTATATTCCGATATCACCCGACTGACACTTTTATTATGATAGAAATATCTTTTGCTCTGTAAGATGCAGTCATACATTGTTGTAAGATGCAGATTTGAAAACGTTTTCCTTTCAAAGCTGGTTAACCCCTGGACGACGGAAACCGAGTCTCAAGTAACTCGCACTTTCATTTTTTTTAAATACTCGTAATTCTACCGTTTTTTAAAATACCGTTTTAGGCGTTTGTGTATTCAACGAAGCTGTTATAAAGGTGGTTTAGAATAAATTTCGTAAAAAAATATTTTGGTATACCTTGGAAAATCCGATCGGGTCATTTGACACCGCGTTCCCCGATTACAGGAACAAGTATAGTAATAAGCATGATAATGGTTTTAAACTCATTTGATGTACACATAAACAGGTTACTGTAAAAAAAGTATGCAAATCGTGTAAGAAGTAATTTTTACCGTATTTGTAACAATAATTTTTACTGAATAAACCTATTACTTCTGGATGTCGAATGTTTCATCCTTTTTTTAGTTTGTTTACTAATAATTGCAAATGGTTATAGAAAAACATTAATATTATGAATATATTATTATGTGCAAGCTTTTATTAGCAGCATATTTTGAAATTGATGTAAAAACAGCAAAATATTAGTCACAAAAGACAAATTTTCGCCGTCCGTGTAACCGAAATTATTTTCGGTGAGCGAGGGTTACGTCATACGAGGATGGTCCCAGAAGTACCCGACCCAACAAAGAAAACACAAAAATTTTGGAAAAAGATTTATTTATTTTTCAACGTAATCTCCTTTCAGCTCTATACACTTCTCCCAGCGGTGTTCAAAAAGTTCGATACCCTTTTTATAATAAGAACTGTCTTGTTCCTCAAAATAGCCATTAACTGCTGACATCACTTCTTCATCGTTGGAAAATCTTTGACTACTGATCCATTTTTTCAAGTTTGGGAACAGAAAATAATCCGAGGGGGTAAATCTGGCGAATATGGTGCATGCGGTAGCAATTCAAACTTTAATTGATTAATTTTGGCCATTGCAATAACTGATTTGTGAGCTGGCGCGTTGTCGTGATGAAACAACGCTTTCTTTTTAGCCAAATGCGGCCGTTTTTGCTTGATTTCTTCGCTCAAACGTTGCAATAAGTTTGCATAATACTGGCCGTTGATAGTTTTTCCTTTTTCGAGATAGTCAATAAAAATTATTCCACGCGCATCCCAAAAAACCGACGCCATAACCTTGCCTGCAGATGAAACGGTCTTCGCCTTCTTTGGAGCCGATTCTCCCTTTTGAGTCCATTGTTTCGATTGTTCTTTTGTCTCGGGTGTGAAATGATGGACCCATGTTTCATCACCTCATTTGGTCGACCACTGCGATGCTCGTCTTGGCAGCTCGTACGGCCTCGTTTAAACTCAGCTACCCAAAATTTAACTGTTGTAAACGAAGGAGCAGACTCACCCAGAGTAGAATCCAGTTCAGCTTTTATATTGGTTGGGCTGAGGCCTTTCAAATAAAAGTATTGTATCACATAACGATGACCAATTTTCTCCATTTTCACAAATTCACTGACAACGTTCACTATTGATGGCTGCCAAACAAATACTGAACAACGTGGCGCTTTCAAACTTGAAACATATGCTTTATAGACTGCGTACTTTCCAATACAGTGATATTTTCAAACAACTACCGCCACCTCTTGGTCAGGTCGGGTACTTCTGGGACCACCCTCGTACATTTTTGTATGGCTTAAGCAGCTTTGAAAGGAAAGCCGTTTTCAAATCTGTTTACTTTAGGCAATTCAACAACAGGACATTAGGCAACAGCTCTTCTACTTTCATCCTTACGATACGCTGTTATTGTTTTCTACTTTTCTTCATAATAATAATAATATAATAATAATTACTACAACCCATAACCTTAACCAAGGCCCCAGAAGCTATAAGCTTGTGCGGGAGGGAGGGGGCGATTATTATTATTATGTAAGCCCAATGTGCGGCTGCAGCCGACTTATAGATGGAACAGCGCAAATCTCACATTTGTGTCACAGCTAAGGGAAACTGCAGAAAACCTTAACCAGATCTGCCAGCGCCGGGAGTCGAACCCGGGCCGCTTGGGTGAAAGTCCGGCACGCCAGACATTACACTACCAAGGCTGTTTTGTAACCACTGTATTGTTTTACAACTTTTATACAAATCAATTTTTTGATAAAATACTTGCTTTTCGAGATGTAATAAGTAAGTTAAATAAATTAATACTATGGCTTGCTCGTGCAATACAGAAATGTTACACATTTATTTCATAGAGTAAGCAGTTTGTCAAAATATTGTTTTATACAAAAGCTGCAGTATAGGCGTTTGGGTTACCACTACACTTCGGATGGTTTTCTAATTTTGAAGAACAATGCAGTAAAAGGAAAATAATAACAGTGTATCCTAACGATAAAATTCGCGTAGCCAGCAGACTTGTATGTCCTTAAAGACGTCTGGCGAGACAGACGAACATAATAAATCTTATCTAAAACTATTTAGATTAGATTTACTGCTTGGTTTCTTATAAATTATTCGGGCTAATCAATGACCTTCTCTATATAATAGTTTTTATAAATAATATATTACTATATTATTTTAAGGTTTATCTTCCTAAGGTTTACCTTCAGCTTTTATGATGCTATACTATTGAACTACCGTCATCTACTTACATTAGAATACCGCAAAAATTAATTGAATCGACCCTGCCAACAATATGATTCCGTACCGCTCAAACTAAATGCATTAAAATTAATCATCTTTAAACCAATTTACTTATTCAACAGTGTTGGCTATTTTAGTTTACAGTTTCTAAAGTTACTTCCACGAACTTCCTACTCCATACTTCCGCAGTTATTGTTATTATTCATAGATTCAAGTAGATACATGTGCTGCAATAATGCATATGTAACATATATAATTCAAATCTGAATTACATTAAGCAATACGGTAATATTGTACAGTTTGTTGAGAAGTTTTTAAAACATTTTCATTCAATGTTAGAAAAATTACATTTATACAGGGTGTTCAGTAATTCATTGTAGAGCGGGAAATACCGAAAGCCGTAAGAAGGCTGCCGTTATAAAATTGAATACCAGCCACATATTAGATGTTACTGAAAAACTGGAAATTCTGGGGGCCTAAAAATAGGGAAACTTATTGGAGCAGTGTCTTTATCAAATTCTTAGTGTACATATTGTTATAAAAATATATTATAAGATTTTATTCTGGTAAAAAAATAAATTAACAACTGAATACCAACACTTTAAATAATATTGTAAACCTTCTTACCTTTTAAAAAATTGTTTTGCTACCGCTTTGATGTATTACTGTGGGTAAGTCTTTTCCTCGGGACTAGTATGAGACTCGGTGGGTTGCGTTGCTATATTTTAAAATTGTTATAATTGTAATGAACAAAGATAATAGGCAACAAATAATACCATACACAAATAAAAAACACAATGTTTTATTAATTCTTAAATTAACAAAAAAAAAAGATAAATAATATGTGATAGCAATTAATTTCTTTTATTAAACTCAGAAAAACTGAATGATTATAACAAATTATTGAAATGGAATAATAATAATCAATCTTTCCGTTTCCTTTATTTTTCTTCACAAGTCAGATTATATAGTGTTCATTAGAATTGGTATCTAATTTAATTAAATGGAAACATATATTTTATAAACTAAAAATAACTTCCATCTATATATTCGAGTTTCTTAACAAACTCATGATATTTTCCCATCTCTGATCCAAGTCATGTAGTCGAAATATTTGACAGCTCCTTTAAAATAGTTCCAATAATAATTAATTAGATAATTAATTAAATAAATTTTTTTGTTGGCATTTATTTTAAACTCACTTTATTTTATTTTTAACGTTTAATTATAACCTCACTTTATTTTGCAATTTAACCTTACAATTTTTAATTTTTAAAGCAGCAAGAAATCCTCCTTCTTCCTCTAATAGAATAATGCTACTATTGTTTTCTGAGTGCATTCCCTTATGTAGTTTTTAGCAAAAACAAAGGAATTTTCCATTGAAATAAGATACTTAAAATCAACAAAACCAAATTCTGTTTTTTTAATTAAATACAAAACTAAGATTTAACTAAATGCAGACATGTAGACCTTATTTCCTGATTCCAAAAATGTATAACACTTAGAGTTTATTTTAAATTTTAACATCCCGTTTAAATATCAAAGAGAAATCTCAAATCAGATACTGTTAATCAATTTAATTTACTTTTAAATGCACTTTGACACTGTTCTATATCATTAAACACCTTCACTACGTGTTTAACTAAATCATTCGAATACTTTTACTTGCATCTGAACTTTTTTTGCAACCCGAATTACATAAATCTTTATGACGATGAAATACGGCTAAAACGTCTACAAATACCCATATAGGAAATAACAAAGGGCCCGCGCTTGGCTCAGGCTTGGGACGATGCTTATCAACTCTGGTACAAGCCTGAAATCCAAGACTGGCCCATAACTGGTCTAAAATCGGGATGATAACTTCGTGTCAAGCTTGTTAATCAGTCATGGCCCTAGATTGGTGATACATCTTGGCCCAATAGTGAAAACCAATATAGTGCCGACGCTAATACTGAGTCTTGGCCCAAGGTATATAACCAATATTGGGCCACTCTTAATATTAATGTCGTATCATGGTTGACAATCATTGATAGTGTAGGTTCAAAATCCAACGGTAGCTCCGGGTTATTACTGACCTTTGAGTATGAGACCAACCTAATATTTAATATTGTACTATAGCTTATTAACCTTCAACGAACCAAGGTCCGAATAGTTACGTAAAGACCCAAGGGGGGGTGCATCTGCACCCCTACGAAAAAATGCAGTTTTCTGCAAAACAAATTCATGGAAACTACAGTTATGTTTATTGTGATTAATCACTAGTTAAAAGCGTATGAAAATAAAAGCAATTTATTGTAAGAAACCAATACAAAATGTTAAAGAAATCCTTTTTTTGTAAAACTAGACTGTTCCTATTTTGTGAGTGAAACGAATTTTTTCCCTACTGTTTCTCTCTACATGGGTTGCACAGTTTCTCTGTAACAGATGTACTGTGCTCTGCACAGACAAACCTCTTACATGTGCCGCAAATGGTACGGACTTTTCTATCCCGTTTACGTGCACAAGCAAAGCACCTTCCTTGTTGACGTTCAGGTGAATCTTCCACTGGAAACGCCTGACGATTTTCCCTTTCTTGTAAATCTGGATTCAACAGCTTCATGCAACTCAATATTCTTCTGCTCAGTCCTGCAGGATTTTCGCTTCTCCTCTTTATATAAGGAGTAATTAGTGATTTTCCTAACTCAAGCAGAAAAATTTTCCTGTTATCTGATCTTTGTTTTTGCCAGTCTGGAAACTTGGTTCTATACACTGCAAAAGCATTTATGGCTCCAAGGTCTAACAAGTTCGAAAAAATAGCCATGGGCCATCGGTTACACTTTCTTTTGGTGGTATATTCTTTGGCCAACTTATCAACTGTGTCAACTCCCCCTTTAGTAGCATTGTAATGTAGAATTATGTCTGGTTTTTTGTGTTCTTCTTCCATAGCTATTTTATTGTCATGATGTTCCGTGGATAAAAGTATAACTGCCCTCCTTTTTTCTGGGACATAAGAAACTAAGGTATGCTGCTTGGTAAAACAGAACTGACTAGAAAATTTTTCTTTCTGTGGTGAAGGTAATAACTGATGGGGAATATCAACTTTGTTCTTACGTATTGTGCCACAAAGCGTAAGATGCTTTTCCAACAAACAGTCCGCTAAGGACATACTGGTAAAAAAGTTGTCGGTTGTTATTCCATGGCCTGCTGGTAAATGATCCACTAAGTCCAAAACAACTCTTTTACCTTGTTCCTTTTCAGGGTTTTGCCCAGTTTTGCCTAAATACACTTGCAAATTGTGCACGTATGCTATTTCGGTATCGGCAAGTATCCAGTGTTTTAGGCCATACTTGTCGGGCTTACTTTTCATATATACCCTGAAGGGTGCTTTTCCTCGGAAACCTACGAGCTGTTCATCGATGCATACGTGTGAAGAAGGATTCATAGCAATTTTGCATTTATCGACAAACATTTCAACTATATCCCGTATTGCGGCTAATTTATCAGTAGATCTGCGTTCTACTCTTGTTTGAAAGTTATCAAATCTGATAAATCTAGTCAACAAGGCAAATCGCGTTCTTGACATAGTGGCAGGAAATATTGGCCTGCAATATAGTTCATTAGATTCCCACAATGATCTGACAGATTCCTTCTTTGCTTTCAATGCACCTTGAGTAAAAAGTAAACCGATATATGCGTATATTTCTATGCTATCTGTAGGCTTCCAATCTCGTATTTTTTCTGGATGATTTTTATTCCACTCTTGGTATACGAAATTCGCTTTTCGGTTTGTTTCCATAGCAATGAGTTCAATCATTTCACGGGTGAAAAATAACATAAAAGCTGATTCAATGGTAGAAACATTAGAACTATAACCCGTCAAACCACGCTCATTGACCAAAATGTTGGCAAGTTGTCTGCGGGATGTTTTCACTGGGGTAGTAGACCACTTGAAACCAGACTTGGCAATCATATAATTGCCCAGAACATCGTCGGTACTTTCATCATCACCGGAACTAGATTCTGTGACATCTTCAGTGGCAATTTCATCGTCATGTTTTTCGTCACACTCAACTTGATCATCGTCGTCGGAGTCTGAGGATATTGCCTTCAAAAATTCTTCATCGTCATCGCTATTCTCAGCATAATATCTCAACTGTTCTTCTGTTAGTGGGGCATATCGTGATGTAGATGGTTGAGGCGCTCCAAGATGCTTAGTACGTTTCATTATTTTTTTCAATTGCAGTTTCTACACAACAAATATTTGAGGTTATATTACACAAGAGAATATAATTTTTAGAAATCTAATAATTAGAAATAGCACACAATAACTTACAGCAATCTGAAACGTTTCCTGACTGAAATATTGTAGACGTTTTGACCAAAATAAAATCTTATAATTATTATTGCTATATCTGAAATGACATATAACATTGGAAACCGACAACGCAGCCTACAATAAAGTTGTAACGTTAAGTGTTAAGGAGGGGGTGCACGCGCACCCCAGTGCCTATTTTATTTTTATCCGTGTGTGTGAAATAAATTAAAAATTACAAAATAACGCACAGGCCGTAAAAAGCATTGATTAACAAAGTCATGAAGTATCAAAACTAAAAAAAAAATATTTACTTTGCTACGGCGAAAAAACCAATTCTGGGGTGCAGTTGCACCCCCCCTTGGTTCGATGAAGGTTAAGATTTGTATGAAATAACTTTGATGAAAAAAACAAAGTAACAAACATTCTAAATTATTACCAATTACTTTAATTCGTTCAATTATTAGTAACATAACAAGGTAACTTAAAAAATTGTGACACAAGAACAAGAATGAGACTGATTTTATACGAAATTAATAATATTTTAGGTGTTTAACAAATAAATTTAAAAAAAATTTAAAAAAATTGTTTTCAAGCATACAAGTTTAATTTTTACTACTAAAAATTGTATTTATTCTTATTAGCGTAGTTTTGTTTTTAAATAAACACTTTTTATTTCATATACATTATTTTATTAATAATATTACAAAACGGTTAAACGTAACATCACTCATGGTAGGCGAATGGACACTGACTAATACGTCGGTAAAGGCTTCCCCTTGTAGCTGCCGCGTTACTGACTTTTCATGTCTCTTCTTGTTTCGAAGAAACGAAGCTCGCAAAAATTTGAAAGCTGAATTTATATTTAGTAATAATAATTATAATCTATGTAGGTATTTTAGTTTAACTTTTCTCATATTTTTCTCTTAATTAATTACTAGCTGATATAATAAAGACAGAAAACTTCACAAGGTTGATTTGGTAGGATATGTGAAGATTGGCCCAAACTTGGTTCAAGGGTAAGAAACCAAGTCTAAAAACACTAGCATTGGTTGGGGCTTGGGCAAACAGTAAGAAACCGAGACTAGGGCGCTGAATGTTGGCTCTGACTTGGGCAGAGATTAGAGAGCCCAGCATTGGTACATAGGCGTTGGTTGTCCCTTGGGCCACGACAAAGCAGCCGAGGCGTGGGATGTGAAGGTTGGCCTAGGCTTTGACCAATGTTGAAATAACGACATTTGGTTATCCAATATTCAGCCAAGCTGGGGCCTATTGTCAAGACTGGCAGTTCCTACATGGGTATGTTTGTATGTAATGTAAATATGTAATTTTAACAAAGAAATTCAACCGTTCGACTGGAATCTCTCCAAATTATGTGGTTAAGATGAAATTACACGAAATTCCAGCAATAAATACATTCTATCACAAAGTTATAAAAATTAAAAATATTGAATAGATAAGTCCTTTAGATAAGTAAGTTTATTTATGCGTACACCTTAATCATAACCTGCTTTATCTATTCTAGATAAAATTCTACCAGAATACAATTTCTACATTGAGAAATATACATGTACGAAATACTAATCGTAATACTAATGAATAGAAATTATCTGTTTAAAAGAAAACTTGATTGCTACAGTTTTCTTTGTCTGTATTATATATATTTGTGTACACTTAAGTAACCCTTTCTCAAAATTTATTTTATAAATTGAGGTTATGTAACCTTCTAGATCGGAGACCAGTAATTGTGCGTGATATTTGCCTCATAAATCTTATTAAACACATCATATCTATATATTTTTTATATTATTTCCATTTGTGATTTAGCTGATATTGTACGGTAGCAGTGATTTGAGTTGAATTTTTGGACAGCGGGCAACGTTTTCCTTGCTTGTGTTACAAATCTACGCTCACACAATTGTATATTTCTATACAATTTAAATTTGTCTGTTTTAATGTTTGCAATTACCGTGAGATCCAAATTGAGTGAGGAAGGTTTGAATTTGGCGCTTTAGGTTTTAGTGTATTTCACGTTGTTAGTGTAGCGCTACTGAAATGTGTTGCGTCAAATTACAGCGGCAACTCGTCACTTTCTCGTTTACATCTTCGTGCGTTTCCAGGTTGTTCTGGATTTTCATTTGAATTTTTGCTTTATTTCGCTTGTTTTCCTATTTTATAAAACAGTTCTTTCCAAAACTGTTGTTTATTAGGCGATTTTATTATCAAGTAAGTTTATTATTTAAAATTAATGACGTTTATAAGCTATATAATTTCTCAGACTCCACTGTAAAATAAAAGAAGGATAAGAATATCCGAAAAGTATTCATGTTGCCAACGTGAAAATAATTTACTGTGACGGTAAATTCAAACAAGTCATCAGTCAATTTGGATCACCGTGTACTTAATTATGAGATAACATGGCTCAGTATAAAATTAGATAGAAAACAATAAGAATAACAATTTCGCAATTGAACTAATATAATGTAAAAATCTAAACCTACAATTTAGTAGCAACCACTAACTATTCCAAATTGTCAGCTTATCTAGAGGTCAAACTAAAGTTCTCTAAGAATACTGGAATGTTCTATACCGTTGAGTGAACTTTTCTACACTGACAATAATTCCATTGTTAATCGATGTGATAAATGAATCTGCCTTTAACCATAAATCTACAAATAACGTTTTAACATGTGAAACATATGAATTAATTGGAAATCTTAATATGGAATTACTTTATGAGTTTTCTCTACTTCTAAGTTCCATTTAGATAAGCTTGGGTGCATATTGCATTGGTCGTGGTGAATTCCTTTAAATTCGAACCATTATCTTCAGAGAAAACGCACGGAAGCCCAAAAATAAGACTTAAGAGAACGATCATACATTCTAATAGATCTACTGGGATGTTGTCCTATATAGTACATATATAAGAAAGACATTGACTGGGCCAGTTACTGGATATGGGGCATGAAATTATTTTGTTTCCATCTCATATATAAATAAAGAACTATAAACGAACCAATTGACGATAAATGATTTTCGAAAAGAGTCTGATGATGTATTTCACGTATTTTATTTTGGTATGAGTGGACTGTTAGATTTAATTGCACTAAGATAAGTCATCTAATTAGCAATTTTTAGCTAGTTATAAATCGTATTATATAAGTATTGAGTCACAGGTTTCAGCAGAATGTTTTTAAAGTCAATCAATGACATGAAATAACTCTCCTTTGTTATGAAACCTTAAATACTATTTGTATGACCCTTTTTTTTAGTTTATTTTCGTTTCGAGCAAGAAGGTAACTACAATATTTATATTTCTATTTAATTAACCATACTGTTAGTATCTAATGGTTGTATCTAAAAGCAATTGTTAACTAAGAGATGTATGATTACCGAAGTCGAGATAAATATAAACAAACCTTGGGCGACAAGAATTAGTAAAAACTTATCTTCAAGTCGAAAAGTAGTTTAAATACAGAATTTATTAAAATATATAACAATACTTAATAGTTAACAAGTTGTAATCTTGTAGTCAACAATTTTGTAATTATCTGGCTTTCCCGATAAGGTATCCTGATAAGCTAGATGTGGATATTTCAATGAATGATATATCATTAATCTACAAACATTAATTCTGAGATCTAGTTACTGAAAGATAACAGCAGAGATAAGCACCACTGTAAATAAATATATCTCTATTAATTAATAAATTTTGTATTACACTACGTAACGGATAATTGTAGCTCTGATTCCCGATTAAATATTATCTTTTAAACCACAAGAAGTCTATTTTGGGAATTTTAGAAATAGGCAACTTATTTGATGAAAAGATATCTATCAAAGTTGGAATAATATAACTATAAAGCGCTTTAGAAGCATATAACTTATTTTTTAAATATTTCAAGGTACTATGCGAATGTACAAATAAAAAATCGTAACTTGTTATGGAAAACAATTTTAGAATTTATAATTCTTTGTTTATGCTATTAGATAATACAAAAGTAAGAATGGAGAGATGATAGTGATAAATAAACGATTAAAACAAATAATTCTTAACTTTACAAATCGAATTGTCAAATATGACTGTACAAAATTAATGCATTAGGATAAAAAGATAAAGTACTTAGTTCAATGTACTATTCTTAATTCCTTTTCTTATAAAAAAGTTGGTCATATCCTAAAAATATATATAATGGGCCTTGATGGCGATGTACTATCACAACTCCTTGTAATATTAAAAATTTAATATAAAAACATGCAAAATAACAACCTAAGCACAGCATAATAGAAAAAATTAAAGAAGCAGTACCACAAAACACTGTAAGTTTACGTCACTTAAACATATAAGCTAGTTGCCATCGAAGTCTTTATACGGTAAAAAAACGGATAAAAATCATTTTGTTACACTCTGCACACTATAATTAGGGAAAGATTATTTAATTATGAAATATAAAGGCCAAATCGAGTTGCAATTTATTTAATGAATCAAATTTATTAGAAGTCACTGTTTAATTTAATTTGTTTGCTTTATTGTACTTTACTTTGTATAAACTGAATTTCTGAATTTTCTTACTTTATAAGTATTTACCTTGTTAGAATATTTCCTTCGACATGTTTCGGGGTTTCTAATTTTTCCCATTTATGAGCTTTAAATACTGTAATACTGTTTATTTTTTGTAAGGTAAGTATCAAGTAAGCAATCGTATGTCGTAGTATACTGGATAGGCATCTAGGCATCAGTGTGTGTAAGTACATTCACCTTTGTTTAAAATGTACGTTATAATTTATAAAAATTGAATTGTTTTTTGCAATTAGATAGAATCAATTATACTACATATAAATGCACATAAATATTATTAAGACAGCATCTATTTTTGCAGCTATGTTTTTATTTGTCTCATTGATACCTTTTCTATATTTTATTTCAATATAAAAAATATCACTCGATATAGAAGTATTATAAACAAACCCTTACCACAAATATAAACAATAAATTATTAATTGGTTTGGTCCTAAACTCCATCCACCCTTTTCACCGAATCGGGTCAAGCTGATTCAACAGGCGTGGCGTTTGGCTCACGGACCGTAACTTTAACCCTGCTCTAAAATATCTAGGATTTACTTAATATCTAGTAGTAATGGAAAGTCTACAAAAGCAAATTATGTGAAAGATTCTAATGGGGAGACTTAAACAGGATCACCAGCAGCCAGCAAAAGTTAAAGCGTTTTAACAAACAACGTTGAATTTTACGTGTTTTCTTAAAAAGGTAACTCAAAACAACAACTTCTCTGTATCAGTAACCAGCATCCTCATGTTTTTTTCTCTACAGAAGCAACTGACCTAATATCAAATGGTGGATATAATATACATACAAAGATAAGGGAAATATATTACTATCTTGACTTTTATGGTATCGAAATTGGAAAGAAAATAGCCCCAATAAGGGGGTGCAGTAAAGTTTACGACCTGCCGAGTGAGGTTATGGGTTTAATTTGGTAGGAGTCTGAAGCTGACTACTAGCGGTTTATTTGCGCTTCAACGTTTTCAACTGTAAGTCTATTAAAGCTTTTCAAATTATGAACTCTTAAAAAGTTACAAAGTTGTTTGAAATTCTAAAACTTTACGTTTTAAGAATAATTAGCGAATTCCGTATTAAGCGTAATGTGTTCGTTTAACCCGTACGAAAGGGGTCCCCCTTTAAAACATTAACACGTTCATATATATTCTTGAGTTGCCAAAAATATCGTGCACTAGGAGGAAGAGAAAAGGATTATCCTGAAATTCCTACTTCAAGGTAACATTAATTAAAGGAATATTTCTATACAGAGAGCGAAAAGAGAAGAGAAGGAAATATTAAATGAGTCGAGAATCAAATCGAATTAATCTCATTAAGGGGCAAATTCTATAATTAATTCGTAACTAATTACAATAAAAGTTTCTAGTACCTCTTAAATTGGAGTTTTGTGTAAAAATAGAAATTATAATGGAGTGTAATGCTCTTCTGCGAGATTAATTTGCGACACAATAGAATATGAACATTCGCGCATTAATCTTTGCTAAGTACTAGCGCCTTAGTTGAGAGAATCTAGTTACTTCGTGTAATTAGATGTGGTGATTAATCCATAAGAGTAATTTGGACTTGGGTTTTAGAACAAATTTTAATTTCAGTGCACTACATTAATTCCTAGTTAGAACAGCTGTTCCTATGTTTAATCAAATTAATATAAAATTATCAACATAAAAAGCTTGATGTTGTGATTTCTACTTTTACTTCGAATTGTAAATTTACATGAAGTTAAATTCGTACAGTTGTTATTAAAATCAAGAGTTGATGAGGAGAATCTCGGAACTTTTTGATAAACAAGCGAATGTAGATGTAAAACATCTATGTAGTTCTGAGTTTACAACTTCTCTTTTAATGGGTTGTTTCTTTAAGGCTGTTCCTGTAGGCTTTGCTGAAGTGTAAACCCTATGGCATTATATCTTATATACTAGAAGTATCTCTAACAGGAATTAAGTAAATATTGCTTTCAATGTACTTCTTGCCTTAATTAATTAATATACGGTGTGAAAACTTGGAAGTATCACCGTATCAGTCAGAAAGAAATTAATGAAATTCGGTAGCAATGTAAGTAGTTCAAGTAATATTATACTAACCTACCCTACTTAATTGATAATGTAAGTATGATTCGATTTAATTCATTGTGATTAAGTATTTCATTTTCATCCTTGATGTTGATTAGTGAAAACTACGAATAAGGAACCTACCTTTATTGCTCTACTTTACCTTATAACATTGAAATTCACAACCAATTGATTGTTTGACGGTCACTGTTTAAAACCAAGCTTCTCCATGAGTTTGGTTGTCACTGGTTTTCCCTTTCCCTCTGTTTATCGTAAAGTCGTACCTGAGCGGTCGAGCGCATAGTGCAGTTGAGAGAACAAAATGGCTGGCTTGCATTAGAAGTTGAATGTGTAAGATGAATTAGAAAATTGGTTTTGGTATAATTCGCTTTAGCGGAGAAAATCTCGCATTCAACAAAATGATCATCAGTAGGTATTGGGCCACCTGGCCCAGACAGAAATTGACATGCCATGTGGCATGCCAATGGCATGGCTCCTCCCCTCGCCTGTGATTGGCTACCCCCACTCCTGTAGCTCCTCCCCTTGTTTCTGATTGGTCGCCGCCATCTTGGATTTCCCCGCCTACTTCTCTCTGATTGGTTAACCCCCACCCCTGTAGCTCCTCCCTTGCTTCTGATTGGATGAAGGCAGCCATTTTGGAACGTCTGGCTCCATTCTACCACGCCCTGGCGCCAGGCTACCACGCCCGCCGCCGCCGCCATTACGGGTATCTGTATTACCGGCAAACTGAGTGCTACCAATAGAGGGCGTAATGCTACAATTAGTGTGTATTGCTAAGAGAGGGCGTCATGAAGGGATCTGTATTATCGATGCGTTGTGTACTACTACTAGGTGGCGTGTCATGAAGAAGAAGAAGAAATCTGTATTACTACTACTACAGAGAGGCAACCATTTTATATCACAGCATCTTGCGTGCGCGCGCGCGCTAAATTTGAATCGGTCAATTTTAAATATTTGTCATTTTTGCATACGGAAGGGGGGTTTGACTGAGCTTTTATAAACTTCGAACCTGCGCGAATGAACATGATTTTAGATACAATCTTAATTTATTACCCGAACAAAAAGGGTATTGTTCAAAAAAAACCT
Organism: Agrypnus murinus; assembly: GCA_929113105.1. NCBI lineage: Eukaryota > Metazoa > Arthropoda > Insecta > Coleoptera > Elateridae > Agrypnus > Agrypnus murinus. The sequence continues at coordinate 67,628,666 of OV816029.1, read as the reverse complement.
GCACTGTCAATTAATTACTTGAGACCAGATAAAAATCTAAATTTATTACCCTCGAAGATCGGTCACATAGATAAGTGCTACCTACATTTACAGCGCAGGTGTTCTTTAGGGTATTGTTAAAAAGGGATCGACACCTGCACTGTCAAAGTAACACGAGTAGATAAAATCTAAATTTATTACCGTCGGAGCAAAAGGATATCATTAAAAAGGTAGACACCTGCACTGTCACGAATAGATAAAATCTTAATTTATTACCCTTCGTAACAAAAAAAAAAGGGTATTGTTAAAAAAGGGATCGACACCTGCACTGTCATGTAACACGATTAGATAAAAATTTAAATTTATTACCCTCGGTGTCGTTTTTATAATTTACTATAACATTAAAATTTTAAATTAAACTTTTAGATGTGTCTATTGATAACCATTTAATTTATTACACACACACACACGGACCCTGAGCAAAGAAACTCGTTAACGAATAAAAGAACACCTGCGTTGTCCATGTAGGTAGCTCTTATCTATGTGACCGATCTTCTAAATAAAGGTTGACTGTGTTAGAGCATTAAAACTATTTTTTGTCATACTTTAGACATTTTTTATTAAAAATATACCTATTTAAAGAAATGTTTTTTTTGATTTATCATAATCACATTTAACAGAAAAGTTTCAATAGATTATAATATTGATATACTGTAATAGCAAAATAATCAAACATTTCATCACTCTTTGTATTATTAAGTACCTGTAAATCTCGCACGTTGACGGGTCTGATTTCTAAAGTTATTTCCAGGTAAAAAGACCTTTCTGTCTCTTAGAGCATTTAAAAGAACACACTTTAAATTTTATAGAATTTTCTTTAAATAAAAAGGCACACAATTAAATCAAACCTAAACTGCTTGCCTCGTTCATTTCTGAAGTGAAAGTTATAAACACATCCTTAAAAGGGAATCATATCGAATTTTGACAACAATCTGTCTATTGCCTAATAAAAATAATATAATATTATCACTGCATTCTCTGTTCGCACAATACGTTGAAATTTATCAGATATCTAAACACAAATAGAACCGAGAAAGACACTAAAGTACAAAAGGCGATATCGAATGTAACCTTTATTTAATACAGACAGGGTCATAACTTATTCGTCACACCTGCGTTCAATAAAAAACGGTATGACAGTTGAATGAATTATATCCCCAGAGGGTTAGAATGATACACCGTTTTTTTTTTATTCTAATAGATTAAATCTAGAAGGTATGTCAACTCTGGTGCAGAAAAAAAACATTTCAAACTGATTTATGACACGCAGGTGTTCACCGGAGAGAACGCTTTGTTCCTTTGTTAAGCGGGCAAATTGACTCGAGTTTTATTTTTAGCTTATTGCATAATATTGCGCAACAATTCGAACCTATAAAGCCAACCACAGAAGTAGACAAGCACTTGTTTGGGGTTACTCGAGACATCAACACATGTATGTTTTTTATGCGTACTGTTAATTATTACGTCTGTGTTTGAAGTGATTTGTGCCATTCTTGGTTGTTATTACCAATTGTTGCTACAGAGTCTATGTGAAATCTACAGCTTTAATCGAACAAAAAGGTAGGATTTATTATTATTATTGTTTTTATAATAATCGGCAATCTCGTTCTCGCATGATTTTTCACGACACTGTAACATAATCGGTTTAAAATAATTATTTAAGTTGCAGGAATAGTTTTATATATTTTTTTTTAATTTCCCTAGTTTGATTATCGATTAAAGTAGTAATTGTTTTATGCGAAGTGTGATCGTTATTAGTTGTTTATCTAGGGGGTTGTAACATAGTTATTTAAATCATAATTTGAGGTTATGCTTTTTAGATCAATGTTTATTTAAATTAACAGCATATAATCTTTGTTGTTTTTAGCCGTTCCTTATTTATTTTTTTTATAATAATAATCTATCAAAGGGATTTAGTAACAATTTAAACTCTATATTTGTTTAAATTAGATTGTTGTTAAAAAAGTGTAATATCGATTAAAAGGTTTTATTAATTTGCATTGAAACTGATCTTCCTTTAACTTTTGTCAAAGCAAATAATTTGTAATATTTAATAGCCTGCATTGCATTCAGAGGTTATTGTTTATTTTGCGTCAATTTTTTTTTACCATCACGTAGCATCTAAGCTTTTTATTTTTAATTAGGGGTTAAGAGAAGCAGTTCGTGAATGGTAAAAGATTTATCTGTCCATTTGTCGCTATATGATTTCTTACCTGTTGCTGTTATATTTCAAACAATTTTAGCTTATTTTGTTGTTGTTTATAATAATAATAATCTGTCAAAGGGATTTAGTAACAATTTTAAACTCTATATTTGTTTAAATTAGCTTGCTATTAAAAGTTTAAGAATGGCTAAAAGATTTTATTAATTTGCATTAAAATTGATCTTTATAATTAATTTATAATATTTAACAGCTTGCAGTGCATTTAAACTTTAATAATAGTAATTAGTCAATGTTTATTTAAATTAACAACATATAATCTTTGTTGTTTTAGCCTTTGTTAAGTGTGCAAGTGCGATATTTTTTTTTTGCTATTGTTGCTGTTACTCCTGTACAAAATGTCTTCTCTCTACGAAATTATCGATGAAAACGTGTCCACCATCAAGAAATTTGGCACTCTGAAACATCGACTGGTGTTTAAAGTAGCCGTTACGCCAGTCGATGAAGATCATTTGGAGCATTTTAAATCGGCCATCAACCAAATTCTAAGGGATGTGCTAAGCCGAGCACGACCAAATGATAAAGTAGGGGCCACATTTGAGTTTGATAGTTTCAAACAAAAACTTCCCGGCTACATGAGCCTCAGGCGCTCTGATGAAATCACCTTCAATGATGTCTGGGGCATTTTAGAATCGATTTTACAGAGCGATCCTGAAGCCCTGAGTTCGGACACCTTCAGACTAATAGCTACAATCGTAACACCACCAGCCGGACAAGGTCGCTGTCGTAACGGCACGTACAGCACCTTTGCCGAAGAGTGTAGCCGTCGCAGAGGGATTGTCACGATTAACAACACCACCAGTGACAATCTATGCCTACCCAGGGCTTTGGTCGTAGGCAGGGCTCACGCAGATAACAGTGCTGATTACAAGAAGACCCGTGATAATCAGACAGTGCAAAAGATAAAGGCCGAGGAAATGATGCGAGCTGCTGGAGTAGCTTTCATTCCACCGGAGGGAGCCGGGGTCAATGAATTAAGGTTGTTCCAGCAGTTCCTGGCCCCCAACTACAAGATAGTAGTGTATAGCTACGGCTCGAAAGGGCGTTCACTTATCTTTGAGGGGGTCGTTGATAATGATGCCGCAACAAAGAACATCAAGTTGTTGTATCACGAGCATCATTATAACGTCATAACATCGTTGACCTCAGCCTTTGTCTGCCGTTATTTCTGTGAGCACTGTCATGTACCGTATAACAACAAGAGAGATCACCGGTGTGAAAAGTCCTGCGTAGGCTGTGGTAGCTCTCCGCCCTGCGAAAGAACAGCGCAGCTGATTAGGTGTCCGGACTGCAGGCGAGACTTTAAAAGTCAAGCCTGCTTTAACATCCATCAGGAGGGCAACATGTGCCTGGAAGTTAAAAAATGCGAGGGATGTTTCAAAACCATCAACATCAAGACCCGGAAGCAGGCTCACGTGTGCGGGGAGATCTATTGTAAGATCTGTCAGAGTCATAAACCCGAAAACCATTTCTGTCACATACAGCCGGCCGGGCCTAGGAACATAAAGCAAGACACCTTGTTTGTGTTCTTCGACCTGGAGACCCGGCAAGAGAAAGAAATTGCGCCCGGCGTCAACCTCCACGAGCCGAATCTATGTGTTTTCCAGCAAGTCTGTTCTGAGTGTTACAACAATGACTCATCATCAACTGCTACCAGTTGTGTAAGATGTGGTTTGCGAGAACAGATCTTGCGAGGAAAATGCATCGATCGGCTTTTGAACTATCTACTAGACTCGCGGAAATTATTCAAAAAGGTTGTAGCAGTTGCCCATAACGGGCAAGCTTTCGATACGCAATTTATTCTAAATTATCTTATAACCAACACCTCATTACACCCGGAACTCATTATGCGCGGTTCAAAAATTCTGCTGCTGCAACTAGATAATCTAAAGATTATCGACTCGCTCAACTTTTTCCCCATGGCTCTGGCTGACTTGCCTAAAGCGTTCGATCTACCGGTTCCCAAGGGATACTTCCCGCACCTCTTTAACACCGAGGCGAATGCCCATTACGTGGGTCCTCTTCCGGACATCAAATTTTACAGCCCCGACACCATGAAACCCCAGGCTCGTAAAGCGTTCCTAAAGTGGTACGAGGCGAACAGGGACGGGATCACGGAGTTCGACATGCAACGTGACCTGGTCGAATATTGTCGAACAGACGTCGATATTTTGAAGAGAGCCTGTATCCACTTTAGGAATCTCTTTATTGAGGAATGCGACGTTGACCCGTTCACGGAAGCCATCACCATCGCCTCTGCCTGCAATCTCATGTTCCGGAGGAAATTCCTCAAAGAAAGCACCATTGGACTGATACCAAAGGGTGGTTATAGACGCGCAGATAACCAGTCTAAGGTAGCTCTCCAATGGCTGTTGCTGGAAGAACAGCAAAGAGGTGTTGAGATTCAACACGTCGGCAGGCAGAGAGAAGCTATCGTGGGCGGGTTAAAGGTTGACGGGCTGTATGGTAATACCATATTTCAATTTCACGGGTGTTACTTCCATGGATGTCCCACCTGCTTCACTACCCGTCGCAACGAGCCTCTACACGACGATCCTAGCGACACCATGGATATGAGGCTCGAGAAGACCCGAGCCACAACAGAGAAGTTAAAGTCGCTAGGATACGAGGTTGTTGAACAGTGGGAATGTCGCTTCCGAAGGCAGTTAACACCCGAATTCAGACAGCAGGTTGAGAAACATCCCTTGTTAGTAAACACGCCCTTAAACCCGAGAGAGGCATTTTACGGCGGCCGTACAGGGGCAGCAAAATTAAATAGAGTTGCAAAAGACGGGGAAAAGATCCGGTATGTAGATGTATGCTCCCTTTATCCTTGGGTATGCAAGTACGCCAAATTCCCAGTTGGCCATCCAGAAGTTTACGTAGGCAAGGCGGCTTGTGAAAATCTAATCAGGGATAAAGGGGGCCTGGAAAACATCAACGGCGTGGTAAAATGTACAATGTTACCGCCACAAGATCTATACCATCCGGTCTTACCCGTCAAGATGCACCAAAAGCTGCTGTTCCCTCTATGTCGCACTTGCGCCGAAGAATTGAACCAGGTCGAATGTCAGCACGGCGTAGAGGACCGAGTCATCAACGGAACCTGGGTCTTGGACGAACTGGTAATGGCCATACGAAAGGGTTACATCGTGCAGGACATACAAGAGATCTGGTCGTACGATGTAACCCAGTACAACAAAGCGTCCAAGACCGGGGGACTGTTTTCGGGTTTCATCGACAAGTTCCTGAAGATGAAGCAGGAAGCCAGCGGTTGGCCATCTTCAATAACTGCCAACAACAACGGCGCGGATGGTATCGATGGAGCCCGGAAACAGTACGTTGATGACTACTTCGAGAACGAGGGAGTTTCCTTGGATTCGTTGAAGATCGTCAAGAACCCTGGTTTGAGATCGTTGGCCAAACTGATGCTGAATTCCTTCTGGGGTAAGTTATAATAACCTTATGTAGTTTTCTTTACTTAATATTTTTTTTTTGTATTCTAGGGAAATTTGGTCAGCGTGAGAACCAGGCGAAAACAGCCATAATCAGCGAGTCCAAGGAGTTTTTCGACCTGTTGTCCAGCCCAGGCGTAGAAGTTAATCATGTGCAGGAAATAAATGACGAGGTGATTGCGGTTAACTGGCAGCATAAAGAGGAAGCAGCAGATCCTCTGTCGTCAGTTAACGTGGTCATCGCGGCATTTGTCACTGCACAGGCCCGTCTTAAGCTGTATTCCTATTTGGATCAGCTAGGAGAGAGAGTATTATACTATGACACAGGTAAGTCATTCAGTACTATCAAACATCAACACCGTTTATATTAGAGTTAATTTTTTTTTTTCGTTGTTTCAGATTCCGTAATATACGTTTCGAAGCCGGGCGACTTCGAGCTACCAACAGGAAGCTTCCTGGGCGACCTCACAGACGAGCTCGAAGAGTACGGTCCCGGATCGTATATTATAGAGTTTGTGTCAGGCGGGCCGAAGAACTACGCCTACAAAGTTTATTCACCGACCACGGGACAGATACACGTGGTCGTCAAGGTCAAGGGCATCACCCTAAACCACGCCGCGACTAAAAAAATAAACTTTGAGTCCATGCTTAGACTGCTGGAAGGTATGGACGAAAAGATTATTGTAGAGTCCAACAACATCCGGCGTACGGCTGACCATCAGCTTGTAACGCGAGCGGAATCAAAAGTCTATAAGATAACGTTCGCGAAGAGACGCCGTATAGAAGATTTTGATTCCGTTCCGTTCGGCTACAACAACAACAAGCGACCACGTGTATAAACAATAAAGCCCCTCTTGTATATATGTAAGTGTATAGTAGTATAGTTGTATTTTTAAGTTTTGTAAAATTTGTATAGGTAGTATTATATTTAGATCTTAAGTAGTAAAATATTATCATAACGTATATAATTATTATACAGTTCAATCGTTGTAGTAATAGATATGTGTATAGTAGTAGTATAGTTGTATTTTTAAGTTTTGTAAATTTTTGTATAGGTAGTATCATATCTAACTCTTAAGTAGCAAAATATTTGTATAGTAATAAGTACATGTACAGTTCAACTGTAGTAGCAGTAGTCGGGGGTTATGTTAATCACAAGAGATCGACCTTCGGCTTGATGTAATTATTATTATAAGTGATGATGATGATGATGATGTCTAGGTTTATACTTTGTGTATACTATATTCGAAATTATTTAAGAATGTAATAATTAGGTAATTAGTTGTTGTTGTAAATTGTTCAATCATCTTTTGTCAGTATAGTGTAGTTATAATAAGAATAAGGATAATTGAATATAGTTAATAATAAGTGAAGCTGACAAGAGTTATACCTTATGTACAGTAATTATTAAAAAAGATGGTGAAACTTAAGGGTGATTGAATGTAAATCACAAGAGGATACTCAGGGGAACATACTCATGAAATAGATCTGATAAACGCGATTTTGTTCTTTTCAATTATGTAGTAGTAGTAGTAGTAGATCAAGACATTGATGAAAAGAATATTTGGCATAACAAAGCGTACAAAGCATTCAATAGGATGTTTCATGAAAAAACGAGTATGTCTTCATGGTTATCCGAGCAGATTTCAACCTAATAATAATTGTTTAGTTATTTTGATTATTGTCTAGTTGTTTAATAATTTTAAGAAACATTGTCGTCGTAGAATAAAAGATGTTCTATCATGGTTATCCGAGAACAGATAGTTGTTTAGTTATTTAATTATTGTTGTTTTGTTGATGTTCAATAAAAATTTTGAGAAATATTGTCATAGAATAAAAAAGATTAATGTTTTATATGTGTGTATTATTACTATTCTCACCCATCTGTACCAAGGTATGAAAAAGGTGATAGCTATAACTGAGAGAGAGAGAGAATGAGGTAATTACCTACGAACACCTGCCTGTGATGATGATGACATGTCAGCGACAGGATGAAACTTGTCTGCCAGCGATGCCTGCCTGTTTACCGTATGCGTGTTACTGAGCATGCGCTGGATCTAGGTAAGTATAGGTGACTATATAAAGCCGACCGTTGTTAGCGTGTAGCAGTAGACAGTACGTGTGCAAGAGCAGCAGCAGCAGCAACAGCAATTACGATGATGGCTAGCAGTCCTAATTATTGTTATGATAACTGTGAGAGCGAACCTCTTCAAATAGGTAAGTTATTGTTGTTTATAAAACTTCTACTATAAGTTTGTATGCTAATTTGTGTCTATTTTGTTACTTCTTTAGATGAAGAAGGTTCGGATGTTGCAGATCATGCATCATCATCATCAACAGCAAGTACCTACAACGACGACGGTCAAGCCTGGAACAACGAAGTCGAAGAAACAGGTAAGATGTTTAAGACTTTTGTGTGTGTGTGTTTATGCTTATATTAATCGATTATTGTATTATTATTGTTTAGCGTTCCTGTCGCAACAGCAGCCTCTATACTACGCTGATGACGCTGTAGCAGCATCAGTAAACTTTACCATCATAGATACACCGGTAGCAGCAGCTAAACGTGAAGTACGTGTTCAGCTGCTCGGGGCTGTCCAGTATCCGTTGTATGTTACGAGACCTCCAGGGGAAAAAGAAAACTACGATCATATACACAACATCCAAGTAGGACTTATTCCGCCCGATGACGACGACCAGGGAGAATTTACCGTGGTAGTGAAGCTCGAGTGCGTGAATAGCATATGTGAGTATGGTGAATTGGTGTTGTCGGAACGGGACTGGTTCGAGCTGTATGATATACGAGTCGAGGCACTGTTTAAAAATTTCTTTCATGGTTGCTGCTGTTGCAACAAGGACAACAGTGCAACAGTGTACTACATTGCGATAAACATTTGAAATTCCATCTATGTGACAATTTATACATCGAGATTATTCACAACGAGTTTTTCGGCAACAGGGTTGCCATACATGATACACAGCGGACTATAACCTTAAAAGATTACGAGTTTCAGTCTATACTGCATTTAGCACCGTTGATCAATCATCATGCTCGAACGTTACGTCACCTCGACTTTTCACGTTTCTACCACGCAAACATAGAGAACGTAGCAGAAGGTCAACTGAGACGCCATGAAGACGCCTATAAATCGCTCCCGACATCCGATTCAATTTTATTCACGTCCGAACTGTTATGCGGTTACTACTCAGCTACCAGTTTAATAGACAACACAGCAGCAGCAGCAATTGGTGGTGGATTGAACTCGTTCATTTTATTAGAAATAATAAAACATTATCCGCAAAAGTTTATCGATGCCGTACGTACACGACTGCAATCATATCAGCAACAGCAGCAGTCGGAGACGTCAACGACAACAACGTTTGCACCGTCGTATTAAGAACACCATGGCGGAAATAAACTATCTTAGAAATAGGCTGCAAAAATATTTGAACAATTTGCAAGTGTTACGCGATGATCTCAACTCATACTGTGTAATGAATAATTTGTCAAATCATATGTTACAATTGTCCATTAAATATCAAAATAAATAATATGTATAAACATTGTTGTTGTTGTTTCATTTACTAGCACAAGGTGAAGGGGTTGACTATATAAAAAGGTAGATCGTTGTCATCAGCGAGAGAGTACATGAATAAAAGCCGAAGATTTCCGACGGCGAACATCCTAAGCTACAAATCCGGTAAGTAGTCATACTATGAGAGAGAGAGAAAGAGCTTCAGCTTAGTGAAAGGATCCAATCCCAGAGTTAGCGCTAAAATTCAAATCTGGTAAGATGGTTGCTTTAAGAATGACAGATTTAAATGACATATGCAAAAAAAAATGACAAATTCAAAATGACAGATTTAAATGACAGATGCAAAAATGACAAATTTAAAATGACAGAAGCAAAATTGACAGATTTAAAATGACAGATGTAAAAACGACAGCAGTAAAATTGACAGATTTAAAAATGACATATGCAAAAATGACAAATATTTAAAATTGACCGATTCAAATTTAGCGCGCGCGCGCGCACGCAAGATGCTGTGATATAAAATGGTTGCCTCTCTGTAGTAGTAGTAGTAATACAGATTTCTTCTTCTTCTTCATGACACGCCACCTAGTAGTAGTACACAACGCATCGATAATACAGATCCCTTCATGACGCCCTCTCTTAGCAATACACACTAATTGTAGCATTACGCCCTCTATTGGTAGCACTCAGTTTGCCGGTAATACAGATACCCGTAATGGCGGCGGCGGCGGGCGTGGTAGCCTGGCGCCAGGGCGTGGTAGAATGGAGCCAGACGTTCCAAAATGGCTGCCTTCATCCAATCAGAAGCAAGGGAGGAGCTACAGGGGTGGGGGTTAACCAATCAGAGAGAAGTAGGCGGGGAAATCCAAGATGGCGGCGACCAATCAGAAACAAGGGGAGGAGCTACAGGAGTGGGGGTAGCCAATCACAGGCGAGGGGAGGAGCCATGCCATTGGCATGCCACATGGCATGTCAATTTCTGTCTGGGCCAGGTGGCCCAATACCTACTATCATCTGATTGTTAATATGTGATCAATCGTCAAATTAGATGGATTAAATTCTAGTGTTAACCATTTAGGTAAACCTTTTTTTTTATTTTATATCACAATGTGCTAAATTCTCATAAAATCCTTTTCTATTTTAGGTAACATTTTCCCTATCAGTTACCTTGAAGGAATTGTGTAATAAAAGACCTTTCAGTTTATCGAAAGGTAAAATTTTGTTTAAATATTTAAAATTACTGTCATATACTGATTTATTTGTAGGTCTTTTATTTTTCTTTTGGGTTTCGTTACTCGTCGTTGTCTTTTTCCTGTTCCTGCCCCTTTGACTTTGGGTCGAGTTTAATTTGAAGGTCTTCCCCTTTGGGTTCGTACCTGCATACATACGTACAGGATTTATGTAACAAGATAAGAAGATACCGAAGGGTGAAACGAAAACCCCTAAGCAAGGCTTTAAAACTGTACCGTATCATCCGAGGGTGATCGAATGGTGGGATGTTTGTTTCAAACTGTATGTATATATATTGTGTCATTTTATGTATGTGTCTATATATTTATAAAGCGTTTATATAATTTATTTATTCATGCATGTTAGTTTTAAATACTAGTTAGTTTAAATACGAGATCTCGAGTAGTGAAATTATCATAGGGTAGTGTGTAAGATTTACAACCACTGTGATACAAATCACCATTCTGTTAATTTTACTATACATTAAAATCCTTAATCAGTATAATTACCGTTCACAATTTGCATTAAACAATAAAGCCCTACTTAGAAAGTTTACATTTCACTACGTTTGTGTTTTATTTATTACTATTTATTCATTGTGTGGTTTTAATATTGCTTTCCAGCTCGTCAACTGTAAGTGTATATGCACCGTGCGACCAAAATTGTGGAAGTTGCCTATATCTTAGTAAAAGATCTATTTCTTCGTTTATCTAATAAGTTTGAAGCTTTAGTAAGGAGAATTGTTTTAAAACGAAGTGGCGCTTGTTTTCCTATCTTGTATATCTTGTATTACCCCGACCCTCTCCGACTTATTAGTCGGCAAAAACTATAGCAGTGTTATTTCGGTAAAGCTGATACTTCCAGCACAGCTATATTTTGGTAGATTTGGTATTTATCTATATAAAAATAGCCTTTGTGATTCTGTAGGCTAGAACCTACCTTACTCTTATCTTATCTTTGATTGTGTTTGTCTTCTATTTAATTCATAGTAATTAAAGACTTAGCTTTACATAACCAATATATGTATGAAAAAGTTTTATAGAAATATGTAACTACATAATATAAAATTAAATTATCAAATGATGCAGAAATGATGCTTAATGTTGATGACGGTGTCTAAGTGTAATCACAGCAAAAGACATACAGCATATCCACCCGTGTGTTGGCACTTTAAAGTCGTTAAGCTCACTTCAAATATTACGCCCACAAACGACAGTTCGCCGAGGCTTGTCGATCGTCATCGTCTGCGTATGCAGCAGTAAACAACAAGTAGGGACGTATTAAATACACTTACTATTATTCTGACAGTATATTTAGTAAAAACTGAAAACTCTTGTTATAATGGTATTAAAAGAGGAAATTAGAATTGTGTGTAAGAACAAAATTAATTGATGCCTTTGAACAATTAGTTTATTAACCTAAATAGATACTTACATAATTCATCATTTACAAAACTAAAGCTTGTTCGTATTGTGTTTTTAAAATTTTTTTATTATTATTGTAAAGTTATTGATTTGAAAATAAAACAGAGTACATTTAGATTTGTGAACGTGTACAAATTTCTTTTTATTTTATCATTATAGAGATTTTCTTATTTTATTTGTTAAACATTCATTTCATACGATACGGGGCCACTACACAACGCACAACTAAAGTTATACGGCTCTACGTGATGTATATACTGATGTATTCACCTGCGTGTATCAAGCATGACTGCTGTCTACGTCCCGAATTGCAGCTTTCAATATATGCAAGCCTGAGCCTACTGGTTGTTATTATACTGTGGTGTAGCTCAGCAATCACCACCCAATTAGCTGATTGTGAGTTTTCGGACGAAATTCTTCTTTTATAAGAATAATTTTTAGTAGTCTTAAAGTACTTATATATCTTTTCCTTTATTTGACTTTTAATTTATGCCCTTTAGTGGATTTAATTTCTAAGGTGTAGAACTCAATGATACACCTTGTAAAAATTAAAACTTTAACCGTTGTTGGATCTAGTAGCAGTTCATTTCTGTCTGATAGATGCACCCTAGCACTGTAACCTCCCCCCTACATATTTACTAGATTATGAACGTTGGGATTCTTACTTCTTCCTGAAAATGAAATTGCGTTGTAGAAAACTTTATTTCCAGCCTCTGAAGGAAGTAAAGGCGAAAACTGTGGGCCCGTTGGAAACCTTGACAGATTAGTTCCAACGGTTCCGATCACTGTTTTAATCAATCACACAGCGGTGTGTAGCTAGGAGCGCAGACTATATTGATGGAAATACAATTAAACTGTTGCACTCCTTAATAAATTTCATTTATTACACCAACCTGGTTATTTAATAACCAGACTGTTCTTAGTTCTGGAGTTGTGTAGAAGATGTGTTAGATGCAGCATACCAAGGCTTCAAAGATTTCTGATTTCTACGTTGCAAAGTTTCAAATACTCAAAAGAAACTCAAGAATTCAAAAATCTCATTAACAAGAATTTATGGGCTTTCAAACATTATTAATTAGGTAGTGCTTACAGTGTTAGAGATTTGGAGCTACAAAATTTTGGTATTGTAATTCTTCAGAGCTTTGGAGTGTTTTGAGAAGTTTTTTGTGCTGTTAGGGCTATTGCTGCTGTCATAATTGCATTTTAATTTTGAATTTGGTCCAATCTTCACGGTAACAATTGCCCGGTCAATTATTTCCCACGAAATTGTATAAATTATATTCAATGCTAAATCGATATTAAAATAAATTTAATTTATTTTGAGATTTCAAGTTTTGTTTAATTTTAAATACTGAGTGTCAGATTCTCACATTTTCAAGGTTACTTAAACCTAAAAATTTAGGTTTAGAGGAAGGATACTGCTTTACTTATTTAGGTGAAAATGCTAATTACTCTTATTTTTCTCAGTTATGGAAAATTCGTTAGAGTTACAGGTTTTCAAACAGAGGAGTACTTGTAGATATTTCGAGTACCTATTCAACAGAACTTCTACGTTTTATTGTTGACCTTGCAAATAATTCGAGAGTTTTGTAACTTCCAAGTATTTTAACAATGAAAAGATTACTTTTTTGGCGTAAGTTTGGGTTTTTTTTGTGATTTTGAATCATTAAAATTCGTTGAGTTTTTTGAATTGTAATGACAAGGAAGCTTAAAATTAAAAAATAATTCTGAGCTTAAAAGATTAAGGGCCGGATTATAAAACTTTTTACTTCCTAGATAAAATTTACTTTGAGAGTAAATTCATTTGTTCTGTCAATTTCATATCCAAATTGACAGAATAAATTAATTTACTCTCAAAGTAAATTTTATCTAGGAAGTAAAAAGTTTTATAATACCGGCCCTTAGACATTTTTATAAATTTTTAACGTCATAATTTTTTGAGATTCATAGAATCAATGATTTAGGAAATCGATGTTAGGGGCTATGGCTATTTGAATTTTAACTTTAATTAACATGTTGTAGGCAGAATCCTTGTTAGGTGTTACACAAACCAGGGGAAATAAGAGACAAACCGCTTTTCTCAAATTTTATTTAACCGGAAAAGTAATTGACACTATTAAACTTGTTGTATAATTACCAGAACTAAATTAACTTAAGGCTCAAATTACACTTTGGAAAGTACGGAAGGTAAATCTGCATATAATTTGAAAATTTGAATTTAACAAATTTTCAACTTCGAATATAATAACCACCACTAAGTTGGATTTTAACGGTACGGTAAATCTCTTTGGAATTCTTACTTAATTCGAATTGGTTCAAATTTAACAAAAATCTATAACTTTAAAGTTTAACCATTTCCACAAAATTGACTTAAACGAGTGTGAGGTTGCACCGTAACGCTGTATCTGGCGGACTCTGGTTCCGTTCTTGCTACCAACCACTCGATTTCCCCACATTCTGAATTTCGCAAGACAAACAATAAAGACCCTTGGGCATAGATTAAACAATCCATCGAAATTTCTCTAACATTGGAGCATTCTGCTTATGTCACGGTTCACCAATGATAAATAAACATTTTTAAATATTTTTATTTTGACCTAAATAAATTCTTAGAATAAAACATGTTTGGTCTCAATAAAAAAATTTCTCAGGCTATCAAATTTGTATTTGTCAAATGGGATCATAAATAAATCGAAAAATATTTAAATTTATTTTTTAACGACAAGGCATAAATTCGAAATATTGTAATACAAAGTTTGTATTAAGTTTATTAAAAAGCGTGAGAAATAAATTTGGAACTTTATAATACAGGATCGTATTAAATTAAATCCCAAACATTTCCAGTTTGTCAGCCAAGAAACTCCGTTACAGCGCAAAAAATGAAACCTCAATCCAACCCTTATTTAATGAAAGTTACCCTCAGATTATTAATTCAAAATAGATTAGGTATTGAATAGACTTGTAAACTAAAAAGTTTATTTTTGGAGAAAACCAGTCTACCGCTTCTAACTATGTTTCTACTTGTTTCGATAGACCCCAGCATTTATAAACTTCAGCATTTTGCAGTAGAATTGGAACCAGCTGCAACATAAGTGAAGAAGATGTCAATCGGGTCCGTTAACTTAGTTAATGTATCCTCAATTGGTTGTTAACAGTCTAGGAGTTTGAATGGTGTCCAGTAGGGCAAGATTTAAAAAACGCACATTAACTAGCTGCATAGTTCCCATAGATCTTATTTGAAAAAAAAGAAAATTGGAAATTCCTTGCTACTATAATATACCAAACAAAGATAAAAGTTTATAGTTTAGATGTCATATTTATAAATAGAAAAACACAATATTTAGATTACTTACATAACTATATAAGTAGTGTAAGTGAATAGGTAGTAAATAGTTAAGTATCTTAATATTCTGGAAAGATTAATTGTTCGCTATAAATCAAACACATCAAATCACAAGACGAAATGGCTATTCAACTGTTTACATATCTACTATGTATGTACTACATACATATTTATGTACATCATATACACAATGAAAAAAGTACTATCATCAAAACAAGAAATAAACCACTATTGTAATAGTTTTATCAGAAAAACTAATTTTGGAGAAATAAACTTAAATTTTATCTAAATTAACTATTTGTTGATACTGAACATAATTATGTAATTTTAATATACGATCAGTTTAAGGCAATGACAAACATTTTTTATTAAACAAAATAAAAGACTGGGATTAAGTATTACTATATAAGACGGATATTATTTTCAGTATAAAAGTTCCATCGATGAAATTACATTTCAAAGGTAATTCTCAGTTCTGATAATCATGTCCAAGATAGTAAATATTGTGCTCCTTTTTGTTTTGGTGGCTGTAGGTAAGTAACACTTTAAGCTCAAAATATCTTATTTTAAGCTATTAAGGATCTTAAGGAGTAACACTGTTAAAGCTACCTAAGGTTCTTCTCACATATCGGTGTGTAACTCTGTAATGTGCTATTCTGGTAGGAAAATCTTGCACGATTTTTTCCCTTTGTAAGCGATCTCGCATCCAGTGGCATGTACTTATGACAAATTATCATGTTTCTTTTAATGACATATGTTATAAAATATAATTTAATAAAATACGTAGTTTTTAAATCAAAATGATGCATTTTGGTATAAATTCTTCTTCAAAATAAACATTTTTTATATTAATAATAAAATCAACTAATATTATTTTATTTTCATTGTACCAGTTATTTTTGAGGTGCCTATGATATTGTGTCGAAGTTGTGTCAGTCATGAAATGTTTTTCTTACTCACCTAAACTTGAAGAAAAATCAGCCTATTTTATAAAAATTGTGCGACATTTTCCTGCCGGGATAGTACGTAAAACTTGTCGAGTACGAGTAGAAGTAAAGGGGTGTACTGTTGTATTTCTCAGGTTTCCTCCTTTCAGTAGTGTTAGTTTAATTTTAGGATAATAAACACTATTAAATCTATAATATATTTTATTTAATACTTATTATTATGATTGAAATAGAAAATGAATTTTGAGTTATTCTCAGGACTGGTGGCAATCAACTGCCTACAAAAGTGATCTATGCATTGAAAAGAAAGTTATTATTAATTAGTTTACAGTTCAACGTTCATTAAGGAAATTTTCTAAATACAATATGCTGTCTGTAAATATAAATATTATTTAAAAGTTAATATCAATTATGTTTATCTAACATTAAATGGAAATTCTGTGATTCATTGTATGGCAATCATAAATAGTTTTAAATAGGTCAATGATAAACAATTTATAATTGATTGTAAATGAAATGAACTAATGATTAAATGCTATAATAGGTGAACAGGTGATATATGTAATGCTAATCTTAATGAAGTATGAATGTTAATAATATTAAAAGAAATTAATAAAACAATATAATAATTATAACTACGGAAATAGTGTGTATCTAACAGTACACTTTGAATAACTGTTTATCGTTCTATGTCGAAATAATTCTTTTTAGAGCGATAAACAGATCTAGAAAAAGCTACGGTTTTAGGTCATAATTAAGTGCATTTTTACGATAACCGTCAAATTAGGCTAATTAAAAATCCAAATTAGATATCTCGCTTTCAGATACGTGTAAAACCAAATTTCGTATGGAAAAGATAGGTAACAATTGAGAAATACGCAACTTCCAATGCATACATGGCATTCAATAAAATAAATTCGACTTACATTCAGGCTACACTTCATAATCTACTCTTATAAATATAGAAATTTATGTTCATACGTATTTGCGATCTCCAGTTACATATTGTCAAAAAAATGTATAAAAAGGTATCAAATAGGCACGAAATGCCTAATTTGACCTTGATACAATTTTACGTATTTGTTCCATGCCTTTAGGGTGGATAACATTCTTTTTAATACAAACTATTTATAGATTGGTACAACTAACGTCACTTCTATGTTTAATAGATTTTCCTACTGGACAAAGTCAGCTATTTGGTTTGTCGCCCGCAGCAGTCGTTGGCGATCTTCCAGACACGATAGTCAACAATATCCTAACTATATTAATAAATGGAACCGTCCAAACAACAGGAACTTGCTCGGACACCTACGATGCATCACAAGTGCAATTTTGGTTATACACCAGACAAAATCGAGAAAATGCTATCATTTTAACTTCAACAGACCAAATCGATTATACTAAGCCTATTAAAATACTACTTCATGGATGGGGTGGTAATGCAGATATGGATGCAATACATGTCATTAAAGAAGCCTATCTCACTCGATACGATTGTAATGTAATATCAGTTGAGTATTCAATTTATGCTGGAGGTGATTATCAAACGGCATTTTGTCACGTTCCAGCAGTTGCAACTGTCTTTGCTAACTTTATCTGTAGTTTAGCTACACTCATTGCAATCAGTACTGTACATATAGTTGGTCATTCATTGGGAGCCCAAGTAGCGGGAGTCACAGGTTATAAAGTTCAGTTACAATGTAGCGCAACAATTGGAAGAATCACCGGTCTGGATCCAGCTGGGCCTCTATTTCAAAATATTGTGAGACCTAACAGACTGGATAGCACTGATGGAACGTTTGTTGACGTAATTCATACAAATCAAGGAGAAGCTGGATATATTGGAGACTGTGGTACAACTGACTTTTTTCCTAACTGTGGTTACTTCCAACCAGGTTGTCTTCTTGTGGGGCCCATTACACTTGCAAATATTGCCTATCAATCCTTAGCAGTTGGTAAGTTGTTATGCAGATAAATTTAAAAAAAACTTAGTTCACTTAGTAGTTTAGTAGTACACCAACCTCTTTGTTACAGTTTCTTGCAGTCATATGCGTAGTTGTTACATATTTGCTGAAAGCATAAACAGCAACATTTTTTATTCAACCAGTTGTGCTGGGTGTGGAACACCTGTTTGTTTACCAGAATCGCTAATTCCTTTCAGTAATCCAACGTATACTTACATGGGGGAAAGCTGTAGGTCGCCACCACCACCACCAGACAGAGAATTTGTTTGTACCACAAATTGAAATTCGCCAAATGGTCAAGGACCTTTAGGGCCGCTCAACTAATCTAACAATATATTCATAGTATATATATATATATATATATATATATATATATATATATATATATATATATATATATATATATATATATATATATATATATATATATATATATATATATATATATATATATATATATATATATATATATATATATATATATATATATATATATATATATATATATATATATATATATATATATATATATACTTTTATATGTAGTGTATATAATAGCCTTTTGTAAATAAAATATATCTAGAGAAATAAACTATTTTTTTTCTTTTTTCTTGTAATACATACGGCAACATCGACCAACTACGTGCACCCTTCACTCCAAGTGCAAACAAGATTTAAAATTTATTCTAATTCTACGTTCCACATTCTTATTCTTATTTACATATTGTGATGATTTTCCTCATTATTTGAAAATCATGAGTTTATAATTTGGTTACCCATGTAAAAACGATTCTGGTTTGGATTAATTTTATTTATTACATGCATATGTTAAAACAATTTTATCAGGAATACTACTTTGGGATTTATAGGATTATCACTTTCAGTTAAATATGAAAAGGAAAATGTATCAGTGATAAATGTTTACAAGACATTGCAAATATAATCAACAACAATACAGAAATAGTCTTGACGACCATAAACAATTAGTCGGTAATACAATTGATAAATAGACAATAATAAAATTACCGAGCTACATAAATAATGAGCAAGGCTAGGCTATTTAAAATAAAAAAATATAAACTATCAAAATACATGTAAGATAATTGCATAAAAAACAATATATAAGGTTTCCAGGGGTTTTCTGGGGAAATAAGAATAACATAAAAAAGAAAGATGGTTGTAAAATTTTTATGAATAGAAAAATGATAAGAAATGTAATGTTGTACAAAGAAGACAATAAATAAAATATACAAGAAGTTATCCTGAGTTAATAGTATTTTTATTAATTGTAATTATAATAATAAAGTTAAGAAAGAAGTACAGAAGAAGAATATTATAAATACTAAATACACAGTTTCATGGAAGACACCAGTAGCGGAAGAAAAGGAAGTTGACATCACCCAGTTCAAATATGGACAGGTATACAGTTGGTGGACCATTAGAACCATTAGCAGCCGAAAGAAAGTTCTTGAAGGACGTAGGACCTGATAGCATATCACTAGAAAGGAAAAATTGATGTGTATTACAAAATAAGTTAGGTGGAAGTGAATATGAAAATATTAAGGTATATATTGTTCCTCAATAATTAAAGCTATATACATATTTCAAGGAAATAAAAATAAAAGCAAAATTAAAGATTACATAAACTTACCTGAGGGTTGTGGTGTTGATTTGTAAAGCTGTTGGTGATCATCCCATAACCTGAAAATTAAAATATATCTATTTAAATAAAGAAATTTAATTATTAAAGTCATAAATATAAATATAAACTTACCTGATCAAAGTCGTCGTGTGGGTTTTGTAAGTGAGGTTAAATATCATTTTAAACAGATGTCACAGTAAACAATACATAATGAAAAAGGTTTCCCATTTATTAAATGTTCTTGTTTCATATTATAAAAATATCATTGTATAAAATCCCAAAACTGCAAAACACTGAATTCTTTAAAGGAACCCATATAGGAGTTCAGTATTCGTCTCATAATTAAAGCAGAGTAAAATAATAACGACCCTGAGATAAATAATAAAATTCTTTTATTATGTGATTGTAGGTAAACGAAAATCAAAGTGAAAATTAAATAATAATAAATTATTATATCATCACATAATAATTTATGACGCCCAACGTGTCTGGCTAGTTTAAAAAGAACACATAAAAATTTATGGCCTCCAACGTAAGTGGCAACTTTCACATCTACTTTTACTAGTCATTTACAACATATCTGGTGAGTTGCAACAGATTTATATCAATAAAGAAGTTAACACCTATTGAGGTTAAAAATTTTAAACGTCAGGTAAAACTGTCATAAAATTTAAATATCATAAAACTTTTGCTGGGGCTGATTTTATAAAAACAAGTTGGAAATACTAACAAAAAAATAAATAAAAAAAGAAAGGTATTGTCATATTTTTTTTCTTTGTTTGTGTGTTTTTTTTATTATTTCAGCGAAGATGGAAGGAGATTCAAGAATGGTGAGAAGATCGGGAAAGAAGTATGAGGAGCGAACCACAAGAGAGAAGGAACAAAACGAGAGTACAGAAGAAGATAGCACACCAATGGAACATGAAAGCGATATTGAAGAAGAAATTATACCAATACTGCAGGAAGAGCAAAGTATTTCAACAGTAGAAACACAGGTAAATGAAGAAGAAAAAGAAAAAACAGGGGTAACGCTTGAGGACCTAATGAAAATATTAGTAGAAACTAAACAAGATGGTGAAAAGAACAGGAAAGAAAGAGAACAAGGCATGCAAAATTTGGAAAAGAAGATAACAAAGGAACTTCAAGAAAGTAAAACAGAACTAAAGAAAAACAAACAAGAATTAGTAGAAAAAATTGAAGTGAATAACAAAACACTAGAAGACAAGATTGAAGGAACTAACAAAGCCATCGAAGGTATAAAAGAAAAATTTGAAGTACACAATAGAAAAATGGAAGAAAATTTTAAAAGATTTAAAGAAGAGAGTTTACAGATAATGGAAGAAAAACTGAAAATTCATAAGGAAGAGGTGAAAAATGAAGTTCAAATAATACTACAAGAGAATACGACAGAAATGGAAAGAAAAGTGGTGGAAGTAAGAAAAGAAATCATAGAAGTGGGGAAGAAAACAGAAGAAAATCACAAGAATAATATAGAGATAATCAGAAGAGGTCAGGAAGAAGAAATAAGAAGTAAAAATCAAATGGAAGAAAAACTAAAAGATGTGCAAAAAGAAGTTAATACAAGAGTTGACCACATCACTGAAGACATTAACATGAATTTTGGAAATATTGATCGGAGTATTAATCAAATACAAGAAAAGGTGAGTAGTTTAGAAAACAACAACACTTATAGGTTGAATAACAATATGAGATATGGACCCGATGCTTTACCAAAATTTGAAGGAAGAAGAGGAGAGCAACCCATGGTATTTCTTACAAAATTAGATGAAATTATAAAACATGAGAAATCAGAAGACAACAGAAGACAAATTATAAACATGGTTATGATAGGGAATGCAGATAATTGGCATAGTGTCATCAAACAAAATTACAAAACGTATGAGGAATTCAGAAATTTATTTATAAGTCAATATTGGGGAAATGCTCAACAGGCCAGCGTTAGAACTAATTTAACTACAGGGAGATATGATAAACTAAAAGAATCTAGAGAAAATTATATTATTAATAAATATAATCAAGTGCAATATCTTATACCAAAAATAGGTGAAGAAGAAATTATACAACATTTATCCAGACATCTTGAAAGTGAAATATCGAGAGCAGTGGCAGTACAAAATGTTAAAAAACTTAAAGACTTTTTGGAAATAGTTAGAAATTATGATTTGGCAACATATTATGAAAAAGAAAGGTTGGAGGGTGAAGATAAAATTATTAGGAATAATCAAGACACAAGATGGAGACAACAAAAATATGAACCTGGAAGATTTAATCGACAAACTTATCGACCACAAAATAACAGGAATTTTGGACAGAATGGAAATACATACAATGACTACAATTTTAGAAGAGATTATAATAAGAATGTTGGATATAAGAACCATATGAATTACAATAATGTTTATAAAAGAAATAATGATAATGGTAACTACAGTAAATATCAAGAAAATAGGTATGAAGCTAATAGAGATAAAAATAGGCCATCGGATCAAAAGAGAATAATCGAACAAACACGACCAAACACCAGATTTACAAACACCAATAATTTAAGTTTAAGAAGAGATGAAGAAAGTACAGAAGATTTGAATGCTATTGAAGCCGTGGAGGTACACGCAGGGGCTTCAAATAGCCAAAAAAAAACTTCGATGCATTAAGAATAACAACCGTTTGGAATTTGGGGATAGTGACGAAGGGGGATATTAACGATTTTTTTTAGAAGATGAAGACGAGGATGAAGAAACTATGTTACCTTTTATAAATTTAATATTTAATGGAAAAAGATATATGGGTTTAATAGATACAGGGTCACAAGCATCATTAATTAGGGAAGAAATTGTCAATAAAAATTTAGATATATTAGGAGCAAGAATTTGTAAAATAAACAAGATAAACCTGGTGTCAGCAATGAAGAAAAAGATATCGTCCATAAATAAGATGGTAAATATTAGGGTTCAGATTGAGGAAAATATAATAGAGGTAAGATTTTTGATAGTGGATGGTTTAAGCATGGATTTTGTGTGTGGAATAGATTTTATAGAACAGTGTGGAGTAATTATTGATGGACAAAAGAAGTCCATACAATTAAGTAATTTAATAAAACCTTGGATTGACCCAAAACGTGGCAACAAGGAAAATAAAATAATACATGATGAGCATATAAATAGCCTTCATGAAAATAAGAATGAAATAATGTTGGGATGTATGATGGAAAGTATAGTTAAAGAAAATCAGATTGGAGAAAAGAATGAATATTATAGAAGAAAAGTGAAAGAATTTTTACACAAAAATGTTAATTTATTCAACGAAGAACCTGGACTTGCCAAGTCATATGAGCATAAGTTGTAAGTGGATGAGAACACCGGTTTTAATACAAAAGTATACCCTATACCTTACGCATATCGACCCAGAGTTAAGTTAGAAATAAAAAAAATGCTAGAAAATGAAATTATAGAACCCTCAATTACAAATTATGTAAATCCTCTAGTCGTCGTACCCAAGAAAAACGGAACCCTACGCCTATGTTTGGATGCAAGAAAGATAAATCAAGTTACAAAAGCACAGTATGAATCACCTCAAACCATTGATAATTTATTAGGAAGAATTTAGAATAAAAAAATCTTCACGAAATTAGACCTGAAGAATTCATTTTGGTTAATACCACTTCATCGAGACTCAAGAAAATACACGGGTTTCAGTGTAGAAGGTGAGATTTTTCAATTTAAGGTCGTACCATTTGGTTTAGCATCATCTTCAGCTGCATTAGTAAGAGCTATGCAAAAAATATTAAACGTATACGAAGAATTTTGTGTACACTATGTAGATGACATCCTAATATTTTCTACTACGTTGGAAGAACACATGCGTCACTTAGAAAAAGTTTTCAGGAAATTAAATGAGAATGGGTTAAAACTCAACCTGGAGAAATGTGAATTTTTAAAAGAACAAGTAAATTACCTTGGATATATAATAAATGGGAAAGGTGTCACTATAAGTGAAGGAAGATTAAAAGAAATAGAAAATTTGCCAAGACCTAAAAATTTAAGAACTCTTAGGGGTTTTCTTGGTGTTATAAGCTATTATAAAAAATTTATACCAAAATATTCTGAATTGTGTTCACCATTGTTAGAATTACTAAGGAAAAATATAAAATGGAAATGGACAGAAGAGAGGGATGCAGCTTTTAGAAAAATAAAAGAAGTATTTTATCAAGAATTGTTGTTAAGACATCCAAATTTCGATTTAACATTTATATTAAGAACAGATGCATCAAATACATCTTTAGCAGCTGAATTGGTACAAATTCAAGATGGAGAAGAAGTTCCAATTTGTTTTCTATCAAAAATTCTAAAAGGTTATGAAATTCGTTATACAATTGCAGAAAAAGAGATGTTGGCAATCATTTTCGCAGTGAAGAAATTAAAATTCTATTTAATCGGCAACAAATTTATAATTGAAACAGACAATTCTGCCATTACTTTTTTAAAGAAGAAAGATTTTCTAAACAGTAGACTGTACAGATGGGCTTTATTCCTTCAAGGATACCAATTTGACATAAAATACAAGAAGAGCAAAGATAACCTGACAGCAGATTATTTAAGTAGGAAGCATAATGAGAAAAGTGGTAAAAAGGAAGAGATTATGATAGCCATGCAAGAATTTATAGAAGATGGAAAATATTCACTAAAAAGCTTTGAAGAAATGCAAACGGCAGAAGAGATTTTAGAGTTGAAAAATAAATTAAGGGAAATGGAAGGACAAACGTATAAAGGAGTTTATATAAAACAGGGTTTGCTGATAAAGAAAATTGGTGAAGAAGAACTATTGGTAGTGACGAAAGAAATGGCTGAAGAAATCATCAGAGAGATTCATTTACAATTTGGTCATATAGGAATAAGAAAAACATGGATGGTTTTTAGAGAATGTTTTTATAGAAAAGGAGATCTAAAGATGGTAAAAAGGTATATAAATGAATGTGATTTATGCATCTTTGCAAAAGAAAAAAATTACCGAAGTCAAAACACCAGCAAGAGTGTTACGGTGAAAGAACCTCTAGAACTTGTAGCTATAGATTATGTCAGTAACCTCGTTCCGGGGAATTTTGCATTTAAAAATATCTTAGTTATGGTAGATGTTTTCTCAAAATATATAAAACTTTATCCTGGAAGAAACTGTGACACGAAACATGCCTTAACCTCTATAAATAAATTCATTGAAGAAAATGGGAAGATGACCAGAGTACTGGTGGACAATGCAACATATTTCACTAGTCCCAGATTCACATCTGCATTGGATCATTTAGGAGTGAGAGTAATTTTTACCAGTATCAGACATCCAGAAGGAAATCCATGTGAGAGATATATTAAGGAAGTCATTAAGTATTTGAGATTACTCACACATGCAAAACATAACCAATGGGTAAGATATTTGGAACAAATTGAATATTTTATTAATTGCGTACCTAACATTGTGACAGAAGTATGTCCCGTTAGTTTATTAAAAGGAATAAAACCTGAAAGACCATGGAGGCAAGAAGGAGTAGAGAAGGATTTAGAAAAACTATTACAAGAAGCAAGTGAGAAAATAAAGAAAGCGCATAAAAAATACCAAGAAAGACAAAATAAGAAGATAAAGAGGAAGATACAATTTAAAGAAGGAGATTTAGTAATACTAAAAAATTTGGTTCGTGCAAGTAGGCCAGATAAAATATGTTTGAAACTGCAGATCCCATATCAGGGTCCTTTTCGTGATACACAAAGTCTTATGTGAAGGAAACGTGTATGAGCTTCATAATTTAAACCAACAATATAGAGGACGGTTCCATATTTCTAAATTATATCCATACAAAGGAGAACGGGTAGTGTGAATGATAAAATAAATGTTTAAAAATTTTTTTTCAAAATTCACAATTACTTTTAGAATAATGATATAATAATCTTAAAAATTTTATTATTTCGATAATCACGAATATTTACTGATATTAAAACTAATGATGAGACTTATATTACAGGACGTTTGGAAATTTTGAAATCACAATATAAAAAAAAATAAAAGAGTACTAACCTACAAATTGTAATGTCATAACCTACAAATGTAGAACATAACCTATAAAAAAAAATATATAACCTAAAAAAAAAAATGATAATGAAAGCAGATTAATGTTGACATAATTAAATAACCTAAGTTTAAATTAATGACAATTGTCATGACAGATATAAAATAACCTCAATTATGACATTTGTAAATATTTGTAAATATGTTAGTATTTGAAAGTAAAAATTTAATATTATTGCAAACAGGATAAACGAATTTTAAAAGAAAAATAAAAAAGAAAAAAGGAATTGAAGTTAAAATGAGATTAATACTGAATCTTTGGTAAAATAAATAATAATGAATGATTAAAATAATTAATAATTGATAAATGATGTAATGGGATAGGATATAATGATATAGTAGAAAATGATAATAATGATACTATGGTATAAAATAAAATAATTAATATTAATAATAAATGATAATTGAACAAAATATTAAACATTGAAATAAAAATAATCTAAGCCATTGAACAGATCATCATTAAAAGATGACATAATGATTTAATGAAAAATGGGAAATTTTCTTAAGAATACATGTACATAGTTAATTATTTGTTGATCATTCTATTAAAGTTTATTAAAGTTTGTTCATTACAAATTTATAGATACTTGTTGTTTTATGTTTTGATTTAAAAAAAAATAATAATCAATCCATAAATGTTTTACAGTTAAAGTTTACTTAGTATATAATTATTTTTGTTGAAATCAAGCTGGGGCTAAACATGTGATGATTTTCCTCATTATTTGAAAATCATGAGTTTATAATTTGGTTACCCATGTAAAAACGATTCTGGTTTGGATTAATTTTATTTATTGAATACATGCATATGTTAAAACAATTTTATCAGGAATACTACTTTGGGATTTATAGGATTATCACTTTCAGTTAAATATGAAAAGGAAAATGTATCAGTGATAAATGTTTACAAGACATTGCAAATATAATCAACAACAATACAGAAATAGTCTTGACGACCATAAACAATTAGTCGGTAATACAATTGATAAATAGACAATAATAAAATTACCGAGCTACATAAATAATGAGCAAGGCTAGGCTATTTAAAATAAAAAAATATAAACTATCAAAATACATGTAAGATAATTGCATAAAAAACAATATATAAGGTTTCCAGGGGTTTTCTGGGGAAATAAGAATAACATAAAAAAGAAAGATGGTTGTAAAATTTTTATGAATAGAAAAATGATAAGAAATGTAATGTTGTACAAAGAAGACAATAAATAAAATATACAAGAAGTTATCCTGAGTTAATAGTATTTTTATTAATTGTAATTATAATAATAAAGTTAAGAAAGAAGTACAGAAGAAGAATATTATAAATACTAAATACACAGTTTCATGGAAGACACCAGTAGCGGAAGAAAAGGAAGTTGACATCACCCAGTTCAAATATGGACAGGTATACAGTTGGTGGACCATTAGAACCATTAGCAGCCGAAAGAAAGTTCTTGAAGGACGTAGGACCTGATAGCATATCACTAGAAAGGAAAAATTGATGTGTATTACAAAATAAGTTAGGTGGAAGTGAATATGAAAATATTAAGGTATATATTGTTCCTCAATAATTAAAGCTATATACATATTTCAAGGAAATAAAAATAAAAGCAAAATTAAAGATTACATAAACTTACCTGAGGGTTGTGGTGTTGATTTGTAAAGCTGTTGGTGATCATCCCATAACCTGAAAATTAAAATATATCTATTTAAATAAAGAAATTTAATTATTAAAGTCATAAATATAAATATAAACTTACCTGATCAAAGTCGTCGTGTGGGTTTTGTAAGTGAGGTTAAATATCATTTTAAACAGATGTCACAGTAAACAATACATAATGAAAAAGGTTTCCCATTTATTAAATGTTCTTGTTTCATATTATAAAAATATCATTGTATAATAGTTATTTAATAAATTAGTTGGTTAATGAAGGCGATTAATAAATCGAACTGTTTAAAGCACGAACGAGCGATAGCGAGTGAGTTGCTTTAATAGTTGAGATTATTAATCGCTCATTAACCAACGAATTGATTACAACATTTTTTCGTTGACCGCAAACTCTTTTATTGTGGTGACAAAATTTGAAATTATTAATACCAAATCAAAATTAATTTTGAGAAAAAAACATAGTTACCACTGATAAACATGACATGCGAATTTATAACAAAAATGGTTGTCATTGTGAAAAAGTAGGTACTAGTAAGAGTTTGTGAATTCGTAATTATGCAGTAATGGAGATAGAAAACCATGAAGTACTACCACCTGCAGTGTTGGAAGGTGCAAACAACGCCTGTGCAAGTTTGTTACCAGCCAAAAGTCGGGGCCTGTACGAAAAAACTTATAATGACTTTCATACCTGGTGTACCGAGCAACATATAACCAATTACACAGAGCCTGTCCTTCTGGCATACTTTTTAAACATTGCTCAAAGAGGCCTAATAGCAAGCCTGTGGCCAAAATTCTCAATGTTGAAATCAACTCTTTATGTCAAGAAAAATATTGACATTGGAAAATTTAACAAATTGATAATGTTTATTAAAAGACAAACTGAAGGACACGTCCCGAAGAAATCTAAGGTTTTAGAAAAAGAACAAGTGCAACAATTTATTCTTGACGCTCCTAATAATTTGTTCCTAATGACTAAGGTAAGCAAAATGGCTTAAATTTAAATTTGTAATAGCAAACCACTTTATAGGTCGCACTAATTTTTGGAATCGCAGGAGCATTAAGGAAGCATGAACTTTTGGAGTTACAAACCAGTTATGTTGAAGACTTAAAATCAAAATTTCTAATCACCATTCCAGGATCAAAAACAAAAACAAAGGAGAAAAGAATTTTTACGATTGTGGATAACGATCAAAATACTTTCTTAAAATTAATCAGACAATATATAACACTGAGACCACAGCATACAAAACACACACGATTCTTTGTACATTATAGAAACAATAAATGCACTGCAAACCCTGTGGGCATTAACACATTTGCCAAAATACCATGTGCAGTTGCACAATTTCTAAAACTGGATCAGCCACAGCTATATACAGGACATTGTTACCGCAGATCATCTGCCTCAATATTATCAGATTCAGGGGCAGATTTTGCGGCAATAAAGAGACATGGGGGGTGGAAATCAACTAGCGTTGCGGAGGCATACATTGAAGATTCAATACAAAACAAAGTAAATATTGCTAAACAATTATTTTGTACAAACGAGACAGCCACTTCTTCCACCCCCCCAGTTGACAACAACAATATTAACATAACCTCAACCAACCTTGAAAACATCCAAAATGATTTAAACCTAAATATAAATCGTGACGTCCACAACACAAACAATAATAAGTTATCGATTCCTTTCTTGACTTTGAATAGTTGCACTATTAACAGTTTTGTTATGAATATACAAAAATAATAAATTATTATGTATTAAAATGTATAATAATAGTCATTGTGTTTCTATATGAGTATATTTGGTTGCCTATATCAAACGTCAAATCACAAAAAGAGTGGATTAATGAAAAAGGATCTATTAATGGCGTCCATTAATGCATCCTTTTTTAGACAAAATAATTCATTAATATTGACATTAACAAGCGGTCAACGAAAAAATCCCAAAACTGCAAAACACTGAATTCTTTAAAGGAACCCATATAGGAGTTCAGTATTCGTCTCATAATTAAAGCAGAGTAAAATAATAACGACCCTGAGATAAATAATAAAATTCTTTTATTATGTGATTGTAGGTAAACGAAAATCAAAGTGAAAATTAAATAATAATAAATTATTATATCATCACAATATGCACGTATCATAGACGAACATAAATAACATACAACTTTTACATTTTCAAAGTCAAACACAAAACTTATGAAAGATTTTATGAAATAAAATAAGTAATAAAAGAATTACTAATCTAAGCCAAATTTGTTTGTTCGTTAAATCTAGCTTGTGATATCTCGAACAAATGTTATCGCAAAAAGGATATTATAAAATCTGGTATTTACCGCTTGAATTGTTCTTTTGTACCTCGGTATACATTGAACAAATTCTTCGAAGTTTTGTTATAAGGTATCAAAACACAATGACACACTGAGCATTAAATTCCTGAACTTTTGCAAACACAAATTAGACATTTTATAAACTTTCCAGATATACAAACATAAACACAAGGTGCGTTTAACGAACGAACAAATTGAGCTTGATTAGTAAAGAATAAAGCACACACCAGAAGGTGTTGCTCTAGAGAATAATCATTGGCAAAAATCATTTTCGTGCCGATGTGGACCATCTGTGTAGTCTGTAAATTTGTAAAAATTGCAAGCATTTGTGTAATTCAGCATCTGCCGTTTGTGAATATTTAATTAAATATAACATAAAATTGTTAATTAACCTATCAATTTATTAAACATTAAAATTAAATGCATTTTGCAGCATTTTGGAACATTTTGTAAATTCATTTAGTATCACGCAGCAATGTGTCTTTTATAAAGTTTTGTGCTATGGCACTCTTTTTTTTATTTATAATTTCTTCCTTCCCTGCATCTATTCGCCATTTATTATTTCAGGTTTCCCATTGGATGAAATTGATTAAAATATATGTGAGGTGAATTCTCCGTGAAAGTCCGCTATTTGTGATGGTTACCACCGGTGATGGGATTGTTTCGTCTGTTTGGTTTATTTAGACTACTTTCATTAAAAATTGAAATAAAATAAATTGAAAGGTTTTTCTTCACTTGCACATCACACTTGAATGTAATAATCCCTTAAACTATTTTCCAGATATTTGGTTTATTTGGAAGTTTTGTTTTCTGCTTTAAATAGTAGGTTAAATATTAAAGGTTCTAATAATTACGTTTG
Source organism: Agrypnus murinus (assembly GCA_929113105.1). Classification (NCBI taxonomy): domain Eukaryota; kingdom Metazoa; phylum Arthropoda; class Insecta; order Coleoptera; family Elateridae; genus Agrypnus; species Agrypnus murinus. Next base: position 67,597,878 of record OV816029.1, on the reverse strand, counting down.
CTGATTATTTATTAACCATTCGTAGTAGTGAATTCTAGGTTATGTCAACTGTTGTTGTTGTTTGTACACCTTGACTATTAGACCCATTATTCAGAGACGTCTCATATTCTTTTGAAACGTTTGTGTTTGTTTTGGAATATTAGTCTGGTTATTTGTGTATTTGTGATCATTTCCTAATTTCCTCCTGCTGTTATTCATTGGTATTGTTGCGTCAATTTAAATATATACGTATTTCTTTTCCGGGATTTACGACCATGATTTCAGTTGGCAACACTTGCTACTAGTAAACCTGCAATAATCGTACATTTTAATTTCTACATATTTCAGTGGACTAAATTTCGAGGCAGGGATCGGATAGAGGGAACTGTGAGTTGCTTTTTATTGTTTTAAAAGAGTCCATTGTTTCCGGCTTTAGTTTTGGTCGCAAGTATATTCCGGAGAATATTTTCTGTACCGCTGTTTTGAGAAACCTTCGTTTTTACGAAGATAGTTAAGTTTTTTATGTGATTAATTGACCATCTTTTAAAATCTTTTTAATATTTTGTTTGTAATTTAATCTACTGATTTGGTTTTATTTTAAAAGTCCTCTTGTTACTAGGTTTTAATATTCTGGACTTTTTCTCCTGATTGTCATGTTATCTGAAGTCGCTGAGGTCTTATGGCAAATTGTGGTACATATTTCCGAGGAAGCTTCTGGACTACAAAACTTCATTTCAGGAGTCCTAAGGACCTTGGTTCTAACTGAAAAGTCTTAAAGCACTTCAGCTAGAAGTGGCATTTAAATTATTCAATTCTTTATGTAAATAACCTTGAGTTAATAAAATCTTGTTTTTTGATTGATTAGGGAGCACTGTTCATGAAATAAAGTTTAGGTACCTATTTTCTTTTTGTATAAGACTTTATCTGATTTTTTAACTTGTATAATGATTATTACTAATGAGATTTAAATAATAATAATTAATCTAGTTTTGAGTGTTGATCTTCTATGACAGTTTGAACATATTTAATGATCTTTTGTTATGTCGGTTTACTGGTGATTGATACCTTTCTGTCTAACAGCTTTCTGTTTTGTCGAATATACAGTATTTGAGTATTACAGAAAGGCAAAATGTTATGACGTGAATTGTGGAGAAAATTTCCTTCTGCTAAGTGTGAATTATTTAAAACTACATACATCCTCCATAACTAACGAAAAGCTTATTAGTAGGTGGATAATGGATAGTGGAATAAGTAAATAAGTTTGCAGTATTTGAAAAAGGGAATGGCCACGATTCATTCTTTTTTATTATAATAACATTAATATGTTTAACTGTCTTAATAATTAAAATGAATACAAGGCATTCAAGATATGCCTCTATCTATTTTTTTATTTTACGCTCTATTTTTTTAATTGTTAGCAATGCATGCAATAACCTTTGTTGAACAGTGGGTTGATGCTCGAATCGAAGAGCGCCACTATGGAGTTTTTGAAAGACATTCAAATATAAAGGCAGTTGGCGTTGGTAATTTCAAAAAATATTCATAAAAAATATATAAATTTCACAAAAATATAACAAAAATATAGATAGTACGATCAAATAGATCAAGAAATTTTAGTTCTTTTGTTCCAAAACCGAATCATCAACCCACATATACTCCAGAACCTCTGGAAGTCAGTATAATTAAGAGAACCGCTACCAGACAACTAGGTAATCAAAGTAAATTTAGGGCAAACTCACAACGCTTTAGACGCTTTCCAAATGGAATTCCGGAAGAAATAAATTTTCATGACGGTAATTTACCATCAATATCTTTCAATAATCTCGAATATAACGAACCAGATCCCATATACTTTGATAATACTTATAACGAAAACCCTATTTATCCCTAAGATGAATATCCCCAAAATGAGTTATTTCAAGAAAATGAATATGAAGATGAACCCGAAGAAGAATACGACATGGACTCTAATGTAAATTTGCATTAAGAGCCTAGGAATCGCTATTAAACTTTAACATAAACCCCAAAGCAAACTTACCCTATGTACGAGTAATCATCCCAAGATCAGAGAAAATATTATTAATCGATATCTGAGGTTTAAAAACTATTTTTTCATATATAATATCACAAGTGGTCTGATTTTTTCCGACAAAATTTGTCGTTTCAGATATGAGTAGCTTTGCAACGAAAATTACACGAGTCGACGCAGGAGACGAGTGTAATTTTCCAAAAGCAAAAGCTACGAATGTCTTAAACGATAAATTTTGCAAGAAAAAATTAGACCACGAGTTGTATTCGGCTTGACAATCCACCGAGCATATTTTTATTTAGCGTGTGTAGTTAATATTAATTTAATTAAATTTGACATTTCATTTTGACAAGTGGTTTTTTCTTAGTGAAAAAACCACTAGTGGTTTTTCACTATAAAACTAATTTCATTGGTCCCAATTTGAAAAATTCTGTAATTTGATTGGTTAAAAATTTTCGAGTTGGACTGTCTCCCAAATTTGTACAAAAAAATTCCCAGAATCTATTTATCAATATAATTGTGAAATCATAACTTCCCATGAAACTACTCAACATAATTCTAATCATTTAAGCTAGTTTTATTGGAAGATTTAGCTGAGCCGTCAAAAACAAAGGTTTGGCGTTTGTTTAAATGCTGGGTGATGCGGTAGGTAACATTCATTTGTGGAATTGGTATTATCATTAAATGGTATGAGCTGCATATGATTTAAATTTAGATATTCTGACATAAACCTGCAATACAGGGTGAACGGACAAGCACGTCGTTGGAGATGTTGGACTTCACTAATATCCGAGAATTGCCCGAAGACGGAGGAAGGGCAGTCGTTAGAGGTGTCGGGGAGCACTAGGATTCGAGACTAGCTTGTGGGCAGACCACACGGCGTTCACCCTTAGAACTGGTCGTTGTCTACCGAATCCCAGGCTTGCCTGGGCAACGGATGACGCAATCAGAAGGAAATGTGTGGTAGAGTTACGGCTAGGTGTTTCACCGAAGTGTTTCTCGACGATGACTCTAAAACATTGCGAAGGTAGCTCAGCTAATAAGAGGGTCCGGTGCGGGTGGATATAATCTCACCTGATGTCAGGGTCTTTTATGGAGCTAAGTATCCCGCTGTCTGACCTAGACGAATGGAGGAGAATCAAGTAAGGTTTATCCCCGTCAGGGAGTGAGCTCGCTGGCCTATGAGAAACTGGAAGCTACCAGATAGCGTTTCAGAGGTGACAGTATGGGGGTCCGGCAATGGCTCTGCAGTTCCAGTCGTCGGATTCTCAGAAATCGTCTAGAGACCTACAGTTAAGGGACGTTGATGCGAAGATACACAGCCCCTCACGTTCAAGACAACTTCACCGTAACGGGTACACACCGGGATGCTACTTTGATGAGCCTTATCAAGTAGCCTCGAAACGAAGCTCTGCCAGGAGCACACCAGGCCTAGAACTGAGAAATCGGGGTGGTAACACCGTTTAAAAACCAAGTCCCGTCACATTTGAGGTTGGATTCGATCGGGCAGTGGCCTCAACCCTGGCTCGGTGAAGGAACTGAATGAATGATGAAGATATGAAAGAGAACTGGAGAGTGCCGGCTGGTGAGCACGTATGAAGTTAATCGCACGTTGCCGACCAGTGGGTAACTGGGAGCAATTGCTACGCAATTGCGCGCTGATCGAGCGTATCTCAATTACTTCCTCCTTAGGGAAGGAACGTAGGGTTATGCTAACACGGGTACCTCACGTAAAACATTCATGTAAATCATAAACCTGCAATAGACAGTTTTTAATTCAGGATTTTTATCAAACCTACGTTCAAGTGCTAATAACTGCTTATGTGCCAGTTCCTTAGAACACCCTAACGCTACGCAAGATTCTTCAATGATTAGTAATTTGCCTACATACCGACCTGATGAATCTCTACGAATTATTTGCATAAAATAAGCTTCACATTCTACTTCTTCTATTGGCCTTACTTAATATTGGACAAATCTTCCAATTTCCAAAATTTTTCTAATTGTTGTTCTAAGTTATTTAATGGAGCATAGTTACAAGCAGATGTAGATGAAGTGTTTATTTTGTTGACTGAAACTTGACCTCCAATTACCCATCCTAGATGAGTCATTTGAAGGATTGGCTGGCTTTTTCCTAATTGAATTTGTCCGCCTACACACAATAATGACCAGAAAAGTTCTGAAAAGCAAATCGATGCCCTTAGGTTGATTGAATTCAGGATCGGCAAGATTTATATTAGCCGGAATATTTAAGTTTATTAGGTTGTTAAAAATATTCGGAACGTTTTCTGTAATTTTTGGTATTACCAAACATGAAACTGTGGTAGTAAACCTATTGTATTTGGAATTAATTGTAATTGTTACTGTTTTCGTTATCGAAGGTCATAGCCTGAGTTAATTATGATTAGCTTGCGCTGTTTCAATTGTAAACGTTTACACGCATTTTCTGTAAAAAAAATTAGACTGCGAACCAGAATCGAGTAAGGCTCGAAGTTCGTGATTTTGACTGTGATTATCTTAACAACGACAATAGCAGTGGATTGGATAATCATATATGGCATTTTTTACTTGTTACTTGTATCTAGAAGAATTAACACTAACTGAATTGGTGGATAACGTGGTTTCTTTGCAGGTTACGGTTTATACTTTGCAGCAAAACATGTATTAATGACTGCCTCTTAAGCAGTTGCTGCATAATTTGCGTTTTTTAATTTCTATGAATCTTGTTTTAGTAGTTAATTTTAACAAATCAGGGCAGTTATAACCATTATGTTGTCTTGAGAGCAATTTTGGAGTTTGTAACAACGTATGAACCAGGCTCTAAATTAAATTTTCATAGTTAACTACATAAGATTTATTAAATATCAAGGAAAATAAAAAGCAACATTTACACTATGGAGTACTGATTGTCCTCGATTTATTCGAAATCAGCTGTACAGGAGACGTAGTTTATAGCTACTTGAATAAACAAACGAGAAAATACTCTATTTTCTTTGGAAAATGATTTCCCTTGTGAAAATGAACTCTTAGGGATGTTCGTTGATTCGATTGATTCCAAGATTTGATGGCTTAAAATTAATTATTAACTTTGGGGCTCGTTACAAATTGTGAATAACTAAAAACTACAAAACTTAATGTAAGAGGAACATGTGATGCTTCTGTTGGACTTGCAGGTTGTTAAATCATGATGTATACGCAACATAAAAAGAAAATGGTAAATACATGTACACGAGAATTGAACAGGTTGAAAATATGCTATAATAAAGATGCATTATAAAGAATAAGTTTTCAAACGGTCTAAAGATCTGGATTCTTTAGTTAAATCGGGGAATTGGTCTAACAATTCTAAGAATTTGTTAGAGTTGTGATTGTTGGGGATTTTACTAGTGTTTGTAATGAAATGTGTGTTAGCCTCTTCTGTTGTAAAAGAAGTGTTGAATGAAGTTTGTTTGAGGTTGGAAGACAGTTGAAGAACAGCTCGTGTATGTTGATTGTTTTGCAGGCTAGCTGCAAAAGAACATTGATGATGGTCTGTATTAGTGATTTGTGAAGAGGTGATTTTGTATGTAAAATGTCAATATTGACATTGAAATGTGTTAGAAAATCTAACCCTAAGATAGGTTGAATAATATCTGCTAAAATAAACCGCCAAATAACTGGTTCATTATTCAAGAAAGCAAACCTGTGTCCAGCGGTAGAAATATAGCTGTTGTCAGCTGCCGTTAAAGAGGGGCTGTCCTTTAACAGAGAAGAATTAGGAAATAATGTAAACAGTAAAAATTGAAAAATACGATCCCGTATCTACTAGAAACGTCAAATTTAAATTAATCGCGTGCTGTGATAAAGTTTGCAAAGTTGGTGGTTGCGTTTGAGGTTATGCTTTTGTTAAAAAGCGGTTTTGGCGTAGGTAGTAAATACGACCTTACAAGTTGTTTGAAAAGTGACATGGTCGAATGCACTTTCTGGCGCGGTCGCCAAATCTTTGACGATACGAATAAACATTCGTCGAGGCAGTTTTGTTCCGAGGTTTTTGGAATGACTGAGAACGAATAGGTGTTGACATAACCTAGCGTTTAAAATCAGCGACAGTTTCTGTCAAATTTGAAATTTTTTATTTATCAATGATATTTCAGAATTATTATGCAATTCTGGTTTTTGTAAATTTAATGAACCATCTATGCGTTCATAGTAATCCTCAATGCTATGGTTAGCATCGAATTGCGAAACTAGTAACTGCAATTCGGTTGAAAGTCTCGAAAAAATTAACACTTTTATAAAGATTTCTGATAACCGTAGGTGAGTACATTGGGTCAAGTTTGTTTGATAAAGCTCAAAAGCAGATTGGTTTAGGTTGATTTGGACAGTAAAGTGTTTCTGCTACTCTATAAAACATTATCTGGAAGGTGCAAAATTACTATTCACTACTTAAATTACTATTAATTACTGACTCAGAAGGTTGCGTGTTCAGATCACATCGGGGTCACCACATGTAATATCTTCTGTTGTTGGGTGGAGTAAAAGACGATTTGCGGTTTATAAGCTTTATTCTTTTACTGTTAAAGACCACAGAATGAATGCTTTGATCTTTTGGTTTATGAATTATTTCTGTACTCTTGTTTACATTTCGTTGCCTTAGATACTACAAATTTTCCAAGGCATTGGTGATCATCACAATACTGATGGTGTAGATTTTGATGTTAACTGCCTTAGCTACTAATTCAAAATATTGCTGGACAAATTGTTCACGTTCTTGCACTTGAGCATCTGTTTTATCCAGATATTCAATTTTGGTTTGGATCTCATCAAACTCTTGCCGACTTGGCTCAAATTTTGATACGCGGTTTTTTAATTCGGTTACACTTAAAGAACTCTGTAAAACAGTATTAAATCTTGTAACTTACGCCTTGATTTGACCCCGTTTGTGAACTAAATGCTTTAATTTTTGCGATATTGACATGGTTGATTATTGATTAATAATAATGGATATATGTGTGTAATTAAAATAGGTATAAAAATAATTTAACCAGATAGATACTTTGTAAGAACAGAGCACACTACTGAAAAATACTGAATAAAGATTATTAAGGAGCAAAAAGCTATGCTAATGAATAAAATAAAGGGAATGACAACTTTTCTTACCTTGAGTACTCGCACGATGACACAACCTGGTGCAGTGCATACTTTTCAGGTAGATCTGGTGTTGATAGATGGTGATAACCTTCGATGAGGTGGTGACAAAAAGGATAATTTCAACATTGATATTAAACGTGGCTGATATTAATTTATCCGGCTCGAAGGACTATGAAATGTACTCGTAACTTACGGATCCATTTAATGGTCCTTACAGGCGACTTACGTCGCAAGTCGCTTATTTTAATAATAAAACACAGCGTTGTTGTAGTTGCGTTTAATAAAGATAATATATAAAAAATACATATATAGATAGTTAACATAGATGTTGTTTATTGAAACTTAAATTTTTGATTAGTACCAAAATTTGAAATTCATTTGTATTCTATCATATAATATACCAAACAAAGATAAAAGTTTATAGGTGTCATATTTACAAACAGAAAAACCCAATATTTAGACTACTTACATATAGTATAAATAGCGTAAGTGAATAGTGTAATAAATAGTTAAGTAGGTATCTTAATATTCTGGAAAGATTTATTGCGTACTTGATGTTTGCTACAAACCAAACACATCAAATCACAAGACGAAATGTCTATTGTACTACATACAATACATATTTATGTACATCATATATTACACAATGAAAAAAGCACTCTCATCAAAACAAGAAATAATGTTTCGCTATTGTAGTAGTTTTATCAGAAAAACTAGTTTTGGAAAAATAAACTTAAAAATATTATCTAAATTAACCATTTGTTGATAATGAACACATGTAATTCTAATATACGATCGGTTTAAGGCAATGACAAATAATTTTATTTGTTTTTTTTATAATATATATAATATATATAATAAGTTTATTTGACAAAGTAAAAGACTAAGATTAAGTGTTATATAAGACGGATAGTATTTTCACTATAAAAGTTTCAGCGATGAAATTACTATTCAAAGATAACTCTCAGTTCTGATAACCATGTCCAAGATAATAAATATTGTGCTCCTTTTCGTTTTGGTGGCTGCAGGTAAGTAACACTTTAAGCTCAAAACATCTTGTTTTAAGCTATTCGAAGGATCTTAAGGAGTAATATTGTTAAAGCTACTTAAGGTTCTTCTCACACATGTTTAAAAATAAAAGATATAATATAACCGTTCAAGAGTACTCAGTAATGTACTACGTAAAACTTGACGAGTACGAGTAGAAGTAAAGTAAAGTTGTGACACTTTGTTTAACTATAGTAGAAAGTTTAGCATTTTATGTCCAAATGATTCTTTTTAGAGCGATAAACAGATCTACAAAAAACGGTCTTAGGTCACAATTAAGTACATATCATACTCAATTTGACCATAACAGTTAATGTAGTATAATTAAAAATTAAAATTAGATATCTTGTTTCCAAATACGTGTAAAATTTAGTAAATTCAAATTTCGTATGGAAAAAGATAAGGAACAATTAAGAAACACGCAAAAAAGGCATATAAAATATCTAATTTGGTCATGGTACAATTTTACGTATCTGTTCCATGACTTTAGGGTGGATAACATCTCTTTTTAATACCAACTATTTATAGATTGTTACAACTAACGTCACTTCTATGTTTAATAGATTTTCCTACTGGACAAAGTCAGTTATTTGGTTTGTCGCCCGCAGCAGTCGTTGGCGATCTTCCAGACACCATTGTCAACGATATCCTAACTATATTAATAAGTGGAACCGTCCAAATAGTAGGAAGTTGCGAGACCAGCTACAATGCATCACAAGTGCAATTTCGGTTATATACCAGACAAAATCGAGAAAATGCTATCATTTTAACTTCAGCAGACCAAATCGATTCTACTAAGCCTACTATAATACTACTTCATGGATGGGGTGGTAATGCAGATATTGATTACATACATGTCATTAAAGAAGCCTATCTCACTCGATCCGATTCTAATATAATATCAGTTGACTATTCAGTTTATGCTGGAGGTGATTATCAAAGTGCATATTGCCACGTCCCAGCAGTTGGAGCTGTCGTTGCTAATTTTATCTGCAGTTTATCCACACGCATTGCAATCGGTGGTTTACATGTAGTTGGTCATTCATTGGGAGCCCAAGTTGCGGGAGTCGCAGGTTATAAAGTTCAGTTACAATGTAGCGCAACAATTGGAAGAGTAACCGGTCTAGATCCAGCTGGGCCTTTATTTCAAAATATTGCGAGACCTAACAGACTAGATAGCACTGATGGAACGTTTGTTGACATAATTCATACACATAGGACAATATGGTTATGTTGGAGACTGTGGTGCAACTGACTTTTTTCCTAACTGTGGTTACTACCAACCAGGTTGTCTTGAAAAAATCGTGGGATCGATTGAAAATATTGTTAATGAACCCTTAGCACTTGGTAAGTAGTTATGAAATTAAATTCAAAAAATACACACATTAGTATACCAACGTCTTTGTTACAGTTACTTGCAGTCATCAGCGTAGTTGTTACTTGTTTGCTGAAAGCATAAACAGCAATATTTTTTATTCAACCAGTTGTGCTGGGTGTGGAGCACCTGTTTGTTTACCGGAATCGCTAATTCCTTTTAGTAATCCAACGTATACTTACATGGGGGAAAGCTGTAGATCGCCACCACCATCACCAGACAGAGAATTTGTTTGTACCACAAATTCAAATTCGCCATATGGTCGAGGACCTTTAGGATCGCTCAACTAAGTTAACAATATATTCGTAGTATATATATAGTTTGGTATATAGTGTACATAATATGTTTTTGTAAATAAAATAGATCTAGAAAAATTAAACTATTTTTTCTTTTTCTTTGTAATACATACGCCAACATCGACCAATTAGGTGCACCCTTCACTCCAAGTGGAAACAAAAGTTAAAGTTTATTCTATTTCTACGTTCCACGTAGTATTTGAAATTCTTGTTATTTACATACGCACATATCATAGATGAACATAAACAACATACAACTTTTACATTTACAAAGTCAAACTCAAAACTTATGAAAGTTTTTATGGAATGAAATAAAATAAGTATTAAAACAATTACTAATATAAGCTCAATCTGTTTGTTCGTTAAAACTAGCTTGAGTTGGTATATCTCGAACACATTTGTTGTCGATATAAAATCCGGTATTTACTGATCGAATATTCTTTTGTAACTCGGTATGCTGAGCAAATTCTTCGAAGTTTTGACATAAGGTACACATACACAATGGCACTCTAAACAGCTTCAGACTGCTGGACATTTGTAACAACAAACACAAATTAGACATTGTATCAACTTTCCACATATACAAATATTTAAACACAAGGTACGTTTAATGAACGAACAAATTGATCTTGTTTAGTAAAGCATAAAACACACGCCAGAAGGTGTTACTCTAGAGAACAATCATCAGGCAAAAATCCTTTCCGTTCCGATGTGGACCATCCGTGTACTCGAAATTTGTAAAAATTGTGAAAATCTGTGTAATTCAGCATCTGCCGCTTGTGAACATTTAATTAAATATAATATACAATTATTGATTAACTATCAATTTATTAAACATTAAAATTAAATGCATTTTGCAGTATTTTTGTACATTTTGTAAATTCATTTAGTATGCAGCAATGTGTTTTTTATAAAGTTTTGTGCTATGGCATTCTTCGTTTTTTATTTATAATTGCTTCTTTCCATGCATCTTCACGCCATTTATTATTTCAGGTTTTCCATTGATTGGAATTGATTAAAATATAGGTGAGGTGAATTATCCGTGAAATAAAAGTCCGTCATTTGTGATGGTTACCATCACTGACGGTATTGTTTCGTCTGTTTGGTTTATTTATACTACTTTTACTAAAAATAGAATTGAAAGGTTTTTCTTCACTTGCACATCGCACTTGAATATAGTAATCCCTTAAACCAGGGGTTCCCAAAGTACGGCCCGCGGGCCAAATGCGGCCCTCAAAGACTAGAAACGCGGCCCACGATCTTTATAATTTAGAGATAATTTACATTTTTACAAAAAAAATAAATAAATTTTAACATTTTTTTAATACGTTTATTTGCAATCTGTTAGTTTAAAGAATAAGCAAATCAGATCAGGCAAGGCAGATCCAAAGGCTTGAAACGCTTAAGTCTAGGCACTTGGTCACTGTTGTCAAGCAGAGTCAGCGCGTAGGGGATTGGGGTAAAGTTCCAATCGCTGAAGATACTTAGCACTACAATGCACTACTTCTTCTTTAACTGATTTGATATTAAGGTCTTCTTGGATTTTTTTATTTGGGATATAGTAGGGGGCATCACAGATGGTACAAAGAATCTTAGACTGAAACCGTTCCAGTATCTCAATGTTAGAGTTTGACGCAGTAGCCCAGAGCTGGATTCCACAACTCCAAATTGATTTTAGAATGGTTTTACAGACCAGGAGTTTATTGGAGAGTGACAGCTTGGAGTTACGACCTAGTAACCAGTAATAGGAGTTGAATTTTATATTAAACTGTTTTCTCTTGGCTCGGCTGTATGCAAGGTGTATAAATCTGGCCCCAATACGCTTCCCTGAGGCACACCAGATTTGATTGGATAGATGTCCGAAAGAGTTTCTCCAAACTTAACTTGGAAGTGTTGTACTTCCAGGTAGGATTTGATAATGCTGTAAAAAGGGTCTGGGAGGATCCGTTTTAACTTGAATAGAAGACCTTTAAGTTAGACCTTGTCAAAGACCTGGCTGACATCAAGGAAGATTGCAGTGCAGTATTGCCAGTCTTCAAAGGCAGCATTAATGGTGTCTACTACTCTGTGGATCTGCTCTATTGTGGAATGGGCACCCCGAAAACCAAACTGGTACTCTGGAATGAGCTCTTCGTTTTCAGTTTTTTTATCATATTATAATTAAAAATTGTTCACTTAAAAAATACTAAATTTAATATGTAATAAGTATATTGTTATTATATAGCTTGTATATATTTTGTCTTATTGAGCTAATCGGATTACAGGAAAATGTCGAAGCCAAGAATTGATTGATTTCTTAATTGATTTTTATAAGGGATTATTTTCACATGATTTTCCAAAATTGAGCAAATATACTTAACATATGTTTTGATTATTTGGAACCACTTATAGTTATATGCGAAAAAACTTTCTCATTCATGAGTATTAATAAGTCCAAATTGAGATCAAAATTAACTGATGAACATTTACAAGCAGTATTAAAAATACATTCAAACTGACTTAGAACCAAGGCTCAATGATATTATTAAAAGAAAACAAAACGCTTCAGATTGATGAATTTATTATTTTTTTCTTTTTTTATTTGAAATTATTTAGTTATTTTTGTTTAATTATTTTTTAAATGGCCTCGACACCGAAAGGTATATGAGGTTAAAGATTATATATATATATATATATAAATTAATTAAATGTTGATATAATATGGAAAAATTATTTATCTCGGACCAGGAATCGAACCTGGGATCTTCTGCTATCCGGGCAGATGCTCTACCGCTGAGCTATCCAAGAACTGATTGCTGGGGAAATAACAATTTTTCCATATAAGTTGTTTTATGCATAAACACATGAAATGAATTAATGTGTAAATACAAGAAGAGAACTAATTATATTTTGTTGTAGAAAAGTAGGAAGACGCTATTTTGCGACGTTTAACCTACAATCACAACGAATTAGATTTATAACTTTAAATGAATGCCATATAAGCAGAGTAATAATAGTAATTGATTTGTAATAGCGTATGTAAGCCGCCAAGAGTAAATTTAAATTAATTAAATGTTGATATAATATGGAAAAATTACTTATCTCGGACCAGGAATCGAACCTGGGATCTTCTGCTATCCGGGCAGATGCTCTACCGCTGAGCTATCCAAGAACTGATTGCTGGGGAAATAACAATTTTTCCATATAAGTTGTTTTATGCATAAACACATGAAATGAATTAATGTGTAAATACAAGAAGAGAACTAATTATATTCGTCTTCCTACTTTTCTACAACAAAATATAATTAGTTCTCTTCTTGTATTTACACATTAATTCATTTCATGTGTTTATGCATAAAACAACTTATATGGAAAAATTGTTATTTCCCCAGCAATCAGTTCTTGGATAGCTCAGCGGTAGAGCATCTGCCCGGATAGCAGAAGATCCCAGGTTCGATTCCTGGTCCGAGATAAATAATTTTTCCATATTATATCAACATTTAATTAATTTAAATTTACTCTTGGCGGCTTACATACGCTATTACAAATCAATTACTATATATATATATATATATATATATATATATATATATATATATATATATATATATATATATATATATATATATATATATATATATATATATATATATATATATATATATATATATATATATATATATATATATATATATATATATATATATATATATATATATATATATATATATATATATATATATATATATATTTTTTTTTTAAATGTGTTAATAACTGTTTGAAATAACAACTAATTATTGTTATAAGTAAAGAACGATTATGCTATAAAATTAGTATAAATCTTTCTTTTGTGTCTAACTTCTTATTGATTTGAACGTATTTTTCCATAAAACTCTTTTTAGCCCGCCAAATATTTTGAAATTTACAATTTGCCCACCTAGGTAAAACTTTGGGAACCCCTGCCTTAAACTATTTTGCAGCTATTTATTTTATTTGGAAGTTTTGTTTTCTGGTTTATTTAGTGTAGGTTCAATATTAAAACTTCTAATAATTACGGTTACTGATTATTTATTGAACATTCGTAGTAGTGAATTTTAGGTTATGCCACCTGTTGCTATTTGTTGACTATTCGACCCATTGTTCATTTTTTAAGCATTTGTGCTTGCTTTGGATTATTGGTTTGGTTATTTGTGTATTTGTGATCATTTCCTTCTGCTGTTATTAACTTTTCTTGTTGTAGTAAACCGGCGACAGTTGTACATTTTAATTTTTACATATACAGTGGATTAAATCTAAGATTATTTTGTCGTGGCCTTTTTTGATTAATTTTTTGGAAGAGTGAGGAATTTTTTGGTGAGCTAAGTAAATTTGCCCGTCTTCCCGGTTTCGAGGTTGTTTGGAAGAAAACGACTTAATTCAGGGATCGGATAGAGTGAACTGTGAGTTGCTTTTTATTGTTTTAAAAGATTCCATTGTTTCCGATTTTAGTTTGGGTCCCTAGTATATTTCACAGAATATTTCCTGCAACACTGTTTTGAGAAACGTTTGTTTTTACGAAGATAATTGTTTTTTATGTCATTAATTGTTGTATCTTTGTAAAATTTTCTTCAATCTTTTTAATATTCATTTGATTCATCTCCTGATTGTCATGATATCTGAAATCGCAGAGATCTGATGTCAACTTGTGCTACACATTTCCGAGCATACTTCTCAACTAAAAAATTTCAATTCAGGAGTCCTAAGGACCTTGGTTCTAACTGGCAAGTCTTAAAGCACTTCTGCTAATAGTGACATTTGAATTATTCAAATCTTTACGTAAATAACTTTGAGTTGTTTTTGATTGATTAGAGAGCACTGTACATGAAATAAAGTTTATCTATTTTCTTTTTCTATAAGACTTTATCTGATTTTTTGAGCTTATGTATAATGATTACTAATACGATTTAAATAATAATAATTAATCTAGTTTTGATTGTTGATCTTCTATGCTAGTTTGAATATATTTGCTGATCTTGAGTTATATCGATTTACTGTTGATTGATACTTTTCATGCCTAACAGCTTTCTGTTTTGTCGAATATACATGATTTATGATACTTTTTATTGCTTTTTGAAAAAAAGTATGACAGTATTTTTCTACATTCATCGAACCCCACCCACGACCCATGTATCATTGATTTCGTAATGATCTAGGACAGCAAGGCTAATATGATGCTATTTTATTCAATTTTTCTCAATGTAAATGCATGGGATAAAGTAATAAAAAATCGCATCATATTAGCCTTGCTGTCCTAGATCATTATGAAACCAATAGTACGTTAACAGAAATCAAAGTGTTATGACGTGCATTGTAGAGAAAATCTCCCTCTGATAAGTGTTATTTAAAACTACACACATCTTCCAATACTAACAAAAAGCTTATCAGCAGGTGGATAATGGATAGTGGAATAAGTAAATAAGTTTGCAGTATTTGGATAAGAGAGTGGACAGGATTAATCCTCTTTTATTATAATAACATTAATATGTTTGGGTGTTTTAATAATAAAACGAATACAAGACATTCAAGATATACCTCTACCTATTTTTTGTATTTTATGCATCTATTTTTTTAATTGTTAGTAATGCATAAAGTAGTTTTTTTAGCAGTGAGTTAATGCACAAATTGAAAAGCGCTACTATGGGAGTTTTTAATGGACATTCAAATATAAAGGCAAACATCGTTGACGTTGCCAATTTAAAAAAACATATTTTTACGATATTTACTTTACTTTCTTTCGCAGAAATTTATTTATGCATATATTAGAAAAATAAATATTTAAAAAAATAATTTTCAGTTACGAAGAAATCGGGATGTGTGTTAGTGTCACAAATTCACGCATATTGAGAAAATACAGTCATTTTGTAAAGTAAAAGAACGGTTTCTTTTACTATACCTTACAAATTGGACCAACCCAGTCATCAAAAGCAAATAAAAAAACATTAAGGCACAATTGAAACTTTACTTATTAGCTTAGCATTACATACTATGTGGTTTCAAGTCTTAAAACATTTTAAGACATCCTTTTTCTCTCCTATACCCTTAATATAAATCTTGTTTTACAGGGTTTGTCTTGAGGTCATAATCTCTATGTGTAATGTACGAGTATAGTATTTAATTAAACTTCAAAGTTAGAAGCGTAATCCTTGATAAACGTTTTCCGATCGATAGCACAATTTCCATTTTATGAACAATAGTGTTGCTGTTCTAATGCTAGTTAGGATCGATTACTAGTGTAAAATACTAGAAAGTTACAATACAATTGTGCTTCAATATTAAATTAAAAATATTTTAAATAGATCAAAAATAAAATTATTAATAAGTAAATAGAATTTTATTCGTTCAAGTAACAATCATATACAGAAGTAAATAGTTAAGTGAATGAGCGGTTTAACTAATATAAAGAACAATTATGATCAGAAAATTAACATGAAATTAAACAAAATAATTAGAAAAAGCTTCAGACTATTTATATACCTGACAATTGTATGCGACATCAAGTAACATTATCAAACGTAAAAAGTATTGTAATGATTTTCCATATTGATATTAATGAGAATTAATTACCTCAGCTGTTGAAGTTAAAATCATGAATTCTTATTGTTACCCAATAAAGAAACGTTAAATGTTACTGTTTTCGTTTATCATTAATAATTGCTAATTGAACATTTATAAAGAATTTACTATAAAACTATTCAAGCTTGAGTTGATTTTATTGATTTGGTATATGTACATCAGAATAATTTGGCAAAGGAAATTATTTTGGGTTGATAAGATTTTCACTTGAAGTTACATCTGAAAGAAAGAAAATGTATTAGTTTAGTACAGTTATAATAATATCACAATACAAAAGTATCCTTGACTACGGTTATTAAAAAAAACTATTACTATCTTGAAATGCAGTTACATGGTTGACAATAACCATAATATTAAAATAATGACCAAAGACTAGCTATTTTGAATTGAAAGGTAAACAACGGGAAAATATGAAAAATAATTGCAATTTAAATAATGGGGAGGGGAGGGGTTAGCAAGAGGGTATAGTTATGTAAATAAAGGAGATAAAAAATTATTTTAAGAAAATGGTTGTAAGATTATAAGAAACGAGAATAACAAGTCTGTTAGACCCGAAGAAACAGAGACCCGAGAAAAGAACAAAGAAATAAAATGTATTTTTGAAAGTTGTTCAAGAAGTAGGGTGAAAAGGTAATTTAATTAGGTGCGATTTACCTCAATGTTTTAGTAACGGCTGAGCATCCAATCTTGAGGGAAGTTTCAGTCTAGAAGCAGTAGGCAGATTCCTGCGTGGTGATTTTCCAGACAGTCGACTGAAACAGGGGAAACATAAATGAATCAAAATACAAGGTTTGTGACAAATTTAAAAAGTGTTAATAAAAGCATAACTAATGCTTTTCTGAAGGAAGAGAAGAAGTGAATCTATTTTAAGATCACTTTAGTTAAGGTTAAAAGAACTCGCCATAATTCCTTAGTAGATTTATTTGTAAAACTGCAAGTGATAAGCCACATAACCTAAAAATAAAAAAGTTAATTATAATTTTCAAATAAAACAGAAATCAAAACTTACGTTATCGAGTCATCACAATTGTGCTATTCACATTTTAGGGTTGTGTTAGGAACTGACATTTGTAGGTGAATTCTCAAAAGAACCCAATTGAGGACTCATTATTCAAGGTTGGTCTCATAAAAAAGGTTATAATTAATAATTATAAGATTACAGTGTGCAATATTTTTCTATGTAGGTGCAGCTTAATGAACAAAATAAAATTTCCTGTTTTTTATAACTAAAAGTCTGCAATATTATGTATGCAAAAGAAAGGTAAATAACACTGTTTGAACAACAAAGGAGAAATTCTAATTTTAACACTTCAAACAATGATTAAAAGTAAGATCAATTTATTAATGATGATAGAATTTCATTATGAGTTGTGTTAATTTATGTAGTATGAAATAATTAAAATTCAATTTTTCAACAAAATGATTACTTCAAAAAAAAATTAACAAAATATATTCAAATTCCGTGAGAGGTGGAATTAACACTGTTTAGTTATTTCATTTTAATTTTGAAGATGTTTTTCTTTTTAAATACTGCTTTTGTAATGTAATGTAAATGTCTTTTGTCAAAAATTTCTTAGATAAGAAAATATTTGAATGAGAGCGCTGTATTTTGTAAATTTACTGTTTTATCCATGTACAACCAGTAAAAATTTATTTATGAGAAATATTTGGATAATAAAAAACAATTAGTTGTTATAGTTTATTTAATTAATTTAAAATAAAAAAAATTGTTTGAGATGACGCCCCAAGTAATCTCATGTCTCGGATTAAACATTTTAGATTTATTTAATTTAAAAATATATCATTTATTTAGCTGAATTTATTCTTTCATTAAATGTAATTTGAATTTATGCTGTTTATCTCAAAAGCTTGTAACGTTTTTTACTTATGTTTTTGTCTAATTTGATTGTTGCTTCGGGTGTTATTGTGTGGTTCCGTTCCAAAAAGTGTTTAACGTATAGTTGTTACATTTTCTGATGTCTTACCACAGCTATTACCAATCATAATTAATATGTAATTTGTGTCGTTTGCTAATAGGGAGAAGAAGTGCATACGTCATACCGTGCCTGACGTCATAATTCTTTCCTCGCAACGCGCATGTACTTCAATAAGGCACATTATATTTTCATTTCTGATTATTGATAGTGTTAAAAAGGATGTTTACAAGCTATAAAAACACTTACCCAATGGCTTTCACCCATTGTTGTTTCAATATTTTATTTGTGATAGTACCTATCTATTATTTTAACCTCACAAAGTAGCGTCACGTTTTCTTTTCCAACTGTCAACAGTGTCAAAACTGTCAAACAAACGGTTTACAGCGAAGTAGAGCGATGCGAACATGCGCGTTGCGAGGAAAGAATTATGACGTCAGGCACGGTATGACGTATGCACTTCTTCTCCCTATTGTTTATAGCATTATAAATTAATCATTAAGCATGCGCCTACAGTCATATATTATGTTCGCTATCATAAAAATTTGAATTTATCGAGGGTAACTTTATAATAAAGTAATAGGTAACCCGATTTTCTTTCTTGGCAGACAGATGCACTTCCGAGTTCAACTTTAATCAGTTCAACAATTATTATCAGAAAAATTAAAATAATCAAATCACCTAAAATCTAACCCAAAACTAAACATTACACTGCCACACAAGGATTACGTCTATTTACTAACTAAACTTAGAGAAAACGCTTATAAAGGCGTAAATAAGAATAATTACGAACACAAATACAAAATGTGACAGTTCTCAACAATTTTGAAGTAAATATATGTGAGCCAATTTTAAAGGCATCACTTTGTTCGTTCATAACTCTACTAAAACAAATAAACCGTTATAAAGTTTCTCTGGAACACGTCAGTTCAACATAAAATATTCATTGATAATTATCATCGCATTTATTATCCCGTCAATAATTTTAATATAATAAATAATGCACCAGAAAATACGACATAATGATGCATTTCAAATACACATAATCACAATCTACCAACAGCAGCATCCATCCAACAAGTTCTCACGTTATGCCTAAAGCAAATTCATTTATTACAGTATAATTAATCTTGATAACAACAGCGATTTTATAGGAAGACAGCGTGAATCGAAAACATCGTTACTAACGACTAACTCTTAAACATTTATGATAGACTTCTCTCTTCCATAGTGTTTGTATGTGTTTAAGCGAGCGAGATCAACTTCATTATCCTCTGTTTAATTTCACTGAATTATGAGAGTTTCTGAAACATGAAAATGACAATGTAGATTTTTATAAAACGTTTTAGAAAAGTGTATGCAATATTGGTGCATTTTTAGCAGTAAATTTTAGTTTATTATTTAATCATTATCAATTGTGTACAATTAATGACTGTAAATCAGAAACAGGTTGTATAAGCTATAATGCAGTATTAATAGTGACAATAACTAAGCAGATTTCTAACACGAATACACACACCAATAGTTGAGATGGCGGAATCTCTTAATTAGAAAAATCCCGTCGCCCCAAAAGGGACTCCAACCCACGACCCTTGGAACAGGAGTTATGCAATGATACCACTCATCCACCGCCGGCCCTGATTTATTTATTATTTTGCCTTGTGTGACAGCAATAGAAGTACAATACGAGAATAAAAAATGTATGATTAAATGATTAAAAACAATCGAATATACATATAAAGGATGTCCAATAAATAGCGGAACAAAATTGAATATGTATTTTTTACAAAAATTCAATTTATGTGAACAGTGTTTATTCAAAAAGTATAAGAAATAAACTAAGTAAAAGTATTTAACATTGCTCTCTCGATGCCAAATTTGTTTCAACATCTTCATTCCATTGTTCATTAGTGATTGTCCATACGCTCTTGGTTACTTCTGATTTGTTTTCTTTTCTGATTCTATTTTCTGATATAAACCTTTTTAAAAGCTTCTGATTCTTTTGGTGTTTTGCGATTGTTTGAGTATCTCTGTTTGCATATGAACCAATGGTGTTCAATGGGCTGAGCTTGAGAGTAAATTGGGCGGATTATTAGCTTTTGGCATAAAATTTATGTGATTTTCGTTTAAGTAGTTTGTAACAATTTTGGCACAACGCGCCGTTGTCAAATCTGGCCAAAACAAATATGGTCTTATTTATTATGGGACTTATTAATGAAAGGAATAAGGAATATATTTTATTTATCCTTCAAATATGTTGCAGCGTTCATACGTATGTTCAGCGTACCTTCACAAATATAGGGTTCAAAAACGTTTCGAAACTGATCAAGTACCTAGCACACTAGATATTCCAGGCATTCAAATTAAAATTTAGACTTTTTTAAACAGTTATACTTATATTATACTTCTTGAACTTGGCACTATGGTAAAATCTTTTACCAGGAACTTCAGAAGAATCGGCAGGAACGCAGGTACCATCGTCAATAACTAGAAATTTCTAAGTGCATTTTCGTGCAACATAACCGGCTTCAGATTTTACAGGCTGCATTTGGTTATTAATATATTTCGGAACCACCTTTTTTGTCCCTGTCTTAATTTTTAGATTTTGTACTTTAATATACCTTACAGTTGATTTTGAAATATATAGCTTGTTGTTAAAATTTTGCAAGCCTCTGTACACTATTTTGGTCTAGTAGTTTCAGCAGTTCTGCGTGTTTCGGGTTTTTTTAACTTCGTTGCACATAATGATAATTTCGATGGCACATTCTGAATTGAGATATCAGAATGTCAATCTTCTCTCGTCTTTAAATAATTCTTAAATGTATTTCTACTTTGTTTTTATTATTTCTTGTTTGTCCGTTATTATGTGTCAGGGGCACAACAGGCCTATAACTCTGAAGATCGGGGTGGAAAAACCATACAAAACCAAGTTTCGTCACATCCGAGGTTGGATTCGATCGGGCAGTGAAGTCCCACGTAGTCAGACTAACCCTAATGTTGGACAACGGGTTCGTCCCTTGCGATGGACGCCGACGGGTGAGCACATTTATAGCTAGTAGAAGGTGGATAGGCAACCTTGCTCCAACCAGTGAGTTACTGGTAGCATTTGCTGTTCTAATGCGCGTTGATTGGGCGTATCTGAATCACTTCCTCTTGGTAGGAACGTGGGGATTAAGTCTAATGACAGGTGCCACAGATAAATAAATTTTTGGAATTCTGTTTGTTATTAAGCAAACTTATCGTCAACTAGAATCTTCCGCGATTTTTGAGATTTTTGTAAATTAAGTGCATTTATCAAGTTTTTCTATTTCATCGCACTTTTCGTTTAACCACTTATCTTTACCTTTTCGTGCAAGGGGGCTTCTGCACTAAGACGCAGCCACGCAAGTCTCAGTTGTTAAAATTGCACTTCGTCCATGTGGGGTATATGAAAAAAGCAATATAAATTTAGCTCGTCCATTAAAAAAAAGCAGTTTATGTTTGGCGTGTTATTGTACTCGCATTAGCAGTTTCGGCGGCATTAAAATTTGACCTTGTTTCGCTACGGTCTACAAACTACTTCAATTTACATTTCAATTGTTTCTTAAATTTTTATATTATAAATATATTTAAAAGAGTACTATTTTCACTTTTTAGTGCGTTTTGCCCTTTCTCTTTTTTCTGATGTTAGTTTTATATTTTTTTAGGTTTCTTAACTTCATATTTAAGAACATTTATTAATATATTAATAGAACCTATTTACATGTAAATTCAGCCAAAACTCATTCAATTCAAATATAGTTGGCATCACAGCCACTAGTCGCTATCAATGTTAACTCCACGAACGAATATATAGTGTATTGACACGAGATGCACGTAATCATGCATATGCACTAGGTAAAGATGAAACATTATAGTCTAGGGGTAATTGTGTATGAAATCTTGCACTCTAGTAATATTGTAAGCGCGTTTGGGCTGCCCCAGGGTTGTCTCGGTATTTGTAAGGGACCCGCTTACGTAGTGGCGCTGGTGTGGTTTTCGGTGCTCTCGGTATCGGCGGTAACTCTCGGGCGCCAGTTATTTTAACGTGGTATGCTCCACGGAACCGGGTAACTGCTAGTGGAGAAAGGAAAATCCAGGGAACTGCTGGGGATGCTGAGATCGGCCCAGTCTGGATCACTCCAACTGTCCCTAAAGCTTACTTACTTACTAAGAGGGTATTAATACTAACAAATAAAACACACAATATTAACCAAGTGGTTTTTATTAATAATAAAAGCAAACCATTCAACCCGTAACTATTACCCTACACTACTCTGTCGTAGCCACAGCAAGCGGGTGCAAAACAGCAAATACATACATTACTCTACGCAGGCGCGTGCTGGGTCAATTTTAGGGCCCGGGAAATATTTCCATAAAAGGCCCCACCCCACTTCGGTTAATTTTTTGATGGATAATTTATTTATTTAGATTAATTATTAGCTCATCTATTATATAGGATTAATTAGTAACTGTCAATACAATTTTACGTTCCTCTTGTGGAAAAAAACTTGCAGAGAATGAAGGCTGTTGTGGCCACGAGTCTGAAAGACGAGAGAGCCATGGATATCTCTTCTACCACAAAGTATAATTTAGGGCAAAAGTCCGCGTGAAGCACTATCAGCCAGACTCTCCACTGACGGAACGTAATACCATGACGAAGCAGCGATGATATCTTGAATGAAAGCTACTCGGTTAGCTTCAAATGTCTTGGAGTCTTCCAAGCGATCGTATCGTCAAACGTGATCTGTTTCTTCAAGCATCGATGCTGTTTTACACCAATTCTGCTGACAACACAGCACGGTACAATTTCAAAAGTGAGATGGAAATTGTTTTGAGAGATACAACTATAGTTTTTCCGCACATCAAGAAAACTGAAATAGAGCCGTCAGAATATTGAACTCTTAAATACGCTACAGCACTGTAACCAATTTCAGACGCATCCGAGAATGCATGAAGTTCTTTTCTGATGGCCGAGTCTAAATTAATACATCTTGATTATTTTAAATTTGAAAGTTTAGGAAGTTCCAGCTTGAACAAATTCCAGTAATTGATCACTGCCTCAGGAACAGGGTCATCCCAATCTATTAATCGCCATCCATAATTGCTGCATCAACCTTTTTTTAAAGGAAACCACTGTTGGGGTTAAAAATCTTAAAGGATCGTAAATTCTTGCTACTTCCGATAAAATATTTCTTTTTGTGCAAGGGCGAGCTATTCGGTGACAAAAGTAAAAAAATATGTTGGCCATGGGGTCCAAATGAAGACTTCTTCTTTGTGGAATTGAACTGGCATTTGGACATCAGCCGATGGTACAGCCGCAAGAAGTTCGACACAGTGCCTTACCCACTTTCGCAACTCGAATTCCCAGATCGCAGAACCTGTATTAACTCCAATTGAAGATTCTGGGCAGAACCTACAAAATTTTGTCCCCAAATTACTCCATCAATATAAATATGATTACGCAACGCATGCGCAACATTAGGATACTTCAATTCTTCTAAATTAGCGAGTTCTTGAATGGTTCGCAATGGCTAAAAACGGGAAACAAGATACAATCGTCGGTACGTGTTCGTCAGGTACGGTCGAGTTGAAAAGCGGGGAGGTATATTGTTTCTACTTTAAATATAATTTAATTATTGGTAATTTAATCTGTAAGGTGGCTGCAGCCGTACGATGGGTCTGCGTAATAATATTAATCGCCCCCTCCCTACGCACAAGCTTTAGCTTATGGGGCCTGGTTACTGGTAGCCAGATAATGGGTTGTAGCAATTATTATTATTAATATATTAAATTCAGCCGTGTCGTAGGGCCCTTCAAGGTAGCTTTATGAAGGCCCACCGGGAAACTCCCGGTATCCCGGTGGGTCAGCACGCGCCTGACTCTACGGTAAGGTGCAGCAAGCGGGTGCAAAGCGTAAGCAGCAAAATCAACGTGCGGATGAGGTAAAGTATGTTAACTGAGGGTCTAGGGATCTACAAGAGTCTAGGGATTGCGGTAAGGGTGGAAGTTCGGATGAGACCACCAGGCATACGCACAGCGAAGTCTCGGACAAGAGGGTGGATTTAGGATGAGACCCCCATGGATACGCACAGCGAAGTCTCGGACAAGAGGGTGGATTTAGGATGAGGCCCCAGGCATACGCACAGCGAGGTCTCAGGTAAGGTACGGTAAAGCGGGTGGAAACAGGGGAAATCAGTGCGGAAAGGGGGTCGGGATATACGGTCAAGAGTTCTTACTCTAATCTTCCTGGCTGGCTGCTACGCTGCTCGGTAGGCTGCTGGCTGGTCCGGGCTGTAATTCTCCTGGAGATGAGTCCTGGACGCGGACTGAACAGCTCGTCGCTCCGCGCCTGTTTATATAGGCGCTCTCGAAGCGTGGGGGGAAAAGGTAGGAGTAAAACGGAGCGGCGCACGCCAAGTATCGGTTACGGAAGGTACGCATGCACTCGCTTGAGTTGGTCGCTTATCCGAACGGTTTGAGATTGCTCGAGAAGATAAACATATTTATATTCCTATACCCAAAATAATTAATAAAATTTAGTAACTTCGTTACAATATATTTTTGGAATATTATTGGGACGCGCTAATAAATATAGATACCGTTGTACAATATCTAAATGTCTTCGATATGCAGTAGTTGATGGCGTAGTTTTTAGCGGTTGTTTTTGCTGTGTTGTATTTTAATGGTGATTGTAATTCTGACAGATTAAATCTAATATTCGTGTTAGTATTTATGATAATTTTAAGTAGAATATTTAGAATTTTAGATTTTATGATTTTTGAAATGTCAGTAAAATGGTATTGTCATTCATAGATTCTTCTCAATAATATGTTTGTTGTACTGGTGATTATACATATTGAAATAGAGCTACCGCATAATTTCTTTTAACAACTTAAACTCTGATCCGCGAGAGTGCAGATCAACCTTTGGCGCGTCTCAATACCCAAGAATTTTACATCTTATGTATTTTTATTATATATTTGAAAGGTTTAAGACCAAGATCATAGACAGTTAATTATAATAGCATAAGGCTGACCACTTCATTTCCTTAACTAATATAATTATTTATAATGTGGGTACGAACTTTTGAAATTAAGTACATTGTTTTCATAGCAAAAGAAACCTGCTTTTATGTCAGGTTTTTTCTTCGCTAGAATTAACTTAAACTTTCCATTGCGCAGTGGCGTCAGCTATAAGGACCACTTACATATATCTATACCGGGGGGCAACTTTAAAAATTCAAATGGGAATCCCTAAATTTTATTGCATATTTAGATTCTACTCATCAGAATATGAATAATTTATTTGAAACATTTTTTATCTTGGCAACAGGTGGCGCTGTAATCGCAAAAACCGACTTTTTACATTTTCCTCCGTCTCTGGCATATTTATAGGTGCAAATAACAGTTTTTCATATTTTTTACTAAATAGTGATGAAAAAGTTTTGCTAATGTGTACTTTCATGGGAAAGAAATTTACGTTACGATGAAAAACAGAAATTCTCTCCCTAAGGTGTTTTCGACAAACTGATTTTTTTCTTGCGTTGTACGCGGCAACAATTTTTTTTCTGAAATTTTTAGATCGTTTTTTAACCTTAACGTCTACTTACTATTTAGATATTGCTTAATCTTTTAAATCTTTATCTGAATATTTATTTTAGGCATATGTAATTAATAAAAATGATCGATAAAACATTCTAAATTGTAATCTGCTCTGCATATGGCAAAATAATATTTAAATCATACTCATTTAATATTTAATTTTAACAGAAAATAACTTGCTACAATTCGTTACTTCGCAATTCTATTTAAATAGTATGTAATTGTTGAAAATCAACTGTTCAAATAAATAATAATTTTTATTTCACAATTTAAAATTTTATTCGTTTAAATTATTCTTACTTTATGGCCTAAGTAGATGAGATATCCATATTTCATCATTCATTGTTATACGCTAAAAGAAAGATAACCACCGAAACTTAATAGTGAATTACAAAGTGAAATTCTTGGCAGATTTTTGTAATGTACGACTTGACATGTTTTGAAGTAAAACCATCTTCCACAGTAGAATCTTGGAAAATGTTGTTAGAATGGAGCACAAATTCTAACAACATTTAAGGCAAAAAAATATTGTTATCACGTACAACGTTAGAAAAAAAATCCGTTTGTCGAAAACACCTTAGGTAGAGAATTTGGGTTTTTCATTGTAACGTAAAATTTTTTCTCATGAAAGTATACATTAGCAAAGTTTTTTCATCACTATTTAGTAAAAAATATGAAAAACTGTTATTTGCACCTGTAAATATGCCAGAGACGACGGAAAATGGCAAAAGTCGTTTTTTGAGATTACAGCGCCACCTGTTGCCAAAATAAAAAAATGTTTCAAATAAATTATTCATAGTTTGATGAGTAGAATGTAAATATGCAATAGAATTTAGGGGTTCCCATTTGAATTTTCAAAGTTGCCCCCCTACCCCCTACAACGAGGAATCAGGGGGGTTCCATTCTAGGGTCATTCGAAAGAGCACATCGACATTAGTAAGATCACCCATCGTCTTGTTAAAAATTTTTAATCCCCCGCATTTTAAAAGGGGTGTACGGGTGGTCTGGACCACCCTGTATAACAGTGAAGTAGAAAATCTTTACAAAGTATTATTATTAACTATTATTATTAAAGTATCAATGAAAAACACGACTGTCTATATTTTTGTAATCTTGGATTAAAGTGTACGTTTAGTTTTATTAGTTCAATCAATACCTATTATAACGTTGAAATTCACAACCCATTATTTGTTTGATGGTCACTGTTTAAAACCAAGCTTCTCCGTTGTTTGGTTGTCACTGGTTTTCCCTTTCTTTCGGTTTATCGTGAAGTCGCTCCTGCGCGTTTGAGCTCCCTGCTCAATAGTAGAGTGAAGTAACAAAATGGCTTTTTGGTACTAGAAGTTGAATGGGCGAGATATAAATTAGAAATTGGTTTTAAATATTAATTCGCTTTAGCGGAATAAATCTCACATTCAACAGAACGATCGCTTGATTATTTATATGCGATCAATCGTCAAATTGGACGGATTACGTTCTGGTGCTAACCATTTTAGGTACTATTATTTCCCTAGCCGTCACCTTGAGGGAATTGTATTGTAAAAGACTTTTCAGTTTATAGAAAGGTCTTTTTTGTTTTGGGTTTTGTTGTTCGTTGGTGTATTCTTGTTCCTGCCCGTCTGACCGTGTATTTTAATTGGAAGGTTCTTCCCCTTTGTGTCCGTACCTACGTCTATACATATACCGGGTCGGAGAAAAACAACCAAATATCGAAGGGTGAAGCGAAAACCCCCTAAGCAAGGCTTTAAACATACAGCCGTGGGTCTTCGAATGGTGGGATGTTTGTCTAAATTTGTATGTATTATGTGTCATTTTATTTATGTATATGTATATATTTATTCAATGTGTTTACAATTTATGCATGCATGTTAATTTTAAGGATAAAACGAGATCTCGAATAGTGGAATTGTTGTAGGGTAGTTTTAAGTACAACCAACTGTGATACAAATCACCATTCACCTTTTTTTTTTGTTGAAACATTACATTTTTTTCTATCTGCACAATAGAAAATAGTTGCAAGCAAAATAAAGCCCTACTTAGAACGTTTACATTTCACTACGTGCGTTTTATTTATTTATTATTTATTTATTTGTATGATTTTAATATTACTTTCCAGTTCGTCATTTGTAAGTATATATGTACGGTACGACCAAAATATTGGAAGTTGCCCATATTTTAGTAGAAGATCTATTTCTTCGTTTTCCTGATAAGCTTGAAGCTTTAGTAATAAGCATTGTTTTTAAACGAAGTGGCGCTTGTTTTTTTATCTTTTATATCTTGTATTACCCCGCCCCTCTCCGACTTATTGGGGGCTAGCTGGCAAAAACTAAAGCAGTGTTATTTGGATCAAGCTGATACTTCCAGCACAGCTACATTTTGGTTGGTTAAGTGTTTCTTTATATAAAAATAGCCTTTGTGTTTCTGTAGGTTATAGTAAATTAGCGCCCATGCGTGAGGCCTTTTGTGGAAATTCCACTTTGTTAAAACCATTTGTTGTTCTTGCATGTTAGGATATTTTTGGGGAATATATTTTGCCTGATAGATTAAGTATTTAGTAATTTAGGATAAAGAACCAACTCCAGGATTGTATTTTGTAATTTGTTGTATTCTTGTTACAAGTTATTTGATTAGTATGGATTATTAATCTTATTATAAATTGGTTATTTGTTTTGTTAGCCTTGATTATTAATTAGTTCATTATGGAACGGAAGATCCATATAGATAGGTTAAGTAAATCAGAACTATCTTATGAGTTAGCTATTAGAGGTCTTCCAGACTCTAATGTTGATAGTATGCGAAAGTCTCTTCGACAGTTAATGAAAATGGAACAAGATCAGTCCGTACTTGAGTTACCAGCTCATCCGTTTACTTTTGAAGAAGATTCAGATGCTATTTCTACAGCTCTTATTGAACTTAATACGGCTTTGGAGTCATTTGATGATAGTGTGGATTCTAATCCGTATAAAAAATTGCAAAGTAGGTTAAGTCACATATTAGGTAGGGCTGCGGCCATGAAAGCCAAAGATGAGGCTTCTGCATCAAAGCGGGCCGAGTTCATTCAATCCATTCTTGGATTAATGAGCGATATTCACGATAAAGCTTCAGTACCACAGGTAACTGATGAAGTAGCTATTCAGTTAGGTTTAGGTTTAAGCGTTGGGGAAGCTATTGTTAATTCTCCTGCGGGCAACCCAGCAGCTTCTTCTACCCTTGCTGTTCCTGATCCTCCATGTGGTCAGCCGAAGTCTGTACCGGTCTTTAAATGGGACTTGATAAATTTGCAGGACATGAATCTAAGATTTCTTTAAATGCTTTTTTGCAACAAGTGGATGAGTTGTCTATTGCTCGGAATGTATCAAAGACCCAGTTATTTGCATCTGCTTTGGATCTTTTTAAAGACCAAGCACTTTTGTTTTATAGATCTAGAAGAAATGAAGTATCTGATTGGGACTCTTTGGTTAAACTTTTGAAAGAGGAATATCTCCCTTTAGATTATGATGATAAGCTTTTAGAAGAAATTCGTAGGAGGACTCAAGGTCCTAATGAACCGCTAGGGACTTATTTAGTAGCTATGGATAATTTATTTTCCCGATTATCAACAAAATTTTCTGAAGGGATTAAATTAAGATTACTGTTAAAGAACTTAGCTCCATTTTACCAATTTCATTTGTCGTTTAAAGAAATTAATTCTATCTCTGATTTACTACAATTTGGTAGGCAGCTTGAAGCTTCAAGGTTGAGGGCGGACAGTTATGTTCCTCCAACTAGAAGGAAAACCGACTTAGAGCCAGATTTAGCTTTTGTTGAGACTGCTAGTAATTCCAGTAGTGCTGCTTCAGATGTTTCATCACGGTTGTGTTTTAATTGTAGGAAAACAGGACACATGCGTTCTGCATGTTCTTCTCCCTTGATTAAACGTTGTTTTGGTTGTGGTGAGATGGGGGTCACTAAGACTTCTTGTAAGAAATGTTCTCCTAGGGATAATAATTCGGGAAACGGTTTTAATTCGGCATTAATGGGTGGTGTTAGTACCGAGTCTTCTTTTCAAGCAACCACTGTCTTATTAAATTTTATCCTTGCTCATGCCGAAGGAGATGAACGCCCGTATTTGTCTATAAAAGTTTTGGGTCATGATTTGTTAGGTCTTTTAGATTCCGGTGCTTCTCGGACTATAGTTGGTAAACCAGGTTGGTCGTTTTTATGTAGTTTAGGTTTTGGTGCTGGTTTATCTAAGTTTGGAGCGACTGATTGTCGTGTAGCAAATGGTCAAACTGTGAAGAGCATTGGTCAAGTTGATGTACCGATCCAACTTCAGGATCGAATGCATATTATTTCTATTTTGGTAGTTCCGGATCTTCCACAGACTTTGATCTTGGGTATTGACTTTTGGAACCTTATGGGTATTGTTCCCAATTTGAGACAAGGCAGTTGGCGATTTGTAAAAGATTCTGACAATTCGTCTGTTGAACTGGAATCTATTGAGGTTATGCCTCTTAGTAATTCTACACTTACTTTTGAACAGAAATTGGAGTTAGAGAAAATTTTGAATGAGTCTAAAGCACTTCCAAGTGAGATGTTAGGTTGTACGTCTAGGGTTGAGCATGTTATTCGTACAAATTTTGAACCGATTAAGCAGAGATATTATCCGGTTAGTCCGTTTATGCAACGTCTTATCGATGAAGAACTTGATCGTATGTTGAGCTTAGGTGTCATTGAACCGTCTTCTAGTGGCTGGTCCAACCCAGTCCTAATGGTCAAAAAGAAAGATGGGACCTACAGATTCTGCATAGATTTTCGTCGTCTTAATCGTGTGACCGAGAAGGATGCTTATCCTATTCCCTATGTTAGTGCTACTTTGGATAAACTTCGAAATGCCAAATTTTTGTCATCGTTGGATGTTAAGTCTGCCTATTGGCAAATTCCTTTATCTGAGGATTCCCGTAAATATACGGCTTTTACAATCCCCAATCGTGGCCTTTTCCAGTTTACTCGTATGCCTTTTGGGTTACATAATGCCCCTGCAACTTGGCAAAGGTTTATTGATAATGTTCTTGGTCCATCTTTGGAACCATATGTTTTGGTGTATCTGGACGATATAGTCATCGTTACAGATAGTTTTGAAAAACATATTGAAATATTAAGAGAGGTTTTTAATCGACTGTCTTTGGCTGGTATCACTTTAAGTTCGGATAAGTGCAAATTTTGTGTTCCTGAGCTACGATACTTAGGTTATGTAGTTAGTCAGAAGGGAATTCATGTGGATCCTGAGAAAGTTCAGGCCATTATGAATATTCAGCCTCCTCGGAATGTGACTGAAGTTAGAAGTCTGATAGGTTTGACTTCATGGTACCGTCGTTTTGTACCACAGTTTTCTGATATCATTCAGCCGTTGACAACCCTTCTTAAGAAAGGTGTCAAATTTTATTGGTCATCTGAGTGTGAATGTAGTTTGCGGACTTTGAAAGAAGCTTTGGTTAGGGTACCTATTTTACGTTGTCCAGATTTTGAGTTGCCATTTACTGTTCAAACCGATAGTAGTGGTTTTGGTTTAGGTGCTGTCTTGACGCAACAGATTTATGGTGAGGAAAGTGTAATATGTTACCTTAGTCGTTCTCTCACTCGTCAAGAGCGAAATTATTCTACGACTGAGAGGGAATGTTTAGGAGTTTTATGGGCCGTAGAAAAACTTAGACCATATTTAGAAGGCCGTCGTTTCACGGTGATCACCGATCACTATTCTTTGGTGTGGTTACATAATTTAAAAAACCCGACAGGTCGTTTAGCTAGGTGGTCTTTGAGACTCCAAGAATATGACTTTCAGGTGGTCCATCGTAAAGGTAAAGACCATTTGGTACCTGATGCGTTATCACGTTCCGTACCGATTCTTGACAGTATTGAGTCAGGTAATGAGCCTGTTATAGTTTCAACCGATAAGTGGTATAATAGTATGGTTGATAGGGTTCGGGCTAAACCTGCTAAGTTTTCTCAATGGCGTATTACTAATGAAGGTTTATATAAATCTATGAAAACCGAAAATGATTCTGATACCGTTTGGAAACTTGTTGTACCTAAAGAAAATAGACTTGCTATTCTTCGTCAGGCACATGATCATCCTACTTCCGGTCATGGTGGAGTATATAAAACATATCATAGATTAACTCCCAAATATTATTGGCCAAAAATGCAAGCCGATGTAGCTCGATATATTAAAACTTGTCAAATTTGTCAAAAATGTAAACCAGATTTAAGACCTCCTGCTGGACTGTTAGTTCCGCAACCAATTGTTGATCGCCCTTGGCAGATGGTCAGTATAGATTTGATTGGTCCTCTCCCGAGGAGTACAAAAGGTTATTCATATGTCTTAGTCATAATGGACTATTTTAGTAAATTCTGTTTGCTATTTCCTCTTCGGAATAGTTCAGCGAAGATGGTTTGTTCGAGAATTGAAGATGAAGTCTTCTTAGTTTTTGGAGTACCTAGATTGGTGTTGGTAGACAATGGAGCCCAGTTTACTGGTCGTGAGTTTCGTACTCTTTGTAGTAACTATTCAGTAAAAATTCGTTTTAATGCGCATTATCACCCGCAATCAAATCCCACAGAAAGAGCGAACAGAAATGTTAAAACTATGATTCGTTCCTATGTTAAAGAGAATCAGCGTTCTTGGGCAGATGAATTAACAAAGATTGGGTGTGCCCTTAGAACTGGTCGTCACGAAACTACTGGTTATACTCCTTATTTCTTAACTTTTGGTAGGGAACATATTTTAAAAGGCACTGATCATAAAATATCTGATAAAGTTCAACATTTGCAAGTTGATCGTTCATCTGCTACTGTTATTCCTGATAAATTGCAGGGAGTTTTTGAGGTAGTGCGTAATAAAATAAAAACTTCTTTTGATCGCAATAAACGTTACTATGATCTACGTAAGCGAGATACTCAATTTGTTATTGGTGATAAAGTTTTAAGGAAAAATTTTGCTCTTTCTGATGCGAGTAAATATTTTTCACATAAACTTGCTCCTCGTTATATTGGTCCTTTTACCATTCACAAAAAGGTGTCTCCTTGGACTTATATTTTAGCTGATGAACTTGGTAGGGAAGCCGGTAAATTTCATGCCAAAGATTTGAAAGAGTATGTTCCGAATCATGTCGGAGATTAGGGTCATTTGGTTGTTTTTTTTTGGGGGAACCATTTGGTGGTTTGGGTTCCACAGAGTTCAGCGATGGTTGGGGCTGTCCTCATTTGGAGCGTTTAGTGATACGCTCAGTTCGACCTAATATCTGTCGACTTGTTAGGGCTTATTAGTTTTTATTTAGATCTTTGTTTTGCAGGTATCTATTTTTGGCTTTTATACCAAGGTTTTTGGATATAGCAATTTTGACTTTTGTTTTGGCTTAGCCAAACTATTTTTTTTTTGTATACCGGATTTAACAATTTCTCTTCTCCTTTTTACCTTCTCCTTCTTTCTTATACCGATTTTGACTCCATATTTGCAATAGCACGGCTTGGGCTGGATCCCCAAGACCGTGGCTCTTTTGGGTTTCTTTGGGCTGAACTCCCTTTTTAACTCCCGGTTTCTTCTTCTCTTGTTCTCTGTCTCAAACGGTACGTGTGTGGTGCCCGGGTGGTTAGTGTTGCTGAGTAGTGCTTCCGAACCTCGGATGCGGGGGTTTGGCGCTGTTCAGTCTCCATGACGTTGGAACTGGCAGTGCCCCGCATCGTGTGTGAAGTTGTGCTCCTCGGTGGCTCTGCCATCTGCCCACTTCACATGTGTCCGGGCGAGCCCTTCTTTTTCACTCTGTTTTCTTTTTCTTCTTTTTTCCTCTACACTACCCTCTCTTGGGTGCGAGCAGAGAGTATGTCGGCGGCTCCCTGTTCAGTTCTTTTGCTGGCCATGTTCAGTGGTTCGTGCTGGTAGGTTTTGTTGTGAGTCGTTGCCAAGCCTCGGGCACTGGGAGTTGCTCAGTGGTCCCTTCCCGACGTGGAATACCACTGTGCCCAGTACCGTGTGTGAAGCGCGTCTTTGCAGTGAACCCTGCTTGCCCGACCATTGTTCATGCTTCGGGGTGGAACCTTTTGTTCCTCTGTTCTTTCCTTATCTCCACCTCCAATTTGTGTTTGTCCTTTGTTGTTTTTTTTTGGATTTTTTTGGATCACCTTTTTGGTGTTAATTTTTGGTGTCATGTTTTTTTTTGTCATGGTATTTTTCATCCTGGTGGGTTGTTCTTTCAATTTATTTTGGGCAAGTTAGATTTTAGCAAGGCTAGGTTATGCTAAGCCGCGAAAGGGTTTTCGCGACTGGGAGTTGAGGGGGGAATTATAACGTTGAAATTCACAACCCATTATTTGTTTGATGGTCACTGTTTAAAACCAAGCTTCTCCGTTGTTTGGTTGTCACTGGTTTTCCCTTTCTTTCGGTCTATCGTGAAGTCGCTCCTGCGCGTTTGAGCTCCCTGCTCAATAGTAGAGTGAAGTAACAAAATGGCTTTTTGGTACTAGAAGTTGAATGGGCGAGATATAAATTAGAAATTGGTTTTAAATATTAATTCGCTTTAGCGCAATAAATCTCACATTCAACAGAACGATCGCTTGATTATTTATATGCGATCAATCGTCAAATTGGACGGATTACGTTCTGGTGCTAACCATTTTAGGTACTATTATTTCCCTAGCCGTCACCTTGAGGGAATTGTATTGTAAAAGACTTTTCAGTTTATAGAAAGGTCTTTTTTGTTTTGGGTTTTGTTGTTCGTTGGTGTATTCTTGTTCCTGCCCGTCTGACCGTGTATTTTAATTGGAAGGTTCTTCCCCTTTGTGTCCGTACCTACGTCTATACATATACCGGGTCGGAGAAAAACAACCAAATATCGAAGGGTGAAGCGAAAACCCCCTAAGCAAGGCTTTAAACATACAGCCGTGGGTCTTCGAATGGTGGGATGTTTGTCTAAATTTGTATGTATTATGTGTCATTTTATTTATGTATATGTATATATTTATTCAATGTGTTTACAATTTATGCATGCATGTTAATTTTAAGGATAAAACGAGATCTCGAATAGTGGAATTGTTGTAGGGTAGTTTTAAGTACAACCAACTGTGATACAAATCACCATTCACCTTTTTTTTTTGTTGAAACATTACATTTTTTTCTATCTGCACAATAGAAAATAGTTGCAAGCAAAATAAAGCCCTACTTAGAACGTTTACATTTCACTACGTGCGTTTTATTTATTTATTATTTATTTATTTGTATGATTTTAATATTACTTTCCAGTTCGTCATTTGTAAGTATATATGTACGGTACGACCAAAATATTGGAAGTTGCCCATATTTTAGTAGAAGATCTATTTCTTCGTTTTCCTGATAAGCTTGAAGCTTTAGTAATAAGCATTGTTTTTAAACGAAGTGGCGCTTGTTTTTTTATCTTTTATATCTTGTATTACCCCGCCCCTCTCCGACTTATTGGGGGCTAGCTGGCAAAAACTAAAGCAGTGTTATTTGGATCAAGCTGATACTTCCAGCACAGCTACATTTTGGTTGGTTAAGTGTTTCTTTATATAAAAATAGCCTTTGTGTTTCTGTAGGTTATACTATATATAAGTATAGACACACGCTCTATTTTTTTGATGAATTGCAATATTAGACTAGTAAAATTAGACCCTATGGAGACCGTTGGTGGAAATAAATGTTGGAAAGCGGGAGATCGTTATGATCGTCTCATTTGAGGTCAAATAGAAGTATCCTAGGTTTGCACCGTTTCTCGCCGCGAGCTTACGTAAGGGCATTAAAAAAACCACGAAATTTTATAACTCCAAAATGGTGTTTTCTAACGACAACTTCACTATGACTAGAACTAAAAAGCATTAAACTCCGCGTGGAATGAGTACTAAAACATTAGATTCGGTCCAGTGCAGTGGTATGGTCGAAATCGATGGTCGAAAAACGACAATTTTACAAATTTTCGATTTTCCGTCATACGCTCCAGCAGTACGTGACAAAGTCAAACTTCATTAGACACAAGCCGATACGGCCACTTCACCAAAACAATAACTAAAACCAGTATTAACCTGGCGTCCCTCTCCCCGACTCGTGGGCAAAAGTCCCCTCAAGTGGGGATGGAAAACAACGAAGCAGGACCTGCTTCCTATAACTACCAGCAGAGAGCCAGCTCCACCAGAAGTGCTTACAAATGTATCCTCGAAGTACGAGAAGAGATTCCCAGGTGGTTGTAGTTGTCGGAAAGCAGGGATGAAATGTTCCTATATCTGCTTCGAGTGCAAGGGACAGTCGTGCACAAACACACCAGTGACCAGATGATGAGATTTCAACTATAATCAACTACGAAAATGACGTAAAATTGCTCGTTGAGGATCTGAACAAGCCAGGTAATACATTTACAATTGCTCCACCTTTGTTTCATATCCTTACATTCATCTCGTAATGTTCATCAACATAGTATTATTTACTGCGCTTACGATCGCGTTGCATAAAGCATAGTTAACCACGTTGTTACATTGATCACGCTGTTAAGCAACTCCATTGGATAAAACTTAACAACGGGCTTAAAAGAACCGATTACACTACAACACTTGCTTTGAATTAACCAATCACATGTGTAAACAACGGGTCTAAAGAATCATGTAGGTAACAATGCTTTATGCAACCGGCCCTTAGATTTACTCTGACTAATGAATCGTCCTTTTTCTATTCCAGTTCTTGAAAACGAGGAACCGAAAAATGAGGTTGACATGATCTCTGAATTGCCAACCTATGAAGACTCGGTCTTCATAGACAGCTGTGGGAAAGACAAGGCCGACTATGGGTCCTCGAAACCGAAGTGAGACCGAATGAGCATCGTTTTTTACAAATGCCATCATTATAAGTAGTTAATGATTTGCATCATGATTATAATTCATTGAATCATTCTTTCGCTTTCGGCGCTTCGAAATCGAGGGCTCATGGTACGCCGTGTCTTGCCCACGTATGTCCATGAAGACCGAATCTTCATAAGTTGACAATTCAAAGATTATGTCAACCTTTATTTTCAAGAACTGGAATAGAAAAAGGACAATTCATCAGTCAGAGTAGATACTAAGTACAGTAAATAATACCATGTTGATGAACATTACGAGAAAAAATGTACGGATATGAAACAGTGTTGAAGCAATTGTAAATGTTATTACGTGGTCCATCTAGATTCTCAACTAGCTATTCTATTTCAGCTTCGTTATTGATTGCAGTTAAAATCTCATCATCTGGTATGTTTGTGCTTTACTGCCCTTTGCATTCGAAGCAGACTAGGAGCATTTCATTCCCTCTTTTCGGCAAATCGGCACCTTAGCAGCTCTTCTCAAACTTGCAAGACACATTTGTAAGCACTTCTGGTGGAGCTTGCTCTTTGCTGGTAGTTATGAGGAGCAACCCGTACTTTGTTATTTTCCATCCACACTTTGAGGGTTTCTTTTTCGCGTCCAGTGTTGACGAGCCTGAGCCGGGGAGGGACACCAGGTTAATATTGGTCTTAGTTATTGTTTTGGTGAAGTGGTCGTATCGGATTGTGTTCAATAAAGTTTTAACTTTTTCGCGTACTGTTGAGCGTATGACGGAAATTCGAAAATTTGTAAAATTTTCCTTTCTCGACCGTCGATTTCAGCCATACCACTGGACCGAATTTAAAGTGTTGGATACTCATCCAACGCAGAATCTGATGCTCTTTAATTCTTGTAAAAATAAATGTTTTCGTTGGCAAGCACCATTTTGGAGTTATAAGTGAAAACTGAAAAAAAGCCGAAGATTTCGTGGTTGTTTTGATGCCTTTACGTAAGCTCGAGAAGAAAGATTGTGTAAACCTAGGATACTTCTAGTTGGCATCAAATAAAACGATTAAACAATCTCCCGCTTTTTAACATTTATTTCCACCAACTATTTTACTGGCCTATAACTATTAATTTATATTCAAATTATAAATCATAGGTGAACGTTCAAAAATTAATTGCAAACAAAAAGCAGGCAAGATGAATTAAGTGCCCGACGTCGCAAATATGAGCTCTAAAAATCCTATTCCTCTATAACATAATGCAACTACTATAGAAGTTAAATAGGTAATATAAACACTTAAGTACCCATTGTATCTTCGCAATCCGACCGTAAAAGATAAAACATCGTTTACACCGTGGTTGAAATGGCTTAATAATACATAGTTACATCCCTTTAGGGATTAATAAATCGAATGGGGGTTTCACAACAGATGTGATTCGAACGGGCTGTGAATCAAAAATACATTAAACTCTCCTCCTATTGATTGGTCTTTTTATTCTGTCTTTCTAATTTTTATACGTTCGTGTGCTGACAAAAGAAACCATTGATGAGTGTATTAATTTTAACATTTCTCGAGTAAATTCTTTTAAAGATTGGCGTTAATAAAGAAAAATACAAAAACCTTGAAAGTGTAAATCCTAGTGCCGTGTTATGAAATTAATTATTATGAAAGATCTAAACGTCTTGAAATTCAATTAAAAAGTAGTTATTATAAACTCACACGTACGTACGTGACAGAGTATTTTTCAGCATTCAACTTTCATTTCGTTTCGTGTCTTGTTTCCTGAAACTATAATCCACAGCATTTACTGTTTCATTTTACTTAACGAGATTAAAGTTGTTATTGTTGCCATTTCTAGTTCCTTTTAGTAATTATTTCGAATTGTTCTATAGCAGATTTTGTTGTATGGAATTTTGCTTTTTATGTGTGAAGGAGGAAAGAACTACTGTTGTATTAAATTAATACAAGCATTTTATATTAATCATTATCATTTTAATAATAATTAAAATGTGTCAATTGGAAATATGAAACGAACAAAAAAACTTTAACATGAGTGACATTTTATTAAATGGAGCTGTATATTAGCAATTCAGATTATGTTGATTTAAACATCCCGAGACGTGTCGGAGAGGCTAGTAGAATTGTGATGTCTATTCTTTATAATTTATAATCGATAACAGAACTTGTTAATCTTATTACACTGTTGTCAAGTGAAGAGCCAAAACTTCTCATGTGCCGCCAGTTTGATTTGACTTTTGCTTGAGAATCACTGACCAAGCATTAATCTGTTATTAAAATTGTGATCAATTTATTGTTTTCGATTTAAATCGCTTAATTATTAAATAGTGTAACCCATCCTTCCTCTTTTTCTAGTTAGTGTTTGATAATAAGTTTGATTATGCTCTAATAGTTGTCTATCAATTTATCATTCTCGTTTGCAATCTGGCTATTTGAATTAAGTGTAAATTATTAATTTCTATAAATCTTCAACTAATTTTATTGTAGGCTTTCTTTAAATGGACAAACACTTAAAATTCTGAATTATCCACCACATTAGGAGTTAGACGATGGTGACCCATCCTTAGGTGCTGCAGAGCTGCAAGAACAACCAAAATACTCCGAAAGAATATAAATTATTAATTATTATAAGAGATAAGTATTCATAATATTGTATTGGATTGTATATGTACTTACATAGGTATAAATTATTAATAATAGCCATTTTTTTCGAAACAGATTATCAAATTAAAATAATTGCAGGATTAATAAACGAAGATACATGGCGAATTGAATGTTGATATTATATAGGGTGTAATTAAATTGCATGTCTTAATTTATACTGCAGGTTTCCTATCCATAGTATTAATAACTTAAATAATAAAACTGTAGAACAAAATTTAAAAACTGACCTACCTCTATTAGCTCAACGCCTGTTGTTTGTAACCACTGGTCAGTTAATAAATTCTTTTGGGTATGTACGACCATTCTGGTGGTAAGCGTCATGCTATTTCGATAAGTGTCTCCGGTGATTAGAAGCATTCTCGGATGGGAAATGTATGGTTTAAAATAGCTGCAATTAGTGCAGCAGGCTTAATTTGAAATATTTTTAAACCGTTTGGTACTAGTAATTTTTGTGCTTCGTGTTACGCGTGCGATTTTACATAATAATAAATAATAATTATATCATAATAAAGTTTATCGCAAAAATCCAGCACAAAGTAGTTGCAGTATTACAAGTAGATATAGATTTATATTGATAAATAAAAAATATATACATAAGTAAATTATATTGGTTCTACTAAACTAATAAAGGGCGTTTACGAAATTATGGTTACAACGTTGCTAGGATACTGTGTAAAAATTTTTGCGCAGCAGATAAAACTCACTATATTTTGACAGCACTTTAATCAAGCTTTCAGTATAGAATTTGTTTTTTGCAGTCACTCAGGCTATAGTTGAAATCAAGGTCCGTTGATGCATGCATAATTA
This sequence comes from Agrypnus murinus, assembly GCA_929113105.1. Classification (NCBI taxonomy): domain Eukaryota; kingdom Metazoa; phylum Arthropoda; class Insecta; order Coleoptera; family Elateridae; genus Agrypnus; species Agrypnus murinus. Next base: position 67,557,566 of record OV816029.1, on the reverse strand, counting down.
TATGTACTATACTGCGTTTACCCAACAGATATAGTAATGAAAAACCAGAGACATTCAGATGCAACTTGAAACTTGAATATCCATTGGTTGAAATAAATGGGGCGGTACTCGATAGAAGTCTCATTTACACATACAAACACAAACGGCAAACGCCAGCTTGTTACGCATGCGTTTACGTCAGTTGTTTTGAAAGTTCCGTCAGTTTTTCCAACTGTGTTACATATTAGGTACATTACAAGTCTTTATTAAGACTCGCACCATTCAATACACGAACGGTTGTCAATAAGTAAGTTAGAATTATATGAAAAGTTAATAATAATAATGAGTAGGTTAATTTGTAGAATTTTCCTTACTGCAAAATTATTAAAAATGGATGATGAAAACGTCAACAATATTCAGTTGTCAACACCAAAAAAACGCCAAAAAAGCACTTTTCTGTAGAGCTGAAACAAATAATTATGAACGCTTTTAAAGTGTGTGAAGAGCAGCATCCTCAATGGAAAAAACACGACAAAGTGGAAAATGTTGCTAGATTGATAGGTAATGTTTTAATTTGCCTTCCAATCCCACTGCTTATTTACTATAATTTTATGAATTGGTATGGCCAGTGTTTACAACATACTTCGTGAGCACAAGCAACATCCTGATTATTTTGATGCTCCTAAGGCGTGTCATAGACCAAGAGCTATTTTGGGCAATGTTTCCGAAGAAGACAAAAATGACAAAAAAAGTGTGGACTGACATGTCCATAACAAATCCACGAGATGCATTTTTAAGAGGGTTATCGACTGACTTGAGAAATCCATCGGGGAAAGGAAAGCGGCTCATCACCCTTCATATAGGATCTGATGACGGTTTTGTAGATAATGGATTACTGTTATTGAAATCCAAGAAAACAAATGACTACCATGAAGAAATGAACGCAGATACATTTGAACAATGGTTTAAAAATATTTTGCCCAGTCTTGAAGAAGGTTGCGTTATCGTCTTGGATAACGCAAGTTATCACATAAGAAAAATTGAAAAAATTCCGTCTAGCAACAAAGAAAGCTGACATACATAACTGGCTGCAGAAAAAACTATCCCCTACGAAGACAGTATGTGAGAGCTGAATTGTTATCTTAAGTAAAACAGCATGCACCTAAACACAGTGAGTGCTAACGTAATCGACGAATTAGCACAGGAAAGCAACAGAACTGTTCTGAGATTGCCACCTTACCATGCGACGTATATATAGTATGTTTGTATGTAATTTCTTTGTTTTATTGTAAAAACTATTTATTATATATTATAATATATGTAAACACATAGCACCCGCGAACTTTTCATGGCTTTTTTATTAAATTAATAAAATGCAATTTTTTAAAATGTATGGTTATTATTTATACTAGTATAAATTTCTCTAAGTGACATCATTTATAACGAATTAACAATTCATATACAAAAATGTTCTATTGTAAATTTAACTTTCATATAAAACCAATCAGAACAATCTGTGCTGCCTTGATTTTTTTTTAACTATATCTGTTCAGTGTCCGGAGTATAGGTATGATGCGTGCATAATTATATACACATGAATGGACCTTGGTTGAAATGTGTGCCTCGAGAGAGGAAGTTAGACGAAAAATTTTCGACGATTTCTTTGAAAATTCAAGTCTATCATACGCTGATGTAAGCAGAGAAGCCGATTTTTCACGAAAACTTACCAGAGACGTTATCATTAAGTTTAGAAATAAAGGAACCATCAAACAGAAGCCAGGTGCCGGTCATCCAAGAGGTTTAGTGGACTCAAAAGAATTTTCGAGGAAGGTTATCAAGTCATTGAAGCAGAATCCAAGCTAGTTTATCGGAGATCTCGCTAAAAAATTCAATTCCAATGCGTCGATGGTGCACGAAATGAAGAACAGAGCGGTCCTCAATACCTACAAAGTACAAAAAGCCCCGTACAGAAATGACTAAGCGAACAAACGCGCTAAGCAGCGGTTTCGTCGACTCTATGTAGGACTTTTGCGCGAGAACAAAGGATGCATAATTATGGACGATGAAACGATGGTAAAGGCTGACTTAAATCAACTACCTGGTCAAATGTTTTATTCTCCCGAAGTCCGAGGGAGCGTATCGGAAAGATTTCGCTTGAAAAAAGTCTGCAAGTTCGCAAAAAAGTATTGCATTTGGCAAGCTATATGCACATGCGGGCTTCGTACGAAGCCTGGCATCATCAAACGCACAGTCAACAGCGAAATTTACATCGATAAATGCTTAAAACCACACCTTCTACCCCTCTATCGTTCTCATGAGGTTCCTCCTGATTTTTGGCCAGATTTAACCGCGATTCACTACTAATGCAATGGTATAGAGATAAGAACATAATTGTTGTTGAGAAGGAGTCAAACTCACCGAATTTCCCCGAGCTTAGACCATTTGAAATATTTTGGGCTCAAGCAAAGGCCAAGCTCAGAAAACATTGTAAGCCAGCTAAAAATTATGAAGATTTTCGTTGCAAGTTGATGAAAGTGTGCGATATGATAGGAGAAGAGGACGTCCAACGCCTTATGCAAGGTGTTCGCGGAAAAGTTAGAAATTTTGTAAAAGGACCGAAATAAAATTACTTTGGAATATGTAGTTTTTTGTACTTATGATACCTACACATAAAAGATGCATTACTGCTTTGCGTTTGTTAATTGTTATTGTTTTTGCTAGTATTAGTAAAGTGTAACCATAATAAACACTCTTTAGATTGGAAATCAATGCATACATACGTTTTATATGTTGGCGATCTTCTTTAAACTTCTACTTTTTAGTTTTATTTAAACAAATTTGGTGTATGATAGCTTTTAAATAATGTGGCAAGAAATTGAAAAATATGGGAGCTCTAAAATAAAATTGATTTTTTAGCAATCGTTTTAGCAACAAATTGATTTTTAATAGTTTATTAGTATACACGAAATACATTGTATATATAATATATTCGAAATACCTACATATTTCGAAAATGAACGTTATATTTAATTTAAGTGAAAAAATCTCCAAATTAACTTATCAATAACAATTAGTGATAAAAGAGCAAGGTCGTCCTAAACCCAAATTAAATATTGAAAACTGCCGGTAAAAGTGGTGATAAAAATTATAAAAGACAATTAAAAATGACTTATCTTTGAGGAACAGTTGGATTTGTAATCGAGAAGATATGGTACATTTAAGTGGAAAAATTTAAAAAAATAACAAAAACTTGAAAATGCATATTAGCAATGAAATACGATTCGGTTTTTTTATTTGGCAAATACAGTAAAGATAAGCAAACATAAACATTTTGGGAGATAAAACACACCCAAAAGAATTTGTCACGGGCCGCCACTAGAATTCATCTTTCTTTGGTATATGAATACTACATACTAGAGTATTCAAATAAACTTTTTTTACTGATTTATCACTTATTGTTTTTTTAATATTAATATTTATTCTTGTGAGTATTAAATTTAAAGGATTTTAGTATAAATTCTTTATTTTCTCCTTAATTATCTATTATCTATTAAACGTTCTATTCTACTGCATCAACCTACTCTCGATATTCGCTGTTTGATCAGCTACCATCGCACTATCAATTCATTCCATTAAAATCACGATCAGAGATATATTTATTACCAATTTTCGCTGCATTAAACGTCTAAGTTTGCCACAAATAACCGCTCGATCACAATTGATAGAGGGTTCCTTCAAACCCAACAATCATCGATTGAACGGAAAAATGTTAGAATCAGATAAGAAAAGAGCTTATTGGAGGTACAACAACAAAGATCTGATCTGCTCTCGGATGTGAATATAGGACCATCTTATCTAATCGTCTGAATTTCAAATATAGTGTGAACAAAAAGTATCTCCATCAAAGGTGCCTTTGGAATTTTGAACTCATGTGTATTATGACACCAGAAAGTTATATCAAATTAATAACAACTGTCACTGTCAAAGGACTCTGATTATTTTGTATAATTTTCTGGTGTTATAATACAAAGGAGTTTAAAATCCCAAAGACACCTTTGATGGAGTTACTTTTTGATCATACTATAGATAAAAATCTCGCGATCGAGCAGAAGTTTCAAGCGCAACTTTTATATCCAAGGAACAATGTTTACAAGAAAAAACTCAGCTAATGATACAGTGAACAGCAGATGTAACGCAAAATTATTCCAAGCTTTCCATAAAGTAGTCTGAAGCTAAAGAAAAGTACAAACATTTAATTTGGCAGTGAATCTTGGAGAAGATAGTCCAACAGCGAGCAGTCTTTCGTCGTCAAATAACAATGCTTGTCAATGAAGTTAAGTCAATCTTGGAAGATAAGCAGCCAGAAAGAGACAGAATCAATAGTGACATACAACAAATGGATGAGGTTCGTTCGAAGATTACCGAAAAAGATGACCAAATCCTATTTAAGCTGTGTGAAATGCCAGATAGCGAAGATCAACTGGGCAATGAGTTGACGTCAGTTAAAAACTACGACGACAAATATCGCATGTGTTGTCTGTCAGCTATGAAATTCTTAGAGCCACCAGTGGTCAGCAACAGTGAAATAGACGTCAGACATGTTACAAAAGATAAATGGAAGTTTATGAAGTTACCAGATATTGAACTACAGAAATTTGATGGAGATTTACGTAATTGGATAAGCTTACTTATTACAGTCGTTGCAGCCTGGAACTGAAGCACGAGAAATTGTCGAAGGCTATCCATTATCTGGAGATAACTATCTATTGGCAGTAAGTGCCCTGAAGATTCGTTTTGGAAATGAGGTTTACTGCTTCAGGTGTACGTTCGTGAATTGCTGAAACTCGTCGTTACGAACGTGACATCTGGTAATAAGATCTCATTTCACATTTTATATATAAAATTGGAATCTCACTTACGTGCATTAGCTACACTAAAATTGGAGTCAGCCGATCCTGCTACTTGGCTCTATCCACTTATAGAATCCAGCCTAAATGAAGAAATCCTTTTAGCATGGCGGCGCAGTCCACTTTCAAGCAAAGCTGGTAGAAACGAGACACCAAAGAAAACAAGACTGGATTATTTGATGGAGTTTCTACAAGCCGAAATCCAAATCAGACAACGTATTGATTTTCCCTCCCGTTTCCTATTTATCAAGTTATCATGTTATATGGATGTTAGTTATAAAATATTATATTTATCTAGTCAGTGAGTTGTTGCTATAAAATAAAAAGTTGTAAAAAAGTTCTGTCATTGATTAAATATTAATAAAGAAATTCTGCTCCTTTAAACGGATTTTTCGAATTAATTAATAGAGTGTAAAAACTGTATCGATCTCTGCATCAACCAGACTCTGTTTTTTAATATTACATCCATTTTTAGTTTCTTCAATCAGTCACGTTCAGTCTTCATGTTCACGGGCTAGGAATCGAGTCATAACTGGTAGTTTGGCTAAGCGATTCCTCAGTCTTCGAATCAGGGATTTTGATGATCAACATGGACACTCTTCTCTTGAAGTGTTTCATTTTCAAGTGATAAAGTTCTTCACGGCGACAAGCGCCTGCTAACCCCAATATTAATGCAACTTTCATCATTAAGAAGTTATCATTTGGTGCTCCCTGTATGAAATTTTCGATTTGTGGTCTTTCAAAAACCTTTGATTTCTTAGGCCTGTATCCAGTGCTGTGTCTCTTAAGAAACGATTTCAATTTTAAAAACTTGTTTACATTTATATTTTCTTTCACAGAGAGAACAGCTTTTATCATTGAAAAGTTTGACCACAAACTTGAATTTTTATATTTCTTTGATAATTCGTCCAAATAGGCTAAGAGCCCCGTTTCATTAATGGTCCTTACTTGGTTTTTCCTGCACCATCCCATGAAAAGTTCATATTCGGCTTCATACATTTTTCGTGATTTAGCCGGTAATAATTCCAAACTTGCAGCTTCAGCTTTCTCCTTAATCTCTAATGGAATATCCATGATTCCTTCATCATCACTGCTAATACACGGAATTGCATTCATTTTTGCAAATTTATAGCCACAGATTTTTAAACACATTTGTTTGTTTATGTTTTTTACAAGGTTCTCATGGCAACCATGTACAGCATTACCAACTATTGAAAGTCAAAACCGGCGCGAAATTAAAATATATACAAAGTGGTGAATTTTATATAGGATAGTGCGAGAACTACTAACCGGTCCCATTTTAATTGGCAATGAAGCAGTAAAACAAAAGTCTAGTTTACCTTACATAGATTTTTAGTTGAATTCGTAAAATCAAGCCTTACCGTTCGTTTAAATAAATTGAGTGATGTAGTAAAATTCCAAATTTCCAAAAAAAAAACGTTATGAAACTACTCCCTTCAATATGGACCACACCAAATTATGGAAAGATATCTTTGCAAACAGAGGAGTTAAATAATTGTTTTGCTACGATGTGTTACTAACCCTGTATAATATTTTATTGAAACATACCTTCTCAACATACGATATGTTAATAGTGGCTACTTAATACTACTCTCTGGATTATTATTATTTTATCTAATTTATTAAGCTCTAAAACCTTGCCCTACATTATGAACATTAAGAAAGCTAAAGCGCGCTTTAGTTCAAAGTAAATGAAAACGATATCAAATGATATAATTATTATTTGAAGATTTTTATACGGCAACACGAATACTTTCACGTGTATGATGGATCATTATTTAATAAAATATTCAGTTGAACTGTTTTAGTATCGATTTGATTAGTACATAATAAATGAACAAATTTGAAATGTGACTAATAATGCAAGTACATATTACTATGAATTGGGGAAATTAAAAAAAAACACACAGAGAAAAGATGATTTGCAAAAAGAGATGACATGAGATACAATAAAACTTCTTACCCTATAAAACTTTTATATAATGCTCCTACTTTAAATTATTGCAGTGAGTAACATTATCCCACTACATTTGAGACTCACTCGGGTTTGGGTCGCTGATGTAGAATATTCTTATTTAAATAAAAGCAGGTTGTTAAACAAATAAGATAACACGAATGACAAAATACATACTAATTAATAAAGAACACAAGCTTCTTATTTATTTAAAAAAATCTTAATTAATCACATAAAAAAATAATAATAACAGAATTTATACCAAATTAAATTAAATTATGATTCAATAACTCACTTTTTCTTTTTAAATTTGGCACGACATATATCTGAACTCTCTTTAGGTTCGAGTTGCTTTGACAAACTCGTTAATCGGCTCCCATCTCTGATCCAAACAATTCTGTCAAAAATTATTCTGACGTCTTCACACATCAATCGAATTACGGAAATATTGATTAATTCAAATATAAATTCCAGACCAATTAAAAATCAAATTGTCGTGATATATTAAAAAGGGATCTTCTTTCAATTACAGGTAAGTAAAAAAAATATAGATATATTCTTGATATTTAGAAAATTATTTTAACATTCACAAGGTTTTAACATTTAAAACAATTTTTAAAAGTTTTAAAAACCGTATTATATTCGATAAACATCTATATCTATATGATATATATATATATATATATATATATATATATATATATATATATATATATATATATATATATATATATATATATTATATATATATATTCAAAGACACTTCAAACAAAATTATTTATTACTGACATTTTACCTAACCTTACTTCTTTATTATTTTCAAAGTTGAATTCTAACCTTACAATTTTAATTTTTGAAGCAGCTAGAAACACACCTTGTTCCTCTAATATAATATTGCTACTTAATTGTTAAAAAATGTGTTCCCTTTTTATACACTTTTGACAAACAAAAGAATTGTCTTAAAAAACAAAAAATTTTGACATGTGAGATTTTACATAACGCAAATATAGTTTATTAACTTTCATAAATGTAAAAGCTAATTATACAAACTTATAGAAATGAAAATTCTGAATTTAACCATGTATAAGTATAAAATTAAGGGTATAATCTTAATGTCGACCAAAGAATATTTCAAGAATAATTCAATTGAACGTAGAAATACCCAGCTTGTCGAACATGTTATGTTTTTATGTAATCCTATTAACAAGATCCAACAACCTTTACATCAAAATGTGTATCAATTCTGTAGTTATAATGTCATTCTAATTATTTTCACTAAAACAACTTAGCAAACAGCTTTAAAGTTGTGAAAATTCAATAAGACTGCAAAATAAACATATCTCGTTAACATGAATTTTATGTTACAACTATATTTCAACAGGCAAGTTGCTATACATTCGCATACACCGTCAATACAACTTATTTTGTCTGTTCCAGGTGATTTAAGTCATTAAAATTGGACTAAACTTTATTAAGTTGAAAAATTTAACGACCCCCAAATCGATATGAGAAGAATTATTTATTTTCTATGAAAATCTGGATTCCCACATATCCTTTATCTGCTTAAAGAGTTTTTGTGTGAGTGTTAGTCTGAATTAACTAAATTTATTTTCATTAAGAAAACCATTTTCATAATTTATTATTTTAAAGGTTAGGTTATGCAACTATAAAATCGGATAGCCATAGAATTGTATAAGTCTGCTTATTAAATATTATCGTGTGAGTAAATTCTCCACCGCATGATCAAACATCATGACATTATGTAGGGTTACTAAAATAAGTATGATCAAACAGCCTATGATTTGTAAAGTGCGGTGACGTTGGTTAAACGAACTTTTCTTGCTTAACATACAAAGCCACTTACATTCCATGGGCGTTTTATTCCGCGTTTATTATTCGGCTTGATTATCGTATTCCGGATATATTCTTCGAGATTTTGGTGATTTTCTGGAGATGATATCTCGGAAACTACCAAATGTAAAGCAACGAGCAGATCATCAAGAAATGTAGAATATCAAAGTTTCCGAAAGCTTTCTCCGATGACACACGACTCGCAAATGGAAAACAAAAACGTTACAGGAAACAAAGTGATGTTTTTTTTAACCTACATTGTAACCTAAAAACTGTTCAAAGTAAAATCGCTGCTGCCAGCCAAATTACGCAAGTAGATCGGAATGTGTACGAGATGTCTTCTTTAGATGTCGAGCCTTCCAAGACGTTTAAGCCTATTTTTGATTTCGTTGCTGTCTACATTCTCGAACTCTGCCCTCGAAACCAATTGGCGGACAGTTTCAGTTATATCTTCGGCCCTGGTTGAGATATCTCGTTCGAGTTTTTGAGTGGCACAGCACTAAACATCTTGTGAACGCCATTGTTATAAAGGAACCTACAAAAGAAATATAGGAAAAGGAGGTGTTGGTTACGTTATAATACCGCCAATCTAGACAAAACGGTATGAAGGACCATGTAAATCTGAGGGGGGGAGCTGATATTTTAGAGAACTGGATTATACATACTCAAACCAAATTGCATGACAGATTTATTAAATACAAGTTATACCAATTGAAAATTAATTATTATTGCTGTTATTGGTTATTGCCACTGATAATAATCTAATAATAAACCATAACAGTATTGCTTCTAAGCTTTATTTAATTCAATGGTCATTTTGATGTAGTAAAATATGTCAAAACTGTTGTCGCAATTAATACAAACTGCTTTTAATGTAGCCACTGCGGTTTATTGTTTGTATGGTAATGAAATTATCATTTTATTTAATATAAATAATTGAATAAGTACTGCTTTCCGTTCTTCTTTTTCATTTACCAGAAGTAAATATGAGCGACATAACTGCTTCTAAACAAAAAGCTAAGAGATTTAAACTAACTTGACAGATAACATGTTGTTCGTTTGTTTTACATGATATTCCTTTTTCTGTTTGTTGATACATGTACTACGGCTGGCTATACGGGCTCTGTTTTAAACACAAGTTTAGAGGTAGGGAGCGTTGCATAAAACTGGAAAATTTGTTGCTTTGAACGTAATGCTTTATTAACGATCATATAAAACGAAAATATATTAATCTTGGGACTAATTAAACAAATCACGTTTTGTTTATTTTCTGAAAATATAAAACTCGTTTAAAAACAAACATAACAAAAACAAATATTTTTAGAGCTTTTATGCCGATTTTAAAGGTTATGTTCGCTTTGAATTTTTTATTTCTTGGTGCTAAATTTCGATCACAAACACTGATTCAAGCATCAACTAGCGTTTAATTGAATCCTACATTGTTGACTTACAACCCGCATCTGTTTTCTATTTTACCAGAAGTCCCCTTACTAGTATTTTCTATTATCATACATTTTTGTATATGTTACTTTAAATTACCGCTATATTAATCAAGCTATTAAATGATGGTCATAAATCTGTCTAGAAATAAAAGACTATTATTAATTTTAATAGTTAATAGAATTATCTGATCGCTACCGTTTCAGTAGACTCCCGAGAAGATGATAGAGTGCAGGTAATACAAGGATTTTTAAAAAATATAAATAAACATACTATCATATGAATAATCTGCAATTTCAAACAGTTAAATTAAGCAACCAAATAAATAAATGTTAAGCTAACTTAGCTGAAGTGTTAAGAAGTAAATTGATAAATTAAAATGCAATAACATAACAAATCGTAAGCGCTTACCAAATCCAGGGCTACAATTTAGCTGAGAGTTAGCTTAGTCTTTTAAGTTAAGATTTTACACTATAATAAAATAAAATTGGTTAATATAGATAATGATGTAATAGAGTTAAGAAAAATAATATTTAAGCAAATATTTTTAATTAAAGTAATTTAGTAAGCTAGTGCTAGGTTTTTCGCATAGATCATTTGAAGCTTATTTGTCCGGAACCTCAAAAGATGAAAAATAGGTAATGATATCCATTAGGGTGGGCCGAAAAGGGTTTTATTTTTTTCCGATTCGCTATACCGCGAAAACTTACCCCTAGGACAGACAAGTAAATTAAAACAAAAAAAAAACAAAAATCGCTTGATGTCTTCCGGTCGCGCATCGCCCTCGAAAATAACAAAAAATGATAAATTTCAACAATTTTTCGTAATAAAGAAAAAATTTTTTTCTATTATAGTTAAATACTACAGCTTTAAGTAAGTAAATAATAGCACAGGGAAGGTAAAAAAATTAAATAATAATAGATATTTCAACATTTATTGATCGCTCAGTGCGTCTGAAAAACATGTTTTTAGCATTAAAACGGCAAATTTTAAATTTTTACATAAAGTACTTATTGATACATCTTACGAACTTTATGGCAATACTAGCTTTATGACAATAGTGTCTTGCTCATTGTTTTTGGTACTTGCTATTTTAAACTCCGATTTATGCGAAAAACTAACATGGTGGATCGTGAAAGAAGCGTCGATCTGATGAACTAATCCCTGGACCTGGCTCCAACGACTTTTTGTAACGCTTCAGTCACCAGCTTTACACACCGCTCCACTGCTTGTGTATGACATGGAAACTTGACAAAATTCCATTCAGATTCTGTTCCTGTGTTTATTATAGATGAAATCTCATCACTTAATCTTCGGAGCAAAGATGGCGGTGAAAGATTACATGTACTCCAGTCTATCATTTCGCTGTAGTCGGTAGCAGCAAAATTTAGTTTTGGTGTCACAAAGCTCTTAATTGACTTCCCTTTAGAAACATTGTTTCTCGCCTGAATTATTCTTCTAAGCCCTAATTCTTTGATATGCTTTCTTTCATCTACAATCATACTCAAAAACAAATTTTCGGGGTGAGCAAAAAATGAGTTACATTTAGTCACAGGGTCTACTACTTCAAGTAAATTTTCAGGTAAGAAACTTGATAGCTTCAAACACATGTTTAGGGTCATCTGTAAAGTATTTGCTTTTCTTGGTATTAAACCAGTAGTAGTCCCTGTGATTGAATGTAACTCATTGTTTGCTCATCCCGAAAATTTGCTCGAAAAGCGAATCGAGAAAAAATAAAACCTGTTTTCGGCCCATCCTAATATCCATAACTATATTATATTTGTCATTTGGAAATTTGTTTGTTGTTTAAGAAATGTGAAACCATGACGTGTATTAATCTCCCTAAAATACATGAGATATTATGTTTAATTTACCTAAGAATAAAGAATAAGAATTGTTTCTACCTGAGAATAACTCTCCGACCAAAGTCGTTTGTTCATGTTATTGGTTCTAGTTATTTCCGTGACTATAAAACTATGTAAAAATAAAATTATCCGATAAAAAATTAATCTCTTGTGCATTTACCTCCGATAAAGTGGTACAACACAAAAAAAGATTGCTAGGTTTTCATATAGTTTTTCTAGAGCTTTTTGATATGAAGATCACGAATCTACTATTAGTTTTTCCACGTCAGGTCAAATACTGTTACGATGGCATTCGCGTGTCATACAGCCAACACATACCTGCCTCATGAGTTGTAACTCAAACTGTTTTGTTCATGAAGGAATTCCTACCTTGCGAATACTAAACACCAATAGAAGAATAGCATGTATATGTTACGTACCAAGCTGGAAATTGTACAACTCGCGCATGGTACAGTGATCCTTCTACCGAGCGCGAAGTGTACAGACTACTTTGTACGAAGTGCGATTTACGAAGCGGGGTAACTATAACTCTCATTGATCTGGACTGGTCTAGTGCCCTCAGCTCTTTGTGATGAGTGGTTACGGTATCAATTAGTCTGTATCAATTACGGAACGATTACCCATGCCTATCTACCTATCAATCTACCTGGTAAATGCTATTATTCGCATATTCTTAACTACTGGGTAATGATCTCTGTAACCAGGTAATAAGCTGCAACGTTGCCGGTTCTCGTTACCGAAGAACAAAAATTGCGCCAAAACGTGTTTAATCACCACTACTATCCATTTTTTTTCTAGAATCCTCTAACTTTGAAAGCGTATTTCTCGGAAACTACTGAACCGAATTAAATATTTTAAAAACGAGTAAATAGCAAATGCATTTCTACATACTAGAGTAAAATATTATATTTCTAACTTTTGTTTTTATCGGACGATACGCTATAAAAGGTACCCATTTTTAGGGACAATTTCATTGAAAGTAAGTTCACTAATTCTTTTCTCAGAAAGTATATGTCATATATCTGTGAGATTTTTGTATGGATTAGAAAGAAACCTCGCAGTTCTTATGCTATCAATAATAATATCTATATTTTTGTCTTTCAGACAAAAAAGCGTTTTATTTAAGATTTATGCGAAAAAATAGCGTGAAAAAGTATGCGTTCTTATTTATTAATAGAGATAGCGTCAAATCTTTTTCGCTAAATCAACACTTTTCATGTGTAGACATTATTTTTTTCAAAAAAATGTTCCTAATTTTAATAATAAAAATGCGGAAACAAAAAAACGATTTTTGATGACAGGCGGTTTCGACAAAAAACGGTTTTTTTGTTATTACACTTTTATTGTTAAAGTTCGAAACATATTTTTAAAGAAAATAATGTCTACATATGAAAAGTGTTAATTTAGCAAAAAAAATTTGACGCTATCTCCATTAATAAACAAGAACGCATAGTTCGCTATTTTTTCATATATATCTTAAATAAAACACTTCTTTGTCCGAAAATTAATAGGATAACAACCGCAAAGTTTCTTTCTAACCCCTACAAAAATCTCATAGATATATGAGATATACTTTCTGAGAAAAAAAATATTTAACTCACTCTCAATGAAATTGTCCCTAAAAATGGGTACCTTTTATTATGTATCGTCCGATAAAAATAAAAATATACCAGTTAGAAATATAATATTTTACTGTAGTATGTAGAAATTAATTTACTATTTGCTCGTTTTCAAAGTATTTAATTCGGTTCAGTAGTTCCCGAGTAATTCGCTTTCAAAGTCAGAGGACTCTAGAAAAAAAATGGATAGTAGATAATACATTTTGTTATTTGATTGTAAACTCTAAAACTAGCCTATTTTTAAAAACTGAGTAACGAGTTTTGTAACCAGGTAATAAGCTAACCATAGCTAATAAGTTACCTAGATGTAAAAACTTGCCTACCCTTCTCGTGTAATTAAAAAAGAGCTTTATTTGAAAACAAATTTGAATATAACTGAAATGTGACCTGACCCGAAAAACAACATAGCAGATTCATGATCTGCATCTAAAAAACTTTTAAAAAATGTATTAAAACCTGTAAATTTTTTAAAAGTCCAAGTTTGTTGTACCGTGGTAATTAAACTCATGCACATAAATCTTACAAGAAGCTGCTTTTGTTTTCGCCAATTTGACTACAAATAAAGTTAACTTTAGCAAGCTTGGTGTCTATAGTAATTCGACTCCAATAAATGCTACTACACAAACATTCGATCTAAAGATCTCCTGTTTTTGTTAAGTGGCAGTGTCACTCATCAAATTACCTAGCTTTTGCTTTGAAATATGTCTGATAAAATAAAAACCTCTTGTATGATACCTAACCTAAGACATTCTTTGTAAAAATAAACAAAATAATACTTGTGGGTACCTCAAATTTCTTTTAGTAGGTTGGTTAATGTTACCCGAAATTAAGATCGTCTAAACATCTAATCTACCCTGATATCGACTCCAATCTTGTTTATAAACCCATTTCGTTGGCATTGGTAGAATTTCTAAATCTAATAGTTTAGGATTCGAACATACATTTAATTACCAACAAATTGATCTTTTATTAGTGTAATGACCAGGATTAACCCCTATATGCCGCCGTCGAAGATTCGATCTTGGCGGCGTAATGTACGACTCATTGACATGACTCATCGACAGCTGCACAACACAATACATCAACTAGGTTAATCTAGTGCGTTCTAGAAAGATTGTATGCGGTATATAAAGCGCTGCGACGGGAATTATTCAGTCAGTCAACAACGTGTAATTAGACGTGCTCAAGTTATAATAAATTAATATTTTTTGTAATATAAATAGTTAAATAAATAGCCTGTAAATAACCTAGTTTAAAGTTTGTTAATAGTCAGTTTATAATTGTGTTTGTAATTAGTGTTAAGTGTAAATATTTTATGGTGTTAATAGACGATTAAACAGCACTTTTAATATTATTTAAAAATAACGTTACATTAATATAACCAGTTTCTCGTAGCTACAAAGTACCTTACTTAAAGAAGTCTGATTTCCTCTGAAAACTATATATAACAATGCATTTCCTCCATAACCGACAAAGATTCTCTTCATCAATGTAACTCTGAAGTTGGACTCCACCATAATCAACTAGTCGGTAAAAAAAATATTAAAACAATAACGAGATTAATAAAGATTGCTCGCTTTGTTATTTAATTTACAGAGACATGCAATTAATTTTATATGGCTTTGCTTTAATAAAAAAGAAGCAAAACTTGCCTATGATTATCCAAATTCAATTAAATAACTTGACAGTTGAGAAAAATAACGGACAATAAATTAGGCGAAATCGAATATTTGAATTAAACCTCTCTAAACACATTATCTTCTGGTTTCGTTATGTTGATGACATTTTAGCTTGTTTTGACAGTTCTTTTGAGGTTATCAATGAATTTTTAATTCTTTTTAACAGTATCCACCCTAACATAAAATTTACACTAGAAACAGAACAAAACAGGGCTATAAACTTTCTAGACTTAAATATCAAGATTAACGCAGACAATCTATTTGAATTTTCCATATACAGAAAACCAACACAAACAGACATAACAATACCAAATGAATCTTGTCACCATAATACACATAAAATAGCAGCCTACAGATCATTAGTACACAGAGCTTTAACTATTCCACTAACAAAATCAGATTTTAGCAAAGAGATATCAACCATTAAACAACTAGCACATGCAAATCATTACAATCCGAACATGATTGACACTTTAATTAAACAAAAAGATTATAGGTTAGCTATCAAAAGAATATATCCCATTGACAATCAAACAGAAGACCCAAATTACATATCTATACCATATTTTGGCAAAATACCAGAAAAAAAATTGCACATATACTAAGAAAAACCAACAATTATAAAATAACATTTAAAACCAACACTAACACTTTTTCAGTTTTATTTAATGCTAAAGACAGAACACATGATATAATGAAATCGGGCATTTACCGTTTAAATTGTTCTTTTTGTAGTTAGGTATATATTGGGCAAACACTTCGCAATTTTGACATAAGATATAAAGAACACGTACGTCATTACAAAAATAAACATCCTGAAAAATCGAATTACGCCAAACACCTTTTAGAACAAAATCACACAATGACTCCTCAAAATAATATTAAATTCCTACATTTTTGTAATAACAAACGCAAATTAGACATTTTAGAAACCTTTGAGATATACAAACACCAACTCAGGGTACCTTTAATGAATGAACAACTTGAGCTCAGTAATTCTCCGTTACTGGAAGTATTAGATATTTAATTCTGATTATTATTATTATTATTTTATCTAGTTACCTATTTTTGTATCTACCTTAGCGACGTGTTTGTTTATAATTATATTACTTTTGATAATGACAGCATAGCTGTCGAAACAATATTATCAGGTTGTATTTTAATAAAACTGTGAAACTTTTACTAATCTTTATTTATTTCATAAACAGTATAAGTTGTTCAAACCACCCTCGCACTGCGCTAAACAATAACACAAACTTGTAGAACGGCGTCCGATGTTTAATGTTTCTGGTGTAATTTAAGGGAAATTCGTTAGGCACCTGGAGATTTGCTGGGCAAAAAATAGGTTGTTTGTAGATTTTTAAAATCATACAAAGAAGTTATTTTGGTTCTAAAGTGTGCTTATAGGAATTGGTTGACTGGTCGGCTGTACGATGTACTTAGTTACTTAGTGATTGCGGATGTTAGTTGGTAATCGGCATCGGTGTTGAATTGGTGGTTGTCCGTGAAGGCGCCAGACAACTGGCTAATGTTGGTGTTGATGGTTGGAGCGACGGGTGGCGGCATACGTAGTTGGGTGGTTCCATGATTTGTTATTGATGGAAACATTATTTAAAGTAGAAGGCTTATTGTTTTGTTAGCTATAGAATAAAGGAGGCTAGTAGGTAAAAGTAAGTCTCTCAACTTTTTCTATGCACTTTACGATAATGATATTTTTCACATTTTTCACACTCAAAAGAGCTATTTACAATCGAATGCGGTAAGTCAAATTTTACAGCGCAACATATTTGTTTGAGGGTCAGTCCATATGAAGTGATTCAGGACTAGTTGCATGACCATTTTTAAAATATATCATATTTTGTATGTTGTTCTCTACATACGGGTTGAACCGCCAGGCAGTCGATGGAGGTGTCGGTCCTGGATTCACTAGTATCCGAGACTAGCCCAGTATGACAGAGGACTGGGCAGTCGTTAGAGGTGTCGGGCATGACTAGGATCCGAGACTAGCTTGGGAGCAGGCCACACGGCGTTTACCCGTAAAACTGGCTGCTGTCTACCCAATTTCAGGTTTGTCTGGGCAACGGATGACAGTCAGAAATGTCAAATGTGTGGTAGAGTTACACCAAAGCGTTGCTGGACGATGACTCCTAAACGTTGTGGAAGAAGCTATGCCAATTCTTCTAACAGCAGGGCCAGATGTAGGTGGATTTGGCTCTCGCCTGACGTCAGGGTCGGATATGGTGCTAGTTACCCGCTGCCTGACCTAGTCGAATAGAGGAGAATTAAAGTGAGGTTTATCCCGGTCAGGGAGTGCGCTCGCTGACCTATTGGAAATTGCGTTGCACCATTTAGTGTCTCGGAGATGACAGTACGGGGGTCGGGTTTTGGCTGAGCAGTTCCAGTGGTCTAATCCTCAGCAATTGTCTAGAGCCCTACGCTTACCGGGCGTGATGCGAATTCATTAGCCTATCACACTGGATATAATGGGCTTGGAATATGTGAAAAAAATTTAAAAATTGGCATATACAAGCAATTTTACAAGGAGAAGAATTTAAGTCTCAAGTCTGAAACTTGGCCAATGTTTACAAGACTAAACATTGGCCAAGTTTCAGACTTCTTCAGTAAAGATACAGAGTTCTTAAGAAAATTGCCAGCAGCTTATCTGTTTGCCTTCCTGTAAAATATTGTTTTGAAAATTGACCTTTAATACATTTTAATCTCCTAGTATGAGAGCAAATTTCATCCCTTAGGTTTGAGTTTAGGTAAAAAATGTACTGGATTAATATCCTGGGATAAATAGAATCTGAGATAATTGAGTTTAGGTAAACCTGTGAAATTGCAAAAACGGCTATACGTGTGAAACAAAAATGACTACTATGGATGTAGAATTTTTTTAGAAAATAAATAAGGCTTATTTCTGCATTGGCATAATATAGAGAGTCATAAGTAAAGCAAAAAAGAATCATAGAATAGTAGTAATAATAGAATTGTTTAATGACTCATGTATACAAAATATAGTATATTTCTAAAATGGTCAAGCAACCAGTTAGAAATTGCTTTTTGGACCACTTCAAACAGATTGACCCTTGAGGCACGAGTCCGTAGGTCGAGTGCCTTATTAGTTGGAGTGCTGGAAAGTAACTTAACGCACGAGATTTGTATAAAATATTTTAGCCGACAAGTTTTAAATAATATTTTTTTATAAAATAAATAAAAGCTTAACCAAATGTGCTCTGATTGTCATGTTTAAATAAACAAATGAATATTAAAATTCATTCAGTGAATGATATTTACAGTTTTCAAACGTACAATGGATATTATTATGGTGATTTAAATTTTTAATTTTTCTATTAGATCGAGAACTGTTTTTGCAAATATTCTAGGTAGCAAGTATTTTGTTACATAAACTTAATTATGACAAGTACAATTTTTTTCTTAAATATCTCTAACCGCCCAGTGTCTTTTGTTATTTTACCGCATTTGCTACCGCATGTACCTACGTACTCATTTAATTATATTTTTTACACAATAATAGATAATAAAAATAAAAACTTAATCTATGCATAAAATAGTGTATGTATAGTGGGTGTAGCTTACTTTTATGGCTCCACAGCATTTCCTAGCACGAGGCATTATAGCCGAAATAACGCTTTCGGTCATAAAAGCCTGCTTACGCCCTTAATACATAAATAACTATTATTTTATTAGCGAAATAAAGTAAACATATGATTTATATACAAAAATACAAAAGTAGCTAACTAATAAACAATTATCAATTATGTAGTAAATCAGAAATATATTTTTAATTTTTTTTAATGTTATGTGAATAATAAGTGTCAAATTTCAATACAACTATTTTTCTGATATTTTCTAGTATATTTTCATTGAAGAAACGTTGTATGATGGCGTGCTAAAACGGATTTTAACAGAAGACGAAGTTAAATTAACGCTGAATGGGTGTTTCTAATGTCCTAGTTGTTATGGACTTGTTTATATAGTTCGTATCACGGATCTAAAGAAAATATAATATATACAAAAAAAAGAAAAATAATTATTATTTAAAAACAGGTGAAATCAATTTAAATATAGAAGAGGTGGTGTAAGTCTGGCTGGGATTCAAGAAGATCTACATATAGAAAAGTAAGCAAATTAAAAATAAACAGCTAGAATAAGAAACACAAATAATGAATAGCACACTAATGAATGATTTCTTGCTCGTACTTACAAAACTTTACTTTTCTTATTCGTTCATTTTGTATATACTAGTAGGAGGTTTACAGTCCGTATAAAATGAACAAATCATGGGTCATCACTAGTGTTGGAAAATGCTCGAGCATTTATTTTTGGAGAATATTCCCGAAGCACAAACGAGAAAAAACGAGAATAAACCCTCAAAAGTGAGCAGGACTGGAGAATATACTTTTAACTTGCAAAGATATACCCAAAATAAAGATAATTTCAAAAGTTCTTGAAATTTCTCAAAATGCTGAAAATGCTCGAATGTTCTCCAATTTTCTTCTTCTCATTTATAATACTAGTAGTTGTAGTTAATTTGACTGTTGTAAGGTAATGTGTTGAAAATAATAGCAATAATAGAAAATTGGAAAATATTAAATTCGTTGGGCCGTATTTAAATCTCACATTAAGTTAATAATGTGTTTAATTGCCATGGTGACCAATTCTTATATTTTTCCACCTATTAGAATAAGATAAAGCTATCTTTTTTTGTTAATTTTAATTAGAACTTTAGTTCGAGACACCTTTAATCATGACATGTGAATACTTCCAATTATATTTAGATTAGAAGCTCAGGTATGCATCTTTACAGCTACCGGACACAACGCTGATCGCGGATACTTCGCCGACCCTTAAAAATAAATTTTGCTACTGAACACTTTGTCGACCGTGGATGATACGCACAAGGTGTCCATTGGTTGCGGTCGGCGTAGAGTCCACGGTCGACAACTGTCCAAAACCGCCAGTCGATGTAGTGTCCACGCTCGGTGTCCAGTACCCAACCACCGCATGCACAAGTAATACATGTTAAAAAACTTAAAAACATTTGTCACTATTTATAAACAAAATATAACAAATTTAAATAAAAAGTTCGTATATAACGAGAACAAAAAACAAAACAGGTGTTTCCGGGCGGTAACCCAAGTTTCTTGTCAATGATGCTTTCAAAGGCATACATTATGCAAACTATGCTTATAAAACTGTCTGTCTTTTGAACACCCGACACCGGCAGCAGATGCGAGTAACACGTGTATATTTTGCGTGGGGACGCGGTTTAAGATCGTTTTTTAATGTTTAATGTTTTTGTTTATGCTCGTTTGTGATGTATTATTCTGAAAGTAGATATTGAATTTATAGTGCAAAAATTAGAGATATTTCACAAGAAAAATTCAAAATTTCTTTAGCAAAGACATTGCAGTGAAAGATTTGTTCAAAATGTAAAATAATGGTCATGTTACTATTTATGTAAAAATAGACGTAACTAATAGGTCTAGGTTTTTCGGCAGGTACTAAAGAAATTTTGTGTATCTACATACCGTATGTTTCATTAGAAATCGAATATAGGGATTAACCCATGCTTTTAAGGAATCTGTAAAATCACTCCAAATTTCTTAAAATTACTATATTTCTTATCATTATTCTCATGAATTTAAAGAGTACTAATATCCTGAAGTTGTGAAAAAAACTAGATTTAGACCTTTTTTTTAAAGAAAAATTTATTAAATGAATACAAACTTTAACAGCTTTTAAAATAAATGTAGCATGCGCGCTATTGTTTCATCGTAGCGCAGTTAGTTGAAGCGGGGTGATAATAAATCAAACTCGCTGCCGTTCCATGTTTGATTACAGCTGGCAGGTAACTTTCTTATTTTTTTCAAAATACAAATTTAAAACAATTTTTCTTTACGGAAATATTTTTCGCACAATCTTAAAATTGCAATTCTTACCCGCAATATTCCACACGACTAAAAACCAGAATGCCATTTAAAATGTTGAAAGATTAAGTAAAAATGATGATCTTGTTGCATTGACAACCTGACTAACTTAACTGAATTACAAAATTAGTGCAAATTTAATTACATAATTAGTGAAACTAATTAAATTTGTGTAGTAGTTTTCAGGAAAATGGTTGAAAAAACTACTTTTAACCATTAAAAAATAATGAATAGATATTGTTGGATGACAGCGACTTTGGTTTATTACCGTCCCGCTTTTAACTAACTGAACATTAAAAATAAGCTGTTCTTGTAGACATTACAGATAGTTTTACAGACATTACAAAACCTTAGAAATACGTAATTATAGTTTCCTGAACGTTAAATTTACTTTTGTAAAATAATTCTTTTGAACTTTTGTTAGATAAATATTTTCATTTTAACTGCGGTGATTTAACGAATGCAGAGGTTCTTGTTTTCAAGGTTTTTCAATCATCTGATTACGTATATTATTAAAGTTTATACCAGAATTTACATAGCTGAAGTTATTTTTCCATACTTATTTAAACGTATATAAAAGGTATTTCGTAATATTTATGTCTGATAATAATCTAAAGTATGAAGTTTACTTTTCAAGCTTTTAGTTTAAGACACCGGGCAAAGTAATTACAAAAAAATGTTGAAAAAGCTATTCTATCTTATTTTTTTAATTCATTACTTAAATGCACAACATCTGCTTATTTATTGATTTGATTTCTTCCAAAGTGGGGATTCCATCGCATACTTATTTGGCTTATGCCAACGTGGGGTATTCCACTGTAATGTAAAATCAAATGTAGACAAAGTCATACTTATGTTTCATTATTATTTTTTAGTGTTTCTTCGTTATCTAATTTATATTTGTTATTTTATTACAAAGCTAACGACAAAAGATTTCTGGTTTGAATCCATTTTGGGGGAACTTTGGATTGGGGGGTTTGTGGCCCTCCAAGTCCCCCAGTTACTAGTCTACCTAGTCTATGTGTAATTTTTCTACATATTAATAATAATATTAATAATTTCATTTGACAGCTAATTGCTTAATTTCAAATTTTCCGCATTTTAATAAAGCAACAAGCACAAGCTACAGCTTCTTTGTTGGACATGGTGTAATTAGTGGAAATGAAATTCAATTAAAAAACTAAAGTTTAATTTAATAAAGTTTGTATTGTAAATCAGGCTATTCTGAGAACCGTCCCTTTGGCCTTACTACTGCAGTTCTTGGATAAATGAATAATAGAGAATTTAATTTCGTTTAATAAAAAAGTTATACAAACCTGTCAAGGGCGAACTTACCTTAAAGTCATATATGCAGTATACCATTTTAACTGAAATGGAAAAAATAAAATGTGAAGATTGCGTCAAGAACAATGAACATAAATGTTAATGCTAAAAAAAAGTAAAATAGTTTGATGTTAAGGTAGTTACGTAAAGACCTTTTACTACACGAGTTCAATTTTAAGTGAATCGTCAAGAAGTGTGCGTAAAAGGTTAAATTAATTTTACAAACATCTTTTCTTTAGATACGTTCGTAGTAAATTCCCCTTTTCCGAAAATATTTACTAAGATACAAGAAACGATCAAAGGAATTTCAGATTGTCATCAAGCATGATTTATAAATACAAAGCGTAGCAATAAAAATATTTTAATGCTATATTCCGATGTTGTTTGCATTCTAAAAATAAATTTATTGCTTCGGAAAACGCGAAAAGCATTTACGTTCCCGCTTGGAAAGGCCCGGGTTAGGAAAACCGTCACCCGCAGCCATATTGCTGAGTTATTTGATTATCTTTCCTGCAATTCCTATTTTCACATCCCCCTTGTATTGCGTTAACCAAATCTTGAAGAAATCTATTCCAGATAAAGAGAATTATTGTGATTTATGATGTTAGATTTATTGTATTATTAAATTATACAGTCCTCTGCCTCTCTTCCACCTTGTTGCTTTTGCTTCATAGGTATATGATGATTTTCCACTCATTTATTTGTTTGTACAAAATTTCTGGATAATAACTATTAATTAATATTCTGTATGCTTTATTAGTTTCAGATGGAGGGCACGTAACGGCCTATGGCATACTGCTTGGTAAGTTTAATTTTATTTATTTTGCAAGTTCCTCCACTACTATTACTAACAGAACCTTTTATAACCCTTTCAAGCTCCATCTAAGTAAATTGCATACGTATATTATAAATTTTGAGAACACCTCTACTTTAGACATACTAGATATTAATTCACGACATTGCCAAGTAGAGCGTAAAATAAATTTAGTAAACCCTAATGTACATTTCATGTTAACATATTTTTTAAGCCAAACATAAGTTGGGTTAATATGAGTGAATTACTTTTATGTTACTCGTAATATTCTCAACCTTTCAGTAGTATATTCAAATATGTATTAGTAAATCATAATGTGTATAACAATGTTGGTGGATGGTTAAAACAGAGTTTTTCTTCTTGTGTAAATCTTATATAAACACACTGGCCTGCTCTCGTGTGTTGTTATTAACTAATATAGTTTGCTCGGTAAACATGCGGTCTTCAAATAATATTGCGAAAAATAACATCATATAAATTATTAATTAGTTGTTTTTACTTCTAAAGCCTAAATTAGTTAAATACCTTTGGGTAGTTTGGATAAGACTAATCAATTTCACTTAACTGTTTATAGAATTATGCAAAAAACAGTGTAAATAAATGGCTAAAACAGACATGTGTAGTTACAGCTTCATTGGTATCGAGTCTTTCAAACTGAGATCAAACGTAGCTAGAATGAAAAGGAATTAAGAATCCGAATAAGGATGAGTTGGAATGGTTTGTCGATAAGTGCGTCAACTAGACCTAAAGCTCGTGCGTAACGGTTTGTTTGGGCTCATTCAACTTTGTTGAATTACTGAGGCACAATATCAAGTTTTATATAATTAATTGTTAATATTTCATTCGTCTTTCGCTGGAACTACCACTCGTTTTTTAAAATGTTTAACAGTTACTATTTTTGATTTTATCTGCCCCAAGCGTGCTTTGTGTGTTATTTGGTTTCTAGTTATTTACGTTACACTTCTCGCTTGTAGTTCTTTTCGCGTTTGTTAGTTAGAGAGTGGATGTTGACGTGATTTTCATCCGAAATTATCTAATCAATAAGTAGCACTTTTTGTTGTTATTATATACAAGTACTTAAAAATCATGGTTACATACTTTTAAGACGTTTTAAACTTAAGGTCATCGATACTTAAACAATAATAAACACCGTCGGACTAATTCTACGAAAGTTGTAATCAGCACTCGTTCCTTAGTAAACAAAAATAGTACGTGCTTTCTCTATAAACATAACCTAGATGTAAAATAAGATACAATAATTAACCTACATTTAGACATACTTTATTTATTAACTAATTCGTGAATATTTTCAAAATTTCTTGACGTATTCGTTGTTTTATTAAAAAGTACTATCTTTGGTAAATAAAAGAATTTGATTAAAGCACCAGAACGCATAATTCTATATTTCATAGAATAACTTGAGAATACACATACATACAACACTATTAGCAACGTGCATATAAAATTACATTCAATTCTGTCTAGCAATTATTAAAATATCAATTATTAAAGACACGTTTTACATCAAAATTCGCAAAAACCTAATTTTTTAAAGAATTTACTTTTAAATTTTTAATACATAATTCGCGAAAATTCAAAAATCTAAAATCAGATAATTTTACACTATTTTTTTCAAAAATATTATAGTCTATGTGTTTTTGTTTGAATTAATTTGAGCAGTTTGTTTTTTTGCTCGGGGTCAGTTTCAAACACAGGCCAAATTTTTTGCAGACGATAATAGTTACTTATGTTGTCGTAAGTTTGACCACCTGTTATAAAGATTGTTTGCATCTAACGGTAAGTTTAGTGAATAATAATAAAGTCGACATGGTATTTAGTGATTTATCCCTGGCAACAGCTGCTCAAGTTCAATGCTGTAGTTTCTGTAAATTGATACGTGCCTAGCGTAGGTCAGTTATTAATTTATTAGTGCAGATGTGAGATCATTGTTTGCTTTATCAATAATTCATGGTTAAAATTTTAAAAACAATCCATAGTCGACTTGTGTCTTGCAAAAAATGCGGAAAAATTCGGAAAAATCATTTTTTTCATGTTATGAATTTTGGGGTCTCTGTATGGTCACCTTTTCTTCCCCCGAAAGCATTGCATATTTTTCTGGAACACCCTGTATAATTAAGTGAGTCTGAATGTACAGATAATAATTCCTACTTTGATTTTAAATAGTTCGTGTTATGTGCTCGGATACATGGCGTTTTAGCGAGTTATATCACTTTTGGACCTAATATTTCCTTTTTGCACTCCGTAGACTAAAAGTGCCATTTTAATCTTCCGTTTGAAAGACTAAAGTGTCACTTTTAGTCCCGGAGGGATTAAAAATACTTTTAATCCCGGGGGATTAAAAGTAAAACAAACAAATGTTAACAATTAATGGCGGTGAAACAGTCATTGTGAACATACCGCAAAACATGCTAACCTTACTTTTGTAATGTCAAAGCGTAATCAGCTGTCACACATTTGCTACAAAATTACAAAAGTAAGGTTAGGTGTGTTTTCGGCATGTTCACAATTAACGTTTCTGGAGAGATTAACAGTAAACAAACAAATTAATGTTACTATGCCAACTAGTTTATTCAAAATACTAGTTTAACCAAATTCAAAATACAATATGAGTTAATTATTGTGATTTATATGTACAATGACAATATATGTATGACAATATATATATGTACAATAAATAGGCAATCTTCAGGTTTATGAAATAATGTGGAAGCTGTTAGATTATCAACCTTCACTTCTTCGAGTACAATCGGGATGTCAGGTTGTTCGTAGATGTACGGATAGAGGAATTTGTACCAGATCAAGTTTTATTTTAATATTGAATCGTCTGGCAATACTATACTTAGCATTTCCAATCGGTTTTGTAATTGTAATTGCATTTATTTAACAACTATACAATTAGATTGTACATTTTTAACTCTTTATTATATAATATAACTTTAACTCAATGTATTAGGCAAAACGGAGTGCAAAAAATAGCGTATATACCACGGAACTAAAGTGCCTTGGTATATAATATACTATTTGATGATTTAGTTTTAACTTCTTAAATGTTTTGCTGGATGATTGGAGCCTGATAAACTTGCTTGTTTGATTAGATTCCCTTTAAGCAAGGAAAATTAGTTCGAAAAATGACGAAATTTTTCAAAAAATACCATCAAACCAGATTTTTGTATGTGAAGAAAAGTCATTGGACCTTTTTTGTAGTACATTTTGCAAGTAGCAATTTTTATATAACCACTTTTTCTAGAAACCTGATAGTTTTTGAGATGATCGAAAAAAATAAATTCCCCCTGGCCCCTTATAAAAAAGTTTGTACTCCCAATATGCATTAGGACTTTTGAGAACTTGATTACAACCTCAAAATAAAGCTGCATACAAAAATCTGGCTTGTTGAGAATTTTTTAGAAGTTGTAAGTCTAATTTTCCTGGCCTACTTCTCAAATTTGGTAAGTGAGTTTAACCTCAATTTTAATTGAGTTTAACCATCCAATTAGGATTTGTTTATATAACACTCTAATGTAGAGATTTCTCTTTTTTATGTAGTAATAGTATGTTTGTATTTTTTTAAAGATAATTAATATTCGGGTATATTGAGCGATAATTTGGATAGCATTCGAGTATAGTGGCAATGATTTGAGTATAGTAACAATTTGTATACAATTCGCGAGATAAATAATTATGGCAACAATGTAAAATCGCAAAACAGTTAATTAAATGTTTGCATCTTCTTTTAAGTTGCAGGTTAACAACTTTTTATATTAACGCGAAACAACCACCTACAGGTAATAACGACTTGAATTTCTGCAGTACATGAATAAAAAGGTCAAAAACAGAGTAATCTACCAATCTCGTTATTGCTCTTCTCCCTAGGACGTCAAGTGTTTTTGTATTTAACAAATTTTCAAAAATATAGAGAATCTTTGCATTTAAGTCATTTAGAGAAAATAGCGTATAATATAATATACTATTAAGTACTTTTTTAATTAAATACAGGTGGCGCTCATAAAAAAGTCACAGTTCGTTCCCAATATGTTAAACTTTCAATTACTCTCGCTCAAAAAGAATTTGATTGAGAAAAGTGTCTTAACGCTAAATCTAAATAAGCCGAGGCATAAATTATGCAAACTTTTTTGAATTTACTTAGCATACATTACTAAGATGATAAAGGGCTCTAAAACACTAATTAAGCCCAATTTGCATACTTTAGTTTATGCACAGATACATTATAATTAAACTATTATTGCTAGACTCACCTAAATATAACCGTCTTTTTATGGCCCAAGAGTCTCTTTAAAGTCAGACGGACAATAACGAAAAGTCAATTAAATGTCAGAGCCGTTTTTTGTAGAACTTGATCGGTTCTTAATATAATTTGTAAACTTATCACCAATGGAAATAAGTTGAAATTAAATATTTTGGAATAGTAACTATAGTAACGTACTTGGCATAAGCACATAAGTATACGCACAGCGGCTTGATGTACTTAGGTACTCATTTAATTAGGTATATTTTTTACGCAATAATAGATTTGAGATAAAAACTTAATCTGTGCATAAAATAGTGTATGTATAGCGAACATAACTTACTTTTATGACTCTACATCATTTTCCTAGCCCTCGGCTGACGCCTCAGGTTAGAAATAACGCTTCTGCCCATTTCTTTATGCCCTTAATACATAAATAACTATTTATGTCAAGTCTAAGTTTAAATTAAAATTTAATTTTAAAGTAAAAATAATTTGAAAAGTACAAAACTTTAAGTAGGTAGGTGCAGTGGTCTTAGTTACGATTATTGCTATGAAGACAGCGCAGCGTAAACAAGGGTAGCCATTTAGCTCTAAACACTCTCGAATGGGCTCTAAGAAGTTTTACAGCCCTAAAGCTCTAATCGAGCAATTTACGCTATAAAAACAGGCCCATATATCGGTCAAAATCGCCTGACCGGACATAAAAGAAATTTTTGCTACTTTTTTGTTTTGTCGTGAACCCTAAAAAATGTCTAATTTGCTGTATTAAAAAATAGCTATTTATTAATAATAGTTATTATTAGGTATAGGATTTCTATGCATTTGCATGTTTTTTCTGCTTATAGCAAACATATGCAGAGTTATATTTCTACATGTTTAAGCCACATATGAATTACATATGTCAATTTGAAAGTGCATATAAATGCATATTTAGGTGTTTTTTATAAATGCATGCATATTTTAGCATTTTTGAACGAGTGTGCATATTTTACCACTTTTTGAGCGTTTTCAATGCTTTAATTATGAAATTGCTAATATTTTTTAAATAATTTTAGCATTTTAGACAACCAACCAAGGGCGGCTTAGTTGAGTCTAGGGGAAACCCATAATTTAAGCTTATTGTTAAATAGTAGGCTTTAAAATATTTTACTGCCTTAACCATCTGTGTACTTGGTAATATTTTCTAAGAAAGAAAAAGTTTCAACTAAAATTTAAATACTTACATCCTGCGGTATTGTGATAAATAGGTATTAGGAAATTCCAAAGACCCTTTGACAACTTCCTGTTCATAGAAAAATTTGCCTGTACTTTTTGTTTACTAATCTTGTAATCTTTCAATTAAGACAGTTCAGAAATTGCAAACTGCATTTCAGTTTGAAATTTTAGAGTGTAAAGATGGGTAAAGAAAAACGGTCTGTGTCTGTTACACTTCGAAGTTATGTTAAGGAATTCAGTGTTCTTACAACTGACGATAAGGTGTTGTATTGTACAGTGTGCAACGATAAAGTGACTGCAACGAAACGCTTTCAAGTTACACAACATCTGAACACGGTTCGACATCAAAAGTGTGTTGCCCTGAAATCAAAAAAACAAACATTGTTACCGGGGTACCTTAATAATTCGCGCGGTGAGTCCAGCAAATCGATCGAATTTAATAAAAAACTTTGTAGTGCATTAGTGGCTGCAGATATCCCGTTAAGTAAAATTAATCACTCAGCATTTCGTAATTTTCTGAAAGAAATTTCAAAAATACCAATACCCGACGATTCTACCCCCAGGAAAAATTATTTACCTCGTTTATACGAAGAGACCATAAAATCAATTAGAAAACATGTAGCGAATAACTACATATGGGTTGCCATTGACGAATCTACTGACACTACTGGAAGGTGCGTAGAAACTTCATTTCCTTTGTTTTGTTAGTAAAATTTAACTAATTAAAGACAGCAGAGCAATTTACGGATGTTTTATTTTCTATTTTGTTAGTTACATATTTAATCACAACAATATTTTTGCTTGATTAAAATATAATTTTTTTTAAATAACTGTTTTGCGCTAATTGTTTGTAACCGACTAATTATGTAATTCGATTATATAAAAATCAAATTTTTGTTTTCAGATACGTGGCTAACGTTATAATTGGCGTTTTAAATTCAGAGAACAATGCCAAATCCTATCTATTCGCAATGGACGTTTTCAAGAACACCAATCATTGTTCTGTGGCAAAATTGTTTAATGATTCGATGGCTATTTTGTGGCCGGACAGCATACAGTACAACAAAGTACTCCTGTTCGTCACCGACGCGGCATCGTACATGATCAAGGCTGGAGCAGGCTTACAAGTTCTGTACGAAAAAATGATCCACTTAATTTGTCTTGCCCATGCAATGCATAGAGTTGCGGGAAAAGTGCAGGAAATATATCCTAACGTAAACTCTATAATTTCAGATGTAAAAAAAAATTGTTTGTAAAGCTTCATATCGCATACAAATATTTAGGGAAACTGCTCAAGAAGTGCCTCTCCCACCTGAGCCTGTAATAACAAGGTGGGGTACTTGGCTTTCTGCAGCAGAATATTATGCAACTTATTTTGATATTATTAAAGCATTTGTAAATAAACTTAATAAACACGATGCACTATGCATACAAAGCTCACAGGATGCTTTTAATACTAAGGAGGTGAAGGCAGAATTATTGTTTGTTTTGACAAATTTTGTGCGTTTAGCTAAAGTAATTCAGAAATTAGAAAGTCAGGGAAATTTATTAGATGAATCTCTTGAGCATGTAAAATTGTTAGGTTTTCTTTGAATAAAGTAAAAGGACCAAAAGGTTTGACTATAAAACAAAAATTTAAATCCGTTATAGACAAAAATCCAAGCTGGCCAAGACATTTTAGACGAGCTAAAACATTATTCGCTTGTAGAATTAAACAATTTTAAGTATGCCCCAATTACGTCTTGCGATGTGGAACGGAGTTTCTCAAAATATAAAACAATATTTAGGGATAATAGGCATATGTTTACTTTTGAAAATTTAAAAATGTACGTCATTGTGAACTGTAACGCTCTATGTTTAGAAAATATAATTAATTAAATTATTGCATAGGATGTCTAATTAAAATAATTTCTGTAAATAAAATGTAAATAGCGCTAAACAGGTGTTTTCTTAATAATGAAAGTGCATATATTTATTAAAAATTTCTAATAAACGCATATTTCATGATTTTTAAGTGCATATTTAAGTTAATCACGCTTTTATAGTGCATAAGTACATGCATATTTCAGCATTTTTAAGTGCATACAAATCCTATACCTAGTTATTATTATTAAGTCACTGATTAGTAGATACACCTTAGAGTAAATTATTTAGGGTTAATTAAGGAATACATCTCATAGGGATGTTAGCCGTACTAAACTCTTTCAAAATAGCCTAACTTTATAAATTGGAACTTGCAATATTTCACAGTTTCAGTAGATCTAGATTTTTAAGATTAGTATGACATATTTCCTGGCTGGGTGTAAGGCAGAAAGGGTTTTACAAGATTTTACCAAGAGTAAGAAATGATGGCTTGCGAACTTAACCTTTACATTCAGGCACATAACTCCAACAATTAGAAACCTAGAGGACTCGTGTTGCATACATATAGTTAATTGAAGATATATGTACTAGAATAGAGAAGTAAAGGTTTAAATTTTATGAAGTTTAAAGTGTATGTAATTCA
Organism: Agrypnus murinus; assembly: GCA_929113105.1. Lineage (NCBI taxonomy): Eukaryota > Metazoa > Arthropoda > Insecta > Coleoptera > Elateridae > Agrypnus > Agrypnus murinus. The sequence continues at coordinate 67,526,175 of OV816029.1, read as the reverse complement.
ACATGAAATAAATAATTAGAAAACAAACGAGTTATTCCTAGTTGGACATTGAAAAGTTGTGTTTATTCTTTCTTCAATCTTGTCAGTGACCAGCTCAGGCATCATATTATTCTTGAATTGTACAAGAACAATTTACACAGTTTTGTGAAATATTAGCGAGAATATTAAGAGAAGATTTATAAAGTAAAATCCATAATTTGTCTGTATCTTTGTCACTTTATAGACTTGTATGTAATGTATGTCTTCTTGTACGACCAAACCAACTACATCGTTGGACTCGGTATTAACCAGAGTGTTCAATGGATGAATCTGATCAGCGTGTTAAAATTTGTTTGTCGGTATGTTTGCCCCTTTATGAGCTCAGGCTATGTAGTGCCCACACCCAAACCATATACATAATTGAACTAAACAATGACCAGGGGATGTAACAACGGGTGGGTCCAGCAGGTGTAGATAAACCTATCAGATACACAATTCAATGACAGAGAAACACTATTTCTTAACAAAGGCTTCAAATTTTGTCCTTTTCCTAAAAAATTCACTAACAAAATTAAAGAAATCTTGGCTGTTGAATGTGAAACTATACTCAGAAAAGATCACAACAATTATGCAAAATTCCAAATCTTGAATTTGATAAAAGAAATATCTTTGAAAAAGGACAAAACACAGAATAAAACATCTAACCTGTTACTTCAATCTATCAGACATAAAATTACAGAAAACAATTTAATTTCTGTTAAAGCAGATAAGGGTAACACTTTGGTAATCCTTTCGAAAGATGTTTACACACAAAAGGTTAATGATTTCATTAATAAACAAAATTTAGATGTTTTAAACAAAGATCCTACCACAAAATTTCAAAAAGAAATAAAACAAGCTTTAGCAAACTGCAATATCTGCTTTAACGAATTAAAAAAACAACAAATCATACATAAAAACCCACAAGCACCAAAACTATATGGACTGATTAAAACACATAAACACAACATGCCTATACGACCAGTAGTATCATATATCAACGCACCTAATCACACCTTGTCCAAGAAACTCAACCATATTATTAACATCATAAGATACAAATCGAAATACTCTGTCAAAAATTCATTAGAATTAGTCGAAAAACTACAGAACATACATCTTCCAGCACATTCAAATTTGACATTTGTAACATGTTTTTAAAGATTCCACCACAAGACTGTATTCCTTTATTAGATAATTTCCTAGTTAATAGTAATGTAGAATTAGTAAAAAGATTAGAGTTAATTCAATTACTTGATCTTTGTATCAGTCAAAATTATTTCACTTTTAATAATATAATATATTTACAGAAGGATGGTTTACCTATGGGTAATTCTCTGAGATCTCTATTAGCTAACATATTTATGGATAATTTGGAAGATCGAATATTTGAATTAGATCTTTCTAAACACATTATTTTTTGGTTTGACATTTTAGCTTGTTTTGACAGTTCTTTTGAGGTTATCAATGAATTTTTAATTCTTATTAACAGTCTTCACACCAACATCATATACAGAAAATCCACAAGCACAGACGTCACTATTCCTAACGATTCATGTCATCATACAGTGCATAAACTAGCGGCTTATAGATCTTTAGTACACCGAACTTTAACTACTCCAATGAAACAATCACATTTTGATAAAGGAATTACAATCATCAAACAATTAGCACATGCAAACCATAACATGATTGACACTTTAATTCAACAAAAAGATTATAGGTTAGCTATCAAAAGAATATTTCCAATTGACACTCAAATACAAGACACAAACTACATATCAATACCATACTTTGGCAAGATATCAGAACAAATTGCAACTATAATAAGAAAAACCACCAGTTACAAAATAACCTATAAAACTAACACCAACACCTTTTCATTTTTATTCAATGCTAAAGACAAAACACAAGATATCATGAAATCCGCCATTTACCGTTTGAATTGTTCTTTTTGTAACTGGGTTTATATTGGACAAACACTTAGAAATTTCGACATAAGATACAAAGAACACGTACGCTCTTATAGACTTAAACATCCAGAAAAATCGAATTATGCCAAACACATTTTGGAACAGAACCACCCAATGACACCTCAAAACAACATTAAATTCTTACATTTTTGCAACAACAAACACAAATTAGACATTTTAGAAGCTTTTGAAATATACAGACATAAACGCACAGTACCTTTAATGAATGAACAAACGACTTATTTATTTAAGACTTATTTAGTTTTAAAACTTCCGATTTTAAATTACATTAAAACAAAGTCTGCATTACTATCAGAAGAAATCATTCAACAAACTAGAATGAGGCAACAAAATACTAACTGCACTTTAATTATAAATCGATAAATCGTACGGAATTAATGATTATGTTTCGATAAGAGCGATTCTAAATTAATCACTTAAATTTCTGTATCTTTCACAACTTTTAAAGAACGGGAAAGTGTATGGTTTGGTTAAGTGAAACTTCAAGTGAACTCTCGATACGATAACGGATCTAAACACACAAAACGGTAATAGTACAACTTAATTATACGCTTTAAAACGGTAACTTTGTTCTATATTAAAAACTGTAATGTTAAAAACAAAAATTAACAAACGTCACTGGAGGCTGAGAGCCCAAAGACAACGCGAGTAATTACTCTCCGCTCATCCCTTTTATTCTCTTGTTCACTGTATGAAATTGTATGGTAAACTGTCTTAAACTAAAAATATTTTGGCGGTAGAATAAGTTTTGAGAAGGGTAAAATTTTAAATAACTAAAAATAAATAAAAAATAATAAAATTTTAAAACCAATAAAAATATGACTGGATTCTTTTTGGCCAATGAGGTATATCTACGTCATTTTATTCCAGATCAATTTCGACGGAACTTTCGAAAATTCCCCTTAGGATTTATTTACTAAAAAGAACTCAATAATTTGCAGGTGGCCGTCTAGACGAGTTTATTCTAGAGTATTTTGTTTGTCGGCATTTTGTTTACAAGGGAATATTTCAACCTAGTATGTTTTAAAGCTACAAATTCGAAGTTTCATACATTTTAACCATAAGAAAATTTTTATTAAGATTAATATTATATTTTAGTCCTTATAAGCACGGAATTAAAAACAATTTAGTTCTAGAACATTCTACTTCTCAGAGAAGAAACATTTGGTTAGCGTGAGAACGCTTCAAAGTAAACACTCGCACCAATAAAAACTCTGCTGAAATTTAAAATATTGCTTACAAATATATTTCGAGGTGACTCTTGAAAGAAAACACTATTTAGCTTAATGTAATATTTGTAGTTCCAACACAATTGAATTTTACTAAACTGCCAGGATCGCACTGGTATTCCTTTAATATTTGTTAATTTTGAAAAACGTAACGTTACAGCTTAACTTAATTTATATATTTTCGCTCACAAATTCTAGAATCTTTATCAATTTGTAAATTGTTTTTCTTGTGGAAATGAAGTCCTTCTAATCGAAGGACGAGCTCAAACCTGCTGATAAAAGTGAGGAGTATAATTTTAGTGTTCTTCAACACTCTGGTCAAATCGACAAAGAGTCATATAAACAACATGGTGGCTGATAATAATTTTGGACTATTTTTATTTGCATACGTCAGTTTTGTTAAGGTTTCAGATTGGCACACAATCCACCAATCCAATTAATCTATTCATTCACCGCCATGCTTCTTGGTAATAAGTCCGGTGCAAGTTATGTAAAGGATAACGTTTATTTAATAAAAATACAAGCCCCTTTGAATACATACGACAGGTTAGAATTTCAAACAAAACATCCCAAGGCATCTGATTCTCCCTTCCTTTGGGCTCATCAGTAAGGAAGAGTTTCTTTGCGGTTCCGCATCTCCCATTTTGTAGTTTCTATGTTAAAAGCTGTGAATTAACATGAATAGCTTACTGCATGAGATGGTCTAGGCTTGTACTTAAGCTAGTATTTGCCAAAACGTTTACATCAAGTAATAGAAATGTAGATCAAAATAAGCCTAAATCTATTAAAAAACCTTCTTTAAGCTACACCTAATTAAGATAACCTGAGCGTATAGTTACCTTTTAGTTAATGCAACATATTTTTTTATAATGTCGCTACTTACATTTCTGCAAGAAAGTTGCAATGTTATTGTGAATTATTTAATAAGATTACAATTTTAGATTCCAATAAGAAAAACCGCCACAGACCACGATTTTAATGTATTTCAGCTATAAATCCGAATTTACGACTCTTCAGTGTTATTGAAATTACATATTAGGGGATGTTGAGAATTTTCCGATTAATTTACGATTTCAGTTTGTATTAGTGTTCATTATTGCGAAGATAATAATTCTTAAAAGTTATTTATATATGTATTTGTTTAGTATTCAGTAATAAAACTATATTTTATATGGAGATATTTCATGAATAAATCACCCTGTATATATTTTACATCTGCATGTGTGCCTCGTTTTTTTGTATAATTTGTTTGAAAGGCGTCGTATAATATATAATATAAAAAGTAATATAAATGCAGCTATAAAATATTAAGTTTGCAAATTCGTTTATCGTGTCCCGTAACATCGAGGGTGTAAAATTCGCTATAAAATATATACATCACATTGCACGAAATGCGCGATACAAAAGATAAAGCGTCGGGAACATAGTAGATTAATTATTGGCGGACAGCCATGCAGCTTTAAGCTAATTACATAACCATAATTCAGTTAATATGCAAATGGCGTAATGCTTTTGACTTTTAAATATGTTTACCGCCAACGCGCCATACTCCGACATTTGAGATAACGCGTCGGCCTGCTTTTTACAAATAAAAAAATTGCTGAAACACGCTTTAAAAAAATAATAAATAAATAAATTTAGATTTGCATTTTAAAAGTGTAGGATTTTTTTTGATGATACTGGATAGGCCGTGGACACGACTGTGAGAAGTGAGACCCGAGAAGAGAGAACAAATTTAATGTCACATTTTAGTAGATCACCAAAAACCATACAATTTGCTCAAATTTGTAGTATGGCTTGTAATACAGTTTTTTTTTGTCTACTTTAATATTTGATACAGAGATTTTAGTATTGATTTCTTGATGTTTACAGAATTATCTCTTCAATTCAAGATGGTCGAAGTGTGAACTTGCTCTTAGCAGTGAGGTACTTGCGAGGTAAGTGCTTTTTACATTCCTTATTACTTTAGCGTGATTTAAAAATAAGAGATTGCTGAAGAGAGTATTCTAGTAAAATAAAAATTTTCAATGGTGGCAATTCTACATATACAAAGTATTACGATTAAGTAAAGTCACTAAATAATAAAGTACCGCAAACCTCCGCCATTTGTGGGCAAAAATGTGGCGCCAAATTTGAATTGTTGATGCTAAATAAAAACTCAATCCAATACTACTAAAGTTGATTTGTATGTGTGTCCGAGCCCCATTCTCGCGTTCTATAAGGGCTGGAGAGATGGGCTTGGGCTCATTCGACGCGTAATTTGCCGAGGATAATGCACGACCGATTTTTTAAAATTTTTTAAATTAGGTTATGTTTTAAAATTTTCTAAATTAGGTTATGTTTTAAAAAATCGATAAATGCTGATTCTATCGTACTATTTAGTGCTATTGAGTGTTATTTGGTACTAATATGTGCTCTATCGATAGAGAATCGATTGGAGATTTATGTAGGTCATGTAAATACTGACCTACTTTAAAAAAAATCGATAAATGCTATTTCTATCATACTTAAGTGCTTAGGCCCGTAGGGCCCATTATCCTAGTTTTGTACTATATTCTTAAAAGAGCACAACTGTATCAACATGCGTTAATAATTAAACCGCAGATAGTAAGGCAATTAATTAAAACAACCAAGCATTGTGTTCAGTATTTATTGTTGTTTTACTAAGGCACGCATTGCAATGCTGCGACTACTTTTTAAATTAGACCTGGTGGCCCCTTTGTCCAAATCGGCCAAAACAAAATATAATCTACTTCGTATAAAAATAGAAATTATATTATCTAATATATTATGACAATTTGGTATGTCGGGAGTATCAAATTTCGTCTTAATAATTTCTTTGAACTCATTTAATGATAAATGATTTTGTAGCAATGAATTCGTACATTCACGGAAGTATAGTTCAATGTTTTTAATGTATTGATACAAATCATTTGTTGCGAATTGAAGAACGTCAACTTTAAACTCCTTTAATTTGCAAAAGGTAAGTATATTTCCAATAGCCGTGGTATCGGTAGTTGTGACACTTGAGTAGCATATGTTGCAAACACGACGATTACTTTTCACTTTATATAAAATTGAGCCAAGTAAATAGTATAGGCTTGACTCTAAAGATTCGTTTAAATCCTCAACAGAATAATTTTTGATAAGGCTCTGAATGTCTGCATCTGAAATGGAGTGTTCCGCATCGTTTTTATGTACTTCCGTTTTGTTTAACTCATTGCAATAATTAACTAAATGTGAGGAGTCTGCATCTTGGTAATTACTTTTGGAAACATTAGTTTCAAACTGTGACAAACACAGTAATCTTAGCGATACTCGGAACATATGTGCGTCAGGTATTGGTTGTCGACAACGTATAGATGAGAAACAATTTTCTAACGCATCCTGTGTGAAGCGTCCTAACATGATATATTGAAAATGGTCTTCTTCTAAATATATTTTATGAACATCCAAAGCGGTTTGAGTGGAAAGAACAATTCCGGTTTGGAAGGGCATCCATTTTCCATTTACTGACAAATTGTAAACAATTTCCTGCATAGAATTCAAACTATGTGTCTTCATAGTTTTCCTTATTATAGGTGGACAAGGCAAAAGTGTGCTGTCGAGCTGTCATTAATTTAAACCAGTAATACACTTTAGACAAGAACCAAGCAGTTGTCCTATGTTTAGCATCAATTTTACCTTGTGAAATATAATGCAGTATTGCAGCAGATACAGCATGATTTAGCAAAGCCACACTGAGTGCAACATTCATTGTGTCAAAGTGCGATGGCTCTAACACACTTTTATTTAAACGAGGGCTTAACTTTAGCACGTCGTTGCTTTCGAGCTTAAAAAGTTGTTTAATTGATTCAATGCAAATCATGTTTGATAGCAAGTTATATTTTTGGACTATTGAATCTTCTAATATAAATTGATGTCCCTTCCTGAGCTCTGAAGCCAAATTTTTAAAAACATGCACAGGATCGGCCATGAAAAATAATTTCTCATTTGGAATGCATGGATGTTTAACAAAATTCGAAATCTTACTAAACCTTGATGCAACAATATTTAGCTTTTTCCACATGCTACGATTTTGTCCTCCCATATCAGAAATTACAACTTTTACAGTGATACCGACAGCATATGATTTCTGGAGTATTTGAGTAACTCTATTGTACAGTTCAGAGGCACAAAATGAATTGCCTGTGAACTCGTAGCACACAATCTGCTTCCAACGAGTCGACAATCCTCCCAACATTATCACAAGAGCGTGAGTTGCTAGTTCATTTGAGTTTTCAACACCCCCTGATGCATTCATGGTAGGCCTGCCAACCACCTGGCAAAGCGTATTATCATATTGCAGACCTGGTGTTATCGCCATCTCATCCAACATAAGAGTTGCGTGTTTCTCCTGTGGTTGAAATGTCTCCACCTTCAAAAAAAAGGACATTTTATTAGTCACTTCAACAATAGTACCAAAGTACTTATTTCTATTTACTAAACCTGCACCAATACTAACTTTCAGTTTTAACACAGTCAAAAACTTGGTCCAGTATACCTGCTTTAAATCTCAAGTTCCTTATTCGGTGTTGTAAAGTGCGGATGCTTGGATATGGTAGGTTTTGTTTTCGAATTTCTTCATAGCCCTTGGAACCACAAGCCAAATATAAGCGAAGTGCCCTTGTGATGGTATCCTCTGACCACGAGGATCCACGGCTATTATGTTTCTCGAGGTATACCAGCTGATCTTCATTAAAAACCTGCTCCAAGTTTGTTGAGCTCTTTTCTTGCAACTTCTTTTCATATTTCCTGCACTTTGCAAGGGCTGTCTTCAACCGTTGTCTGAGTTCTTTGATAGTTTGAATATTGTCTACTTCTCGCTCAATTTCATCAAAGCTAACCTCGAGATTGTCTTCATGAATATCTTCATGTGCTATTTCTTCATTAACACTACTACTTGGAGCGTCAGTAGCTTCACATTTTCGCCTTTTGTGGTTGACAACCAGATCAGGGTGTGCATTTGGAGTTAGTTTTTCATGCGATCTGCTCTTGATTGTTCAAATTGGGATACAGAAAAATGCACCTTAAGTAAGTAAGTGTTATAACATGTTGTGATCTGCTTTTACATATGTACTTACCTCACAAATCTTCGCATTTACCGGCACATTGTCTTGATTAATGTCACATAACCACTTTTTTCTTCTGTCTGCATTCCTTTCACCACTGGGAAATGCAAATAAACGGAAACCTTTGGCGGCACTGTTTTTGCAATTGATAATACAACAACCAGGCATAATTACACTTTATCTTGCCAACGGTGGGTTTAGATACAATGATGTCGCACGCTTAACACTACGTTTTCAAACGATTTGACAAGCGATTTGACATTAGGCGAACAATTTTGGGCAAAAGTAGCGCTTTCTCTCTCGCACTCATTGGCCTTATGGTTTGCGGTACTTTATTATTTAGTGACTTTACGATTAAGGGCGCGTTATCGCCGCTAGTTTTCATAATAGGAAGCTTCATTAACTATAAACACCTAAAGATGGCGGTACGGTCCGCAAAACGGAATTAATTTCTGTAAAGCAAAAATTTGTGCTCACAGTGTTGCCAGACATGCGCGAACTTTCAAAATATTTTAAGTTTAACTGAAATTTTTAATTTTTAAATGCCAAGGAATAATTTAATGTAGTTGAAATCAAAAAGGGTAATATAAAACTGCTAAATATCTTTAAAGATATTAGTTGTTCTTGCTGGTTTTAAGAAAAAGAAAAGTATTACTATATTAAAATATTGAAAATATATATTCGTTTTAAGAAATAATCAGGACTAATTAAGAGTGAAATAGTTTATTCAAAAATTAACCGTCACATACTCTTAAGTAAAGAAAAACAACATTTACTTCGGGAATTTATTAAATAATAATTAAAAGATTAGGAATGTTAAATTATTTTTAAATGTCCCGCGAATATTACCACCCAAAGCTTCCTGGTGCAGAAAGCATTCAACTAAAAATGACTGATTTTCGTGCTGCCATATTTTAATTTTCGCGCCGTGTACATCTATTTTATTTCAATCAATACTAAATAAGCAAGCAAAAACATTATCTATTTTCATAGATTTTGCTATTAAACAGTGATATAATGGCTGTATTATGGTTATTTTTTAAAAAACGTTAATTCTACAAGATTGGCTATGTTCGACTACGATTATAAAATTTATTTTAGATATCTACTCCTTACAAACTATCATCCACACTACCTTAACAGTTTAGCAATCGACATCAAACGTTATCTTCCTAAAAAAACGATTATTAAAAGAAAACTGAATGAAAAACGTGAGCTATATTTTGACGCTAATTTTTTGTGCCAATAACGCCCTCTTAAGTATGTGTGTAAATATACATACTTCAGTGATATTGGGTTAATTAAAATAATAAAATTACTTTAATAATTTTTAACATATACTTTAAACGTGCGAATACATACCTTTAGACCGTTGATGTTAAATAAATTTATTTGTTCCTAACTTGTAAACATCAATTTATCAAGTCACTGTATTCCCCTTGAAAATGTCTAATAACTGGAGCACGGGTGTAAAAAAAATAACTGGCTAGCATATTTTCTATTATTATATAATTTGAAATGAAAGCCAAACTCTTTAGCAGTAATTTAATTGTTACCATCATATGAGATTATTGCATCTTATTACTATCATATACATTAAATATCATAGTACCTACAGCCGTTATTTCCACTAATGCTGAAATTTCCGAACGATTTGAAGTCATTATTACTTGTATTTGCACTATATATATGCTCTGTAGAAGTAGATGGCGCAGATTATTTAACTGGAAATAATCTTTTTGGCATTTCGATCTTGTTATTGATAAATGAGTGACCTGTATACAATGCAGGTTCTTGTAATTCTAAATATTCAGCAATTTTTTTAGGTATTGTACCAACAGTATGTTGACCTGCATTTAGGGCGACACATTTTCCATTACGGTACGTCAAGAACACCCGCAGGTCCTTACTTTTTTGAGGTCGTAGAGTCGCATATTTCCGATAAATAGCACAAGGTTTAAAAATACACCCATCGTCCGTTATTGTAAACCTCCTGGTTGTTAAATTTTTGGTATCGCGTAAGGTGACAACAATATATTTGACCAAATCCTCCACTTCATTTAAAGTGAGGGATAGAAGCTCATCACACCGACAACAACCAAATATACCAAAAATGGTAACGACTTTGGCAAGCAACCACTTCTCGTCAGGAGCTTCAAGTATAAATTTTTCCACTTGCTCTTTCGTCAGTACCTTAGCTTTCTTGGGAACATAGCGCTTATTCCGTCTTTTCAAAAACGCAATCACTTTATGACATCTAGAATTGACAAATAAAAACTTTTTTGCCTTTTAAACTAATTATAAAAGAAAACAAACCTGCCAATATCAATGTTTTCTCTAACTGACAAACAACTTTTAACCATTGACCACTTCGACCATAACGAATTCGGACTGAATTTCGTTAATTATTCGATATACCGATCCTTCGGAACCCAGGTAAACCATTTATATTTCTTAGACAAATTATTGATATACGCTAATACAACGTCTTCCGTCACACCAATCACGTTGTTTTCCTGTTGCCACTTTTTGAATTCAGCGTACTCGTGCTCGTATCTAGTTGAAGATTTTTCAGGTAACAAACTTGCAGCCACACTTGCTGCTTCATCGATGATAATTTGCGGCACACTCATTTCAATAATTCTGATTAGCAAAATCTAATTCCAAAAATGCACCACAAACGGTAATTTTAAATGACATAGTAAACAACAAAACAAGTAACGAGCGTTTCCAAAGCAATAATTCTAAGCTCATACTATCTTTTTTTAATATCGGAATTTCTAGAATTTTTAATACAATTATGTTGTTTGAATGAAATATTTATTTACAAATGTGGAACAAATAAAACATTCAACAATACACGCAATGTAACGAGTTTTACTGGCTCAAGGAGGTAACTGACTCGTCTTCGACTCGTCAGTTATATTCCATTCGCCAGTAAAAACCCTTTTACCATGCTAGTAATGTTAAATACTATACTTGAGATTTTTAATTGTCAGTGAACTTTGGAAATATTTTTCAACTTTCTCTGTTTACTAAATTCTTACTTGATTTTAAAATACTTTTTCAAACAGGTTTCATAACGCAAAAGGCATATACAAACGTTATGTGAATCCTTATCTAACTTCAAGATGACGTAAAATAAGTTGGACGCCTAAGATAACTTCTAAGTAACTAGATTTTTATGAAACACTTACCTCAGGGCGTGTGGATTATCGTAGTTCTAAAAGATAAATAAAGTATCAATTGAAAACTAACGACTATTACATTTAAATCTAATAAATGATTTAATTAATTACTTACCACTCTACGGTAATCACCTTACTCTTAGCAGGTTCTAAACAAACAAAAGTAAAAATACTTTCCTACCTTTTAATAGTTGAGCTACTCCTATCCTTGATATTTGTCACAAATCTTCTTTACCGAACGATTGGCAGTTTATTTTACTTTTAGTGCTTTTCCTAATACCTTTCATCACTATACACACTTCAAACAAAAGTTGACAACATTTACCTGAAAATGGCATAAAAATGGTGTTGTTTGTGTCATACGACAAGAAGAATTTATAATTTTTACCTTAATTTTTATGACGTTTTTCCAGCGAAAACCTCTTAACTCACGGTTTTATCAATATTTAGAATTTAATAGAATACTTTTGGTAGGTGTTACTGTTTTAAATAAACATGTACGATAGGGGTCTCAATATGGACTAATTACCACAGTTTCACTGACTTTACCAGACTGAACCTAACAGTATGACTGTCTGTGCTAGAGTAACCATTTACATCTTTACATATTTATCAACGACTGTACTCGTTCGCCGTTTCTAACAGACTGCCCAAACAACTTGACTCTGTAAGCTTACATAATAATTACAATCGATTCAAATATCACTACACTTATTTACAACACATAATACAGATTATAACATAATTTTTGTAACAGCTTACAGCTTCTGTAATAATGATACAAGAGTTTTGTGATTATATTCTGTGGCGGAAGCTTTTTTTAAAACTTTATTTATTGAATATAATAAAACACATTTATATATTTCGTTTGCAGTCGTAGAATATATTTTATTATTTTTAATCAAGGGAAAACTTTATCTCTTTTAACATTTAGAATACAAATGTATTAATATTACTTTGTCAGTAATTTATTTAATGAGTTTAAGACGAGTTTAAATAATTAGATTTGAATTAACACACTTAACAGAACAATTTTAGAATTCACATTTAAATGACATTAAGCAAAATAATTAATTAAAAACTCGAATGAGCCTTTATGTTTTTACTAGCAAGACAATTTTAAAATCCACACCTAGTTTTAATACTCACTCTGGATAAACACTTGTTGAAGAGACTTGTGTGTTGAATGAATACTTAATAAATACTAAAGACTTAAGATTAAAACAGAGGTATTTATACCTTATCTGCGTACACAGTTCTCATGGTCATGAGAGAATAAATGCCAAAGAAGTTCTCATCGAGATAACATAGACTTAGCAGAAAAATGTAATTTGATATCGTGTGTTCACATTCCTAAACAATTCTCATGAAACATGATCTTATCTATAGTGTGATTATACGTACGTTACTCAAGTCTATTGCATTTACAATTATTTAATACGTTATGCAACAATAACGATTTATTTATATCACCAAAAACTCTTGGAGTATCTTTCATTGTCCGTCGACATTAATCAATCAAAGTTTATTATAAAAGAATTACATATTTAAAAATAACTCCACACAACTGCATATTACGTATCCTTAACAACTCCATGACTAAAGTGTTTAATAACAACTAAAAGAAAAAATTATTTAACCTCAGTAAAAACACATAATGATTCTGTAATCAATGTCAGACAATTAAATAACTTATATTTACTTTAAGTTGATTAATTATTTCAAACGTAACAGTTTTTAAACAAAACAATTTTTACAAAATTTTAAAGCTATTATCCACAGCATACAATATAAAGTATAATAAGTAAGTCATAATTACTGTAACATATTTTATCCAAAATAATGATCACGTGATGACATTTCTAGAGTGATACGTTTATTTATAAAATAAATTTATTGTAGAGATATTGTTGAATATCTTAAAATATGTGGCATTGGAGTACAAATTCTAATTGAGGTTGGAAAGGCTTTTGGGCGCCACTGGATTCAATAAAAGCCAGTAGTAGCATCAGTAAAGTATTACTTGTGAATTTTGATTCCGAATCCAGAAGGAGCAAAAATCACATCCATCGCAATCATTATCGCATGTGAATAAAATATAGAAAGAATAATACAAAACAGATATTTATCTGTATAGTTCATATAACTAAATCAAAACAATTTAGTTAGAACTTTTGTTAGAACTAATTTAAACAGGCCATATTAGGTTCTTATTTAATTACATTTAAGACTAATAATTAAACAGTACATTTCAGGTAACAACAAAAAGTAGCAACTAAATAAAAAATATAAATGTCAAATATAACCAAACTATGGATTAATTTTCAAATATCAATAATTTTGGTTCCTAAACTTATATTCAAATTAATTTTGAAATTATTCGATTTTTTTAAATTTTTGGAAATAAGATAAATTTAATGCGGCCTTATGTTAATTAATAACGAAACGAATACCTAATCAAAAAGTTAACAACATAACGTCATTCTTCGAAATTTCCTTTAAGTTACCATTCTGCACGTATTCTGTAACCTCTTAATGTCTTTCAACCTTTTACTACTTTACTACTTACAACTACCACGTTATTTTTCTTCTACTGCAAATAAATTCTTCATCAAGACTTTTCACTAGTTGCACACATAACGATGTTGTTTAAACTTGGTAGTTCCAGATTTATCAAAATTGCGTTTTCGATTTTTGCGATTTTTGGTTTTTACTTGAAGAAACACACTCATAATTTGAAGTTAAAATGAGAAAATCTTATTAAACGGTTTCAAGGACCAGTAACTTTCTACAAAAGGAATACTAAAAAAACAAATGAACGTTAATTGAATGGAAACTACATTGACTCTCTTTACAAACTAGCTAGAGAAGGGGCAACAGTCATCAAATCTAGGTTTTGAACAATTAATTACTTAAAAGATGAGGAGTTTATGTTAGAACCAACATAAACCCAACGATATAAATGATATATTACTTGTAAAAATTAAAATATAGTATGATAATTACAGATTCAAGTCATTATAGAATTACATTTACAACGAATGGAAAATCTAACATTCAGCAAACAGCAGACGCCGATAGCGATGTTATCAGTCAAATGAGATCAATCCATCTCTGATAGAATCTAACCACTTGAGATAATTTGTAAGTTTAACAAAATCATTATGCAAATCAAAATGCACCCACCCACTTCCAATTAAACTAAAAGCTGAAACTTTTAGGACAAGCGTAAACCAAGGCACGATGACAACTCACTTTAATGGTGTTTTAGGTCCTCATCCACCACCCACACCCGCAGCAAATTTGAAGAATTTATAACTTTTAAATAGCGAATCGATGGGTATCATTCAGTATATTTAAAAACGGTTTAATTTTGAAATACACTAGCAAGTATAAAATAACTTATGTCTTAATCAATCAGCTCTAAATAAAAGCGCAAAGTGCAACTTGATTAATTGGTACAATACGATTAACCTTTACATACGAGTACAATTTATTTAAAAACTATATTTAATTATTCATTTAAGATGGTTCTTCACCTTTTTATAGCGAACTGGTAAAAGAAAATAATTTTACACTTTTTGAGCATTTTAAGCTAATAAGCACATCAGGACCCATTAAATTTATTTGAGGCTAAATTTGTTACTAGAATATTCTTCTACATCCAACATATATGATGCATTGTTTATTTACAAGTTTAAATAAGTATGCTATTAATTTCTTGCTTTTTTTCTGTTTATGTTTACGAGTTTTATTGTTTGTTTAGTAACTACATAAATAACAATAAGATTTGCCAGCCTATTTTGCTAATTTGCATTAATGGTTGGTATGTTAGCTTCCATGATCCAAGGGTCGCTGGTTCGATGCCCGGTCGATCTGGTAATTTTTCATAGCGGCGAAAAATTAAAAAACATGCCTTCTTCTCGGATAGAAAGTAAAACTGGAGGTCCCGTGTCAAGATTCCAAGAGTGTTTTATAGAGTGTTTGAATTTTATATTTTAGTTTTCCTTTTATTGTTGGAAAGAACATTTTTGTTATTGCACCCTTATCTGATCTATCCCACTGTTGTTGCCACTCCACTTTACTTTTTAGTTGCACTTCACTTATAACTTTTGATTTTGGCATTCGGTGGTAAATTGCTGTTTCTTCCGGTAAACTGGTGGCCTCCTTAGCTAGTGCATCCGCACGTTCATTTCCTATAATTCCTATATGTGATTCTATCCACTTAAATGTGATTTGCCAATTCTTGTCTTGCATCTTTCTTAATCTCTTCCTTGTTTCTTCACTTATGTTGTTATGATTTTTTTGTATTTCTTAGAGCGTCCAATGTTACCCTGCTATCCGTGTAAATTGTGGCTATTTTTTCTTCATCAGGAATGTTCTCTAATTTATTAATTTCTTCTAAAGCTTTCAGAACCGCCAAGGCTTCTGCTTGATTGTTTGTGCATGATTTACTCAGCCTATATTTTATTTCTTTTATTGATTGGCCTCGATTATAGACTACCCCTCCCAGACCTACGTTGTCTTCAATTTTACTTCCATCCGTATATATCTCTATGATTGATTTTGTCGTGTCATCTATCTCTTCTATTCCCATCAGCATTAGGACTATTCCCTAACTTAGGTTAGGTACAGCAGAACTCTCCAGAGGGTTCTTTCACCAAGCCTTAGTTGGGGCCACTGTCCGATCGAATCCAACCTCAGATCTGGCGTTTTTGTCCCCCAGATCTCCCACTTATAGGTCTGGTATGCCTTGACAGAGCTTCATTTCGAGGCTGCTTCATAGGGCCCATCAAAGTAGCATACCGGTATGTACCCGTTAGGGCCAAGTTGTCTTAGACGTGAAAGGCTATGTATCTTCGCATCAACGCCCCTTAAGCGTAGGTCTCTAGACGATTTCTGGGAATCCGAAACGCTAGCTGATGGTATGCAGTTTCTCGTAGATCAACAAGCGTACTCTCTGACTGAGGTAAACCTCACTTGAATCTCCTCCATTCGTCTAGGTCAGACAACGGGATACTTAGCTCCATAAAAGACCCTGACGTCAGGTAAGAATATAACCACCCACACCGGACCCTCTTGTTAGCTTGGAGCTCTACGAGCTCCTCTGCAATGTTTTAGAGTCATCGTCGAGATACACTTGCATGTAACTCTACCACACATTTCCTTCTGATTGCGTCATTTGTTACCCAGACAGGCCTGGGATTGGGTAGACAACATCCAGTTCTAAGGGTGAACGCCGTGTGGTCTGCCCACAAGCTAGTCTCGGATCCTAGTGCTTCCCGACACCTCTAACGACTGCCCACCCTCCGTCTTCGGGCTAGTCTCGGATACTAGTGGAGTCCAACACCTCGAACGACTGCCTGTCCATTCGCCCTAAGGCCCCGTGTCAATGCGATGTTTAACACGATAAAAATACTGGGGGTGGAAGTCCCCCAGATTCGGCTAATCGGTGCCAGGGGATATGAAGGATGCTCCGCTATCCCGATTCTCCGCTCAAGAATAATTGATTAATTAATTAATTAATAATAATAAAAATTAAAAAACTACAAAATTTGTGAAAAGCGAAATGCTTGTTAGAGTGCCACGTTTCAAAACCAAAAGTACAACCAGCAAAATTTATTGTTCATGATTAGGCGAAGCTTTAATACACTTACCTTGGGTTGATCTTGTAAAATTTTGCAAGTTTTTATTAAAATTCCTTTTGAGCATGGGAAAATTGAAAGGTTGGCTGATTTAAATTGAACTATAAATTCTGCGATTTATAATTAAGTTTGGCCAAAATACATATTTTCAAAAATGTTGATTCTAATTTAAATAAAAATGTAAGAAACAACCTTTAATAACACAGAAAAAGGAGAAAACATAACAAAACTAACTTTCATACATTTATTATAATTAAACATGTCATGGAATAAAACAGCAATTTAACGCAGAACGGTTTATTTAAACGCTATTGATGGAATAGACAAAATGAAAGTATTATTTTTTAAGGGAATAGATTATGTAAACATATAAAAAAAGTTTTGAAGGCTTTCGAATGTAATAAAAACTGTATTTACTTATTTTAATTTATTAAACGTTAAATAATTATTAATTAATCATTAATTAAATTAAATTCCAACAAGCTTATTTTGGCTTTACTGTGTGTGTTACAAAGATTATTCGATATTTTTTGCAAATTAATTTACGTTAAATAAAATTACGGTTAAAATTTACCTTGCATTAAACAAACGCATTATTTCTGAATTTTATGACATTAAATTAGTTTATCTTTCTTATAATCTATGATTTTGTATTTATTGCAAAGCAATTGTCTTAAATTTCAGCAAATAACAGTTAAAATCATTACTGAAAGCAAATTCTTATTCATCTCTAACTACGTGAGTTCCTTTAGATTTCTTCTCTTAGATTTTCGAAGTCCCTTAAATTTTCTTTTGGCTCTTTCTATACTAATAATATGTTAATAGCTTCTCTAAATTAAAAGGAATCCAAAATTATTCAAATATTTATTTCCGAAATACAAGAGAGATTTCTTGTCTAATACAGCCTTATATAAAGGTTTTATTAAAAAGAATACGTTAAATGTACAGATATATATGAGGTGGATATAAATGCACAATGTGCAAGAACACACAAAGGATGTGCAAAGTGTTAATATAAATATCTAGTAATATAAGTAGGGTCACCAATGAATTTTAATTGCGAGGTGCGTAAAATAATAATCGTTCTATTGAAGTAACACCAAAATATAACTTTAAAAAAACTACTTTTACTCAGATACTAAATTAGCTTCGACTTAAGTTAGATAGGACTTAATTCAATCGGTTTGAATTCACAATATTATCAGAAATATGTAAAAATTAAGGGCGCATAATCCCAGAAACGCTTGAATTTTAATTATATGTATTAAGAAGAAAACATACAGAAAGGTCCCAATCTTTACCACACATCTTGGTTTTTATTACTATACCAAACTAACATAAACAAGCCCATCTGTACCACAGATTATAAATTTAATACTACACCCTAGCTTAGAGGATAAGATCGATGGCAGTTTCTCCTGCACACGGCGCCTTAGGAGTTCAATTAAATCATCATTTCCTAACAGATTCCCGTCTTTTAGATGAAAACCGCTGATCGCTGTAATGTCAAACAGGATTTAATAGAGAATGAATTGTTGTTCTTCGTATGCTGGTGTTTATTGAGGAAAGAACGATTGTCTTTAGTAGGAGCGAGTTGTGCCTTCTAGTTTATCTGCAAAAAAATCAGATGAAGTAATAAGAATGCTTGCAAAGGGTAAAAAAAGAGAAAAATTCTGTAACTTTTATACTTACCCCCCTCCCCCCAAGAGTCAATCCTAAGATTGTTGTATAAAAATGTCTTATACAACTTTTTACCGTTTTGTACTACTTTCTCAGAAGCTTCAGTTGGAAGCTTCATTAACATTCTTGTAAGCATCTGCATCTCTGTAAGAAGATGCATTTCATCTAGCACAATAAAAAATCTTAATAACATTTTTCGTATGATCAATCGTTTACACAACGTTTATATATCGTTTGTGTATTTTACGACAAATCGTTTTACTCAATTAAGAAGCGTGGCCACCCTGCAACATTTTTAATGCAATATGGCACCCTAAGCAGTTTATACCTGCGTCAGCAACTTTTAAAGGACGGTAATAAAGACTTTTTTTATTACATCTTATCCGTACTTCGGTCAGTAAGGTCTTTTAGTGTCGGTGTGTTTTGTCATTTGTTGATTATTGTTACGGTTGCTATTGTTGTTATTGTTTTTGTTATCCTTTGCATGCACGTAGAAACGGATTACGTTTTTAACCTTTCAGAGAAAAACCAATCGCTAGAATTTCATATAAAAAATACCTTATACAGTTTCTAATATTTTTTTAATTCTTTTATACTTTAAAATTATTAGAAATACAATCTTAATTCCCATTAAAATTACTGAAAACAGAGCATCAACCTTTAGTAATAAAAAGCAATAAAACGTGCTTGATTTCGCTTGAACAGCAAAACAAGTGCTGCACCATTCAACAAGTGTGTTACAAAATAACTAAAGCTGATCGGTTTGTTTAGATTAAACGATTCAGAAACACGGTCATATCCTTCAGCTTTGTAATGCGAATTTTGAAAAAAAGAATGCCAGATATCACAACATTTTTTTTCTAAATCACTCGAAAGCTAATTAAGATTTAAAAAAACGTATTATGAAGTTTTTGTTGCTTTTCATGTTTTTTATCGTCCCTTAGAACTAACACATAGTAACTCTTCACACTCCGTATACTGTGTTGGATGAATGGCTTTTGTTTTTTACACATTAGTTTATAATTGGAATTTTTTTGGTGCAACATTAACCTAACCTTATTGCTTTAGATATAGTAAGTCATATTTTTAATTGTATAATTTTCAATTAAGTATATACCTATCTGTAATATATTCCAGATTAGTTGAGAGATTTCTAATTAACGTATTGTTTCATAGCTGTAAGGAGCAAGAATGCGTGTATCAGACATTATTGGAATAATTCGCTATAGTGGTTTAACAAGGAATCAATCTATGAACAATAATGTTCTAATCAATGGAGGCAAAAGGCAGTTATATACATCTTGTGGAGTAAAGCTGTCTATTTATAGCTTACTAAATTTAAATCATTCTTTCCATACACATCTAAGCAAGGCTTGTATGTTTTTTTTATATTATGGCTCAAGTGGAAATATAAAAATAACGATATAATAAGAAACTCAAGGCAGTCTATTCAAACTTATGCAACATAAAAACCAATCAAAGTTCTATTAAAGTCTTAGATTGCAATATTTCATAGATGTGAGTGTAATGATGAAAAGAAATCGACGTACAAAAAGTATTTTAGAATTGATGCATGTAGATTCTTTAACAATTTCAGGTTTTCAATAGCCAGGTCAGTAGCCATATCCTCTTAACTTCGATTCAGGAGCTTATACAATTTTAATGCATTATTAATATCTGCTTGCCTACATGTCTACGTATTTTTTGGCTAGTCAAAGTTTTTGGATATGTTAATTTCCAATATTTTAAACTTTCCAAAATATTTCTACTCAGTAGTTTTCATAGAGTTTAATTAAAAGCTTTACAGACAGTTTTAAAATCAAGTTTTTCAAGGGAGGAAAAACGGTCATTCGAACATTATTTCGCCCGCGAAATACAAACAATACTTTTTCTTCTACCGCCATGAAAAGAATAAAATAATTGTTGATTCTGTTACATCGTTTCTACCTTGACGAAGATATAATGTAAAATGACTTTTTTCAAGTGTGAAAAAGTAACTATTTATTATCATGGCATATTTCTGGCATATCAATGCATCAAGGTCACCTTTTTTTGATGGTTGTAAAAGAAATATATAAAACACGAGTGTCCGAAGCCTTTTGAACGAAGATATTATGATGTTTTAAACTTGTCATGGGATAATGCAATTAATGTATTGATTTTCAATTTATTTCGAAACTATAATTTCTTTAATTCAGTTTAGGAATATCGTGTCATTAAATATTACAATAATATAACAATATTAATTTAAATGTTAAAAATATATAGAAAAATTATCACCCCGATTGGGAATCGAACCGAGGACTTTCTATTGCCGGGTAGGTACTCTACCGCTGCGCTATCAAGGATGATTCCCTATGGAAATGACAGAATGGAAATTCTTCTACATAATTGGAATTAATGTATATAACGTTATATGATAACTAATTAAATACTGCTCCTTTATGTTGGTTTGTTCAAAAATTGCGACACATTAAATCTTCAATCAAAGCTATTAATTAGATTTTCAGTAACGTTTCGTCCTACTAATTCAGTTGAGAATTTCGTGTAATTAAATCAATAATCTATATATTTAAAACACGAGGCTGATTTTTGCTCCAGTTCGTTTGAGAGTTCTACTGGCCCGATTTACGGGATTCTTTTTTATATTGACGCTTTCGCTGTGTAGATTAATCAACACTACTTAATTTTTATATATTTTTAATTCATATATTTGGATACGCTCTAGAAAAGACATCCACTGGCAGCTTCATGAGAGTTTCCTGAGTATTAACCTTTGGAACTACACTTTTATTCAATCTACTTCCAACACTATTACTAGCATCTATGAGTTCAAGAAATTGTGAAGTTATACAAAACTTAAAACAACAATATTTAATTTTTAGATTAGTGCATTCCACGTAAATAACTTTAAAAACTACAATAAACATATTTTGTAAAATGATATTTGTAACAAAATTCATTAATTTTCTATTATAAACATAATATAGGTCAATACTTATTGTAATTAAACAATTTTAGTTTGAAGTGCACTTGATTTGCATAAAAATGTACAATAATGGATTATTTGACTGCCGATTGCCGACTGCCTGAAGTCAGAAGTTTGAAATACTAATTGACGTGCTCAAGAATTTTTGATTTTATTTTTTAACCAAGATCAATTCTAGATTTTATTCTTATGATTTCTGAATTAAATTACCATAAAGAAGGATATGGTTAGGGAACGAAGTTCTTGGCCTTTTAAGAAAGTTTTTTGTCTGGAATGATTTAAATGAAAGCAGTAATAAAATACTGTTTTGAGTTTATAATGAGATTATTTTACGGATTACGGAATGGATTAAGAGCTAGAATTCTGGGAGATAATAATTATTCATACTGTATCTATAAGTGCGCAAAGTTTTATCACCGGGAGCATGAAACCCAGAAAACGATACTATCCTTTAAAATACTTTATATCTATTTGAAATGAAAGGCTTATTTTTGTTGCGCTTCGTTTGAGAACTCTACTGGCCCGATCTAGGCAATTTCAAGTTAAAGATTTTACGCTACAGATTTGTCAGGTCTATTTAGTTTTGAGATTTTTAATGTATATCGCGATTTAATGTATTAAAGCGTTATTTGTAATCGATGCATTCTATACGCTCGAGATCGATTGTTCACTTACGCAGGAATCTCTTAAGCTATCTCTTAAGGAACATAGACAAAATAACAGATTTCCTAGCGGAGGCGATTTCCTACAAGAAAGATTCTTGACAACTAAATCTTTGTAGCGTTTTAATTTTCCACTATAAACAACAGGATTTTGTTTCACCAAATTAATTAACTGTTCGTCTTTTTTAAACGAAATTTTTTGACTCATTTTGCATGAAAACTGTAAGCCCATACGTGCATACGTTATCTTATTAATAAAAAAGTTAATCTTAAACTTAATCGCTTGGCGTTTTCCCGCTGGAATCAACCGCCCGAACAGAACCAAGGACGAAAACTGACATGCATAGCGAAACCTTTCTCGACGGATGATAGCGGACATTGGGAAACCACCTGCATTTAATTATTAGCGTCTGATTTCCGTGGATGAATTTGGTCGGTGTCAATTTCCGCCGGCCGACTATCCTAGAAAACCGCAACTTAACAGGGCTCGGTTCCTAACGTCTGAGAACTAAACATTCCTTCTCTGCTTGTTTACTACGTCGCTAGTCGCTTGCTTACAAATCACATCACAAACAATTCTCTCCCGAATGTCATAGCATTTTCATGAAATTCAATATGTGTGTCTGTTTCTGCTGTCCGTTTTTTCGGAATTTTTTAATTTTCATTTCAGATTCGAGTATTTACTGAAATAATAGCATAAGAATGAACAATGCCCTATCTCTTAAGGAACATGAGGACAAAATGACGAATAAAGTTTAGAAAGTTGATATACGAGGATGGTCTGAAAAGTTTCCGACCTTAACGTGAAGATGGCAGCACTCGTCAATAAAAGCTAGGGAATGTAGTTGTGCATCTTTTGACAGGTACTCACCAAAATTTCAGCCATTTTGGACGCGCAGTTGTTATTTGACAATCGTTTGAGTGAGTCGATGTGAGTGTTTTTGTGAAAATGGAAAAAATCCAGTATCGAGCTGTCATTAAATATTTGTTTTTGAAAGGCAATACGCCTACGCAAATCAAAGATGAGTTGGACTCTGTGTATGGGGACTCTGCGTCATCATTTACCACAGTGAAATTTTGGGCAGCTGAATTTAAACGCGGCCGTGCCAGCTTGGGAGACGATGAACGTTCGGGACGTCCAAAAACTGCAACACTGACGATAACATCGCTAAAGTTCACCAAATGGTGCTAAACGACCGTCGAATTAAAGTGAGAGAGATAGCAGAGGTTATGAATATGTCCAAAGAACGTGTTTGTCACATATTGAATCAAGATTTAGGCATGAGAAAGCTGTCCGCGCGTTGGGTGCCGCGTTTGCTCACGTTAGACCAAAAACGTGTTCAAATGAACATTTGGCGCCGATTAATTACCGTAGATGAAACTTGGATACACCATTATACGCCCGAAACAAAAATACAGTCAAAACAGTGGACTGCGAAGGGGGAATCGGCTCCAAAAAAAGCAAAAACTGTTATGTCGGCTGGGAAAAGTGATGGCGACTGTTTTTTTGGGATAGTCATGGAGTTATCTTAATCGATTATCTTCAAACAGGAAAAACCATTACAGGAGCATACTACGCATCATTACTTGACAAGCTGAAGGCAGAAATTGCGGAAATACGTCCACATTTGCAGAAAAAGAAAATCCTGGTTCACCAAGACAATGCGCCGTCTCACACCTCCGCGGTTGCCATGGCGAAAATCCACGAATTACGGTTTGAACGGCTTGACCGTCCTCCTTACTCACCAGATCTAGCCCCAAGCGACTTCTTTTTGTTCCCTCATCTAACAATTGTGCTCGGAGGACAGAGATTTTCGTTAAATGAGAAGGCAATCACCTTCGTGAACAATTATTTTGCAGAGAAAAACGCCGAGTACTATTTGGACGGGTTAAAGAGATGGGAGCATCGCTGGGAAAAGTGTGTAGACTTACAAGGAGACTATGTAGAAAAATAAAAATAAATTTAAAGAAAAAATGTTTTGTATCTTTGTTAGGTCGGAAACTTTTCAGACCACCCTCGTATTATGCTTATCATATATGAATTTAATGTAGAATTTCATAGTGGAAATAGTGAGCCTCGGGGAAGTGGGTGGAATAAGCTGAAGAGGAGGGGTAAGTCAGAGAAGGTGATCTATCGGGAGAAAGAAGGGTAAACTGTGAGAGGAGAGTAGTAGACAAAGATAAGTTTAGCATTTTTAACTGGTTGTAGTTGGTTGTATTTATCTAAATAATCATTCGTGAAAATCCGGAGAATTGTAATCACACAAGGAAAGTTGTATATATAAGGAAACCCTTCAATCAATTAGCCTTTGAACCGACATGTCTTGACGGAGTTTACCTAGTATTAATTTAAATGCTAAGATGTTATTAATATGTAGAAAAATTATCACCCCGACTGGGAATCGAACTTTCTGCTTGCCGGGCAGATTAATTCCAACTTAAGTAGAATAATTTTTATTTCTGTATCACCTTTGATAGCTCAGCAATAGAGCATCTGCCCGGCAAGCAGAAAACCCTGGGTTAAATTATAATTTAAATTATAATTTCTTTATTCGATAGATACCTTTTGAGAGAGGGAATTTAATTGATAAGTAAGTTCATTTAATTAAAATAAAATATTGCAATTAGAACAAACGTATTTAAGAAATATTTTAAAGTTGTCATGATATACTTAACACGAAGCCTAGATGATTTTTGAGGATCTGTCCAATGACAGACCTATTTGCTAAATGTAAGTATACAAGTAACTCTTCGGTGTGTAAAGAAGTCTTACTCAGTGTTGATTGCAGTCGTTGCTTCCTGTGGTGCATAATTTATCTTTCACTTTTAAGATTGTAACATTTGTATTGAGATGTAATATTTCATAATCTTACTCGATATTTTATTTACACGAAACATTTACCAATAATCACATATAAATTTAGACGGTTAACAAAGCCGAAAACCGTTGTACAAAGATTAATATACACTGATAAATGTTTTGTAGTGTGTAGGTATATTGCGGTGATGTAAAATCACTATAATGAAAATTCAACAACTATTATAATATAAATAGAACTTTTAAAAGTCTCCGATAGTGTCGGAAAGCTAAGAAATAATTAATATCGTGTTATTTATAGTTCACATGCAATAAAAATAACTATGGACATGATAGGACACTAGTTTTATTGGTTTAAAGGTTTACATGCCAAATTACACATAGAATTATCAATATAAAACAGGATAAAAGTAGTATAATCTTTCCATGCAGACATAACCTTACTTTAGTAAAAGTTGATAATTTTAAAGAAGGAATAAGAGTCAATTTAGTTGTTATATTATAAAATATGCTTTAGGTAGTTTAGGTTACAAGATTAAGATATTATTTCAGCTTTTCTAGAATGTTTTATCTTCATGTTAGATTTGTGTACTATCGTTGGGTATCAAGATAATACTTTTCCATTTCCCAGGAAGCTAACACAGTTTTGAATAGATGTTTTATTGAAAATAATTAAGTCATTATCTTGAAATCTATTATGCCACAATTGATTTATTATCTTTGTATCTCGATAATATTCTATTGTATTTGAGATGGTATCGGGATTAGATCTTATTTCACAGTTTATCAAATTATTGATGTTCATTTAATGTTTTTCACCATTGTTTTGATCCAGTCACCGGAAGTAGTGTATTCTGGACGAGAATGGATGGAATTTCGTTTAGTCTAGCGGTTTTTTAAAACCAAAAAAGGACTTGCATTTGCATCATATATCCACTAGGTCAAAGTGGCCGTTTATGTTTTGAGTTTTTCATCAGTATTGATTTGTAACCACTGTAAATTTTACGTAAGGAAGTTGCTACACCTTATGAGGTAACTATTCCATATTGTAGATTAATTGGGAATTGTATAGTTTAGAAGTAATTAGTTTTGTGACAGCTGATAGTTTTCGTATTAAATATATTGTTTTATTCGTCTTTTTAGCAGCTATTTTTCCAAGTGAATAAATTTTAAAAATTCGTTAATTGCGATCACATGCTTAAAATTCATGACGTCATAAACTATTGCGTTTAAGAAAAATTGAAGTTTTTTTATTGTTTTTAACTAAAAGTATAAAAGGACCTGCAAAAGAAAGCAATTTTAGTCTGTTAGAATCAAAGGCCGAACCTATATAGTTTGGACTCTATAAATTACCAAAATAAGTTGGGTCATGTTCCCATATGTTGTTTATAAACAAACAAACCTCAAATATTGCAAGAATTATACATACCCGTATGAGTTTCACCGAAGAAGAATTAACTATTTTAAACAAGGAAATCTTTCCATCCATCAACGGTTTGATATGTTATTGAAGCAACAGCTGTTGTGAAATTTGAAATAAATGAAATTTCTTAACACCAAAATAAATAATTTGAGCATAGTACACTCAAAGAAATGATTTGAATTTAGTAACAAAGTATGTGTTGGCTTAATTTTAGTTGCAGCAGCATAAAATTTGTTAGGGTGGCAGAAAATATGTATCTCCATAAGCTTTTACAACATAGCCACTTTGTTAGTATATGTAATGTTTTTGTGTTGATAGGTATATGATCAACAGCAAAAAAAAAGTGTTTCCTTAAGCACATATTGTTTACGTTAACTCAACATAAATCATGTTATGTTAAGTGTAAATATGTTACTGTAAAAATCAGATGTGTAAATCCAACAAATAATTTACAAAAATAAAGTTGGATTACAGTAACAAATAAATTCGTTGAGGCTATAGTGACATATAATATTTGTTGCAGTAACGTAAATTTTGCTCTTGTGTTAAATTATTTCTTTGAGTATAGGTTAGGTTTCCTTGGATATAACGCGATTATTTTACTTTACTCCTCAGAGAGTAGAACAGCTACTTTACTCCCTTCTTTGAGGGAGTTTTGTTTTGTGTTTGTTTTAAGCTAGGCTATAACATCATTTCTCATTTCATTTTCATTTCATTCATAACGTCATTTCTTTACCGATTTTCATTATTTAACTTAACTTTTGTAAAGCAACACTTCTTCTCTTCCCAATATAAAAGAGGTTTCCAAAATGAGACAAGAAATGGCTAAGTTCTAGTTGTTAGAGCAGTGAAAGGTACGAAAACTGGAGAGGTACATTTACAAGTGGATGAAAAAAAGTTTAAATTTCTAATAAGGGTCCCAACATACAAACCATATCCAAAAACCAAAACTACTTGACTTTTTGCAAGATATAATGTACAGATTAACTGGACTCTGGACTATAATGACAGATTAAAATAATAAAAAGAAATTGTTGTTTTGTATATTATCGGACATAACTCGGTCATTTGTTAACCAATTTAAAAAAAAACAAAAATTTCCTAAAATTGAAACAAAATATATCTTCAATAAATAAAGAGAAAGAAATTTTATTTGTTGAGTAAATATCATTTTGAACCGCTGAAACTTAAAAATACCCAAAGAAAAACTTTTTTTCATGACTTTTTCAGGCTATAACTCAGTCATTCTTTACCGATTTTCATTATTTTTGAACTTTTGTAAAGCTACACTGTAAATGCGGTTTGGGGTGCCCCTAGGTTGTCTCGGTAAACGGGTAAAATTTTTTGTAAAATTTGTAAGGGACCCGCTTACGAAGTGGCGCAGTATGCTTCTCGGTGATTTCGGTAACAACGGTAACTCTCGGGCGCCAGTTATTTTAACGTGGTATACTCCTCAGCTCCGGGTAACTACAAGTGAAGAAAATATAATCCAGGGAACTGCTGGGGTTGCTGAGGTCGGCCCTGTATGGGTCACTCTACCTGTCTCTAAAACTCTCACTAAATAAGAGGGTGTTAATGCTAGCAAATATAACATCAATAAAAACCAAATGGTTTATTCTACATTCTATATTCTATTAACCAAATAATAAATTCTAGCAAACCAAACATTAAACTCAACTCCTAACTATTACCCTACACCACTCTATTGTGGCCGCAGCAAGCGGGTGCAAAACCTACGGTACTCTACAGTAAGGCACGGCAAGCGGGTGCAAAGCGTAAGCAGCAAAATCAACGTGCGGTTATGGTAAGGTCAGTGAACGGGGGAAGTAAAGGCTAGGGATTGCGGGTAGGGGTGGAAGTTCGGATGAAACCCCCAGGCATACGCACAGCGAGGTCTCGGGTAAGGCACGGACAAGAGGGTGGATTTAGAATGAGACCCCCAGGTATACACACAGCGAGGTCTCGGACAAGAGGGCAGATTTAGGATGGGACCCCCCGGCATACACACAGCGAGGTCTCGGGTAAGGTACGGACAACAGGGCGGATTTAAAATGAGACTCCCAGGCATACACACAGCGAGGTCTCGGGTAAGGTACGGACAAGAGGGCGGATTTAGGATGAGACCCCCCAGCCATACACCCAGCTTTTGCGGGGCTAAATAAATTATTTATTATAAACGACCGAAGTATGCCTAGTTTTTATTAGTGCATTTTTAAGCACGAGCGACGAAGGAGCGAGTGATTCATTTGCGCAAATGCGTCAAAGCTGGCTTCGCGTATTGAGTTTTGCACAAAATTTTTTTTAACAAACTTTAACGCTAAAAAAACATAATTAACCAAGATCTGCAATACTGCTTTCAATTCAAAGTAAACATAAAACCAAGTAAGACATTCTCGTGTTGCTAATAGATGGCTGCACATTTGTCAGTCAATTATTAATCTTTTTTTTGTGATTTCTAATACTGAAATGGGAAAAATGGCATTTTTAAATTAAATTTTGGATATAATAATTAAACAATTCCCCCATCATGTTTTCTGACCATTTCTCAACATTCTTTGACCATGTCATTTTAAGGGAGATTTTATGCTGATTCTGAATATGTAAATAATTTTTGGGGCGAACGCCCAAAGCCCCTAAATTTGGGGATCAAAACTAAAATAAATATTTAAACTCCATGGAAATTGATAATAGGTTAGGTTTAGGTTGGATTAAGTTAAGTTAGGTTAGGTTGAAAAACAATTAAATTTGCTTTTGCATAACGTTTTGGTTAGGTAGGAGCGTTTTTGTGGAGGTTCGGTTGCTAGCCACCAATTTTGGAGGTTTAGGGGCTTTTTATCCCCAAAAATGATTTACATATTCGGAATCAGCATAAAATTCCAGTAAAGTGACACCAATTTGGTCAAAAATTTCTTGGTGGAAGAATTCTTCAATTGTTCCAAATTTTATTATCAAGTCAAATTATTTTTAGAGAGCCTAAAAGGACCCGTGCTTTGTGCATCTTTTTGAAGCACGGGTGCAGCAGAGAAAGCGCGCGTATTTGTAAGTTGTAACGCAGCGCCTTATAAAGCGCAGGGCCGTCTAAAGCGCGGGGCCGGGTTCCGAGGAACGTGCTGAACTCGCCTCGCGCCGGCCCTGGAGAAAAGATTTCCAAAATGCACAAGAAATGGCTAAGTTTTGATCATTAGAGTAGTGCAAGGCACCAAAACTGGATGAGGTACGTTCAGCAGGCTGGGAAAAAAACTCAATGCGAAAATGGAATAATTAAGCAATTAGTATATTCTAAGGAAAGATTTAATTTAGTAATTGGTAAAATATGTAAAATGACGTTTTACAACAGGATTTCTTTAAAATTATAAAAAATAGGACAATCAAAATATCACGGACATTCCAAGTAACCATAAAAAAGATAGCCAGGAGCAGTTGAAAATACATTAAAGATGAGTTATACATTTTCATGATTTTTATGCAATTAAAAAATTGTATTACAACAAACCCAAAATTATTAAGGCATTTAACGAGCTTTAAACTAAAGAAGGACTGTAAATGGCTAAAATTAGCCAAATAAGCACAAAAGTGAGAACTATATCAAGCCAAACAACAGTGTAATCTGATTTCCCTGTAAATTAACGAACAATTTCAATAATTAGAATGCCGAATAAGTAATATAATTAAAATACCCTTGCACAGTATTATTTAGCAGATTAGTTGTTAGCTTTTATCATGATAAACGTTCACTTTTAAATAAAATATAAACTCCCCAAAGGGTAACTATTAACACAAAATAATTCTAGATAAAATAAAATATCGTTGTAATGATAATCGGAGAGAAAATGATAAGGGAAGTGATAAGAGGGCGATAGGACAAGAATATGGCTTGGAAACATGGCAAATGTAGCGGAAACAATACCAAAGAAAGTGTGCGAGAAGAACGAGCCAGCACTGCAGTTTGCGGCTATATTCCCATTCTCTTCCTTCAAAACGAAGTGTCGCGTTTTATTATACGCGAGAGGAGGAACAGGAGAAAGAGGACGCTGCTCTTTCACTCGGAAACGCATTTTAAATACTTTCCACTTTTTAAATTTATTTATTTCGAAAAAGGAATTCGCTCCCTTTTAACCCTACTACAGAAACCACTAATTAAAAATTTCACTTTTCCGCACGCAATGATATAGAAAAATTTTCAATTTCATTCGCTGGAAATGTTTTTTTAGCATCGTGCTACAAAGGAAGTGGGTACTCATTTTGAAGGGTTTAAATGTTACAAATCTGGAAAGAAAACAGTTGTAGAAAGAAGTTCATTTTACTTTGTAACGATTTTGTTATTTTATGATTTTATTATTCGCATTGTAGCGCTATATTAACAGTTATCAGTTTCTGACATAACAGTAAAGGCAACCTGTGTGTAGATGGTGTTTAATTGCCACAGTTGCATTTCGTAATGTGGATGGAATGGGATATTCACTGTTATTATTCTTCCTTTTCAAATAGTACAGATACAGTATGTATCTGTGTCACGCGTAAGTGCACAACAACAGTGATTATTAAACATAAGCAGTACAGTAGTATCATTACTTTAACGTAGTATGCTATGTTATATAGTACCTAAACTACTTTGAGCATAGAGTTTGTGTATATTTAATCCTTAGGACTTGACAATGTTCCTTCCACTAATAAACAGTAATAGTTCTAAACATTGTCGTTTCTTAACAAACATAATTTTGGCAATATGTTATGATATTCTAACGTATGGAGAAATAAATAAATTTGCTTAAACAAGCTTTAACAGATTGTTTTTCTTGGGGTTTTCTTAAATAATAGTCATTCTTATCTTAATATCCAAAGTAGGACAGCTTGTTTAATCCTCTTTCTAAGAGTAAACTATTTCTGTTTATAATAGTAAACTGATTTAAGATTTTATGATTGCCTGTCTCTGTTGTTTTCAGAATATAGAAAATATTACAGCTACTAACATCAGGTAATATTTAGTAGCACAACAACGAAATTAGTAAATGCGTTGGCATCATATTTTTCCACTAAATCAAAGAGACCAATTACAATTTGAGTTTTCCGTTAGTAATTATTCATAACCATTGTAGATTTATGTGAGGAAGTTACCATGTGTCATAAGGTAACTGTTCCATGTTGTAGATTAGCTAGAAATTGTATATTTAAGGTGTAATTAAATTTTAATTAGTTTTGTGACAATTGACAGTTTTTGTTAATTTATTCAGTTAGAAAGCATTTTAGACAATAATTGTATGATATCGTTTTATTCGTCTTTTTATCACAGTTATCTTTTCATGTAAATAGATTTAAATAATGCGCTTATTACGATCACATGTTTTAAATTTGTGATGTCATAAACATTTGACGCGGAGAAGATTTTAAGTTTTTAGATTGTTTTTAACAAAACGTATACAAGGACCTGCAAGATAAAACAAGGGCAGTCAATTATAATCTGAAGCTATGTCTGATGTTTGTAAACAAACCAAACGTCAAGTATCGCAAGAATTATACATACCTTTATGTACATCACATAATTTAAGAAGAATCTATATTACTCTTATTATGCAACTATTTGGAATATTACGTCGGCTTCACATGAAAAGTGCATAAATCCGAAAAGACTGTTGATATCAATGCTTTTGCACTTGATTTTATTTTTACTATTTAATAATAAAATAATAATAATAATAATATTAATTTATTACCCAACAGCAACGCCAATTACAGGGTAAATTTACAAAAAATATGTTCATAAACAGCATGAATACAAAGATAATAATGGTAAAAAATAAAATAAAAGTAAACATAACAAAAAAAGGATGTAGATACAGACAAAGTTTGAGGTTAATACATGTTTCAGTATATTATTTTTTTAAACAGAGGTGCTTGAAATGTGATTGTCACATTGTGCACTTAACGCTGATACATAAATTTGAATAATGTTAATTATTGGCATAAACTTCATAAGCTGTCTTCAAAATATTTTTCAAAGAGTTTACATTTATATCTACAGTACTGCAAATAATATTGTAACTATTGCATATTGAAATCACTGGAGATTTTAACAGTTTGTCTACTGCCAGGTCTAGGAACACGAAAACATATTCTTTCTAGAATGTAGGAGCAATCAATTTCATTATGCAATAGTTTATAGAGAAATGTAAGATTTATACAAGCTCGCCTAAATTCGCAAGGTACTAGTTCAAAAGTGTTCAGAAGAATGTCATGATCAAATCCCTGTATTGGATACACATTAAACATTTTAAGCCATAGATATGTACTTCAGCATCTTCCTCTGGACGCCTTCGAGTATAGTCTTATAACAGTCGTACAGTGGATTCCAGATCAGTGCACCATATTCCAATTTAGAGCGAACTAAACTAATGTATAGCATTTTCATAACGTTAGTATTCTGAAACTCTCTGCAATTACGAATAATAAACCCAACCATTCTGTATGCCGAGGATACAATTTCGTTAATCTGTTCGCTGAAAGTTAACTAAAATAATATGCCTAAATCTTTGATACTCTAGCAACGTGCTAAAACTATTGCATTAATTGAGTAGGGATAAATAATCTTAGAAACCTTACGCGTATATGAGACTGCTTTGCATTTATTAATATTCAAATCTAATTTATTTATTTTACACCACTTTAATATGGTATCCAAGTCTGATTGTAGAGTGATACAGTCGGCATATGAGTTTATGGATAAATATAGTTTTACATCATCTGCATACATTAGCGTATTTGACTTAATATTTTGACTAATATCATTAATAAAAATGACAAAAAGTAACGGCCCTAAACTGGATCCTTGGGGTACACCAGATGATGCTATAAATTCATTAGATCTGTATTCGTTATATGTGACATACATGGATCTGTTATTTAAATAAGAACCAATTAGCATAGTATATGCTTCACTGAACCCAAGGTTCTTCAGTTTCTGTAAAAGTATATCATGGTTAATCCGGTCAAAGGCCTTCGATAAATTTAAGCGACATCTACTAATTATTTTCGGAGTTTCTCACATTTATGTGGTATCGTATAATAAAAGATGGTAATTAGATGTTATGATTTAATAATGCTAGATAAAAAATGAGATTACAGGAATAATAAATCTAAAATAAACGTCTTGGAATAGTAAATCTAAAATAAACGTCTTTCGTCTTTAATCGCCTTAACAAGTGTTTTTATCAACGCGACGGTTCGGATGGCTGTCGGCTACTACCCCATGCACCCTAACTTAAGGCACCATAACTTAAGCTTTAACTCCCACACTTCACATCCCACAGGCGATCCTGCAGATCATTCGCCTCGGATGATAGATCAACATCTTCGAATACGTCGCTGGTCCATGGCTTCATGTATTGAGCACAGGTTGATGTTGTCCAAGGACCATCATGGTGTCCCACCTTGATGACATCGTAGGTTCCTCGAGGTAAACCTGGTCCAAACTGAGTTTTTTCCATAGCCACAAGGCTGCCAACTTTATAAACAGTGACTGAACGCCGTCGGAATTTGTAGGTTTTGGGAGTTTCTTCTTGCACCATTAGTATTTGACACATCGTTTCTTCTCTGCGAGTTCTTCTGTATTTACATTGCTTACTTGTAGGTTCTAACGGACTTAACCAATCCATATGACAGTCTGTACACCTTTCTATTAGAAAGCATGCACTGTACACAACTTGAAATACATTTTTCACTCTTGATTAGCACTTCTGGTTCAAAGTACTTTTGCTTTCGGACTTGTGGTAACATCAAAGTGCCGCATTTTGTGAACTGCCTTTATGCCTTGTAACTGCATATTCCTCGGTAACACTAACAGGTCTCTTTCTTTTTCAGATTTATCTAGCACATTGTGTTTCACAAAATAATCTTGATATTCTGGCTTCATCTTCAAGACTTCTTTAATTGTGTGGATATTCTTATCATCTTGAACTTTATATATTCGTGACTTTACACTGTCCAATTTATTCTCGGCACTCTTTTCTTCTGTATTTACGTTGTTAACTTCCCTTTCATTTTCTTTGTTCTTTGGGTTCTCTTGCTTTCAACTTTTTCTCTAGTTTTTCTTTCTGCATCTTCTGTTAATAACTTTAATCGTTGTTCTTCTATTTCTCATCTTTGAGCCTCTTTAATAGTCTCTCTCTCAGTTCTTCTGTTCTTCTGCTGCTGCACGCTGCATTTCTATTAACTGCCTCTGTTGCTCTTTTTTTCTTTGTTGACGTTATAGCGCTAACATTCGTTCTTTTTCTTCTCGTCTTAATATTTCTTCTTTTTCTCGTCTTTCAGCCTTTTCGATGACCAAACTGATTACATTTAAAACACTTAAGCCCTCCGTGTTTGGATAAGCAGTTTGCAGATAAATGTCCCGTCGTACCACAATTATAACATCGTTGATTTTCTCTAACTTTGGTTGTCGTCATCTCGAACTTTCATGAATCTTGTATTTAATTCATATTTTGGTTTACTTGATCGAATGCTTTATGTTGCTTCACTTTAGTATACACACGTAGCTTTTCTTTTAACTCAAATAAATTCTTAGCCGTATATAGGCCAAGGCACCATTTTATTATCAAAATTATCCAAATTAGCACTTATTTCATCGACGATGTATTGCAGTAAAGTGGACTCTTCGATCTTGTCCCTAGCAGCTAGCTCTTTCATGACTAAGAAGTATTCTTGATTTGTTTCGTCCTTTCTAATCTTGCGATCTACCAGCATTTTATGCAACTGAGCGTTATTTATTAATTTTGTAAATTCGGATAGTAGTCTAAGTCGTCTTGTGAACGCGACCGCATCAAACATCTTGCACCCTAACTTAAGCTTTAACCCCCGCACAAATCACTTCACATCCTACACGTATAAAAGGACCTGTAAGAGAAAACAACGGCAGTCAGTTAGAATCGTAATTTAGAAGTTTAGAAGTTTCATGAAAAATACATTATTTTAACAGGGTCCAAGGAATATTGGTCATATTTAGCAGCTGGTCACAATATAGAGATGATTTGACTGTACTATATAATAAATGTTATTTCCAATATTCAACTATTTATTTATAATTCCTGTCTTAGTATTCGTATAGGACGTTTTAATGACGTCTTATATTGACGTCTTTGGGCTGTGACGTAATGATGTCAGTTTTACGACAATTTAATGTCGTTACTGCCGAAAAAATGGCGACATTATGACGTCAGTGTGCAGGCTGGGACTCAAAAAAGTCATCAAATAAATTGGGTTATGTACCTACCCTTACAATGTTTGTAAACAAAACAAACATCAAGTATTGCAAGAATTATACATACCTTTTCATGTTACTGTCAATGTTTTTGCCTTTAATTACTCTGATTTTACTTTTGCTATTTATGCGACATCTACTAATTATTTTCGGAATTTCTCACACTTATTTTATAGAAAAAGTAATATTTACCTAGATGACTGTAATTTTTTTCCAATTTTCAATATGAAGCCGACGATTAGTAGAATTTATTTTATTTTAAAACAAGTTTTTTCACCGATAAATTAACTCCTATATAAAATGTGTCATTTAATGATGACAGTTTTGTCATTTTGACAGCGATAAAAAAGGTGCATCCTTTTTTATCACCGATAAAAACACCTGTTCCTCATAACCAGACTACATCTAGTACGCTTACGTCACTTTAATGTCTGCCCTGTCAGTTATAATTATTAAGTATTGTTGATACTTGATACAGAGAAGACAATTTTGAAATCAGTACACCACACCAAACAATTTATAACAATTGTGTATTTAATAACTGTTCATTCAAATAATTTAATTGTATCGATAAAAATAATTATTGTTGTTGTTCATTCATATATTCAGTCGTTAATTTATCTTGCCAAAAAACACTCGAGCTTTTCTTTTAAGGATAAATTTCTTTTTAACTCAA
Source organism: Agrypnus murinus (assembly GCA_929113105.1). Lineage (NCBI taxonomy): Eukaryota > Metazoa > Arthropoda > Insecta > Coleoptera > Elateridae > Agrypnus > Agrypnus murinus. The sequence goes on along the minus strand of OV816029.1, from coordinate 67,489,492 downwards.
AATTTTTCCATCAGTAATTTTGCTCGAAAAACTGACATTTGGCAAAATCGCTAGACCTTCGGTCTCGCGATTTTGCCATGTCAGTTTTTCTCGTAAAATTACTGATTTCCAAAATTATTTCGTTACAAAAAGAAATTTATCCGATAAAAAAAAAGCTCTTGTGTTTTTACTGTTGATAAATTGTTCGATATGTCAATATGAAGCAACAACTGTTTCATCAAATTTGTGTAGTGTGTGCATTACTGCTATATTTTCCAGCAGAAACTTAAAAATAGTGTCTCATTTAGGATTAAGTCAAAAGTAAGTGAAAACATTCGAATATTTTCTGATCAAAGTTTGTATAAACAATTCTATTAAATTTTAAAAAGAATTCAAATAAAGAATAGAGCGCTGTAATAACATTTATGTTTATTTAAAATATAGTTATAGATATTTGTTGAACTGAACATTGTTATAGCACCTCTGTCATGCTATCAACAAAATAATACTTCATTTCAGCAAGCTTAGTTAAATTTCTTTGAATTTTAATTTATGTATTTTATTTTATTTTATCTTTCGACACATGTAGGTATGTGTAATAAAGAAAACTTGTGTTGATAATTCTTAATTTTTTTTAATTCCACACCTACACTACGGGAGACCCAACAGCTAAGGTCATCTGTCCCACATCTAACATGCAACACGAATACACACACCCATAGTTGAGGTGGCGGAATTTTCCAATTAGAAAAAAGCCCTCGTCCCAAGTGGGATTCGAACCCACGACCCTTGGAACACGAGTGATGCACTGACACCACTCGTCCACCGCCGGCCCTGTAATTCTTAATTATTTGTTTATCTATTATGTGTTATATGATTATTCAACTATTCAATAGCACAGATTATAACAATATTTCACGTCCAACTGTAGAACTCCATGTGTGCGTTTGAAGTAAGTTTTTTCAGGTATTAAGATTGGTAAAATTAATTTTATTGTTTTATGTTGATTTCATGCTCAAACAAATTAAAGAAAACCGAGTTAGCCTACTGAGTAAATGAAGAATTATTGGCGTAAGAAAGATTTCTTTATCAAATTCAAAATAAATTTATAACATATTCATATTCTTACAACTGAGAATGGTATTGAAACACGGAATAGCCGTGTATGCGTGGCTGCGGATGCACGAACAAGTCAGGGAAAGGAAAACACAGAAGAGGAGTTAACATTATAATCAACGAACAGGTCAGACCGGTCTCGACCATCCTACTATGTGTACAATCTGCATCTTAAAACCGCCTTGACCATCTTCTCACATTAACGGGTAGTCTTCTCGGTTTGTTATTCCATAGATTTTGAAAAATTAAATTTAAAGTGCTTTAAAGGTCGCCCAACTTTGTGATTATTTTTCAATGTTTTCTCCTAAGATTTATTGAAAACTAGACTTTTCTATGTATCACAGAAAGATTGTTTGGAATATCTGTAAGCTTTCAACCACACAAAAGCTCTATTTATGCATTTCAAAAGAGTTTCGTTGTAAAATTAACAAAACAAGCTTTTTGGAGGATGAGTAACAAAAAGCTTTCTCTTACTACATCCGAGAATGAGTTTACCAATAACGAATTTTTTTTCATTCAAATTATTCTGTTCTCCCTTATTCTTTCCAAATTAATGTAAAGGAGTTGTGTTACAGAATTTTTTTATGTAAGATATAAGAATTATATACAGAATATTCGTTAATGATGTACTGAAGTAACAGTAAATCATAAACATGCTTAGCATCTCGCTGCCATGCCAAATCGGATTGTATTTTCTAATTTTTCTCTGAGAAAATGTATGCTATTAAATATTAATGTATTACTTTTTTATGTATATTTCTTATTAATTAATTATATTTTAGTTGATTACAATGTAGGTGCACAGATTGTGTTTGGAGAAATGTATATCGTTTTATTTTAAATGAAGTACGTATACTAACGATATCCTATAAAGGATTTTAATAAAAATTAGAAAATTATGTACTGTGTTGAGAGTGTACGTTGGGACAAGCCCGAATTATTTATTTGATGAATGAGTGACGTGTTACAATACACAATCGAATTTATTTATGTGTATAGTGATACATCCAACTCCTTCATAATTAAAACAATTAAGCGTCGTGTCTCAAATAAATTAATGAACTTCCCTGCAATCTATTTTACTCTATCACAAGTAATAATAATCTTTAGCCCTATCTTGTAGAGACGCTAACCTTTTGTTCTATAAAATAACTTTGTATGAAAAAACATTGAAATGTTTTTCCTTGTTTGTTGTTAAATTCTACTTAACTTATGCGAAATATAAAGGATATAATAATTTTTATAAAGGACGGGGTTCAGTTCCCTTTTAAAAAATACGGTTCTTCCAATCACCCATAAATAAAATTTTAAATAATTTTCGCCACCAAAAACGCACTCTCTAAAGAGTCAATCATAAAATAATTATCAATCTGTCAACAAAAGAATATAACCTCACTTTATTTAGTAAATATTGAATTGCTATAATTGATTTTGTTATTGATTCAATCAAATTTAATTTAAATTTAAAGTAATAACTTGAATCATAATCACGTTTGCAACTTATTTTACAGTTGATCTGATATTTATTAATTATATAAAATTAACCTTTAATAATGTACAGGCAAATAAAATAAACTCAATGTTAAACTATATCACTTTATTGCAGCACTAAAAGATCACCAATTTTCCAATAGGAAGATGGATGGAGAAATCTCCCCTTCTCTCTATTTTAAATCAGTTGAAGACCCTTCCTTACCAAGATGTTATTAAAAAAATTTAATAACGCCCGAGATTTCTTTTCCAATTGGTATATACAAATCCTTACTTACTTACTTACTTATCTTCAACCTCTTCTACCATGGGTGTAGAGGTAATGATCTTTCTCCATTCCTTTCGGTTCTTTGCTAACTTTATTGCTTGGGTCCAGCTTAATCCTTTCTTCTTTAGTATTTGTTCTTTGTCCAGCACATTGTATAATTATTAAAGATATTAAAGATATATTAAAGATAAAGATATATTTCTGCTATTTCCGTATTCCACTTTTTCCTGGGTCTACCCCTCTTTCTTTTCCCTTCTGTTTGTGTTTCCCATATCACTTTCACCACTTTTTCACTGTCCATTCTTGTTAGATGCCCGAACCATCTTAACTGTTGTGTCTCAATTTTTAGTAATACACTTTTCACTTTCAGGTTGTGTCTTATTGTTTCACTTTTAATTTTGTCCAGTTTTGTTACGCCCTCGATTTTACGTAAAATTTTCATTTCACACGCTGATATTTTACTTACTAAGTTGATTTGTTAGTACCCATGATTCACTGCCGTATATCAGCGTTGGTACCAGTACTGCTTCATATATCCTAGTTTTTGTTTCCTTAGATATTTCTCTCTTATTGAAGAACTGATTATACAGTATCCTATATATCAGATTCACTTTTTGTATTCTACTGGATATTTCTTCTTGTATTTTCCCATGTGTTTCCGTAATAGTTCCTAGATATTTTAGTTTTTCGACTTCCTTTATTTTTTCTTCCTGTAGTTGTATTTCTTTCTTTCTTTCTCGTTTCTCCTCCCAATGTCATTATTTCCGTTTTTTGTACATTTATTTTCATGGCATACCTCCTCAAGCACTCTGCCCATTTTGTTATTCGTTCTTTTAGTTCCCCTTTTTTTTCCGCTAGTAATATGAGGTCATCTGCATATATTAGTTCGTTAATTTTTGTTGGTTTTAGTTTTCTATATCCTAACTGCATTCCTCTTACTTCCTTATTTACTTCCTTTGAAATTTCATCTATTATTGTTATGAATAGGCGTGGGCTTAGAATGCTTCCCTGTCTTACTCCTCTATTAGTGCTAAAGGTACTCGATACTGTTCCTCCTACTCGTACTATATTTTCTGTACTTTCATAGAGGCTTTTTATTACATTGATTAGTTTCTCGTTTATACCTCTTTGTTTCAGCACTTTCCATATTGAACTTCTCTCCACTCTATCGAAAGCTTTCTCTAAGTCTATTGCGCACATATATAATTGCTTAGTTGTCGCTGTTATTTTCTCTGAAATTTGTCTTATTACGAAAATCCAGTCTTGTGTTGATCTGTCTGCTCTGAATGCTGCTTGTGTGTCACTCAGTGTTACTTCTATCTTTCGTTTTAACCTTTCCTCTATTATTCGTTCATAGATTTTATATGCTGTGCACAGCAACGACAGTCCTCTGTAGTTGTTACAGTTTGTATATTCTCCTTTTTTATAAATCGGGGTTATCACCGCAATTTGCCATTCCTCTGGTATTTTGTTTGTCATCCAGGATAATTTTATTATTTTATGTAGCAAGGTGATACCTGCCTCTCCCATATATTTGATCATTTCCGGTTTTATGTTATCCACACCTGGTGCCTTTCCAATTTTGATTTTTTTAGAGCTTCTACTACTTCTTTTCTTTCGATAATTTGCTCTTCCTGTTTTTCATTCTCCTGTTCTCCGTTATTTTCTCCTGTTTCTTCATGGTCATTTTCCTTTCCTTCTTTTTTTGAGGCTAATAAATTCATGTAGTGTTCTCTCCATCTATCTATAATTCTTTCTTCTTCTGTTATAATTTCTCCGTTTCTGTCTTTCATGCTTTTTAGGGGGTTCCTTTTTGTTTTTCTTAGATTTCTTATCGTGTTATATAACATTTTTGCATTTCCCTTTGATTCCATTTCCATTTTCCTTCCTAATTCTTCCCAGGATTTTGCTTTAGCTTTCTTAACCATTCCTTTCACTTTTTCTCTTTGTTCTGTGTATCTTTGGTAGTCATTTGTGTTCTTGTTATTTCCCATATATTTTTTCCATAAATCTTTCTTCACTTTTATCTCGCATTTAACTCATTACTCCACCAGCGTGTCTGTTTCTTCTTGTTCGTCTTTTTGTTTACCCTACATATTTCTTCTGCTGTAGTTATTACTATGTTCTTAAATGTCCCCCATATTTGCTCTAGGTCGATCTCTTCTAGTTGGTTGCTGTATGAGTTTACTTTTTCATCTATTCTTTTTTGGTAATTTCTCTAATTGTTTCTTGTTGTAATTTATATGTCCTTATATTCCTATACTCCCTCTTCTTTCCTCCCGCTTGGGGGATTGGCCAAATTGGTTTCGATGTAGAGGTGATTCCCTCAGAATTTCGTCCCTGATATGTCTATCAATCAGTTTCTCGGTTTTGAGGAGAAATGACATAAGGCTGATGGGTCTGAAGGCCTTTAACTGGGAATAAGAATTACGCCCTGGTTTAGGTATGAAACAGACCCTGACCTGTTTCCAGCCACTTGGTATGTACCCAAGAGCCAGACTTGCCCTATATAGGGCACATAGTGGTGAGCAAGTTCCTCCAAACCATGCTGTAGTAATGCAGGAAAGATGTAATCTATTCCTGTAGACTTAAATGGTCTAAACGTATTGATTGCCCATTTAAGTCTTGTTATGTTGATTATTCTTTCGGCCAATCCCCATTCTTGTCTTCTTGCCCGAGTGATTGGTATTCCTGACATATCATCGTTAGGATTTGTTCCAGTGTCAGTAACACTGCCTGGGAAGTGAGTCTCTAGCAAGAGCTTAAGAGTTTCCTCCCCAGTTTCCGTGTACTCTCCATTAGGCTTCTGTAATGAGCCCAATTTCCCCTGGTTTACTTTCAATAGGGCTTTTTGCAGTTTTGCACAAGTGGGTGTACATTCAATTTCCCCACAGTACTTCCTCCATGAAGCCTCTTTAGCCTTCCGGACCGCATATCCGTATTTCAGGTTAGTGGTTTTGTACTCTGCCCAGTCCCCCGTTCTTTTTGCTTTGTTAAACAGTTTACGCACTGTTGCCCTAAGTTTAGAGAGTTCATGGTTCCACCAAGGGTTCCCATTTTTCTCTCTTTTTACTCTTAGCGGGCAGCTGTTTTCATATGCTATTGTGATAGCTGATGTGACATAATTGTTCATCGCTTCGATAGCATCTGCTGTTTCAGGTTGCTGTAGACAACCTTCTAGTCCTAGTGCTAGGTTCTGCTTAAACATTCCCCAGTCACAAGATCTAGGATCTCTGTAAGTACTAGGTTCAACCCTATTCGAGTATAGGTCGAACCTGATATATTTATGATCTGAGAGTGACGGCTCGTTGACAACGTGCCAGCTTTTAATCACCCTACAGATCTGTGGTGTACCTATTGTAATGTCTAAGACTTCCTCTCTTGAAGAAGTCACAAAGGTTGGTTCATTACCTTCGTTAGCAACATCTAGATTATTGCAAGCAATAAATTCTAAAAGTGACTCACCTCTAGCGTTGTTTTCTGTGCTGCCCCATACCTCATGGTGTGCGTTGGCATCACATCCTACTAACAAGTGGACTTTATTGCTAGTGCAATTCCTGACCAGGGCTCTGAATTCCTCTGTTGGAGGTAGTCCTGGTTGATCATATGGAAGGTAGGCTGAGCCTACAATTAGGTCTCTTGCTATTCCTTCCATGGCTGTTTCCATTTTTGCCACTACTAGGTCTCTGGTGATGAGGCCCCATAGTGGTATTAAATGTAGCTTTTTTTTGCAATGATGCAAGTCCTAGGATGCTCGTCAACCGGGCACAATAGTTCTCAGTCAGCAGGCAATCCAAGTCCTCGTATCCGTCCCCTGTAAATCCAAGGTTCTTGTATTAGTGTCAAATCAATATTATTATACCTAATATGATTTTGTAAAGCAGCAGAAGCTGCCTTACTGTGATGTAAGTTTACCTGAAGGACTTTTATAGTGGTAGTCCTTGGTTTTTTGTCCATTATGCCTTTAAAGAGGTAACACTAAGGGCCCCTCTGGTACTTCTTCTGTCTCCATCTGAATGGGCTCGGTTTCTGTAGTCGATGGTAGAGGCGGTGGTGTCGGTATACGTCCCTCCTTCACACATGTTTCAGATTTTGGTTGTTCACCATCCTCTCCCTTTTGCCCGAGCATCTTAAAAATGACTCTGGAAAAGTTTAAGAATGGTCGTCTGTCCAGCTCTGAGATTTTTGCCCAGGATTTTTCGTCCAAAAGTATAATTAGTTGTTGACATTTTGGATCTGGTTTTTTGTCAACTACACGCCAGGTTCCTGTACGGAGCCCTGGGTTTTGGACCCGAAGTCTTTTAATAATTTTTTCCGGTTCCTCAATTGGACCCGGAATCCACGTCATTACCCTTACTGGTTTGGGAACGTCCTTAGCGTCGATGACACTAAGTTTCGCTCCCTCCCAGAAGGTACTGCTCTGTATGGCTTGTCTCAGCCAGTCCACAGTGGGTTGATCAAAGCAAGATACTTGGATCAGTCCCCCCTTATGTCTTAGTTCTGAGAACCTTGGTGCAGGTCCTCCTTCTTTCGTCCATTTTTGTGATTAGAGCGGCCCTAATAAGGTTCGCCGGATCTTCGGTTATTACCGTCTCAGGAAAGGTCTCGGTTAGGATGGCCAGCCTGATGTCAGTTAAGGCGCTTTTATAGGAGACAGGGGTATCTACCTCCCTACTTTTTTTTGATGTCCTGATGTCTTTAGGAGTGCTGCCATCAGATCGGTTCCTCTTCTGAGCCCCTGTCTTTTGGCTAGCATCCTCAGGTTTATTTGAAGCAATGATAACGTTAGGACCAGTGGCCCCTACCGCCCTTGCTTTTTTTAGTTTGCGCCTTGCAGCGCCAGATAGTGGTTTTTTTGTCTCACCTACAGCAGGCTCCCTCCTCTCGGAGGTTCCCGCTTTTGGTGAGACAGGTGGATTCTGCTGAGAGTCTCCATCTTTCTTTAGTTGTGCTGTTTTTTTTAAGTTTTTTTTGAGTATCCATTTTTGGTCCCACGAGTATAAACATTTTAGGAGTGAAAAAAACTGTCGCTAAGAACTGATTTCCCCTCAGCCATAACATCTCTTCGGCGCGCACGATACCACTGAGATTGGGGGGATTTTTATAGTGGCCCCATCCACACGGTCCGGGCGGTTAAGCTCTTGGCTTAACCGCGGACAGGTTTGGTGTGGTCTTGACCACACCAAACCTGTCCGCGAGACATGACCACAGTCAACAGGAAAATGGTGCAGGGTCTATCGGCTAGGCCCAACTAAGTTAGGCAATAGCCGGCGCCGTTAACCCCAGTGCAGCCCCTTAGCCACGACACGACAGCTGGGCAAGGGGGTGGTCCGCGGGCAGGTTTTCACCTAGGCCATGTTGCGGGGGTTATTCCGCTCAGGCGCCTCACTCGCTCACCTCTATATTGCGGTTTTTACGCCGCTCAAGTTACTAGTTCATCGCAGTGATAGGCTTAATAGCCGCCCTACCCGTTGCTGTTAACCAGACTAGCTGATCAAAAACCCCGGGCTTCCTCCTATCCGCCACCTGGAGACGAGCCCGGTGGGTACCACCCTTAGCACGAAAGTGCTATGTTCAGATGTTCAGAACGTGACCGGGTTTTCATACAAAACAACTATAGTAACGTGCTTCAAGTGTAAGCACAGCGGTTTGATGTACCTACCTACTCATTGATTTATATTTCTTTCACAATAATAAATTTGAAATAAAAACTTAATCTGTGCATAAAATAGTCTATGTATAGCGAGCGTAACTTGCTTTTATGGCCCTACAGTAGGGTGGATCGAAAAACCGTTTTTCTCGAAATCGGTTTACGGCTAGTGCTTAAAGTTTGTGGTTGGTAGTCCTTATAACCCATAAAAAACTCCAACTCCATCGGATACTATCTTCAGGCTGTGCTTTTTAGTCAACATTTTAAATTTTTATGAAAAAAATGTCAAAAATTTGCAATTTTTTCTCAATGGTTTCTCAATATTTCCGAAGTAATTTAATGGCAAAAAATTACATATATTTCTGGAATATTAGCTTAATATTAACGCTTAATATTAGCGATGGAGTGTGTTTGAATCAGGCAAAATGGTTTCATATTTCGTCAAAAATCGTCAACAGTCGCCAAATATACAGAAATGTTACGGATGTTGGGTAGGCAAGTATCAACAGCCATAAAGTAATAGGAAAGGAAGACCCGGGTAGACTTGTCTATTTAATTTAAATTATCAAGAACGCGTCAAGAAACCTGTGGCTAACATTACAGAAACTGGAGTACTTAAGCGAGTACTTGGAGTAACATTCGCCCAAATGTGCGTCAAAACGCGACGAAGAAGATCCTGGAAGCAAGAAAAAGCCAAAGCCAACCAAACAACGCCATTAGAAAATTTGCACCCCCGGTGATCAACTTTAATGCCAAAGATTACACAGATTTAGTGCACTGGGGAAAAGAAGAAATAACATCACCTTCAGTAGCACACTTACTTACCAATAAAGACTTAGAAGAGATTGCAGCAGGAAGAGACGATTCCCTACAGACTACAGAAAACTACAGACTTTTTTTACCTGCCGTACCATAGCCAGGCAGTGAGTGAAACGGTGCTTAAAAGATGTAACTGCTGCATTAATTGCTGTATGTGGTTATGACTCCGAGATAGCTACATTAGAGCTCGATTGGAGGACAGTTCCTTTCCTATTACCTTATTGTTTTTGTTAAATTTAAGTCGGCGGGTTCGAGTTATTATAGCGCGTTATTGCCTACCCAACATCCGTAACATTTCTGTATATTTGGCATCTATTGACGATCTTTGACGAACTATGAAACCATTCTGCCCGATTCAATCACACTCCAACGGTAATATTAAGCAACATACCAGCAATATATGTAATCTTTTGCCATTAAATTACCCCGGAAACATCGACAAACCATCCTGTAAAATTGCAAATTTTTGACATTTTTTCATAAAAAAAATTTTGACTAATAAGCGCAGCCTGAAGATATTAGCCGATCGAGTTGGAATTTTTTATGGGTTATAAGGATCACCAACTACAAACTTTAAGCACTAGTCGTATACCGATTTCGGAAAAACCGGTTTTTCGATCCACCCTACTCTACAGCCTTTTCCTAGAGATAACGTTTCCGGCCATAAAAGCCTCTTTATGCCCTTAATACATAAATAACTATAATCTTTTGCGTAAAGCTCTTTAATCCGGCACTGGATGTCTGAAGCTACAAGTACCTACAAAAGTTCTTTGTTTACTTTTGGTTATATAATGGTCTAAGCATTACATTTTTGGATGCTGTGTTTATTAATTGCTGAATGACTGCACTGCTTATAACTGCTTATATGAAACCTGGATTCTACTAATGTCTGTTAGTAGAACAAAAATTAATATGAGATAATAGCAATGGAATAAGATATTACTCTACGTCAGCATTTCAAACATTTCAAAAACCTCGAATCAGCTGTGCAAGGCAGTTACACAAACATTGCAAGTGGAGCAGCATACGCTTAAAGTAGTAGCCTGGTTTCAACACGATGGCGCACTATGGCGTTACACCACATAAATGATGTACTTGTATACAAACCTACACTTCTCTTACTCTTATACACAAAGAGAAGTAATCCATCTAATATTACACCTTGATTTTCATGGAACAGAGTGGAACATAAAGGAAAATAAATATAGAACACATTATTCAAAAAGGTTTCCAACCCTGAAGAATATAGAACCTTATATCCTTTTGAATAAACCCTATCGATATCCGGGAGACGATATTTATTAAATTAGACCAATTTAAAAAAGGTGTTAACGTGCTCATGTAAACGAAAAGGAATATAAATAGCATTATGGGCATTGTGTAATTTGCCAGAGCGTTGTTGGTAAATTAAGCGAACACGAAAAGGGGCAGATTGCTGAATACAGAGATCTAGGATTGATACTTAAAAAGTATTACACATATGTACACATTAGTACATACTACATGGACAAAGAATAATATTAATAGAAAAGTACTATGTTTATCGACAATAAGCACTATAAAAAGAAAGGGCGGTTGAGGAAGGTGAGCTTTGTAAATATATTTTTCTCCATAATATAAACTCAAATCAAATATAACTAAAAAATGAAAAAGTGATACCGAATCCTTTCCTTGTGACGTTGATCACAACAAAGGAATAAAGCATTAAAAATAAACTTTAAACAAAGAAACTGAACTAATAGATGTTTGTTATATATTAAAAAGACGTTTATAAAACTACTTTATAAAGTTATTTAGCTATCCGCAAAATTGTATGAAAAAGATAACTTCAAGGAGTTGATGATGAAAGAGATGCGCGAGTTGAACAAGTTAATTTAGTTTTCCTCGATGTTATTAAGGACAAGGAACGTCTCTTGAAAATAAATTAAAAACTATACACCATACACACAAAAAAAATAACTTGAAAAAAGGAGGAAGACTAGAGGAGACAAAATTAATTATTGTGATATTTTTACACTCCTTTTTTTTAAGATGAATAGTTATGGAATTACACGAGTCATATATCCCTGTCTAATATTTACACTGTAGTTTGTGGTATAGTAAACCATAAATGGAGGTCTAGAACAACCTCATGAGCTATATATATCACGAAAACAGGACAGAATGAGCGATCGCCACCAATGAAGGTCCATCAGTTGGGTCCGGGTCAGCGCATCCGGGCTCCGGGGATCGTTCCAATTGCACTTTACATTCTCGTTTTTTCTACCACTTTATTGCCAGGAGATACAAATGATTTCAATGACGAATGCTGGAATACACATTTTGCTTAATTAAATGTAATCTAATGTGGAGATCTCTTATTCAGCGAGAGCTATAATAATAAAAGTGTATTAATACGTGACTGCTATACAATTAACAAAAGCATGAAAACCTTTTAGGAATAACCTAATGAAAATTTTAAAAGAGGCTGTTTTATTATGCTGTATGTTATTTAATGTAATACATGAAATTCTATTAACTTCTATATTATAAATAAAAATTAAACAATAACTTTCTTTTAAAGTTTAATGTCTCCAGCCTTACTTTGTGGAACTCTATAATCATTAAATAAAATAAAAAGATTAATTGAGAATTTCAGAAGATTTATTAACTTATAATCTGACAATTGTTTCAAAACAACGTAGAAACATATATATGTCATTGTAAAATGCAGCTTTGTTTATCAATCTATCTGCCTTTAATAACGACAAATTTTATGTTGAAACAATTGTCAGGTTCTAAGTTAATAAATCTTGTGAAACTTTCAATTAATCTTTTTATTTTATTTCATTTTTAATAACTTTCGCATTGAATTCTACTCGACCCTTATTGTAGACTGAAAAATCAACTACACTGAAAAAACGTTATAAAAAAACCCATGTAAAATTTAAACTGATCAAAATTTTGTTAATACAGTCGATAAAATAGTAAAGTGTCTGACAAAGGATAAATCTTTTATTCACTGTTTGATTGTGTCTCATTCATTGCGCTAAATAACTAAAGTTTTTGTACAATTTTTTTTATATATTTTATCTATAATATATTATTTTAATAATTATCTATATTATATAATTTATCTTTTCGTAAAAAGTACGACTTCTAAGAAGGTTCCTGTACAAGTTCATTCAAGTCGTTTCCAAATAATTACCCTAAATAGGACAACACCCTGAGATTAAGAGTCAGCGCAAGATAAGACTCTTAATATCAAGGTCGTGGGTTCAAGCCCCACATTGGGCGTTATAAATAATTGTAGTGAAATTAGGTATTAACTAAAAATGAAATTACTCAAAATTTTTTTAAATATAGTTTTGGAGTGCAAATAAATGCCCTAGCTCGTAGAATTGATAAAATAAACTAATTTTTATAAAACTATATAAACTAAAAATTTAGATTTTTAATAGTTGATTTTAATTATCTTTCGAAATAAACTTCAATTTTCCCTTTTCTGTACATTTTTAATCATTTACTTTTAAAGAAGTTTAATAAGCATGACTCATAAATAAGTTACGTAAATCGTTACCTAACTTTAAGATTACGCAATTAAGTTGGACGCCATCAAATATAACTAAATAATTAACTTAAATAAAAACAAATATTTATGACAAACTTATCTGAGGGCTCTGTGGAATTCTCGAGGTTTATTAAATAATAAATATAGATTTAAAACTAACTTACTATTAACTTAAAAACTATTAAATAAACCAATTAACTAAACTATTTAATTAACTAACTTTCACTTCACAATATTCAATCTTTTTTTATAATAAGATTCCAAGTGAAACAGAAGGAAAAACACTTTTCCTACATTTGGCTTAATAGAACCTGTCCTTTCCATTTTGTGCTGTTTGCCAAAGTAAGAGTTTTTTACTTTCTATTCCTTTAAATATTCCAAATACAATTTCAATGTTATCCTATAAACCAGTTTTTGCAAATATGTAAAACAGTGATTAATCACTTACAATTTCATTTTTTATAACAGAGTTAAATTTTGCCTCTTTTTTTAATCGTATTATTATTATTTATTTTATTAAGGACGCGAGGGTTACTTATATTTTATATATTTGATTCGACGATTTAATTAAACACCATTTTGCAAATGCACAAAGATTTATTGTAATCACTTTGCTAGTATGTAGTTTTAGCACATTATTCATAACTTGCTATTTTTAACTTTCAGCAAGTGCGTTCGCTACTTATAATACAGATGACTGCTCTCTACAACGATATAAATATGAATAAGCTTTTTTTAACAGTACGAGCAAGAATGATAATAGCTTTGTTCCTGCACAGTAACGTTTTAGTTCTGAAACTAACTGCGCATGTGCAATGTCAAAATAATGTTCCAGCAGAGAATTCTAGAACCAATTTAGGGATTTTGAATTTTAAATTGCTGTTCCAGCAGCCGGGAATTCAAAATAAAAACTAATTTGGAACAGTTCTACTAATTCTAACATCTAGTTAAGTATTTCCAAATTCTGTTTTGCTTCATAACCTAAAAATTGTATAATCTTTTTAAAACTTCGTAGTTTTTGTGAATTAAGTTCGATATAAGATGTTATCTGATTCCTCATCAGATTCCAGTATGTGGTTATCAAGCAGTAGCTCTTCTGATGATGAAGATGAAAGACAGTGGGAGCAAAGGCCAAAAAATATGAATTATTATGAAGATACTGTCCCGCAATATAATCAAGAAGTTTATATGGAACATTTCCGGGTATCAAGACTTATATTTAATAATTTAGCAGCAAGATTTGAAACAAGCCGATTATTTAATCCAGAACATAGAGGAGGATTTGGAAAACTAGAATCCCATCAACACATTTTAATTTTGTTATGGTTTGCGGGCCATCAAACTGCCGGATTTCGAGATGTTGCTGACCGCTTTAATATTACTATAAGCTCATTGAGTAGATTAGTGAACCGAGTCACAACATTTTTAAGTTCATTATCCGGCGAAATAATTACTTGGCCTAGAGATGAAGAAAAAATTGAAATTGACAATTTCTTCGAAGAAAAAGGTTTTCCAGGAGTTGCGGGAGTTCCAGGATTGATGGATGCCACATTCAAATTGACAAGCCAAGTGATGATGCAGATTCATATCTAAACCGGAAACACTTTTTTTCTATTCAAGTAAGTATTAAAAATAAATATCTAAGCATTTTTAATTAAAGTTGTTTTTTAGATGCAAGTGGTCTGTGATCACAAAAAAGAATAAGGGACATTTTCATAGGGTATCCAGGTTCTGTGCATTATAGTCGTGTTTTTCGAGTATCTCCATTATCCAGGCAAATGGAAGAAAAATGTGGAAGAAACAAATATATATTAGGTGATAGCGGATATCCATGTACTTACTAACACCATATCGTGATAAAGGGAACTTGACTAGAATTCAACAAAACTATAATAGAATGTTGGCACGAAATAGATATATAATTGAACACTGCTTTGGTCTGTTAAAACAGAAGTTTCGACAACTTTACCATCTGAAATTAAGATCAGTACAAAATATTTGCCACTTCATTCGTTCTTGCTGTGTTCTTCACAATTTAGCATTAAATGATGACATTTTGGTAGAACAAAATGAACAACATATTAATGATGCAGAGAATGAAGAAATCGTACTAGATATAGCAGGTGATGGAGATTACGATGATAGAAATGGAATTCAGATGAGGGATCACATCGCTAGATTGTTCATAGGATGTAAATGTGTTATTAAAGATTTTTAAATTATTAATAGAATAAAACATTTTTTAATAAACATGCAGTTTGATTGTTGTTCTACAAAACACTTTATTCATAATCTATTTCATTTATAATACATATGACAAACATATACATAAACCTATTCAGAAATTTTATAGTTTGACAAATGTGTAATACCAAAGCTATAAAAACTAAATTATTCAGTGATCTATTTTATTTATAATAGCTGTATTTATTAAACTAGAAAAAATGTGACAAAACTGCACAATATCAACAAAAATATTAGATCAATCGAAACAAAACGAACGGGCACATACTATGTATATTACCAAACATATCTATATTATAAAATTATGTTTTCTGATTTTGAAGAAGACTTAACAAAATATCTGTTTGACTTCTTACGGCTTCCGTTTTTTCTTTTTCTATTTGCAGTCTTTCAGTATAGTAGCGTTTTTTTTCACTAACCATTTCTTGTAGGGCTATTTTTTTTCCTTATAAAAGGCTAATTTATGTTTCCGTATTTCAGTGAGTAAATCTTGTTTATATTTTTTTGTATTTCCAGATAATTCTTCTGCTTTTCTTTTATTTACATCTTCAGATTCGGTACTAGAGCTAGGAAGATTTGCACTTCCACCTGCATTTACTCTTGGTTTTCTGTGTCCTGTGTTATGTTGTTTAAAATTAGTATTTGCAGTTAGTAAAATAGGTGGATTTATACTTTTTCTCTTTCCCAAGATTTCCTGCATTTCATCAAAAAACTCAAAATATTTTCGGCTACGACCAGTCTTTTCTTGGTTATCTATAAAGTCTTTATATTTCCTCTCTAATACTTTTCAGTGGTTTGAGCAGTTGTTTGCTGAATAATTTAAATTTTGCTGTTTCATATCGGTTGATATTTTTTCAAACATTAATTTAAGATTTCTCATCTCAAGTGATCCTACCTTTGGTCTATATTTTTTATATAACGCTATGAAACTTCTTGTGGCAGTTCCTGTCCACTCTTTGTATTCTTTTTCTTTGTTGTCGTTACAAGCACTTTCATTCACATTATAAATAATATTGTTTTTGTTGATGAGATTTTCCTTTTCCCCAATATTTTCCCCTTCTCGGTTATAATTTTCCTCTTCTGGATTAAGGCTGTTCTCTTCTACAGTTGCTTGCTCTGCTCCTGCGATGGGTATTAATTGATCATCAATCAACAGATAGCTGGCTAAAATTACATACACCTGTATTCTACTAATGTAAAAAGTATACAGTTTATAGTTTTACTTACCCATACTTATTACTTATTTTATTATAATATTAATTATTTTATTATTGAAATTCTTTTTACGCCTGTTATGTTTAAAAACAACAAACAAGACAAGCGACTGCCAAAACTAACCTCAATTTTAAATTCCAGATTAAAAGTTCCAAATATGTTTCA
The DNA here is from genome assembly GCA_929113105.1 of Agrypnus murinus. Lineage (NCBI taxonomy): Eukaryota > Metazoa > Arthropoda > Insecta > Coleoptera > Elateridae > Agrypnus > Agrypnus murinus. The sequence goes on along the minus strand of OV816029.1, from coordinate 67,472,995 downwards.
ACAAACAGTAAATAATAGAATGGTTCCAAAACGAAATTTAGTTTATTGTTCCAGTTCTATTACAGAACTAATCCAATGACTCTACAGGAACAAAGCTTATAATAATTCCATTTCGACATAAAAGGACTACTTTCTTCAGGGACCCATGTAGGAACTACCAGCCTTGACAATAGGCCCCAGCTTGGCTGAATATTGGATAACCAAATGTCGTTATTTCAACATTGGTCCAAGTCTAGGCCAACCTGCAGATCCCAAGCCTCGGCAGCTTTGTCGTTGCCCAAGGGTCAACCAACGTCTAGGTACCAATTCTGGGCTCTCTAATCTCTGCCCAAGTCAGAGCCAACCTTCAGCGCCCTAGTCTCGGTTTCTAACTGTTTGCCCAAGTCTCAACAAATTCTAGTGTTTTTAGACTTGGTTTCTTACTTTTGAACCAAGTTTGGGCCAATCTTCACATATCCTACCAAATCAAGCTTGTGAAGTTTTCTGTCTTTATTATATCAGCTAGTAATTAATTAAGAGGAAAATATGAGAAAAGTTAAACTAAAATATCTACATAGATTATAATTATTATTACTAAATATAAATTCAGCTCTCAAATTTTTGCGCGCTTCATTTCTTCGAAATAAACACAGACATGAAAAGTCAGTAACGCGCCAGCTACAAGGGGAAGCCTTTACCGACTTAAATTAGTCAGTGTTCATCGGCCTACCATGAGTGATGTTACGTTTAACCGTTTTGTAATATTATTAATAAAATAATGTCTATGAAATTAAGAGTGTTTATTTAAAAACAAAGCTACGCTAATAAGAATAAATACAATTTTTTGTAGTAAAAATTAAACTTGTATGCTTGAAAATAATTTTTTAATCCACTTTTTTTTAATTAATATGTTTAACATCTAAAATATTATTAATTTCGTATAAAATCAGTCTCAGACTTGTTCTTGTGCCACAAATTTTTTAAGTTACGTTGTTATGTTACTAATAATTGAACGAATTAGAATAATTGGTAATAATTTTAAATTTTTGTGTTAATTTGTTTTCTTCATCAAAGTTATTTCATACAAGTCTACATAAGCTATAGTACAGTATTAAATATTAGGTTGGTCTCATACTCAAAGGTAATAACCCGGGGCTACCGTTGGATTCCAAACCTACACTGTCAATGATTGTCAGCCTTGATACCACATTAATATTAAGAGTGGTCCAATATTGGTCATATACCTTGCGCCAAGACTCAGTTTTAACGTCGGCACTATATTGGTTTTCACTACTGGGCCAAGCTGTATCACCAATCTAGGGCCATGACTGATTAACAAGCTTGGCACGAAGTTATCATCCCGATTTTAGACCAGCCATGGGCCAGTCTTGGATTTCAGGCTTGTACCAGAGTTAATAAGCATCGTCCCAAGCCTGAGTCAACCAAGGGCCCTTTGTTATTTCCTATATGGGGATATGCACATAAGTGCCTTACAATTAGAGTTCCCCAAGCTTATATTTACAGAATGTCTTACACAATAATTACCTAACAACTTAAATCAAATCCTAAATTAAATATAGTATCTTATTTACAAAACATACTACTGATTATACCATATGGTTTAATAATATATGAAACATATCTGTTGCATATACAATTATTCAAAAATGTATGTAACATTAACGATTTCTAAAACATTATAAATTGGATAATCAAACTTACCACCACACTTACACCTAAGCTAATTATTTCAATAGTTCAAAGATCATATTAAAAATGATTAAAATTTATTTAATTAACTAAAATCTTTAGAGTCTCTTTCATTGCCCATCGATTTAATCAGAATCTAACATCAAAGGATGTTTTAAGTGTAAAGTTAATGTTCAAACAACTGTATATTACGTATTCTGACGTAAACTTTTTAATAACTATTACAGAAAATACCTTATTTCACCTTTGTAAAAAGTACATACGGATTGTATAATCAATTGTGTTTGACTTTACGTTTGATAATCAATCAAATGGTGACTCAAAACCGCCACAAGAACTTGAAGGTTTTTAATTCTATCCAAACAAATTTTTTTTAGAATCTGATTTAATGTCATTGATCTACATCAGTGGATATAAAATTCACAAAATAAAAAATAAATGTTTGAATTGTAACAAAATTCTGTCAACTGTGCCAATCTGTAATATAAGAATTATGCTTGTATCACTGACCTTCTCGTTGATTATAATCTATGCTGTCTGAGATTTAATTATGTTCATGTAACTGTATTAATTCACAAAAAATATCATTATTAGAGTTACTATTAATAATGCCTAATTTTTGACTGTGTGAAGGAAAACTTTATTTTGTGCAAATTTAGCATTGATATTGAATATCTGACAGTTAGTATTTCTACAAAAGAAATGGGCACGTAAATAGGAACATGTTTATGGCGTAAGAATAGGCCTGTTCATTCTCTCGGCGTGTATCGTGACGTCACACATCCTATGCGCAAGCTTAGTAAGATTGCAACTGCATTGTTTATCAAAATTCAAAAACCACCAGAAATGGGCCTATACTACAACTTTTGTATGAACGATGTTTTAATGAAATGCTTAATTTTTGAAGTATATCGAAAGAACAATTCGCCTTGATTTTGTAAATTGCGCTGTAGATTTAATTAACTCGTTTTATTTTGAAAAGTGCTTGATATAAAAGTTGTGGTGTAGTCGTAGATTCCCCGGCTTATATTGCAATTCAAATTTTAGAAAACAGAGCGGTCGTTACAGAAAAACCGGAAGACAACTGCAATGATGATAGTCGCTTCCTAGGCAAGTTCGATCTTAAAGACTTGCAAGCCGCTACTGGTTATACACATTATTATAGTACAAGAAACATTCAAAGATGGTTTTATTTTTCATGTAGAATTTGTAAATTAAACAAATGGAATTTTCGTTCTTCTTTTTGTTAGTCACGTGTTGAGCAATATCCACCGAAAATATTTTTAATATTTTATATAATATTTTTGTGGTGTGGCGTATTAAGAAAAGAAAATTTGTATCAGTATATGATTCATAAGATTCATTACATATAGCAGGGAACTGATAAGTTACATGTTATAAGATAAATATGGTATTACAGTATTTACTATTAGGTTAGGCGGTTTTTAAGCAGATTAGTGGACAAATTAGTAGATTTTTGACAATTTTATATGATTATCATTTTACTATTGTAGGGGAAAGAAAAATAAATAATCCGGTATCAAGTAGGAGTCAACCACAAGGCGGTATGGCGCGTCGTACAAGATGTCTGATAATACGGCAATCACGATAGGGATACCAGAGCTGCATATAATGCTTTGTCGTCATCACCTTTGTCAAAGCCAAAATTGGTTGCTAATTTGATTATAAAATAGTTTATGGTACATCTCCAATTTGCAGTTATTTAAGTTATAAATATATAACTATAAATTAGACATTTGCCAATATGAATGGAACATGATTGCTATTTGGACAGTAAAATTTAAAAAGCGGGACAAATTGCCGTTCCAAACCTTTATTTCTGGTCATAGCGGGAAAAAGCAGCCGAAAACATCCCGGACATCCTGGGAGATCTCTGGGAAACCGTGACGTATGGCAACCCTAATCAGATTCATTAGTCAAAAATACTCTTAAGAATGATTTAAAATTCTTTAAAAGTTGAAAACCTTTAAGTTCTTAAAAGAAACATAAAAAGGCAGAATGTGCGGTTTTAAACATTCCTACAATGCTACGTTGACGTTCTAACCTATGATAAGTATGAAGGAAAGTTAGTATTAGTAAGTAAATGCAAATAATTATATTGTACTTGAATTACTGTTTGACTCATTTAATATATGTGTAACTCGTCTGTCATCGGAACCAAAGAAAGTAACTCAAGTACAGGTTTGGTAGTGAATCTTCAATCCAGTGATCTACATACTTCACTGATATGCGATTCTACATTGCCCTATAATACGTGCATATGATTTTTCTATGCTCAGTCGTTTTATTTTTATTTTATTTTTGGACAGATTTCAATGTTGGGTTCTGTTATTAAACTATCCTTTCATTTGCCCATTTAAGAATTGGACGTCTAGCAATGTTTCCTTATGTTGGATAATTATTTGACACAATGGGAAATTTTAGTTGAAATATGTCAAAATATTTTTTAACTGCAACTGTCAATCTCAGTGAGGTTAAACCACTAGATTGCCCAAACAGGTAAGTTTTTTCTTTATACGTTAAGGTATATAAAAAATATTTACTATTCTTTTTCGGTTATCAGGATGAAACTTACCACGATTTTACCGATCAAATATATAACTAAGTAAGTAAATTAAGTATTGATGAATTTTCGAAATTTCTTTGTGCTTGTTACGGTATTTTACCTTATAGAAGGGATGCTTGTTCCCTCTCTTTGTTTTTATTTTAACTTTGTAAAAATAACTTTATTTCCACACACACTATCTATTGACACACTCCCAAAACACACTACCTGCCTGATGGTGATTAGTACCTCCTCTTGATGACCCTGATTTTCGGTGTTTTCCTTCAGACTCCTTTCAGTTGGTAAGTCAATACCTACTCTCTTTTTCCCAGTGACACGTCGACCATACATTATATGAGGCTCTTGGGAACTTCTATTCACATCTCTATAATACCAAGGGCATCCATCCTCTTCGTAGGCAATTTGTTGAAATTGAAGAACACATAAGCAAGTACTATTTTTTTGTTTATACCATCAACACCAACAAATGTTATTTACATTTTCCATGTGTATTATTTCTATATTTATTACTGTATGATGTCTTCTAATCAATTAAACATAGACTGTCACAATTTTTCAATTTATCAACATTTTTAAAAAAAACCCAACAGAACTTGTACATGTCAACGTTCAGTCTTTAACCAATAAGGACGATAAAATGGAAGTTATTATTAAATTGGTAATTACAAATCTCACTTTGTACTAATGAACACAAGTGTTCCAATGAACCTACGGATCTGTAATCCATGACCAATGTACAGTAAAACAATAATTAATATCAAGATTCTGGAGAACTGCTCGCATACATGAAGATAGTTAGTTCTATCTGGATGTGAATAATTGTACCTTATTAATGGGCGGATGCTTGGTTTCTTAGCAAAATGAAGATTTGAAATTTTAGCTAAATATTTTTCTAACGGTATACAATTCGAATAAGATCATCATACGAACCAGTTCTATGTACAAAATGTTATATCGAATAGTTTTATTTATTTGGAGAAGGCAGGATCATTATAAAAGTTAAAAGCAAAAAGAGTATGTACTGGTATAGACCAATTTTTGTGAAAATCTTAAAAGAATTAACTGAACGCATAATTGTGCCTTTAGTATTTTTAGACTTGTTAAGAATTGCAGTAAATACACAAAAATAGTGATTCGAAGAATATAAAAAAATACCGGCCCGTTGCCAAATTGTATAGATTTTGATAGTGTACAATCAAAGATAGTAGAGAAAATAATTTATACAAAAAAAGATTATGTTTGTAAATAAATATAATAGTTAATACCTAACGAAACCGAGCAGGGTTTTCCGGAAGGGTAAATCAATAGAGACTGTTGCCTAAAGCTTTGTTAGTTATATTGCTGAAAATCTTGACAATGCTAATCAAGTACGGTCAAGAACATTACAGTGCGGTCTCTAGGGCGCTGCCATTAGAGCGCGGCCACTAGGGCGCGCGTACACTAGGAAGCATGGACATAAGGGCGCGAGGAAATTTCAGAATCAATAAACTAATCATTGAAGTCAATCATTAGTAAAGTTTAAAAATCTAATACAAAAATGTTTTTGGCATACACAACACAGTCAAAAAATAAAAAAAAAATTATATAAAAATATTATTGGCATGTAAAATACATAGTGGTCAATACGAAACGAATACAAATAGCACTTTACTAAATTATTTTTTAAATTATTAATTAAAAAAATATACATAACGTGTACAATATTCACTCATTTTATAAATGTAAGATATTGTGAGCAAAATACATAGTGGTTAATATAATACGAATACAAACAGCAAACAACTATACGAAATTATTTTACACTATAAACTATTGATTAAAAAATATATAATTATATGTAATAACTTTTATCAAAAAATATTATCCTAAATATATAAAAGTAGCACCCATATTACGTATTGGAAGGAGAATCTGCCCTTATTGGACGATTACATCGTAAATCTACATAAATAAGATATCTAGTGATAAATCCATTTTGCAATATTATTATATAAAGCATTACCCTGCAACCAGTGCAAGGTCATTCACCAATACAGGATGTCCTACTTATATATAAACATATACCTACCACTACTTACTATTTCGTACCGTAGTGTCCGCGCGCCCTAATATCCTTACACCCTAATGTCCCGCGCCCTAATGGTTGCGTCCGTAATCAAGTAGCAGTTTTTAGGTCTGATTTTTGCCTTCCATAGTCATGATTTTGTCATTTAAAAGGTATATGCTCTCAGTTTTAGAGGGAATATACTCTTATGGTTAAAATACTAATTGGAAACAAGGAGATGTGCAAAAATAGAAAATTACATTTCATCGACAATGTCGTTCTACAGGGGTTAGTGCTGCGATAGCATTCTTTTTTATATATAAACGATCTAGTCTTGTGCTCATCACAGCACAATATTATATATTACCAGTAATATATTATAGAATATATTACAATAGCATGCCATATTGTAATTTTCATTTAATATTATCTTTTGGGAAATACCTCAGGTTTTTTATTTTTCAGAAGAACATAACTAGGCGTATATTCAATTTAAAATGGCTTCATGCCAGCAAACTTTTATTAAGTATAAAATTGTGATTGTTCCTAGCTTTTTGTAGCGCCCGTTTGAAACAAAAAGATAAATAAATTTGTATTGAGTGCTTGCAGGATTGCTAAAGTAAGGCGTGTAAAGAAGAAGTTAATGGTTGTGAAGTCGCAGAGCCAAACAGTATACTTTTTACAGCTTTGTTTGTATAAATACAAATGTTTATTTAATTATTTAATAATGCAAATATCTCAATAAAATACAATTAAAAGTATTATAAAATGACCTATGGATATTCATCAGTTTTAGAAAGAAAACTAGTATTCAATTTCATATTAGTATTAAAAAACATTCAATTTACTACTGGTCGCTATTATCTTTCAAATCTTTAAACTTAACTTCTTGTCTCGCCTAGATTTTACTTTAACGGCAGCCGACTCCAGGAGAATTATAGCCTTCCAGGATCGTAGTCCACGATAGTGTGCAGTTGAGATCCGGCCTTAACGGTTGTAGTCAGACGCGAAGAACCACCAACACATCATATTGTAAAAGTTGACTGAGTAGTTATAATGACCAAATAGGAAGGTAGGAAAACTAAGGCCAGAATAACAACGAAAAACTACGAAAACAATATTACATTATTCTAGAATCTCAGAAAATAGTTTGAAAATAACTGACGATTTAATCAAATACAGAAAAAGTCACTTACTCAAGGTCTTAAACGGCTTGCTAGGATTTCTTATAGTGTTGAGTGCGAAATTGTTTCTCAAAAGTCTCTTACGAGATACGACAAAATCTTTGACCAAAAACCAAAGTAATAATAAAATTGTACCACTAAAGTAGAATGAAAAGGAACTAGAATAATCAGTGGAAACTGATTAGCTCTAAAAAGCCTTTACAAATACATTAGCAAAGAGAGAAAATTTATTAATCACTGGCAACGACCATAATAAGCTGAATTACTTAAGAAAAAGAAAGATAAAGTGAACTAATTTTATGAAATGCCTATATGCTATTACAAAAGTTGTGTACAACCTGCACTTTTTCCGTTTCTGTTTCTTTTATCAGCTTATTGTTAGTTACAACTGCCTATTTCATGCCTGGAGTTTTACGTAGTTTTCCGTTTTAATTATTTGATGTTCCTTCATTACTTTTTTCACAGATATTGTATATTGGATTAAAGAAAATAAAAAAAGCAAAACAGGTTACATTTTTTTAAATATGTGCCTACTATTTTATGGGATCACTTAAATATATAATAAATTTCAAATTTGATCGTCACATCTCAACAGTGTGCTTAAAAGTTTAAAATCTTTTTTCTCTCAATTTTGTGGATTTGGCGCCGTCATTGTTTTCCCCTCCTTTCGCCTCATTTGTTAAACCGAGTTTCATGAAACAATTTCATTTCTAAAAAAAGATTAAACTGAAACGAAACAACACCACCGATTAAATAAAAAAGCAATTACTTGAAATATACTTTTTGAAAATGTTAGTAACATCCCACCGAGCCAGCCAGAAAACAAACGGTTTTAAACCTACTCGAATGTCAACAGCACATAATCAAAATTAAACGAAAAATTACAAACTTTACGAGTGGGTTTATAATTATCATTTTCATACGTTTAGTTTAACGTAAACTTATTCAATTTTTATCTGCTTTATGATGGAAAGAGATTTTGGTAGTATATTTAGCTTGACAAAATAAGTTTTGTCAGTCCTAAACAATAGTAGGTATATTAAAGTATTAGTTTCATACGACACGTTTTTAGCGCACACGTCCGAGTTTAGAAAACGACCCGCGTAGCGGGGAGTTTTCTAATGAGGACAAGTGCGCTAAAACGTGTTATGAAACGAATACTTTATACTATTTCTTCTATTTGCGTTAGTTCGTTATTAAATAATTAAAAAAATTACTTAATTTTAAATAAAATTTGTTAGGGATATTTTGGTAAGTAGCATAGCAGTTGGCAACACCAGAAATTATGCAATTTTGTTTTTTACATAACCTTCCTTAACTTTAGGTAATCCGCGCGACGTATAAATTCCCATTCTTATCTCATACACACAACGCCAAGCAGCAGGACCTCGTTCAAATTTGCCAGGTGTATTATACGTACTGTTGAAAATTATTATAAATTCAAAGTAGAATGTATGCCAATATATTTGTGACATAAATAATTGCTACTTAATGAATTAAAAACTTGGATGAAATAGGAATAATTATATTTCATTTCATAGAATAAACACCTTGTTTGTTAAAGGAATTAATGAGGTAACTATTAATGCAATAGTATTTTCAGCAAAGAATGATTTTTGTTAACCAAAATAATTATTCATTGGATCTTTTGGATATTATAACTTATAAGGTAAAGATATATGTATAATTTTATAAAATTTAATTTTATTACGTTAAGTTTATCGTGAGCTATTAATTGCAGATACACAATGCATCCTTACGATGTCAGTATCAAAATTTACAATTTGGTTAATAATAAAGTAAAAACTGTTACGCCCTTATTAAGACTAATTATTATTCGGCGCATTTATGTAGCCTGCAATACTAGTTTCCTAAGCGTTGCATTCCAGTTATAAGAGTTCACTGCGTAAATAACATAAGTTTGACATTCTAAGAACAGCTGTCTAACAGTGATATCAACTTGAAAAAATAAAATGGTACTGCTTCCAGTATTCTAAAAAATTTCATTAGGACACGCAAAATGCGTGTCCTATGAAGCCATTAGGACACGCAAATATAAAAAAATATTTTGATGGCTTGAAAATCTAATTAATATTAAATGTATTGCTTTCATTAAGTCTTTTTTTTTTGTTAGATCAAAAATCGTAGAATGAACGAAATTCCTTATTTGATCACTTTGAAAATAAACATTTATAATTTAACAAAATTTTCGTAATGCTGAATAAATGATTTGATCAACCTTTCTTTTGTCGTATGGATATAATTTTTGTTGAAAGCTTTTGCAACTTAAGTTTCATTTTTCACCGTTAAAATGTATCATGGCAAACTTGTTTGCTAGAAGTAAATTAGTAGAATTTTCTGTTTTTCGATTGATCCCCATCGTAAAGTGGTTTTTTAGAGAAATTTCGAGATATAGGAATGCTATAATTAAAAAGGCTATTAGTACTGAATAAATACTGTCCGAATATATTTAAACAGTACAAAACGCTACTGAGATACAAATTGGTAAAAACTCCTAAACTACTTTGATTTTTGTATAGTCAAATATTTTAAATTTGTAATTATCTTCAATTTAACTTTTTAAAAATTGTTCTAAAGATCCTGCTAGTTCTACTTTGCTTTACGCGTTGCAAAGCGAAATGGAAAACATATTTGAATGTTTGTCTATTGAACATTTAAATTATTTTTTAAATTCCTGTAGACAATGATTATGCTATTGGAAAAAATGAATATTGTGAAACAGTATTATTTTATATAAATTTCAGTCTTAGTTGCAGGATCTTCTTGGAAGACGGGTTTTTTGAACCAAGTCCGTCAAGAATTTTTGATTTAGCAGACGGGTTTTAAACCAAGATTATTAAGAAGTTATTTTTGATTTAGAAAGGATCTTGTAATGTTACACATGTGAAGTATGAGTGCTTTTTATGCTTGTGTTTGTATGTTGAGTTCCAGATTGAGTTGAGTATAAGGTGCCAACTAAATGAGTCTGGAGTGATGCTTGTGGTTGAGATAATAAAAGGAACGACGCCACACTGGGGTAGAAAATCAAGTTTTTGGAATTCTTAAATTACTTGTCAGGTATTATTAAGAATTCATGGGGGCATCTTTTATGCACAACCTTGTAGCTGATAAGTAGCTACGTACTGAAATAACTCCCATACTTGGTCATTTCATCGTAGCGCTTAAAGCAAGCACTTGCGCGTTTATTAAATGTACCCCCAGTGAAACAAAGCGGTTATTTTGCCAGTTGAAAAGATAGATTTAGATTTTCAAGGCAAATAGTTTTAGCGTATGTTACAGGTATTTCGCTTGTATTTATTACGATGTAATCAATGTAGGTACGAAGATTATAACTATTTTTTGGAATTTTAGCAATAATGTGTCATAAGTTTCGATTTCTGTCCATTTCTGCATTCTAATTTATACATCAAAGATCTTTGGTGAAGATTTTCTGAGATTTTCTGAGACCCCCTCGACCCTCCTGCCTGAGTTAGTAATTTTTAAAGTTATGACTGCAATTCATAGCTTTAAAATTTAAGATACAAGTGCAACAGAACATTCTTTCTATAATTCAACAAAAACTAAATGGTATCCCGGTTTTTTCTTACACAAGTGGAAATTTAATTTTAATTGTCGTTATTCCTACAAAACAGTTCAAACATTGGTAAAGAACGGTATTTTGGCGAGCATTGTTAGTTGAGATAAAGGCGATGCGCTGGATTTTCGACTTTTACACCACAGTGCAACGTGTACTTGTTTCTGTTTCCATATTCTTTCCACTTCTATTGCCAGTTGTGTGTATTTTTCTTTCTTCTCCGAGTACTTTTTTATTACGTTTTATTAGTCAGATGGTAAAATAGTGTCTATGAGGTAGGTGATGCTATTTATTTTGTCTTGAAATATCCGGTCTGTTGTGCACGACCGTTTTATCTGTGTGTATGGCCAGGTCCCAGTACAGTTTATAAAATTTGTAAAAGCTAAAATTAATTTTGATAATAGAAACTTAATATTCTATAACTCTTGTTGTAGAATATATACAATATTCTAAAACACTACCCTACTTAAATGTATTATGCATGTACGAGTATTTCATTCCATCACTAGATATGGAATGAATATTCTGTGTCATACATATTAAATGTCATACTTTTTAAAATTATTTGCTTGTTTTCAAATTGCAAATACTGCTACGTTTAAATTTTCTTGTGGTCTTGGAGATAGCACGGTCTGTTACTCGGTTAGAGTGGAAATTCGATGCTCGTGGTTCCTCTCGCTCACTTTCAGCTCGCGTTCGGAACTTTCCACTCGCATCGAATTTCCATTCTAAGCTCGTTACAGAATATGCTATTCTGTTATAGTTTGATGTGAATGTACGTAATATGGTTGTGTGTCCATGTGCAGGTTGTATCGAAGTGCTATTGTTTGATAGGTAATTATAGCAATCGTATTGTGTCTGCTTGTATATTTATTACTTGACAATATTTTACATCCTGAGGTTATGTGAGCAATGGTTTCTGGAAACTGATTGAATTTTCTGCATTTCTCATCTTTAAATCATCTTTTCATTCTCGTCTTTACGAAAGTGTAACTTCTATCTTGACAAGGGAATTGAAAGCGAAAGTAAAACATTCGAGGTGGTAGCTAGGTATGAAAAACTTTTGGGCCCAGGGCCCGTATTCTTGAGTTTCGCATACGAGATAACGTAATTCTCTATTACCTTCTTACATTTGATTGGCTAAGTTGCATCTTACAACGTAAAAATTATGTCATCTCGTATACCAGACTTGCTCGTATGAGTTCAAGAATGCTGACCCTGGGCAACGAAGTAAAACTGTCAATTTTTTTAAATATAATGTTATAAGGTGGCTTGTTGTCAACGTTACCTTGGTAACAATACTGTTAAATATACAAACATTATTTTATTATAATCACTGAATCATTTTATTTTATTATAATATCTTCTTTTACTGTGGTTAATAAATGTCAAGGGGAGAATGAAAAGTTTAATACATTACACACTGCGAAAGCTCTTTCAGGTGCTAGGTGTTTTTAACTAACCTCGACTACGCTTACGCTTCGCCTCGACCATTCAAAAATACCTTGCACTTAAAAGTAAACTTTCGCAGTGTGTAATGTAAATAACTATTTATGATGTACTTTCTATAATTATTTGTAATTATGACCTGGTCCTATATAGCAACTAAAAAACCCTCCGTTACGGGGTATAATTGTCCTGTTTGTAGGGACATATTGATACATTGTTTGTTAATTTTTTTCTTGGTTGATGATTATCATTTTTGGCATGTAGTGCTTTAGATGACCATTACCTTTTCATCCGTTCTATTGTGTTGTCTCGTGTGATTATTTGTTTTTCGTTATTATTATTTTTTATTTTATCTTGCTTCTCAGGGGCTTTCCCGGACTTCTAGCACCACGTCCCTTATTAGGCCTGCTTGTTTCGTTTTAGGTTAGTGGTGTGATGTTTAACACTTTTCTAAGTTTATGTGCTGTCCCTAAAAGGACGCTCTTCTGTATGCCCTGGGTGTGTTGTTTTCCAAGTATCTGATTTACACAATTATTATACTTTTTCGATATCGTCTCCAGAGCTCCTATGATCACTGATATTATCACAAACGAAATTATTTCGAATAATCTCATAACTCCTCAACTTGCATTCCTTTAGTGCAAATGTTCGTCTATGCAGCGGCGGCCCACATGACAAGACCACCTGCAAAAAGCATCGCATGCGAATCGCCATTTATATGATAATGTATGCATCTCATTAGAAGTAATATATTCAGTTATACAGTATGCATTTATATATGCACCTCATTATGCCTAATATATTAATTTATGCATTAACGTTTTCCGCAATATTCATGAGGATACAGTATATAAACGGCTTGCTTTAAGTTAGACATTCAGTCGTGAATTGACTCCCATCCGACCATGATCTTGAAGCAAACCTGGTAAAAAACCTTTTTATTAATGAATTGTAGGGGATCTAGAATCTGGTGTCCAGGGCCACTGATTACCTGATTCCCTCCGCTTAGTATTAGGGGTCTAGAATCTGGTGTCCAGGGGCACTGATTACCTGATCCCTAATGTGCTTAGTTGTAGTATTTTAGGAGTCTAGAAACTAGTACCCAGGGGTACCGCTTACCTGGTTTCCTAACGCTTAGTTGTAGGACTTAGTGTTAGTACAGGGTGGTTCCGATCACCCTTTTGTTTATGTTAGCTTTAGGAGGACCTAACCGTCCTCATACTTATGTTTGTAACCTATTGTACTGTGACTTTTTGTTTAGTATATAATTAATTTGTAACCAGTGTTTGCTTTCTATCTCTACCTCTGACTACGACCCTCAGTTACTAAAACCCCACGTGACACTATGACGGTCGTTTTGTAATACCCCATTCTTTCTACTTCTATTGCTAGGTCTCAATACTTCAGCTGCTTCTCGGCTTCTTTATCTTGAATACGTAGATCTCCGGGTATCGCTACATCTATTATTACACAGGTTTTCTCTTTTTTTATTTTTTAATACAATGTCAGGTTTGTTGGCTCGTACTTCCCTGTCCGTCTGCATCTGTTGGTTCCATACTTATTACTATATTATTACTGTATGGTTTTCTGTCACCTGCATTGGCTCCTGTTCATACCACTTATCGGATACCTCGATCCCACATGCCTTACTTATGTGGTAGTGGATACTGTGGTATCTGTTTGCAGATGGTGTATGCTTTTTTCGTAGTACTTTGTATTAATGGCCTGATCTTGTGCTGCAACAATCATACTTTCTGTCTCGCCTTTTAATACACCTTCTGCAAGCCAGTTGTGGGTAGCTTCTTTTCTGATCATGGTTTCATTTACATTTCGCGGATATTGCCCGCGCATTACCTTGTTGTTCTTTATCTGCTTTAATTTTGTTTGCAATGATTGTTCATTGCTTATTTCTTCGCGTTTCTCGTTCGAATCGATCTTCAGATTTCTTTTAAGGTATTCGGCTTTTTTATTATATATTTATTGGTGGGCATTTGTTGGTCTTGCCTGCAAAGTATTTCTATGTATCTTTCTTCGTTTTGTTTTGAATTTATTGTCACAAACAGAAATATTTACAATTCAATATTATATACAAAACTCAACTTCTTTTCCGTTCGTACAATATATCGTGCAAGGTTGCCTGACTTGGAGCCAGCTGTGCATTCCTTCGAAGAAACGCTTCCGCTTCACCCACGACAGGTCGTTCCTATGTTAATCTCAACTGCAAGTTGCATTAGTTGGCATGCAACATATCTACCTACGTGACTCCCGTATATGCTGGGCAACCCACGTAATTCACAACCAGCTGTACATCTCTCTGAAGAAACCAGCACACTTCCGCTCAACCCACAGTTTCGTGCTTGGTACGGTCGGCTCGCATGCAAACTACCCACAAGCCTGCAACCAGGAAGCGTGAACTTCCTTAGTTTCATACTTGGAACACCAACCTACGGATTCCCACTATTATGCTAATATCTTCCGCCTTGAGCAGTATATAACCAGCTTGCTTTGAGCTTACAATTCAGTCAGTGAAAATGATTCCAACACTACATCTCTAAGCAAGCTGGTGAGTACCTTTTAATTTATTTTATGGTTAGGGGTTGGAATGTTGAATCCAGAGATCTTGATTACCATACCCCTCGTCTCGCTTAGTTCTGCTTAGTTATGAGAGGGTTGTGCTCAGTCTCTCTCTCTCGCTCTCGTTCTGTTTAGTTAATAGGCGGTTGCGCCAAGGCTCCCTAGGTGTATATGCTTAGTTTGTAGATCTAGTGCCAAAGCAGGGTTGTTCCGACCCTCATGATTATGTTAGATTTAGGAGAACATATACGTCCTCACACTGTATAACCTATGTGTATAACCGTTTGTATTCTATTGTTCTATTGTTAGTACATAGTTGTTTTTATGACTTGTGTTTATTTTCCTTTCTACCTATGACTACGTCCTCCAGTCACGAAACCCCCATAATCCGCGAGATTAATTATTGCGGATTTGTACGCTTCTGTAACCTGTATGAGCCCTCTGCCTCCTTCATTCCTTGCTACATGCAGGCGGTCTTATCAGCTTTTGGATGGTGCAGTTTTAGTAGCAGGTAAGTATTTTGTGAGTTTTCGTATCTATATCACCTTTTTTTTCCAATTCAGTACTCCAAAACTGTATGAGTATCGGTACCACCAATGATCCAATTGCTAAAATTTATTATTATTTGGAACTTTATTTAATCTCCATTTCATTTTTTTTATAGTTTATGACAATATTTCTACCATCATAATAAGTTTACTTTGTTTTTATTTCATTTATTTATATTGTTTTCCACTTTTTATAAATTTCATCAGGTTTTTTCCTAGTTGCACTCCTGATTTAAGATGGGATTTTTTTATTTGATTCAATCGATTTGATTTTTTATTGCTTTCTCTTTTTTAATTATAGCATTTACGCTTTCGTTATGGCTTAATTAACATAAGATTATGTATTTTGGATCAGCACTGTTCTGGTTATTTATTTACTTCTTTCTATAAATACTACGTCTTTTTAATTATTATACGTCTTTTTTGTAATTTAACTGGAATTTTCTTCCAGTGTTTTTGTATGCCTCCTCTTATGCTTTAGTTACGAGTTGTTGCAACGATGGTGGCGCTTTTTCCTGTTTACTTGCTTTGCTATTGGTTTATATTCTAATTTATATTGTCATAATTTGCATCCATTGGTTTGTATTGTTAAATTCATGTTGTCAAAATGTTTATATTATTTTTTGTGCGATTTTAGGATTTTATCGGTGAGTGATTTTTTTACACACTTTATTCTTTGATTAAATAATATTATTTAGTAGTTAATTGACTATTTATAATATATTGATTATAATAATTTATTTATTGGAATTCGATTATTGATAGATTACCGTTTATGTACACATCTTGCGGTATCACGTCATGTTACATTTTGGTAAGATACTAATTACTTATTAATTTTTTATGTACCAATTTTCTGAATTCAGTGGATTGATTACAGAACTCCGGTTCAACGAATAAAGTTTACCTTTTTTTCTAGTTTTGTATGCTTATGACTTATGCTGTTTTTTTTTCTTAATTGGTTTTTGTTAATAAATATATCAGAATTATTAATGTATGAATAATTGAACTTATGGGTTTGTTTGATTATATTTACTGATATTGGGTAGTATTGATTTACCTGTTTTTATTTTTTTTTTGATATTTGAATATAACAAATATAACTTATAGTATTAAATGGCGTTTGTTAAATGGAAAGTAATAATAAGTAGTTTTAAAAGAAAACTTTATTATACTAATGAAGAGAAACGTGTTGTCTTAACAATATCTATCATAAATGTAACAAAAATCCTAAAATATATATGAAAAATTATTAGAAATAAGTTTTATTCAATTATACAGACATAATTTATCTTTTGAACAAACGAAAGTTATGCAGTTTGTTAACAAAACTATTAAGTTTTATTGCTACATAATAAGAAAATCTTGATCTGTAAACTGTTTTTCTATTTATATTTTCTTTCTGTATGCGAATCAGTATCGCTAAAATGTGGCGAGGGGTGTGCAGAACCACTACCGCACTGCTCCAAGGGATGTTTTAAGACTTCGTTGTCCTTTTTATATGAAGCCACAGCTGCTTTATAGCTACACCTCTAAACGGTCCATATTAATTTAGAAAATTTTAACGAAACCCTCCCAAGTTTTCTAATAACGACAACATTGTAAATAAAATAATACTTAATTTATTTGTTTTATCACACCTAAAGAGGTCTTGGAACCTAAATGACGTCGAGTTTTATTGACGTTTCAACTTAATTCGTAACTCTAAAACTTCTAATTGTAATTTAGTTTGTCTAGAAATGGTTCTCGCCGTTAAGTAGTAGCCAATTCTAAAAAAAAAAGAAAAACTTTTATGTTAGTCTGGAGCGCAATAATAAAAAACAACAAAACTGCTAAAACGGTTTAAATGTAATTTTTTGCCCCTTTTTTAAAGATACGCTTTTTGTATCGAGCTGCTATTATTAGACTTTTCACCAATTATGAGAAGACATAAATAACATCGAACAAGTTCACTTTCGGTCAAAGCTTGCCTGGAACAAATTCCTCTTATATGTAAAAATGGATGGAATGTTTATCCATCAACTTCAAAAGTATTTGTGATTATAAAATTCTTTCCGTGCCGCCCTCTGTAAATCAAACAGTAAAGAATAACTACTTGAAAATAAAATGACACAACGTTAAATTGATGATTCTAAAATACAAAATAAACGATGATGATAATACGGTGGCTGTTGTGGAAAATATCTCGAACTGCTAGAAAAAGTGTATTTATAAGAGAGTTTTTATGTAAGTATATGCCTGTGCAGTTGTGGGGAATTTCTTAAGACCTGTGAAATATTTTGAAAGTAGATTTGCTTTTCTACCATATCTTACATAATATCCAAATACGAAATATATATAGGTGCAGTTTCAGAATTGACAGTATTGTACAAATGACTTAATCAATTAACAATCTACCAATTTTATTAGCAGAACCTTGACATAAAGTCCTCTAGTAACATGAAAAAAGAGTTACATACTAATAAACTGGTGGAAACATTTTTAATAAAACCATCAAAGCTAATAAGAATTGTAGCGTTCTGCTGCAATCATCAAATTGCACTTCAGCATCGTAGGTGTTAACCCCAAAGGCTTACGAATGTCAGACTGAACAAAAGAATAAATCAAAATTAGAGAGGGCGCCACCCAAATTCTTGTTATTATTATAAAAAAAGTAGCCACTGAAATCTACAATTTGGGAAAAGATTTCCGTTTGATTCGTGTTGTTTTGAAAGCACCGACCACAAACAATTTCTTGAAAAAATCTATGACAGGTAGTTCTAACTTTTAATTTTCGTTTATTAATTCGTTTATCAATAGTTATCAATAAAATGCACGAACTAATGAATGACAAATATACACATTTTCTTATGGTTTGAAACTCATATATTTCATCGATTTTCACATTAATCCAAAACATTAACACTTACTGGCCTTTATTTAAACAACACAAAAAACCTTCACATACTGAGTTGCTGCTAAAAGAAGACAGAACAGTAATCGTTGGAGTCTGAACTTTCTACATCTTGAAAGTTTGCAACCATTTTTACTTTTAACTTATTAACATTTTTATTGTTTATTGCATTACTACTGCATGGCGAATTGAACTGTTATCCCAAACAAATTTGAAGCACTTAATTGTTGGTTGGATTTCAAATAAAAATAGGACGTGTATTTACATCATTACAACTGTATAGTATTAAAATATCACGTTTATTAAAACTGTTTACATAGCATTTCCAAATAATACACTTAAATTCAGTGAATATTAATAGGGCAAATAATCCCACACAAAACTAGTTCAATGGCATTCTATTTTATGCCTATCTATTATGACTATCAGATTATGCCACTAATTTTTAGGAACTATTTTATCATTAAGTCGCCCGAAATACTCAAAGGAAACCTTCTAACCTAACGAAAATAGTAAGTTTGGTTAATGAAATTTCATTAACAAAATCACGAGACAGATTACATCGCAAAGAACTAGGACGTTCTTGGCTACAACCAGCCCGAAGCGTTTGTGTCTTCACACTCCTTCGTGTTTTTAAAACACAATAAACAAAAATGGTTTAAATATGTGACCAAAAGAGAATGCGATACTAGTTATCTTTGCTAATGCTCCAAATGCAACTATACTGTGAAGATCGGCTGTTTGATACATCTCTTGAGTTTTTATCTCTTAAGAATTCTTACGATTCTTCAAAAGAAATCAATCGTTTTCATCTTAGTTGAACAAATGTCAATAAAAATAAACTGATTAAAAACATAAATAAAAATATTTCTTGTCCGTTTCTTTTGGCAGCTCCTTCTTTTATCGTTGTGTTCATAATCTATTTTAAAAATGTTTATTTCAAATAATAATTTTTCCATGTTACTAGGGTATCCATTACTTTTTTTGGGGATATATAAATCAGACTTTTTTTAATTCCTTCTTTAGTAGTCTACACAGAATGAGATATATTTTCACAAATAGAATCCAGAATGTATTTGTAGTAGGTATTCTAAAGCTAAAACCTATCATATGATCAAAAGTCTTTTCAGCCGCGTGCGGCCATGAATGCTAGAACACAGTCATTACTTACTTTAAAGAAAATTAATTTTCAAACGTGACTTTAAATAGAATGTCAGTATGAAAAGAAAAACATTATTAATAACAAACACAATATTGCAATCGAAACAAACGTTTTAGGTTATTGTATAACAAAAATCTGTTGCAATATACACAAAAAGCACAGGATTTGGGGTTCTGTAAGAATCCTACCAAGCATTGCATACTTACTGATTATGATGATTGCCTGGAGATAATAAGTCTTTCGGAAATTTCGAATAGTAATTTTATCTTGGAATTACTTTCTCTCAAAAGCTCCCATTCGTAAATAACTATATTTAATAAAAAGCGCAGCAGTAAATAAATAAGTTCTCTTATCATAAAACTCTTTTTCTCCTCTCTCTTTTATGGCAAAAGCTTTTCTGTTTAGTGTTGCATTTGTTTGTCGGCAAGTTTTACCACATTGATAGCTTTTACAAAACATCTTTCCTGAATAGGTGAATGCCTCACCCAAGCAAGTATTATTTCAAAAATTCATTTAAAGTCTCAAAATAAACAAACTACTTTGCTGTTGCCGAGAAAAGAATACCTGGTATTGCACTTACAGCTTTTTATTATTTCTAGTTTATTGAGTGGTCAGAGATATCTTTCTCAAGAGATGTCTAAAGTCAAAGGAAACAAATTCAGAAATGCGGAAAAACACTATAAACACTATGTTCAAGGTTTCAGAAATGTTGATAACAAAGCTTCCGAGATTTATCATTGTAACGCTTCCGAGTTTCACTGGAATAATTATCAATCTTTATAGACTTGTTTATGTAAGTATATTATAGTATTAAATTTAACTGTGATATTTCATGTTAACTTGTATAAGCAATTGGGTTAAAAATTGTTTGACTAGTGGCTTTCCAGTTTTTCTTAAGCAATTTTTTATAACACTTCTTATTTAAACATTAATTTGAGTGTCTTTTAAACTATTCCACGTTTTTCATTTGCTCAGTTACAGGTTTCTATACAAATGTGTAATAACCTGCCACATCTTTGTATGCATCACCACTTCGATTTTCCAAAGTTTATTCAGTAAATATGTATAACCAGCATACGTTATCGCAATGACTAAACTACAAACTGCACGCGAGATTGCCGCATGGGCACCCACAAAGTTGACGTTCATATCTAACATATAACATTGAAAACTTCTGTTCGTAAAAAGCACATCAAATGCACATGCACATGCTCTGTTAATTTATCAAAAGATTAGATAGAGTGAATAATAATAATAATAATTATGCATTTTAGTAATTGAAATATACTTACATTAATTACATTTCTACATTCTAAAAAGATTGTTTGGTCTTTCTTGGCACTGTTTTTAAAAGAGCTAAGTTTTTTTAAGAAAAACGCATTTAATTTTACATTTAAACCTCAATATAGGATGTCCATTTTATCTGTTCCCATCTAAGAATTCCTGAATAGATAACATATTTTACATGATTTAGATATTTATGACACTGATAATGAATTTTTGCATGACTATACAGAGTGGAAGAAGATATGACGCGTTAATTTTAAGAAGTGATAGAAGATATCAAAAGGAACAAAAAAGTCTTATACGGCTTTGTTCATGAATGTACTACATTTTCAGAAAAAAATGAGAGAACTTTGGAAACTTGAAAACTTTAACATCATTTTGTCGCGTTAATAATCGTAGTTTAATTATAGAGCTTTGTCGACATCTTATCTAGCACAACAAACAAACCTTAATAACATTTTATCGAACGATCAGTCATTTCCGAGTAAAATTGAATTCATTTTACAATTAAAAATTAATTTTACTTAATTAAGAAACGTGACAACCCTGTAAAGTGGTAAGTAAAATGTTGATGTAGGATGTAGTTTGTTGACTTGGAATAAAGCACATTTTGTTTACAACCTTACAATTTAATGAAGAGTATTTGGGTCACTGCCTGGTCACAGCTGTGTAAATAATACCGTTTTAGAGGGAGATAATCCCGAATTTGTAGTTTGTTGAACTTGAAATAATTTGTCAATAAAGCACGAGTTTGTTTATCTATTAAAGTTTTTAATGATTTTATAAGAGAATATCTTTTAAAGAGAACATTTACCTAATAAGATAAGTAGCAAATACATCAAGCAATTTTGAAAATATTCCGGAAATTAATTAATAAAAAAAATCTTTAAAGAATGTGCTTCTCCAATGCAGATGTATGTCAATTATTGAGTTATTTCTATGGTTAGTCTTTTATGAATCAGCGTGTTTCTTAAGCACGTACTATTTTGTTTACGGAAGAACAGTGCTGATTACAATTTTCGTAGAATTAGTCACCCGACTAACCTGCTGCTAGTGTTTATTATTGTTAAACAACGGCTGTCATCATCGGTTTAGAATTTTAGATTAATAACCTATCTGAATTCTAAAACAGGGTCAAGACCCAGCTGTAAAATGCGATTGTACTTTTTCTAAATTACTCGAAAGCTAATTAAAATAGAAAGAAATTTATTTGGACTTTTTTGTTCCTTTTGGTGTCTTCTGTGACCCCTTAAAGTTAACGGCGCCGGATCTGCCTCCACCCTGTATACTTATACATATTGTAATGTTCAAGAATTCCAAAAAAGGAATTTTATTTAAGATAAATTAATCCCGCTGACTTATTTAAAAAATTCTCTGTTAATTTGTCGAAGAGCATTAATCTTTTACATTATAAGTTTAATAGATTTTGTTCTTATGATTAAAACATTCAAAGAAGGCAATCTTAATTAATAAAAGGAGGTTTATTCATACTATGTTATTTACAACTTCTTACTATTTGAATTGGGAAATGTCATGTTATTTATTTATTTTATATTGGTGCGTTTTATTATTGTTCTCCTCTTTCCTCCTCAGATTCTTTAATACAAATTTAAGTTTAAATACGGCAAACCTCTGCAAGGCAGCAAAATGCTAAAACAATAAAGGTTGTATTATTATTATTAAATCAGACACAATGGTTATTAAAAAGTCTGTTGTTAGGCAAATAATAATGAAACTGCCTAGCGATGAATGAATGCTATTTTAACAAAAATGTGTTTCTGTAACGATTTATAGTGTGAACTATTGACTATTGTTAGAGGACTTTAATAATAATCGTTATTAAAAAAAGTTGAATAATAAAAAAGTGCGTTATCAACCATGTTGGAATTTGGCTCTTAAACAGAATTTTAATAAAAAATTGTATAATATTGAGAAGGTTACTAAAATAAATACCTTTTTATTGTGAATTTTTATTTATTACATTAACCATTTTATTGTGGAGTGAAAAAAACAAAGATTCAGAAGATACAAAAATATTTTTCAAAAGAGCAAAGCAGGTAGGCGATTCTGGCGGAGCTCTAAGAAAGAAAATAAATTAGTAAGTGTTTCTAGTCTAACCATGTTAGAGGCTACTTTTAGTTCATTGCATCGGTGGTATGTAACCATCCTAATCCGTTCTAAAGGAGTTAGCCAAGCTGAGATATCGAGGGTATACAGGTGGTGTCAAACAATTACATTGATCTACAATAGACTACAAAGCAGCAATTCTAAGCCTAAAGTAATCAGGTATCTTTGGTTGAACAAAAGAAAGTGTTTTGAATTTTAATTTAATTACTTACCTGTAAATATGTGTGCAGCATTTTGTCATCTAACAGAGGTTTATAAAGTTAAATCATTAACAATTCTTCAAAGAATTCACACCTAGATAGAAAGAAGTTAATTTATTTGTTGATTTCAAGAATTACTAAAGACAAACCAAATATATCATCAATATTATTTCACTTACCAATTGAATTTTGAGGTTATGTTAGATTTGTAAAAATAACTTTTCACTTGCCATATTGCTTTTAAGTGAGAACAATTTATCTTGATAACTAATTTTGATAAGAGCTAACGCAAATGTGTATGGCTTTATAATTAGAAGAAAATCATAAAAGTAAAGTTAAGAAAGGACGATTCCTTTCACAAATAGTTTATTAAAAGATAATATAATCAATTTAACTGTGAGATTTAAATAAAAATAAAATGCATAACCAACAACATCAAATAAGAGTTTTATGTCTCTTGTGTTGATTTAGGGAAACCCTACACGTCTGGTAACTTCCAGATTTAAATATTCAGCACAATATATAAAGCATTATTTTACTCCCTCCTAAGAGGGACAAAAATGTCACTACCTCTCCCAAGGGAATGAAAGTGTTTCCATAGTGACAATAATAACAGTTTTTAAATATTTCTGCTGGTTATGAATCATCCAGGTTGTCAAGCAAGCTACTTTGATTTTCGTGTGTCGTAAAATTCTAAAATTCCTAGGATTTTTGCTATTGAAAGCAGAGCAGCTACTTCTGAAAAAGAAAATGTAAATAAATTTAAAAAAATATAAAACATTCTGTATCCTATCGTCAATTATATAAGATAATTTGGGTTTGATAAAACAATCCAAAAATACCTTGACTACGGTTACTGACAAACCAATCTCTGTATTGAAATGCAAGTACATAGTTTCCAACTAAATTACAATAACCACGTTATAAAATAATGACCAGAGGCGTGCTAATTTGGAATGAAATACAAACAGTAAGATAGGAGAAATAATTGCAATCTAAAATAAAGGGAGTTTCTAAGAGGTAGTTGAGTAAACGAAAAAGGGAATAATGTATTGAAACAGAAAGGTTGTACAATTTATGTCTTCAGTAAAGATTTAAATTAAAGATTGTTAATTAAAGTGTCTAAAAAAAGTATACATTTGTTTCAACAACTCAAAGAAGAGAGCTTAAAAGAAGAAGATTTAAAACTTACCACTAGTCCATAACGCAGTAAAGGCGGAGTCCTAATCAACAAGAGCGTGTAGACCCGGTGACGTGTTCAGCTGGTTTGCTAAAAAGAAAAAGGAACAAAATTTATTCTTGAACGCCATTCAAGAGTCAGTATTAAAAGAAAAGATTTATTAGATGCGATTTACCTCAACGTTTTAGCTTCGACTGTGCATCCTATCCTGAAGGAAGTTACTGCTTCTGAAGTGCGTTGGGTTATAAGTGGATGTTTCTTCAGAAAAGCCTTGAACCAGCTGTCACTTGATAACGGAAAGGATTTTCTCTTGGTCTTTGTCAAGTATTGGCTCATCTGCTTGGTCAACTGAAGCTGGACCAAGTTTTATTATACTAGTAATACTTAGTCGAGAAATTAGGGGCTATTCATTAATTACGTAAGAATGATTTTGGCCATTTTTGACCCCCCCCCTACCCTCATGTAAGGGCACGTAAGATTTCTCGGACTCCCCCTCCCCCTTCTTACGTAAGATTTTATCTGATTTTAGAAATGGATCCATTGCACTAAAACTCATAATTTGAAGTAAATCAAAGATTTTTATTTTTTAGAAGATAATTTTGGTTATACCATTATATTATTATTAGATTTAATTACGACTATATGATTATTAGATAATTATCTAGTCTTTGGAGAACCTACTTTATAAAAAAAAGAGTGGGGCTGAAGCCGTCATTATTGGAACAGCATAGAAATTGCGCGGGATTTTCAAAGTTGTGAAATGATGTTAGTTTGATTAAAATGATATACAATTGTGACTAATCATTCAATGCTATTATTGCGTGATAATAAAAGGAATTTTTTTTCAAATAATAAAAGTAAGATTAATATACAAAAAGAACGTAATATAATTTTTATTTTTAAGCTTCAAAATGTGTTAAAATAGACACATCAAATATTTTAAAAACTTAATCAGCAATAAAAATTTTTAAAATAATATGTATAATATGTAATAGAATTGTACATTTAAAAAAAAATAGTTCTCATATTTGTTTTCCCAAAAGTTTTGCTCTCAAATATTCATCAAACTATTTTAAAAATCGCTTATTTCGACTTATAAAATCTTACGTAAGAATGGCTTTTACCCCCCCTCCCCCCGAGATAAGGGCATGTAGAGATTTTGAGAACCCCCCTCCCCCGCGGGACCCTTACGTAATTAATGAATGGCCCTTTATTGTGAATCGTTGAACATTGCATATTTTGGAAACCAGCATTTTAGGCATTTCATTTTTGATTGCTTACACTGCCATTTTTAAATTGTCTTCAGTGTATTGTTTCTTGTAAAGTTCATTAATTCCTTTTGTTTTTGCTATGATGGATGACACCTCTGACAAATGAAATTCATATTCATTTTAACCGTAAACGAAGAGTAGCGAATATTAATTGAACCCTTTCATCGAGATGGTGTCAACAAATAGTCAGTAACTGTCTATTAGCGACTTAGTGCGACTCTATGAGCGACCGGTTCTGAAGCATAAACAAAACTTAGCATAAAGATAATATTTCTAGTATTACGTACATTAGAGATATACATTTTGCTTGCAAAGCATAACTACAGTGCTTGTCACTCCTTCAAAAGTTACAACTTACACCCATCAAAAACGACAATAATTAAGGTTATGGATATTGTAGACCCCCTGTAGAACGTGCAGAGAATTTGAAGATTCAATTTATAAAAATAACCTTAGTAGGGCCCTGTATAATAAGGAAATATTTTGTCCCGTTTAAAAATTAAATGTTTTCTCGCCTCATTTGAAATAGCAGCTATATTTCGATTGCAATCTCCCTGCGTAAAAATCATATTTGGATGTAAGTTTTCGTAGAATCATTCCAGTTAAAAAACATTTTTAGCTTCTTATCTAAGTAATAAAGATATTGAGTCTCCTTTTTGCTTAAGAAGCACACATAGACTTTATATAAAAACAATTTGTGGAGCTACAGCAACTGAAATAGTGATGCATTTTTTGTATTCGATGTTACGATAAACATTTTTAGTAATCAACAAAACAATAAATTCAGTTTCATGTGTCTAGGCATCGTATTCTATAGCTTGGCACTTCTTGCAGAACTTAAAAGCCTTTCTAAAAGTTTTAATATGATTTGAATTTCAGTTTTTTTCTTATTCGGTTACAAATGTCGTCAAGTTTGGTTTGTTTAGACCGTTTTAAAAACCCTCTCTTATTAAATGTCAAATGTCATAAAAGTTCAGTTTTATTAACCAGTCTGACAACGGCTATTGAAGCCTCAAGCAAGGGGGTTCTGCCCGCCAAGCGCTCGCCTCTGAACTAAGCACAGTAAATAGTTTTCGTGCTTACAAAGTTAATCAATCATGATTAACCGTTGTTATGTGGAGAATTAATTATATTCCGGTACAACGTATTGAATATAAAGTTTAATGTTACAATTCTCTCCTTTGCGCACTATATTGGCTTAAGGAATCAGCTTAAATAGTGAATTCCTGTTAAATCGACGCGTTTCAATAATAATCATATAACTCGTTATGTAGTATAAGGACTTGCCTATAATACATTCAAGCAACATTCTCATTAATTTTACGTACCGTTCAGTTTCAAGTTAGTTTTTAGTATTGTTAAATGTTAAGAATTACAACGAACTTGTTCTGAATTAGAAATTAATGCAACGTTTAAAGACTGTCGTTCAATGTAAAAAAAGTTCAACATTCAAGATGTGTTGCACGCAACTCTAGTTTCACTCAGCAGTTTTTATGTGAAATTTGGTGTTATGGTCAATGATTTAATTTTTAAATGCATTGAGCCATTTTTGTGCAAAGTTTTAGAAGTATAAAGTGTTAAGGATAATTGTATTCAGGATTACGATCAGATAAGTTTTAGAATACTGTTGTTTAAAAATGTAATGGTATCTACTTACGAATTTTTTATTGTTAAAAATTAAAGACTAAGATTTAAAAATTAAAATTAAAGATGATATAAGCTTAAATTTTATTTGATTTGGGATCCCGAAATTTGAAGTGAATCTTAGTAGAATTGCTTTTGTATTAGTAATTTTTGTTATGAATTTTTTTTCGTATTTTACGCTTTTACAAGCTTTTATTCAATATACAGACGTGGACTTCTCACCCTTATTCAAATGATATAAGATCTATTCAGTTTGGTGGCCCCCTATTTTTTTATTTGTTTCTTAATCTATTATCTAATCAGAAGCTTTTGTGATTAGCACCCACTACGCTTGAGTATAATTTGACTTAATAAGATGCCTCGGTCGGAGCAGTAAACTCTTTAGTAAATATAGTATCGTAAGTATTATGCTTTTACGGTGTTGTTGAATTTTATAAGTATTGCTTTGAATTTATTTGTTTTTTGAGTAAAAAGTGGATCGAAGTTACGTGTGAGTGACTACCTAATACATGCATATTTAAATGCCAAGCCAATTTTATTCAATTAAGCATTCGTTACACTTATAATTTTAACGTCTTAGAAATAACTGAAAAATTCAATGAAAAAAATCTACCCAGACAATCTTGAGATGTTTGATGATTAATAAATTTGTAGCACGCGAAGCACTTATACATGATGAATTCTGCGTAATATCAAGTGAAAGTTTATCCTATACGCCCAGCTTGTTTGTTTCTTTACATGCAATTCTTATTAATAATGTATCATTATTCTTATTATAAATTGTTAATATTTGTTCCTATGCCCTCTATCTCGATTGGCGAGATTGGATTGGTGTTATTCGATTCGATTTTCTCCTGGGAAAGTATTCTGTTTCGATACACACTTTTATTGCAAAAACATGCACACACCGTTAAGTTCATACGATTTTGAAATTAAGATAGTTTAATATCAAAGTAATTAAAATAAAAACCTTACAGTATTTATATTAATTAGTGTTGTAAAATGCCCGAGAATGCAATTAGTAGAACATTCCCAGAACATAAACGAGAATAAATACTGAAAAGTGAGCAGGACTGGAGAATATACCTTTAACCTGCAAAAAATGTATCGAAAATAAAGAGAATTCCGGAAGTTCTTAAATATTCTTAAAATGCTGAAAATGATGGAACGTTCTACAAATTCCTCGAAACTTCTCTCTTTTATAATTTGCTATTTGCAGGTAATTTGCTGTTGAATGTGATAAAGTAATTAAGGTAGAAACAAAAAATTGGAAAATATGAAATGTATTACTATATTAAAAACTCAGATAATACTATTCAAACTTTACAAACATCTTTAAAAAAAGTTTTTTGTCGATGTTTTCAAATGCATGAATTAAAAATTGTTTAACATATATGTTGATTTGCTTGGTTTGTTGATAGACAAACAAAGGCTTGACAAGTTAAAGCTCAGTTCAGTTGCTTCTTGCGGGAACAACTGACAGCTACGAGAAACCGGGTATATTTTGCATGAGTGTGTGGCGATTTAAACTTGTTTAGCTTCGGTATTAGTGTGCAGCTAATTGCAAATAAATCTAGAACACATGTTAATAATGTTGCGTTTTTATTTTAACAACGTGTGTACCAGGCTTCAAATTATATTTTCATAGTTAACATAAGATTTATTAACGAAAAAAAAAGGCCTGAAACAAATAAAACCAAATTACCAGAATGCACAAGCAAACATTAAATAAATACCTTAGATAAAAGGTGACCTTCCGAAAGAGTTATACCGCTTCCAAGTGCGGCTAACCTCGATTATATATCGAATCCTGTCAAAGAATTATAGTATAAAAGACTGAATGTAAAGAAAAGTTAATCTATAAACTTACGAGATCGTGCTCCTAACCTTCAAAAAGAAGATACCTAGTGGAAGATCCCCTTAGGGTTCCAATAAACTTGGAAATTATCACTAAAAATTAATTATCGATCTGCACAAATACAATTCCCATATTACAACATAAAGGAAAAACTAATTTAACGGTGATGCCACTAAAATGTTCTTCACACGAACGATCAAATCGAAGCGAAGTCTCTTATGGCAACTAAAAGAAGAGAAAATGCGAAAATCCCTAAACACTATACAAACTAACACAAAAGCATACCTATACAGGGTGCTACGAAATTAGCACGTAACACGCTATATATATATCCTCTATGCTCTACTGGGATCGCTAGTCCATACACGCTACCTATATCCCACAAAGATTGATTGGTTATTTCTCTAACTGAAATCTGCATGACACAAATAAAACAAAAAAATTTTTTTTTGTTTTATTATTAGGAGAAAATCTACAAATATATAAAAAATAAAACTTTATTTAACATAATAAACATGATGTAATATGAAATATTAATAGAAACTTAGAACACAAAGTTATATCCATAAAATATTCAATAAGAATTAATACAGTGCAATAAAAACCACACCAATTAATTAAATATACTATTTGCATCACCAAAACGATTATTAGCACACCATAATACACTTTATACGCGTGATGTATTGATGTAATTCTAACAGACTAACGTGGACTGCCGTAACCAACCGAAACTACTTTACACAGGGAACCAACGTTGGCCCTTATGAGCCTCAAGTTTAAAAATATAATTATATTTTCACAATAAACCGTTTAAAAATGTTTTATAAAAGTTTTATAAAGCTTTTCACGCTTCAGCACGTTTTACATATTTTAATTGTACAGTTAAACATTTATGAGCTATGTAACGTTTATATAATATATAATATAAGCCTGGATTGAAAATATTTGTTTGAAAATGTACATCAAATATTTATAAAATATGAAGATTTAAATGTGAATTGTTTGCTCGATACATTTAGTAAATATTTCTAATCATGCTAAATTTTATGTTAAGTTTTATTTGTGTATCAAATGTGTATCAAATGCATATAGGTACTTTTAAATATTAATTTTCTACGGTTTTTTATATTAAAAAGAATAATATTTAAACACAATCTAACAAATATTTATTAAATATATTTATTAAAGTTACTGGGGTAGGAATGAAAATAGCAATATTTTTGTTTAACCAGTGACGAAAAACCTATTATTTTTTTTAATCTATTACTTGTAGCTCTAGATATGCTTTTAAGATTGCAACTCACTTTAAAAAATAAATGAAATTAATTTATTATAAATTTTTGTATGCGTTTTCTCGGATACATAAAATATAAACTTTATTGCTGATGTACGTAATTTGACATCAGTCAAAATTTACAATAAATTAATCTTTTTACAATTATGAGTAAACGATTACAATAGTATATTACATGTTGAGTTGGTAAAGGATATCTTTACAAGCCAAGCGATCATTGTTTGACCGAGACGGTACGTCGAGGTCAAACAATTATCGCGAGGCGTGGAAACTTTACCAACGAAACACGTATACTATTTTATTCACAATAATTAGACTTAAGATAATTAAACTAAAAAGTAATTTTAAATTTTAAAATAAATTTTTTATAAACTGTCATAATTTCAATCAAAGCCATCTATCGACCAAAAGAAATTTTAAGTAAGGTTTCATTCTTCGCCGCTAGATGGCCATGTATGCGCTCAGTATTTTAAAATTAGAAATTAATTAATTCCATTGTAATTATTAAATATAAAATACGGAAAAATAAAAATAAAACTAATATTAAATAAAAAATATGTTTTTAACGTTAAATATATTTATAAAAACTCAAATTTAAATCGGATAAAACGTCCTGTTTTAAATTATTCAGAAAAACAAGTTGGCCATAACTTTACATGTCAGTTTTACAGACATGTAAAGGAAATTGCTAACCACTTTGGTGTTGCTATAGCAATATTTCCAAGGTTTTTACAACATATGAAATGTGCATATTGCAATATGATTGTGAATAAAAAATATTGTTTGATATGTATGCTCTGCCAATTCGCGCCTTTCTTTGTCTCTTTTAAAGCACTCCGCTAACGCATCTTGCTTTAAAACGGCCTTGCACCTAAATATTGACATGACAGTGAACTTGTAACGAAAATAACTATTATTACATCAAAATAAGATGCGTATCGTATTACGTGGTCTTAATGGTAAATAACCTAACACAAATTGCCATTACAATAATTATCATTAAAAAATCCAAATTATTTATATTAGTTTCCACTCTGATTATAGCATGAGTGATTATTTCTTAGAAGACTTACAGTTTGTAGAGTAAATAACTTTTTTTAACAATTTATAATTATAAAGCTGCTAGAAAATTTAACAATCTCTCAGAATTTGTTAAGAATGTCAGAAGCAAAGACAAGTGAAGCTTACAGTTACGTGAAAAATGATTGTTCTAACCTATTGGCCGTATTTTCCTTTCTTTTGTAATAGTGACATCGAATTCAGGCCTCCATCGATTATTTCATGGGTGACCCGAACCGTTAAGCTTCCATGAAGTCGCTGTCAGCTGTCATGAATCGCAGTTCAACTCCGTCTCGTTGCTCCTTTACACGAGGTGCTACTCTCTAAAAAAGTCGTTTCTTTTACGATACAGTTCTACTGTTTAGAAATATCACGGATTTATATATCCCTTCCAACACTACTGCTGAAAATACACCAGATTTCATACTACTCTTATTATGAAGTATTTGAAAATATTAGAGATGGAATATGAACGATCTAGAAGCAATTCTGAATATTCACAATTATTATTTCCTGATAACTTTCAACCCTCTCAATCTGTTATACGTGCTCAATCTGCCGTTCAAATATTTTAAATTAGATCTAGGGCATGATGGCGATGTCCTACGCAGTTCTACGTGCCGTTAGACCCATTTGCGACCACTAAAGCTAAAACCCTCTCTCGCTTCTAGATTTTGATACGGTGGTTTATGGGGTCGTAATTCAGTAACATTGTTTTTCTTAAGTTGAGATACACCCTAGAGATGGAAACCTTTTTGTTGTTGTGGTATCTTTCACTTTTCTAGAAAAAAAAAACTAGAAAATATACCATTTCGCATTTTATTCAGTCTACTCTTTTTTCTAGCTTCGTGTATCTATAACAACTTGAAACAGTTGAACGAAAGTGAGGTTTCCATATTGTTAAGAGGCAAATTAAAATGTGCATTTTAGTAACTATGAAAGTTTCGCTCCTTCTTCTTGCTTAGAGCTTAAGATTAACTCGCGTAAGAAGTTCTTATCATTAACCACCTTCTGTGCTTTTAAATTAAGTAATGCTACGTCTAAAATTATAATTTATGAAATGGGACCTAATGTATGCAAATTTAGATGTTGGGTAAAAATAAGGTACAGATTGTAACTTTAAGATTGTAATTTCTGGGAACAAAATCTTTTGTGGTTTTATTTCTTTGTGGCAATAAAGATTTACACTTTTTCATTTGAATGAATCTTTTTTTATTTTTATTATTCGTGTCATTTTGCCACTGTGTTTTAATAGATACTTTGTTATTCAACAACGCTTAACTTCATATGATGAACGTTATTAAACTGTTTAAAGCACCAATTTGGGTGAGGATAATTCGCTAACTCTTGTTTTCCAAAACTCGCCTTGCACCACTGTTAAATTTTAAGTTTAATATGTCAAAGTTACCATTCGGTTTCCAACTCATAAATGATCAAATAACCCAAGCTCTTTTAATTTTTGACAGGGTATGATTACCTTGAATGTTACAATAAAAAACCCGTAAAATGAAATACCTCAAATGCAACGAAAATCAATTGAATGAAAAATACGGAATCCAAAGAAAAAATAAAAAAACTAAAAATAATATTTGTAACTGCATAATATTACCCAATTTCTAAATACTTACTCTAAATGATTGGGCTTTATTCAAAGAATAGAGAATATTCTTTTTTTTATTGGGGACAACCATAACAACTAAAATTTAAAAAACTTTTGAGAGATGATTTTTAAGTCGTAAGTTTTCCTTTTTGTTTTTTTCAAAGCAAGCCTCGTTATTTTCCTTCACAACCATAACAAAAAACACTTGAATAGGGCCGATTTTAACCAATAACATATGGGTATGTGAATGAGGCCCATTTCAATTACATTTCACTATTATTATTATTACATAGAACCAACGTGGACCTTTTGGGTGAAAGTCTAGCAGGTTAGACAATACACTACCAAGGCTATTGATTGACGAAATTGTTAATGATAGGGGAAAGTTTTTGTACGTTTACAATTTTTGGATAGTATCAGATTTATGGGCGACTCTCTTGACAAATTGGCTAAAAATTTATCGGATAATCAGTGTAAGGAAATTAAGAGGTGATTTGGGTTGAATGAAGAATTTCGATTCATGCGCATATTATTATGTAGATGACTTTTCCAAATTGAATGAACCGCGATTACCGACCTATAATGCATTCGTTGATAAGTTACGAGGAACAACCGTATCTAAGGAAGAGAGCTTGTGAAGTATGGAATTTGTTTCAATGTAAAACTGTATGAGATTATTCTGTTAATTTGATGTTCATTGATGTCATAATGTTTCCTTTTAGTTAACATTTTCAAAAACCTTAGATCTGTTTTGCCTTCACCATTATGATATAGACCCATGCTAATATTATACATCACCAAGTTTGGCATGGGACCATATGCTTCGACGTGCTCAAGGTGAATTAGAGCTTGTTAAAGATATTGATATGTTACATTTCTTCAGGAAATGAATTCGAGGGGGAGGGGTTAGTATGTGTTGTGGTAGAAAAAGTTTTGCTAACAATCGATTTATTCCAAATTATGATCCGCAAAAACCCATTTATACCCCAATTTTATACGGTTGGACTATGTGTCAATAACTACGTCGAAGTAATTGTTATACTTGGTTACCGAATGATAAAATCGAGCAGTTCGATGTGTTTAAATTTCTCAGCGAATTTCCTCATGGGTATGTGCTGGAAGAGGACGTCGAATATCCAAAGCATTTACACGCATTACATAATGAATAACCTTTCTTGCCTTAGGCGTTCCGCCAGTTCCAAAATCAAAATAAAAGAAATTGATTCCAAATTTGTACGATAAGGAAAGATATGTGATTCATTATCAAAACTTAAAACAATGTTTCGATCATGAATGAATTTTGAAAAATCCACAGATGCTTAAGATTTGAACAATCACCTTAATTAAAACCATATATTGACTTAAACACTTCGTTACCTAATAAAGTAACCAATACTTTTGAAAATATTATGGAAAACGTTGAAAATAGAATTGATATCAAACTCCTATCACATTTTGAAAAAAACCGGGAACAAGCCGGGTGCAGAAACGTACATCGCTAAACCTAATTGTACAAGTGTAACCATGTTTTCGGAAAATCTGGTAGCGACTGATATGGAAAGGTTGTCTATCTGTTACGATAAGCCGGTCTATGTTGGGTTTAATATTTTGGACATGTCGAAAACGGTTTTTTATAAATTCTTTTATGAATTATTAAAACTGAAATATGGAGATAAGGATTTTAGAGCTTGGCACTCCTGTAAACCTGATAAGCCCTTCTAAAATATTTAATGTGCTTCAAATTTGGATTATTTTTCTTGCTAGGTGTAATGGAAAAATCCCTTACTTTTTAGTTTGAAGATATTATGTAGTTTCGGCCATTTCAAGGGGATTCGGGGGCGGCTTTTAAAGCCTCACGTCGGCCTTTCGGCCGGTGTGCTTGTGTAGTTTTACTGTCATATAAATAATATAAAATTAGTATGAATCGTTTTGAGTGTCCCGTATTACAGAATATGTTATTACAGAATTAATTCAGTGTAGATAATTAATAGTAAACCGAATTTACTATTGAAACCCAGATATACCTGGTACCGGTAGATCTGGTTAAGGTTTTCTGCAGTTTCTCCTTAGCTGTGACACAAATGTGAGATTTGCGCTGTTTCATCTATAAATTGGCTGCAGTCGCACGTTGGGCCTGCGTAATGATAATAATCGCCCCGCCCTTTCGCACAAGCTTCGTAGCTTCTGGGGTCTAGTTCACAGGTGATGGGTTGTAGCAATTATTATTAACACTGTGTTGATTTAAAGAATCAGTTTAACGCCACAACAGTGAATTTATGTAAATGGACGCGTGTAAATTAATACTTAATTAACGCATTGTATTCTTTGCAAGGATTTGTGAATAAGAAACATTCAAGCAATATTCAAGCTAGTTTTATTACCGTTACTGTTATTATTAATAACGATTTTATTTGCATAATGGAATTTATTGCTAAAGTTAAAAATTGGAATTCGTCGTTAAAAAAATGATAGTTCAAAATTCCAATGTGGTTTCCTGCAACTTCAGTTCAGCGTTAATCAGTTTACAGTTTGTATGCAAAGCTTTGTGTTATGACTATTGGTCTGTCCATTTAACGTAAATTTTTTGTAGTTTTCAGAGACTTTTGATGAATATCAGAAATGATAACTTTTATGTAATCCAAGTTCGTTTTCTTGATGTTTAATATACAAGACTTCAAACTTAATTATCGCTTATATAGTTCGACTCCACAAACTGCTGATGCTTTTTTTTATTAACAAAATTTTTGATTATTAAAAATATTTGTTCAAACCAATTCAAAGCAAATTTAAAAGGGAGCTCATTTCCCAATCTGTGTCTTGTTCCTGAATCTATTATCTAATCAGAAGCTTTTGCCTGAGTAATATTTGATTTAAAATCTTTAGTAAGTATAGTAAAGTAAGCATTATGCATTTATAATTTGACTTCATTGATTGATTTCCATTTAAGGGGGCGTTATTGGCACAAAATATTATAGTCAAAATATAGCTCACGTTTTTCATTCAGTTTTCTTTTAATAATCGTTTTTTTAGGAAGATAACGTTTGATGTCGATTGCTAAACTGTTAAGGTAGTGTGGATGATAGTTTGTAAGGAGTAGATATCTAAGATAAATTTTATAATCGTAGTCCAACATAGCCAATCTTGTAGAATTAACGTTTTTTAAAATATAACCATAATACAGCCATTATATCACTGTTTAATAGCAAAATCTATGAAAATGGATAAATGCTTTTGCTTGCTTATTTAGTATTGATTGAAATAAAATAGATGTACACGGCGCGAAAATTTAAATATGGCAGCACGAAAATCAGTCATTTTTAGTTGAATGCTTTCTGCACCAGGAAGCGTTGGGTGGTAATATTCGCGGGACATTTAAAAATAATTTAACATTCCTAATCTTTTAATTGTTATTTAATAAATTCCCGAAGTAAATGTTGTTTTTCTTTACTTAAGAGTATGTGACGGTTAATTTTTGAATAAACTATTTCACTCTTAATTAGTCCTGATTAATTTCTTAAAACGAATATATATTTTCAATATTTTAATATAGTAATACTTTTCTTTTTCTTAAAGCCAGCAAGAACAACTAATATCTTTAAAGATATTTACAAGTTTTATATTACCATTTTTGATTTCAACTACATTAAATTATTCCTTGGCATTTAAAAATTAAAAATTTCAGTTAAACTTAAAATATTTTGAAAGTTCACGCATGTCTGGCAACACTGTGAGCACAAATTTTTATGTTAAAGAAATTAATTCCGTTTTGCGGACCGTACCGCCATCTTGAGGTGTTTATAGTTAATGAAGCTTCCTATTATGAAAACTGGCGGCGATAACGCGCCCTTAATATGTTTTTCGAATAAAAAGTGTATGTCACACTATGTCACAGTGTCATACATTATTGTTTTATTCGATTGTAATCAGTTTTCAAGAATAGTTTAGTATTTATATTAAAAGATATTTAGCAAGTTATTCTTCCGTTTCGTTTTTTTTTTGTTTCGTCTAGTAACCTTTGACAAGCGTATTTTACCACAGATAAAAAGAAATGAATATATTGGTATAATTTATAAAGCTGTCAAAATTCTTCTTCTTTAAATGTGTCTTTAATAAGTGATTTGCTTAACATTTACTTTCAAAATTTTTTTATAAATTATTTAACATTTAATATATGTAATATTATCTTGTAATTACTAAGGATTTATAAACACGTGAAATATTTTTTTCTAATTTAATTATACGGCATAAAATTAGGTTCTTTTACCTCATTTATCAATTTACGTGATGTATCGTTACCTATTTTACCGGCAATCACATGACGGGATGAGATTATGATGCTCAACAAACATAAATAAAATAATGAGAAGCCAATTAAAACACAGTTTTAATTAATTATTGTAAGTACTTTTTAATTTAATATTTAATAAAAAAATCAAAATGCCGATAATACGTGTAAATCTTAAACAATCTCTTAAGTGTCCAAAAAAGCTTTTTTCGGCCAAGACCGTAATAAAAAAACAAATGAAATCCACTCTTTTGATGAAAAGATCAATTTTACGTCCAAATGTTTTCTAATCTTAAAACACGATTTTATGTACAATCGAATAAAAATGTAAAAATTTTTAGTAGTTAGTAGGAATTTGAAACTAAGAATAAAAAATTTGAATATATGTATGGTCTATGTGTATCTCAAATTCTTAAATTTTTACATTTTGTTTTAAATTAAGTAATTTAATAAACAAGACCACAATATTTCAATAATTTGAAGAAACAAATTGTTTAAATGGTTTCAATTCAAATATAAAGAAGATATCACAAACACCCTGAAACTGAAAGTGTCTTAAGAAACGTAATTATTATTAAACGTTTACCCAAAAAGCGTCTAATCTTTTTTGCGCGTAGGTACCCATTTACTTTATGAATTAATTAAGGTTCAATTTATTCGAATTAAAAGTTCGGTCAACATCGTTAAACGAAAATGCGAGAGAAATTTAAATCGTGCAGCCTCATATTAAAATGATTACGCTGAAACGCGTCGGGTAAAGCTTATGAAAACGCGTCACTCACTCACTCAGAGACACCCCCTGAATACCTACCTACCTATATATTTTCCTAAATAATGGGCATTATGTAATTTTTCTCTTTTTATTATTATTCATCCAATCTTCCACCGATTTGTGTATTCTTTTAAAAATATCTCTATACAATACAAGTAAAACATTTATTACTAATAAAACTTTAGAAGACAATAGGAAAATCAAATCTATACAGTATGGACGGTAATAAATTTCTGGGGATGGAAAATCTTGTTTCAATATTATATGGCTATAAACCGACATATCGCTATCTTTATTATATTTTAAAAGACACCCCCCTTTATAGCAGAATGTGATCTAAACATCAAAAATAAAACTGCTCCACTCATCTTTACAAGCTATAACGTCCTGTGTTCTTTTTATAGCCGGAAATTGTGTACTAGGCTGGTCTCTCTTTTTCTTTTTTCACCTCTTTTTCCTTCTCCTCAGCATGCAACCATATGTAGTTTAACTTTGTTATTTCCTTTTTCTCCTCTTCTTCACACTTTGCGCCACTTTATCTGGCATTAAGGCTATAACTTAATTTGTGGCTTTATTTACCCTTAACATATGTGCGTGCTTATATGTGCGGACAAGTTTTGCTTATTTCAGCTTAATTTTTACCTTCTTCGCGGGAAGGATCGGAAATCCCTTAAATTTGGAAGGACATGAAAAATTTATCCTAAATACATTCACGCTCTAGAAAACCTCTAAAGATATTCCTGAAAGTAATTTCCTACTAAAATAGGCTTTTCAAATCTGATTGATTGAAAACAAGTCTTTACCAAAGAAACGACCAAATTTGTCACTTAAGAATGCTTCCAAGAGATAAGAGAATAGGGGAAGCGGATGATTGCTTTGACAATTGTCACGTTCAATCTTATAGCTAGCTTGCTTATGAGTGCCAATTATAGAAATGTCTTAGATGTAGCAATGTTAGCGGATAGAAAAATCTGTTTTAGTGAGAGGAGATGCGTTTAAAAAGTAATGCAAAGGACATAGAGGTTATGTTTTACTTAGGCAACAAATTTACTGTTAACCTATTGTACACGGGAATGCGGTAAAGGCGAGGTGTGTGGTCGTGAAAGCAGAAGTTTTGTGGTCGTATACGTTTGTCTCAGATTGCCCCAACGTATTTACACATTTAGTGGTTTAAATTCAGAAGTAAATATGTATGTGTGTACATACGCATGAAATCTTCTTGCTAGAGGATGAAATAAAATGAATGTCACGTTTGTATGTTTTATTTTAAATCATGCTAGCAACTAACCAACCACGTTATAACTTTTCCAATATTCTCTAAGTTTACATTTCTTAGTGTTTTTTTTTTTTGTTTAATGGGATATTTTAAATTAAAACTTTAGTAACTTTCTTAGCAAAGAGTTCTTTTTAAAATATGATTAAGAATGTTAGATTACTTTAGAGACATGAATGGATAGCATTTTGTGTTTGTACTGCGACTAGTAAGTAATGAATTATGTTCTACAGTTGTAAATTAAACGGAAATACTAATTAAAAAGATAAACTTGCTAGATCCAAATAAATACTAGTAGTCGCTAATAATAAGTATAAACGAAACTAAGAAGATGTGACTAAAACGCTGAAGTTAGCGAATTAAACGTAGCCCTACGTCCGACGCAACCGCTGTGCTATACTCTTTGTTGGGTTAAACAAATAGTGTAAAGTGTTCATATTTCCATTAGAGTTAGTCATAAAACCTTAAGAATGCGTAATAACTATAATTGAACGTTAAATTATATTTGAAAATAGTTAAAAGATCTTTTAGTTTTAACGAAGATTTGGTGATGTAAGGAACTTGAAGGTTTTAATTCTCAAGATAGGATCTAATCTAGTTAAAGTTTAATAAAACCATTTTAATACTGTTTGATTCGTTAATGTTAAACAACAATTTCTGAGAAATGTTAAAAATATAATGCAATTTTTCTAGAATATCGTGATAATATATAAGATGTCATCTTTAGCACGGTTTAGTAACATATATTGTTTGAATCACTCGTAATCTTTGTACATTTTCTTTTGTATATTTTGTATAAACTAGAACATAGTTGTTATGTAAATAGTATTGCATATAAAGTCTCGATTTTTAGTTTATTAGGTCACTCTTGTATAAATCGCTGAAGAGGCCAGCCTGTTTGAAGTAATCCAAGAGCAGTTGCTGCTAGTTGTAAATTTAAAATAATGAAAAGTTATATTGTTTAAAGTGAGTTTTATTCATATTGTAATTGAAAAGTGCCAATTATATTTGTGAAGCTGCGTCGTGAAAGATTTATTCAGTATAATAAATGTACAGTACAGCGTATAATGGTGTTTAATTTATTAATTTAAAGAATTATTCTTCGAAATAAAAGTGTGCAATAAAACTCACTCATCGAAATTATAAGTCAAGTGCGTACTCAAAATAAAATGTATTCTACAAGTATTAAATCAAAAATGCAAAGTTTAGCCCTTCTGTAAAGTATTCTAGGATAATAAAATTAAAAAGGCAAAGGAGCCATTTATAAAAATTAAGCGCTCAAGTGAGTTTATCACGTCTATTTTCTTGTGGGAAGTTTGGTGTATGGACTCGAAATTTTTGACTTTTGAAAAACTAGTCCTCCAGGATGAAAATTAATTAGTAATTTAATTAAAAAGGAAAGGTAAATTAATAATCAGTGTTGGATAGAATATTTCTGATTGTTTCACCTAATTCACCGACAATACAAATGCGGTAAAAGGGGAATGGATTATGTATGTATGTATTAAATCACCTAATTATATGTACTTTAAATTCGTACCAATAAAAGATACTCCATTGACCTTCCAATTCCAAATTCCAATTATACCTGATTAAAATAATTTGCTATTATTTCACATGATTATATAAATAGTTTTACCCCACCTTTTTTATCAGATCTGCTCTTAAGTTTTTTTAAGGAGGCTGGCAATGACAGCCTTTCAAAATCGTGGTCCACCAAAATGTGGTGTGGAGTCCTTAACAGTTACCAAGTAGGATTTGACTGAGAAATCGAATAAAAATAGACGTAGCAAATACGACCAGAAAATAATAAAAAAAGGTCATAAAAATCAGTTAAAATTTCATTACTCTAAAATCTCAGAAAATAAACTAGAACTATGAATCATCATTCACTCAAGGTGGCTTGAAAATGGCTTACTTAAATTTCTTGT
Organism: Agrypnus murinus; assembly: GCA_929113105.1. Classification (NCBI taxonomy): domain Eukaryota; kingdom Metazoa; phylum Arthropoda; class Insecta; order Coleoptera; family Elateridae; genus Agrypnus; species Agrypnus murinus. Next base: position 67,431,486 of record OV816029.1, on the reverse strand, counting down.
AAGGCTGTTGTGGTAAGTCTGTCGTGCGGAGTCAGGAATCAGGAATAATCGTAAACACAAAATTATTCACCCATCTCAAATTCACGTGATGCGTTCTAAAATCTCTCAACTTTTAAAAAAGATTTTTTTGCACCTACACCAACTATATCATAAAACGTATAAATTTCTTTCAAGAAAACGAGAAGAAGTCGAAAACAGAAAGTGCTTATATTTTATATTTTTTTCTGAAAGCTTTCGAAATCTAGCCCAGTTTACCACGAAAGCAAGATGAAAGGAACTAGACTAATAATAATAATAATAATATATTTATTGGTGCCAAATACATAAAATGTTTACACAAGTCAAAAAGATATAAAATACCACAAAAACACAATTACAATATCACAAGTTACAGATACCACAGATTACAATTACATAAAATTGACATGTCATTGAGATCATCTTCAAGAAATTCTTTGACGTTATAATAAGCTCGTTTTAATAAAAACGTTTTGATTCTTTTTTTAAATATATTTAAAGCTAAATTGCGAACATTTTGTGGAAGCTTATTATAAAACTTCTTAGATAAATAGATGGGACCTGTCTCAAACCTCTTTAGTCTATCATTTGGTAGTATGATATCGTTTTTGTGTCTAGTATCATATTCATGCGCATTACAATGACACAAGAAATTATTATGATTTTTCTTACTAATAATAGGTTTTCATATATAAAGTTAGAAACAACCGTGAAAATCTTGTTTTCGACTAATGTCTCTTTACAATCTTCCTGATAACCTAAATTACAAATTACCCTTATGGCTATTCTTTGTGCATCAAAAATTCTATCACTAGAAGCATAGTGATTGTTGTTGGAGCATTGTTTGTTGGAATAATGTAAAGTAAGCAGTCCTTATAATTTTAAAAGATACTGAATTACATAAATATCGTAAAAGATAAATCATTTTGACGAATTTACCAGCTAGTAAGTAGTCAATATGTTCACGCCACGTTAATTTTGGATTTAGATGGGCACCCAAAAAGTTAACACTCCTAGGATTTTTCACATCACTAGTAGATTATAATGCAAAAGTCATTTGCTGTGTTTTGTTCTTGTTTAGGTATAATTTATTTGCACAAAACCATCTTTTAATCTCTTTCTTACAGTATTCCATGTTTTCTGCAGCTTTTTGAAGATTATCATCCATCTGCAAAAAAGTTGCGTCGTCGGCAAAAAGAATAAACTTGGTTTTATCAACACCACAGGTAGATCATTTATATAAAGTAAGAAGAGTGCTGGTCCTATAACCGAGCCTTGTGGGACACCCATTGTTAAGATGTTTTTATTAAAGAGGTTATTCTTCATTTTTACCCTTTGTACTCTGTTTTGTAGATACGAATTTAGTAGCATGATGGTGTTTTCACTGAACTTATAATGCCGATATTTATCTAGCAAAATGGAATCACCGACACAGTTAACAGCTTTGCTGATATCTAAAAAGGAGGACGTGACACAGATATGTTTTTTCGAAAGATTCAAGAATCTCATTTACCAAATGTGTTATTCCCATAACAGAGCTATGTTTTTCACGGAATCCGAATTATGTCTTGCATAGAAGCTGATTTCTGTTTAAGTAGCCCATAATTTTTTTTGTTAAGCATTTTTCATAGATTTTCGAGACCATCGGAACCACAGATATTGGTCTGCAAATTGAAATATTGGTGAGATCGTTCTTTTTGGGTATAGGTATTACTAGTGAAAGCATCAGCATCTGGAAAACATCCTAGAGTAATACTTTGGTTTATAGGTTTGATGAGAGGATAAATTATAAGTTTAAATACAACATAGGGCCTGTTTTTACAGGTATTACCTTATAGGCTGTTTCAATTGCAATTTTAGAAAAAAAAATCCTTAAATTCCTGGGCAGTAAAATTATTTGCGGAATCTATTTTAGATTTCCTTTTTAGATATCCTTTCTTTTCCTTTAGAATAATCAGAGTTATGAGCTGGATGGCGACAAAAACTGTTGATTAAGCAACCTAACTAGCTAAATAGAAAGATTTTACAAATACAATTAATAAAAAAGGAAAATAGTTAAGAAAAAGATAAATAAACCGAAATTATTCTATGAAACGCCACTGCTTATACAAAAATTGAAGATAATGTGGCGATTTCAAACTGATAAAAGCTTAACGAGATAAACATCGACAGCATGGTATTTGAGGAGTAGAAAGTGTTGCCTAAATCAAAGAGAAATTAAGCTTTAAAAGCGATTTAAAAATCGAAATGCTTGCATCTGAGAATACTGGATGTCCCAAAGGTCAAGAAACTGTCTACAAACTTCAATATTTTATATGAGCTTTTCTTATAGCATTTTTACTCATTTTCTTCTGATTGAAATAACTGTTGGAATATCTGCTTAGATTTTTTTAGTTGTTTATTCTCAAATGAAGACTACGGAGTAAAAACAGTGTACGTCACGCAAAGCTGATTTAGTAGAAAATTCGTTTTAACTTTCAAAACCTCATAGGATGCAATAGTAATACACAAATTTTAAATTATCTTTTAATGTAATTGTTATTGATTTGTACCTGGATTTTAGTTCCTCATCCCAATTGTTCTTTTTCTTGGTCTTCAAATAAGCATTCCATTAATTCTGATTCGATTGAACATTAGAAAGTATTATTCTAACTTCTTTGAAAATATGGATAGTAGCACAAAAATTCGTAGGAGAGATATTGCACTATGAAAATTATAAAAGGATGAAGACTCTAAACTACATATTAAACAATATTGGAGTGTCTTATTGAAGTTGTTAAGTAGAGAATTTACAAACCAATTGCGCAGGTCGTTCGTCAAATTAATGGGGCCGTGAACATTTAACAATTAAAAGAAAATAACCGAACAGAAAGTTTAGACAACACAATATCTAGCCTTCAGCTGAATTCAATTTGTTTATAAAAATTTTGTATTATTATGAAATTATAATAATTAGCAAAGGTTTATTTAAAGTTTTTTAATCCTTTCTTTTGGTTTCTTTAACTTTTATAATTTACTTAAAACACAAACATTGACAAAGTTACCTTTTACTTCCCTGCTACACATACGAGGTGTGATCAAAAAATACGGTGAATAATTTTTTATTAAAAAAAGTAATAAGCTTACATAGAATTTGATTTAATCTCCTTCAAAGTACTGTCCTTGGCTAGCAATGCACTTATTCCAACATTGACTCCAGGACTGTAAGCATTTCTGGAAGGCGTCTTTCGGAAAGGCTTTCAGCTGCTCCGTCGTGGCCCTCTCAATGTCAGCAATGGTGTCAAAACGTTTTCCTTTAAGCACAGTTTTAATCTTTGGGAAGAGCCAGAAGTCGCATGGTGCTAAATCCGGTGAGTATGGCGAATGTGGACAGACAGGAACACTTCTTTCGGCCAAAAACTCGCGAATGAGAAGCGAGGTGTGACGCGGCGCGTTGTCGTGATGAAGAAGGAAGCCATTGGCCCATTTCTCTGGCCGCTTTCTTCGTACGTCGTTTCGCAAACGTTGCAGTAAGCCCTTATAAAATTCAGAGTGAACCATTGTTTCCACTTTTTGCACATTTTCATCTGTTTTTGAGGTTACTGGACGTCCCGCACGCTGCTCGTCTTCAACAGACTCATTTCCGTTTTTAAATCGGTCATACCACTTGTACACAGTCTTCAGAGTTACCACATTATCGCCGTACACCGATTTTAACATTTCATGAGCTTCTTTGGCATTCTTTTGGAACATAAAACAAAACTTAATGTTAATGCGTTGTTCGAAATCCATGTTGCGCGACAGACACGATAAACTCAACCTCACTCTAGCGGCTCTGGCAGCTGACTGACAAGTTCGAACGTGTTACAACTTGTCCCTGCCTGTCTCAGCTGATCACGCTACTGGACAAATTACAGCATATGGATGTAGCGTCAGCAGTTGCCGCTATAAAAATTCATTCACCGTAATTTTTGATCACACCTCGTATGTCGAAAGAGAGACACTTTTATTTTTCTTCCTGTGTTGCCACAACTTCAATCGCCTAGTTTCAAACCATAACCCCACTTTTCTTAGTTATTATTACTATTTTGAAATAATGGTTTCACAGTGAAATATTTCATAGGTAAATTATTTGTTATGTTATAACACTAAATGATTTCTCATCTTTACAGACCTTGCATTTCAATTTATAGGTTTATATTTTAACATTTTCCTTACAGATTGTCTTTATTGCAATTTTTTATTGATTCTCATCTGCATTTCTTTATTCTTATTGTTTTCATATCTAACAACGTCCCTTTCTTTTGTTTTTATCCTAAGTACTTGATCATTATAAATTAATCATTGTACAAAAATTGAACAGATTATAACTATCAACAATATAAATGCATCCTTGGTAACCAAAAATGTTTATGTAATTAGTTATGTAACACATAACTAGAGGTGAATTCTTTGAAATTGTGTTAATAAATTATTGGTAGGTATTAAAAAATATATAAACGAAGCATTAACATACCTATAAATAATTTAATTAGGAAACTGAACCAAATCACCACTATAAAACCACTACACTACGTTTGAAAAGGATAATAGTGAATACGCAACAGACACATTAAACATGCTGCAACAAAGGCATACAGTGCGAATTTTATATCTCTACATGCAAATCTCCTACATATGAAACTCGTAGATCTGAGACATGTTATGCGTATTTTGACAGTTTTTTCAAAAAAATTGGTTTTTTTAACTTTTATTTTACGCTTGCCCTACGGAGGAAACAACAGCTAACGTTGTCCTCAATCTAACATGCAACTCAATCGCACACGACCAAAGTTAAGGCGGCCGAATTTTCCAATTTTCGAAATATCGTGCCCCCTCAAATGGCATCTGAACCAACGATCCTTGGAACACGAGCAGTGTTTTTACACCACTCATCTACTGTCGGTCCTCAAAAAAAATTCAATTACTTTTTTAACAAAATTTAATAACCTCATTCACAAAAGATCGCATTATTTCTTAAATAAGTTTATCTAACGTTAATATAATGTTTATATAATGTATACAAAAGAAGAAACATTTTAGAAGAAGAAGTTTTACATTTTAATTCTTGCTAAATATCTGATAAGTCAGTAGCTCGTTTGGCTTATTATTTAGAACGAAGAAAAGGACATTTTGAATACCTCCTGTAAAACGATTTTATCCACGTACAGGATTGTTATTCATATTCATTAATACCGTGTTAAATTTATAAAAACATGTTTTTGTCTAATAGCGCGTAGGAAATAATTATTATTTTATTATTGTTGTTAAAAACATTAGATACAGTTTCATTAATTAAATACCTAATTCCTATTGTTGTGTAACACATAATAATTTTACACAATTCACAGCAAATGAGCAAAACTTCATTAAACAGCTGGAACTTTAAATATCATTTTAATTAAAATAGTAACAAAAAATATTTCAACAGGAACGTAAACAATTTGATTAGAAAAATGAGTAATTAAAAGTTGAGTGTAATGTATGAGAGTATAGTAAATTTCATCTTCTAACATTTGATTACATAAAAAAGCGGAATCGCAATTCAATGTTTCCGAGAAACTTTTGAGTCGAATTGTAGAAAAAAATGGTGGTGTTTTACCAACGGTTAATGTAGCTCATTAATGAATAGAAATTTTGCATAATGGCATGTTTGCCTATTCCTAAGTGCTAAAATCATAAGTGCCATTTTAAATAAGAACGTTAAAGGTTCTTCTAATATGAATATTTAGTTGGCTCTGAAAGAGATTTATTACTTTTAATTCATACCCTCTGAGTATCGAAACTATGTATTATATCAAGGGGTACCAATTCTATTGGTAATACTGCATAAGTTGGGTAAGCGAAGCAAACCATACGGCATTCACCCATAAAAGTGGCTAGACTCTACCCCATTCCCAGGCATATTAGTAACAGGCGATACAGTCACAAATAAACATGTGGTAGAGATGCACGTAAGTGCTTTCGACGTGGGCTCATTAACGTTGACGGGGGAGCTCTTCTAACATGAGTACTGGTACGGGTGGTTTGGAGTCTCGCTTGAGGGTGAAGTCACTTATGGTGTACCCGCTTTTTGACCAAGCCTGATGTAGGGGAATTCGAGTGAGGTTTATCCTGGTCGGGGCCGGGGGGGGGTAATTTCTGGCCGATAGGAAACTGCATGCCACCAGCCAGCTGGATTCGGAGACGACCAGGGTATGCGGATCACGCTATGGTTGTGCAGTTCCAGCCTTGTAATCCAAAGAAACCGTCTCGAGCCGCTGGGCTTAAGGGGTATTGATGAGAATACATAGCCTCTCAAGACAACTTCACCTTCAAGGGTGTACACTAGGGTTCTGCTTAGGTGGAACTAAACGAAGCGCTGACGAGGGCACACCAGGTCTATAACTGGTAGACCGGGGTGGCATAACCGTCCAAGCCTGCCACATTGAGGTTGATTTCGGTCGGACAGTGGTCCCACACACGTGGGGAAAGTACGAAGCTGTACTAGAGGCCGTCTCCTATGCCGGGAGAAAAGGTCTCGACGAGTGAGTACGTTTATAACTCCTGTAGTAGCCTGGGGAGCTAGTAGAGGTTTGGATAGGCACACCAGTGTATACCGGTAGCTTCTGCAATAGCATTAGTGCGCTAATTGAGCATATTTCAATACGTGTCACCGAAACGAGGACTGTGGTGGTTAAATTATTAGGTGCGCTACATTAAAATAACGCTGTCTGGGTGGTTGACTCCACACTAATAATTACAGTTTCAATAAATCAAAAATATTGCATACGATTCAACTTGAAAGATCCAATAAAATTTTATTCTCTGATGTCCCTTTTAAGAACTTTAGAGATAACTCTACAAGTTAAAACACTAATACAAAAGCTAAAAGTGCTTCTTTTTTATAAACTACTAGAGAAGAAAACGGTATTAGATTTTTTAAACCCAGTTTCATTGTAGAATACAACAGAAACAGCCGGAGCTTTCGAAAACTTGGGTTGCAGGTAATGCAACACCATGTTACTCTAATGTTAGTTACACATATTTATTGTTAAAAGTTTACGTTAATGGTAAGATATTGTATATTTTAAGAAAGGCCAATCACTTTCGAACTTGGATAGACTCTATAGAATGCTGACTTCTACTAAACTATAAGTTTTTAAGCCTTTGCAATTTATTATTTTGCTTGCAACCCATTTCATAACTCTGATAAGTCTTATTTTAACAAATATTGTGTTGTATGCTGCTGAAGTGTATAAGCTTTCAAGTTTTATTTTTAAACTTAAAAATAAAACAGGCTTTAACTAGGTCGCTTATAAAAACACAGAAACTTATAGCACTAAATTCTGTAAGCACTTAAATTTTGAGCAATTTTGAGAAAATTACTTCCATTATAGTAAGTCTTATAATTCACTAAATATAATAAGCTGGATAATAAAAGGCTTTAACGTTAACTTTTAAAACCAAGAAAATAAATTTTTCTCTATTCTCTCTTCCCCACAAGAAGCTGTTTATCTTTTTTTCTTCTATTCGCTGTAAAAGATTTAATGCACCCACACCCCTAGTCAGCCCGACGCTGTCCTATAATTTAATTAAAAATTAGTCAACCATAAACTTTCACTCTGACCTATTATCAACGTTTTTCTTTATTTAATTTGTCCGGGTTAAGATTATACTATTTTAGAAGATAAATGGCGGTATACATATTTACTATTTATTACAGGGAAATGAACAAAATGAATGGAGTAAATTAATTCTAAGAGAGATAATTATAATTTAATTCCAAAATTTCCTTCGTCTAACTGCTTTAAATTAGTTAAGTTAGCAAAGATCGATACAAAACAAAGACAAAAGTTTTTGGTAACACGTTTTCTTTCGGAATTAGTTATTTAAAAATATTTCAATAAGAGAAAAGAGAGTTTTACCGCTGCATATAAATTATTCATATTTATGAAGTGAAAGGAATGTAACATTGAAAAAAAGATTTTTTGAGAAAAATAATCATCCAAATGAAAAATTCAGACTAGGTACTTGTTTTGGAGAGGGGAAAACTCTTGCCATTCTTTATATGCACGAACATCATTAATCTTGCATATTTTGATACCCTGGTGTAGCTAAATGAATTTACATGGCAGCTGTCGACTAGGTTTTTGAAATATTTCATGTTTCGTAAGTGAACGGTGACAATTATATATTATGATAGACGTTTATGGAATTATATTATCTACGGAATCAAAACAAAATTTCTATTAAAATGGTAATTATACAAGGGTTTGTGTTTCCACCTTTAATAAGGGATGAAATTTTATATTATGGAAGATTAAAAAAGAAAAACAAGCAAATTAAAAGTGAAATACATTAATATGGTTTAGAAACCCTGGTATGTCCCTTAGGGGGGCAGTTAATCCAACATATCGTAACCGACGTCTTCCTAATATTCTCTCTAAAACCTCTAGGGTACAAGCAGATGACGCCCAAGTTCTTTCTTGAGTAAAAGATCAGACACAGACTTCATATTACGGTGAATGATGCGCACGTATACAGTAACAAATGTACCAGAAGGACAATTTTTTTAACTCGCTTCGTTGTTGTTTCCATTTTCTCGGGATAAATTTTAACCAGACGACCTAAATTGAAAATTGTGCAATGAGAGAATTTTAAATATAAATGCGTACAGCTACCGTTTGGAATTTTAAGATTAAGTTAATGGAATCGAGAAAAGGAACCTTCCAGAAAATAAAAGATTATTTTTAATATTTAGCAGTTCTTTCGTTTGTTGTAGTTTTATTTAATGTCGAAAAACTGTGTGTTCATGTGTTCAAAAAAATAGGTGCATTGTTTTACGTTAACCAGCTATAGCGGTTGTAAATAAATGAGTTGCCTATCTAGCCTAATAGTTGCATAACCTCACTTTTAAAATATTAAACTTTGAAAAAGATTTTATTTATGAAAATAAGTTTAGATAATTAAGACTAACATGCACACAAAAACTCTTTAAGCAGATAAAGGATATGTGGGAATCCAGATTTTCATAAAAAATAGATAATTTAACTTATAACTTAAAGATTTAGGGATCGTTTATGCATTTTTTTCAACTTAATAAAGTTTTTTTTTATTGGTTTTAAGCAAATTAACAATCAGAACGTAATACAATTAGTCAATGTTCTATGAGTTAATGTGATGACATTCGACGTGAGGGGGAATCCATCCAGCGATGTTATCCCGTTTCATTAGAGTTACACTCCTTTAAGATTACTCGGCCATTTCTTCAGTTTTAATCTTCTTGGTGGGGGATCCTGATGAAGGTTGGATGCAAAGTTGTTGGGATGGGCTTGCAGCCGTGCAAAGTGGATGTTGCTTCGTTTGGTACGCTCTTCTTCTACCGTTGTGACTTGTAGGTCCGTGTGCAGGGTCAGGTTGCTGACATACCAAGGACCATTAGCTAGTAGTCTAATAGTTTTGGATTGTAGGCGTTGAATAATGTTAACATTGGACTTACAGGAGCAACCCCATAGCTCAATGCCATAGGTCGATATGAGCCTGATTACTGTTTTGTAGAGCAGGATCTTGTTTTCGAGGGAAAGACACGACTTTTTGCCAAGCGCCCAGTACATTATCTTGATTCTCAGATCAATCTCTTTACGCTTTTTCTATATATTTTTCTATATTTCCAGGTGAGTCGACGGTCTAAATGAAGACCTAGGTAGCGGGCTTCTGTTGCTTGAGGAATGGGTATGGTGTTCAGAAAGACTGGGGGGGCAGTCGGTGTGATTTAGAGTGAAAGTAACGTGAGTGCTTTTTGCTTCATTGACCTTGATTCTCCATTTAGCAAGCCAGGTCTGGAGATGGGTTTGTAGGTTAGAGAATGCTATATGAGGATTTTTATTACTGGAAAGGAGGACAGTGTCATCTGCGTATGTACCTAAGTGTGTGTTATTTGTTGTGGGAACATCTGAGGTATATAGTAGATATAGCAGTGGTCCGAGGACACTGCCTTGTGGCACACCTGAGGTGATTGGTCGGAGGTCAGAATATTGTTGATCATATTTGATTTGGAAGTAGCGATCATTCAAGTATGATTTTAGCAAGAAGTAGTATTCATTTGGCAGTAGTTCTTCAATTTTATATAATAGGCCGTCATGCCACACTTTGTCAAATGCCTGTTTAATGTCTATAAAGACTGCAGGACAGTAGGATTTGGCGTCAAGGGCCGCATTGATGATGTTTACGAGTCGATGACATTGCTAGATCGTGGAATGATACCGCCTGAATCCAAACTGATGGTCTTGTATGCAGTTTTCCAGTATGTCATTATCATATAGTCTTTTTATTATAAGTTTTTCTAAAAGCTTAGAGAGTATTGGCAGCAGACTTATTGGACGGTAAGAGGCAACATCTTCAACAGGTTTACCTAATTTTAATATTAAAATAATTTGCACAAATTTTAACGATGATGGCCAATATTGGCATCTTAATATGGAGTTGAACAGGTTTCGTAAAAACGTTATACTGCTTCTGGGCAGTTCGGTAAGCACCTTGGCCATAATTAGGTCATACCCAGAGACTTTGTTATTCTTCAGGTTACGAATTTCATCGAGCAACTCTGTAAAGGTGAGTTTTTTTTGATGGGCAGTGACATTTGAAGTGGCGCCTGAAGGAAGTCTTGGATCTCAACATCGGGTGCAGTAGAGTAGAGGGTGAAGACTTGGGCAAAGTGCTGGGCGAAAAAATCTGTTTTTCTTGATCTGTCTTGGCCCAGTCATTATTTGATTTTCTTAACGGTGGATTAACAGCCTGTGGCCTTTTATTAGCTTTAGAAACTTTCCAGATACTGTGCATACGGCTCGGGACAGGGAAGTTAGGTAGTGTTGAAAGGTTTCTTGCTTGTGCAGTTTAAGTTTATTTTTGAGGGCATTAGTTAATCTATTACATATCGTTTTATCAGCTGCGTTTTGAGTCCTGTGACATTTAGATCTTGCCCTCCTCTTTTGCTTGATGAGTTCAAGGATTTCATTGGGGATATTTCCATCTTGTCGTACTGAATTTAGAAGTTTGGGCGTAGCCCTCCTGGCTGCAGATTGAACAGTAGTAGTGAAGTGTTCTGTGGCTTCCTCTATATCATGAGGGGTGTTCAGTAGAGTGGGTCGAAAAAAATAAATATCTTCTTTTCGGAACGCTTTAGTGCGGAAAAGTTGCCTATTGTAATAAGAAGAAAAACGGTATAAAAAAAATTAAAATCGGTTAACATTTTTCGTTCACGCATCGTACTTAAAGTTTATGAAAAATTGCAAAAATCACGATATTTTTGTAATTTTTTCCTGTTAGTTAAAACTTTTCAAATAAACACGCTTTAGTTTTTTATGCTTGTTTTATGGTTTAAATAACCTAAATCAGTTAAATTCTGATCAATAATCTATTTTTTCCGTTCGCGCAACGTCTTATAAAAAACATAAATTTACCAACATTTCGCAATTTTCACTGTGCAACGAGCGAAGACATTTTGCTAGAAGAAAACGAGCCAGAACTCACTTGAAATAGATTGCACTAGTTTGAAACAGATTGAGCCGTGGCGTGGTCCCTCCCTACTCTGCCGCAGCCCTCCCCCCCCACCAACTCGAGCTTCTACTCGTCACTGCGTCCACGTCCAGTGTCTATGGCCTTCATCAAATGATATAACTCAAAGCATTATTTTTCATTTGTATGAACTATCAATATTATTAGAAAAACTAGAAGTAGTAGAGTGTGATGGCACTGTAACCAACACTGGATGGAACTCACCACGTGGAGGTGGTTGCACGTCAAACTCCACCCACACTCTACCTAACCAACCATCCAATTATTGGGTGTGGCATTTATAGTATATTTACATTACATACATTTAAAATTTGTTTTTGTGGAGAAATAAGGCATAACCGATCTAGACTTCAGTGTTGCTTGAATATAGCCATCTCTAGCTTCATGTCCACATACTTTACTAGACGCCTCTGTTACCAGCTTGACGCACCATTCCACAGCCTGGGTGTGGCAGGAAAACTTTTGTATTTGTCTGATGAACGTAGTGTCAGAATTGATGAGTGATTTAGTATCATCCTCTTTCATCGACAAGCATTTCCAACAAAACATTCTCTGAATGCGCAAAGAATGCATTTCGTTGTATTACTGGATCGACAACTTGAAGTAATTCGTCGGATAAATACCGTGATGTTTGGAATTGCTGGAAAGATATGTTTTGGTCCGCCAGTAAAATATTTGCTCTTCTTTTTATGGCAAACCACACAGGCATGTATGATTTTGAGATGAAACCAACTATTTCTTTTAAGTTTCCGGATGGATCTGATGAACTTATATACAACCTAAGGACTCGGTTAGCCGCAGTTAGCCATCTGGAATGGGACAAAGGACCAGGGTTCCGATTTGCCTAGTCTTCTGGACAATGTCCCAAGGTAATTGCATTTGCAATGTCCAACAAATACTTTTGGTCTTTGCTCAACAATTTGTTGTCTATATCAGGAATCGAACAAGCTATGGGTTCATAGGGCCATTTTTACAGCAAGTGAGCTGCAGCCCGATGAGTCCAATAAAAGATTTAGGCCCTGCAGTCTTACCGTCAATATGTTGGAAAATGTGCCAAAAAGATAGCTCATTAAAATGCAGGAGGAATATGCTCCACTGTAGTGGGCGTCCTACATGATTTTCTAGTCGTTGGATGACACCGTTCTTCCATCCAGTGTTGGTTACAGTGCCATCACACCCTACTACTTCTAGTTTTTCTAATGATATTGATAGTTCATACAAACGAGAAATAATACTTTGAGTTACATCATTTGATGAAGACCGTAGACACTGGACGTGGACGCCGTGACGAGTAGAAGGGCGAGTTGGTGGGGGGAGGGCTACAGCAGAGTAGGGAGGGACCACGCCACGGCTCAATCTACTTCAAACCAGTACAATCTATTTCAAGTGAGTTCTGGTTCGTTTTGTTCTAGAAAAACGTCTTCACTTTGTCTTCAATTTTTGTTTTTTCTAAGACACGTTGCGCGAAGGGAAAAAATTAGATTATTGATTCGAATTTAACTTATTTAGGTTATTTAAACCATAAAACAAGCATAAAAAACTAAAGCGTGTTTATTTGAAAAGTTTTAACTGACAGAAAAAAATTACAAAAATATCGTGATTTTTGCAATTTTTCATAAACTTTAAGTACGATGCGCGAACGGAAAATGTTAACCGATTTTCTTCTTATTATAATAGGCAACTTTTCCGCGCTAAAGCGTTCCGAAAAAAAAATATTTATTTTTTTCGACCCACTCTAGTGTTCAGGCTGATGTTGGTGGTTTGGAGATTTTCTTGCAAAAGTCTTCTGTATCCGTCCCAGTCAGTTTTCTGGTTGTATAGAGATGGTCTGGGTTGTCTTTTAATAATTGTAGTGCTAATTGTATCAATGACTGGTGTATGATCGGATGATAGGTCAGTGCTACTGACTATATCTGTATAGATGGAGGAAATACCTTGGGTGACAAAGAAGTCCAGTAAATCTGGTACCTTATTTAGATCTGTGGGCCAGTACGTTGGCTCTCTAGTGGATAGGTAGCCATAGTTTTCTTCACGGATGAGTTCATATAAAGCTCTGCTTCTAGTAGTTATTAGACGAGAGACCCAGTAGGTATGTTTGCAGTTATAGTCACCTCCACATATAAAGTTGTTGCCAAGAGATTGAAAGAATGGCATATTATTAATATAGCTGTGCCTCCGTGCGCTGTACCATCAGGGTGTTCTGTATGATAACATGTGTAGTGTGGTATTCTTAGAAAAGACCTGTCTGTAAAGTGTGCCTCGGATATAAGTAGGATATCTATATTATTTAGCTTTAAAAATGGTTCAATTTCATACATTTTTGACAGGATGCCATTGGCATTCCATAATGCTATACGGAGTGAGTTAGCCATTATCTTACAAGTTTACTTATGACTGTGGACAACATATTTATTACTATGTTGTTTTGTTGCATCAGTTGTGAAAACATAGCTTTAAAGTCTTCTAGAAATTTTTGTAGGGTTATATCTTGGGCCTGTGCTTGTATAGTGTTTATATTTCCTTGCACGGCCTGACTATATGTTCGTGGGTTGTGAGGATTAGGGGAGATTGGGTGAGTTTGATGAAGTCGTTGTTGGAGCATGTTTGATGTTGTGGATCGAGTTTGTAAGGGTGTGTTGGATCTTAACTTATTTTGAAGTTCCTTACAAACAAATCTTGGAACCATTTTCAAACTTACTCAAAGACTTTGACTTTAATAGTAGTATAAAACATTACGTACAATATCATACAGAGCTTGTTGGCAAACCTACTGCACAGAAGACTAGGCTTTGAACCCTAATCAATTTTTATTTTTAGAGCAACACTTACGAAAGCTTGAGGTTGCTGGTATAATTGAGCGGTCAAACAGTTCTTGTGCTTCTCCAATCTATGCTGCATCGATGCCTGATGGGACAGGACGACTTGTGGGAGATCCAGTTAGGTGCATTTTGTCCATATCGCTGATGATAATAACAAAGGTTAGGACTTTTTTCTGAAGTAAGAGGTTTTCGTCGGTAGAAAAAAGATGAGGGACTGGAAATGATTGTGTTTTGATACACGGGAGAAGTAGTAGATAGAGGTTGGCGATCTTTTAAAATATAATCTGTCAAAGTATTCAAACGTTTATTTAAATCGTCGAGAGTTGTAAACTTGCTTGCACAACCACCACCACCACGGACGGAACTTCCTTCTGAAATATATTCTTTAGGCCCCTCTGTACTTCCCTACAAAAATCGCCAAAACTCCGGTCTGGGAAACACCCTTAGATTTTGAAAAAACGGCCGCAACCTTGGAATTTTTAAAAAATGTTCACTTGAGAATGGACAATCATATGCTGTTTGCACTAAAATGCGTGGCTTGTATAGAAGACTCGATTAAAAAGTCCAGTCGGGGTTATTTTACAGTTCGGCGATCGGATAAGTACATATGTTTGGATAAGTCGATGATGCGGTGTTTGGACGGATATGACCATAGAGCAGGTCTCAATAGATCTAAATATGAAGATTAACGGTGACTTGACACAAGGGCAAAATATGTCTGACATCGTCGTAGCTCGTTGGATTTGTACCATGCCGGGAAGTCTCCAGGCGACTGAAGCAGTAGAAGCTTTCGCTGAGGTGACAGGTGAATCCTTCGATCAGCGCATTTCTTTATCAAGATCGTGACAGACTCGAGATGGCAGTGATTTGAAGAGTAGTTTGGCTGAAACAATGTTCACCCAACCAATCCAAATAGCTCATTTGCCTGTCTTTAGGAATCGTTGCCGACGAAAGAGTTAATTGTGACTCAGCCGAGGAGTTAGGCGAAAATGCTGTCAGAGGAATCATACGAAAAACATTTGCAAATGTGTATCTGAAGAGAAAGACGCAAGTGTTCTTATTGGCCGCTATGGGGAAGATTATAACAGTTAATAAGGATCCTGTAGTGGTTAACCCTAACCAGCTATTCCACCATATTGCCTGTATTGTAAAAAGTGAGGGCAATCTTGAAGACTGCAATGCAAGTTGGTACCGTACATTCAGTCTTTTTTTGACAACGTTGGTCTTCGCACAGGATCAAAATCTAAGATTATCCAAGTAATCGACAAGATGTGCCAGATTAGCAATAAATCGCTGCCTGAAAATCCCAGCTATGCTCTCGACGGCGGAGATCTTTTACACCGAGTACATTGGCCCCGTCCAGCAAGGTACGGTGATGTGTGCAGTGCCTACTGGGACTACGTCAACCGTAATTACGGAAGAAATGTCATCGAAGTATTCGGCAGGTATGAACCAAGTACGAAAGATGCAGTGCATAAATGACGAGGTGTAGGAAAATCACCTGCGAGGGTTGGACAGAGGTCCAATTTCAGGCGTCAACAACCTACAACATAACCGTGAGCTGCAGAAAGTTGCGGAAGTATTTAACAACCGAAACTGTGTTTTGTGTATTTGTAGGAAAGGGATGTGTTTTTGGTCTTTCTAAAATTTAAGGCGTCTTGTAGTCAGAGAAAAACGTTACTAATAAATGTATCATTTTTGTTGATTTTCTAGGAGACAAAATGCATAGTCCATTTGTACAGAAGAAAACGTTCACAGGGACTTGACAAAACCAGATATAAACTAGCATTGCCATGACGAACAAAAATAACTGTGTACTTACATACATACATAATCCATTCCCCTTTTACCGCATTTTGCAGTGTCGGGGCTCACACAAACTCAAAAACAACTGTATACTTAATAAACTAATTTATTTTTGAAAACTAATGTTCACGTAACACATTAGTTGTCATAAAAACTAAAATTCTAAGTTCTAAAATTTTTCGTTTAAAAAAAAGTTGCTAAAAATGTTTATTTTTCGTAAATTTTTAAAAAATACAAAATCTTTCATTTTTCAAAAATTTACCAAAATTTTCGGTGGTCATTTTGACTACTTTCCCGAAGAGATACAAAAAGATATTTCAATCAAAAGTGTCTTAGAATTTGATGTACTATAAAATTCAAAAAAATTCAAAAAAGTTAATAGGGAAAAAGGCGACAGACCGACAGACAGACAGACTTCACGAATTCAGAGACGAACTTTTTGTTCGTCGAAAATATGTCCAGATCGTTGGTGAAAACCTCCAAACCACATCATGTCGAAGTAAAACCCACTAGCGCTTCCATTACAGAAAATTATGTAAAACAAAGACTAATTTAAAGTAGGACGCAAAATTGACTAAGTAACATTGTCTATAAATATATTTAATTATATTTTATAGTTTATTATGATTGACCAAAATACTTCACACTCCTGCCTTTTGTGCATGTGGTTTAATTATTTTAAAATATATTTCGTAAAATTAATAAATTTAAAAACAAGTTGTACTCAAGTAAAAAAATGCAATTTTTGTACGTTTTTGAACCTGTGTTTTATATTTTATTAATATAATATTGTAACAAGAGAGAAAAACAAAGAACCTCTTCTTCACACAACAAATGGAATATTCTACAGCATTCGAGAGAATGACGCATCGCACCAAGCATGTAAACCAGACGCGGTTTATCTAGCACCTTCCAGAAATACATAGTAGGTTCTAGCGGCTTCTGGTACGATTATATGAGGGTATAAAATCGACTTCGCGGATGAAAGAGGATCAGTCAACAGCTAGTAATTAAACGTGTATCACGAAATAAATAGTAAATGTATAGATAAATGTTATATGGGAAAATTCATAGTCTGTAAATAGTAGTTTTAGTTTGTTAAACAGTTTGTAATCATAGTGTTAATTTATAGTGTTTGCATTAGTGCATGTAAATAAATATTTCTTTGGGAATAGACGATTTAAACAGCACTTGTCTTATTATTTTAAAAAGAACGTAACAGTGTTGTCAGTTGTGGAGTTTTAAAATAAATAAAATCGCGTAATAATTAATTAAAGTGCTGTGAGAATAAAATTTTAGTGTTAAAGATAATTTCAACAAACAATTAAAATGGTGATGAAACTGTTAAAAGATCTCAAAGTAATAGACTTAAAACACGAACTTGAAGAACGAGATTTAGACACAACGGGTCTTAAAAGCGTGTTAGTAAATCGGCTAAGAGAATGGCTTTTGGAGCAGCAAGAAGACCCTGAAAGTTTCCTCTTCGAAATACCTAAACCCGCAATTGATACTAATTTGTTATTAAGTAAAATGGAAGAGAATTCTAGAATGTTAAAAGAGGAATTACTGGAAAAGTCGGAAAAGAATTCTAGAAAGTCTGAAGAGAATTTTAGAATGTTAAAAGAGGAATTACTGGAAAAGTCGGAAGAGAATTCTAGAATGTTAAAAGAGGAACTATTGGAAAAGTCCGAAGAGAATGCTAGAAAACTAATGGAAAATACTAAAGCACTGGAAGAAAAAATTTTGGAAAGTTCTTCGTACCACACCGTTACATCCGCAGTCCGATGGAATGGTAGAACGCATGAATCGGACAATGGGCAAATATTTGGCCAAGGTCGTCTCCGATCATCAACGAGACTGGGACCAATACCTGCATTTGTTCCTAATGGCTTATCGTGCATCGGTCCACGAAACAACCGGTCAGTCACCAGCGTCTGTGATGTTTGGACGCGAGTTACGGTTACCGTGTGATCTGGAATTTGGGTCTCCACCTATAGAGCAGGAGGTAGCCGGGAATGATTATGTCATCAACTTAAAGAAGAAGTTGGAGGATATTCACGACCGAACCCGAAACAATAGTCGAATCGCGAGTGACCGGATGAAGGCTACGTACGATGTGAGAGCCCAAGAAGGAGGGTTTCAACCTGGAGAGCTTGTCTGGTTATACAACCCGCAAAGACGTCGTGGCTATTCTCCAAAGTTACAGCGGAATTGGGAGGGCCCATACCAGGTGAAGAAACGAATAAATGACTTGATTTATCGCATCCAGAAATTGCCAAGAGGGAAACCAAAGGTGGTACACTCCAATCGTCTGGCGCACTATGAGGGAAATAATGACGCAGTCCCGGATCGGGAAGATGAGGCTGAGGTGGCTATCAATACCGTAAGGCCTGGAGATGATCAGCCAACCTTCAGAGAATTTATGGCTGCGTTTTCTGGAACTAGAAAAGCGCGATTCGGAGTCACGACTGAAATGCAACAAGATCTCTTCCGGGTCCCTGGTGATTATTCCATTGCCCACTGTGTCTCCGAGGATCTCCGTATGTCCAGGGGGATCGCAGTAGTGTTTAGAAATAAATTTGAACGGCTGAATGAACTTCGAGAACAAAATCCCTCTGTTGGGAAATCCTTACGCTTGCCTGATCATGACCGATCCATTTACTACTTGGTAACCAAGCAGTTTTACTACCAGAAACCGAGTTACGCCGACTTGTGGAGGGCATTATGGAATTTGAGGATCGAGTTGCTTACCAGGGGAATTAACAAATTGGCAGTTCCCAAACTCGGCTGTGGGCGGGACCAGCTGGATTGGAGAATCGTTAGAAACATGCTGGAAGTTGTCTTTAGAGCTACGGACGTCAAGATCTTCGTCTGCAGTTTTGACCCACAGCCCGCATTAAGGCCAACGAAGAGTGTAGACTGTTACTTCTACCGTAATGGAACGTGTAGTCGAGGTGAAGACTGTCGATATCGTCATGACCCGTTCTACAGGAACCAGAGCATAAAACCTGTTCTGGGACAGAACAGACTTGAAGAGGGGGGCAGTGTAACAAGAGAGAAAAAGAAAGAACCTCTTCTTCACACAACAAATGGAATATTCTACAGCATTCGAGAGAATGACGCATCGCACCAAGCATGTAAACCAGACGCGGTTTATCTAGCACCTTCCAGAAATACATAGTAGGTTCTAGCGGCTTCTGGTACGATTATATGAAGGTATAAAATCGACTTTGCGGATGAAAGAGGATCAGTCAACAGCGAGTAATTAAACGTGTATCACGAAATAAATAGTAAATGTATAGATAAATGTTATATGGGAAAATTCATAGTCTAAATAGTAGTTTTAGTTTGTTAAACAGTTTGTAATCATAGTGTTAATTTATAGTGTTTGCATTAGTTCATGTAAATAAATATTTCTTTGGGAATAGACGATTTAAACAGCACTTGTCTTATTATTTTAAAAAGAACGTAACAATATTTTATTAATAACATATAAACTGTTTATTTTGAACTTTTAACTGGAGAAATGAGTTGTAATTTTTAAAAATAAAAAACCATTACGCCAACAACATGTTTCTATGATTGTCCATTACCGACACCGAGTTATGGCCATTTTTTGGCAATTCCAAGATGGCGACCGTTTTTTTTAATTTAAGGGATATCCTCAGTTGGGATTTTTGGCGATTTTTCTGGGGAAGTACAGGGAGACCTAAAGAACATAATTATCTCAGAAAGAATTAGCTTTCTAATAATTTTTTCCGTCTCCGAACTTTACTATAAAGTAAAATTACGCAAAAGTCATTATTTAGCAGTAGAATTACTTTAGAACTGTTTATTAAATAATTTTAGTTATAACGGGTGTTCATTTAAATTCGTAATCTAGCAACCTTTGGATTATTGCCTGTCTCTATCTGCGACGTATTATATCTGTCGCTCTGCCTTCTTTCATTAAAATTCCAAAGGTTGCTAGATTACGAATTTAAATGAACACCCATTATAATTTAGTTTACTATTTATTTAGAATAATTGTAAATAATTAAATATAATGAATTAGTTAATAATTATAATTAGTCAAGTAGCGTATTTATGTCAAATTAAATTTGTAACTCTTGAACCAAAAGTTTACTATTTTGATATGTTTCATAATCAATTGGTTTTTATCAAATTTCATCAAAATCTAATTTTACATTTTTTTTTGTTTTCTACTGACAAAGAAAGAAAATATTTTATTTGGTAATCCCATAACTAACTCGCTTGTTCACTTTATTTGGAAGAATTGCAGCTTTCGGTTTTTTCTCATTTTATCCAAAAAAAGACTTTTTTATTTTTCCATCTTCTATAATTCCGATCTGTTTAATTAGTTGCATTTGTGAAATTTTAAGCCTCAAAATTAGGTTTCAACCTAATGCGGATTAAGTCATTAACACAATTAGTTGTATTAACATGCGCTACATTTGATGTGCACTTACGCTACATTTGATGTAATGACTGTTTTATCAATGTTTGACAATAAAGGCTTTGTTAGTGAAACGCCATAGGCCGTGCTAGCCTGAATATTACATAATTGAGGTTGAAACTGTTTTGGAGAACAGGGGATTAAAAAGGGGGTTAAAGGTTTGTAACGCTGTGTTTAATTTAGTTATGTATAGTTACATCGTTTACATTTACAGTTAGTAATTGCTTTCTTTAGATTTTTCTAATTTAAGTTTCAGTTGAAAAAGTAACTTATATTATAACACATATACTTGACATAAACGTTTATAATAGAGAGGCACTCATTTCTTTTTTTTTAAATAATTTCAGAGATATAAATAAAAACCTCTGAAGGAAGATTTTTAAACCCT
The DNA here is from genome assembly GCA_929113105.1 of Agrypnus murinus. Classification (NCBI taxonomy): domain Eukaryota; kingdom Metazoa; phylum Arthropoda; class Insecta; order Coleoptera; family Elateridae; genus Agrypnus; species Agrypnus murinus. The sequence goes on along the minus strand of OV816029.1, from coordinate 67,410,425 downwards.
TTAAAACAGTACTTTTAGTATATATATATAATATCTTTTCTCAAGAAAAATAAACCATTACCTACTCTATATTTGCTATGCTAGGTGTACATAGCGTGCTTAAAAATGTAAATATAATAAGAATAATTTTTTTGTATGTTTATTTCATTGAACCATGTAAAATATGTTAAGTATATTATAACAACATTTAGTAAATTATTTGTTGCATAAAATACATATTAGCGCTTTACTATTCTTAATAACTACTAATCTTTCAAAACAGTTAAGTTCTGGTGCGTTGTTTACATTTCTAATTAATTAGCCTTAAGAATGTTTTTGGAAACCCAACGGGTCAAGTAAATTACAATGATAAATCCGGAATATATAAAATATCATATAATAATTGTAATCAAGTATATATATAGGGCAAACTAAGAGATGTTTGAAGATTCGGTACAAAGAGCTCACTAAAATAAGGTAAAATGCATAGAATTCGTTAAAAATGCAAAAACCCAACAGAATTTAACTGTTTTAAAAGCTTAGAAACTTTGTATAAACTCTGATTAATTTCAGTCTTTTAGAATTGCTCCAGTAATCACTTAAGCCTGACGGTCAGACAAACAAGATTACATTTTTTAGATTTTAGTTTAGTTTTTCAGTGACTGCCAAAGTGAAACGCTAGTTATTTTTCCTCAGAACTAAACAGATTACTTTAACTTCCTACTCAAAACTGTACAACACAAAATATTTGATACATATTGTACAACTCAAGATTGCCTCAGCTTGAGATCTCTACATAGCAAATTTAAATTCAGATCGCGGGTATTGTTTCCATAGCTCACTAATTATAAAAGAAAAGGGATATAGGTAATTGACGATACTAAAATTCTTAAACTGCAGTAATTCCAGTATTTTAATCATTAATTTCAAATTCTATCTTTAACTGAAATTCGTTATTAGAAGGTTATACTTTCAAATACTTCAAATTCTCTTCTTAAATTGTTAACTAATAATCCGCCGAATTATTCTTTAATACGTTGATCAAAAAACAAACTTTAAAATTCAGTATTAGATTGAATTTTCACTACAATTTTTAACGAACGAGAACGGGATTTGGTTAGTTTTATTAACACCGCGAAATTACACAATAAATTAAAACAATTAGCCTTCTTTTACGTAACGAAACTTCACAATTGTTAAAGAACGGGAAACTGTAACTGTTGGTTAATTTATTAACCCTGAAATGTCGATGATAAATTGAAGCAAGTGAGCTTCTGATACGATAACAGAACTAAACACACAAAACGGTAATAGTACAACTTAGTTATACTCTTTAAAACGGTAACTTTGTTCTATATTGAAAACTGTAATGTTAAAAACAAAAATTAACATAAACTTCAACGGGGGCTTCTCTGAAGAGAGAGCCCCAGGACAACGCGATAAATTACTCTCCGCTCGGCCCGTCTATTCTTTTGTTCACTATATGAAATTCTGTTGTAAACTGTCTTAAACTAAAAATATTTTGACGATAGAGTAAGTTTTGAGAAGAGTAAAAGTTCAAATGAACCAATAAAAAATAGCGGGATTCTATATATAATATTTACGTCATATTATTCTAGAACATTTTCAACAAAAACTTTCGGGGTAACTCAATATTTTACAGGTGGCTGTCTAGACAATTTTATTCTAGAAGATTCTGTTTGTCGGTATTTTGTTTACTAGAAAATATTTCAACCCAATGTGTTTTAAAGCTGTAAATTCGAAGTTCCATGCATTTTAACCATATGGAAACTTTTATTAAGGCGAATATTATATTTTAGCCCTTATAAGCACGGAATTAAAAACAATTTTGTTCTGGAATATTCTATTCCGCAAGAACAACCGCCGTTGTTCATCGGAACATGAAATGGTAGATACTAACACGTGTAAAAAATAGTACTTTTGTAGAACGAAGTCTGTAGATATTTCTAGATGCAAATTTTATTAGTCTGGGAATGTTTCTTTTAGGTGACCTTTGATATTTTGTAGGACTTATTTTATGCAGTATACCAGCGTAATTTTAAATCAAGAAGAAATATGCAATAATATGCAGGACCGCACCAAGAGTTTTTTTATCAATTATGCAAACAAAATGATATTTAGTGAAGTTAAAAAAACGTAACGTTACAAAAGATGACAGCCTAGCTGTTGTAACACGTATCTAGAGTGAGTAAAAAGTTTGTATGGTGAGGGTGAAGTACTGTTTTAGTAAGACTTAAAATTAATTCATAAATTGCTTTAACTGAAACTAAAATTCTTAGTTAAATCTGTTTACTAAATCTAGCCGATCGTGTCTTTTAACATTTTGTCTATCTAGTAACGCCTCCGATAAATCACTTAAAATTCACACTAATTTCAGATACTTTGCTCTAACACTTTCGATTTCGCTCCTTGATCGTAGGTTTGGGTATATATTGATGAATAACCCTTTTAGAACATATCTAAGAGCGTCGGTTATTATCCAGATTGTTTTATTTTAAAATCGCTGTAAAATTTCCAGGTTAGAGTTACTAGTAGTTCCCTAAATCTGGATTTTGTAGATACATATTGGTTTTATAATAGCTTTGTCAAGAAGCACGTTATTTTCTAAAGATAACCGGGATTATACTGATGCCCTACATGAATCACTATGTGACGTTAAAACTGTAGTATCGTCTGCGTATGTAGCTACTAATGTTTGTGGGGTTGTAAGTAAGTCCGCGGTGCACATCGTATAAGACAGGTCCTAAAATATTACCTTAGGGTACTGCTGCTTATATTAGTTGAAAACTTAATTGCTCGTCTTTAAATTTAACTTGAAAACTTCGTTTGGCTAATTTGTAATATTATATGGGTAAAGCCTTCTTAATCTTAACACAGACGAGTAATACCTTTTTAGGTGCAGATTATGACCGATTTTCGTGGATACTCTATGTATTTGCTCTATTGTGCCATGGCCTTCCCGAAAACCAAATTGATGATTCAATATGATGTTTTGTCCTTTAAGGGTTGGCTTTAGTTTTTGGAGTAATATCTTCTCCAAAGCTTTGGATATTACAGGCAGTAAACTGCTAGGGCAGTATGAACTTAAATCTTCTGGATTTTTATCAGGTTTTGGCACCATGACTACTTGGGCCACTTTCCACTGCTTTGGGAATATTCGCAGCCGAAGACTGATTATGTAAGCTATCAACTTTATTGCCTTTTTCAGTAGTTCTTGTAGAATTTTGGCAGTTGTTAGGTCTTAACCTGGAGTTTTCGTAGAGTTCTTTTTTTTAATAACGATGTTACCTGCATTAACTTTTACTACCCTTATAGATCGAGCAATTTCTTTAGTTATTTCGAATGTTTGAAGTATAAATTAATCTTCTTTTGTAGAACAAGTTCTATCATGTGCATGAAATACTAAGGTTAAATTTTCTGCGAAAATGTTTGTTTTCTTTTGATTTGTTCGTGTCCATGTCTTGTCAGCTTTCCTAATTGGTTGAACTGCTGATTTAGGACCTTTTAGTTTCCTAGTGGTTTTCTATAAGGAGTATTCAGTGGCCTCGGTAGGCGTTAGGTTACTTATATATTCCTGCACTACCTGATTTCTAAAATTGTTTATAAGACTTTTTAATTTAAGAAGATTTTTTGTTTGATGGCTACAGAGCTAAATTCTGTAACTTGTTGTCTTTTATAGCCTGGCGTGCATCCCAGGCCGACTGCTGTATAATTTGATTAAGGTAGTATTAAATAAATTGTTTCCTGTTTTCAGTGGTATGTTGAATTGTATTCTTTCGGTAACCAATTTTCGTAAGTAGCCCAAGTTCGTGCACCGTGTTGTGGAAGGGGTTGGAGGGTTTTTCATTTGAAATACTTGATTGCTATATGTAGTGAGCACTGGCGAGTGATCTGAAGACGAATCCAGACAGGATTCAGCTTTTAAATAATTTGATAAGATGTATTTGGCAACACAACCTTCTTAAGATGCATGGGCCAATATGTAGGTTCAAATAGTGTAAGTTATGTTGTTATAATGCTTTACATAGTTCTTTGCCTCGAGTAATTATTATTCTGGAGCCCCATATCCATTTTAGGTATTGTAATATCTACTCGTTACAGAACACGGACCAATGGTGTTAAATAGTAGATCGTTTCTTTTTGATTGTATGCCGCAGAGGATAGTAGACAGTAGAATATATATAATTTCTCTATTTTTCTACGACAGCAAAGGTCGTAGCTTGCAAGATAATCTGCCTGAAACTTTTGAAGTTCGTAATGTTTGATTACGCTTTTTACAATGAGAGCTGCTCCTGTACTAGCAGTACCATGAGAATGATGTGTAACGTATATTGAATACCTTGAAATCATTAAGTAAGTGTTAGCTGTGATATGTTGAGCTGGGCTGTTGGCGCTCCAGAGAGCAATCTTTAGGATGTTACTTATTAACTTATTATGATTCATTATATTGACCACGAGTGTAAGAAGGTTGAACATCGTATCTATTCTTTCTACAAATTTTTGTCATTAGTGCGCTGTTTGGCATTGGCTGTTTGATGTGATTTGATCCAGACTATGTTCAGTTGTTTTTTGGACATATGATACACCTGGCCGCACAAACTTCGAGTTCAAATTAGATTGCCTTGAAGATAAAGGTGACTATTTACTTTTCTGTAATTCTTTAGCTACTGTGCACCTGCACATTTAACACATCTTGGTGTTTTATGACAGCAGCTTTTAGAGTGCCAGTGTCTTTGACATAAATTGCATTAAACTACTATTCGCTTAATGTGCAGAAGTTCAAGTCCTATTTTCATTAGAAATTTAATATTAAAGATGTCTTTATTATTTGACGATTGTGCACCTCTACAAAGAACATCAGTATTGGGGATTAGGTAAGTATATGCCTAACGCTGTGAATATTCAAAATCGTATGCCTATACAAAATTATTTTAGTGGCTAATCCTACGAGGTCGGTAGTAGAATGCATATATCTCGTAGCACTAACTATAACACTTTAAAGTGTTATAGTTAACCAACAAAATGGTTTATAGTATTTATCGTTTTTCAGTTGGAATGTGTGAAATGCTATGTTTTTGTTTTTCAGAATTTTAGCAATTGTACTGTACTGTACTGTTTTCGGCGATGTTTAGTTGGGTTTTTACTTATGTGTGCTAATTATTTAACTTGAGCATAATTTTCTTTTTCTTCGAGCATATCAATTAAAGGTTTTAGATTGCTAACACCGTAAACGAATATTGATGGCGATTTTATTTCCTCGGACTCTGTCTGGCAGTCAGAATTAGCGAGTGCTTGATATCAGTTGGATGTACTTGGGGCACTAAGTAACACTCTGTCGTTTTTATCTGCTTAAGGTTGCGTTGGGGGTTAGGGTCCCTAATCCCAACATTACGTTTTGTTTTTCTTGTGTTCTTGTATTTGGTGTTTGCCATTGCTCTTCTAGGTTTGTATTTGTATTTTGAAACTGCTGCGACTGTATTTTCATAGGTACTTGTTGTATTTGTTGCTGTTGATGTATTGGAGTTTGTTGATATACGCATGGATCTGATTGTTGATCAGTAGTCATTGGTGACATGGGGGTTACTGATACTCAAAATTCGACAGGTATTTTTTATAATAAAATTTTATCCTTAATTTGTATAAGTACATTAAATAAATTAGATCCTGTTCATACCAGATATTAAAATAACAAATCAATATTTATATGTATTTATCATTACTGATTTGAAATTAACCAATCCGTCTATAAAATAAACACTATATCCATTCTTCCGTTCTTGGAAAAAGAAAAAAATAATATTTACACCGTAAATGTATAGTTTGAACCAGTCTTGCGTAAAAACTAGTGAAGTTACTATAATCAGGCTAAACTTCTAATATAATGAAAGAATGACCTTGTAATTTCTACTTAGTACGAAAATCTCCATCAAGTTTATATCCTGCCCTTAATTTTCTAAACTGTAGGTGAAGAGATTTATTTATTGGCTCCCCAGTTTAAATTAAAATAGTAAACACAGTATATTGCATCAATTCTCTTCTATTTATGCTGTAAAAGTTACGTTCCGACTTTAAAGAGCACACTCAAGTACAGGGGGAAACAATAAAGATTAACTTGAAATTGATGAAAAAGCTCTGTATGCAGCCGTCCATGTAGCAGCGTAAAATTCCTACTTTGTTTCTAATTCCTTTAGGAGAACTTAACACTATAATTTGATGTTTCATAATTAGTTATATTTTCGGTTTTAATTAGGATTTGTTCCGGCAACAAAGCAGAGAAGTGCATGTTAGAGCTCGAAACAGTGAGAAGAAAAGAGGGTCATTGTTTCTCCTACAATTTACTTACAATGTTTATGCTAGATCCTTTAAAGCAACTTATTTTGTAAGTATTGTAACAATCATTTTGATAAACAAAAGTCCCACGATGGGACCGTCAATTTGTAACCGTTAAATTTTTATAAAAAACAAAAGTACTACACTTGGACGCCAATTTGTAACTGGTTTTACTTTACGAAAAACAAAAGTACTTACAACTATACAACTAGCTATACCCCGGCTCGGCTTAGCTTAAATACCATCAAATAAGAACTCTCTCCTTATTTTAAGATTAAGGTAGGTCATAGGTGAATTGGAGCATCATCAAATTCATAGAAATATGTATATAAGGGCGCCAGCATAATTGATTTAAATTAATAAAAGAGTGGCGTTAATACTCCACAATACGGAGCTCTAGATCTTAAAATGATTGAGTCTCAATTATGCAAGGACAAGATTCCGCACTCTGTTATTACACAACAATAGCACATAGTAAAAAGTAAACAAAAAAATTACACAAATAATATCATTTATTTATTTTACATAAAAAAATCATTTATATAGTAAAAAAACCAATAGAAGATATTCAGTTGTTATTCAAATAATACCTTAACTTGCATTATAATAAGATTACAAAGTTAAAATACTTTAGAAATTTGTACTATGATCGTTATTAGGATTGAAACTAATCAATTTTATTTAAAAAAATCAAATTCAGAATCTCATAAAAATTTACTTATTCTCATATTAAAATTTTTTCTTTACAATTACAATTTTAAAATTTCTATCCAAAAATACAATAATCCACTCTTAAATTTTGACTAAATGAACTGCTTAACGCTTCCACAAAAATAGGATATAAAGAACCCACCTGGTTATTTCTATTAACTTAATTTCGTTTACACACGTTACTTCAAATAACTTGTTGAAAATGACCACCAGATGCACCAGGTTATTGTGAGACTAATTGGAGAAGACTTCCAGTGATTCACTTGTTGAGTTTCAAAATACTAGGGACTGCAAAACTATATTCGCCATTAACATCAAACAAACAAAGGTGAAGCTCGCGGTTTCAGTTGATGCAGGTCTGGAACAATATTTTTGAACTATGGATCGATTTTCTTAAACTAAAATCCGTATCCACTTTTTCCCCGTAAATAAAAAATCATTACTTTCCTAATTCCGAGGGACTTTCAAGATGGATGGCAAAGCGCGGCTTCACAGCTAAAGAGAAGTGTTTAATTTCGTTATCTTCCAAACTTTCAAATAACGATTCAACGTTTTTTATAAATCACAAAATCATTTTATACACTAATTATACGATAATTCACCCATTAAAAGGGAATAAAACTATTAAAACCAAAAGTTTAATCGACCACCAAATACACGTCTACCATCGTCCAAAGAGCATTTTTACTTACTTTACTTTAAGACTTTGACCGTGTTGTAGAAACCGTAGACAGTACCAACGGGTCTCAGGGTGAAATCGTTCCCGCAAGCGTCTGCAATCTTATTGTTTGTTAACGAGTTAGAACGTCAGAGAATATTTATTTCCAAATAGGGATTATTAAAAAATCAATATTTTGTAGTTAAAATACCAAAGCTAAATGGCGTTGCAAATAAAAATTATTAAATTTAATTTATTTTAATATGTAGGGTGTCTCGAAAGAATAACCCAATAACATTTTTATCAATATACAAGGTGTTCTTAAAATAAATAGGCAGAAAAAACTACCTATTACAGTACATAAAAGGTCTTCTATTGTCTTTTCATAGTGGACATATTTTGTATGTTATTTTGTACTTACCCGGAACTTAGCGTTTGATGAACTAAACATGAATTTCTTTAATCTTCAGTTTCTCTCCACTTTTATACCTCTGTATGTGATTTGATATATGCTTTATCTTACTTCAGTCATAGAAGATCCCCAATTCTTACATCATTAAACGTAGTGGTCGAGGTTTTTCCTAAAAGAGTCAACTTTACTTTTCTAGGTATTCGTGAGCGTCAGTAGAGATGCGACTTCCGAAAAAGGATTATCCAATCAATGTCAGTTCTGTATTGAGACTAAACCCTAATTATTTACTAGCCAAATCCGAAATCCAATGTCATTCGATATTTATCTGGCATCTGAAGTTTATATTCAAACTCCGAAATCCGAGTTTTACCTGACATCCATGTTATTTATTTATTTCGACCAACAGAAAAATAAAAGATTTTAGTTAAAGGTCACAAACAAATATCAAGTTATTAACAGAAAAGCACTTAAACTGAATTATCGATTAACGATAAAAGATAAATGTGTTTCTTACTTAAACAGTAAATAGGAAAAAAAATACTTTTTATAGTCCATTCTCAGTTATTGATATATTTCTTCTTGAATCATTACTCAATCTAATGTATGGGAAAACAAATTTGCTCAAACAAAATTGTTGCAGATATTGTGAGGTTTCCTTCAATGACAATCATTTTTTATGTCATGCAAACTGACTTATCTTAATGACAACTTATGACAGTCATAAAAACAAATGGGCCTCGATTTAACTATTCTACTATTTCTTTAAACGTTATGTGCAATTTTTCCCCATAGTTATATGTATCTCCTAATATAATAATAGCCAGTTCCGATGTCCGATGTCAACCGAATAATATCTCGAAAACTGGAAGACTGGAAGCTGAAATTTTACAGGCAAGTGGACCTTACCCCAAAGGGGTGCATGAGTATATTTTTGAAGCTACAAACTTCAAATTTTCACAGATTATACTTGCAACAATTCTGAAGATACTAAAATACAGAGATTACCGGCATTTCATCCAGGGCCGGAGTAAGGCAAGTTTTTTGTAGATCTTTTTGAGAATGATTCTAAAATATTTTTATTCCAAGTAATACGAGAGTGGTTTGATAAGTCAGTGTCTTTTTGAATTTCCCGCGCAGTAAGTTTAAATGCAACACTGCTCCGGTCAATTGCCATCTATGTATAGACTACTGTACAATTTTGAGAAGGCTGCGCTATTTAGTTTGTGTTTGACAGCCATTGAAAGCAAACAACCTCGTGAATTTTAACGAAAATGGAAAAAAGTGAATTTCGTGTGTTGATTAAGCATTATTTCTTGCGTAAAAAAACCATCACCGAAACCAAGGAAAGGCTTGATAAATACTATGGGTACTCTGCACCATCAATTTCAATGGTTAAGAAGTGGTTTACTGAGTTCCGTTGTGGTCGTAACAGCACAAGTGACGCCGAACGTTCAGGTCGCCCAAAAGTCACGCCACGCCAGAAATCGTCGATAAAATCCATAGAATGATATTAGACGATCGGAGAATGAAAGTGCGTGAGGTGGCTGAGGCTGTAGGCATCTCAACTGAGCGGGTACATCACATTTTACATGAATATTTGAACATGAAAAAGCTATCCGCTCGATGGGTTATGCGATTGCTCACACTCGACCATAAGCGCAACCGTTTGACCACTTCAAAGGAGTGTTCAGCCGCAATCCGAACGAGTTTTTGCGGCGTTTCGTTACCGTAGAAGAAACATTGATACATTACACTACACCAGAGACCAAGGAACAATCAAGACAGTGGGTTTCTCCGGATGAACGTGCACCAAAGAAGGCCAAGGTGGGTCTGTCAGCCAACAAGGTCATCGCCACAGTTTTTTGGGATGCACGCGGTGTCATTCACATCGATTACCTTGAAAAGGGTAAAACGATCACCGGCGAATATTATTCAGAGCTTTTGGACAGATTCGATATTGATTTGAAAACAGTGCTGTTCCATCAAGACAATGCACGGGTGCACACGTGTGTAGTCACCATGGCAAAAATCCGTAAATTGGTCTACGAACTGCTACCCCATCCAGCATATTTCCCAGATTTAGCCCCCGTGACTATTTCCTGTTTCCAAACCTGAAGAAATGGCTGGGCGGTAAGAGATTTGGGTAGAAGGAAGAGATCATTACTGAAACAAACGCCTATTTTGAGAGCCTTGAAAAAACCTATTATTTGGAAGGAATAAAAAAATTGGAAAAACGCTAGACTAAATGTATCGAGCTAAAAGGAGACTATGTTGAGAAATAAAACGCTTATTTGCCGAAATAAATATCTTTTATGTCCGATTGCATTATAAAGTAGTGTTTATTGTATTGTTTTGCGGCAGTGAACTGGCTTATTATTGTACTCGTAAAATAAAGTGGTAGTAGTAAAATAAAGTATATAGTAGTAAAATAAAGTATGACAACTGTATATTACATGTCAAATTTTCTTCTGTCAAAAATAGATGTCAAATTTATAAACTCATTTTTTTTATAATTAGCCAATTTTAGGAATCGAACATAAAGCTTTGTATGCAACTCTTACATAATAGGACCTTATAGACTCGCCCTTTTTATAGGCCTTGCTCGCTTCGCTCGCTCGGCCATAAACTGGGCTTGTCTATAATGTCCTACATTATGTACTTGTTACATAAATAGCTATTATTCAAAAAGTCACTGACTTATCAAACTACCCTCGTACTTAGTTTATAATAATTATGTTATAAGAATATAAGATTATAAAAGCGTTATAAAAGATGACACGAGAACGTAAATATGGGAGAAATAACATCAGTGAATAATTCCAACCCATGCTAGCCGGGTCTGGAGCCAGGAGGAAACCGTCCACTGACATCGCTGAACCCCCCCCCCCCCCCGGTGACTACCATGGGCGCTTTCATCGTCTAAAACTCGGCTAGTCTGACCTGCGCCAGTGGTACGTATGCGCACTTGCATCTATCTCGAGCAAACAGAATAATAAGCAAAGAAAATAAGTAAATACAATAAAGATAATAACTTTTCTATTTTGGTTTACTATTAAAAAAAATCTACAAAATTTTTTGAAGAAATTTGAAACTATTTTTGATTTATTTTCACTCAATTTTCCCAGGGTAGGCACTGCCTAACCTGCCTACCTGGACGAGCCGCCACTAGTGACATGACCAGAAGGGGACCGTTGATGTTTCAACGGGTATTATGCTAGTTTATATATAAAACATGGGATTTAGGGAATATACTTTTAGAAATTTGCTTAAAAAGGTTGCACACACAAATGGCTTAGAAACGTAATTCCGGATTTGCTCTAATCAACCCCTAAAGGGGCAAATTTAGATACGGGGGTAAATTATAAAATCCTTTGCAGATTCTGTGATTGTTGAGTTATACCTTTCTTTATTAGCATAAAAGATATGTGTCTTTTTAAAATCTTAAGAAAGTATTTAACGGTTTTTTTAAATTTAAATTTAATCTCTAAATGGGTATGTTTTTAGATATAGGACGTTTCTCCGGTAAATCCATTAACAGTTTCTTATAGGCTTATCCATATCTTTTTAAGAATGAAGCTAAACCACAGAAAAATAATAAAACCGATTTCAAAAAGCAAAGCCAACAGTTATTCTAGTAACACTAAAATTTCAGAAAAAGTAGCTGAAGTAATCCATACAGAGAAACACTAGAGACGATATTAGAAACATTAACTATTTGTTCTAGTCGGAGAGCTAGCGAACACGATCGCTTCACAACTCCGTAATGGATAAAATCTCTTTTATTATGTGTATTCATAGTACACGAGTCGGAAAAGTCTTGTCTGGCAGGACAACCCCTCTGATTTATGGAGGAAGAGATCAAATAGTGTAGTTAAGAAATGTCACATTTGAAACACATATCTATTGGTTTTTCTAATTTTAATATGAATCAAAATACTGAAAAAGAACTATAGCAAACTTGACAGACAAGTATTCCTCTGATTAGTGCCAGATCAACACTTATTAATTAATTATTTAAAGATTTTAAGTATACGTGTAATGTCTGTCTTTTTTACTAAGTATAGATGATGCTTGCAAAATGACAGATCAAGATTCCACTGATTTCATCTTTGAAAAGTTAATAAACTTACGCTATTTTATGTATAACTGGTTGCCTATGTGTGCACAATGCTCTTATACTTGAAATCTTTTAATATGTAATTAATTAATTAGTACATATTTGGTACTAATTAATCAGAGGAATATTTGTCTGACAAGTTTCCTATCGTATTTTTTCACTTTGATTCATATAAAGATTAGAAAAACCATTACATATGAGTGTCAAATGTGACATTTCTTAACTACACTATTTGATCTCTTCCTCCATAAATCAGAGGGGTTTCCCTGCCAGACAAAGTTATTCCTACTCAGATACTATGAATACAGATAATAAAAGGAATTTTATCCATTACGGAGTTGTGAAGCGGTCGTGTTCGCTAGCTCTTAGACTATTCCTCTTTCACAAGTTTTAACTAAACACAAATTAACATAACATTGTCCGTATTACACACACGAACTAGATTAAGATACCCTGAAACGGTAGTTTACTTTCGTTCGATTCTACTTATTTGACGGATCGCGCTGATTGCGGGCATAATTGCCGCGCCTGAAGAACGCAACGTCCCTCAAGACGGACTGCTTGAGTTGGGCACTGACTCTGAAGGAATGCAAATCGTATGATTTTTCTAAACTTAAAAAGTGAGGTGATCGCAAACACCATACTAAGAAAGTATGACGTTATTTCATCCAATCCGAAAATTGCAGAAATTCTTACTAACTAATATTCACATTTTAAAGGTGCTTATAGCAATGAAAAGGAAATCTGAAGCTATAAAAAACTGGCAACTTAAAAAGAATTGTAATCTTTCTGCCTACTTAAATTTCCTATAAATATAAACAAATTAGGGATAAAACAAGAAATATCGAACGTAATACCATCAGCGTAGCGGTTAGACTAATTCACTAGATGATATAAATTAGATTGACGCGTCTGTAATGCTTTATCAAGTACCAAGCACCTATGTCAAGCTACTTCAAAAGAGTTTAATAACATTTAACATATGTTTATGGAATGGTCAACAAAAGTTAAGTCTCATTTGGGCTATCTGTGTTACACACTTGGATCTATTATATTTGACGTATTATTTCACATAGCTTATAAATTGTAAAACTTTTAAATAAAGAAGTGTCATGATAGTACTTGAATACAAGAAAAAAGTCCAAAATAAATTTAAATCACAAGCTGGCTTAATAATTGATCAAATTATGCCAGATTTTGGCAATTTCAATTTTTTCCAGACGAGCAAGTGTCCTTAAATATTACAGACATTGACCAGGTTCTTATTAAAATATTTCATGTACCTAATACTTCAAATCATTTCCAGTTGCCTAAAAACCAACGTTTTAGAATTATATGTGTCGTTGTGTACTTGGTATTATATTATGAGTCCTACAGTATACACAATTGTAATACATGATTATCTAATAGTAGATGAGGCTATTTTACGTATTAGACATCTCTTGCAACAAAGATTTTAAATTCATTTGAGAGAGATTTAGTCAGAAAACGCACAGTACAAGAAATAATAAAGAAAACAGTGCCTTGGCGAGCATATGAGTAAAGGGCAAAAATGAACTTCAAGGTTATCAAATGCTTGAACCAAGAATAGAAATCAGTCTGTGGTGTTAGGGCACCACAAGTTCTAGTTAGAATATAAATTAATTATGTTTGTTTAATTGTATTATATGTTCTTAGTCGACAGAAACGTTCGAATATTTTTGATCATGTTTTCCGGATTTGGCCCCAAAGTGTCCTATGGCAAAATAAGAATGTTCAGTTCTACAATGGCAACTGAAAAAGCCTACTTCCAAATACTGGACTAGATGGAATTTAGTTTAAAGTACTCCGCGGATTGATAAAGTCTCAGTGATATACGAGATGTGGCAATTAAATAACAAATTTTCGTTTAGCGCTTGATGTGGCAACATGGACGTGCCGTCAACTATACCACTCGATTCTACACTCAGTTTACCGTTTATGCTCGAAGTTAGCAGCGTTCCTTGTTTGTGATTTAGAAATTTTTGGATATTGGCACCTCTGCACTGCATGTCGGCAAAATGAGTGACGTGAAAAAAGAACAAAGATGTGTTACGTGAAAAACCGCCCGAAAACCTACGAAGATTGAATCCAGAGACCAAGATGCAGAATTTGGTGGCAGATGGCAGATTTCAGTCCTCCCCCACCAACCATACAGCGCCGATCTTGTTCCGTGCGGCGTTTTCCTATTCACAAAAATGAAGTCTATGCTGAAAGGAAACCGATTTGAGGGATCTTATAGATCACGACATGCAGTGCGGAGATACCAATTTTTAAGAATTTCTAAATTACAAGCGAGGAACGCTGTGAACGTGAAGTCGGCGCCAATGTTGCCACATCGAGAGTAAAATGAAAATTCTCGTTATTGAATTACCACACCTTTGTATATTATGCAGGTTTACACAGCCATCATGTATCACGCGGCTAAATAACTCAGATATTTGTTAGAAAATTTAATTATAGTAAATTAACTGGCTCAGTACTCCATGACAAAATTCTGTTCTGGAACAGAACGGCAATAGTTTCTATAGATTGTATCTTGGTGAAGAGGGATGATTCCTTCATCTGGAACTAAACTACACTATAATGAAAGCCAAGCATGTATGCAAATGGTTCTTTTGTCTAAAGCTAATTGAGCTAATTTATGTATTTAGTTAATTTAGTTACTATCCACCCTACAAATTCAACTCAACGAGAGGATGGAGAAAACAAAGAATAAGTTCACGCAAGTGCATTTTACAAGAAAATGTTTGTTGCCGTGAGCAATGTTTAATGTGTACTAGTGCGGGGCAATCGGCAATCGACTATGCGGGCGCTTAGTTCTCAAAGATGTGAAACGATGCTTATTTAACAGCAGGCCATGGAGAAATCTTTGTGGTGGATATGTTCTATGTTTTGAACTTAAGATATTTTAAAAGATTTTGTTGAATGTATTCAATTGATACGAATCGGTACAACGGATACATTCTGTAGACTATAAATCTTGGAAGCGTATTCTACTTTAAGGCAGGCTTAAACGTAGGTCGCAATATTCTCAGTGCATCTGTATCTTTGAGATCTTGAGTACTACCTATAGGAAAAGTTATATGTTTGCAAAGAATTCACTGTTACTGATTGACTCGATATGATAGTTTTTTTTATTAAATAGTACACCAAGATCACGAAAAATAGTAAGTCTAGATAATATGTTATTATCAATTTTATAACTATATTCAGTTGATAATAAATTTCTGGAAAATTATGTCACTTAACTTACTGATGTTGAGATGTATGTTACGATTGGGCCATTACAAGAGGAATTTGTTAAGAAGTCGTTAATAGAAATATTAAAAAGTAAGAGGCCTAAAACGGATCCCTGTGGAACTCCAGTATTCGACAAATTTATGACCATACGTGCAACATACTGGCGGTTAAGCAAATAAATTTTGAAGTCTATTAGATTGTCTGTAAAGCTAAATCTTTGAAGGTTTGAGATTAATATTGCATCATGTAATGGGTCTGTAATTCTCAATTCGACCTATTATCTTTTTTTGAAAATAGAATAAACTTTTGATTGCTTCCATATGAGTGGGATAGTATTTGTTTGAATGTTCCGATTAATCCTCTTATCCCATTATCAATTCTGCTCTTCACAAATACACACAAAATTGAATCATTATTGTTTCTTCTTTGCAGATGGTGGGCGGTTTATTGTGGCGTTATGTAACAACCATGGTACTGGTACAAGCGACAGCTTTCAACATGCTCCTACCTCCTCCTGTGTGTCCTCCAGAGTGCATATGTTTATCCCAAACTCAGGTAGGTAATTGATGATTAAGCTTGCAGTAAACATTTGCTCTTTTCAAAAATGCAAATCATTGCCTTTTTATAAGCAAAATTCTCAGGCAACATTGAATATCGGTTATAAAACGCATGAACGACATATCGAAGAGTGCACGAATTTATTTTGTTTTCTTAGCATCGCATTCAACTTTTCATTCAAATACTGAAATACCAACAGCTAAAATGGAAATTATTATTTTCGCACGTCAACAATGAAAACCCTATTTTCTCTTGTCTGGGCGACCAAACAAGGTTATTATTTAGTTTTTATTTTCGGTCGTTCGTCAAAATTACTAATAAAAAGGAGGAAATAAGTAATAATATAAAAGTTAAGAAAAAACTGGTCGCATGGTCTAAAGAAATGTAATAGCGTGCAAAGCTAAATTTTCAATTCAAGTAATGCTTTAGGGGAAAAACGTGCAGAAAAATATATCCATTATCAGAGTATGCAAATGTTTTTGCTAACTTATATTGCTGGATATGTAAGTTGTGAAACTTTTAAGACTTCTCGGAAATTCTGGGATTTCTTTTATTTTTGTCTCGGACGTGCTTATAATTTTTATCGCACTTTATGTATTCGATTTAAGTATTTATTTTGCTTCTTGTTACTGAATTATTAGTATTATAATATGTAAACTACACTACATTGTAAAGCCATAATGAAGTTTATTACTTTCTGGTATATCATACACAAAATACACGCTTTGTAGACTATATTACTCATTATTAAACTATAGACCATACTTAATTACTAATCTATATTACAACTAATGGACCTCTGCAGGAAATTAAGAAATTTAATTACTGAATAGTGCAGCACTAATACATTTTTAACTCTACTAGGTGGTTAATGAATTAACTTTTTGAAACGTTCGGTTAATATTTACCATTTTTGTTTAAAATTCTTCAAGTTACTATAAATTACCTTTAGGTGTTTCAATTAACAGTAAATTTAATTAACTTTTGTAATAAACTTCAGATTCCCTTTTTTTCTAAATATCTTATTTAATTTTGAAATACTTTTCAAAACAGGTTTAATAAGCTTGATTCATAAATATATTATGTAAACACTCATTGAACTTTAAGATTACGTAATAAGTTTAACGCAATATAAAACTACAGAAAAAACCTTAAGGATAACATATCCATGAAAATTTATCTCAAGGCGACATTAGATTATTTTGGTCGTGAGGCAAAAATTAACAAAATTAACTGACTATAAATTGAAAATAGAATACATACATTTAAATGTAAAATAGCTGAATTCATTATCACTCTAATAGTCCTTTTCTATGCAGGTTCCGATTAAATAGAAGGCAAAAATACTTTCCTGCCTTTTGCTTAGTTGAGCCAGTCCTTTCCTTTGATTTGTCATAATTATTTTTTCAAACCATTGACAGAGTATTTAACTTTTACTAAGGAAAATAAATAGAGATTTAATCACTTATACTTTATTTTCTAATTAAGACGTAGGTTTACTCTTAATAATAAATACTCTTAATAAAAAAATAATAAATAAAAGTGGTAGAGATCCTACCTCTCCTTCAGTGGGACAGGGGTTCAAACCTCGGTTGCGACTGAATTTAAAAAATGTACTACAATCGTGTTTCAGCTTCTTAGGATAAGGTATGAAAGTTGTATGAATAATAAAGTATGGGCTAATAATAAAGTATGAAAGCTCCATTTCCTCCATTGCACTCCCATAAGAGTTTGCGTGGAACCCCAACACTGCAAAATGCGATAAAAGGGGAATGGATTATGTATTTATGTATGTATAAAAATAATAATGACAAAATTAAATAACTTACATTCATTTATAACTAGAAAATTTGATTAATTCTTTCAAAAGTAACGGCTTTTAAACAAAGATTTTTGCATTTTGTAAAATTTACAAAATTTTGAAACTTATAATAAGAACCATAATAAAATATTCCATCTTACTATTAATATAGCAAAATATTTTAAATAAATCTTGCATGACAAAGCCAGTCATGACTATTAACGTAATTATTATCTAAGGGTACAATTTTATTATAATTATGTTTAAGTAATTATTAATAATGTGTAAATAGTACAAAATAATACAAAATTATTCTTTATCTTTAAATGAGAACGCTTCCTTTATGGAGTAGGTAGGTAAGTACTTATTCATACATAAGTAATTATATTAATATTTATAATCGAACGGTTGAAGTTTTCAAACATCACTAACGATTCTTCAAAACAATATTAAAAGCAAATGATTTAATTAGCAGTATAGAGGTAGTATAAGACATACAGATATTTAAAGGGGTCGATTTTCCCTGGGTGTAATTATAGTCCGACCCCTATAATACGTGACCGCTTTATAGTAAAAATCGTTTTAAATGAAAAATCTATTTATTTATTTTTAATTCGGATTAATTACTACATATTTTAATGGAAAATAATATGCTTAAAACGAAACAGATAACGATAAACGATTAACATAGCGCTCGGTAAACAATAATTCAACAGTTTTTGTAAATGATTATTATCTATATACGTATTTAAAACACAAGGCTAATTTTTGTTCACCTTCGTTTGAGAGTTCCATTGGGCCGATTTACTTGATTCTTATTTTATATTGAGTATTTCGCCTTGTAGATTGGCCAACACTACTTAATTTATATATATTTATAATTTTTATATTATTAAATGCAAAAATTAAAAAATTCATTTTAAGGCGTTCGAGAAAAGCCATCCACTTGGAGCACCATATAAGATTCCAACGTGTTAACTATTCGAATTGCGCTTATAAACAAACTACTTCTATCAGTATCACTAGTTTCTAGGGGTTTAAGCCGTCGATATGTGCTGCAGGCATTTCCAGCAGTTGTAGTTTTATATTTCAGTGTTTTAATACTCAGAAAAACAATAGATCTTAAAATAGTAGACAAAAATCAATTCAAAATAAAAAAAAAGATAGTTATTATTTCTGTATTAATGCACCGACATTTTATCACATGTGTTCCACGATGTGTCAACATATATTGATAAAAGAAATGATTTGGGAAGTCAAAACTGGTAAGTTTGATTTTAAATGATCAAATGTTCGTGGATCCGAGTCCCACTTGGGGCGGTGGAATGTTTCTAATTGGGAAATTTAGCCACTTGTGTGTACTTGTGTTTCAGGTTAGATGGGGGACATATGACCATTAATTGTTGGTTCCCTCGTAGAGTAGGCGACATAAAAAAAGACTAAAAAAAATTAAAAATATGCATTTTATTTATTTAAAATTTAAATATTTAAATTAATCAATAATACTATTATTAAATAATACTACTAAGTTTAAGTAGCAAATTATAATGTTACAACAAGACCCATGTGCATGATAAAATTTGATCCATAGTGGACTACTAGGCAATTTTGTAAACAAACTAATTAAACATAGTCTAAATTGTATTATGGTACTTGGTTAATAAGTAATTTTATAGCTTACATGTGTAAGTATTCAACAACATAATTGAAATGAAAATAAAATAAACTGAAGCAATAGTAAATTTTACTTCGTAGGCGCCAAAACGCAATTTTTTCTTATTTTTCTTGCAACTTGCCTATTCTTGCCAAACAAACGCAATAAAACCTTCTTTAGAATGTCTATTATAACATCTACGAATGACTACTAAGGGGCCACAGCTTTACTACATATGAGTATGATGATAACTATGGCACCCCATGAATTTGCAACAAAATCTATTAGCTTTATATTGTAAACATAGTATTTATTAATATTTATTGTAATTAAACAATTTTGGTTTGAAACAATACTTTTAACTTGCATAAAAACGTACAATAATGGATTACTTGACTGCCGATTTAAAAAATATATATTTTATAAATCAGATGTTTTTGAAATACTAATAGACGTGTCCGAAGACTTTTTTAAACAAGATCGATAGATTTCATTCTGATCACTTCTTAATTTCTACATTAAATAATTCCAAATGCCAGAAATAACTATAGCATATGTCGGCGGTTGCAGCCCCTAGAGTCTAGGCTTTGGTATACTACTATACTACTTCTACAGTAGTATATGGCTATACTACTTCTACAAGGCCGATTTGCTAATCATTTTCTATAGGCTTTAACTTTATTTTTATTAGATTTTTAAAACCATAAATTTAAAAGACTTTATACATATTTAAGACACAAAGCTTATTTTGGTTACGCTTCGTGTGAGAGTTCTACTGTGCCCATCTACGTAATTGCATGTTAAAGGTTTTACGCTGTAAGTGGGAGGGTAAGCCAGAGAGGTAGATATGTCGTGAGAAAGGAGGGTAAGCTGTGAGAGGGGAGTACTAGGCAATGCTAGGCTTAGCATTTTCAACTGGTTATGTTTGGTTGTATTTATTTAAATAATCATTCATGAAAATGCGAAGGATTGTAATTACACAACGGACGTTGTATATAAGAAATCCTTCAATCAATTAACCCTTTGACCGTCTAGTGTTTCCAAATTCATAATAAACAACTCTGGCATCCTGACCATCCGTGCTAGAACAGTGGTACTTGGAAATACATGACTATTATTATTATAATATCGATGATCTAGTATTTGTTACATTGATATATACTTTTTTGCTAGTAATTTAATACGACCCCAATTGAAATGGAATTAAAATAAGAAGTATAAGATTTATAAGAAAATTGAGGAAATTTTACTTACATAATTTAAGACTTCATTCATTATTTCCTAATGGGTTTTTAAGAGGGGGAATTCGTTTAAATAATGAAGAAGTTAAGAGTTACTTACATTCAGTTTTAAAAGTATACGAAATACGAATCGGAATAAGCAAGGGGTGAAACACGAGTTCATTGTATTTGGACTAGTCTCTAGTAGAGTGTGACTTGTGAATATTATACAACAGAGGTATTTATACGATACTTCGTTTAACAACAACCTTATACGGTTGCAAATCAATACAAATATTATTATACAAAAACTACAAATACAACTATCGATAGAAGATTACAAAAATACCAACCCTTTGTGAAGTGTATGCGATTATTTTGTAAATATACAGGGTGTAATTAATATAATCAGAAACCTTGTAATGGGAGAGTAGCTGTAAGGATTTAGAAGTATTTTACTTATAACATATGGTCGCATCCTGCTTTTTGCGCATTTTAATTCCATTGTACTCACATTACCTTAGAAATACGAAACAAACAAAAAATTGCGAAATTCAAAACTATAACATATAGAACATATAAAACATTTATATTTACTTAACACGGATCAACAAACAGTTTTAGTAAAACGTCTTAAGCTGGATTTGTTAATTATGTATTCAAGAATATCATTCTAATTAGGCGTTAGCCTGTTTTGAAAATAAATAAATAAATATTTGTTTTATAAATATATATATATATTTTCTGATATATTTTGATTCAATCCTACCCTTCTTCTAGGATAACAGTTTTGAAGTTGACCCTTGTTAGAATGTTGTGCTTTCTAACCATAGAATGAAACTCGTTTTATTTGGTGTATATCAGAAGACTGACCTAGTACTTAGTACTCAGAAAAACTGTATAGCAAAAATCCTCAGATAATATAGACTGTGTTTGGGATCATTATCTTTCGGCAGTAGGTAGCGTAATTTCATATGCAAAATGTTCAAATAAGCATATTCATCCATGGTACCCCCAATAAAAGTAGTTTCCAACATTATTTGCAGCCATGCACCCCCACAGCATCACTCATGTTAGATTAGGGGGTCGAAGGTTTTTACATTTAGTTTGTCATTTGGTCATTGCCACATGCTTTCACCGAATCGAAGCTTCGATTTTGATTTGGTATTCGGGCAATTTAAAAAAAAAAGATTTGTTAAGGCCAAAGGGATTTTTTTTAATTTTAATTTTTTTTGCTTATTTAGTATTTTTAATGTATTGTTAGTACAATGGAAGTACTTAAAATTAAAAATGAGATTTTCTCGAAAACTAGATGGAAGGGGCAACATGTTGATAAGGAAAATATGTTCTAAATCATTACAGCTACCCCCCACTACGAGGTTTCTAGTTATATTAATTACATCCTGTATGAAAAGGAAACGGAGTTACATCTGGAATGCAATTGCCTGTCGATTTACATCAACAACCTTCCAGATCCAGGGAAGATCGAGTGAGAATTGTTTAGTGATTTGATTTTAAGCAGAAATAAAATAACTGAAATCATAAGAAGTGAACATACATCAGAAAAGTTAACTTTCGCTCAAAATCAATACTAAAAGCAAATGGACATTAAGAAATCGTTAAAATCATACAATCATCGTTATTCATCTTTTAAAGCACCTTGAAGATACCAAGAAAGTAACAGACGTTTGGATTGCATCAAGACGTTCCAACAATGTTTTCCAGAATAGCACTAGCACTAATAACTTCGTTAATATTCTTTACTTGGATTTCAAAGGTATTACCTCTTCTATCATCAGGTGATGAAAGTAAAAGCAAAATGTTACCTACCTAAACCAGATATTAAAGTGGCGGAAGTAATGCAAAGGCCAAGATACACGCTTATTTGTTAGAACAATGGTAACCATTTTTGCATAAGAAAGTGGGGATTTAATGGAGCGTCCAGCCAAAGCATCTATAAACAAAAATTCAAGAAATACCATTATTTATCACTTTTTTCTTGTTTTCATGATAGTCCCAATTAAACTTCAGACAGCAGATAAAAAAATAAATATTTACCACAACTTTCGTAACTCATTATTGTGGACTTACAAAATTACAAAGAATATTGCTCAGTAATGCCAGAAGAAATTAACAACTTCCTGTCCACACACTGTAAAGATGCTTGTGTTAGAATTAGTTAATCATGAGATTGTAATGACAATGATTAAACGTAAAGTGAGCACAATAATCTCAGACACACTTTTCCATGAACTTGAGGGAACTTCTTGAACTTATGGTGAATTTAGTAAAGCAAGGTGTAAGAAGTACCAATGATAGTATTACAATCAGAATATTTTTTAAACAATACCAAACATATGATACTACTATAGTTAACTGATTGGATAAAGATGTTTTGACGTTGTCTTCCAGACAATTTATTTCTTCTAATAGAAAACTTATTTACAAAACTAAAACATTATCTAGCAGACCTTTATGTTTCCTTATACCATTGTCATTATTTAACGTCAAGGGCATACACCTTGCTAATGCATACCAATAAAAAAAACTATTGAAGAAAGCTTCCGCGACTTGTAACAAGGACCTTAGAAAATATAGAGAAATTTATTTCAGATAACGATGAGGTTGAACACAGAATAACTAAGATCGTTATTCCTTTTCTACGACCAAGATATATCAGATAGAAAAAAAATTATGTTTGGGGAAGTTTTGGAATTACTTCTAGAAAATTCCCAAGAAGAAAATGAATCTACTGATTCTGAGTATCTTCTTCGAAAATATTCCCAAGAAGAAAGTGAATCAAGCGGCTAAGAACGATATTATTTTTCTATAGAAAGATTAAAAAATATTTTTTAAAAATGTCAATGTCTACCTTTTTTTATTTTGGAACACTGAATGTCTTCGCTTTAACTAGCATCTACAAGTTTTGCGATAAAATGTGATTTTCTTGTGAAGTTTCACAATTTTATTTAAGTCAGAATTTAAAAAATCTCTTACCTAGCCCAAGATTCGGCTGTTGCAAAAGTGAAGTACTGCCCCTGAACCTATTCCATGAAAACTTTTATGAAATCCTGTTATGGGGTTCCGTCGCACCCCACCCCCAACCCATCAAAGTTTTTGAGTGCTCTGTTCGAACGCCAACTCGGTGTAAGGCAACTCGCCAATATAATTTAATGAAACTTGGCATGGAATCGGTGCAGAGGCATTACTTCACCATAACAACCAGAAACAATAATCTGGTGTACTCAAAGAAATTTTCGGGGGGCACAGTCCTTTCATTTAAAATGTAAAAAAATTAACACTACAAAAAATATATAATTTATAAAAAACTTGAACAGATATACCAGTGTTCTTTTTCGACGAGTGGTTCTATTCCAGTTTGTTATACAGCGGTTACTGACCCAATGCGACCGAAAGATTTACCAAGCGCCAGAAAATTGGAATGAGAGAAGAGTGAGTAAATATTCAGACTTTGTTAGGAAAATGGCCAGAGCGTTAATGAGCTGGTTCTCTTTTGATGAAATCATACTCGTTAAACTTTCAGTGGCCATAGAGGTAAAAGGATTAACGTACATTAGTGATTTAAATTTATTATTAACCTACTCATTAACTCCTATGCCAGCCTATATAAGACGATTTGTAACGATGGTTTTGTAAGACATTAGGGTGCTTGAGATTCCCCAGGTCACCTCGGTTATCCGAGTCTGAAAGATCAAACCTGTGACAGCATCTTCGGAATATTATGTCGATCATAGGTGTGAAACAAAATGAAACAAATTCTTAGTCAAATAGTTAGTCAGTTACAGAGTTGGTTAGTAATCGGTTACCGAGTAAGTTCGATTACTAATCGGAAAACATTTTCATTCCACTAATTATTATTCCATTACTCTTTAAGGTAATCGAATTAGTTTTCGGTAATGGGATATTTCTGTTAATTTGGTTAATTTCGGTAATTGAGTTTTTTGTTTGGGGTAATCGGATTACTTTCCGGTAATCGGACTATTTTTTGACAACTGAATTTTTTTGGTAATCAAATTACTTTAGGGAATCGGTTTACTTTTGAATATTTGAATTAGTTTTTGATAATTACTCGATGGTAGTTTCCGACGATATTCCGCAATTGAACTACTTGTTCATAATGTAAGTACTAACAACTACTGTAGTTTTAAATCTATAATTACTTGGGAGATCACTTGCCGATTAATCGAAATCCATAGGTCACTTAAAAGACTTTCTGTGTATGCATCTCTTGAGACAGCCGTTATCAAAGTGTGTTATTCAATTATGTGTTTTTTTATCATCTTTAGTCATTGCTGTATGCAGTTGCTAACCATTTCATCTGGTAGTGACTAAAGTCCTTAGTCACATTTCTAAGTATTTTAAAAAATTAGCTATCTTAAGCATTGCAGAGGCTATCTTCCGTTTGGAGTCACCAAAGTAGGTTTAGTCTCAGGATAGTCTCTATCTCAGAAACACGGAGGAATGATGAATATGGTTAAAGTATTGCCTAGCTCGATCGATTTCAAGAATCACATTACATTGCTTACTAATCTACAACTTACTTAAATTAACTAGAACTCAAACTTCAACAAGTTTTGAGAATATTGAGTAATCTCGAACTGTAGTTGATAACAGATCGTTTTGAAGTGGATTGTGATGTCATTATTATATGCGTGGCGTACTCAGCATGCCTCTAAAAGTATAAAAGGCACCAAATTAGTGACTTCACCTCGACGCAACCGATTTTCTCAGAATCTTAGACAAATATTTTTGATATCTTTTACGTGTAGGTTCTTTAAACATAAAAATTCTAAATTCTTGAAAGGTATACTCACTGTCTGTGTTTTGAACATATAATAATTTTCAAGAAGTCGTCAAATTAATGATATATCAAAACGGTTTCAATATTTTAAAACCAACTTTTAACCAATTACGAACTTGGTCAATATCATTCGATGTTTTCTGGCAATCAGTAGTAATAGTTTCGAAGTAATATTTATATAATCAATTTATGTAGTTATGTTATCAATTACATATTTAATTACATATTTCTGTCGACAGATTAGAGTATTTAAAAGAAAATATTGTCGATGCCTGTCGTGCCAGATTAATAGCCTTCTAACTGCTGATCTGATTCTGACAACTAACTGTTGTCAATTGACTATTATTCGTTGATCCTTGTCAATTAACCATTCAGTATTTACTCGATATTTCTTATGGGCCATTTCCGACTATATACTATTGGATATTGACTGTTGTCTGTCGGCTATTAACTATTCACTACCGATACTCATTAGTTATCTATTGGCAATTGGTCGACTATTGACTCTTGCGTGTGCAGTGTTAATTTTATCATTAACCATCCTATTGACTGTCGCTATTAGTTATTGGTTATCTGTTACATATCGACTGATCATTATAAGCTGTAGATTATCGATTGGCAGTTACTACATTCTATTGGCCATCCACTATTATTGGTTATCTACTGAGCTATCGACCACTGTTTTTTGATTACTGGACTATTTACCACTATCTATTGAACAGTGATTCTAGTACTAACTACCCAAGCAGCAACTATGTAGCAGTAACTGAGAGCGGGACTTTGATTGAGTAGTTGTTACGTAACTACAACTAAATTTATGACTTTATAGGTTTAATTACTTCAGTTTGGAATATTTTAGAAACTATGTAGATGTTTCTTCTATTTACTTATTCAAACTATATAATTCCATTAGTTCTTAGTAACTTTTAAAGTATGTGGAATGGTATTTCCACTTAGTATAATTACTTTAAAGTCGTTGCAACTTCAAAGTAGTATTATGAGTGTAGCAGTAACTTGCCCGAAGCAGCTTTAAAGTTTTTAAAACTTTAGAGTAGTACTGAAAGTTCTTGCCACCTGCCTGAAACCAGTACTTAACCCTTTTAAAGTAACCGAACCTTACAGTAGTATTGAAAGTCAAACTTACGTTTTTGCCTACCCAGGAGAATCACTTTAAAGTGATTTTTCGTAAACTAGTCCATCTCCATATTTACTTGTAAAATATTAGAGGCCATTAATCAATTTATCAATTTGCAATTTTTTATGATTGTTAATGGATGTTTTACTATATAACCTTCAATAAAAATAAGAAATTGTTGCCAAATTGTGCCTTAAGAATAATATAAACATGGTTTTCATCATGTGTACCAACTTATAAGTATTTTTGTGATATTTTATTAGAGACATTTTTTATTAAAAAATGTATTTAAAGAATACATTGTTATTTTTCGATCTATCATTAGTGGCAAAAACTTAATAGTTCCACCGGTAGTTGCTGGTACGTAGCGATGACTAAAAATGCTGCTTGGGTACTAACTATTTAATAACAACTGGCTATTGACTCTTGACTATTTACTATTCAAGACTGACCATCGAATTTTGAACGTTGATTACATTATTAATCTATCGACATGTGGTTGTCGTTTTTATGTTAATGATAACTTATATAAATATTAACATTTAAACGTGTACGTTTTTTCTAATAGGCAGTTTTTGGTTAACAATTTTTAGTCGTTCAATTAGTTTTACAAATACTACACGAGATTGTTGCGTTGCATTTCGAACCTTGCGAAACCTTGTACTATTTAGCTCAACTATCAACTATCAGCTATCTACTTCCTGTTAACAATTGGCTGTCCTATTCTGACTATTGCCAATAGAATTTAGGCTATTACTAAATAGTAATTCGTGAATGTCTACTATTAAACATTGACTATTGTTTTTTTGAATATTCATTATTTATCACCAACTATTGAAGATTGAATTCGAATTAAGATTGTCAACTATCGACTATTACCTATCGATCATCGGCTTTCACCTAATGCCAATTAATTAGTAATACCGGCTATTGACGAATAACTATTACATATTGACGCCCATTATTTCGTATAATACTACCTGCCTTGTAGTCTCTATCTGTAGGAAAGCAGGATGAGTAGTGGACTGAAAAAGTGCCCTATGGTCACTCTAGGCAAATTCAATCAGAGCGCCAGATATTATTAATACAATTGAATTGATAGCTGTCGAGTTTTTCTTTTAGTTTGTGCTGAGTTTGTTAAATAACTATTATTCTAAAATGCTTTTTCACGAACTTAAATTTCTAAAATTCTCCCGTGGACTCCTTTGATGAAGATTGCCGCCCGGGTCCGATACTGTGTCTTGTTAGCTGGATTATGCTCATTCTATTTATAAAGGAATTCATCCAAACGAACCCAAAATGTATGACGCGATGGATTTTGATAAGACCTGCTATATACTGGTTTTCCCGGTCAGTATTTATAACTTTTATAATTAATGTGCTCTCTCTTAGCCTGTTTATACTTAGTGCATTTCATAATACTAAACAGCCTAAAAGTAGCAAAAATATTTCTTCATAGTGAAAAACTTCCGAACATTCTGGCTGCGACAGTAACATTTGAAGCTCTATGTAGCTGGATATATACAGAATACGTAATATATCTTATCATCACAAGGGAAAAGGGAAGTTCTACCCGGAGTAAATTTGCGTAAAACGGTTTATTTTTTATTTCAAATCACGTAACGGTACTAAATATATATTCTTATGCTTTGATATTGTGTTTGCTAACTTCTGCTTAATTACTGATAAAACAGCAAATATAAAAAAATAGCGTAAAATAAAATACAGAGACTATTAGTATGAAAATTTCCCCGTCATTGCATAGAAATTATGAACACATGAATCAAAAACTTTTACCAAAGAGCTCTCTGGAATTTAAATTGAATGTGTAAAACCTAGAGTATAAAACTGGAAATTCAATTTACTTTTAAGTCTGAATTTGAATTTTATCATTGATAATAATTGACCATCAAAATATCGGACTGTAAAACTGACATTTAGTATTTTGAATTTGAAATATGAACCTTTGAATTCGATTTTTTTTATTATTAATGTTAAACTTTATTAGCAATCAAAATATATTACATTCTATAAGTTAATGTTTTGTAAGAATATTAATTGGGTTTTGAACTTGGTTGGCGAGGGCTCCCATCAGTGTCCTTCCATGTTTAATTTGTCAGATCCCTTGGTCGGTTCATCTGAAGCCGCCTAGTTGGTGGATCTGTTGTCAGCGGTTCCAGGATTTCATTTGGATGATTTTCCAGTATGTTATGATGTTTAATAGCGTATTGTTTGATAACATCTTGCACAAAAGTGATGTTAAGGTCCGCATGTGGGCTACGATTCTACACATACCATGGTGCATTTGACAGATGTCTGCAACTGATCCCGTTTCTTTAAATTTTTTCACAAGTTTTTTCAATCCACTTTGGCTCACATTAATTCCAGGATATTTTTCTTCGAATTCTTCAATTACGTATCGGTATGATACGTCGCCACGTCCGTAACATTGAATTAAGAAAATTCTTTGCTGGAGATCTAACATTCTGACTTATTTTTGACAAAACCGACGTTTCAAAATTAATCATGTTTCTAGGCAATTTTTAGTTCGGAATACTAGATGGATCACAGATAGTTTGGACTTAGACAAAACTTTGATCCCATTAAAAAGAAAAAGAGCTCCCAATTAAAGCAAATCAACTAAGATTTGCAATTTTTTAACTTTTCTTGTAATTTATAATAAGCAAAAGCTTTTTAGACCATAAATATCTAGTTCCGAATATTTTTGTGGAAAAAATCACCTTATGGGCACCCCATCCAGGGACACACTGTATGTCATCCATATGTCCAAATTGCGCGGATTATACTTTTGTACAGCAAGATTTTATTCTCTAGCAGTAAGAGGGATTTCTTACCGATAAGCCAGTATAGCTCCTTTAATTTGAGATCAATTTGTTTACACTTTTTATTACGAAGCTGGTTTCATAATTAAGGTAAACGGCAGACAGATGGCGACACAAATTCCAAAAACAAATGATAGTGTCAATCTTTAAAAGCTTATATGTGAATTTTTATTTCAATACTCTTGCTAGTTTTTGTCTGGCAGTTTGTTAAAGAAAGTGTTATCGGTGCTTTTTATCATTATGAAAAAAAAAGGAGATTCCTGCGGAGATAAAATTCTTCGTTTTGGAAGGTAAAAAGACTAAGGAGATTAAAGGCCGATTGGATGCAGTGCTTGGGGAGTCTTCTCGGTCATTTAAGACTGTGCACACATGGGTGGCCGAATTCAAGCGTACTAGAACCAGGTAAAGACGTGCCTCGCAGGGGACGTCCAAATGAAATGACGACCTCAGAAATGGCCGATAAAATCCACAAGATCGTACTGGAGGATCGCAGGCTCAAGGTGCGTCAGATAGCAGACATGGTGGGCATCTCAACTGAACGCGTGCATAACATCTTGCACAAGAATTTAGAAATAAAAAAGCTCTGTGCGCGGTGGATGCCATGATTACTCACGTTGGAACAGAAACAACGTCGAAAGGATGCTTCAAATGAGTGTTTCAAAATCGTTTCAAGCCCAATACCAAGGAATTCTTCCGTCGGTTCATAACA
The DNA here is from genome assembly GCA_929113105.1 of Agrypnus murinus. Lineage (NCBI taxonomy): Eukaryota > Metazoa > Arthropoda > Insecta > Coleoptera > Elateridae > Agrypnus > Agrypnus murinus. The sequence goes on along the minus strand of OV816029.1, from coordinate 67,380,194 downwards.
GTCGATGAAACTTGGGTTCATCATTATATTCCTGAGAGCAAGCAGTAGTCGAAACAATGGATTGAGAAGGGAAAAACAGCAGAGGCTGGCAAAGTGATGGCGACTGTCTTTTGGGACGCGCGAGGAATAATATTAATCGATTGCCTTGAGAAAGGAAATACCATCAATGGCGAGTATTATGCTAGCTCATTGCAGCGACTTAATGAAGAAATCAAAAAGGGACGGCCACATTTGACAAAGAACAAGCTGTTGTTCCATCAGGACAACGCACCAGCTCACACCAGTGTGATTGCGATGGCAAAAGTTCACGAGTTGGGATTCGAATTGTTGTCACATCTACCTTACTCGTCAGCTCTAGCCCCATCTGACTTTCACCTATTTTCAAATCTAAAAAAATGACTTGGCGGAAGAAAATTTTCAACCGATAATGGAGTTATCGACGCTGTAAATCTATATTTTGTAGAGTTTGACAAAGGCTTTTATAAAAATGGCATAATCGCTCTGGAACATCGATCGACCAAGTGTGTCGTGCTAAATGGGGACTACGTTGAAAAATAGTCGAGATGAAGTATTTCACGTCATTTGATTGTGGAGCAGGAGTATTATTAACGGAAACTGGTAAACACGTTGTACGTTTTGTTGTGAATGTTTTAAGTGATGATTTGCTTTCATTAATCTTTATTCTCCACTTGTGTAGCTCAATTTGGTTTAGGTGAGCTTGAAGCATTTCCGATGCTGTATTCGGATCACCGTTGCAAACAAGAATAGCTGTATCGTTGGCGAAGGTGCTTACCATCGTATCATTAAATATTGGAAGTTTAGAAGTGAAGAGTGCTTGTCTCTTGTACCATTAGTATTTTCATTATTTCATGTGGGATATTGGGACTGTTGATATTAGTATTGATAGTCCGCGAGGGCACTTCAACATTCTGTTTGTATAGTAGTTATGCATCGATTTGTAGCTTGTACAATGTTATCTGTTGTTTTCAGATTTATATTTGTGTTTAAATTATGTTCAACATGTTGAAATAAGTCCCAGTTGGTTTTTTATCTCTGAGTATGATAATGGGTTCTTTGTAAGTAATTATGGTGCTTATAGTGAGTGATCAGACATAATGCCATAGTTAGGTATAATATTAATATAGTAAGTTTCGAGTCCTTTGGTGATGGTGAAAAAGTCTAGTAGGTCAGGGGTTTTGTTTGGGTTAGAGGGCCAATATGTTGGAGTACCCGTAGAGAGATAGTTATAATTGTTATCTATTAGTATTTTAGGCCAAATCTCTGCCTTTCGTTGTTTGAAGTGAAAGTCTTTTCCAACTATGAATTTATGTTCTAAGGAATCAAAAAATGGTTGTCAAGTAATTTGTTTTGTGAAGTTGTGTCTGGAGAGGCAGTAGATGGCTGACATACATTTGAGTCGGCAACTTTTTAACTTGGATGACTGCAGCTTGTAGGAAATCAGATTGATATGCAGGTAATTCATGATGTGCAATTGAATTTCGAATAATCATTGCTGAGCGACCATGTGCAGTTCCGTCGGCGTGTTAAGTGTGTTAAATATTGTAATGAGGTGTTTTTATATAGGATATATCATTGCTAATAATTTGCTAATGACTGTAATTAGCATGTTTAAAATCATGCTTTGTTGAAGAAGCTGGTTGAACATTTTTTTTAAATTATCAAGGAATTATCAACTGAGCGTTGATTTAAGGAATACGCATAGGATATGTTTGAATGGAACCTTTGTAATAATTAGCTGGGAGTTTGCAATTTCGGATAAAAATTTACAATTAAAAAAAATTCTAATATTCAATTCGAACTTTAGATTATGGAGTTAAAAATTTAGATTATTATTTATCGTATAGCGATCTACATAGCGCTTATTAACTAATTATAAAAGATATGTAAATATAAGTATATGTGTGTTTACAACATATAGTCAACCTATTACTAATATTGTAAATGGTTAAAATTTATTAAGATATTAAAGCTATTAAAGTTTAAAATTTATTATTATTGTAATTCCTTATCTAAGTATGTTCCTTATCTAAGTATGTATGTAGGTTTTATTCCTTATCCTAGATCTAAGTCCAGGTCGGTCAGCCATTTCATAGCTTCAGGTGTTGCCTTTATAAATTCATCCCAGTTCCCTTGGTATTTACGGAGGGGGCAGTCTTGTACTATGTGGGCTACCGTTTGTTCTGGAGCTCCGCAGTCGCAATAGGGTAAGTCGGATATTTTCCATTTGTGGAGCATCGAGTTGCATCTACCATGGCCGGTTCTGATGCGGTTAATCGGCACCATATTTTTCTGGGCAGCTGCATTCCTGGTAGAGTGGTAGTTGGATCTTGAAGACCATTTTAGTTGAAGTTATTATTTAACGTCCATTTTGATTTCCATGCTTCCTTTAGGTCGTATTCTTCTCGTTGTAGATATATTTCGTCGGACCATATTGGATTTCGGGATCGACGAGGATTATCCAGAGTGTTGTGGATTGGGAGCGTTCTAGGGAGGTCAGTATCGTTTATTTTATTTATTTCGTTGACAGTAGCTTATTGTCTCCTGAGATCACCTGGAGCAATGTTCGTTAAAGCGTAGAGCCAGGGAATAGGAGTGGATCTTAGGGTTCCTGATACGATTCTCAGGGTGTCGTTAAGGTGTACTTCTATCTTGTTTACATGGGCACTTCTGTGCCATACCGGTGCACAGTATTCTGCAGTGGAGAAAACTAGTGCTAGTGCCGCTATTCGTAATGTATCTGCTAGTGCTCCCCAGGTAGTCCTCGCCAGTTTTCTGATCATGTTTGTTGTTTCTGGTCTTTATCTTTTCTAGTGATCTAGTGTGATTCCTAAATATTTAGGGTTGGGGTTATGTTTCAACCTTTTACCGCAGAATGTTACGTCAATCTCAGTTTTAGCTAGTCTATTATTGAGGTAGAAGACACTTACTTCAGTCTTAGATGGGTTTGGACATAGCCGCCATTTTTATAGTATTGGTTGAGCGTTTCTAGGTCTGTTAATAGGGTTTCTTCACCTTCCTCCTTGCGTCTGGTTTGTGTAGCTATGGTTATATCGTCAGCATAGCAGAATTTTTGGGAGTTGGTTTCTGGCATATCACTCGTATATAAGTTAAATAATAGAGGGGCCAGCACTGATCCCTGTGGCAGACACCGTTTTTAATGATATATGATTTGCTTGTTGTTTGACCCAATGTGACTTTAAAGTATCGGTTTCTTAGCATGTTCACCAGGAGTTTAGTTAGTTTGGCACAGGGGATTGTCTGTTTTAGTTTGAGTATAAGCCTATCTAGCCATACTGTGTCGTAAGCGGCAGTTAGGTCGATGAATGCCACGGATGTTTTTAGTCCTTTCTGGAAGCCTGGTTTAATGTACGATGTTAGGGCCAATACTGGTTCACAGCAGCTTCGCTTTGATCTAAAATCCGCCTGTTCCGGGGGATTACGTTGTCTATTGTTGTATATATTCTGTTGTAGATTAATTTCTCTAAGAGTTTATAGCAAACGCTAAGCAGTGCGATAGGGGGGGAATTTGCTGCGTCATTGCTAGGTTTTCCTGGTTTAAGAGTAGCGAGGGTTTGGGCCATTTCGAACTGTTGGGGTACGAGTCCTGTGTTTAAAATGTCCGTAAGGAAATATCGGAGCCATTTTTTCCAAATGTCCCGAAATGTCTGGAAATATAACTCTGGAAATAAATTCTGGAAATATACCGTCCAGTCCGGCTGCTTTTTTTGGTTTTAGAGTTTTGATGCACTTGTTTAATTCAGATTTTGTGAAGGCAGAGTAAAAATGTGAGTTTTCGTCGAGGTAACCATTTATTGTTTTAGTTTCTCTTCTGACTTCTTTTTCATTATGTTGGTCGACTGGGACTTTGTCTGCACGCTGGTTAATATGCATTGCAACTTGGGTAGGAGTAACCTCTGGATTTTGCTTAGTCACAGGGGTTGCGGCTCCGAGTCGGCATAATAAGGACCACCCTTTTCTACTAGAGTGGGTGAAATTTATGTTTTCTTATTAGTGGTTTTCCATATTTCTCTTCTTTCGTTATTAAGTGATTCTAGAATTTGGTTACCTAGGTCAGAATTTCCAGTTGTTTCATATTCTTTGTAGAGTTCTTTCGTTTCTTTGTTCCAGCACGGTGTATATTCTCTCCTGTACCCACGTGGTATGTTTCGTTTTGCTGCTCCCATCAGGACGCTGCAGAACCGTTTGTAATATGTAGCTTTTGGCGGGACCCAGCGTAGGTGTGAATTGACTTCTTTTGTATAATGACCAATCTGCCTTATTGAAATTCCATCTCGGTTTTTGGATAGACTTTATTATAGGTAGTTGTATTCCAATGTTAACTATGATTGGACGATGCTGACTTCGTGGGAAGTTTGGCAAAACCTTTCTCATATGAGGAAAGGGAACCTGCGTTGTGTCCGTGGTAATGAGGCATATATGTGGGTTTGTATTCGACTGCCACCTGGCTGATCGGTAAGATTTTAAATCTTTAGCATCGCGCTGTGAATTATACACATCTCATTTATAAATGTGGGTTTTAATATTGTCACACTTTGACTTATTTTGTAAATAATTTCTCCACTTTGAATATTTAATAATACAAATATTTTGTATTACAATTTTGATTTTAAACTCGAATGGAGGACAAACCGTTCTTATTTATTGTTGTTTGGTAGAGAACACCGCTTAATGCGGTATATGACTCTACAGATGTCGCAACATTCATTTCTCGATATTAATGTTATTTCCAGCTATGTATATAAGCCTGGATGATATGTGTATAATTTACAGGAGACTATCTCTAGCTGATGAGATCTAAAAAGATCGAGACAGCTGTCCTAGAGTGTTTCCTGTGAATTACACATTATCTCATTTATAAATGTGGGTTTTAATATTGCCACACTTTGATTTGATAGATCTCGGAGGTAATATTTGCTAGCATCGTGTATCTTGGTACTTTTGTTCTATATTGTGTTTGTGTTTTGTCGCCCAGATGCGTCCCCTGCAGAGTTATAACATCTATATCATTTTATCTGGCAATTTTACTCAGGTATGCGCATTTATCTCTTGATATGCCCTCTAAATATGTTTAGTTGCAAAATATGAACACATGGTCCGATATTTTTTGTCGTTTGGCTCTTAAAAGTGCCTTTGGTATTTCGCTGTTGTTGTTGCAGATCTTCGCAATGACCATGAGAGACTTTTGATCTAGTTTGGTCGCCTTTTGTGTAGACTGTTTGCCGTCCTGCCGTAGCAGTCCGTTGCCCGGGGTGCACCATCTTGGAGGTCATCTACACGTCGCTCGCAAAAAAATTTAGAATTTGGAGTTTAGATAACATATAATTGTCTATTAAATAAGGATAAAATCTTGAAATTTGTAATTTAAATTACATTAAAAACCTAGTAGAATCTAGAATTACAACATTAAATTTTGAATATAATTCAGAGTTTTTAGATTAAATAATGTTTATTCAGAACATATATATATTTAAAACACAAGGCTGATTTTGGTTCCAGTTCGTTTGAAGGTTTAACTGGGCCGATTTACGTGATTCTTGTTTTATTTGAAGATTTCGCTTGTAGATTAGTCAACACTACTGAATTTTTAAAATATACATTTTATTTAGTTAAAATTTTAATATTTAGTATTTAAGTATTCAACAACATAATTGAAATAAAAAAAAAATAAACTGAAACAATAGCAAAATAAACTTACCGTATCATAACATTTTACTTTGTAGGCGCTAAAACACGTTTTTCCTTATCTTTGTTGCAACTGCCAAGCAAACTCAATAAAACCTTTAAAATGTCTATTAGTACTTCTAATAATGACCAGCATCACTACATATGAGTGATTATAACTACGATAACCCATTGTGGAACATGACCCATTGTGACTCACTCTCCCGTATTTATAAAATAATATTTTCAACAAAATTAATTAATTTTTTATTATAAATATACTATGTATTAATATTTATTATAATTAAACAATTTTGGAGTTTGGAAAAACTTGCATAAAAACATACAATAATGGACTATTTGACTGGCGATTTAAAAAATACTAATGAAATGCTAATAGACGAGTACTAGAATTTATTTAAACAAGATCGATTCTAGATTTTATTCTCATCATTTCTTAATTTATACGCTTGCAGTATTTAAAAGTGCTACAATAAATTTATCCCAAATGCTAGAAATAGCCATAGCACATGTCGGCGGCTGCAGCTCCTAGAACATAGGCTTCAACCATCCATCATTTAGTGTTTAATATTTGAACTGCTATGTATAGACAAACCGGCAACAACAAATCCGATCTACGCAATTCCAAGTTAAAGGTTTTACGCTGTAGATTTGCCAAGCCTCTTTTGCAATTTTTAATTATTTATATTTTTAAAAGTGTTATTCGTAATCGATGCATTCTATACGCTCGAGACCGATTGTTCACTTACAGCGCGCGCTTCATCGCGTCGGAACTAAACATCCTCCCTCTACTTGCTTACTACGTCACCAATCACTTCCTTACAAATCATATCACAAACAATTCTTAGCCGAGTGTCATAATATTTATTTTTACGAAATTCGATGTGTGTCTGTCTTTGCGGTCCGTTTTCTCGGAATTTTTAATTTTTTTCAGATTCGGGTATTTATTCGGATGAAAACGTAGAATAGGAATATCCGAAGAACTAATGCCCTATCTCTTAAGGTACATTGACAAAATGACGGATAAAGTTTAGAAAATTGGTATATTATGGTGCATATATATACGAATTCAATGTAGGATTTCACGGTGAGAATGGGGGGAGTAAGTGAGTGGGGGGGGGGGGTAACTTAGAGAGTTAGTTATTGCCAAAATGCTTATGTTTGGTTACATTTATTTAAATATCATTCATGAAAATCCGAAGGATTGTAATCACACAACGAACGTTGTATATAAGAAATCATTCAATAAATTAGCCATTTGACCGTCATGCCTTGACTGAATTACCCTAGTAATATATTAAAAATATGGAGTTTATAATTATATTGAAAGAAATTTAAAATTTAATTAAGCCAAATTTAATAAATCCGATTTTAAAATACCAAATTTATTATTTTCTCAAATTCAAAGCTTGAATTTAGAAACTTACGGGTAGAGTTTAAAAGTTAGAAAAAAGATTTTTATTACATTTTATGTATGCTAATGATATAAAATTATAATTATTATGTAAGATTTTAAATTTATAAGCTAAAATTAAAAATGATAAATTTAATATTAAAATTCTTAATTTCCAATTATAATTTCTAATGAAGATCTTAAATTGCGAATCTGACATGAAGAATTAAATATATCTAGGAGTAATAAAAATAAAAAGATTAATTAAAAGTTTCACAAGTTTTATTAAATTCTTACCCTGACAATTGTTTCAATATAAAATGTCATTATCAAAGGCAGATAAAATTGATAAACAAACACGTTGCTAAGGATAAATATAGAAAATAGGTAACTAGATACAATACATACAAAAACTAAATAGTTAACACTTCTAATAAAGCTTCAAAAATGTCTGATTTGTATTTGTTGTTGCAAAAATGTAAGAATTTGATGTTGTTTTGAGGTGTCATTAGGTTCTGTTCCAAAAGGTGTTTGGCATAATTAGGTTTTTTTGTAAGTTTATTTCTTTAAGAGCGTAATGTTCTTTGTATCTTATGTCGAAATTTCTAAGCGTTTGTCCAATATACGGTAACTGCCGATTTCATAATATCTTGTGTTCTGTGTTAAGCATTGAATAAAAATGAAAAAGTCTTGGTTTTATAGGTTATTGTGTGTTAAAAGTGTTGGTTTTTCGTATTATAGGTCCAATGTTTTCTGATATCTTGCCAAGATATAGTATTGAGATATAGCTTGGGTCTTGTATTTGAGTGCCAATTGAGTATCGACCTGCAAACACTACTTCAATGAAACGATTGTATTTTGATAAGTACATTTTAATCAGATAACTAGCATATGCAAACCATAATTACCATGATTGACTCTAGAATTAAACAAAAAGATTATAAGTTAGCTATCAAAAGAATGTTTCCAATTGACACTCAAACACAAGACACAAACTAATAATAATTGCTACTACTGATTACCTGGCGAACCAGGCCCCCAGAAGCTACATATCAATACCATATTTTGGCAAGATTCAAAACAACTTGTAACTATAATACGAAAAGCCAATAATTACAAAATAACCTATAAAACTAACATCAACACTTTTTTAATTCAATGGTAAAGACAGAAAACAAGATATCATGGATTCCGGCATTTACCGTTTGAATTATTCTTTTTGTAACTCGGTTTATATTGGAAAACACTTAGAAATTTCGACATAAGATACAAAGAACAGGTACGCTCTTCTAGAAATAAGCATCCAAAAAATCTAATTATGCCAAGCACCTTTTGGATCAGAACCACCTAATGACATCAAATTCTTACATTTTTGCAACAAACACAAATTTAACATAAGTAAATAAAAACACTTGGCTAAGTTTCACAAACAAGTAAATGTTATTAGCTTAATCGCGATTTCGGTTTTCACACCATCGTCATGAACATTTAAAATAAATTACAAGAAAATATAAAGACTAGGGTAGCAACCCGTTATAACTAATTACGTGGTAGGTACAAAACTAAAAAGGATTAACGTTAGATTTATTTGAAAGTATTTCTAGAATATCTGAATGAAGAATGTCCGCCTGGTCATTCACAAGTTCCTTATAACGTTTTATGGCTTTATTTATTTCGTATGCTTCCAAGAAATTTAATTTAAAACCTTTCTTTTCTAGGTGTAAAACTTTTAAATTTAAATTTTGTATTGACTAAGTATGATTTTATGTTAAAAGATTAGAGTCAATTTTTTTATTTTTCTAAGATCTGATATGTTCATTAAACCTAATGAGAAAACTTCTACCAGTTTGACCTACATATTTATAAACACATTGATCACATTCAATCGAGGGGTCAACCACTCGCCGCAATACATGTACATTTTGGCGGCAATCGCACGCAATCCTTAGCAATCACAAGGAAATCATCAGAAATCTCGCAGTCTGTATCGGCAATCAGCGAAATCGTTCGCAATCCCGCAATCATCATCGCAGTCGTCAAAATCGAATATAGTAGAAGTGGTGCCATCATTAATTTGCGGGAAATTCGATAGTCATTTATCACGGTCTCCTCGATTTGAGAGACGAACGTCTCTTAGACGGCAGGTTGCATTGAAAAAATTTCTGTTTTTGACAGGTTATGTATTGTGGCGCCATCTGTCGAGTCCTGTAGTGATAAAGCACTATTGGCACGCAATCTAGATTGCCCCTTGTTTATTTTTAATAAACATTAGCATCAATAATTTACTTATTGTTAGTGGTAAAATATATTGTAATTTTCTATAAACTATATTAAAATTATTGAAAATGCCTCGAAATTGTTGTGTTACGAACTGTAGCTCGTATCAATTAGAAAATGTATCTCTCTATAGTTTTCCTGCAAATGTAGAATTAAATTTTAAATGGAAAGAAGCTCTAATTAATCATACTGGTACATAATCTATAAATTATTTTATTCATTTTTCAAAGATTTTCGGAGAAATGATATTGGTCTACAATTTGAAATATTGCTTGAATCGCCCATTGTGAGTGTGGGTATTTCTAACAATAGTTTCAGTAGTACATCAGCGAAACATCCAAGTGTAGGTAATATGTACTTTGGTTTATAAATTTATAAGAGGATAAATTATAATCACCAATTTCCCAATCACTTTTAATAATAGTTTAGAAGTATGATCGTATATTAGCAATTTTCTTATTTTTGTAGTGAGTTAATAAGGCACAATGATTTTTACAATGGATATAATTTATTATTATTTGATGAACCAACCAGTTTCGTTGCATTTATTCGTTTGCATTATTGGTCAATTTATTTATAACCATAATAGATTAATAAATAAGAAGGATTTAAACATAATATTCCTCACAATTAACATATTACTGAATTGTTGCTTTAATTCACAGATTCTACAGAAGGCTTTGTTTGTTTCTTTACGATTTTTCATTTTTATAATCGAATTTTGACATTAATATTAACTTATTACAATATGTAAGTGCGAATTTTAAGAGAGGTTATGTTTTATTAACAACTTTGAGAATTTGCAACCGGGTAGTAATGTAATATTTCGAAAGAAAATTTGATAATACGCAACCTGGATGTTCTGTATTGTGGCGCCCCCTTCAAAACAGAAATATTGCCTGGAACTACAAATGCGAACGGCCGTGTAAGAGACCTTTGTCTCTCACAAATTGAGGAGGTCATGTTATTTATACTTATTATCAGTATTTTTGCCAAAAGCGGCATTTTGAGAATCGGTAAGTGAATACGTCAATAAAGCTAACACTCCCACTTCAAGCAAAACGAAAAACCCGCCTATAATTTAGTGCTAATTAAAGACAAAGTACCAAAAAGAACTAATTCTTTTTGTGGCTAAAACCATTTAGACACAATTCGCATTTCAAGATTGGGGGTGCTAGCTTAAGCTCAAACTAGCACCACTTCAAACAAAAAAAATAAATAAAGCCATAATTAACTACTAATTAAGGATAAATTTGTACCACAAAAACTTTTTTTGCAACTACAACTCTATAGTCGCTATTCACATATCAAGACTGGCAGAGCAAACTGGCAATCAACTTTCATAAAAATGAAAATTTCCTAAGCTGTCATTAGTACTAATTAAAGACTAATTTGTAACCCCAAAATCTTTAATTTTTTGTACTTTGCATTCACAATGGGCTCATTGTGACACGGAAAACGATTTCATAATAGAGGCTATTATAACATCGTTTCTGGGGGTCTATTTGTTTTATAAGATTGGTAACATTTGTTTTATATTACATATAAACACATTTAATTTTGACACATTCTAACCTCACAAAACGTGAAAAGTCATGTTATAGCTTTACCACATGTTAAACGCAAAAATCACTAGATTGTAATGCAATGTTTTTAATAGCTTGAATTTACAATTTCTATCAAACTAATGACGCAAAGTATAAAAAATAGTATATTATACTTGTTTTATAGACGTATTGTAGCACTTTATGATTTTTCGATCGTTCTTTAGCGAATGATCGCAACTGTACATCAAGTTTTAGAGTAGTGCAAGTTTTAAGATGATCAAACATTTAAAATAAAATTTTTTAAATCTAAACTAGCCGAGTATTAATATTTGGCCAAAAGAAGAGGATGTGCAGATTGTAAAAATATATTTTTCTTTTATGGGCCTATCGAATTACAGTAGGACTCAATTATTATCCGTCAAGCATTGAAGGATAATAATCGAAAAGACGGTTAACAGAACAATAAGGAATTTTTTAATGAAAAAAATGTTTTTTTTCTCAAAATTGTTTTATTTTTGGAAAGATTATATGTATGTAGTAATAGGCAATAGTCGATTTCATTTAAAAAGCCGTGGCAAAATGGGTATTGAAAAAGAGTATAAAAGTCTTAGAAGAAGTCAAAACTAGTTAAAACCCTACAAATCTTTTTATACTTATGTAGCGTTAAAATTAATAATCGTATATATAGTTCCGAAATGAAGCATTCTATTTGTGAAGTAATGTCCTTCGTAATATCTTTATAAATGAATTTACCTAACACATTTTAATTAATAGTACTGTTCTTGTAAAAAACAACCAGTACAAATACTATCGATTTTGTTCTAATCTTTAGCTATCACATTGAAAATTGCTTTTCAAACATTAGCACGTTAATAAGGAAGCAATCGCATTCTAGAAATCATTCCGCAATCCTTGGAAATCATAGGCATTGCGAAAGCAATCCTTGGAAATCGTAGAGATTGTGAACGCAATCCTTGGAAATCAGAGATTGCGAAGGCAATCCTTGAAAATCGTAGAGATTGCGAGGAAATCTTGGATTTCGGCAATACATGTACATTTTTTGTAAGAGTGGTTGACCCCTCGCATTCAATTTAATAAACCCCTGAGTTGTTTAGAATATTTTTTGTGGGAATTTTGTTATTAATTAATTTTGCTGGCTCAGTATTGGTATCTCTAATTTTCTTATTCAAATCTCTATTTAGAGTTTAGTTTTAATTATGATATAATTTAAAATTGAAATGCAAATGTAGAATACAAGATTTGACAACATTTTTTACTATTTTGCACGCTTTTCCTCTAAAATGCCCTATATTAGTAGTAACTATTAGTTCGAACAGTATAAAGTATATTTATATGTTTCTTTCAAGAAAGACCATAAACTGTATGCTGTATAAAACTTTATTTCATACTTTTAAGAGCATTCCCTAAGTTACATCTTCAAATAACTTTTAGCGTTTTAATTCTCCAAAGAAAAAAGAAAAAGAACTGATAGTGATCTAATGGGAGTTTTCTTAACCTTACTTTTAAAGATCAAGTTATCTTCAAATTTATTTAGAAAGGTACTTTTAAACTTTATACAATTGAAATACATTCATTTTTGTTTATAAATTCAGAAGTTTAACAAATAAATAGTAAATCAACAATAAATTAGTAGATCGTATTATTTATAGTAGAGATAGGATTATGAATCTAATATCGTAATTACGATTTTGTATAGCTGATTAAATGAAAGGACAAGCCGCTCAGCTGCGCTTCCGTTTCACTGTAAGTTGATGTTAATCCTTTACTTGTTGGCAGGTGCTGTGCAACTCTGGAGGATTGACAGAGATTCCCGTAAAGCTACTACCATCAACTGTGGAGCATTTGTCTCTAACCAGAAACTACTTTCCTGTTATCCGAAGCGATGCTTTCGCGGGACTTCGGGCACTGAAAAAGCTCTCTCTTGACGGAAACAACATATCAATCATCAAGCCGTTCGCATTCCGTGGCTTACCGAGATTAAAGGAGCTTTCAATCCAACAGACTCCGCTGACGACCGTGGCACAGTTTGCATTCGCCGGATTACAAAACATAACTTCCATCCTTCTGAGTCACAATAGAATTAGAAAAATCGAAGGGTTCGCTTTCGCCGGCACATCGAACTTGAAGCACATAGTGTTAAGTAATAATCCGATAATTAAAATAGAGTCGAATGCCTTTAGCGGGTTAACGAACGTAGAACGCTTAGCTTTGCCGTCCGGGATCCGTTACATTGAAGTCGACGCGTTCAATGGACTAGAACAAGTGGGCCTGTTAAAGCTGGCATTCATGGATTTGCCTTCGTTAAAAGCTGGTACGTTCAGAGGTCTATTAAACATAGGAATCATGTCCATACAGGAATCGGACTTGGGCATCATCCGACCAGGCGCGTTTGACGGCCTAGCATACATAGGCACACTGAATTTTCTAAATAATAAAATAGACGGCGTTCAAGAGATGCACATCACGCCGGAACATCATATACGAGCGATTAAGTTCCAGGGGAACCACGTTCTCGATATTCCTAAAGCGGAAAGCATTTCTTTTGCAGTTGATGTGCTTACTGTGATATCGAATCATTTCCCGTGTGACTGCCATATACATACGCTCATCGAGGGACCACTAGCCAACGGTAGCGTCGAGCAATTTATATCAAGAAATTACTGCATCTCGCCTCTAGAAGTAAACGGGAAAGCAATGAGCGATCTCGATGTCGAAGCTATTGGAAAGTGTGAAGAGCAAGTGACCCGAGGGAATTTAGAAGCTGCGAAGGACTCAACCAGCCAAACTAGTAAAAATATCAAAGTGACACTTTTATTAAGTTTCATTTCATTAATTTTTCACTGGAGGTGAAATTCATCTTCGCGCGAGTGCAGCATTGTGTGTAAAAGTAAGTGAGTGTCGTCGTTCCTTATTCGTACGTTAAGTAGAAATTCGTTTAAAATGAGAATAAAAGGAGAGAAGTTTTCGAAAACACATTATAATACTCGTATATCTCGTGCTTCCTACGTTTTAAATAGCGAAATGCTGCTCTTGTGACTCTTAAAAAAGGCATTGTTGTTTTGTGTTTATGTTGCGTGTGATAATATCATCGATGACATTACTCGTACTCGTCCAACGAGCTCTCTGAATCAATATTCGAATTGGTGCTTTACGGAGCTGGGTTTTGTTTGAAATTGAACATGCAATCCGGAATCGATCCGAATTGAGTCAGTACCGGATGATCAGATCCAGATTCGATTCAGTTCCGAAATGTTATCGAACTAGATTCGAAACTGCTCTGGACTAAGAACTAGTCTTGCTTTTTACATATGCTTTTAACATATTTTCTTATTGTAGTGCATTTCAAGCTAAACGTGTCTTAAACTATCCGTGTTAGCTTAAAATCTAAACAGTTTTCCGAGTACAGCATTGCGTTTATTGCTAACGTAATTTTACCTTTTAACTTAAATAAATCTAAAATTATATTATAAAGTATTAGAGTGCCCACACCATATATTTTCGGACTTTGAGATGGTTAATATCAATTATTATACAGGGTGCAAGTGGTTACTATGCGTTAATTTTAAGGGGTGTTAGAAGATATCAAAAGGAATAAAAATGTATCATACAACTTTGTTCTAGGACTTACCACTTTTTCAGATAAAAATAATAAGGTTGTAAACTTTAACATCATTTTAATAATATTTGTTTAATTATGGGGCTTTGTCAGAAGATGCATCTCATCTAAGCACAACAAAAAACCTTAATAACATTTTATCGTATGATCAATATTTACATGTAATATCGGATTCTTTTTACATTTACAAATTAATTAATTATATTATTAAGACTTTTTTGTTCTTTTTGATGTTTTCTATCACCAATAAAATAGATTGTAAGGACTGTGGTTTATAACTCAACGGTGTAATTTAACCACACATTGTATTTGACTAATTGTCAATACGAGTTTCGGTACCGATTTTCCTTTTTCTCTGCAAAAAAACGACTAATTCTAAAAGTTGTTAATAACCCTCTTCTTCTGTGAATGAATTTAAAAAGCCAATCACAACCATTCAAAAAAATTTTGAACAAACATGCAACTAAGGATATATGTAGATATATTTTTTAACATAAAAAAAGGGAAAGAAATTGCTACCACATGCTCACAAACCGAGGGTGACTTGACCCAAAACAGTTTAAAAATGTGTTGATTTCAAATTTTTTTTTCTTATACATAAAATTTTTTTATAACTTTTACTGAGAATCACGTTATTATTTGAAAACAATGTTAGAATAATTCCTAACTAACAAAATTTATTATGTTCTAAACTGTTTTTGTCTACTGTTTATACTGTCTATATTTCCGCACTCTTTTTTTAATACATTTTTGTTGTTTTTGATACATACACTTTCGTAGGCATCAATTTCCATGTCTGAATGAACACTTCTCAGTAATTTCAATTTATCAATTTTAATCACGTGCGTTGTGTCATATGTATGTTTAGCGACACTTTATTTTTCTATGCGATTGTATTTAAAATCTGCTATATGTTCTTTGAATCTAGCCAAAATTGATCTTTTTGACTTCCCAACATGACTCTCGTTACAATATTACATTCAATTTGGTATATTTAAATTTTTTATCAGTTTTATCTTCTAGATTGCGTAACAAGTTTTTTAAAGAATTATTCGACGTATAAGATACTCTCAAGCCCTCGTTTTTAAACACACTTTCCAAACTTTGTTAATTGGGTGAAAAGGTAGTTAAACTTTTTTGGCTCATTTTCTGTTGGTACTGACGTACTCGTGCTATGTTTGCCTTCGATTTTCTATAATAATTTGTCGGTGTTTCTAGAAGAGTAACCATTACACAAGGCTAAATCTTCAAAACTTAATTCTTTGTTCTGATTTTGGGTCAAGTCACCCTCTGTTTGTGAGCATGTGCTAGCAGTAAAATTTTGTTGCATGATTGTGATTGGCTCTTTAAATTGATCCACAGAAGGACAGGGTTGGTTATTAACAACTTTTAGAATTAGAATTAAACGGTTTTTACCGAGAAAAAAGTAACATCGTTACCGAAATACGGATTGGCAATTAGTGAAATTCAATGTGTGGTTAGGAGACAGTGTTATATTATAGTCTTCTATCACCCCTTAGAATTAACGTATGGTAACCCCTTCGACCTTGAAGATATCTGCATCATATTAGCTACGTTCAAATTTTGATCCATGTACAGAACGTGAAACAATACCTCGATGCGCTCGGAATTAAGTATAGATAATAATATAATATTTATTCTGGGCAGCAAGAATCACAAGGAGATGATTTAGCATAAGTTGCTCTTCCATCATCTTTGTTCCAGATTACATTCAAATCTGAAATAAATTAGGTCCAGAAGAATTTCGAATTGAGCTGAATTGTTCCAAATTACATCCAAATTATATTCGGTCAAAATTCAAATAGATTCTGATGATTCGATTCGTTGCCAAATCCGTTTACCAAACACCAATTCGAATAAATAAATATTCAAATGAATGCATCCTTCTTGTACTAAATAAAAAAAAAACGAAAGTTTAGCAAATATTAATAAAAATCATTTTTAAATCGACTAGTAAATGAATTAATTATAAAAAAACTTTTATCTCGTTATACGAAAACTTTAGCGATTTCAATTTCAATTTATAAAAGACGAAGGAAAACGTTCGCAAAAGAATTTTATACTCATCGATTTTTAGGACTTAGTACTTAAAGAGTTGTGTTATGATTTTTTCCCTTTGTTATAATTCTGGAATAACTTATTTGAAGAAATATTAAATTTAATTCCCAATTTGAATTTTGAGCTGTTATTAAAGAAGATGGTCGAGTTAAAAGATGAATGCTCTTGTTTAATTTTAGGTTTTGTTGGATATTTCAGGTTTATGTACTGTTTGTTTTAATAAAATGAGCTATTTTAATCAAGGACCCAGAAGTTAGTAAAATAACTGGAATTTCTTCAGGATGGAGATTTTGTTATCTTTATTTTGTAGGTTATTTCTACAAAAGGGTTTCAATTTATTTTAATTAAACTTTTATTGTGCATATATCTCGAATACGTCAATGAAATTCAAAGTGCGCAAAAAAATCAAAAATTAAAAATTCCCAACAAATAGGGTTGGTATAACTACTGTCTAAGAGAGTACTATTTTTCTTTAGAAATCTCATCTTATAAAATTCCTCTTCATGAAAAATTGGCTTGTTGGGAATTGGTTTATAAAGGAGGGCGGTCCCTATTTGTGGCTAAAGCCTATTTTTTACCCCCTCCAAATTTTGAAAAAAATCGTCTGAATCAACTTTTTATTGTTTTTTAGACAATATTTGGTCAATTCTAGGCTAAACGAAGGTGACTCGAATCATATAAAATAATACTACCTTTAATCCCCCTCCCCTCGAGCGTTAAATACTTTATGGATGACCCCTTGCCAAATCAACAGAACTGATTCTGACACTTTTGGTATTTTTACGTGATTTGTTTATAAGGATAGTTATATACATGCGTATCCAATCACTTTTATTTGCCCTAAAATTGACCAAATATTGTCTAAAAAACAATAAAAAGTTAATTTTGACGATTTTTTTCAAAATTTGCTGGAGGCCGAAAATAGGCATTAGGGACCGTACTTCTTTATAGCATGAATAACTTTCAATTTTAATTTTTATAAAAAATAACGATACGGTTTACACAATGGAGGCGTGGCCTAGTTTAACAGTTCACAGGTAATAGATTAAAACTATTAATAAATAAATCGAAAAAATTAATCTAATTATTTAGGGGAAATTTTTTCAGTTTCCTCTGGGGCGTGGCCTAATTCTACTAGCAATCGGAAAATTATGATAAATTAATACGTACATTGTAGTAATGAGGTAGTTAAGATAGAAAGATGGTAAAGGTAAAAGCTAAGTTAATAGGTAGTAGGTAAATAAAAATTCAAGGGAGTGAGCGCCTGCGCGACTTTCAGTCGGCACGGCAAGCTGCATACGTATGTAAGTGAGAGAAAAGAATAATGGCTATCAGGGTTATCGAGCAGCAATCACCTGAGAAATTAGTTAAAATGAAGTATTCAAGTATTCCATAGAGTAATTGCGTTCGGGAAAAGTTTCGATTACTATTTAATTTATTAATAAAATTTTTAATTAGAAAAATGTGTCAAATGCTTAATAATTTTTACAAATTTATTGGATTCAGTTAATTGTTAGGTTGGTTGTAGGTTTAATTAAGTTTTAGTCTTTTCCGTTTTGAGATTTTAGGACAGAACCGTTTTAGATCCTGTCTGTCCTTCGAGGAATAGATTTACTTGAAAATGCCTAAGACTATTGCTGTATACTTTACTTCTATGTTGATAATTTATTTTTTGTGACCCCTCCGCCCGCTCATTATTATTTTAATAATAAGACGAAAATAAGAATTTGGGTAAATTTTTAATTTAGTAATATTAACGCCTGGAGCTGTTACTCTCGCCCCCCTTCCCTTACTCATGCGATATGCGTGAGCGCCTAATTCTTCGGATTTTCTTGATGGTACGTAACTTGAATATGAATGATTCATGTATTAATCATAATTAGCCCAACCGCAATGGAAGTAAGTCCCCAAATACTAAACCTTGCTAAAGTAACGCAAGTTCAGTTTATAAGTAATTTTATAAAAAGCTATACCTACTCTGTAAAACATTCATAAAACCCAGAATGTTTAGAAATTTGGCTTTTTAGATACTTTGTAAAAAAAATTAAACTGTACAGGGCTCGGCAAAAGAACCTTTGGTTTTCATCTGAATGATTATTTTTCTATGCGACTTTTAATTATTTTAAATCCATCAATTACTTTTAGAATGTTGCGCTCTTCAGGTGGCATCCACCAACCGTTCCTGGAAATTCCGCATTACTCATACCGATTCGGGAGAGATTACAGCTACTAAACCGTCTCTGAAAATAGTCAATATTCTTTGTCGGATCCTGTATAAATAAGTTTTCTTTAATATCTGTCCCTTAAAAGAGTACTTTAGGTTGCAGGTTGTAGGTTGTCTTCTTTAACAAGAACGTTTCACAATTGTTTTTGATTGATGAGTATTGATGCGTTTTTATTGATCAAACCGTTCTCGGTCTTTCAGTTACTACTTGTTGTCAGCTTCATCCTTTTCCAATGATGACAACATAAAATATTTTTTGAGAAAGGTGGAAGTTTCTCTAATTAAAAGCTTCATATGCTCAATAGGGAGGCCAATCTATGGAGCTTTATTGTAAATATTTATCACAAACCTCGTCTATCATTTGATACTTCTATCATCACTATTTCAGATCAGATCAGACTATATCACTGCCAGAAATGTAAGAGATGGTACAATCATCTAATATGTCTATGAAAAGATAGCAGTTTACGAATAATTACTGACGATTGTATTCTCAGCCTACTAAATTCCTTTCTTTTTGGTGTATTTTTAATCAACAAGCTTGCATTTAACTAGCTGCCTTATAATAAACACTCCAATCATGTCTAACTGAAAGAGTAAGAAAAAAACTAGATGCATTGACTCTTTTCAATGTTATATATCGCAATCATATGTATGTACACACAGGGTTATTCATTATATTTTGGCAATCCTTGTTATTATTGGAAATAAAAAAAGTTTTTTTATAAAAATTGCATTGTTGTACCTATACTTTTTTAACGTGTCATAAAAAAATCCACGCATGCTCACGTATATTTTTTAAATGGAACACCCTATATATTATGCATTATCATCTACATTATTTTGACTCCTTTCGTCGTATAGTCGCTCTGTAATTTTGCATCTCTCGTTATTTACACGTTATAATGTTGTAACTGACGAGTCGGTACGTGTTTGAAGAACACATTGAACATTTTTGTCTTTCGTATTGTGACTGCAGGTATCAAGGTTCAACTTAATTTAAAAGTTGGGTCTAGTTTGTTTAGATTTTTGTACTGTCGGTATTTTGATGGTTACACGTATTGTATTTGTTATGTTCGTCTATACTTCTAACATTATAATTATTATTATTTTGACTATCAACATTTTAGCTTTTCAATATTTTGACTAGCGATATTTTGACTCTCTGTTAGCTAACGGAATTTTAATACTATCGGTCTGATATTCGTTTGATGTTTTGTAATTTGTATTTTCACATTCCACATTTTGATATGTTTATTGTGGAGAAATCATTCTGTCGGTGTTGTTTGTTCGGCATTTTGCACCTGTCTTTTACGTTTCAGTATTTTTTATCAATATTTCGACTATCGGTATTTTGATTGTCGTTGTTTTGATTGTCAGAATTATGACATTTTTTTTCGTTCGGTTATTTGCAACTGTGATGTGTCGGCATTTTGATCTTTTGATATTTTGATTGTTACTTCGGTACTTGACTTGACTGTACTTCGACCTTTATGGTCGTTAAATTAACGACCTAATCTAATTATTCTTAGCACTATTTTGATACTTTATATTTTCATTATTAGCATTTTAACCCTGCTAGTATTCTATTTCCATCGGTCACTAATTTTATCCCTATTACAAATTTGAGGTTTCATAATTTTGAATAAGAATATTTATAAGTTTCTACATTTTGATTGTCGATATTATGTCGATATTTTTATTATTAGTAGTATTATAATATTTCAGCATTTTTTGAATGTTTGAATATTAGGGTTGTGGTATTCTTAGCATCTGTGTGTGTAGCATGTGTATTTGTAACTATCGCTATTTTGTTGTTTCGGTATTTTATTGTTGTATTTTGAATATAACTGCAAAAGCGAGACAGAGACAATCATCCATTGTCTGTCTTTGCAATTTCTAGTGCTTCTTACTGGGTATTCTTAAATTTCTTAGAATTAAACCAACATGTTTATCGATATCACGATAAACGTACGTCTTGCCACTTTTCACTTGATGTCATAGTGTAAACAAATTATAGGAGCCTATAGTATGTATACAGAGTTTCTATTTCAAGCTACTGCTTCAATGGCTGCAATTTTTATTAGATTTATCAGTGCCATGCCATTTAAAAAAACTATTATAATAATAAAGTTAGGAGAAACTAGTAAGTAAAGATTTCGAAGACTTACAGTTCAGTAAAGCCAGCATCCTGAGAGGTTTTGGAATTCAATTATGGAACTGACTTAATTCTTTTTTTAAAATTAATGTTAATATTACGTTTAAGAATTTAATAACTCGCATAATCATACTTTTACTATTCAGTATTTTCACGAAGTATTTTGGGTCCTTGATTTAAATATTGTACTAGCGAATTTTAAGCTGTTTGTCGTAATATTCTACTTTTTATAAGAAAAATGTTAATAAAACAGAACCTACTAAAAACTCGTGTAGATAATAGCGAGATGTATATTTAATATTTAAGAACGTTATAGTTGAATATAGAAATAATAGACTTTTCTCATAAATTACTAGATGTTATTGTGGGGGAAAGAAAAATAAAGTGCGGTTTGTGTTGGTTACTTAAAATTTATATTATTAAAATGTAAATTAACGAGAACAATATTATTTATAAAATAATTCATGGTTTTATCTGGTTACTGTTAAAACGCTCCTGTTTATTAGTTAAATTTATGATTGTAAATTTATGTAGATGCAAACTATTATATATAGTACTACGAGAGTATACGAAATCGAGTTAAGTTATGAATAATAAATACGAATATAGTATCTATATTAAAAAATAAGACAATCAGTGCCTCTTAAAAAACATCCATGGATGTAAATATACACATTACTGTTAACTAATTAAATGTGTTCCATTGTATACCGAAAAATGATTAATTATAAAAATAACGTAAAGTTTGTTTTTATTTAATTTTTTAATAGTTTAATTTAAAGTAAAAATCAATACCCAACCTAAAAATCCTTTTAGAGTAATTAGGTCATTGTTATTACATTAAATATAATTATTGCTTTGTTATGTTTTTCATATCAGTGAAGAGACTGGAGAGCTATGGACAGCACGATTTTAGAACGACTCGCTTCTAAATTGTAAAGGTAAGTAGGAAGATTCACCTACAAGTCCATTCAGTCAGGATTAGACTACTTGATTAATTAACATTTTATCTTACCTACAGTTACTCCAGATTTTAAATTTCTCGATAAAAGGAAATAAAAAGATGAAACGACAGGGACTACTGAACAATAAATATTGTCCTTACAAGTGTACTACCACACTGAAGCTTGTGTTATCAAACTAGATAACATTCAATTTTATTTTTAATTTTTTTGTAAAAAACATCCATCGTTGTAATTAAGTGTAGTATGTATTTCTAAACTATTGGACATTTGAACTACCCATATACTATAAGCGACAATTTTCTATTCTAAGCTAGAATTCTTGACATCTGTATGTGACATTCTAAATTCTTAAATTTGAATCTTCCATTATAAATTCTGCTACGGAAGCTGGAGAATCTAACATCTTAAATATTTATAAAATATTAAATTTTAAATTATAATATATAGTTTTTCAAACTTATTTTATTTTGGAAATTTTTGATTTTAATTTTTAAATTTATATTTGTATTCTATGATTTTATGTTTCAAATTGAAAATTTTTTATTCTAATAATGTATTTTTAATTTTGTATATTTGCATTATATTTACATACAAGGATACATGAAAATATTATGAATGATGTATAATTTTAAAGTCTATCAAGTAAGGTTCATTATGAACTCTACATTTTAATTTCATCATTTGTCATTACTCTGTTTTTAAATTTTTTTAAAATTTTTTTAAATTCTTCTTGCTTGTTTAGTATTTTAATGTAATGTGAGTAAAAGGAGCGTACTTAAAATTTAAGTTAATCACATGTTGATAAGGAAAATATGCTCTCAATCATTACAGCTACCCCCCCCCCATGACGAAGTTTCTAGTAATATTAGTTACACCCAATACCTATAAAAATTAAGTTTAGCTGTACCTTAATAAAAAAATATTAATGTAGCTATTAATCCTGATCCTACAGACATACAGAAATCGCGGATGTTGAAAGTGAAAAGCGTAAAAGTTGAAAATTCAAAAAAAATCATATATTTTTTATTAAATAGATTTGATTTACATTTATTTTGTATTATAATTAATTTTATTTATTATTTATTTTAGTTTTAAAGATCGAATCTACAGAAAATAATTCAAAATTTTGAATATACCCTAATATATACAGTCTATAATGTACAAGAAAAAGTTCAGGATTGTTAATTTAAGATTCCAAGTTTACATACCATTTAAAAATGAAAATATAACATTTAGAAATCAATTTCTAATTGTAAGGTTCAGTAATGACTGGTTCAGTTTTCATTCTTTACATTTCATTAAGGTTCAGGTACAATTTGATTTTCTCATTCATTCTTTTAACGCTGGCGTCTGTGCCGATAAACTTCATTCTGTAGCTAAGGATGGCGCTGCGGTAGAAATTTTTAAATTTATTCTTTCGTCCATGTTCGGTGTGAACAGCTCGTCAAATAAGCACCTCCTACCTATATAAGGCCTTATCAAAATTATTATTTTCGACGAACAAAAAGTTCGTCTCTGAATTCGTGAAGTCTGTCTGTCTGTCGGTCTATCGCCTTTTTCCATGTTGACTTTTTTGAATTTTTGTTTTTGGAATCTTATAGTACACCAAATTCTAAGAAACTTTTGGTTGAAACATTTTTTTGTATCTCTTCGGGAAAGTGGTCAAAATGACCACCGAAAATTTCGGTAAATTTTTGAAAAATGAAAAATTTTGTATTTTTTAAAAATTTACGAAAAAATAAACATTTTTAGCAACGATTTTTTTTTAACAAAAAATTTTAGGACTTAGAATTTTAGTTTTTATGACAACTAATGTGTTACGTCAACATTAGTTTTCAAAAATAAATTAGTTTATTAAGTATACAGTTGTTTTTGTTCGTCACGTCAATAGTATATTTCAACTTAATGTAAACATAAGAAATAATTAACGTTGTGACTGGATTTGATGACATCATATAAACGACAGCTACTTAAATACATTCTTTCAACTGAGCGTAGTGTGTAGAGGGAACGAAGGGATCTTTACTTTTAAGTGGAATACGATAAGAAATGTAAAATATTACTGAACCTAACTACACTAAACATAAGGAGTACCTACCTATAATTTATATTTTATTTCAAATCAAATGTAATGTTGAATGTAATAAACTGCATTCGGTGGTTTATGTGTTTTCTAAGAGATTTTACTAAACGCATATCTTGTAAATAATAACTAGTAAAATTAACACCCGCAATAAAGTTTATTCACCCAATTCAAGAACACATAAAAATACAACAATATTACATTAATCGGAGTTTTTTGTTGCAACCAAGTGCATATAAAGACGATTATATTAGTATATAGCCAATTTATTGAGCGTGTTTTAAATCATCCCGAATTGTATGATCTATGCATCAGCGTTACAATGACAACAGTCACAAAGATAAAAATTGGGCAATTATTAGTAAAACAGTGAAACAACTTTGTGAAGCCACATACGCCTTTTCTTATGATTATTATCATTAATTTCCCCTTCATCAAGAAGCACAGGCAGTATTGCTAATTCATCAGTATTATTAAATTTAAACAGATACTCTGCAGTTTTCACAGGAACAGTACAAATACTATCTACGTCAAACTTTATTTCCCGTATGGCCAAAGTTCATGTCGAACACGCTCCGTCAAGTACGAGGTAAGCGCCCTAAATTCTCGGCCTGATACAGAAAAAATAAACTTGGTAAAATATAATAATTTTTATTTTTCAATATAATCTACCCTAATGTCAATACATTTATTACAACGTGGAATTAATAATTCAAAGCCCTTGTAAAAATAATCTGAAGTTTTTCCTTCAAAATGTTCAATTACAGCTGCTTGCAACTCGTTCTCGTCCTTAAAACGACGTCCGCTAAGGGCTTTCTTTAAATTGGAAAATAAATAATAGACACTAGGAGCCATATCCGGACTTTACGGTGGATGATCCAAAGCCGCATTCACGATTGGCAGCTTGTGAAATTGCGGCAGTATTAATGAGTGCATTGTCGTGTAATAATCGAACACCTCTTGTCAATTTTCCTCGACGTGTTTCACGAATATTGTTTCTCAATTTATGCAATAAAGACGCATAATATGTACTGTTACAGTTGCATTGCGTTCTTTAAAATCTATCAATAAAATGCCGTCACAATCCCAGAATATTGTTGCCATAACTTTCTTTGTCGATTGAACGACTTTCGCCTTTTTGGGATGAGGTTCATTGGGTCGCCGCCATTCCATCGATTCCCTTTTGGATAGAGGATCATAATACAGAACCATTGTTTCGTCTTCAGTGATAATGCACTCCAAAATCGGCTTTGGGTCGTCTCCACACAAGTTTAAAAACGAGCGCGGACATTCGACGCGACGTTGACGTTGAACAGCAGAAAGAAGACGCGAATTATAATTAAATAATTTGTAGGCCAGAATTGAATAGCAGTATTTATTGATAAATATAAAAATAAGTCTAAGTCGACAAATGTGACTACGTCTTACAACACTTCACTATCGCTGGTCGGTGGTCTTGTACGTTGCTGCTTGCTGACGGATTATTTCTAACAAGGTTACCGCTGGAACCTGCCTTTATAGCTGGTGCTTCTTGGGTGTGGGTTTGTTTGTTTGCTCCTGCCCTTGCTTTGACTTCCATAGGATTCCAGGAACGTCCGTGGGCGCAAGCAGAAATGCATAGCGTACGTGACTTGATAAACGTGGCTATATTTAGATTGTGCTCAGGGTCGGAAGACCTTAGCACTCCAGAACGGACTTAACAGTTACATTAAATGAAATATTCGTCAGAATAAATTGCAGTATATTCGACTGCATAAAATATTTATAGGTAGTTTAAGTAAAAAGTGACTGTAATGGAAATTAGAGCTATATGTAACTCGCGATACCCATCTTACATTAATTTTATTCATGCCCAAATGGTCATGAAGAATTCGGCGAACACTTGTTTCCGAAATGTCAGACATCACTGCTAATTCTTTCACTTTCAAACGGCAATCTTCTACTACCATTTCTTCAATGATTGCAACTTTTTGAGGCGTTACCGCTTCAATTGGCCGACCGCGTGCGCTCATCATCTTCAAGAGATTCTTGCCCCAAACGGAAACATTTTGACCACTTTTTTACAGTAGAATATGAAGAAGATAAATCACCATAAACGCCGTCTAAACGTTGTTTGATTTGATTAGGCGTGTGCGCTGCTTTTGTTAAAAATTTAATGACCGCGCGGTACTCAATTTTCGTTAGCTGCGACATTTTCATGCACTCGTCACGATGCTTGAGTGGCTACTAAAATCTATTACGCTTCTAGCCGTAATATATATATAGTGTAGGCCTCTTACATGTTCAACTATGACGCAACCGAGTTTGAACATGTTGGCACCTGTAGAAGCCTGCAGGGCTGAGAATTTATGGCGCTTACCTCGTATAAATTATCATATGCTTAACTACCAGTACGTATCGTGCCCATGCTATTCTATCTAAATAGACCTATATTTAGGCTAAAACTGCTAAAAGGCTTCCTTGCAAACCTATAGGTATAATAACAACAACCATAGACCTAAGAAACATTAACTATATATCTTAAATTTACTAAGTCACGAAAATGATAACGGAAGAAAGATTTTCTTTGTATTTACATTACATATATTAATTTGTTTACATTCAGTTAAGTCTTTTCCACCGAGTAAGTATTTCATTCGTTAGGTAACAGAGTCTAATACTTTCAAAATTGTCATCAAGGATCCTCTAAATCAATTGGGACGCGCAAAAGATTGATCCACTCTCGCGGCAAGTCGTTAAAAGAAATTATGCAGCTCTGTGTCAATATGTATAATGAACAGTACAGTAAACATTATTGAGAGGAATTTATGAATGACAATTCCATTTTACTGACATTTCAAAAATTATAAAATCTAGGTATTCTATTTTAAATTATAATAAATATTTATTTGTTACTAACTCGTAAACGTCATTTATTTCATGCTGTATCGTATTATCCATGTTTGCGGTAGCCATTACTGTTCGGAAAATGAGATTTTACGGTCTAGTATGACTGGAAATTTTTTTATTTCCCCCTTCTATGTAAATGACACTTTACAGGCCTTTATGTAACTAAGTAAATGAGTAATTACAACCACAGCCCTGTAAAACTTTACGGACTCCTAAAAGAGACCTGTAAAATTTTACAATGCTCATCAACAAAATGCTATTGCAACTAATGTGTTGCTTAACCACAACACCATGGCAACACCTATTTATAAATTGTGCTACCGCCTTTGATTCCAAAATGTCTTTTTTGTAAAAAATATACAATTCATAAAAAAATGCTGGTGAAGGTGGAAATAAAAGTTTGTACGCGACACACTTTGCAATTAATCGTTACTGGGCTTGCTGGATTATGGAGGCTCGCTCCTTCGTCGCTCGCCCCACAAACTTTCCAGCTCGCCCGTAAAGATTAATTTACAAAGCTTGGCACGTAAATAACTATTACCCGACTCAAATAAAAGAAATCAACTGAACAATGCTTTAGTATTCAGTTACCATGGACACTTGTTCTATGTTTTGAATTCGACTCATAGTTACCATAGATGCTCATGGTTCATAGATGTCCATATTTTAAATTCGGGAATTTATTTTATATAATTTTTTTAAATTAAACCAGTAATTGCAGTATGAAATAAAACGCATTACGTCATACGTTCTGGAAATGTTCTTACAGGCCCGTTTCGATGATCAGGACACGGCTCCGTGGTCGCCTTGTCCGTAACATCTTACTCGACTGTAAAATTCCATTTCCAGTACTTATAACGTAAATAACTATTAACATAACCCAAGACAAACAACAAAAAGTTACTTTTACGATCTACTGACTTTTAAAACTGACAGCTGACATAACAGTTTTACAAGTTAGTAGAATATGACATTTATAGACCAATTGACATAATAACATCTACGTCTACGCACACTTCCACACTTCCATGGCTCATAAATACTATAACACGATTATTAAATTTAATCTATTACTCTATTAATTACAATCACCATGAAAATACGATACAAAAAAACAAGCCCTAGTAATGGTAAGAAATCGTCACAATATGTACTTCTACAAAATAAGATACATTATTAAACGTTATTATTTAAGATATATACTTAATACAGTTTTATTCATTGACAATTGTAGAAAATTGTCCTTTTAACGACCTTAAAACTCAATTAATGAAATACAAAAGAGTTTTAACAGGTCAATGAGAATGAAAAGGACGGCGACTTTATAAAGTTTAATTTTAAATTTTAATTAAATACACAATGGTTTAATTTTACAGAATCGTCAAACGCTTTAAAATACACCTAACACTTTTAGTTTATAAATCTCTCAATTTCCTATGTTAAGCAATCGTTTATTTTTCAGCACGTTCTATTCATCACTCGACACAGAACAGAAGATTGTTAATGAAATTAAATCAGTGGAAGTGGTAGTTAGTTATGAAGTATTTATCGAGCGCCTTCCTTTTATTCCTATTTTCTGTACGAAGAAGTTTCGAATAGCATTAAGTCAGGCGTCCGTCTAAATACGCTAGAAAACAGAAAAGAACATTGGATTTCTGCCTGGATCTACAATTTATATCCCAGGCTAGAACAAAAACTCTGTAATGTACGAGTACGTCAGGT
This sequence comes from Agrypnus murinus, assembly GCA_929113105.1. NCBI lineage: Eukaryota > Metazoa > Arthropoda > Insecta > Coleoptera > Elateridae > Agrypnus > Agrypnus murinus. Next base: position 67,351,496 of record OV816029.1, on the reverse strand, counting down.
TATCATTTGTCAGTGTTCGTCGCGGTAAAACCTCAGTTGTAATGTTATATACCTTATATTCATCCTCGTTTTCCAAAGAATTCCAACAATAATTTGAAATACTCCGGCTTTCAGAAACAGTCTCATCCCATTTTTTTGGTGTATGTCCTTATTTATAAGTTTGGGAACACGTTAGCTTATACTGGATGGACATTGTCGTTCATAGTTCGTCTTCTTCCTCAAATGAAAATAACTTTCCAAAGCACAAAAGGGTACATATGTATTTGAATGTAAGCGTTAGCAGACATTTTCCTAAAAGAGCAGCCTGCTCAACGATTAAAACATTTTCTGAGACGTGCCTCGAAAAAGCTACACTTTAATTAAATAGTTTAGAAGGCAACATCTGTTCATAATATATGTCTTCAAACGACTTCTATAATCTAGAAAATTTATATGTAATTTAGCATATCTTTCGCTATACTCATTTATGTAGAATTCAAAAAATTAATGTTTTCTCTTAATGAAAAAATTCCAACTTCAATAACTGTTTAACAAATACATCAAATTGATTTCAGTTAGGCATGAACCCTCTTTTGGAACTTCGTTACAGTCAAAGAATTTGAATGGTTTTTGAATACAGTTTATTAAGTCATTTCCTGTGTATTAGTCTAGTTCTTCTCAGCGATTTGAGTGAACTTCTCAGAGTTACAACCTAAAGCAGATCTGACGATCATTTTATTAAATGTACTTTTTATTTTGATTTTTCTTTTTCTAGATTTAACAAATATGTAGTTACGTATAGGTTTAAAAATGTAATTTAAAACCTGTTTCGCACGTTGTCAAAAACACAAAAACTACTCGCAATACTAGTCCTAGATTTATTTGCAACTATAATTTGTCTCAAAATTAAGAAGACAGATTCAAATTAGTCCTCCCAAAAAATCGCTGCTGTAATTGGTTCTCACAAAGCCAAGTGGAAACCCAGTAAATTTACTAATTTTGTTTACACGAACGATTAGAAATAGTCTTGGGACGCGCCAATAAATATAGATTTATTGAGAATTTATATAGAAAATTAAATAAAATGACGTCGATATGCTGTAGGTAATTATGCATGCAACCAATGAGATGTATGCTTTCATTGTAACATAACCTTCAAGCCCTCCAATGTGACAATTATTCTACCGCATAATTAGATTTAACAAAATTCCGTTAGAATGCAGGTCAATCTTTGGCGCGTCCCACTAGCAACGCGTACATTGGCAGCATATATTTTTTTATATAAAGTAATTCGAAAAACTATATATTGGTTAGACTAAAAAAACATGTGCTGCATGTCGCTTATTTTAACATCGTGGTTAAGTTAACATTGAGGTTAGACTTCTTTATTTTGTGCTTTTCAAATAATTTATTCTTAGTGACGCCATTCAATTTTTATTGGTCACTTTTTTGAAGGACTGCCAACAATTTTTAACTCTGATCTCACTGTATGTAATCTGCACTGTATGTAACATGTATTGTATGTAATACGATCAAATTTACCGCTAAAATGTTTTCTATTAAGCTATGTAAATCTGTCTGTCTCTGCTACTCCTCGTAATTTTTACCCAGGATTTAAGCGTACGTTAATATTCCCCAAAACCATAGAAAATCCAGACTATCATGTACAGTCTTTAGCAAATGTCTTGTCCCGAGTAAGGACGTTGCTGCTTTAAGAATCGAAATACCCCGAATACTGTGTACGAAAGAGACCGAATTAAACAGAGATGGAGAACTACCTGGGCAAGATATTTAAAGCTTGTTTTGAAAACACACTTGTAAAAACTCTTATTACTCATTCTATTCAAAATCTCTTTGACACACTTTATAAGATAGACCTTTTAAATGGAAGCATCTACTAGTTAAACAAAGTTATAAAGCGTGTTTATGTTTCATTCTTTACCTTTAATAAAAAATAACTAAACGAAAATAATAATGAAAACAATCATCAAAAAAATCGCAGAAATTAATGTAAGCGATAAATAAAAATAAAGTAATAATATAGGCATTTATTTATGTAAATACGTTGAAATTTTAAAAAGTTATTAAATATTCAGTTGTTTTAATAAAAATACTACAAACTAAGACAAAACTAGAAACATAGATATAGTAACTACTAAAAATAAAACAGTCACAAAACAAAAATTAAGAAACACCTTTGGCAAAGCATACAACCTTAGATCATATTTGTGAAAGATTAGAGATTTTTTAAATCCCGCCTGCTTTTAAGTAGATTAGTCAATGGGTTTAATTTTTCTCTCTAACACATTATTCTGTCAATTACCCATCTCTCTCTTGCATGTATTACCTGAGTGCAAAAGTTGGACCCTTTCTCATAAACATTCCAGTAACTACTTTCAGGATATAATCCTGTGAATATACCCAAACTGTATTTATTATTCAACTTAATTTATTTGACCGGCAACTACTGGAAATTTTACCTGAAGGTGAATAAACCGACCCTTAATGTTTAAATATGCCTCGTTTGTATGCCCAATCTGATGCTACTTTGGAAACTCGGGGAATGATTATTAGTTTTGATTATTTATTATTTTTACGCACAACTGAACCGAAAGTGATTGTTTACATCTAGGATACCATGATCGAAACTTCAACATTACGCCCAGTGTAAAGAAAATGCCCGCTGTAAAAAAAAGCCCGCAAAAACCGGGCGTTTTCTTTACACCAATCATAAACACATGACAATGACGGCTTTTATGTCAGCCGCCACCTTTGTTTAGTGGTGACAGTTTTTGAGTAGGTAGTTAATAATAAAAAAAGGTTATAAGGATTTATCATTTATCATAAATCAAAGTGAACAAACTACAGCAATATTTTACTTTTGATGGATGTTGAACGTACAATTAGTTAAGTTATGGAAGACAATGCTGCCAACAGAAATAGCACTGGAATTAGACTCAACACACTGAACATTAGAAGTTGAACAGAATGTTTCAATATTTCCTTGTGGATTTTCTTCTTCTGGTGTCGACTGAGGCTCAACAATTTTCAAAGTTGCAACAGATTTCTCGGTTTTCTCGCCATTCGCATTTCCAAGAATTAGCCGGGCAATCTTATTTTTCTGTTCTATTGAATCTTCCAGGTCCCCTCAGCTACGGAAGAACTTTTCCATCCCCCATGTCTTTTGAGGGATGTCATGTCAGCTCCATTATCTGCTAATAAAGTGGCAGATGTTCTTCGAAATGAGTGCCCCGTGTATTTCTCAGGATTAGGAAGTTGAAGAAATGTTGCAATTATTTTGGGAATGCCTCCAAACACGTTCTTTCCTACAGGTTGAATTGTACATACATTCTTTGTGTAGCGTAGAAAGAAACGGCGATGAGGTACATTTTTTGGACGCAGTGTGACATATTTCTTGTACAACTCCACTCCATGGATGGCATCATTATCAACAATTGTGAACACACGTTTTTTGTTTGTTTTGGTTTTCGGGATAGTCACAATAATTACAGATCCTCTATCTTCTACATCAGATATTGACATATTGGCAAGTTCTTGTCTACGGCAGGCTCCATAAATTCCAAACACAAGGGCAACCTGTCCCTCAAAACATTTTTAAACAACGCGCACATTAATTACCTACTATCATACCTTGGTCATTAAATATGTTTCATTGGGAGCTTCCGTAATAAACTTGATCACATTTTCTTTCGACAACACCATTGATTTCTTTGCTTCGTGTCCTACAGTATTAATTTTCAAAAACGATGTCAATTTATGATAGCTACTAATGTCAACATTCTTTTTGACCAATAACGTCCTTTTAACCATCGAATACTTGGCCCAAAGAGAACTAGACTGATATTTTTTAGACTAAAAAATTAAAAATAAGGAATATATTTCATTAAAATATTACTAATAACATACCTTCTCGCTAAAATATGCAAGTAAGACGGTTTCATTAACAACATTTACTTTTTTCTCGCGCATCCATGATTCTAACGCATCATACTCAGTTTCATAACGTTCTCTGGATTTAGAAGGGAGTAAGCCAGCTAGAGCTTCTTCGGCTGCTTGTTCAATTTCTGGTGAAATACCCGCAGACGCAGACGCTTCAACACAATTTTCCATTTTTGCCAATTTCACAGAACGCCAATTTTCGCTTTGAGAGTTGTTTTGTTTACACATCAACACATGGCAACCACCGCATTATTGTTAGCAGCCACCTTCGTTTTGTGGTGACAAAATTGTGAATAAAAATGTTTGAATAAAAATTTGTTTCGGTTGTGCGTAAAATGTTGTACGTACCTCTGGCCGTAAGTAGATTACGCCCTTAGCCAAATAAAGGCCCTCCTTCGTCGGGCCTCAAACTTTGGCTGCGGGCGTAATCTTACACTTACGGCCTTCTATACGTAAATAACTATTACTAATTTTTGCAATAAAAACTGATTACAGTTAGTACTAAAAATTTAGTTGTTTTTAGTGTTTACAAAATAAGTAAACTTTGTATATAAACAAATCAAACTCGTAAATAAATTAATAGAGTTTATAATAAAGTAGAAAAAAGTATACGATATTTATTTCTTAAAATAGAAGAAACGATAGTAGAAGTGAAACGGCTGTTTTGTATTCCAGTAAAATAAGAACTCACTTGAAAATAGCAGTTTTTTACTCTATTGTTGATATACAAAGACACTCTAAGTAGGGTAGCAACCTTTAAAACTGGTTAGATTTGCTGTGTTGTTTGTAAACAAAAGAAACTATGCTCCGAAACATACGTCGTTTCTTTTACCAGAATTGTTAAATGTGTTGCCTGCTCGGGACAAGACATTTGCTAATGACTGTACATCTTCTGCATTTTGAAGTGCATACGTATCCAGGATTTTAAGAGTATTAATTTCAGAATCTACTCGATAGATAAACATACTATCTCAACCAGTTCATTAGATATAGATCCATTTGCACCACTTCCAGTCTTAAACGTAAGATATGGTTTAACAACTATGGATACGATTGTTTCAGAAAACATGTAGCTTACAAAAAAATACTACCCAAACAAAGCTCCCCACGATTGCGCTAGTCAAAAAGAACACAACAAATAATACTTACGTTACTTAAGTTTATTATTAGTATCTCGGTTTAGCTAGTAGAACTACGGCAGTGAGTCAATCTTATTTAAATAATCTTTCGACATGGTGAACTGAAGCAATGATAGATTGGTTGAATAGCTATGGAGAAGGGCGCCAGCACATTTGGTAAAATAGTTTGAATAATAAAAAAATTATTTACTTTAGTCTCCTCAATATCAGAGTTCCACCGCAGTGCAACAATTCAACCCAAATGAGTAAACGCCCAATATCCACTGGTTCCAAATGTACAAAAAAAAATTATGAACACCAGGTATTTTATTTTTCTATTTATTAACATGAATAATAACAATAATATATTTATTCCATAATAAATACAGAATCTTAAGGAAAATTGTCAAAAGTCAAGATAGTGGTAATACCTATTAGTTTCCTTATAGGATTGATCAAACAAATCTAGATTAGCTTTGATAGTTGATGTGTCGTCGGCGAATTGTTGATCCATGAACTGAATGAAGCAAATATATCTAGTACACTTTGTATGTTTGCAATTATCTAATTTGTCAGAAAAATTGCCAAAAAGGTTAGGGTGCCGGATGTAAGTGAGTTATTTTATTAGCAGCAACATTTTACAACTTATTAACCTTCAACAACAGAACCAGAAAATCGTTACATATGGATATTGAAATTTGGTATCTTTAATTTCATTTAATCAAACTAGAGAGCGCTGCATTGACGTTTAAATTATAGCCCCTTTATTTTCAAATAGTAGCGACAACGATTGATCTCGTCGCTGGAGCAAAAGTATGTTGGTGACATTGGAAGTTACCAGATTTGACATTTCGTTTTACACTAAATCTTAGGTTTAATAATCATCAAGCACATAATTATTCACAATTTAACATGAATTTCATAACGGACATTCATGTTATGTAAAAGCGATCATATTAATGTAATATACGACTACGAAATTTTAATTTTTAAACAGATTTTTGTTAAAATGACGAAACAATATGACTTTTATCGAACCTTGGTAAAAGGTCTTGCCGAAGCAGAAGGGGATGTGTATGAGAATTTGAAACAAGTTTTAACTTCCTTACCAACGAGTGGAAATGTCATAAGCGGTTTAGAGCTATTAGCAGTTCAGTCCGATAGAATTGCGAACGATGTTAAGGGTTATGTGTTATAATATCATGGACAAGCTAAAGAAAAAGGTGACTTTCAATGAAACGAATAATTCCGTACGGTATATGGTAGTGTGGGAATATGCCCACAGGCAAGCCCGAAGATCGATGTGGATGAATGCCGCTTTAGATCGGTATAGATTTCAAAGTCGTATAGAGAATTGTGGTCGAGTGTTAAATAATATTTTAAGTGAAGAGCACAGACATTTTATTTACCTTGAACGCTTTAGTACTTAAGTTTTGTATTCTTGTAAACTATAATACGTAAACAATAAATAAAATATTTAAAAAAAATATATGCATTTTATTAAACATTACTTCATTATAAATTCATTATATAACCAATAAACATTAGATAAAGCACATACACATAGATTTTTATTATGATAGAAACATGATACTTCATTAACTTCCGGTAGTGCTGGATGTTCTGGAAATTCAACAATCGACGTTGAAAGATATTTTTGTAAGAATTCCTTTTTTTCACGCCCTTTTACATAAATCACTTCAGCTGATGTCGTCGCGTACCGAAGAATGTCTGGAAACATGAACGTCGGAGTCTCGCCTTTAGACCAAGCAATGCAGTGGTGATTCTTTATTAACCAATGTGCTTGTTTTCGGAGTTCTGCAGGTAACGTTGGAAATGGAAAAGGTGGTTTAAATACATAATGAGCTATTTTACAACTATCGTAAATAGCTAACTCTTTAAGCAAAAACTTGTTGTTACCAATCTTAAAGCCTTGAACGTCTACTACAAGACGCATAGCGGCTAACTAAACGCGACTCAAATCTTCATTTTCATATATGTAATAATTCCACAATCGTCGTAAGTAGTCGTTTACAGTTGTCGTACTTGCTTTGTCAGTGCATTATACGTAAACATACGATCATTCAAAATTAGACAATATGCAGTAGTACTAGCGGCAATGCTTTTATGAGTTTCGAAAGTAACTCGAAGAACGACAGCTTTCCCTAGCAAGGAATCTTTCTGTCGCGAACAGTCGATGACGATTAGCGGTGCAATGGCTTTAAATTTCGATAAAGTTAGAATGGGCTCGATTGGTTTGTCATAGTAAGATCGTTGGAAATTGGCATACATTTCATACAAGGTAGCAAAACGGTTCTCGTCATAATTAATATTCAACTGATCGTATGGATATCTTTCAGTATTTAAAAATACGGTCACATTTTGTATATAACAAGGATCGAATGCACTCATATCTTTCTGTAACTGTCCATCGCGATTAGTATGAAAACCTAGGATAATGTAACGAGGTGTTTCTAGACTGGTGGATGTTTTAATAGGCCAACTATGTTTATCGGTTTGTGGTATAGCTGGATAGATATGTGTTTCCCAACTTCTAAACGCCACCTTAGTATCAATATTTTTTCCGATGTATTTTGTCAATGATAATTCTTCTGCTAGCCCTGGTTGAATATGGGGAACTTTCCAATATATTTTTTTCAAGCTAACTTTAAGTTTTTCATTAGCATCCGTGGATATTATAGCATCAATATCGGAATTGCTTCGAATTAAAACCAATTCTTGACGAATGTTCATAATAATTTTTCCATAGTCTTCAAAAATTCCCAATAACATTGGCAGAGGTATACAGGCGCTAAAATGACCTTTGTTATCCACCACAGTGCTATTATCTTCAGGAAACCATCCAGCATTTTGTAACTTGACACTATCGCTTGCGTTGTAGGAAAGGTAGCCTTTCATGGTAGAAGTGAGTCCCACTTTCGTTACAGAATCCGCCACAACACCATTCATTTCATAGCGAATATCACTAAACAGATATGAAATTCCGTTGTTAATAAGTTTAGCCGTAGTAGATGGGGCACCATCTTCTTTCAATAACGTGCCTTCTACGTACAGATAACTGCGAGAGGGTAATGTGGACATGTCTTCTTGAATCGGTATTCGAATTTCGTCATTCGTTTTCAAAACGAGTTGTATAGGTTTGATGGGTGTGGAATTCGGCACCTACGATCGAATTATCGACGAAAACTTTTTCGTTCACATTTAGTATACTCATTGTAGAACAGTAAAACCGAGACGTTGTAAAAATAAGCGGTTGCGCTGTGTCACTTGATCGGCTAGCGATTGCGGACTAATCTGTTTTTGGTGACAAGTTTTTTTATAATCCGAGCGAACAGTACAAGCAGTATTATACTTGAACACCATCGCTAATGCTCTTCAAATGCAGTCCTATCGTCACGGTTTCTCCGCGAAAATTAACCAGGTCACCATCTTGATCAACTATTTTAAGGGCAATGTTGGTAATTGTGTTGATGTTGATTGGTAAGTAAGGTACATGGTCAGGCGCTTCAATTATTTTGAATCCAGCAGGAACACTCGGGAAAAATTGATGTATGACATGATTCGGAATTCCATTTACGTAATTACCAGTTATAAGTAACGAGTTGACTTTAATAATGTTAATAGGAACATCCGATTCGTGACGTTAATTTTTTTCAACTTCAACGGCTTAAATCCTAATAAGGGTCCAATAGAGTGTTTAACCGAAAAGTCTATGACTTCGTCAGCTCGTATCATTGTTTTTAAAGTATTGTGATTTGGCTCTATGGACACAGTTATAGAATTTAATTGAGAATTAATGTAAGCTGCTATATCGGCTATTTCATAAGATCCGGTGGGTATATGTATAGCTTTCTGTCCAATTTTAAACACATTATTTTCCTCAGTAACGTTCGGAATGCTGTTAAACGTTTCGAAATTAGTCAATCCCATAACCCATTCTTTGGTCGTATCTAAATATATTGGTGGATTAAAATCAGAGCTTAATACGGAACCCTTATCGGATAAGATGAAGGTCAACGAAATGTCGGAAGTCCAATGAAGACTGTAAACTTTTATCGAGCGTTATCATATAAAAAGTGTAGCACCAAGTGTATTGAATAACGTTTCAACCATCGTCACTCTTAAAGTAATGAACAAGTTCTAGTGGAGGTTTCATCTGACCAATACTGTTAAAGTACAAAATTTTTCTACCACGTTTTATATACGATGTCCAATGCGTTCCCTCTCCTTCCCCACTATCTAAATTTACAATACCGGTTTCGTTTTTATAGATTCGTTGCGACAGTTCATTTCGCATAAAGATCCCTCTAAAACAGGGAATATTTAATCTATGAATATACATGGAAAGATAGACATTGGTCAACGCACGGCGTGGTAGTTTCAACGGTAGTTTTTTGAACGTAAATATAGTCCCAATCCATTTTTGTATGTTTTCAAATATAAACCTTTCCCTATAGAAGCGGCTTCCATAGCTTTATTGTGTCGGCGTGTTTCTTCTAGGGTCTCCTTAGCCGCCTTGGCTTCGTTAACGGCTTTTGAAACTGCCGCTGCCCCACCGCCCAGTGAGCCCAGAGCTCCCAAAGCAGCAAATAAGGGAATGAGGGGCAGTATACCACCTTTTTTGGGGATGGGTATAATTCGTGATCGAGGATTGACAATACGTTTCCGTTTCAAAGCTGACAGTGCAAGTCGAGCAGAGCGTTTTAAAGAGAACTTTTTTACTTTACCACCAATATGCTTTCTGGCAATGGCAACAGCTTTGTTAAACGTAAGGAAACCTCGTTTCATCGCTGAAGACTGATTCTTTTTTTAATCCCCATACCCAACTTCATTTTTCCCTTCATAATGCCAGCCACGGTAAGGGCTGCGGCTCTTTCTCCAAACGTAGCGTCTTTAGAACGAAACCTCTCCCACACTCTGTGTCTTAGGATTTGGTCCGCTTTATGACGTTCACTCACTTTATTGGACTGGGAGTAGGCTATGTCGTGTTGTTTACATGCGTCGTCTAATAGATTGATACCGTGATCTCCATGAGCAAGTCGTTTTCGCAATCGAGTGCCAGGTCCGCAGTAGTTATATCCAGGTAAATGCAATTCCACCGGTAACTTATTGATGAGAGTGTTGATAACACCTTTGCCTTTACGAGTTGACGAAGGAGTTGTAGATTGTCGAGGAGTGTATGTTTCATAGCACTTACTCCTAAGACCGGAGAAGAGTGACTGGAAGTTCGCTTCTAGGTTTGTAATATATATGCTAAACTCATATAGGATCTATCACAACGTTGTTCGTCATGGAACAGCTAAAGTTAGTGAGACAGAGAGATCGATTACCAGTTATAAATCGTGATACTTGTTCAGCAACACCGGCAGTCTTTAAGCATAGTGTATTATTGGGAGCAGGATGCAAGCGAGGACTAATCGTAGGTAGTTCCGGCTGCGGTAAAACCAACCTAATGGTTAGTTTATTGGAACATCCCAACGGTTTACGCTTCGCAAACGTATATGTGTACAGTAAATCGTTGTATCAACCCAAATATATATATTTGCGTGATCTGTTTAAATCGTTACCCGTGGGATACCCACGACTCCTGCGAAACTATACTACCACCCACGGATGCAAGAACAAACTCTGTAATTATCTTCGACGATGTGGTCTGCGATAGTCAGAGCAACAAGAGACTATTTCTGTTTTGGAAAACATAAAAATATCGATTGTTTTTATTTATGTCAGACATATTCCGCAATTCCAAAACAACTCATACGGGATAACGCAAACTTCATCATTATTTTTAAGCAAGATAACACTAATTTAAAACATATCTTTAATGATCATGTCAGCGGGGATATGACGTTCGAGAAGTTCAAGCAGCTCTGCATGCAGTGTTGGAATGAGAAATATGGTTTTGTAGTTGTTGACAGAATCTCAACTTAACGAGGGACGCTATCGTAAAGAGTTCGATGCCTACTTCACCATAAATGTCGGAGGCATTAACTAACAGCATTAGTAACCATGGATAAGCGTATGGTTGAAGACCTGGTTAAGGCACGACACAATGTCAAACAGAAATATCAAAGTCTTAAATCCGAAATCGCACGCTCCGATGTAGAACTTCAACGTCGCTATAAGCGCCATCATACAACCTTTGCGAGAATTTATAACGGGTGTTAAAACCGAATTCCTAACTCCAAAAAAGGAACCCATAAAGGAAGAGGTTCCCTCATTTTTTCCACCCTCAACTCCAGTATCACGATCTCTACGTATACCTCAGGTAATCCGAACACCACATAGTGCTCCCAGATTGCATGCTGTAAGCACAGAACGATCCGGCATCGAACCAGTAGACGGGGAAGCTTCCGGTACACCTACGGTAGAACAACTCCAAGCCGAACTCGCTGTCGCCGGAACTAGTAGAGAATTCCAGGCTTATATAGATGCTACCTTTAGTGGGCGCGCAAAACGATACATGGAGAAAATGTTTACGGATACGAAAAACGAGTTCGATCATCTATACGGAGTACGATTCCTTCCGGAGAAACAGGAATATTTTATTGGTGACTCCGAATTCGGTTTTGATGACGAAAATATGCTCATTACGAAACCTAATGGTCAAACATTTACGTATGAAGGTACGCGTGGTTTATACGAATTAGTATTTAAAAAGAAACCTCTCGGATATTTGCAAGCGGATTTAAAAAGCTACAAAGATCTTCTTTTACGAACCAACGCAGTCCGTAGAAATTATCTACATGATGCACCTTTGGTAGGAACCGGAACCAAATATTCCACAATTATCAAACCCCTTTTAACTGCACCTGGTGAAAAGGTAAGAAGTTTTTCTACTTCAACACCGGTGACGCGATCCAAAACGGGGGCATTAGCGAAAAAACGGGGAGCTGGACCAATGCGCGTGCTAAGTTACAATAATAAAAAGGTAGAATTCGTACCATGGAAAGATCCAAATAAATTGATAGGAAGGTTGAGAGTTCTTCTAAGCTCGAAATCGGCCGGTCATACCGGTCACACTAATGAAATCATTTACATTATTGATGAGTTGCGAGCAGCTAAAATAATAGCATAAAGCATCCAACATGTTTAACACCTTGTTATTGTATCATTGTCACTAGTAGAATCATGTCATTAGATAAATTCGGTAAACATCTTCAGAGAACCCCTGTCCAAGTGAAACTCGACACTCGTTCCAAAGTGTATCTTTTAGAAGATATACAAAATGTAAGGTACACAACAATGATGTATATGTGGGCGGACTCCGAGCCTGGGTCGAGCGAACCTACTATTGCCGACCTAACGAAATATTACAATTTAAAAGGTAGCAACAGTAAACGGGAATACACAATACCGTTTACAGAAGGGATTGTACAAGCAGTTTGCAGCTCACCACCATGCATTATGTATGTAAACGATATTCTAGTTGGTGCTGCTTCCAACATAATTGGGAGACGACTGAGAAAAGGCGATAAGATTAAGGCAGAAATTAAGTGGCTAGATCCGTCTGCAATCGCCCCATTTTACTTCGAAGCTCTTAGTAGTCATCCATATCATCATATATCATCATTACCTCAAAACTATGACTCTGGATAAGTTCGGTAAACATCTTCACAAAACTCCTGTCCGAGTTAAACTCGACGCTCGTGCAAAAGTATTCCTTTTAGAAGACGTGTCTAGTTTGCACTACGAGACAATGTTGTATATGATGGGAATATACAATCATGAAAACCGTTATGCACTTTTGAACTCCACCAACTTCGAGTATGTCGTTCCTCTAACAAAAGGTAGCATTAAACAAATCAAACACTATCCCACATATGCGCAAATCTTTTTAAACGATAAGTTATACGATGCTGAATCACTCATCGGAGTGTCATTGAAGAAAGGGGATAAGTTTAAGGCGAAGAAGCCTGGATCAAGGACATATTTATTTTTGAAGCCGTTATTAGTGTTCCAGCATTTTCCCAATGAGCATAAAACGTCAAATAATTGAGGAGCTACATAAACCAGCTCGCAAACGATTTCGAAGAAGACGAATAATAGTAAAGAGATTATATGATTTATATATGGCGGATCTCGTGGAAATGATACCGTATGCCAAGACCAATAAAGGATTTCGATATATTTTGGTATTGTTAAATATGTTTAGCAAAAAGGTATGGGCATGTCCTATTAAACGCAAAACCGGAGAAAAGGTAACGCAAGGAATGAAGAAGCTATTACGGTCTGCGGGGGATCCTCCACGAAATTTATAAACAGATATGGGAAAGGAATTTTACAACACACACTTTCGCAAGTTAATGCAAAGTCTGAACATAAATCATTACAGTACGTTTTCCAGTATGAAAGCAAGTCCGGTGGAACGCGTAAACCGAACTCTCAAAAAAAACAAGATGTGGCAGGAATTTTCCATGCAAGGATCCTATAAGTGGCTGCAGTTGTTGCCTCAGGTAATTGCAAAGTACAACACAACAGTACATCGAACCACTGGATTCAAACCTATTGACGTCAGACAGAAAAACTCCAAAAAAGTTTTACAGACAGCCTTCAAGTTTCCAAAGACTGTTGACCCGCAACGTCCTAAATTCAAAGTTGGTGATCACGTGCGAATCAGTAAGCACCGGGAAGCTTTCGCAAAAGGCTACACTCCAAGCAGGAGTACGGAAATTTTTAAGATTAAAAACGTTCGACTAACAAATTCTACAACTTATATTTTGGAAGATGTCAAAGGTAGGAAATTCGTGGAGGATTCTACAATGAAGAACTGCAAAAAGCGAAGTTTAAAGACACTTATTTAGTGGAGAAAATTTTACAAAAAAATGCAAATCGAGTATTAGTCAAATGGTTAGGATTCGATAAAACACATAATTTTTGGATTCCAAAACGTGATATTATTTAGAGCATTTTGTAACGTTATAGCATAAAACTAAATAGCAATTAGCTTTTAGGCATATTATTACTTATTACTCGAAATGTAATGCATAACCAAATAAAGATTCCTTTTTTTTAACATTTTATGACTTATTATTTTAAGTTAGTTATTCCATAAGGAAAGAACAATACAAATACCAAAAATAATACTTTTATTGTATATTATACATATAAATGTTAATTTCTCCATAAGGAAAGAACAATACACATAGCAAAAGGTAAACACATTTATTACACAGAAATAAACTATACATAATAAACTACACGAAATAATCTATATACATTTATAAACATACCATGGATTCACAAATTCCAAACATTTAGTTATGTAAAGATAATTTAACGTTCTACATACATAATTACAAATTTATACACAACAATTACAAATCATCGACTGTTGCTTCCATCAAATTAATTAGTTTATCTAAATTTGATTTTTGAATATCATTTTCAATGATTTCCATTAATAAACTTAAATCATCATCTTTTGCTGAAATCTCGTGATGACCCCAAGCTAATGTTTTGGTTGTTCCCGGTATAAGAAACCGCTTATCGTCGTGAGCAGATAAAGCTACTTTACTTCGCATTTCTGTGTATACGTTATGCATATCCGACTTAAAAACGTACATTTTGCAAAATATTGTTTTTACTTGATTAGTAGCAACCGCTTCATAGTCGCTTTCTTTTAAAACTCTTTTTATAACGTTTTTTCTTACACCTCTCGCTTTTTTATGTAACTCATCCGCGACGTTGACACAATAGGCTTTAGCACTGGCTCCGAAATAGCTTTTGATGGGAACACCTTTATATTCATCTTTCATTGCACCTAAAACGGATTCGTTGACGGGAATTCCATGTGGGTTATCATTAGCTAAATTTGATGTATCAAATAGTTCAATATGTGCTTTAATATCATTATAAAAATTATCAGTATGAATTTCAATTACTAACGAATCCGTGTCGGTATACAATAAAGAAACATTATCTCCATACTTTGGTTTCAAGAATTCATAGAAAAATTTATAAATAACCGTTTTCGACATATCCAAAATACTAAAACCAACATAGACCGGCTTATCATAACAGATCAATAATCTTTCCATATCAATCGCTACCAGATTTTCCGAAAAAATGGCCACACTTTTACAATTAGGTCTAGCGATGTATGTTTCCGCACCAGGTTTTTTTCCGATTTTTTCAAAATGCGATAGAAGTTTGATATCAATCCTATTTTCAACGTTTTCCATAGTCTTCCAAATACACTGTTAACCATCAATTTAAAAAAAGCCTTCTCGAATGAATTGGTTGCCTTATTACGTAAAAAAGTGTTTAAATCGATATACGGTCTTAAGCAAGGTGATTGATCAAATTTTAAAACTCTGTGAATTTTTTCAAAATCAATCCATGATCGAGACATTGTTTTAAGTTTCGATAATGAATCACATATCTTTCCTTATCGTACAAATTTGGAATCAATTGTTTTTGTTTTGCTTTTGGAATCGGCGGAATTAATGCCTCAGGCATAAAGGGAAGATCATTATGCAACGAGTGTAAATGCACCGGGTATTCAACGTCCACTTCCAGAACGAAGCCTTGAGGAGATTCGTCGGGAACGTTAAACACCTCAAACTGCTCGATTTCATCATTCGATAACCAAGTAAAATTACTTCGAGGCAGATATTGACACATAGCCCAACCGTATAAATCTGTAGCATCCAAGTACATTATGAAAGATGTAGGTTTCTTCGGATCATAATTTGGAATAAATCGATTGTTTGCAAAACTTTTTCTACCACAACACATACTAACTCCCCCGCGAATTCCTTTCCTGAAGAAATGTAACATGTCAACATCTGTTAAAAGTTCTAATTCGACTTGAGTATGTCGAAGCATAGCGTCCCATGCCAAACTTGGGGAAGTATAATATTGGCATGGGTTAAGACCGTAATGGTGAAGGCAAACGGATCTAAAGTTTTCAAAAATGTCAGCTAGTAGCAATCATGCGCATGCATCTAAATTCTTCATTCAAACCAAACCGCCTTCTAATTTCCTTGCACTGATCATCCGATAAATTTTTAGCCAATTTTTCAAGAGACTCACCCATAAATCTAAAACTATCCAAAAATCGTATACGTACAAATACCTTTTCCGAGGCCCCCCTATCATTAACAATATCATCAACCAATAGCAATTTCGAGAAAGACACGTATTTTTCTTGAGCATAAGTGAGCATCATAACCAGACAAATTATGAAAGAATACAGGTACGAAATTAGGTAATTGAAAATTGAGATTACACTCATTGTGTGCAGCATTACGAAAACAACCGGTTAAATGACAATGATTTTTCACTTTAACCTCACCGTCTTCAAACCTGGTGGCCGCCTCAAAAGCTCTTTCTTCATCAGGTGTTAATCCGTTCATAGGCTTAGGTATTTTCAAATAATTTTGATACAGTTCTTTTACATCGGTATCTAATTTAGTAACAAATTGTCGAGCTGCATCAAGCCCTCGGTAAGTCTCCAATTTTGAAAGCGATTCATCAAATGAGCATTTAATGTAGTAAGCAAACAGGTACGGTTCATGTTCTTGCACACGAACGGTAAACGGTTTTTCGGAATCCGGTTCTGCACTAGATATTGGAGTGAGAACAGATTCAAAATCAGCGTAAATCACAAAAGGTACTTTTAATTGTTTCTGAAAATTTTGAAATTTCAATACATTTTGAGGTATCTGTTTGCCCATTTTGTCCTTAACCAATTCGGTAGTCGGTATTTTCGAAGACACATAATTACAATCATACTTAGTATGTCTGTTTAATTTATCAGAAGAAGCAAAATATTGTAAGCAACCGTCGCAGAAATGTTTTGCAGTCTTATGACCAGATAATTGTCTAGATAATAATTTACTGAAGTTTTTAATGTACGAGTATGTGTAATGGGATTCTCCATTATCATTAACAATTAGTAAAATATTTACGTGATTTCTTTTTTCAATTTACTATAATAAAGAGGTCCAACAACCTCATTCTGCTTACGATTATTTTTAAACACTTCTTGCAGAGTATAAACGTTTACTGAGATGTCATCATTTACTGATAAGAAATATGATATATCTTTTAACGTTACCGGAAATTGTACACCATTTAAATTAAGAATCGTTGCGGGATCTGGATACGATGAACATCTGTGTGCCGGTCCTTTTGGTGCAACGAGGGCAGACACGATGCTCTAAGCAAAACACCGATCATCACCATTCTGTACGTTGATGACAGCTTTCTTTCGCTGGACGTCTAGAGGTAAGTTCAGAAAAGAAGAGGTCCTTAAAGGATTGTATTTAAAGATGTTAACCTCCAAGAACAAACATCTTACCAAAGTCCAACCTAAACAGAATGGAAAATGTATGAAAGTAAGAGTTTCGGACATTTTGATGAAATCAACCATTCCTGATATTAATAAAAAACACTTACCACTGTCTTTTTCTTCGAATTCTGTCGCTTTTTGGTCAATGATGGTGACAGCATTAGCATAGAACTCCTCTACATCGGACCCCTCGGTGATAACAGCATTTCGAGTTTGAAATGATTTAACATCATCCAGTCCCTTACTTTCCAAAATATAGTAACCGAAATACTCCATATTTACTTTAATCGCCGTGTGCTTATCAACCTCTCTACTTATCAAAGGTAATACTTTCGGTTGCAGTTCTTCCAGAAATTCTTTTACATCCACCGAGTGTTGTTGGGGTGAAACACGATAACTCACAATTCGAGATTTGAAGGCGGATCTTATAACGGATACATCTTGATCGTGATCGCTGACCTGGCATGCCCTATCAAGATGTCTGCTGCTACGTAAATGGCCAAGGTAGCACGATCGTTGGACGTGCAGATCGCATATGTCACAGAACACCATGGGATCTATAAACAAATCCAAGAATTAAAAAAAAGTCCCTACTAAATAGAAAAGAACTATTACCGTTCCTCCTCCGCCGTTTTTCCGGTGGCGGAATTTGATCATGACAAGACTCCATGCGATGGCGGTTTAAACCATCAACCCTGCTAAAGCTTCGTGAACAACGATCACATTGAATAATTTTAACAACTAGTTGTATACAGAACAGCCAGCAACGTGAAACTAAGAACAACGCGAAGACAATGTTATATTTACAGGAGAAAATCGAGATAGGATAAAAGGAAATCGAAATATTACGAAAGGATCACATTCACGAACGTGGACCAGGCTCGATGAGTCGCCTGCGGATTTCTTTCTCCCATAATAATTTTAATTGTTTATCCATTAACAACTCATCGAGCCTAGCTAACTTGGCAACTATCCGTACTCTCGCAGCTTTTAATTTGGATATTTCTTCCTCTCTTTCATTCACACATCTGCAAACCTGCTCAATCCGATCTGCGGCCTCTGTGAGGAAGTCATCGAAACCATCAGCGAACTTCTCCGGTGGAGGTAGATTTGATCGATGACTTCCTCGCAGAGGTCGCCGATCGGATTGAGCAGGTTCAGGAGCGTATAGAATCGGTTGATTCAAGGAAGACGTCCCCGGGAGTTGCAACTCGGAACGTGTTGCAATACGCTCTGTAGCAGAAGGACCTGGAGCGTCTTCAGGTGGCTGAAGCTCCGGAGTAGACACACTTGGAACGGCTTCAACCCGCTGAAGTCGCTCTGTACCGGAAGATTCAGGAGCGACTTCATCGGGGTGCAGATGTTTTGCACCGGAAGGTTCAGGAGCGTCTTCATCGGGGTTCTATGCCTTGTGGCATCATTATTCCCCATATTTCTTCCGCTGAATCGCATCGTATACCACTTCGCGTACGTTCTTCTACGTCTAACAACCACTCTTCATATTCTTTCTGAAGAAGCAAAGATCATTTTTTATCAATGTTTTCCCAATGTACGCAGGTATATCTAGGTTTCATTCTTTCCAAAAACAACACAGGTACAATTCCTTCTTTATGCCCAAGGATTTCCCATGGCCCCAGTTTTTAATCATTTCACATACGCGATCGATGCAAATATTAAATAGTTTACGAGGATTATATACACTTATATCCCAATCTATGTAAGTTTCTATGCTGTATCGCGACACTGACATTGTATTTGATATTACTTACAATTTATCTTTTCAATATTATAATAGAAAAAATTATGTTGGGGTGTTTGATTTCGAATAACAAAAGCCACTCATAACATTCTTAGATGAGTATAGTTCCGAGAGCCAGAGTTTGAGGTTATGTATAGGCTGAGGGTGTGGTCAATGAAACAATTGCTTTCCCCACTCTTCTCAAATTCTGGTGGGGTGTTTGAGTTTGATTTCAGTCAAGATTCTGTATTACTCAGTCAATATTCCGTATTACTTAGTTACACATCGAAATGGGTTGGTTACATTCTTGGACACTTGAAACGACTGTTGATGATGGTGAAATCGTGTTTTCTCGTTATAAGACTCACAACACTGGTTTGTTAATTGAAAGAAAAAGACTTCCGGATATTACTTACAATTACATATTACATATTAACATATATTAAACAGTTCTCGTTAAATTACTAATGAAAGTAAGTACTCGAAAAGAACCATTAAACAATATCCGGCTATTTAAGCCATATAAATGATGAAAATTTACACAATTGAATTAAAGGAATATTAAAAATAATCAGTTGTTTACTGATTAAACATGCATTAAATATTTTTATCTTTATAAAAAATGTAGGTATTTAAAATGTGCAAATCTCATCTTTATTGATAGTTCTAATTAGCTGGAAGCAATAATGTCGGTCATGGGCATTTAAAAAAACTAGTTACTAACGAGATGGCCGTGGTCAATGACCCGCTTCCCCTGCCTCTAGATTTGCAGCAGTCATTCAACTAGTGTACTTCGGATGGGAAACTTGTTTCCTTTAACGGTTTTTAAATCTCTTATTAAATTATAATAGTTTTACGTAAGTTATTTTATATAATCATATATACATATTTATATGCTTTTTTTATTATAGGAATATATATCTTAATAATAAATAATATATATAAAAATGGAATCAGTTGACCTACTTTATGAAAAGTGCATCGCAACCAGTGGGGATTACCCGTTCATCCACCAGTGTCGATCCGTTAACAGTATGTATTTGTACATCTTCAATTGATTTAATTAAGCATGCTTCAATCTCTTATTAATAAATTTTAAAAATGTTATTCTTCTTGTTATAGAAATGTTTTTTAAACCAAGAACAGTAAGTATAATATTTAATTGATTACGTTTTTTTTTGTTTAGGCGCCTTACCTTCCCTTAAATGACCGTGGAGGACGAACTATCTTAATCCTAATAATTGTTATGATTGATATTGTTGTAAACATATAAATGTAAGAAATAAATGTTGTAAATTGTTTAATTTTTATTTAACCTTGAACTTAAAACCAGAGAAGTTGTTAAAAATCAGTGAAGCCTTGAACTTTAACCGCCACAAAATTTAGCCTTGAAGGTTGACCTTGGCAGAAAGCAGAAAGTGGTGGGAGGTGGTCCCAGAAACCCCATTCTTTCCTTACTATTAGGGATAAAACACATTACTTGCACCGCGTATCATCCCATAAGCCAAGGGATAATTGAGAGATTCAATCGTACACTCAAACAGGCCATACGCACCAGTGGTATATCTTCTTGGTTAAAGCATACCATGGGTGTTACTTAGTCTACGAGCTACGATAAAATCCCAATTAGATGTTTCACCTGCAGAAATGTTGTACGGAACTGCACTTCGTTTACCCGGGGATTTCTTTGAAGAAAAGAAACCCGATGAAATTTGAAATTTCTTCGTCGAATGAAATATCAAATGCACAATCAGAAATTTTTTACACAAGGACATATAAATCAAATTCTTTCGTTCCCAAAGTATTACATAAATGTATACGTTTATGTTAGAAATGATACATATGACTTAAACGTTAAAGACACCTATGTTGGCCCTTATAAAGTGATAAACAGAACTGCAAAGTATTTTATGCTGAAAGGACTAGATCAACCCGTATCAATAGACAGACTTAAGCCTGCTTATTTTACATGAATAAAATTTTCATTCGCATTCTCTTTTCATTCTAGAAAGAATACCTTCAAGAGATGTACTGCACTTGATGCTGAAAATTAGTGTTATATGTTCAATTTAATTATTCAATTTTAATTCAAGTGTTCAATTTTGTATTTGCCGAGTTGTTGTGCTTAGGTTAAGTTTGTCATATTACTTCGCCTTCAGCAATACCTTTTTACTATTAAAAATAAGGACTTTCAATTCTTTACTCTCAACATAAGTTTTGTCATAGCATGTAGAGAATTTTATTGAAAAGATGCAAACGACCTCAATTTTTTTGTAGCTAGTATACATTAAACATGCCGCTACATACAAGTACGACATTAATGTATGCTATTTTTTTGTTGAGGAATGCATTAAATGCCCTTTTGACTCACGGCTCATTTCTTTTGGTACATGTTCAGCCTTTTTTTACCCGGTGTGTCACGTAATAATATTCATTCATAAAAACAGTCATTACATACATATTACTTCAAGAAGGCATTGGATGCTAAGTGATTGCCATATCTACAAGAATTAATAGGAAGTAATAAAATATATCTAAAATGAACACGTTTTTTATTAACTCCAAGATTAAATCTAACTTCTGGTAAACACCTACCGTTATAACACTATCATCGAACGCTTTTTACAAATCTATGAATATACATAAGCATGGCTTGCTTTCAACCAAGAATTGATTGATATTTAACATCAACGCTAACACTGCATGTTCGTTTGGCTATTTTTTTCATATTGATTGGACGATATAATTTTATATATATTTAAGTAATGTTAAGTCGCTTTTTTATTATTTTTTCAAAGAATAATGTACCTTCTGTTTACTATTACAATAACTTGCTTTAATAAATATCATAGCTACAATATTTAGGGTTCAATGTTTTCCTCTATCCAATCCAAATATTTCTGAACCTTGGTGTGTATTTCAGGAAATTTAGAACCACAGCTTCCCATACCGAAAGATACTATGCCTTCTTGATGCCATTGAGCCCTATACGAAAAAAGAACAGGTGCTCCAGCATCTCCAAGACAACTCAACTCAGTAGAATTCTCAAATGTGACCGTACATATTTGATTTTCTGTCAATGTTAACTTGCGAATAGTCTTGTACCATTCTATACAGTCATCATTAGAAATCAATGTGCCTAAGACTTTTTTCTTAACTGTTGCTTTCTCCCGTTGTAAATTTAAGTAACCCCAACCGGATGTTGTTAGTGTGCTCCCTATATGAGCAAATCTTGTTTCAGGATACGGTAAGCATATTGGTCGTACGTAATCTGGAATGTGTTGTGCAGTTTATAACGTGAAACTTTTTATAAATAAAAAATACCTGAATACACTAGATGGCTATTTAATCGTATTAGTGCTATGTCATTTGCATACATCGGAGTGTTATAATTTAAATGAGCTGTGGTCTTTTCAATTCCATAGGATATAATAGGATCACTGCATTCTTCAATATTTCTCAAATCAGTAACACAATCAGTGTCATTGTCAACGTGGTACTCTCCAAGCTGTACCTCCATTCTGTACGGTATATACATATAAAAACGTAAAGTAATTAGCAAGAAACAAAATAAAATGTACGAAAGAATAAGATTACTTACGGTATAAAGTTTGGTTGTACAACACACGTTGCTGCAGTTAATATATATCTGTAATTTAATATAGACCCAAGACAAAGATATAGTTTTTGATATGAATCAGAACTCTCGCTGTTTTTTCTGTATACTATGCGTGCTAACCATGGAAATTCAGTTATTACAGTACCATTGCTATTATGTTCATACTCATCGGAGTGTTGATAACCACAATAGTTTCTGCTTGCTAATAATTGTCTATTATTAGTTTTTTGTTCATCTTCTTCTACTGGTTTAGTTGAGTTTAACTGAGAAATACAACAAACTTTAGAATCTATGCCTTCAAACCCACAAATTGATTTTTGAATAATTTGTACTGATGAAGTAGTCTTATCTTTAATCATATCGAAAAGTGTAGGGCAGTACTGTAGCAAAATGCATTCTCCTGGTTCATTATTCGGTGTGTTACACAGCTCTATAAATGATAATTATGTGTTTGATATAGAGTTTCAACAAAAGTTTATTTAATAAAATAGTAATAATATTAAACTTACCAGTAGCGTTAGTTTGCAAAATCGTAAATAACAGAAAGGTTAAAACAATCTTTATAATGTAATACATGTTACCGTGCTGAAGAGTGAATATGTTGCGTTGGTTGGGAATGTTTGATTTCTCGTCATAGGCTATCTTATTTTTTTATGGTTATTTTGTTGATCTTTGGTGAACTGTTGATAGAAAAAAAAAGTTATGAACTATAAAAGATTTAAACTAGTTTTCTTAGAATGCGTGTTATCCTAATTAACATTAGTCGTTATTTTCAGGTTCTATTCTTGTTAAGTGTTCTAACAATAATGATCAAGTTCACCTTATTCCAACCCGGGTAAATCCAGAAGAACTTTCAATGCAATACAGACTGCTTACAACAACTATTTTTTATAATTATCAAAATCTGTCATTACATATGAAAAGCTCTTAAGTGTACGGTGTTGAGTAATAATAAAGCATTAGATTTGTAATCTAGGACATATATGGGACAAAATAAAAACCAAATTCAATAATTCAATATACATTTTTCAATTTAAAGCTACATTACTGATCCTGTTTCATTAGACAATTTTATTCATTCTAATGTTCTGATTCGAGTTTTACGAAAATCATGATGGCATTGTCGGTAAAAGACTCTGTATACTATGTGTATCGTATATTGCAAATGCTTCATGGTACTTTTTGTAATATTATAAAAACGTTTCTTATATTTAGAAAATGAATTCATTTCTGTTTCGTATTAATCATAAATATGTTATCATTTCTCTAGGTTTTTTAAAACTTTATTGCCTATTTTAATGGTTTTGTTTTGATAACTTGAAGATTTACATTTCTTGTTTTTCATAGCTTAAACCAATTTTTTTAAATATAAATTTGCCGAGATTAAATATTTGTTAACGAAAAGCAAAAAACGCCTGCTACTTTAAATTACACTGAACAACACAAAAAAACCCAGCTGTTTCATATGGTTTT
Organism: Agrypnus murinus; assembly: GCA_929113105.1. Lineage (NCBI taxonomy): Eukaryota > Metazoa > Arthropoda > Insecta > Coleoptera > Elateridae > Agrypnus > Agrypnus murinus. The sequence goes on along the minus strand of OV816029.1, from coordinate 67,327,290 downwards.
TCTACAGCTTTTTGATATGAAGATCACGAATCTGCTATTGGTTTTTTCGGGCCAGGTCAAATACTGTTGTTTCGATGTCATTCGGGTCATTCCATACCAAATCATAACAAGAAAAATGAACTTTTCAACCCGACCATCTCAGATTTTCGTGAAATTTAGTAGGATGGTAGAAGACATCAAGTAACTTACGTATGTAAAATTATAGCCCTCAGTGATACACGGTATTCATACAGCAGGGTTGCAAATATGATTAAAAAAATGTAAAATTTACGCTTAAAGGTGAACAGAAACAATTCATAACTTTGCTTCTAATCATAGTAGAACTTTTATCTTAGGCTTGTTTTAAAGCTAAGTGCATAATTTCCATAAAAACTTGTTTTATAAAAAAATATTGAATTCTTCATTCCAAGGTCACATGATGTGACCTTTGACCTTGAATATCTAAGAAAATGTACCATCAATTTTTTCAGAAATACAATATGTTATACAGCTAGGTGCAGACTATTTTTAGTGTAAATTTCATTTTAGGAAGCCATTTGGAACATGAGTAAAAAATTGTTAAATATGGCAGTTACACACTTTTAACACAAAACATTAATCTGGAAGTTCAGACAAGAGTATTGTATCAGGTATTTAGTATATATTAGGATAATGGGCCCTACGGGCCTAAGCACTATGATAGAAATAGCATTTATCGATTTTTTTTTAAGTAGGTCAGTATTTACATGACCTACATAAATTTCCAATCGATTCTCTATCGATAGAGCACATATTAGTACCAAATAACACTCAATAGCACTAAATAGTACGATAGAATCAGCATTTATCGATTTTTTAAAACATAACCTAATTTAAAAAATTTTAAAACATAACCTAATTTGAAAAAATTAGGTCGTGCATTATCCTCGGCAAATTACGCGTCGAATGAGCCCAAGCCCACCTCTCCAGCCCTTATAGAACGCGATAATGGGGCTCGGAAACACATACAAATCAACTTTAGTAGTATTGGATTTGTACATAAACCTTCAAATCGTATCTACTAAGACAAGTATAGGTATGATGTTGTACCTGTACCTGCAGATACAGGTAGCTATACAGGGTGTTGTTAAACGTAAAAGTTTGCCTGCCCATATAGAATTTGCCGATGTTGAACAAACGGACCAATATTGGGTCAATATTGGCACCGTTATTACCAATCCTGGCAACCAATATTGGGACAGTGCAGAAATGATAACACCGGTAAGTACTTGGACCATTTTACATAACCAAGATTGGCCCAATGTTGTTGATATGTTGGTATAACTCTGGTTTCATACTGGGAAACATTGGCTGTATATCGGTAGCATACCGGTGTATAATAATGATCATTATTATATCTTTTAATTATATTATATTGTACACTGAGAAACATAGTTCGAAAAATCTATTAGTTTAAAAATTGTAGATCAAGAGCGCTAATATGACGACGGGGACATAACTTTTACGAACCATTTTTCTCAGTGTATAATATAATATAATTAAAAAATATAATAACGATGATTATTATGCACCGGTGTGCAACCATATCCAACGATATCCATCCATACTGTGCCAGTATGAGACCCGTTATACCAACATATTAACATTATTGAGTTAATATTGGCTAATTACTCACAGAAAAGAATACATTGATTCAAAATTTTATTGTGTTTAATAAACAAAGTTCTTGTAACAATTATTAATATAATACATTATTAGTCATATAGATACAAATTAACAAATACATTATAATAGGTACTGTAGTGATAATTTATTCAGAATTGAGATTGTATGAATAAATATAAGTCATTAATTAAAATGTAAAAAGGATATATCAATTTGATTTAAAAACAGCCATTAATGTCATACCATCTAATTAAAGTATTATCAAATTATGTAAATATTCAATTAAAAATAATGTAATGTTTTGTTGTTCGTAAGAAAAGGTTCCTTTATGAATATTCTTGTACCACATTCTTGTCTAAAGGCTTGTAAAAATCTAAAACAAATAAAATTTACAAACAAGTAAAATAAATATTTACGATTTATAAAAATGAATGACAAAATGTAAAAGATAACAAAATAAGATTACGAATATTGTTAGTTATTGAACATTTTGTTGCCAAAAAAATGTAATTAACTCTCAAGACAACATAATACACCCAGGAAATAATTACATAAGAATCATCTCCTACACGAAAAAAACAAAATAAAGATTAATAAATAAGATTTGTGATGTATAACGAAGGAGACATAATAAATTTCGTAACAAAAAATTTCCTTCCAGAAATCCAGATTTCTTAAAGAAATTTCACATCTTAATTTAAAGGATCGAGCACAAAGCAAATGGAAAACGGGGTACAGTCAGATTGAGGTGAAAGCCAGGGTAGGAAGAACGAAAAAATTTAATTCGGTTGCAAAAGAATAATTCTTATAAGAATTTAAACATACTATCATGATTCAAGCAATAAGAGTTTGGATTTTCTATAAATATATACAGGGTGTCCCAAAATGCTGTTTACACGCATGATCTCCCTTATTTGAAAAGATAAATAAATCAACCAAAAACTATTGTGAATGACTCAAAATGGACCTCCAAAAAACATCCTTAAACGCTGGTTGCATAGCAACGTTTAAGAGATCATGCCAACTTCATCATAAAGGAAAATATGTTCAGACAATATGGAACTAATGCAGATTGCCGTACAACGGCCGCCAATATTGAGCCAATATTGGCTACCGTTGTATACATATTTTCCGTGTGTTTCGCATTATAAATGATACATTACATTAAAATTTATTTCTATAAAAATGGCTTTTACTGTTGTGTTTTATGAAAGTTCTAAGTATATATATATTTATGAATTTAATAAATTGATTAATAATATTGTAAATTAAATTTTACCGTTTTGTTGAACCTGGTCGGTACAGTAGGCAGTCAGGCTTCCGGTAAGGTATTCTACTAGCCGCTAGCGTCACTTGTTCACTGCAACATGCCATGTTATTAGTAATGCGTAATAATGGTGTTCATAGTTATTTTGTCTGTATAAGTGTGTGTAATAATTAGTTACATTATAAGCGTAATGATAACAGTATATTACATTAGTTTTTTTATAAGAGGGAATTTCTATCGAACTAAAAACGTAAGTAACCTATCTTGCTTATATATAAACACATGATGGCATAACCTTCACGTGTCTTTTACAAATATTTATTTGTGCATACTCTTTGATATTACTGTAATTTACATTTAGAAATTGACTTTTAAGCTAAGTATCTTAGAATTACCAAAAATGCACATAAACCCTTTTACTTTTAAATCCCTCATTTTATATTAATGTTTATATGTAAGTATTTATTCTTATGGTTTTCTGGTTAAATAGAGTAGCCCTTTGCCAGAAAACTATACTAATATAAATTTTAGTTATTTGCAAAATAAAGCAGTGTTTCTTTGTATATAAAAATTAATAAAGGCGTTTATTATTATTACATAATACAGTGGCGTCGTAAGTGGGGGGGTTAACGGGCTGGACCTCCCGATTCTTTTTTATTATCAAAATCTAGGATATGTGAAAATCTAAGTAGTATTTTGATTCGGAATTTTTATAGAGTAGCTCCCCCTCCCGAAAAAATCCTAAATACGCTACTGACATAATACATACTATATATTTACATTTTTTAGATGCCTCGCCGATGTGTTGCGCCTAGATGTAAGTCTAATTATGACAGTCAGTTAAAAAATGAAAAAGTCAGGCAGTAACAACAAAAACCAAAACAACAGAGCCTTGTGGATGCGAAGCGGACATCTGCATCTTCAGCTGTATGTACCTATCAGTACAAGTAGTGGATTGTTAAAATTAGAAATTGGTAAGATTCAAATTACAATTTTTTTCATACATCATGCACTGTGGTCGTGGTGTATTAACCACAAGCATTATTTATTATAAAGGATTTTATAGATTAATAAAGTTAATATTTTTTTATATAAGAATGAATTTTAAAATAAAAAAAAATCACTTCTCTGGTTATATGGGTGTTCCAAAATGCTGTTTACACGCTATATATCCATTATTTGAAAAGATAAAGAAATCAACCAAATACTATTGTGAATGCCTCAAGATGGACCTTCAAAAAACATCCTTAAACGCTGGTTACATAGTGCAACGTTTAAGAGATCATGCCAACTTGATTAATTTTTCAAATTGCACCTTCTGTTTATTTTTCACAGAAATGTATTCTTCACTTTATTCTGCATATGGTAGTATGCCTTACTCAATTGTCTAATGTGCATTTAGGGGTTTTAAAAATATATGTTATAAATTGAATTTATCTTAAACTTAAAGCAAATGCTCAAAATACCCTCCTGTGGACTCTACATGGGCTTTAAAGTGCCTCAGGAGTTCCCTTGTAGACACGGCTCTAATCATAATATTTTTTGAATAAATAATTTAGTTAGTGAATATGAAGTGTACAATTTATAAAAAAATATTTTTTCAACCCTTAAATGCACATTAGATAATTAAGTAAGGCATACTACCATATGCAGAATGAAGTAAAGAATACATTTCCGTGAAAAAAAACATAGGGTGCAATTTGAAAAATTAATCAAGTTGGCATGATCTCTTAAACGTTGCTATGCAACCAGCGTTTAAGGATATTTTTTGGAGGTCCATTTTGAGTCATTCACAATAGTTTTTGGTTGATTTCTTTATCTTTTCAAATAAGGGAGATCGTGCTTGTAAACAGCATTTTGGGACACCCTGTATATATTTATAGATAATCCAAACTCTTGTTGCTTGAATCATGATAGTATTAAATTTTTTCGTTCTTCCTACCCTGGCTTTCACCTCAATCTGACTGTACCCCGTTTTCCATTTGCTTTGTGCTCGATCCTTTAAATTAAGATGTGAAATTTCTTTAAGAAATCTGGATTTCTGGAAGGAAATTTTTTGTTACGAAATTTATTATATCTCCTTCGTTATACATCACAAATCTTATTTATTAATCTTTATTTTGTTTTTTTCGTGTAGGAGATGATTCTTATGTAATTATTTCCTGAGTGTATTATGTTGTCTTGGGAGTTAATTACATTTTTTTGTCAACAAAATGTTCAATAACTAACAATATTCGTAATCTTATTTTGTTATCTTTTACATTTTGTCATTCATTTTTATAAATCGTAAATATTTATTTTACTTGTTTGTAAATTTTATTTGTTTTAGATTCCTACAAGCCTTTAGACAAGAATGTGGTACAAGAATATTCATAAAGGAACCTTTTCTTACGAACAACGAAACATTACATTATTTTTAATTGAATATTTACATAATTTGATAATACTTTAATTAGATGGTATGACATTAATGGCTGTTTTTAAATCAAATTGATATATCCTTTTTACATTTTAATTAATGACTTATATTTATTCATACAATCTCAATTCTGAATAAATTATCACTACAGTACCTATTATAATGTATTTGTTAATTTGTATCTATATGACTAATAATGTATTATATTATTAATTGTTACAAGAACTTTGTTTATTAAACACAATAAAATTTTGAATCAAGGTATTCTTTTCTGTGTGTAATTAGCCAATATTAACTCAATAATGTTAATATGTTGGTATAACCGGTCTCATACTGGCACAGTATGGATGGATATCGTTGGATATGGTTGCACACCGGTGCATAATAATCATCGTTATTATATTTTTTAATTATATTATATTATACACTCTTGATCTACAATTTTTAAACTAATAGATTTTTCGAACTATGTTTCTCAGTGTACAATATAATATAATTAAAAGATATAATAATGATCATTATTATACACCGGTATGCAACCGTTATACAGTATGAAACCAGAGTTATACCAACATATCAACAACATTGGGCCAATCTTGGTTATGTAAAATGGTCCAAGTACTTGCAGTGTTATCATTTCGACACTGGCCCAATATTGGCTGCCAATATCGGCCATGTAAAATGGCCCAATTACTTACAGGTGTTATCATTTCTGCACTGTCCCAGTATTGGTTGAAAATATTGGCAATAACGGTGCCAATGGCGAGCCAATATTGGCCCGTTTGGAAAATTCTATATGGGTACCCTTCTCGTGCATTTAATTGTTTTAATTTGAAAACAAATTGGAATATAACTAAAATTTTACCTGACCCGAAAAAACCCATAACAGATTCATGATCTACAGCTTAAAAACCTCTAGAAAAAGTGTATTAGAACCTGGAAATTTTTTTAAAGTCCAATTTTGTTGTACAGTGTTATACTACAGCAAAACACACATGAGCTTGCGGGTCAGTTGCGCACACGATAGACAGAGAGGAGGGTCGAGCAACAAAGATAGTCCCTAAGGCCACAAGCACGTGTTGTCCCTATACTCTGCGCCACAGTAACAATGAGTACCTCTGCAGTGCGTTTGTGATAAATTGTGAAAGGTACACACACTTTGCGCTTTCTTTATCTGAAACTGATTAATTCCATAGACACATTATACCTCTGAAAATATCACTTGTCATAGACGATCTCTTACTATTATGTATTATTACTACATACAAATCTAATTTGACATTCCATGAAATTATATTTAATCTTCTTTGTTACCAAATTAAATTGTTAATATTTATTACTTTCCATCCTAATGAGTGTTCTTACAGAAAATAAAAAGGCACTGGTGTTTATAAATTGTTTATTAATATAAAAGAAAAACATTAGCTGACAAATCTTATGAATGGATCTTATTCAAAACCCGTACATATTTTATTTCAAACAAATACATTTATTTATAGTATATGAGAACAAACATTAGGAAAATCCGAAATTATCAGGCAAACCTATAGGCAAGTACTTATTATTATTAAATCATTTATAACATTTTACAAATGTAAAACAATAACAGCAATAATACTAACGAAACGAATAATCATAACGAAACGAATAACAATAACGAAGCGAATAACAAATAACAATAACGAAACAAATAACAATAACAAATACGAATTAAATACATCAAACACAAAACAACTTGATAGTTTTTCGCCCACTATACAGTTCTTACGCAGTCTAAAGCAAAGTAGGAAATGAGTTTCCTTCTCCCCCCCTCTGAACTTGCCACTGCGCATCCTACTGCCACCCGCACCGTTGTATATGTTTACTGTACCTATATTGATATAAGACGCTTGAAAAGTTCGTAAGAAAACAAAATCGTCTTGTTTCAGTGCTCGGCATTGTACGATTTTTAAGGTGGCTCATGTAAAATGTCTTTATATTTTATCCTAATAGTAAATAGTAAGCGTTAAATAACCAATAGGGTTGGTATAAAATAAATTTAAATTTTATAATATTTTGTATATACAGGGTGAGTCGTTTGCTGCAGATAGTGTCTACTTTTTTATTTTAAATGAAAACCCTATATATTATATTTCGATTTGCAATTCTACACTTTATTGAACTATTTTTGCTTAAGGCCAAAATTCGCTATAGCCCGATATATTTTGCAAGGAAGCTCAAACAGTTAGAAGTGAGACACACATAGCCGACTTATAAATGGTGTATGTATTTGCAGATCGAACTTGCAAGCAAAATTTAATTGCTGCTAACGTGTATGAGTCAGAATAAGGTTGCGACTGAAATATGATATACACTGTTACAATGGAATGTTCATTAACTTTAATTCTGTGTATAGGGTAAATTCAGGAGAGACGCCACGTCGGGAGAGACGCCAAAGTTGTCATATCTTCACAACTAAAAAAGATAGAGATATAGTTCTATCGCTTTTCAATAACATTATTTGTATTTATGAAATCAAATTAGCACACGCTCGATTATTGCTGCGCATGACGTGTCCTTAGAGATTTAAAACAAAAGTTCAACGAAAAATCACGTTAAAATTTTAAGCGTGTGAAACTTATTTGATTACTGCAAGTGTAAATAAGGAGCTTAAAGCAAACTAAGTACGTAATTTATTTCTTTGTGGGGATCTTTCTTAAATAATAAACATATATTTTGCAAATGTATCTATGTATGTGTGTTATTTTTTTAAGCGTAACATCTCTCCCACGAAATGAGGAGAGACGCCACATAAACTGATAATTGATTTTACAGCTAAGAACTGATCTGAAGATGATGATGAAGAAGATGAAGAAAATTCGTGTGTAGAGTGCTGGAAAAATTATTTTGTTAAAAAACGAAAACCGATTGGATCAAGTGCTCAAGTACTTCAATAATGGCTTAATGAGTATTGTACAATGTACACCCCATACTGTAACGAATGTAGTTGAGAAAATATAAGAAAGAAAAATATAAAAATGAAGAAGTAGTGCACATGGCATCTCACCTCATATGTATGGCATCTCTCCTACAAGATGTGGGATAGACGCCACCTTACTAACCTTTTTATTTTTTATATAATTGTTGGTTCTACTTAAGAAAACTTTATAATTGTTTATATTTGTTGAAGAAGATAAATGTTTAATTAAAATAAGAAATAAATATCTTTAATAAGTTCAAAAACATTTTTATTGGAAGCCCTCAAGCAAAACGGGTGGCGTCTCTCCTGAATTTACCCTATTATGGGACAAGTGGTTGAAATAAAATTTCGACGTTAAGAATGGTTTTTTAACGAGTGATAGCGAGTTGAAAAAAGTAACTCGAGACGTTGAAATTTTATCAGTCACGAGTTGCATATACTATTTTTTCTACGAATGTTTAAGATAAACGTTAATAAACCATTTTTTATTATTTTTGATATACATTAACTATACCGTAACTTTAAATACTTTGAAATATCGACGTCATTTTTGATCGAAACAGTAGTCCTCAGCATCGAGTACTGGTCCCAAAGTATTGAGGGTTTCTTCTCTTCAGCCAATTCTGCAAAATAAGCACCAAAGACTTCTTCAGAAAATGATTTGCTTTGTTTTTTAGTTCTCCAGTCCATAAACTTTCTATACGTGAACTCGTAAATGTGTTTCGACTTGGGAGGAATTAAATTGGAAAATGCATTATCAGCCGCTTCTATAATTTCTTCTGGGTTTACATCACTATCATCATTCATTTTAGCAGATTAATGCACTTTAGAAAAAATTATACGTAAAGTGACATTTCTCTTGTCAGCAATTGAATGTCGAACAGTTTGAAATTCGAAATCCCGGTAGTCCGGAAATTTCAACCTCTAGTGGTTGAAATGCGATTTCAACCATCGTTATCAATTGCAAAATGAGTAATTTCAATGTTATGAGTAGAAAAAGTATCTTATTTTTCACATATGACTAATAAGAATTGAAAATAGTAAATCGATATTTCTATTAAATAATATTCGATTTAATTGTAAGTATTTATTTATTTGATTCAATACCCGATTCAATTATATCCCAAGCAGCATTTTTAGTCATCGCTAAGGCACAATTTGGCACCAATTTGTTATTTTTATTAAAGGTTATATAGTAAAACATCTATTAACAACAATAAAAATTGCAAATTGATTAATGGCCTCTAATATTTTACAAGTAAACATGGAGATGGAGTAGTTTACGAAAAATCACTTTAAAGTGATTCTCCTGGATAGCAAAAACGTAAGTTTTACTTTCAATACTACTGTAATGTTCCGTTACTTTAAAGGGCTAAGCAATAGTTTCAACAGTAACTTTCAGTACTACTTTAAAGTTTTAAAACTTTAAAGTATCTTTGGGCAAGTAACTGCTACAATCATAATATCACTTTGAAGTTGCAACGAGTAAAGTAATTTATACTAACAATGGCGCCTTACAGCTGACGTGTCGATGATTTCAAAAATTCTTTTTGTAAATAAAAGCAAATCATAAGTAAATCAATAGTTAATCAAAAGTAAAACATATAAGGAAATACCTACGTGTTTCTTCGTTTAATCTAATGCGGCTTATTTTAAAAAATAACAAATTAATACAAACAAGACGCAACGTATTTACTTAGAATAAAAATGTTACTCGCAACAGATACGTTGGCCGCGTGGCTAAACTAGTGGCTTTATATACGGTTGCCCTAACGTTTCCGTAATTCCCACTAACTTTTTTTTTAACTAGTTTTTTAGTAATGCATCACAGTCGTGTATCGCCTAGATCCTAGATCGTAATTGTAACTCTTTCTAATTCTTATGCAGAAGATTGGAACAAGAAGCTACGAATAATATATAGTTAGAGTTACCATAAATTTAATAATAGTATATTATTCAACGAGCATGTAATGATAGCTATTACTCACGAGGTTGAAGTTTGCGGCACGAGCCGCCAAGCGAGTACCGTAAATCATCCGAGTGGGTAATAGCTATTACATGCCAGTAGAATACTATACTTTATCTACGACTAGTTAAATAACTCATTCATACTTTTGGGTGTAATTAGATGGTGTAATTTAAATATCAGACAGAAATAAGTTTCTACAAACTTTATTAACTGCAACAATCATCTTAAAGGAAACAAAAGAATTAACTACTTCACGATTAATTACATATCAATTTTGAGTAGCATTAATGAAAATAAATTAATAATAAAATATTTGATAATTTTTATTGCAAAAGATTAACAATTATTGTTAGACCTAATTTTTATTACTATAACAATTAATAGCAAGGTTATTACAATTATGAATATTTATAGTTGGAGTTGCATTATCAGTAATACTCATATCACAATTTTCTGTAATAGTGGTAGTTGTACTACAATTATTGATACTAGAGCTAGTAAGAGTGCAAGTTTTATCATTTTTGTTGATTTCTTTTAAAATCTTGTTTCCTCTCTCTAGATTATTGTTAATATTGTCATCTACGTAACCTTCAGCAATTGCAGTGGATTTCCATCCTCCAACCTTTTTACAGCTGTAATATCGCCGCCTCCGCTTACACAAATGGTTGCAGAGGATCTTCGAAGACAGTGGCCTGTATACAACTGAGGATTTTCTAGTTTCAGAAACATAGCAATCTGCTTCCCCACAGAAGTTAATTTATTAATGCCTATCTTTTGAATAGTACATTTACCATTCTGGTAATTCAGAAAAAAAGAATTGGATTTAGCATGAGCTGGACGAATATTTTTATATATTTCTTACAAATTTCTTAAAATTCACCTGATACAGTAAATGATCTAGGAGATTTTGTTTTTGTAAAGGTATATTTACTATAAGAGCTCCATTGTAATCTTGGATATCTTCAATTTTCATATTATATAGCTCATTAGAACGGCAAGCGCCCATTAGTCCCATAATTAACGCCACCTTTACAAAAAGTTAGGTTTAGAAACTCGTCTATAATTACCTTAGGGATATTTACGTACCTTTGCTACAAGAAAACTCTGATCTGGTGCTTCCTTAATAAATTTATTTACTTCCTCTGGTTTGAAAGTTTTAGCTTTCTTTGGTCGATGCCCCTCAGAATGGCGCTTTAAAAACGCCTGTAACTTTATGTAATTTTCTAGGTGAATGTTGTGGTATATATTCAACGTGCTTTTTAGCATTGAATAATAAGCCCATAATGATGACGACTTATACTTTTTTGATAGTTCATTAAAATATACAAGGACAACATATTCAGAAAATGAAGTTGTTTGCTGTGTAGATTGCCAATCCATAAAATTCTTATATATGGCGTCATATTTACCTTTTGATTTGTTAGGGAGCTAATTTCCCTATTTCAGGTGGTGTACAAGACAGCTCGTCTTTATTAGACATATTTTTAAACGGATTAATTCAATTGAAGCCAAATAACTACTATTTAGAAGAACATTTACAAATATTTAAAAAAAACACGGTGGCGAACTATCTATAAAGTGAACATGGCGATGTCATTAGGCGATATTCCGATTGTGGCGGACAATATTAAGAAAGCGCCATTTAAAGCAATCAAGGCAGTGTATAAACTAATTTTATAAGACGACGGCGATCGTACAAGCAGGGAAAAAGTGCGCGAGTTTAATGGATTTAGATTTATACGCGATTGGGACGAACATAAAGCGAAATTAGATTATATTACAAAACACTTTTCCGTTAGTGACTTAACGATTGCTCCAAACATGTGCGTGAATTATAATATGGATAAAAAAGACTTAATAATGACTATATGTGAAAACTTCATGAATTTACAAGACTTTAAGCGAAAAATTGAGGAAGGCAACTATGAAGACGAAGAGGAAGAAATTTATAGTGAAGATGAGGAAGCACAGAAGAACGACAAAGACACTCAAGAAAAACCAGATACTGAAGCCAGTTTTAGAACGAGTTCTTCTATTGCGACTCATCACGCACCATCATTTTCTATGAGCTTTCGTGATATGGAAGATTCAATTCGACCCTTTGATGGCACCAGTGCGTATCCAATCGAGAAATGGATTTTAGATGTTGAAGACATGGCTACAATTTTAGGCTGGAAGGAACTTCACAAATTTGTATTTTCCAGAAAATCATTAACTGGATTAGCGAAGCTGTTTGAGCAGAGTGAGGAAAATGTTAAATCATTTGCTAGCCTGAAGCAATCTTTACTGAAAGAATATTCTTCAAAGCTAACAGGTGCACAAATTCACCGTGTGTTATCAAAGAGAAAGAAGGAGAAGAATGAGTCTGTAGAAGAGTACTTCCTAAAAATGAAGGAACTGGCAAATCGGGGAAGGATAGAAGATGAATCATTATTTCAATACGTAATTGATGGTATAACAGATGACGTATGCAACAAAATGATTGTATTTGGTGCAAGCAACGTTATAGAGTTCAAGAAAAAATTAAGTGTATGTCGAAATGAAGTCAAAATCGGATGTACGACATCAACCAAGCAATGTAAGAACGCCTGTTTACTCGGGGAGAAAACCAAATAATAATGAAGAAACAAGAGAAACCGGAAGTAAACAAAAAAGATGTTACAACTGCGGACAGATTGGACACATATCGAAAGATTGTGTTCATCGGGAGAAAGGGTTGAAATGCTTTTCCTGTCAGAAGTATGGTCATAAGGCAACAGAATGTATAGAGCGAGTAACAAGAGAAGTAAAGAAGAGTTCAGTATTGTTGGGATGGATTGGATACTGGCCTGAAGGGGAAGCCAATTATGATGCACCGCTGGTCACCCGCTGTTTGGATAAGCCTAATGGAAGGGAATTCAAGTGAGGTTTATTTTAGTCGGGAGGAGGCAATCTCCGGCCGATAGGAAACTGTATGCCACCGGCCAGAAGGATTCAGAGACAAAAGTATGAGGATCACGCTATGACTGTCAGTTCTAGTCAAGTAATCCGAAGAAAAAAAAGTGATCTCGAGCTGCTGGACTTAAGGGGTATTGATGCGAATACGTAGCCTCTTAATACTCAAGACAACTTTACCTCCAAAAGGTACACACAGGGGTTCTGCTTAGGTGAAACTAAACGAAGCGCTGACAAGGGCACACCAGGCCTATAACTGGTAGACCGGGGTGGCATAACCGTCCAAGCCTGCCATATTGAGGTTGGTGTCGGTCCGGCAGTGGTCCCACAACGTGGGGACAGTCCGAAGCTGGACTAGACGCCGTCTCCTATACCGGGAGAAGGGGTCTCGACGAGTGAGTACGTTTATAACTTCGGTACTAGCCTGGAGAGCTAGTAGAGGTCTGGATAGGTATACCTTGCTCTCACCAGTGTGTACTGGTAGCTTCTGCGATAGCATTAGCGCGCTAATTGAGCGTATTTCAATTCGTGTCTCCGAAAGGGGGACCGTGGTGGTTAGCTTCTAGGGGCGCCACGTTAAGATAACGCTGCCCTTCTTAGAGACCCTAGGGCACAGTGCAGTCTAACGTATGTCCCAGGATATTCAAACAAAAACCAATCTTTTTAGAAGGAACAAACTAATATTTTAGTCCTGTACATTTCTTACCTAACATTAAACCTAAGAAATGAAATTTGGTCTCATACTAGGAGTTTAAAATGTGTTAAAAGTCAATTTCCAAAAAGAACTTTTAACAGGAAGGCAAAAAGATAAGCTGCTGGCAGTTTTTTCTTTTAAAGATCTCTATAAACAGTAAACATTAGCCAAATATCAGACTTGAGACTACAAATTATTCACCTTGTAAAATTGCTTGTATATATGTCAATTTTTACATTTTTTTCACATATTCCAACCCCATTATCTCCACTGGGCAACTATGTAAAATTCTGAGATTGTGCTCAATTGAAGTCCTATATAATGGGAGTTGCCAGTAAAAGTTGGGAGTTGTAGACTTGAATAATAGTGCAAATATAACCCATCAAAAATTAACCCCGAACTAGAATATGGCGTTATCGGTGCACTATTGCTATCTCCCTTATTCTTGCAGCTACGAAGTTGGTTAGATTAGCAAATTAGCAGTATTTTTTCTGTTGATTAACATGGAGAAAATAAAAAAACCGAAGGTCGCGTTTTCGAGTTATTCAATAAATTGAAAATATGAAAAGTGTGTTAGACTTATACTTCTTTATTTTTTATTTTAAAGCGGCAATGAACATAAACTTTTGTATAATGTCGCTGTCCATCCATTTCTACAGAAATCTACAGGGTATCCCATTTAAAAAAATGTTTCTTTTGCAAATAACTCAAAAACGCGACGTTCAATTGTATTTTGTCTTCTCCAAGTTAACCGGTAGAAAAGATACTGCTAATTTGGTAATTTAACCGATTTCGTAGCTCCGATCATAACTGCGACACCAATACCTGCGAACAGCCTGTATATTACAACAATAAGAAATTACATTTATTGGTTTCAAACAGCGACTTGTACCCAAATGCAAATTCGGTATGGTTCTGGTGCAGAGTAACAAAAATATAAGGATTTGGGTTCTGATTCCGGTACTTGCTTTGAACAAATAAGGGTTCAGAGTACGACACAAATATCGGTTGCTGCAGTTTTATAGATTCCAAGTTGCAATTCTGCCCAAGTTCCTGGTTAATGAGCTTTTAATGAGATGTGCACACAACAATATTGATACACAAGAAACTAAAATTTATACTCGCAATTATTGTCCGATTAGGGATGAGCATCTCACCCAGAAGCATTTAAGCACCCTGAAAAAAGATTGTTACATATTGTTTCAGTCATTGCAGAACGAATACATTATTGCCTGTGCAAAGATATGAGTGTTGAATACAATGACTTCTTTATCAATTTTTATAAACCTTCTGGACCTAGAACTACTTTCGAATTGAGTTTAAGAGGTGAAGCTTGGGTACCTTTGCAGAATATTTTAAGCAAGCTTATTCCAGTCGAATTGACTATACAGCCATGGTTCGCAACTATAAAATTACACAAGAATTGTGTGATGAGATTTCACAAATGCTGAACAACCATCAATGATGATTGTGATAATTAAATCTGAATAATACTAAAAAAGGTTAGATCTTTTAAAAATTATGTGTATTTGAAACCGATAAATGTAATTTCTTTTACTATTATAAAGTGTAAAATAATGTTATTCCATTTATGAGTGTGCAACAAAAATGACTACCAGCGCTACAGAAATTTTTTTAAAAATTAAATAAGGCGATTTCTGCATTGTCATAATATAGAGAATTACATATACAAAATATGATATATTTTAAAAATGGTGAAGCAACTAGTCCTGTGCCACTTCGTACGGATTGACTCGTTAGCCTAATGTCTGATGCTTATACAATAATAGTAAAAATTATTATTTGAAGTTTCTCGTGGTCACTGAAAAGAGCAATTACGATGACGGCTGGCAATGAACGGCAGTGCATGGCCGCACTACAGCTGTTGTTAAGTTAGCTTTGAATATCGCACACATTCCGATGGGTTCGCCGAGGCTTGCCGATCGTCATCGTCATTGCATTCTGGTAATAACGAGCAGCGAACATCACAGCATAATTGTTGTTCCGTAGCCCGCCAACACCCCGAGACATGGTCACACAGGGCGACTTACATATTTGCGAGAGTGCACCTACTGGTGGCTACTATACAGCCCCTGATTTTTTTTTACTAATGCTGTGGTTTTACCGATGCCGATTTTATACCTTGAAATACACAACACTCTTTTCTTTGTGTCTTTTGTATTTAAATAGTCTTTTTTATAATTAAAAACCAAATTGTGCATGTGGTATATCTCTTAATTTTAACAAACTCATAATTTTAATAACAACAATGGATCGATTCCCCATTGGAACGTAAGTGCTTGCTGAACCTTAATGTTATTACTAACAAATTTTAACAAAACATATTTTAATGTAAACCTCGCAAGGGTAAATATTGCGCCTGACAGCGGGAATATGCTGGGATAAGATTCGTTCTGAAAAATTCAAAGATGCTAAGAACTTAAAAATTATTGATTTTCTGTAAAGAATAAAAATTACTCCTTGGAAAATTGTAAATTCCTTGAGTTAAAAAATTATTTAAAAACATAAATGTAAAGGAAAGTCTATACTTTTATAAAATCTTACAAAAATTAATTTTCTTAGAATTTCCTTATTTTTGATGTTACGGATAAAAAGGCTATTGGAAAGTATACAATAATAAAACACTCATGTATATTCCCTAGAACGGAATGGATTGTTAAACTATAAAATTTAAATTTAGTGAATTGGAAAGAAATGGAATATCCTAAGAAGCTTTCAATTCCGAAAATGCGTGCAATTTTCCTAGATTTATGAGGTTGTTTAAAGTAAGTAGTTTTGCGACAAAGTTACAGATGTAAGCTACTTTTGTTTGAAAAATACAGCGAATATCTATGAATTAATATCTATGTTTAATTTGCTTTGCTTTTTGTCAATTAGTAATATTTGTTGTTACTGTTTTATGAGTTTTCTTGATAAATATATTTTGTTTTCTAAATCTATTAATAATTATTTGTAACGCTGAAGAAATCTAAAACGGATTTTATGTTCAATTTGCTTATTAACCCCGTATTTTAATTGTTTCGGTAAATTATCTAAATCTATCTTTTACTCGTATTTAGTACATCCGCATATTGTATTTAACAGGATTTTTCGAATCTCTCGTTTTTTAAATTATGTTTGTGCCTCTTTCTTTAGTCAGCTATCCACTAATTTAAATCTATTTGAGTAGTATGTTAAAAATTTGTAAATTAGAAACACGTCTGCATTAGAGATGCGAGTTACACTTATTGATTGAAAACCAGAATTTTTAAAAGTATTTTATTTATAAAATACAATTTGTCAAACTTCGCTGTCGCTTCACAACTCTAGCGTCAGTTCGGTTCCAGCTTTTTTTTATTAAAAATCCACCATTACGTGGTTTTCCTTTGCTTAGCTCTAACTTTAAAGATATGCTGTAAGTATTCTAGAGGTAACCTTAATACTTGTCGCTGCTTGCAAACCGCCGAATCAACAGAAACGAAGTTCCTCGATAAATATAGCTATATGCTTACTTGGAAAAGAGTAGCTTTAAAACAATTCGGAGTATTACAGAAGTTTATAAAATGTTGCTAAAGAAAAAATACATATATACAATCATGTATGATTATATAATTGAACAAATTCCTGGGGAGACTTTCGAGGCCTAGTCTCGACCGGCCTATTTTTCGAAATTACCGCGAAGTTAAGTTGCGCGAAGTGACTCGTTACCTACCTCACATACGGATTACAGTGTTAAGGAATAATTAATTAAAGGTAATGTAAATCCTTTTATTTTAAATTGTTGTATTTATTCCATTTGTTTATATTTTACTTTAAGATTGTTAAATGGTTATAAATGTACTGTTCAGGGCGAGTTGGTTGCGCTGATTATAAATCCTGAAATATTCAATTTTTGGTAGGGAATATTTCTTTATCAAATTATCATAAGGTTTAAGTTAATAAATACTAGTAAATGTTTTTCCGGATTTTTATTATTTGAGAGGTGTGCAAATCCCTTCTAACGCTATGTTACAGGACCCAAATGCAGGACGAGTCGGCCGTGGTTATATCCGTACGGGTGGACCAGAGCAAGGATCAAGGGATCGAAGTATTCGATAAGCATAAAGCCGGGGTCGCTACGTTAACGACAGCGGTCACTACATTTGGTGGTAGGGTGGTCGCTACATTGGGGGAGCGGTCGTTACACTAACGTTCAATTGAATTATGTAATTTGAGTTGCATATCAAAGTTTTGACATCTAAAAGCATGAATTATGGAAAAAGAATGTCAAAAGGTGTTTTTATGAAATTAAGCCAATCGATCAATAGTAATGGAAAAAGGGGTATTAACCCACTTTTCAACTCAAGTTTTGTATGTGGTTGGAATCAGGATTTTATTTTCTATAGGATAGTATATATGTTTTTGAATTTATCAAAATTTATAATTTATATTTGGGTTATGTGAAAATTGAAACGTCGTAATATTTTTGTTAAATGAGAATTCATTTGTTTTTCTAAATAGTATATAAAGGAAATCTATTTTTTAACAATTAAGTAGCTCTAAATCACCAGAGAAACAACGTGTGCGTTTCTAGCACTTCAAAATAAATATTTATAAGCTTATATTAAACCAAAGTTAATAAATTAGCTTATGTCAATTAAACAGTTTCAAGGTTATTGTTAAACGTCGAAAAAGTGTTTATTAGAAAAAGAAAGGTTATTAAGAGGAACTTAAATAAAGTGATTAATCTAAATAATTAAAAGTTTTAATAAAAATTTTAAAAACGTTGAAAAGTTATTTATCCAATGTGAGATCAATTATTATTGGATGAAAATAAAAGAAATAAATGGGAATTGGAATTAAGAACATACCAATTAGTACTAAACAGTATTTCGAGATCGAACTTATTAACTATCAATCATTTTATCGTTTTGGATATCGATGGTAGATCTTATTTTTGACAATGTCATTTTGCTGTCAAGTAAGCAAGCAACTGAAAAGATATTAGATATGGGAAGTTTTGGTGTCAATATTTAAATTTACAGTTGGAAGTTTAATTTAGCCAAACTAAATAATCAAAAAAATATAAAACCATGTGTTTTTAAAGAAAATTTTCATTTTATAAAAAATAAAAGCTACCATATAAATTATAGTTACAAATTAAGTTAAGTTATTTATTTGTTTTATCATAAACAGATAATTTTAAACTTTGAGATTGTTATATAATTAGAAGCAAAAACAGATTGTTTTCAAACAATTAAAATTTTTTTATTTTATTTTTTGTGTTCAGTTGTGTTAATAAAATAAATAATTTCGTTGCTATTAATTTTCTTGAATATTTATTTATGTAATGTATTATTTTATTTGTGTGTAATTAGAATAAACAAACTGAAACAAACCTGAGAGAGTCTCAATGAAGTGAGAATATGTTACTTACTACTATACAGTTGTAAAGTTTGAATCAGATAAAAATACAAGGTAAGAAGTTGTATATGTGCAGTATCTAACTACATCATCTTTTTTCTGTGTACGTCCTATCCTACGACTTAGACAGGAATAAACAGTTGAATATTGGAAATAATATTTATTATATAGTATAGACAAAACATCTCTATATTGTGACCACCTGCTCAATATGACCAGTATTCCTTGGCTCCTGCTAAAATAATATCTTTTTAATGAAACTTGTACATATTGTATTGTACGTCCAAAAGACGCTGTTTTGAAGACGTCAACGTACGTCTTATGCACATCATTTATTAGTCATATGACGTCGTCGCAATGCTTTCAGGGCGCCCAGTTTTTGTTCTTTGTTTTGGTGTTTCCCGTACGTTTAAACGATGCTAATATATTTCTTACTGTTTCCCTTGGTAAAGGTAAATTTTCAGCAATTTCATATGCTGACTTTGATTTTAAATGGAGTTTAACAATAATTTCAGCGACTGAAGATGCAACAGGCTTTCCTCAAGCCATTTTGACACGACATAAACAAAAATTGGCAAATAAATAAACAATCGGTAGTCGACATAAATTGATATGTCACTCCTAAGCACATTATGCAAGCAATAAAAACAATATCGGATCAAAACACATGACTTTCATGATGGTAGGCCAACTATTTTGCAATGGTATAAATGCTACAATTTTCTTTAATATTTTTTTAGCTACAAATTTTAGTGTAGATACATAATATTTTGCATGCATTACGAGGGTGGTCCCAGAAGTACCCGACCTGACCAAGAGGTGGCGGTAGTTGTTTGAAAATATCACTGTATTGGAAAGTACGCAGTCTATAAAGCATATGTTTCAAGTTTGAAAGCGCCACGTTGTTCAGTATTTGTTTGGCAGCCATCAATAGTGAACGTTGTCAGTGAATTTGTGAAAATGGAGAAAATTGGTCATCGTTATGTGATACAATACTTTTATTTGAAAGGCCTCAGCCCAACCAATATAAAAGCTGAACTGGATTCTACTCTGGGTGAGTCTGCTCCTTCGTTTACAACAGTTAAATTTTGGGTAGCTGAGTTTAAACGAGGCCGTACGAGCTGCCAAGACGAGCATCGCAGTGGTCGACCAAATGAGGTGACGACTCCAGAAATGGTGAAGAAAATCCACAAAGCGGTATTTGATGATCGTCGACTGAAAGTGCGCGAGCTAGCAGACATTACGGGCATTTCAAAAAGTGCGGTACATCGCATATTATCTGAGAATTTGGACATGAGAAAGCTGTGTGCAAGATGGGTGACGCGTTTGCTCACACTCGAGCAAAAACAGTGTCGTGAAAATGTTTCAATTGAGTGTTTAGCGAAGTTTCACAGCAACAAAACAGAATTTTTGCGCCGTTTCGTAACAATGGATGAAACATGGGTCCATCATTTCACACCCGAGACAAAAGAACAATCGAAACAATGGACTCAAAAGGGAGAACCTGCTCCAAAGAAGGCTGTTTCATCTGCAGGCAAGGTTATGGCGTCGGTTTTCTGGGATGCGCGTGGAATAATTTTTATTGACTATCTCGAAAAAGGAAAAACTATCAACGGCCAGTATTATGCAAACTTATTGCAACGTTTGAGCCAAAAAATCAAGCAAAAACGGCCGCCTTTGGCTAAAAAGAAAGTGTTGTTTCATCACGACAACGCGCCAGCTCACAAATCCGTTATTGCAATGGCCAAAATTAATCAATTAAAGTTTGAATTGCTACCTCATGCACCATATTCGCCAGATTTAGCCCCCTCGGATTATTTTCTGTTCCCAAACTTGAAAAAATGGCTCAGTGGTCAAAGATTTTCCAACGATGAAGAAGTGATGTCAGCAGTTAATGGCTATTTTGAGGAGCAAGGCGGTTCTTATTATAAAAAGGGTATCGAACTTTTTGAACACCGCTGGGAAAAGTGTGTAGAGCTGAAAGGAGATTACGTTGGAAAAAAAATAAATCTTTTTCCAAAATTTTTGTGTTTTCTTTGTTGGGTCGGGTACTTCTGGGACCGCCCTCGTATATTGCAAGCAATAGCAGTTTACAATGCTAGTATGATATTAGCTGTTGATTAACAATTTGTCTTTTTTATCGGATTTATTAGAAATTTGTGTACGTAGGCCAACTATTTTGCAACAGGGCTCGTATATGATTCTTTCCTTTCTTAAGTAAATATTTTGAAAGAACGATTGTATAAAGTATTAAGCAAATTAATCTACCTACAGTTTAGAATGTGAACAGTAGAGTTAAATACGCCTTTTACAACACCTTGTATCTCTGGATATACCACAACATCGGTGCTAGACATCTTTTTACAAAATCATTTAAGAGGGTTAGTAGCAAAACCAAAGGTGGGTACTTGAAAATTCTCGCAATCGATATATCACACTGTTAACCATCTTGTCCGAACATCACTAAAAAAGGGTCGTCTCTAAAAAGAAACGATAACTTAATTCCAATCAGGCAGAAAGCTTTTATGTACCTTGAAACCCGAACTGACGGAATCATAGTTTTAAAACATTTTGCTGTACTCGCAAGTTCTAAACTTGTGTATGTTTATTAGGGGGGTGTTTTATCAAACGAAAACGGGAAGATTATCGAGTGAGAAGGGTACATAGAGACGGTACGGTTACGCTATGCAAGAGCTTGGCGAAAATGTAAATAAAAGTAGAAATATCTTACTCGGAATATAAATGTAGGGGCCAAAATTACAACATTAGTGTTACTACGTTCGCGAAAAAGGTCAACAAAATGAAAAAGATAAGCTAAGTCGTCGAGGCGGCGAAGATGGCACGCGTTTTGAGCACCCTGTTGTCGTTATACACCGCGTCGCGCTGTGAAAAGTTCTTGTTAATTAAATCTTAACCACAGACTTGTCAGGTTTAGCTTACTGTGGTGGTGCTACTCGTGTGGTGACGCTCGTCAAACGTTTAGTAAATGGGGTTAAATTATAACAAGTTAGTACTTAACTACTCTCATAGGAATGTTTGAATTACCCAATTTCGTTCCATGGGACGTATAAGAACATTTCTAGCTACGCCTAATAAATTTCAATTATAGGAGAATTTATCTTCAGTTACACACACCTACGTGTCCTTTGGTAAAATATTTAGGCAATTTGTGTTTGGTCCTATAACTGCATTGCTATAATAAATATACGCAATTGACTCTTAAAGCTGTTCATTAGCTGGTAAACACTTTGTTTAATAATTCCTTCGCAAAGAAGATTTAAACGTCTTCCGAAAGCGATAGAAGCATGACAAAATATGACAGAAAGAAAAAAACAAAACGTTTTTGCACAAAATAGTCACAAATAACAAAGTGTTTTAGTACAATGCTGAAGATCATTATGCTGCAGATGTCAACTATGCACCTGTTGCGGATTATGTTAGTGCATAAAGACAGCATTGCACAAGTTAAAGATAAAACAAGACGTTAACACAGTAAATATTTATTAATGAGAACGTATAACCGTGTTTTAGTGTCGTAATTTCTTTACTGTCACCATCTTATTTTGTGGAACTGTATAATCATAAAATATAATAAACTCAAAAGATTAGTTAAAAGTTTCACAAGTTTTATTAAATTCTTAACTGACAATTGTTTCAACATTAAATGTCAGTGTATCTGCCTTTTATAATGACATTTAATGTTGAAACAATTGTCAGATTGTATGCACTTAGAAATGCTGAAATATGCATGCACTTATGCACTATAAAAACGTGAAATATGCACTTAAAAATCATGAAATATGTGTTTATTAGAAATTTTTAATAAATATATGCACTTTCATTATTAAAAAAATGAAAATTTTATTTACAGAAATTATTTTAATTAGACATCCTATGCAATAATTTAATTAATTATATTTTCTAAACATAGAGCGTTACAGTTCACAATGACGTACATTTTTAAATTTTCAAAAGTAAACATATGCCTATTATCCCTAAATATTGTTTTATATTTTGGGCAACTCCGTTCCACATCGCAAGACGTAATTGGGGCATACTTAAAATTGTTTATTTCTACAAGCGAATAATGTTTTAGCTCGTCTAAAATGTCTTGGCCAGATAATGCATCGTTTATGCTTTTAATTAAGTGAAAACCAGGATTTTTGTCTATAACGGATCTAAATTTTTGTTTTATAGTCAAACCCTTTGGCCCTTTTACTTTATTCAAAGAAACACCTAACAATTTTACATGCTCAAGAGATTCATCTAATGAATTTCCCTGACTTTCTAATTTCTGAATTACTTTAGCTAAACGCACAAAATTTGTCAAAACAAACAATAATTCTGCCCTCACCTCCTTAGTATTAAAAGCATCATGTGCGCTTTGTATGCATAGTGCATCGTGTTTATTAAGTTTATTTACAAATGCTTTAATAATATCAAAATAAGTTGCATAATATTCTGCTGCAGAAAGCCAAGTACCCCACCTTGTTATTACAGGCTCAGGTGGGAGAGGCACTTCTTGATCAGTTTTCCTAAATATTTGTATGCGATATGGAGCTTTACAAACAATTTTTTTTACATCTGAAATTATAGAGTTTACGTTAAGATATATTTCCCGTACTTTTTCCGCAACTCTATGCATTGCATAGGCAAGACAAGTTAAGTGGATCATTTTTTCGTACAGAACTTGTAAGCCTGCTCCAGCCTTGCTCATGTACGGTGCCGCGTCGGTGACGAACAGGAGTACTTTGTTGTACTGTATGCCGTCCGGCCACAAAATAGCCATCGAATCATTAAACAATTTTACCACAGAACAATGATTGGTGCTCTTGAAAACGTCCATTGCTAATAAATAGGATTTGGGATTGTTCTCCGAATTTAAAACGCCAATTATAACGTTAGCCACTTATCTGAAAACAAAGATTTCTATTTTATCGAACTACATAATTAGTCGGTTACAAACAATTAGCGCAAAACAGTTATTTAAAAAAAATTATATTTTAATCAAGCAAAAATATTGTTGTGATTAAATATGTAACTAACAAAATAGAAAATAAAACATCCGTAAATTGCTCTTCTGTCTTTAATTAGTTAAATTTTACTAACAAAACGAAGGAAATGAAGTTTCTACGCACCTTCCAGTAGTGTCAGTAGATTCGTCAATGGAAACCCATATGTAGTTATTCGTTACATGTATTGATTTTATGGTCTCTTCGTATAAACGAGGTAAATAATTTTTCCTGAGTGTAGACTCGTCGGGTTTTGGCATTTTTGAAATTTCTTCCAGAAAATTACGAAATGCTGAATGATTAATTTTACTTAACGGGATATCTGCAGCCACTAATGCACTACGCCAGTCTCGGTGGATTAGTGGTTTGCATGTTTGCTTCATAATCCAAAGATCGCAGGTTCGATCCACGGCCGAGCTGGTAATTTTTTATAGCGGAGAAAAATTTAGAACATGCCTTCTTTTCGGATAGGAAGTAAAACTGTAGGTCCCGTGTCAATGCGATGTTTCGTACGATAAAGATCCCTACTGGGGGTGGAATTCCCCCAGATTCGGCTAAATTCTAGTAGGGTCGGCCAAATGATCATAGCAATCGGTGCCATGAGGTACGAAGGATGCTCCGCCATCCTGATTCCTCGCCCAAAAACAAACAAACAAAACTAATGCACTACATAGTTTTTTATTAAATTCGATCTATTTGCTGGACTCACCGCGCGAATTATTAAGGTACCCCGGTAACAATGTTTGTTTTTTTTTTATTTCAGGGCAACACACTTTTGATGTCGAACCGTGCTCAGATGTTGTGTAACTTGAAAGCGTTTCGTTGCAGTCACTTTATCGTCGCACACTGTACAATACAACACCTTATCGTCAGTTGTAAGAACACTGAATTCCTTAACATAACTTCGAAGTGTAACAGACACAGACCGTTTTTCTTTACCCATCTTTACACTCTAAAATTTCAAACTGAAATGCAGTTTGCAATTTCTGAACTGTCTTAATTGAAAGATTACAAGATTAGTAAACAAAAGTACAGGCAAATTTTTCTATGAACAGGAAATTGTCAAAGGGTCTTTGGAATTTCCTAATACCTTTTTATCACAATACCGCAGGATGTAAGTATTTAAAGTTTAGTTGAAACTTTTTCTTTCTTAGAAAATATTAACAAGTACACAGATGGTTAAGGCAGTAAAATATTTTAAAGCCTAGTATTTAACAATAAGCTTAAATTATGAGTTTCCCCTAGACTCAACTAAGCCGCCCTTGGTTGGTTGTCTAAAATGCTAAAATTATTTAAAAAATATTAGAAACTTCATAATTAAAGCATGTAAAACGCTCAGGAAGTGGTAAAATATGCACACTCGTTCAAAAATGCTAAAATGTGCATGCATTTATAAAAAACACCTAAATATGCATTTATATGCACTTTCAAATTGACATATGTGAATCATATGTGGCTTAAACATGTAGAAATATAACTCTGCATATGTTTGTTATAAGCAGAAAAAACATGCAAATGCATAGAAATCCTATACCTAATTATTACATTGTGTTCATAAGAAGGGAATTATCAAAATAATTTTCATCGTTAACTCATATCCAGATCTTATGAAATTTCGTTCCTTTTTAACAAGTTTTTTTCTTATTTATATTTTGGTACATCCATCATTTGCAACTTTCTAAAAGAAAAGAAAAAGAAATTGTTAAATCTATGTTATTCTTTTCATAACTATTTGATATTAAGTCAAATATTTAAAATGAGAGTTTAGTCAAGTAATTTTGGTTTTACAAGAGTACTCGATCTTATGTACACACAAACAAAATTTTAATAATTGGCAAGTTGGGCCTGCGTAATGGTAATAATCGCCCTTCTCTCTCGCACAAGCTTCATAGCTTCTGGGACCTGGTTCCCCAGGTAATAGGTAGTCGCAATGGTTATTATTAGTATTATTCTTATACATAATAAATATCACTCCAACTGTAAAGTAAGTTGCAAACTTGATTAATGATAGAAATTTATTACCTTAAACAAGAATAAAATGTAATTAGTCAATATAAAATTATTTATAAACGTCAATAATTACCTAATAAAGTGAGGTGATATTTCATTGTTTGGCAGGTAAGTGATTCTTTTCTGATTGAGATACTATAGATCGCACTATTGGTGGCTCACATTATTCAAATTTTTGATTGGTAGGAGTATTTTTTAAAAGTGAACTGAATTCCGTTTTTTTTAAATTTATTAATATTCTTTATATTCATAAAGATAATAATAATAATAATTGCTACTATTCATAGTAGCAATAACCAAGATAAATATTAAAATAAAGAAAAACAATTAAATATTAAACTATTTTATTCAGAGTTCATATAAACACTACAGTTAATTTATACAACAAAATGTTGAAGTATAAAAATATACGGGCTAGAATTTATTAATATTGTTATAAAGTAAACAAAGATTACTTATTACCAAAGTTACTACATGGAAAGTCTATTATCAGTCGTATTTATTTTAACGCGTGTTAATTTTTAAAATAGCTTTTGTAGCTTGATTTCCCTGGAAGCCATGAAGTCATGGTAACTTAGTGGGTATGGCACTTGACTACCAATCTTGAGGTCCTGGTTTCGACTCCCAGGGATGCTACATTGCAGTTTTTAAAATATCTAAGAGTTCCAGATCGATTCAACCTGCAAAAATGAGTACCTGGAAAAACATTTCCTGGGGTAATAATAGGCGCTCGGTGCGTAAAGCTAACCATTTTACCACCCTTGGGTACCGAACGGCTTGAGGAATAGCAGCGTACCCTGCTATACCTTGGCCTTCATGGGCATAATGGGCCTTCAAACCTGCGAAAGGGGACTACTATTCCTCTGGAATATCATCATATCATCATCATTGTTTATATCATATGAACGTTTGGTGTTATTTTGGATTTTTAATTGTATTTCCCTTTATTTATATTAGTTTATACTTATTTCTTATCCCTTACTGCCGGACATTTAACTATTTCCCTCTTTGTTAATATATTTGTAAAGGCATTCTAGAGACAACTATGTTAAAAACTTAAAGATTTTTATAAGCTGTCTCCACCCCATCTATGCCATATAGAATAAGACAAGATAAATCTTTATTTTTATGGTTTTCTTTGCTTTAAGAAGTTTTGGCAGTTCTACGAAGTAGTTCGTGCATGTGAAAACTCCGTTTTAAATTTTATAATTTGGAAAACTTGGAATCGCATTTAGTGGGCATGCTGAGTTACTAGTTTCCCGTTTATAACCAACTTTGGTATAATTTTGAAATAATTATGTCGTTAGATTAATCGCGTTAGAGGCCTTTGACAAGTGATTTCGCACGCCCAACATGAGAAATTTAAGAAATTCGTTTAAGACCGTAAGTGAGCAATTTGTTTGTAGGTTTATATGATTGCCGAGACTTGTTTGTTCTGCAACCCCGAGGTTGCTATGAGGTTTTAGGTAAAACCGGTTCTCCACTTTACAATATCATGAAGTACGATCCTACATCATTCGAGTTATCATTCCTCTAGAGCTGTTAGGGTAAAACTTAGCTAATTCTGCGTAGGTTTAATAGAAACCAAGTGAAATTTACTTATTAGAATGTTTTTGAGAGGATTAGATGCAAAACGAAGTTATCTAGATCGGCGTTTCTCAACCTGTGGTACGCGTACCCCCAGTGGTACGCGTACCCCCAGGGGTACGTGAAATGGTCTCAGGGGGTACACGGAAAAAAATATGCAATGATGGACATTGGTAGATAAATTGTACATAAGAGAAAATATGAATAGTTGTTCTAACAACTGGCATTTCCAATCCAAATTATATTTCATTATGAAAAATCAAAATAATTAAATTGAATCCAAAATAATTTTAATTTAGAAAGAAATCAATGTTTTAGATTCAATTTAGGTATAAATTTATCTGCAGGACCAGTACCTATTGAGAGGTCTATTTCAATAATCCTTACACAAAACAGGCAGGTATTTCGGCATCGTTTTCTGTAATAGAATTTTATTTCTGCGAAGAATCTGAGATAATCCCAGTGTTAGTTGTCGGGTTGGTTGTAATTTGTCCATTATTTCTTTGTCTCAGTATTGCCAACCGAACTATAAAGATAGTATTTGTACAAAACAAAATCCCCTTAGCATCAAACACCTTACCGAAAGGTAAGGCCCGCGTTAACAGGGTTTGGTAAAAACTGGTAAAAATAAAA
Organism: Agrypnus murinus; assembly: GCA_929113105.1. NCBI lineage: Eukaryota > Metazoa > Arthropoda > Insecta > Coleoptera > Elateridae > Agrypnus > Agrypnus murinus. Next base: position 67,298,759 of record OV816029.1, on the reverse strand, counting down.
ATGTCTCTGTATTATAACGTTATTACAGTACCTGTATGTAGATGTTAATAATTATACATAATGGGGTTAGGGTTGGGGTACGTGGAACAGTGATGATAGATCAAGAGGTACGCAAGTAAAAAAAGGTTGAGAAACGCTGATCTAGATGTTTAACTTAACACGTCAGTCAAATCAAATCAAGTTTAAAATTAATAGCCAAGTTAATAGACTTCACCCAATTGGATGTTTTTAACTACTAGTTATGAAATTAAAGTTAATATTCTTTTTTAGACCGATAAATATACAAAATCTTTATATAGTGATAATTCAATGAAATATTTATCTCGTAAAAATTATTATTTTGCGTATTAGTAGAAGGACAAGTATTTGTTGCATGTATAGAATAAAATTTTAAAGCTTTGATTAAACACTTTTTGCTTGCTCGTAATTGGTTTATTTTTTATTTTATTTATTTATTATAACCAAATTTGAGGGAATTCCACCCCCAGTAGAAATCTTTATCGTGCCAAACACCACATTGACACGGGAACTACAGTTTTACTTCCTATACGGAAAGAAGACAGGTTTTAATTTTTGTAGGTTGTGAAAAATTACCAACTTCGCCGAGGATCGAACCTGCAACCCTTGGATTATGAAGCAAACATACAAACCATTCATCCATCCAAGCTGGCCAATTAGTTTATTTAACTATTTGTTTATCTCTTACAGTTACCGATTGATATAACTACATATTTAAGAATGTATATTTATGTCATTTCATTTACCTTGTTTTTTAGAAAACTATAGCATAGGTTTACGGTCATTATATGCAACGAAATTTGGTGAATTATTTGGTCTTTACTGTCTGGGTCTAGATGACCCAGTGCCGCTGTGTATATTCTATACATACTTAATCAACATCTTAGATTTTTTTCTCAAAGCATGTTTCTCGTATTATTTGTGTTCTAAGACCCGAGAATTGCAAAAAATGAAAGATTGAATAAAAAAGGATTTTTGAAAATAATAAGCTGTCTCATTCTTGGACAACTAATAAATAACAAAAAGTACACGGTCCCAGCGGTAACGCTTTAAACTAGTTTCACTCTATTTCTCTTAGGCTCAAAACTGAAATGATTTGGTCATATTCTTGAGATTTTACGAAACCTCAACGCTGCATAGTTACACTTTTTGAAATTGTATAATTGGTTATGTTACAATATCAAAAGTTTTTTAAGTTGTTTCATCGATAAATGTTACGATTTAGTTGAAGTTTAATCCATTGTGGTGATTAACGATTGTTTTGAGTTTAAGTATTGCGTTGTTGGAAGTTTATTTACAAATTAATGGAATTTTCTTTGTTTGTACCACTTCTTGCTCGAATTAATAAACCTTCTACAAATTGTGAAGGTAAGGTAATTCTCTATAATCTGACAATTAAATGGAGAAATTAGTCATCCGCATGATAACCAACTGAATAAACAATGGAGAACAAATTGAAATGGTTTGTAGTAAATAAAAATAAATGATGTGTACTCATCTATACATTAGTTATTCTTTATAAAATTGCATAAAAGAAAATCGCAACGCAACTGAATGCTTCATATGCCCTGTGGGTGATAAGTGCACGATTACGGATATCTACGACCTACTCAAGTACGTGATTTGTGATGACTAATTTAATGGCCTGATTTAATTGTCACACTATAGCTAATCATCTACTTTTCACATCAAAAAGGTTTTTTGGTTAATCTTTGTTAATGTAACAATCTAATTTAAATTTGTTATTCAACGTTTTTCTTGGAGTTTTTGTTTCATCCCTAAATATTGTTTTTGACATCATCTTCTTGAGTAAATTACAATTATTTAGATCGTTTGCAAGTTGTATTAACCTGGTTTTCACCTTCAAATTAAGCGAAATGAAAATCTAGAGAACCTGAAAAACCACATTTAAAAAATTGTCGAGGTACAACAATACACAGGAAATTGTTTTCAGCAATTACTCAAGCTATTTTTATTATTTACTGAAGAATAAAATCGTAAGTTACAGGCTATAAGTTGTTTGAACTTTTGCTTTGGAACCAAATTTAATATGCTTAGTTTGCGTCAGTTAGAAACTTAATGTTTTTGGAAGAAAAAGGAAGTTATTCTATGACATTTCATAAACTTCAAGATTAATGGGTTTAATTGTAAGTTACATCTTAAGTGGAATTTTACTTTTAAAAAATAATTTAGATAATTTAGCTTGATCTTTGTAACACACATAGTAAAGCTAAAATATTTTAATTCAAGTCTGAAACCGTTAAAAAATTAAAATTAGTAAACTTTTGAGTTTGAACTCTGAAGTATTTATATATATAGTAATATAGTATCTATAGTAATATAAATTTGTTTATACAGCTAGCTTATACAGCTCCTTTATCGTTGCATAACTTTATGTTGATGATTTTATGCAAATTTCGAAATTAATTTTTGTACACTTTTAGTTTATATCATCTTTTACCAATTCTGATGTAAATTTCTAAAAGGCAGGAAGGAATAACTGTATTAAATTAAAACGAAAATAGCTTAATAATTTAAGCTTTTTTTATAATTTTCTAAAGTTAGTAAGTTTTATCACTGGCAGCAAATTATTAACCAACCTTTTTAATTGAAAGTAAAATAGTTTACTTTTTATTAATTATTAAAGATTTCTCATGTAGAAAGATAGGAAATTAATACGTGAAGTCATTATTTATTTAATGAGACGTTTACAATCTAAAGATGTATTTTTAAGTAAATTTTATCAAGTTTAATTTTAAATGTTCAAACTGCCATAAGATGCTAAGTTTTATGTTAGTAGGCTTTGATCTTGCCTGAGCAGTTTGAGAAGCTTTTGCTAATAAAAAGTTATTATTTTTACTTTTACATTTGACACATTTTACTTTTTAAAATCAGTTTAAATTAACTTGCAGTGAACCAAAAACTGTTTTGAAATTCGCAGTAGTAAAACCATTACATGAGGTCAAGTTTATACAATGTAAATCTTTATAATGAAGAGTAGATAGCAAATGGGTTTAGTGGAGCTACACAACCTTGAACTCTCATTTGACCTCCTTTCACTTTTCAAGCCCCACCCTTTTAGAAGATACGCCTCCTTCTCTGCTTCCCCTTCTCCAGGCCCCTCCCCATTATAAACCACTCCCCCTCTCCTTTCCCCTTCTCCAGGCTCCTCCCCATTATAATCCACTCCCCCTCTCCTTCCCCCATCTCCAGACCCCCCGCTTGGTAAGCTACACCCCTTTATAGACCACTTGTCTCATAGACAATCACGTCGGTAATACAGGTTCCATACTTAACCACCTAGAGAGATAGACAAAAAGTCACTAGATTGGAGAGATACAGAAAATCTAGGGTCCATAGAACTGTCTGGCTCAAGCGCCCCATTACCTAACTACACCCCTCTCTACTTACCTCACTTGTTTAATAGACTACACCCCCTTACCTCTAGACAGTTACAACCACGCCCCTCTCTACTTGACATGCTTGTCCCCAAACCGCACCTCAATCTCTACATAACTTCAACATCTGTGTCCACTAGTTATTTATCTAGTATAAAATGTGTTGGGAACATCAATGGTCGATTGAACGAAAGACTGGCGCAATTAAGTTTTCTCGTTTTAAAACTCACAATACCGGGTTGTTAATTGAATCAGATAAACTACTCAATATTGTAGAATTAAGAAGCATAGAAGATGTAGGTCACACTGTATGTTCACATATATTAGTTTTGTACTTAAATGAAGATGGTAATCCAATAAATTCACAAAGAATAGAATGCACAAAATCGGGTGCTGAACATATTCACGACATACATCTCTTGGGGGACACATGTTCTTTCGTACTTTTCAAATGTTTGTAATGAACGGTAACGAAATCTGTCTTTAACTAGACTGTCGACTTGCTCAAGGATTGACGTTAACTGAACTGAACTCAGGGCTATTTTTCTATATACGAAATGTTTTTAGCGGGGTGCACTTTTGCATGAACCAATAAAAGAATCGCATGACTTCGTTTAGTCGAATCAGAATTAATGTTTTTCACACAAAGGGAATCAGAACGCAGTATCCGTTATAACAAAAGTTGCAGACGGGATATATTTTAAAACGCAAATGTGTTTCTTTAAAATCATTTAGCACGCACAAACTATAATTCATCACAACAAAATTGGTTTTTATAATATTTTCGTAGAACAAAAACTGAAACGTATATGAGAAAGTTTGAAAACATAATTTCACACTAACCAAAGTTGTTTATCTTGTAAATTTTAACACCGAAATCATTTGACACTGCAGACACGTGTACCAGCCTTACCTTTTATTTACAATAGAAGCTATAATGTTTTGTTGATTTATTATACAAGACGACTCCACTAGTCTAGAAAGATTTTAAAAAGATGACCTTTAACATATTTTCATGAGGTTTATTTGTACCGCATGCCGACATAATTTTAAATTACAAAAAGAACGCAAATTTACAGGACCGCATTTAAGATTTTTAATAACTTATGCACCAAAATTTCATTAATTCAAGGCTAGTAAAAACATACCGTTACAATTATATAGCACAAATTTTGATTCCTTATATTGTTGACGATCAATTATGGGGCTTTGAGTGCATTTTGTTTTTGATCAACTTTGATCCTTATAATTACTATCTGGAATATGATAATAACATAATAACTATATTTCATACTTTTGATTAGTATTTGAGATTTATAGTCCAGTTACTTTTAGATTATTGTTATAAAAAAATCGGAACTAACTTTTTTTTGTATTAATCGCTTAAGTTTGTCGCTTTAAACAATATATTAAAAATTGACGCGCCGGCGTTAAAGGTCAAAAAATCCGTTGTTTTACGAATATCTCACTTCCTATGGCTCACAGGTCAATTAAGGCTATTACAAAACAAAGGTACCTAATTAAGTTTTCGATAAAAAGGTTATATTCATTTTTTACGTACAGCGAACCGTTTGCGAGATATGCATCATAGAAGGTGTATAATGTAGACCTTCGCACCACCTTCGAGGTAGAATACAATGCGCGTTTTTTACATCGTTTCCCCAGTAGGTCTAATTCATGTTTAGTGTTAAAAAAATACGTCTCACCTTCATCTTCGTCAATTTCATGTAACTGTATTTCGTCGTTATCCCCTTTGAGTCGTTCATCTTCACTATATTTATCATTTTCACTTCTTCACTTATATTGGCTACCAACAGATTAATGGGATTGGCCTCATCATGCTCAGTGAAATAATTATCGGAAAAACCGATGAAAATACTCGGAATGATTCAGTAGTCCAGTCAAACTGTACGAAAAAAGGGCTTAACTTGGAAAATGGAAGTACATAAGATTTTTTCTTCCAGCATGCACGGGGAGTCTAGAAAAGCTTAACTTGAAGTTTTCAACCTCAAATTCATATGAGCTTTTTCCGCCATTTTTAAAAGAAGGTATGAAGTGTTGTTTTGAAATTATCTCTGTAACCGTAGGTCCTACAAAATATTTGTATAAAGCATTTTTTGTCGACAATTACGACAATTAATACGATTGTCTACAACTTTTATTTCAAACTTTTTCGCGTAATATAAAAAATGAAAAAGTTGTGAGGGAAAAACATCGGAAAAAGAAGGGATGAAGTGTTGTTTTGAAATTACCTCTGTAGCCTTACTTCCGACAAAAAAATTGTATAAAGCATTTTCTGTCGACAATACGATTGTCTACAACTTTTATTTCAAGCTTTTTCGCGTAATATAAAAAATGAAAAAGTTGTGAGGAAAAAGCATTGAAAATTGAGGGTGTGGAAATTGTTGCTTAATTTTGTAGATGGTATAACTAATAACTATTTCATTATTAGTGGAGCAAAAAAATTATTCATTCGTTTTTTTGTAGAGCATTTCATGACGAACAATTTTTCCTAATGACTTTTTTTATTCCGTTTATTGGTCATGTCAACGCTCGAAGGGAGCTTAGTATACGTGAACTGCTTAATACGCCTCGCGTACTATCACGTATTGTGCATCGTAAACCGTTGTGGATGGGAACAATTATCGTCTTATAGTTTGCCTAATTTACATTATTTTATTTAATACTTACATTTATAGTACATGTAATTGATAATTCTTCATCGAGTCTTCATCGACAGCTTGGTCATATTTAGTGACGTTTTCGCAGGTCTGCCCACTGCAATGCAGACAAATAGTGGAGCACTTAACGCTTGCTTTTCTGCACCCGCAAGCTGCTTCTCAGGAGATGAGTTGTAAAATGTTCCCTGGCACGGGTTCGGTGGCACTTATGATAGGTTCAAGACCTCGATGAGTTCTTCGCCAACCCCATTCCTCTGGGTCCTTTCCAAATCCTAACCACGATTGAACCTGATGGTAAGTTCGGAAAATATGCTGTCGCGCAGAGCTTTCGGTGGGTTGTATTACTGACAAATTAAATGTCTTCTTTGCCGCGCTCGTGCAGGTTTTTTTGTACCTCAGTGAATTTAAGGATTTCTCGTTCTTATCGGCCATTCTTAGAAGACCATCAAAAAACGCTCTCTAGTGGCAAGTACAACTTGGGCGTCGACAATTTTCGCTTTAAACAATTGAAGCGTTGAATGGAATTCCTCGTGTTTGAGAAGACATTGACCTTTTGGTTTTGGTCACTGGACTCGCAGACAATAAATGTAATGTGTTCTCCAGGAAACCGGCGAAAGGTAAATCGGCCATCACAATTTTTATTTTTGTTCCCCTCACAACTTTTTCATTTTTTATATTACTCGGAAAACTTTCAAATAAAAGTTGTAGACAATCGTATTGCCTATAAAAATGCTTTATACGAATTCTTTGTGGGACTTATGCTTACCGAGATAATTTCAAAACAATACTTCATCCCTTCTTTTCAAAATTGCGAAAAAAGCTCATATGAATTTGAGGTCGAAAAGTTAAAGTTAAGCTTTTCTAGACTCCCCCCCTGCATGCTGGGAATAAAAAATTCCATGTACTTCCATTTTCCATTTCAAATGTTTAGTTTGACTGGACTACAGGTGCGGCTTTAAAACATGATTGTCCATGATAATTGCCGTGCCGCAAATAGTGGAGCAAGTTAATCCGATTTTTTTTTCATCCGCAGTTTCCACTGCAACCTTTTGTACAGTTATAAAAATTTGTATTAAGAATACTGTTCGGTGCAGGTGGTAATAGTGTCGTGAAAGGGTCCAAGAAATCGCTATTTCAGTTCCACTTCTCACTGTTGTAATTTATATCTTTTCCCAGCCAGGTTTGGACCTGGTAATATACAGGGTACAGATGTTGTTGAGCCGCTGCAGTTTCAGGTGGAACATATAGTTATCAAGTGAATTTCCGGACTCCATACATCGCCAAAATCATACGTACTCCATTCTCGAACATCAGTTGTTGCAAGCAATTTTCTTATTGGAAAACTTTTGCAAATATATGATGTAAATCAGGACGATTTTCAAATATTTTCATAGTATTAAGTTTTCCTTTATTAAATAAAGCAGAAGTGGTATCTCATCGGTTATAGCTTGTAGAAATAAAATATGTTGCCTACAATGAGGATATTTGTAAAAGCTTGAATAGCAATATTTCTTGAAAAATAATTGTTGCTGTGAATGACTACGTCCCATAAGAAGGACCAAACGATTAATGTATTCGCCAACTACAACAGTGGTGTTAACGACTGATTCTTCCATTACAGTTTATATAATTAAAACATCTGCATTATCGCCAGTTTGTTTTGATGCGATGTTCACAATTTGGAAAGTTTCCGTGAGCTCTGAAATTATTTTTTTATTAACGCGGTTTGATATAGGAACTTGTCTTGAGAGATTGGTACTCTATACTTTATATACTATACATAGTATGGCAGTTCTACGCGTGACTTCGTGATTACCTTCATGTTTTTACTGTTGCCATCATAGCCATCGAACACAACAACCACGTTAGCTCCGAAATGTCTTTGTATATAAAAGCAACACACTTATCTATTAATAACAAACTTTGGCTGTTGTGTTCCATATAAAGAAATATAAATATGGTGAAGATGAATAACTCAAAGAGGATAATGACGAAATACACTAAACATGGGTTAGACCTACTGGGGAAACCATGTAAAAAAACGCGCATTGTATTCTACCTCGAAGGTGGTGGGGAAGTACATCATACACCTTCTTTGCTGTATATCTCGCAAACAGTTCGCTGTACGTAAAAAATGAATATAACCGTTTTTGTCGGAAATTTAATTATCTTTTATTTTTCTAATAGCCTTAATTAACGACAACGGATCTTTGTTTACCTTACCTTTAATATCTTCTAACTCCAGCGCGATATCACTCTCGATTTTATAATAAATATATTGTTTAAAACAACAAGCTCAACAGATTAAAACAAAAGAAAGTTAGTTCCAATTTTTTTGAAACAAGCTATATTTATATCTAAATTAACTGAACTATTAAAATCTTCTTTTTCGATTTTAGAAATTTTCATCATTTTAGAAAGTTTTAATTAATATTATTTAAGCCCATAGATAGGCAACACCTATAACAGTAATTTTCAAAATCGCTTTAAATCAGTCTGCAATGCATTCATCGTATTTACTTAGTAAAAATAAGCATTTTTTACTCTCATACTTTACTCTTTTTACTTTTTTTTTTCTATCTGACACAATTTTCGATGAAAAAAATGATAAACTTTCAAAAATGGCAAATTGTTGTTCTCGATTTTGCTCGAAATTGAAGCACTCTAGGAAAAAAACGCAGAGGACAAAATTTATGTATTCTTTAAAGAATGCGATGACGTTAAAAAATTTTAAAAAGATATTTCTTTTTCTAATTTTTTCAACTTTTAAATATGATACGTGTTTACCCTATATTAGGGGTCAAATATAAACTTCTTCATATAGGAGACATGTGACATGCAAAAGTAGAGGTTTGAAGTTTTAAAATGAGCCCCCACCGGCCTTTTTAAGTTGCGCCAATTTTTGGATCTAGCCGGTGGTTGGGTTCAGAAAGAATGACCCATATATATTAGGGTGACCGTTAAAAAGTTTTTTTTTGCGCACCCCCTAAAACGTTAGAAAATGATGCAGAAATAATTGGAAAAATATATTTTTTTTAATTTAAACCGTTCCTATACGTGCCTAAAGCTGTTAGAAGTTTTAAAAACAGGTATTCTTTGTTTTTCACAATTTTATTGTTTTGCAATGTTTTTGCTTCAAAATGCGTATCTTTATGTTTTTGGGGTCGCTGAATACGAATCTGAATACCGAAAAATTGACAGTTGTCTTCAAAATACAATGAGCATTTTTTGAGGAAATTTACATCATTATAAGAGTTTTTCGAGTCGCAGAGTTCAAATTTGGTGTCAAGATAAAATTTGGACAGTTAACAGCTGTCAATATAACTGTCAGTTGCATTAAAAGAAATAGATTCAAGGAAATTATTTTATTATAAAGGTTTTTTGAAGACACCAAACAATAAAATTAAATAAAAATACCTATTTTTTAAAACTTCTAACAGTTTTAGGCACGTTTGTTTGTTTGTTTGTTTTTGGGTGAGGAATCGGGATGGCGGAGCATCCTTCGTACCTCATGGCACCGATTGCTATGATCATTTGGCCGACCCTACTAGAATTTAGCCGAATCTGGGGGAATTCCACCCCCAGTAGGGATCTTTATCGTGCCAAACATCGCATTGACACGGGACCTACAGTTTTACTTCCTATCCGAAAAGAAGGCATGTTTTAAATTTTTCTCCGCTATGAAAAATTGCCAGCTCGGCCGGGGATCGAACCTGCGATCTTTGGATTATGAAGCAAACATGCAAACCACTAATCCACCGAGACTGGCTTTTTTAGGCACGTATAGGCACGGTTTAAATTCAAAAACATATTTTTTTTTCCCAATTATTTTTGCATCATTTTCTAACGTTTTAGAGAATGCGCGAAAAAAAAAATTATTTTTAACGGCCACCCTAATATAAGTGTGTTATAGAAGTTGGGGCATTAATTTTTACTGTTAGTTACCTGTGATGAGTATAATCGATTACCCAAATATTAAAGCCGTTGAACAAAAATCAAAAACTGACCTACCCCAATCGGTCCACGCTATTTTGTTTGACGACCACTGCTTATTATACCTCCATAAACAAATGAAGGAACTAGGTCATTCGTTATCAACACGTCTTGAACATAAAAGATAAGATTAGATTGCAAGCAAGCTCTTGTTACCTTAGCTGTTAAAAATTTACAAGGTCAGTTTTTGTTTGTCATTGATGAACACATTGCTCCCTAACAACGGGATAAAATAATTACATTTATTTTACATGCATACAAAATTTCATTATGTTCATATAATAATAGTTGGGGGTTTGAATTTTGAACATTTTCTGTCTAATTAGTACAAAAAAAGCTAATTGCATAAACACTTACCTCTTAGCTAATTAAAACATTATTATAATAAAAAAATTGACAAGGAAAGATAAATAACTTATAAACACTTACCTCTTAGCTAATTAAAACATTATTATAATAAATGTTCAAAATGTTGTCCATGATTATTTGCACAAAACTGCGCACGTCGTATCCAATTGTTGGTGATCACCGGAAAATTTTCTGTAATCTCCTCTGCAACAGTATTTATGCGTTGGCGCAAGTCCTCAATAGTGTCAATTTCGGACACATAAACTCGTTTCATATGCCCCCACGAGAAGAAATCTAAAGGATCTAAATCTGGGCTGCCAGGTGGCCACGATACAACACCTCCACGACCTATCCAACTACCACGAAATGTCACGTTCAGATGATCCCGTACAACACGACTAAAATGCGGTGGAGCACCATCATGTTGGAACCAAAGTTGTGGACGGATGTCCAATGGCACTTCTTCTAAAAGCCCAGGAAGAGTATCCCTTAGAAATTCATGATAAATTGCCCCATTGACACGTTCTGACAATTCGTACACATTCATGTGTATTGTGGAAATTGAATATCCCATTGCGTGTAAATGAACATTCATCCGTGCACAATATGGTGCGAGGGAAATCTGGATCTTCCTGATGACGTTGTAGTAGCCAGTTACAAAACTGTTGCCGGAGAGGATAATCGGCTGCACTTAGCGCCTGCACCCTTTGGACATGATAAAGATACATTTGGTTTTCCCTTAATGTACGCCAGACTACACGATGCGATACTGGTAGGTCACGTTCAATTTCACGGGTGTTTAACGATGGATTTTCTTCTATCCTGTCTAAAATTGCTTCTTCTACATCAATTACACGTTGCGGGCGTTGACCACCTCCTCCTCGACCACGTTGATCCCGCAATGACCCGGTAGTACGGCCTCGCTGAACCACTGCAACAAATCTCCTTGGAGCTGGAGCTACTCTTCCTGGTAATCGTTGTACATACAGTCGGGCCGCTCTCGCTGCATTTTGATCAGCTGCACCATAACATAACACCATGTCCATTAATTCCTCGTTAGTATACCTGTGGGGCATGTTTGTGTACGAAACGGCACTTGTTCTTTATTGTTTAGGTGTAATTTACACGAGAGCACTACCGTAATTTCCCTAATATTAAATTTAAATTCAATAAGTCAATAACACTACAAAAGTTAGTCACAAATTAATCACTCACTTAAGCACTGTTTAATTTCGCACATAGTATTATGAAAACTAAATTAACTACAATTGCAAGAAGACTGTATGAATTTAATAATTAAATTAATTAATAATTTTATTAATTAAATTAATAATAAATTAATTTCTAAATACGTCTGTTTCGTTAGTCTTATTATTATAAAGTAACCCCTTTACAGTCAGTCAGTGTTTTAAAAACAATTAGGTCAGCAACCTTTTTTAAAGAAGCAAAAACGTGCTTCAAACGTAAACATTTAGCTTAAACTAAAATTAATGGCAAAGATACGTACGGTAATTCCCCGAGATGTTTACTTTTAACCTGTACCTACCATAATTCCAGTGACACCCAAACAGTTTTTATAAATTAAAAGAAAAGCCTTTTTCACGTTTTTTATTCATTTTTTTCCCTTACTTGTATAATGAAAGTTGCTTATTTTTCTATGTACTATGTGCCATTTCAATTAATGCCATAAGTGCCATAACACACTATATATATATGGATGAAATTACTATTGTAAGTATAAATAACTAAATACTACTCCTGATTTGTTATAAATGCGTGGTCCTTGGCGACATCTAGCCATTGGCTACTCTATTTAACCAAAAGAGCCACATAAGTAAACCAGCCAACACTAGAGATCAGGTAGGTAGATGATGAAATGACTAGCCTGTGATAATTATTGTAGTTCCAGTAAATATTTTTTTAGGGCAAGTTTAAACTGTTTATTGCTGTATAATTTCATATTACAAGGCAATGAACTATATACTTTTGTTGCATTATAAACAAAGCTTCTATGAAACAAGGAAGATGTATAATTTGGTATTGTGAGCATATAATTATAACGAGTGTTAACGGAGTGCACATCAGACCTAGGTATCAATTCTGAGCTAAGAGCTGTAGAATACTTCAATGTAAGCAGAGTATGTGTAAACGATGCCAACTGATATCTCCAACGATTTTCCATTTTCAACCACACGAGTTCTATAAGTTTAACAGAAGTATGATCATAGCGATATAAACTGAAGACAAACCGACAGCATCAATTCTGAATTTTCTGAATACGACAACTATCAAACTTGTCAACACACTACACGTAGACAATACTGCAATAATTAAAATGTGACAACACTAATGACTCGGAAAATAACTTTCTTTGATTAAAATTTAAAATGTGTCTATTTGCATATATTAGTTTTAAAGAAAAGTACGCTTTTTGTATTAACTTGTTAACATGTTCTTTAAATCGGAAGTTAGTATCTATAATTATACCTAGATCTTTTGTAGAGACAACAGACGCCAGTTGTTTATTGTTAATGCGTATATTATGCTCATTTTTGATTATTGTAATGTGGTTTTTATTTTCAAACAATAATAAATGTGATTTTTTGCTATTGAGTTTTGGATTGTCTTCGCGAGACAGTTGCATAATTGTCTAAAGATCCCTGTTGATGTCATCATAAGCCTGTATCCTGTCATTAAAGTTAAAATTTTTATAAATTTGGGTATCATCAGCATATGCTTGAACTTTACAGTATTTCAATGATTTCAAGATATCCATTATATATATAATAAATAGGAGGGGGCCTAATATAGAACCTTGCGGAACCCCTGACTAATACCAAATGAACTAGAAAGCCGGTTATCATTTTTTATAATTAGCAAGCGGTCCGATAAATAAGAATTAATTAGTTTGATAGCTGCATCATCAAACCCATAGTATTTTAATTTAGCAAAAGCAAGCTGATGATCAATTGTATCGAAAGCTTTCGAGAAATCAAGTAAGATTAATGCAGTATTTTTTTTTCTTATCAGTTGAATTTATAATATCGTTGGTAACAGTAGCTAAAGAATTGATCGTACTAATTCCTTTTCTAAACCCAGACTGGCAATTAGGCAATAGATTATTTAAGCTAAAATAGTAGTAGATTTGTTTGTGTAAATTTTTTTCTAAAATCTTTGATATACAAGGTAGCTAATGATTCTTAAGTCTGAAAGTATTAGGATTAATAATGTTTGGTAAAGGAAGACCAATGGTACCTTTCCAAGCTTCTGGAACATAACTAGACTCAATACAACAATTAATGATATGAGCAATGAATTTATCTAAAAACGGACTGCAATATTTTAACATTCTAAGGATAATATTATCTAAACCAATAGCATTAGATTTTAGATTAAATAATATATTATGAACCTCCTCAATTGTGGTTAAAGTAAATTTGAAAGATGATTGTATGGTCTTATGATTATTTAAATAATACTGAATTTGATTGTAGCAATTATGTGAGTTAACTTGAAAAAATTAACTAAAGTAGTTCCCTATAGTATTTGGGTCCGCGCTAGCTTAGAAGGTATATCTCGACAACTAGTAAATCTTATATCGAGATCAGTTAAAGCAGTCCACAGTCTGCGAGAATTATTTTCTGTAGATATATTTGTAAGATAAGCTCTTTTCTCACAACGAATGGAAGCCACTGTAAAATTCCTTAATTCTTGATATCTATGCCAGTCTGATGTCGATTTAGTTCTGTCACGCTCCTTCATGAGTGCCTTTAAATTATCGGTTAACCAAAGTGCTTTGGGTTTGGTAACCTTCACCTCTCTGACTGGTGCATGAAAATCGAAAACCGATAAATAAAGGTCATAAGAATGGAGACTTTATTGTCGATATTGTATTTTCGTAGTATTTAGTAGCACGGGAGAGTCTTTAGATCATCAACATATAACTCACGATCAAAATTACGAGAATATCTTACTTGTATTGTCTTAGCTGTATATTTACTCAATGAAATCTTTAAGTCACAAAATGCTGCTCTATGATCTGATATGTTCTCTACAGTAATTGTACCGTGATAATTTACTACTGTATTATTACTCGAAGTTCTAGTAACCCGTGTTGGTTCGTTTATTATTTGTGTTATATCAAAACCACTAAACAAAGAATTGACAGGATTAGTTACATTAAAACAATTATGTGCCGTAATTATCGAACAACCAACTTAAAGAAGCAATATTTAATTAGCATTCATATGTGTTATATTTAATAATTCCAACTTATATAGAAGAGCTGTCATTTCCATTGGGAATCACCTTAGATAGCTCAGCGGTAGAGCTTCTGTCCGGCAAGCAGAAAGTCCTGGGTTCGATTCTCAGTTGGGGGTGATAATTTTTCTACATTATTATAACATCTTAAAATTTTAATTGAATCATAAACCTATGACATAACCCCAAAAATTAAATATTTAGTATCTTATTAGTCAGTGATATAACTAAAAGATTGACTAATATTTAACCTTTAGCCAGTTAGGACTCTATAAATAACGCAATCAATTGTACGATTTTTCTAATTTTCGTTTTATTTGAAAACTCTTTACGTTATAAAAACACGAGACATAAAATATATTTTTACGTTATTTGTTTATTACTTAATGGTTCGACCTTTTCACAACCTTCAGCTTTAATTAAAAGTTTCTCACCATCTGTGCTAGAAATAAAGCACGAGATTTCTACTCGATTTAATTTCTTTTTTTACATATTAATTTAAACAATACATAAATATATATGAAAAAGCGAACCATTTCGTTTATTGCAAATGATACCATTGATTTCAAATATTTTATGTCATCAATTTATCATTGGTAAATATATTTTAAAAGAAGTAAGGAGAATATAATTCAAAGCAGAATATAAGAGTATACAATTTAAAGGTTGTAAAACGGCTTATAAACTTCGACCCTATTTTAATTACCTCGTTATATATTTTTCAGAAATATTTTCTAGAGTAGGTGGCGCCCTTTCAGGCAATTAGTTAATTACATAAACAAGCTGTTTGGTAATAAAGACAGCTAACTATCACCATCTCTGTTCATATTTGATCTTCTGCTGTTAGATTCTTTGGAAGTTATACGCAAATTATTTGCTATTCCCTTTCAAAGTTTCCACCCATATTAACAGTTTGACTAGAATTTAGTAATTGCTAAGAGAGTCTTATACAGCTTACAAATTCCCGAAAGTACTTATATTTCAGCACAGGAAACGGTATGTCTGCGGTATAAATTGAGCTTGTTTAGCTTATATATTTATCCCGCATCCTTACCGGTTGGCGAATACGTTTTCATATAAACGAGAAATGGTACTTTGTATCTGCCCGACAAAACTGACGGATATAAACTTCGCGAATGCATAAATAAGAATAAATGTCGTTCCTTCTCTTTCTAATTGGCATTTTATCATTTATAATGGCCGCATAAGTTGGTAACGCTCTCCACGAAAATCCTTTATAAAGTAATAAACAGTAAAAAAATTGTGGATGCCGCCGTATAAAAATGCAAACTTAGTAGCGCTGAGGAATGCAAAAAGCTACGATTAAAGGAAAGTAGCCCTATAAGCTAAAATCAGCATACATTAGTCCGCCCCAGGGCGTGAACGCAAGACACAGCTGCCGGTCGCTAGTTCATTAAGGGCTGAAGAAGGCCCGACCAGAATAAGCAATAAGCTCACTTTACACCCTCTAATCCTAGCGACAAAGGCTTGTTTGTAGCGCACCCGTGATTCCCTGCGCTAATCAACATCAATATGCGCCGAGAACCTGACGACTCCTTCACTCGACAAATATTAGGTAACATGTAAAAGCCCCTAACTAAGGTAAAGTCCCTGAAAAAACTCCAAACTACACGTTACACTACCCTCCTACATCTTGTGATCGTTATTGTTATTAACTCTCATTAACGTGTACTAAACTACTGAATTGGTATTTGTATACAATATAATGCAGTTTATTTAAATGAATTTAATGTTTAAGAAGCCAAAATCGAGTACGAGCAGGAAAGAACGGATATGTATAGTATCTAATACATCAACGTCTACGTTTATTACCATAGCATAATGTGACAGCTTGTTAAGTTTCCATTTAACTATACCATGCAACTTAAATATAATATTCACTTGAAGCTTAAGGATAAATTAAATTTTCATTTTCATACCGTGCAAGTTGCACTAACTTAATATTATACATTTTTTTAAACAATACAATTTACAATTATACACTTAGAATTTACTCATCGGACATTTCTGTGTCTTACAATACAAAGTTTAATTAAACTATAATTACAAATTGGTGGTGGATAGTAATTAATTCAAATCCGGATTTGAATGTAATTTAATGTACATGTATAGCTAATCATCAATCGCTATTCCTGACATCAAAGGATTAATTATTTAAAATTGATATCCAGCTTCAAAAGTTATACTACATACCAAAATTATTATATTCTACTAGGATTATCCGCTATATTAGATTTATAAAATCTATAGCAAACACTAAACTCAAATAGTTTTTTGTATACAATCCGTAGTGAAAAATTATCACCCCGGCTGGGAATCGAACCCAGGACCTTCTGCACTCCGGGCAATTACGATACCATCTGAGCCACCAAGGTGATTGCCAATTGAAATGACAATTTTTCACTAGCAGTACCAGTTCATTTAACCAGTTACATATATTTCGAAAAGTAAGAATTTTATTAAAGCATCGTGACACGGTAATTATAATATATTATTATTTTATTTTTAAATGCTATTAGACACATAGGCGCGATTGTAACAAAGATGAAATACTCAACCCATTACCTTTAATTGAAATGATGCTCCGGCTAAATACAAAGTTGTGAAAAGTCTGACTTTCCACAAATTGAAACTCTCTCAGGCGGGTCGCTTTAATGATTTATCATATTCTTACAAATATTGTGGGCAAACAATAATAAAAACAAATACACAAAGTAATTTTCAAAATAATAACAACATAACTTTATTTTTAACAAATACCAAAGAACAAACAAAACAAAATGAAAATTGAAAATAGATACCAGAAAAATAGAATTTCTTTTATGTGAAGTAAAAAGATAGAAACACTTTTTAATTATTAATTTATTTTTTAATATTTCAATGCAACGTTTATATTTTAATTCCTTTTTTAATATTTGACGCTACAAGATTGCCAACTTCATTTTTTTCAATTCCCAAATATTAGCTGTCTGCTTTCATTAATCTTAACAAAGAATTCAAGAAAGTGTGTCAACGGCCTTTTTCAAATAATTCTAAATAAAGGGCTTTACTTATTGGAATTTCAAATCCATTTAAATGTACAATAATGGTGATAAGTGAATTAATTAAGTCCAAATCCATTTATAATATAATCAAATTCTTCATAAGTTTTTCTTTCTAGTAATATCTCCATCGAAGAATAAATTAAACGCTTGTTTTACTTGAAGCACTTGTTAATTAACCACTTTGATTTATTTTTTTTAATTTTAAGCACTTTGACTTCAAAAATACCACTAACCTCAAAATCTTGACATTGATTTGCTTACATTTTTAACTTATAACATAAGTTTAAATTACTGTATGGTCTCCAAAAGGTTGTGCACTTTTTGAAAGATGAAATTGAAAGAAAGTCTGTTGCAAAAATGGCCGTGCTTATATATGATTTGGTTAAGACAATTGAATGCAATGCAATTTTTGCATGAAACAAATGAAACTTTGACCAGTCATTTTAACATAACCAAATTATTGTTTATAAATTTTAATTAACTATAAAACTAATTAAATAATTTTATTGGAATTTAAATTCCGAGTTCATTGGTATGCTACACTTATGTGTTTATTACAAAATAAGCCTTCCTTTGGATGCAGATGAAATCCCTATCTTCTTAACATTTTTATCAGCTTAATTATCAAAAAATACTTTTTCACGCCTTCCTGTCTTCACAAATTTATACAATATATACTTAATAACATTACTTACATGTCTTTGGATAACAACAAATTCAAATAATAACCCAATTACAGTATTTCAGTTAACGTTCTGAAGGCCCAACATAATTACATGTTGTTTGACTGATATCATTAATAAAGTGCAGCCCCTACATTTAAGATAGTAACAATCATGTGGTATGGAAGCAGTTTAACAAACCTCCACCAAAGTTATTTAACCAAGAGCTGTAAAATTTTGAAATACAAGAACCTTATACAACTGAATAATCTCGTTAACATGAAAACACATTTTTAATTATAAATTCATAAGATAGTAAATACTTGTATACCGCCCAATTACAATACACCTTGTCTATCTTAGGTTAATTCTTACATTAAAATTGGCCAGATGAACATGTGTTCAATTCGTATTGTTTATTCAGGTGGACATGAATGGGTTGCGGGTGACTCATTTCTTGTATTTTTGCTTGAACTTATATAGTAGCTAGAGTGATTTAAAATCTTTTTAAGATTTAAAATCTTTTTAATATTTAAAATCATTTTGCAAAAGAATTAAACACTTTTTAGTGACTTAAATCATTTTTAGGATTTTAAATCTGTACCAAATGATTTAAATCTATAAAAAGTATTTAAATCTTTTGTGAAAATGATGATGATGATTTTAAAATGATTTTAAATATAAAAAAAAGTTAAATCTTAAAAGATTTATGATTTAAATACTTTACAGACAAAAGTATTTATGATTTAAATCATTTCGTAAAAAGATCAAGTATCTTTAATTTTTCATTTAAATCATTGATTCGTCGTGACAGCTCTGCTTGCTGATTGAATTTTCACCGATGCTTCTAATACTATGAACTTCTACGTCGAGTCTGCAGCATCGTTTACAGTTATATAGTTTGATATCGTCAAGTTGTAGGATTTAGGTTAAAGTTAACCGATTGATAATATGAATATTAAGTGTAGCAATTATAGGAGAGTGATCTGAAGCGAGATCCTAGTTGAATATAAGATTTGGTTAATTTTGAACTATGTTTTTAAGTAGCGGTGCATGTGCTGGAAGATAGGACACCCCACATGTGCTCTATAAAGGACATCTATTTGCGTTGCAACAGGACAAAGCAACGAAAACGTCGTATTCAATTAAGCCATTTATGTCTAATATGGAGTCAAAGTCGGATTTGCAAATTTATCATAGAAGAAAATTGGTTACAAAGGTTAAAAGGAAAATAACATTATAAAATGTTTTCGCAAAGTGCACCAAGTCTTCTAAGGAAGATAAGTTTTTTACTAAAATACCTTTTATTACACTATTAAGATTGGATAAACCTTTCCGGTGCATTATCGATCAATATTTTGCAGCTCAGTGGTACTAACTACAAAACTTAGTTAACAATGCTAATAAATCTATTAACTCATTTATTAACGGCAACGAGAAAAATTGAGAAGAAACGATGTGCTCAGATTATCGTGCCCTTAGTAAGAATACCTATAAAAATAAATATCTATTATCAAGAATTGACAGTGAGTTGGATAGACTCGACGATTGTAAATACTTTACTAATCTAGATTTTGCTTTAGGGTATTATCAAATTGCTATTGCAAGTAAACGAAATACAGAAGACCGTCTGTAGGACTGTAGTTTTTCAAATGGCCATGGGCAGGAAATAGACCCTTTTCGTTATTCAAGGGCAATGGCATATTTAAATGATATCATTATTCCAGTGCAAACTGTGAAAGAATAACTTGAGCTTTTAAGTCGTATCTTATTCTAATAAGCCAATATGACATTTAGGTTAAAGAAATGCTATTTTGTACGTATCCTGATTACCTATTAGTAGATAACAAATGGGCTTAGTGGAGCCACACAACCTTGACCTCTCATTTGAGCTCCTTTCACTTTTTAAGCCCCTCCCATTTGACCTCCTTTCACTTTTTAAGCCCCTCCCATTTGACCTCCTTTCACTTTTTAAGCTCCTCCTCTTCCTTTCACTTTTTAAGCCCCTCCTATTTAGCCTCCTTTCACTTTTTAAGCTCTTTCCCCCTCTCCAAGCCCCTCCACTTTAGTAGCCCTTCTCTCTTTGCTTATAATAAAAATCAAAAATATAAATAATAATTTATTTAGATTAATAATACATAACCTGAAAAATACACAAGACAAAAAGTATGTTTATAATTCATTTTAAAAATAAACTCAACAATATCGTATAATTTATTAAAAGGTAGGATGAATAGGTATAATTCGATAATATAGATAATATTAAATAGTTATGATTTAATACGAGATACCTTTAATCAGATGTTTTTACATCTAAATGTGGAGCGGAAGTGAACGTGTATTGACTGACTTTCGTTCTCGTATAGCCTACAGTAGGCCATTACAAATGCTGTACATCGCACTTGCAGAATTCTGGGAATTTTAAAGAACACGCGACGTACCGCGTACAGGACCCTGCCAGCTGGAAAGGTGTAGGATCCTGCTCTGGCTTGGTCGAGGAAGGCGCGCTCGACCAAGCAACTTTGGACAACATTAAAAGAAAACAACGCAGAGCAAAGATCCTTAAGACCCGTAACAAGATCAGAGAGCTGGGAGAGGTAGCGAAGAAGTATGAATGGCAATTTGAGAATGTTTGGTTTGATGATGTGCATGAGTATCTAAGAAGGAGAGATTTGCATGAAAAGTGTATGAAAGAGTGGAAAGAGTGTTTGAAAGTTCTTAGATAGTTAGAGGAATGAATGTAAAGGTTGGTGTGTGTGTGTCGATGCACTTTCTCGTCGAGTAACTATCCATATGTGTTAGATGAATTGTGAAAAGTGCAATAAATCCTTTTCGAGAAAGGATGCTCTTAAACGCCACCTACAAAAATATTGCAAGGGTAACACTGGGGAAGGTCCAGCTCCAAAACGAGCACGAATGGTTCCACCTGCAGGTAAGGTTTTTTGATAAATAGTCTTTGGAATTTTTTTGTGCTGAGTATGATATCTTTTAGATCTGGTCTTCTGTGAGCCGTGCAGGGAAAATATGCTGCGTTCCAGCTATGTAGCGCATACGCGAACTAATGATCACAAGGAAAAAGCTGCCCGAGCATTAGATGGGGAAGGGGGATAGCTGTGATGGAGTCTGCATTCAAGTCTCGTATTGCTAGCTACAGAGTCTCCACTAATGAACATCATGTGGATACGTCCGAGTTTATGGAGGATATTAAAGCTAAGGTGTTCAAAGTTCTAAGTAATGAGGTGAACAAGCATACCTCGATAAAAGTAAATGTGGAGTTATTTGGATATTACGTTCTCGAAGCCAAGGGTTTGGAAGATATCAAGTCCTTCAACACAAAGAATTCTGTTATCAGTCCAGGTTCTGATCTAGAGGGATATTACGAAAATATCACTGAAATATTGGCAACTAAGTCTGAGGAATTTGCAGAGCGAGAATCAGGTATGACATTTAAAACGGTGTGGAAGCGAAAACTTATGTGTTTATATGTTTCTAGGTTGGACGTTAGTCAGATTGCTGTTTTTAGAAGTAAACGTTAATAAGTTTAACCCTCTACGTGCTTCATCGTACATCCCCCTACCCCCGCAGATTCGAAGAAAGGGAGCTGTCATTAACGTGCAGAATGAAGATTATGGATTATAAAGAGAGAAGATTATGAAGAGTGTGGTTTCTGCTCTTGTGCCCCCTAACGGACATGTTTGCAGATGTAACTCGTATCCGGATCCCAACGAGGTATTGAACTTGACGAATGTGGAGTTTCCGATGAAAGTAAAAAAAATAGATAAGTTTTTGAACGATAATCCTCGAATTTCCGTGAACGTTTACGGTTTGGAAAAGATTTTTGAGAATAACGTTTTAAAGTATGAGGTAGTTGGGCCTTTGTATTTTTCGAAAATTAAAAGAGAAGTACATGTAAATCTCTTATTGGTAGAAGACGATCACGGAAATGGGCATTATTGTTGGATTAAGAATTTTTCTAGGTTATTGCACAAACAAATTAACAAGCACCATGGAACTAAATATTTTTGTGATGGTTGTTTGCAATATTTCGCGACGCCTGCAAAATTAATGAGACACACGCAAAATGATTGTAATCATGTTTATGCTAAATTACCAAGCACTGGTTTGATTAATGATAAGGTAGGAAAAGAAATTCCGGAGAATATTTTGAAATTCAAAAATTTGTCTAAGCAGTTAAAATTACCGTTTGTCATATATTGCGATTTTGAGTCAATGTTAGTGCCTGTTCATACTACTGTGCCTGATGATGGCCAAGCATTTACCGTTCGCACACAGCACCATATCCCGTATTCTTTTTCGTTTTATATAAAATGTTCCTTCGATGACTCGCTTTCAAAATTATATATTTACAGGGGGGATGATGCTGCAAAAGAGTTTACTAGAAAATTAGATGAGGAAGTTAAACGTATTTATCACGATTATCTAAAACCGAAACAACCTTTGGCTTTAACGGGGGAGGAAGAAAACGAATTTCAAGCTGCTACCACCTGCCATATATGTAAAGGGTCGGTTGAAAATGATGTTAAAGTTAGAGACCACTGCCTCGTTAGTGGTAGCTTTCGCGGGGCTGCCCATATAACTTGCAATTTTCATTATCAAATTCCAAAGTTTATACCCATCTTTTTTCATAATTTGAGTGGATACGATTCGCATTTGTTTATCAAACAGTTAGCCTTAGAAAAAGAGGAGATACAAGTCATTGCGCAAAACAAAGAAAAATACATTTCGTTTACTAAAGTCGTGCAAGTTGATGAGGTAAGAGATGCGAAAGATAAATTGCAGAAAGTGTTTTTTCGTTTAAGATTTCTGGACAGTTTTAAATTTATGAGTTCGAGTTTAGACAAATTAGGAAAAAATTTATCCGATGAACAGTGTGTAGAAATTAGAAGAAAATTTGGTTCTGGTGAATTGTTTCGACAAATGCGAAAAAAAGGTGTTTTTCCTTATGCATATGTTGACGACTTTTCAAAATTAGATGAAACGCAACTACCGACTCGTGACAATTTTTATGATCAACTCCGAAATGAAAATGTAAGCGAAGAAGATTATAAACGCGCGTCCGATGTGTGGAAGTTCTTTGAATGTAAAACGTTGGGTGAATATTCTGATATATACCTAACGTGTGATGTGTTACTACTGACGGATATTTTTGAGAATTTTCGATCGGTGTGTCTTGAATACTATAATCTTGATCCGGCACAATATTTCACGGCGCCGGGTTTGAGTTGGGAGGCTATGTTAAAACATACGGGTGTAGAGCTTGAGTTGTTAATTGATATTGACATGTTACACTTTTTTAAAAAAGGAATACGAGGAGGGATGAGCGTGTGTGTTGGACGCAAAGCTATTGCAAATAACAAATTTCTTCCAAATTATGATCCCTCACGACCCAGCTCCTTCATAATGTAGTATCTAGATGCCACGAATCTTTACGGATTTGCGATGCGACAATTCTTACCTCGTGGTAACTTTACGTGGCTGTCAGAGCGAGAAATTGAAGATTTCAACGTCATGCAAATTACAGACGAATCCCCCCAAGGTTTTGTCCTGGAAGTGGATTTGGAAATTAGTGAAAATTTACATCATGCGCAGAATGAATTTCCCTTTTGTCCCGAGATAATGGCTCCACCGGGAAAAAAACAACAAAAACTCATCCCCAATTTGTATAATAAATCCAAGTACGTAATTCATTATCGTAATCTAAAACAGCGTTTAGAACACGGTTTAGTATTAACAAAAATTCATGGGATTCTAAAATTTGATCAATCGCCTTGAGGTCTTATATAGATTTAAATACCCGTTTACGAAACCTAGCTAAAAACAGTTTTGAAAAAGACTTCTTTAAATTAATGAATAACAGTGTCTTTGGTAAGACTATGGAGAATGTTGATTACAGAGTGGACATAAAGTTATTCTCATTTTGAAAATTTTGGAAAGAAACGTGGTGCCGAATCCTTTATTGCTAAAGTTAATTTTATAAGTGCTGCTGTTTTTACGGAGAATTTGGTAGCCGTGGAGATGGAACTAGTTTTAGTGCTTTATGACAAACCGGTTTATGTTGGTTTTAGTATTTTAGACATTTCGAAAACTGTAATGTATGATTTTTACTATAATTTTCTAAAACGTTTGTATGGCGATCGAGTTTCCTTACTTTATACGGACACAGACAGTCTAATAATTGAGGTATTCACGGAAAATTTTTATGAAGACATGAAACTGCACTTGGATAGATTTGATACTTCAAATTTTAAAAATGACAACTTGCACGGAATTCCACCAAATCAATCGGTGCTTGGTAAAAAAGATGAATATATAGGCATTCCCCTAAGAGGTTTTTGGGGTGCTAGCGCGAAAGCATATTGTTGCGAAACGATAAATGATGTGTGTAAAAAAGCGAAAGGAATAAAAAAATGTTATAGACAATGTATTAAAGCGTGAAGATTATGAAAATATCGTTGAGAATAAAGTCAGCGTTATTTTCTGTAAAATGTTTATCTTTAAGACAGAACGTCATAACATATATACGGAAATGAAAAACAAAATTGCACTTTCCGCCGTAGATGATAAACGGTATTTGATTCCTGGCACCACAAAAACCTTAGCTTGGGGGCACGTTGATATTGTTCCAGAAATGGTAAATGAAAATCTAGATATGCTTATGGAAATTATTGATGACGATTTACAAAGACAAGATTTAAGTCGATTGATAGAATTGCTAGAGAATGAATTGTAATTTTGTTTTTATTTAATTTCTATTTAATTGTATTATTATTAATAAAATAAATGTAACAAATGTTTGTCTACTGTATATAAATAATTATGTAAACCTGTGTTGATGTTTATCTACTGTATATAAATTCAATATAACTAAATATTGTATTATGTTGTATTAATTTTGTCTGCTGTATATAAATAATTATGTAAACTTCCCTAGTCTATAAAATCCGGGTGGGAATCATCAAAAGTGGTAGGGATGTAGCTTAAAAGCGTTGAACGTAACGTATTGCTCAGTGACAATCGAAATGGGTTCAATCAAAGTGGGCTGGCAACATCATTGGACACTTGAAACCACAGATAATGGTGAAATTATGTTTTTTCGTTATAAGACTCACAATACTGGGTTGTTAATCGGAAGAACTAGACTTCCGGATACTGTGGTTATACGAAGTCAAGATGATTTTCGATACACTTCCTGTGCAGGTATAGAAGTCCATTATTTGTTAAAAAATGGTAACCTCATAAATATGAAAAATTATGGATGTACAGAACATGGTTTGTTCCAACATCGTCATACTATTAACTTGTTGCCTGATAAATGTGATTTTGTTCTTTTCAAATGTAAGTGCTTTACATCATATAGTCAATGGCGTGCTGCAACTCAACGTGCACGTGACAATCTTGCTGCCGGGTTCCCTGCTGGTTTGGTGCATTATCTGAGTAGGGAAGTAAATGATAGTAATTGTTATATATTTAATTGTGAGTAATCATGTGAGAGAGATAGCTATACTGTGACGTCACGTCTGTATGCCTCAAGTGTCCCGGTGCATATCTAGACTATGCATATGTATCTGACTAGGGAAGTAAATGATAGTAATTGTTAAATGTAAATAACTGTGTAATGTTAAATTTTGTTTAATTGTGAGTAATCATGTATCAAAGATAAATTAGTTTGTAGTAACAATGAATAAATGCTGTAATTAATATTTTGTTTTAATAAAACCATTAAAGAATTTAAAAAAACTTTATTCTGAACAATCCATTACATGAGTTTTATGTAAGTAGTACACATTGCTTAATGCACAATAGCAAAGTGAATGACGATGATAAAAACATGATGGAGGCATAGCTTGGAGAGCTGGTTCCTCTTCTAGCTCCACCACCTGTTGTGACACGAAACGTCGAATGTAGTTGCTCTTTTCAGACCCCTTCACGTAAACGGTGTCCGCCTGCTGAGTCAAGCGTTGAAGAATTATGGAAAACATAAACGGAGGAGTGAATCCTTCATTCCAATCGAGACAATGATGATTATGCATTAACCAAGTAGCTTGTTGACGAAACTTGAGAGGTAAGTTGCGAAAGGTAAACGGAGGTTTGAAGACGTAGTGAGACACGTGATGTCCATCAAACACGGCTAATTCCTTGGGCACAAAGTCTGTGTCGGAAGTCTTGAAACTTTGAACATCGACAAACAGCATGGTCGATGCATGCTGCTATACTAATAAATGTATATAATGATTTCGTTTATAGTTGTCGTACTTGCTTCGTCAATGCGTTATACGTAAATACTCGATCGTGCAAAATGTGACAGTAAGCAGTAGTGTTCGCTGGAATGCTTTTGTGGGTTTCGAAAGTAACTCGAAGAACGACAGCTTTCCCTAGCAAGGAATCTTTCTGTCGCGAACAGTCGATAACGATTAGAGGTGTAAGTGCCTTAAATCTATCAGGAGCCAGTAGTAGTTCGTTGGGTTTGTCATAGTACGATCGTTGAAAGTTAGCATACATTTCGTATAAAGTAGCAAATCGATTTTCGGCATAATTAATATTTAATTGATCGTAAGGATACCTTTCCGTATTTAAAAATACCGTCACGTTTTGAATATCGCAAGTGTCGAATGTGCTCATATCTTTCTGCAACTGGCCATCACGATCGGTTTGAAATCATATGATAACGTAACGGGGAGTTTCCAGAGTGGTCGATGTTTTAATAGACCAACTATGCTTATCCGTTTGCGGTACAGCGGGATAAATATGAGTTTCCCAGCTTCTAAATGCCACTTGAGTGTCAATATTTTTCCCAATATATTTTGTTAATGATAATTCTTCCGCCAATCCTGGTTGAATATGTGGAACTTTCCAATATATTTTTTGCAAGTTAACCTTAAGCTTTTCATTAGCATCGGTGGATATTAGAGCATCGACATCCGAATTGCTTCTAATTAATACCAATTCTTGACGAATATTCATAATAATCTTTCCATAGTCTTCAAAAATCCCCAACAGTGTTGATAAAGGTATGCAGGCGCAAAAATTACCTTTACTATCTAGCAAGGTGCTGGTACCATCCGGAAACCAACCAGCGTTTTGTAACTTAACTCTTTCGTTCGAATTGTGGGAAAGGTAAGCTTTCATGGTGGTTGTTAGACCAACTTTTGTTACCGAATCCACCACAACTCCATTCATTTCGTACGGAATCTCACTAAAAAGATGTGCAATACCATTGTTTATAAATTTACCACTCGCTGATGGTTTACCATCTTCTTTCAGTACAGTACCTTCTACATATAGATAACTACGCGAAGGCAAAGTAGACATCCTCTTGAATAGGTATTCGAATTTCGTCATTATTCTCAAAACGAGTGGTATAAGGTTGGTGAGTGTGAAATTCAGCTCCAACAATCGAGTTATCGACGGGCACTTTTTCGTTTACATTTAGTACATTCATTTTGGGATAATAAAACCTAAGGTTTGCAGGAATAAGCGGTTGCCCCTTGTCAATTGAGTAGTGACCGATGCTTGACTAACCATTTTTCGCTTCGAACACGATCTTTTATAGCCAGATCGATCAGTGCAACATCGAGGAGTGTTATATTTGAGCACCATCATCGACGCTCTTCAAATGAAGTCCTATCGTCACGGTTTCCCCTTGGAAATTAACCAAGTCCCCGTCTTGATCCAATATTTTAAGGGTAATGTTTGAAATAGTGTTGACATTAATTGGTAAATAGGGTGCAGTTTCAGGTGCTTCTATTATTTTGAATCCAGGAGGAACACTGGGAAAGAATTGATGTATCACATGGGCCGGTGTGCCATTAATATAATTTCCTGTTATTATATTACATTCTATCATTAGCGAGTTAACCTTGATAATCTTAACTGGAAAATCAGATATGTGACGTTCCTTAGCTTTTAAGATTCTATTCTTAAACCCTAACAATGTCCCGATAGAGTGTTCAACTGTAAAGTCAATGTCGTGATCGGCTTTTATAATCGATTTTAGGGTGTTATGATTCGGTTCGATGTTAACAGACTCACCGTTTACTTGAGAATTAATGTATTGAGCTATATCAGCAAGCTCATATGACCCTGTAGGTATCTTTATTATTCTTTCACCAATTTTAAACACGTTGTTTTCATCCGTTACGTTCGGAATAGTATTAAACGTCTCGAAATTTGTCAAACGCATAACCCATTGTTTTTAGCATCCAAATATATGGGAGGGTTATAAGAAGAAGTTAAAACATAAGTTTTATCGGAAAAGATGAATGTTTGAGACATCTCAACATTCCCAGTAAGACTGCGGAAATGTTAAGGAGTGTTATCATATAAAAAGTTCAGCGCTAAATGTCCACAATTGTACGAATTTAGCTTCTGAAAAGCATCGTAGTTGTAACTAATAACGTTTAAGCTACCATCACTTTTAAAGTAATGAACGAGTTCTAGTGGGGGTTTTAACTGTCCAATACTATCAAAGTATAATATATTTCGACCACGTTTAACATACGATGTTCAATGCGTACCTTCCCCATCTGTATCATCCAAATTCACAATTCCACATTCGTTTTTACGGATACGTTTCGGTAACCCGTTTCGCATAAAAATACCTCTGAAGTATGGAGTTTTTAACTCGTTTACGTACTTTGACAGATCGATATTGGTCAGTGGTCGGTGTGGTAGCTTTATGGGTAGTTTTTTGGAGGTCGTAAATACAATCCTAATCCTTTTTTGTACGGTTTCAAATATAATTCTTTTCCTACAGGCGCTTGCTCCATCGCTATATTGTGTCGTTTCGTTTCTTCGAGCGCTGATTTCGCTGCTTTTGCTTCATTCACTGCTTTGGCAACCGCAGCTGCTCCAGTTCCTAACGAGCCTATAGCTCCGAGAGCGGCAAATAAAGGAATGAGCGGTAGAAAACCACCTTGCTTGGGAATAGGTATAATCCGACCTTTAGGAGCAATGATACGTTTACGTTTCAAGGCCGCTAGGGCAAGACGAGCAGACCGTTTTAAAGATAACTTTTTTACTTTACCACCAATACGTTTTCTAGCTAATTTGATGGCGTTGTTGAATGTTAAAATACCCCTTCTATTCACTTTAGATCGTCGAAAACCCATACCCAATTTTCTTTTTCCAGACATAATGCCGGCCACAGTAAGTGCAGCCGCTCTCTCTCCAAAACGAGCGTCCTTAGAACGAAACCTAGTCCACGCCTTATGTCCTAATATACTATCGGCTTTATGACGTTAACCAAGATCGTTAGTTTTTGAATAGACTATGTCGTGCTCTTTACAAGCTTCATCCAACGGGTTTATTCCTTTGTCTCCACGAGCAAGCCTTTGATGTAAACGGGTGCCAGGTCCGCAGTAGTTATACCCTGGTAAATGTAATTCTAACGGTAACTTATTAATGAGAGTGTTGATCACTCCCTTCCCCTTACGAGTTGATTGACGATTATCCGCTTTTCGCAGAGTACGTTTCATAATACATTACTCCTCCTATCACAGATGAAGAGTGACTGTAAGTGACCCGTCTACATATATTTTTTTAATAACACGTTAAGAAGAAATATTCTTAATTTAGAAATAAAAATCACTTTTGCCGACTTATGTAGATTTGAAAAAGAAATGGATAATGTTATTCAAAAATTAAATTCAATCTTACCGATTGATACTATCAATGAATATCAAAGGAGACTTACGATTAAATATAATAGGATTTTTCATAATGTTAAAAATAATAACATCAACAAATTTGACAAACTAAAATCAGAATTGTTTACAAATATTAAAACGCAGGATAAATGGATTAAAAATTTATCCAATATTGATATACCTGAAGATATTAAACGATTTGTTGCTCTTGGTCCTAAGTTTAGTATCCAGCCTTCTCTATCTGATATAAAAGTTTCAAACATATTAGCCGACTTAGAGTATATCATTAAACATTTTAACGATTGCCAAAAAGATCTTTATCGAGCACAGTTTACTAACATTCTTACCAATTACTATC
Source organism: Agrypnus murinus (assembly GCA_929113105.1). Taxonomy (NCBI): domain Eukaryota; kingdom Metazoa; phylum Arthropoda; class Insecta; order Coleoptera; family Elateridae; genus Agrypnus; species Agrypnus murinus. The sequence continues at coordinate 67,268,310 of OV816029.1, read as the reverse complement.
ACAAAGAGTGTAGTAATAGAACATACCCACAGTTGTTGTTTGAGAAAACATACAAATTCTTTAAAGACCATCCAGAATTAAATCTGCTCATGTCTGATAAAGGTAAAGTAACTGTTATAATGAAAAATGAAGACTATATTACTGAAAGTCAAAAATTAATTAATGATACCAACTACTATTCAAAATTAAATAGAAACCCTACTAGCACAATACAACAGAAAGCTAATAAACTAGTTTCAAAGTTTAAAAACTTAAAACAGATTGATGATAACACAGCTAAAACATTAACTTTATATAATGCCGTAGCTCCTAGGTTTTATGCATTGCCAAAAGTCCATAAGCCCGTGTTATCAATGAGACCTATAGTCTCTTCAATAAACGCTCCTAATTATAAACTCGCTCAGTTTTTGACAAGTATTTTGACTAACTCCTATGACATTTCTAATGAATTCTATGTCAAAGATTCTTTTGCCTTTAGTGAATTTATAAATGATTTTCAACTTCCAGAAGGTTACATTTTGGTCAGTTTTGATGTTGTTTCTTTGTTCACTAATTTATCATTATCTGTTGTTACTGACAGTATCAGGAGACACTGGGACTCGATTTCCAGTCATTGTTTACTTGAGTTAAATTCATTTATTGAAATCCTTAATTTTATCTTTGAGTCCAATTTTTTCATGTTCAATAACTCTTATTACAAACAAATTTTTGGTACTCCAATGGGATCTTGTATTTCTCCCATTCTAGCTAATTACGTCCTTGATGACCTTGTTAGGGATTGTCTAGTTGATATCCCCTTCAACATTCCATTCATTAAAAGATATGTGGATGATCTTATCTTGACCATACCAGAAGATAAAGTGGAACAGACTATTGCCATATTCAATAATTATAATATCCATCTCCAATTCACATCGGAGATTGAGATAAATAAAACCATCACTTTCTTAGATATGTGCTTAATTCGCAATGAAGATAACATTGTACGATCTAAATGGTATCGTAAACCAATTAGTAGTAATAGATTCTTAAATTATTGGTCTTATCATCCTACTAAACAGAAAATTAACTTGATTTTAGCTTTAAAAAACAGAGCTGTTAAACTGTCACATTCTACTTTTCGTAATGAAAGTTTAAGTTTGTTGAAGAATATATTACTTGAAAATTCTTATCCCTTTCATCTTGTTAATAAACTTCTTTTTAATACTGACTCTAACATCTTTCAAGTCCAGCAACATAATAATAATTATCAAAATCCTGTTTCCAATAACAATAATGTCACTCAGAATACCATACTTATATCCAATAATGTTGATCAGGATCCATTGCCCGTTTTTAGCTCGCTACCTTTTGTTGAACAACTTACTCCTAAAATTTCAAATATTTTTAAAAACACAAACATTAAAATTGCTACCAAAAATGTTAAAACCTTATCTAGAGTTTACACTAAGAAAAAATGTCCTTTGACTAATTTTGAAAAATCTAACATAGTTTATAGTATTTCTTGTTTAAGATGTACTAGTACTTATGTAGGTCAAACATCTAGAAACTTATTAGGGCGAATAACTTCTCATAAAAGTGATTGTCGGAGAATGGTAAATACTTGTGCTTTAACAGAACATACTATTAACACTGGACATAAATGGGATTTTGACAATGCAAGAGTCCTTTGTACACAAAACAATCTCACAAAGAGATCATTTTTAGAAATGTTTTATATAAAAGTTGATGCTAATACTCTAAATAAAAAAACTGACTTACATAACTTAAGTAGTATATATAATTATTTGTTATATTTGGAAATTAACAAATTTAGGACTATTAGTAACAATTCTACTCTTATTTGATGTCGTTTTTATTTTGAGATCTCCTTTGAATATTTAAACTACTATTTTTTGCATTCATTTAAAATATTGGTAATCTTTTTATAATTTTAAATCTGCATATGTTAATACAATCTTTTCCCTTAATTTCTATTTTACTTGTAACAAAAATAATAATCTTTTCACCTTTATTGTAGTATATAAGAATTAACATGGCTTCCCATGTTATCCTTTTTTGACGTGTTTGAAAAATTCAAAAATTGTCATATTTGATGATTCATATTTTATATAACTAATGATCTCTTTAATAAGTTTTGCGACCTTTATTATATAGTCTCACGTTAATGTAAGTAATTTATAATTATTTTCTATGTTAAAAACCATATCATCTTTATTACATTATATTACAGTACTCTGAAGAAGCAAATAAATATATTGCGAAAGCTTAGTACTTATTAACTAAGAGTTTTCTTTGAAATACTATTGACTTCAACCTCAATAACAATTATATTAATTATATATATATATATATATATTGATAAAGGGTACCTTGTCACCTCCAAAGTAGATACCCAGCATACGTTGTCACCTCATATATAACGTTGTGACCTCCGTTTTCGGAGGTCACAACGTTTTTCACTGTTTTCGACTGTATAAGCATATATATGGTGTTAGAAGCCTAAATTCAAATTTTTGTCTGGAGGTGATAACGTCATACTTATACTCACAAAATTAATTTTTAGTTCAGCTGTAGATCGCTGGCGTTGCCGTCGCTGTTAGTTGTATAATTGCCAATACGATGTCACCTCCGCCTGTATATGTTGTTTTTTGTATCATGTACGGTACGTTGCAGGCTCCACACATTGGCAACGTTGTGTACAAGACCTAAACCACTCAGGTATATAGAATTCCATCGAAACCAGTACCCCTGGCGTAGTTTCGGCCATTTCACGCTACCTGAATTTTTGCAGACACTTTTTGGGTATAGTAGCAGCATTAATATTTGTAAACTACTCAGAAAATTTAAGGGATCTCTTGAATTGTACGTCATTTTTAAATAGTTAATGATACTTAAGAACAATAAAATAATAATTTCTATTTTATTTAAAAAGTTTTGAATTGAAAACGACTTTCTTTGAGATATGAAAAAAATTAAATAGGAAATACGTTTTAGTCGTAATTATGTATAAATAAAAAATTCATCTTTTTACAAAATGATCATTTCGGATTTACTGGATTATTATTATTTGATTATTATTTTAGGAATTGTCATATGACATATGATATATTTATTCTCGCATCCACAAAGAAAGATTTAAAATCTTTAAAATCTTCAATATTTTTAGTATTACAATTAATATAATAATTAATATAATTTTCAAAGAAAAATAATTTTACTAAGCAAAATAATGTAACATTTGGTATGTAGTTTGCAAATTTCACCAAATTACCCGGTTAATAAAGTTTTCATTGACATTCTAACTATGTTTACATTTGATGAAGGAAAGAATAAGTCTGAAATACTCATTTTGTAATATATATTATGTAATTAGGAGATCAAGCGATATTTTAAATCCAAGAAGATGTTTAACGCCGAGGCGCCAGCCGAGGCGTTATAACATCTTTGAGGATTTAAAGAAGCTTGATCTCCGTATTGCATAAGTTGTTTTATTTTATTTCGTATTTCAATCCTAATTTCTCCCTTTTAAAATCCATCCGAATTTATTGTATAAAGAAGCAAGTTGCCTTGTCTGTGTCATCATACGCGTAACTAAGGAGATAAAAAGCAGCATGCATGCATGCATGGCTATAATGCAACATCAAATTATTTACGTTGCCAACAACAACGGAGATCAAGAACGTCTTGAACTCCGGTATCATTGACAACGGAGATCAAGATATACTTTATATTACTAATTGTGGTATATAAAGAATTGTTTGAAATACGAAATGAAATAAAAAATATTAACTGTTTATATTTTTACATAATTACGACTAAAACATATTTTCTATTAAATTCCATATTGTAGCGGAAAATAAAACCTTACGTCATAATCTTGACATGAAGCTTTACGTACTGAAAGGCTTAAACAAACGTCAGTTTAACATAAAGTGTCGTATTTTTATTATTAGTATAGTCAATTTTTGCATTAAGTTCTTATTTTTTACTATCTAAAGATAGAGACTTGAAATCTTTTCTAATGCCTTTAGTACTGGACCAATATAAAATGTAATATGTTTAATATGGGGGCACGCCCCCCTGGTGGTTGAGACCCCCATTTTGTACCCCTGATTTAATAACGCAACCAAATCGAGCAAAGTTGTGTTGGGAGTGTTCTTGGGGTCGCTGATTATGAATCCAATGAGAAAATTAAAAAATTCAAATAGCAGACCCAAAATGGCGGCTCTAAAATAACGGCCTTTTATATTGAGAATGCGATTTACGCCATTTCTATTGATTCTAGAGAGAAATTCAAAGAATCAAAAAGTGTTTATAATGTGATTTTGCAAAGGACTACGCTATTTTGGTTACCTTATTTTGTAACCCCTTCGCTCTGCCCTAGTAGTAGAGTCAATTTCTGCATTAAGTTCTTATTTTTTACTATCTAAAGATAGAGACTTGAAATCTTTTGTAATGCCTTCAGTACTAGACCAATATCAAATGTAATATGTTTAAGATAGGGACACGCCCCCTCGGGGGGTTGAAATCCCCATTTTAAACTCCCAATTTAACAACTCGGGAAGTTTTCAACCAAGTTGAGCAAAAACTATGTTGGAGGGAGCTGTGAGGTCGTTGATTATGAATCAAATAAGAAAATCACAAAATTCAAAATGGCGGACACAAAATGGCGGTATTTTAGATTGAAAATGCGATTTACGCCGGTCCTATTGATTTTAGAGAAAAATGAGAAAAGCCAGAAAGTGTTTAGAATGTGATTCTGCATAGGAATACATAATTCCGGTTACCTTATTATGTAACCCCTTCACTCTCCCCTACTGAGAAGCCCACTAGGGTTGATTGAAGGGGGTTACATAATAAGGTAACCAAGATAGTGTATTCCTATGCAAGATTACATTCTAAACACTTTTTGACTCTTTGGATTTTTCTCTAAAATCAATAGAAACGGGCGTAAATCGCATTTTCAATCTCAAATACCGCCATTTTGAGTTCGCCATTTTGTATTTCTTAATTTTCTCATTGAACTCATAATCAGGAACACCAAAACCCCCCAACATGAATTTCACACAAGTTAATGGAAAACTTCCCGAGTTATTAAATTGGGAGTGTAAAATGGGGGTTTCAACCCCCCGAGCGGTAAAACCGCCATTTTAAACATATTACATTTTATATTGGTTCAGTACTGAAGGCATTAGAAAAGATCTCAAGTCTCTAACTTTAGATAGTAAAAAATAGGAACTTATGCAAAAATTGACTTTACTACTAGGGCAGAGCAAAGAGGTTACATAATAAGGTAATCGAAATAGTGTATTCCTTTGCAAAATCACATGAATTTTTCTCTAAAATCAATAGAAACGGCGTAAATCGCATTCTGAATCTCAAAGGCCGTTATTTTAGGACCGCCATTTTGAATTTTTCAATTTTCTCATTGGATTCATAATCAGTGACTCCAAGAACCCTCCCAACATAAATTTCGCTCAATTTGTTTGCGTTATTAAATTAAGGGTACAAAATGGGGGTCTCAACCACTAGGGGGGGCGTGCCCCCATTTTAAACATAGTACATTTTATACTGGTCCAGTACTGAAGGCATTACAGAAGATTTCAAGTCTCTATCTTTAGATAGTAAAAAATAAGAACTTAGGCATGTTTTTTGCAAAAATTTACTCTACTATATAGAATGACTAGATTATTATAAAGCAGGGGGTGAATGAACTTTCGTTCAAAGAGAAAAAATTGCAACACATGAAAAAAAACGTTATAGGTTGATTTGGAAAACCCGTTTGCACATCGCAGCTAGGATGCGTGAACTCTCCTAAAGTCATTCTATTTAGATTCCTTATAGGAATCGAGCCCAATTAAGTAAAATACTTGTATTTACCCTATATCGGAGTTGTTCACATGATAAGATTATTATTTATTTATTATTTAGGCGGAGTTATTTATCGCTCGTAAATAGCAACAAACAAAGTCACTTTAAATCCAAATAAAACATACTATTTTTTTCCACTAGGGTAAAAGTGCCTCCTGTCTATGATTAGAAGTTTAGTCTAGCAATACCAACAATTTTTTATTAGAAGAAAAAAAATTAAAACTAAGGTCTTTGAATAAACCCCAGCGTGGCTGAATACTGGACAGTCAAATGTCGTTTTCTCGACATTGATCCAAGTGTAGGCGAATTTTCAGATATCGAATCTTGGTTCTCTAACTCATGTTTAATATGTATTTATTTTTAAGCGTTTTATATGTATAAAATGATGATGTACTTCAAACAATATTATTGCTTGGGTGATTGTTAAATCTAAGACGGCTGTGAAAACTGCTGCAGCGCTATATTTCCAGCGGTGTGTTGGACGCACCGATTTTCACCCACGTTTCAAGCAATTTTCAGATTCTGAGTCTCGGTTGTTTAATTGTCACTCGAGGGTTAATCAACAACCTGATACTAATTTTCGGTTCACTAAACGTTGTACAAGTCGAAGCCAATGTTCAGAAACCGTTTCAGGGTTCCTTACAACTTGCCCAAGCTTCAGCCAATTTTCACCCGTTAGGTCAATGCCAGTTACCCATAGAATATACTTAAGTCAAATATCAGATACTATTTCGCTAATTTGCTTTAGCTAGTCTAAAGCTAAGTACTCACAGCAGCGGATCCGCAGGCGGATGTCATACGATTGGTCGGATTGAGTCGATTTGACTCAAACCGACCAATCGTATGACATCCGCCTGTGGATCCGCTGCTGTGAGTACTTAGCTTTAGTCAATCTCTACATATCAAGTGCCGGTTACATACTTATCACCCAAAACCTTAGCCAACTTTGAATCTTAGGTTCGCTAAACTAACTCCAGTTTTAGCAATCTTCAAAATTCAAAATCTTGGTTTCTTACCCTTCGGCTAAGGTTGGGTCAATATTCATATTATATTTTGCTAAATTTCTGTAAATGTGGTTTATTGTAAAGATGGATTAGTGGTTGCTAACCTACTGAATTTTTATGAACTTAAACTTACACTGGCAAGACTAAAGTGTAAACTATATTGACTTACCGACTGTACATATGTATTTGCACAGAAGACAACGGTCTCAATATGTGTTGAGAGTCTAAGACATTAATTATTTATACGAATTTTCGATTTCTTCGTATTTATTTTGTTAATGAACATTTTATATCCAACACAAAAATCGACTTTGCATTCAGTTACGGCGAAACAGTAATGGTAGACTTCGTTGCTTGTTTGCACTAGCATTCAATAAAGGAAAAGGATTGTGTAATAGTTGCTTTGTTTCTCAATTACCAGCCTTGGTACTACATTAACATTCAAGATCGGTCCAAGACTAACTTTAGTTTTATTGCGATATCGGTGTCATTTATTGTCCAAAACATTGCATAACGTATTGGTTTTAGCCAATAACAACCAATATTGGGTAACTCTGATCTTTCCATGTCTGAGACCAAGCTTGGTATCAAATTATCATCCCTACTTTAGTCTAGCAGTTGGCCATTTTCGGATATTAAGGTTGTGCCAAGGTTGATAAACATTGTTTCAAACAAAAGCTTATAGTGGTATTTTGTTTTAAATGGAGAGCCGCGATTGCTAACATAATTAAGTGTCAAATAAACTGCCACTTTTAATTCTGATAACGCAATATACCTACTATTTATCTATGGTTTATACAATCTTATCAAAAAAGACTACATTAAGTTAAACCTGTCTTTAATGTGGACTTAAAGTACACGTTCCATAAAACGTACATGTTTTGTCGTTAGTAAGTGCTTTATTTAAAACATAAGTTAAAACATAAATTTACAAGAGGTAGGTACATGTATAACAGTGTAACATACGTATTCTGTATTTCGTTAGATCAACAAATGCTGGAAAAAATGTCTTAAGCAAAAATTCTATAAAAATGTTGATTAATTTGTTGTGTTTCGATTTGTTTTAATCTTAATAAAGTTGGTAGCTCTTTTTGTTAATCAAATCACGGGAAATTCAATGGTCCTACATGATACGTGCGTGACTTCGGAAACAACAAGCATTTGTTGTAAAAAACCCAATATTTAATTTGTTTATATTAAACTCTTATCGAGTTTAGTAAAAATTAAAAGAGTATCTGCCTTTATTTCAATCGAAATGGAATCTGGATAAAAGCATATTCAATTTAACCGTTATTCCCGAGATTAAAAGAAACTTTGTAGAATATCATATTTATACAAATACTACGTTACATAACTGATTTATGTCTAATACATATAAATTTCAAAAATGTGCTATACTAATTATACTCAATATTGGTACTGGTTGCGTTCTTATTGACTTTTATTGACAATAACAAAAGAATTCCCTTTTTCTGGTTTTGTTATATTTTTAATTCATTATAGAAAGAAATTTCTTTCTAATATATAACCGATCTAAGTATTTCTAATCAAATTACTAAAGTTTTCATTTAAAAAATACAACTTTATGAAGTAAACCAGAAATCAATGATTATAATTAGAAAAGCCTTATTCAACTAGTCAGTGCTACTCATAAAGACGCTTGAATAGTGTCGAAACGGCTTTTTAATATCTTTAATAACAATTCATAAGAAATACAAAAACGACAATTTCCTATAACTCAAAAAATAAAAAATAAGTAAATCGAGAATGCTCGCTTGTTTTCTTTTGTTATCTGGCCACTAAAATGCCCTCGGCGAGCAATTTAAACCACCCGATTTCAACATCTGGAGACCCACAAGAGAACCTTTTTATGAAATGTGCATCTATGGAATGTGGAGTCAACGCTCTGTATATATAACTGCACATAACGGTGGTATCTTCTGACCTCCGAACACTTGGCAGCGCTGCTGGAGGTAACAGCGAACTATAAGTATCTTCTTATATATAAATTTTGGAGGTCGGTTCGTATCTTCTGTATACTCTATATATGACAAAATAAAACAAGGGAAATAATTTCCCCTTTCTTGAGATTCGGATTCTAGAGGTTCCCCTCATCACAAATATAACAAATTTTTAGCAATATATCCACGGGAATACCCGGAAGTCAGGCCGTCTCCTCTGTATGACGGAGGTGACAGCTTAACAGGCATCAATATATATATATATATATATATATATATATATATATATATATATATCACACACGTGTGCTCCTCCCTCACAACGTGTCCTACATGGAGCAGCTAAAGTTGGTGCATCAGAGGCACAGATTACCGGTTGTAAATCGGGATAATTGTTCACCGACGCCACAAGTTTTTAAACATAGCGTATTGTTGGGTGCAGGATGCAAACGCGGTATAATAGTAGGCAGTTCCGGATGTGGTAAAACCAACCTAATGATAAGTTTACTAGAACATCCAAACGGTTTACGCTTCGAAAACGTACATGTCTATAGTAAATCTCTTTATCAACCGAAATACGCATATCTGCGCGACCTGTTTCGATCATTATCGGTTATTTCGAATACGATTCTTCTGAAACTATATTACCGCCTAAGGATGCAAACCAAAACTCGGTTATTATCTTCGATGATGTAGTTTGCGATAGTCAAAGCACCATACGTGATTACTTCTGCTTCGGGAGACATAAACACATCGATTGTTTTTATTTATGTCAGACATATTCTGCGATACCTAAACAACTCGTAAGAGATAATTCAAATCTCATTGTCGTGTTTAAGCAGGATAATACTAACTTAAAACACATATTTAACGATCATGTTAGCGGGGATATGACTTTCGAAGCGTTTAAACACTTGTGTTTACACTGTTGGAAGGAGAAATATGGCTTTTTAGTAATCGACAAAGATTATCCACTTAATGGGAGACGTTATCGAAAAGGTTTCGACTGTTACTTCACCATAAATACCGAAGACACGAACTAAACGTTTTAGTAAACATGGACAAGCGTGTAGCAGAAGACTTGGTTAAAGCACGACGTCATGTTAAACAAAAATACAAAAGTCTCAAGTCTGAAATTGCACGGTCAGAAGTGGAACTACAACGCCGCTATCAACCTATCACTCAACCATTGCGTGAGTTTATAACCGGAGTTAAAACGGAATTATTAACTCCGAAAGAAGAACCCTTAAAAACGGAAGTTTCTTCTCCCATACCTACCTCGACTCCAAAAAAAATTTATAAACGACTTCCACCCGCAAGACGAATAGGTATGCCTCGCCAACCATCACCGATCGCTCAAAGAATGCGCACTACTAGCGTTCCCTCACCTGATATCTCGGTTTTTGAAACAGAAGTCCTGGAAGAATCTGGGATCCCAACATTGGATCAATTGAAAGAACAACTTGCTGCTGTTGGGTTCAGCCCGGAATTCCAAACTTACATAGATGAGACCTTTTCTGGTAGAGCTAAAATGTATATGGAAAACATGTTCAAGGATACTAAAAACGAGTTCGATCATCATTATGGAGTACGATTCCATCCGGAATCTCACCAGTACCTAATCGGAGACGCCGTACTCACTTTTGACGAGAACGACTTTATTATTAAAAACCCTCAGGCACAATTTTTAAATATACAGGCACTCCTGGTTTTTACGAATTAGTATTTAAAAAAGCATGTGAAACAACTTTTCGATACAACTTCGGGCACAGCGGAAGCCAGGCCGGCTTCGAATGAACACAAGCCGTGTTGAATTTTCAACGTCCAGCAGAAGGTCCGATCGGTGTTAATGCAAACCCAGGCCGGTCTCCAAGGAATACAACGTCCCGCAGCACGTAGAATGTGTGTGTTCATGTAAGGTAATGCAATAAACGTTTTAGCTTCTTTTTAAAAAAAATTGTTTAAATCATTGTAACAAAAGAGATTCTTTAATTATAATTATATGGAATGAATGTTTGTAAACGAAAACGTTTAATTTGATTAAATCAGCGACCACACTGATTTTATTGTTAAGATTCTAAAAATTATCCCTCTTTAATTTTAAATGCTTTTGTAATTATAATATTTATATATAATTATTAATCATAACAATTTATTTTATTATAAAAATTTGGTATTTTAAATTACATCCCCAGACAGACTTCCCAAAACATCTTCTAAATAGGAATTTGCGTGAAATAAATTACACTATAAACCGGCCGGGAAGCCGTTCTTGGCTTGGAGCTGGAGAAAGCGGTTTCATATGGAGGTCAGCGTGCGAAAACATCCGTTACGTTTTTTAATAAATTAATTTTGTTTATTCCTCTTAATTATGTCTTAAGGGGTTTATTGTTCAACACAAAATACGCATTAATGTAAATAAATATAACTTTGTAGACTGTTTTTATACTATTCATAAAACGATGTTTTATCTTAATTGTTATTGTTAATTATTTTTTGACATATACACCCAACTATGTTTTTGGCATTGTATAAATAAATTTATTCACTGTCTTCTAGTATATACAAGGCAGTTGGTTTTGGTGTTTTTTAATCAAAAAATTACAATCATTGTGACGAGATTGTGGCATACATTACACTAGAAACCGGCTTGTGTTAAACATGTATATTTGTTGATACACACAAACTGGTTGTTTCAAAGTAGGTCAATACATATTATCATATGCAAACGCATCTTTTTATGTAGTTCATGTATATTTTAATAAATTATACTTTTTTGTGGATTGTTTTTACAGGTTATGTATTAATTGTTGTACTCTAAATAAATTAAACAAATAAATTATAATTTACATAATACATTTATTATAACAATTTATTGTATATTATAAAATTGTGAAATATTTCGTGGATTGTTTTTCGTAGAAATGTAATCTATTGTTTATTTTTTAAAATGAATTATACCTTTGTGCTTATTATTAATTGTTGTATTAATTGTTGTAATCTAAATAAATTATTATTTATATTTTTGATTTTTATTATAAGCAAAGAGAGAAAAGGGCTACTAAAGTGGAGGGGCTTGGAGAGGGGGAAGGGGCTTAAAAAGTGAAAGGAGGCTAAATGGGAGGGGCTTAAAAAGTGAAAGGAGGAGGAGGGGCTTAAAAAGTGAAAGAAGGTCAAATAGGAGGGGCTTAAAAAGTGAAAGGAGGTCAAATGGGAGGGGCTTAAAAAGTGAAAGGAGCTCAAATGAGAGGTCAAGGTTGTGTGGCTCCACTAAGCCCATTTGTTATCTACTCCTATTTGGGACCATTAAATTGACAACGAAGGCATTAAACTGATTCAAACTGCCAATGTTTTTCGGCGTCCGATAAATGTCCCAAGACTATTTTTGCAAATTTACCCTAGGTTTTGCTTTAATCGCCAAACTTTACAAAGAAAAATTGTAATTTTAAATGGACTGAAAACGAAGAAAATTTCTATACCAAACTAAAGCAAAACCTTAGTGAACAACCTGGATTAACTGCATACATACAGTACACAGGTCGATATAGAGGTTCGTTTGAATACTAGCAAATTTATAGTTGCTCGAACCTTTTTTTTAAGAACAAGCTAATAATAAGGTTATACCATTTAAATAATTCAGGAAATTTACTACAATCGAATAAAAGCTTTTGCTATAGTAAACTCACTCCAGAAGTTTATATCGTAGGGCAGACTTTTAAAGTCGTGACTGACTCTAATGCACTTAGAGCAACACTGATGAAAAGAGACTAATTCCATGGAAAGCAAAGCAAGAATATGATTTTACAATTGAATATAGACCTGGAATCAAAATGAGTCACCGCGACATCTTTAGTCAAAGTCCAGATCCCGGATACAGTGGCGTAGCCACGGGGGGGATATGATGGATATATCCCCCCCAAGGGTCAAAAACTTAAAAAAGTAGATGAAAAGTATATGAAATGTTTGACAAACTGACCAAAAACCATGGCACCTAGCTTTTGTTTTGTAATGTTATTTGTTGACTAAAGACTAGTTAGTATTCTTAATAGTGGGTAGGCAGATGTCCAAAATGACAAATTGGACTCACCCTGAAACCTAACAAGCAACCACCATGCTAGATTTTATATTACAGTAGTACAGATGATATTTTGACCGATGGTCACTGTATATGAGTGGGATCCTCTTTTCTGGACGGCATTTAGGAAAATGGCGGATGCAAATATTTGATTGTTCGTACTTTGGAAACCACTCAACCTAGAAACTTAATCTTGGTGTCAAATGATATGTTTTTGGGGCCAAGGAATTTAAAAAGTCTTTAATTTATTCATATATACAACCCATCTCCCGTTTTTCAAAATGGGGACCAATATATGGCATTAAATGAACTTTTATTTAATTATTTTTCAACTATTACAATCTTCCTTTATTAAATAAAGATAATGATATTTCTTCTGACTCAAACATAAAAACCACAATTAAAAATGTCCTTTATGGGGCTTAACTTCCCTAATATAAATTCAAGAATTACACTGTTTCATCCTCATCATCCTGGTTTGAATATATGTTTTTTTGAACTCACTATCTAGAAAGCAGTGTTCGACGCACTGTCTAGTCAACCGGGAACACTTGTTTCCCGGTTAAGTAAACCGGGAAACACTCAGTGGTGCCAACTGCCAACCCTTGCAAAATTTAAATACCTTTTTTACTGCAAAATTTCTGCCGAAAAACAATCTGTCACATTTGTCAATTGCAGTCATGACTTGCTTTGGTTTATTTTTTTAAATAAAAGTTGTGAAATCAGATAAAAATTTTATTTGACATTTATAACAATGACTACGTTCGTTTCAAAAAGTATTGTACAATTCTCTTGCGTGAACAATGTTCCCGCGTTCACGCATATGAAGGCCCTCGCTCCCTTCGGTCGCTCGTGCTTCAAAACTGCGTTCACGCGGGAACATTGTGTTCCCGCACTCGTATCGTAAATAACTATTACACTGCTCAAGAGAACACCCACACACTTTGAGACATGGTAGCTTGTTTACTGTACACACACAATTAGATCAAGCATAGTCTGGTTTTAATTCACCATCGTACCATCCGCCATCAAGTCAATCAGGCAACAATGGCTTAGCCTCCAGTGCTTTTTTTCACGCAAATGCTTGGTAATGTGCACGTTGGATGTGTAGCTTCAATGAAGCATAAGTAGGAGGAAGCATTTCTGGTGATTTTCTCCTAAACTGTAATTCCCGAAGTTCATTGATTGATTTTAAAGTTTCTGCATTATGTAGAGAGCGCGAGTAAATGCTAATAAAAAAATCTTCGACGGATTTGATTGCACTATCCGATAATATTCCAACACCTATTTCTGCAAGCAATTTAGGATTTTTCAGATAAACTTCCCATGCAGTTTTCTTGTCAATACCATTTAGCTGACTAGTTGTGTCACATCCACTTATCAAGTGAAAACCAATAACCGATTCTCGCACATCAGTTGGTATGCCTGAGAATATTGTATGCACAGGGACGAATATTTTCTGTGATGATGTTCCTTTGGACATCCATACTTCGTCTGCGTAAATTTATTGAAACATGTTCACTAACATAACTAGCACATCTGTATCTTTGCATTGCACAACAATCCGACTGTATCCATTATTAGTTGCATCTTTTGCATGAAGCAAAATCCTCGTATCTGCTTCTTCGTGGTTTGCAAATAATGAATCTGACAGAATTCCAGATGTGGAAGTAGCCGTATCACACTGTTTATAACCACCTGCTGTCACTACAACTTGGTTTGGGTTTAATCTCTTAGAGGATACATTCATCAACTGATTTGAGAAGAAGTGAGTTAGAGCTTTTTTATTCTCAAGAAGATTAATAAATCCATTCCAATTCTGTGGCAAGGGAATCTTGTATGTCACGTCTTACAAGGGGGGGTACTCTTGCTTTTGCGTTTAGCCCTATTCCTGATTTAATAGAATTATTTTTGTAGTTATCAAATACAACATCAATTCTCGAAGTGTAATCAGAGAAATTCTGCAATACTAACTTCACAAATGAGTCCGCTAGATCACCAAAAGTTGTTGCTTTACTTGGATTTCTGCGTGCTTGTACTACGCCCATAGCATCAATGATGTAGCACGTACGCATACCAGGTTCTACTACAGGAGGAATATCTACACCATTGTCCCCTATCAAAATTGTACCGAGCATGGCTTTATTTGTTGGAAGACGAAGACATCCGTCATATGTTGCTAGTGACAGTGGAACATCATGCAATTACTATTGAAGTAACTGTTTCAAATCAGCATTTTTTAATTGTGGTTTTCATGTTTGAGTAAGAAGAAATATCATTATTTTTGTTTAATAAAGGAGGATTGTAATAGTTGAAAATAATTAAATATAAGTTCATTTAATGCCATATATTGGTCCACATTTTGAAAAATGGGAGATGGGTTGTATATATGAATAAATTAAAGACTTCTTTGAATTCCTTGACCCCAAAAACATATAATTTGACACCAAAGTTTTTGAAATCAAGTTTTTAGGTTGAGTGGATTCCAAAAGTACGTAAGTAAAATATTTGCATTCGCCAATTTCCTAAATGGCGTCTAGAAAAGAGAGTCCCACTCATGCACAGTGACCACCGGTCAAAATATCATCTGTACTACTGTAATATAAAATCTAGCATGGTGGTTGCTAGTTAGGTTTCAGGGCGAGCCAACTTTGTAATTTTACATATTTTACTAAATGCGCCTCCCCACTATAAAATGTTTTTGTTTTTTATTCAGTATTCTTTAATGTTTGCACTTTTGTTCCGTACAATCTATAAAAAAACCTAAATAAACAGTTATTATAGGTATAGGTTGAGAGCCAAGCCCGTGGGTTTTCTTTTATTATCGTATATCCCCCCCCCCCAAGGGCCAACTCTGGCTATTCCACTGCCCGGATACGACGGAGTACAGGTTTTAACCGACAACATGAAGAATAAGATTGGATATTAGCAGCTTATTTAAAAGATTGTCAAATCTAAATAATTATATGGCAGTTTGTCACGACATAGACCGCAAAATAACTACGAAAAAGATGTACATCGCAATTTCTGTCTCAAAAAGACGAGTGTATCGAATCTTTCAGTTATAGCTATTGGTTTCATAGGATGCGTAACTACGTGGAACTACATATCAACGGGCTTGGGTTGCCCTGATTATAATATGCACGACCTTCTAGATTTCACGAGACGAAGTCTCTTATCCGGCCTGGGCACTTTTACGATTTCCCATATAAAAAGTTTGTTTCTGAGAAAACCCAAAATTTCGTCGTTTTGGCGCTAGCTGACACGCTGATGTTTATTTGTCACTTGAAGATATATAGGTTAGATAACCCTTACAAATGTCAAGCATTGCATGTTTACGTAAATATTTTGCGAATTAATTAAATAAATTTATATAATTAAATTAATTATGTTATTAAAATTAATTTACAAGTTCAATAACATTATTGAAATTACAATTTTATAACTTCCCGTGAGCTGGATTTAGGATATAGAGATAGTGAGCAGTAAGTACATTATCTGTTCACGTTTTTGTAATGTTTCTGTTTGCCAAACAAGGTTTTAGCAGTTTTTAAAGAATTATATTACTAAGTTCCTGCTTGTGGTCGTGGCAAACCAAAAACTGTGAAAAAGCAATTGGAGTTAGAAATTACATTCTCCAGGTAAATGTTCTACAATATGTATTACAAGTTCGATTATTTGGTTGATTAAAAGTTTAAATCTTCTAGTGGAGTATTTTAAGGCACCTTGTTGATATTTGTGACAAGTGGTTAAAAGCAATGGATGCTGGAGACATTGTGATCGCAGTATTTTTAGATTTTCGTAGAGCATTCGAGACTATTGATAGAGAATTATTAATTAATAAATTGGAAACTATTGGTCTTGGTGGTAGTGTAAAACAATGGTTTGTTTCATATTTACATAATAGGACACAAAAAGTTAAATATAATGGTGCAATATCAGATAGTTTAAGTACGAAATTTGGTGTTCCGCAGGGAACAGTATTAGGTCCGTTACTGTTTATTTTATATGTAAATGATATATTAGTAACACTAAAAAATTGTAATGTATGCATGTTTGCCGATGACACTATGATATATGTAACGGGTAGTAATGTTGTAAGTATGGTAAATGAACTAAATGAAAAACTATCATTGATATTTGAGTGGTTGTGTAACAATAAATTAAGTTTAAACACAACCAAGTCTAAGTTCATGATTATTGGCACTAGATTTGGATTAAATAGTATTGATATGAACAATATACATATAAGAATTAATCATACCGAGTTAGAAAGAGTAGATAAGATAAAATACTTAGGGGTTATAATAGATCAGTATTTGTTATTCAAGGAACATGCAAAATATGTTATGAATAAAATGTCTAAAAAGGTTGGTTTGTTAAGTAGAATTAATAGAGGACGATCAAGCTATGTCAAGCTATTAATATATAAAAGCATAATTGCCCCTCATTTGGAATTTTGTTCAACAATATTATTTAATTTAAATAAAAATGAAACTCAACAGTTACAAAAAGTTCAGAATAGAGCAATGCGAGTTATATTGAAATGTAATCGATATACGCATATTAGTATGATGTTAAGCACGTTAGGTCTAATGAGCGTTCACCAAAGAATTATGTTTAAAACCTTAATATTTATCTTTAAAATAAAATTTAATATGTTACCGAAATATCTAAATATAAAATTGACAAATGTACGTGATATACACAATTATGCAACTAGGAATATTAATGATTTTTATATTACTAAATACAACAAAACACAAACATTTAAAAATATTTTTGTAAAAGGACTATTACTTTATAATAACTTACCATGTGATGTTAAATACAGCAACAATTTACGTACCTTTAAAAGACTGTTGTACACTTATATTGTAAACCATTTTCAGTAATTTATACGAGTATTAACTTTATTTTACCTTCATTTGTATACATTTTGTAACACATCTACAATTCATTTTAATTTAATTTAGAAACTTTTTTTTGTAATTTGGATAGCTATTGCTAAATAAATTTATTATTATTATTATTATTATTATTATTACCTCTGTTTTGAAGATTTACAAATCCTATCAGTGAATTTGAACACGAGGCAGCTAACAGAGAATCTAATAGGTTATTGACATTCAATCCTTTCTTCAGTTTTTTGCAATGTGTTGGAAACAATATCCAACCTTTATTATTATGTGTGTTTTGCACACAATGTATCCTGCCAGAAGGGCTACAGATGCTGAAAGAATTCGCAATCGAGATGCATAGATAAGGTTTGGAGTTCTTTTATTAATTCTGTTATATTTTTAGGAAGTTCGATGTAGAAATTGACTCTTTCAGGTATCTGTAATTGTTGATCTGTCGAAATAAAGAAATATATATTATTTTGCTGTTGGGTGTTGGTGTCCATAACCCCAACGTAAGATTTGAAACCATTTTTCTCGTAAGGTAGGTATAATTTGAAGGAAATTCATGAAATGATATTGTAGGATCAGTACTATTACACATTGCATTGCGGCAGTTATACTTTTTTCTGCTAGTGTTTGCCATTACTAAAGTGAACGAAAAAACAGCAACAAAACTACGAAAATTTAAACAAATAAGGAAATAACGTAATTAAATTAAAAAAATAAAGAAAACTGCCTTAAAAGATTAGGAAAATATAATTTATTGACGATACGCGCAAAACCGACAAAAAGTATAAAAGCGCGCGAAGTTAGCGTAGTTTGAAATTGGCGTTTACGTGTTATATATCCGTTTCCGCATTTTCGTGTTTGGTGGCGCCAGCGGAGAAACACTTGAACTAATGGAGTGCGCAGGCCGGATAAGAGACTTCGTCTCGTGAAATCTAGAAAGTCGTGGAAATTCCTATTAGCATTGAAAAGAAAGGCGTTCCCATGGATTCTTTACATAACGATCATTTATGATCTTTTGTAAAAAGTGTGTGACAGAATTCTCACCTACTTGTTGCTATAGTTACATTTACAAAATCTACTCCTATCAAAGTCAGTACCTAGTGCTAATACAAGACAATTACTTGGTGAACCAAAGTGAATAATTTGTAACTGTGGAACAGCTTTTACTATTAAGAGTTTTACAGGATAGTGAGTCATTAGTCATTAAAAGAGCTTTGTGCGCAACAAATACTCCAAGAGCAAATGAGGTAGACAGAATAAATAAATAAATTCTCATATCTATGAAGAACTTTGGGTCGACATGACAGTAAGCTCATGGGGCATCAATACAACTCGTTCTGACAAATGTCCCTATGAAGTATTTGCGAAGTATAAGCCACGAGGTGCTGCCGATGCTTTTTTCACATATGAAGTTATAGGAAAGGACCATTTAAAATAACAAAGTGTGCAAAAGTTACTACGATAAAAAAAGTGGAAAACCACGAGACTATCGAGTTGAGCACCAATGGTTAGTCATAAAGCAAAAGTGCACTACTGACGGCAAAAATAAAAAATTCGAGCCAAGGTATCAACGATCTTACGTGATTACAAATGTTTTGAAAAAACCGATTTGTTATCGAAGAATTGCCAGAATCTAAGCAAACAAGGATTGCTTGTGAGGACATGTTAAAGCCATACCAAACTGACGTTAGTTCTAAATCACGAAGAACGTCTGGCGGAGAGTTAAAGAACTCTAGTTAATATAAAAACAGAAGTTAGTTCGAAATTATTAGAAATAGTTGTTTTCCAAAATCCTCTAGAGAA
Organism: Agrypnus murinus; assembly: GCA_929113105.1. NCBI lineage: Eukaryota > Metazoa > Arthropoda > Insecta > Coleoptera > Elateridae > Agrypnus > Agrypnus murinus. The sequence continues at coordinate 67,248,683 of OV816029.1, read as the reverse complement.
ACACGCTGAATTTTTAGTACAAAGAATACGCAATAAAAACGCAGAATAATTCCAAAAATAGTTACAAATGCGATATTTTCTAAAAAAAAAAAGAATTTTCTAATTCAAGAAATTTAAAAAGAGTTTTTCACGCCCCCACCAACTACGTTATGAAACGGCATCTTTTTAGAAATTCAAGAAATTTAGTCCAAGTTCTCCACGAATGTAAATTGAAAGGGAACTAAACTAATCAAACAAGGTCATAAGAGAGGTGGAAACAGACCACAAAAGCTGTTGATTAAGTAACTTAAGAAGTCCTTATAGTACATAAAGATGTATTAACCGTACCCAACAACCACAATTAGCTGAATTATTTAAGAAAAAGATAAATAATTCTATGTGACTACATTGCAGCTGTCAAGATCTGGAATTGACATTCAAACGGAGATGTTGAAATTCAAAATAAACTCCAAGTGTTTATATATTTTGAAATCAGGATATTAGAGGCTACATTTCTGTCTATTTACTTTTGTATTTTATTATAATTTTAAAAATCAGAATTTGGGTAAGTTAATTTAAAAGTCAAAATTATTTTGTTTTTTGTTTTTTTTAATTAAATAATCTTATGTACAATTAGAGATTACATCATATTTGATAATAGAGACCTGTAATTTTTAAGAATTTTATCAATGACGCGACACTATCACTGTTATCTTGCACCACATCTTTTAAAGAGTTCTGTAGATTACATTGTTGTCTTTGAATTGAATATTTAACACAATTGATAATTAAGTGTTCAACTGTCATTGGTGAGGCACAAACTTCACAAAAGATTGAAAATATATGAGGGCGTGATTCGAGAATGGCCAATTCGTATTCTTGTTAAAACAACTGATTCTTTACGATTATGTTGGATATATTTCCAGGGTTTTGTTGATCGTTTCACCTGTCTCAGTCTTGTTTGGGAAGTGCTCCATACATCAGACCATTTTTCTTGTGACAGTGTTTTGATGTGATGGTGTAGATCGGTGTGTAGGACAGAGGTTACGAACTTTGCTTGGTTAGATGTTATAGCTTCTTTAGCCAGCTTGTCTGCAATTTCGTTGCATTGTATACCAACGTGGGAAGGGATCCAACCGAAAGCAATGTTTTTATTAATTCGGCGTGCTTTTTCTACATTTTCAATAATTTCTGTTGCTAATGGGTTTTTAGAGTGTTCGTTTTGTAGAGCAGAAAGTGCACTGAGGGAGTCTGAAGCTACTAGAAATTTTTGGGTACTAGTGTTAATAATAAGTATGCGCTTTACGGCTTCGGATAGGGCGAACAATTCCGCAGTAAAAATACTTGTTATTTTGGGAAGCCGATAAGTATACTTAACTCCATTATCTACCACAGCAGCACCTACTCCGATATTTGCCTTTGCCGCGTCAGTATAAAGCACTCTATTAGTAGAATGTGCATGAAGAGTTTCGTTTGCGAAGCATCGGAGGATTTGCGGATTTGTATCATTTTTGGTAGAAAGTGGACGGTTAAATGATATAGATATGGGAGTTACTTTCTAAGGAGTGGTTTCTAAAATATGTTTGGGCATTACTTTTTTGAGGCAGTTTCTTAAAGGTTATTTTGCTTTTGCTAAAACTATGTAAGACAGAGTTCCCACAAACAATTAAAAAACATTATTCTATTACAGGTACAAGGTGTTCCTCACCGCTTGAAAAATTTAAAAATTAATAGATTATACGGCAACATAAAGTAAGGTTATAGGTAAACGTCAAAAGTAAAATAAAGTGAGGTTATAATAAATGTCAACGATAAAGTTCAAAGCGATAAAATAACTAAAAGTTTTAAATTTCAGTTTTTAAAAAAGCATATACAAACATTTAAATTTCGAATTAACAGAAAAATTTAAACGGGAAGAAAGTTAATTAACATCGTTAATAATAAAAGTTATTTAAGGAAATAAATAAAGATTTATTGAAAAATAGAACTTTACCTCTTTATTATAAAGAAGTTATTATGTTTATAAACAATAAAAAAACTATTATTTATTGTATGGAATTATTAATTTTATGGATTGATAAACTTTCTTGGATTGATATTAAACGAGATGTCAAATATTTTGACCAGCTGATTTGGATTAGAAATGGAGAAATTATTATAATGAATTTGTCAAGAAATTCGAAGATAAGATGGAAGTTTAAAAAAATTAAAAAGTGAGTTTATTATTGTTTTAGTTATTTTAGATTTACATACATACATAATCTTTAAGCCCTTATACCTTTCGGTGTCGAGGTTCCGGGCCGAATAAATAAAAACATTGTGTTCTTTATTTGTGTGCATTTTATTTGTGTATTGTATTATTTGTTGCCTATTCCTTTTATTCATTACGATCATAACAATTTTGATAAAAATAGCAAAGCGACCCACCTAAAAAGAGTCTCATACCAGTTTTGTTGGAAAGATTTATCCATAGCAATATTTCAAAGCCGGAGCAAACTACGATTTTCTAAAGGTAAGAAGGTTTACTTACAGTGTTGTCAATTATAATTTTATTACCCGAATAAAAACCATAATACATCATTCCATTTTGTCACAGCAATAGAGAGCCTAAATTAAAATAATTCAAACATCACAATATGTAGATTTAATTCCTTAAGGAAAAACAGAATATTTAAAAATTACAAAAAGCGTTCCAGTTTTTCAACGTACAATAAAGTATAAAACCGATTAGTAATAAACTTGCAGAATTGATTAGGATATAAAGTTCGATAAAATTTATAGTAAGTAGTTCTACTATAAAATACGGTTTTAACTCGTCTAAAATACGGTTTGAGCTCTATAAATCCCGGATTTAAAATTTAGGTGATGAGTCATACGATATCGACCTCTCTCAATTTATTAGTGGAATACATCCGTTTCTGATATTTGAAAATAATATAAAATTGTGCGAAACTAATATCAGCATATAAGAAGCATATAGAAATTATTTTTATACCTTGTGTTAAAGCTAATAATTAAAGTTTCTAGTTTTATAAACATACAGAACGTCCTTGATGGCAACGCCAATAATTGTAAATTAAAACTAATTTTCTACTGGTAAGTACATATTGTCGTGAAGAATATAATCTTGTATGCACCACGAGCATTACTAGACCCAAACAAACAAATGAAGAATCTGCATCACAGAAATCACGCCATCACGCGGCTATCATGCGGCGAGACGCGCCCGATGACGTGCTCGACTCGAGTAATTTAATTGACAAGAGAAACAGCAGGCGAGTTGGAATGATTCAGTAGCGTCACAAAATTTAGAGTTATAACTAAAATTTTTGCAATTGCTTTCCTTTACATGTCTTCATTACCCTATGACATTTAAATCGTAATAAAATTTTTAATTATTAACTCGTTATTAGGGTGTATATATTCAACGGTGACCAACGAAATGTTAAAAAGTAAAATCCTAACAACCGAGACTAACACAAGATGCTGCTTATTCTCTTATATTAACTAAACGTATTTCACAGCTGTTGATCACGCGTGTTTGTCTGGGTATAGATGATAACGCCCATCGGGCGACATTCATCCCTTGGGCTCTTTAGGCCCTCGTGCTAAAACATCGTTGTCCTCCTGGCATTATCATCATCATAACGCCCTTGGTACATAATAGTTATTTAAGTATTAAGTGTACCTAACGCCCGTAATGCTTACACTATTTTTTTGCCCGATCGGATCTATGAGTTAGTTTTAAAGATATATAGAGTAAACATTAAAAAATCACACTGAAAATATGAATTTTCAGTCGTTTAATGTGCCTGGTTGTTATGAAGTTGAATAAACAAAAACAATTTTTGTCTCAAGCCAGGCGAATTTTAGAATGATAGTGAGTGTTTTTCGACTTAAATGACGAGGTACTTAATTACCGAGCCTTGGGCTGTAAGTTGAACTTACCACCCTGAGAGCAGAGCTTCTAAATGAACCAAAACGCCCGTTCGGGCAAAAATAATTATTTCATTCTCCCCTTTACGAAAGTGTAACTTTCTATCTTGACAAGGCAACCAAAAACCAAAGGTAAAACATGCTAGGTGGTTGCTAGCTATGAAAAACTTTCGATCCCTGGACAACGAACTAAAACTGTCAATTTTTAAAATATAATAATATAAGGTGGCTGTTGTCAACTTTACCTAGGTAACAGTACTGTTGTATATGCAAATATTACTTTATTGTAATGACTGAATCATCATTTTATTTATTTATTTAAAGTAGTTAATAAATGTCAAGGGGAGAATGAAAAGTTTAATACAGTACACGCTGCGAAAGCTCTTTCAGGTGCTCGGTGTTTTTAACTAACCTCGGCTACGGTTACGCTTCGCCTCGGCCAATCAAAAACACCTTGCACCTAAAAGTAAACTTTCGCAGCTTGTAATGTAAATAACTATTTTCGCCAACCTGAACAGAAAGTGCTTTCTAAAGCTGCAGTTTCCTAGGTCAGTCGGCCGGCGGAAATTGACACCGACCAAAATCAAACACGAATAATTAAATGCAGGAGGTTTCTTAAAGTCCGCTACCATCCGTCGCGTAAAATTCTGGTATGTTTGTCAATTTTCGTCGATTCTGTTCGGTCGAAGGTAGATTCCAGCGGAATAACTTGGCTGCCGTGCATATTAAATCTCTTATTTGGATGAGCTTATTTATTTAGTGTACTTAGATTGGATAAGAATTGTATAATATACATGATTATATAATATACTCGTATAATATTTGATTATATACAGATGCTTATGCAATTTTTATGCATCATTTTATTTTATTTATCATGTATTTTAGTTATCTCATCTCTCAATGTTTCTAAATATTGGTATCTTATATGTATTTGTATCGAAACCAATATTCAGAGTTTTTGTTGAAGCCAATATCGGTTCATTATCATCTTACTTCAGTCAAGCAATATCTTAGGATCAATATAAATTCATTATTGAGCCATTTACGTGTTCATATAGTAGACTCTTTTTAAAATATTGCTGGCATATATGTAACTGTTATTTAACCAATAAATTATTCATTTGTTTCAGCCTAACAATATTTTGTTGGGAGTAACATACATCTCTAATTCGGTTGATAATCTTATTTTTTATACTTGCGTGTCCTAATGAACTCCATCAGGACACGCATTTGCGTGTCCTAATGAGATTTATTAGAGTACTGGAAACAGTAAAATTTTGTTTTTTAAAGTTGGTAGCACCTAACAGCTGTTCTTAAATGTCAGACTTATTATATTTAAAAGTGCGGTTATGTTGTTATGTGATAAAATGCCAAACTTTTAAAATATAAAATAAACATACACCAAATAAATTAATTAAATTAAAAATTATTTAATAAATTCACAAATTATTCTTTATACATCTTTTGTATTAAACGTACAGTTATTATACACTTTCATTGTAACAGCAGAAGTGTCCTGGGCATTAATCTTAAATGAAGGTAAATCTTGCCCCTCAACAATGTTTTGTTGACACGTTATTGGGTTGCTGCTAAAAGTGTGTGATTCTTCATGTAAAAATGAAGTAGTGGAAGACTGGTCAATTACCACTTGAGCCGTTGAAGTGGAAGTACATGGCGTATTAGATAGCAATTCAGCTACCTCCATTTTTTTTAACTGAAGCATCAATACAGCCCTCAGCCACAGCTGAAGACTTCCAACCTCCATGCAGTTTTATAGTTATTAAATCGCCACCTTCGTTTGCCAATTGGGAAGCACTTGAACGTCGAAAGCAATGACCTGTAAAAAGCTTCGGGTAGGCTAAATGCAAATAAGTGGCAATAATAAAAGGAACTTTTCCCATGGTGTTTATACCGATAGGAGTAGAAATACATTTTCCATTGCGGTAGGTTATAAAAAACCGCCTGTGGTTTATTTTCTTAGGCCTTAGGCTCAAATATTGCTTAATTAAATCAATCCACAGTTTCTCTGTAATTAAGAATTCTCTTCGAACTTTATTTTTTGTTTTTGTTACAGTCACAGTGAACACATCATCTTTGACCACAATATCGTCTAATAACATGTTGGTCAATTCATCTCTTCGGCAGGCACCACAGAATCCCATTATTAACGCAACCTTAAATAATTGAAATATATTAAAAATTGAAAGTATTTAGCACAAAATTTTACTGAATTTCATAGCTAAATGTTGGTTATTTTCTGCAGTTATTATAAATCTATCAATATGGTTAAATTCCAATATTTTAATAAGATTAAGATTAATTAAGATAAGTTAATTCTTTTTATTAAGATGGAGGGAGAGAATATCTGACCATTTTACCTTCTTGTCACAGAAACTAAATTAATTTTATAAAAACAAAACAATTTAAATAACAAATGCTGAAGTTGAATTTTCAGTGTAGCCAACTGTCAAAAGTACTTAACAAAATTTCACTAACAAATCTTATTTAAAACTAATTTATTTTTTAATAATTAACGAAATAACGACGCAAGTATAAAAAATAGTATAAAGTATTCGTTTCATAAGGCGTTTTAGCGCACTTGTCCGTTAGAAAACTCCCCGCTTCGCGGGTCGTTTTCTAAACTCGGACGCGTGCGCTAAAAACGCGTCTTATGAAACTAATACTTTAATATACTATTATCGGCAGATATATGCAACAAAGATAATGCAATAGTTATATAGAGTTTTTATCAAATTTTCATGCTAGTTTAAGAAAAACAATAGAAGTGATGTCATAATGTCAGCATTGCATGAAATGGTGCTCTGTAATCTCACTCTAACACCCTCGGACTAGTATCTTGTATTTTTTTTAAATTATAACAGCATTGCTTATATAGCTTTCACCTCAACTAAAGTGAACTCACTCACGTCAAGTCGAGAGGGAAAAGCAAGTCGGCACATCTTCAACAATATTAAAAAAAATTAGGTAATATCGGAATAATTTATATTGTTTGTGGTTTATCGTGAAGGTTGGACGCTTGAGTTAATTTTATTTCATTTGTTGGGGAATCTTTGGTCAAAAAATTTCCTGTAAGTACCACAATCTTTCATGAGTATTTCTTATATTTTTAAATCGTTTGGCGAAGGTTTATGCCGATCGCGGTAACTTTTATCAATGCCTTCTCTATTCTTAGCAATAAAGTTCTTATCAGTAAATAATTATCAAAATTAATAAAATACCTACCTAATCTGTTTATTCTAATTTACAATGCTCTTCACAGTATTTAACCTCAAAATTTAACTTGTAGGAACGCTAGTTTGCGGATTTTGATTTTTAGATTTAAATAAGCACCCCGCTTTCATATTACTATTTATTACCGTTATGGCCGATGTACGCGACATTTTCAAAACAAGTAATGGACATGCAGTTTGATGATGTATAATGTTTTACTAAAGTTTACAGAATCTTCTAATTGTTGATTTTTCTGTTTTGTTTCAACTGCTTTGCGATTACGCTTTGAACAAGTCACCGAATCTGATGTTATGAAAGATATAGGCCTAATAACATTAGTTGAAGCTGGCGACAAAGAAGGAAGCCGGAAGAACATAACTTGAAAAGTAAAAGAAGAAATATTTTTATTTTCTTGGTTTTGAAACAAAGATTTTGTCTAAAATAACTATTAGGCGGTTTTATTTCTAGTCTCATCAGATAACCCAATTTAATTTAACAATAAGTGAACAAATTTATATAAGAGTTTGGTTAATGTGAAGAATGGTGGAAATTTTCTAATTGGTCATCGCGACGCGACGGCAAATATAATTCTTCAAAATTAGCCCAATATAGAAACATTTGATAGTATCACGTGGGTCTTCGTGACTGGGGAACGTAGTCAGAGGTAGAAGGGAAAGAAAACACATGACATAAAAATAATTATTTACTAATAACAAAGTAATAAAATACAAAGGTACAAGTATTACACATGATAGTTATATAGTTTGAGGACGTACAGGTCCTCCTAATTCTAACAATAAACTTCTGGGAGATCGGGACCACCCTAGCACTAGATCTACAAACTAAGCGTAGGAGTCGAACCCCTAGTGATCTACAACTAAGCCCATAGGGAGCCTTGACACAACTCCCTATTAACTAAGCAGAACTAAGCGAGGTGTAGAGGATGGTAAGCAATGCCCCTTGGCATCAGGTTCCACCCTTCACCATAAAATAATTATGAAGGCACTTACCAGCTTGCTTGGATGTGGCTTCTTCCAGTCATGGCATTGACTGAATTCTAAGCCTCTCTATATACTGCTCAATGCGGAGGAGATTAGCATAATAGTGGGAGTCTGTGGGTTGGTATTCTGGGAACGGTGGGTGTCTTCTGCAGAAGCGAGTTAGCCGTGGCGGCACGGAGCGCACGGTTTCCTGGTTGCAGGCTCGTGGGTTGCTGTGGGCTGAAGCGCAACTACTTGACTAGCGTAGGCCGCTTGACTGCACGTGGACGAACGTGGGTTGTTCAGCATAGACGAGAGCATATATAGATGCATTGGAATGTGGCTTGTAGTTGAGATAAACATATAAACGGCCAGACGTGGGTGACGCTGCTACAGCTGTAGTTTTTTCGAATGAGTGTGCAGCTGGCTAAGAGACGTAGGCAACGTGGCCGCGGCTGCTTGAATAACGTGGGCAGCTGTGCGTAACCTTGCACGATATTTGCGCAAGTTGTAGATCTTATAAAATTATTCAAGTCGAAATAATTTCCGTTTGTGACAATAGAACCATGATTGCAAAGTGTTGAGATATATACCATAGTTACAGAGTCGCTATTTTACCAATATTATACCATTATTACCTGGAACACCGGTAATACGAGATAAGTAACATTATGCACTAGCTAATAATGTCGCCAAGCAATGTTGGCTAGATGACTCGACCTCCTGTATTATCTGACAAACTGCTAATCCGGCACACCCTTGCCAAACTTGAAATAGGTGTGGGGGTGACTTACTTGTATGCAGAATAAGTTCGGTTGGGTCTGAAAGCTTTTGCAAGTAGGTGTATGTGTGTAGGAACGGGGTGTACTGAGTATCGGCAGCTGCACGGTAAAGAGTCCAACTCTTACTCAGGCGACCCGAGTTCGATCCTCAGAACCGGCAAGAAGATTTTTCTCGCCGATAAGCCTTAGTACATTTTGCCGTGCTGTGAAATGGGCACCTTAAGCAGTCGGACTCGACAACCACATAAACATCTGACACATGACACCGCCTAATACTTCAGTGGTTTGGCAATGTTAATTACAATTAACATTTATACAATACAATACAATTGTTTAATTAACGGCACCTACAGTGATATTTATTTACCATACAATATAAATCGCATATAAAATAACGTGCTGTATAATTGGTTGCCTATGTTATGCATAATGCTTTTACTTGATTATTTTCAAATGCAATATAGAGTATATTACACATATTGTATTTTAATTTAATAGCACTGTATAAGTTTATTTAGAATCTGACACTCTTTTAACTGATCTTAAGTTAAACTTTTTTTAACCTTTTTCATATAGTATGATAATTGCTCTGGTGTTGCGACAAGTCAAGTGAACAGCCAAGGTTAACAAGACGGAAAGTTTCATAGCATACTGATTCCTTCTGCTTACTAATGTGCTATGCTATGCTATAAAAAATGCAAATCTAAGATAATCTGCAGATCCTCCAAAATAAGCACATAAATAGAAGGAATATTGTTTACATCAGAAAAGACAATCCCTAGATAAATGTAGGAAACTTTAAAATTACTCTCGGAGTAGTACTCGGGTTAATAATAACCGAGACAACTTTAATTATTAAATGTGTCTCTTTAATTATTGCGGAACTTCCTCGATTCTAATAAGTAATTATCACGGAATTACATTTCATTACATCGAATTCAAACCTAATATTTAAAATTGCTACAATTATGTATACGAAGATTACAAGACGTAAACTAATTAATCAGCGTGTTAAATGAGAAAATGCGGAACAATAGTTATGATGTTAAATAGTGGTCTCCAAACAGGAGCAACTATTAGATTGTTGATGTAAAGGGTGGCCTATGACTTTAAGGTCTCTACGGGCCGTCAACTTTCCCAGGTTGTACCTCATGCGGACCGTTACCCTAGCTTGCGGTCGGTTGTGCCTTACTCACGATTTATTACATAATTAAATTACCCACCGCTTCATTAATATCCATTATTACACTACAACTCTGCTTAGTCAATAAAGTAAGTTACAGTGCTTGGCAAATTACTGTTCCCACTAACTGAAGACGCATTAATTGTTTGATATGGCACCGTCGCGAGATAACTATTATAATGTCATCTCCTTACTCTATCGCTTTAACCCTATCGATTACGTGCGACCCCATCGAAAAAATCGCCATATTTATGTTTTTAGATTAAAGTTTCCAGTTGAACACGATGCGGCGGAATTAAAAGTTTAGGGATGGAATGATTAAAAATTGCAGTTAGTTGTCAGGTCCGTAGAAAATTTATTGAACGCACACTCGATACCTAATTGATATTCGCAAGATAAACTGCTGGAATTATAGAATGACCAGTGTAGCGTAGCGCAGCACTATAATTTAAGCTTAGCGGGTTAAGCTCGTAACGACCAACTAGGCGTCTTCTTTATTGTGGAGTTTGACCCCGAACCACAGATGCTGAGTCCGCGTTTGGTCATCGGGTTTAAATCTCTTGCATAACACGGATTATCCCTATGTTTCATGTTTCGCTTTTTGCCATGTAAAGGATCAAAACGTTTGTTGGACATAAAAACTATTCTTGAGAGTGTATCGATTGAGAGATTTGCGCTGATTTTAACCTAGACGACAACTATAATACTACAATACCGTCTGTTGTGACAATATTTTATAGAATCTTAGCACTTTAAGAAGGGATGTTACTTGAAAAAAGAATATAAATATTTTTTGATTGCTTAGTGATTTATTTTGGAAACAAACTTGTAAACAGATTATTACAAAATAATACTGATTAGATAAGTTACTGGCACTTTAATAAAAATTTGTTACGTTACATAACTTAAATTGGTAGAATGAGCGCTTACAAGGATGTGGTGTTAACGCTGGCATTAAAACGATATAACACCAAAGAAGCGGGTTGACAAACCCTGAAAGTGTGTCTTTAGTTTGATTGGCTCTCTAGCCAGGTGTATTGAAAAAATGGCATTCACAGCGAAATAAACGAAATTCTTCTTCTACGAACTACCCAGATAGCAATCTTCACAACTTGATCGACTGACGTTTAACTCACAGTTGATTACCACAGCAGAGCTAGTCAAGAGTTGGCAAGAGACAAGTACTCATTAAATTCTTTGTGGGTATGGGAAAATTGAAAGATTGTTTAAATGTTACTATTTACTTCAAATAAAATTGTACTTAGAAATTACCTTGAATATTATGACTTGAAATTAGTTTCTCTTTTCTAGAACAAATTCTGTAATTATTGTAAATTGATCTTCTTAATGTCTTTATACTATTAAAGGTGTACAAGTAAATGAAGAATCTGGGTCACAGAAATCACGAGGGTGAAACTGCAGAATGCATCCCGTAACATGCAGATGATTCAGTAGCGCCCATTTTTAATTGCAAATAAGTCGAGAAACAAAGTCAGTAATGAAAATAAACATCTGTTGCCCCTATCCATAGTCATATCGTACGTCGCTGGCATTTTTAACAGCTTAGATAATATAATAATGATGCTTGCAATGTGATCTTATTTTATTTGTTTACACGGGTGGTGATCACCTGGTGACTTAGATTCTTCATTTACTTATATACCTTTAGTTAGCAAAACTTCAAGACTGTCACTTACGTTTTTTTATTTTATTGTTCAGCCGATAATAGTAATAATAGCTTCAATAGTTTTTTTAAACAAATTCCTGTTGCCGTAGCCAGTTACTCAATAATGATTTAAATGGTTTTCACAAGTCCTTTAGATTTTCATTTCAATATAAGGTTCCAACTTTCAAACGTTGCAATTATAATTTACTCAAGGGAACGATTTCAAAGACCTGGCGATTTAGAATAGATTGTTATACAAACAAATATTGACTAACAACTTTATAAAGTGAAAAGTAAATAAATAAATGGTAAGATATTTTACTTTCCACAAATTGTAAGAAGCTTCTTTTTTTAATAGGTCAAGGGCTGGTATAAACGAAAGAAATTCTATTTTCGCCCAAAAACTTACAAATAAATGTGATGATTATAAACAAAGATGTTGTATTTAACGCTAGAACAACCACAGAAACCATTTTTTACAGTTTCCAAAATGGACGCCTCTAATGCATCTCTCAAGCCAAACTAGTCGACGAAATGTGCTTGTTTTCTAGGGGACGCTTCTAGTAAGGTACGTATCACCCGACAAAAGCTAACTGATTTCAAATGATTCATGATGGCAGCTTATATTTCCAGATATTAACTACTATTGGTCACCTTTTTATTATTATTAGAATTGCAGTCTAATTATTTTCGTTTTTAAGAATCTTCCATTATTATAGTTATTTTTGTAACAATTTGTTTATTATTTTATAATACTTTGATATAGGTTATTATTTAGTCACTCACACCTGAGGCCGGCTACACTGCTTTTACTACCGAATATACCCACCTGAGGAAGGCTACACCTTAACTCCGGTAACAACCTTCGCAACAAATGATTAAATCAATTGATTAATTTGGTTTATTAAAGAATGATTAAAGGAATTAGAGACCCTTTTCATTTTGGCACGTACAAACACCGTCGGTAGGATATTTTTGTTAAACCTAAAGCCAAGCTATCTAAGCTCTACCAATCTTTATTAATTCTCCGTGGCCGCTACGGCTGTACATAATAAGCAATTAATCGATTACCTAATCGATTAGTCAAAATTAATCGATTATTCGATTAAATATATACAGGGTGCCCATTATGTATGGAATATAGTATATATCTCGGTAAATATCGACTTTATAAAAAAATTTGTTATATAAAAGTTGTTTAGCATTTTATTTTCCATAATAAGATAGCATTCAATTGTTTTTATTTCAGAAAACAAATGAGTAATGAATAAACACTTTAATTTTTTCAAATAGCAATGTACCCTTTCATTAGGCTCATTTGATAGAGATCTTTTTTCTCTTTTCGATGACCTAAAATCTAGTACCCTTATATCAGAAAATTTTTGAAAAAAACGTAAAAAATGTTTATTAAGTTAATTTCACCAATAACATGAATCTAGATATCCGAGATCTCTTTCATTTGTCTTAACAATTGATTGTAGGCTTTTATTGTGACAGAAGTTTGTTTATTTAATTAAGTTGTTGGTACATGGAAAAATAAAAATGGTTCATTTAACAGAAACTGAACGTATAGAAATTTTAATTATGGTCGGTTATGGGGATCGCAAACGAACACAATTAGAAGTATGTGAAATTTTTAATGAGCGTTATCCACATCGAGAACCAATCACCCAGTCAGTAGTTAGCAAAACCTTGAAACGGTTTAGGGAAACTGGCAATGTTAAAGATCTGGTGAAGACTGGTCCGCAGAGATCTGCGACAAATGAAGATAAAAAGCTCGATGTTTTAATAGAAATCGAAGAAAATCCAAACATTTCAACTCGTCAGTTAAGTTTAAACCATGCCGTAAGTAAAGGTTCAATACAGAAAATATTACATTCAGAAAAATTACATCCGTACAAACCGACTTTATTGCAAGAATTATCCGAAGATGACTACGATCGACGTGTTGAATTTTGTGAATTTATGATGGAGCGAATCAACAACAATCCAAATATTCTTAATAATATTGTTTTTTCTGACGAGGCTACGTTTTGTTTAAATGGAAATGTAAATAGGCATAATTGTCGATATTGGGCCGCTGAAAATCCCTATTGAATGATCCAAAATCATACCCAAACACCACAAAAATTAAACGTATGGGTGGGAATTTGTGCAGATCACATAGTTGGACCTTTCTTTATTCGTGGTACTCTAACTGGTGACCGTTATTTGCAATTATTGCAACAGCAGATTATTCCAGCTTGCCAAGCAAGTCTTGATGATCTTTGGTTTCAACAAGATGGAGCACCGCCCCGCTATCATTTAGATGTACGCCGATATTTAAATGTGGTATTTCCGTCCCGTTGGATAGGCAGAAGAGGGTCTGTGGAGTGGCCTCCCCGATCTCCGGATCTTACACCTTGCGATTTCTTCTTCTGGGGATATTTAAAATCAAAAGTGTATACAAACCGACCCCAGAATCTGGCCGAATTTGAGCAACGAATACAAAATGAAGCTGCAGCAATTTCTCCCAGATCGCTCAGAAATTCTTTTCAAGCTTTTCGTGATAGGTTGGGCCACTGCCTTGCAGTTAATGGTGAGCATTTTGAACACTTCTTGCCATGAAAACCATTTTATTGCTAATTTCGTTTTGTCTTCAAGCTTTATAAGAGACGTACATAATTTTCTGTTCATTTGTTTTATTTTGTTTTTTGTTCATTTGTTTTGTTTTGCACATTATGTAGATGCACATCTGTTTATTTTAGGGTAATAATTCGAGATACTTTACGATCTCGGATATCTAAATTCATGTTATTGGTGAAATTAACTTAATAAACATCTTTTATGTTTTTTTCAAAAATTTTCTGATATAAGGGTACTAAGATTTTAGGTCATCGAAAAGAGAAAAAAAATCTCTATCAAAGGAGCCTAATGAAAGGGCACATTGCTATTTAAAAAAATTAAAGTGTTATTCATTACTCATTTGTTTTCTAAAATAAAAACAATTGAATGCTATCTTATTATGGAAAATATTAACTTAGTGTACGACGCAAAAGACCGTAAAACCTTTAGATCCGCAAGATGGCAACGGGAGTACACCCCTGATCTGTGTTTCACCACCTCTGATCACACAGGTAGCCCCCTCCCAACCACAAGGAAAGTATTACATAACTTCCCGAACAGCCAGCACCGACCCGTGCTCATACAAATAGGCATGCAAGTGCCTCTAATCCGCACCGCCAAAGTCGCAAGATGGAATTTCCATAAAGCAAATTGGCCAAAGTTTGCAGAGACAGTTAACCATGGATTAAGGGAAATAGAACCTAAAACGTGCAACTATGACAAATTCGTGAAGACAATATGGAATGCCGCAAAAGACAGTATTCCTAGGGGATATCGAAAAAACTACATCCCATGCTGGACCCGTGAAACGGAAGAATTGTACAAACAGTTCCAAGACGGAAACGAGGCAGTAACAGGAGAGGATGTGCTCAGCTCGCTGGACAGGGCTAGAAGAGAGAGGTGGTTTAACACCACAGCTGAACTTAATTTTACACACTCAACCAGAAAAGGATGGTCTCTACTCCGACGACTAGGAGCAGCAGCAATGCCCCCTAACCCAAATGCCAAGATAGACCCTAACAGAATTGCTGAACACATACAACGTGTGGCAAACAGCGTAGGTACCGGTAGACAAAAACTTTGCTAGAGAAGTCAAAACTGTGATACGAGCACAGAAGAAAAGCTTTACTGACCCCTTGCAAATATCAGTCCCATTTACACTTACAGAGATAGATAAGTCCATCTCCCAAATAAAAGCAAGGAAGGCCCCCGGGCTGGATAATATATGCCCGGAGTTTATAAAAAACTTGGGAGGAATGGCAAGAAAATGGCTTGTCGACTTCTATAATAACATCCTTACGTCGGGACAGATACCCAACATGTTCAGGAAAGCAAAAATCCTTGCAATATTAAAACCAGGAAAACCCCCTAACGAGTGCTCCAGCTTCCGCCCCATCGCCTTGCTAAGTGTGTGCTATAAACTACTAGAGCGCCTAATATACAATAGACTCCTTACGCACATAAATGAATACATTCCACCAGAACAAGCTGATTTCAGACCCAACCGCAATTGCTGAGGTCAGGTATGGGCTCTAAGAACACACATAGAAGCTGGATATCAGCTGGGCCTCAAAACAGCATGTGCATTTGTAGACCTATCGGCAGCATATGACACAGTATGGAAGAAGGGCCTAATATTTAAGCTACAGAAAATTATCCAGTGTACTAAAGTAATCCAACTCATAGAAAACATGCTAAGTAACCGTACAATCCAAGTGTTCATTAACAACTCCAGCAGTAAACCCCGTACATTAAAAAATGGTCTCCCCCGGGGTTCCGTATTGGCACCTCTTCTCTTTAATGTATACACAAGCGATATCCCCACCTTAAAATCAAGAAAACTCGCTTACGCTGATGATCTAGCGATTGCAATACAACATCGAAACCTAGGAACCGCTGCGGATGTATTAACGGAGGATCTGCAGGTCTTGCACTCTTACTATAAAAAATGGCGCCTTCTCCCAAACCCGAGTAAGACAGAAGTATGTGCATTCCACTTAAACAACAAGCTAGTCAACCAACAACTGACGGTCACTTTTGGAGGAAAACGGGTTCGACACAACTTTAACCCGAAGTATCTTGGCGTCACACTGGACAGAGCCCTGACATACAACCAACATCTCCAAAGTGTTGCGCAGAAATTGAAAACGCGAAATAACCTCTTGCAGAAACTAGCTGGTACCTCCTGGGGGGCTGATGCTGAAGCGCTTAGAGCCTCAGCCAGTGCTATAGTATATACAGCGGCTGAGTACTGCGCTCCTGTCTGGTATAAAAGCGCTCACACCAAGAAGGTGGACACCCAACTTAATCAAACCATGAGGATAGTAACAGGCACTATTAAATCTACACCAATCAACTGGCTCCCTATACTAGCAAACATTGCCTCCAGATCTACGAAGATTGGCACAAGCAAAAAGAGAACTAAGTAAATACGAAAACGCTGTAACGGAATTACCGATACTCCGAGAGCTACAAGAGCCCCCTCCAAGACGACTTCGATCGAGACACCCTTCGTGGGAAGAAAACACTGACGAACTAGACATAAATGAAGTGTGGGCACATAGATGGACCGCACAAGAAAACATTAAAAACAAAAACATTGTCACAGATGTCACAAGCAAATTGCCAGGTTTTAATCTGCCCAGAGAATTATGGTGTAGACTAAACCGGATCAGAACAGGACACGGAAGATGTGGCCAGACGTTATCTATGTGGGGAATGCGAGACTCAGCTGCGTGTGATTGTGGCAATCCAAACCAATCACTTAGCCACATAGTAAACGAGTGCCCACTTCGAAGATTCCTTGGGGGAATGTAAGAACTGAATAAGGCAGGACCGGAAGCTACTACGTGGCTCCAGAATCTAGATATTAATATATAAAAAGTATGCTAAGTTATGTTACATTTACATTTACAATTTATTTTGTTATATTATATTATATATATATATATATATATATATATATATATATATATATATATATATATATATATATATATATATATATATATATATATCTTTTATTTACAAGTATGCTGTTATGTTACTACGATGTATTGTATTATATTATATTATTTTGTTTTATGCAACTAGGTTACAGATACGTGACCTACATTTATATTTATACTTACACCTGTAATTTATTTTGATGTCGCAATTTGTAAGCTTCTCATACGAAATATATATATGGAAAATAAAATGTTAAACAACTTTTATATAACAATTTTTTTTATAAAGTCGATATTTACCGATATATATACTATATTCCATACATAATGGGCACCCTGTATATTGTAATTAATTATACGATAGTATAGACGTTACCTAAAAGTTCATAGACAAGAACTACTACGGGGTATTCGTTACCCTTACCTTAATTTTGTCTTTATGTTATCGTAAATTGTTTACCTTGCGTTATCTAGATACAAGTATCTAGATACAATCTTAAAGTCCCTGTAACGTAGCTAGATGTTCCATGGCTGTGTGTATCTATTTCTGTATCTAGATACTTTTATCCGGTATCTAGATACACCGATACAGAAGAGTCTAGGTACATTTACATTATTTACAATGTTATTAAAATCGCAACATAAATTAGAAAGTGGATAATATCATTAACTCATGTGTGCCATACAACGTTTTATCCAGCGCCTTCTTATTTAAGTTCAAATATTGAATTTGAAATGTATAGTTGAGTCTGTAGTTTTTCGATCATATTTATGGAGAATTATCGATAATTTTCCAGGCATTTAGTATATTATTACTAATTATTTTTTGGTGTTTCTTAAAACCAATGAAATGTTTCATAATTTTTTTTGTACGACCCTGCTATTTCGGATTGTTTACCAAACTTGGTTTTAGAACTGTAGGTTATGTTTACTGGTTACTAAGCAGCAATGCGTCGGTAAGTAATTACTTACCGTTCAGTTCTGTCAAAAACAGAACGGTAAGTAAATTACATGTAATTTATAAAATAAATGCACCATCTTTAGATGTCTTTCGTGAAAAATCATTATTTTCTAAATAATTTTTGAACTATTTAAAAAAATTTATGTTTTTTATTTAGATTTGCTGTGAAGAAACACCCAATAAATAATAATAACAACGGATGCTATTTATTTATTTATGTTGAAACGACAAAAATATCGTGACATTCAAAAATAAAATTACAAACGTATCCATGGTAACGACAAAACCTACTTAATGGTTGGTGGATATACAGGGCACAAATAAATTATCTTGAATCTATTTTTTTACCATCTTTGGGATATTTCCTTAGTTAATACATTTGTATTCATAATGATCGTACAAAAAATAGTATAAGCATCTCAAACAGTAAGGAGTTTACCGATCTCCTCCAAAACATTGTCGTCGATCGGTAAACTGTCTTTACTGTTCTCGGTACTTAATATACTATTACGGGTCTGCGTTTTAAATACACACACCCTACATGAAATAGTTTCAAGTTTTTGTATATCTACAATAGCAGCAATCACTATTCTACAGTAGGTAAAAAGTTTTTTACCTACAAGTGAGTAAACTTTAACGTACTCTAAAACATCAAGATAGCGCCCTTTTTATTTAAAGGTACCTATTAGGTAAAATAATTTTCCTTCTATCTCTTACTATTGACAAAACAACTGCAACTGAAAGTGAATCATGCCATGTTCTCATTGCTAGGTACGAAGGTTGTATTTACATGGCCAGGAAAATTTTGACAGGTCTTTAAATGGTTACCAAGGTTCTCACAACCAACCACCGCATAATTTTCAGCCGCGATTTTAGTTTCAATCAGAGACCTTTACGAATCTCAGCTGTCCCCCTCGGTTTTTAAAGTGTCTCCTTGGCAGAAAAGTTTACTTACGCATCTCGCAATGTAAATAACTATTTCTTAAATAGCATATGAGGTTCTGAGGTTTTAAGGCTGTATTACTGTATACGCAAGTAAGGCTGTATTACGCAAAATGCGTGTCTTAATGAAGCCATTAGGACACGCAAATATAAAAAATTTATTTTAGATATCTACTCCTTGCAAACTATGATCCACACTACCTTAACAGTTTAGCAATCGGAATAAAACGTTATCTTCGTAAAAAACCGATTATTAAAAAAACAGAATGAAAAACGTGAGCTATGTTATATTTTGACGCTAATATTTTGCGCCAATAACGCGCCCTTAATTATTAACATTAAGTGGGCCTAAACTGGACTTGAAGAAGCCCAAAATTTTACTTATACAAAATACTTTAAGAAATGTAGAAAAAGATATAAGAAATCGAAAGATTCTTTATTAAAAAGACGCCCGAAGTTCGCTTTTTGCACTTTGAACATCGAAAATTAATAAAAGTATTTTTTAAAATAGAGTATAAAATGAGCATAGCGTATAAAAGGTTAACCAATCGATCACTTATTGTTTGATATTTCGAGATTAAAACAGCATGACACTTTTATACCTTGATTTTTATTATTAATGGTTTTATTTTCCTGATTTTACAAACAATCGAATTTAAACATTTTTACTTGTTCATTTTGTATTAAATATTTTAAGTAGTTTTGTATCACGAAAGTCAATCTACTTTAAAAATATTGGCGTGTGTAAGTACCTATCAATCCTTTTTTAAACAATTAGTAAGTACCTAATGACTAACATTATTAATTCCGATCTATTTAAAATTCAGTAAGTATAAATGTTCCTGTCAAATTTATTTTCAGCCATGAACCCATCAATCCATTCTCTAAACGCAGCCAGGTTAACGTACACGCCAGGCAAATTAAATTCTCCACAACCAACACCCCACGTAACAATTCCGACTTGCTGATATCTTCCGGGCTGATTGGGTACAGGACATACTAGTGGGCTACCACCATCCCCAATGCACGCATCTTTATTAGCCTTTCCGCCCGCACATATAAAACTTTCATGCAGCTGAAAAAATATACCTAATCCGGAATTAGTCCGATATAAATTCACGCACTGCTCTCTAGGTACTATTGGCAGTTCAATAAGTTTTTTGTATCCGTTATTCCATGAAGCCAATGTGCAAGGATTTTTATCAAAAACAAAACTGGGAGGCGACGATGGTGGTATGCAAATCACGTTCACTTTATCAGAAATACTTACGGGGTCATTTAAAATTAAAAGGGCCAAATCGTTTTGCAACGTAGCCGAGTTGTAATCTTCATGAATTTTAATTTTTTTGACGGATCGCTGTAAATTACCTACAGAAAATATAAATGTAACTCATAAATTCATTTAAGTAAGAGAGAAGTTAGTAAGAATAATTTACCTATTTGTACAATCCAAATTCCGGTTGGGTTAATGAAGGTAAGACAATGGGCTGCAGATGTAGCTACTTGAGGATGTATAAGTGAAGCCCCACATTTTTGTACGGGTGGTAATTCGGGTGATATTTGATAATATAAAGCAGCAGTCCAAGGAAATGATTCGGTTCCGTGATAACCACAATCTCCTGGGCCGTTTCTTTTTTCCGTTGGTAGATCCAGGAAATTCTTGAAAATATTACAACACACATCGAAGTATCCTGAACAGACGTCTTCCTTAAATGCCCTTTAAAATTACAATAATCTTGTTTGCTGTTTGGATCGTATCTATTATTGTACGTAGTACGTGTGCTGTATATATCCGCATAAATTATTAATGATGACGTACCTTAAATCAAATAAATCAAAGCCATCTGTGATTATGTTTCCAGATTCATCTGAACACTGATAATACGGGACACAGTTGCAGTTTGAATTGGAATTATCTCCAAAAGCAGCATATGCAAAGTACCAAAGTGTCGGTAAGATTGCCGAGTAATGCATTGTTCGCATGGAATAGCTGCGATAGTTACTATCATAGGGATTTTAAAGTATATTTTCTATTTTTATAGTTCTAAATTAAACGTGTGCAGTAATTTTAAGATATATACTTTATTTAAAAATGTTTACATTATGTTTAACAGATGCAGAATATTTTATAGTCAATCCCACTAATAAATAGTCTTATTTTTCTGTAACGGGAATTTTCTATTAAGCTTATACAGGGTGATTCAGAAATAAAGGTAATTCTTTAAATGGTAGGTAGAGGGGAGGCAGTCGAGCTAATTTACCTTGACAAGTATAGGTCAAAAACGAAAAGTTTTATTGAATTTTTGGATCCGGTCCTGACCTTGGATCCTTTGGATCCAAAATTCATTAAACTTTAAAATTCATTTTCTGGAAAACTATTCGTTTTTGACCTATACTTGTCAAGGTAAAATCAAGGCTCTACTGCCTCCCCTCTATCAACCATTTAAAGGATTACCTTTATTTCTGAATCACCCTGTAAACTGTCACGTGGGGTTTTCGTGACTGGAGGACGTAGTCAGAGGTAAAGGGAAAATAGACACAAGTCGTAGAAAACAACTATATACTAATAACAATAAGAGAGTACAAAGGTTCACATACATAAAGAGAATACATCGTTAGGACGTACATGTCCTCCTAAACTAATACAATCAAGAGGGTGGTCGGTACCAACCCTGTTCTAGCACTAGGTCAATAAACTAAGCGTAGGAGTTAAACTCCTAGTGATCTACAACTAAGCGTGGGAGCCTGGTTATACTACCTGGTTATACTAACGTACCATAATTTCGCAGAGAGTGGGCGTTTTAGCGCAACCCACTCAACTAAGCAACTAAGTCATAATTAATCAAAAGACACTTACCCGCTTGTTTCTTGATGAGGCTTCTGGTGAGTCCGGCACAGACTGATTTTCAAGCCAAACAAGCGGGTTTATATACTGTTAAAGGCGGAAGCTTTACTGAATAATTGAATAAATTAAGTGGGATGCGAAGAATACATAAATGCATAATGAGATGTAAACTGTATAAATTATTCTAATGAGATGCAAACTGTATAAATTATTCTAATGAGATGCAAACTGTATAGATTATTCTCAAGGATATGCAGACTGTATAAATTACGTCTAATGAGATTCAAACGAGTGCACGGACGTGGGTAGTTAATTGCATTACCCTTGATAATAATTGTACTAAATGAATGCAAGTTGAAATGTTACAAAAAGGATTTTATTTAAAATAATCCCGTTTGTGACAATACTAAATTAATATACAGGGTATCCTGTTTAACAGTCAATACTCAATCATGCGGGCAGCTTCTGAGTATAGCAATGGAATTAAAAGAAATTTCTATATTTCGACCTCTAGACGAAATCAGTATCCAAACCCATTTTAAAACATCATTCAGACAGATTCTAAGTATAGCAGTGGGATTTATAGTTATTTATGTCATAAGTCCTCTAAACAGGACTTTAAGGGCGAGGTCGGAGTATTTAAATGCGATGCGTTAATCGAGCCTTAATCTGTTAGAGGACGCATAACATACAAAAAATTTTTGCATACCATTTATATACAGGGTGTAAATTGGATTTTTCAGCGTTTTTAAAAAAACCAGTTGAGTTTGCTTTTTTTTTAAATATTTTATACTTTAATCCCACACTGTATAATTTTGGCCCCACCGGTATACATTTGCTAAATTGGTTGCATATGCATAAATACTCATTTAAAGAATGTAAACATACTAAATTAATGACATCATTTAAAGTTATGACGTAGGATGTGACGTGCATTGGAATTTACAGGGTCTGGAGTACATCAATGGTGGGCAGGTGCCTCTCCTAAGTGAGAACGTCACTTGAACGGACTTGGTCTCATTTAATTTAATTCTCCAATTTTTGAACGAAGCTGTATTACACTTCACCCAAGTAGTTCAAGAGGCAGTACACCAAGCTACCCCGTTACCAATTCAACAAATCAGTTCAGTTCAATACCCAATTCTAGTCAAACAAAAAATTTCTGAGAAACGTTAATTAGGAAGAATCGGTCAAATAACACATCACCCAAACGATGAAAGGGCACTAAACCATGCCAACTCACAAACCTACTTTCGACCATCAGAAACTAAAATGTCCACAACTATTTAAAACAACTCTCACCAACCGAAGCGAATGACTACTCACTCTGGAGGGCCACAAGGCACCTTAAACAACCGAAGCAACACAAACCCCAGAGTCGTACTGTTAACAATACTTGGGCAAAAAACGACCATGAAGAAACATGGCTATTTGCTGACCACCTAGCTGCTGCCTTCAACCCTTTTCCGGCGAAACTAGACAATGAAGATGATATTTGCAACATTTTAAATATGCTGTATCAAATGAGTCTACCACCTAAAAAATACAAAGTGCATCAAGTGGAAGCCACCATTCTTAAACCATGTAAACCCCTACAAAGCTCCGGGACAAGATCAAATCACTGGCCTATTCCTCCAAAACCTACCTCAAAAAGATTTTCAGTTCATAACACAACTGTTTATCGGCCGTGAAAAAATAAAAAATTAAAATAAACGTTTTCGCAGGAAACTTTGTTGACTGTCGACACAGCTCCGGTCACAAGCGGTAGCCGCTTTGCCGACCTTTAAGAGCCGCCCATAGTTACAATTCTTACGGGGTGTTAATGAAGCTCCGAAGCTAAAACTAATTAACCTGTTGATCGATTTTGATATGCTTTTCACAAATATGATCTCTGATGTTTTTTACAATATGGCTTTAAGTTAGGTTAAGTTAGGCTAGTGTCCACGGACGGAAAAAATGTCCACCAGTTGCGGCTTGCGTACTGCGTAGTGTTCACAGTCAGCAAAGTGTTCGCGGTCGGCATTGTGTTCGGTTGTCAGAGTGTCCTACACCGTGCATACCTGAGTTTCTAATCTAAATATAATGAGTTTAATATTTTTCAATTTTCTATTATTTACATTCTGCTCACTTTTGAGAGTTTATTTTCATTTTTTCTCGTCTGTGCTTCGGGAATATTCTCCAGAAATAAATGTTCATTTGACAACACTATTAACACCTAATGATTACATTTGAAAAAATCCGATGACGTCAGCCCGGTACAAGCACAAGTTAAGCACGGTAAGATGGGTTCTAATACCGATTTTGTAATCAAGAGGTCAAAATGTACAACGTTCGTTTAGTTCTGACTGTTAAACAGGACACTATGTATAAATCTGATCTCGTTATATGTATTACAATTCTACATTCAAACTGTAGAATGATAGTAGTCAAAAACAGTGTTAATATATTGATAATATGAATCCTTCTGCATTTTTACAAGGGTTTCGGATTGAAGGAATTAGAATTACAATGGTTCCACTAGACGCTATAGTTGTGTAGACATATGTCAATGAGTATAAATACACAAGCTAGTAAGACCCAACGATAGGGGGATTCCACGGGCTCGGTATTCTTAGAGGCCCAAATAGAACCGCAGTACATTGGCTTTTCTTAATTCTTAATTTCAAGTTTGGTTATAGCACTCTCATACTGTGTGTATCCACCTATAAGTGATTGACATCATTTATAGGCGGAGACTCTTGTGGGAACCAAACACCATTGAAGCAACTAATAACATTGAAAGAGAAAATGGTGAAAACTTGGAAGTATATAAGGAAGTGAAGCACTGATTTATCTCAATTATTGGTTTAACAAGGGTTCGTGGCAGTTAAGCTTAAAGCACAGCATAAAAATAACCAGTATCTAGCAGGTATACTAGATCTAACATCTTCAGCTCCCGAGTGTGACCTTAATTTGTTCGTAGACTGCTTGCAGACTAAAACAATGGGAGTTTCTAGGTGTAGTTAGGAAAATAAAAATCGTTAATAAATAGTTCACAGAAACAGTAACATGTGCAATTTTAACTCTGCAAAATTGAATAAAATACAAATTAAATAAATGTTTAACAGTGTTTAACAAGTGTTTAAAAAAGCCTACATTATTTATAAATAAAAACAAAGAAGAGAAAATAAGTAAAGAAAAAAATAATTAAAAATAATGACTTACCTGAAGACGAGAGGTCATCAAAGCTGATGAGAAAACTTCATAAACTAAGAAGGTGTCCAAGACGTTCAACTAAAGAGGATCAAAAGAAAATGAACTGAAATTTATCCTAAACATAAGAAGTAAAAGGTAAAATAAATAGAGACATTTTATCTTAACAGTTGTAGCAGCAGATGTTGATTGTATTCCGAGCAGAGTTCCAGAATCCCATACAAGGACAGTTTAAGTAAAACCCCGAGTTCCAGAAGGCAGACTATGCAGAAACAAAACATTATTAATTCAAGATACCAAGTTTGCGCATAAATAATTAAAGTGTGTAAATAAACGCAGAGCTTGTGTTTTGATACAAAAACACAAGAAGTGAAATTATTTCTACAAGATTGGATATGTTTAGTGTTAAATAACTAACCTTGATTTTATAAAGAAGGATTTCATTTTAAAGTTACCAGTGAAAACATAACATTACCTAAAATCACAGTATAATAACAACCAGTAGGTGCACTCTCGCAAATATTGTAAGCCTCCGTGTGTCACCTTGTTCTATTCTCGGGCTATTGGCGGGCTACGGAACAATAGTTATGCGGTGATATACGCTGCTCGTTGTTACCCGCATGCAGAGACGATGACGATCGGCAGCCTTGTCAGCCCAAGTGTGTAAATAAACGCAGAGTTTTGTAAAACAAACACAAGAAGTGATCATTTCTCCAAGACTGGATATGTTTAGGGTTAGATAACTAATCTAGATTTTATAAAGAAGGATTTCATTGTAAAGTTGCACGTGAAGACATAACATTAATTAAAATCACAGTATAATAACAACCAGTAGGTGCACTCTCGCAAATATTGTAAACCGCCGCGTGTTACCTTATTCTATTCCCGGGCTATTGGAGGGCTACGGAACAACAGTTATGCGGTGGTATACGCTGCTCGTTGATATCCGCATGCAATGACGATGACGATCGGCAACCTCGGCGAACTGGTAGTGGTATGTCACTCAGTGACGATATCTAAGCTAGTTTATGAACCTCAAAGTGCCGACCAGCGAGTGAACATGCTGTATATTTTTATGTTATGCTAAAATAATCAAAGTCAATAACAATTATCCTTCAATTCAATCAAACATCGAAACTCACTTGAATCGTATTAGCTCTGCTACACAGATTAGGAGTTATAAAATAACAAAGGTCAAGGTTTGACGCGTCGTCACTTAATAAGAGTTCTCCAGTATACTATTAGTTCAAATTTCTATTGTGTATTTGTGAATTTTGAATGAAGAACCCAACTGGAAGTTTACTAGGTTTCTTTTAAGTCTAATGAAATGTAAAACAATAAACAGGAGATTATCACACACCTGACGGTCTATTATTCAGCCCGAGATATATTTTTCTTGTTGTATGTATATGTACAGTTGTTAAAAACAAATTTTCATCTTAAAAAATAAAATTCTGCAGTACTACAATATTTTATTTAAACAAAGCATTTGTTCTTTCAACTTGTTTTTTATTTCTAGTTCATCGATATATTTTCAAATAACTTTAGTTTAATTCGTACTACTGAAATTCCACAACTAATAATTAATTAAAATTAAAATTAAAAAATCCCTTTAATTTATTTGAGAGATTATTGCAGAATTTTAATAATACGTTAGAAAGGTTGACGTATGTTCATTGTTAGCGTCATTCTTTAAATTTAATCCTCTTAAGAGCTCTTCATAAAAGTAAGTACACCCTTGGCGAAAGATGTAAAATAAAAGTAAAATCAACAGTGAGATATAAATTATGTAAAACACGTGAAAAACGTTATATCGTCGTTGTTCACATGGTCAAAAACATAGCATATTACTGATATATGTAATAAGTTGGTTGTAGTAGAATGTGTGTGTGAGTGAGAATGTCCGGAACTTCCTCTCACCAAATACTTGGTATTCTAAAACTGTTCGCTCCATTTATCAGTCAAGACCAACCGGGCCCGTTGATAAAGCAGAATAAACTCAGATGTAAGCATCAAGCAAATATTTAAGAATGGCAATCATATTTTCTTATTTATTTGAAAATTTTTAAAACAATTATTATTAGGTGCTATCGTGTATATTTTATGGTTTACTAATGGCTGGAACCATTCTGTGTTCTAATCTAATTTTACTAGCAACAAAAGTTTAAAGACAAGCAGTTAACAAGTTAGCCACTTTGGGATGTTAGAATCTATAAATATAATGAATATGTAAATTGAATGGATTCTGCCAGTGAACCGACTTTTGCACATCTTCGCTCCACGGTGAAAAACATCTTGCTACATTATTCAAACATACACTTCAAGCTTCAACAAATTTGAAGTTTGGAAGTTTTTAAGTTTCGAAATTCTAATGTTTCAGACTTGTAATTTTTCAAATTATGTATTCCAAGAACAGTTTGAAAAATTGACCTCTTCAAAGATCGAGTTTTCTAGATATTCAGAGTTCCAAAATTTAAAAATTTTGGTGATTTTGAAGTTTAGAAGCTTAAAAGAAACGTACATAGATTTCCCGATATTAAAATTTATAATACCGTGTTAGAGAGATGTCAAAAAGCAAAGTGCATATTTAACTAAAATAAAAATAATATCTTCTCTTAACACGGCCCTGGTTATACTTATAGTGACTGATCATTCTAATTAATTATTTTGGTTTTGACTGAGTTTGAAAATTTGAAAATCTCAATATCCACAATATGTGTTCCATGTAAAAGAAGAAAAATAAATCATATAAGCTAGGGCAAAAATAAGGTGGGCCCCGAAATATTAAAAATTCAGCATCTCGTGCAAAAAAAACTAACTATACTAACATAAAAACGTTTGGTATTCTTACAGTTAAAGTTACATGCTATCATATTTTTAACATGCCAGAAAAAAACTCGCTCACAAAAAATTTTAATTAAGGAAATTTAGGCATTTCACATTTATGAGGTTGCATAACCTCAATTTCAAAATTATTATTTTGCACACTTGAACACGCTAGGCATTAAAAGGATATCTGGAAAATTGATTTTTTCATAAAATTTAGTTAATCTTTTTTTGCTATGTACGATTTGGGTGCCGTTAATTTAATTTTTCAATTTAATGAAGTTTCAGCCAGTTTTAATGTGAGATTTAATCTAAAACAAATAAGCCGTACTGATGAGCACTAATAAGTGCGAAACACGTGTATACGGCTGCAACTAACTTTCTCTTATAAATCTATTGCGCGAATTCCCATTATTATACCTTTGTTATATGTATATATACGCTCATTAATCTTTCTATTCATGTTGATATGTTGTGGGATCAGGTTGTCTCACGGTAGTGGCTATAGCTACTTCCGTAGTGACGTTTGTTGTTGCATTGAAAACTCAATGTCTTCGAGCCGAAACTACAAATGTGTGGTTGGCTTCTATCTGTGAAACCTTGTGTTATACATATTTTTCTAGTTTGTTGCTTACATTTTATTTCCTTCTATCTGCTATGCCGTACTGATGAGCACTAATAAGTGCGAAACACGTGTATACGGCTAGTTGCAGCCGGCTGCAACTAACTAACTCTTATAAATCTATTGCGCGAATTCCTATTATTATCCCTTTATTATATGTATATATACGCGCATTAATCTTTCTATTTATATTATTATATATATAGTAATATGTTCAAAGATTGTGTTTATCGACATTAATTATACAAAGTTAATTTTGGTGGTTCATAAGAGTGTTATATCGTTAGAAGGGGAATATTTTTACCTATAAGTTTATCTAATTAGTTTAAGTGTTAATTAAGGTTTATAAATAATAATAGGGTTAAGGGTATTTAGAAATGTCAACAGGCTTTTGTTTTGGCTTTTGCAAAAATCACATCCCTTTCAATTGCTTCGGCAAAAAGATATAAAACGACAGCCATTTTTGTAAGAAACTCTCTTTTATTTACATCTTGCATAAAGTGCACACGTCTTGTTCAGATTAATAAAAATTAAAGTTATGTTAACCTAATTTAGAAATGTCAAAATCTTGAGGTTAGATTTATTTATGTTAAACGTCAAAGTGATTTAATTAAAAGTTTAAAAATAAAAGTATTATTTAAGAAGTGCCTCAATTAAAAATAAAAATGATTAATTAA
This sequence comes from Agrypnus murinus, assembly GCA_929113105.1. Classification (NCBI taxonomy): domain Eukaryota; kingdom Metazoa; phylum Arthropoda; class Insecta; order Coleoptera; family Elateridae; genus Agrypnus; species Agrypnus murinus. The sequence continues at coordinate 67,219,306 of OV816029.1, read as the reverse complement.
TTCCAACCATGGAATTTTGTAAACAAGAATATTTTATGGAACAAATGGATGCAATTTTTAGCGGATACTGAAGAAATTCATAAAGAAGGTATTTTATTATTTCTGTAGAAAATAATCGTAGAAACGTTTCCAAGAAACTCTTTTCCACAGAAATAGTAAAATATCTACTTATAATTTTGGTCAGTATCCTCTAAGACATTACCCTATTCAGTTATTGGCATGTTCAGCAAATTCGCCATTTATACCAGTTTATTACTTAAAATTATTTTATTGAATTGCTTGTTAATATAAGAAGGGTTAATAAAACATACGTAAAACATTTCTCAAAATTTGTTTCGTGGTGTTAACAATATAAAAATTTTAACATCCAAATCATTGGATGTGCCTAATAATATGGCCAGATACTGTAATACTATATTTAATTCTTTGCTATGTGATTTAAAATTTTATTTCTGTCTTTTTATTTCATATAAAAGAAAACATTTCTTTAATGGTATCAATTTCCGTTTAGTTTATTGTTTCATTCTTACATGTTAATAAAGAATAAATTTGTGTCGTTTTCATTTATGAGATTTATTTGTATGTTTTTATTATTGTTCAACCACAATAATTATAAGGATATAACAAACCACAAAAGCGACCCTCCTGAGAAAGTCACTGTGGAAAGTAAGGCTTTCCACAGCAACAAGTTTCATAAGACACAAAGCACGCGAGTTACATATAGCTATTATTTCCGTACATATATTCGTTTTTAATAATTAAACTACATATATATTTTATGCATAGACATATTTTCCCTATTTAGAATATTGTAATTAGAAATATTTCATGTAATGTAAATGTTATTTTATTAAGTTACGTCTAGAGTGCCAAGGTGCTCTTGGAACCAACCGCAACATATTTATAGCATCTTATCAGGTACGTTCGCTATGCACTTCCTCACGGATCTTCTCAGAACGTTTGGAAGTCAAACTAAGGACGAAATCAAACAAAAGAAACTTTCATTCGGTCGCACTCTGGAAGCACACGCTATAAATACAGCATCGAGCTGGAACCTTGTCAGAGTTAATACATCATTAAAGCAGCAAAGTACTTGACCACCGAGCAAGGAAATTGAAGTGTAGTTTGAATCATTGTAATACTATGGAGTTCAGATTTGTCGACGACTTAGACGAATTTGTGTATTTACCAATAAATACTTTATTAAATGCTGGTTTCCAAATACTATATAAATCTTATATAAAAACTATATAAACGTGTTTTACTATTTTATACTATTTTGGTTCTTCCATGACAAACAATTTTTAATTCTGCGTTATTTTATTTTTTAATTTAAAAACACGTTTGACTAGGAAGATTTTGTTTCTGTTATATGTTGTTGGTAACATTGAAGATGTTGTTACCAGTCTAACAAAATCAAATTGCGAATTTTTTAAAGAGGTATTTTATGATACCCAAATTAGTTTCATAAAGTAGTCATTAAAGAACCAAAATAGGAAAAAAACATTAACAACTTTAAAGTGATATTTATTAAAGAAAAAGATTATAAATGGTTTCAAGATGTAGTTACTAAAAACTACAACTCAACAAATTTACGCTTTTCTACTATTAATGTTTACTTTCAAATAATATTTAAGTTGAATAATTTTACAACGTATTGATTAATAAAGAATTTTACTAACTTAAGGTACAAATTAATAATTCAACATCTTGCTTACAACACCTGAGAGCCGTGTGTTTATATTTTGTAGCTTCGTATTCACCAAACCTTCGGGACTAATTTTGCTTGCATCAACTTTTATGAGAAATCTCTCTATGGAAAGTTATGTAGTCAAAAGGGGAAGTTAGAAAGTAATTAGTTTTATCCTCCTCACTTAAAGGTGGTTGTTCCATGTAATCTGCGACTCTACTAATGCGTTTTCCTCTTTTGGGCATTTCGTTTGGAATACTAGAAGTAAGATAGTTCACTTACACTGACGCATGTTAATTTATTTGTGCCGCAAGGCAGACTGTGGTTGCGACCCTACACAGTCTCGAAAGCTCGGAACACGAAACGGCAAATGAGAGAGAATAAGGGGATTAAAGTCTGGTTTTACTAAAATATGTTGCAGCTAGCGTTGCAAATCAAAAACGCAAAAATAAAATAATTACATTATTAAAATTATGTAAAAGTACATACCTTTTTTTATTGCAACCGCCAAAATAACTCCTAACATATCTGTAATCCGTGTTATCTTTTTAATTATACTTAACATAATACTTCATACTTCTTTAAGGACTACAGCTTCATCTTCGAGAATCGGAAATCGAGATGCCAACTAACCATATACAAAGGGCAGTACAGAAAGAAGAAGCAATGGACAGAGGGGGGATGTACAATGTACTTGGTTTTTTAAATACTAGTTAGTTGTTTATATTAGTTAAAACAAGTAAATAAAAAAACATGTAAAGAAACTGACATATTGCATTCTGGCTGTCGCTACTGTTTTGCGAATCCTATGGCACAACATTTTATAGCAATCAATATATGTAATTGTAAGCAAAGTTGACCTCATTGATCAAGATTGCTTTGAGGGTTTGCACGGACAAATGTGTTTTGTCCCTTGTCATAAAGTATTCATGAACGAAAGCACTCGTTCGGTTGGGGCGTTGGTTACGGGTAACCAAAGAAGAAACAACCACTTTAAAAATGTTTCAATACGGCATATTAGTGATAGAAAAATGAGAAAACATCTCAACTTAGCATTTACCGGGAGAAGCTTTCTTAGAACTCCAATTGGAAAGCTCTGATAAGATACTATTTATAATAATAATAATAATTGCTACTACCCATTACCTGGCAAACCAGCCCTCAGAAGCTATGAAGCTTGTGTACTATTACTATTACGCAGGCCCAACAGATGGTATAATCACTAATTCCACATTTGTGTTACAACTAAGGAAAGCTGCAGAAAACAGTAATCAGATGCCGGTACCGGGAGTCGAATCCGGGCCATTTGGATGAGAAAAGAGCACGCAAGTCCTTACACTATCAAGGCTTTAATAGTAATATAATTTAATATATTGCATATTCTATATAATTATTTTTAAGTTTTGTGAATGCATTGCTAACACTATTTCTAGACAGACTATAACGCTCGATTTGGGAAAAAAGATAGATAAGTAAATTTGAATTAAGAAAAACTACTATGTAACGGCGTGGAAGATTTCCACAAACGTTGTAGTCAGCTTAGTGATAGTCTCAAGATTGCAAGTATCACTGCATTTCCGAAAGATAACGGAGCCACATATATCAATTCCCCATCTTTGGGGTTAGGCAGACTCAAATATGTATTCAAAAATCCTAGAATATATATATATATATATTGTTGTATTATTTTGCTGTAATTGGGATTTAGTCAAAATTAATGAACATTATATAATCAAACTGTATCATATTGCTTTATTTTAAATTAATTGCAGCGAGTAATTTCGTTTCTAGCTACATAAAGTAAGGAAATATTTTGAGTGCCAATTATTTATTGAACGGTCCTCGTATAACGCATAAATTTTATTTAAATACATGTTTCGAATTTAAAGGTGAATAAGGCTAAGCTATTTAAGCAAGAAACTTTTATTTTTGTTTAAAATATTATCATATTGTTGATAAAGAAAATACTAAGCTCTGCAGGACATTTGTTTTAAAGTAATTAATGCTAAATTTAATAAGAAATTCGTATAAGTGTGGATTTGATGATGGTATTTTATGTTGAGGGAAAATGTGTTAGAATTGATAAGAATTTAAAAGAGTGCCTTTACTTAGAAATAAATAAAATTGTTGGCAGTTGTTTTGAGCCAGTCGTGGCGGGAGTATGTTTTTTGAAAGCCATGCAGGTGCACGTCGCTGAGTGTACACACGCAAAATCAAATGTATTATTTTATTTATGGTTAGAAATGAATGCAAAAGTGTTAATTATGATTTAAAAGTATGTAAGAAGATTATTGTATTAAAAATAGTTGATTAAAAAGGAAAATTATAAGTTAAGATAGCAAGAAGGGTATTCAGTGTATTGTTTAAACGAAAGTGTTTTGAAGAAAGATAAAGTGCGGAGTTGTTTTTTTTGTTAAAAGGAAAAGGTTCCGGGGATATTTTTTTTAATATAATCAAAAACTGATTATGTTGGACATCAACAGTTTCTTTATTTTTTTATGCTCAAGTTAAGAAAAATCACACTGGTTTTAAAAAATTTATTGTTTGAAAATTGTAAAAAAGGTCATTTACAAATGTGTGTAAAATAAATGTTAATTTGGTTCTAACAATAGTGCGTTATTTACATCAAGAAATATAAGAATCCTCAGAAGTAATTATTGTTCCTACCTGAAACAAAAGAAAAGAATTATTTATAAAATAATAAAAACACAGTTTTATAAAAACAGTTTATCCAAGTACACTTACCATTGGATTATTATTAGCATCTCGACACCCAGGGGAAAGGAGTCAATCATCTACCTGCATCCAACAGCAACCGCTTGGGGGAACGTGACTACATCAGTTCAGCGCTTTTGGTGGCGGTAAGAAATAAATTGTGAACATTTGCAATCAAAATTTGAACATTCTTTTATCCGCAATAAACAGTAACCATAGATAATTATTTTGTTGGAATACTTACTCCATTAAAATTCATGTAAAGGCAAGGCAGATATTTTGTAAAACAAAACTGCACCATATACGAATCTCTTTGTTTCATTTGTTATTTGATCAAAAATTTAGTTCTGAATTTTGAGGTGTTGCAGAGTTGCCTATTTTTGAACCTCGATAATTTTAAAAGACCCTGTGAGTATCAGTCTCGTGCTAAGATAAGCTTAGCTGGCGCCCAACATTGTTTTTTTTCATTATTTCATAATTTTTAGTACACAGGGGATATCAGAGTATTAGTCTTACTTTGTGTAATATTCTGTTTTTTTATTGATAATTATGCTTTTTTCATCATTATTAATCTAATGATAATAGTTGGTTTGATTGTATAATCAAATAATTCAACAATATATATATATATATATATATATATATATATATATATATATATATATATATATATATATATATATATATATATATATATATATATATATATATATATATATATATATATATATATATATATATATATATATATATATATATATATATATATATATATATATATATATATATATATATATATATATATATATATATATATATATATATATATATATATATATATATATATATATATATATATATATATATATATATATATATATATATATATATATATATATATATATATATATATATATATATATATATATATATATATATATATATATATATATATATATATATATATATATATATATATATATATATATATATATATATATATATATATATATATATATATATATATATATATATATATATATATATATATATATATATATATATATATATATATATATATATATATATATATATATATATATATATATATATATATATATATATATATATATATATATATATATATATATATATATATATATATATATATATATATATATATATATATATATATATATATATATATATATATATATATATATATATATATATATATTTACATCAGTCTAACAAATGGACGTCCGTACATTACGCATTTACCATCAGTTGGACGTCCGTTGTAATTGGACGTCCGTATACCGGACGTCCGATTGTATCACCTGTTCTTTGAATTTTTTTGGGATTACTAAAGCATCCTCTATCGTTTGGTGAAAATTTGTTTTAGACGTTAAATGACCGATTTTTACCGGAGATTGTGTATACCGTAGTTCAAGCGAATTCCACTAGATGCGCTAAATTCGACAAATATATACAGCTAAGTATATTGCAAACGGAAGGATCTACGTGTATAAGACGTCCGTGTCCATCACGAGACCTACATTCTTGCTGGCAACATCGCTTTTGTATATTTCAAGATTACTTTGATATTATTCGTGCATTTGACGTCTCTTTGTCTCGGTAACAGGATACGGCTGACCTGATTGTTAACACATGTTTTGAAATATTTATTTTGCCGTTAAACGTAGTAGGAAATGGTAGAAAGTAATATTGCAATAGAAACGTAAATTTTATCTAAATACAATAAATACCTAAACAACAAATTTAGATTTCATTTTTGTTTTTGGGTTTTCGTATTCAAATATTTTATAGAAGAATAATTATCATAAATCCTGAAGCCAACAGCTTTTCGATTTTCAAGCCATACAGCTTAATTATTTCTTGCATTGGTATTACTTACTTTTTAGTCTGAAGTTTAATTAACAATATGTTGCTAAACGAAAGCAAAAGATTATTATACGCATGTGTATTGTGAATAACTACACGGTTATACACAATATATTAAATATGAAATAATATGAAAACAATGTTTTGCCAGAATTTCAATCAGGGTTTCGTAAACATTATCGTTGTAAAACTAATTTATCAAAAAAAATAATTTTTTTTAGTGATTTAGATAAAAATAAATCCGTGCTTCTTATTCTTTTAGATTTTACAGAAGCGTTTGACGCTATTAACCATAATATAATACTATCGATATTGCGCTTCATTGGTTTTGGTGCATCATCTATATCTTTAATCGGCAACTAAATATATTAAAGATTTTAATAAGATAAAGTCTTAAACAAAGATTACAAATGGTTCACTTATTCAATGAATCGTTGAGTGTAAATCAGTTCGTGTAAACGTTCAAATCAATTACAAGTAAATTAAGGTGTGCCGCAGGGCTCATTTCTAAACCAATTTTATTTAACGTTTATGCAAGTACTAATTTTATTTTTCTAATTATTGTTTATATACAGATGCTACACAACTTGTTCCAACTTTGGACATAGGCCTCTCCATTCTCGTCAATTGTTTATGTTTGTTGCTGCTTCTTTCTAATGTAATCCAGCCGCCTTTTTCAAATCTTTTTATCTTTTTCTGCGTTGCGTTGTGTTCTGTTCCATTTTAATCTTACGATGTTTTATTAGCTCTAGTTAGTGTCCAGGTTTGGCAGCTGTATCTAACGATCGGAAATATAAATACATTGGTTGAACACTACCTTTAAATGTTGTGGCATTTTAAGATTTCTGAAAATCAATTTTAGTTTTCCAAACCATACCCATACCAATCGTGTTTTTCTAATTATTTCCGCTACTTGATATTCTTTATTTGGCTTCAGGATTTTCCCCAGATATACGTATTCATTGACCCACTCGAAGATACAGTCTTTATGCAGAAATTCGATATATAATCCATATCTTTAATTTCTTCAGTGTTTGTCATTATTTTTGTTTTTTGGATGTTCATCGTTAAACCTATCTTCGTAGAGGTTTTTGCTAGATACTTGATCATTGTTTGTAATTCCTTGAGTGTTGTGGTAATTAAAACTTTGTCGTATGTAAATGTAAGGCGAGTTAGTTCTTTATGTTTGTTACAAATCCTGTACAATCTAATGATCTAAATGCACCCTACGTTGCAAGAATAAATAGCTTCGAAGATATTGTGTCCTTCGAATCGCCAAACGTTTTAGTTGGTTACTACTGGTCTTTTGTTCCAATTGTATTTTCTTTTATATAGATGCTATTAGATATTATGAATTAGTTGCCTGTATCGAGAATCTATTCTACAGTTGTTCATGGCTTGTGCTACAGCCCAAAGTTCAACATAGTCGAATGGGAATATAGACAGGTGGTATTCATTTGCTTCTTTATGAGCGTTCTTACCGTAAGAAGAAGATCTAACGTGCTATATTCCTTCGTGTATCAAGCTTGTTCAACTGGTCGATACGAATCCATATTAGGCGTTAATCGGTTAATGATATTTTTATAAAAAAAAAACTTAAGATAGCAAAGAGATAGGCCGATAGTGTTCTCATTCAACTCTGTGTCACTTCTTGTGTAATAAATGTCTAATAAAACCATCTCATTTATTTTTAAAAAGAAAGAAAATGTATTTTTAGATTGCAGAATAAAACTTGCAGCCGAAAAAAACATTTTGAGAGAACAGTTTTACGACAGTCTTATACTAATCTGTATGTATATTTGTTACTTTACCACTAATTATGTAGACAAATTATTTTGTTAGTTATACAATATACTTTTGTTACAAATAATTGCAAGCAGAAAACAAAAATGAAAGTTCATTAGTAACTGATAAGAGACAAATAAATATGTATTACATGCGAGGCAGGCGCGGTAAGACGAGAGATGCGAACGCCTTATGATTATAGACCGGCCGCGGGTCGGTGGGACATCACAATAAATGATGTGTTACTTTTTATTACATATCTTGATTAATATTTATTTAAAATTCATAAATCAAAGACCATCGTAATTGCAAAAAAACGTGGTTACAATTTCACAAGAATACATGTTTTGTTAAATGCTACAGATATTAAATGCCCGAGATAAAACGGTGTAAAGCAAAAACTACTCGAGTTTAATTAGGTTTGTGCAGTGCTTGAAACGAGAAATCTGCATAAATGTAAATCCTTCTCAATTTTCACTTATGCGATTTACGTGCATTTTCAAACGGAAGCTCTTATTAAGACTTTAAAATCAATAAGAATCTCTACAAAAATATACACAATTTTGTATTACAGAGGTAGCTTATATCTTCTATTTTCTAACTACGTACTTAACTCGAAATTTTTAAATAGTGCCCTTTTGCACCATAGGGTTTTTTGACAAGTTGCAGTTTTATAATCTACAGAACCAAAGCTACAATTCTATTTATTTTATACATTTTTACCTCGAAGTCCTACAAAATGTGTTTTTTGTAAGTTTCGGGGCTCCGAGCACTCTACTAACTAGTATGTCCCCATCTCTTATCTAAATATTAACTTCTTTGTTTCATCACTTATCCTGTCTTCACTAGATTTAGTTTTTCACGCTACTTTTGTTCCTGCATTTAAAAGCTTTTTTCGGTCTGTTGTTGGTTATTTCGTTTATGTCGTTTCTAGTTTTTCTTGCTGGCAACACTCTTCTAGACTTTCTACTGTATACTTTCTAAACTGTCTTTCCTTTCTATTTTTTTTATCAAATCAAGCCTTAGCACGTAAACTTCGATATACACTACCTGAGATGAAGTAGTCTATTTCATTTTGGGTCGTTCCATCAAGAGAGATCCACATCTATTTTCGACTAGCTTTTATTTGAAGCTAGAATATTTCGGATTCGCCAAAATTTCATACTAATTTGCCATTAAAGTCACCTAAGGTGATGGCTGGTTTTATCTTTTCTTCGTCTAAAGCTTTCGTTAGTTAGAAGACTTCAAGTTTTTCTTCTGCGTGTGCAGATGTTAGCGCATAAACCTAAATCATCTTTAATCTGACCTTATATAACAACTTATTCAACTACGATATAAGCGACTCTGCCGGATATGGTTTCAGACTTGACCACTTGAAATGCAAGTTCTTTCTTTATTGGAAATCTTACGCTTCCATATGCTTCGTTTCCCTCTGCCTTGTAGTAGAATGTGATTCCTAAATTTAGTTCTATACATTGTTCTCCTCTTCTTTAGTTAGTTAGTTTTAAAATTAGGTACTCTGTTTTTCTCTTACGTAAAATTTTATAACTTTAACTAAAATTGACGGTATTATTAAAAAGAAAATAAATACACTGTTTACAATAATTCTTTTTGTAAAAGTTAAAATTTAAATTGTTATAAATAACACAAATTCAATTTGCTAATTTAACCATTTCACAAAGAAAAATTGAATTGGAAGTTAGTAATTAAAATTGACGATATTATTTGTAAATTAGATGCACCGTTTAAAATATTATAAGTATCGTTTTGTCAACGAGAATTAAAATAGTTGAATACAACAAATTCGATTTTCTTATTTAATCACTTTGGGAATATATTTTACCTAAAAAGCTAATCATTTGTTTCTATCTTTGCTTACAAGTAAATCTTATGTTTGCGACCACTATTAAAGATTTAAAAACTGAAAGCCATAATTAGTAGTTTAAAAAATCATTTAGACTGACTCATTAAGACAGAAAGATGGAAAGTGGGCAACAAACAACGAACAAAAGGCAAATATTTTTGCGATTCATTTAGTAAAAACTATTTCAGCCACATAAAGAACAAAATGTACCTAATTTAAATGAGCCAATCCAACAAGATGAGATCAGACTTGCTTCACCTAAGGAAATAATGGCTAAAATCAAAGCTGACTTATCTAATAAATGCTGCCTGCCTTCATATTATTTAAAGTACGTGCCTAGATTGTGGAAAGTTGCGGAGGTCATCATGATTCCCAAACCTGGGAAACCATCTAACGAAGTTTTATCTTACAGACCTATATCTCTACTTTCTGTAATATCGAGATAAATTACTGTTAAAAAGATTAAAGCCTATCATTGAAGAGAAAGATTTAATTCCGCCTCATCAATCTATAATAATAATAATAATATAATAATTACTACAACCCATAACCTTAACCAAGGCCCCAGAAGCTATAAGCTTGTGCGGGAGGGAGGGGGCGATTATTATTATTATGTAGACCCAATGTGCGGCTGCAGCCGACTTATAGATGGAACAGCGCAAATCCCACATTTGTGTTACAGCTAAGGGAAACTGCAGAAAACCTTAACCAGATCTGCCAGCGCCGGGAGTCGAACCCGGGCCGCTTGGGTGAAAGTCCGGCACGCCAGACATTACACTACCAAGGCTGTAATCTATCGGGAATCTATACTACATTTATTCATGGTTTGTTCCTCAGCCCAAACTTCAACACAGTCGAATGCCTTTCCATAGTTGACCAAGTCAGAGGATATAGACAGGTGGTATTCATTTGCTTCTTTATGAGTGAGCTTTTCGTAAGGAGACGATTTGACGTGCTATATTCTTCCTGAACCCAACTTGTTCGTCTGGTTGATACGAATCCATTTTAGGTGTTAATCGGTTATTGATATTTTTTATAAAAAACTTTAAGATTTAAGATAAGATAGCAAAGAAATACTCCGATAGTTTTTTAATTCGTCCCTATTTTCCTTCTTGTGTAACAAAATGCTTATACCTTCATGTCGATCTAAACCTGCAAGTAGTTGTAATACAATTTGTTTGAATGGTTCCCTACTGCGAATTACACATAAAGACACCAGTAAAAGGTCTACCACTCAAATATGTATATTTTTCCTCGTCGCCTCGCAAGGAACACAGGCACATGTTTTGGCTTGTACGAATGTACCCATATTTCATATGTTACAAAGATCCTTTACATAAAATTTCTTTCTTACTAGATGTGAATCATATTTTGTAGAATTCATATGACGGCCATTGTTAAAATACAGTTAAATATCTTTTTCTAGAACTGTCAAAAAATTGTATTTCATATATCATAGCAACAAGCTAGGAAAAATGGCTATTTGGTGGGTTTTTTGATCGAGACGGAGCCCAGATTAGAAACATCTCGTGAATGTAAATAGTTATTTGTGTATTTTATTTCAAGAATGAAAGTCTTTTCGAAAATCTCATTCGAGACCACCAAAGTCCTTTCGATCACGAATTACGCACAACGTTTTTTCTGTAGCGTTATTAAAATAACCGAAAAGGTAATAAAGAATAACACAAGGAAATTCCTATTTTAGCGCAAAGTCGACAATTTGGTTGTTGCTACGGAAACGATATTGCTCAAATATGCATAAATCGCATGAATGCACGAAATATTTTTCGCTCTGAAGCGAGAAATATTTCGTGCACGTTGTCAAGTAAACAAAACCAATGTGGCATTTTGCATACGGATATTAATGACAATCCAACTAGAAAATTTTTAACCAATCAAATTACAGAATTTTTCAAATTGGGACCAATGAAATTAGTTTTATAGTGAAAAAACCACTAGTGGTTTTTTCAACAGTAAAAACACAAGAGCTTTTTTTTATCGGATAAATTTCTTTTTGTAACGAAATAATTTTGCAAATCAGTAATTTTACGAGAAAAACTGACATGGCAAAATCGCGAGACCGAAGGCGATTTTGCCAAATGTCAGTTTTTCGAGCAAAATTACTGATGGAAAAATTTTGAGTTAAAAAGAAATTTATTCTTAAAAGAAAAGCTCGAGTATTTTTTGGCAAGATAAATTAACGACTGAATATATGAATGAACAACAACAATAATTATTTTTATTGATACAATTAAATTATTTGAATGAACAGTTATTAAATACACAATTGTTATAAATAATTATAACTGACAGGGCAGACATTAAAGTGACGTAAGCGTACTAGATGTAGTCTGGTTATGAGGAACAGGCGTTTTTATCGGTGATAAAAAAGGATGCACCTTTTTTATCGCTGTCAAAATGACAAAACTGTCATCATTAAATGACACATTTTATATAGGAGTTAATTTATCACTAAGAAAAAACCACTTGTCAAAATGAAATGTCAAATTCAATTAAATTAATATTAACTACACACGCTAAATAAAAATTTGCTCGGTGGATCGTCAAGCCGAATACAGCTCGTGGTCTAATTTTTTCTTGCAAAATTTATCGTTTAAGACATTCGTAGCTTTTGCTTTTGGAAAATTACACTCGTCTTCTGCGTGGACTCGTGTAGTTTTCGTTGCAAAGCTACTCATATCTGAAACGACAAATGTTGTCGGAAAAAATTAGACCACTTGTGATACTATATATGAAAAAATGTCATCATTTCTTGACAGCTGTAGAAAAAAAATATTTTTTCCTAGCGAGTTAACGCAAACTAAGCGTACCCACTCGATGTTCAATACAATTCATGAATCTAAAGACTTGGTTTAAGGTTTAAAAACCATTTTTTATCAAAATTAGAAAAAAATTTTGTAGGATACGGATTAGGAAATGCGATTTTGTATAACTCTTGTGTTTTAAATTTACGATTTTCATAATAACCGTAATTATCTTTCGACCAATAGAAAGCGAGATATACGCGAAAAAAAATCAATTTTCATGACTTTGATCTTGAATTACTTTCGAACCGAACATGATATCGATGGCGACTTTTTGCATGTTACTTATAACGTCCATATAACGGCTGTTGTGTGCAAAAATTCAGCTTAGTGCAAATTCTTCAGAAGTAAAATGCTAATGTTACTAGTCGAATTAGAAATTCTATTCCTGCGCGTTATGTACATTTTTTAGTGCATCAAATTATTTCGTAAATGAAAGAAATAGCGAGTCTCACTTTTCATTCTTGTGTTCCCTGGTTACTGAGTTTAAAAAATGATTTATTTGAGCAACAACCTTAGTTTAGTCTTTTAAAAATAGTTCTGTCGTTAGCATATTTTAACTTACTGGGGTTAGTAACTTATTACTAACAGTATGTGATATCTAAAGTGAACCCTCAAAAAATAGTACTATTAATGTACTGATTTTGTTATTAGCTCTGATTATTAGATTATTATTATTATTAGCTTTCTAGTTAGCAGTTCTATTATCAACTCTAAAATGTAAGTTATTTTAAAATTCTAAAAGTTCGCTTGAAGAAATAAAGTTCACCATCAAAGTTACAAACTAATTTAACATTATTTTTTACATATTTTACAGCTGTACTGTCCAAAAAGCATTGTACGCCCACAAAAAAAAGAGTTCAATAAAGAAATAGTGGTTAATAAGTTTTAGATATAGTGCAAATCTTTTAGTTTTGTTATACAGATTTAAATATTTATTATATAATATTATACTATGCGTTTAATATAATTTATGCTTTTTGAATAAAATTATTCTGAATATTATTTCTATTAGCTTGTTATCTCCGCATTCGAAAAAACATTAAAGCTTTAAAGGAACCAACTTGTACTAATAATAATGTATGAAAGGCAATAAATACACGCCAGAAAGGTTGTAAAACGATTTCGGGAGTTTGTATTTGTTCTTACTTCTAAACAGAAATATCTTAGGAATGAAACTGAAACTTAGAAATCACTATAGGGAATGCTTTTAATTCTACCCGCATTATCTTGTTGGAGTATTATAAAGAACTATATAAACTATGAAAATATTGATGGCATTTGACTTTTGACTTCTTATTAAAGTACCCAAATAACAGAAAATTTTGAATTAGAGAATTTCAAAAACATAACATTACAATTACATTGTGTTCTTGTATTCTTGTGTGTTGTTTTTAAAATGCTAAAGTAAAAATATTTTTTAAGTTCTCTAACTAATTTAAATTTCAGGTAAGTTAATATTTCTTTCATAATAATGTATCAATCAAAAAATTTACACTTTTATTTTATAATATAAATATACATATTTTACAAACCAATTAAATAATTATTTAGAATCAAGACTTTTTCAGGGATAACCTGATATATAATAACATAAGAAAGAAATTCTAAAGATTCTTCCCTACTTCCATAACAATAATACGAACACCAGATTTTTAAAGCGTCGTAAATATGTCTAACAATTCGTTTCGCCTTAAAAAGAATAAGACAACATACAGTACAACAGTGTAAGAAAGAGCCAGATGTTTCTTTTACACCGACAACGTTGCAGGACGTCAAAATACCGAATTCCACATTAGTGTATATCTCTGGGACGTCATTTTGTCGGAAATATTTATATGGATATACACTGGACGTTATAAGACTGTATTATGTGCGGACGTCGAAAGACGGTGTATATTGACTTCTTTATTTTTGATTTTATTAAAAATCTAACTAGCACACGTAACACTACTATGTAAAATAGTGTATATACACGAACTAAATCTTCTCTAGCGTTATTAGTTGTGGTGGACGTCCAATTACTTAGATATGAAAGGACGTCCATTTGTTAGGCAGATGTAAATATATATATATATATATATATATATATATATATATATATATATATATATATATATATATATATATATATATATATATATATATATATATATATATATATATATATATATATAATTTATATGCGATGAATTGGCATAAACAGAATAATTTTGATTTCTTTTCCCACCTCGGCTAGCAAAATAAAAATATATATAATGAATTTGGCTAATTAAAAATAAAATATTGTTTTTATATTCAAAAATACATTCAAATAATGAATAATTGCTGTTAGCTTGTAAATAGTTGATTTATAAATAAATTAAATTAAAAAAAACTGTGTACTTTGGAAATGCTTCTCAACTTCCCTCTTTTATAAATTCTTATATGATTCAAAAAAATACCTTTTAATAGATTTAATAATGCAATGGTTATATAAAATTAATGTTACGTTAGTTCTTGACTAACTCAAGTTTACGTAAGAGAGTTGGGCGCCAGTTAAATAACTTAAATTAACAGAATTAAATTTAATAAAGACTCATCTCAGGGTGAATGTGGATTCCTGTAGGTTTTAAAAATATACAAATTGAAATTGAAATCACTTTTTAAAATTGAAATCTAAATTAAGTTTAACTATTATTAAATTGTTCAATCCACTTAATTGCACTTCACAAATTGTCTTTTCTTTCACAAGATACCAATACAGAAGGAATATTTCCTACCTTTTATATAGCGATGGTTCTTCCTTTCTGTTATATCCTTTCCCAAATCCAACTGGCAGAGCAGGTCACTTTATGTTGTCCCAGTGCCCATTTCCAATTCCGGTTGACTTCCTTCCTTTTGCATAACACCATCCACACTCTTGGTTTTGGTAACTCACTTTTGTTTTATTTTAATAACGGGTACAATATCCCTTTTTCGAAGAACTTGTATTTGCTTTTTTTGTGTTTAATTAAATAAAACACCTATTGATGGTTTTAATCGAAGATTTATTATCTTGCTTACTTAGCAAGTAAATTAACTTTAAAAGGTTCTTTATAAACGTATACACTTCTACAATTTATAACCTTTTTAATACTTTTGCCGTATTCAATTAACTTAACTATTTACATTGTACTGTATTTCTTACACGACTTTACTGCGTCGTTGTTTACCATGAAGTGTCTATTTACATTTTATTATTGTCTTTAACACGACTTTACTGCGTCGCTTTATTTTACTGACTCTCTTAAAATTATTATTTTCTAAGCTTAAATACTATTTCCTATTTACATAATTTGACGTCACCTTATGATCTAATACAATGACTACACTATTTACAACATATAATACATAATAGCAGATTATTACTCTTTATAAAAGTGACACATCTATTACAGATTAATTACACAGTACTTTTACGCAATAATAACGAACTATTTACAAAAACAAAACCTTAAAGAATCACATAACCCGTCGATATACTCATTTGAAATTATACATAATTGAAATACATCACAACAATAACTTGCGCACAACTGGATGTTACGTATACTTAAGTAATCGGTGAGTAAGCTGTTTGATAATAAATAGAAACATGTATTATTTAACCTTATTAAAAAGTATACACATTGATTTTAAAATCAATGACACTCCATTAAATAACTTAAATTTATTTTTACCAGGAAATATTTCAAAAGTGTTAGTTTTCAACGAAGATTTTAGAATTTTCCAAAATTTTCCAAAATTTCCAAAATTTTGACACTAAAATCCACAGCAATATATATATATATATATATATATATATATATATATATATATATATATATATATATATATATATATATATATCTTCTACCCAATTGAGCGTCCTCCTATGTAAAAATCCAATACCAGTGAGCGTCCATGGTCATTGAGCGTCCGATAGACGGACGCTCACTGTCAATCCCTGAAAATGTCACAATGTGATCAGTTGGTTGCATACATGCTTTTGCAATAAAAATCTCGTGGACGTTGGGTGACACATTCGTGTGATAGATGTTTATAATTAGTTCAGGCTTCTGCCGCATATAAGCGCGGTGAGCGTCGAAGTGTATATGATATACACAAATAATACCTGCAGCGTTCAACTGAGCTTCCACCTTTAGCTCCTCCCCCGTTAGCTGCTCTTCTTAATTCATATTCATTTCTATGCATTAACGAGCGTCCGTGAGCTATTTATAGAAACAGCAGCTGTTACAGGAGAGAGTGAAGTCGATCGATAAAATTCTTCAAATAAAGCCGGTTTGGTTTACCGTGATTTTATAGAGACAGCGCGGCCGTATATATTTTATTTTATTCAACATACAGGAAAGCCACATTTAAGTACAAAATATGATTTAAATACATTATGAAGATATATCCTGACTTGTTTGAGTTTATTATGTATTATAATTATGATACGATAACATTTTAATATGTATAATTTGAAAGAAGAAAAGAATATTTTATTATAAACACATTGTTATCTATATTTGCTTATATTTTAATTCATATCAAACAATGAGAATCATCCTAAAGTTAATTGTTGAATAGAAGATTTAAATCTATTTAATAAAACCCCAATAAATTTAAGACCAAATCTACTATTATCATTACTAAGTCACGTACTTCTAGGTAGAAAGAAATTATAATCGTAGTTGAAAGGATTAAAGGGTATATTGAAAATACCATAGTTTCTAGTTGATATAACTGGAATTCTAAAGGTAGTTTTTTGAGGAACTTTTAGATAATCTACCTCATCATTTATATTCAAAGCAGAAAAATTAAATTAGCTTTCGATCTTGATTTCGTGAAGGTCGCACAGTCCCTGTCTTTTCGATTAGAACCACCCTTCATAAAGGAGTAATTCTTTTTTACTGGTAGAAAATGGCTGTCCGATGGATTTTGATAAAACCCACATTCATGTAGAGCTGGTGATGTGGCGTAACAGTTCATTTATGCATTTCATTCTAAGTCTCTAAGTTCATTTTAAGTCTTTCCCCAACTTTCCTGAGTGGGTTCGGACGAAACCAATTTAGAGTGGAACTAGAGTTTGATAAAATTTTGATTAATTTTAAGATCTTGTGATGGACTAAGCTTCTAGCTAGCATTTGATCGACGTTTGTAAAACTTAGACTGCGCTAAAATCTTAGACTACTTAGTTACACCACGTTTTATTCAAGTCTACCAACCTACGCGCCCAGAATCCAACCCTACTCAGAGTGTAGAAATAACGCATAAATGAACTTGGAAGGATTTTTCCTCTACAGAACAATTGTACCGAGTTTCAACGAAGTCTATAATAACTATTTTCCATCCATAAAATGTCTCCTCCGTGATTCAGTAGTCCCGATGTAATAGCCAGGGACTGCAATATTTAAGATTTGCACAATTTCAATAGATTAATAATATCCATACGGTAATCGTATTTAAAAGCCACACATCGTAAAAAATTATTTTGCACTCGCTCTGGTGGTTTGGGTAATTTGGAGACCATACTGGAGAACCACATTGCAAAAACAGATCTTACCAATGCTATGTATACAATTCTTCGGATTGAACTTTCCTTAATGATTCTATCTTGCTCTTACACACATCTTGATCTCCTGATGTGATCGCCAAAGAGCAGAAACGTTGAATTGGCCTCAAGAATTCTATATACGCGGTATTCATAAGAGCTACACGAACATTTCTATCTTTTCCAGGGACAACCTTTACAATCCTCGCTATTGGATTCCAATTCTATCACTTTAAATTGCACTTCCAACTAGAACAATAATTCGAGAATAACATTCTTGAATCTTTCTTCGGTTTACGCTCAACTAATGGACTCAAATACTCACTACAAAAGTTTCGTCACAAATCCTCCTTGACTCTTTGGTAATAGGCAAATTTCCTCTCAGCACTGTTAGAATCTAAATAATCCAACCCTGGGCTTCCCTGCTGCCGTAGATCTCGCAAGAACATGGCTGGGGTGAGAGGAACCAAATCTTCAGTTTTCAGAAATGAATGACAATGGTCTCGAATTGATAACTGATTCACAATCATATAAAATCGCTATTAGTTCTTCATAATTTAATAAAGTTCTTCATAATTTTTACCAAACACTCGTCGCAACAGTTGTTTCAGAGTTCTCATAAGACGCTCTCACCAACCACCTTCCACCAAGCAGGAGTCGGAGGAATAAACCTCCATTGAATTTATTGGACAGCTGACACGGATTCCACGACTTTCCAATCCACAGATTTAAACAAATGTGTCCATTCCAACAAAGTTTATTGCGTTTTCACTACTACAACGGTCTTCCCCTTCTTGTTACGAAGCTTAAAACTCTGCAAGATGGAATCAGTAGACAACAAACTTATTAATTCCAAATGACTGCTACAAGTCTTTTTGTATCAAATCTTCTGCGCTTCTCACATTTGGAAATAATGGCACGAATTGACTTCCTTCCCCTCAGAATCCTATATCTTTCACATAAACGAGAAAGTAGCAACTGTGTTTCTCCATAACACTGCTTCAAATGTTCCTCCCTCACAAGGGCCAGTAACACTGGATGACTGGTTGGCAATAAAATAGGAATCCAAAAATCCACCGTGTCTTTTCTTCGTTCAGTTTTTGTTTTGACTCTTATAAGTCCCGAATTATCCCTTAAAACACTTAGTTCAGGTATCTCATTTATGTTTACTGCAAAACATTGCTTCTGAGCTACTAGTATTACACGCCTCTCTGTTTCATCCAAATCACTGGCATTTACCATGCCAGTTTTACGATTATCTTCTCCATTGCGGGAATTGTTCAAAAATCTTAGCATCCAACCCACCATTTTGACAATACCTGAACATTTCGAAAAATAATTTCTTCTGTTGTGACAGCCAATAATTGCAATCGTGGGATTGGCAACCTTTTCAAAGGTGCAATTCTTGTCGTTGCTTGTAGGAACTTCAATTCCACTTGATAATTGAGTTCGCATCTCACGAAGACAACGGACTAATATGCAAAACCACTACCATCGCAAAACGTATGTAGCTTCCACCCATCCTTGGGAAATGCATAAGATGACAAACATCGAGGGATTCTGATTGACGGCGGCAGTTTCAATTCGCTCATCCAATTTTGTAAACTTTGTTCCCAACTCTTGAGGTAATACTTCAATCCAACTAGTTTTCATTCCCCAACTAGATTGAAGTAGAATATCTTCATACGCAAAACAGTGACATGTGAAACCAATGGGGTCAAAAACCTTGAACTACAGATAATATGTTTCTTCGGGTAGGAATAGGAAATGGTTCTTAAATGTCCTTGACATGACACAACAAAACATCCTCCTGCTTATCCTAAAGCAAACCAAATACTTGAGAAATGTTGCATCCACTCTGAAAAGTGGATTCCCACAACCTTAGATCCAATTTGGTGGTGGACAGTAACTCAGTCACATCTTTGATGAAACTAATCAAATCACCTTCCGAGTCAACTGAAGTGACACAATTATCCACGTAGAAGGATTTTGATAATTTCTCTCCAGTTAATTTTAATTCTGGCAGTGCATTTTTAACATGAAGCTCAATCACTGCTCCCAACAGGAAAGGATTACAATTCATGCGGACCACCACACAACGATGACAAAAAATTCTTACCTGTCGGCCTTTCTTGTTCCTTCACCAGAGAAATTTCAAAAAAATCACGCTTTCCTTTAGCGCAATTTGAAGAAAAGCTCTTCCGAATATCTAAGATAATGCCAATTTTTTTCCCTAAATCTCAACAACATGGATGGGACGAGTTTAATCAAATTCGGTCCTTTTTCCAGACAATCGTACAAGGACGGCAATTTTTTCTGCCTCACTGAGCCGTCGAAAACAGGTCTAACTTTTGTCGTGACACAAAAAGGCTTGAAGACAGAGCGATGAGACAAGTACCAGCCAATGTCATTGAACTTATTATTTGGCACTTCTTCAACTACTCCTTCTTCTATCCACCCATGAACACGTTATTATAATTCTTAAAATTCCCAAAATCATCCAATTTCTTTCTTGTAGAAATAAATCACTTTTCTGTCATTAATTTGGTTTCTTTTAATTCTGGATGACGATCTATCCAAGACACACTCACTCCATATGAACCATAAGAATTAATAAAGACAGTATCCTGGAAATGTTTTTTGGCAACAACTTTCAAAACCAGTTTAGAGTTCGTCTTTCCAGTATCTCTAATTACAATTGTTTTGAATGTCCAAAGATTTGTAACTGACAATTCTTGGATCAACAGCAACGACACAATCAAGGATGAGCTAGATTGGCAATGTTCAAAAGACACTCTTCCCATGAGAGTGCAGCCCAACTTATTCTCAATGGCAAAAAGTACACTTTTCAACTGATGAGCTCGCCCTGTCCACAAACTGCCAGCAACATCTGATTCAATTAGAATTTCAATTTGCGTACATACGTTCCCGACGTCAGAAATCCAAATCTTCTTGTTATTCAATTTTCTAAACCAGGTTCCTCCTTTCGCATGAGGAACTTCTCCACAAATGACCTCCATAAATGACATTTCTAACAAATTTTCCATTTACAGTACTCAGAATTACATCAAATCTCATGTGCTGTTTCTCGGACTGAACCCCACCAAAGAGCATATGAACAATTGACTCTGAGGATACAACCGGAAGCTTCATTTCTTCAGCAGCACTTCTCAAAATATAAGACCTTTGAGATCCTATGTCAACGATTGCTCTTGCCTTCCGTTCACATCCTACTCCGTTCACGGTCATCACTAACGTCTGAAGAAAGACATCACCAGAACAAGATTGATAAGACATGGCCGAACTTCTTGACTCCCGAACTCTATCTTGACTGACTGGACCATGGGTGGCAGAATTTTTGTGAGCTGGTAGATCGGAACGCATGACTTTAAAATGCTTTTTTCTATACAGGGAGTTAGGCAGAACGATATCAAAAAAAACTGGGGGGGGGGTAAATAGGATTATTTGGAACCCATTTAGGGTAAATCACCCTATACAAAGGCGTTTGGTTTTCACACAACAAATTTAAAATTTGTTTCAACCGTTTTTGAGACTTAGTTATAAGTCGGCTTATAACTTTTTATGTGTCTGTTATTTGAATGATTTTTTTTATTTTTAGATTAACGATGTCTACAAGATAATAATACAAAAATTTTTAACTGATTAATTAAAAAACAAAAAATATATTAAGCCATTAGTCCAGAATTGCGGCATTTTTTCAAAAATACCTAATAAAATTAATAATGAAAAGCCAAGCACCTTTGTATAGGGTGATTTACCTTAAATGGGTTCCAAATTATCCTATTTACCCCCCAGTTTTTTTTTGACATCGTTCTACCTAACATCCTGTATACAAGACACACGACCTTTGATTTACATAATTTGAATTGATGACCGACTCTAAGACAAGAAATACAACATTTCTTACTTAACAAACCTTTCTTTTTTTCACTCGGATCCATTTTCTGAGTTTGAAAGTAATTATTGATGGGATTTCGCACAAAAACATATACAATTTTTTTAACCCCACCGTCGTCACCCGAGAAAAGTCCAGCAGCTATTGGAATACTAACACTGACACTCCTTATTTCCTCCCTCCACTACAATTTACTCCATTGCCAAATCCATTACGAGCCAAAGAAATCTTTTCTCACCTCATATCTCAAAAATTCCATCAATTGATTGAGTCGATTCTTTTGACTGACCACTTCATCCTCTCCCAGTTTTGAATTTCTCATTCTATTTCAGGTTCTGAGCAATTCTTCAGGTAAGGTAATTCCACAAGTGGGAACAATATGGCATTATCATAATTATCTTATTCTTATTATCATAATATTCTTCAATTACCAATTTTTCGTTCGTTCGTCATCAAGATCGCGTAACTCCTTGACCAATCTTCCCAGTTTCATCAAGGAAGCGTTTATGGTATCTTGTTCCATGGCTTTAACACCATCGACATTCAACATAAAATTTACTGTCGGTGTACATGCGGTAGGTCTGGGACTCTCTTCTACCGACGTCTGTCCATTTTCATTTTTCCCAAAATATTTAATCAACATCAATCCAAAATCCTAAAACAATCACGTCGAGGTCCCCAGGATGTCGGGCGCACGTAGATTTTAACCGATTCTCTTTCCCTGTCATGTAGTATTTGTGAAACTTTGGCGGTTACAAATGGCGTAGAGGCGAAAAAGGGTAAAAAAGTGTGATAGAGTGAGAAAATGTAAAAGACAGTGATAGGAAAAGATAGAGAGTGTTGAATGGTGGGATAGTAAGTTACATCGTGAGAAAGAGTAGGGGAGGGTAGAGACTCTGATAGTTTGATAGTGAGTAGAAAAGATGGAAAACGGTTCAAGAGAGCGGAAAGAGTGGATGAAGGAGAATGAGGTGAGTGAGGATAAGGTGGAAAGAGATGAAAGAAGGTGTAAAGAGATTGGAGTAGATGAATAAGGCTGATAAACCGTGCAAAATGGTAAAAAGGAGTAAGAGAATGTGAACGAGCGGGACAGGGACAAGGACGGGAAAGAGTCCTTTAATTATAGTTTTCCTTGTAGTCGCATTAACAGTTCTTTTGTATGTCTATTACTGCTTTATCTGCGAATATATTCTACAGGTAAGCAAACCTGCTTATTTGTACTTGCAGTTACAGGTAGTGCTATTATTACTGAGGTATCGATGCAGCTCAGGTACCGACTTGTAGTTCACTTGCGAGTGATAAACCAGCAGGAACAACTTGTAAAGCAGGTATCTGCGCATTTCTCTCGTACGAACTTATGCAAAAGTTGAGAACAACAGAGATAACGCTTGGAGAAACACATGTAAGGCAACATCATCACATATATTTATGCTACTTCTTCTGTAACTGATAAAAGACATGTTCAAATCAATTTTAAGACTTTGATTTATTGTTTCTAGCCAAACTCTGGGTACTTTTAATGAATGAACAGATTGAGCTCAGTAATTCTCCGGTACTAGAAGTGTTAGATATTTAATATATATTTTTTATCTAGTTATCTATTTTTTGCATTTACCTTAGCGACGTGTTTGTTTATATTTACATTACCTTTGATAATGACAGCTCAGCTGTCGAAACATATGTCAGAGAGATTATATAAATTTGTGAAACTTTTAACTAAATAATCAGTTTTATTTGTTTCGCAATTTTAAGAAAGTTCTTATAATAAACATTTCCTTAAAAAAGTACGTAAAATAAAAGTTGTATTCTTATAATAACATTTAGATGTTTTGCATCTTCATCGAAGCTAAAACATAACAATTTGTAAAATATAAAAATCAGCTTATTGACAGTTTTTTTCTATATCCAAACAAAACAAGACTAAATCTAATAACAATCTAACATTTAAATGTACTGTTGCTAATCATAGAGCTAACCTACTACTATTATGTTATTAAAGCCGAGTTCAGCAGAATCAATACTCAGATTAATGATTGATCTGATTACTCAAGTAATTGGAGAGAGGAAGACAATTGTTTTAATAATAGTTGCTAAGGCTGGTTACTCGAGCGATCAAATACCTTCGATGCAATTACCAAACTTAGCTTTAATTTATTTTTACCCTTTTGAAATGTGTTAATTGTAATCATTAACAATGCATATTATAATTTTCCCCTTTTGCAATATATAAACGTAATATATTTATTTATTTAGGAATGGGTGGCATTATCTGAAACATCATAATAAAACTAACAGCCAGCTGACTGTCTATTTAAAATTCGCTACTGTTTGTATTTACAAAATATATAGAATGCATGAATACACTTCTCAAGTGCAAATTCGCGTTCTTGGGAAACCCGTCTTATGACGTCATGCTTCGACGCCACCACATGCTTCCGAACCAATCAAATAAGAGAATCTAAAAATAGATGTCTAAAAATAGACGGACGCTCAATGAAACACTAAGTAGTTCATGACGCTCAGTAATCGCTTAAAATGATTTACTACTTACACACGGTGTATAAGTGTGGACGCTCAGCTACAAACTTTCTATACTGACGCTCAATGGTACGACAGATAAATATATA
This sequence comes from Agrypnus murinus, assembly GCA_929113105.1. NCBI lineage: Eukaryota > Metazoa > Arthropoda > Insecta > Coleoptera > Elateridae > Agrypnus > Agrypnus murinus. The sequence continues at coordinate 67,194,422 of OV816029.1, read as the reverse complement.
TATATATATATATATATATATATATATATATATATATATATATATATATATATATATATATATATGTATATATTGCTGTGGATGGTAGTTTCAAAATTTTGGAAAATTTTGAAAATTTTGTGAAAATCTAAAATCTTTGCTAAAAACTAACACTTTTGAAATATTTTTATCAACTTTTCCAGTTAAAAATAAATTTAAGTTATTTAATGGTGTGTCATTGATTATACAATATGTATATACTTTTTAATATGGTTAAATAATACATATTTCTTTATTTATTATCAAATAGCTTACTCACTGATTACTTAAGTATACGTAACATCCAGTTGTTCGCAAGTTTGTTATGATGTAATTCAATTATGTATAATTCCAAATGTGTATATCGACGGGTTATGTGATTCTTTAAGGTTTTTTGTTTATGTAAATAGATCGTTGTTATTGCGTAAAAGTATTGTGTAATTAATCTGTAATAGATGTGTCACTTTTATAAAGAATATTAATCTGCTATTATGTATTATATGAGTGTATAGTTTGTATTAGTTTCGTAAGGTGACGTCAGATTGTGTAACATAATTATGTAAATAGTCAATAGTATATAAGCTTAGAAAATAATAATTTTAAGGACTTCACTAAATAAAGCGACGAAGTAAAGTCGTATTAAAGACTATAGTAAAATGTAAATAGACTTACTGATAGAAAGCGATGGAGTAAAGTCGTGTAAGATAAAATAAGACTTACCAATATAAAGCGACAGAGTAAAGTCGTGGTTGATAATATTATAAAATTGTAAATAGTTTAGTCTTAATATAGACAAGTTAAGTAGTTGGTGATTTGAATACGGCGAAAGTGTAAAAAGTATAAATTATAAAAGTATATATGATTATAAAGAACCACCTTTAAGATAAATTACTTGCTAAAGTTAAGCAAGATAATAAATCTACGTTAAAACCATAAACGGGTGTTTTATTTAATTAAACACAAGAACAACTATAAGTATCCTACGAAAAAAAGAAATTGTACCCGCAATTAAAATACAAAAGTGAGTTACCAAAATCAAGTGTGTGGATGATATATGGAAAATCCATCCAAAAGGAAGACAGTCAACCCTGAATTGGAAACCAGCCCTGGGTCAACATAAAGTGATCTACTCTGCCATTGGGTTGGGAAAGAAGACATCTATAGTTAAAGGAAAGAAGAAATATTATAAAAAGGTAGGAAGTTATTTCCTTTTTGTATTGGCATTTGCTGAAGAAAAGACTATCGTTTGTGAAGTGTAGTAAAGTGATTTGAACAATTTAGTAATAGTAAAAAATTAATTAAGATTTCAATTTTAAAAGTGATTTCAAATTTCAATTTGTATATATTTAATACCACAAGAATCCACATTCACCCTGAGATGAGTCTTTATTAAATTTAATTCTAATATGTTAAGTTATTTAACTGGCGCCCAACTCTCTTACGTAAACTTGAGTTAATCAAGAACTAACGTAACATTAATTTTATATAACCATTGCATTATTAAATCTATTAAAAGGTAATTTCAAATCATATTAGAATTTATAAAAGAGGGAAGTTGAGAAGCATTTCCAAAGTTCACAGTCATTTTAAAAAATCAATTTAATTATAAAGTAATTATCTACGATCGAACGGCAATTATTCACAGTTTCAAAATATATAATAAAATTTTTTTAAATAATTTATTATTTTTAATTAACCAATATTACAGCATTTATTTATGTCGCTGTCAACGCGGGGCATTTGTTAATGTCGGGCAAAATACTATATATTTTTATAAATGCAATATCACTGCATTTATATATGGCGACCGACAACGTGGGACATTTGTGGTAGATATAGCCTTTTGTGGTTTATATAATCTTTTGAAAAATAGTAGATTATAGTAGCTTTTAATAGATTATTTGGCTTTTGAGGTTATTTAGTTTTTGTAGGTTATTTTGCTTATAGCAATAGTTAGCTTATTACGATATATATTAAATTATTAGGCTTATAATAGCATAATTAAAAGGTATAGAAAAGATTTTTAGTGGTTAATGTATGACGTCAGTTAAAAATATATATTCTGCCGCGGAAAGTAATTTAGTATTAAAAAAGAAGTATACAGATAAAGAATTAGTTGTGCCTGAGAAGCAGAAAGGTTTAACCGGTTCAGTAATGGAGGGGAACGGCGAAGAAGGCAAAACAGTAGAACCTACACTTTCACAACTTATGGCATTTATGGTAAAACAATCTACAGAAATGAATGCTAAATTCGATAAACAATCAGAAGAAAGAAAAGAAGACATGAAAGAATTTAGTGCTAAATTAGAGAAACAATCTTTAGAAATGAATACTAAATTAGACAAACAATCTTTAGAAATGAATACTAAATTAGACAAACAATCTTTAGAAATGAAAGAAGAAATGAGAATTCAATCAGAAACAATGAAACAAGAAATTAAAAATGATATAAAGGAAATAAAACAAGAATTAAAAGATGATATTGAGACGATTACAAAAGAAATGAATCGTAAAGTAGAAACATTGAAGATAGACAATGAAAAGAAATTTACAGAATTAGAACAAAAACATGAATCCTTTTCACAAGAAATAACAAAAGTAAAAGGAATTCAAGATACTCATTTAATATATTTTAAAAATAAGATAGGCGAAGTTCAAGGAAATTGTATTCAAAGATCCGAATGTATAGAAGAGGATTTAAAACAAATTACTGTTCAGGTTAATGAATTAAAAAGTATCCATACTGAATCAAGTTTAGGACAACCTTCATTCGCACCTATTTTGTTACCATCTTTGAGTGAACAAAATATTACCAAATTTTATGGGGATAAGAGAATGCATCCCAAGACCTTTATAAAGAATATAAAATCTTATTTGGGTAATGTGAAGATAAGTCTTAAACAATCATATAATTTTGATTACGAATTATCAATTATTCGTGGATTGATGAAAGGAGAAGCAGAAAAATGGTTTTCAATAAATGAAAACAAAATCCTTAATTTTGAAGATTTCGAAAGATTATTTTTGACACAGTATTGGGGTCTATCGGAACAAGAAAAAGTGGTAGAAAACTTAACATTTGGAAGGTTTAACCCTCTTCAAGGGACTACAAGGGAAAATTATGCCTTGAATAAAATGTTTATGATTAACCAATTGGACAATCCGATCGAAGAGGCGGTTGTAATTAAACAATTAGCTAAACATTTTGATAGGCCTATTTTGGAGAAAGTATACACTGATGATGTAAAAGATTTTGAGCGATTTTTACAAATACTAAAAAATTTTGACGTATTAGATAGTCTTAAAAGAGAATCAACGAGGCCTGGTCTGAGAAATGTGAATTTTACACAGTCTAACTCTAGTTTTTCATATAGAAATAGGGATAATTATCGGGGAAATGTTAGAAATCCAGTTAGTGATAATAGATTTGATGAACGGGATGAGTATAGAAAATTTGAGAAACATGATAAAATAGAGCAGGAGCACGGAAGGGATGATAGATACGGTAGGAATAGTAAGGAGGGTAATTGTAGTAAATATAATACGGAGCGTGAGGTATCACGTAACATGCCTAGTCATTTATATAGTCCTACAAAGGAAAAATTTGTAAGTTTTAAGGAAAAGGAATCGCAACACGATGAAGAAAATTTTTAATTGCTTGTACCACTACTCAACACAATCAGGTAGAGCCACAAGAATATTTTCATTTTTCTAAGGGTGGTGGTACAGAATCAAAAGATAAAAAACTAGTTATAAATTCAATAAAATTAGGAAAGATAGATGTAGTAAATAATACCAATAAGGAAATTTTAAAGGAGAAAATAGTGATTGACAAATTAGAATGTAGAAAAAAATCTAAGAAGGAGGCTGTTGTAGTTAAACATATTAATAATATAGAAGTGAAATTAACAAACAAAAAGAAAGTGAAAAATTTAAGGGAATTAGGAAAGGTAGATTATAATAGAAAATGTAACAAAAAGGTTGTTATAGGAAAAAAATGTAGGAATAAGAAAGTAAAGTTGAAATACAAAGAAAAGAAAAACAAACGTAATAAAATCATGATTAGTAATTTAAAAATTGAAAAGAAAAATAAAAAGTTTAATAGAGGAAAGGGGAAAGATATGAGGATTGTAAATAAACCCTGGAAAAGACAAATATTACCAATTAGTAATTTTCATCTAAAGAACTATAAAAGCAGAAGAAAGAAATAAAGATCTTTGTAGGATAATTATTTTGATTAGAATTTACGTAACCATTGTGATAATATACCCAAGCATAATAAAGTAAACTGATTCAGACTTTATATAACCGATTTTGAATATGTAACCGATATGACTAACAGGCTTATGGAATTTTATACTCAATTGGGACTTATGTATTATGTTATTAAAAATGAAGAGGGAAAGTGTATGAATAAATTGAAAATTAAAGTTTAGTTGGAAAATAAAATGTTTATGAAAATAGGGGAAAATGGGGATTAGAAAATGATATTAAAATAAAATTATGAATGAAAGATGAAAATAATGATAGGATATAAAAGTATATTGAACAATGATTGTAGAAAAATTAATGATTATGGAAAGATGAGAAGATAAGAGATTATGAAAGATGAATTTGATTATGATTATTATAAGTGTTTTATTGAAAATGAAATTAAAATAGAATTGTGGTTAAAAGAAGTTGTTAGACGTATTTTAGAAATAAATAATATTGAAAATATTTCTGAACCATGTTAGTAATGAGGAAAATATTAGTAAATTTATTAAGAGTGCATTTATTAATAATGAATTAGGAAATTTAATGAATTATGTCGATATAAGCAAAAGAACTATGAAATAATTAAATGAATATGATGGAGATGAGGATTGATAAGATATAATTATTGTTGTATATATTGTAAATAGTTTAGTCAGCAGGTTTAGAATAGGGCAAGTTTATTGGGATAAAAGATTAAAATACAAAAAGATTTTTGGTGTTTAGAAATATAGAATTATTTTATTTATTTAACTTATTTGTGTTTAAAAGTAAAATTGCATTTTACAATTTTATTTGAAACAGGAGGGGATAAATGCTGTGGATGGTAGTTTCAAAATTTTGGAAAATTTTGAAAATTTTGTGAAAATCTAAAATCTTTGCTAAAAACTAACACTTTTGAAATATTTTTATCAACTTTTCCAGTTAAAAATAAATTTAAGTTATTTAATGGTGTGTCATTGATTATACAATATGTATATACTTTTTAATAAGGTTAAATAATACATATTTCTTTATTTATTATCAAATAGCTTACTCACTGATTACTTAAGTATACGTAACATCCAGTTGTTCGCAAGTTTGTTATGATGTAATTCAATTATGTATAATTCCAAATGTGTATATCGACGGGTTATGTGATTCTTTAAGGTTTTTTGTTTATGTAAATAGATCGTTGTTATTGCGTAAAAGTATTGTGTAATTAATCTGTAATAGATGTGTCACTTTTATAAAGAATATTAATCTGCTATTATGTATTATATGAGTGTACAGTTTGTATTAGTTTCGTAAGGTGACGTCAGATTGTGTAACATAATTATGTAAATAGTCAATAGTATATAAGCTTAGAAAATAATAATTTTAAGGACTTCACTAAATAAAGCGACGAAGTAAAGTCGTATTAAAGACTATAGTAAAATGTAAATAGACTTACTGATAGAAAGCGATGGAGTAAAGTCGTGTAAGATAAAATAAGACTTACCAATATAAAGCGACAGAGTAAAGTCGTGGTTGATAATATTATAAAATTGTAAATAGTTTAGTCTTAATATAGACAAGTTAAGTAGTTGGTGATTTGAATACGGCGAAAGTGTAAAAAGTATAAATTATAAAAGTATATATGATTATAAAGAACCACCTTTAAGATAAATTACTTGCTAAAGTTAAGCAAGATAATAAATCTACGTTAAAACCATAAACGGGTGTTTTATTTAATTAAACACAAGAACAACTATAAGTATCCTACGAAAAAAAGAAATTGTACCCGCAATTAAAATACAAAAGTGAGTTACCAAAATCAAGTGTGTGGATGATATATGGAAAATCCATCCAAAAGGAAGACAGTCAACCCTGAATTGGAAACCAGCCCTGGGTCAACATAAAGTGATCTACTCTGCCATTGGGTTGGGAAAGAAGACATCTATAGTTAAAGGAAAGAAGAAATATTATAAAAAGGTAGGAAGTTATTTCCTTTTTGTATTGGCATTTGCTGAAGAAAAGACTATCGTTTGTGAAGTGTAGTAAAGTGATTTGAACAATTTAGTAATAGTAAAAAATTAATTAAGATTTCAATTTTAAAAGTGATTTCAAATTTCAATTTGTATATATTTAATACCACAAGAATCCACATTCACCCTGAGATGAGTCTTTATTAAATTTAATTCTAATATGTTAAGTTATTTAACTGGCGCCCAACTCTCTTACGTAAACTTGAGTTAATCAAGAACTAACGTAACATAAATTTTATATAACCATTGCATTATTAAATCTATTAAAAGGTAATTTCAAATCATATTAGAATTTATAAAAGAGGGAAGTTGAGAAGCATTTCCAAAGTTCACAGTCATTTTAAAAAATCAATTTAATTATAAAGTAATTATCTACGATCGAACGGCAATTATTCACAGTTTCAAAATATATAATAAAATTTTTTTAAATAATTTATTATTTTTAATTAACCAATATTACAGCATTTATTTATGTCGCTGTCAACGCGGGGCATTTGTTAATGTCGGGCAAAATACTATATATTTTTATAAATGCAATATCACTGCAATATATATATGTATATATATCTAAAGTTGTTTGGTAACTTGGTAACTAAACATCTCTATCGCTTGGGTGGACTATAAAAAGGCTTACGATTCGGTCCCACACTCATGGCTTATAAAAATATTAAAAGTATACAAAATTGATAAAAATATAATTAGTACACTTACCTGCCTAATGAAATCCTGGAGAACAACAGCTGTAGTACACGCACAAAATACAAAACGGCTCCTATATGTATTAAAAGAGGCATCTTCCAAGGGGATGCATTAAGTCCACTTTGGTTCTGCCTGTCCGTAAACCCTTTAAGTGACCTACTAAAGGAAACAAAACATGGATTCATAATGGAAAAAATCCACAATGTAAAATTTACGCACCTATTCTATGTCGACGATCTGAAATTATATGCAGCAAATCCAGATCAGCTACAGAGTCAGATGGAAGTAGTAAGATTATTCAGCAAAACCATCCACATGCAGTTAGGGTTAGACAAATGTGCTGTACTTCATATAAAAGCAGGGAAAGTGCAAGAACAAACACTAGAACTTATGGATGGTACTGAAATAAAAGGACTAGGACTTGATGAAACATACAGAGGTGAGCAAAAGTATGGAACCAAGTAAATATCTCTGGAGTTTTTAGAGATATCGGAATGAAGTTTGATTGGCAGATATTACAGTAAATTGTGTATTTGAGTTGAATGTTTTTGACAATTTTGAGTTTCCGGTTTAACCGGAAGTAATGCCGATTTTAAAATTTGTAATGGAACACCCTGTACTTATATTATTTTAATTTTGAATAGTACATGTTATTACGATTACAAAAATATGGGGTTCGATATGTTTTATTTCAAGGCCAACCGAGATTTTTACAATAAAAGTACTTGTGAGGAAAAAACTAATGAAATCTAGTAGTCTATGAAACAAACGTAACAATCACAATTTATGAAACTGACATTAGCCGTGATAGTAGTTAAAATAAGTAGGTGTTTTAACTTGAACGCAAAATGCTCCATCTAAGTGAAAGAGAGAGAATAGAAATTTTAATGATGATTGGCTTTGGGGACCGAAGAAGAACGCATCAAGAAGTTTGTGATATTTTAATGATATTCATCCGGATCGGCAAATATCACGTTCGCTAGTAACAAAAACTTTGCAAAGGTATACCACAAGTGGCACAGTCGGTAATTTACCAAGCAGTGGACGTCCAAAAACTTCTACAAAAAACGATGTAGCTGAAAATATCGCAATATCTTTAGAGCAAAATCCTCATGTGTCTACTGCTGAACTCGCCAATATACACGCAATAAGCCGTCGTTTAGTAGGAAGAATATTAAAACTAGAAAAATATCATTCCTACAAAATTCGCCTTGTTCAAGAACTCTCCGACGACGATTTCGACAGACGGTTACAATTTTGTGAAACAATGATGGATATTTGCAACCGTGATAATAACTTTGTAAGAAATATGATGTTTTCGGACGAGGCTACGTTTTGTTTGAACGGTACAGTAAATCGACATAACTGCCGCTACTGGTCGCAAACTAACCCTCACTGGATACAAGAGGCTCAAAAATTGAACGTTTGGGCCGGTATTTACAACAACAGAATTGTAGGGCCTTTCTTTTTAGAAGAAACTTTAAATGGGGATAGATATTTAGAGCTTTTAGATACGCAAGTTATTCCGACGCTGGAGGAAAATGGACAACTGCCAAATAATATCTGGTTTCAGCAGGACGGGGCACCACCCCATTTCGTTCGCATTGTTCGAGATCGCTTAGATAGGAAATTTTATCATAGGTGGATTGGAAGAAGAGGTACCATTGAATGGCCTGCGCGATCCCCTGACCTTAATCCACTGGACTATTTTCTATGGGGTTATTTGAAGTCCAACGTTTATCTTAATCGACCAAACAGTTTGCAAGGACTAGTTGAAAGAATAACCGAAGAGAGTCAAAGAATTTCACCAGAAGTAATAATTAATGTTACAAGGGAGTTTACAAATCGACTAGCCTTTTGTCAAGAAGTAAATGGAGCTCAGTTTGAACATTTACTACATTAAGTTTATTTTCCCTTTACAAAGTACTCCTATTTTATTTTCCCGTTTTGTATTAATTTAATTTTGATTACTAATGTGATTGTTACGTTTGTTTCATAGACTACTAGATTTCATTAGTTTTTGCCTCAAAAGTACTTTTATTGTAAAAATCTCGGTTGGCCTTGAAATAAAACATATCGAACCTCATATTTTTGTAATCGTAATAAAATGTACTATTCAAAATTAAAATAATATAAGTACAGGGTGTTCCATTACAAATTTTAAAATCGGCATTACTTCCGGTTAAACCGGAAACTCAAAATTGTCAAAAACATTCAACGCAAATACACAATTTACTGTAATATCTGCCTACCAAATTTCATTTCGATATCTCTAAAAACTCCAGAGATATTTACTTGGTTCCATACTTTTGCCCACCTCTGTATAAATATCTAGGCGTACAACGAGGTTTGAGCATTAACGATAGTGAGATGCGCAAAACGATAAAAACAAATTATCTTAAAAGGGTGAATAAAGTATTAAATACTAAGCTAAACGCAAAGGCAAAAATAACAGCAATCAATGCATGTGCCATTCCTATAGTTACTTACACGTTCGCTGTCCTAAAATGGTCCAAAACCGACCTGGAAGCTCTGGATAGGCAGGTAAGGACGGCAATGGCACAACACAAATGCCACTACATACATGCATCTGTTAATATACTTTACCTGCAAAGAAAAAATGGTGGAAGAGGATTACTAAACATGCAAATACTTTACAATAAGGCAATTAACAACCTCAGTACTTACCTGAAGAATAGTAAAGCACCTATAGTAGACCTTCTTCAAAAATCAAAAAATATCTGCCAACACAGTTAATAGAAAGTGACAATGAAACGGAGGACATATCACTCCCCATGCTGAAAGCAGAATGGAGAGAAGGCACTACACGGTAGATATGCAGCGGCGTTAGAAAACGAAGACGCTGATAACGAAGCCTCAGTTTCCCATCTAAGAACAGGAGAGTTACATACAGAAACGGAAGCACTCTTAACGGTCCAGCACATAATAGCATGGTGTACTTACCTAGCGCCCAGAGACTATACGAACCGACATGACAATGTGGCAAAAATTATCCACCTGTAAATCTGTAAGGAAAAAAAGATACTTAAGGATACAAAACCATATTATAAATAGGTACCCATCGAAGTAAATGAAACTGACGAGGTAAAGATTCTATGGAATATACAGCTGGTTACGGATAGGCCAATAGCACACAATAGGCCTGATATAGTAGTCATCGACAAAAAAGAAAAATATGCCTGGATAATAGATATAACAGTTCCCTTAGATGAAAACATCGGTAAAGCCTACAGAGACAAAATTGATAAATATCAAGATCTTGTTTATGAAATACGAGATATGTATCAACTGAACAAAGTCGCAACTCTAAAATTTGTTATATCAGCTGGCGGGATAGTAACATACATATAAAATTTAAAAGCAACCTACAGAAGCTAAGCTTACCAACCAGTTTAGTAAACACTACTCAAAAAGCAGCAATCTTAAGAACAACGAGAATAGTAAGAAGAGTAATGAATCAATAGCAGCTCTCAAGTTCTCAAGTTGAAGTCGGAAGTGCTTACCTTGGTAAATGCCTGGTGTGTACTTTATAAAACCAACAAATCTGTGATATTAAAAAAAATAATAATAAGTTAGGAACAACATATAAATATTTAGGAATACAACAAGCACTAAATATTGAAGACAAAGAAATGAAGAAGAGTATTACAAATTTATTTGTTAAAAGACTGCATAAAATACTAAACACAAAGTTGAACTCCAAAACAAAAATAATTGTCATAAATACCTGGGCGGTGCTCACTATGATGTATACATTTGCAGTAATCAAATGGTCCAAAACAGACTTAGAACAATTAGACAGATTGGTCCGAACAATAATGGTGAATCACAAGTCACATTATATGCACTCCTCCATTAATCGACTGTACCTGCCAAGGAAAAAAGGTGGTAAGGGATTACTAAATTTGCAACTCCTACATAATAATGAAGTACATAATTTGAATGAATATATAAAAGATTGCAAATCAAGAGTAATAGAATCGTATAAGAAAATTAATAAATACTCACCTTTACACTCCATCCAGCAATCAAACAGTGAGTCAGGTATTACAATGGAACTTCTAGAAAGTAAATGGAAGGAAAAGGCCCTCCATGGAAGATATGCTGCCACACTAGAAAACGAAGAGGTGGATAAGGATTCGTCGACTAAATATATGCAAATGGGGGAACTACATATTGAAACTGAGGCCATTATGATGGCAATACAAGACCAGGTGATACCAACTAGATCTTACCTGAAACATATTATTAAAGAAAACATCCCAAACGAAAAGTGTAGGCTCTGTAACATTGCAACAGAGTCAATCCAATATATAGTTTCAGCATGTACCTTCTTAGCAGCTAGGGAGTACTTAACAAGACACGATAACGTGGCTAGAATCATTCATCAGGCAATCTGTCATGATAAAAAATTAATCAGTGAAATGCAACCATATTTTAACTACTTACCTGGTAATATACAAGAAACTGTACATTGCAAGATCTTATGGAATATGGACATCGCCACCGATAGAACAATAGCTCATAATAGGCCTGATATCTTAGTAATGGAGAAAACAGAAAAAAATGCCTTTGTGATTGATATTGCCGTCCCATTGGATGACAACATTAGCAGGTCTTACCGAGAAAAGATCAATAAATATCAAGACCTGATATATGAATTATGGGACATTTACAAACTTAAACATATAGAGGTGATCCCTTTTATTATATCAGCAGGGGGAATAGTTCACAAAAACTTTATATGTAATCTAAAAAAACTAAACTTACCACCTAGCTTAGTCCAACCCGCACAAAAGGCAGTTATACTAAGGACAACAAGAACTGTGAGGAAAACCTTAAATCAATAAATTAGTTTAAAATACATATCTTGACTATAGGTTCGACATGTATCTATAAAATAACTCGCCCTATTTTTCTAGAAAACAATTATATGTTTTTGGGTACCTCCTGACATATAAATTTAGTGGAACCAGTTAACTGTGTAAAAAAATAATAATAATGATAATAAGAATAATAGATTGATAGTAACTTTAAACAGCAAAAAATCCTGTTTGTTCTTATCCCTGCTACTTAATAATTTTTAAATGTGGTATTCTCAAGTTCTTTAGATCCTCATTGCATCCAATTAGTCAAAACCAGGTCAATCCTACTTTCAGACGAACCGATTTTAATTGACGTAAGGGGACCATCTCAAAAACAGTATTGGGGATTCAACAAAACTCCGGATAAAACCTTCAATGAATGAACTTAAATTAGCCTTTTACATAGATTGACTAAAAATTTCTATAACGATAAATACTGTACCTAGACTCTAAATGTTTGTCTAGCTGCTAGAGTAGTATCTTACCTTTCATAAATTGTAAAAAGGTTTACTTTTAATTCGTCATTATATTAGATCTTCCTATCTCTTTCTCTTTCCTCTAGTTTAGCTAAAAAATGCAATCTTATGATAACCAAACTCAAATCAATCAATAATCACCGAGGTGACTATACTATACTATACTATACCGGGTGACAATGATCATATGTTACACTGAATAATTTCTTTATTTTTCAAACCGATTCCTATCAAATTAGATATAGTGAATTCAGACATAAATACGCATTTTTCTGTAATACAATTTTTAGCTTTAAACTTCCGGTTCATCCGGAAGTTGGAATCTACATTAAATTGTGACTACGATGGTGCGCCATTTTGTTTCGTTTGTTTCTCAGATATTTGTTTTTTATGTTTAAGATAAGTTGGTTGCGGTGTATATTAAATCTCTTATTGGGATGAGCTTATTTATGTACTTAGATTGGAAAAGAATTGATTTCTCGTATGAACTAAATTTTTTATTGCATAAATTTTCCAATGAATCATATTAAAATATAGAATATTAAATTAATAAAATAAAAAATTGAGCTCACACGGAAAATTCAAATGTTATATTAAAACATATGGAGTTATCACGTTTAATAGGTTATAAATAGGTTATTTTGCAATTTTTATACAATCTAAGAACACTAAATAAATAAGCTCATTTAAATAGAAGATTTGATATGCCACAATTTAATGTATGTAGATTCCAAATATGTATAGATAATAGATATACATGGTGTTTCAATTAAGATTCTAAAGTTGTTGTCATTTTCGGTTAAACTGAAAGTGTAAAGCTAAACGTAGTATTACAGAAAGATGCATATTTATATCTGTATTTAGTGTCAGAATTTAATAAAAATCGGTTGAAAAATAAAGAAGTTAATCGTTATCATATGATCATTGTCACCCGGTAGATTAAACTTTAAACTAAATTGTTATATTTAAGATCCGCAAGAAAAATAGCTTTTTACAATTTTCTTTCACAATCTCTCAACTGAGGACTATTATCAATAAATGTGCTTATTTTCTAGAGCAACGCGTCTAAAGGACTACATTGTCAGGCAAAAATCAACCTGATTGGAAGATAATTTGAAAGGATTCGAGAAAAATCTAAGGCGACTTTTATAGCTTATTTACGTATCATAAAGCGATATAATCAACATCTTACCTTATATGGCGATGTAAAATCTCATACTATTTAGTACCATTTAAGAATCAAGGGAGTGTTTGTAAATATACTTATTATTAAATTTTATCAAAAAGAAACTTATAATAATGAAAGTTAAAAACTGTTTAAATTGATGATAAATTACACTCACTTTATATTAATAATAATAATAATAATAATAATAACTGCTCCAACCCATACCCTGCAAACCAGGCCCCAGAAGCTATAAGCTTGTGCGGGAGGGAGGGGGCGATTATTATTATTACGTAGGCCCTAAGTGCGACCTACGTAATATGTGTATGTGTATGTGGCTAGTATGTGTATAAATCACAGACGGCACTCTTGGACAGCTGTTTCGAGCTTTTGGTTCTCCTCAACTAGAGTATTATAGTCAGCAAATTATACTCACACCCCACCCGAACTATATACCCGCTTGGACATAACATAACACCAACAAGTAAATGTGTTGCCTTCTGTAGGTATCAAACCGCATTAGGCGGCATAATTTGTATATCCACTCTAGGAATCAACAAAATAAAATCCGGTCATTACGTCAAACTGTATAAATTAATATAAAATACACAAAGACATGAACGTGTCATAAATGAGTTCTTATTTAAAATAAAAGTTAAAAATTGTTTAAATTGACGATTTATTATACTCGCTTTATATTGGTATGTGTATAATTCACAGACGGAACTCTAGGACAGCTATTTCGAGCTTTTGTCTCTCCTCAATTAGAGGTAGCACGTCTGCGAATTATACACACACCACCCGAGCATTAATACCAGCTCGAAAATAACATTAACACCAACAAGTGGATTGGACAACGACCGGATTGTATTTTGTTGATTTCTGTAGTGGATATTCAAATTATGTCTGATACCTACAGAAGGCACCGCATTTACTTGTTGGTGTTAATGTTATTTCCGAGCTGATATATAAGCTCAGGTGGTGTGTGTATAATTCGCAAACGTACTGTCTCTAATTGAGGAGAGCCAAAAGCTTAAGACAGCTATCCTAGAGTGCCGTCTGTGAATTGTACACATAACAATATAAAGTGAGTATAATAAATCGTCAACTTAACCATGTTTAAGATGACAGTAGCTATGGCAATGGCTACTCTTAAGTTACATAATTAACATAATTGCTACTCTTAAAACCGATATCACCAATTTCAACTTAACCAAAAATTAATTTCCATGTATATTGCGATGGTTACTTTACCATCATGAATTAGTTTTACTTTGAGTAATCATTACAAAGATTGTTGAGTTTCAGAGTATTATTCATGAGCATTTTTAGATTTAATTAGATGAATTCCGAAATACTTTTCACATATATGAGTTAGTAGTGACTCAAGATAGAAAGAGTTAACTAGTATATGACCATCAATCATTAAAATCTTATGAGAAAACTTAAGATTCAGAACGAGTGGAGCTTTATTGACTGACATACATGATTGCAATTTAAATAAAAGAACTGTTTAGGGATAGTAGAGATTCACTTGCAGTTTAATTCTAAAAAAGATACTGTAATTAATAATTAATAAATTAATAAATATTATTTAATTCATAGAACAACATAATCTCAATATAGCCTAGACCACGGTTACTATGATAAGATTTTACCATAAATTGTAATTATAATAAGTAATATAGAAAATTAATAATGTTGCATGGAGCCAAGGTAAACACAATGGATATAACCCAAATAATGACTTATAAGGATCGTTTATCTCGAGATTAGAAAAAGCCGCTTAAATTCTATTGGACTTCAATGTAAATTAAAAAAAAGTTAGCAAAATAAATCAACATGTAAAAATTATGTATTCTATTAAATTTGTTAGAAAGCTTAAAAATAAATGTTAAACCAGAATATAAATATACAACGAGTTTTAATTACTATCAAAGGATAAGAGGAAAGTTAAATAAGAAAAAAATTAGATGTTGAAGGCGAGACATCAAGACAAGATAAACGTGTGTCAAGTAGGACAGGATGAAAAAAGAGAAGTTTATTGTCAATAATACACGTTGACTTATAAAGGTAAAATAAACTTTTCGACAAAGTTACCTACACGTTTCAGCAACTCCCAGAATTGAAACCGGAGGCTGAGTTACAGGGTATCGTCAACGACAGTGAAGAGGTCCAACTACTCCACTCACTGCTGACAGAACCTGAAAGAAGAGAAGGAACAAACATACATCTAAGTTCTTCAGGTTTGTGTTATGAAAAAAATGTTTTGAATAAATAAAGAAAGAAAAAGGTTTAGTGCTTTTGTTCTAAAGAAGGTGTATAATAAGAAAAGCTACTTACTTTAAAGTCAGATCACTGTGAAAACCGTAAGTGAATTAGTATATGCTCTGAAATAATAAATCAAATAAATAAACTGTGTATACCAAAGAGATAAAGCTAATACTAACTTGATTTTATATTATTCGTTTGTAGAGTTGTGTAGGTTAAGACTGAAACTCTAGAAATGTTTGATATCTGGGGATACTCTGTATCCCTTAAGTTATCTAAACTCAGAGACTACATACGATTGAAATCGAAAACTTTAAAAAGCTCAATGGTTTAAAATATTAACATTCTGAACGATTTGTATTATTTTCCCAAACATAGATCATATGGTGTTTTTCGGCGTGACCGGCTTCAAATTAGAGTACAAGGTTTATTTAACGTTTAGATCATTTCTTGAAATCATTTCAATAACCCCCTTTACGTTCTTACCAGGAATTAATTAACCGTGATAATATTGAAGACGTCGCGCCATGTTCATAAGGAATAACAAAACCATGAAGTGTATATGGAAAAGGATTATAATTTAAATTGCGAAGGCTCACGCATCCTTTCATAAAAAATTCCTTAATACAGAAAATGCTTTATTCAATATCAAATTAATTTACAGGTTTCAAAGAAAAGCTTTCTTCAATGTTCAACAAAGCTCGGGCTGTCGATATCGGACAAAGCGCTCCAGCAACAGCCGCTGCTTTGTAACCATAATCAGATTAAACCAACAAAGTTTTTGTAGCGTGACGTGCGCCGTTATGTACTATCGCGTTTCTAGAAAACTTTTAATTTTTTTGGCACTTGCAAGAAAATTTTTGTTTTTAACTTGGAGTCTGTAAAGAAGCGCGAACGGCGACGCGACAAGACGACCGACAATTCATAGTCGGATTGCTTAATTTATTTTGCAGAGTGTTCTCGAGGAATACAATATTTTTCTTAATAAATACAAAAGTACAACGGTTAACTGAACAAATGCAACTTCCCACGGATCGGTATCTTTTTTCTCGAACAAAAAACATCCAAAATAAAAGAAAAACTTTGTGTAAATCTTACCTCCCGACATTGTATAAAAATTGAATTTTCTCGGTTCTGCATCTTGCGAAGTTTCAGGATACATTTTCAAGCTTAACTCTTTTACGAGAATATCTGTAGTGTGTGCCGTCTTTTTCGTCCGAACACTTCCTGAAAGAAGAGGGATGTATACGTGACATCGAGTTGCGTGCTTCCTGCACATCAACGACATCAAGGTGCAGAGTAAAAGGATAAGAGTTTCACATGGTAACATGACAATCATTCGTGTATCCTTGCAACACAGTATATTCCAGCCTGTTTGGTATGCATTAAAAGTGTCTTACAGGGTTTCTGTCTAGAAATCTCAAATTTGCCGAATTTACAAATTTTACTGCTACTATCTTACATATATTAGGAAAATAAAATTTTTCCCGTTCTGCTTTTAATGCATAATTTTTATAAATCGGAAAAGGGATCGTAGACATGATCTTTAATA
This sequence comes from Agrypnus murinus, assembly GCA_929113105.1. NCBI lineage: Eukaryota > Metazoa > Arthropoda > Insecta > Coleoptera > Elateridae > Agrypnus > Agrypnus murinus. Next base: position 67,177,095 of record OV816029.1, on the reverse strand, counting down.
ACGTGAACATTAATTTCGATAGTAGCTATTTACAAAAGTATTACATTTCTGTCGGTCATTCATTATCCACAAACGGAACCCCAAGTAGCTAGGATTTTAAAGTGAACTGTTCAAACAAAGCACCAATACGCCATTGTTGTCCGGATTAAATGAATGATTTCGTCTTGGAGAACCTACCGAAATTAATCACGACTTTAAGAGGTCTTCTTATGTTGCAGAGTTCAAATATACCGCAGTTCTAAATTACACGATACCCCCGACTTCATATTATTTCTAAGAGTCGACTGTAAATTCTGAAAGTAGGTTTAAGCAAGTTATGTTTGAAGATTATGTAATGCAAACACTGATAAACAACACAAGCTTTTCTACAATCATCGATAAACTCAACGTTTATTTATGTTGTGGATTAAGATATTTACTATGAGGGGGATTTCTAATTCTATCTGTTGGTATATTAAGACCTACAATACTCGTACATACATATAAATAGAACTATCTATTTTTCTTAATAAAATTTACTCTTCAACGTGGATACCTAATTATATTGTAACAATCTGTTAATTAAAACTTGAATCTCATGTGAACTGTATAATAGTGGAAAAGTATCTACAGTAAACTAGCGTCTAGAACTAATAAACACACAGGAACACTAATCACTAAACCAACTTAAATTAATTTATTTGACACTACAAGATTATTTATTTTAATCGCATTATTACGAATTATTTATTATTTATTCTCATTTAGTGCGGTTTCCGTATTTATATGTCTCTCGCGGTGATTTCCAGAGCGGTATATAATTTTTCTCGGATTCTAGAACATTGGATATACACGGCATTTCTTGATTAGCTACACTGCCATCCTCTTCGAGTCCGTTTAGCCCAGAACACGTTTTGTTCTCTGACTTCTGTAGGAGTGGACGTAACGATAGCGACACGAGTAGGTTGATCCTCAAATCTTATAAACCCTTCCACTTCCATTCCCCTTCCCAACGAATAAATGGAACGTCTATGATCCGGCAGGTTAAAGCTTTGCCAACAAAAAGATACTATCTTCGGAGTTCGTTCAGACGTCCACATTTTTCTTAAGCTACTGCAATCCCGCTTGCCATGCAAGGGTCTTCGGAAACACAGTGGGCAATGGAATAATCGACAGGAACCTTGAAAACTCGTACCATGTTATTGTATCTCGGTCGTTACTTCAAATCGAGTTTTTCTAGTCCCGAGAAACGCAGCCATAAATTCTCCCAAGATCGACCGAACATCTAGCCACTTCAGCCTAATTTTCCTGATCAGAGACTGCGTTATTACTCCCTTAATAGGACGCCAAACAATTGGAATGTACTACTTTTGGTTTCCCTTTTGGCAATTTTTGGATGGGGTAGATCAAGTCATTTATACGCTTCTTTACCAAGTATAGGCTCCCCCAGTTTCGTTGCAGCTGTGGCGATAAGCCACAACATGTTTGCGGATTGTATAATCAAACCAAACCACCAGGTTAAAATATATCTTCTTGGGTTCAGATTATACAAATGACATACGTATCACATTATACACATGTGTCATCCGGTCACTTCCAACTTGGCTGTTCTTTCAGGTCCGCTCGTGAATAACTTCTGCTTTAACTTCACAACGTAATTATCTCCGGCTACCTCTTGTTCCTTAGGTGGGCATCCGAGTCCCAGCTAATTGCCGAAGCTAGTGTCTGTTCGTTTGTGTCACAAACCAATGCACTATAAGCGATCAGAATCATATGCACATATTGATCCGCAGTCTGATCCAACAAGGTCGCGTTGATGATCAAAAACGACCTTATTTGGTCATGTCCGGTTCATGTGTTCTACCATTCCGTCAGACTGCGCATGTAACAGTGTAGTCCGAGTCTTTTAAGTGTCCAGTAATCGACAGATGTCTCCAAAGAGTACATTATGACCATATTTCGAAAGCAGCTCCAAGGGCACTCCGTAGCAACTAAAGAACGCATTAACCAGTACTTCAACGACAGTCGCAGCTTCCTGGTTTGGTAGTGTGTATGCTTTTGGCCATTTGTTAAAATAGTCCAAGATGTACTTATTCCCACCGTCGAGTCGGTCTCAGAAAATGTTCCAGTAATGTCTATGACTATTCTTTTTAGAGGACTGCCTACAGTGTACTGCCTCATAAGTGCTCTTAATTTTCCCAAGGGTCATTTACCAGTGGCACACATTACCCATTTACGGTACCACTCTTTAACGTCTTCTTTACAGTTGACCCAATAAAAGCACTCCCTACCCTACCCAAGGTCTTTAGTACTGTTGACACTTGGCTTTTTGGTACTACGAACGGAGGCCTATCAGTGACGACAACTTCGGTCTCCATGGTTCAATCCAGGTTCATTTTCATTTTCAACGACTTCCACCAATGGACGGCCACCAATGGTCGTTGATGATGGTAGTTAGAGAATCACCATCGTCATCTGGAAGAAAAGGTCTGTCAGAGGACAGACATTTTCATCCAGATGACGACAGTCCATCCGACAAGGTCTCGCAAGGGCATCGGCGTTTCAATAATTATAGGCTTGTAATGATTTAACAACGTTGGACTGACTTCGCGACAGCTAACAATTCTTTCCGGTTCACGCAATAGTTCCTTTCAGCTTCCGACAGGACCTTGCTGAAGTAGTCGATAACCTCTTCTTGTCCTTGCTATATCTGAAAACGTACTCTGCCAATGGCAGATTGAATGTTGAGTATGAACTTTACTCCATCCTGAATCTTTTACTCCAGATAAAAAATTAAACATACAATAAAAATATCAATAAAGTAACTCAAATAAAAAAATCGTAATTTTGCCATTGAATATCCCGATTCAACTGCAAATAAGAAACTAACAAATACAGATTTTTGTAATATTTGTAAAAATGCTCTAAATTCAATTGATATTAATATTACATGTAAACACAAAACAAATAAGAACAGTTGGGACCAAAAAAGAGAACAAAAAGAAAATAAAAACTATTCGCTAATGTGGTAAAGCAGGTAGTTATAAAGACATAAGTTTAAATGAGGAAAATGAATTAATTATTAAATATTTAAAAGCTTTTCAATCGTAAACAAATAAACTAGTTTCACATAATTCCTAATGATGAGAAACAAAAATGGAAAGAAGATTTAAAACCTATCATTACCGAGATAAACAAATTAGAAGCTGCTGATTTATTTTTTAACAATTAAGTATGACCGACTGTGAATTATAGTCTGCTAATAATAAAATAGATAAGTTGGAATATAAATTAGATAATTATAATAATGGTGTTCCTAAAAAAAACTTATCCGATAAGTTAATAAATTGAAAATAATTCTCATTGCTATTTGTTTTACCATTATCGTTGTTGTAGCTTTCATAATCTACTACTTTAACATTAATGAAAATTCTGGAATATAATACAGTATATAAGTAGTTTTTCTACCTTTCCACCAGGAGGAATTCTATTCCCAGGAGCTAAAGGAAGATTATTAATTATCATGAAGACCTTAAATCTCTTGGAAATGGCAGATCAACATCTAAAGCATAGCCTGCTTCGCTATCTAATATTTCGTCAATATTTTAAATTTTATCAGAAATCATCCACTTAAAGTCTTTTTGTGGTAATCTTTGAGAAAGAGAATATCCGTATAAATTATTACAATCAATAAAGATAATTTAAGTGCTATCATTTGCTTTCGTATATTTATTACCTATCTACATTACGATATAGACATCCCCTGATACCTTTCTCAAAAAATAAATATATTTCATAATCAGTTAATAATTCCTCCAACTTAATAACTCCACTGAAGTATATATTTTTTTCTAAACTTTTATTGCGTGATTATATTCTTCTTGAGAAACTCGTTCTTTTGTCAATGAAGAATAAAGTTCATCTATTGATGACAGTTTTGTTTCTAGTATTCATAGAGTTCATTTTTTCTCTAATTATCTTGCTTCCTTCCTTTAAGACCTTTTTGAAAGAAATATTCTCCTCTTCGTTGTTAGAAATTAATTTCAGTTTACTTTTATCTTTTCCTAGATCCTTTATAAACAAATGACAATCATAAGGACTAAGATTGTGAAATAAAATTAGAATAAACAATGGCTGTTTATATTACAAATTACAACTTCTGCAAGCAGGTCTTCTTTTTTTCAGTATAGTGATAATGGTACCCAACTTTTGGATTAATTAAGTTTAATTAAATTTTCTAATTATTTTTAAATTTTAAAACTTTATCTTCAGACATTGGCATTATTGGAACACATTGTTAATTATTAAGCATATATTATGATGTTTCGTCAAAGTATCTTCAGTTCTTGCAGTATAATTCAAACATCTACAGAAATATATATTTTTTATTTATATTTATTTCCATTCAATCATTTAATAATCGACTCAGATTTTGTATCCAACAATAACAATTCTTGTCTTTATTTCTAAAGTACGGTAAGCCGATATTCGTTTTATAGAAATGCTTGTTATTATGATATAAAGAATAAAATGTTTTTTCTTCATAACTAAACACGATTAATTTCATTCTGCGATTCAAATTTAGATATGTCGTGGATTTTCACAAGGAAATTTATGTACATTAAATTATATTTTGAATGTAAATCCATATAGAGAAATTATCACCCCGGTTGGGAATCGAACGCTGGACCTTCCGCTTTCGGCGGCATCTCTACCTTTGAGCTACTTGAGGTGACTACCAGCAAAATGATAATTACTCCATATGAATTAGATAGCAGCAAACATACTTAGAAAGTATACTAGATATATTTGCTTCCGATTTAATTAATGGATCGACAATTTCGCTCTTAATTTCCACTTAAAGGTGTATATTTATGTTAATTCTTGTATAATTTATATTTTTCGGAGTCCACCCAGATCCCTTTTCTTGTAGTAGTAGAGTAAAAAGCGGTTTCTATCGTGTCATCCCGTTTGCACTTTATTGCTAAAATATAAGACTCACTTTAAATCATTACCTACCTTTTAAGAATGCAAAATCGACTGGTCGTGCAAAAATCGTGTGCTGTGCAGGGGGTGGTAAACGATGAATTTCCAAAAAAAGGCAAAAGTTTTTTTGCGTTTTCTACTCCTCGGTATGTGAACATTAATCCGCTGTAGTACTGTGTCCAGGGTGTTCGGTCAAGCAGTCGTTTGAGATGTCGGACTTCACTAGTATCCGAGACTAGCCCGAAGATAGAGGGAGGGCAGTCGTTAGAGGTGTCGGGAAGCACTAGGATTCGAGACTAGCTTGAGGACAGATCACACGGCGTTCACCCTTAGAACTGGTCGTTGTCTACCCCATCCCAGGCTTGTCTGGGCAACGGATGACGCGATCAGAATCAAATGTGTGGTAGAGTTATGCCGAGGTGTTGCGTTTACGTTTCACCGGAGTATTTCTCGACGATGACCCTAAAAAGTTGTGGAGGAAGCTCTGCTAACTCTGCTAACAAGGGGGTCCGGTGTGGGTGGATTGAATCTTACCTGACGTAGGGCCTTTTAAGGAGCTAAGTATCCCGCTGTCTGGCCTAGACGAATGGAGGAGATTCAAGTGAGGTTTAGCTCGGTTAGGGAGTTCGCTCGCTAACCCATGAGAAACTGCATGCCACCAGGTAGCGTCTCGGAGGTGACAGTAAGGGGGTCTGACATATGCTGTCAGTTCCAGCGTCAGATTCCCAGAAATCGTCTAGAGACCTACACTTAAAGAACGTTGATGCGAAGAGACATAGCCTCTCACGTTCAAGGCAACTTCACCTTAACGGGTACACACCGGGAGACTGCTTTAGAAAGGGCCCTTTAAAGCAGCCTCGAAACGAAGCTCTGTCGAGGGCGCACCAGGCCTATAACTGGGTGATCGGGGTGGCGAACCCATTTAAAAACCAAGTCCCGCCACATTTGAGGTTGGATTCGATCGGGCAGTGGCCCCAACACCTGTCACGGGGAGGAGCTTGTGAAGGTATGAAATAGGACTGGAGGGCTCTCTCTATTCAACTGAGTTAAGTTGGGGGAATAGTCCTATAGCTGGAATTCACAGCAGGCGAGCGCGTCTGACGGATTATTTTTTCATTATGTAACGAAGTTACTTAATTTTGGTTGTTTATTTTGTATATATAAATTAAAATCCATATCGCGTGCAATCTTATTCCGTTCGGATAAGAGACCGACTTGAGCGAGTGCACGCGTCCCTTCCCTAACCGATATTTGGCGTGCGCCGCTCCATTCCACTCCTGCCATTTCTCCCACGCTCCGAAAGCGCCTATATAAACAGGCGCAGAGCGACGATTTAGTCAGTTCGCACCCAGGACTCCCAGCAGGACCAGCCAGCCAGCCAGAGCCGACCGACCAGACCGTACCTGGGGAAAATATAAGAGTAAGATCTCTGACCGATAAACCGATCCCCTTTCCGCCCGCTGTACCACCACCCTCTTTACCGTACCTTACCCGAAGCCTCACTGTGCGTGTGCGTGGGGGTCCCATTCTAATTTCCACCCGTTATCCCAAATTAGGAGCCTTCCCTATTGTCCGTTATTTTACCCTACACAACCCGCACGTTTGCTTGATATCGCACGCTGTATTGCACCCCGCTTGCTGTGGCTAACGCTGGTAACCGTATGCTTTTTTTTAGGTTTAGCTTTGAGACATGTTTGAGGGTAAAGTTTTAGTAATAATAAATTTTGTTTGGTTTGTTGATTGTGTGTTTTCTTTATTAGCATTAATACCCTTTTGTTTCCTATGAGCTTTAGTGATAGGAGTGATCCAGACTAGGCCGGCCTCAGCAACCCCAACAGTTCCCTGGATTATCTTTTCTCCACTTGTAGGTACCCGCAGCTGTGGAGCATACCACGTAAAAATAACTGGCGCCCGAGAATCACCGCCGATACCGAGATCACCGAAAGCACAAGCGCCACTACGTAAGCGGACCCCTTACAAATTTGGCGCCCGAGCAGGGACCTTCGTTTTGGAGTTGCCAACCCCGACCTCGTTTTGGAGTCACCCGGATACCGCCATTGGATAGAGGGGCCCAAGACCAGTCGATTGGACCGTATTCGGTGCCCGAAGACCCCAAAATACCGCCACTGCTTGGAGGGACCGAAGAAGAGTCGAGTGGATACTATCCCGAACAGATCCGAAGTCACCCGAACATTTCCGAACGCCGTAAAAGCCGTTACCCGTTAGGAGAAGACAAAGATACACCGATTGCACGACTTTCCGACGAATTCCGAAGTCACCCGAGTACCGCTGTCCGTCAAGAAACCCGACGAAACCAAGATGGTTGGAAAAACCGAACTAGCCTGCAACATACCGACAACCAATTCCGAGTTACTCGTTACCACAACCGGTACGATACCCAGTACCTCCGGCATACCAGTGAGTTGGATATACCAACTAAAGAAAACAGACTTCGATATGGACCTGTTTAGGTACGGCCTGGACTTGGGAGGTACCGCAGATGAAAAGAGGAAAAGGCTCATCATCTTGTCCGAGAAGACCGAGGATTACCGTCACCGCCCGTATCAACCGTACCAACCGTAACGACAGTCCTGCACCTGCACCACGACCACCACGTCGATATTAAGTCCGTTAGGTGCTGGAGCCCGTCAACCGATGTTTCCTAACACCCAATACAGCCCAGCAATGAATTATGTACCAGTACCGAGTTCCCCCGTTATGAGCCCAACCATAAAGGTGTATAAGTGGCAAGTCCACTTTAATGGCAAGGGAGATCGGGCGACTGTCCTCGAAAGGTTGGAGGAAATATGTACATCACGAGGCATAACCATGGATAGACTACTACCCCATATGCCTGAATTACTGCAGGGTGAAGCCGCACTTTGGTATAGGAACAACCGCCATAGTTGGCTAACATGGGACCAATTCGTTGTCGACTTCAAGACATTCTACTTCCCTGTCAATTATGAAGTCAATATAGAAGCCGAAATCAGTCGCCGCTTGCAAAGTCCCAACGAAACCGCTTCAGCCTATATTACTGACCTGCAGACACTGGTCCGTCGCCATGGGAAAATAACCCCAGGCCAAGAGTTGCAATGGTTATACCGCAACTTATTACCAGAGTTCCGCCAGTATATACGTCGTAGCGACTATTGGGATGTCGCCTCATTCTCAAAGATAGTCCGTGACTACGAAGTGCTGAGGAAAGAGCTCCAAGCCGCTGACCGCTGTCCCACCGTTAGGAACACTCCGCCGTCTACCGTCCCAGTCAGTCACGCCGTTTGTCAACCTCTCCAAACCGCTAGGACTATAGTTCCAGAGACCGTTAAGGACAACCGACCACAGACCAGCCGAGTTAACCACCGCACCTCCACGGAACCGACCCAACACCCGACAGTTTGTTGGAGATGTGGGCAAACGGGTAATTTAAGAGCAAATTGTCGACAACCGGCCCGTCTGTTTTGTTCCCGTTGTGGCACCCAAGGCGTGATGTCACGGGATTGCCCATGTCGACAGGCAGAACCCGAAATAGCTGTCTGTTCCAACGACCAAAGACTGCAGGTTACCGTAAGAGCATTAACTACACCGTTTACTGTCTTAGTGGATACCGGGGCCACCATCTCTTTTATAGGGGACTGTGTATTGGCTCCATGCCAGGAAGTCCGTCATCCGACCGTCAAGCCCACCACCAAATCCGCTCGAATGGCGAATGGGGAGTCCGTCACCGTTAATAAAGCCTACAGGCTAAGGCTTGGATTTGGAGCCGTTTCTATTGCCGCAACCCTCCACTACTTACCGCACCTGGAATCCGACATGATCCTAGGAATGGACATACTAAGTCGGCATGATTTTAGCGTTAACCTGAAAACCGGATTGGTATATTTACGAGGGCAATCGTTGTCCGCAAATACAATGCCGCTGGTTCGTAGTTCCATAAGCAAGTAAGTATTGGCCCTACGTTGACCAAACCGATAATACCCGATGTGAGGGATAGCCATAGATAGCCAATACGTCGCGGGGACAGCAAAATAGCGAGTGGATGTTCCTATACTCCCATCCGAGACCCAAAATTCGCAGATACGCCCCAGGGTAACACTAATTTACGGAAAGATTTTGTATTTTTCAGGATGACTTTACGACGTAGCACCGGAGAGCCGCCAAGGGGTAGTAAACCTCCCCCTATGAGGAATTTAAAACAAGATGCGAAGGGTATAACTAAAAAAGCCACCGTCCGGCTCCGTATTGTGAAGGCCCTCGCCAAAGAGTTAGGGAGGCGGGTCCCGAAACCACCTCCGGACAACACCAAGGAATGCCCGTGCCCGTCCAAGAGTTCACCAACGCCCGGCTTAACTAACAAAAGAAGTAAGTTCGCACCGTACCCAGTCAAGAGAGATCCCTCTAGAGACAAGCAATGCTCCGAACCGTATGCTGAGGGGAAACGAAACCCCTGTCCGACGTGGATGTCCAAAGCCTCCTCGCCGTCATCACCGTAGCCGTTAGCCGTCCAGCTCGTGGTCCCAGGAGGAAGAAGAAGCCGTTTTATTTTGTTATGCGCAATTCTTCTATTTAAGTTAGGGTGATGCCTTATGCATCGTATTTTGTAATATGTAAGAATGAAATATTTTAATTTATGTAAGGTTTTATTTGTTGGATGCCTATTGCATCATTATGAAAAAAATTTTGTGTTTTTTTTTTTGGTGGCAAGCAAAAGGGGGTGTGTAACGAAGTTACTTAGTTTTGGTTGTTTATTTTGTATATATGAATTAAAATCCATATCGCGTGCAATCTTATTCCGTTCGGATAAGAGACCGACTCGAGCGAGTGCACGCGTCCCTTCCCTAACCGATATTTGGCGTGCGCCGCTTCGTTCCACTCCTGCCATTTCTCCCACGCTCCGAGAGCGCCTATATAAACAGGCGCAGAGCGACGATTTAGTCAGTTCGCATCCAGGACTCCCAGCAGGACCAGCCAGCCAGCCAGAGCCGACCGTACCTGGAGAAATATAAGAGTAAGATCTCTGACCGATAAACCGATCCCCTTTCCGCCCGCTGTACCTCCACCCTCTTTACCGTACCTTACCCGAGACCTCACTGTGCGTGTGCCTGGGGGTCTCATCCTGCTTCCACCCTCTTTACCCCTTTTCCGAGACCTCACTGTGCGTGTGCCTGGGGGTCTCATCCTGTTTCCACCCGCCTTTACCGAAGCCTCACTGTGCGTGTGCCTGGAGGTCCCATTCTAATTTCCACCCGTTATCCCAAATTAGGAGCCTTCCCTATTGTCCGTTATTTTACCCTACACAACCCTCACGTTTGCTTTATACCGCACGCTGTATTGCACCCCGCTTGCTGTGGCTAACGCTGGTAACCGTATGCTCCTTTTTTAGGTTTAGGTTTGAGACATGTTTGAGGGTACAGTTTTAGTAATAATAAATTTTGTTTGGTTTTTTGATTGTGTGTTTTCTTTATTAGCGTTAATACCCTTTTGTTTCCTATGAGCTTTAGTGATAGGAGTGATCCAGACTGGGCCGGCCTCAGCAACCCCAGCAGTTCCCTGGTTTATCTTTTCTCCACTTGTAGGTACCCGGAGCTGTGGAGCATACCACGTAAAAATAACTGGCGCCCGAGAATCACCGCCGATACCGAGATCACCGAAAGCACAAGCGCCACTACGTAAGCGGACCCCTTACAATTATTTTTATCAAGTCCCGCAAACGCCATTCCAAAACATATTATTCTTTTGCAAAGTTTTTTACACATTAAGGCGTTTGCTCCACATCCCTGCAACAAAACAAAGATGACATGGACATTTCTGTGCTCTACGACCTCAAATTAACACAATTCCAAACATCTTTAAGTAAAGTAAACATATTCATATTATACACAATTAGTGATCGACGGGCCCCTGGTTTAATAGAAACTGGAAATAAAAGAAATTTTCTTGTACCGAACTATCTTGATATCATTTTTTTTAATTAGATTAAAATTTTAGAATAATGTATGGTATGCAAGTATTTACCAAAAAATATATAATTTTAAATAGTCGATTTAAAATGTCGTTAGTAGGGTGAACATGTGTTGGCACGTTGACACGTGAACACGACTGGTTTTGCTTGAATAGAAAAATAGACATAATAAATTATGTTCAACATTTTTTTTAACATGCTGCCACGCAAAAAACTACGAGCGTGTCACGATTTACTTGATATCAAAGGGACAAGCGATCCAAAATGTACAAGGTGATCCAAAATGACTGACGACAGTTTGAATTTACCGCCACGTTAAATTATTGTCACGTTGGCAACATGGCAACATACTTTTTAGACTTTTTTATCTTGTTTTTATTTTACAGTGGCGTCTCAAAAATAATATAGCTTATAAACTTTAAATTTTATTTTTTGTGTTTATTAATTTTAAATAATAAACTTACTTGATAATAAAATCGTCTAACAAACTGTAATTCTGAAAAGAACTGTTTTGTAAAATAAGATGGTTGGAAACCCTCCAACCCTCCTTTAGGGATACATTGTCAAAAATACGATTTTCTTGAAATTTTCTCGAGATTTGTGTGAATTATAGTAGTATATGTTTCATTGTAGTATTTGTATGCATATTTATTGAATTTTTTTTATATAAATGTCATAAGAGGTGTTTTTGAATTATATTATTACAAATAAAGTTTAGTTATAAAAATTTTTCCAAAATATGATTTTTGCTTCTTTCGGTTCTCTGCTACTACTAAAAAGGGACTGGCAGGCGAAGAAATCGGAAGCAATACTTTTTTGATCAATATGGCTTACTAAAATGTGGATTTTGTCATTTTAACAGGTATCTGCCATACATAAAGCAACCAAGATAATGGTCTCCTTATAGCCCCTTCATTTTCAAATACTAGCGACAACGATTGATCTCGTCGCTGCAGCAAAAGTATGTTGGTGACATTGGAAGTTACCAGATTTGACATTTCGTTTTACACTAAATCTTAGATTTAATAATCTACATCTAAATGCACAAAAATATTCACAATTTAACATGAATTTCATAACGGACATTCATGTTATGTAAAAACGATCATATTAATGTAATATACGACTACGAAATTGTAATTTTTAAACAAATTTTTGTTAAAATGACGAAACAATATGCATGTGGTGATTTTTTCTTTATTAAAATTTGTGCCTGGTTTGCCCCACGATGTCGCTACTATATGAAATAGAGGGGCTATAGGTCTGCTTAGGTAGAAATGCCATCTAAACTTATAAAAGTTATTAAAAGTTAACATCGGCGGGCGGCTAGACGAGATAGCATACATGAGTATGTTTCAGTGTTTTCTAGAACATATGGGAGATATAAATGTCGTCGCTGACAGAAGGGAATCATTGTAAATTATTGTTCAACCAGTGAATTAATACGCGCGTCGTGAAATTAGCAGAAATAAATAGTACAAGACAAATGTTTAAATAAATGCTATATTGTAAATTAATAGTCAGTAAATTAATAAATATTGTTTAAGTTTAATTTATCCGAAATTATTATTTCGAAATAATTTCTAAGTGATGTTTTTTCGTGAGTATTACGGTATTAATTTATAATATAAATTTTTGAAATATTAGTGACTTTTTGAAACACTTTAAAAATAAATATTCTAACCTTAATTTAAGTAAACAAAACTTATGTCTGACCTTGTGTGTTCTGTAGTTGCCAAATATTTCCTTATATTCGAGCATTTTTAAAAATCGTAAAATTAAATTATGGCTTCTACCTCAGTTACCTGCAAATGCTGTAAAAAATTAGTTGAATATCACAAAGCGGTAACCTGCGCTGTTTGCAAGAGCAACTTCTATCATCAATGTGTTGAATTAACTTCATCCGAAGTACGTTCCATTAAAGTTAAGAAAAATATTAAATGGACTTGTGCTGACTGCGCTATTGTGGGGGATAATATTGATGATCTCAAAGCCTTAATTATAGCATTGCAAAAGGATATAGAGGACATAAAGCTTCATACTGTTGAGGCACAAAAACCGCCTTTAAATTTTGAGGAAATTATCCAGGAAATAAATGATAGAAACGAACGTAAATCTAATTTGATACTTTTTGGAATAAAAGAAGCGCAGAATATGAACTCTTCAAATGAAAGACAGGCTTATGACAAGGAAGAGGTTGGAAAAGTGGTAAAGTTCATAGTGCCTGAATATAATTACCAAGACTTTAAACCAATTAGATTGGGAAGATATGATCCAACCAAACAATCTCCAAGACCAATAGAAATCACACTAGACAGTGAGAGATCTGTTCACAAAATAATAAAGAATACTGTTCAACTGCGTAACAGTCAATTTTCATATGTTAAAGTATCTTTTGATCGAACACGACGACAAATTCAATACTACAATTCATTAAAATCTGAACTTAACGACAAATTATCTCAGAATCCAAATGCTAATCTCAAAATTAAGTACGTTAAGGGTATTCCTACAATTGCTTCGGAAAACTAAAACAGCCCAACAGATTCTTTCAATTATATTACCAAAACATACGAGGCCTTAATACAAAAATAGTTGACTTTTATTCATCTGTTACATCCTCGGACTATTCTTTCTTAGCAATTACTGAGAGCTGGCTGAAGGAAGATGTAAATAATTCTGAATTATTTCCTAATAACTTTTTTATACTTGCGTGTCCTAATGAACTCCATTAGGACACGCATTTGCGTGTCCTAATGAGATTTATTAGAGTACTGAAAACAGTAAAATTTTGTTTTTTAAAGTTGGTAGCACCTAACAGCTGTTCTTAAATGTCAAACTTATTATATTTAAAAGTGCGGTTATGTTGTTATGTGATAAAATCCCAAACTTTTAAAATATAAAATAAACATACACAAAATAAATTAATTAAATTAAAAATTATTTAATAAATTCACAAATTATTCTTTATACATCTTTTGTATTAAAAGTACAGTTATTATACACTTTGATTATAACAGCAGAAGTTAAATTCCAATATTTTAATAAGATTAAGATTAATTAAGATAAGTTAATTATTTTTAATAAGATGGAGGGAGAGAATATCTGACCATTTTACCTTCTTGTCACAGAAACTAAATTAATTTTATAAAAACAAAACAATTTAAATAACAAATGCTGAAGTTGAATTTTCAGTGTAGCCAACTGTCAAAAGTACTAACAAATCTTATTTAAAACTAATTTATTTTTTAATAATTAACGAAATAACGACGCAAGTATAAAAAATAGTATAAAGTATTCGTTTCATAAGGCGTTTTAGCGCACTTGTCCGGTAGAAAACTCCCCGCTTCGCGGGTCGTTTTCTAAACTTGGACGCGTGCGCTAAAAACGCGTCTTATGAAACTAATACTTTAATATACTATATTGTATTTCGAAAAGATAGGAACTTTATGGAAACCCATACTAGCCGTGGTGGTGGTGTACTTCTTGCTTGTGATGCCAGATTTGAGGTTTCTCGAGTCAATCTCCTTGGATTAGAGAGTATAGTGCCGTTAATTGATGTAGTGGGTTGTAAGTGGACGATAAACTATAATATAATTCATATATATGTAGTGTATGTGCCACCTGAAGTAAATAGCGTCGATATGGCGACATTCTTTGAACATTTTCAACAACTACTAGTGAACCAGTCTAATGCTGTGATTGTCGGTGATTTTAATATAAGCAAGTATGTAAATAAAGAGACAAGTGATCCAAAAAAACTAGTCCTTTCGAGATTTCTGGAATTCTCTGAATTACAACAGTTAAATACATTTACCAATGATGATGCCAGGATCATAGATTTAATAATCACAAACGTGAAAGGTGAAGTAAGACGGGATTGGGTACCTTTATTAAAAGAAGATATTAGACACCTTGCACTTTTATTTAATTTTTAAATTGAAAATGTTGCTCAAACTATCTTTCCCATAAATACTACTAACAAAGTATATAACTTCAAGAGAGCTGATTTTATGGGTCTGTATAACGAATTAACAAGGGTTGATTGGAATTTTCTGGACCATTTTACTAATGTTAACGAAATATGCCAGGCATTTTATCAAAGATTATATTCTATATTTGATCAATTCGTACCAGTATTTCAAAATAAAAACTGCAAGTTTCCAAAATGGTATACGCAAGATATTATCTACTGTTTGAAGTTAAAGTCTTATTACCTACGTAAATTTAAAAGCACTGGAGTTGAGTACTATTATGATGAATTCTCTCGTTTGCGAAGACAAATAAAAAATGAAACAACGCAAGCATATAAAAATTACATTGCCGAAGTTGAAGATAGCATCTGTAGTGATCCAAAGCGCTTTTGGTCATATATAAAAGAGAAAAAGAGTACTACTAGAATACGTAGTATTCTCTTCTTGGATGAGAATAAACTTGAGGACCCTGAAGACATAGTTAATAGCTTTGCTAACTACTTTAGTAGCGTATATAATCCAAAAAGTAAATCTGTAATTTCCCCAAACCAGCACGGCTTTATGGAAAAAAGGTCTACTGTTTCTAATTTGATAGAAATCAAACAATTTTTATCTGAATCCTTAGATAGAGGGATCCAAGTTGACGTTATCTATACGGACATCTCGAAGGCTTTCGATAAAATCGATCACGCTGTACTATTAAATAAAATGTTGAAGCTGGGATTTAGCGACTCGTTGATACCCATGTTTATATCATATTTAGATAAACGATTGCAATATGTGTGTTATAACGGATTTAGATCTAAAACATTCGAAAGTACATCTGGAGTCCCTCAGGGATCTAACCTCGGCCCTTTATTATTTTTATTATTTATTAATGATCTTGCTGATTGTCTCAAATGTCAAAAACTTTTATTTGCCGACGATCTAAAGATATATACTGAAATTAACAAGGTTAGCGACTGTCATCAGTTACAATCTCAGCTATCGAACATACAAAAGTGGTGTTTTGATAACAAGCTCTCTTTAAATGTTTCTAAATGTAAAGTATGTTCTTATACAAGAAACAAGCATACCATTCTATTTTTCTACAAACTCAATAATGTAACGCTTATACGTTGTAACTCTATTAGGGACTTAGGTGTTATATTTGACGCCAAGCTTACTTTTATCGAACATATCAATAGCACTGTCAATGCTTCATTACGAATGTTAGGTTTTGTCATACGAAACTGTAGAACATTTTCCAATGTACATGCTCTAAAAACACTTTATTTCACATTAATACGATCGAAACTGGAGTATGCTGCCATTGTGTGGCATCCAAATTATTGGGTGCATAAACAGACATTGGAAACTGTTCAACGATATTTTCTCAAATTTATCTTGTTTCGTATTGATGGTGTTTATCCAGGCAGAGGAATTGAGAATAAAATTTTGCAAACTAGATTAAATATCTCCTCGTTAGAAGAACGTGCTTTCACTTCTAGTTTAATATTCCTATACAAATTACTGCATAATAGAATTGACTCGATATCTCTGTTAGCTCAGATAAATTTTTATGTCCCGCGAATGAATGCGCGTAATCCAATAGCTTTTTATGTAAAAAGTGCTAGAACTAATTTATACAAGAGTTCTCCACTATTTATTATGTGCACAGGTTATAACAAAATTAGTATTGACTGTGATATATTTCATTGTTCACTAAGTGATATAATTAATGTATGTATAAGATATTTTGCAAGGTAAATTAACAAGATATCGTAAAATCTTAAACATAAATAGATAGTTCACACTATTAAACTGTACCTAGTAGTTTTTTGTAAACTAGTTTTTGTAAAAACTAGTACTCATATTTTTCGCGATGTTACTTGCTTTCTAATAGATGTTTTGTAATTATTTTTGTCCTATAATTGGATATTAATCTGTTGGGCAAATAAATTAATATTATTATTATTATTATTATTATTATTATTATTATTATAAAAGTTATACTAATTATTTTCCACATATTTTTTTGATAAATGAGTGGTTCGCCAAATTCTTAAAAACACCCCTTTCTTGATACACTCCCCATGTTAATGCTACCACTTTGAGACGGCCGACGATTAATTTTGGCATACCCAAACACCAATAAAATAATTCCCATTAACAGGAGCGTTTTACCATTAAGCTAAGTAAGTTACAGCATGGGGCCTCGAGTTCTAGGGGGCCTCAAAAATGACTAAACGACATTACAGATTTGTTAAAAAATAACAATGGAAACAATTTTTATATGTTTATGTAATGAGCAAAATGTGTTATTCGAATTTTTAACGTTTTTAATAATAAATATTTTATTCTTTTTTCAAGTTATTTTTTACTAAAAATGTTAAATTTAGAATAAAAATATGAAATATTTAATCGAAAATATAAATATTCCCTGAAACCGTTTACCGTAATTAAAATGTTATTATTGACAATATGGTAATTAGTAAAGATTTTGATCATTAACGTTCAGTGTCTTCTATCCTAGCTTTCGTACTATTACCACTAATTAAAAAATTTCCATTGTGCAACAGCTGCTTTTAGTTTTGGCACTGCTTGGCAGTGCTCTTGTCACATCTGTGAATTTTTCCTCTGCATCTAAACTCTCTTATCCTTTGCAAATGCAACAACAATTTACTGTAGAATCTACAATATATTGTTGCTGTTCCTGTAGCATAAGAAAAATGTTAGAAAATGTTTTTTACATGTATGATATGATCATATATATCATCTTAGATATGAAGATGAGATTCAAGGGAATTATCTGTAATCCAGGAAAGACAGAATGACGCGCGGAAAACCCCGTAAAAAAGTACTATAAAATTAAAAATGAATACGTTTCAAATAAGCAAACAAAATTTACTTAAGATTGAGTAAATATTTGTTGATTAGTGTAAATAAATGACATATAATTACCTCTTCCATCGTTGCTTCCTCATGTTTCCACTCACCTATTTTCACTTTTTAATGAATGTTAATGAATAATTCACTTCTTTTTCAACAATTCTTACTTATAATTTCAATATCCAGTGTAAAAAACCTCTTTTAGTTGAAAATATACATATATTTTTGTGTCCGAATGATTAAATAAGTAACATATTTCAATGTAAATTTTGAAGCTTTTTTAATCAGAAATTATTTTTTATACTAAATTTTCATGTTATAGTCGAAATTCTACTTAAAATTCAATCGAAGAAAAAATTGTTTAATAATTTTTTTATTGCTTAAGGGCGCGTTATTGGCGCAAAATATTAGCGTCAAAATATAGCTAACGTTTTTCATTCAGTTTTCTTTTAATAATCGGTTTTTGAGGAAGATAACGTTTGATGTCGATTGCTAAACTGTTAAGGTAGTGTGGATCATAGTTTGCAAGGAGTAGATACCTAAAATAAATTGTATAATCGTAGTCGAACATCGCCAATCTTGTAGAATTAACGTTTCCTAAAAAATAATCAAACTAAACTTATTTAGTATTGATTGAAATAAATGTACAAGGCGCAGAAATTTAAATATGGCAGCACGAAAATCAGTCATTTTTAGTTGAACGCTTTCTGCACCAGGAAGCGTTGGGTGGTAATATTCGCGGAACATTTAAAAGTAATTTAACTTTTCTAATCTTTTAACTATTATTTAATAAATACCCGAAGTAAATGTTGTTTTTCTGTTAATTAGTCCTGATTATTTCTTAAAACGAATAGTATATATTTTCAATATTTTAATATAGTTATACTTTTATTTTTCTTAAAACCAGCAAGAACAACTGATATTTTAAAAGATATTTAGCAGTTTTATATTCCCCTTTTTGATTTCAACTACCTTAAATAATTCCTTGGCACTTAAAAATTAAAAATTTCAGTTAAACTTAAAATATTTTGAAAGTTCACGCATGTCTGGCAACACTGTGAGCAGAGAACTGGGATGCGATCATATTTGCATTTTCAAATTTTAATTTTAATGAAATTAATTCCGTTTTGCGGACCGTAGCGCCATCTTTAGGTGTTTATAGTTTCTGTAGCTTCCTCTTATTAACACTGGCGGCGATAAATATTTGAGCGCCCCAGCTGCAATGTTGCTGATTTTAAATAATTGAAGTTAACAAACTCATCAAAATTTACAAATTCATCAAAATCGGATCTGTTTTTGAAGGTTTAGAAGTAAAAACCTTCATTGACTCGGTTAGAATAGTTAAAGAAAAATTTGTAAAATTAATCTTGCTAGAATTACTCTTTAGGTTCTAGATGAAAACAATTTTTTGTCAAAATCATGCATAATCTTTTAAAAAAACTCTCATCATAGGTAACCCCCCCCCCCCACAAAAATGTTGAATAGGGAAGACGCATATGTCGTCAATTGAGGAAATTCTTGCATTTTCATAAACGTCATTACTAAATTAGTTATAATGATAGTTATAAATGCATTAAACAATTACCAATTTTAGTAATTAATTTTTGAAAACCTTGAAAATTTAAATAAATTCAAAATGCAATACTGGTGTTAATGGATTAAACATCGTTACATCTTACAGTTACAAACACGACCCACTGTTGGTGCTAATGTAACAGTTAAGAGTCCTGTATTACCCGTCAGTTTGAAAATGTTTCATTTTCAAGTTCAATTATCGTCTACTTATTAACGAGTAATTAATATAATACTGTACGTTATGCTGTTGTGTAATTAACTGCTATAATTAAAGTGGTGTAAAATATTTCTGTTAATATAAATTCAAAATTCAATTTATTGGTTTTCATCAGTGCCATCTAACGGTGAGTAGATCGTCAATGTTGCTTTTTCTCACGGCCTCCTCGATTTGAGAAACGAACGTCTCTTAGACGGCCGGTCGCATTGAAGAAATTTTTGTTTTTGACAGGTTACGTATTGTGGTGCCATCTGTCGAGTCCTGTAGTGATTAAGCACTATTGGCGCGCAATCTAGATTGCCTCTTGTTTATTTTTAATAAACATCAGCATCAATAATTTACTTATTGTTAGTGGTAAGATATATTGTAATTTTCTATAAACTATATTAAAATTATTAAAAATGCCTCGAAAGTGTGTTACAAACTGTAGCTCGTATCAATTAAAAAATGTATCTCTCCATAGTTTTCCTGCAAATGTAGAATTAAATCTTAAATGGAAAGAAGCTCTAATTAATCATACTGGTACATAATCTATAAATAATTTTATTAATTTTTCAAGGATTTTCGGAGAAATGATATTGGTCTACAATTTGAAATATTGGTTGAATCGCCCATTGTGAGTGTGGGTATTTCTAACAATAGTTTCAGTAGTACACTGCCCTGCTAAGCGAAAAGTCCTAGTTGCAAAACATCAACTCAGAAATATACCATATCTTTTCTTAGCTCACATAAACATTCTATATAGTACATTTCTACATTGCAGTTTTGCAGATAGGATGTTTTCGCTTAGCAGGGCAGTACATCAGCAAAACATCCAAGTGTAGATAATATGTACTTTGATTTATGAATTTATAAGAGGATAAATTATAATCAGCAATTTCCCAATCACTTTTAATAATAGTTTAGAAGTATGATCGTATATCAGCAATTTTCTTATTTTTGTAGTGAGTTAATAATAAGGCACAATGATATCGCGACATTCAATTTATTTTTGAATGTCACGTTATTTTTGTTGTTATTTTTTATAGTGGATATAATTTATTATTATTTGATGAACCAACCGGTTTCGTTGCATTTATTCGTTTGCATTATTGGTCAATTTATTTATAACTATAATAGATTAATAAATAAGAAGGATTTAAAGATAATATTCCTCACAATTAAAATATTACTGAATTGTTGCTTAAATTCATCAGATTCTACAAAAGGCTTTGTTTGTTTCTTTTGTTGAATTTTCTTTACGATTTTTCATTTTTATAATCGAACTTCGACATTAATATTAACTTATTACAATATGCAAGTGCGAATTTTAAGAGAGGTTATGTTTTATTAACAACTTTGAGAATTTGCAACCGGGTAGTAATGTAATATTTCGAAAGAAAATTTGATAATACGCAACCTGGATGTTCTGTATTGTGGCGCCCCCTTCAAAACAGAAATATTGCCTGGAACAACAAATGCGAACGGCCGCGTAAGAGACCTTTGTCTCTCACAAATCGAGGAGGCCGTGCTTTTTCTCATTCATAGCGGTACCTACTTTTTTACATCATATAGCTTTGAGGGAAGTAGCTCAAGGCCAAATTCGGTTTTAAATCAGGAGAATTTTTAGATTTAGTTTCTTCAAATAAATTGAGAGTTTTTAGAAATTTCGCTTATTTAGAAATATTTTTCTAATCAAAATGAACGAATACAAGGATTAAAAAAATACGTGGGTCTTCCCCATTATCTTGTAGTAAAACATGTGGTCAGTATGTAAAACAGTCAGTATAACTTGTACTTCAAAACAAACACTTCTTATACAGTTATATTATTATTTTGTCGTTATTGACGTTTATAAAAAGGTCGTTAAGGTTAGATTTGGGTTAAATCTGTTTATTTTTCAAGTAAAACTATTTTAATAAAATTACCCATTTCTACGACCATTTTTAGAGCTGAAATTAGATATGAGTACTGAAATAGAGAAGATCATCTCAGGTAACCCAACAGAAGCTGGTGATGCTTTGATAATTTTCTTGGAAAATGTAAGATTATAAAACAAACCGATTATAAGACAAAATACCTAATTTATTAATGTTGTAGAATGCGAAAGTATTCGCATTCGATGACTTGAATAAAGGTAATAAACGTGGGGAATTATGGAAAGCACTGTTCGATCTTGTTGCCTGCAATGAAACGGCACAATTGCATACTTCTTGTTTAGCAGCAATTAGAATATTAAGGTAATATGATTTTGTATTTTATGGCAAACCATGACTAATATTGATATTTGTAGTCGTGAGAAAACAAGTTTGAATGAGTTAGCTACAGAAGATAGAATCGAGTTGCTTCTGCAGCGAGCTCATTTAATTCATGGTGTGAATCAGAATTCTGAGATAAATTATGAAGTTGCAATGGAAGCTCTGAAGTGTTTGTGTAACATTATTTATAATAGTCGAGTAGCAGCAGCTATATGTAGTAAAAGCAACTGTATTGCAGGGATTATGGATCGAACCCAACAGTACAGGCAAGTTTTTTATTAGAATCGCTTCATATTATTACCTGTCATTACGTAAGTTAATTATAGGGATCCACGATTACCTACTGATTTAAAGATATTTGATATGAGGATATTGTTTTTAACCACTGCATTGTGCAGTGAACTACGACCAAAGCTTAAAGAAGAATTACATGGTTTAAAATATTTAATTGAAATTTTAGAAAATATGATTCCAAAGCATGAACAGAACACGAATGAACATAATTCTGATCTTGATGGCGATACAAATCGAAATTTATCTGTAAATATCAAAATACTAGAATCTTAATTTTAATTAATTTTCATATCATTTGTAGGATTCACAAATTGATTTAATGAATGAGATTCTTAAAGTATTATTTAATATAACAGTACAAACATATAGAAAAGATGACATTGA
Organism: Agrypnus murinus; assembly: GCA_929113105.1. Lineage (NCBI taxonomy): Eukaryota > Metazoa > Arthropoda > Insecta > Coleoptera > Elateridae > Agrypnus > Agrypnus murinus. Next base: position 67,154,616 of record OV816029.1, on the reverse strand, counting down.
TGAAGAAGAGGAGGCCTATTATATGCATTTAGTTTCGGTTTTGCGAAGCCTACTTGTTAGTGAAACTCAAAATCCTAATAAAAAATTAGAACTTCACAGTCATATCGTAAATTTATTGACTAATATGCCAAATACATGTTATAGTGAATTGGTTATTCCTTTAAAAGATAACATATCTAAGGAGTTGCAATATGAGGACCAAAATATGGAAGCTGTCTATCAACTATTTCTGTTTTTAAATAGTCGTTTTATAAATGATGTGGTAGGTATTTGTATTTATCTTTGTACTTATCATGTGTTTTAACAATTTTTTTGTTGGGAATGGCTATGTAGTGTTAAATGGATTATTTGTAAAATTGCTACACAAACATAATTAAGTAGTTACTAGAATTTTTAGTTTAGGGTAGTTTTTGCATTGTGTGGTTCACAGCACTAACTGCCTGGTGATATTTACACAACCTTGAATTTTTGCTATGTTTTGTTGACTTTTTTTGTTACATTCGACCTATTCCATCTCATACTAGGCAGGCGGTGCAGGACAAGGTCACTAATTTCAATGAGATTTTAGTATGTTAACCTTTGTCAAAAATAAAAGGATCCCTATTTTTTGTTCGGTCCAAAAAAATTCTGGATCAAGTAACAGATCATCAAAGTTAAGGGCAAGACCGCGAATATTTTTACCATTTAAAACTGATTTTTTTTAATATTTCGGAAACTAATAGGAATACTTTAATGCAGTTTGATTTGCATGAAAGCTAATTTTTTCTCCAAATCTTGACACCTAAATTAACTTTGTAGCATGTACCTGAAGAAAGATATATGGTCGTTGATTTTTGAAAAGGGTCAACCTCTGGCATTTCAAAAAAGCCACCTTCAAAAAATCTCAAATTTTGATATTGTGTTTTGATACACTTGAACTATCCTTTCCATAATATGGTATCTCAAAAAAAGCCGCTCAAAGAAGTTAAGTGAGATTTTAATAATCTTTTCTATAAATTAATATCAATTGCATTATCTTACTTGTAACCAAGGTTAGCTTAACATATGGGCTCACAGTGGTGCTCAGCTCAGGGGGGGGGCGAGCGGAGAAAAAAAGAGAAAATTTATGTATTAAATATACTTTACATAATGTTTAAGCAGTGTTATCAAAACTGTAGTGTAAAAGTTTGATTAGGGGTAACTTGGGATACTTGACCCAATTTACAGTTTTTTAAATTATTTTAAAATTATTTTTTAAACTATTTCTAAAATACCTATGGACGTATGAAAGCTGTATGTGTATTAATATTAAATGTAAATATTAAAGTTTAAAGAACTTAAATGAGTAATTCCATGTTAAATCAACACAATTTTAATACAAATTCTACTCACTATCTCAGATCTTAATGAAATTGAGTACAGTGGTTGCCTTCATATAGATAAGGAAAAATACTAAATTTCATGACAGTGTGTCAATCGGTTTCGAAAATACAGGTATGTAAAGTTTTCAAAAATTATGCAAAACCGTAAGAACAGTGTATTTTTAGATTGCGTTTGCAGCTGACATAATTGAGCTAGAAAAGTGGAAAAGGTCTCCTTTTCCAGCATTTTTCATGGGCTTTCTTATGATATACAACTCCATAGGGCTTGAGGGAAAAAATGCTTTTCAAATTCAAAATCAAGATTTTGGTTTTGAATTCCTCAAAAAACGCATCTTAAAAAATTTACAAAAAATTTCAGATAATAGCTTATACTGTTGTTAATTAATATTCAAAATTTAAAAGTGGGGTGATAATGGGTTCAAGTCTTAATAAATTTACAAAAACTTCATAAATAAGGCCCACTAAAGTTATAGTCAAATAAAAATCGCTTTAGAACTGTATCAGTATGTGATAAAAGTAACAATGTCCATGACGGAAGATTCTGAATAGTCAACCTCATCATAAATCATTACTTTTAAGATTCAAGGTTAATAGATTTGGCTAATTAAATTTTTGAATACAATGTGTGATCTTAAAGGCCCTCTTAAGTCATGAAACAACTAATTAAAATATGATATAGTTAGTCTTTGTGAGTACATTAGTGAAAACCGCACCTTTTTATCATGCAAAATAAGGGATAAGATATAAGCATTTAAAAAATCTTGATAACGTCATTACTACTTATTCAACCGGGGTGGCCGGCGCACTGTGAGAGGGCACCTAACATTGCATCTCAAAATGGTTTATTTATAAGTTTGATTTGCCCAATAAAATAAATACGTATCGTTAGTTCAATGGTCAATGTATTACATTCAAAAATATTTTTGCTTATATTAGATGTATATAAAATGCATCTTAGCATAACCAATCAAAACATATTGCTCATACTTGGTTGCGCTATAAAAATAATTATAACGCAATTGTATAAGTATTATACCATTTTAAAAAGCTTAAACTTTTGGCTTTTACACCATACAATAAAATATGTTGTTACATTTTATTTGACTGAAGTTTATGGGTACATGCATTTTTCCCATGGCCTAAATATTTGTTTAAAGCAGCGCTGCCCTTTGGATTTTGAGGCCCCGGGCACAAATATCGTGTGGGGCCCCCAGTAAATAAAAAAATGTTGATTAAAATAAGGTAGCTCGTTGCAGGGGCCCCGGGCATATGCCCGGCTGATCGACCTTAGGAGCGCTTCTGGGTTAAAGTTTTAACTATTACCGCTGTTTGCCGAAGTTAAGATTTTAGCTTTTTCTAATAGAAAATTTATTAAAATATAAGATACAAAAGAAAAATCTTGCACACCTTTTGCGTTTTTATTGATAGACATCGAATTGTAACATTTTTAATACTCGTTTGTAGATATTAGACCCCTTTATAAGCAATCTAAAAATGACCTCTAATAAAACAGTCAAATAACTTTCAGAAGAAGCATAACAGCTACTAGAAGTTTCTATTATTGAATAGAAATATTAATATTACTGTTTTAAATTAGAAAAATATTATTTTTATATGCATAATAAAGGTATATATCAAACACATATGATTTCAATTGAAAACCCTTATATTCAAGATTACTTTTGCAAAATTCCAGGTTTATATCTCAAAAAATGAGAAAGTTATAGATTTTTGATATGAAAAAGGCCAAACTATTCCATAGAGCGTTGCCGGCCGCCCCGGTTGTATTAGTAGAAATGACATCAGCACTCCACAGGTTTCACACTTTACAAGCGTTTTTCTCGGTAACAATAAGTATTTTAAACAAACAGTTTTGACAGATTAATTTCTTTTATTTCATTTCGTATTTCAAACAATTCTTTATATACCACAATTAGTAATATAAAGTATATCTTGATCTCCATTGTCAATGATACCGGAGTTCAAGACGTTCTTGATCTCCGTTGTTGTTGGCAACGTAAATAATTTGATGTTGCATTATAGCCATATGCATGCATGCATGCTGCTTTTTATCTCCTTAGTTATGCGTATGATGACACAGACAAGGCAAGTTGCTTCTTTATACAATAAATTCGGATGGATTTTAAAAGGGAGAAATTAGGATTGAAATACGAAATAAAATAAAACAACTTATGCAATACGGAGATCAAGCTTCTTTCAAGCTCGAAGATGTTATAACGCCTCGGCTGGCGCCTCGGCGTTATACATCTTCTTGGATTTAAAGTATCGCTTGATCTCCTAATTACATAATATATATTATTCTTGACTATTAAAATACTAAATAACCCAAATAGACTCCAATGAATCAAGAAATAAATTTAATTGAGGTTTTACCACACAATTCTTTAACTTAAAACAGATACTTCTTTTGCACATATAGTATTTTGTGCCTCAAGGGCAGAAAATTAGCATTTGTAGCCCGCAGTGGACAACTTAGGGCTACAAATGCTTTTCGGTCCGAGTGACATACAAAAGTTTTTCGCCTACCTGTTTGAAAGTTTAAAAAAGAATTCCAAAAGTTAAACAGTAACGTAACTTATTAGTAAATTAAATAGGCATATGTTAGAGGGAATGAATGAAAATGAAAATAACGCCAGACGTTTTTAGCAATTTATTAACTAAATTAACCTAATAATCATTACACTACATACAACACGGCCGTATAGTAAATGTTTTTATTATTATTGGTAAATAAAAGGAACAGGATATGACTTTTAATTAGGATGAGTAATTAATCTATCATTGTATAATTTATTGAAATTACAATTTTCTTTTTATTAATTAATTGCCACATCCTCCATTTATACATACAATGACACTGTGAAAAGAAAAAAACAAACGACAAATTTATCGACGAAGACATGAAAATCAAAGTTATGATCTAAGAAGCCTAGAAAAATTTGACGTATGTTTTTTATATTTTTAAAGGTTAAGTAAAAATATGTTTGAGATTACATTTTCCGTCATATTCCGTTGCTAAAAGTTTTACGAATGAGTTATATTTTCAATGTTAAAAACTAATGATTTCATTTTTTGATTAAAAAATCTTATCTTTTTAGGATAATGCACAGGAGTGGTCAAAGTATGACAATTTAAAAAACAATTTCAATTTTTACAGTATCTCCAACTTAACATAAATAAATCGTGCTTTCATCTAGTAGTAGTATAGAGGTTTTGTATTTGACATAAGAGGGCAGTAAAAAGTTTGACATAAGAGGCCCACAAAGAAGCCTTAACTGCCCTCAAAACAGGACATTTAGAAAGCACTTTCTGATCAGGTAGGCGAAAAAATATATAACAGTGACATAAATACGAGTACTTGCCTTGGATGATTATTAGAATGTATTTTGGCAATAGTCTTTGAAAGCCACATTAGTTTTTCAGACTCATTTTCTTGAATATTATATCTTCCCGTTGGTGTAACAGGGTTCACCTTGCAAAGGACATCGTTAACAGATAACCATATAACATCTGATTTTCTCGGATATAAAAAAGATGGGGATGGACCAACTGGATGAAGGAATGTAACTTTGATTTCATCAACATTTTGGTTTTTCACTAACACATAAGTTAGCCACCAGTTATTCTCATAGACAGCAATAAGATACCTATTGATGTCTACCAACTGCAGTTTTTCTGACGATTTTATCACTACTACCACCATCGAGACTATTGCTTCGGAGAAGGTTTTAACCAATATTTTTGATGTGCTTGATACTAGTGGTATAAACGCATGCAATTTCTGTGTGCCTGGAATTGTAAGTGATTGACTGAAGCGCTTTTCCAGAAAGGTTTCTGTTTCTATATACCGTATTTACTCGAAAATAAGACCCCCCTTTTTTTTACTAGATTTTTGCTCTAAAATGTGGGAGGTTCATCAAGTATAATTATAATCGAGTATAATAAGATATATTCAATAAAAAGTGAAAAACAATGAGTGTAACTGAGTAATGTTTACCAGTATTTATAAAAAAAATTTATTACAATACAATTGGCCGGTTTCACAAAGCTTGATTAAGTTCTGATTAGCTTAATCGTGATTAAAAATGAAATCCAGAAATTTCATTCGCTGAAATTTAAGAGACCTGAGATTTTATTCAATTATATTTCTGGATTTCAAATTTAATCATGATTAAGTTAATTAGAACTTAGAATAGCATTCTGTTGCTTAAGAATATAACATATCGCCCGGTTGTCTGCATTTTAGCCGATATTGATAGACGTGAACCTATGCCGACATTTTGAAACCCGCGATAAGCAAAGTTTATTGTTTGCAACAACTACACTAATTACGGTAAAAATAAATAATATAAAATTATTTTTAGCTTAGCACCTAGTCAGAATCGCAGCTGTCGTCGTTATCATCGTCAGTAAGAACGTCATTATCCTTTATAATAATCTTTTTTTTATAATAATAGTTTTACTTACTTTACTAAGTTAAACTTGGCAACTAAAATGGTTGATATTAGTCAAAAACCCAGTGATGGCAAAAACATTTCTGAGAAATTCTTTTAAGCCTTTAATAGTACCGACTGAAGAATTGTAACCTATTGAGTATCTAACAATAATACCTTAATCTTTCCAGTAAGTGTACAAAATTTTATTATCTATTGGAGTGATATCTAGGTAACCACTTTTTCAATGAACTGCCTATAATTTTAGAAGTTTTCCTGGAATTCAGGTAAACTGCTTCCACAAAGACATTTGTTTCTGCGAAGAGATAAAGGGCAGAATTTTTCCCATAAACATAGTTAATGGAATTTGTTAACAAAATATAACTGAAAAATGTTCAGTATCTTATATTGCTTATATTTTTAGGGGTCCAAAATCCGCAAACAACAGCTTTTTTTAATTTACTCCAAAATATGGGGGGTGGGTCTCATTTTCCAGTAAATACAGTATTCTTCTTGTGTTGAAAATGTGAAGTGCAGTGCACTGATATTTTCCACGGCCCATTCAAACAGTTGTAGAGTGGTGAGAATCTGATTATCATATGGTCTTCGCAAACTTGCTCTGGCTGCTAATCTTTTCACTGAGCCAACAACACCATCGCACGGGCCTTTCCCATGAGCTGTCGCCGAAAAGTGGCATTCTGCTTCAATACCAAAATCTTCTTTGTGAAAACATAGATTTGTAAAATTTTTCTTATTTTTATATTGAGCCGCATTATCATCAGAGAAGTAGTAAATCTTTTTTATATCTGTTTGGAATTTAGTCATCAAAAATTCAATAAGCTTTTTCTGAAAACAGTAGACTGCTGTAGTGTTGTGTTCAAGACAATCCGAAATTGCAACATAGCTGAAATGCTCAGTTTTCTTTTCTTCTTTGTAATATATTACAAAGGGATGAACGGTTGCATGATCGCTTGTCCAATGATAGCTCTGGGCTTCATCTTGTATGCCAAAGGCGTAATTCTCTGAAAAGTCCCATGTGACTGCGTATTCCCGATCTTTCAAAATTTCTTTGATTCGATTAATAAACGAACTTTTTGCCACAAAATCATGGCATACCAATGCGAACAATTTTTCGCAAAATAGATCAGTAGATTCTGACAAGGTTTTTTGCAGTGTTTCCAAATTGCAAAGATCCACTGATATCCATTGACAAAAAGTAACCTTTTCAACCATACTTTCATCAAATGTCTTGGCTAATAGTTATTTATGGTACAAGTGAGTTAAGTAAGATATTATCCACGAACAAAAAATTTACCCTCGAGGGCCAGCAGGCCCGAGAGGGTTAATTTTTCTGAGTGGATAATATCCTTAACTCACGCGTGCCATACAAAATTTTATCCAACGCCTCTTTATTTAAGTTTAAACATCAAATTTGCAATTTATAGTTAGTCTGAAGTTTTGACAGTAATAAATTTAATACTCTAACACGATGACTGGATTTTAATAATATTATGCAATGTAAGCTGGTGATTGGTTGTTATCTTTGAAGGAGTGAGTTTTTTAAAAATAACCCACGTTGCTAGGGGCAACGTAGGTTATAATGTAACATAAGAGTAAACAATCACTTTCCTTATTTAAAATGACCATAGTAAACATGGTATTTATATAGAGGTGTTGGATAAAATATTTTGGTACTCCTAGAGCAAGAACTCATATTGCAATCAATCGATACCGGGTTACAGACCATTTTTGCCAGGCAGTGTTTGTATGAAGCCAACTCTTATATGTCACAAAAATATTAAAATTTTAAAAATAAATACTATTATAACTGACAAGCAATCCAGTTCCTTAACCTTTTTATACCGTTTTTGGCAATACGACATGCTTTTGTAAATTTGATAAGTCATAAAACCGTTATCATCGCACTTTTGAACTTAGGAAATCAATTAACAACAGTACGAACAACTATTATCTGGAATTTTCTGAAAATTTCTGAAGGTGCGCTTTTTGAGAAATTTAAAATCAAAAGACCAATGGTAAGAATATGCTGATTTTGGTATCGGAGAGATCAACGGACAAATTATATATCATTTTGTTCTTGTTGATGTGTAGATTTTAATGGTACAAAAATCAAAAAATCGTCCTGAGGGAACGGAAGTTGATTTTGAAGTGATTTTGTTACTGAAGATCGATTGAAGGCAAATTGTCGAATAATAAAACCAAGTAATATCTAGCTACTTTGTATGTTTGCTAAATATCTAATTCATATGGATAATTTGTCACTCTGCTGATAGTCGCCTGGTAGCACAGAGGTAGAGATGCCGCCTAGATAGAGGAAAGTCCTGGGTTCGATTCCCAGCTGGGGTGATATAATTTTTCCCATGAATTTGCATTCTAAACTTAATATAATGAAAAACATTAGTAATTTTATTTATACAGTAATTAAATGAAATTAAAAGATTTATTATAACTCGTCACCTATTATCCATTTACTACAGATGGATTCCGTTATAAACTCGTACATTAATACTACACTCATGCTCTCGCTTTTGTTAATTTTGTTTTTAATTGTACAAGAACTCTTGTTCGACATTTACTTATTAAACTCATAATATTTAGTCACTGTGTATAAAAATTAAAAAGAACAAAATCCTAAACAATTTATTATTTAAATAATACTAATGAATACAATAATAAATTTACTATTTTTCTTTTAGACAGTTAGAAATCAACAAGAGTTACTATCACCAGTATTAACTGTATTCGTAAAGGGTGCAAACAGCTCAAGAATCATACGTAAATATCTCCGTTTAAAGATACTTCCACCACTTACTGATGTACATAATCGACCTGAACAGGGTAGCACATTAAGAAATCATTTGTGCCGACTGCTCACAACACCGATGACGAATGTTCGGGATTTAACTGCTGATCTCTTGTTTGTAATGTGTAAGGAAAATGGTAAATAAACATCAATCTTTTTTAGATAATATAAAAAAAAAACTAATCGTTCTGACTTTTAGTAAATCGCATGATAAAATACACAGGATATGGTAATGCAGCAGGTTTGCTTGCGCAACGTGGTTTATTAGGTGGCGGAGTAAGGGTATCCAGTGAAAGTAATTACAGTTCAGATAGTGAAAATAGTGATACTGAAGAATATAGGGAGCACAAGCATGGTATAAATCCTGTTATGGGATGTTTTGAACAACCTCATCCTAGTCCATTTGCAAATATGACAGAAGAGCAGGTTAATATTGTATTTAATAAGTTATGATTTGTCAAATCAATATGTTTAATTTTAGAAAGAGTATGAAGCAATGAAACTAGTTAATTTGATGGATGATTTAACTCGCACAGGGATTGTTAAACCATGTAAAATTGGTGAAGATGGCAGGCCGCAGCCAATCGAACATGTTCTGCAGTTACAGGAAGATTTACCTTCACAACAAATTTACAGGAATGTTAGTCAAGATGATAGCGATTAAACAGAATTTAATTTTTATGTGATTCGATGTTATGTAGCCTGAATAATAGCATTTATTTTATTGTTAGTGTTACTTGTGAGAGTCTATGTATGAAATACTAAATATTAGTGTTCAAAAATAAGTGGATCAGGTTACTTGAGAATCAATATTTCTTATATTGAAATATAACAAATTTTGATTCTAAACTAACTTAATCCACTTACTTCTTGACCACTCATTACTATTTACCTAATATTTATTTTTTGATAGTATAAGTAAATAGAATTTTAATAGATGTATGTAGTATATCTTCAACTTTTTTAACATACTTTTGTTTTTATAGTAATTTTTAACTTATGTGAACCTTTCACATTTTGTGATTTATTTGTAGTCAAGAACATCTATTGATAAGAAATTAAATAAATGTTTAAGCATTCTAGTTATACATTTGTTCACTTTAGATACACGTGCATCCTGCTCCCATTAAAAGCCATTCTATATCCACATCATAAGCTAGTGCTGTTTTTGTTGCCAAATGCTACTGTGTGTAGTACGTAGGTTAGTTATGGGACTTTTGCTATAAGTGTATAAAAATTAAATGTGACCCCTCTATATAGCCTTCTTACGTTAAGTAAATCTAAACAAACTTGGATGGCACAATAACAATTAGTTTGTTATTGATCTTTCATAATTTACAGCTATGCAGATACGACCTTTATCCTTAAAAGGGCAGTATTGCTACCTGGGTTTTTTGTCAATAAGTGCAAATACAACTGAATGAAGTATATCCGAATATTATTTTGACGCGCACTGTATATCCTAACTTCTGCATTCTGTAAATGAAAAAACACGTTACACAAATACCTACGTTAGTTATGGGAGTTTTGCTATAAGTGTATAAAAATTAAATGTGACCCCTCTATATAGCCTTCTTACGTTAAGTAAATCTAAACAAACTTATTTCGAACAGACCAGCAACGTTCAGAGCGCCCACTCACTTTAACATAGAAATTCCCATAAGAAAAAACCTATTTACATATATTAACCAGCCATCTTAAAATTAACCATACAATTTAAGAATAAATGATCTTCATAGATACTTTAATGAATTTTGAAGATTTCTGTAGTAGGGTTTTTTGATATTTTTTGTTTTAAGACGGTGGTACAGCGCCAAAGTGTAGCGTTCAGCATCAAACCAAATACTAACAATTTTTGTATGTTTTAAACTAAGAAAAATTTTATTAAACTTTAAAAAAGGTCAACTTAAACTAAAATTAATTAAATCAATTGAATTAAGTAAGGACTAGATTGCAAAAACCTAAAAACAACTTTAAAGCGGTTCAGAATAAACTTAGTTATAAAATATTTAAAAATTAAAAAAATATTCATATTCTGCTAAAAAAGAGTTAGTAATGAGAAGAACTATGCGAAGCTATTTTTTCTGGTTGAAAAATTTTCTACAGTGAAAACCTGACCAGAGCAAATTTTGGAAGTCGTTCTTCGTCACGCCACTCGGAACCGTTGTAGTCTTGTACGAGTCTAACTGATCGTTCAGCTGCATCATTTACAACTTGAATAGTTGTTACAAATTTCTTCGCTTTCACGTACGAAGGGTCAGTGTTCCACTCGGCCGCATCTTTTTGAAGGAATGATTGGTCAATATTTAAGCAGTCAAACAACTCTTTAGTTTTTTTAGAAACAAAATGAGATGGGCGAAGATTTTGTATCTGGTCGTAATCCAAAACTAATGCACCGTTTAGCCAATAATACATTGTCTCATCGGATTCGCTCAATTTGACTTTCATTAGGTTACATCAGTGGGAATCGTTTCGCCGAAGAACGCGAGTGCAATATTTTGTTCTGTCAGATACCAAGTGTGGCTCAAGAATTTGTCTAGTGCAACCCTGGCCAATTGACTTTTTGTGGGAAGAATATCACTTGAATTTGCTGTTTGATCAACATTAGCATTCTTCCCTGTGCAAAGTTCCCATAAAGTTCAATTAGCCATACAATATCATTCATTGAAGCTTGAACAGATAGCGGTGATCTGATAAACTTCTCAACATAAAACTAAACGGCAAAACACTCAAAAAATACGTATTTACTCCAGCTTGAATTGGCTGATATCCGTTACTCGGCGAAGAAGATATTTTTTTAGTTGGTAAATGACTTTTCCCATCCACCTAGCTTGACTAATTTCGGTGCCAGGCTTAACCACATAACAGCTCGTTTTGTGTTCGCCCAAGAAACATAACGATAGTTCGATGAATTCTTTGTAATCTTTGCGAACAAAGTCACCTTCCAGCCAGCGGTTTAAAATTTGGCTTTTCTCTTTAGAGAAAGATAAAACTGATTCAGCCAATTCTTCGTCTTCAATTGCTGATACTGGCCACTTTAGCGCAGTACCACCGTCTTAAAACAAAAAATATCACTTTTTTACGTTTTGCACTAAAATGACATTTATTAAGCTTCAAAAGGTCAAATTAAACTAAAATTAATTAATCGATTAAATTACGTAATATATATTATGTAATTAGGAGATCAAGCGATACTTTAAATCCAAGAAGATGTATAACGCCGAGGCGTTATAACATCTTCGATCTCATAATGAAAGACAGACACTGAATGCTCGATTGGCATTGACTAAAAAAAGAAATTCGAAAGACAATGTTCGAACACAACTGAATAAGGATCTGAGAAGAGCTGAGATTGCAAGAATAGGTGGGGTTTTCAAGGCTACGAAACAAGCGAAGAAAAAGGAAGCGATGGAATCAAAGTTGGCCACCGCACTCGTTGCTAAAAAAAAGAAACAAATTCCTTATATTGAAATATTCGAAAGTGAGCTCTCCTCTTCTAGTAAATCAGACGAACCGATAATGTCTGTTAATGCTTCAGATGAATCAATTATATGTGTTGATGCTTCAGATGGACTAACGGTATCTGTTGATATTCCTAAACAGCCACGCGAGGGTTGCAAATCCAAATTCAATCTAACGCGATCAAATTCTGGACGATTTATTTCTGAAGGTATGTAAGTTTATATAGAAAAATGTTTAAAAACGTTTTGCAATTTGAGAATAAATATTTTAATTAACTTTTGTTAGTTTTTCCATCTATCTACCTCTCAAGAAACCGCAAATTTGGAGCCAATCAATACTGAGCAAGTCGGATATTTTCAACCGCTAAAAGAACCAGAAATGTTGGATCTTGGTGAATCTGGTCAGCCAGAAGAATCACCTTCTGAAACAGAAGTAGAAACTGACGATGAAGATTACAGTCCTCCCGTCCGCGCAGTAAGAAAGTGGCTAAGTTTGGAGGCAGAACACCACTTCATTTTTGACACATCCAAAACATCAATAATGCTGCATCAAAAATTGCTGAAGTTTTTATTCCAGGTAAGCAATTGCTAATTTGATTTTTATATTTACTAAGCAATATATTGTTTAATTGAAATGCTATTATTAACTAAACTTTTTGTTTTTATCTTTGTAGGCGTCGCAGCTTCAAGAAAGTCGGTTTCTATTGGTAGGAAAAAGTCCAGAAAATAAGCAGTTGCTGTGATTAGGCAAGAAATTCAAAAACTTGATTGCTTATTTCTTCATATCGATGGCAAGCAAATGCAAAACATTGGGTTGGAGTTTCATAATGCAACGTTTATCGAACGACTTGTTATTACGGTCACAACAACCAATTACGAACAAGTTCTTTCAATTCCAAAACTGACGGAATCAAGTGCAATGGAACAAGTGAAACGCATTTTGGAAGCTATTGCTTTTTGGAATTTGAAAGAAAAAATCGCAGGCATTTGTTATGATACCGTTGCTACGAACACTGATCGGATTGGCGGCGTCGGTGTTTTACTTGAAAAAGAATTTAAGCGGCCGTTGCTGAAGTTTCCGTGCAGACATCATACTTGCGAGCGAGTAATAGGCGCAGTTTATGAGAAACTTTTTGGCAAATTGTTTTCACCGGAAGTTGATGGTACAACAACGTTTGTAGAGTTTTGACACCGGATCAACTTCGGCCAGTATCAGCAATTGAAGACGAAGAATTGGCTGAATCAGTTTTATCTTTCTCTAAGGAGAAAAGCCAAATTTTAAACTGCTGGCTAGAAGGTGACTGCTCGCCAGGATTACAAAGAATTCATCGAACTATCGTTATGTTTCTTGGGCGAACACAAAACGAGCTGTTATGTGGTTAAGCCTGGCACCGAAATTAGTCAAGCTAGGTGGATGGGAAAAGTCATTTACCAACTAAAAAAATATCTTCTTCGCCGAGTAACAGATATCAGCCAATTCGAGCTGGAGAAAATACGTATTTTTTGAGTGTTTTGCGTTTGAGTTTTATGTTGAGAAGTTTTATCAGATCACCGCTATCTGTTCAAGCTTCAATGAATGATATTGTATGGCTAATTGAACTTTATGGGAACTTTATCGATGGTGAAGATCTTGGAGGGGATTGCCGACCATTAGGCAGGAAAAAGAGACAGGGGAAGAATGCTAATGTCGATCAAACAGCAAATTCAAATGATATTCTTCCCACAAAAAGTTAATTGGCCAGGGTTGCACTAGACAAATTGTTGAGCCACACTTGGTATCTGACAGAACAAAATAATGCACTCGCGTTCTTCGACGAAACGATTCCCACTGATGAGCTTAACCTAATGAAAGTCAAATTGAGCGAATCCGATGAGACAATGTATTATTGGGTAAACGGTGCACTAGTTTTGGATTACGACCAGATACAAAATCTTCGCCCATCTCATTTTGTTTCTAAAAAACTAAAGAGTTTTTTGACTGCTTAAATATTGACCAATCATTCCTTCAAAAAGATGAGGCCGAGTGGAACACTGACCCTTCGTACGTGAAAGCGAAGAAATTTGTAACAACTATTCAAGTTGTAAATGATGCAGCTGAACGATCAGTTAGACTCGTACAAGACTACAACGGTTCCGAGTGGCGTGATGAAGACGACTTCCAAAATTTGCTCCGGTCAGGTTTTCGCTGTAGAAAAGTTTTCAACCAGAAAAAATAGCTTCGCATAGTTCTTCTCATTACTAGTCATTACTAACTCTTTTTTAGCAGAATATCAATATTTTTTTAATTTTTATATTTTTTATACCTTAATTTATTCTGAACTGCTTTCAAGTTGTTTTTAGGTTTTTGCAATCTAGTCATTACTTAATTCAATTGATTTAATTAATTTTAGTTTAAGTTGACCTTTTTTAAAGTTTAATAAATTTTTTCTTAGTTTAAAACATACAAAAATTGTTAGTATTTGGTTTGATGCTGAACGCTACACTTTGGCGCTGTACCACTGTCTTAAAACTAAAAATATCAAAAAACCCTTCTACAGAAATCTTCAAAATTCATTCAAGTATCTATTAAGTTCATTTATTCTTAAATTGTATGGTTAATTTTAAGATGGCTGCTTAATTTATGTAAATAAGTTTTTTCTTATGGGAATTTCTATGTTAAAGTGAGTGGGCGTGGCGTTTGGCGCTCTGAACTTTGCTGGTCTGTTCAAAATAAGTTTGTTTAGATTTACTTAACGTAAGAAGGCTATATAGAGGGGTCACATTTAATTTTTATACACTTATAGCAAAACTCCCATAACTAACGTAGGTATTTGTGTAGCGTGTTTTTTCATTTACAGAATGCAGAAGTTGGGATATACAGTGCGCGTCAAAATAATATTCGGATATACTTCATTCAGTTGTATTTGCACTTATTGACAAAAAACCCAGATAGCAATACTGCCCTTTTAAGGATAAAGGTCGTATCTGCATAGCTGTAAATTATGAAAGATCAATAACAAACTAATTGTTATTGTGCCATCCAAAGCGTTTTTTGTTTTATTTTAAAGTTGTTATTGTTTATAAAGACCCAGCTATGAGCCTAAATGGCCTGTGACAGCTACTATATATATATATATTGTTTATAAAGTTCTTATATAAAATAAAAACTTCAATATAAAGCAATAGACGCTTTGGACGGCACAATAACGATTAGTTTTTTATTGATTTCTCAAAACTTACAGTTATGCAGATACAACCTTTATCCTTAAAGGTGTTGTAAAGCGGATTTACAACTTCAGCTTAATAAATTAAACAAAAAATATAGATAGCCATTTCACAAGAAAATTTCTAAATTTTTAAAAATAAGCCTGTAATTAATTTTTGAAGTTGAAAGATTCGAAGCGTGTGACGTTACGCGTGCCCGCGCCTAATATGCACAGTATACTAAACTGCATTGGTAGTAGAAATCTGACCACAAATCAGTGTATTTCACGTGTTGAGGTAAATAAAAATTGTTTTTTTATTAGGATATTTATTGGTTATTACTTATTACTATTAGTTACCCATTAAAACAACATGCCTCGATGTTGTATATTCGGGTGCAAGAATACCGAAAAGAATGGCGAATATAATTTTTCTTATCCAAATAAAGATAAAAATCTTAAAATTTACCGACAGTGTAAGTGGTTTGCAGTGGTTGCAAAATGTGAAAAGGGTTGATTGTATCAAGAAATTTTTCCAAAGAAATCACGAGAGAAAATAACTGTAATAGAGAAGAACTTCGCTGATCCTACACGTATTTGAATATTGAAAATGATAAAATATGCAGCCATAGTCTCTACAAATATTGCCACAGCAGAGCGTCCTTTATTATTCCAGATATAATCATGAGATGTCCTTATCATTATTACTAATAGAACATATTTATAAATGTAACAGTTTAATTATATGTGAAAACTAGGAGTACATGTCATTTTTAAAGTTATTTTTACTTTTTTATAACTTATGTAAATATTTAGTTAACACAAAATATTAAAAAAATTATTCCTTTTTCTTAATCAAAATAATCTGGATCTTCCCCTTCTACAGGACAAAACCGTGTATACACATCATTATCTTCTGGATATTCGCTTATTTTTTTAAACGACACAAGCAGGTATTACCTTCCCTTTATTTTTTCCCAAAGACAACGAAGAATTTTCCCAATAAATAAATTGTTTATATGATATAGGCCGCCACTAACGATTGCTTAATTCGGTAAGACTTTTTCTATTATAAAATAGAATATAAATATAAATCATGAAATAAATAAAGATTATTAAAAGTTTCACAGTTTTATTAAAATACAACCTGACAATATTGTTTCGACAGCTATGCTGTCATTATCAAAGGTAATATAATTATAAACAAACACGTCGCTAAGGTAGATACAAAATAGGTAACTAGATAAAATAATAATAATAATCATAATTAAATATCTAATACTTCCAGTAACGGAGAATTACTGAGATCAAGTTGTTCATTCATTAAAGGTACCCTGAGTTTGTGTTTGTATATCTCAAAGGCTTCTAAAATGTCTAATTTGCGTTTGTTATTACAAAAATGTAGGAATTTAATATTATTTTGAGGAGTCATTGTGTGATTTTGTTCTAAAAGGTGTTTGGCATAATTCGATTTTTCAGGATGTTTATTTTTGTAATGACGTACGTGTTCTTTATATCTTATGTCAAAATTTCGAAGTGTTTGTCCAATATATACCGAACTACAAAAAGAACAATTTAAAAGGTAAATGCCCGATTTCATGATATCATGTGTTCTATCTTTAGCATTAAATAAAAATGAAAAAGTGTTAGTGTTGGTTTTAAATGTTATTTTATAATTGTTGGTTTTTCTTAGTATATGTGCAATTTTTTCTGATATTTTGCCAAAATATGGTATAGATATGTAATTTGTGTCTTCGGTTTGATTGTCAATGGGATATATTCTTTTGATAGCTAACCTATAATCTTTTTGTTTAATTAAAGTGTCAATCATGTTCGGATTGTAATGATTTGCATGTGCTAGTTGTTTAATGGTTGATATCTCTTTGCTAAAATCTGATTTTGTTAGTGGAATAGTTAAAGCTCTGTGTACTAATGATCTGTAGGCTGCTATTTTATGTGTATTATGGTGACAAGATTCATTTGGTATTATTATGTCTGTTTGTGTTGGTTTTCTGTATATGGAAAATTCAAATAGATTGTCTGCGTTAATCTTGATATTTAAGTCTAGAAAGTTTATAGCCCTGTTTTCTTCTGTTTCTAGTATAAATTTTATATTAGGGTGGATACTGTTTATAAGAATTAAAAATTCATTGATAACCTCAAAAGAACTGCCAAAAGAAGATGGCTCAAAGAAGAATCGAAGAAATGGTTTAGTATAAGAGACAATATGCACGTTTATATAAAGGTACTCCATACAGAACTTACTCATAAATTACACAATATCCAATTTGACATATTAGATTTTGACATTAGAGAAACCGTCAGTCACATTAAATTCAAAAAATACACCACACAGAAAAATAAACTTTATCGACTTGTACAACAAAAACGTACACTACAAAATAACCTTAATTGTCAGAACACTGCAAACTTTTATCCTCGTTTCATAAACTTGTCGAATATAACATTCAATGACAGAGAAACACAATTTCTTAACAAAGGTTTCAAATTTTGTCCTTTTCCAAAATTTACCAACAAAATTAAAGAAATTTTGGCCGTTGAATGCGAAACTATACTTAAGAAAGATCATAATAACTATGCAAAATTTCGAATTTGTTAAAAGAGATGTCTTTGAAACAGGACAAAATGTACAACACATCTAACATATCACTTCTTCAATCTATAAAACAGAAAATCACAGAGAACAATCTAATTTCTGTTAAAGCAGATAAGGGTAACACTTTGGTAATTCTTTCAAAAGATATTTACATACAAAAAGTTAATGAATTTATTAATAAAGAAAATTTAGAAACTTTAAACAAAAACCCAATCACAAAATTCCAAAAAGAAATAAAACAAGGTTTAGAAAACTGCAATATCTGCTTTTCAGAATTAGAAAAGCAACAAATCATTAATAAAAACCCACAAATACCTAAACTACATGGATTAGTAAAAACCCACAAACAGAATATGCCAATAAGACCAGTTGTATCATACATCAATGCACCTAATCACATTTTATCCAAAAAACTGAACCAGATTATTAACACGATAGGTTACAAATCGAAATACTCTGTTAGAAATTCATTAGAATTAGTAGATAAGCTGCAAAACATACATCTTCCACCACATTCAAAACTTGTTAGTTTTGATGTTTGCAACATGTTCTCCAGAATACCCCCACAAGAATGTATTCCTTTATTAGATAGTTTCTTGATCAATAGTAATATAGAATTAGTTAAAAGGTTAGAGTTAATTCAATTATTTGACCTTTGTATAAGTCAAAATTATTTCACTTTTAATAACATAATTTATTTACAAAAGGATGGTTTACCTATGGGTAATTCTCTAAGTCCTCTATTAGCTAACATATTTATGGACAAGTTCGAAGATCGAATATTTGAATTAAACCTCTCTAAACACATTATCTTCTGGTTTCGTTATGTTGATGACATTTTAGCTTGTTTTGACAGTTCCTTTGAGGTTATCAATGAATTTTTAATGCTTATAAACAGTATCCACCCTAATATAAAATTTACACTAGAAACAGAACAAAACAGGGCTATAAACTTTCTAGACTTAAATATCAAGATTAACGCAGACAATCTATTTGAATTTTCCATATACAGAAAACCAACACAAACAGACATAACAATACCAAATGAATCTTGTCACCATAATACACATAAAATAGCAGCCTACAGATCATTAGTACACAGAGCTTTAACTATTCCACTAACAAAATCAGATTTTAGCAAAGAGATATCAACCATTAAACAACTAGCACATGCAAATCATTATAATCCAAACATGATTGACACTTTAATTAAACAAAAAGATTATAGGTTAGCTATCAAAAGAATATATCCCATTGACAATCAAACCGAAGACACAAATTACATATCTATACCATATTTTGGCAAAATATCAGAAAAAATTGCACATATACTAAGAAAAACCAACAATTATAAAATAACATTTAAAACCAACACTAACACTTTTTCATTTTTATTTAATGCTAAAGATAGAACACATGATATCATGAAATCGGGCATTTACCTTTTAAATTGTTCTTTTTGTAGTTCGGTATATATTGGACAAACACTTCGAAATTTTGACATAAGATATAAAGAACACGTACGTCATTACAAAAATAAACATCCTGAAAAATCGAATTATGCCAAACACCTTTTAGAACAAAATCACACAATGACTCCTCAAAATAATATTAAATTCCTACATTTTTGTAATAACAAACGCAAATTAGACATTTTAGAAGCCTTTGAGATATACAAACACAAACTCAGGGTACCTTTAATGAATGAACAACTTGAGCTCAGTAATTCTCCGTTACTGGAAGTATTAGATATTTAATTATGATTATTATTATTATTTTATCTAGTTACCTATTTTGTATCTACCTTAGCGACGTGTTTGTTTATAATTATATTACCTTTGATAATGACAGCATAGCTGTCGAAACAATATTGTCAGGTTGTATTTTAATAAAACTGTGAAACTTTTAATAATCTTTATTTATTTCATGATTATGGAGTTCCACAAAATAAGGCTTATAGACTTAAACATCCAGAAAAATCGAATTATGCCAAACACATTTTGGAACAGAACCACCCAATGACACCTCAAAACAACATTAAATTCTTACATTTTTGCAACAATAAACACAAATTAGACATTTTAGAAGCTTTTGAAATAAAGACTGTACACGATAAAATCCGGGCAGGCGCATTTAATTACAAAATTGTGGCAGGCTTTGAAATGATAGTAAGCTTTAATTTTATGAATAATTGATTAGTCCTGACATTCAGTGAAGCAAAATGTCACCGAGTGAAGAGTAAGTTCGAAGAAAAAATGTGTACACGTACTAGGAGGATGATCCTAGTTTATCCTAAAGAACAATATCAAAATTGTTAAAAATCTCCAAGTCAAGTGTTGCCGACGTGTTGAAAAGATATTGTGAACATCTAACTATTAAAAGAAGACCGGAAAGTGCTACTAATCGTGGGCCAATGTATCCAAACACTAACAAGAAGATGATAGCGATTTTTAAAAGAAATCAAACATTTCAGTGCGAAGTATCGCAAGTAAAGTGAAAATGCCAGTTTCATATGTAGAACTAGTGAAAAAAACGAGCTGGTTTGAAGGTTTTTTAAGTTCAGGCAGCTCCGAACGCAATGAAAAACAAGATGTCACTGCAAAGACCTGTGCACGAAAACTTTACAATCAAATTAACAAACCAGAATTGTGTAGTGATGGATGATAAAACATACATGCTAGTGGGTTTCAAGCAGTTACCTGGAATGAATATTATATGGAAAAGATAAGGAAAGCGTCCCTCAACAATTTAAAAACAAATGAAATCAAAATTATCTAAAAAATATTAGGTTTGGCAGGCCATTGGCACATGTGGCAGAAAGCCCTCCAGTTTCACTTCCACAGGCACAATCAGCTCAGAGATGTACCTTAAAGAATGCCTCCAACAACTCTTATTGCCATTGTTAAAGAGTCGCAGAGAATCTTCAGCCTTTTGGACGGATTTACCACTACACTATGAAAAGATTCGTGCAAAATTATACACTAACCCGCCATTGAAATCTAGACACTTCGCAAGCTTCTCGCTACCAGATGCTATTACGAGCAGATCAAACTAATAGAAAACGTTTACTGTCTCCAGCCTTACTTCGTAGAACTCCATAATCATAAAATAGAATATAAATATAAAGATTAGTTACAGTTTCACAAGTTTTATTAGTATCTTAACCTGACATTATTGTTTTTAAAGGTAGATAAGATTGATAAACAAACACGTTGCTAAGGATAAATACATACAGAAAATAGGTAACTAGATACAATATAACACTTCTAATAAAGGAGAATTACTAAGCTCAGTTTGTTCATTCATTAAAGGTACTGTGCGTTTATGTTTGTATATTTCAAAAGCTTCTTAAATGTCTAATTTGTGTTTAGAAAGTGTTTAGTAAAGAATTTAATGTTGTTTTGAGGTGTCATTGGGTGGTTCTATTCCAAAATGTGTTTGGCATAATTCGATTTTTCTGGATGTTTAAGTCTATAAGAGCGTACGTGTTCTTTGTATCTTATGTCGAAATTTCTAAGTGTTTGTCCAATATAAACCGAGTTACAAAAAGAACAATTCAAACAGTAAATGCCGGATTTCATGATATCTTGTGTTTTGTTACCTATTTTCTGTATGTATTTATCCTTAGCAACGTGTTTGTTTATCAATCTTATCTACCTTTAAAAACAATAAGGTCAGGTTAAGATACTAATAAAACTTGTGAAACTGTAACTAATCTTTATATTTATATTCTATTTTATGATTATGGAGTTCCACGAAGTAAGGCTGGAGACAGTAAACGTTTTCTATTAGTTTGATCTGCTCGTAATAGCATCTGGTAGCGAGAAGCTTGCGAAGTGTCTAGATTTACCACTACACTATGAAAAGATTCGTGCAAAATTATACACCAACCTGCCATTGAAATTGGAAATTTCATTTGTATCCACGCATCAATGTGATTCATAATTTGTATGCGTAGGAGCACAAAATTCGCAATTACACGAGGCGACATTTCCGATTCTAATATTGTCTTCGTCATGTGATAAATCGTTAACCAATTCCTCCGAATCATTCAAAGTGTTTAAATGCATATGGTGTACTTTTATCCATTATATATTGATACACTGTATCAATAAAAATTACAATAAATCCTTAAACTAGAACTAAATCCTCGACGTATCACAAGTGCTTTTGTCGCGGGCACACATGACGTCACACGGCCGTGTTCGAGTCGAGCAACAGCGGGTTTACAACACCTTTAAACGATGAGCGAGCGTTATAAACTATAACGCCCATTTATAATGCCCTGGTTGTTTATATAGCTGTTTGTTTATATATGGAGTTTATATAGCTCTTATCACTGGTATAAACAATGAATAATATGCAAGTGAAGCATAAAAGCTTTAAAAGGCCCATAAGGTAATAAATTTCTCTTTTGTAAATATCGCATGTGACCAGAAAGGTGAAAATCAAAGAGAAATACTACAGTGAAATACGATACTATATAGAACTGTATTTAGTTACCAATAAAGGACAATATATTTTGTACTAGTCTCTAGTCAGGGCCGTACTAAACTAAAATCTGTTTATATTATTATTTTGAAACAGTGAATGATAAAAACTATTTAATATTGAACTTTTATTGTGAATTTAAATTAAGAAAAAACTAGCTTAACAAAGAAGTGAATTATTTAAAGGACTAAAAAGTCTAAATGAACTGTAAAATGTTACCGTTAAAAAACATTGATCATATTTGTGCCAGTTTGAACACTTCAGACAATTTTATTGCTTCTGTGACATTTCGTTCCTAGCAGGACTTTCATCATTCAACCTCTATATATGAAAGCCCTCCACTAGATGTAAGCAATGATAATTTTTTTTTGTTTTACTGCTTAAACCATGGATTTCATAAATAAAACATCAAATTATTTTTTAAAATCGTTTATTTACCCCTTTCACCAGTAAACGCAAATATATAGCGCATTTTACAATTATTTATATAAATAACAATAAATAGCTTGGTACCCTTTTAAAATATTCTTCAATCACAATGTATATATACATGTAAATATACTTTTATAGTTCAAAAATTAAAAATAAAAAACAATATGTAACACTACCACTTGTTGGTCAAAATGAAAAGAGTTATTGGTTGATTACTGCGCAATAAATTGTCAATTTTTTTATTATTATGGATCCTAAGGCACTCGCAAAGGCAACTAGAACTATTCTTTGTTCATTATCTCTATAGTATATGTAATCAAGTTAGGTAGGTTCAAAAGAACAGGTTATAGTGTTACCATAAGTTTCTTAAATATAACAAACAGAAATCTGATTATTTAAATTATTACAAGTATATTTAAGAAAATGGAATGTATATAATTTCAAAATGCGCACAATAATTGTTTTCTAAAGCTGCTGTAAATATATTAAAAAATAAAATAATAAAATATTGCACTAGATAATAAAAACAAACAGCGAATGACGATAATGATGTAGTAATAATAATAGATTTAACAGCAACTTCTGTTTCGTTTAATAATAGTGATGCACCGAGGCGGATTTTGGCCAAATCACCGAATACCGAATAGTTGGTCATTAACATTTAACATAAGCAATCTGTTTTGATAATATAAAATATACCTACTTAAACAAAATAAAATATAAATAGTATACAGATTACAGGACTTGAAAATATTTACGTATTGCAATTCTAGGAATCTCCTATTAAATAAATACTGATTCATGTTTATTTCAAAAATTTAAATTTTCTTTTTGTTAATCGCTAAATAATGAATTTTGCAGTTAAAATGCATTCAAACAAGTTAAATTGCAACAGAATAAATAAAAAAAATCTGCTTCAGTCAAATTTGAATCTGTTAAAAATTGGATGAATGCCAAAGCAAAATCGAAACTTCGGTGCATCTCTATTTAATAATAATGCCATAAATATAAAATTTAATAAATACTGTACAAAATGTATTATATTGTACCAGAAAAAAAGAAATAATAAAAGAATAAAAATATACCAATGGAATGTAAAATTTTCTTAATACTAATATTACAAACTAGATCAACAATGAATGCAAAAAGGGTTCATATTTTCACGAGATGTTTATGTTTACCATTAATATTGGAATAATTTGTGGCCCAACCTAAAAATAAAAATTGTAAGTTGAACAAGCACTGAAGAGGTAATAAAAAAAAGAAAATCTCAGTGAGCCAACAAAGATTTTTTATTATAGAATGCTTCACTGCAGAGCAAGTAATAGGGAAACGCTTGCTTGGTTCCAGGTTCAAAAGTCAACAATGACAAAATATTTTTTTATTTTTTAATAGTCTTTCAACACTTCTTGCAGTTTTTTTGTTTGATATAACCATTTCTTTTTAATTTTATTATTTAAATGGTTGGTACCATTTAAATCAGTGAACTTCGTAATCAATTGTTATAAACTTCTTTTATCATTTTTGATCTGCACTTGAGATTTTCTTTGTTCAACTTTTCAATTTAAAGAGTTCACAAGACGCACACTTGCCTTGTTAGCTCAATGTGCATAAGAAGTACCTAAATTGTACTTTTATATTAGATTTTATTTAGGAAGACAGAAACTCACTTGATAAAAGCTTTTTATACCATACAAGTGCTTGTGTAACGTAAATCTTCTACTTGTACACCTTTTTAATTTTTGTTTTAGAAATATATTAATAGTACATAAACATATTGTGAAGTATGATATAATATAAAAAGCATAACTACTATACATTTGACCTAAATAACGGTAATATATTAATATAGGATGTGTGACTACCTTAACTTTTATTCATTGTAAATATAACTTTGTCTTAAAAATGTAACAATGGACGGATTTTCAGAGCATATTTTTCACAGGTCTTTTCACTCATGTAGCATATAAATGACATCACATGATAGGCACTTAACTATTACACATAAAAAAAGAAAAAGAGTTTTACAACATAATATACAAATTTGAATATTATTAGCAATTTTTACAATAATATCAAAGATGGTTTCATAACTTAAATTAGGCTATTTTTCTGAATATCTAAAATATCTTTTTTCAGAAGATTTACATATAGTATATCATCTTCATATTAATTATCTTGTTCTCTGATGTAAATAAATTTAATTTAGTTTAATTAGAGAAAATCAGTTTCAGTGCTCGATTATTTCATAAATTTCTGAGCTCTAAAATTTTTGTACTGTTTAAGTCAACGACAGAATCCTAACCTCACAAATGCCCCACTCCTCATACAACTAATTTTAATTAATTTTTTTGATCAGAATGTGAATGCAGTAGTACTAATATTCCAAATCAATAATTATTTTTCTTTTGAAGAGATTTGTAACTTTTGTATGACGAGTGGTAGCATTCAATGAATTACTATACGTTACATTTTTAATGTTTCTCTGATTAAACTGAAATGCAGAAACGTTGAGTGACGACCTTCTTGATTAATTAAATTCTACTTGTTTGATTTGTATAATTTTGATAACAGGTAAAAGGTATATAATTCATTCCTATTTTGTATATTGTCAACAGGCTTGAATATTAAGCAAGCCAATAGCCTCAATTTACCCTTGCACTCTCAAAGGTGTGAACACTAGAAATATTGACAACAAACTCATTTAAAGGCCTAGTAGAAAGTAAACACACTACTTAGTGTAGGTTAGGCTACCGAGCCACTTCATTAATTGCATAATAACTATAGTATAGGGTATGCTTCAAATGACAATCAAGTTTCATTTAGCTGCCTTTTATTAATATTTAATTATTAAAATTAAGTATTTTTACATTATTTGCAGTATAAGGATTGCTTTAATCATTACCACGTTTGGGTATTTGGGAAGTTAAACATAACCTCAAAGTGTCAAAAAAGTAAGACACTTTTTGTTAAGTAGGCTTTTACAAACAGCTGATTTTAGGGAGAGGATAGAATTATCAATTGGCCAGGATGTCCCGGAATTGAATATTTCCGTCCAGGTGAAAACTGAATCATAATAATTTTCGAACTAACCACAATTTAATATTTCACAATGATAGACACTAGGTCGTTAGGATAAAACTTGCTTTGCTGTCACTGTTGGAAATCGATAGTAGCAATACAGTCTAGTCATTTGGCGCTTTACTATTAGTTTTTACAGATTTCACCGCCATCGATAAACGTGAGTGTTTGCTGAGCATGCGTAACGTGAGTTTTGTGTCACATAAAAGTGTGGTTATACAGTTAACTAAGGTCCGTTCGCCGAGACCTGTCGCAAGACGTAAATACACTTGAAGTTAGCACTAAACAAACTATAAGCGATGCTATTATGTCGGCGCACACGTGGTCTCATTAACGCTTAAACTACTTTACATAAATGCGGAAACACGTATAATGCAATCACTTTCCATTCCATATTACACTGCAACCATAAAAGTGAGTTAAGTGCACACAGTACGCAAACGCGCATCATCGTAAATGAAGCTTCGATGGTCAGCTAACTTCAAGTGTGTTTACGTTTTGCGACAGGTCTCGGCGAACAGACTTTAGTAGTTTTTAAAGGGACAGGAGGATAGGTACCATGATGCCGATCTGGGTTTCTGCTAGGCAAGAAAAATATAATTTTAAAAAATAAGTCCTTTTTTAAAATGTTTCAGAATATTTTTTTGTTTCGTATTATTGGAGTATTGTTTTATTTTTTTGTGTGTTTAAATTTTTAGATGTTACACTAGTGTAGTTTTCACTGTTATTAACCCGAATGCGAATAATAATGTCTTAAGTAATACTTAATTTGGTGCAAATCAGAGAAAGTTGAAAAAGAAGTGTCCCAGAATAGCCCTCTTGAGAGACAACCCTAGTGTAAGATAAGCAAACTATTACTACGTCCCAGAATAACTCCAGATGAAAAGCAGATTGAGCAGATTTTTTTGTCACACGATTTAAGATGTAATTGGAGCTAATTTGATAAAAGAACTGTTTAGTCAAACATAACCTCAAAATTCTAAAATAACTACTGAACTGAGTGGAGAAGTGTAATCAGTCTTGGTGTTTAATCAATATAACAATAGTAATAAGTTAATTGGATTACCTCGTCACATGCAAGTCCACAAACATAACCACACTTATCTAACGTTTAAGGGTAGTTTATTATTAATTTGCCTTCAAAATCGCGCAAACAAGTCAAGCTCTCTCAAGAAAATCTGATATTATAATCGCCTCCATTAGCTCCCAATCTTCATGAAGAACGTGAGCAAATATCATCTGTTTGCTCTGATGGGAATAAAGAAACGCGAATGGGTACAAAGATGTAATTGTAGAAGATAGTATATATAGACACAATAGCTTCACGATTGTTGAACTTTTTAGAAATTTGTCTTGTACATCAGTAATTTAAATATTCAATGTTTAATTTAGCATACACTTTACGCAACATTAAATATGATTTATGGTAGCATTTGAGGTTATGTTTGTTCTCCAGGTTCCTAATTTGACGGCATTCTTAAAAGCCTAATTGGTATGATTGGTTAAAAGTAAATTCAACTTATTTGTAAGTTTTAGCCAATCCTTTTTACCAACATTATTTTATCACACTTGAGATTATGATCAATCTCCTAAATAATTAGTCATTTAGCCATGAGGAAACTCAACTTTGATTAAGTATGTATTGAATCGTAATTACTTAGAATGTGTCATTTCATTGTTTTTTGTTCTTCAGCTGTAAAAATTAAAATGATGAATGAATAAAACTGTGAAAACATAAATCTCATTTTTTTGTAAGTTATGAGTTATATCCAGTAATAATTTCAGTAAGTAATAGATGTTGGTCAAACAGTAGTTGATGTTACATATGCTACACAGCACATACAAGGTTTGAAATTACTTGTATGCATATAGCAATTACAAGATTACAGCTGTAGAAAGTGAAGTGGTTAGCAGAGAAGCCAGGCCAGGCCTACGTGGCTCATAACAAGTCACTCGCTTGAATTGTAATGTGTGTGCTGTGTGTATAGAAAAAATTTCAAACCCTTATACAAGAATGATTAAAACAAGTACATTTTCACAATTGAGCAGTTGACAGTTTACCAAATATCACCAAATGATTCTATTTTGCAATTTGCAAAAAATATAACTAAATTTGATTAGAATTAGATTTAGTTCAAGTGACTAGAGCTGCATAATAATCAATTAATCGGACCTTCGATTGATTTTTTTAAATAATCGATCAATCAATTATTTTAAGCAAATAATCATAGGTTCGAATAATCGATCAATCTATTAATCAATCAGTCGATTGCTTTTTTAATCACTAGTTGCTTCTCAAACTTTGGTTGAAGTAGCATTAACAACGACTACAAATTGCACTAATTGTTTCTCTACCAAAGCACAACATTGGTGGTGTGTAATGTCGCATTACTCGTATTCGTACGATGTACATACTAGGTGTTTCAGACCACCCGTACCCCCCAGATATCTCGCGAGATACGAAACGGATTGAGAAAAGAAAAAATACATGCGAAATATTTTTTTAAGCTCTATTGAATGGTATGTATTGAATGTAAGTCCCCCCCAACCCCTGAGAGTGGGGAGGGGGGCAACTGCGTCATCTTTAATAGCAACCCCCAGTTTTTTATGCAGATTTGGATTCTGCTCTGAAAAGTATGAATTTTTTGTCTGAAACATTTCTTTACTGGTTTTTTAACAGATGGCACTATAATCGCGAGAAAAATATTTAATTCTCAAATGACGCAAAATTTAAGATCAGTTACGATAAATGATGTTAGAAATGTTAACGTTTTGTAAAAAGGGGAGGGTGGGGAGGTTTATGTAAAAACTCCTCACCCCCACAACCCTTTTCTTAACGTTTTCAACGTTTTAATTATGAACATTTATAAATCAATTATCAATTACAAGTTAAAGTTGATTGGAATTGTAAAAAAAAAATGTTGACGTACCTTCATCCCAGATATCGAGCACCAAAGTTCGTTAGAAAAACAAGTGTCTCATTTTCAGACAACAAAAGAACTTCGGTGTTTCACCTTGGTAACGTTATGTATTAAGACACTTTTTCTGTCTGTTACTGCCAAAATATCTTAAAATTAAACACTCGTTCTTGCAGTTTTGTAAAGGGGACGGAGGGTGTGACGCATAATTTAAACCCTAAACAGCTTTACAAATTGTTAACATGCCTGACATTAGCTTACTTCATTCTCAAATTAAAATACGTCGACATTGGAAAATTAAATCTTTTTTCACGATTACAGCGCCATCTGTCACAAACTTAAAAAAAAGTTTCAGACAAAAACTGACATTTTGTAGCGCAGAATCCAAATCTGCATAAAAAACTGGGGGTTGCTATTAAAAGATGACGGAGTTGCCCCCTTCCCCATTCTTACATTTGCTACCATTCAATAGAGGTTCAAAAAATATTTCGCACGTATTTTCTCTTTTCTCAATCCGTTTCGTATTTTGCAAGATATGCGGGGGGTACGGGTGGTCTGAAACACCCAGTATAAGTACA
The DNA here is from genome assembly GCA_929113105.1 of Agrypnus murinus. Taxonomy (NCBI): domain Eukaryota; kingdom Metazoa; phylum Arthropoda; class Insecta; order Coleoptera; family Elateridae; genus Agrypnus; species Agrypnus murinus. The sequence goes on along the minus strand of OV816029.1, from coordinate 67,125,217 downwards.
AGGTATGACCAGAGCACCAAACCAGAACATACACTGCATGACTGCACATAAATTGAAGTGGATTTGTAAAAATATAAATTATATAGAAATAAACTTGAGCAAAATTTCAGAAAACGTTACTATTTATGTTAATTCAGAAAAGGCTTAATTAAGGCTTAATACTATAATATAGAAGGCACGAATTATCAAAACAAGTGATTAATCGGACCTTCGATTATATTTTTAAATAATCGATTAATCCGACAAATCTATTAATCGATCATTCGATTAATCGATTTAATTGATTATTTGGTTTAATTGATCATTCGATTTAATTGATTAATCGATTTAACTGATTACTTGATTAAATCAATTTTTTCCTAATCGATTTTAGATTATTGATTTCGATAATCACACAGCCCTACAAGTGACTCAAAATTCAATGTTAAAAGTTGAGACACCTAATCAAAACGTTTCATAATCATAGAAACAATGGGCTATTACAGCCACATTTTTTTATTGTGTTACGCAATAGCATAGACTTAGAAATTTAAGTTAGTAATAATATTTTGTCGCACAATAGCCCTTACGAGAAAAAAATGTTATAGTTTAAATTCGCACCATATGTGACGTGTTCGAGTCCAAACCAGTAAGAGATTGGCAACTTTTCTAACCTCGAATTTTTTAAGTTGTGAAGTAAAGTTAGAGAATAAACGTGATAAAGTAGATGTAATTAAAAATGTGTAAAAAGGAGAAATAACAAATCTCATCACAGCTCGCAATGTATAGTGCTTTCAATTTAAATAGAAACTATCCGTGTCAAATTTCTATAGAATTTTGGGACTGTACTAGGGCTGTGCGATTATCAAAATCAATAATCGAAAATCATTAGGGTTATCATATTCATATAAAGTGGTGGTGCCATGGTTTAAAAAAGTAAAATAACATTTGAAATCGTTTCTGTGATTATGAAACAATCCTCAACATAAGAGAAGATTTTCTTTGACATTTGACATTAAGTCCATAATCTATGCAGCTTTTGGTAATTATGTCGTATCTAGTCCCCTATCATACATCTTATTTAAAAAGTAACACTTACAGGTATTATATTAAGTTTTCGTTGGAACAACTTCACAAATACAGGCAAAAAATTATAAACTCTTCTTGTCATATGACACAAACAACACCATCTTTACGTCATATTCACATAAATGCAGCCAACTGTAACCTAACATTCTAACCTCAAAATAGTGACTTTAAAGTTGTTTTTTGTATTAATTATGAGCGAGTGCCATATTTTTTCTTTCAGATTATTGTTATTCTCTACAACCTAGTATTATTGGCTTACCTGGGTTCAGATCGAACTGGATACAACATAATTAATCAGCTTTTTATAGTAGAGAGTGTGATAATCTTGCTAGAGTTTACAGTGTTTACTAAAATATCACTGGGATTTATAGAGATTAACTCTATTATTGAGATTAATACTAGAAAACATTAATTATCATAAAAGAATTGGTATCCATAAAAGCAATCAGTGTTAAATATGATTATACCATGTTTGTAAATTAGGAGGAATAAATTAAAATGTCCATTTAAAATTTACTAGCTGATTGGCTACTTGTTAAACAAATTTATACTGGATAGATTTCTATATTTGCAACCAGATTTCGGATATTTAATGTTTACATGAGTGACAGCTGACAGGTGTCAATGTTAAAATGTTCAAAATGTAAAAGTTCAAGAAATGTTCTAGTGTAATACTGTCTTATGTTTCTACAATTCCGACTCAAAATTTACAAATGCATTAAAATTAAATTAGAACCTTGGTATATCCTATATGGTATATCGATTTGTTTTTTTAAATAGATATCATGGTTGGCTGTGACCAATGGGGTCAAATCTTTCATTTTTATTACAAAATTTTAAGGGAATTGTGGTGAGATAGTCTGAGCCAAAAGTTATGGAGCTTTGCTATTTTGACAAATAGAAATAATTACATAGTTTTACTTTAAATAATGGCTCAAATGATACTAGTTTTATTAGAATGCATGTGAAAGCAGTTCAGTTATTATTTATATATGCTTTTAATTTATTATTAGAGTTTTTAAAGTCCGAGATTAACTTTTGACTGTCTAGTTCAAACTTAAGAACGTGAAAATATGATGAAAAAAACAATTATTCTAACCAGAAATTTCATTCAAGTTATTTTTTATTAGTAAAAATAAAATAATATTACTATGTAAACACTAAAAAATAAAGAAATCTATCTAGAATATAAATAAATTATACGCTTCTAGAGTAATGAAAAAGTGGCAACGTTGCCTTAAATTGGCACCAGTATTTCGTTTGTTGTTCTGATGAAAACAGATTAATGCACTAAATGACGTTGACTCAAGTTTTGAGGTTATCTTTGCAAATATATGTATATAAAACACTATTCATTTAGATTCATTTAAACCATAGCAGTAAAAAATCTCTGAATTATGTATCTTTTTATTTAATACAATTGAGTTTGTTTTCGAGATGTAAATTACAAGCGGCCTGTGGTGCTGCATGTAGGTATATAAAGCATTTAAGTTTCCCGCCCGTTTGTCGCAATACAACGTTGTTACTTTGCGAGCTATATCAAGCGTACAATAGACAAATTTTTTTTGCCAAAAGTATCTTTCTAACAAATTTGAAACTTTAACAGCACAATCTTACAACGTTTTTACGTGAAATGTTTTGATGTCAATTTTTCTTTATGAAGTTATTACAATAAATGTATCAATAATTTACCATTTTGCATAAGATCGTGTGTTATTTTCAAATGCAATTTATGCATAAGCAAACTTCATAAACATTAAAGATTTTTCAGAAAATAATTTTGTGCATTAAAATCTATCGACTGCACTAATTTCTTTTACATTTTCATCATTTTTTTCTGCAGCCACAACTTCCTTAAAAACAATTACCTTATCATGAAATAAATAAAGATTATTAAAAGTTTCACAGTTTTATTAAAATATACCTGACAATATTGTTTCGACAGCTATGCTGTCATTATCAAAGGTAATATAATTATAAACAAACACGTCGCTAAGGTAGATACAAAATAGGTAACTAGATAAAATAATAATAATAATAATAAAAATTAATAATAAAAATCATAATTAAACATCTAATACTTCCAGTAACGGAGAATTACTGAGCTCAAGTTGTTCATTCATTAAAGGTACCCTGAGTTTGTGTTTGTATATCTCAAAGGCTTCTAAAATGTCTAATTTGCGTTTGTTATTACAAAAATGTAGGAATTTAATATTATTTTGAGGAGTCATTGTGTGATTTTGTTCTAAAAGGTGTTTGGCGTAATTCGATTTTTCAGGATGTTTATTTTTGTAATGACGTACGTGTTCTTTATATCTTATGTCAAAATTTCGAAGTGTTTGTCCAATATATACCGAACTACAAAAAGAACAATTTAAACTGTAAATGCCCGATTTCATGATATCATGTGTTCTGTCTTTAGCATTAAATAAAAATGAAAAAGTGTTAGTGTTGGTTTTAAATGTTATTTTATAATTGTTGGTTTTTCTTAGTATATGTGCAATTTTTTCTGATATTTTGCCAAAATATGGTATAGATATGTAATTTGTGTCTTCTGTTTTATTGTCAATGTGATATATTCTTTTGATAGCTAACCTATAATCTTTTTGTTTAATTAAAGTGTCAATCATGTTCGGATTATAATGATTTGCATGTGCTAGTTGTTTAATGGTTGATATCTCTTTGCTAAAATCTGAATTTGTTAGTGGAATAGTTAAAGCTCTGTGTACTAATGATCTGTATGCTGCTATTTTATGTGTATTGTGGTGACAAGATTCATTTGGTATTGTTATGTCTGTTTGTGTTGGTTTTCTGTATATGGAAAATTCAAAAAGATTGTCTGCGTTAATCTTGATATTTAAGTCTAGAAAGTTTATAGCCCTGTTTTGTTCTGTTTCTAGTGTAAATTTTATATTAGGATGGATATTGTTTATAAGAATTAAAAATTCATTGATAACCTCAAAAGAACTGTCAAAACAAGCTAAAATGTCATCAACATAACGAAACCAGAAGATAATGTGTTTAGAGAGGTTTAATTCAAATATTCGATCTTCAAACTTGTCCATAAATATGTTAGCTAATAGAGGACTTAGAGAATTACCCATAGGTAAACCATCCTTTTGTAAATAAATTATGTTATTAAAAGTGAAATAATTTTGACTTATACAAAGGTCAAATAATTGAATTAACTCTAACCTTTTAACTAATTCTATATTACTATTGATCAAGAAACTATCTAATAAAGGAATACATTCTTGTGGTGGTATTCTGGAGAACATGTTGCAAATATCAAAACTAACAAGTTTTGAATGTGGTGGAAGATGTATGTTTTGCAGCTTATCTACTAATTCTAATGAATTTCTAACAGAGTATTTCGATTTGTAACCTATCGTGTTAATAATCTGTTAGAAATTCATTATGTAAGTTTGAAGATCGAATATTTGAATTAAACCTCTCTAAACACATTATCTTCTGGTTTCGTTATGTTGATGACATTTTAGCTTGTTTTGACAGTTCTTTTGAGGTTATCAATGAATTTTTAATTCTTATAAACAATATCCATCCTAATATAAAATTTACACTAGAAACAGAACAAAACAGGGCTATAAACTTTCTAGACTTAAATATCAAGATTAACGCAGACAATCTTTTTGAATTTTCCATATACAGAAAACCAACACAAACAGACATAACAATACCAAATGAATCTTGTCACCACAATACACATAAAATAGCAGCATACAGATCATTAGTACACAGAGCTTTAACTATTCCACTAACAAATTCAGATTTTAGCAAAGAGATATCAACCATTAAACAACTAGCACATGCAAATCATTATAATCCGAACATGATTGACACTTTAATTAAACAAAAAGATTATAGGTTAGCTATCAAAAGAATATATCCCATTGACAATAAAACAGAAGACACAAATTACATATCTATACCATATTTTGGCAAAATATCAGAAAAAATTGCACATATACTAAGAAAAACCAACAATTATAAAATAACATTTAAAACCAACACTAACACTTTTTCATTTTTATTTAATGCTAAAGACAGAACACATGATATCATGAAATCGGGCATTTACAGTTTAAATTGTTCTTTTTGTAGTTCGGTATATATTGGACAAACACTTCGAAATTTTGACATAAGATATAAAGAACACGTACGTCATTACAAAAATAAACATCCTGAAAAATCGAATTACGCCAAACACCTTTTAGAACAAAATCACACAATGACTCCTCAAAATAATATTAAATTCCTACATTTTTGTAATAACAAACGCAAATTAGACATTTTAGAAGCCTTTGAGATATACAAACACAAACTCAGGGTACCTTTAATGAATGAACAACTTGAGCTCAGTAATTCTCCGTTACTGGAAGTATTAGATGTTTAATTATGATTTTTATTATTAATTTTTATTATTATTATTATTATTTTATCTAGTTACCTATTTTGTATCTACCTTAGCGACGTGTTTGTTTATAATTATATTACCTTTGATAATGACAGCATAGCTGTCGAAACAATATTGTCAGGTATATTTTAATAAAACTGTGAAACTTTTAATAATCTTTATTTATTTCATGATTATGGAGTTCCACAAAATAAGGCTGGAAACAATAAACAATATTACCTTATCATTTACTTTTGGGTTCAAAATGAAGATTAGATCTAATTTGATCCCGGGTTTGCTTAACTCTTATAACAAGTATATACAGGGTCTCCAGTACTACTCAAACAGTGGTGGACTGCACATTGCACTTTTGTTATTATGTTAAGGTAATAATAAATTATTAAAGAAAATCTAGCATTATTTTAGTTTTCATTACTCTTCAGGTACCTCTAACATATGATTATTTTAATCTATTAGTAAATTATGTTACTGTTTAAGATTCAGAGTTCCTAATCTTCTGCCCGACATAAAATACTATTTTTAAAAAATTGTGATAGAAATTTGACCCCAGATGATATGTATCATTAAAAAGGTAAAAAATGGCTCTATTTAAATATGTCACAGTCAATTAGAATTTCTATTTACAAAAAAACAAATCAATATATTATAACTCCAAATCTAATAAAACCTATTTAAATTTTGTTAACATTATTGTCTTCTGCTCAAAAAAGTGCCCGGAGAACATACATAAGTAACATTTCTCTAGCTTCACAAATAACCGACATATCACCAAGTATCAAATAGTCAAAAAATCCAACTATTGATTATAACTCAAAAACAAAAGACAATAGCAAATTCTGGTTTTAAGCATTGACTTGGTCTCGAAAAAATGTCTCGAGAATGTGCAATCCATTTTCTTCTATCTCTTATAGAGTTAAGCATCATGGACTTCTGTACTATAACCAAATGAATTTTTTTAATTCTTCAAAGACTGTTTTATTATATTTAAAGCTCATATTTTTGCTTAATATTCAAACCTTTTTACTTATTAAAGTTATAATAATAACATAGAACTTATCAATATTGTCTTTGTCATCAATATTATCAACAAAGAAAGTCTCTCGTCATCAAATAATTTGTGTTAATACTTGTTCACAATAAACAGATAAACAAAAAAGAGATCACATGAGCACAAGCAGGAAAATTTCAATTCACAACCAAATAGCCTTTTCATCAAAATTTGACACTGAATGCAGCAGGAATGCTTTTTTATATTTTTCATATACCCATTTCAGAGGCACATTATCATTAACATTTTTAAAATTTTAATAAAATCTCTTTCTTAAAAATTAGTAAAAAATTACCTACCCCCAATTATTGATGACTTTTACTTAATAAATGAGAATTAAATTCATAAACATTACAACACTGTTCCCCGCAAATATTGCATTTCCATGGATTTGCATCCGAATGACAGCCTTTGTGTAAAAAATATAAAGTTTGATCAGGAAAACCTATACCACAATAAATACATTGCAAATTAGACAAGGACCTTTTACCACTTAACCTCCACATAGATGAATCTGATGGCTGTTCGGAACCCGTAGATGTAATTGTTCCGTTTGTGGTAGTTGCAGGATCATTGGGAGAGCTTTCAGGATGTGGATTTGGAGAACCAGTAACCCTTCCACGTGTTGACGTACTACTTCTATTAACAATTTTTCTTTTTAAATCTTCTCTTAATAAGCTCTTGAGTGGAGAAACTTTTATAAGCGAACTTAAGCTGCTGGAGGTTGCTGTTTGCATTTGTACATTTCCAGTTGGCGATGAACTTAAGTTAACTGGGCCGTTTCGTTTAGTATCGTATGAATCTTCATTTGGTTCTTGCTTAATTGGTATCAAAGAAATAGAAGGGGTAATATTTGTTTCTTGATCTATTCGTAAAGAATTTGACTGCATGTGACTGCTGGACGGAGCATTTGAATTGGAATCGGCCGATTGAGGAGAACTGGGACATTCCCCGTTAATTCGTGATTGTGACGATTCTCCACTTTGACCTGGTTGGACATTTGATCGTTGGTCACACTGTAAGAAACATAATCTTTTTGTAACTAACATGACAGCTTGTTTAGAAACACAAGGAATTAATGCGTGATCTACCAAAAACTATTGGAGGTTATGTTACAATTATTATTAAAAAGGAGTCTCAAGCATCATCACATAGCAATGTCATTTTAATGTTAAACAAGATCATCTATTGTCAGTATCACTTCTTGTTTGATCAACATTTGTTTATAAGTAACGATAGAAAAAGTCCTGTTTTGTAAACCAATAAACGGCTCTGATGATGGTCTTTTTCGAATCTCATTGTATTTTAAAGATTTATGACAATTGTTTAAACTTAAACACTAAAATAAGGTTAACAACATACCAATGATGGTGAAAAAACTGGACCTGGAGCGTCAGCCATAGAAATTTCAACATGCGGCGTAAGGAAATGCATAGGTGGTGTAGCATTATCTGTAGAGCGAGCACCAGTAGAATCACCAGAATCACTATAGTTAGCGGCGACACTAACCGATAGTCCACTCGAAAGATTTCCCAACGAACTTAAAGTATTTCCATCTATTGGATAGCCTTGTTGTGCTGCAGCAGCAAGTAATGATGCTGAAGAACCTGCTGGACCTGGATTATCAAGATCAATACCGTGTCTGTGAAATAAAAATAGTGCATTAGCAGTTTATTTACTTTATAAATACAATTATTTTAAAGTTTAAAGTTAAACGTGAAATGTTGTGTACTTATGTGGTTGACTTTGCTTAACACAAATCTGATGCTAAAAAAACTTTGGCAGTTCCTCGAAAATGCTCATTAATGAAATTGACCGCTTTTTTGACAGCTGTCAACTGTCAAATGTGTTTCTAATAGTTTGAATTTTATCATATTCGTGTTCAGAAGTTTCAACAACATATAAGTATATAAATTTTCAAGTTAAAACATAGAAAGATAAAAAGTTATGGCAGAAAGTCTCTAGAAATGCACCAAATCCATGTTAAAGCCCATTTAAACTTTAACCTCTCGGTGGCATGGGTTAATATGGACCAAATGAATTTACATATAGAAGAAACAAAGTTTTCCTAAAACTGTACCTTGTGGCACACCACATTTAATAGTTTGTTCAGAGCTTGCTATTCCGTCTATGATTACTTGTTGTTTTCGATTCTTAAAGTTATTTTAAACCAACGAAGACAGACACCTGTTATCCCTAGTTTTTCCATTTTTATAAGTAGAACTTTATGGTTTACTGTATCAAATGCTTTACATAAGTCAAGAGATACTAGCCCACATTGATTTCCTATTCTGCTTTGATTTTGTATTTCATTTATTAAGTCAACGGCTGCGGAACTGGTATCACTTGACTTACGAAAGCCATATTGGTGACAATACAAAAAATCTATATCATTGAGATATAAGTCTTACATTAATAATTTTCTCAAATATTTTTGACAAAACAACATTAACACACGTAAACAAAAAATACATTAAAATTATAATTTGAAGGTCGGTAAATCGTTTTTAGAAATAATAGAGCAGAAAAAATAATAAATTAGCTTGCAAAACTAAATTTACGTGTTTGGAACTGAGAGGTAACAAAATAGTGAAGTTTATAAGTGTCAACGGTGTAAGGGAAGGTGTAGTGCGGATTATTATGCGAAATTAAAAGTGACATTAAATACGCGAAATAAACAAATTAGCTGAAAAACTAAATTTAGGTATTTGGGACGATACGATTGTTAAACACGGATAAATTGCAAAAGTGATCAGTGGCGTAACACGCTAAATTTTAAGGGCCACGGAAGCAATGACGAAAGGCGCAGCGAGATCGTATAAAATTTAGAGTGCAATTCGAAAATAAAACAGTTTTACAGGACAGTAAAGAAATTAAAAACGACGGGGAAATAAAGGGAAAAGGGTCGCCTAGTGTAAAAGATATTGTAAAGCGTAAGAGGGTAACGGAAAATCCAGAAAAATTTGAAGAAAAGTGGGAGCAAGAAAAAATAAAAGCTTTTAAAAAAAGTGCCAAACTAAGTAGGAGCCCACAAAAACACCAAGGTACACCAGAATATTCAAAAAACAAAGAGAAACAATCGCGAGATATACAGGAAGACGGACAAAAAATATGGAAAATTTAGAAAATTTAATAAAGGGTCTGAGCACCCAGATACTTGAAATTAAAGCTGATACAAGCCAAACTAGAATCTCAATTGAGAACATTAATGACCAATTAAAAAAGTATGGTGAAGAAATAAAAAGCCTAAAAGAAGAGTCTCAAAAAAAGGAGAAGAATGGGAAAAAGAAAAAAAACGGACTGAAGAACGAGATTGAGACAATAAAGAGAAAATTGGAAAAACAGGAAAAGAAAGAAAAAACAATATAATTATTAAAGGAATAGATTTTAAAAAATATATATAAAACAAGAGATAAAAGAATTCATAAAAAAAGAAATGAGAGTGGAGGCAAGCATTGAAGTAGAAAAGAACAGAGGGAAGGAACAAAAGTGGGTTACAGAAAAATAGAGATAGATGGGAAAAAGTTTGTATGGAGTGAAGAGAATGGAGGAAGCCTAAAGACTACCGATGATCCGGGACCAAAAAACTAAAAACAATGAACAAAGATGGAACTACGATGACAGACCAGGCAAAGGAAAGGTTTCCAAGAATGAATTATACTAATAATACAAATCAATCATCAACCAAAAGCTCAGACATCCAAGCTGCAACAACCAAGGTAAAAAAAAAGTAAAAAAAGAAGACCAAGAACATATACTCAAGATAGCAACATGGAATGTACAAGGTTTAAATAAAGAGGGAAAAATTTAAAGAACTGATACAAGAAACCCTTCAAATTTTGAAAACTACATTTGGTGTATAGGGGGGGGGAGAACAAAACAAATTAGGAACAGGCTTTATAATAGAAGAAAAACTTAAAGACAGAATAATAAGCTATAAAGTAATAAATGAAACACTCAGCGTAATCAAGATGAGGGGAAAATACAGGAAAGTAACAATTTTTAATGTGCACGCTCCCACAGAAAAATCAGATGAAGATACTAAACAAGACTTTTATGACACACTAGAAAATACATTGAACAACTACCCAAGGTTTGATGTAAAAATTATACTAAGAGATCTAAATGCAAAGATAGGCAAAGAAGAAACAAATATGGAGATAGCAGGTAAAGAAAGTTTACACAGTAACACAAGCAATAATGGACAAAAACTAATAGATTTTGCAGCAGGAAAATCAATGGTTATAAAAAGCACACAACAAAGATGAAAGGACATTTATAAAGCAACTTGGATAAGTCCTGACAAAAAAACCCGAAATCAAATAGAATATTTTGGTAATAGGAAAAGTGCATGCTCAAAGTGTGTCAAATGTAAGAACATATAGAGGGGCCGACATTGGATCTGATCACATGCTAGTAATAGCAAAATTCAAACAAGAAAAACCAAACTTAAGTAAAAGTAAAAACAGTAAATCAAGGATAAACAAAAGAAATGCTGAGGCTTTAAAAAGTGAAGATAATAAAATACTATACATCGAAAACACAAAGAGATTCATAACTTCAAAAGAAACATCACATGACCTAAACACCGAATGGGAAAGCATAAGAACCACGATAGAAGAAAGTACAAAGGCACTGATAGCCACGAAACAAGAAAAGAAGAATGATTGGTTCCACAATGAATGCATACAAGCAATACAAAGAAAGAAAAAAGCAAGATTGAAGATGCTCCAAGAAAATACAGAAATAAACATCGAACAATATAGACAAATAAGGAATATTACACAAACATTAATCAGAAATAAGAAAAGAGCGTCACACAAGGCAAAGTTAGAGACAATTGAAACATACCATAAAAACAAAAATATAAAACTTTTCTATAAAGAACTGAAAAAAGAAAAGAAAGGCTACCAAGTACAGACAGCCGCACTACAAAACGAACAAGGAGAAATCTCTATGGATGTAAAAGGAATGCTAGATATATGGGAAGACTCCTTCAAAAAAAATTTATTCAACAACACATACCAAGTACAGAACGAATATTTACAGCAAAATGAAGATAGCCAAAGCATAGAAGAGCCAACGGAAAATGAACTTTTAGAAGTAATAAAGAAAATTAAAAATAATAAAAGTCCAGGAACCGATGGCACAGTAATAGAACAAATAAAATATAACGAAGAACTATATAAAAGACTATACAAATTAATAAAACAAATATGGAAGGACAAACGTATGCCAATGGAATGGAATCAAGCACTAATATGCCCTATATATAAAAAAGGGAATACACAAATTCCAGAAAACTACTGGCCAATTGCACTTCTAAACATAGCTTATAAAATACTAGCAAAATTGATAAATAATAGAATCCAAAAGGATATCGAAAACAAAATAGGACACTACCAGGCTTCAGAAGTGGGAAATCTACAATAAACCATGTTTTCACTCTAAGACAGATCCAAGAAAAATGCCTAAACAAAAACATCCCAGTGCATGCCATATTTATAGACCTCAAACAGGCTTTCGATAAAATCAATAGAGAAAATATATTTGAAGCAATGCAATTTCTAAACATACCAAACGAGCTTGTGCAACTGACAAAGATGACACTAAAAGAAACAAAAAACAAGGTACTATATCAAGGCCAACTCTCCCAAGGATTTGAGAGCGACTCGGGCGTAAAGCAAGGACACCCACTATCTGCAACCTTATTTAATATTACCCTAGAAAATGTTTTAAGGAAAAGTAAGATTAAAACTGAAAACAATATTTTTAGAAATTCATACCAACTTCTCGCGTATGCGAACGACATTGTAATCCTGTCAAGAACAAAAGAAGAACTAAAAAACATCCTAATAAGATTTGAGAAACAAGCCAAGGAAGCTGGATTAGAGATAAACCAACAAAAGTCCAACTACATGATAATAGGAAATAAAGAACAAAACGAAAATTTACAACTCGTAATAAAAAATGAAAATAATAAAAAATATAGTTTTAAACTGGTAAACAATCTAATGTATCTTGGGACAGAAATAACAAGCAGAGGTGAGTGCGCGAGTGAAATAAAAAGAAGAATTACGCTAGGAGCAAAATATGCGGAGTCGTTAAAAAAAGTGCTTAGTAACAAAAACATATCAAGGAATTCAATAATACATGTGTACAAAACTATAATTAGACCCACAGTAATTTATGGAAGTGAAACATGGTCCATAAAGGAAGAAAGTAAACTTAGGCTTGAAATATGGGAAAGAAAAATGCTACGATGGATCTATGGAGGGGTAAATGAAAATGGTACATGGAGAAGGAGAACCAATAACGAAATCAAAGAGTTATTTAAAGACACAGAGATAAATACAAGCATAACCCAGGGTAGACTAAGATGGTTGGGACACATAATAAGAATGTCCGAAAACGACTTAACAAAGATCATGTTTAACAAAGATATTGTGAAATACAACTTACATGACTGGAAAGATACAGCAACCAATCGAAAATTATGGAGAAAACACATAGAAGCTATAGGCGTCCAGGCCTGAAACGCTGTTTTATATGTATAAGACAAGACTTAAACACTAGCAAAAAACATTTTAATGAACACACATAAGGTTTTGTAGGTTATGTTGTTATTAAAGACATAAACCGGTTTCATCTACCTTATGTATCAGCTGTTTACTGTTGAAAACGGAGTAGATACCGTACAATATAATTTTCCTGAACGCCCTATGTTATTGGTATTTATCTATCCTTTTCTGTACTATGGCTTCAATAAACACCGTTTTTTTTCTTTTGTAAACATGTGTATAGTTAGTAAAATATGGTAGTCAGTTTTCGGTCGCCAAATAGATTGTTTTTTGCTGAATGACTCATATTAGAGTATAGAGGCCGAAAAACGGGATAAATAAAGGGCACAAAAGCATCAGCTGACGGCCACTTATAAAGTTTAATTTCTTACAGATGCCACCTTCAAAAAAATTGGGAGAAAAAAAAAGACTCCGACTCCTTCAATAATAAAATAAATAAAAGAAAATTTTATTCCTATTTATTGGAATCACTCAAAAAGGCTCTACATGAAATCAAAAAACGGACTATCCATTTGGAAAGCAAGTAAACAATTTGGAGAATTGTTTCCTTTCTGTTGCAGCGGTTGTGGAAAATTTTTCTTCGTAGGACTTCTTCCAAGTTTTTACTATACCTGCTGTCTGTTTGTAGGATATTCTTTTTGTCTTTGACACTTCTTATGCTCTTGTTCCTCTTTATTTTCCTAGGTATTTTACGATCTGCTAAATTTTTGGCAGTCTGGTATTTTCTGCTCTTAGGCAAGTTGTTCCTTCTTCTTGGCTTTTTGAAGTTCTATTTTAGCTTCATTTCTCCTGCTAGCATGTTCACCTTATCTTCTTTACTTCTAGTTTGAATGTATTTTTTCTATACCAGTTTCTTCTGTTTTATTTTTTGTTTGACCTCTTTGTTCCACCATCTTATTTTTTTGGAGCTATTTACTATTTTCTTTTCTCCACATGTATTTTTTGCGGCTTCTATCAATAGTCTTTTAAATATCTCCCACGTTTAGTTTATTGTTGGGTTTTGGTTTTCTAGTTGCGATAGTTAATTCTAATATTCTTTTCTTCTATTTTGATCTTTTTATGTTCCTTCCCTGGTTCAATTTTTGTTTCCGTTAATCTTGTTTTTGCAGTTAATAGTTTGTGCTCAATATTTAACTATGCATTTTTGTTTATTTAAACTGTTTGTTTTGTTTACTGTTTCTTGAGTGTAGGCCATGTACTCTGCCATGCTTGGTATTTTTTTCTGTCTTCATATGTGTAGTATATTTTTTGCACACAGTGTTTTGTTAATTGTGGATCATTTTCTAAACTAAAGTTATTAATTACGCAAATTAAAGAAAAAACTACTTAACGATGCATTATTACTTCAGAATCTTGTTTTTGTGACTAGTATCACTTCCACACCTAATTAAACAACCAAGCAGTCGTATTTCTTTATAATAACTTAGTTTTTAAGAAAGAAAACCTTTATTGCAGCATTTGACAGCCAACTTTAAAATTTGCAAGTTGTGCATAGTTGAGGCTTCATGTGCACACCTCTTGTGGCACTTCCCTGGCCTACTTAAACTTCCTTGGTTTTATGCCTATATCTATTTGTATAATCCGTGGTGAAACTGGATTTCAGTTTATAATTTTCTTGTTTATTTCTTCTGTTAAGAAAAATCCAACGTTATATCTTTCTTCCTTCTGTTTCCCTGAATAGTAGTGTGTATCCTTTTAAGGCTTGTTGTTAAAATCTAGTTTCTTGTGAGTTTTCTTTTATTTTTACTGGTTGACTATGTTTATTTCCTGCTTTTGTTCCATTATCTAGCCAGTGTCATCTTTGGTGGTTTACAGGATTTCTGTTTTGTTTATATGGATTGAATTTCTGTTCCTTTTTCTCTTCTCTGCTCTTCGAATCAACATCTTTTATTGTTTCTTTTATTTGACGCTTATTTGAGATTGACACTTTAAAGATTTTGGTTGGTACCTTACTTGATTTTATGTAGCCTTTTTCTGTTTCTTCCACTTTTCTCATCTTTTGTGGTTCCTTGTTTTTCTTGTTTGTGTTCTTCATTTTCTGATGTATTACCATCTTCTATGTTGAACCATTTATCTTCCTCTTGATCTTCTACCGCTGTTTTCTCCTTTTAAACCTTTACAATCATTATGTAGTTTTAAATTTGTGATTTTTAAACTTTCAAGATTTAATAAAAATTTCCTGCACTTATGATTAAAGACTTATTCAAAAACTATGATGGGTTCAAAATGAGTTTGGAACCCAGACACCCATCATCAAATATAGTTGGATAGCCAGTAAGGCATAAAACTAAAATTAAATTAGTTCGCTCATACTAAAAATCGAAACTGGGACTTTTATCACAATGTCCAATGCCCTACCACTTTCCCCATGTTCTATTAATTATCTAAACTTCAAATAATTTATAATTTTGATAAGCTTGTCCTTGCTCCACTTTGGTATTTTTCTGTCAGCTTTAACTATTACTTTTAACCGTTCTAAAGAAATTATAACATTGTTGGTGTTGATTATAACCAAAGTTACATTAATAAAAAGTTTTTAAATTTCCCAAACAGATCATGAATAGATTTTAATGATTTAATATAAATTAATACATACCTATTAAAAAAGTGTACTCTAAGACTTTTCATTGATCCAGCACGATAACTACAAAGAGGGCAAGATTTCACAAGATCATGCTGTCCAACATGTTCATTCTGAAAATGTGCACGCATGGCAATTTGTCTTTGAAAACCACGATTGCATATTGGACAATGGTAAGGCAACGTTTTGGTATGTGTAGTAAAATGTTCTGCAAGGTGATCTTTCCTAAAGAATCTTTTCTGGCATACTCTGCACTCATACGGTTTCACACCTGTGTGTCTCATCTTGTGCCGCCTCATGTTTGCACCATTGGAAAATTTCATATTACATACATCACACTCGAACATTTTTCGGTGCATCCGATCTGGCGGTGGATTGTTATTTTCTACTTCCATCTCGACCTCGTTCTCTACCCTATTATTATTACAATGAGCTTGGTTTATGTGAGCAGTAAGCGCCGTCTGATTTATAGCCTCGAAATCACATCTATCACATCTGTGGTTGCCCTCACTAGAGTCATAATTTGTATTAGATCCAGTCACACGTTCTGCATCATTCTGTTCCGATTCGTCTTCTGCTATAGTGTTTTGTCCATCGTGTGCTACAGAACTTCCTGAATCTGCTTCATTGCTTGCTCCAGTATCGGCCATGATCACCGACTGATCGCGATCGTTGGTGGTGATGTGGGTTCCATCAACACCTCTGAAAGAAAATGTACCATACAATACAAAAAACTTAAATTAATTAATTAATTAATTAAAAGATTAAGATAAAGAAGACAAAATAAGTAATAAATTAAAATAAACAAATATATTAGGCTAAAATGGAACCCCTAAAGTCCTAAATTGAAATGTTTTAGCAGCATTTTTATTTGAAACAATGTGGACTTATGTTGCTTTAATTGGTTAAAGCAAGCATTTAAAGAGATTTAAATTCTAGATGATTTGGATCATCTAGAATTTAAAGCTCTGTAACTCTAAACGTGTGTGGTTTTTAAATAGACTACTTGAACATTAGATAGTTTACAAAAAGCTTTACCAGATGACAATAATTTTTCGATTTTGACAAGTTTGAACTTTCAGGAAAAAAGCCATTAAGTGCATATAACATAATTATAATATATAGCCCAGTCAAATTAGACAGAAAAAGGGCAATCGGTGGAAAAAAATCCTAGTTTTGGAAATGGCCTTAAATGCTTCCTTTAGACTTGGGTTGATGTGTGTCAAAAGTCCCCGAGGGTGGGGGGTGAGCTCGAGGAGGGGGAGGGGTTTAAATGTCCCTTTTTTAGTTTTCTGCTTGTATCTCGGAAACTATCACTCCTACAAAAAAGAGTGGTACAGGTGAAAAAAGAGGACGTTCTTCAGATGACTACGTGCTAGCAGCGATGGAAGATATCTACACTTTTCTTGACCAGGGAATTGACTGTCAATATTCGATGGATGAGGTGATGAGCGCAATTACAGGAGAAAAGCCATCAGTTAAAACAGTAAAAACAAAGCTGAAGGAGAAGTTTAAAGAACGTTTAATAATTAGTCAGCTACATTCCCACAAGACAGTTCTGTGCTTTAAAGAAGTTGGTGACAAAATTTTGAACTCAGCCTGGTACGAAAGCAGTATGAGGGGAAAAACGGAAGAAGAAGAATGCCTTAGAATAGTTCAAGCGATGTACAACGCCAGAGTAACAGACCTGGACAAACAGCGTTACTTAGCCTTCCTAAAATCCACCACAGGGGTAAGGCCAGACCTCCCCTCTCTACCACCAACTAAAGGCTCTGCACTGTAACATTCATACAGATTCTATTTGCAAGTCCAGGATCGCCAACAAGCTGCCACCTACTGATTGGGGTTGGATGAAAGGGGCAGATGGAGATCTTCAACCCTTGCCTACCTTGCATCACGCTGCCCCAGCTGCAATCCTATCAACAATATTTTGCAGCTGCACCAAAGGCTGTAGTACACGCTGTGGATGCCTTAAGGCAGGCATTCATTGCTCTTCAATATGCGATTGTGAGAGCGCGTGCACCAATGCCCCTCCATTTGAAGACGAGAATTCAGCATATGAGGGCGACCCTGAAGATCCCCTTGACACCCTGTAATGAACTGTTTGAAATTTACTCATAATGTAATTAAAATCACCAATATTAATGTACAAGACAATTTTAGACTGCAATTTGGTTTTAAATGCAAATAAAGCACAATTTTTGAAATGGTGTTACTTTTGTCAGCCCTGTATCTCTTAACAGGTTAGTCCTAGGACACAAACCATTTTTGTAGCAAATTTTGTATACAAAGTATTTTTCTTTAGGAGTGATAGTTTCCGAGATACAAGCCGAAAACTAAAAAAAAGGGAGATATAAACCCCTCCCGCTCCTCGAGCTCTCCCACCACCCTCGAGGACTTTTTACACACGTTAACCCAAGTCTAAAGGAAGCGTTTAAGACCATTTCCAAAACTCTAGGATTTTTTTCCACCGATTTGTCTAATTTGACTGGGCTAATAAAACTACCACTTTTCATTAAAATATTTGGAGAAGTCAATATCTGTGCTAAGATGCGATTTCGAATGTTACACCCAATAATGCAGCACTTTAAATTTCCAGCAATGTTCATTCTGCCAATAATGTTGGTTGCTAACCAAAGTTCTAAATCTGTAAATCCCCAAACATGAATTGACTAAAATAATTTAGTGTAAGGTATATCCACTTTGTAAATGCAAAATTTCTTTGCAACAATTAACACGTTGCCATTGGAAACAAATGCAGTTTGATACACAGGTATATAAGTTTGTTGTTACTTACTGAAATATAAGTTAGTGAATAAGTAGTTTTTCGTAACAGGATAGTTAAAATGTTTGGACAGAGCAACAAAAAATCAATTGTGGCTCACTTTGTAAAAAGAAGATTACAGTGATAGGACTATTTATTACATAATTTCACATTCTGAAAAGAGTAAGCCTGCTGAAGGTTTACCAAAGAAGCCCGAATCTCAGAAGTTAAGTAAAAAACAGCTGAAAAATTTAAAGAGATGTGCAAAACACAAGGTTGAAGTAAGTCTTTGTAAATTAGCAAGGCAATTCAAAGTGTTATACTTATAAAAGCATTTTAATTTTAAAAGTAGATTATTGAAGATTACAATTGTATGATAAGTAATTTTCTAAGATGAATTACGTTTTTACTACTTTGCTGTTATACAAAAAATATAGGTGTTCCCATATGTAACCACTAAACGGTTTCGTGATGAATTTCGCTTCTGTACATTTTTTTTAAATTTTTTAGAGAAATAACATTGAAAGAAGCCTTAGATATTATTTATGATGAAGCAGAAAGCCACAATGTCGGCAATTTATGTGGAGCCTCCAGACACCACTGTTTTGACGGATGAAGATTCAACAGATGAGGAGGATCTATCGATAATCTCAAACGAAATCAACTCCTTTCGGACGAGGAAATTGTTTTATCCAATAGAGAAAGAATCGGGGGTGTCGCTGAAGATATAATATAGTTGAAGACCTCATCGCTGAAGACGTTTATTAGTGAGGACACAGTGCCAACTATGGATCAACCCAACACCAGTACTGCAGCACCTGCACCATCTGCTTCACTCAAAACATTCACACGACCAAAAGTTTTAGATTTTTGTAACGAAGGAGATTTGACACCTTCATTACACAGACTTCCAGCTGCAGATTATGCAAAATATAGTTCAATGAGTCCTGTCAAATTGTTTGAACTATTTTTTACGCAGGAATTGTTGAAAGAAATTCTACGACAGACAGAGATTTATTCTCTCTTTAAAAATTGTCCAGCCATAAAAATGAATTTAGAGGAACTGAAAGTGTTTTTTGGTATTATGATACTAAAAGTGGGTACAATACGTTACCTTCAAAAAGAAGCTATTGGGAATCTGGAAAAGATGTGAGAAATGAAATGGTAGCGGAAGCGATGCAGTGTAACCGATTTCTGCCAATTAGCAAAAATGTTAGGTATAATTTCTATTTCGATAATCTTTTTACCAACATAAATTTACTTTATACACTAAAATGCAATGGCTATGGGGCAACAGGTACGATTCAGTAAAATGGCTCGAGGTACTAACTGTTCTGCACTGGAAAAGACGTGTGGCATAATCTATGTACGATGGATGGACAATAGTGTGGTAACCATGGCAAGCACCTGTTTTGGCATATCACCCAGGAGGAAAAATTCTTCTATGACAATTGAATGTGCAAGCAAATAATTACGTTGCGTTTAAATTTTCGATAGAAACGAGTGATTTAATGTGAAATAATTATAAGGTGGTGAGTGAATTAATAAAACAAGTGTAATAGAAAAATATACGCTAGCAGAATTGAAGGTAGGATTAGATTTTACAGTAGTAATAGTAAATTCACAATTTGGAAATATAGATAAGAAACGGACAAATGAGTCGTTTGTGATAAACGCGATCACGGACGTTGACCATCTGTACCAAAGTGTAAACAATGAGTAAGGTCAAACTAAGGAATTTAAGTTTAACAAATCGAAATTTTAAAAAAATTGAAATTAAATTAATAATTGAATTATAAATTTAAAAAAAATCAATAATTTATTAATTAAAAGAAAGTTTAAAACTGATTCTAAAGGGGACAAGATAAAAGTAAGGGGAAAACTTCAGAATAGTGCGGAAAGAAGGGGCGACAACCTCCGAAGAGTAGATCCAGGTAGGCCCCTATCGTATCGTGTCGTACAAAACAAGATGGAGGAAAATAAAAATAAGGAAAATAAAGAAATTACGCTGGGAGATATTATGAATAAACTGATACAAGTAGAAGAAAAAGTCGATACGACAAACAAAAACATGAACAAACAAACTATGCACATAAAGAAACTAGAGGAAACCATAAAATACCAGGAAAAGAAGATAGAAAAACGAAGAAAAAAAGAAGATGGAAAACAAATTAAGAAAAAAAAACATAATAATTTTTGGAATCCCAGAAAACATAGAGGAAGATTTAACAACCCTAAAAGGAAAAGTAATGGAGATTTTAAAGAAGAAGATGGAGATACAAATTCAAGAAAACGAAATTTATTTCATCAATAGAATTGGAGAACGTAAAGGAAACGTAAACAGACCAACAAAAGTGGGTATAACAACAATACTGAAAAATGGGAAATAACGAGGAACAAAAATAGGAATATCTGAAGATCTAGATAAGAAGACAAGAGAAATGAAGAAACAACTACTTCCATATATGATGGATGCCAGAAAAAAAGAACAAAGAGTGATAATAAAAAAAGATAAGCTAATAATAAATGGTGAAGAGTGGAAAATAGAAGACTTAACAGAAAAAGAGGAGGAAAGTGAGGAAGAAATAGGAAACAAGGAAGCAGAGGAACAAAGGAAAAGAGGTAGAACGTCAGAAGAAGAAATTAGTCCATCCCAAGGCGTAATACCAAAAAAGAAAAACTGGGAACAAATACTAGCACCCTTCCATGAAGGAACGTCAAGAACAAAAGAAGTAGACTTCAATAAAACCTAAGAAACATTACAAGGATGAACAGAAACCAGTATTTCCCAAAAAACTAACAGGAAATGAAAACCGGACAGAAATAAAAAAGACGACGACAAAAGGCAAAGGACTGGACAAACGAGAATAATAACGAAGAAGACAACAGAACAGGGAGAAAGTAAAGGAAACAAAGTAGAAAAAATAGGAATAGGAACATGGAATACAAATACAATCAAAGGGAAAGAGATAGAAATTACACAAGAAATGGACGACAACAAAATACAAATAATGGGACTGAGTGAAACAAAGTGGAAAGGAAAAGGAAACAAAAGTTTAACAAACAAACATGTAATATACTATGCTGGAGTTGACATAGAAAAGAGAGCAAAAGAAGGGGTGGGAATAATTATAACAGAAGAACTAAACAAACGAATAATAAAATGGAAAGCAGTACATTCAAGAATAATACTAATCATAATAAAGTTCCAACAAAATATAAACTTTATACAAATATATGGACCAATAGAAGGTACACCAAAAGAGGAAGTGGAGGAATTCTACAACAATCTGCAAGAAACACTGGATGAAGCAAGAGAGGAAACAGAACCAACCATAATAATGGGTGATTGGAATGCGAGAGTTGGGAACGACCAAAACAGGGGAATGGGATGCATGGGAAAGTATGGAGAACAAACATTAAACCGAAATGGAGAGAAAATGATCGAGTTCTGTCAGAGAAATGACTAGCTGATAGGAAATACAATATGTGAACAAGAACTGGAAGATAAATACACCTTTGTTGCAGAAGAATGCAATGCGAAAAGCTTGATAGATTATATAGTATTCA
Source organism: Agrypnus murinus (assembly GCA_929113105.1). Classification (NCBI taxonomy): domain Eukaryota; kingdom Metazoa; phylum Arthropoda; class Insecta; order Coleoptera; family Elateridae; genus Agrypnus; species Agrypnus murinus. The sequence continues at coordinate 67,103,170 of OV816029.1, read as the reverse complement.
CGTAAACCCTAAGAGGGACAGTATTAGACATAGAAACGAGAAAAGACGCGGAAATAGGAACAAACCATAGGCTAGTAGTAGCAAAACTAAGAGAAACAGTAAATAAGAGCGAAGAAGTAAGGTACAGCAGGATAGCATTATATAAATTAAAAGAACCAGAAAGACAAAAAGAATACCAAGATAAGACTAATAAGCGATTTTGTAAACTAATAAACGAAAAAAAGAGGGTAGACCTGGAAACAAAATGGAGAAAATTTAAAGAAATAACTTTAGAGGTAGTGGAAGAAGAAACGTCAACAAAAACCTAAAAAGAACAAGATGGTGGACTAAAGAGATAAAAGAAATGGTTAAAGAAAAGAAACAGTCATGGAAGAAATACATCCGAACAAAGGACCCAGAAGATAACGAAAAGTACAAAGAAAAAAGAAATAAGGTTAAACAAGAAATCAAAAAAGCGAAAAAGGATAGCTGGAAAGAGTTTGGACAAGAATTAAATGACAAACACAAAGTGGATACAAGAAAGTTCTGGACAATCGTGAAAAGAGTAAGAGGGACTAAAAGAAAAGAAATAAAAGCAATAAAGAATAAACAGCAAAAACTCAAAGTGGAAATAATAGAAATACTGGAAGCATGGAAAGAGTTTTACACAGAAAAATTTTAAGGAGAATTAACTGATGAAAACGAAGAAGAGGATGCAATAGAAATGTCGGAGATAACTAGGGAAGAACTACAGGAAGCGATTAAACAGATCAAAATAGGAAAAGCGAGCGGAGAGGACGAAATAGCACCAGAAATGCTTAAATACTTAGGGGAAGACGGGATAAAATGGCTACACGAAATATTAAAAGAAGCATGGAAATCGAAGAAGATCCCCCGAGGCTGGGAAACAAATTTAATAATACCTATACCACAGTATATATAACATACAGTAATGTGACTGTCGCAAATAATTTCCATCCACCACACCACATGGTGACACGGATCGGCAGTATGCAGACAGCAGTTCTGTCTCAAACACGCGACAGAACGTATCAAAATTACCAGGGCCGTATAAACCCACAATCGTGCAGTAATAGTGCCAGTAAACAATGCGTAGTGTCAGTCGTTCTGCCGCCAAAGGCTGTAAAAATACCTCTGAAAGAACTACAATTAGTTTTTTCAGGTTTCCGATGGATAATCACCAGTAAGTGTTATTTTTCCTATATACTATTAGTTTTTAATAAATACGCTCGTAAAAACAATGCCGTATTTAAGAATTCACTTTTGTATATATTTACCAATTGCTTAAAATTGAATTACTAACACATAATAGAACAAATAAGCGATTACGAAATCCTACCTAATAAAATTTTTTATACTGATTTATTAAAAGAGTTCAACAATAAAGAATCTAGGTCAACGCCTTATCAACAGGTGTGAACTACATCGTATTTTGTTACTCTCTACTGTTAAAAAAAAGTCAAAGCGTGCGTTAGGATTGTACTTTTTAGCATTTCGTTTGTCTCTTTAATTTAATATGGATGAAAATAAATTTTATTATTATTAATTATTATTATTATAGTGTAAATTGATTTCATCTCCCCTATTTTGTACGTATGTGATTTCGGTGACCTAGATTCTCCATTTGTTTGTTGAACAGGTATTCAAATTGTATACAGCTATGCATTTGTTCGTAATTGTTTCTAAATAAAATGAAATGACTATTGCAACGCAAGAATATGGTTAATGGCTTGAAAGAATAATGTAACTTTAGTTGGTAATTAACGATGTAACAAGAAACAACTCTTCTAACTTAGTTTAATAAATGTTTTAAATATCTAAATTGATTATCGTTTTATTTATTAGATTCTATAAGTAAAACAACTTCAATCAAATGGTTCACTACACATAATTCTATTTCATATTTTACTATACTATCATATAACAAGAGATTTTGTTTACATATTTGTTCAACACATTTTATTGAATGCGGCCCTGCGTTTTATTTACCGGCGATGCCGACCGATAAACGTCGGTCCACTACTTCGTTTATGGGCGTGATATTCGAAGGTGGATTAATAAATTGAATGGTGCCGCATGGAAATAATCCTACTGATTGTTATATATACTGTGCCTATACATAAAAAGGAAGAGACAACAAACTGCGAGAACTACAGAGCGATATGTTTAGCACAAACCACACTAAAACTATACACAAGAATACTGGAAAAAAGGCTGAGAATATATGTAGAACACAAAATAGAAGAAGAACAAATGGCATTTAGAACAGGAAGACAGACAAGCGATAACATTTATATACTAAAAACGTTAATAGAAAAAGCAATAGAAGAAGATAAAGTGCTGTACCTCATTTTCATCAATTTGAAGGCAGCGTTTGACACAGTGCACAGACAGACAATATGGAAAAGGCTGGAAAAATTAGAAGTGCCGAAACAATTGATCCAAATAGTAAAAAGCACGTTCAAAACAGTAAGAGGGAAAGTACAAATTGCAGGACAACGCTCAGAAGAATTCGAAATGAGGAAAGGAATAAAACAAGGGGACAGCCTAAGCCCACTCCTATTCTTGATAATAATGGACAGAATAGTAAAACAAACTAAGAAAAAAGAAGACCTGAAAACAACAGTAGGATACAATAAACTAGAACCCATACAAATAAGCAGCTTATTATATGCAGACGAGGTAGTACTAATAGCGGAATCACAAAAGAAAATACAGGATTTATTAAATATCTGGGTAAAAGAAATAGAAGAAATGAAAATGGAAGTAAACAACAATAAAACAAAACTGATGATAATAAATGAAAAACAGGTAGAGAGTAAAAACAAAGAAATAAAAAGCAAAAACACAATTCTAGAAAAAGTAACAACATTGAATTATCTAGGTACAATACTGACAAACGACGGGAAAATAGATTCAGAAATAACAAATCGGTCAAATAAATCAACAAAGCTACTTAACCATATACTAGGACACAAAGAAATACACAGAAACGAAAAAGAAAGTATATAACACAATAACACTTCCAACAATTACATATGCAGCGGAGAATTGGACATTGACGAAAAAACATGAAATGAAGATAAACGCGATGGAAATGAAGCACATAAGAAAAATAACAGGGAAAACAAAATAGGATCAAGTCAGAAACAAAATATTAAGGAAAGAAATAGAACAAACACCAATACTAGAAAAAATTAAAGAGAAACAGCTATTATGGTATGGGCATGTCACAAGAATGAATAATAACCGACTGACGAAAAGAATAATGGAAGGAGGGAAACCAAGAAATAAGAAGAGAGGAAGACCAAGAAGAAAATGGATAGACCAAATAATAGAATATGGAAAAAATAAAGGGAAGACAAGGGAGGAGATGAACGGCAAGGGAAAGGAGGGCATGGAAGAAATGGATTAAGGAGGACCGGGACTTGCAATCCGACGCCTGAAAGGGCATGAAGGAAATGAGAAAGAAGTAACGAAGGAGATTTGACACCTTCATTACACACACTTCCAGCTGCAGATTATGCAAAATATAGTTCAATGAGTCCTGTCGAATTGTTTGAACTATTTTTTATGCAGGAATTGTTGAAAGAAATTCTACGACAGACAGAGATTTATTCTCTCTTTAAAAATTGTCCAGCCATAAAAATGAATTTAGAGGAACTGAAAGTGTTTTTTGGTATTATGATACTAAAAGTGGGTACAATACGTTACCTTCAAAAAGAAGCTATTGGGAATCTGGAAAAGATGTGAGAAATGAAATGGTAGCGGAAGCGATGCAGTGTAACCGATTTCTGCCAATTAGCAAAAATGTTAGGTATAATTTCTATTTCGATAACCTTTTTACCAACATAAATTTACTTTATACCCTAAAATGCAATGGCTATGGGGCAACAGGTACGATTCAGTAAAATGGCTCGAGGTACTAACTGTTCTGCACTGGAAAAGACGTGTGGCATAATCTATGTACGATGGATGGACAATAGTGTGGTAACCATGGCAAGCACCTGTTTTGGCATATCACCCAAAAAATCGGCTGAGAGATTTTCCAGACAAGATAAAAAGAATACTCTTGTGTCACGACCAAATATTGTAGCCCAGTATAATCAAAATATGGGTGGCACAGATCTAATGGACAGCAACGTATCTTGTTATCGTATTGGAATACGAGCAAAACGATGGTATTGGCCGATTTTTACATATTTGATAGATGTTACTATTCAAAATGCCTGGACGTTGTATAGAAAATCAGGTCGTAACATAAGCCATCTAGAATTTAGAAGAAAAATAGTACAGACATACCTGACACGGTATAAGGTTCCTCCAAAAGCATTTGGTAGAATTTCTGCAGCTGCTGGAAGCGATTTCCGAGTATAAGTAGCGACATAAGATATGACGGATTACATCATTATGTCGTTCATGTTCCTGAAGACAAAAGAAAAAGATGCGCTGGTAACAATTGTTCCAGCCGAGGAAGAACAATGTGTTGTAAATGTAATGTAGGACTTTGTTTAGAGTGTTTTAAACGTTTTCACAACAAATAAGAATTTTTGTTAAGTTTGCTAAATCTTCCGGTGGGCGCTTAGAGGTCCCATATGGAAACGGCCTTTTGCCGTGTTATTTTTGATTTTTGTTTTTTTGTACTTTGACAAACATGTTTTAAAATAGTTGTTAAACAAATTATTGAATAAATATTTTAATTTTCAAAACAAGAATTTTTCCCGCGCTAATGGGTTAAACAAGTACCCCGATGAGATCATATTTTTTCCACGCTCATGTCTTTGATCCTGGATTATGCAAAAGCAAGATGTACGCAAAGAAATTGAATTCTAATGAAATTTGTTAAGAGTCTGTTATTTTTTCAAGCAGAAACATGAATTTACATATAAAAGTAACTTTTATCGTTTTCATGAAAAGCTAAAATCCAGTTTTATCTGCGAAACAATTTATTTTGGAAAGTTGGGGTCATTCATAGATATGGAGCCGTATTCAACATGTGAGTTTTTGGAAAGTTATTAATGTTTGTGATGTCATTTCATTACGTGTTTTTTTTTATATTTGTACAACATGTCACAAATTTTATTGTATGTTACATATTTATCATTTTTTAATAGTATTATATTTCATATTTTATTATTTGTATATTTACAGAATACGTTCAGAAATTAAATTATTATTCACACTTTTGATCAGCATGACATAAGCTAAAATATACCGAATTCTCAGCCAATTTGATGTGGAACCACATACAAAATAAAATTTAATTAGTGCACATTTCTGGTGAAATTTATTTAGACTTCTTGCAAAATACTTGACCTTTATTTACAAAATGTACAAATCATGGGAATGTATTTTCAACATGATGAGGCCCCAGCTCGCTTAATAGACTGGTAATGAACCATCTAAATAAAATATATTCATCGATGGATAGGTCGTGGTAGTCTGCATTTTTGGCCTGCCAGATCACCAAACTTTAATCCAGGCGATTATTATCTATGGAGACATTTAAAAGCAATGGTGTAGGCAACAGAAATAAATATGAGAAAAGAACTGATTGAGAGAATACAAAACTTGCAATGAAATAAGAAATAATGAAGCCATAATCAGAAAAGCAGTCAGTTTATTACTTGTAAGTAGAGATGCAGCGTTTAAACGTGTAAACGTTTAGTAGTAAATAAACGTTTAATATAAAAATACACGTTTAAATGCGTATGTGTATGTGAAAGTATTTTCAACGGAATATCAATGTTATACGGAAACAATAATCTCATTTGAGCTAAAAGGCAACAATTTGCTTTCTCCGCGGCTATTTGCCGTTCGACGTTCAACCCGATACGGTACTTTGAAGAGCCCAGTTTACCATTCTCTCCTAGCTGTAGCTCAGCAACACTCAAAGTGTAGCAAATCTAGTCTACTTTAAAATTAAAAATAACCACTTTCACTGTAAAACACATTGTTATATTCTTCACAGATATTCTTCGAAAACTAAAGAAATGTCGAAATTTTCATTGTTTTTCAATATGGCGGTGGTGCGCCAAAGTCATAAGCTTGGATTTTTTATAAGAACCCAACATACAAAACATATCCAAAACTCAGAACTACCCGATTTTGCAAGGTAAGGCCTGTTTTTCTGACAGATTGACTGGACTATTAATACAAACTTAGGTTTTTCTAAAAATATTTGATAGATCCTTTTATAAACTTCATCACTGAAATGAAATATTTCTAAAACCGTTATATTATATGCCAATGAACTAAAGTGCAACTTTTAATCCTAATGTGAAGTTTATTTTCTTGAGCAAAAGGGTAATAAACACACACGAGATTAAAAGGCTCTTTAGGTCTGTGGTGTATATGCTATTTTTTGCACGACCTAAAGGACTTAATCGCAAAATTCCCAAACTTTTCAAAAATACTGTTAAATGTCATTCTGACAATTGAAATTTTTTAACACGAAAATCACATAATTTTAGAGACATAATTTTAGCGACATAATTTTAGCATAGTAGGCTAGGTTTCCTTGCATATAATGCGATTATTTTACTTTACTCCCTAGGGAGTAAAACAGCTACTTTATTCCCTCTTCTGAGGGAGTGAATTAAAGCTTTTCATATAGGCCGTACAAAAAAGTTTTTTTGTGTCTGTTTTAAGGTATATCTCAGTCATTTCTTTACCAATTGTCGTTATTTTTGAACTTTTATAAAGCTGCACTTCTTATCTTCCCAGTAGAGTAAAGATTTCTAAAATGCGACACGAAATGGTTAAATTTTGGTCATTATAGTAGTGCAAGGCAGCAAAACTGGATTAGGTACATTCAACGGACTGGGGAAAAGAAAACTCGAAGAGATGGGAAAATTCTGCAAGTATGAAAAGTATTATGTTCCTACCGGTAGGTATAGAATTTGTGAAAAAAATTGTTCCTACCGGTAGGTGCTTTGTGTTTCTTTAAAAATTCACATTTCGGTAGGTGAATTCTTTTTAAATCATTTTTCACCTACCAAAACTTAACCTAATTCAACAACGAAACCTAATCACGAATACATTCTTGTAACGTAACTACATGCATGGGTCATTTCGACATATTTTTAAATTAATCAAATTATACATGCTCGTTTCAGAACAAGAATGCAGTAAAATTTGTCAGACAAAATCAGCAAAATGTAACAGTTGCTTACTTTGTTTCTTTTAACATGTGTTGTTCTTGATCAGGCATTTTTCAAAAAAATGGTTATGTGTTAATAGTAAATTTTAATAAGGTGGTATAGGGTGGGCAGATTTCTTCAGAATCGATAAGGCGGTACATCATAAATAATTTATTGAGCAAGCTTTTCAAACAATTTTTGAACGATTTTTAGGTGTGCAATCCATTGACCGAAAACTCTGATTTTTATTAATAGTAGAAAGCAACATTTACATATAGTTTATGCTTATCGGTAGTCAGATGCTTTTGCCCAAGTAGTGCTGGAATAGAAATTCATATGAAAATTAGTGCCTCTAATTCTTTTTGCATACCACAATTAATATTCCAAAGTGATGCTTAATGGAATGTAATAGTTACGTGCCTCTTGGTATATTTTTGGAGCGTTAAAATTAATACATAAAAAATACATCTTTTTCATGTCCTCGTCATTGCTAAGAACAGCTGTTGTTAGTTGAGTGGGCTTCCCCTATTTTACAGATTTTAATTTTGTTTGATAATAAGGGTGCTATTCTTGACGATACGGAATGGTGGAATCGGAATGGAATTTTCAAAATTCCGCACATCGGTATTCTTGACTTTGCGGAATGTGAAATCTGAGTGAAATGTGAGTGGAATTATGACATTTCATTCCGGATGGTATTTTGTGAGTGAGTTGGAAAAGTGACATTGAATTTTTGAGGAATATTCAAGTTTCTCTGCACTGGTGGCTGCCTAGCGTAATTTAATTTGGTGAATAACTGTTTCTCCCGCGTATTTTATACATTTGTAACGGTTTTCTAGTGGTTTTCTAACCTCATCGTACGTGGGTCGGTGTGTTTGAATTTGCAAAATAAAACGAACCTGTATTGTTACAAAAGTACTTTGTTGTGACCTTTTGGAGAAAAATACAAACGTTGTTCTTACGACGAACAGAACTTTCAATTCAATAGGTACCTAACCTCAAACAATGGAAGAACTGGTTATGTTAGAGCTTTTGGGGGAAGACGCTGCCGAAGATGCTCCCCGTGCTCCTTTACCTCGTGCTGATGCCATAACAAGCCTCAGCGAGGGACAATTCAAAAGAATGTTTCGTCTTTCGAAGGAGCTGTTCAACTTTGTTGTTGAATTGTTAACTCCATTTCTGAGACCTTCCAATCGAGCAACAGATTTGGAAATTCCGGTTCGAGTAAGTACAATCATGCTCAATATATGCTACATGCGATTATTACATTCTATTATAGATATCTAATTACTATGTATAACAATTTCAGATTTTAACTGCTTTACGTTTTTTTGCTTCGGGTAGTTATCAAATGGATATTGGGTCAAATCTATTCGTGTCCGTGTGTCAACCAACAGTGAGTAGATGTATCACTGAAGTTAGTGATGCTTTAAACAATCCAGCAATTTTTGACCGCTTTGTGAAATTCCCAAGAAACTTTGAAGAACTGGATCAACTGAGACTTCAATTTTCACAAAAGTATGATTTTAATGGAGTTGTAGGAGTTATTGATTGTACACATGTCGCTATTGTTTGTCCTTCTGCTAATAACGAAGAAAGACCAGCCCATATTTATATTAACCGTAAAGGTTATCACTCACTGAATGTGCAACTGGTGAGTTTAAATTATACCAGATTACGTAAATAAAGCATTGACTGAAAATTTGTTTTACAGATAGCTGATGCAAACCAAAAAATTTTAAACGTGAATGCTTCACATCCAGGTGGTACACATGATGCATTTATATGGAACAATTCCCAAGTGCAACATGTCATGAGAACAATTCATGCAGCAGGTCGGGGATCGTATTATCTCCTGGGTAGGATCATTAGATATTTTTTGAAATCTTATTGAGTATTCCCCCAATTTCTATAGGTGATTCTGGTTATCCCTTACGTCCTTGGCTATTGACACCTTTAGATGAAGATCAACAGCCAAATACGCCTGGGTATAATTACAATTCTGCATTCAAGAGAGTACGGAGCACAATTGAATGTGTGAATGGTTGTTTAAAAGCCCGGTTTAGATGTTTGTTAAGACATAGAGTGTTGCATTATTCTCCTCAGAAAGCAGGTCAAATTGTAAATGCTTGTGTGGTATTGTACAACATTTGCATTGAGCACAACATTCCTGATTACAATGAGCAAAATGATGATAACAATAATGATGGTATGGATAGATGATTTACTGTGACAGCTAAAAGAATTTTTATTTTTTAGGCATTTTTGAACTAGTTCCTCAAGATATTGCAGCATATCATGGTAATAATGTAGATCCAGAGCTAATTCAAGGGCGCATGGTTAGAGATGCACTTATTGCAGCACGATTTATAAACAGACGATGAAAATTGTGAAAATTAAATGTTACGGTAAGAATTCACACCTCCGAAGAGTCGATCTGGGTGTGCCTTCTTGGCGCCAAACATTTGTACTGGTTTTTAAAAGAAAAATTAACAAGACCTGGAGACCAAACTTGAAGAATTTTCGATAGTAGGTAAAACGTGCAAAGCTCCCATTCAATCTTCAAATAAAAAGGTGGGTATATTATAAGAGTTTATGATAACAAAGTGTTAATATTTGTTTGACTTGTTTCATGTTATCTCAACTTCACGAGGCATTTCGATGAACATTAGGATCTATCCAAGAACTCCCTTGAATATTTACTTTTGTAATTATTTAATGCATTTATACTTTATAGTATTGTATCTATTTTTATGTATCATTAGTATTTTCTTATAGAATAACAGTTCTATTCATAATTGTGTTGTACAACTTTTGGTATATAAATAGGCAATTAGGCTTCCTCACTGGAAGAAAAATACATGTATTTAATTATGGTTATTAAAAAACTATTTTTGTTGTTTAAAATCGAGAAGAACTATTCAGACAATTTTCTTTTCTTAATTTCTAACATTTCCTTGTTAATGGAATACTGTTTCTCCATTAGAAGAGTTTGTTTTTCCAAAATTTTGATTTTAGCTTCATAGTAATTTTTTTTCAGTTCTAATTTTTTGTCTAAATAAATTGCGTATTCCTCTCTGGCGGTTTTTCTTTTCCTCGATTTCGGTGGTGGTGGGAGAGGAGGCTGTGTTTGGGTTATAACAGGAGCAGGTACAGCAACAGGAGGAGCTTCAACTACATAGACGACTTGGCTCGTCTCCATTATTTCAGTAGTTGTAGGAGAGGGACTGGATCTTGCGGCTGAATGAATAAATTAGTAGGAATGTGTAAAAGAATGGGTTGTAAAATATTTTTACTTTGCGGTGGTGTCTGCACGTTGAAAATACAACTGCTTTCACGCACTTCCGGATCTCCCTCCACGGACACCGGTTTTATAAAATTTTCCAATATTTCCAAGTCGAGTTGAGTAAGTTTTTCCTCGTCTGGAGGACCACCACCTGTCTGTTTTTTTGAACGGGCATTATGGCTGGCCTTACCTTTAACCCGACCCTGGATATCATGCCACGACTAAAAATAATGGTAAATCAATAAAAAATATTGCTTTCCCAATAATTATTGTCAGTGTTATTCTGTAAGTATTTAACGATCGTTATTAGTGTTGTTCAGAGGACTCCCATTGATGGATGTCGCTATATTACGATAAGTTACAGAATTGCCTCCTTAATTTTAATTACACTGTTACCTTTCGCCACTTCGCCCACGATTTTTTTGGGCCACCGGCACTATTCAATAGTTCCGCCAGTTCTTGCCACTTTTTGTTAATATCTAAATTTGTAAACTTTGGCGACGTTTTCCCTGTTAACATTATTTTGTTCTGTACTAGGAAATCCACCATAATTTGCTTCTGCTCGGTGGTGATTTTAGACATTTTGTGGCTTTTCAAATTTTAGCACCAACAAAATAGGTACGCACTACGCAAGCGTGAAGTAAACATGAAGTAAACAGAAAAATGACACTAATGACATTTGCGGTGGAATCGCGCGGTGTTGCCAAATCTTCCAAGTCGAATGCGATTTGACCGGTGTCAAGAATACCGATGAGATCAACCGTGCGAGTGGAATCTGAAATTCCGAATCTCACATTTCACATTCCGTATAGCATCAAGAATAGCACCCTAAGTGTGCTTGGCATTATATAGATGCAACTACGGTTATTTCTTGTAATTAATGTTAACTCAGCGTTTGTATTTAAACCCAAATAAAGTATGCGATCTTTATTTATATAATTGGCACGGTCAAATTAAATTAAGATAAATGATATCTAGTTTTTGAAAAGAGATATAAATCCGTTGGATACCAATATTAAATATAGTTTACTGCAATTTAGAAGTTAGAAGAAAATTAATTAAAAAGTTTACATTTACGTTTATTGTTTCAACCAATAAACAATGTAACTGTTTTGCTGTCTATGTTCGTCAAATCATGATTATCCATGAAAAGCGGGACATTTTGAAGATTTTGTGGGCACAGGAACAGGTGAAACAAAAGCGAGACAGTCCCTCCAAAAGCCGGATGTCTGGTCACCTTATAATAGTCGTTTATTTTGGTTATACTATAAAATGTTTCCATAATATATTATTTTTGCAATAGGTACAGTATACAAAATATATTTACATATCTTTGAGAAAAAAAGTCTGTTTTTGTTTTTTTATATCAGACAGTACAATTCGTTTAAGCTTTATATATATATATATAGTTAATATAACAAATCGGTAAAGCGGTAGGTGAAAAATTTGTTAAAAAGAATTCACCTACCGATAGGTGAATTTTTAAAGAAATACAAAACGCTTACAGGTAGGAACAGTTTTTTCCAGAAATTTATTACCTACCGGTAGGAAAATAATACACTATCAAAATACGTAGGTGGAAGGTCTTGTATATTTATTTTTTTAATTTGTAGCACAGTGTTATTGGACAACAGGCAACATGGCTTTAAAGATTTGATTCCACAGGTTATACAACCATAAAATAATAAAAACTATTCACAGCGGTGACAGACGAAATTAAACATGGCCAACCATCATTTTTTACAAAATTAATAGATAATATTTTGTTTTTAAATTTACACCTTTAGAATTGTTTGAAAAACAAAAAATGTGTCAAACTTATATAGGTACTATAATTATAAAATATTTTGCTTTGAAAATTTTATATTAGAATGCATACCAACGAATATCCAATAAATTAAACACCAGCCGTTTCTATAATAAATAAATACAAAAAACCTTATTATTGCTACTACTGTGAAATACTATTTAATAATTATAAAAAATTAAAAATTTTGATCTTATTATTTTTGGGTCAAGGACTACACGGAATCTGGAAGTTATTAGGTTATCTTATAATTCCAGACATTTAAATCTCCTATCATGTACTGATAGTATAAAAAATGGAAAATTTCTGTAAACACAATTTCATGCCTAAAACAAAAGAAAGTTATTAGTAATAAAACAGGTGAGCAAATACACAATTTTGATTTGTTATCAAATCAAATAAAAAAAGCTTATGCTTGAAGAGCTTTAAACAATTTATTTTTCATATGTATTTCAAAACAACTTTTTTCTAATTTTCCAATTTTAGTTTCTTAATTATCTAGTAAGCCATGAAAACTTCAAAACAAATTAAAATATTTGAAGTTCATCTCCAAAAGTTTATTTCAAGATTTCCAAGTCCATCCAAGATCTTCAAAATCCAAATTTACTTTTTCCATGTTTAAAATTTTTGATGTTTCGAAATCCTACCAATTTTAAAACAACATTTATTCCTTTTCGAAAGATTTATTAATTGTGTACACACAAACAATCAAGATTGAATATTTATATTTTTTTTTAAACAATCACTGATTACAACACACACCATGGGGAGATAATAATATTTACAATATTATTATATTCATTATTTACCATTTTAATGACTGACAACATGAACATCTTTTACATCATCTACCTATAATAAAAAGAAGAAGAAACGCTCTCAACTTAAATCGAGTACGCGAATTCCTAACTAGCAATCCGACCTATTTAGAAATTACCGTACACTTTCGAAACACGATTTATACGCGTGTGTTAAAAGTATTACATCACTGAGTTCTGATTAAACACAGGTAAATGACACCAGTAACAAGTTGTACGTTCCAAATGTACTATTTATCTGATAAAAACAACCGAACATCGTTCCCGTATCCAGTTAGGAAAAACTGAAAAACGACAACGTCAACACCTGGAGAAGTAACGTTATATTTGGTAACAAATGAGGACCGGGTTAAACAAAACGTAGCACTGCTCATCGTCCCGATTGAGTACACTGCACTTTATGCACTGGATAAAACAATAAATATTGCAAATAAACCTAACCTTAGTTAATGTAAACATTTCAATTTATACAAGATGATTAGTATAAAAGATGAAAAAACTGATGTACTTACATATAATTAAAAAAACACAACAATACTATAAACTACATTTAAAAACACCTGTGTATTTTCGTTTGACCGCTTTTCGGCCATTCCAGATTGACCTGTCGAAGAAAGTGGGATTGTGGGAACGTATTGTGGATATAGAGATTGGCTTTCGGTTCCGATTTTATTTACATATGATTTAAGCGTTATATAGATAATTCAATAAGTATTGACACGACTTCGTTATCAGCTTACATTAATTTTTAAATTACTATCAGAAAAGCAAGTTTACATTTATTTTATAGGTCACGAAATGCCCATCTTTATATGGGAGTATTTCCGATTGCCATCGGGAGAGGACGCAACTTCTGTGAATTAAAATCCCGCTTATTATTAATTTTTAAAACTCATTCAATAATGCAGATATATTTGAATATGTAATTGTAGATTTTACAGATTTTACTTTACGTAATTAGTATTTATGTCATTTAAATTAATAATTTAAATAATTTTATTAATTAATTTAATTATTCATTTAACACAATGAATTCCTTTTATTTTTTAAATTAGATTAGCGACATCAACTGGAATGGTTATTAGTCGCAACAATTATTGCATGAACCATTCTGTAGTTTTATATTGTATGAGTATTTAATTAAATGCAAAAACGAAAATTAATATATAAAAATATAAAATAATAAAAACTCAAAACCACAACAAAACTACAATAATGGGAGGAAAAGAAACAGAGCAAACGTAAATATGATCTTACACTGGACTATAAAATAAAAATTAAAATTAACTTCGATATAAATAAAATTGTAAATATAATATTTGTATAAGATTTATTTTATTAATAAATATCAGGTGCAGGCAGGGAGTCAGAAGTACTGGTCAGAGGGGGCAGACAGCCATCTCTATGTTAGAGCAGGGGGGGCGTCGCCGTCTAGAAACAAGAATCAAAGTATAAAATATATATATCTTTTTAATTAAATGTTATTGCCTAGTAAAATGAAGGCTCGGAAAGGGGGTATTTGCGGAAAAATTCGCAATATTTTCTTTTTTGTGCTCTTGTCTAGTGTTAAAGCTGTTACGTCGAAAAACTGTCCTTTTTTTGGTTTATCGTAGGTCATAGCTACGGGGGACTCAACTGAGGAGACGAAACGAGTCAAATAAAGCGTCCCCGACCTTGAACGTTAATTCAAGTTTGAACGTTACTTCTAGATGGCGCTACGATTCTGGACAACGCTGACAGTGTTGACAGATTATGCGATTTATCGCAAATTTTATCGCAAATCTGGCTAATTTTTATGAAACATTGCGACCCATATGGCACTCCAGCGAACTGTCAACAATGGCCAGCGTGGTCTGAGCGTTGTCAAGGACCGAAGCGCCCTCTAACGAAAATTTTTTAAAATACAGGCCATTGGGTACGCAAATGTTTGGAACGCCCATTGCCGATTCGTCTCCTCAGTTGAGTCCCCCGTAGTCATAGCTAAAAAAATGCTTATGTACTGAATTAAAGCTAAAAACATTCCCTACAAAAAAAGGTCCTAATAATTTTGTTTCTAAAAGTTGCCAAGATAATTGAGCTTCGATTTCGTACTTTAAAAAAAGCAATTTTTTCTTCATTCTGCAAGCACATAGGCGCCCGCAGAAATTTGTCTAGGGCGGGGCAAGCCTAGAATGAACTGCATGCTGGGGGAGGCAAGCCTAGAATAAACGACATGCTAGGGGGGGGGGCAAGCCTAGAAAAAAACGGCATATTATACAAAATTTTCAATAAAATTCAATAAACTTTCAGGGGGGAGGCAAGTGCCCATCCTTCCCCCCTTCCGGGCGCCTATGTGCAAGCATGGATACCTCAGGCAAACGACGGGCCTTCCTTTCCTTAAGCGGCTTCGTGCCCTAATAGAGATAAAATATGAATTAACATGCTCGTTTTGAGGAGAATTCAGTCATCACGTCATCAGAGACTTTTGATATATTCATCACTAAATACTCCCAAACGACAAGCGTGCAAAATCGCAAAACATTACGAATTTTTCCCAAAAAAAAAACCTTCATTGACTGGACTATTATGCGATTAATTTACTAATAAAATTATTATTAAACTGACTACTGAGTTTAATTATTGTTTATTTATTTTCTCTTAACTTATTCTTATTAATTTAAAAAATATTATTTTAATTTCCTGCTCAGTAATTTGACTCATAGAAACAGTTATGCCAATTCTCTTCCAAAATTGTTTCAACTTTTTCGTATAATAGAGCGCTCCGGTCAATACTCGAGGTTATTTACTGGAATCTCTCAGATGTCTTGATTAAAACGTCGAAAAGGATCTGTGAACATATCGGCGAAGCTTGGTCAAAAAGCCGAAAAGAGACTGTGAACATATCGCCGAAAATGGACAAAACGCGAAACTCATCTGTGAACAAATCGCCGAAACATAATTTTGCACCAATACCAAAACCCGATATTAAGTAAAGGGTGCACCTAAATTAAAACCAAAAAACACCTTTTCTTTGGCTTAATAAATGACCTCCGCTGAATGCTGCTAAAAGATGCAGGTATATCTATCAGTAAAAAGTTTAATGACAAATGTTACTACAACATTAAATAAAATATTGTTCTAGTCACTTATTTACTTCGAGAGACTTTTGTTCTTTTACCAAAATTAATTTTAGGATGTGTTAATATAAACCTTTCACACAAAATTATTTTAAACAATAATCTTACATACTACGTCAAATAAAAGTAATAAAATTATTCCGAAAACTTGGGACAAGGACAAGATGTTTCTTAAAACTAAAGATCCAGTATTGGTATGTAAGATGTAGTGTTGGTAAACAGCTCTATCTATTTTCTATTGTTTTATACTTTTCGGCGTTTTGTCGACGTTCGGCCATTTGCGTACAAATACATTTCGGCGTTTTAACCGCTTTCGACGATTTGTCCAAATATACCTCTCGGTGTTTTGGCCACTTTCAGCGATTTGTCTACAGATCAGTTTTGGCGTTTTAATCACCTTCGGCGGTTTGTCGGTTTATCCACAGATGTGTTTCGGCGTTTTGATCATGTTCGGCGATTTGTCCACAGATGTCTTTCGGCAATTTGTTCAGAGTTTCCAATCTATCCGGCGTCGTTTTATGCTTTCAGCGTTATGACCAGTTCTCATTTATTGTTTATCGTATCTGTGAAATCAAAGTTCGCCCCCCCCCCCCAAGTGAAAATATTTCCGACGTCCCTGGGTACAGGCGGTAAAGTTCGTCCTTTAGACAAAGGCACATTCGTCAGCATGTACACAAATAAATCTGTGAATCGTGAGCTTTCGTTGCCTAGTAATAGCATGCTTTTGCACAGCTCAAATAATAATTACAGAGGCACCACGTCGTTGTTCGTTCGCGCTGTATATCTTTTATACCTGCGTTTTCAGTATGCTTAGCTTTATTACCAGGGTTTGCTATATTCTGATTTTTGAACGCTTTCCACTTTATTGGCAGATTAAGGTTTTTCTGAGCCCTGGCCAGATTTTACTTGTAGGACCTCCCCCCCCCCGCGCGTACGCTTACTCTCTCCTTTATTAAATATTTTAGGTGATGTACTCGTTTTAGTAAAAACACTGTATCACAAATATGTAATTTTATTTAAAATGTATAGGGGAGAATCGCCCAAATTGAACCTTTTTTAGAAAAAAATTGGTATTTCATATCATTGTCAGTTATTTAAATTAAAGTTCACACTAAGGCATACTTTATAATGTTTATTACATATTCAATTAAAAAATATATTGAAAAAACATAAATTGTCTCTTAAAATAAAAAATGTGCAATCAGTTCAATTTAAGGAACCAGTTGCCTAAATTGAACCAAGAGTTCCCTAATTTGAACCACCAGCAGATATTTAAATAAACAGTTTTTTAAATAATAAAACAAAAACATTTTTATTATTTATTATGACACAGGGTACTACTATACTAGAAATCACAATAAACCTGTCAGTCTAGCAACTGGAACATGGAAATCCTCATTTTCTACCCCAGCACATTCTTCGTAGGCCACTATGCACTTCTTAGGCACCGTGCACTCATTTTCAAGTGAATTCAGGTAGTTATATCGTTACAACTGAGACATAAAGCATCTTCTGAACACGACTTTGCCAAATCATCAGAAGAACTGTTTGCCATTTGTCTTTTCAATGAACCTAACCAGTTCAATTTTGGCAACACTAATAAGTTCAATTTAGGCAACACTCATTTGTTTTATTCAATTTAACCTCAATTTTTTTTCAAATTATAATTAACGCCGAAATCGCAACAGGTGTTTAAAATAGTATAACAAAATAATGGCATTTACGGCCTTCCAAACAGTTCCGCATTTTTTTGCAAATCAGCCTTTACGAAACATACGGAGAAAATTACATAAATGTAGGCATAAACATACAATTTGCAATTACATCGATATTCGCGGGAACACCGTACTCATATTGAAACCACAGTATTCTGTAGTCCTCCGGTTACTATTTTCAACGATAGATGGCATAGCAATGAAGTCTTTAAAAAGATAATGGAGTGGTTCAATTTAGGAGGCGGTGCAAGTTGGGCAACTCTCCCCTAAAGTATAATCTTTTACACAACCTTTCTTAAATGCTGTTACAGGTTGAATGCTCACCCTTTTTCCATCATAATCAAAGTATTTCTTGACAGTTACTGTTATATAACGTCATAACGCATTTAATGAT
Organism: Agrypnus murinus; assembly: GCA_929113105.1. NCBI lineage: Eukaryota > Metazoa > Arthropoda > Insecta > Coleoptera > Elateridae > Agrypnus > Agrypnus murinus. Next base: position 67,084,892 of record OV816029.1, on the reverse strand, counting down.
CTAACAATATGAGTAATTCATATTCTATGATTAAATGAAAATATAACACACACACACACACACACACACACACAACATAATCCAGCAAAAACTTATTATATAATAATAATTATTTAATGTTCGGCAATCTTAATATTCTGCTTCGTCCCCGAGGGAACACATGCTTTTACGGTTGAGAAAAAAGGAAATCAATGTTTCACTACTGTACAATCTGATTGTGATATAGAACAATCAGTTCATAAATGCTTGTTTTGTCATTACATACTGCAACTTAGTGCAATCTAATAGCGACATAGGGCAATTAGTAAGCATGCAGTCACTTGCATAATAACTTTATTACGACATACTGCAGCTTAGTGTAATCTAATTGTGACTTAGGGCAATTAGTAAGCATATAGTATAAGTGAACTTTCTCACTTACCCGTCATATTATTCATCTGTATCTCAAATGGCTTCATGAGTTTAATAGTTATCAGACCATCAAATCTGGTAGCATTTTTTCACCTTTTGGATCCTAGATCTTTCCTTACTTTATACCTAACATTTCTCTTAGCTTCTGTGACCGTGAAAGTGGCCTTAAATCTTCCTTCGACTTATTACTTCTGCCATCGCTTCCAAATCTGCCACTTTAATGAGGACTTTGTCATAACCTTTGAATTGCGAGGCTTTCTTTTGCTTCTTATTGTGACACTTGTTCTGTTTCGCTCTGTTTTTTTCTAAACGTTATGCTATATGTTGTCTTAATTGTGTTACTGCTATAATGGATTTAGTACTTAATTTAATACCTTCTTCATAAGTTTCTTGGTATAGCTTCTCCCGGTGTGGTTTTATGTATAGTACTGTTAATGCCCAATTAGATCTTTCCGGGTTTTGCGTCTCATTCATCAACATTAACCGTGCACCGGAAGTAGAAACTGCACTTGCCTAGGCATTGCGACTGCCTTTAATAGTGTCTATTCCTTTATTTTCACAGAAATCTTTAAACTTCTTAGAAGTAAACGCTTATCCTGCGTCAGACATTAATCACTTCTGCACTACACCAATTATTCATATCTCTAACAACTGACTTGCTTTTTGTGTTGAGTACTGCATATAAACGTAGATTTCGTGAACGAATCAACAATAACATGCAAATATTTGTTACCGTTTTTAGTTTTAACAAAAGTTCAATGTGATCAATATACAGAGTGTAAAAGGATTAAAAATAAGAATTCTGGTTTTTGATCCACGCCATCACAGTATGGTACTGACACTTTAAACAAGATTTAACAATAAGATTAACTTTTTCATGAAACGTATCATTTTTGGAAACCCGTATCTTCGCGTATTCGTTGTAATGTATTTTCCTCAGAAAAATGAACTATATTGTCTCATATTATTTCTCAAACATACCTTACGAAAATGTAATATTATTTGCTGACGATACATCGATTTTAATTTCATCAAACGCAATCTCAGGTATGGTTAACAAAGCTAACTATGAAATGAAAAGTATTAATTATATCTTTACAGATAAATCTGTGTATGGTATGTACAACTACCAAGCCAAGATACATGTTTTAAAAATTGCGTTGAAAACATGCTTGCAAATCTATTGTTATCTACTCATTTTATTCAAACCTTCTAAAATAACTGTTCTTTGTTACCTGCAAATACTGCAACGTAAATTCATTTTAAATGGAAGCATCTACTAGTTACCCAAAGTTGGATATGGCATTTGTTTCATTCTTCACCTTTAACAAAAAAAATAACTGAATGATGAATCTACTAAACTTAGTTTACTTCCGTAAACTAGTAACTATAAATATATAAATTATTTATTAGAATAACTGACTATCAATTTGGTTTGTCACTTACGACACAGTACATGCTGAACAGAATAAGTTAAGAAACAAATGGCACTTACCAATAAAAAACAATTAACAATAATAATAACAATTAATAATCATAGTACCAATTAACAATATGGTAGTACTAATATAACTTATAAACAAAGACATAACTAGGTACTTACTATAATCTGCTGATTTTATTTTACAACCAGAGGCTTGTTTTTATTTGAGACTTATTTACTAGATTTCGAAATTTATATTTAATTAGATAGCCACAACAAATATAAATTAATAGTTATTTGTGTATTTAGTGCACGAAATGCTACTTTGGTGGTCAAGAATGAAAGTCTTTTGACGAGGCGTAGCCGAGTCAAAATCTCACTCAAGACCACCAAAGTCATTTCGAGCACGAATTGCACACAACGTTTTGTCTGCAGCGTTATTGAAATAACCGAAAAAGTAGAGAGAGAGGTTTTTTTTAATTGGTTAACAAATGACCGAGTTATGGCCGATAATTTACAAAACAACAATTTCTTTTCATTATTTTAATATGACATTATATCCAGTACGCAGTCAATCTGTACAAGTTTTGTATATTGGGACCCTTATTAGAAATCCAAGCTTTCGATCATGGCGTTTGCCACGCGGGCTGATATATTGAAGAAGCGAGACAAATTTTGATCTTTCTTCGGTTTTCGCAGAATATCTCCTAAGCGATGTATTTTACGACACACATGGTTATTTTTAATTTTAAATCAGACTAAATTTGCTACAGTTTCAGTGCAGAATGACTTTGCGAAACCCAATATAGTTGAAAAGATACAGTTCTTCAAAGTTTTGGTAGTTCTGATCATCATTAATGATCAAGCCACTTTTGGGAAATGAAGGGTGTTGATAAAACCAGTCTCTGAGCTTATCCATTATCTCGGGTTACGTGAGAAGGTTTCATATCCACATGCTGCTCAGATGTTACTAAGTTAATATCACAGTATTTCTTAACTTCATCAAAGATGTTCTGAAGATGTACCATTTCTAGAGTCCATCGAGTAAACACACTGTATGTTGATTGTTATTGTAATTGATATTGTTGATGTTCAGAGCGTTTCATCTTCTTCATCAGTGTTTGTTCTTTTTTGGGCATCTGATGGTGAAATATCTTTCAGTTGTGAATTTATTGTATTCAGCAGCATCCATTCCTTCTTCCTATTATGTCAACATGTCTTGCAAATAGAGATGTGCAATTGTGCACACTCGACTAAAAAAATGCATAAAAGAATGGCAGCATTTTTTGAACAGAAACAAGATTCTGAGCCCAGTTTCCCATTCGCTCCTAGCTGTATCTCGACAACACTCAAAGTGTAGCAAATCTAGTTTACTTTAAAAAAGTATTTGTTGTATAAATATTATTTTGAACAGTAGCGCAAGGCACCAAAACATTACTCGAAGTGATGGGAATATTCTACAAGTGTGAAAAGTCTCTATTCTGCACTATCAAAACAGTTATGTAGGTGGGAGGTCTTGCATATTTTTTTTTAATTTGTAGCACAGTGTTCTTATGGGCCCCCATGATGCTACTTCAATGCTTAAATTTTGTATTCCTTCCAGTTCTTCGTTGAATGTGTCATGGAGACACTTTATGCTGTTAGCAGTTGGATGCTGAATGTTTGGAATCTCCAGCATCTTGTTTAGGAGTTTGGCAAGTAGCAATCAATCCATTCGCCATAAAATCTTCTTCAAATGTAGGTATTGTTACAAAGGGTAGTGGAACGTTGTTTGTTCTAGTTTTTGATGTTCCCGCGTTCGCGCTTGATATTGATATGATATTGGCTCGTGTTAGTCTTTGACTTTAACATGCTTGATTTACTTCATACCTAATTAATTTCTGAAGATTTTCTTTCACAGACATTTCTTTCTGCAATCAAAACTCCCAGTTCTTTTTAAAGAAGGTGTTTGTTTCTATGCCAGAAATAATTGGATAATTGAAATAAGACACTTAAGTCTCTTCAACTAGTACACGATGATTTTGTTGAAAAATAATAAAAGACGCTAGTAGCAAAACAACACAGGTCTATCAGTTAACACTAAGAACATGTGCTGTTTTGCATCCAGTGCCTTCAATTTTATGGAAATAAGTATTGGCATAACCGACTACTATTAAATGTAAACATTTAATAGTATAGCATAGAGATAAAGAATAGCTATATGTAGCTAATCTTCGCCTTTTCAGGACAAATGTCTGTAATAGGTACATTTGTTAAATAAAGACGATTTATTATTATTATTATGGCCATACCAAGGGGCCCGGAACGTGGCGCCCTCTATCAGATTTATCTTAGTTTAGAACTATTGGTTTGATAGGTATATATTTAAAAATTTAGAATCGTCACTTTGTCGTTGTTGAGGTTATTATAGGTTATTATAGTGCAAAAATGAGTATGCAACTGTTTTACATCAGAAGAAAACGAAGCAGGGTAGTGAATACAATAAGCTAAGTTTATTAATTATTATTATTAATATTAGAGGGCGCGTGTTTGTCCTATTCTTAAAAAAGGGAATCCTTCTCTAATAAATAATTACAGGCCAATATCTGTATTGAGTAATTTTTTTTAAATATTTGAGTCAATTGTTTACAATATAATTTATTCTCATGTTAGACAATACATATCACCAACTCAGCATGGCTTCATCTCACAAAGGTCAACAATAACCAATTTAGCTTGCTTTACTAAATACGTATCAGAAACGCTGGATATTAAAGGGCAAGTGGATGTGATTTATACAGATATAGCAAAAGCTTTTGACCAAATCGATTTATATCTACTTTTAAATAAATTAGAAGCAATTGAATTATCTCAGTCTTTGATAAAATTATTATATTCTTATCTTTTCAATCGCAAATCTTATATACAATATGGTAGCGTTTTATCACTTCCTTTTACACCAACTTCCGGCGTTCCTCAAGGATCAAACTTGGGCCCCTTACTCTTTTTAATCTTCATTAATGATCTTTCGTTAAATCTAAAATGCGAACATTTACTTTTTGCAGATGATCTAAAGATTTTTCAACGAATAGAAAGCAAAGATGATTGTATATGTTTACAAAAGAATATTGCTCAATTAACAAAATGGTGTAAGGACAATCGCCTCAACCTAAATGTAGATAAGTGTGCTATTATGTCATTTACCAAATTGCATTGCCCAATAATTTATGATTATAAAATAAATAGTCACATTTTGCATCGCTTAAATACATTTAAGGATTTGGGTATTGTATTTGACGATAAACTTAGTTTTACTGATCACATTAATCAGACAGTATTAGCAGCAAGTAGATCTTTAGGATTTATTTGCAGAAACTGTAAAGATTTTACTAACGTATTCTGTATGAAAATTCTATTTTTCGCATTTGTTAGATCAAAATTAGAATATGGGTTCTTAATTTGGTATCCCATTTATAATGATTACATTAACAAAATAGAATCTGTACAGCGACGTTTTGTGAAATTTAACATTTATTTGTCAACAGGAGTGTATCAAAAACATGAATTCGAATATACTGTATAGCTTAATACGTTGAGTATGATATCATTACAAACGAGAAGGATAATTCTTAGCATTAAATTTCTTTACAATTTATTAAATAACAAAATTGATTGTCCGAATTTGTTACATAAAATCTCATTTAATGTACCCAGACAAAATTCTAGAAATGCCTTATTCTTTTATAACAGGTTTACTATACTATAACCAAAAAATGAAGGATCTAAACCGAGTGAATCTAGCAGACGCAGATTAGCAGTCGGAGTTGATTGTGAGCGAGCCTTGTTCCCAAATTGTCAAATTTAGACAGTTTGAAATTAAAATTGTCATTGCAATCTGTCAAAGTTTTAAAAGGTTTTTCACAACTCCAATTGCTAATTATTAAACTACTATTAATAAATAACATTCTGATAGCAAAAGTGTGTACGACATTAGTTGCTGCTTAAAAGATTTTTCACAACTCCAATTAATATTTATTAATAGTAGTTTAATAATTAACAATTGGAGTTGTGAAAAACCTTTTAAAACTTTGACAGATTGCAATGACAATTTTTAATTTCAAACTGTCTAAATTTGACAATTTGGGAACAAGGCTCGCTCACAATCAACTCCGACTGCTAATCTGCGCCTGCTAGATTCACTCGGTTTAGATCCTTCATTTTTTGGTTATAGTATAGAACCAATATTCTACGAAGGAGCCCTGTAACTGTGATGAGTTCAAATTTTAATTCTATTTGTAGTGAATGCGATATTACGTCCGATAATATATCTACCATTATTGCAGCTGTTATAAATAAATACGATGAATAATTGATGAATGAATGGTTAATTGATTATACTGTTATTTTTAATGTTTTATGTTTAATTTAATTTTTTATGTTTAATTTAATTTTTTATGTTTAACTACAGCTTGCTCTAGTAATTAATTTTATGGTACAAGTGAGTTAAGTAAGATATTATTCACGAACGAAAAATTTATACTCGAGGGCCGGCAGGCCCGAGAGGGTTAATTTTTCTGAGTGGATAATATGCCATACAAAATTTTATCCAACGCCTCTTTATTTAAGTTTAAACATCGAATTTGCAATGTATAGTTAGTCTGTAGTTTTGACGGTAATACTCTAGCACGATGACTGGATTTTAATAATATTAAGTAACGTAAGCTGGTGATTGGTTGTTATCTTTGAAGGAGTGAGTTTTTTTAAAATAACCCACGTTGCTAGGAGCAACGTAGGTTATAATGTAACATAAGAGTAAACAATCATTTTCTTTATTTAAAATGACCATAGTAAACATGATATTTATATAAAGGTGTTGGATAAATAACTATTATACACAAATAATACGTGCAGTAAGCTGTAAACTTTATATCATCTGTCATCTTTTATTAGACGTTGCAACCTTCTGCTAATGGAATTGATTTGTATGTTTTCTGTATAATTCGGAAAGGTAACATTCAGTCATAAGGCATAGCTATAATAAAACCGTAGCATCAACGTTCCATGTTTTCTATCGCCAGATTTTTCAAAGATTTTCAAAAAGTAACTATTGTAGAGAACACTTGCATTGCTAGTAAAATGGTCACTCTCCAGATTCGTTATTTATATGTGTTTACGGGGGACTCAACTGAGGAGACGAATCGGCAATGGGCGTTCCAAACATTTGCGTACCCAATGGCCTGTATTTTAAAAAATTTTCGTTAGAGGGCGCTTCGGTCCTTGACAACGCTCAGACCACGCTGGCCATTGTTGACAGTTCGCTGGAGTGCCATATGGGTCGCAATGTTTCATAAAAATTAGCCAGATTTGCGATAAAATTTGCGATAAATCGCATAATCTGTCAACACTGTCAGCGTTGTCCAGAATCGTAGCGCCATCTAGAAGTAACGTTCAAACTTGAATTAACGTTCAAGGTCGGGGACGCTTTATTTGACTCGTTTCGTCTCATCAGTTGAGTCCCCCGTATATGTGTTCTTCTTATTAAGTAGCTTGCAGGCTTTATGAGCAGTTTTCTGCATTTCGTAGGTTCTTAAAAATGACGATAGAATCTCACTTTTTAAAAAATGTATAACACCATTTCTAGCATTTTTTGAATCTTATTGAAGTTAAAAGATAAAGATAATGGGAAAGCTGAAAGGAAAGCATGTTCAATGTAGATTCTGATTGAAGTCCCGCCACTTAGAAGTTAAAAAGTCCATAAAAAATATTGGATAAAAAGCTGTCTATTATCAGTCTTAAGACACTAAACTCACACTCGGTCAAAAGCTTTAATACCTGCATTGTTTACAAGTGAAAAATCTAGAGTTAAAGACGCATGAAAGAAATATTCTACTGCACTTGTAAATTTAGTAGGCAATCCATTTATCACAAAACACATCTTATTTGAAATAACGGGGTTTTCTCTAGTACAAGATCCACAGGTATCAAGTCCAATAAATAGGATATTCTGTACCACTGTTAATAGTCTATTAATCGTGATTCTATGCAGCTGTTTGATTTTTTGAATTTTGGTGGTGTATAAAAAATGTAAGCTTGGAAAATTATCGACCGGGAGCGCCACAGTCCGGACCGTTTGAGATGGTCATTTACTAGTAGTTGGTCATGGTATAGGTAAGCAATAGGCTAGGGACAATAAGTTTCATTAGACACGTTTTTAGCGCACGAGTCCGAGTTTAGAAAACGACCCGCGTAGCGGGGAGTTTTCTAATTAGGACAAGTGCGCTAAAACGTGTTATGAAACGAATACTTTATACTATTTTTTCTATTTGCGTTAGTTCGGTATTAAATAATTAAAAAAATTACTTAGTTTTAAATAAAATTTGTTAGGGATATTTTGGTAAGTAACATAGCAGTTGGCAACACTAGAAATGATGCAATTTTCTTTTTAAATAACCTTGCTTAACTTTAGGTAATCCGCACGACGTAGAAATTCCCATTCTTATCTCATACACACAACGCCCGCTAAGCAGCAGGACCTCGGTCAAATTTGCCAGGTGTATTATTGTATGTACTGTAGAAAATTATTATAATAAATTCAAAGTAGAATGTATGCCAATACATTTGTGACATAAATAATTGCTACTTAATGAATTAAAAACTTGGATGAAATAAGAATAGTTATATTTAATTTCATAGAATAAATACCTTGTTTGTTAAAGAAATTAATGAGGTATAAATACAATAGTATTTTCAGCAAAGAATGATTTTTGTTAACCAAAATAATTTAATAAGATATTTTATTTCATACTGTCCGGTAAAAGGGTATTTACCGGACTCATTTGAGTCCGGTAAATGAATTATTACGATACAAGGCCGGTAAAAAATTTTACCGGACTGAAAATCCAATTTGAGTCCGGTAAAAAATTTTACCAGACTGAAAATCTAATTTGAGTCCGGTAAAAAATTTTACCGGACTGAAAATTTTAAATGCATTTTTTTAAAAAATGAACAATGTGAGGCAGTATGAAATAAAACGCCTTACGTCATACTTCCGGTAAACCATTACAGTAGCTCGTTTCAACATTCGAGACTCGGCTCCTTCGTCGCCTCGTCCCGAAACGTTTTCAACTCGCTACTGTAAACTTGGGTTTACCGGACTTATAACGTAATATACTAATGTAATATTTTATAAAATTTAATTTTATTACGTTAAGTTTATCGTGAACTATTAATACACAACACAATGCAACCTTACGATGTCAGTATCAAAATTTACAATTTGGTTAATAATAAAGTAAAAACTGTTACGCCCTTATTAATTAGACTAATTATTATTCGGCGCATTTATGTAGCCTGCAATACTAGTTTTGCAAGCGTTGCATTCCAGTTATAAGAGTTCACTGCGTAAATAACATAAGTTTGACATTCTAAGAACAGCTGTCTAACAGTGATATCAACTTTAAAAAATAAAATGTTACTGTTTCCAGTATTTTAAAAAATCGTACCGGGCCCGCAGCGAGCTCGCAACGGGAATTCCCGCATGTGGACACCGGCGCTAAGACACTAAACTCACACTCGGTCAAAAGCTTTAATACCTGCATTGTTAACGAGTGGAAAAATCTAGAGTTAAAGAAGCATGAAAGAAATATTCTACTGCACTTGAAAATTTAGTAGGCAATCCATTTATCACAAAACACGTCTTATTTGAAATAGCGGGGTTTTCTCTAGTACAAGATCCACAGGTATCAAGTCCAATAAATAGGATATTCTGTACCACTGTTAATAGTCTATTAATCGTGATTCTATGCACCTGTTTGATTTTTTGTGGTATATAACAAATGTAAGCTTGGAAAATTATCGACCGGGGGCGTCACAGTCCGGACCGTTTTAGAGTCACTCTATATTACTTATAAGAGTTGAGCCAACGCGAATGTCAAACCGCCATTATAGATCCAAAAATATACGTTGCAAGAATTATTGGTTATGTTTACCTGGCAAATGTCAAATGTTTCATAACCTGACATTTATTTCATTATAATTGACCATAGCTTATTTGAATTGATTAATATAATATAATTCTTAAATAGAGTAATATATTTATATTTTATCTGCAAAATTGAGAAAAGGAGAAACTACTCTCAATTACAACAAAAAACTGTTAATGTCTCTTGTGCTCTAGTAAGTCAATTTCCGTTTTAATTATTTCCATAATAATAATTTGAAAAGTGAAAATATTTTGCTTTTATTAAATCGTTTTATTTCAGAGTTATTACCCAGTAACATATTTTACACATTTTATCAAATGGGCCGACTAAGAGAGATATTTTTAACTTCAAATTGTCGACTGATAAGTTTTTTGTAAGAATCCTCGACCACCTATTCCACTAAAGTCTTCGCGAATGTATCGCATATATTCACGCAATAGCATTTTTGTGTTAAATAAATAAATTTATAGAAGAGATAGCTATTCTGGAACGTGGAGGCAATGCATAATCAGAAGCGAGACTCCATTTTACTAGTGAATTACAACTTGTACCTATGTACCAGGGTCCTATTGAGATCAATCATACAAAGCTAAAAGATCTTCAAGCTCTTTGTGAAGTATTATCCCATCGAGAAAACCGTGGTTTTTATGATATTCTGGAGACTAATGAAGACCCAGGTGACATTGTCGAGGACGATAACAGCAGTGCTTACGAAGATTTTTTCTTTTATGCTAGAGATATGAATCTTTTTTACATTTTTCTAAAATCTGGCAGACCGATATATTCTAATTTTTTAATTAAAATGTATGTATCTTATATTTAATAAAAAAAAATAACAAATCCGTTTTGCAAATTTTCGTCAAAAACCACAGATTTTTGGATTATGTTTATGAGAATCTTTCATAAACTGCACATAATAGTTACAAACTAGGATAATGGGCCCTACGGGCCTAAGCACTTAAGTATGATAGAAATAGCATTTATCGATTTTTTTAAGTAGGTCAGTATTTACATGACCTACATAAATCTCCAATCGATTCTCTATCGATAGAGCACATATTAGTACCAAATAACACTCAATAGCACTAAATAGTACGATAGAATCAGCATTTATCGATTTTTTAAAATATAACCTAATTTAAAAAATTTTAAAACATAACCTAATTTAAAAAATTTTATCCCATCTCTCCAGCCCTTATAGAACGCAAGAATGGGGCTCGGACACACATACAAATCAACTTTAGTAGTATTGGATAATACAAATGTTGGCCTTACAGTTAGTTTTTGGTTATCCTAAAGGCTGTAGTTTTTTTCCGACAAATGCTGTTTTTGACATCAACCCTTCAATTACAATTTATATTTATTAAAAACTTAAAGAGAAATACATAAAAATTCTTCGATTTACTAAACATCAGTTTATTTGTCAAATTAAGGGCGATCTTTTCACCTCCTTGTAACTTTATTTGGCAGTTAATTGTCACAGATACAATTGTAACCATAGCAATTAGCTTCCACATAAATTTATGAGGAAGTGAAAAGACCTGTCCTAAATTACATAATTTTGTCAAACTTCGTGTTTTTAAATTGGCATTAGTGTAAATGGATCCAACCAATCAGCATCAATTCCCGCGTTGGCCGAACTCTTATAAGTAATATAGAGTGACTCTAGACCGTTTGATATGGTCAGTTAATAGTAGTTGGTCATGGTATAGGCAAGCAATAGACTAGGAACAATAAATATCGTTTAATCCTCGTATATAGTTTATTAGTGATCTATCAAAGTAGAACTGCTCGACCCATTTAAAATGGTCCAATCGTCTACTTCCAATAGAATTTTATTTTCTACTATTTTCTTATCCTTTTTACTTATTTTCAGTGTTTATTACACCAGCAAAACCAATGATTAAAATAAAAATTGAGAATTTAAACTTATAGGGAATTTTAATCTTGAATTATGGCAACATTCAACCTTCACGGAATAACTTGAGATAAATTTTGACAACCTGAAGATAGTTTTGAATTTGTTTAAAATAGCGTGGTTTTGGCGGATTTTCTGTATTTAATGTGCTTATCTGTATGTTTTTATGTTGTTGCATACTTTACTAAATCCAAATCACTGCTGAGAAACAAAATATAAAATAATAACGGTAAGAAGTATTTTATTAACAGAAATCCAACAGGTAGCATGTTTACATAACCTACAACTATCTTTGCAGTCGGGCTTTAATTTACTTTAATGGCATCAAAACGCACTGCATCAAGCGATTTAAATCATACAAACTGGAATGAAGAAGACGATCCTGAAGAAGCTGGTAGCTTTTCAAAGGCATGCGAAGATGTAATTAAAAACCGTGTCATTAAAGTACCTAAACGACGGAATCCCATAGGATCTTTAGCTGCAGTAAGAATCTTATTTTCTAAAGATTGTAAACAGTTCTCTGCAGGCCTTAAGCATAATTATCTCAAGTGCATGTACTTTTAACTCTTTTAAGCGAATTATTTACTTTCAATGAATGACCTTTGTACATTCTTTTTTTTTTAATTTTAATTTGTAAATTATTGATATAAGCTGTAATACAGATGATTTATTAATTACATTTTAATTAAAATAAGTAAACTAAATATATTTGCTAAAGCAAGATCTTTGTTTTTAGACTGAAGGAGAAAAAAAACTTGGTGCATTCGCAAGTTTTGGTGGTTTTACAAGAACACCTTCGTCCACTGCTACTACTACTACATCATCGCCATTTAGTTTTCTTACTAATATTACGAACAAATCTACTGAAGAACAACCAAAAACAAATGGTCTGAGCAACACATCTAGTATTATTAAAACATCATCTGCTGGAACTTCAAATTCAATATTTCAATCACCACCGAGCAAACCATTAACATCAATCACCACAGCCATTACAAGTCAATTAAAAAATTCCAAAGATTATTATACAAAACTAAAAGGCTTAAATGAAAGTGTTGCTAAATGGGTGAATCAACACGTTAATGCAAATCCTTTCATAAATTTAACTCCAGTTTTTCGAGATTATGAAAAATACATCAATGAATTGGACAGTTCAAGGGAAGCAGAAAAAGAAAAGTCGTCCACACAAGTTGCACTTAATGCAAAAGACTTTAAATCTTTTACAACCACCACTAGTAGTAAAACAGAAACTCAGAAAGAAGTAAGCACATTCACATTTAAACCAAGCAAGGAAAATAAAGCAGAAAATAGAACTTCCATTTATAAAAACACAAAAACCACAACAGTGGTAGAAGTAGATGAAGAACCAGACAAACAAAGCACTCCAAAGTTTAATTTTGGAACTAGTACCCCAACCACATCTTCATTTGCTTTTGCAAAAACGAGCTTGCAATCGTCACCTACATTTTCATTTGGTGGAGATTCTTCCAAACCATTTACATTCTCAAATGTAACGTCAGCAAGTACAGAAGAGAAGAAAGAAGAAAACGACGAAGAAGAGGAACCACAAAAAGTAGCATTTACACCAGTAGTTGAAGAAGGGCATATTTATACAGCTCGCTCTAAATTATTAGTAGGTAAAAATTGGGTGATCTGAAACCACCCCCCCACTCCTGACCTTGACCTTGAACTCAAGGTCATCAAAATGGCAACAATGTATCTTCTAGGTCATCAATATGACAACAATTGCATTGTCAAGGTCATGACCTTGAACCTCTCTCTCTCTAACACATGGTGATCTTGAACCTATGTCTGTCTCCTAAACGTGACAACAACGCATTCTCAAGGTCATTAAAATGACAACAATGTTGGTGACCTTGAACCCAAGGTCATCAATATAGCAACATTGTTGATGACCTTGGACCCAAGGTCATCAAAATGACAACAATGTATCTTCAAGGTCATCAATACGGCAACAATGTTGGTGACCTTGAACTCAACGTCATCTATATGGCAACAATGTATAGCCATTGTCACTAAATAATGTATCTTCAAGGTCACCAACAACATTCAAGGTCAAGCTGTAGGTATATATAGCAGGTTGCAAGTATGGGAAGAGTAAAGCGTTTGCAGTTGAAGTGTACAGTGCAGTGTTACAATCGAAAGCCTCGCTAAATCAATTGAGAATGCGAAATCGCAAGCTCTAGAAAAGCAGTTGATGGCTCCAAACGAGCTTCCTAAGGATGCTAAATGGGCACCGCTAGTGAATCAATCAGTGTTTTATTTAAACAAATCAAAAAGTAAAGTTGCATTTGTTGATTATGTGCACATTTGGGATTCGCTTCTGTAATAAAAGTAGCTGGAGTAAAGAATCAGTGTATGCTGTTTGATGAAACGGAGTGGAACGAGTTAATAACCAACGAAGGAGTTATTAATAAGTACTTTAAAGCAGGAGAAGAGGTCGGTGTTCCTTTGAAAATTGGTACAAAAACTATCTCGTTTGAGCGTGTTAACAGAACTTACGATAAAACAAAAATCATAAAGGTAACTGATGCAGGAGATGATGAATTATATTTAGCGTCGGAGTCCTTATATGAGCTGTGGCAGTTAATACCGTTACTAACATATCTATTAAACCTTCTGAAGGACTTGGATTTTTTCAATTTCTACCATAGCATAATACATGGTGTTGTAGACATGCCGGGGGACTGCATAATGAACATCACAAACATATTGGAACCGTTAATGAAGATGCAAATCCCGAACGTGTTTGGAATGCTAGAAGTTGCGCATTATCTACCAGAAAAGATAATAGTGGATGTGGTCAAAAGTCAATTCAAAAAGTGTATTGTGTAATGGAAGTATGAAGAGGGGAAAGGGGGGGAGCGGGTGAGTATAAGAACACATGATCTATGCGTAACGTAGTGAAGCAGAATGGGGACGCGTAACAGTGAAGACATAACAAGCAAAGCTATTGATAAACTGAATGCTGTGGTGAAACTACGGTGTGAATTAGAAGCGCTAGAGGAGGATGCGGCACACGAAGCTCTTCAAGGTACGGGGATATTCAGTCCGGAATATTGTCAAGAGTTAGCACAACGATATAGAAAAGGCGTGCAGTTGTGTCAAGATTTCATTAGAGGTGAGATGTGTGATAAGTGTTTGGTAAAAGAACTCATTGAGGAACAGCTACAGGACTTTGTATATGACTTAGTAGAGGAGGAGGAGGAGGAGGATTAAATGGGTGGTTTAGTGACATTTGATGAAAGTAAAAACAAAATGCATTACATGTTAACATGGGAGTATGCACATCGTCAAGCACGCAGAAGTCAATGGGAGATAGTAGCAAGGGATAGGGTATGATTTCAGAGACGAATAAGCTACGTGGAAAATGCAATCGCTCCAGTTTTGAAAGAAGAGTATAGAGAGGGTATATATAATACACGTTTTAAAAGTGGTGGGAGTATAGTTTAAATAGTCACGCCAGTCGCTTTTCCCAATATATTTTGTTAATGATAATTCTTCCGCTGCTTTTGCTTCATTCACTGCTTTGGCAACCGCAGCTGCTCCAGTTCCTAACGACCCTATAGTCCGAGAGCGGCAAATAAAGGAACCAGCGGTAGGAAACCACCTAGTTTAGGGATAGGTGTAATCCGCCCTTTGGGAGCAATGATACGTTTACGTTTCAAGGCCGCTAGGGCAAGACGAGCAGACCGTTTTAAAGATAACTTTTTTACTTTACCACCAATACGTTTTCTAGCTAATTTGATGGCGTTGTTGAGCGTTAAAGTACCCCTTCTATTCACCTTAGATCGTCGAACACCCATACCCAATTTTCTTTTTCCAGACATAATGCCGGCCACAGCGCAGCCGCTCTCTCTCCAAAACGAGCTTCCTTAGAACGAAACCTTGTCCACGCCTTATGTCCTAATATGTTATTATGTGTAATATGTGTGTAATATGACGTTCACCAAGGTCGTTAGTATTTGAATAGACTATGTCGTGCTCTTTACAAGCTTCATCCAACGGGTTTATTCCTTTGTCTCCACGAGCAAGCCTTTGATGTAAACGGGTGCCAGGTCCACAGTAGTTATACCCTGGTAAATTAATTCTAAGGGTAACTTATTAATGAGAGTGTTGATCACAGTAGGGGTAGATGGCCGGTTCTGGCGCCTCACCTCCTCACCTCGGGTAGGCAACCACATATACACGCTAACCCTCGGGTAGGCAACCACATATACACGCTAACCCTCGGGTAGGCAACCACATATACACGCTAACATATAAGTGTTTAGGCGGGAAAAAGGCGAATGTGATGCTTGTCCGTGATTGGTTGGATCGAGTTGCCGGTAAAATAGGTTGCCGTATGTGTCGCTAGATGTCGCGGCGGGTGTGGTTTTGGCGGGAAAATTCGAATCTCAGGCCTGTTCGTGATTGGTTCGAAGTTTGTTGGTAAAGGGGGTTGCAGGTCGTGTCGCTTTGGAGCTGAATGTAAACAAACGGGGTTGCCAAATCTCATATTTGGTAAAAATGAAAAGTCCCTAGATAATTTCCCCAGGATTAACAGGGTTGCCAAATGTTATATTTTGATAAAAACAGAGAGAGCGAGAAAGTCACTAGATAGCTCCCCAGGACTTGAAAGTGTGTTTAGACCGCGCAAAGTGTGGCCTTCGCCCCGGGCCCCCATTCTGGGGCATACTAGAGAGATCGTTAGGGTGCTTCGCTGTGGGGCTCCACTCTGGCGTTCCCGGGGAGATCGTTAGGGGTGCTTCGCCCTCCTCGGGGTATCACTCTGGGGGTCTCCCTGGGATCGACAGCGGTGCGTCACGTAGGGGCCCCCTTGTGTGAAAGATGTCGGCGTGCGCGTGAACGCGGCCGGGCGGTCCGGGTTAATTAGAAAAATTTGTCGCGGCGTTACGTGGCCGGTTGTTTCACAGGTGCGACGGCCCAGTGGGCCGGGGTGCGACGGTCCGGTGGGGCGTTGAAAGGGGTTAATTTATTTGGCGGTTGCCTCGCTGCTGATTAATAATAACACATAGGCTAACATACAGCTATCGTTCTCGTACAGGGGCGTACAAGAGAAAAAATATGAAAGAGGGCTTGAATTAAATGCTATAAATCAGACCAGGGGTAAATATATCTTAATACTCACCCTGCTTCTACGTTTATGAATCGTTTTCATTCCCTTTCTTTATTATTAACATATTACTTTTACTCTTATTAAATTGGAATGTATGTGTAGGAGAGAGACATCCTTCTTAAATGATACAACATAGTATAAAGGTTTATATCATATATTTATGCATACTACATTTGCAATTCATAGACTAATAATAGAATAATTACATAGGTATAGGGTTACAGACTTATATAATACAAGTTATACATGTAAACTTAACTAGTTTCCAAATTATCATTATTAGAAATCCTTTAATTTTTCCAATTTAAGGTATTTATACATATCACATATACAATTTATAGATTAAATAAAATAATTACATAGGTAGAGGGTTTATATACACAATTATACAATACAAGTTATACATGAACACTTAACTAGTATCCAAATTTTCATAGTTAAAAAACAATAAAGGGTTCTAGGGAAAAGAAATTCTAATCAATAGTTAGAAATCCTATAATTTCCCCAAGCTAAGGTATTTATACATAATTATCACATATGCAATTTATAGATTAAATAAAATAATTACATATGTAAAGGGTTTATATACAGACTTATATAATATAAGTTATACATGAGCACTTAACTAGTTTCTAAATTATCATCGTTGGAAATCCTATAATTTCCCCAAGCTAAGGTATCACCGTTTCCACCAGCAATAATATATCGTTTATCATCTTTCCATGATAACGCTACTTTATTTTTTAATTCTGTATAAAGTTGGTGGTTATATGAACGGAAAGATTGAACATGTTTATAAATATCTATATTGCGTAATACCACATTTCTATAATCTTCCAAACCCAGTTCTTTCTTGATAACTTCCTTCTGGACACCTTTAGCTGTTTTGGTAAGAAGGCCCTCAACATCTACAGCATAAGCTTTTGCCCCCGTTCCCAGGAATTCCCAGAGAATTCTACCCGCATACTCGTCTTTCATTCTACCAATTATGGATTCAGTCTGCGGAATTCCAAATTGATTATCTACCTTAAAGTTTGATGTGTCATACTTGTACAAATATTTCTTCATGTCTTCATAAAAATCGTCTGTATACGTCAGTAGAATTAATGAGTCGGTATCTGTGTACAGCAGCTGGACCTTGCTCCCGTATATTTTTTTAATATGATTATAATAAAAGTCATACATAATATGTTTAGCCAGATCTAACACGCAGAAACCAATATATATCGGTTTATCGTAGTGAACTTGTAGTTTCTCCATGTGAATAGCTACCAGATTCTCTGTAAAGATAGCGCAATCTTTAAATTGTGGTTTTGAAATTAACGTTTCAGCTCCTAGTCTTCTTCCATTATCTTCCCAGTGTGTAACTAACCGTATATTTGATCTATTTTCTGTATTTTCCATCGTTTTACCGAAAACTGAGTTATTTAATAGTTTATAAAACATTTTCCCGAACTCACTCTTATCTGCATTTCGCATTTTTGTGTTTAGGTCAATATACTTTTCTAACCACGGAGATTGTATAAAAGATAAAACACGGTGGATCTTTGTAACTTTCAATCCTGCTGCTATACACTGCTGTAAATTTCGATAATGAATTACATACATGCTCTTGTCAAATAAGTTGGGAATTAGTTTTGACTGTTTCGAATTTTGCGGGATAATATTTTCCGGGCAGAATGGTAGCTGATCGTGATCATCGTGGAGATCTTTGGGGTAATGCAGGTCTACTTGTAAAATATACCCAGTTTCAGACTTTTTTGGAATTTTTAACACATCGAAATTTTCAACTTCGTTATTTGTCAACCATGTAAACCCCGAATGCGGCAAATATTCAGACATAGCAGCACCATAGAGATTGGTGGCATCAAGATAGTTAATAAAACATGTGGGCTTGGATTTATCATAATCTGTCATAAATTTATTGTTGGCGCGCGCATATCGCTTACTACACTGGCTAACACCCCCTCTAATTCCCTTCTTAATAAAATGTATCATATCTATGTCGGTCAGAAGCTCTAACTCTACCTTTGTATATTTAAGCATGGCAGACCACGATAAACCTGGTGCAGTGAAAAAATTAGCCGGATCTAAATGATATACTTTTTGACATATACATCTGAAAGCTTCAAATACATCTGCTAACAGTAGCACATCACTTTTCAAATATATATCTGAATAGTCACCGAGAGTTTTACATTGGAAAGTGTTCCACACAACTGAAGCTCTATTATAATCCTCAACTGATACGTCTTCATTTCGTAATTTATCAAAAAATTCTTTTCGCGTTGGTAATTTGTTATAATCTAACTTATCGAATGAATTTACAAATGAATAAGGAAAAACACCTTTTTTTCTCATGAGGATAAACTTATGGGTTTCCGGAAAATACTCTTTAGTAATCTGGCATTCTTTATCTGTTAAATTTTTTGTTAATTTCTCTAACCCCATAGGCATAAAGCGAAACGAGTCTAAAAATCTTAATTTCAAATATTTGTTTTCCATACGTCCTAAAGTGTTAACTACAGTGTCAACATGCACGTGTTTTGAAAAAGAGATATATTTTTCTTTGTTTACTGCAATAACATCTATTTTAGAACCATCGACACCCAATGATTTTATGAAGAGGTGAGCATCATAATGTGATAAATTGTGAAAAAATACAGGTATAAAACTAGGATTCTTAAAATGTAAATTACATATAGAATGTGCAGGGGCTCGATATTTTCCTGTTAAATGACAATGATCACGCACCCTTTCATCTTCCTGACGGAAGGGTTTTTCGCATATATGACAACATTGAGTGAGTGCGTGAATCAATTTTTCGTTTTCAGTGAGTTCAATCATTGGGACAACACGTTTCAGGTGATCATTATAAATACGTTTGATATCAGTTTCTAACCTATTACAGAAAACGTCAGCACAGTCTTGACCGCGATAAGTAACATATTTTGATAAAGAATCATCGTAGCTACACTTTATATAATACCCAAATGAGTAGGGTTGATGCATATATGTCTTTTCTGTAAATGAATCATCGTTATCGTTCTGACAATATTGGATAGGTTTAAGAATAGTCTCAAAATCTGCATATACTACAAAAGGGTGTTTTAATTTATGTTCAACTGATTCAAATTTTAAAATGTTACCGGGAACTGTATTTCCAAACTTATCAATACGCGGCTCTGTTGAAGGCAATTTAACACTAATATGCTTACAGTCATGTTTTTGATGTTCGAATAACCTGTGTTCAGTATTAAAATGAATTAAACAGCCATCGCACAGAAACTTTTGATGATTCTTTTTTGATAATTGAGAACTGATTAATCTACTTAAGTTTTTAATTAAACAATAATGAGAATTACCCGCATTGTCGTCTATTAACAGTAAGTTTACATGCCGTTGACTTCTGTTTTCTGTAAAATGTAAAGGACCAATTACTTCATAATATACTTTAGAATTATCATAAACTGTATTAAGCCCGTATACGTTTACTGATATATTATTTAATTTTTCAAATTTATTAATATCCTTTAACTTAATAGGAAATTTCAACCCGTTAAAATTTAGCTCATTCTCAAATATTCTATATTTTATAACTCGTTGAGGGTCTTTTACCGATGGGTGTATAGCAGCTAAAATGCTCCACATGAAACACTTTTGATCAGAATTTTGAATGTTTATTACAGCCTTCTTTTGCTGAATAGGGTCCGGAAGCGGTATGTATGAGGAGGCTTTCAGGGGATTGTATTTGTTAATATTCAATTCGATAAACAGCAGGTTTTTTAATGTCCACCCGCTCTCCTTCTGCTGAAATTCACTTATTTTATTATCTACTTCATCCGTAAAATGGTTGTATGCAAGATCTAAGTCTGTTGAACCATCAAAATTTTTAAATTTCGTATTAAAGGATTTCACCTCTTCCAAGTCCTTTGATGGTAATTCAAACAGTCCGAATAGTTCAATATTAACTTTAACAGCCGAATACCTATTTAACACAAATCGCACACAATTTAACGCTTTTTGTTTTAACATAGCCATGAATTCTTTTACGTTCAAATATACCCGATCGTCTGCAGTAATGCGATATGTAGCAATGCGATTCTTAAACGCCTGCTTTATTAATGAAACCCCTCCACCAGTCACAATACACGTTTTATTCTTATGTTGTAGACTCAGGCAGTGTTGAGGTATAAATCTTGTTGGTATATCGATTTCACAAACTTTACATTTTGATAAAAGTTCTTTCACTACAGTTTTAGCACTAGTCGAGGTAATACACGCCTTCTTAGGGCAGATAGCTGATGCAGCCTCATCCTCCGACAATTTTCTTTTACGCAGACCATGTTTTTCGACCTGATGCTTTTCAAAGTGACCTTGGCTAGTGTATAATATACCACACTGATCACATAAAATGGAAGCTGGTTGACAGTATCCTTTCCGGTGTCTTAGCAGATTATCTTTTCTGCTAAACTGCTTATTACACTGCTCACACGCAAACATTTTTCAACCCTCAACAAAGATACGTCTTACTAGCACAACTCTCAAGAATAGAAATGATGAACTGCCTCGGTGATGTTATTTATATATTGTTTCGATTACCCATAATGCACTGCAATTCCTGAGATTCAGAATAGCGTTAGGTTGGGGGCCCGCTGAAAATCATATTCATACTAATAATAAGTACAGAATGTAAAATATGCTCAAATACGTTCAAATACCTTCAATTATAACAAGTGACAGCCAGGCAATTCATCACATCAGAGCTACCCTTCGTTAAATGTTCAGATTCAAGATGGTTGACAGAAGAACGTAGGTGTAGCTAAAGATAACATAAAATTAAAACAAAGAAAAGAACATAACTACTGAAAATACCTTAACTTATAACAAATGTCAGCAATGAGCAGGCTATTTATGCAGATAAAATGTCCTCCTCATGAATGCACCAGCGGGTTTACAGCTAGAAATTATAACAGATTATCTGTAACAAAACATATAATAAATCTAAATTAACTTATAAGATTTAAAAAGAATAGAAATATTATAGTGCTGCTTTCAATTCAGGTTTGAAATTCTCGTTGCAAGAATAAAAGAAAAAGGAGCAATATTAAAAGAAACGCAATGCGAGAAATCCTAATTAGCCGATTTCATTCTGTACTTTTTATGAACTAATAGTAGTACGTGATAATTTTATTTTGGGTTCTCAAGAAAATAAATTAAAAATCACTAATTGAAGTTGAATAAGTTTCTCATGTACCTAATTACTATTTCAAATTTTATATGTGTTTTGTTGCTAATGATATTTTTTGTATCTAAAAAACAATAATGATTATGTCGTGACATTTTAAAAACATTATATAGTTATTCCAAGCATAAATATTAATTAGTCAATTAAAACGCGGAACATTCTTTCTCTCTCTTTAACAAAACACATCGTTCGTTTAGTATGCTATCTGTGTGTGTATATTATTGTAGAAAAAGATGTACAATATAAAATGCATTCTTCCGTATTTTCTACTAAAGGTGAAAAGGTTTCGAAACATCACAATGCGCATAAACGGAAATACGTATGAGCGATCGAAATTGCATCGCACGCGCATGTTTTTCTTAATGCAGTAGCGTCGGTATATTTCCGTTCTGTCTTGTTGCGTATGCGTTTGGAGGTTATAGGTGTGTTTACGTTTGTTGTTGAAAGTTGAAATCAGTTCTTTTCAGTACACTGTAATCCATGGGATTATAATATAACACACAGATTGTTTTATAAACCATATTATAAATTATGTCACATAAGTTGTCAAATGTTTTACATGTAGACATATTTTCATATTAAAATAATTAAAATTCATCTATACAATCACTTCTTTTTAATAAGAACGTATTATATCCCACTACTGTCTAAAAACCTAAATACCCTATTTTGTCGATATATAAAGAAAAGCAAGGTTTTCCATTTATTTTGATTTCCTATTACTTTTATTAACACTGAAGTAAATTACATTATCAAATTTAAGCTTTAGAAAACCCAGAATCATTTTATAAACTTAAAATTTTATATACAGGCTTATATATCACAATTATCTTTTTGCTACTTAGGTGAGTTCATTTCAGCTCCAACCCCTTCAATTGAAAGTGGTTATTTAAAGATTATAAAGTGTACTTTGAGATTTTCATAACATTTTACGTGTACATATTTTAATCCCTTTTAATGAACAACATACGCGCGCCGCCACTGTACTCGCAGCTGACGTTTGCGTAGATTTCGATGACTCATTGTGATGATTCGAAACCTCACGCACTTTAATAGGGCTATTTATTCATTTTAAAAAATTCACTAATTGTATTATAAAATAGCAAAAATCTACGTTTTAAAATTAAATATGCGTGAATTATTTCTATTATCAATGCTCTTAGGAGACATCAAGCCTTGCCAGATTTTGATAGGCCCTATGGAGGGCATATGGCGTCAGGGGAACTATGCCATTAGAGCGCCCACCTAGAAAGAAATCTAGGTGTCAAAACCAGGAAAGGTTTAATATCAGAGCTTAACATTTAAAACAGCTTTATTTATTTAATTGTTAGAAATGAATCTATTTAGCATCAATGTATAACGAACAAGTTTAACCTTCTTTAGAAGGAAATGATTTTCTCTGTAGTACAATAATTAACGGGGCTAGAATAGAAAGGGCATAAATAACAAATTTTGATTTCTTTTTGATTATACAATTTTGGTAAGATAATATTAATATTTGCTGATCAAAAAGGATCTAAGCGATTTTTCAAACTCTTAGCGATATCTAAAGAGCACTTACATCATTAATTTTATATTATCACTGAATTTTATTTAATATTTCATATTATGATTTATACAGGTATACTAAAAGCATTTTCTAAGATTAAAAATCAATTAAGTTTTGCCGGAAATACAATATCATTAAACACATTTCAACATTTTACTTTTTTCATAATTTAATATATTATTGCGTAAGATTTTAACCCTCTACACACACCCTTTTTAACTGCCCGATACCACAGAAACGTTTAAAATGCTCATTTTACTAAAAATACATTACGTTTGAAAGTCACGATGTGTCACTAGAAAAACATGCTTGTAAAATACAATTCAATATTTCAATTAAAAAATAATAACACGTTAATTTCACAAACTGAATCGAACGGGTTTTTCAAAATGAGTATGTTATTTGCACCAAACACTTGTTTCAACTAAAAACAGAGGCACTTTAGAGTGATCTTTTTATACGAGTGCAAGGTGCAGTTAATTTTAATTGTTGACACAAATCGAAAACGCAAAACACCCTCATAAAATAACTTCAAGCAATAACTCATAAAATGGCGCGCTTTCCACCCCTAACAAGGCCAACACTTCAAACAAAATACTTCATAACACAATTTTTACAAACTAAAATATCCCACTAAAGAAATAACTGAAAATATTCTAAAGGATGTCCAAAACAACGATTCAATTATAAATGGAATAAAAACACGTAATTTTTAACACAATTTTTAATGTGAGTGAGATTTTGTACATCCCTGTTGTTTTGCAAATCAAACGGGGAATATCAAGAAACGAATCCCAGATGTGGCAATGACGCACATTTTAAATTTATCGCCTATGTTAATGTTTGCACTTAAAAAGCATTAATTAATTATGACATGACAAATTACTCCTTTGGCATTAAGAAAAATATTTTACAGTACACATTTTAATAGCGCTTCGTTTCAGTTTTAAAACAAGCGGTAAACTGTGCACATATGTAATGCGGTTTGAACTCGCGTCTTTTAATCAATAAAAATAGCATTAAAAAACAATACAACCGCTTAATATTGTTTGCGATCTTAAAAATTTCATTATAACGTGTAAAATACGAAAAATAAAATGCAGGTAAATTGAGATTGTTATTTTATACCGAATGTATTGTTTTTCTAAGTCGAACATCATTCATTAAAAGGAATGTTTTTTCTTGCTAGTGCAATAATTCACTGATGACATCATGATCAAAGAAAAAGACGCATTCTTCTTTTAATATTTTTATTCATTGTATTAAAGGATAAAACATATGCAGGTAATTTGGAAACGATATTTTAATTGTGCTCTTTAGATATCGCTAAGAGTTTGAAAAATCGCTTAGATCCTTTTTGATCAGCAAATATTAATATTATCTTACCAAAATTGTGTAATCAAAAGAAATCAAAATTTGTTATTTATGCCCTTTCTATTCTATCCCCGTTAATTATTGTACTACAGAGAAAATCATTTCCTTCTAAAGAAGGTTAAACTTGTTCGTTATACATTGATGCTAAATAGATTTATTTCTAACAATTAAATAAATAAAGCTGTTTTAAATGTTAAGCTCTGATATTAAACCTTTCCTGGTTTTGACACCTAGATTTCTTTCTAGGTGGGCGCTCTAATGGCATAGTTCCCCTGACGCCATATGCCCTCCATAGGGCCTATCAAAATCTGGCAAGGCTTGATGTATCCTAAGAGCATTGATAATAGAAATAATTGGCGCATATTTAATTTTAAAACGTAGATTTTTGGTATTTTATAATACAATTATTGAATTTTAAAAATGAATAAATAGCTCTATTAAAGTGCGCGAGGTTTCAAAACATCACATGAGTCATCGAAATCTACCCAAACGTCAGCTGCGAGTATAGTGGCGGCGCGCGTATGTTGTTCATTAAAAGGGATTAAAAATATGTGCACGTAAAATGTTATGAAAATCTCAAAGTACACTTTATAATCTTTAAATAACCACTTTCAATTGAAGGGGTTGGAGCTGAAATGAACTCACCTAAGTAGCAAAAAGATAATTGTGATATATAAGCCTGTATATAAAATCTTAAGTTTATAAAATGATTCTGGGTTTTCTAAAGCTTAAATTTGATAATGTAATTTACTTCAGTGTTAATAAAAGTAATAGGAAATCAAAATAAATGGAAAACCTTGCTTTTCTTTATATATCGACAAAATAGGGTATTTAGGTTTTTAGACAGTAGTGGGATATAATACGTTCTTATTAAAAAGAAGTGATTGTAAAGATGAATTTTAATTATTTTAATATGAAAATATGTCTACATGTAAAACATTTGACAACTTATGTGACATAATTTATAATATGGTTTATAAAACAATCTGTGTGTTATATTATAATCCCATGGACTACAGTGTACTGAAAAGAACTGATTTCAACTTTCAACAACAAACGTAAACACACCTATAACCTCCAAACGCATACGCAACAAGACAGAATGGAAATATACCGACGCTACTGCATTAAGAAAAACATGCGCGTGCGATGCAATTTCGATCGCTCATACGTATTTCCATTTCTGCGCATTGTGATGTTTCGAAACCTTTTCACCTTTAGTAGAAAATACGGAAGAATGCATTTTATATTGTACATCTTTTTCTACAATAATATACACACACAGATATCATACTAAACAAACGATGTGTTTTGTTAAAGAGAGAGAGAGAGAATGTTCCGCGTTTTAATTGACTAATTAATATTTATGTTTGGAATAACTATATAATGTTTTTAAAATGTCACGACATAATCATTATTGTTTTTTAGATACAAAAAATATCATTAGCAACAAAACACATATAAAATCTGAAATAGTAATTAGGTACATGAGAAACTTATTCAACTTCAATTAGTGATTTTTAATTTATTTTCTTGAGAACCCAAAATAAAATTATCACGTACTACTATTAGTTCATAAAAAGTACAGAATGAAATCGGCTAATTAGGATTTCTCGCATTGCGTTTCTTTTAATATTGCTCCTTTTTCTTTTATTCTTGCAACGAGAATTTCAAACCTGAATTGAAAGCAGCACTATAATATTTCTATTCTTTTTAAATCTTATAAGTTAATTTAGATTTATTATATGTTTTGTTACAGATAATCTGTTATAATTTCTAGCTGTAAACCCGCTGGTGCATTCATGAGGAGGACATTTTATCTGCATAAATAGCCTGCTCATTGCTGATATTTGTTATAAGTTAAGGTATTTTCAGTAGTTATGTTCTTTTCTTTGTTTTAATTTTATGTTATCTTTAGCTACACCTACGTTCTTCTGTCAACCATCTTGAATCTGAACATTTAACGAAGGGTAGATCTGATGTGATGAATTGCCTGGCTGTCACTTGTTATAATTGAAGGTATTTGAACGTATCTGAACATATTTTACATTCTGTACTTATTATTATGTATATGATTTTCAGCGGGCCCCCAACCTAACGCTATTCTGAATCTCAGGAATTGCAGTGCATTATGGGTAATCGAAACAATATATAAAGAACATCACCGAGGCAGTTCATCATTTCTATTCTTGAGAGTTGTGTTAGTAAGACGTATCTTCGTTGAGGGTTGAAAAATGTTTACGTGTGAGCAGTGTAATAAGCAGTTTAGCAGAAAAGATAATCTGCTAAGACACCGGAAAGGATACTGTCAACCAGCTTCCATTTTATGTGATCAGTGTGGTATATTATATAAAAGCCAAGGTCACTTTGAAAAGCACCAGGCCAAAAAACATGGTATGCGTAAAAGAAAATTATCAAAGGAGAAGGTTGCATCAGCTATCTGCCCTAAGAAGACTTGTATTACCTCGACTAGTGCTAAAACTGTAGTGAAAGAACTTTTATCAAAATGTAAAGTTTGTGAAATCGATATACCAACAAGATTTCTACCTCAACACTGCCTGAGTCTACAACATAAAAATAAAACGTGTATTGTGACTGGTGGAGGGGTTTCATTAATAAAGCAGGCGTTTAAAAATCGCTTTGCTACATATCGCATTACTGCAGACGATCGGGTATATTTGAACGTGAAAGAATTCATGAGTATGTTAAAACAAAAAGCTTTAAATTGTGTGCGATTTGTGTTAGATAGGTATTCGGCTGTTAAAGTTAATATTGAACTTTTCGGTCTGTTTGAATTACCATCAAGGGACTTGGAAGAGGTGAAATCCTTTAATACAAAATTTAAAAATTTTGATGGTTCAACAGACTTAGATCTTGCATACAACCATTTTACGGATGAAGTAGATAATAAAATAAGTGAATTTCAGCAGAAGGAGAGCGGGTGGACATTAAAAAACCTGCTGTTTATCGAATTAAATATCAACAAATACAATCCCCTGAAAGCCTCCTCATATATACCACTTCCGGGCCCTATCCAGCAAAAGAAGGCTGTAATAAACATTCAAAATTATGATCAAAAGTGTTTCATGTGGAGTATTTTAGCTGCAATACACCCGTCGGAAAAAAACCCTCAGCGAGTTATAAAATATAAAATATTCGAGAATGAGCTAAATTTTAACGGGTTGAAATTTCCTATTAAGTTAAAGGATATTCACAAATTTGAAAAATTAAATAATATATCAGTAAACGTATACGGGCTTAATACAGTTTATGATAATTCTAAAGTAGATTTTGAAGTAATTGGTCCTTTACATTTTACAAAAAACAGAAGTCAACAGCATGTAAACTTACTGGTAATAGACGACAATGAGGGTAATTCTCATTATTGCTTAATTAAAAACTTAAGTAGATTAATCAGTTCTCAATTATCAAAAAAGAATCATCAAAAGTTTCTGTGTGATTAGAATTTCTTTTCCCTAGAACCCTTTATTGTTTTTTAACTATGAAAATTTGGATACTAGTTAAGTGTTCATGTATAACTTGTATTGTATAATTGTGTATATAAACCCTCTACCCATGTAATTATTTTATTTAATCTATAAATTGTATATGTGATATGTATAAATACCTTAAATTGGAAAAATTAAAGGATTTCTAATAATGATAATTTGGAAACTAGTTAAGTTTACATGTATAACTTGTATTATATAAGTCTGTAACCCTATACCTATGTAATTATTCTATTATTAGTCTATGAATTGCAAATGTAGTATGCATAAATATATGATATAAACCTTTATACTATGTTGTATCATTTAAGAAGGATGTCTCTCTCCTACACATACATTCCAATTTAATAAGAGTAAAAGTAATATGTTAATAATAAAGAAAGGGAATGAAAACGATTCATAAACGTAGAAGCAGGGTGAGTATTAAGATATATTTACCCCTGGTCTGATTTATAGCATTTAATTCAAGCCCTCTTTCATATTTTTTCTCTTGTACGCCCCTGTACGAGAACGATAGCTGTATGTTAGCCTATGTGTTATTATTAATCAGCAGCGAGGCAACCGCCAAATAAATTAACCCCTTTCAACGCCCCACCGGACCGTCGCACCCCGGCCCACTGGGCCGTCGCACCTGTGAAACAACCGGCCACGTAACGCCGCGACAAATTTTTCTAATTAACCCGGACCGCCCGGCCGCGTTCACGCGCACGCCGACATCTTTCACACAAGGGGGCCCCTACGTGACGCACCGCTGTCGATCCCAGGGAGACCCCCAGAGTGATACCCCGAGGAGGGCGAAGCACCCCTAACGATCTCCCCGGGAACGCCAGAGTGGAGCCCCACAGCGAAGCACCCTAACGATCTCTCTAGTATGCCCCAGAATGGGGGCCCGGGGCGAAGGCCACACTTTGCGCGGTCTAAACACACTTTCAAGTCCTGGGGAGCTATCTAGTGACTTTCTCGCTCTCTCTGTTTTTATCAAAATATAACATTTGGCAACCCTGTTAATCCTGGGGAAATTATCTAGGGACTTTTCATTTTTACCAAATATGAGATTTGGCAACCCCGTTTGTTTACATTCAGCTCCAAAGCGACACGACCTGCAACCCCCTTTACCAACAAACTTCGAACCAATCACGAACAGGCCTGAGATTCGAATTTTCCCGCTAAAACCACACCCGCCGCGACATCTAGCGACACATACGGCAACCTATTTTACCGGCAACTCGATCCAACCAATCACGGACAAGCATCACATTCGCCTTTTTCCCGCCTAAACACTTATATGTTAGCGTGTATATGTGGTTGCCTACCCGAGGGTTAGCGTGTATATGTGGTTGCCTACCCGAGGGTTAGCGTGTATATGTGGTTGCCTACCCGAGGTGAGGAGGTGAGGCGCCAGAACCGGCCATCTACCCCTACTGATCACTCCCTTCCCCTTACGAGTTGATTGACGATTCTCCGATTTTCGCAGAGTACGTTTCATAACACATTACTCCTATCACAAAAGAAGAGTGACTGAAAACTTGCTCCAACATCTTTATATATTTATACCCTTTACCCATATACGCTCTTTCATAACGTGTCCTACATGGAGCAGTTAAAGTTGATCCGTCAAAGACTGAGGTTGTCTATTATAAATCGGGACAATTGTTCACCGACGCCGCAAGTTTTTAACCATAGTGTATTGTTGGGGGCAGGATGCAAACGCGGTATAATAGTAGGCAGTTCCGGATGTGGTAAAACCAACCTAATGATAGGTTTACTAGAACATCCAAACGGTTTACGCTTCGAAAACGTATATGTCTATAGTAAATCTCTTTATCAACCGAAATACGCATATCTGCGCGAGCTGTTTCGATCATTACCCATCGGTTATTTCGAATACGATTCTTCTGAAACTATATTACCACCTAAGGATGCAAACCAAAACTCAGTTATTATCTTCGATGATGTAGTTTAGGATAGTCAAAGCACCATACGTGATTATTTCTGCTTCGGTAAACATAAACACATCGACTGTTTTTATTTACGTCAGACAGAAAAGGTTTCGATTGTTACTTCACCATAAATACCGAAGACACGAACTAAACGTTTTAGTAAACATGGACAAGCGTGTAGCAGAAGACTTGGTTAAAGCACGACGACATGTTAAACAGAAATACAAAAGTCTCAAGTCTGAAATTGCACGGTCAGAAGTGGAACTACAACGCCGCTATCAACCTATCACTCAACCATTGCGTGAGTTTATAACCGGAGTTAAAACGGAATTATTAACTCCGAAAGAAGAACCCTTCAAACGGAAGTTTCTTCTCCCATACCTACCTCGACTCCAAAATATAAACGACTTCCACCCGCAAGGCGAATAGGTATGCCTCGCGAACCATCACCTATCCCCCAAAGAATTCGCACTAGTAGCGTTCCCTCACCTGATATCTCGGTTTCTGAAACAGACGTCATGGAAGAATCTGGGATCCCAACATTGGATCAATTGAAAGAACAACGTGCTGCTGTTGGGTTCAGCCCGGAATTCCAAACTTACATAGATGAGACCTTTTCTGGTAGAGCTAAAATTTATATGGAAAACATGTTCAGGGATACTAAGAACGAGTTCGATCATCATTATGGAGTACGATTCCATCCGGAATCTCAGCAGTACCAAATCGGAAACTCCATACTCACTTTTGACGAGAACGACTTTATTATTAAAAAACCCTCAGGCACAATTTTGAAATATACAGGCACTCCTGGTTTTTACGAATTAGTATTTAAAAAAGTTGGATATACTCAATCAGACTTACAGAAGTATAAGGACCTTCTTACACGTACCAATGCTACCAGAAGAGGTTACATTGAGGGTGCACCGCTACACGGAACCGGAAAGAAATATTCAAATATAATTAGAGCCCTTCTAACTACCCCTGGGGCAAGATTCCGAAGCGACTCTACACCTACTACACCGGTCACGCGATCGAAAACTCGCATATTAGCAAAACGTGGTGGTGGTGATATGCGCGTTCTCAACTATAATAATAAACAGGTGGAATTTATACCTTGGAAAGATCCTAATAAATTAGTGGACAGATTGAGACTCCTTTTAAGTTCAAAATCGGCTGGTCACACCGGTCACACTAATGAAATCATATATATATTATCGATGAACTGAGAGCTGCTAAAATTATCGAATTAATCATCACACGCGTATCGATCCGTTTCATAATATTACTAACGTTAGTGCAATTATGACGCTCGATAAATTCGATAATAGTAATTTACGTTATAAGTCCTGGAAATGGAATTTTACAGTCGAGTAAGATGTTACGGACAAGGCGACGAAGGAGCCGAGTCCGGAACATCGAAACGAGACTAAGACCATTTCCAGGACGTATGACGTAATGCGTTTTATTTTATACTGCAATTATTAGAATATTGGTTTAATTTAAATAAAAATTATATAAAATTAATTTCCGAATGCAAAATATGGATGAAAATATCTATGAAGAATGAGTTTCCATGGTAACTGATTACGTACTAAAACGTTGTCTAGGTGATTGATTGTATTTGCGTCCGGTAAAATTTTTTACAGGACAAGTGACTGTAATAGTATATTACGTTATAAGTCCGGTAAACCCAAGTTTACAGTAGCGAGTTGAAAACGTTTCGGGACGAGGCGACGAAGGAGCCGAGTCTCGAATGTTGAAACGAGCTACTGTAATGGTTTACCGGAAGTATGACGTAAGGCGTTTTATTTCATACTGCCTCACATTGTTCATTTTTAAAAAAAATGCATTTAAAATTTTCAGTCCGGTAAAATTTTTTACCGGACTCAAATTAGATTTTCAGTCCGGTAAAATTTCTTACCGGACTCAAATTGGATTTTCAGTCCGGTAAAATTTTTTACCGGCCTTGTAACGTAATAATTCATTTACCGGACTCAAATGAGTCCGGTAAATACCCTTTTACCGGACAGTATGAAATAAAAATTTTTACAGGTATACTAGACCGTAAAATCGCATGTTCTGGACTAAAAATTTTGACGTAAAACTGACAAATGTGACACAGTATGAAATAAACATCTTTACAAAACCCCTGTCCGAGTGAAACTCGACACTCGTTCGAAAGTGTACCTATTAGAAGATATACAAAATGTAAGGTACACAACAATGATGTATATGTGGGCGGACTCCGAGCCTGGGTCGAGCGAACCTACTATTGTCGACCTAACGAAATATTACAATATGAAAGGTAGCATCAGTAAACGGGAATACACAATACCGTTTACAGAAGGGACTGTCCAAGAAGTTTGCAGCTCACCACCATGCATTATGTATGTAAACGGTATTCTAGTTGGTGCTGCTGCCAACTTAATTGGGAGACGATTGAGAAAGGCGATAAGATTAAGGCGAAAAGTAAGTCGGTAGATCCGTCTGCAACCGCCCCATTTTACTTCGAAGCTCTTATTAGTCATCCATATCATCATTTTCTCAATCATATATATTTCATTTTAGTATTGTTGAATATGTTTAGCAATCGTGTTTGGGCGTGTCCACTTAAACGAAAAACCGGTGAAGACGTCACAAAAGCAATGAAAAAATTATTAACATCAACAGGAGGTACTCCGGACAATTTGCAAACGGATAGGGGAATAGTAATTTACGTTATAAGTCCTGGAAATGGAATTTTACAGTCGAGTAAGATGTTACGGACAAGGCGACGAAGGAGCCGAGTCCGGAACATCGAAACGAGACGGTAAGACCATTTCCAGGACGTATGACGTAATGCATTTTATTTCATACTGCAATTATTGGAATATTGGTTTAATTTAAAAAAAATTATATAAAACAAATTTCCGAATGCAAAATATGGACATCTATGAAGAACGAGTTTCCATGGTAACTGATTACGTACTAAAACATTGTCCACTTGATTGATTGTATTTGCGTCCGGTAAAATTTTTTATTTCATACTGTCCGGTAAAAGGGTATTTACCGGACTCATTTGAGTCCGGTAAATGAATTATTACGTTACAAGGCCGGTAAAAAATTTTACCGGACTGAAAATCCAATTTGAGTCCGGTAAAAAATTTTACCGGACTGAAAATCTAATTTGAGTCCGGTAAAAAATTTTACCGGACTGAAAATTTTAAATGCATTTTTTTAAAAAATGAACAATGTGAGGCAGTATGAAATAAAACGCCTTACGTCATACTTCCGGTAAACCATTACAGTAGCTCGTTTCAACATTCGAGACTCGGCTCCTTCGTCGCCTCGTCCCGAAACGTTTTCAACTCGCTACTGTAAACTTGGGTTTACCGGACTTATAACGTAATATACTATTACAGTCACAAGTCCTGTAAAATTTTTTACAGGCATACTAGACTGTAAAATCGCATGTTCTGGACTAAAAAGTTTGACGTAAAACTGACAAATGTGACACAGTATAAAATAATAGTGTATTACATTACAAGTCATGAAAGTGAAACTTTGCAGAAGAGGAGGCTTATTGAAGAGTACGAGGATGCGTAGCATCCGAGTATCTCTTTAAAGCCTCCGAGTCAAGCAGAGACACTTTCATGACCAGTGATGTATTATATTTTTTCTGAAATCGTTTTTCAAAACTAAAAATAGATTTAAACTGAAAAAATATATCAACATCAGAGTCGTATGAGAAGTTAATATCCATGACAATGAATCAACAACAAATCAAAAATATTTTGTTGTATTTGATTGTTAGTGTTTTTAATTATATTAAATAAACGTTTCATAAGTGACGATTTCTAATTCAATTGCAGTCTAAAAATGACAGATGAGTCTTGTAAAGTGACAGGAGTCTTGTAAAAATCATGAAAGTGACTAGTCTTTAAAGTGACACTTTCATGACCAACCTGAGTTCTGTCATGACAAGCTTTCTTGACGATTTCAGAAAAA
Source organism: Agrypnus murinus (assembly GCA_929113105.1). Taxonomy (NCBI): domain Eukaryota; kingdom Metazoa; phylum Arthropoda; class Insecta; order Coleoptera; family Elateridae; genus Agrypnus; species Agrypnus murinus. Next base: position 67,050,432 of record OV816029.1, on the reverse strand, counting down.
TGAATTTTACAGCCAGCATTTTCGTAAGCTAATGCAAACTTTCAACATCAACCATTACAGCACCTTTTCTAGTATGAAAGCAAGTCCGGTAGAACGTGTAAACCGAACTCTTAAAAACAAGATGTGGAAGGAATTTTCAATGCAAGGGTCATATAAGTGGTTGCAGTTATTACCAAAGGTTGTTAACCAGTACAACGATACCGTACATCGCACAACCGGCTACAAGCCCATCGATGTGAATCACAGCAACGCCAAGATTCTTTTACAAACAGTTTGCGATTTCCAGAAAACCATCGACCTGCAAAGTCCTAAATTCATAGTCGGTGATCACGTGCGAATCAGCAAGCATCGGGAAGCGTTTGCGAAAGGCTATACTCCTACATGGAGTATCGAAATCTTATCTATATCCCATAACGTATATTTTGGAAGACACGAATGGGGAAGAGATACGTGGAGGCTTCTACACGGAGGAATTACAGATGGATAAGCATCCTGAAGTATTTTTAGTAGAGAAGGTGTTAAAAAAAAGGGAGACCACGTTCTAGTTCAAGGCTTTGATAATACCCATAACTCGTATATAGCAGCGCATGATATAGTGCATTAAGTAGTATAGTGCAATGTAATATAACTAAGTATCATTTTATGTAAGCAGTAAACAATAATAAATCAGTTTTTGATATCAATAGTGTGTTTTATCTCTTCTTCTTCTTCTACCGCTTAGATATTTACAGAAACACAGGGTATGATTTATATAATTTATTCACATTAGTCAATACAATATCATAATGATTATAATAAATACATGCAATATGTATGGAATGTATGACAACTTACAATAATGAGTAGAATACATACGTGGTTATAAACTACAAAGCATAAATACTATTTACAATAATACATAACAATGAAAAGGTTGTTGTCAACGTAGTTGAGGCCTCTGTAATAATTCTAATCAGCACCGTCGGTTCTACGAACAAACGAGTTCCAAAATTACACTTCGGCTTGCAGTAATTCTAACAGACGATCCAAATTCGGATAACTATCACGCCCCGCATGAATATCGCGGTGTCCCCATGCTGAAGTGTTGTGCGACCCGGGAATAATGTAACGTTTGTTATCGGCTGGTGATAACGCTACTTTATTCCGAAGTTCTGTGTACATATCATGTAAACGTGATTTGAATATAAACATTTTGCGGAAGAGCACAACACCATCCTCCACAACGTGACGGTAGTCGTCAACGGTAAGATATCGCGTAATTACCGCCTTTTTTACCCCTTTCGCCTTTTTAATCGCCATTGCACCGTCGCGGTCAAGCACGTTTACACAATATGTTTTAGCACCTGCACCGTAGAAACTGCAGAGGGGCACTCCACAATATTCATCTTTCATTTTACCAACAACCGAGACCGTGCGCGGCATACCGTGAATGTTGTTAGGTGGGAATTTTGAGGTGTCAAATTTATCTAAGTGTTGCTTCATATCAGCATAAGAATTTTCAGTACGAATTTCTATAATGAAAGAGTCAGTATCTGTGTACAGCAAGCGCACGTTATCACCATATAAAGGTTTGAGAAAATTATAAAAAAAATTATACATTATCGTTTTAGAAAGATCCAAAATAGTAAAACCCACATACACCGGTTTATTGTATGTAACGGACACTTTTTGTAATTCTATAGCAACCAGATTTTCCGAAAAGACAGCAACGCTTTTGAATTGAGGCTTTGCTACTAACGTCTCAGCCCCACGCTTTCTACCATGACGTTCCCAATGACTGACCAAACGAACGTCAACCCTTTTATCGACATTTTCCATTGTCTTGCCAAATAAACTGTTAACCATTAATTTAAAGTCCCTGTCCGCTTCATTCGTAGCCTGATTACGTAACGTGGTATGCAAATCAATATAGGAACGCAACCAGGGTGCCTGATGAAATTTTAACACTCGCTGAATTTTGGTTAATTCTAAACCATGCTTAAGACACTGTTGTAAATTTCTATAGTGGATAACGTAACGCGTTTTATCGAACAAGTTTGGAATTAATTTTGAGTGACGCGCGTTACCCGTAGGCCGCACCAGAGGTTCGGGGCAGAAAGGAAAGTCATTGTGTAAATCGTGCAACCGCGTTGGATAGTGTAGATCTACTTCGAGCACGTAAGCCACATCGGCGTCTTCCGCCACGAAATTTAGATCGAACCGTTCAATTTCGTACGGACTAAGCCATTCAAAGTCGCGCTGCGGCAGATACTGTCGCATACTGTAATCGTAGAGATTGGTAGCATCGAGATACATAATAAAAGAATGGGGCTTGGACGCGTCATAATTTGAAAGAAACGTATTATTCGCGAAACACTTCCTGTCAACACAGGTACTGACACCTCCCCGAATGCCTTTCTTAAAGAAATGGAGCATGTCCAGATCAGTGAGCAGCTCCAATTCTACAGACGTGCGTTCCAACATAGCATCCCAACTTAAAACCGGTGCAGTAAAATACTGCGCCGGATCTAACTTGTAATGTTCAAGACATACACGTCTAAAGTTTTCAAAGACATCAACCAAAAGTCAGACATCGGTTTTCAAATAGAGATCGGAATATACCTAAACCAGAAAATAAAGATACTACACCGAGTGAATCTAGCAGGTGCAGTCTAGTAGTCGGAGTTGATTGTGAATGAGCCTTGCTCCCAAATTGTCCCATCCAAACGTATTCCACACCTCCACAGCGCGAGCATACCGCGATCGAGAGATGTGTTCCCCTGTCAACCGATCGAAAAAGTCCTCATACGTCGGCAACGTTCCCTGTTTGAGTTTGGAGAAGCTGTCGACGTACGAATAGGGAAACACACCCTTCTGTCGCAGTAAGTCGAAGCTAACCCCATCTCCAAAATACTTTTTAATAGTCAAACACTGGTCGGAAGTTAGATTTTGAGACAACTTATCCAAACTAGAATTTAGAAATCGTAAACTGTCCAGAAAGCGCATTTTAAGACATACCTGTTGTCGTTGGGACCCGTTCCTAATTTCATCTACCAAAAGCCGTTTCGAAAACGAAACGTATTTCTCTTTATTGAGCGCAATCACGTCGATTGCTTCTTTTTCTAATGCCAATTGCTTTATGAATAGATGTGAATCATATCCGGTCAAATTATGGAAAAATATCGATATGAAGTCGGGAATTTGGTACACTAAATTGTACAAGGAGTGAGCCGCACAGCGGTACTCGCCGCTGAGGTGACAGTGATCTTTCACCTTAACGTCGTTTTCACCAAAGGGTGTTCGTAAGATGTCATGGTAAATTTTCTCCGAGAGTCTGGCTCAACCGTGTCCAAAGGTCTCAACACACTTTCAAAATCCGCGTAAACGACAAAAGGTACTTTAAGTTGCTTTTGAACATTTTCAAACTTCAATAGATTACCCTGCCGGTCGTGCCCCAATTTATCGCGCACGGGTTCGATAGTTGGTAACTTGGTGTAAACATGATTGCAATCAAAAAGGGAATGTTGTTTTAATCTACTTTCACTTGGAAAATACTGCAAGCAGCCGTCACAAAAGTATTTTTCTGCATGGCGAGTCGACAGTTGTGACAACACCAAACTCCGAGAGCGATAGAATACAAAAATCGCTTTAAAGGGCCAATCGCCGATTCTCGGTTACTTTCGGCTCGCTCAATAGTGTTGCGATGCCATTGGACTGGAGCACAGAAATGCCAAAGATGGATGCTTATTTTCATTCTTTTATACCTGTCAAGTCAATTCGTTATTTCGTATGTGTTCTGTGAAAGTGTACCCATATTGCGACAAACAGTTAATGTGTAGTGTGTTTTTTGGTGATTATGAGAGTTAAATAAACAAACAATTAAACATTTATAGTGAAGCAAAACATCAATGGAGAAAAACGTAAACACCGCGGGTGTTTGCAAGAACTGTAGGAATACATTTTATTTCGATGACAACGACATTCACTTTAACCTCAAAAGTAGATGTCATCTAATCTTAAAACACACCTGTTAACTCATAGTGGCGAGAAACCATTTGAATGTAATTTGTGTGACTACAAATGTTTTCAAAAGTTACTCAAAGTGTTAGTCTTAAAACATACATGTTTTGGTGAGAACCATTTGAGTGAAATCTATGTGATTATAAATGTTTACTGTTTAAAGGACATGTTAACTCACACTGGTGAAAAACCATTCAATAAGTAATTTATAGTTTGTATACTAAATACATACTAAATATCATTCTATAATGAACTGCAATTCATGCGAAATGTTATCATTAGTTGATTATCATATTTTATATTGTTGAGAGAGAATACCATATATGTATCTACCAATCACTTGTAATAAGCTTTTTATGTTTGTAAAACTTTATATACAATAAAGATTTGAATTAAATTGAATAAAGACAACAATTGGTGTATAGTTTTATTAAAATCATCCCTTATATACTGCCCAACTAGTATACATACGAAATTAACAACCCTGGACGCTAGCTGGTTGAGTTGAGACGTGGTGGATATTTAAATTTCGCGCGCTTCTGTTCAACCGAGTTAAAGTGCTAAGCGTTCCAAGGTCATTGAAACTGATGACGTGAGATCAAAGACGCCGCGCGAAGTTTCGCCTCTTATAATATACTACTCTTTGCTATTACCCTCCAAATCGGAAATTAATAATAAATATACATGCACTTCTTTCTTTTGCTTAGGGTAATACAGAGGCTCTACAACTTCTTGTTTCATCTTTCCGTCTTGAAACCATACACGTCAGTGGCGTGCGGTGAGAATTTAGGCTAGGGAAGCAACCACGATTTTAATTATAATACATCTAGGTACAGGCGCGGATTAATGGGGGGAATAATCCCCCCCCCATTTAGATATAAGTTTACATAGAATAGAAACAAATAATGTTTGTTTAATTATTAATTATTAAAACAATTATTTTTCCAAAGATTTCCCCCTCAAAATACTTCTCTGGATCCGCCCCTGCTAGGTACAATAAAAACAGTGTTATAATTATTAAGCTTAAAAGTTTTTCAAAGAAGCACTTTTACACTTTATACTTACGGAATTTGTTGACTATCATTCTTTATTTTAAAAAACTACTACTATGTAACAATTTTCCGGTCTTTCTTAGCAAAATACCGGTACAGGTTTTAATCTTTATTGTTAAATTTGAAAGTTCTAGTTTTGATCTGCCTTTCTTAATAATTTGTAATTTCTCTCCAAAACTGTATGCGAAAAATTCTTTATTAATAATTTACAAACTGAACAAAAAATTATCCCGATTCGGATATATCGAAGGTACTCGAACCTTTCACCGAAGCAGCTGAATTTGCAGTCGTGACGATGATGCAATTTTAAATTTGCTACAGGCAAACTAAATAGAATTACTTGTCTTTAAAAAATCCAACTTATAAATTGAAATAATAAAATGCGACAAAATACAGTCTCATTCTCAGATTTACATTACTTAAGTAACATTAAATTTAACAAACACTAAGGGCCGGTATTATAAAACTTTTTACTTCCTAGATAAAATTTACTTTGAGAGTAAATTCATTTGTTCTGTCAATTTCATATGCAAAATGACAGAGTAAATTAATTTAATCTCAGATTAAATTTTATCTAGGAAGTAAAAAGTTTTATAATACCGGCCCTAAATCGAACAAATAACCAAATTATAATAAATAAACATTTGGGCATGAAGCACACTAAAAATAACGGCTAAACAATGCTCACCAGCTAAACAGCATCGTCTACTATATCACCCCACGCCCGCTATTTCACGCCAAGGCTAAGAGAAGAGCAGTTGTAAGCAGTACTTATATGCAGTGTAGGTAACACATTTGAATCGGTATTACCTTTCCGTGCAAGTTTAATGAGCCTAATTTAAAATAGTACTCTTAATAATTATACTTTTTGCTGTACGGAATTGATATTGAGCTTTAAGTAGATTAAATATTACAAATTTAAATAAACGATTACCATAATTTTATAAAAATATTTTTGTTAGCATTGGTTTTTATTTTTAATAAATTCTCAAGTGAAGCATTGCTTCCGGAGTGGAACATAGGAGGAAGCACGGAGCGGGTTGTATTTATTGACGTTGACTTCTATAAATAACAGCTGCTCCAGTACCCAACCTGTAAGGACCCTACAATTAGCAATCGAATCGTAACCAGTAACTATTCATTACCTGAGTTCCGATCATTAAAGTCCGACATCTTCGTATCCAGCACCTCAACGAAATCATCATACAAATCGGTCAGATTCGAAGCCACGGTCACAATCTCATTTTGCGTATTAAACGATTTAATGTCGTGCAAATCTTGACTTTCCAAAAAGTACATTCCGAATACTTCTAGATTGACTTTCACACTACGAAAGCGCTGAACGTTTCTTTCTAATAGTGTTAACACATTTTCGCGGGTCTCATCCGTAAATTCTCTGAGATTTATGTGATGATTTCTCACCGAGACTCGATAACTGGCTATACGAGACTTGAACGCCGTCTCCAGGAATTCCACTTCCTCCGACTGCACAGACGCGGCATTACGATGATTGTGGCGGTTGCTTCGTAGATGTCCAACGTAGCCAAGTCGTGGAACATCCATCTCGCACGCATCGCAATACACCGTCGCGGAGGTATTTTCTGAAACAGTTGCACAGATCACTAACACTAAAACCGTTAACAATGTGTACACGTACCTCGAGGGGAGGTTTTTTTCGCTTTCTTAGGTGCAGGTCCTTCAGCAGTATGCCCTACAGCATCCGAAGCTCCCCGAGCTGTAATCAAGAAAATAATCGTAACCCATCACACAACCTCACAGGAATGGTTACTTACCGCTCGTGGATGGGCGGTCCAGCGGTCCACTGGAACTTTCTCTTCGGTGACGAGTTATAGCATCCTGTCGGGTGAAGGACACGCCGCAGCTACACACATGCATATTCTTAGTAATCAGCAAACGGGAACTCACTAGCAAACGATAAATCTTTTACGCCAACTTTTACCACTAACGTTCACGATACTGATTTCCAGTCGGGACGGCGAGGACGTGTTATGCAAACCCGACCGGGATAGGAAGAGGACTGGGTTATTGTTAGTGGGAGGTCACAGTTATACAAACCGTTAACGTCGTTGATGACGCAAAGCAGACAAGTTTTCCACTTCAGTTAACAGTGCGAGGCGTTCGCTCTCACAGCAGTCCAACTCCACCATCACTTGTCATAACTGTTGTGTCTTGATACTCTTGATTTTGATTTCGTATCTTTCCACAGCAGCTAAGAGTTCTGCTTTGCGTTGAAGGAAAGCGATGCGTTCACTCTCATACCATTGCAAATCGGACGCCACTTCTCTGAACCCTCGTATAACCCTCTGACACCGATTATCATCGTGCTGTGCGTCATCAATGACATCAAGAGGTAAAGGCTGCTTCTTCCATGGTACACCATCTACGAATACCATCTGTGAAGTTGTGAAGTCTCTGATTCTGCCGGACAACTGGATAGACGTTGTGTCATCAGAAACCTCCATAAGTGTCGCTGGGTCGTTGTCCAGCTGGTCATGCACCCCGTCATCACAGGGGTACCCGGAATGACTAACTCCTCATCGTCATCGTCAGGGGCGCTTGTAATTGATGTGGAACAGTCCGACTCCGTTTCATAAACAATTACATTTGCACTTGTGGCAATTGCCATGGGCAGGTTCATATTGTCTTGGGTTGCAGATGGTGGTGCATCTCCCAAAAGGGACCCCCGAATTGAGACGTCATCATCGTTGACCGGTGGGCTATTCAACAATTGGGAGTCCCACTTACCCGACCATGGTGATGTCGCAGGTGCTTCCTGGGCCGTCACGATGGGGATTCCTCTCATGTGCAACCTTCCAGCAGCGTAAAACACATTTTCCGAAGTCAACAGCTCTCGCAGTAAAGGTTGCGAACGCCCAGAAAGTATGTCGTACTTCGGCTTCTCCACATTAACAGCTACCGCCTTTACTACGACATTTTGCAGTACTATGATCTTCTTTGCGGTAGCAACTGGAGAGGGTGTACGCGCCGTAGTTGACACAAGTACCGGGCACGCAGCAACAGGAGAGGATGTACGCGCCGTAGTTGGCACAAGTATCGGGCACGCAGCAACTGGAGGTGGTGTACGCGCCGTAGTTGGTACATGTACCGGACACGCTTTCCTCAACGATAATTTTGACCGGAAGGACACTTTCACACAACGACACTTATTCCCTTCACCAACACTGGTATCACTACTAAAAGATGTATCCATAATAAACGAAGGCAGACTGACGCTCCGCTGCGTCGCCCTCCGGTTTTGTCGAACCACCCCCCACTCTCTCACCTTGAACCCCTCCATCACCCCCACTTTCGCCCCACTCCCTCACCTTGAACCCCTCCATCAGCCCCACGACTTTGCCTTGCATTCACGCACATACTTACATTTCCTCAAGGTCAGTTGTATAGAAACAGGCATTGTCTATTAGTCGTTGGAGGATAATGTTATATTCGCGTTAAGTCCATGGATCGATCTATCACCTCAAGGTCTTCCACTCCCCCACCGAGGGTGTTGCTACTTCGATATAATAGGGAGTGTTTTCCACACCAGGTATCACATCACAATGTCCATCGTCGTGTCGTCCGCTCCTCGTGCACCAGTCTCATCCGAAGCAGGCGTCGCCCCTGATCCGCAGCACTATGATCGCTGGCACAGTCTACGTTCTCAATGTTTACGCCGCATCGCTGCCTCGTTGGGTCCACACGTACCCATCGCCAGCTAACATCAAGACCTGATGAATCCAACCTCACCTATAGGTATATGTATAGAACGCCTCGTGTTCGAACTACGGGTTATGTGGAAATGGTTTTGGTATGCTACGGCTGCGACCGGCGCACATTATGATCTATCCCACCTCGGTTGGATGGATATACTTCGTTGTGCAAACCGGACCCTACTGTTCCAACACGTCGCTATGATATTGCAGGGTTGGTTCACTGTGGCAGATGTACCTTATTGTCTGTGGTGGTCGCATTACATGTGGAAGGGGAAGCGCCTATGCAAGGGTTACATACGCAGTGTTTGTGGTATAGCAACCCTACCGCTACAATACCACACCAGGGTGTCTTCTTCCATTTACCACGTACGATCACATTGGTGTGATGGGTGTATGCGACGGATGCTCTACAACACCTACGACCCCGTGGCTTGTTCCGAACGATTACATGTCATCGGTCCGGTATCCCTGTTTTGCAGCATCGATGCTGATGTGGAATGTGACTGTGACGACAACTGCCACGGGAGTCCATTGCTGCACTTTCTAAATGAAAATTTGGAGATGGATCAGCAGTGATGATCAGCGTGATGAAATTGTAGATATTTAGTGTAGATATTTATTGTACTATAGAACCTTTATTTATTTATTATACTATAGAACCTTTATTTATTTCTGTTGTTTTAATCCAAAAGTTTGCAGCAACCAGAAAATACTCTCTGGCCATTCAATTAAACAATTACAATCAAAACATTAAAACGAAAAATAAAAATTCAAAAGTTTGTAGCAACCAGAAAATACTCTATGACCATTCAATTGTGGGCAACGGCATACCCGTGACGACCTTCATTTATGTCTACCTATCAAATCGAGCAATCGAATTCTTGCCCTTCGTTGACCTTGAGAGCTAGAGCGCTGATTTTTTAAAAATTCCTTCCCCCCCCCCGCTCCCTCAAACTAAACCCCCCTTTAAAACTTAAAAAAAAATATTTGTTGTATAAATATTATTTTGAATAGTAGCACAAGGCACCAAAACTGGGTGAGGTACATTCATGGGGCTGGGAAAGAAAAACTCGAAGTGATGGGAATATTCTACAAGTGTAAAAAGTCTCTATTCTGCACTATCAAAACAGTTATGTAGGTGGGAGGTCTTGCATATTTATTTTTTTTAATTTGTAGCACAGTGTTCTTATGGGCGCCTATGATGCTACTTCAATGCTTAAACTTTGTATTCCTTCCAGTTCTTCGTTGAATGTGTCATGGAGGAACTTTATGCTGTTAGCAGTTGGATGCTGAATGTTTGGAATGTCCAGCATCTTGTTTAGGAGTTTGGCAAGTAGCAATCAATCCATTCGCCATAATCTTCTTCAAATGTAGGTATTGTTACAAAGGGTAGTGGAACGTTGTTTGTTCTAGTTTTTGATGTTCCCGCGTTCGCGCTTGATATTGATATGATATTGGCTCGTGTTAGCCTTTGACTTTAACATGCTTGATTTACTTCATACCTAATTAATGTGTGAAGATCTTCTTTCGCAGAAATTTCTTTGTGCAATCAAAACTCTCAGTTTTTTTAAAGGTGTTTGTTTCTATGCCAGAAATAATTGGATAATTGAAATAAGACACTTAAGTGTCTTCAAGTAGTACACGATGATTTGTTGAAAAATAATAAAAGACGTGAGTTGCAAAACAACACAGGTCTATCAGTTAACACTATGAACATGTGCTGTTTTGCATCCAGTGTCCTCAATTTTATGGAAATAGGTACAGGCTACGGGGGACTCAACTGAGGAGACGAAACGAGTCAAATAAAGCGTCCCCGACCTTGAACGTTAATTCAAGTTTGAACGTTACTTCTAGATGGCGCTACGATTCTGGACAACGCTGACAGTGTTGACAGATTATGCGATTTATCGCAAATTTTATCGCAAATCTGGCTAATTTTTATGAAACATTGCGACCCATATGGCACTCCAGCGAACTGTCAACAATGGCCAGCGTGGTCTGAGCGTTGTCAAGGACCGAAGCGCCCTCTAACGAAAATTTTTTAAAATACAGGCCATTGGGTACGCAAATGTTTGGAACGCCCATTGCCGATTCGTCTCCTCAGTTGAGTCCCCCGTAGTACAGGCTAACCGACTACTATTAAATGTAAACATTTAATGGTATAGCATAAAGATAAAGAATAGCTATATGTAGCTAATCTTCGCCTTTTCAGGACAAATGTCTGTAATAGGTACATTTGTTAAATAAAGACGATTTATTATTATTATTATGGCCATATCAAGGGGCCCGGAACGTGGCGCCCTCTATCAGATTTATCTTAGTTTAGAACTATTGGTTTGACATATATTTAAAAATTTAGAACTGTCACGTTGTCGTCATTGAGGTTATTGTAGTAGTGCAAAAATGTGTGTGCAACTGTCTTACATCAGAAGAAAACGAAGCAGGGTAGTGAATATAATAAGCTAAGTTTAAGTACAAGTTTAACAACGTTTATTAATAGTATATTGTATTACAAGTACAGAAAAGTGCCAATTTCTCACGAGTGTGAAGATGAAAGTTAATAAACCACCAAAAGCTAAGAAAAATATTTAACCCAGAATTTATGTATTCGCATTCATATTTTTTACGTTGAAATCTCTGGCAATAAATTAAGAGATGTAATGTGAGCCGCTTCTACGATGTTTGTAGGTGTACAAGCGTACACCCCATTTTCCCATCATCGGATTCACTAATGATACATCTACAATTTCGAAAACGGCAGAAGTAAACATTGAATTTTTAACGACAATAGTAATAATACGTTTACAATCTGTATAATTTCAGTCAATCCACTATTTATTACTTACAGCTAAATAATCTTGTGTATGTACTCCTTTTCAAAAAGTAATTTTATATAAACAATCACAATTCAATTATCAAGGTTATTAAGACCTTTATGCAAAATGTCAACATATTCTAGCATTCCCAAGTATTGTGATGAAAAGCTACGTAGCTTTAAAAGTTAGATGTCGCTTGCACTTTGTAAATAATTATGTAGCAAATTATAAAAGCTTTCATTATTTTTATTATAATTTAGCAATAATAATGAATAATATTATATTAACAATTATATAACAATGTAAAAAAATTAATCAATTTTACGTTAATTGAAATAAAATTTTTTAATAACTTCTTATAATGAGAATAACCAGCTCATGTCAAGACGGCTACGTTGCTTAACGGTAGAGGCCTGGCTTAGCAATCAGACGGTCCAGAGTTCGATTCCCCGTGAAAGCGATAATTTTTCTAGACGGATTTGCATTCAAAATATAATTTAATGTAAAACAATAATTAAAATAAATTAACCTTTAACTAAAATTTATAACATTTTTTGTTTCAAATAATTAATAATATTATAATATTGCAAGTGCTGACATCTATAGCGTTTTAATAGCACTACTGATCGTGAGAAATCATTCCTCACGGTCTTTACCGTTGAGTTTGGAGATTGTTTGCAATTGGTCGTTTTCACGGTTACTAGATTGTGCGGAATATGTAACTTTCTATGGTGGTCGTAGACAATAGTAGTTTGTGCAACAAGGGTGGATATGATGCCTATATCGCACGAGAACAAAGTTTGAGGCACGACGCCGAAGGCGAAGTGCCTCAGTCGTTCGAGGGCGATACAGGCATTCCACGCAAGTTGTACAGTATCTTTTTTCTTCGACTAAGCAAAACAATTACAAAATAGACTGTGTCTCCTTGAGAAATCGAATATAAGGATTAACCTATGCTTTTGTCCATGCTAAAATATAGTTTGTAAAATCCCTCTGTCATTGTAGAATTTTATGAGAATTATTAAAACTTTGTAGAAATTGATTGGTTGTTGTCATATCCGTACACTGTACGGATATGAAATTATATCCGTACACCTTGCTGGAGTTGCATACATTTCCATTGCGCGAAACGTGAAGAAAACGGGTGATTTACAAGTAGGAGTAGAAAAATAATTTTTTTCCAATCAACGTAGTCCAATTTGACACTTCTTTATTTGTAATTAATTTATTGACAACTCCTGTCATAAATATAGAAGTAAAAGTAAGTTAAATCAATGTTTCCTGCTTTCAATAACACTTAAAGCATTTGAAAATAACGTGATTTGTGGAATTGTAGCTTTAACAATTATACTTTTATAATTAAAAATATATAAATATTAAATCATTTAAATAAGTACAACCTACTTTTATAATAAGTATAGTAGACAGAGTTTGTAATAGGGCTTGGTAGCTCAGTCGGGTAGGAGGTAGGTATAAATAAACTGAAGCTGACCGACACAGGTTCAATTTTAGCTGGGAGAATAATTCTTTTTTAATTTTTTTTTATAAAACAAAATTTAAAATAATAATTTTCTCTTAGGAAAAGTTAATTTCTGCAAAGTTTTAATAATTCTCTTAAAAATTCTACAATGACATAGGGATTTTACAAATCATATTTTAGCATGGATAAAAACATAGGTTAATCCTTATATTCGATTTCTCAAGGAGACACAGTCTATTTTGTAATTGTTTTGCTTAGTCGAAGAAAAAAGATACTGTACAACTTGGGTGGAATGCCTATATCGCCCTCGAACGACTGAGGCACTTCGCCTTCGGCGTCGTGCCTCAAACTTCGTTCTCGTGCGATATAGGCATCATAGCCTTGTTGCACAAACTACTATTCATTCTCCCCTTTCTATCTTGATAAGGCAATTGAAAGCGAAAGTAAAACATGCGAGGTGGTTGCTAAGTATGAAAAACTTTCAGGCCCTGGGCAACGAAGTAAAACTGTCAAATTTTTTTAAATATAATATAAGGTGGTTTGTTGTCAACATTACCTTGGTAACAATGCTGTTGAATATACAAACATTATTTTATTATAATCACTGAATCATCACTTTATTTTATTATAATTTCTTCTTCTACGGTGGTTAATAAATGTCAAGGGGAAAATGAAAAGTTTAATACATTACACGCTGCGAAAGCCCTTTCAGGTGCTCGATGTTTTCAACTAACCTCAGCTACGCTTACGCTTCGCCTCGACCATTCAAAAACACCTTGCACCTAAAAGTAAACTTTCGCAGCTTGTAATATAATAGTTATTTATCTACGACGACTATAGAAAGTTACACATTCCCCACAATCTAGTAACCGTGGAAACGACCAATTGCAAACAATCTCCAAACTGAACGGTAAAGACCGTGAGGAAGGAGTTTTCAACAATCAGTAGTTCTATTAAAACGCCATAGATGTCACCACTTGCAATATTTATAATATTATTATTTGAAATATAAAATAATGTTACAAATTTTAGATAAAGGTTAATTCATTTTGTTTAATTAATATTTTACATTAAATTATATTTTGAATGGAAATCCATCTAGAAAAAATATCAACGGCAGATCGAGGAATTGAACTCTGGATCGCCTGTCTAGTAGCGGGAGCGTAAGCATTGAGCTACCTAGACGCCTTTAAATGACTGGGTTATTTCTCATTATATACAGTTACAAAGATTGTTATTCAATTAAAACGTAAAATTGATTAATTTTTTACATTATTATATAATTGTTAATGTGATTTTATTTATTATTATTGCTAAATTACAATAAAAACATTGAAAACATTTATAAATTGCTATATAATGCGAGAATATGTTGACATTGTGCAGCAAAGAGGTTAATAACCTGGACAATTAAATTGTGATTGTTTGTATAAAATTATTTTTTGAAAACGAGTACATACGTATGATTATTTAGCTGATGTAAGTACTAAATAGTAGATTGACTGAAATTATACAGATTGTAAACGTATTATTACTATTGTCTTTACAAATTTCTAATGTTTACTTCTGGCGTTTTTGAAATTCTAGATGTATCATGAGTGAATCCGATGATGGGAAAATGGGGTGTACATTTGTACACCTTCAAACATCGTGGAAGCAGCTCACATTACATCTCTTAATTTATTGCCAGAGATTTTACGTAAAAAATATGAATGCGAGTATAAATTCTAGGTTAAAAAATTTTCTTAGCTGTTGGTGGTTTATTACTTTTTTTGTTGTCGTAGATAAAGTCTAGTGTGTAACGCGTGCAAAAACTTCACACTTCACTTTTCTGCACTTGTAACACAATATACTATTACATTACAAGCTGCGAAAGTTTACTTTTAGGTACAAGGTGTTTTTGATTGGCCGAGGCGAAGCGTAAGCGTAGACGAGGTTAGTTAAAAACACCGAGCACCTGAAAGGGATTTCACAGCGTGTAATGTATTAAACTTTTCATTCTCCCCTTGACATTTATTAACCACTGTAAATAAATAAATAAAATGATGATTCAGTGATTATAATACAATAATGTTCCTATATACAACAGTATTGTTACCAATGTAATGTTGACAACAGCCACCTTATAATATTATATTTTAAAAAAATTGACAGTTTTACTTCGTTGTCCAGGGACCGAAAGTTTTTCATACCTAGCAACCACCTCGCATGTTTTACTTTCGCTTTCGGTTACCTTATCAAGATAGAAAGTTACACTTTCGTAAAGGGGAGAATGAAAATAACTATTGTAACTCCCTCAAAGGAGCCTTTGAAGTTTTGAACTCATGTGTAACTTATAACACTAAAAAACTATACAAAATACTAATCCCTTTGACAATAACAATTGTTATTAATTTGATATAATTTCTGGTGTTAGGTATAATACACATGAGTTTCAGCTCTATACACTTATCCCAGCGGCGTTCAAAAAGTTCGATACCCTTTTTATAATAAGAACTGTCTGGCTCCTCAAAATAGCCATTAACTGCTGACATCACTTCTTCATCGTTGGAAAATCTTTGACCACTGAGCCATTTTTTCAAGTTTGGGAAAAGAAAATAATCCGAGGGAGCTAAATCTGGCGAATATAGTGCATGAGGTAGCAATTCAAACTTTAATTGATTAATTTTGGCCATTGCAATAACGGATTTGTGAGCTGGCGCGTTGTCGTGATGAAACAACACTTTCTTTTTAGCCAAATGCGGCCGTTTTTGCTTGATTTCTTCGCTCAAACGTTGCAATAAGTTTGCATAATACTGGCCGTTGATAGTTTTTCCTTTTTCGAGATAGTCAATAAAAATTATTCCACGCGCATCCCAAAAAACCGACGCCATACCTTGCCTGCAGATGAAACGGTCTTCGCCTTCTTTGGAGCCGGTTCTCCCTTTTGAGTCCATTGTTTCGATTGTTCTTTTGTCTCGGGTGTGAAATGATGGACCCATGTTTCATCCATTGTTACGAAACGGCGCAAAAATTCTGCTTTGTTGCTGTGAAACTTCGCTAAACACTCAATTGAAACATTTTCAAGACACTGTTTTTGCTCGAGTGTGAGCAAACGCGGCACCCATCTTGCACACAGCTTTCTCATGTCCAAATTTTCAGATAATATGCGATGTACCGCACTTTTTGACATGCCCGTAATGTCTGCTAGCTCGCGCACTTTCAGTCGACGATCATCAAGTACCGCTTTGTTGATTTTCTTCACCATTTCTGGAGTCGTTACCTCATTTGGTCGATCACTGCGATGCTCGTCTTGGCAGCTCGTACGGCCTCGTTTAAACTCAGCTACTCAAAATTTAACTGTTGTAAACGAAGGAGCAGACTCACCCAGAGTAGAATCCAGGTCAGCTTTTATATTGGTTGGGCCGAGGCCTTTCAAATAAAAGTATTGTATCACATAACGATGACCAATTTTCTCCATTTTCACAAATTCAATGACAACGTTCACTATTGATGGCTGCCAAACAAATACTGAACAACGTGGCGCTTTCAAACTTGAAACATATGCTTTATAGACTGCGTACTTTCCAATACAGTGATATTTTCAAACAACTACCGCCACCTCTTGGCCAGGTCGGGTACTTCTGGGAGCACCCTCGTATATCACAATTTCTAGCATTCTTTCAATCTAAGTCTAAGTTAAAAGATAAAGATAATGGGAAAGCTGCAAGCAAAGCATGTTCAATGTAGATTCTGATTGAAGTCCTGCCACTTAGAAGTTAAAAATCCTAATATTGGATGAAAAACTGTCTGTTATCAATCTTAAGACACTAAACTCACACTCGGTCAAAAGCTTTAATACCTGCATTGTTAACGAGTGGAAAAATCTAGAGTTAAAGAAGTATGAAAGAAATATTCTACTGCACTTGAAAATTTAGTAGGCAATCCATTTATCACAAAACACGTCTTATTTGAAATAGCGGGGTTTTCTCTAGTACAAGATCCACAGGTATCAAGTCCAATAAATAGGATATTCTGTACCACTGTTAATAGTCTATTAATCGTGATTCTATGCACCTGTTTGATTTTTTGAATTTTTGTGGTATATAAAAAATGTAAGCTTGGAAAATTATCGACCGGGGGCGTCACAGTCCGGACCATTTGAAATGGTCAGTTAATACTAGTAGTTGGTCATGGTATAGGCAAGCAATAGACTAGGGACAATAAATATCGTATAACCCTCGTATATAGTTTATTAGTGATCTATCAAAGTAGAACTGCTCGACCCATTTAAAATGGCCCAATCGTCTACTGCCAATAGAATTTCATTTTCTACTATTTTCTTATCCTTTTTACTTATTTTCAGTGTTTATTACACCAGCAAAAACCCATGATTAAAATAAAAATTAAGAATTTAAACTTATAGGGAATTTTAATCTTGAATTATGGCAACATTCAACCTTCACGGAATAACTTGAGATAAATTTTGACAACCTGAAGTTAGTTTTGAATTTGTTTAAAATAGCGTGCTTTTGGCGGATTTTCTGTATTTAATGTACTTATCTGTATGTTTTTGTGTTGTTGCATACTTTACTAAATCCAAATCACTGCTGAGAAACAAAATATAAAATAATACCGGTAAGAAATATTTTATTAACAGAAATCCAACAGGTAGCATGTTTACATAACCTACAACTATCTTTGCAGTCGGGCTTTAATTTACTTTAATGGCATCAAAACGTACTGCATCAAGCGATTTAAATCATACAAACTGGAATGAAGAAGACGATCCTGAAGAAGCTGGTAGCTTTTCAAAGGCATCCGAAGATGTAATTAAAAACCGTGTCATTAAAGTAGCTAAACGACGGAATCCCATAGGATCTTTAGCTGCAGTAAGAATCTTATTTTCTAAAGATTGTAAACAGTTCTCTGCAGGCCTTAAGCATAATTATCTCAAGTGCATGTACTTTTAACTCTTTTAAGCGAATTATGTACTTTCAATGAATGACCTTTGTACATTCTTTATTTTTAAAATTTAATTATTGATATAAGCTGTAATACAAATGATTTATTATTTACATTTTAATTAAAATAAGTAAACTAAATATATTTGCTAAAGCAAGATCTTTGTTTTTAGACTGAAGGAGAAAAAAAACCTGGTGCATTCGCAAGTTTTGGTGGTTTTACAAAAACACCTTCGTCCACTGCTACTACTACTACATCATCGCCATTTAGTTTTCTTACTAATATTACGAACAAATCTACTGAAGAACAACCAAAAACAAATGGTCTGAGCAACACATCTAGTATTATTAAAACATCATCTGCTGGAACTTCAAATTCAATATTTCAATCACCACCGAGCAAACCATTAACATCAATCACCACAGCCATTACAAGTCAATTAAAAAATTCCAAAGATTATTATGCAAAACTAAAAGGCTTAAATGAAAGTGTTGCGAAATGGGTGAATCAACACGTTAATGCAAATCCTTTCATAAATTTAACTCCAGTTTTTCGAGATTATGAAAAATACATCAATGAATTGGACAGTTCAAAGGAAGCAGAAAAAGAAAAGTCGTCCACACAAGTTGCACTTAATGCAAAAGACATTAAATCTTTTACAACCACCACTAGTAGTAAAACAGAAACTCAGAAAGAAGTAAGCACATTCACATTTAAACCCAGTGAGGAAAATAAAGCAGAAAATAGAACTTCCATTTTTAAAAACACAAAAACCACAACAGTGGTAGAAGTAGATGAAGAACCAGACAAACAAAGCACTCCAAAGTTTAATTTTGGAACTAGTACCCCAACCACATCTTCATTTGCTTTTGCAAAAACGAGCTTGCAATCGTCACCTGCATTTTCATTTGGTGGAGATTCTTCCAAACCATTTACATTCTCAAATGTAACGTCAGCAAGTACAGAAGAGAAGAAAGAAGAAAACGACGAAGAAGAGGAACCACCAAAAGTAGCATTTACACCGGTAGTTGAAGAAGGGCATATTTATACAGTTCGCTGTAAATTATTTGTTAAAAAAGATGGTAAATTTACTGACAGAGGTGTTGGAAATTTGTATCTGAAACCTGTACCAGACAATGATAAAGTTCAGTTAATTATGCGTGCTGATACTAGCTTAGGTAATTTATTGTGTAATCTTATTTTATCTACAAGTGTTCCCATGCAACGCATGGGCAATAAAGATGTAATGTTAGTTTGTATGCCTACACCAGATAGTAAACCCCCACCCGTACCAATTTTATTTAGAGTAAAGTCTTCTGAAGAAGCTGACGAATTATTGAGAGAATTAGAGAAGCACCGAAAGTGACATGCTTATAATATAATTATTGTAAAATTATTTTAGGATAAAAATTAAATAACTGTTTTGTTATAATGTAATATTGTTAGTAATAAATTCAATGCTCATTTTATTAATAAGTTTTATTTTTTTTGGTGTATATGCGATTGCATACAAAACAAAATCTCAGTTCACTGTATTCAAACAAAAACTTTCATTCAATCTTTTAATACTTTTACTCTCTTGCTGAGAGTATAGCTCTGAAGCAAATTGTTACTGAACCTACTCATATCTCCTTCACCTCGGAGTCTTTAATTGAATTTATTGATAAATGAAAAATTTTATGTAAAAAGTTGTAAAGTGATCGATGTATATTTCTCAAACCATAAACTTACACAAGCTACCATAAATTTCAATGTCAAAAAAGAACTGCCTACTTTGTGGACATATTGAGACGAGAACGCTATGATATTTATCCATTGGAATGCAAGATCTGCAATAGCCAATAATGCAAGCATTTAACTAAAGAAAATATCAATATCGGACTTATTTGTGAAACGTGGTTTAAACCACAAAAATACGTTAATTTCAGTGGTTACAATAATTTTAGACAAGACCGAAGAGACGGCTACGGGGTGTAGCTATTTTAATTTAAACAATATTAGATATCAAAAGCATCACCTAATTAATATCAATTCAGATATCGAATGCGTTTTGATTAAGGTTGAAGTTAATAAGCAAGCAATATGTATTGTTTGTATTAATTGCAGACCACAAAAATCTATATTAAAAGAAGATTGGAAAATTTTTTTGGTCCTCTACCCAAACCTTTTGTACTTGTTGGAGACTTGAACTGTCATCATGTAGCCTGGGATTGCGACGTTAATGACTCGAAAGATATTCATTTACATTCATATTAATTTGTCAGCAAACAAAACCGATTTTTGGCATCGGACGTTGCTCTAAAATGTGTTGCTGTTCTATTTCATTACGCATTAAAAATGATGTTTCTAGTAAACACATCACGCGATCGTATTGTGACGTATTCATGACTTTTTCACTAATATACCTAAACGTTCCTGTGAATACCTTATATAGCATACAAGTTAATACGATTTTGAAAAGTAAAACAAAACATGAAAGAAATCGTCTTCAGTAGTATACGTACTTATTCCTTCTTGAGAAATATTTTAATTGATAACTGTCAGGTTTGACATTTCATATATATGTGTCAATGGTTATTATTCATAACCAAACTTTATCTATTGAAAATTATTAACCACTGCATGAGTGTAAAAAAAATTTAAATATTTGTTGATAATATTTAACCTTTGAATAACAGAATCCCATATTGAAAGGTTATAATAGGAGTCTCATATGAAGGTATAGAAGAAATTAATTTTATAGGTAATTTTTACGATTGAACATCAAATAATTCGACCCTGAGATCTGAGATATATAAAATTAAATAACAATTTGCACGATACAAAAGTAATGTCACATATAATATTGGCGCCCAACGTGGGGCTATCTTAAAAAAAGCTTTCATCATAAATAAGAATTAGCACCCAACGTGTGAGGCACCTTGAATTGTAAAGTCATTTTTATACTACCATATAAAAATAATACACAACGTGTTTGGCTAGTTGAAGAAACTCAGAAAATCAAAAGGCAACACAACGTATTGGTTTATTATTCATTATTATTTATGGTAAACCAACGCCAAAACTAACATAGATCTTATCAAAATAATATTTAGTTTGAATGAGTAATATCTTAAAAAATAAAGGTAAATTTTGATTAAAGGTATAGGTAAATACGTTTTATTAATTAACTGATTTATAAGATTTTTACATATAAAAAGTAATAGTGGTTATTTAGTTCAAAATAGGAATGGATAAACCCGAAAAAATAATAACAAGATCAAGCAAACCAAAGGTAGGTTTTAAAGGTTTCAAAGATGAGCGAGCAAGACAATCAGAAGGCACGTCGACGAAAATTTATGAAGAAGAAATAGAACAAGAAATAACAATACCGGTAAGAGAAGAAGGAGAATTACAAGAGAGGGAAGTTATTACTAAAGAAGTCGCAGCTGAACCACATTTGACTTTTCCAACGGGAAGTGACAAAATAATGGAAAGTCTGCTTAAGGCCATTGAAGAATCAAGAAAAGCAGCTGAAGAATCAAGGAAATTTATGGAGAAGAACCAAGAAGAAAATAAAAGAAACATGGAGAAGAACCAAGAAGAAAATAAAAGAAACATGGAGAAGAACCAAGAAGAAATGAAAAGAAAATTGGAAGAATCAGCAGAGAAGATTGATAAAAAAATTTCAGTTTCAGCAGAAGAAATTAAGAAAACATCTGAAACAATGAAGAAGTTAGAGGAGAGCTTTGAAAAGAACTTCAAGGAATTTAAAGAAGAAAATCAACGAATGATCCAAGAAAGGTTGGAGAATTTTAAGGAAGATGTTAGGATGGAAACCAATAAGAAGTTAAAAGAAAACCAAGAGAACAATGAGAAAAGGCTAGAAGAAATTGGTCGAGCGGTGACACAAATAGACAATTTAAGAGAAGAAAATTACCAAAGTACCATCAACAAAATAAATTTGACTGAAATGGAAGAAATAAGAAGTCATCATGAACATAATCAGAAAATAGAAGCTACAAAGAAGACAGCACAGGAAGCAATAGCAAGATCTATAGATAACAGAACTAGAATTGATCACATGGTTGTAGAAGTGAATCAAAATTGTGAAGTTATAAGAAAAGATATAAATGGAGTACAAGAAAAATTTAATGATTTAGAAAATGTTCGTCCAATACATCAAATGCAACCAAGCATAGTCCACAATTGTAGATATGGATCTGAAACACTGCCGAAATTTGAGGGGAGAAGATTTGAACAACCAATGGTTTTCCTAGCGAAATTAAATGATATCATGAAAAATGAAACCTCGGAAAATTCGAAAATGCAAATTATTAATAGTGTACTAATAGGAAATGCAGATAAATGGCATAGCGTAATAAAGGAGAATTACAACACATATGAACAATTCAAAATATTATTCAAAGAGCAATATTGGGGAGCATCTCAACAAGCAAGCATCAGAACAGAATTAACATCAGAAAGTTACAAAGCTTACCGTGGGTCACGAGAATATTATGTAATCGATAAATATAACCAAGCACAACACCTTACTCCAAAATTAACAGAAGAAGAAATAATACAACATCTTTTAAGGCATATGGAAAATGAGATAACGCCAGCAGTGGCAGTACAGAACATAAAAAAATTAAAAGATTTTCTCGAAATTATTAGAAATTATGATGCAGCGACATATCAAGAAAAAAATTAGAGAAGCGACAATTATAATGGAAAGGGAGAAGAAAAGGCGAAGTATGAACCAGTTATGAAAATCGAAAATGGTATAATGCGCAGAGAAATTCTAATAATTATCGTAATTACCAAAATTATAATTATAATCGATATAAGGGTTATAATAATAGAAATTTTAGAGATACTCAATATGGGAATTATCGATACCAAGATAATAATTACGAAAAGAATCAAAATCGGAACGAAAAAATGGACAACAATCAACAAGGCAGAGGGGAAGAAAATAAATATACAAATGCCAGGTATAGTAATCCAGAAGAACACTCAAAAAAATTTCATGCCATGGAAGTAAGGGAAATAACGCCTGATCCTTCCAAAGGCCAAAAAAAAACGTCAATCAATTAAACTCCAATATTTTAGACTTGGGTATTTCAACAATAGAGACAACAACAAATGCATTATGGGAAAATGAGGAATTATATGAAAAGGGAAATTTACCTTTTATTAATATTAAGTTTTTAGAGCAAAAATACGTAGCTTTATTTGATAGTGGATCTGAAATGTCTTTAATAAAAAAAGAAATTGTAGAAAAGAATTGGGATAATTTAAAGAATAGGATGTTAAGAATTAAAAGAATAAATTTATTATCTGCAACAGGAAAGAAAATTAATACAATTGATAAAACCGTTCTTATTAAAATTCGCATCGGCTCGAATTATTAGAAGAAGTTCCATTTTTAATTGTTCCTGGTCTTCAAATAGATTTCATTATGGGTATTGACTTCATTGAAAAATATGGTGTAAGTATAAATGGAAAAAATAAATGTATAGAATTAAAAGAAAAAAATAAAAAATGGATTGTAGCCAATGATAAGGTTGATAAAAATGTAAGTTTGTCTGACGAAGGGCGAAGATCTCTTCGAGCAGAATATGATGAGGAAGAATTGTTAGAAAAGGAAGATGATATAGTATTGTACACCATTTTACAAAGAATTATAAATGAAGAACAAATAGGAACACAGAATGAAGAAATAAAACAAAGATTAGAGAATTTTATAATGGACCGTGCAACATTGTTAAATGAAGAGCCAAGATGTGCTTCAGAATAAGAACATAAATTGGAAATAACAAAAGCAGATCGATTTCAAAATAAGAATTATCCTATTCCTTTTTCTTTTAGAACAAAAGTCAAGGAAGAAATTTCAAACATGTTAAAAGATGGTATAATCGAACCCTCAAAGACTAATTTCATTAACCCTATTGTTGTAGTACCTAAGCAAGATAAATCTCAACTACGACTTTGTTTGGATGCGAGAAAACTTAATGCCATCACTAAACCACAATATGAACAACCACAATCTTTTGACAATTTACTAAATTGGATTTAAAAAACTCATTTTGGCTTATTCCACTCCACATCGATAGTAGAAAATATACGGGATTCAGTATAGAAGGAGAAATTTTCCACTTCAAAATGGTTCCGTTTGGTCTGTCTACTTCTTTGGCAGCACTTGTAAGAGCTATGCAGAAGATTTTAAACGAATTTGAAGAATTTTGTGCACATTATGTGGATGACATAATAATTTTCTCAAGAAATGAAGAACACATAATACATTTAGAAAAAGTTCTAACCAGATTGGATGAAAATGGATTAAAGCTAAATGGTAAGAAATGTGAATTTTTTAAATCAAATGTAAAATATTTAGGTTATGTCATTTCGAACCAAGGTGTATCTATTAGTGAAGAAAGAATTGAAGAACTAAAGAATCTACCTCGACCCAAGAATTTAAAAACATTGAGAGGTTTACTTGGAATGTTAAATTACTATAAAAGATTTATTCCAAATTATTCGGAGCCTTGTGTACCATTAATTGAACTCCTAAAGAAAAATATGAAATGGAAATGGACGGCAGAAAGAGAAAAGGCATTCCAAGACCTAAAGAAAGTTTTTTATGAAGAATTGCTGTTAAAATATCCTAATTTCAATGAAAAGTTTATTCTGAGAACTGACGCATCTGATTTCGCAGTTGCTGCTGAGTTAGTACAAATCCAAGATGGGGTTGATGTATCAATATGTTTCATATCAAGAGTTTTAAAAGATTGCGAAATTCGGTATACAATAGCAGAAAAAGAAATGTTAAGTATTATCTTCGCGATAAAAAAATTGAAATTTTATTTACTAGGGAATCAATTCTTAATAGAGACGGATAATTCAGCTATTTCATTCTTGAAAAAAAAGAATTTTCTTAACAATCGTTTATATAGGTGGGTTCTTTTTCTACAAGGATATAATTTGAGATAAAACATAAAGCAGGAAAACTGAATGTAACTGCAGATTACCTTTCAAGAAAAGACAATCAAAGCTGTGATAAACCTAACCAAATTTTAATAGCTTTAAATGAATTTGTTAAATCGGGAGAATGGATGAAGGAAACATTTTTAGATATCCAAAACGATCATAACATTATAAACATCAGAAGAAAATTAGAAGATGAAGATGTAGAGGAATTAAAAGGTTATAGTATAAAAGAGAATTTATTAATTAAGAAGATTGGTAAAAATGAAGTGATAGTAGTTACAAATAATTTAGCTGAGAAAATCATAAAAACTATTCATGAGAATTATGCTCATATTGGGATAAGAAAAACGTTTTTAGTTTTCAGGGAAACCTTCTATGTTAAAAATGATATTAAGTTAATAAAAAAGTTCATAAATAATTGTGAGGTATGTTTGTTTAGTAAAGAAAAAAATTATAAGAATGTTCATAGTACTTTAAGCATCAGGGTAAATAATCCTTTACAATTAGTAGCAGTTGATTATATAAATAATTTAATAACGGGACAATTTGGTTTTAAACACATATTGGTAGTAATTGATTATTTTTCAAAGTATGTAAAATTATACCCGACAAGATCATGTAATACCAATCATGTTCTGAGATCATTAAGAAAATTTGAGAATGTGAGGTAGGAAAATTGCAGACAGTACTTGCAGATAATCCTACTTATTTTAATAACAATCGTTTGGTGGATAGTTTAAAACAAAAAGATATTAAAGTTGTTTTTTGTAGCATCAGACACCCGCAGGGTAACCCTACTGAAAGGTATATAAAAGAGATCATTAAATATCTTCGAATATTAACACACCAACACCATAATAGTTGGGTATCTTATTTGCAACAAGTGGAAGATTTTATTAATCAGGTTCCTAATACAGTAACGGAAATCAGTCCAATAACATTAATAAAAAAAGTTTTTCCAGAACGACCTTGGAGATTTTCACAAGAGGTTGTTCGTATAAATGAATTATTAGAGGATGCCAAAAATAGGATATATAAAATGCAAATCAAATATCAAAATAGACAAAATAAAAAGATTAAAAAAAGAACTATATTCAAAATAGGGGATCTAGTAATTGTTAAAAGGTTACGGGTTGCGAATAGGCCTCAAAACATATGTTCTAAACTATTAATACCTTTTGAAGGTCCGTATAGAATAACAAAAATATTTAGTCAAGGAAATACCTTCCAATTGAATTATTTAAATGATGAAAGTAGGGGAAAATTTCATATATCGTTGATATACCCTTATCTAAACCAAAATACATGAAATTAAAAGAGGAAAGAAGAATAAATTGTGTTAAAACAAAATAGTGTACATAATTGTAAATAAAAGGGAAAACAATGTTTAGTTTTGTTCATGTAGAATTAGAATAGAGAAATGGGGTTATGTAATTTAATGTTTATGACATAACTTTTTAAACCTTAACCTAAAATTTTGCAAAAGTCAAATAAATCTTGACATTTGTCAAAAAAATTAAAATGTTGTCAAATTGACGTAAAAAAATATAAAATAATACATTATGCCAACCTTGTTGGTGAGAAAAAAAAATAGTTACAAAATATTAAAGGACTAGGCACCACTTAAATGGAAATCTAAGGACCAGTCAATTTTGTTGATTTTTATACCATTGGATAGATAATGAAAAAACGAAAAATTCATATCATTGGCCCAACCGCCCAACACGGAGAAATTCATAGGAAAGTCGCAATTCGGGATTTTAGAGCAACATAATTCCCATTTAAAATGCATTGCTGTCAATCAATTCGTCTCAACAATAGAATCTGATACTAACCCTGTCAGTGGCTCTAAAACTTTTTAAAATTTTGAATGTAACAATATAAGGTTTTAGTAAGTTTCGTTTTCTCAAGTTGCACATACTTAAATATTTCAAAATTTGATTGACAATTTATTCTAACCTTTTTTGAATAAATATTCAAAAATAAATAGCCTTTCTTGAAGTAAATTCTCATGAAAGAAATCGAATAAAGCCTAAATAGAAATCAGGTAGGTATTTACTTATACAAACATGCAGTTTTTGTAATTGTCTATTGTAAAAAGTAGATTTTAAACTACAATTTGTGTATTTTCTTTTTCTTTTTAGTTTTTGTATTAAGCAGAATGTAACTGAATTTAAATCAATTGAAGATATAAAAATATTGCATACGGAAAGGTATTTGCGTATAATAATATTACAACTATTTTAGAAACCAATGATTTAAATAAATCATTTTTCTGCTAATGGCATTATTGTCAAAATTATTGAATTGTATGCTAGCAGTGCTGTTGAAAATCGACAATATCCATTTTTAACTCATTCTATTTAATACAAGTTTTGTAAGATGCAGTATTACGTTTGTGAACGAGAAGGACGTCCAAAAGAATTTCAACGTTTCAGTAATTTAGATATTTATCTAGAATATCAACAACTTGCAACCAAACATCGGTTAAACAATGGATTACAACCCAGAGATATGGACAGAAATGATGACGTTTTATTATTCATGCAAATTGCCACACACTTAAGTATAGTGCAAACCATTGATGTGGATGTAGGTGATGAAGACAATCTCAAATTCAACTGCATAGTTCAAAGACGAAATAAATATTTTATATACAATAGGCAAAAATTACTCGGGAAGCGCTCTTTGAAGTAAGATTGGAAGTTTACTCTTACAAGGAGGACCTTCTTTATTTCCAGAAATGGGTTCTGCATGAAAAGACATGTTCCCCAAAATATCGTCGATCAATTCAGCACATCTTATTGTTTTCACAAGGGCTACCACATGCTGAAACCTGTATTAGTCGTCGCACCTGATGGATATATTTTAGACGTTCACAGACTGTATTTTTTTGATTATAAAAATAACGATGCAGCTTTATTAAGAACACCACATGAGAATAGAAGACGATGTGAAGATACAGAACGGCTATGTAACTAGTTGGTTACATAATGATGATATAATAATCGTTAATACAAAAGCTACAATAAAATAAATAGCATACACAAATACTTAGTTTAAAATCAACTTGTGCAAAGCTGTAAATCTTTTACCCTCATTTTTAATTTTAGAAGGATTTTGCTTCTAAATCTGTGGTATGTAGCCACGTTCAATGTTGGCTACCATTTTAATGTATCCCACTTTCATCTAAATGTGTAAAAAATTATTGTTTCAATACTTAATAAATACTGTACCTAAATAGTTTTTAAAATTTTATTTTTTTGTTTTAATATGTAGTTGTTCTAAAAAGAACAACTGTTAATACAATCTACTTACATTTGGGTATTTTATAGAACAATACAACGTAGTTCTTCCCATTTGATAATCTAAATCTTGTTTAGCATAAGGAAATAAATCATTTGAATAAGTAAAGTGTGGTTTCTTTTTATGAAAATTGCAGTTTTTCCTTGATAACTCTTCATTTAAGAAGCGTACATATCCCATAGAATAAAAGCATGTACAGCTATATTACATGAAATCAGTACTTACTGAAATTATGCTTGCAGGTTTAGTAAAATTAGAAGTTTCTTTTTATTTTTTGATGTAATATTTAAAATTGCCTCTTGTTCCTGCCCCAATAAAATTATTATTCGATATTTTTCATGTGTATTTATTTCAAGAAACCCTATTTATTTTCGAATATTTATTCCAAGAAGGTTAGAATAAATTGTCAAACCAATGTCAATCAAATTTTGAAATCTTTAAGTATGTGCAACTTGAGAAAACAAAACTTACTAAAACCTTATATTGTTACATTCAAAATTTTAAGAAGTTTTAGAGCCACTGACAGGGTTAGTATCAGATTCTATATTGTTGAGACGAATTGATTGACAGCAATGCATTTTAAATGGGAATTATATTATTCTAAAATCCCGAATTGCGGCTTTGCTAGGAATTTCTCCGTGTTGGGCCACTGATATGAATTTTTCGTTTTTTCATTATCTTTCCAATGGTATAAAAATCAACAAAATCGACTGGTCCTTAGATTTCCATTTAAGTGGTGCCTAGTCCTTTGGAAATAGATAGTAAAGTGTATATAGTAATGTGTTAATTTGTTTATGTAAAGTTTGATTGTGTTTATGTTATGAGAGTTGTTTGTGAAAAAAAAATTTAGATACATATATGAGAATGATGCTTTGGATTCATTAAAAAAAATTATATAGATAAATAAATAAATAGCAAACATATTAATGCATAATGAATAATTATGAATCTTAAGTTATTTTTTTTACTGAACCAAAGGAGGGGAATATGTGATGTTCACGTTTATGTGCGTTAGAAAATTTAATATGAACATATACATAAGAATAGATAATTTTTGAAAATCATTATTGCACAGATGTGGTTATTAAGGATCAATAAATAAATAAAAACAGATAAACTTACATACAAAGTCATAATGATATCCCAAGAATACAAAAATTTAGTATATATTTGTAAAACAATGAAAGAGAATGTAATAGCATATATTTATTATGGTATTTTGATACAATATTAAAATTAACAAGGATAATAAAAGGAAAGGATATCCTAGCCATAAGTCAACCTGAAAATTAAAAATCATGTAATAGTTTAAAGGTATATTGATTTTCTATTGCACATTTAAAATTCTCCCTGTACTTCAATAATAAAGTCTCATTCACTTCTATGGTTATAGACATTGTTTATAAGAAAACTGAAAGAATTACCAAAGATAGGGAGTATTTTAATAAAAGAGAAAAACAGATAAAATAGTTGAAAAAAGAGGTATCTCGGGGAGATAATAAAAATAATAAAATGGGTTTTTTTGAGTTAGGTATGAAAAATAAATAAAATTTTCTAAAAGAAGAAATTTGATTATATAATAGAAAAATAAAATAAATGTGTATCTAGTAAATGTAAACTGATAAAGTCCAAGAAGAAAATTTGTTAAATTAAAACATATAAAAGGAAAGTCCGGTGTTTTATTGAATAAAGGAAGAGTAAGAGCATTAAATACTGAAAACAAAATTAAAGGGTATTATGAGACAGGAGGTGTGATGGATAGAAAAAAATAAAATTAAAACAAAACTGTCTTTGAGCTGGGTTTGTTAATCATCAAAGTGTGGAAGACTTGAAGTCGTCATCATATTCCTGAAAAAGAAAATAATTATTAAAGTAACTTAATCATAAGAAAGAGATTAGAAGATACTTACTGAGGTGTTGGGGAGCTGGCAGTCATCATTCAGGTCCTAGATAAGAAGAAAACCATGAAAGCAGTTTATAAGGCAGTCCGGTGGTGTGAGGTCTGCTGAATCTACGGCGGTGATCACGGTTCTTGGCGGAAAGTGTAGATTGTGGAAATTATAGGTTGTGAAAGTGGAGGTGATTGTTGGAAGAGGAGAAAACATACATATGTCAAAATTTTAAGAAACTATTAGATGGCCATACAAGGAAGACTTACCTAAAGAAAATTTTACATGTAAGTTGACAAGGGTAAGATTTCTTTCCAATTTTGATTCCTAAAATAAAGGTTTATAACAATAAAGAACTAATAAACAATATATGCTATACGTACTTAGTCCTTCTTGAGAAATATTTTAATTGATAACTGTCAGGTTTGACATTTCAGATATATGTGTCAATGGTTATTATTCATAACCAAACTTTATCTATTGAAAATTATTATAACCACTGCATGAGTGTAAAAAAAATTTAAATATTTGTTGATAATATTTAACCTTTCAATAACAGAATCCCATATTGAAAGGTTATAATAGGAGTCTCATATGAAGGTATAGAAGAAAATAATTTTATAGGTAATTTTTACGATTGAACATCAAATAATTCGACCCTGAGATCTATAAAATTAAATAACAATTTGCACGATACAAAAGTAACGTCACAATATATATATATTTTTTTTTATCAATGCTTATTTTCTAAGGACACCTAAGTGATAAACACTTGTATGTGTCAGTATTGGCCAGATCAAAATTATATTCACAATATACATTGTAACAATATACACAATACATTGGTAAAGGTTCATAAATATTATAAAATGATATCTGATTATACTTAAAAAATTAAAAAAAAAACATACAATACCCTTACAAAAAAATTTATATTTACCTGATGGACAAAATCCCTAGCTCAGAGATGCTAATTAAAAAGGTTATAAAAGATTTGCAAGTCTTATTAAATTTGTTCATGTAAATAATTTCTTTAATATTGATAGGCAGTAGATTATATGCTTTGACTCCAATAAAATTAATAAATTTGAGATTAATATTTTTATGGCAACTTGGGATCTTCAAGTGTATATTTTCATTGTTTCTGGTTTCATAACAGTGATCAATGTAATCTTTGTTCTTACAATGTATGTTAGTGCAGGCAATTGTTAGATATATCATCCGTATACTCAGTATATCTATGTTATAGATTAGGTGTGATCTGTACATTTTGTTTTTCTTTAGAATGAATTTTAATATTGATTTTTGGACAACTTCAAGCTTCCTGAGAGTAGAGTTGTAAAGACCACCCCAAGTTAATATTCCATATCGGATTATAGATTCAATGAGTGCTTTGTCCATAGTTATAAGTAGTTTTTTTCCAGAAATTGGCTAAGAAGATAAAACCTATGTATCATTTTGCGAATTTTACTAGTCAAATAATCTACATAATTATTCCATTTAAGAAACTGATCTATTATTATGCCTAGATATTTTGTATGTGAAACTTCACATATTTTATGATTATTAATTTTAATAAATTAAAATTCTGGCCTATTTGCCATAGTGAGGGAAAAGGCTATATAGTTTGTCTTGGATAGGTTTAGGGTTAGTCTGTGTCTTTCCAGCCAGTTCTGTATCAATTTAAATCCGACTACAACTTTTCTTTCTGTTTCTTTCCAATTACTACTGCTGAAAATGATGGCTGTATCGTCTGCATAAGATATTGCAATCCCGCCAAATTCTAGGGTTAAAAGAGAATTGATGTAAAGGAGAAATAATATTGGGCCAAGAACTGTGCGCTGTGGGACACCTCTTTTAATTT
Organism: Agrypnus murinus; assembly: GCA_929113105.1. Taxonomy (NCBI): domain Eukaryota; kingdom Metazoa; phylum Arthropoda; class Insecta; order Coleoptera; family Elateridae; genus Agrypnus; species Agrypnus murinus. Next base: position 67,018,376 of record OV816029.1, on the reverse strand, counting down.
TTAGTTTTTTACTAACAACTCCATTTAACCTGACTGATTGGTATCGTTCAGAGATATAGTTTTTCATAAGGTTCCACACAGCTCCCCTCAAGCCACAGTGCGAAAGCACATTTAGAAGCTTGTCATGAGGAACTGTGTCGAATGCTTTTGCTAGGTCGATAAAGATTGCAATACTTTTTTTACAGATATTGAGGTTATTTGTAATTTCTGAAGTTAGTTTATATATGGCAACACAAGTACTTAATTTTTCCTGGAAACCAAATTGATTCTTTGATAATATATTATTTAGTTTTAGAAAATTCATAATTTTTGTCTTTAAACTCTTTTCAAAGATTTTGGCAAAGTTGCTTATAAGACTTATGGGTCGATAATTATTAATGTTTGTTTTTGTACCTGATTTGTGTATTGGAGTTACTATTGAATATTTGAAATGAGATGGTACTATTCCGGTTTTAAAAGATGTATTGATTATATGTTTGAGTGGTATAATTATTTCACGGTATGTATATTCTTTATAATTTGTGCTGATATCTTATCATGTCCAAGAGCACTATTGTCTTTTAGAGAGTTGATATGAGTAATAATCTCATTTTACGTTATGGGAGTTAAATACATAGTCTTATAATACATGCACATATAAATACATTTTATTATAAAATAAGCTTATTTATATTAAATTCAATATTTCTAATCTAGAAAGTATTGATATAATAAATTTATTAACATAGTAATATAAAAATAATTGATATACATTATTTAGTGTAAGTTTACGTTCACGTCATTACTAAATTATGACGTCAGACTATGCGCTGTTGCCATATGGAATTGGATATTCCTTGTTTGATCCAACACCTTTGTTGCATATTTTCAGTGTACGTTTTTAAAAGAATTATTCTGTTATGAACAATATGATTTTGTTCATCCCCATCATCGCTTGCCTTGGAGGGTCATTCTTATAGTATACGAATCCAATTTGTCATAAGGCAATGGATAAATAACTTCTACTTCCTTCATACATGAACTTGGATTTCAATTTTTTTGACAAAATATTAAGTGATACATGTTCTCCTGTATCCAAATGTGTTATATCAATTGAAGAGCACAGCCACACACATAACGTCAGGTACTTACTGTTCTTGCCTGTACTCTGCCTCTACAGAGGATCAATTTCTGTAGTTTGTTTTCGATTTCGTTTCCTCTTTGGACTGGAAACTTCTTCCACAGATGAAATGTCGGAAACAGTCTTAAGATATATTCTCGGTGCTTAAGAAACTCTCTAGAATTCTATTCAGTTAATGCAATTGTAAATACAAAATAGGCAACAAACTATTGTAAACCGAACTTACAAAACACAAGAAATAAATTTGACAATACAGCGTGTCACTTACACAGGTGTACCAACCTGTTTTTCTGTTGAAATAAATGTGTATTCTTTTTCATTAAATTAACAAATTACGTTTTGGGTTAAAAACCTATTTGTATTTATTCTATAAATAAATGTATTACTAAATATATGAAAATTAAATTTTATTATTTTCGATAAAGCAAATAATCGTACTTCATAAAATTCAATTTTGGAAGTTATTATTTGCACAAGTGGTTGTACTCTTACGTCACTACTTTTATATCTATGACGTGAACGTAAACTTAGACTAAACAGTGTATAGTATATTTAGATTTTATTTAGTAATTATTTGGTTTCGTTTAGGTGAGACTCAGCCTCACCCGGCGGGCCGCGACTGGTTTCGACGTGGCCGATCTACAATAGACAGCGTTGGCTGCCTAGTAACGGACATATTAATTACCTTCTCAAAAAATAAATCCGTTACGGCACTATTTATAGATATTAAGAGCGCTGACGATGGTATTGAGCTTCACCTCCTAAAAACCAAATTAATGAAAATTGGTTTACCTGAAATCTTTGTTAGAAATTTTATAAACCTCTACAGAGATAGGTGCATTATTGTTAAAGCCAACTGGAATTTGTCGACGTTGCATCTTTAAACCATATCATATGATACTATATTCATACATGGAAAGATGTACTGCAGTGGCGTGCGGTCCATGGAAGTAAGGGAAGCAATGCTTCCCTTGAGAATTTATTAAAAATAAAAACCAATGCTAAAAAAAATATTTTTATAAAATTATGGTAATCGTTTATTTAAATTTGTAATATTTAATCAACTTAAAGCTCAATATCAATTCCGTACAGCAAAAAGTATAATTATTAAGAGTACTATTTTAAATTAGGCTCATTAAACTTGCATGGAAAGGTAATACTGATTCAAATGTGTTACATACACTGCATATAAGCACTGCCTATAACTGCTCTTCTCTTAGCCTTGGCGTGGGGTGATATAGTAGACGATGCTGTTTGGCTAGTGAGCATTGTTTAGCCATCATTCTTAGTGTGCTTCATGCCCAAATGTTTATTTATTATAATTTGGTTATTTGTTTGATTTAGTGTTTTTTAAATTTAATGTTACTTAAGTAGTGTAAATCTGCAAATGAGACTGTATTTTGTCGCATTTTATTATTTCAATTTATAAGTTGGATTTTTTTAAAGACAAATAATTCTATTTAGTTTGCCTGTAGCAAATTTAAAATTGCATTATCGTCACGACTGCAAATTCAGCTGCTTTGGTTAAAGGTTCGAGTACTTTCGATATATCCGAATCGGGACGATTTTTTGTTCAGTTTGTAAATTATTAATAAAGAATTTTTCGCTACAGTTTTGGACAGAAATTAAAAATTATTAAGAAAGGCAGATCAAAACCAGAACTTTCAAATTTAACAACAAAGATTAAAACCTGTACCGGTATTTTGCTAAGAAAGACCTGAAAATTGATACATAGTAGTAATTTTTTTAAAATAAAGAATGATAGTCAACAAATTCCATAAGTATAAAGTGTAAAAGTGCTTCTTTAAAAAACTTTTAAGCTTAATAATTATAACACTGTTTTTTATTGTACCTAGCAGGGGCGGATCCAGAGAAGTATTTTGAGGGGGAAATCTTTGGAAAAATAATTGTTTTAATAAATAAATTTGTTTAGTAATTAAACAAACATTATTTATTTCTATTCTATGTAAACTTATTTCTAAATTGGGGGGGGGGGATTATTCCCTCCCCGTTAATCCGCGCCTGTACCTAGGTGTATTATAATTAAAATCGTGGTTGCTTCCCTAGTCTAAATTCTCACCGCACGCCACTGATGTACTGCCCGAATGGATGTGGTTTCCGAAGCCAAAATAGTATACTAAGTATCAAGAACAGTAAGGGCAGTTTACCGATCGATGACAATATTGGAGGAGATTGGTAAACTCCTTGCTGTTTGAGATGCTTATACCATTGACTAAACATTTATAGACAGTCAACCAGATTAGTTGTGGACTAATATCAATAGGACCAATACAAGTCGCTGTGTAAAATTACGCATTTAACAGTGGCGTATCAAAATAAAAGGACATAAAATACACAATCAACTCAACATTTTCATAAAATTTGTTTTTCATAAAATTTGATATTAGTTACGTTAAATTATATTTTCAATAATTAATACCATTTTAATGGCATTTGTTGTTCATGAATTTTGAACTATAATTGGAATACAAAGTACTAAATGCTTATAATCTAATTTATTTCATAGCCAATGCTTTGCAATATTCTATATAGCAAGTTATTCATTTAAAGTTAATAAATACAAACTAATGCGTATCGATTTCACACATATTTTTTTATTAAAACCACTTAAATATACTAATTAGAAAAATATTTAACAGGATCTAATAACCCATTAGGGACTAATAGAAACATCGACAAGATAGGCTCAATTTAGGACTCCTTGTTTTCATTCGTGATATAGCTCTCCTCGATTCGGGAAAAATTAAATAAAAAAATTTTAGTTAATCAACCGTGATACACAAGTTACAAAAAATAAATTATTCTTTACAAAATATAACATATATTTCAAAATTCAATCACTAAATAATAAGGTTAGTATAATAGTTAAAACTAATAAAAAATCATTTCTACACTAAATACTACTATTATATTATACACTACTTAATTTATAAATTTTTCATTATAGATAGTTTGCGAGAAGCTTTATGTTTTGGCTGCTCTTGTTTAATCGATGAACTATATTTACATTTTTTGTGAAGTGTTGTTCGTATTAAAAGATTAATTAAAAATTTCAGATGATCTTTACAACCCCCTTTTTCGATAAATTTTGGAAACTTTTTGTCTATATATTTTTCAATATAATTTTGGAACATACATACTAAATTCTTTTTACTATATTTTATCCAATATTTATCTATTACTTTCATAGAAAATTTGGTAATCTTTATGAGGGTATTAGAGGGTATTTTCAGATGTAGTTTATCTTCTATGTCATAATTTTTATATAATAATAAGAACTGTTTCTTATTTTTTAAGTCTTTATCGCCCATGAGATTTTTCTGACAAAATTGGCATTGGTGTTTCTCTAAAAGTCTCTTTACCATATATCCTCCAAAATAGGTTACAGAACAATCTTCCAAACTCATTTTCTCCGTATCGGGTTTAGGTGCTGTCTCCTCCGATGCTGATATTGATAGCGATTCACTATCACTTGTTTCCACAAGTTGTACAACAAGCCTTTGCTCTTGTTTTTGGAAGATCTTGGAGTCTTCGTCTGGTTCGCAATTTGATTCTGCAGGCGGTTTTATCAAGCCGGTTACAGAATTAGTTTTGAACAACGAATTAAATGTTCTCGTTGTGGGATTTTTGTTGTATCCACCACGTTGCCTATATGTAGAAAAAAGATTCTCCAGAGGATCCTGATTTAGTCTACCTGTAAGAATATACGGAAGTTCTTCGGTTTTATTTTTATCAAATAACAATTTAATACCCTTTTCTAGTTTGAACCATCCCATCCCCAGAAAGCTAGGTGGAACTGAGTATTTTATTTGACTATTCCTAACTGTCTTTTTTTTTAATACAGACATGATAATAATGCCTTGGTTTAGTATATCTAATACTTCTTTATTTCTGTCACATAATGGGCGATTAGAAGCTTTCTGACTAAAAGGAAATCTACTGTTCAAGGCATCAAACAGCATATCTATAAATTCAACAAACTTAGCTGTACCAGCTGCTCCTGCCGACATTTGTTTTGTTTTTATAGCAGTTTTCATTGCTGCTGCAACACTATGACTAAAGATTTGAGCAGCAACACGAACACTCATTTTTTGGAAACTATTTGGGTTGATGTGACGATCAGTTATTTTGATTAATGCTCTAGCAGTTTTGCTCTGCTTATCTAATAAATATAATTGTTTTATGAAGGTTCAAGAAATCAATTCATCATTCATAACAAAATCAGCAGTAAGTAGATTGTTACGAATGCTCTTCAGCAAGTGGGGGACATCAAAAAGAGCATAATACTTCAAGTCCTTATAAATGAAATATGGCATTTCTGAAGTAATACCAAGAGACCTATAACATTTCTGATTAGTAAATGACTGGTCACAAACAGTTGCTAATGGTTTTAAACCAGCTTCTGTCAGATAATCTAAATTCTTCTTAATAATACTTTCTAGAACATCAGCTTTTACACCATTTTCTGAAAAATAATACGCAATTGGTAGTTTCCAGTCTGCATAAATTCCTCTCACCATAAGTACTAAAACATGTTTAGCAGGAACTGCTCTGAAACCAAATTCCCCCAAGTCCTCAAATCCTAAAATTTTTCCAGATCCTTTACACAATTCTACATTTTTTTAAATATCCATTTCATCAAATAATAAAATGCACTTCTTTTCTTTTTCTTCCATGGTAGTCACTTTTTGCTTTATTCGTTCGAATAATTTTCTATTATAACCTGGCTTAGTTTTAAAATTGTTCACATAAGATTTCAGGGTACTTACTGCTGGTAAAATAAATCTCTGTTTTCTTAAAAATTTGTACATACTATGTGATTTGTAGAACATACTTAACGCTGCATGTTTTTCCTCTAATGTCCAGGGAGTTCTTTCTGCATGTTTCAATTGAATCTCCACAATCAGTTTTGGTAGAAATGGTAAGTCTTCTATGTTTCTAACGTTTTTTGATTCATCTTTCTGTTGCTGTAAATTCTGTGTTTCTTTTGTTGGTGTGGGCACCTCTAGAGTTTTTAAATAAATGCTTCTACTGTTTTTGACTTTTCAATTACTTTCTTTTCTCCGTCCTGGTCTTTTTGAGGTGTTAGAATGACCACTTCTTCCTTTCGCTTTTTGGGTGTTCCAGCATCAGTGAATAATTTTCTTTTAACGCCTTTTTCTGGTTGAAGTAATTCACCACTTGTAGATGCTTGATTGTTATCGGAATATGTTCTTAAATTTGAAAGATTCAAGTTTTCTAAAATTCTAGAATCTTTGGGCAATGAACCTCTTGGTAACTTGCCAGAAAGCAGCAGTTCGGCTGAAAAATGAACATCACAAATAAATCTTCGCTTCAATTGATGGTCGTCAAGAAATGCTAAAGATGTATTTCCACTAAGTTCTATCCATTTCTTGCACCTTTCTTCCTCTTTTACCGGAAAGAAGGAAAAGTGACTACTTTTTACACTGTTTTTCGTGTAAAAAGTTAAGGTTAATTTAACTAGTGTTATAAAAATTTTATTGCACACTAATGTCAACAAGAGATGTATGACAAATGATTTATGAATATTTTACAAACTGGCTGCTAAACAACTTAGCGTACAAAATCAAGTAAAGCGTTATGATTGTAGATAAAACGTTGTAAGATACACGTGTAAAAAGTCTCTTCATTGTACTCACGGTTTTTTAAACACTCGCTCGTACCTCGCTCATGTTTTAAACCGTTCGCGCAACTCTTTACACTTGTATCTTAAATATCTACATAAATCTATAAAAAACGTGAGTGCAATAAAAATGACTTTTTACACGTGTATCACAACGTTTTATCTAGGATCATAACGCTTTACTGGAATATTCATTTTATTTATTTTTCTTTTAAATTTTGTTACTTATGTCATGTATATCAGCGTGCTTTGATTTTGTACGTGCTAAGTTGTTTAGAACCAGTTTGTAAAATATTTCAATACATTAATACAATATTCAATACAAATTTTATAACACTAGCTCAATAAACGTTAACTTTTTACACAAAAATCAGTGTAAAAAGTAGTCACGTTTTGTATGATCGTAGATAAATTATATTATATGCAATCCGTGCCAAGTTGTTTTATGAAACTTATGTTCGACTTCGTCCCGTTCGATAAACTTCAGAGTCGTTCCATAAAACTACACTTTAAAATATTAGTCACTAATTGCATAACTATTTTGCAAATTAAAAAAAATCCAGTTATTCATGCTTTTCCTTTTTGTAATTTATTTTATGCTTTTTTAAAAACCCAAAAGAATAGTCGGAGAAGAATATTGCATGCAGTGATGCACGTATGTTACAACGTGTGAAGTGCCTTTTTTTCACTTTTAGGATGTTTTCTCATCATATTATATTTAAAAAAATACCACAAATAGGAGTAATATTTAATCGACAAAAAAACTCACCTAATAAATTTATAATAAAAAAGTTGATCTTTCAAAACTTTCAAGTAAACTATAAATGAACGATTGTAGACGCCTTGAAATCACAAAACTGAGTATATATTTGCTGCAAATGTTTTATAACGGTACTTTCTTTAGGAATTGTTGGCAACGGGTATGCATCAAGGGGTGGAAGTTATTTTTAAATGGGTTTAAGATATTTTCTTGAATTTTGCAGGTAAAGATCGTTTACAAAGAAAGCTTTACATTTTAAAGTGTACAAATACCCGTTTAGGTACTATTAAAGTGAAAAGTATAGAATAAATAATATCTTTTAAAAATCTGTATATTTATATTAAAACGAACTAAATAACTTACAAAAATATAATGCAACTTTACGCCTTGATGTTGATTACTCCACTGATTTGATTACACCCTCTAAATTTCTACTTATTCATAAATAAATACCTACATTCTATTTGATTATATTTTAAAAGTAAATAGTAGTGTAGTTAATATGCTCTCTTATTTTTAAGTATTTTGCATTAATATGCACGTGTTATATATAGCTAGGTTGCTTTCGTTACATTCGACGGTAAACATGAATTAATATAACACAGTAGTTTTTAAATTGCAAGGCAGCATAACGGCTGCACGCCTGTGCTTATCATAAAAAATCATGAATGTGAATGCTTACGCCATCTCTAATTGCATTTATAACCAGCAGGTTGACTGTCTATAATGTTTAGTCAATGCTTATACTATTTTTGTACGATCATTATGAATACAAAGGTATTAACTAAGTAAATATTCCGAAGATGGTAAAAAAGTAGATTTAAGATAATCTATTTTTGCTCTGTATATCCACCAAACATTAAGTAGGTTTTGGATACGTTTGTAATTACTATTATTTTTGAATGTCATGATATTTGTCATACTCGTGCTCATTAACATAAATAAATAGATAGCATCCGTTGTTATTATTATTTATTAGGTATTTTTTCACAGCAAATTTAAATAAAAAACATACATTTTTTTAAAGAGTAATTATTTAGAAAATAACGATTTTTCACGAAAGATACATCTAAAGATCATGCATTTATTTTATAAATTACATGTAATTTACTTACCGTTCAGTTCTGTCAAAAACAGAATGGTAAGTAATTACTTACCGACGCGTTTTTGCTTAGCAACCTACTAAATATAACCTACTGTTCTAAAACCAAGTATGGTAAACAATCCAAAATAGCATGGTCGTACAAAAAAAAGAATAAATAAAACCAGTGAAAATCTCATTGGCTCTCGTTCTACATCACTAGGGTCTTCCTCAAGGATGCATCCTTATCCCCCTTCTGTACATTTTATATGTTTCGGACCTTGAAAATACCTTTAAAGAAAATATCAAAGTCCTGCAACATGCAGATGATATTTGTTTATACACAGAAGCTAAGGAGATTTCCACTACACAAGAAAATTTAAGTCAGGGTTAGAAAGTTTTAATTGATAGTCCATTATCAATAATCTAACCATATCTGTTTGGAGTTTGGCTCGATAGAAAACTCAACTGGAAGTATCAAATCTCTTATCTTACAAAACAGAGTAGAAAAAATTAACCTGCTTAGATCAATATCTTCTAGTAAATGGGGAGCATCTCCTGATATATCTCGGTTGGTCTACTTTTCATACATACAGGGTTTCCCACAATGCTGTTTACACAAAATATCTCCCTTATTTGAAAAGATAAAGAAATCAACCAAAAACCATTGTGAATGACTCAAAATGGACCTTCAGAAAATATCCTTAAACGCGGGTTGCAAAGCAACGTTTAAGAGATCATGCCAACTTGATTAATTTTTCAAATTGCACCCTCTGTTTTTTTATGGAAATGTGTTCTTCACTTCATTCTGCATACGGTAGTATGCCTTACTTAATTATCTAATGTGCATTTAGGGGTTGAAAAACATATTTTTTATAAATTGTATCCTTCATATTCACTAAATTATTTATTCAAAAAATATGATTAGAGCCGTGTCTACAAGGGAAGTACTGAGGCACTTTAAAGCCCGTGTAGAGTCCACAGGCGGGCATTTTGAGCATTTGCTTTAAGTTTAAGATAAATTCAATTTATAAAAATATTTTTTTCAACCCCTAAATGCACATTAGATAATTAAGTAAGGCATACTACCGCATGCAGAATGAAGTTAAGAATACATTTCCATGAAAAAACAGAAGGTGCAATTTGAAAAGTTGATCAAATTGGCATGATCTCTTAAACGTTGCTATGCAACCAGTGTTTAAAGATGTTTTCTGAAGGTCCATTTTGAGTCATTCACAATAGTTTTTGGCAGATTTCTTTATTTTTTCAAATAAGGGAGATATTGCGTGTAAACAGCATTGTGGGACAGCCTGTATAGCCGATTACTAATTATGACTCAGTATTTAATGGGTCAGCATGTAATAGCTATCTTAACAAATTAAAAAATCATTCATAATAGATGTTTATGACTTTGTCTGGATATAAGACGACAAATGATAACTAGCAGATACGTTGTAGGCTTATTTGAGAAAAAGTCTCCTTTGTATGATAAGCTCCACCAATTGTCCTTACTGGTACAAACTAAACCTTACTGGAAGGTTAAATCAGATCCACTTCTTGTCTCATCATATTTGAACACTCTAGGGTATAGACACATGATTCTACAAAACAAAATTCAACTAGGCTTTCCTCCTCGTAGGATATGTATGCTCAAGAAATTGCAACATGTAAGTTACCAGATTATTCTAATTTACCTGAGATTTAAGATATGTGAGAAATCACAACTACAATCAAATAATTATTATTACAGATAGTCTAAGAGCTGTGACCAAACTTAAATCATTAGACTTATAACTAAACAATAACGTTATTGTAAGAGTCATTGCAGAAATATACTCTCAAATCAAAAACAACGACCAAAAAGTAGTAATTGTAATTGTGGATACACCCATAACTACTAAAAAAATGTTTAACATAATATTTGGTAAAACTTTAGGTTAGGTCCGCCACCCACAGCCGCACATGCTATTATACCATTCAATGCATCTAATGATTCTGAACAATAGTGTCCATAATGAAATTTGGGGGAGAGCAGTAGTTTCCGAGATAATCGCCAAAAAATTTTTTGGTGGGGTAGTCATAGTAGTGAAGTAACCTAAATCTATAACCTAACTTAGGTTTAGGTTTTTAATTGAGGTTTACGTTGTTTATCAGTTCATATGTATAAGGTTAGGTAAGATTAAGTTAGGTCGCATGCGCATCAAAATACATATTTTCAGGTAGGGTGGGAGAATTAACATGAAAGTTTATGGCTCCCCTTCCAAAAAAGGTTTTAGCGATTATCTCGAAAACTACTGCTCCCCCCCTCCCAATTTCACTATGAACGCTATTGTTCAATTCAATCAGACACAGAAAATGGTATATAGAAAAAGCGGCTGCAGGTGGCAGACCTAAACAGAACAGCCTATTTGTAAAATGTTTAACACAGTAAATTAGAGTGATTGATCAAAAAATACATTTATTGTACTTACCAGTTTAAATCAATACCCATCAACATCAAAACCAAAAGAATTTCGTTATTTAAAGCATAGAATTTTTTATTTACACAAAACAAAAGCCTCAAAGAATACCAAATTCTCCAATATTAAATACTAGTACTATATGTCTCAAAGGCAGAAAGTTGAGATTTACAGTCTGCAGTTGTTTGTCATGGTCAAAGGTAATATAAATAATCACGTTGGTAAGGTAAATACACAAAATAGACAGCTAGATAAAAATAATAATAGCTATTTATGTAACAAGTACATAATGTAGGACTTTACGGATGAGCCAAAAGGGCCAGTCTATAAAGTGCGATTATGTACGAGTTGCATACAAAGCCCTATGTTCGATTGTTAAAATTGGTTCATTATCAAAATAAACTCAGTTTATAAATTGGAGATTTATTGTTGACAGAAGAAAGTTGAGCTTGTAATATATAGTTACCATTGGAAAACTGGATATGTTATAGTGCTTTTAGTTATGGATGTTAAACTCAGCAGGCCCGTAGTCAGAATCTTCTTTTGGGGAGGTAACATATTAAATCAAATATAATAAATTATTACAAAAAAATCTTTTATACAATAAAATAATCACCTTTGATAATGATAGCTTAGCTGTCGCAACAATTGTTAGGTTGAATAATCGACTTGTGAAACTTTTGCTAATATGTTTTATTTATTTCATAATTATGGAGTTTCACCAAACAAGGCTAAAAACAATAAACTTGAAATATTATTTGATAACAAGAATGAATTTTTTTTAATTGAAATGAAAAGTCAATAACAATATCATGTTAAATATTTTTCATGGTTAATTAAATATTTATAAATGAATAATAAACAAGGAAAGAGTATTAATTGAATAGGAATGACTCAAACAATCATAATATTGAAAATAATCCCAGTTAGACATTTAGAAGTACTAAACTAGTGTTCAATTGAATTTGTTATCATATATAGTTCACCTCAGTTATAAAATAATCTCGTTTTTAAGTTAATTTTCTCTCGATACTGCCGAATCTTTCTATAGTATATACATGGGTCATTCTTTCTGAACTCAACCACCGACTAGATCCAAAAATTGGCGCAACTTAGAAAGGCCAGTGGGGGCTTATTTTAAAACTTGAAACCTCTACTTTCAAATGTCGCATGTCTCCTATATAAAAAAATTTATATTTGACCTCTAAAACAGAGTAAACACATATCCAATTTCAAAAAAAATTTTAAAAGTTGAAAAAATTAGAAAAATAAATATTTTTTAAACTTTTTTTAATAGCATCGCATTCTTCGTCAAAGAATACATAAATTTTGTCTGCTGTGTTTTTTCCTAGAGTGTTTCAATTTCGAGCAAAATTGAGAACAACAAGTTGCCATTTTTGAAAATTTATCATTTTTTTCATCGAAAATGGCGTCAGAAAAAAAATGATAAGAGTAAAAAATGCTTATTTTTACTCGACGAATACAAAAAAAATTACAAACCGATTTTGAAAATTTTCATCATTTTAGGTTTTAAATCTGCTTGCTATTCATGCCCATAGATAGGCAACACCTATAACCGTAATTTTCAAAACCGCATTAAATTGGTCTATAATTCATTCATGTAAGTTTTTCGTATTCATTGGTAAAAATAAGCATTTTTTACTGTATCATTTTTTTTCTATCTGACACCATTTTTGATTAAAAAATGATACACTTTCAAAAATGGCAAATTCTTGTTTTCAATTTTGCTTGATTGAAGTACTCTAGGAAGAAACGCAGTGGACAAAACTTATGTATTCTTCGACGAAGAATGCGATGCTGTTAAAAAAATTTTTAAAAATATTTCTTTTTTAATTTTCTCAACTTTAAAAATTATTTTTTTTGGAACTGGATACGTGTTTACCATTTTAGGGGTCAAATATAATTTTTTTCATATAGGGGACATGTGATCTTTGAAAGTAGAGGTTCAAGCTTTAAAATGAGCCTCCACTAGCCTTTCTAAGTTGGATTTTTGGCCCTAGCCAGTGGTTAAGTTCAGAAAGAGTGACCCACAAGTAATTGAATCTCACTTATTAGATAAAGACTATCTGCTTCCCAAAATAACTATACGAGTAAATTTGAAAAAGAATTTCATCCCATAAATTACTATAACAGAGTTTCAAACTTTTTGAATACCTGAAGTTTACTTGTCATCCTTTTAAAAATGGAAATGTTTATTTTGTTATTTAACAGGGTGGCCAGCAAGAGCGGTACTTTTAAATTCAAGGTTCCTTCCCGGTTTTCCAGCTCGTAAAATATCATTTTTCCCAGTTTTTCCTTTAGTAATTTACGCGTAGGTACCCATATTGATGATCAAATTATTTGTTTAGAATTAATAATAACGAAACTTAGAACTTCACTTGAAGCCTTTTTTATTGCCGGAAGAGCCTAGATAACCTAATAACAATCAAAAATAGAGCAGTTTAACTGAACTCGGTAAAATAGTATATTAAAGAATTAGTTTCATAAGACACATTTTTCTATTTTGCGTCTATAATAAAGCTGTTAAAGCACCCAAAACAGTGCGTTAATAGCTTGTTTGAGTGCTTTAACAGCCCAACTTTTTCAAAGTTGGTAGCATTGAAAAAAACAGAAAATTGACAAAATCTTCACGCAATTTTCTGTCAATCAATGAATTTTCAAATGTCACATCAGTGTTGCCAACTACCACAAAAATCCTTAAATTTTGAAATTGCGATTTTTTTATTTAAAAGAAGAAACAAAAGATGCAAAACAGAAAAAATAATATAAAAAAAACTAGTTTCATAAGTCATTATTGCACTCGTCCTTTAGAAAACTCGCCGCAAGCGGCTCGTTTTCTAATTTTGAACTCTTGCAATAAATCTTGCCTTATGAAACTCGTTCTTTAATATACTATTTTCTATTTTGCGTCTACAATAAAGCTGTTAAAGCATCCAAAACAGTGCGTTATAGCTCATTTGAGTGCTTAATAGCCCAAATTTTTTAAAGTTGGTAACACTGAAAAAAACAGAAAATTGACAAAAACCTCACTCTAAAAATTTGAATTTTTAAATGTCACATCAGTGTTGTCAACTACCACAAAATTCCCTAAATTTTGAAATTGCGATTTTTTTTATTTAAAAAGGTAATAAAAGGCGCAAAATAGAAAATATAGTATAAAAAAACTCGTTTCATAAGTCATTATTGAACTCGTGCAATAAATCTCGCCTTATGAAACTCGTTCTTTAATATACTATTTTAGCGCATGCGTCCAAGTTTAGAAAACGGCCCGTTTTCTGTCCAGTTTTCTAAAGGACAAGTGCGTTAAAACGTCATATGAAACGAATATTTAATACTATTTTTTCTATTTCTCCTTTAGAAAACTCCCCGCTACTCGGGTCGTTTACTAAAGTTGGACGAATGTGCTAAGAACGTGTCTTATTATGAGACAAATACTTTATACTAATTTTTCTACTTGCATATCCAAATAAAGCAATTTGGACAAGCATTTTGCGTGTCCAAAAGAAATTTATTAAAACATTGGAAACAGTAATATTTTATTTTTTAAAGTTATCACTTTTGAACTATATTTATGATATAAATTTGAAAAACACGCAAATAGAATTTTCAGTGTCAGTAACTGTCAACTTAACTTATCTACTTAACAAGGTATCCTAACAAATTTTATTTAAAACTAATTTTAAACCAGGCCTTATTTTTCTTAAATAATTACAAATAGAAAAAATAGTATAAAGTATTAAAAGAAATAACGTAGTTTTAAACAAAATTTGTTAGGGATAGGTACTTTGTTAAATAGTTTGATAGTTATCAAATTCTAATTATGGTATGGCGTATGGTTGCACGAGTTATTTGTATACCAAGGCCGCGAAATGTCTTGTTAACGTACCGAGAGAATAATTGTCGCCGAGGCAGGGCGCTAACGAATTTCGCAAACAAGGTATACACAACATTTCATGTGCAACCGTAAAAAATATGTAATTACAAATTTCATTGCTTTTAAAATCAACAGTTTAATTAATTGTAAATAGAAAGCCGGTTTGGATGTTGCAGCGTTTCTATGGAGATTACATAAATAGAACAATTGACTTTAAAGTGCATTAAAGTCCGTTACCGTAAGTAACTGCCGCGAAATTGCATTTCGCGTCCTGTATGGCGTACACGATGTGCACTTCTTGTATATAAAAGTTTTTTTTTCAATATTTGCTTAGTAACTATGTAATAATGCGCTACACGTTTTTGTTTGTAGTCTATTCCTAGTTTGGTTTTTAATTTTTTTCCTGAAAAAAGAAGTTCTCGACTTTGGTCATTGGAAATCTAATAGATCGTGGTCAGTTGTTACCAAGTGCCTTACATTTAAATAACTTTTAAATAATTTATAGCACTAAACCCCACTTGTAGTGTGTAAAATTATAAAAAAGCGTTAACACTAGCTATTTTTTTGGTTGCAGTTATACATGTTCAGATAGAATTTATGTAAAAATAAATTTGGATTATTTTCAGGTTTAATTTTCAACTTTTGCTGGTATGTCATAAATAAACATATGTCAACTACTAGCATCAGATAAATACAAAACTATAATTGTTTATTGTTTCTAGCCTTATTTGGTGAAACACCATAATCATGAAACAAATAAAACTGATTAGTTAAGTTTCACAAATTTATTATAATCTATGACTAAATATTTAACACTTCCAGTAACGGAGAATTACTGAGCTCAATCTGTTCATTCATTAAAGGTATCCTGAGTTTGTGTTGGTATATTTCAAAAGCTTAGAAAATGTCTAATTTGCATTTGTTATTACAAAAATGTAGGAATTTAGTATTATTTATAAGGGTAATTGTGTAATTCTGTTTTAAAAAATCAAAATTTCGAAGGTACGAACTCACCTTAACCTAATTTTTTAATTACCTAATACCGTTATTACTTATGTTAGTTGACGTCTTTTTTATTAAAAAAAAAAACACAAAGTTTATAACTGCAATTTTTATATTAAATAATCAGATATATATTATAATCAACACTACAAACTCATATAGATGCACAATTTTTTTAGCAAATAAAAATATGTACAATATTTCTCTATTTTTTCCATCTTTACTTTGTAAACTTTACCATCGGCTATAAAAATATAGCAATAAACGGTAAAATGTCCTTTACAAGGTCACATAAATTAAGAAAAATGCAATAACTATATACACTATATTTAAAACGGAAAAACATACATTCAACATCATCATATTTATCGAAATATACTTTTATAATTATTCTTCATATATTATTGTAAAATTTCACAAATAAAATGATAAAAATCCCGACTAAGTCAAAAAACAGCATTTGTTTATACAAATTAAAAATACACAAGATAAAAATTATTGCACCGCACCTCCGTCCATTGATAAAAGTTCAATTTAATTACATAATTAGTCTATAAAAAACACAAAAGTATCATTGTTTTGTTGTAGGAGCATTAGCAGAAAGTGATTTCTGTGTAGCCTGTCCCAAACCCATCTGTATATGTTTCATATGAACCTCTACATTATTTTGGAACGCTAACTGATTAGGAATACTTAATTTACGTTTGATAATCTCCATTGTGCCCTGAAGTACTTGTAACTCATACGCATTTTGATCCGAATCTGATAAACTTTTCACTTGAAGCATCAGTGCTGTTAAATCGGTTATAAGTTCTAAAACGGATTCATTCGTAACAGGACCTTTATCGGCGGCAATAACAGTATTGTTGCGTTGTACAATCTCATTAGCTTCTTCTTTACATTTTTCCCTCAGGTGACTTGGAGCAAGCATCGCTGCAACGCTAGGTTCTGGTGCAATCTCTTGACAGTACATTTGAATTTCATCTAAGAAATTCTTGAGATCATGATTTAATTTTTCTAAATCAATTAAAATGCTTGCATATTTCCTTTCGAAATCATCCGGCCTAAGAGTTTCAAATGACATAAATTTTTCAGCATCTGTGTTCATACTTTTTAATAACTTTATTTTTGCTTTTTTAACTGTTAAAATTTTAGTTACTAAAACTATTTTTTCTAATAATCTTATAGGGAATCCTCCCACTCGATCATCCCCTCCACTAATAGTAGGTTTATTTATAGCTAACCCTGCAAGTAATGGATCCCGCTTATTCTTTAATGTTGAATAAGTAGGACTCTTACTAGCACTAGAAAATGGTGATATTCCATTTCTAGCCCTGTATTTATTTGGAAAATTATTTGTTGTCATAGTTTCTGGTGGTTCATTAGATAAAACTTCATAATCAGGTACTGAATGTGTTCCTAAACCATGCCTTTCAAAAGTTATCCTATAAGTATTATTTGATGTATCTACAGCATCAATACTACCCGTAAACAGACCATCTTGAGGTTTCCTTAACCTCGCCGTAACCTTTGTTCCGATGACTAGCTGCATAGGAATTTCAGGTGGTAAATCCTTGAAACTAGACATATCTGTAGCCTTTCGCTGTTGTAATGCTCGAATCTTATTTCGTTTTTTCTCCAATTCCATCCTTTCTTCATTGAAGAATGCCTGAGAGCATCGTCGGGGTTTCCCCATCATCCTACGAACCTTCGTCCACTCAGTCCTTGTTAATTCACGTGTTTTCAATTCAGGAAATGACTCTTTCAAACAAATACTGAAGTCATTTTCACCGGCAAATAAGCATCGATCAATATTACTGTAGAACCATTCGTAACAAACCCATTTGTGTGCTTTAGGTAACTTGAGCAAATTTCTTAACCGCATTCCGATCTTCTGACCAATCTTACGATCAGGCGATTGTTGTTGTGGAACAGGCGAGGTGCTTTGTGGTTTGCCATCTTTGTTGACTATGTACTTCTTAGGTGAAGAAGGTTTTGGGGATTCTTTCTGTAGGCTACTGCGGGTGGGGGTGCTGGTTTTTGGTTTTTTGTTCGATTGCGGTGTTTGTTTTTTAGCCGAAGGTATCCTATGGTGCGGTGTGTTGATGATATCGTCGTCGTAGTATAATCGGTTCTTTTTTCTTATTCGGGCTGGCATGCCTCTGGCGTTCAACACTTGTGCTGGTTGAGATGAACCTATCAGTAAAATTATAGATTAGTTGGCTGCGGTTGTGTTGGCATGAAAGGATAATAAATCAACAAAAACAACCAGTTTTATGTCACATGTTACTATACAATTTAAAAAATTTACCACTTTTATAAACTTCAATTACAGTAATGGTTGGCTAATACGAACCCGCATAAAACAAACTGCCACTTATTATTACGTACTAAATCTATGGGTCCCTTCGTATTTTCCATAAGCATAATGCAAAAAATTCCCTTTTATTGCAACCAATTTCGGAGTATTCGGATAAAGAAATTCTGTTTAAAACTTGTTAATTGAAATATAAAGGAAACTTAATTTATAAAACTAAAGTATACATATATTTTGTAATTAGATATTTAGGGACTTATCAATCACATACTACATTTTTCGCACCAAATTCGAAGAATTAAATGTTTTAATATAAATATCATTAAAAAAAGTATAAAAGCTTTTTGTTTGAATTGTTAGTTTTTATTTTGTGGTTTAGTTGCATTCTAGAGCTCGAATGGAGTTGAAGGGAGTGTAAAAATGGAAAGCTCAAAAGCAAGAAATAATTGCAGAATATATACCGGGTGGGGCAATAGTGTGGGGAAGTCCGATAGCTCCTAAACGGTAACAGCTAGAAAAATCGTTCTAATACGGATGTAAACAGTGGATAGAGGCACATCTAGAGAAATTATTTTTAAATATACAGAGTGTTGCAAAAAAGTGTGGCAGCGATTTTGTTGCAGGGGCTTGTAGGGTGCTCTTCTTTAAAAGAAAATGGACCCACCATGTACAGGGTGTTCAAAATTAATTTTTAAATTTAGAGAACTTCAAAGCTAAAATTCACAACTTTTTCAAATGGAACACCCTGTATATTTTGTACCTTTGTGATGCAGAATTAAATAACGAACATTTTTTGTAGGTACGTCCCTATAGCTATCTGTAACCACTTTTGATTTATTGAGAAAAAAACTGCAAGAAGTACAAAATTAAAAACAATTATTTATTTAGTTGTCAAGTGTGTTGGTTGTTTTTGTTCAACAAAACATTAAAGCATCTAGCAATTGTTGTGCACGTATGCAAAACGTACATTTCTCGCAGTTATCGACCATCAGTGTTTAGTTTTAGTTTTTCAAAATTATTAAAAATGTTTATTTATAAAGTAAACAATTTATTAAAGAAACAAAAGAAAAAGGATAATAAATTGGGTACATTCATTAAATAAGAAAAAGACATAAATAGGCAGCATGACCGACAGGAAGGCGTGCTGGATTTACGACTACAAAACCCCGGGTATATTCCTGGTTCGAGTAATTTTTTTTAAATAATGTTTATTTCATAAATAAACATTTTTTTATAATAATATTTATAAAAAAATAAAACTAAATCATTATGCATACATATTAGTATTTAATTGCGAGTTATTCCGTTTTATACATATAACCATAAAATTTTTTATAAAATTTTATTAAAAAAAATTACCGGAATTGAGAACAGAACTTGGGTTTTGTAATCCTAAGTTCAGCGCACCTTCCAGTCGGCCATACTGTCTGTTCATGTCCTTTTGCTTCTTTAATGAATGTCATTTATCATCCTTTTTTGTTTGTTTTTTATTATTAATTACTTTTTGATGATGTTTTACATTTACTAATTAAATACGTTTACTTATTAATTGTTTAATATTAATAAATCAACAATTAATATTAAATCATTTACGCATGCTATTTCTGGTATCACTGCCTGAAAAATCTCAGTTTCTCTGAATCTATCTGTCTCCAAAATAATGTGTGGTGGGGGACTAATTTGAGAGGTTTCCACTTCCGCTGCCGCTTCAGCAGATGGTTCAGGACTGTTTGAATATAGCTGTAATGGTCAATATTATTAATGACCATTAATAATAATAATTAACGCTGCTCAGTTAATAATTAATAAGCCGCAGATTAATTGTTAGGTTATGTGTTAGTTGAAGTTTATTAGATATTTAGTAAATATGCTTCTAGGCAATTTTCAAGATTGACTGTCATTAACAACATTGGCAGGTTTACTACATTATACTACATACGCACATACATTTTTGTTTTTTTCTGAGCTTTTAACCATATTTTCATCATCGTCCGGTAAATTATGATCTGTAGCTTCAATCATTTTAATGACTTTTAACAACAATAATGCACTAAATTACCTAACTTAATACAGCTCATAAAAGGTAAGATTTTAATTAAAATATTGGATCATTTTCATTGATTGTTTTAAATAAGGACAAAACCCGTCCTTTCTTATAACAAGAAAGGACGAAGGACACGCTTTTAGAAAGAAGGACTGTCTTTCCGCAAAAAAGGTCAGTTGGCAACCCTAATCACTATATTTTACCCCCAAGCTACTAAAATCTCTTTCCTAACCGCAAAAAAGGTTCGGTGGAATAAGATTTGCTAGACAATGCAGCCAGTGATTCTATAAATTATTATTTAGAGGACCTCAACAAATTGGATAAGTCTGGTGTAACCACTCTAGAACATTGTTGGGAAAAGTGTATCGAGCATTGAGAAATAAATGAAAATCAATCAAAAAATTGTTTTCTTATTTAGGTCTGGAATTTTTCACCCTACCCTTGTACATTGGTATATATGCTACAGTCAAAGAGGTAAATACAGACAATCACGTAAATGGCCGGGATACAACGTTAATGGCTGGCTGTTTTGGTCGTTTACGTCAATGACCGGCCAATGACATTAATTCCTAGCTGATTGGTAAGAGATGTCGTCTCATATGATTTACTACGACATTGGCCGGGCCGGATAATGTTACGGTCAGTGTTGTAAATCGGCCAATCTCGAGAATTGCATAGAAGCATATTTACCAAATATCTAATAAACTTCAACACATAAACTAACAACTAATCTGCAGCTTAATTATCATTAATTGAGCTACCTTAATTATTAATTTAAATGTGAAGATGTTAAAATAATATATTGTAACATTATTATATTACTATAATATCTTCACATTTCAATTAAATTAAGATTATTGTAATATTTAATTACACGAAAACCTTCCCCTGAATTAATTAATTATTAATGGTCAAGGTGAGGTTAGGTTAGTGTTAGTTAGAAGTTTTACATTATGAGAGTGGTTGACCATCGTAACATTATGTATTTATTTTCCACATTTCCACTTTATAGATGAACATTGACGATAATAACCGGTCAATGTTATTTTCAGTATTAAAATTAAACAACTAGAGAACAACTAGAGAATACCTTTGGTCTAAGCAACAATTTGTAAATAAATACAAGGAGAGTGATAATTGATAAAACGATTGTGACGACTTATGTGCAGATGTGCACTCACATATTCATTTAATAATCAGTTTTGCAAATTTTGCATTGTTGCAACAACGCACATTGAAAAACATTTGCTAAAAAGGTCAACTTTTGGGAACTGCTGGAAATAATAATGTATCAGATATCACGTTGAAAATGCAGTTAGTATTCTTAAACCAGTGACCACAAACCCACTTTTCAAAAAAAACTTTTTCTCGGTTATTAAAAATAGTCAGTAATGATATTGTACTATCACCTGTCTAAAGTATACAAATCTTCAGTGAAACACCCTGTATAATGCAGCAATGAACAAAATAAAGAATCACAAAGCCCCAAGATAATATAATGATATCCTAGAAATGCTAAAAAGATGCGAAAAAGTTCTACAGATCTCACTTCATAAATGTCTTCATGGACATGGAATGGACTGATGCTATGATGGTTCCTATGTTTTTAGAAAAAGGGACAAGTTGAGGCTGGAGAATTATTGCCATATTACTTTGCTTCCATGGATCTATAAATATTCAACTGTTTAGAGTAACTAATCCAGTTCGTATTAAGGGTTAACAATATGTAGTAGGAATTAATGATCTCTAAAATGCTTTTCGTGCTATACTTCTCATTCAGTTACTTCTTAAAATCTTCACACCCTACTTAAATTAAAATAAAGAGGAAAGTCCATTTAGTCCAAGAGCCAGCGACGGATTCCTTACAGTATTTTTAACAAGCGAATAATTGCTATGGACGGTCTCTTTGAATATACTGAGAAGGGAACCGGACGTCTGGCAACTCTGCAGTGGTGGTTTTGGCGCCCTCGCGCTTCTGAATGGTGTAAAAAAAGGACTAAAAAGATAGTATAATACCAAGTCTGACGCTTTGTTATGTTAAAGATAATCATCTGTTACATGAATAAAAATATTTACATGTTTGCGAGTGGTAAGTTTACGGCAGATTCACATAATAATTAATAATAATAATAAACTAATGCATATCGACGACCACTCCCCATACACGCGCTTGTATCCGGGTGCCCACATAAGGCTGTCTCGCTCGCACTCACGCGTCTGCATAAGGCTATCTCTCCGATTTGACTTATGTCAAACGTGTTTTATGGTCTGTCGCTTTGTGTCCACAGCTTTGTTATTTTACTTTAAATGGTTATTTTTATTATGCAACTTTATGCAAATCTGGCGGAAACCTACCACCCGCAAACACGTCTGTATTTATCGTTTTTATTTATATACCAGATGATTTTCTTTAACATAGCAAAGCGGCAGACTTGTTATTAAACTGTTTTTTTTAATACTTTTTTACACACTTCAGAAGCGCGAGGACGATAAAACCACCACCGCAAAGTTGCCAGCCGTCGGGTTCCCTTCTCAGTATATTCAAAGGGACCTTCCATAGCAGTTATAAGCTTGTTAAAAATACTGTAAGCAAACCCGTTGCTTGCTCTTGGACTAATTCTATCAGTATATTAAATGATAAGCATCCATATGTATTTGCAAATTATATTTTGTGAAATCATTTGTATAATGAAATCACCCCGGCAAAAAAGAATATTTAAAAATGGAATTGAAAAAATTGTTTATAAAATAGGTATATTAAATATTTCATGATTCTATATAAAAAAAATGCCAAATACAGGAATAGAATAAGCATTTTGTAATTAAAAATTTAATTTGGTGGCTGCTGTCATATCTTTTTTCTTTAATGAATGTCTATTTACCATACTTTTTTTATTATTAATTACTTTTTAATTCTTTTTTACAATATTACTAATTACAGTACATTAACTTACTAATCACTTGATGAATATTAATAATCAACAATTAATATTAATTTAGGCATGTAAAATATAATCTTGTTTATTGTTTCCAGCCTTATTTTGTGGAACTCCATAATCATGAAATAAATAAAGATTATTAAAAGTTTCACAGTTTTATTAAAATATACCTGACAATATTGTTTCGACAGCTATGCTGTCATTATCAAAGGTAATATAATTATAAACAAACACGTCGCTAAGGTAGATACAAAATAGGTAACTAGATAAAATAATAATAATAATAATAATAATAATAAAAATTAATAATAAAAATCATAATTAAACATCTAATACTTCCAGTAACGGAGAATTACTGAGCTCAAGTTGTTCATTCATTAAAGGTACCCTGAGTTTGTGTTTGTATATCTCAAAGGCTTCTAAAATGTCTAATTTGCGTTTGTTATTACAAAAATGTAGGAATTTAATATTATTTTGAGGAGTCATTGTGTGATTTTGTTCTAAAAGGTGTTTGGCGTAATTCGATTTTTCAGGATGTTTATTTTTGTAATGACGTACGTGTTCTTTATATCTTATGTCAAAATTTCGAAGTGTTTGTCCAATATATACCGAACTACAAAAAGAACAATTTAAACGGTAAATGCCCGATTTCATGATATCATGTGTTCTGTCTTTAGCATTAAATAAAAATGAAAAAGTGTTAGTGTTGGTTTTAAATGTTATTTTATAATTGTTGGTTTTTCTTAGTATATGTGCAATTTTTTCTGATATTTTGCCAAAATATGGTATAGATATGTAATTTGTGTCTTCTGTTTGATTGTCAATGGGATATATTCTTTTGATAGCTAACCTATAATCTTTTTGTTTAATTAAAGTGTCAATCATGTTCGGATTATAATGATTTGCATGTGCTAGTTGTTTAATGGTTGATATCTCTTTGCTAAAATCTGATTTTGTTAGTGGAATAGTTAAAGCTCTGTGTACTAATGATCTGTATGCTGCTATTTTATGTGTATTGTGGTGACAAGATTCATTTGGTATTGTTATGTCTGTTTGTGTTGGTTTTCTGTATATGGAAAATTCAAAAAGATTGTCTGCGTTAATCTTGATATTTAAGTCTAGAAAGTTTATAGCCCTGTTTTGTTCTGTTTCTAGTGTAAATTTTATATTAGGATGGATATTGTTTATAAGAATTAAAAATTCATTGATAACCTCAAAAGAACTGTCAAAACAAGCTAAAATGTCATCAACATAACGAAACCAGAAGATAATGTGTTTAGAGAGGTTTAATTCAAATATTCGATCTTCAAACTTGTCCATAAATATGTTAGCTAATAGAGGACTTAGAGAATTACCCATAGGTAAACCATCCTTTTGTAAATAAATTATGTTATTAAAAGTGAAATAATTTTGACTTATACAAAGGTCAAATAATTGAATTAACTCTAACCTTTTAACTAATTCTATATTACTATTGATCAAGAAACTATCTAATAGAGGAATACATTCTTGTGGGGGTATTCTGGAGAACATGTTGCAAATATCAAAACTAACAAGTTTTGAATGTGGTGGAAGATGTATGTTTTGCAGCTTATCTACTAATTCTAATGAATTTCTAACAGAGTATTTCGATTTGTAACCTATCGTGTTAATAATCTGGTTCAGTTTTTTGGATAAAATGTGATTAGGTGCATTGATGTATGATACAACTGGTCTTATTGGCATATTCTGTTTGTGGGTCTTCACTAATCCATACAGTTTAGGAATTTGTGGGTTTTTATTAATGATTTGTTGCTTTTCTAATTCTGAAAAGCAGATATTGCAGTTTTCTAAACCTTGTTTTATTTCTTTTTGGAATTTTGTGGTTGGGTTTTTGTTTAACGTTTCAAAATTTTCTTTATTAATAAATTCATTAACTTTTTGTATGTAAATATCTTTAGAAAGAATTACCAAAGTGCTACCCTTATCTGCTTTAACAGAAATTAGATTGTTCTCTGTGATTTTCTGTTTTATAGATTGAAGAAGTGATATGTTAGATGTGTTGTACATTTTGTCCTGTTTCAAAGACATCTCTTTTAACAAATTCGAAATTTGGAATTTTGCATAGTTATTATGATCTTTCTTAAGTATAGTTTCGCATTCAACGGCCAAAATTTCTTTAATTTTGTTGGTAAATTTTGGAAAAGGACAAAATTTGAAACCTTTGTTAAGAAATCGTGTTTCTCTGTCATTGAATGTTATATTTGACAAGTTTATGAAACGAGGATAAAAGTTTGCAGTGTTCTGACAATTATGGTTATTTTGTAGTGTACGTTTTTCCAGAATACCCCCACAAGAATGTATTCCTCTATTAGATAGTTTCTTGATCAATAGTAATATAGAATTAGTTAAAAGGTTAGAGTTAATTCAATTATTTGACCTTTGTATAAGTCAAAATTATTTCACTTTTAATAACATAATTTATTTACAAAAGGATGGTTTACCTATGGGTAATTCTCTAAGTCCTCTATTAGCTAACATATTTATGGACAAGTTTGAAGATCGAATATTTGAATTAAACCTCTCTAAACACATTATCTTCTGGTTTCGTTATGTTGATGACATTTTAGCTTGTTTTGACAGTTCTTTTGAGGTTATCAATGAATTTTTAATTCTTATAAACAATATCCATCCTAATATAAAATTTACACTAGAAACAGAACAAAACAGGGCTATAAACTTTCTAGACTTAAATATCAAGATTAACGCAGACAATCTTTTTGAATTTTCCATATACAGAAAACCAACACAAACAGACATAACAATACCAAATGAATCTTGTCACCACAATACACATAAAATAGCAGCATACAGATCATTAGTACACAGAGCTTTAACTATTCCACTAACAAAATCAGATTTTAGCAAAGAGATATCAACCATTAAACAACTAGCACATGCAAATCATTATAATCCGAACATGATTGACACTTTAATTAAACAAAAAGATTATAGGTTAGCTATCAAAAGAATATATCCCATTGACAATCAAACAGAAGACACAAATTACATATCTATACCATATTTTGGCAAAATATCAGAAAAAATTGCACATATACTAAGAAAAACCAACAATTATAAAATAACATTTAAAACCAACACTAACACTTTTTCATTTTTATTTAATGCTAAAGACAGAACACATGATATCATGAAATCGGGCATTTACCGTTTAAATTGTTCTTTTTGTAGTTCGGTATATATTGGACAAACACTTCGAAATTTTGACATAAGATATAAAGAACACGTACGTCATTACAAAAATAAACATCCTGAAAAATCGAATTACGCCAAACACCTTTTAGAACAAAATCACACAATGACTCCTCAAAATAATATTAAATTCCTACATTTTTGTAATAACAAACGCAAATTAGACATTTTAGAAGCCTTTGAGATATACAAACACAAACTCAGGGTACCTTTAATGAATGAACAACTTGAGCTCAGTAATTCTCCGTTACTGGAAGTATTAGATGTTTAATTATGATTTTTATTATTAATTTTTATTATTATTATTATTATTATTATTATTTTATCTAGTTACCTATTTTGTATCTACCTTAGCGACGTGTTTGTTTATAATTATATTACCTTTGATAATGACAGCATAGCTGTCGAAACAATATTGTCAGGTATATTTTAATAAAACTGTGAAACTTTTAATAATCTTTATTTATTTCATGTAAAATATACTTTGAAATCTAAAATTTCGTGTGTTGTGGTGTTGGAATTGTATAACAAACAAAGAGGGGAATTGAGTAAGAAAGACATGCATGATTTGCACTTCTCCATCCACATTACAAAAGATTATTTTATGGTTATGTCCAAAACGATAAATGCTCGTACATACTATAGACCTTTAAATAAACGATGTAAAAGAGATATGATCTTCCTGAAATTATTTACACCAGTTTTAGAAGACATTTCTTTTAAACCCATGACTCAAAATAGAAAGGTATTGATGTAAATAACGAACAATTTAATAATTTGAGATACACCGACAATATAAGAAGAACTATAAGCAATATAAACAACTATGAGTATGAAATAATATAATAAAATGACTCAGTAGTTATAATCAAAGAACGGACCTTTCAGCTGATGCATCACTGATGTATTATTTTTCATCTTGATATTGTTCTGTCTTCAAGGACGTTGGGCACTGGAATAGTATATAAACACATCCACAATATATTTTGCTTTCTTATCAAGGTTTATTGTGTTATTTGCAGGTGCACAATCATTCACTTCAACATTGTAAATAAACACAGCTATTGTATATAAATAAGTTTGAATATACATACAACTGAGTTAAGCTATTGATTGAACGGTCTGCTCTTTATTTATGATAAACAAGAACAACATACAAAAAAAACAGACAATAGAACCTACGTAAGTAAGATTGAGTTGTGAAATTTTCGAAAAAAAGAACTCAAACTACAACCTCTAAAATATTGGACATGCGCATTCTGTCATTCTTAACTCATTGTGTCCATGGACATTTACAAAGCTAGCGAAAGCTCCGAGATCTATGGAAAGTACGATGCTGGCAATAAAAACTGTACTGAATGTAACTTGTTAAATTGAAAACCACCTAAATTCTTTATTTAACTTACATTTAATCAAATAAACTTATTACTTAAAAAAGAGGTTACATCAAAAAGATATTAATTTTAAGTTTTGGGTAATTTTTTTCTCAGCGTCTTTCGGCTGTCCTTCAAAAGGTCCCTGTCAGTATCCACCTTGACCATCAGCGTTTATCCAGTTTTACCAAGAAGTTTCAGCAGTCTGGCCAGTGAATGCAGTGAAGACCAAATCCATTTTTTGTTGGGTTGAACACATAATTTTTTCATTAATTGTTTAGAATTAATATTAGTTCTGGAAATTATTTTCAATATCTTTACTGTTACTTCCACCATATGTAGATTGCTATGTGGTTGTTGTGTAAAAGAAAAATTTGAGTTTATGAGTGGAATATTGAGTGTTGTAAATGTTAATAAATTTATTAAGGTTAACATATTATGGAAAAGGAAAGACTACTAAAAGGTGTACGGTAAGATAAAGAAGCAAACATTATCTTTACTCCCAGTCATTTGTTTTATTTAGAACCAAACAAAAATAAGTACCACAATATGATAAAATCTCTTAATAGATTAAAAGGAACCATAGTTTTCCATGAAAAATAGTTATTAATTTTCAAAATTGCCTCTGTGCCTTGAAAGTATGCTTAAACATAATAAAATATAGTTAAACTTCGCAGGCTTTAACCCACTACTTTAGATGTCATTTTAAAAGGTCACTTGAAATAAACAAAGATTAATAAGGGTAGGAGATTGGAAGAGATTGCAAAAACTTAGTAACTACTATTTTTAATATACCGGGTGGAGCAATAGTGTGGGGAAGTCCAATAGCTCCTAAACGGTAACAGCTAGAAAAATCGTTCTAATACGGATGTAAACAGTGGATAGAGGTGCATCTAGAGAAATTATTTTCAAATATATAGGGTGTTGCAGAAAAGTGTGGCACACTTAAGGTAATTTTTTTTCAAAAAAATTGAATTTACATTATCCCACTTAACAGTTTACCGCTTTCACGGCCAGAACTGTGAAGACGAATTTAAGTAGCGATTTTGTTGCAGGGGCTTGTAGGGTGTTCTTCTTTAAAAGAAAATGGACCCACCATACACAGGGTGTTCAAAATTAATTTTTAAATTTAGAGAACTTCAAAGCTAAACTCACAACTTTTTCAAATGGAACACCCTGTATATTTTGTACCTTTGTGATGCAGAATTAAATAACGAACATTTTTTGTATGTATGTCCCTATAGTTATCTGTAACCACTTTTGATTTATTGAGAAAAAACTGCAAGAAGTACACCATTAAAAAATTATTTTTTAAAAAATCAAGGTTTTTCAAATGAAACAAAACAAAAAACTATAACAAATGCTCCATATGTTGCCCATTTGCATGGACACACATTTCGATGCGCCTTTGGAACGATCTTTGTACGTTTCTTAACATTGCCGGCGTGATACTTCTAAAAGCATGTATTATTCTATCCTTCATATTTTGGATTGTGGTTGGTGTCTCTGTATAAACAATTTCTTTCAGATATCCCCATAAAAAGAAATCCATTTTTGTAAGATCAGAAGATCTCGCAGGCCATTTAGTGGGTCCATTCCTTCCAATCCATTGATGTGGGTAGATGTTATTTAGGTGGTCTCTTACTGCATGTAAATAATGCGGTGGAGCACCGTCTTGCTGAAGCCACATCCCATCTCGGATCCTTTGAGGAAGGTTCGCCAATAATTGTGACAGATAGTTCTCCAAAAAATGAAGATAAATAGCTCCAGTTAATGTACCATCAAAAAAATGTGGCCCTATTACATGTTCTCCAATAATTCCCCCCCAAAAGTTTATGGACCATCTGTGCTGGTTAACAAGTTGTCTGAAAAAGTGGGGATTTTCTGTCATCAGTTAATTCCTGGTGCATTTGAATGTGATATGCATGAAACTTATTTTTCTTTAAGATTCAATCAACAGAACGTCTACTTATTCCTACAGATGAACTCACTTCTCTCTGACTAACATGGGGATTCTCAATCGTTGCCAGCACAACAGATAACTCATTTTCTTCGTTCACAACATTGTTAATTCGTTCACTTGTTTCATACTGTACATTGCCGGTCCTCACAAATCTATCGAGCAGGTTTTGAAAGCTGTGAACTTTAGGGAGCCTCCGTTCAGGATACCGTAGGTGGTAGATTCTGCGGGCAAGCAAACAATTTCTTTCCGACTCGCCCAAAACAAAAGTCATGTCTACAAGTTCTTCATTACTAAAATTCATTTTGAAAAACTAAAACTAAACACTGATGGTCGATAACTGTGAGAAATGTACGTTTTGCATACGTGCACAACAATTGCTAGATGCTTTAATGTTTTGTTGAACAAAAACAACCAACACACTTGACAACTAAATAAATAATTGTTTTTAATTTTGCACTTCTTGCAGTTTTTTTTCAATAAATCAAAAGTGGTTACAGATAGCTATAGGGACGTACATACAAAAAATGTTCGTTATTTAATTCTGCATCACAAAGGTACAAAATATACAGGATGTTCCATTTGAAAAAGTTGTGAATTTTAGCTTTGAAGTTCTCTGAATTTAAAAATTAATTCTGAATACCCTGTACATGGTGGGTCCATTTTCTTTTAAAGAAGAGCACCCGACAAGGCCCTGCAACAAAATCGCTACTTAAATTCGTCTTCAAGTGGGATAATGTAAAACTCAATTTTTTGAAAAGAAAATTTATAACTTCTAAACTGGTCATTAGATGGCGCAAAAATTTTAGATATGAATAAACCTGCCAAGAGAGGTGTTAAATATGCAAAAATATTTGAGGCATTCTATTAAAAAAAAAATTACGTTAAGCATGCCACACTTTTTGCAACACCCTGTATATTTGAAAATAATTTCTCTCGATGCGCCTCTATCCACTGTTTACATCCGTATTAGAACGATTTTTCTAGCTGTTACCATTTAGGAGCTATCGGACTTCCCCACACTATTGCCCCACCCGGTAGTAACAACAATGAACAAATATGGGACGAATAAAATTCCATCAAATTAAATCAATTAACACAAAATTAATTCAGTTAACCTCTGATCTTTATTTTTTTGCAATACCTTGGAAAATATTTAATATCGAGATCTTTTCTTTAAAACATTTTTTTCCAAAAAGCTTGCAAAAGTACTGAAAATTAGAAATTCATGAATATCTTCGTTTTACAGCACATTACGAAGTAAATTAATAGTTACAATGCTAAAAACGAATATATTATTTACAAGAAAAGAGGAATTTTTACTAATAATGTTGAATGAAATAGAAAATAACGAATAATATGGAAAAACTTTAAATAACTTTTGGCAGTGAATATGCCTTGATTTTAACTTTTCGGCAAAAACATATTTGATTTAAATCTTTATCAATTATGAACATATAATTATTAATTATGCTTGAGTATAAATTAAAACATTAAAATATTGTTTATTTTTTATAATTGTAAATGATAAATATGTTTAATATTAATAATTCGACGTTCTATAAAATATAGAAAACGTGACAACAACGTTGATTTTATAAGTTGGCAGCGTATATCTAAGTGTATCTCATAGGTTAAGTGTATCTGTCAACTGCGAACAACGCTATTTACAAGTTTTTGCATAAAATTGTAAGCGTTAAAAAAATTTGTTTTATTAGTGCATCATAATGGTTAATGTTTCCAAAGCCGTTACGTTTCGTTGGAAAGGAAAGATAGTGACTAAAAAATTATATGAAAAACGACTCTCTCAACAACAAGGTGGTATAAAGAGGAAAAAAGTTGAGGTAACCTCAACAGAAGAGCCTCAAGATGCGACTATTATGAACGGAAGACGAATTGTAGATTTAAAAACATTAGGTGAACAGATGTGGTGTATATCTTGCAAGCAAGCTTTGTCTTTGCAATATATTGAAAATGAAACACGTCGAGGATTTGGCTCAGAATTGTCTATAAGATGCCATAATTGCTTGATTATAAATCAAGTATCTACGAGCAAACGGCGTGAATCACAAGACAAGCGTAGCGTTCGTTTTGACACAAATTATAAAGCAGTATTAGGTAAGTAAATATTTTTACTAACAAATATGATACTGTATTATTTCTAAAGACTGAAATATTTTATTTTTTGAACTATGCTTTTTAGGTGCTTTACATACTGGATTAGGATGGTCGCACCTTTCCAAAATCTGTGCTTGTTTGAACATTCCATGTCTTGACTTCCACACATATAAAAAATACGAAACCGAGATTTGATTAGTAGCAGAGAATGTGGCCAAACACAGTTGTGCCGATGCAGCAGCTTTGGAGAAAAAATTGACTTTGGAGCAAGTAGAGAGCATTACTAAATTATTGTAATTATGAAGATCCATATTTTACCAATATTTTTAGTTTATGACTGATGTATTGAGGGGTAGTAAACAGAAGTATATAAAAAGTATGAACTTATTTTTTTTTGGTAGGACGGAAGAGATACAGTCTGATTTCTTTGTATCTTCGAATGAAGTTGCTGAGAATAGTTCACAAGAATTTGAAGGCGAACCAAGAGCACCGGTATCATTCAACGACGTTGTTAGAATTTTAGTTTCATATGGTATGGGGTGGAGTACTCGAGGTACAGGGCGTAATTATGATAGCTTGAATGGTTTTGGAGCGATTATTGGTCATTTTAGTGGACTAGTATTAGATTATTCAACTTGTAACCGTAAATGCAAAAAATGTGATTCATTAGATCATCCTCCAGTTCATGATTGCCGTAAAAATTTTTACGGGTCAGCTAAAGCAATGGAACCTTACGTAGCAAAAAAACTTGTTGTCGAAAGTGAGGTTTTGCGAATAAACAGTATTGAAGTTGGAGTACTAATAGGAGATGATGATAGCTCTACGATCTCAGTATGTCAGTCTGCAAGTAAACATCCAATAATAAAGCAATCTGATGTTAATCACACGTCTGGGGGCGTCAAAAAACAATTATACTCTATTCAAAAAAGTCATCAAGAATTGACAAAAGATCGTATTACATACTTACATCGATGTTTCATGTATGCTGTAGCTCAAAATCGGGGGAATAGTATAGTTATGGCAGATGCAATTCGTTGCATTCCTTATCATACTTTTAATGATCACAGTAAATGCGGTGACTGGTGTGGTTATATTCGTGATAAAGAAAATTATGATCACGAAGTGATTCCTGGAGGTTTTCAAGATGAAGGATTGTACATACAACTAAAAAATATCTTCGAAAAACTTGCTGCGAACGCTCAAAAATTTTCAAGTGGAGCTTCGAGTAATCCGAACGAAAGTTTAAACGCTACCATGATGAGTAAGCATCCCAAATCAAGATGTTATAGTACAACAGCTTCAGCAGATTTTCGGTATGCTTGCGCTGTAGGGCAGAAGAATTTGGGCGAAGAATACACGCAAGAGATACTGAAAAAAATAAGTTTATCGCCGGGAAAACACCACTCTCGTCATGTTTCGAGAACACAAAAAGCACTCCTGAAAAGACGTGAGCTGATTAAATCGGTTTCATTTAAAAAGAGACGAAACGAATTGAAAAGAAATCGAGCTGCATTACGTTATCGGAAGGAAAATATTGAAGGTGTTACTTATGAAAGCAATTGTTCTTTTTTACTTGAACCTGCCATTCAAACAGAAGAACAAGTTACTTGTCCAGATTTTGTTAATGATTCAGAAGAAAATCCAATTGTGCTTTTTGATTTAGAAACTTCTGGGCTGGACAAGAATTGTGATATATTACAAATTGCTGTCAAGTGTGGAACAAATAACTTTGATGTTTACATTAATCCAACTAGACAAATTTCTGCAAATGCTACTGCAGCAAATGGTTTAATCAACTGTCAAGGAGATTTAATATATCATGGCATCAAAGTTCAACCAGTACCAATGCGATTAGCTTTGGTTAATCTATTAGAATGGATGAAAGCTATTGATAAAAAGTGCTACCTTGCTGCACATAATTTATCATTTGACGGTCCAAGATTATATCGAACTATATCTAAATATTCTCTGATTGATGAATTTTCTGATGTAATCTGTGGTTTTATAGATACATTAGAAGTTATTAGAAAAATTACGAATAGACGAGGCAGAGGAGCTTGCAGTATTAGCGGATTATCTAATATGTTAAAAATTAATTCAACAGGAGCACATAATGCCATATACGATTGTGATATACTTAGCAAAATTCTTTACAAATTAAACATAACAAGTGCAATATTAATAAGGAGTGCTTACACTTATCCAGATAAAATTAAATATTGGAAAAATGGAGAGCTAGCTAGTCAAAACTTATTAACATTATTACCTTTGCAAAGCACTATCGGTGTTACGATTCGTAAAAACTGGCATTGGTTGGTTATAGAATGGACATTCTGCAAAACGTCTACAGTGAATGTGGAAAAGATGGACTGTATAAGCATATCCAAGAAAAATTTAAAAAACAAGGTGTAAGTGGAGTACGCTTATCATCAATCGCAAAAATCTCAGACTGGTTTTCCAAAGAATATTCATAGGAAATATTTAAATAAATGTAGCTGATATCGTATTTAACTAGATTTAATTAAAAAATTTATATGGAAATAAAGTATTTATTTATAAATATTTAAAATAAAGATTGCCTCATTGTCATTATATTCTACTTATAAAAATTTAATATTGTAACAAATGGGAAAGCCCTCTATACGCCGCCGTCAAACATTCGATTCTGGCGAAAGAAGGTATGACTCGTCGACATGACTCATTGACAGCTGCATTTAATACAAGTTTCAGTCTAATCTAGTGCGATTCTAGAAAGATTATATGTAGTATAAAATCGCCGTCGCGCACGGAAGAGTGATCATTATTGTCCAACCGTTGAATTGAAATGTGCATTCTGTAATTAGTAGTCAAATATCAGTGAATATAAATAAATGTTATAAATGAATGTATTGTAAATAAATATTTAGTTTATAAATACCTAGATTAAGTTCGTTAACAGTTTATAATTATAGTGTTTGTAATTAATGTATGTAAATGATATTTCTCTTGTTAATAGACGATTAAACAGCATTTTTGGTATTATTTTAAAAAGAACGTTACAATATTGTTTTAAAATTTTTAAAAATTGTTGAAATCTGAAAATGCTGAAGTAAAAAGTTAAATTTCTATGCATTTCGATTAAAAATTAAATTTTTAAACTATGAATAAAATATATCATTTCATTGATTCCATCCTCTTTTGTCCTATACCTTTTACACATGAGTGACAGAGATAGAATTTTCTTTTTATTTCTATCTAGCATAATGTACTATGGCTGCTGGAACCGTATATAAAACTGTAGCTCTCAGCTGAGTACAGCGTTGCCGCATTTTCTTACACACCAATTAATTTATCGAGTAAAAATCAGATTTTCGGTTTGTTTATAATCTTTTTCTCAACAACTGTTTAGTGAATGTTTATAAAACTATGCAAAATCGGTTCGATGAAGTTCAAGTTACGTAATTTAAAAATTTGGGAAACTTGGTACCTTTTTTTCCTGTAATTGAAATGACTTTATTCTATTATGTGAGCGAATCTCCATAAGATCACGTGTAAAATTACAGTTACTTTAAACTGCAATAACTTTTAAACGGCTTAGACAATTGGATTGAAATTTTCACTGTAGTTTTAGCATTAAATGAGGAACATTCTACTAAATTTTTGTTCGTTTGGTACCATTTTGACATACCTCCTAAACATCCTTAATACTGAGAATAAGAAATGTGTTTATGGAAATAAAGTTTTTACAAAAAGCAATTATTGTAGAATTCGGCTTTAAATGAAAGCTTTTGTAAGATGGCGCTTTTAATTTAATATTTAAAGAAAAGACATTTTTAGAAATTGAGTATAAATATTTGTTTCTAAAAACAATTCTTTACTAAAAAAAAGATTGCAACCTTTTTTTAAAAATTCAGTCAAAATTTCAGAACTGTTAAATTACTGAATTTTTATGTAAATTTCCAAGTTTTTATACAGTGTGTCGCATTTAAGATGAATACACTCCCGTAGTTTCGTTATTTTAAGAAGTAGAGATTTGAATGTTGGCACAGTGATACATATTCATGAGTTGCATTTTATGAGGTACTCAACTAAAATGTGAACTGTAAACCCAGTCTACTACAATCCTTCAAACGGCTAATTCTCGATATTTCGCTTCACGTTGGAGATATCAAAAAAATTATTAGAAAAAGTTGTTTAATAAAATATTTCTCAAGATAGATTTCATCAGTAAATAGACAACTCTAATCTATTTTTTGCATTTTTTTACAAACTTTCCAGTATCTGTTATAGTCTATGATAAAGGCACAACTCGTATTTTAAAACTGTTTTATTTAGAATCTATTTATTTATAGATTAACTGGATCCCAAGATCAATCCAACCAATTCTACGGCAGAAAACAGCCTAAACCAGCAAATAATCAATTACACAATGGTTTATCAAGAGGCAACATTGCTACAGTAGAACCACACAATCATGTTCCTCTCCCTAATTGTCGTCAAATTAAAATCCATCATGGTGGAAACCAAGAAGTTTTGATATAAGAAGAAAAACGAGATGGGACGTATCTGCGTGACCAATCTGGTACAAGCGGTTCAGTCCGAAGACTTCGGCGCAAAGTACCCAATCATAAATTTGACATTTCTTTAACATAAACCCTCAGAAGAAACTGCAACTTTTAAATTTTATAGATTTATTCTGTTCGGATTTCTCATGTGAATTTCAAATTTTCACTTTGTTTTCAAGCAAAAAATGAATTACATATCTTGAAGACATTAGGGTATATTAAATAAATGATTTTTATGAAAGAAAATCAAATTTTTTTGTCATTTGTTTTATTAAAGTAAGAAAGTTCTCACACCAAAAATATGGAAACAGTGGCGTGACTACATTGCTTGAGGGCCTCGGACACAAACAAGTTTTTTCGTATATTAATTTTTTTTTCTTCATTTTTTTAAACACCTACAAAAAATATTTCAGAAAAAAACGAGAAAAAATTAGTCGACACTAGTTAAGATTTGATATCAATTTTGGTCAAATATGCTGTGAAAACTTGATAACTAAAGTTATAACAAGCAAACACCAACAAACTAATGAAAAAATTAATTTTTATTGAAACCATGAGTTTGTAGGGCGAAATATTTATTTTTTTAAATTCGATGAACATATGAGTAATTTCTAAATATTCTGCTATTTCGCACGAAATTTTTTAATTAGTGAAATGCCATGCCTTGAGAAACAGGAGTATCTGGGCAGTTTTGATTAAATAATTGATTACATACTTCACTTTGGGTCCTCCTATCCACATAGCCATACTTCATTAAAATCTCAATGTATCGCTTCTTACTTAAATGAGTCATGTCTTCACGATAAGTTGAAGTAATGGTTTGTAACAATAACTTGTAATTAATAGGGTAATAATAATGTACTACGTGTTTGTTTATTTGCGTTTATTATTATTATTATTATTGCGTTGCTGGTTACAGTTTTAGTTGTCAAATTTCCATAGCATACTTGACCAAAACTGATAATCAACCAGATTAATTTTACCACAAGCCAGTTCTTATTATTAATTGATTAATTTTCCTGTTTTTTTTAAATAAAAATATTTTTTTCTAATTTAAACTTTTTTTGTTATGATAAATTAGCATTACTAAATAGAGAAAAATCAGCTCTTTTCAGAAATGCAAAAGAAGATAAGGATGTCAGTTAAAGAAACAAAGTTACTATAGCAACAAAATAAAAGAAGATACGAACAAGTCAAAAACGTCACAATATGAATCGGGATAAATGAAAAAGTGTATTGAACATTTCTTTGTAATTCCTCAAATTAAAAAGTCACAGCTATTATTTGATACTTTTGTTACATTTTGTATACAGTCTGTTTGATTTAAAGCGTCCCGCTTTGTAGGAACTTTATTTTCCATCAGAAATGGTATAAAACACATATATTATTAAATGGCATAAAATTCTCTATGTACTGGTTCAAAAAATCTTGCATTTACTAAATCGGCGTGAGAGTGATGACGTCATCGAACTTTTTTTTAAATTACATGATAGATATTTTTCAGGGAAATTGATAGGGTATTGCGTTCTCTTTTCAACCATAAAACATATTCATACTCTTACATAAGAAAGTTTTCAAGAAAAACGCGAAAAATTATTCACGGCTAGTAGGTTTTGTATTCTAATCACCACAATTAATAAAACAAAATTATCTAGCAAGCTTAGATAAAATAACAAAACTTTAGGTATTCTGATGGTCTTTAATCTTCAATTAAGGGAAATATAGAACAAAATAGTACAAATTTAATAAATAGTCAATAATATAAATTGAAAAACTTATTTTAGAATTCCATTAACTGGACAATTACAAAAAAAAAACAGTATTATTCTTAAAGATTGAAATAAAAGTAATTTTCTTGCTCATTTCAACTAACATTCACTCATTAATCGAGTTAAATGCACATAAAGCCACAATTAAATAATTGAAATATTAATTTACTATACCAAATAAGGTTCAATATGCTGCTTATTTCTTTCAATACATAATTCGCATCTTTGAACAACACTCTGAACCCATTTAACTTTGTTTCGTTCGATATGTTGCGTATTACTCCACGCATTCTATTTTTTAAATCATTTGGTGGCGTTATGTATACCTCATTCTTCACATAGCCCCATAAAAAAAAGTCTAACGGATTAATGTCAGGGGATCTTGCAGGCCAATGAATTGGTCCGTTTATACCAATTCATCGATTTCCAAAGTTTAAAGAGTTGGCATTAATTATAGCGTTATGTGGAGGAGGTGCACCATCCTGATGAAATATTACAGAATCAAGCTCTATAACTAGTAGTTCATTAAGAAATTCTAGCAATTCATTTCTTAAAAATTCGTTATAACGAGCTCCTGTTAAAGTCCCATGAAAAAATAGTTTTGTTCCTAACATATTACATCATACATTTAAATATACTAAATCTATTTTGGAAACTTCTTTCCCTAACAATGTGCGGGTTTTCTTCACACCATTAATAAGATGTATTTCGATTCAACATTCCGTTGTTGGAGAAATTACTTTCGTCTGTCCATAAAATTTTCTTTGGAAAGTCTGGATCCTGATTTGCACTGTTAATGAGCCAGTGGCAAAATTGTGTTCTATTTTGAAGATTAGTTTCTCTTAAATGTTGTACAAGATTTACTTTATATGGAAATAACTTATTTTTACGTAAGATTTTATGCACAGCATACGTACTGAGATTATAATTACAGGGCAATTCGCGTACAGAAGTGTTTGAAATTTGATAGATGTGGAACATCAGAATAACTCAAGTTTTGTTATTTTTCTAAGCTTGCTAGATAATTTTGTTTTATTAATTGAAGTAACCAAAATACAAAGCCTACTAGACATAAAATCATTTTTCACATTTTTCTTGAAAATTTTTTTATGTGAAAGTATGAATACTTATTATGGTTGAAAAGAGAACGCAATCCCTATCGATTTCCGTAAAAAAATCATGTAATTTAAAAAAGTTCGATGACGTCATCACTCTCACGCCAATTTAGTAAATGCAAAATGTCCGGAACCCGAACATAAGAGAATTCTATGCCATTTAATAATATATAAGGTTTATATCATTTCTGACTGAAAATAATGTTGCTACAAAGCGGGGCGCTTTAAATCAAACAGACTGTATATGTACTATACAGTGTGGGATTAAAGTATGAAATATTAAAAAAAAAAGCGAACTCAATGGTTTTTTTTAGAAACGCTGAAACACATCGATTTTATTTTTTAACAATAGATATTAATATGTGCGATTCACCTTCCGACTTTCATTTGTTTGTTAGTTATGACGTCATCACAAAAAAATTTAAATGACAATATAGATTTTTAGTAGTGGAATCCGATAGTGATTTTTCTTCCCTTTATGATCATGCAAATAAATCATAAGATTGCATAACAAAATTCTGAGAAAAATCGAGCTGAACATTTAAATTAATATTATCGTATTTAATAGGAAATGATTCTAAGATAACAGAAAAACTAGATTTTCTCAGAAATTGTGCAGAAGTTCGATATATCCATTAGGCAAACATACATAGGATAAAGTATGGAATCGAAAACAGTAAAAATTACAGCGTATTTCATTGAAAATTAAAAAAATAATGGTAGCTACAGCAATATGGCTCACCCTGTATGTACAAAACTATTATAAAATTAAAATTTGTTTTACACCAACCAACTTTGATATTTAACTTTTTTTTGTAACTCTTAAGCAAACCCTAGACGCTCAATAATATTGTGCAATATTATTGTTGCACCCTCCAGACAACTCAATAATTTATTTAAAAATTGTGCAATAAATATTGTGCAATAATTCACTTTATAACAAAATGTTGAGTGACACGAACGTTGCTTGTGTAGCTATTGCTTTGGTTCTTTTTAATAAAAAAAAAGAGAAAAAAGGAAGCAGGTAGTTAAAGAAATGGTATATGAAAAGACAGAAGTATACTCATAAGAATTTAATGAACGATTTAAGATCTAGATTATGGAAATTCGACTTTAGCCATTTTAAATTCAAAATTTGAAATATTTGAAAGATAAGGGCCGGCGGTGGACGAGTGGTGTCAGTGCATCACTCGTGTTCCAAGGGTCGTGGGTTCGAATCCCACTTGGGCCGACGGGATTTTTCTAATTGGAAAATTCCGCCACCTCAACTATGAATGTGTGTATTCATGTTGCATGTTAGATGGGGGACAGATGACCTTAGCTGTTGGTAGTGTAGGCGTGAAATAAAACAAATTTCAAAGATGTATTGACTTATCATCTGAGAAAAAAAGCTTGAGAAAAAGTCTTTTAAGCTTGTTGTTATTTGCATAATTTCCTAAAAAAAGGAAAACATCTTATTGCAATGTAGGACAAATTGATACTGAAGACCTAGAAACGGAAAGATTAGTCGCAGGCTGTTGAAGAATACAATCTTCTTATTCTTATCATTAGCCTCGGTAGTGTAGCGTCTAGCATGCTAGACTCACCTGAGCAGACTGGGTTCGACACCCGGGAACTGGCAAATCTAGTTAAGGTTTTTCTGCAGTTTTTCCTTATCTGCAATACAAATATGGGATTTGAGCTATACCATCTGTAAGTCGGCTGCAGCCGCACGATGGGCCTGCGTAATAATACTAACCGCCCCCTTCCTCCTGCACAAACTCTAGTTTATGGGACCTGGTTACTGGTTAGCCAGGTAATGGGTTGTAGCAATGATTATTATTCAAGAAAACGTAACAAACAGATAACTTTTGTAATTATTCTAACAATGAGGAAAAAGTGCCATGGGAAACTAAATTTTGCTAATATATTTACGCTTATGGTATGTATACAGTGTGCCCACGGATTGAGTTCACAAGAGGGAAAAAACTTTTATTTTTAGTTTTATCGAAAAATGTCATATTTGATAAAAAGTTTTGCTTCTTGTAAGACCCCAGAAAATTAAAACAAATTTACGTTTTATTTTACTTGCTTCATTTTATAGTCCATTTTCTGTGAAACCATATGAAATTTTGCACTAAGTTCAAAACTTTAACAATAACCTAGTGGATGGTATGTCATTATTAAGCAATAATTCTCTCAAATTAAAGTATTTCTAATTACAGTGGAAAAATGTTATGAGGTTGGTGGAGGCTACGTCGAATAGTTGGTGTTCATTTTTACTTAATGTTAGTTCATCTTTATTATTTTTGTTATTGATTAGAAACAAACGATTACTGTTGCACAATTTGAAAGAATTATTGCTTAATAATCACATAAATGTCACCTACTAGATTATTGTTAAAGTTTTGAAATGCAAAATTACATATGGTTTCACAGAAAACTGACTATAAAATGAAGCAAGTAAAATAAAACATGATTTTTTTTAATTTTCTGGGGTCTTACAACAAGCAAAACTTTTTATCAAGAATGACATTTTTCGAAATGTAAAAATAATAAAACTAAAAATAAAAGTTTTTCTCCTCTTGTGAACTCAATCCGTGGACACACTGTATGTATACCCTTGTAACTTAAAGTTGTTTCATATTCCACAGGGCTGATAGCGACTTTTATACCTCAATACATTCATTTATAAAAGGCCTTTTGTCAGTTTTAGATGCACTATATTTAGCGGTCGTGAAAATGAATTAATATTGTGCAATAGTATCCAC
The DNA here is from genome assembly GCA_929113105.1 of Agrypnus murinus. Taxonomy (NCBI): domain Eukaryota; kingdom Metazoa; phylum Arthropoda; class Insecta; order Coleoptera; family Elateridae; genus Agrypnus; species Agrypnus murinus. The sequence goes on along the minus strand of OV816029.1, from coordinate 66,976,213 downwards.
AGACAGGCCAATATTTTACACATTGCACAATAATTTCAAACAGTTTTAGATTGACACAATATATTGCGCAATCTTTCAATATACGCTCCAGACGATCAATAATATTGCGCAATATGAATTATTGCACAATATTATTGAGTGTCTAGGGGCCGCTTTACAGTTTCCAAGTTAAGGTACAGGATCATCTTGCGTGGGCCACCCTGTACAGTACCTACGTAAAGTTTGGATTACAAATACCAAATTTCGCACTATGGAAATCAATTTACACAAGTCGGACTAGTAGATGTGTTCGGATTATTCATACATTACTGTATCAACATTAAATGTTCAGCTCGATTTTTCTCAGAATTTTTGTTATGCAACCTTATGATTTATTTGCATGATCATAAAGGGAAGAAAAATCACATCGGATTTCACTACTAAAAATCTATATTGTCATTTAAATGTTTTTGTGATGGTAAACAAACAAATGAATGTCAGAAGGTGAATCGCACATATTAATGTATTTTTAAAAAATAACATCGTGTTTCAGCGTTTTTAAAAAACTGGTTGAGTTCGCTTTTTTTTTAAATATTTCATACTTTAATCCCACACTGTATATTTATTTTTTATTTATTAAAGATACATACATGTTTAGAATTTTCCTCAATAAGCTTTTTTCTCAACAAACATTTGAACTAAGTACTCTAAATTATTTCTTAACGTATTTGTAATTTTGTGTTTAAAAAATAATAAAAAGAAAATCTTGCTAATTTTAATTTTATATTTCTTAGAAAAATCTAGTGGTTTCCCTAGTCCTAGTGTTGTCAGATGTGGAAAAATAGTGCTAAAGTGTGCATTTAAATTTCAACAATGCTATAAAGATTTAGCTGGCGCTCAGTACTTTTTAAAAAATGTTTAAAGATCTCTGGCATTCTGGTCTTTATATGAATGACCAGCTGTCAATGGTTGAGTGAGTTGTATTCACAATAACAGCTTTCTGCACTAGAAAAAATAGTTAAGATTTTGCGCATATATGGAATCTGACATTGACTGTCCTGTGATTGCATTTGTTATTTAAAATTTCTTAGTGCAGTTTTTGATTTGTGTTACTTTTATTGTTTATGTACTATACAACTGTGTAAAAGAGTAATTTTGTTTTGGTATAAAAATGCTTATTTGTTTTATTAAATGCTTTTATTTTACTTGCAACTCAAAATTTATTAAAAATTAAAAAAACCTGAACTCCCTGAGACAAAAAAAAAGTAAAATAAAAAATTATAAAAAGAATTGCCTCCATAAAATAAAAATTTAAAAATAAATCTTGAATTAAATAAATTTGAATCCTTTAAATCTAAAAATAATAAAATTAAAATAAATTAAAAATGCACTAAAACAGGGGTTCCCAAAGTTTTGCCTAGGTGGACCAAATTGTAAATTCCTAAATATTTGGCAAGCCAAAAAAGATTTTTGTAAAAAAATACGTTCAAATCGATAAAAAGTTAGACACAACAGAAAGATTTATACTAAACTCTTATGACAATAATTACTTTCTATTACAAAATGTTTATTGACACAGTGATGGCGAACCTATGACCCGCGGGTCAAGCACTGACCCACGAAGGCTTTTTAAATGACCCACGCGTTGATTTTTATAAACTTATTTTTTATATCATAAAAGAGAGAACAGACAATCGGAAATATTAAAAAATTAAAGTACTAAGATGATATAGAATCATCAGGTTGAAAATTTACTTAACGAATTGTAATTTCAGACCATTTTAAAGGCTACAATTTGATCGTAAGCACAGATTTAATAAATTCATGCTATAAAAGAAGATAGTCATGCTAGGATACTAGGTTTATTTAATCTAAAGGCTACAGGCTAGGTTACAGACAGATTTATCAATTTTAAATAGAATTTATAGAAGGAAGATAATCTTGCAGACTTAATCTCAATTTTCACAAAAGGTATTGAATTTATATAAAGGATATAATCTATGGATATAATTCAATTATGTTGTTTTATAGTAGAGGAGGTTGTATGTAACCTAGGTTACATGTTTTGAATAGTTTATTCGCGTTTCTAGAAGGTTTTATCTTCTTATTAGATTTGTTGAACAAGGTTTCTTTCGCAAATAAGGTTGTCAGTTTCGGGTACATATTTCACTGGAAATAGTTAAATGAGATCAGTACTTTGACGTTTGTAATGTTACAATTAACTTACAAAATCTTGTATGTGAAAGATTTGGGGTAAAATATGTCGAGATATCAGCTGTGTTGATATTCCTTGTTTTTTTTCCAAATTTTGAGTTTATTTTGATATCTTGTACTATTGTTTGGATGCAGGCACCTGTAGTACTGTATTCTGGACAAGTTAAATTCACATTTGAATTCATTTATGTTCTTATTTATTCTATACTTGCAAAAGCATTGTTATCTGAAACGTTGTGAACAAATTTTTAAGTCAAGTTTTTTTAGTATGTAATTTAATTTGTGTAAACTTCAAATGTTTGGGACACCTTGTGTAACTATGTAAATAGTTGATATACAGGGATAGCTGGAGAGTGATGGGTTTTCATTATTATTTAGTTTTTATGAGATAGGTGACAGCTTATAGTTTTTATTGATTTTCTTTGTTATTGTTCAATTTAGACCATAAGTGTATTATGTCATTTTAATCGTTTCCTTGCCAGCTACCTTTCTGTCTTTGTAAAATTAAGATTAGTGTTAATTATAAACATATGTTCGGATTAGTGACGTCATGAAAAATATTGATATTCAAGTATTTTTGAAAATTTCGTTGTGTTGTCAAATGTTTGGCGAAAAGATATAAATGGACCTCGGAAAAAGAACAAATTCAGTCGATCAAAAGCCTTTGGTTGAAACCACGCTCGGCTCGTATCGTAAGCCTAAAAATAAAGTTAGGTTATGAAGAATCATATGTTTTTCCATTTGTACACAAACTTCGATTATATAAGATTTGGATATCTACCTGTTATGTAAATCAAAGATTATTTTTATTTTCCAAAACTTCAAAACAAATATTTGGAATTGTGTTCGATTCACTAATTACGATTAAAATAATATATATTCACGAATATATATTATTTTAAAAACGAGAAAGATTTTAATATTGAAAAAGTTTTTATATCGATGTGTATGTGTATCGATTTGGTTATCGACTGATATGAATTTTTAAGAACAGCTGATTGGAATGAACACTGTTTTAGCGATCGTACAACAGTTTAAACATTTTTAAGTGGATTCATTGACATTTGGTGTCAGTTTACATATACAAGGTTGGTCGAAATAAGAATTATGGCCCATTGGGAATAATTCATTAAAACAATTTTATTTCATTTCTAAAAATGTTTAAGAAGTTATTTGTGACTAAAGTTTGTTGTTTTCAAAAATTTTAAATCAATTATTCATTGGTAAATATTGTTCTTGGTTGTTTATTCAATTAAATTTATTTGATGTAGTCTGTTTAAATGAATGGGGCTGCAACCCTCACTATCAGGTTAGCATCTACCAAAATTTCATGTAGACAATCTAAAGGAAGATTTTCCTTAATGATTTTTCCTGAAGGAAGATTTTCCTTAATGATTTTTCCTGAAGGAATTTAGTTTCATTTTGATTTGTAAATGTGTTTATTTTATTTTAATATGAATGCAAGTATAAAATTATTTATACAGAATTTAAAACTACTGCTTGTCCAGGTGCGGAATTTTAAGTGCAGTGGTAGTAAGTTTTCCTTTCCAGATACAGGTATTAATAAGTTCAATAATTTGTTAATCTTATGCTCAATCGCGACAAAACTGAGCCAGTCTATTCTAGGTAAAAGAAAAGCTTTGGTTTGTTATATTTTCATTTTTATTAATGCTGGCTAAAATCAAATAAAACATTTATTTTATTTATTTAGAAACTTCATCTCATAGTTTAATTGTTTGCCCAGAACGTGGGGATTTCTTAAATATTATTCATTTCAGAATATAACATCTCAGTATATCTAATATCGAGATATCGGATATCTAATGTCGAGTTTTGCTCTTCATTTGCAAAAGTAAAAGTTGTAAAACAAAAAGGAAACATATACCTTTTTAAAGGATTTTAAAAGTGAGAACCAAAAAAAGGGTCAACTGTCAAGTTTTTCTGTTAACAAATTTTCGGTGATTTCAAATTATTAGTACCTTTTTTACACCCCTTCCAAGTGACGCCACTGACTTAGTGACCCACAGGGTAGTATTAAAAAAAATAATGAACAAAATTTGACCCACTTCTCAAAAAGGTTTGCCATCACTGCTATATAATAACAAAATATATTACAACTAAAATTTATTTATTTTTTAAATTATCTTTATGAATTCTAAATCGCGGATGATCTGACATCGGGGGCCGCATTTCTAGGGTTGGAGGGCCGAGTCTGGCCCGCAGGCCGCACTTTGGGAACCCCTGCACTAAAAGCATGCAATAATTTCTTTTTGTTAAGAATATTCAATCATTTTTCCATAAAAGTGTGTGTGTGTGTCGGAGGGGGGAGCTGTAAGTAATGCTCTACATTTTATAGAAAAATAATTGATCGAGGCAAAAGAAAATTATTTTATATTTTAATTTCTTTTTAAATGTAACCTTTTTATTTAAATTAAAATCTTATGTCGATATTTTTATAAATATGTATAAATTACCAATATTCGTTAATATGAGCATTGCACTATCGCCGATATCAGACAAATTTTAAAAACATTTTTGCACTATAAGAATGCAAAACTGGCACAATGCAATTTTACACATCTGGCAACACTGAGTTCAATGATTGAACTAATTCTAACCACAAACTCTTATATGACAGTTCTATTAGGCAATCCAACGACCTGTCAAATCTAATTCCGAATGACAGTGGTTGGCATACATGTATGTAAACAACCATTAGAGCTTGCGTGGAAAGAGCATTTATATTCGTGTTTTCTAGTTAATTTTGTTGTTTGTTTTTTCTCCAGTGTTTTTAGAGAGCTTTATTATTATTATGCCTGTGACTTGTATTGTTGTTAACTGCGGAAGTCGACGCGATCGTGACAATATGTCGTTTTATAGAATTCCTGTCGTACTGAGTTTACCAAATAAGCCACATAAAAATGAGTTGTCGAAAACACGCAGGGCCTTATAGATAGCTGCTATAAAGCCTGATGATTTAACCGAATCAAAGCTAAAATATCAGAGAGTCTGCAACAAACAGTTTCTAACTGGTACCTAAGTTTCTAAAACTTTATGGAAAAGTAACCTTCTTCAGCGTTTTGAGAAAGGAAATTTTAGTGGTTTTAGTTTCTTATACATTTACTATTAATAGGGGAGCCTGCCTTATTGGAAAATACCTAAAAACAAAACGATGGTTACACAGGTAAACAAGAATATAAATTGTTAAACCTACGTTTCACCAACATCTCAGCTGATAATTTTCGAAGATATTCTCTGTCCATTATACAAAAATTCAGTTTATTTAATAAAAAAACACACCAAAATACTTAAAAACACAATCAAACACTGCAACGCCAACAAAATAAATGCTTTGGTTATGGAGCCTGTCGCCATGTGTGCCAACCAACGTCAGTTTTGTTGACATTTCTACCGCGTGGTTTGGATTGCCTAATTGACAGTTGGTTTTAGGTTAGGTTACGTTATACATATCTATTGAGATGCGATTATAACATTAAAGTATATTACATTTTCATCAGTTATTTACCTACCTGGAATTTTATATTTCTAATTCAATAATGACTCTGGTTTTTTATTAGGTATATTGTGTTCTATGTCGTTTCTTGGATCACCACAATAGCCTCTCGTTGCATTTTATATGAAAACTATGGTAGGCACCCCAACTAACTAACGTCCTTTTAATTTCCTAATGTAATAAATATTGATAGTAATATTAGATCCTCATCAAAATTGAAATTACGATTAGATACTTTTTTAAATATCTATTCATTATATTTATTTTATTAATTGTAAAGTTGTATGAGAAGAAAATGTAATAAGTAAAACGTTCATCTATTTGCTTCTTAAAGTCGGATAACCTTAAATTTCAAAAGAGACATTACCATGACAACCGCTGTAAAAGTTAACCTAACTTGAAAAACTAGCGAGCTAGCAAGTGATTTTTTTTAAATAGCAATTGTTTCATAGTTAAACTTATGATTGTCAACGATTGTTAGTTATAATGCTTAAAAATATAATAAACTAATAACCACCTTGCTTTGGTGTAGTAGGTGCTCCAACCCGTTGGAGGCCTAACATAGCCGGACCTAACTTCGGAACATCATCATCATCATCCACTTCCATATTGCTGTCTTCATCTTCATCAATAACTTCCTGTTTAACATTAATTTCTTCATTGGTCATCTTTCTACCATTCTTAAATTCGAGCAAAGCTGCTACAGATTCACCTACAAAAATATAACCAAAAAATGTATACACACAACCATTATTAAATGTAAACAATGATTCATACAATAACATTCTTTTAATCTTAACATACACAAACAAAAGAACGTCAAGGTACAAAACAATCAACTACATTTTAAATTTCTGCAGTGCACTATTACATGTTTTGGTTAAGATTTGAATTTGGTAATTTGCACCATTTTCAAATTTGAACCTTCAATTCCCTCGAATTTTATTAGGGATTTGTTGGCGTTAACAAACAATACACGCCTGATCTATTATTGGTGGACACACTAGGCTTTTGTAACTACGCAAACATTACATTTTAATCGTTATAAACAATAAAATTATCCAAATAAACTTAAATGATTATCAACGAAACTCACTTTCAAGTTCGTCCGCCATGTTGACGTCGACTTTGGAATTCTGGGAGAACTCCCCGCGTTCTGACTAAACTTTTCAACGTTCAAAAATAGCTTTACTCGTTATTAACCATGGGTAAATATTGGATTTTGTGAAGTAGCTACAATTAAAAACTGCAGTTGCTATGAAAGTTATACCCGACAACGCTTCTAAATAATAAACAAGCCGTGTTAGGCAAAAGTGCATTTTTAAATTCGAAGCGTGTAGAAAAAGATAGAGCGGTTGCGCAAGATCGGTCGCGTCCCGCCTCGCGAAGACAACTGAAAATCGAATCGATTTGATTTCTTTGTCAAAAACTGTTTACATTATCATGAATTTCCTTATTATCAGTTCGATTTGTTTTTTCATAACGATTCATTTCTATGTATGCCTTGAAGAATCAGATAAATTAATGGAAAAAGAGATAAACTGCAGGGAAAGAAATCGACTAATCACTACTGATAAAGGCGACATCTATATGCTGGTAGATGCAATAGGCGGGAAAAAATTAATCCTTCAATGTCATTATTGGTAATTAATAATTATTATTTTTGTTTATTTGATCCATTATATTTAATAATACTTTTGACAAATACTTAGTAAATTAGATAATTACCTAACAAGGTCATTACAGATTTGTAAGATAAGACATAATTGTAGGAAAAGAATGTGGTTTAAAATTTAAAATTTTTAATAAGAATAATATTCTGCATAAAAAGAGAGGCTAGGATTTTCTAAGATATTTCTTTATTTTAGCAGTATACAAAATTTCAGACTTTCATTATAATCATCAATATTATTTCAGTCCCAGGTGGTTTTGCAATATTGACAATAGTTTTTGAAGCAATTGTTTAATATTTTTGAAGGTTAAGCTTGACAGTTTTAAATTTATGGTTAATGTTGAATAAAATATAACTTAAAAATAATACAAATTGTCCTTGTTTCACCAGCGAATTAATTCTATTGAAATACTATATATATATTTTCATATTTTATAAAGCTTGACAAATATACTATAGTACAATTTCCATTAGCTTTATGTTACATTTTAACATTAATCTTGAATTAAAACTGTCACTTGTCAAGCTTAAATTTCAAATTATTTCAAAAACTACTAGAATAATATTTTTTTGTAACCAAATATTTAAACTGTTTTAAAAGAAGGAAATAATCAACGAAGATTATTTTTTACCATTAAAAAATTTAAAAAGTCTTGTCTCTAAATTTTTCAGTAAAGAAACTGAAAATAATCAGCCTAAGATTTGGTATAAAATTACAAACATTATGACTTCTTCCGCACAGGAAGTGAAATTAGGAATGGAATCTAATGTGTCCCTAAATAAAATTTTTGTAAATGAAAAGCACTCTTTGGTATTTCGAAATTTCTCTGTAAATGATACCGGATTTTATTATTGTTTGGGATTAGATGGACAAGGATCAGAAGATAAATATAGTTATTTTGTGGATGGTAAGTAAAGTAAATATCCTCCAAATTGACCAAATTAAAAACTTTTCTTTTTTTAATTAATTATAGAGAATGCAAAACTATTTCATCATCATTAAAATCTCGTTAAATACACATTTTCATATTTAAGCAATGTTGCCAGATAGGCGATTTCTCATTTTCCCTGTACAGGGTGGCGAGAATTCAGATATACCTCAGCGACAGCATGTAGAGTATTTGCAGCAAACTGACTGTTGAGAAATTATATACCATGACCATTGCCATAATCATATTTTAACAAAAATACTCCCACAAAAACAAACAAGTGTTTTAAGAATATCAATTTTACGTTGTCTTCAATTTCACTTTAAGAATTTTGCACCTATTTTAATTTCAAATTATGAAACCACTCACACACCGTCTCTCTCATATTATGTTCTTTCTCCTTCTTTCTGTGCATTCGTATGGCTCATGTAGGGACCCTGTATACCATTAAGAGTTGAGCCAACCCGAGAACAGATATTTCGTTGGACCCCCGACGCTAGTTTGATAAATCTATGTAATGTAATTTGACACAAATAATGTTATTTAGTAAATTGAAGAATTTCTGCATGCTTTTTATTTCTATGTATCTAACTTTTTTGTAAATATAAATTATAATAATTTACTTTATCATTTACTTTTGGATCCTAAATGGCGTTTTGATCTTGTTTGATCCCTGTGTTGGCTCAACTTATAACAAATATATACAGGGTCTCTAGGCTCATGCAAAGCTTTACTTTGACTGTTCATGTAGTAAACAGTCAGGGACGAACCCATGGGGGTTTGGGAGGGGAAGCTCCCCCCTCAAAGTTGATAATTTTGAGCGAGAGTTGGCAATTTCACAATTTGAGAAAAATGAGAAGATAAGAAAATGTGTCCAAAACAATTTATTTTTAAAATTTAATCTAATTGCCATGCATACACGTTGGAGTTTTAAATAAAAATAAGATTTGTGTAAAATACTAATTTTGCTTCATATAACGTTAGGTACAAATAAAATATTTTCTTACTAGTAGTTGGTATTTTTATCGTAATAAGTTGGCAATCTTAAGGTTACCCCCCTCCAAAAAAAATTTTTTAGGTTCGTCCCTGTAAACAGTAAATTTTCCAAGCATTAAAGAAAAGACTCTGAAATCAGGATTTAAATAAGAAAGTCAGCCAGAAGAATTCTAAAATCTTTTTTTTGATCTATTGTATGTTTAGCCCTGAATATGATAGCGTGGTATTTTCTAGCAATGGATCTATGAATATAGTAGGCCACTCTCTATCTATGGGATATAGTAGGCAACTTTTCAGTAAAAGAAGATGTAAAAAGTAAGTAAGTAAGAAAGTGGCCATTTGAGCTGCGTGAAGTTGGCACCCCCATATAAGAATTTCAAGAAAAAAACTATTGCATAATTTTGCCCAAGTTATGCCCAGTTTTGACCAATAGTTGTTTTATTTTGGCCAGCCTCCCTTAATTCCCCATAAGCGAATACTTTAGTTTAGTGGGGTGCATAGAAATTCGGCTTTTGACTCACGAGTTAAGGGGGGCTGCACATCCGCGCTAAATGGTGTTCTCTATCCGTTCTCCATGTTTGAATAGCCATTCAACGCAGAAAAATGTGCTGAATTAACTGGTGAGAAAATTGTCAAAATCCGTCTGATACATTTTTTCTAAATCGCATTTTATCAAAAAATGGCACTTTTACCATCAACTCGCTCGCCGCGACCAACTTTAGGGGACTCGTTTTCAGCGTGGTCGCAAGATTGCGCTCCCAAAACCGATACATTTTGTGTGGACGTGTACAAAAATCATTTTGATGCCAAAAAAATAAAAATCCATCAACTCTGCGAAGACTTGATGCCTTTTTAAGTTGAAAATGACCATTTTGCGACTTTCTGCCCGCTAAAACGTGGACAATCTACCGTAACCCAACGTGTCAGAAAGCATGAAGTAGAAAAGCCGTGCTTGTTCATTTTCTTATTCATTTTCTTTTGGCTTTTCTTGTTGTGTTTTTTTTCGTCATGTGTCTGCACATTTTGGATTAATGCTTAAGGCAAGTTTTTTTTTAATAGATTGCTTTGTTTTGACAAATTTTAGCCATCACCACCACATCAAAGCAACGAAAAGAGCAAGAGGTTCCAAGCGATGACGAATCACAGGTTTAATTGAGTATTTGAAGCGTTTCTTTCAACTTTTTTTGCATTCCGATACCTAAATTTATGCGAGATTAACAAATTGAATAAATATAACGTTTGAAAAAGAAACATAAAGCATGATCGTAACCTTTCGTATTAAATAAGACCCAAATCAAATAGTAAGATATTAACAGCGTGTCGTTTAGCGGCGAATAAGAGTGTTTTGAGTTTATTTAGACGTTTAGTTCGACGGCATAAATTGCCAATGATTGAGTGCAATGACTCCAAACCCTCCTCACCCATGTTAGCCAGACAATTATTTTCGTTCAGAAACTTTGGAATGTGTTTCAACGCTACGTGTGACTTCACGGATCATGTTCCAATATCAAGAATTTCCATACTTGAGAGTCTTAACTTTTCACAAATCTCATCAATCTCTTTGACCACGTTTTAGCGGGCAGAAAGTCGCAAAACGTCATTTTCAACTTAAAAAGGCATCAAGTCTTCGCAGAGTTGATGGATTTTTATTTTTTTGGTATCAAAATGATCTTTGTACACGTCCACACAAAAGTTATCGGTTTTGGGAGCGCAATCTTGCGGCCACGCTGAAAACTAGCCGCCGAAAGTTGGTCGCGGCGAGCGAGTTGATGGTAAAAGTGCATTTTTTTTTGATAAAATGCGATTAAAAAAATGTATTAGACGGCTTTTGATAATTTTTTCACCATTCAATTCAGCACATTTTTCTGCGTTGAATGGCTATTCAAACATGGAAAACAGATAGAAAACAATTTTTCGCCTTATTTCGCGCGGATGTGGGCTGGGCAAAATAAAACAACTATTGGTCAAAACTGGACATAACTTGGGCAAAATTATACAATAGTTTTTTCTCGAAATTCTTATATGGTGGTGCCAACTTCACGTAGCTGGCTATTTGTCTTCCCTTGAGGGGGAAAGTCATTCATTGAACCTGAAGGAAATTCTCTAAAGTTTTCCATTTTGTGACTACAGCTAAATAAATATAAGATGTAATTAGGAATACAAAAAACTGTATTTAGCCTAGATTTATAGCATATAGAGCGTCCGCCCGCTGCTTTATATTGCTCGAGTTTTAGTGCAGTATTTCAGTGATTTTTCCATAGATCTATCAAATTAAAGACAAATCTACCGAACTTCACACAAAATCTATCACGACTTCCTTTTTTATCAAAATAGTACCCCTCTATACCACTCCGTCGAATCTGGTCAATTTAGTCATCGGGCGTTTTTAGAGTATTTCGACCCTTTTAAGTATGAAAATACCTATTGATCTTCGAGAAATAAACCTGCCCAGAATTCAATATGGCGCCTAATATTGATATTGCGGCATTTTGAAGATTTCTGCCGTTTTCAGGAAATATGAAACTAAGACTGTAATTCCCAGTGCTAATTTCAACTAAATTATTAGGCAAACAAAAGGTTATACTCATGTCAGAGTTATTTTGGACAAAACAACGTTTCGTCTTTTGTCGTAATATGGCCGTGTTTTTAAGACTTTGTAAATTTGATCCAGTTAGGAGTTTTTGAAACACAAAAGCAGTTATACATATCTTGATAATAGGCTTTTAAGAACAGCCGATTTCAGGGGGAAGCTGGAGGACAAACAAACTGTTTGAGACACTGTGGTTCCACAATTCTTCAACTTTTTAAAAATTTGTTATCAAATCATCCAATTCACTTGAGGTTGTATGAATCCTCCAGGTATTTAGTTTGACAGCATTCTTAAAAGCTTAATAAGATACTTCGCTCTGGTAAGTCGTCAGCCTTGTCACAAACCAGTGTAGTGTTGGCCAGGAAAGTCTCAAACAGGTAGTAGTGACGTCGCTTCGGAATAAACCAAATGTGTTGTTAAAGTAAAGTAATGTCCCCGTACATCTCATATCGCTTCTTTTCGCTGATTAACAGAGCACCCAATACCGTTGCGCACCCAGCACACTGACGTCATAATGTCGCCGTGTTTTCTGCAGTAACGACGTCAAATTGTTGTAAAACTGACATCATTACGTCACACCCCAAAGACGTCAATATAAGACGTCATTAAAACGTCCTATACTAGAACTAAGACCGGAATTATAAATAAATAGTTGAATATTGGAAATAACATTTATTATATACTACAGTCAAAATATCTCTATATTGTGACCACCTGCTTAATATGACCAGTATTCCTTGGCCCCTGCTAAAATAATATCTTTTTAATGAAACTTGTACGTATTGTATTGTACGTCCAAAAGACGTCGTTTTGAAGACGACTATGTACGTCCCATTATATGACGTCTTATGGACATCATTTATTAGTCATATGATGTCGTGGACCAATAATGACTTAAAAATAACGTCATTATAACCTCAGTGTGCTGGCTGGGTGGTGGTGAAGGCGTGAGGGACCCCCTAATAGAATTTCATGACAGTTGGCATAGAGTAAGTATAGGGACAGTACTTCATTCTAACAACAAGAATAAGCCATATTCTTATCTAAGAAAAAAAATTGAAGTAAAAGTTGGTGTCCGGAGTGTCCGTTAACAAAAATAGAAACGTTTGAACTATTATGGACTTGGGCAAATAAATAAAAAACGATATATTTGTTGTATTTCTGAGCATGACGTAAAAAAATCCATAGTACATAAACTCTTATAACAATGCCAACTGACTTTAATTTGTTGTTAATTTTTGGCACGGCCAACAGTATTTATAAATACTTGATCTTGCTTTTGATTAATAAAATGATACCTCTTAAGGACCGTCACATTGCTACCTGAACCAACTACAGAAGAGAAGGGTGGTTTGTCCAAGAGAGTACGTATTACCACGAAATATTGTAACGTTCTTTCTAAAATAATAATACAAGTGCTGTTTAAATCGTCTATTCACAAACAAATATTTATTTCTATACACTAATGAATACACTATAAATTAACGCTATGATTATAAACCATTAAAAACTATTATTTACAGACTATGAATTTCTAATACAACATTTATATTCACTATTTATTTTGTAATACACAGTTAATGACTTGCTGTTGACTGATCCCCTTTTATCCGCGAGTCGCTTTTATACCCTCCTACAATCGTACTAGAAGCCGGTAGAAACTACCATGTATTTCTGGAAGGTGCTAGATAAACAGTGCCTCGTTTACATTGTTGGTGCTATGCGTCATTCTCTCGAATGCCGCAGAATACTCCATCCGCTGCTCGAGAAGGGGTTCTTTCTTTTTCTCTCTTGTTACACTGCCCCCCTCTTCAAGTCTGTTCTGTCCCAGAACAGGTTTTATGATCTGGTTCCTGTAGAACGGGTCATGACGATATCGACAGTCTTCACCTCGACTACACGTTCCATTACGGTAGAAGTAGCAGTCTACACTCTTCGTTGGCCTTGATGCGGGCTGTGGGTCAAAACTGCAGACGAAGATCTTGACGTCCGTACCTCTAAAGATAACTTCCAGCATGTTTCTAACGATTCTCCAATCCAGCTGGTCCCGCCCACAGCCGAGTTTGGGAACTGCCAATTTGTTAATTCCCCTGGTAAGCAACTCGATTCTCAAATTCCATAGTGCCCTCCACAAGTCGGCGTAACTCGGTTTCTGGTAGTAAAACTGCTTGGTTACTAAGTAGTAAATGGATCGGTCATGATCAGTCAAGCGTAAGGATTTACCAACAGAGGGATTTTGTTCTCGAAGTTCATTCAGCCGTCCAAATTTATTTCTAAACACCACTGCGATCCCCCTGGACATACGAAGATCCTCGGAGACACAGTGGGCAATGGAATAATCACCAGGGACCCGGAAGAGATCTTGTTGCATCTCAGTCGTGACTCCGAATCGCGCTTTTCTAGTTCCAGAAAACGCAGCCATAAATTCTCTAAAGGTTGGCTGATCATCTCCAGGCCTTACGGTATTGATAGCCACCTCAGCCTCATCTTCCGGAACTGCGTCATTATTTCCCTCATAGTGCGCCAGACGATTGGAGTGTACCACCTTTGGTTTCCCTCTTGGCAATTTCTGGATGCGATAAATCAAGTCATTTATTCGTTTCTTCACCTGGTATGGACCCTCCCAATTTCGCTGTAACTTTGGAGAATAGCCACGACGCCTTTGCGGGTTGTATAACCAGACAAGCTCTCCAGGTTGAAACCCTCCTTCTTGGGCTCTCACATCGTACGTAGCCTTCATCCGGTCACTCGCGATTCGACTATTATTTCGGGTTCGGTCGTGAATATCCTCCAACTTCTTCTTTAAGTTGATGACATAATCATTCCCGGCTACCTCCTGCTCTATAGGTGGAGACCCAAATTCCAGATCACACGGTAACCGTAACTCGCGTCCAAACATCACAGACGCTGGTGACTGACCGGTTGTTTCGTGGACCGATGCACGATAAGCCATCAGAAACAGATGCAGGTATTGGTCCCAGTCTCGTTGATGATCGGAGACGACCTTGGCCAAATATTTGCCCATTGTTCGATTCATGCGTTCTACCATTCCATCGGACTGCGGATGTAACGGTGTGGTCCGAGTCTTGCGAATGCCCAACAATCGACAGACTTCTCCAAAGAGTACAGACTCGAAATTGAGGCCTTGATCCGAATGCAGCTCCATGGGCACTCCGAAGCGACTGAAAAACTCTTTGACTAGTACGTCAGCAACAGTCGCAGCTTCCTGGTTTGGTAGGGCATATGCTTCTGGCCATTTGGTAAAATAGTCCATTGCCACTAAGATGTATTTATTCCCATCGTCAGTTTCGGGAAATGGTCCGGCAATGTCTATAGCTATTCTCTCCAGAGGACTACCCACATTGTACTGCCTCATAGGTGCTCTTCGTTTCCCCAAGGGTCCGTTGCCAGTGGCACATAGTTCACATTTCCGGCACCACTCCTTCACGTCTTCTTTACAGTTGACCCAATAAAAACGCTCCTTAACTTTCTCCAAGGTCTTTTTCACACCGAAGTGTCCTCCGGAGGCACCGTCATGGAGATGTCGCAATACTGTAGCCACTCGGCTTCTTGGAACCACGAACTGAGACCTAATGGTGGTGCCATCTTCACTCTCCAGTACTCGCTTCAGGAGATCGTCTTCCACCTTCAAGGACTCCCATTGGGCCCAATATGTTTTGAGCGTTCTGTTAAAAGGGCTGACGGCCTCCCAGGCAGGCCTTTCTCCCACGCGCTTCCATTCCAGTACCATTTTTAGTTCGGGATCAGCCTCCTGCTGTCGTTGCAATTCTTCCGGCAACCAATTGTCGTTGACGATGGTAGTCCTTAATACTTGGCAAACCCTCTCTTCCAAACGAGAGCAATGACGGCAATCCGTTGGACAGGGTCTTCTTGAAAGAGCATCGGCATTTCGATGACTAGTGCCCGCTCGATGTTCGGTGTCAAAGTCGTATCCTTGTAATCGTTCGATCCACCTTGCGACCTGGCCTTCAGGATTACGGAATTGTAGAAGCCATTTCAACGCTGCATGGTCCGTCCTCAATAAAAACTTCCGTCCGTACAAGTATTTGTAAAAGTGCTCAACGGACTTCACGACGGCCAATAGTTCTTTTCTGGTCACACAATAATTCTTTTCGGCTTTAGACAAAACCTTACTAAAATAGCCGATGACCTTTTCTTGTCCATCCTGTATCTGAGAAAGTACACCCCCAATGGCCAGATTACTTGCATCTGTGTCAAGTATGAATTTCCCTTCTGTCCGTGGATAGCTCAATATTGGTGCGGTTGTCAGGGCACGCTTCAGCTGTTGGAAAGCTGTTTCACACTCTCCGCTCCAAACATACTCGCGCCCATCTTCAGTTAACCTTGTCAGAGGTTTCGCTATATTGGCAAACCCAGGAACGAAACGCCTGTAGTAGGTACATAACCCAAGAAAACTACGAACTTGGTGTTTATCTTTCGGTGTTGGCCACTCTTGAACTGCACGAATCTTATCGGGGTCGGCTGCCACTCCATTTTGTGATACGACGTGCCCGAGATATTTCACTTCCTTTCTGAATATGTGGCACTTTTTCGGACTCAGTTTCAGATTGGCTCCACGTAGTCTTCGGAACACTTCCTCTAGATTTTTCAAATGTTCGTTGAATGATTTTCCGACTACAATCACATCATCTAGGTATACCAGGCAGGTCTTCCACGACAACCCTCTCAGGATGGTCTCCATTAGACGCTCAAAGGTGGCCGGAGCGTTACATAGACCGAAAGGCATAACTGTAAACTGCCATAGTCCGGAACCAATAGTGAACGCGGTCTTCTCCCGGTCTTCAGGTTCCATTTCAACTTGCCAGTAACCGCTCTTCAAGTCCAAAGTCGAAAACCATCGTGAACCAGACAGGGTATCTAACGTGTCGTCGATGCGTGGTAAGGGATAGCTGTCTTTCTTGGTCACGTCATTAAGCTGCCGATAGTCCACACAAAATCTCGTTGACCCGTCCTTCTTACTGACCAGGACCACCGGTGATGCCCATGGACTGCTGGATGGCTCGATGACCCCTTGTTCTTCCATATCAGTAATAATCTTTTCGGCTTCTGCTCGCCTTGCTAGAGGTAGACGCCTCGGCTGCTGACGGACAGGCATAGAGTTGCCTGTATTGATTTTATGTTTTACTATATTTGTTCGTCCCTTCTGGCTATCGTCAAGAGCGAAGATATCTTGGTATCGGTGAACCAAACCCTGTACCTCTTTCACTTCTGTTCTGTTAAGGTCTTCGCACGAACTAGTAACCATGCCCACTAATTTTCCACCATGGTCTTTGGGCGCTGGTTTTGGAACATCAGCCATACACCTGGCTACTCGGAATACTGGCACACACTGTCCCACAAGGGTACTCTTCTTCAATGTCACCGGATCCACATTAACGTTCATAATTCTCACCGGTACTCTCTTTCCAACCTTGATCAGCGCTTTTCCCACCAGTATGCCACTATGGATCTTCTTATCACAAACAGGCTCCATCATTCGCACACACCCTACCCGAAGATCTCCATCCAAACCCGCCTCGACAACCATCTCGCTTTGACCCGGCAATATCACATCTTCAGTCAACAAAACCCTTACAACCGGATCTTCTCGTGGGTGCAAAGGAAGTTCTTCGTTACCGACCTTCAAAACACCCTCTTTCAAATCCAACGTAAAACCAAATTTTCTCAGGAGGTCCATTCCCAAGATGAAGTCATCAGTGATATCGGCTACCAGCACCTCATGATCACATTCTTCACTTCCAATGCCAATCTTCATCTTCACCACTCCGCGTGTTGGTATCACTTCACCTGTTGCTGTACGGAGTTGAGTAGTTGTCGGTAACAATTTAATACTTGATTGTAGAACATCAGGGCGTACGATGGATTTTGTCGCCCCCGTATCAATAAGTAGTGGAACGGTTCGGTTAGCAATCTTTCCATCTACAAACAAACTGCCATTACTATTCTTTGATGTTACGGCATGGATCGTGATCTCCGGGGCATCTTCACTCGTAGTCAACGTTCGCCCCCTCTTGCCAACCCTTTTTAACTTTTCCGACGGTTGTACTTTTCTTATTTTGGGACAACGGCGTTCTACATGTCCTTGTTCGCCGCAGTTCCAACAACGAGGCCCTCGAACTTCTTGATGATTCTTCTTACGGCTTTCTTCCTTCCGAAGAACTCTCAGTACTAACTCCTCTAGGTGATCTTTAGAACCTTCTTCTTCCTCCACAACGGCCCGAACACGCCCGTGACCTCGGGACGCTTGCTTTGCAGCTTCAAATTCTAAGGCGTGAGCAAGCGCATCATCAGTTGTTCTTGGTCGTGCTAGCCTCAATGATTGTTGTGTTTCCCCGTCTCTTAACCCATCAATGAAGGTCTGCACAGCGAGCTGTCCCAGAAATGAATCGGGTGCCGTAGGGTACGCCAATCGGACAAGCCGCGCAACATCGGCTTCAAACTCCTGCAGGCTTTCTCCATTCTTCTGGATACGATTCTTCACTTGCGCGTGATACACTTGTTGAAGATGCGCGTCTCCATATCTCATCTCCAATCTAGACACTAACAATTGATATTGTTACAATTGATCAGTTTCCTGTCCTACTGGGATTGTTTGCAGGACGTTCAACGCGTCTCCACGCAAAGCCACAGTTAAAGAAACGGCCTTTTCCTTGCCTGTCCATCCGTTGGCCCCAGCGGCCGCCTCAAATTGTTTGTAGTAGGTGGACCAAGGTATCTTTCCATCAAACGTGGGTGGTTTTACTTTTATCCCTACGGCAGGAACCTTTTCTTCTTTAAATTGTTTCTTTACTTCATTAAACGGCCACTCAGAAGTTGAGGGAAACCGTAGTTGCCTCATTCTATCTTCCAACATTTCGATCATATCGTCTTTCTTAGTTGTTGGTGGTAATTGCATTTGGGCTATTTTCTCTTCTACCATCTTTATTACCCTATCTTGTTCCGCCAATCTACCTTCCAATAGTCCTAACGCACTGGCATTCTCCAAAAATTCTTCGAAAACTTTATCTTCCAACGCTTTGACATTTTCCAACAATTCTCCTTTCAGCATTTTAACATTTTCTTCCAGTGCTTTAGTATTTTCAAGTAATTCTTGTTTAAGCATTCTAACATTTTCTTCGGACTTTCTAGAATTCTCTTCGGACTTTTGCAGTAATTCTTCTTTTAAAATTCTAGAATTCTCTTCGGACTTTTCCAGTATTTCTTCTTTTAGCATTCTAACATTATCTTCGGACTTTCTAGAACTTTCCAGTAACTCTTCTTTTAATATTCTAGAATTTTCTTCCATTTTACTTAACAACACGTTAGTATCAATTGCGGGTCCAGGTATTTCGAAGCGGTAATTTTCAGGATCTTCCTTCTGTTCTAAAAGCCATTCTCTTAGCCGATTTATCAAAACTTCTTTCTTTCCATTACTATCCAAGTCCCTCTCGTCCAACTCCCGCTTCAAATCTATTACTAAGAGATCCTTTAATAGTTTCATCACCATTTTGATTGTTTGTTGAAATTATGTTTTAACACCAAAAATTTTATTCTCACAGCACTTTAATTAATTATTACGTGATTTTATTTATTTTAAAACCCTCACACCTGTAACACCACTGTAACGTTCTTTCTAAAATAATAATACAAGTGCTGTTTAAATCGTCTATTCACAAACAAATATTTATTTCTATACACTAATGAATACACTATAAATTAACGCTATGATTATAAACCATTAAAAACTATTATTTACAGACTATGAATTTCTAATACAACATTTATATTCACTATTTATTTTGTAATACACAGTTAATGACTTGCTGTTGACTGATCCCCTTTTATCCGCGAGTCGCTTTTATACCCTCCTACAATCGTACTAGAAGCCGGTAGAAACTACCATGTATTTCTGGAAGGTGCTAGATAAACAGTGCCTCGTTTACATTGTTGGTGCTATGCGTCATTCTCTCGAATGCCGCAGAATACTCCATCCGCTGCTCGAGAAGGGGTTCTTTCTTTTTCTCTCTTGTTACAATATACATGTTCGAACATTGCTGGAACTTCAGACAATTGTTTACAGAAACAGAGACATGTATTGGTTAGAAAGGGAGTAGATAGCATAAAAATCCTTTTTTACCCTAAAGAAACTAATGTTATTATGCAATATTTTGGTTCATTATTTTATAAGGAGTCTTTGAATACACTTTTATCTTGGAGTCACTTTTTTCTCTAGAAAAGAAATTACGCCTTGTGTAATAAAACCTTCAATCTAACCATAAAAAATAATTCAAAATCTTAAACGCTTAAAGATTATATTATTTGAAATAAACATCCGTAGCTTATAGAACACACTTTCTTCTTCCAGTATGTAAAATTAAAAAAAAATTGATTGTAATTATAATCTGTTTTCATTTGTCATAAAAATAGTCTGTTTTTGGTGTTTGCTGATCCGGAACTCTTTCAAGGTCCGAGTGTCCGTTCGTGTCTTTAAATACTTTAAAGTAGATCTTGAGATGCTAATTGAACCTTTTTTGTAGTTGTTTTTGAAGGGGAAAACGACACCGAACCAGAAACCGGTAACATGACTTCATGGTTGAAATATTACAATAACTATTTTGCACCAGTAAATAAAGCCTTGGAAAAGGCAGGCTATCCCTCAATAGAGTATATTAGAAAACATCTTTATCTAGAATTTGAAGTAATTACCAGTTGGGAACAATGGGGCCCATGTGAAGTGTGTGGAAGAGCTCAAGGTGCAGGACGAAGACGAAAAAAGGGACGTTGCAGAATAAAAATAACTTCCTTATTGAGTGTAATTAAGTCTTGTATCTTAAATATGCTAAAAATGCAATACAGATTACAATTTATTACGTATATCACTATTTTAGGGAACCTCAAATATAATTATTAAAGGAAATAATTCAGATGAAGCAGTATTATTAAATGTATACCAAGTCTCATGCAAATCGACAATAATATACAGGCAGTTTCCTGATATTAGTAATGCTACAAGATATTTACCCCAATTTATTATGTTCGAGAGATGCGATGGTATTTGTAATCCTGGTAATACTTTATTATAATTTATTTATGTTATGAAGGTTGTGTTTGAAACTTTGAATGTATATTACAGCATTTATTGAATTGCTGTAGATAAACAGTTAATTATTTGACGCCTTAGAGGCGAATACTACACTGTGGTTGCCAAATATCAGACACAGATATTCAATTGCAGCGTTGCGGTGGAATGGAAGAACGCATATACAGTTTACGTCAATGGTTACAGTAGAAAGTGCTATTTATTGATAGTGGTCACTTGTCAGTTAAGCTGCGGTTTCCTAGGACAATCGACTAGTGTACCTGGTATAAATAATAGATAAGAGTAAAGAAAACGCGGGGATACATTTTGATTGGTGGATCACGTTTACCAAGGCTTGCTTGTTTCACATTTTTAAATAAATACTTAATAATTGATACGCCAATGAAAGTCAGAATGACACTGAATTTTTGCAATTAATTAATTTATTAGTGTTTGTCAAAAGTAAAATGACCGGCTGCAGCGTAAAGGGTTGCAAGAACCGATCAGAAAATGGACTCATATTTAAAGCTATCCCTAAAGATCCTTTTAAACGTGCTATATGGATACAGAAGACGGGAATGAGTGAAGGAAGAGTATGTCAAAATCATTTTACAGAAGATCAGTGGAAAGTCTGTGGGAAACAATTAAAAAAGGATGCAATACCTTGTCTTTTAATATCCAACAAAGCACATGGTTCGTCATCGTCACTGTTACCAGTACAACCACCAAAAAAACCATCGCCAAATAACCACTCTTCGAAAGAAATAAATTTGGAGAAGAAATATCAAAATTTGAAGAAACAAGTTGCAAACCTTAGACTAAATAATAAGAAATTAAGTCGTCAGTTATATGAACAAAAATTTGAAAACAAGCAACTGA
The DNA here is from genome assembly GCA_929113105.1 of Agrypnus murinus. Taxonomy (NCBI): domain Eukaryota; kingdom Metazoa; phylum Arthropoda; class Insecta; order Coleoptera; family Elateridae; genus Agrypnus; species Agrypnus murinus. The sequence goes on along the minus strand of OV816029.1, from coordinate 66,954,340 downwards.
AGCAAAGATTTGAAAATATATTCACAGAAGATCAATTTCAAGCAATGATAGGAAAAAAATTTGTAAAGTGCTTTGATGAAACTATAACTAAGTCCTTACAACTTAAGTTTGCCTGTGGAACAACCGGATACAATACGTTAAAAAAACTAGGATTACCATTTCCATGTATTCGAACATTAAATCTACATCTACAGAACCTTAAGTTTGAATCTGGCGTTTTAGAAGAAGTCATTCAATTTATGAAAATTAAAGTAGACACACTTAGCGCTGATTTCGAAAAACATTGTATGATTACCCTAGATGAAATGGACATCAAAAGTGGGATAGATTATTGTGTTTCAACCCAAAGGTATGTTGGAGGTATTACCCTACCTGAGCATGAAGGAATAGCCACCAAAGCATTGGTGATCATGTTGGGCGGAATTACACGTAGGTGGAAACAAGTAGCCGCATATTATTTCACAGGGGATAGCACCAATGGAACTACCATAGCAGATATACTCATAAAGATATTTAGAAAGATAACGGCGATAGGTTTGAACGTTTATTCAGTTACTTCCGATATGGGCTCGGCAAACCAAGCCATGTGGAAGAAGTTTGGCGTGATGGCTGGGAAACATTGCAAAACAGTGAATTTTACAATAAATCCCTGTAATGGAGAGAAGATTTATTTTTTGGCAGACGGACCCCATTTATTGAAAAATATTAAACAGTGTTTAGTTCAAAACAAAATCATGGAGTTATCAAATCACTTTGTAGAAAAATATAATTTACCCAGCAATTTAGTGAAACTTGAACATGTTAAAAAATTTTGTAACGAAGAAGGAGATTTGGATTTGAAGTTTGCACCAAAGTTGAATGAGGATCTTTTGAATCCAGGGCATTTTAACAAAATGAAGGTTTCTAATTCTCTACATGTATTAAATTGGAACGTTAGTTGTGGTATGCGGTTCGATGCAGAAACGAACGAAGATAAGTCTTCATTAACTACAGCTTTTTTTATCGATATGATTTACAAATGGTTCGGCTTAATTAGTTCAAGATCGACGGTACAGGCATTGAGTAAATTTAATCCGACTATCTATAAGAACACTTTGGATTTTCTTCAGGAAATTATTGATCTATTCACAAGTTTGCAAGTTGGTTCAAATAAAAATGGAAAAGCAGTATGGAAACCCATTCAGACAGGCGTTATATTAACTACAACATCGATCCTAGACCTCCAGAATGTCTTTTTAAACAAAAAAAAATATAATTTTTTATTAACATCTAGATTTTCGCAAGATTGCTTGGAAAATGTATTTTCACAAATAAGGGCGAGACATCCACTTCCTACAGCAATTCAGTTTAAACAAAATTTGAAATTATTATCTGTTGCACAGTATTTGAATATGCCTACAAGCAAAAATTATCAAGATGATGACAGAATACCATTGTCAGGTTTTTTAAAATTCATTAAAATAAATAGCAAAGAAACGCCTAATAACGAAAGGATAGAACGTTTACTTTTGCCTCCAGACTGGAACACCTGTAAAAAAGAACTTTCTTTAAGAGAACAAAATATTTTGTATAACTGCGCTGGGTATGTAGTGAGAAGTATGAGGAAGCAAAATATTTGTAAGAATTGTTTTTCCCTTTTAGGATCAAAAAGAATAACAATGCATCGTCCTTATACAAAATTTGTTACTCTAAAAGAATACAAAGTTGGCTGTCTTTTTTATGTAACTGATAATATATTTCAAATTGTGGTTTTACTTGAACAAATTTTCCAAAATTTAAAAAAATATTTGAAAACCAACTGTAAAGACAATTTTGTGAGAGTTATAAAAGATGCTATTAATTCCGATCCAATTTATCAATTAATTAAATTTCCAGTGTGTTGTAAGGTAAAAGCAAAATTTACAGTCAAATTTATAGTATACCGTTTAAAAATTTATACTGGTTCTTTAAAAGCAAAAATAAGGAAACAACAAAAAATTAAATGGTCTAGCAAGAGTCATGCAATGCGAGATATTTTAGAAAAAAATTATAAAACCCACAATTAAATTTATGGGCATGTAAAATAATGAGTAATAAATATTATACACATTTGTATTACTGCTTAATTTTCAATTCATTGAATGTTTTGCATACTCAATAAAAAATGAGGAGTTAATCGTACCCCTTGAATTCCTTCTAGTTCCGCTAATGACTAAATGACATTAAATTGACACAATTTTGGATCACAAATATGTGACATATGTCGCCTTTTGCCCTACTCTTATCTATTATTTATATACAGGTACACTACAATCGACCGGCGTAAACTTCGCCACGTAATCGCGCGGATTCAGTTTCTACTCTGCTTTCTTTCGTTCCGTTTTCGCTTCGGTCGATGTCAGTTTCCGCCTGCTGACTGTCCTAGGAAACCGCAGCTATAGCGGAATTTTACGCAACGGATGGTAGCGGACTTTAGGAAACCGCCTGCATTTAATTATTCGCGTTTGATTTCTGAGCATGTTGGTCGGTATCAGTTTACACCGGCCGACTGTCCTAGGAAGCCGCAGCTTAAGTAACATCGCAAATGTGCCGTATTCGGAATGTCTTCGTTATTTTACGACTTCTTTTGAGGAGCTGGTATATTCCGACAGACAGCTGCATATGGATCCTTTACATAAAATTTATTTTATCTCTTCATGGATTACATAAAGGGTTTAACTAATAATATGGGCTCGCGATTATATATGAATCACTTTCTGTTATTTAGACACCGCAGTATGCTAATATTCGCTAATAAGCATTATATATTAATAGTAACGAAAATATCTTTTTTAAGATGCCGAAGGATTAAATAAAGGATGGAAAAGTGGGAAAACAATGGACTACAAATATAAGAAATCCTTTGTTTTGGCAGAGAACGCACACTTGACTTTGGTTTGTCCCGAGTAAGTTAGGTCTAGTGTCAATACATCTTACAGAGTACCCCAAATTATTATTCAACGAGTGAAATAAAGAAGGAATAAGAATCGCAGACATTTACGGTACTCTGTAAAATAAATTAGTAGCACTACCTACTTAAGCCTATTCTGTACTTTTTCATTTTTGCTTATTTTACAATATTTAGAACAAACACACTTTAGAATAGTTTTTGATTTTCAGATCAACACTAGAAAATGTGGTAAGTTGGTATAAAGACAGTAAACTACTAAAACCAGGAGAAAGCGTTGAGCCAAAAACAGGCACTGAGCCTCGAATAACTGTGGATACTTTCAATACTTTGTACTTGCATGGTGTTACAAGTGAAGAAGAAGGAAATTACACTTGTCAAGTAAATAACATCAGGATGCAAACTGTTAAAATCTTCATTGTCTCGAAATCAAAGCTGTTAACTCAAGGTGAACACAAAAACTAAATATTTTAGTATCTAAATGTTGATCATAGACGGCAGCGCACAGGAGCTTCTTGCTATTACCTATTTATAAGCTTGCAGGCCTATTGCTTAGCTGGCCTATAAGCTACAGGTCATATTAGAAATATTGCTTATAAAGTTACCGATAGATACAATGGCTTTCGAGTAATGGCCAGATGGCTGAATTAAGGTCAGCTCGCGCTTTTCATTTTCTTCAGACAGTGTTCTAGAACAGCATGCCATGTGTTTTACGTGCATAGCCCACATTAGAGAGAGTACCACAACTGACTGCTCGAATACTTTGCAGTCGAAATGACGCATTATTAATAGCTGTTTTAATAAAAATACCAACATTAAGACAGTGTCTTAGTGATTATAGCGCGTTGAGGTTTTATGATTTTATTCCGCTTCGAAATTGGACAGTATTGGATTTTGTAACGGATAGATTCCTTTGTTATTAATTTTTTTATCTCTTAAGTCTTAATTCACTCTTCAGAATTTTACAATCTAAAAGTAATTGCACATATATTTCATTGGTATGTTAATAGTTTTAAAATAGGCTATATTCATAGCTCCCATGCAATATGTTATTGGTTATTGTGACGACTGAAGAGTAGAGACGAGTTTTGTTTTGAAAAGGGGAAAATTTATCCTTTGATTAAATAACTTAAAAATTCATATCTCAAAATTGGTATTGAAAAATAATAATTATTTATTAGTATACAGGGTGTTCAAATTGAAGTCGGCACTATTGCCAACTTTGTTACTACTAAAGATACGATGTTGGTTAAATTACTAAAGTAGTAGCGTTTTTTCTTCCGATTACGATAGTAAAATTTTAAAAACAATTAAACTTTCGCGTTTTCGAAATATTAAAAAAACTACATTATTTTAAATGGAATACCCTGTATATTCTTGCACATTTAAAACGATAATTTAATTTTAAACAAAATTTATTAATACATAAATACCCTAAACTTACAAATAAACGAACTACAAGCATTTAAATGTACCAGTTCAAGTTGAAATGAATATCATGTAGCCAATGAATGGCCGATTATTGGAAAGTAAAAGAATAGCAGATTATTCTACAAGTAAAGAAAAGTGGTCGTTTTAATAAATTTTGTTTAAAATTAAATTATCGTTTAAAATGTGCAAAAATATACAGGGCATTCCATTTAAAAAAATGTTGTTTTTTAATATCTCGAAAATGCGAAGTTCAATTGTTTTTAAAATTTTACCATCGTAATCGGAAGAAGGTAGTAAAGAGAAATGTGTTTTTTATTTTAAGAATATTAAGAATAAAGAATATCAATATTTTTTTAAAAGAATATTAATGTTCTTTATTTTTTTATTTACGAGAAAGCTCACTAATTTGGGATTGGGACTAAATTGGGTATTATTGTGTGGTTACAAATTAAATTTTATTTTTAACTTTTTCCTTTTCTTTATTCCATTGGTGTTGAAAGCTTTTCTTAGTTTTTCTTTTACTCTGGAGGAGTAGAAGTATTATATATACATATCTGGAAGTTCCAGATAATATGTAGTAGAGCATTAGGTTCAACTTGCCTATTGAAGCGTTTTATTTATTTCACCTTTGGCTTAACCATAAAAGTGGGTTTGTATTTAATTTCAGATTTTATTGAGATCTTGACCCATCAATTTATCGAAAAATTTAAGTAACTCATTTTAAATTTATGTGAAATGAGGCTGTATCTATAAACGGTGGTAATAGTTTTCAGTCGAGGATTGCCCATGAGGATCTTAATAAAATTAGTAAAAAAGTAGACATTGCTTGTTTAAATAAACAACATGGCAGCTTGTTGTGAACCCAACTGCAAAAATCATAGCGAACAAGGTTTTTGATTTTTGGCGGATCCATAAGGTAGAGATTTAAATCAAAGACTTAAAAGATTTATTATGCAAATTCCCCCAATCACAAAAATAGATGCAAAAGAACCAGGAACAACCAACGAAAAGCTCACAAATTTACTGAAAATTTAGAAGATGTTTTCTAACAACCTGAGAGCCACGAAGAAGTACAATTACGTTTTGAATATCTTGATAAAAAAAACCGAAGAAATCGAACTCACTGCCTCTGCAGAAGTCAAAGAAGAAATTAAGAGCAATATAAATCCTAAAAAGATACTAGGATTCGACCTAATAATTGGAGATGTTCTGCACCAGATTCCAAGAAAAACTATTGTTAACTTAACTAATAATACTGCTAATAATATGCACTAGGTTTTTGTTGAAAAAGATAAAGATGCTAGGCTTATAATGATACCAAAGCTAGGCAAATATATAAACCAATATTTCAGTTGCCTATTATGTCAAGACTTTTTGAAAAACGATTGCTCAATAGGTTAAAACCAATTCTTGAGAAAAAAAATCTAATTCCGATTCATCAATCCAGCTTTAAGAACAAACCTTTGGCAATTTGTCAGATGCATAGAATAACCAACATTGGCCATATCATTAGGGACATTCAATAGTTTTGATGTTAAAAGTTTTGTATTGTTAATACCAGGAAAAGATTTTGGGAAATGTTTCACGTATGTTTATTAAAGCCTGTTGTATTAACAAACATTTCAATAAAATAAATGTAAATAATAAACTGGTATTAACCGTGAATTTGCTGAACATGCCTATAACTGAAAGAGGTAATGTCTTAGAGGTTTAGTGAACAAAATAATGAAGAAGATATTTTACTAGTTCTGTAGAAAATAATCGTAGAAACGTTTCCAAGAAACTTTTCTACAGAAATAATAACATATTTTCTTCATTATTTTGACCAGTATCCTCTAAGTCATTAATTCCTTCAGTTATTGGCATGTTCTGCAAATTCGCCGTTTATACTTACATAATAATTATTATATATAATATAATTATTTTATTGAATTGAATGTTTAAATTGAATGTTGAATGTTGAAAAAGCACTTCTAGAAAAATAATTTGCTTTTTAGTCTTCCTAGATACGCTAGATATGTCCTAGATTCATTGCGGTCGGGCTCGATGAACTTACAAAAGTTGAAAACTATCTTACTTAAACGATATACAAAAATACTGGAATACTATTTAACAGCCAGATTCTTCAGATATTGCGTATATAAATACAACTAAATAATTTTAGATCAAGCTACGATGGAAAGCTCGCATAAAGAAGAAAAGACAATAATTAAGACTCAGATATCGTAACATGTACTATTGGCGTATAGGAAAAACTTCTCTTTGTCAATATATAACATGTTTCTGCTCTACAATGAAATTTTAAAACTGGTATGGATTTATAGTGTCCAACTATGGGACTGCACCAAACTTGGGCATAATTCAGAGGTTCCAAAATAAAGTACTAAGGAATGTCGTTGATACGCTTTGGTACATTATAAACAATGGTCAGGAACCTCCAAGTAGAAGTTGTATATCAACACAAAAATGTTAATGTCATCCAACTCCTAGATAAGAAGAATCTAGTTAGGAAACTCAACAGGAGAAAACCAGTATGTCGAAAACTAAGGAACGCTATTGGGTAGCTATTAGAATGAATCGCCACTTAATCTTCATTTATTAAAAAAAAAGAAATAAAAAATTAAAGATTATTTAATAATAATGTATGAAAATTTTAAAATCAAATTTAAAGATTCAAATTGTAAGTCTGAAAAATTCTAAATTTCTGAAACTGTAGCACTAATAATGAATAATAAATTAAAAAAAAATATAATTCTGAATCTATATTAATATATATTATGTAATTAGGAGATCAAGCGGTACTTTAAATCCGAGAAGATGCATTATAACGCCGAGGCGTCAGCCGAGGCGTTGTAACATCTTCGAGGATTTAAAGAAGCTTGATCTCCGTATTGCATAAGTTGTTTTATTTTATTTCGTATTTCAATCCTAATTTCTCCCTTTTAAAATTCATCCGAATATATTGTATAAAGAAGCAGGTTGCCTTGTCTGTGTCGTTATACGTGTAACCAAGGACATTTGTAAAGCAGCATGTCACGTGTGGTTGTTATGCATGATTTACGTTGCCAACAACAACGGAGATCAAGAACGTCTTGAACTCCGGTGTCATTGATAACGGAGATAAAGATATACTTTATATTACTAATTGTGGTATATAAACGATTGTTTGAAATACGAAATGAAATAATATATTATGTAATTAGGAGATCAAGCGATACTTTAAATCCAGAAGATGTATAACGCCGAGGCGCCAGTCGAGGCTTTATAACATCTTCGAGGATTTAAAGAAGCTTGATCTCCGTATTGCATAAGTTGTTTTATTTTATTTCGTATTTCAATCCTAATTTCTTCCTTTTAAAATACATGTATAAAGAAGCAAGTTGCCTTGTCTGTGTCATCATACGCCTAACTAAGGAGATAAAAAGCAGCATGCATGCATGCATGTGGCTACACTGCAACATCAAATTATTTACGTTACCAACAACAACGGAGATCAAAAACGTCTTGAACTTCGGTATCATTGACAACGGAGATCAAGATATACTTTATATTACTAATTGTGGTAAATAAAGAATTGTTTGAAATACGAAATGAAATAATAAATATTATACAACAAGTGAATTAAACCATTGTTTATTTGCGAGAAGAATGTTTAATTGGATTAATTCTTCGAGCAAATAAACTGATTTAATTCACGTGTTTTATATATTTTTTTATTCAATTTTGACGAAATGTATCTACCAAAAAAATTGAAATCACACTGAACGGTCTAGAGAAATCATGTAGGTAGGTTGCGAATTAAATTTCCATGACAACGAGTTGTTTAATTTTTCTCAAAAGTGCGAGAATTGTCAAGTGTATGTAAAAATATTCAAAAAATGGCCGGAATCTGTGATGATAAAGAGAAAAACCAGGTTTTTGTGCCTGAATTGGTCATTCAAGAAGCCTCACAAGCTATAAATAAAATGGTGCCAGCAAAATCTAAACAATTATACGAAAAAGAGTATGCGAATTTTTGAGAATGGAGGAAGCGGAAGGATGCAAGGGGAGTAGACGAAAAAATACGATAAAAAATAACGATCCAAAAATGCGAAATCTTCGTCCTTGTGGGCACATTACTCTCAATTGAAGAAAATGTTATCCGTGAAAAAAAATATTGACATAAGCAGGCTTGTGAAGCTGATTTTATTTATGAGTTTTGAACTATTAGATAACTGTTGTAGATTTCATCAGGTGTCTGCTTTTCTAAAACAACAATCTGTAGGGCACAGACCAAAGAAATCTAAGGTGTTCACATTCGAAGAAATGGAAAGGTTCTTGGATACTGCTTCCGATGATGAATATTTGCTGCAAAAAGTCGTTCTAATTGTGGGAGTTTTTGGAGGCTGTAGAGTTGGTGAATTGGTTGCTATGTCAGTTTATCATGTTGATGACAGAGGCAACGTAATTGTGATCAATATTCCTGACACGAAGACTTATAAACCCAGAACATTTACTATCATCAATGGAAATAACTCTATTTGTGTGATTGACGTCTTCCGGAAGTACAGAAAATTACGACCTGACAGTATTTTACACAAACGGTTGATCATCAATTATAAAAACAAAAAATGCACAGTAAAACCTGTAGGAATAAATACTATTTCAAAATTTCCCGAAAAAATTGCACGATTTCATGGTCTCCAAAATCCACAAGAATATACCGGCCTAACTTTAGACGTTCGAACTTTACTGGCAGACTCTAGGGCAGATTTAGCCGTTGTAAAGCGACACGGCGGTTGGCGTTCAAATAGTGTTGTAGAAGAATACATAGAAGATTCCCTTAATAATAAAATTGAAATTTCAAGGAAAATCATAAACCATTCAACTATCATTCAGGAGAGATCGCATTCAAATTCGGAAGCATGTACTTGCGCATCAACATCAGTGTCAAATCAAGATATAAATTTGCCCATTAATAGTGCATATGGTGTACATTTCAGTGGTGTCAGTAATTGTAATATTTATTTTAAATAAAAATAATTGTTCTTTGTTATAGTATATTAAGTATCAAGAACAGTAAGGACAGTTTACCGATCGACGACAATGTTTGGCGACTGAGCGAAGCGAAGTCGCCAATATTGGAGGAGATCGGTAAACTCCTTACTGTTTGAGATGCTTATACTATTTTTTGTACGATCACTATGAATATAAAGGTATTAACTAAGGAAATATCCCGAAGATGGTAAAAAAATAGATTTAAGATAATTTATTTTTGCCCTGTAAGTATATCCACCAAACATTAAGTAGGTTTTGTCGTTACCATGGATACGTTTGTAATTTTATTTTTGAATGTCACGATATTTTTGTCGTTACCATGGATACGTTTGTAATTACTATTATTTTTGAATGTTAGATATTTGTCAAATTTGTGAGAAGGAGTGAATCTGAGAACGAATATAATTCGGATATTGAAGAGGCCTGAGCAAATTTAAATAAAAAACGTACATTTTTTTAATAGTCCAATTATTTAGAAAATAATGATTTTTCCGCGATCGCGAAAGAAACATCTAAAGATCATGCATTTATTTTATAAATTACATATAATTTACTTACCGTTCTGTTTTTGACAGAACTGAACGGTAAGTAATTACTTACCGACGCGTTTCTGCTTAGCAACCAGTAAATATAACCTACTGTTCTAAAACCAAGTATGGTAAACAATCCGAAATGCATGGTCGTACAAAAAAGGTTTTTTTATTTCTCTAGTAAAATAATTTTTAACTCACTAGTGAATTAAAACGGTTTTAATTCACTAGTGAATAATAGACTGCTTATAAGGGTTACTATGGAGTTCATAATGTCACTTTATACTGTCAAAATTGAATAAAGATCATTATGCATCACATGGAAATTAAGAAATTTTTAAACTGCATATGGTTCTGTATCTAAATTTGCGAAATTCTGAAACGTTTACGAGTAGATTCCAAATTCAAAAATTTAAAATTATGGATCTACTTAAAAATCTCTTAAAACACCCAATGCTAGAATCACTAAAATCTAATTGAATCACTCGAGTTCATGACTTCGAAACTTGAAAATCTATAGGTTGCAAACCATGAGGATCTGAAGATTCACATTCTAGAGTTGAATCCTTGAAACTGGAATTATGAAACTTATAAATCTATAAATTGCGAAGCTTTCGAACTTGTGAAGCCAGATTTTCAATAATTATGAAATTTTATGCTATGAAACTTTGCAATATTAGAACTTAAGGATTCTCTTTAACTCCGACTTACAGTTTCGGAATTATATAGCACCAAAATGTGGGTTGTATTTCCCACAAGAAGGGCACAAAATAAGGATCTTGTAAATGATGATAGATATGAAGATAATTTAATTGTACAAATAAATGATAGATATAAGTAATTAGCTACCAGATGAATGTTTTTTCTATTTCTGGCAATTATTTATAATTATTATTATTCATGCTACAAATCCGAAATTAGTGTAGGACTATAACAACAAGTCCTGATTCACATGGAGGCACTGAAATTCTATTAAGCCTACTATTTAGAGACGCGATAGCTAACTTTTTATTTTTCTATGGATGATCTCTTCTATGCGAGCAGCGTAATTCTAATAGTTTAGCCGCGGCATTTGCACATGAATGAAATTCATCTTGATTTTTTTGAAACAGCTCCAATTTTGCATTGAAATCTTCACTCGTTCACGTTTTTCCTTAATTGTAAGCAAACGTGGCACCCACCTTGCAGCTAGGGTTCTCATACCCAAATATTCATGCAAAATGTAATGTACCCGTTCTGTCGAAATGTGTACCGCTTGAGAAATTTCACGCACCTTAAATCTTCCTCCATGGCCATATATCATGAATCTTATCAACAATTTCTTGCGTAGTCACTTCAACAGGGCGACCAGAACGCTCGGTCTCTTGTGCTTCTTCGGCCACAATGAAAATCGGAAAACCACTTATAAACCATTCTAAGTGAAGGTGTAGATTTACCGTAATATTTGCCTAGCTTGGATTTAGTTTCCGCTGGCGTTTTGCCTCTTAGAAAGTAATGTTTTATCAACACACGAAATTCGCCTTTTTCCATTGTGATAGAAGACCAGACATCAACGACAAAGACTTACTCTCACATACAAACTATGCGTCAAATCTGCATGAAATTTAACATGTGTTGTTTCAAGGCATGCTAGATAACAGAGCTCTGACAGTTCAAGTACAATGATACCAACTCAGAAATTCTGCACCGATTTATCAAACCAGCCTCGTAAAACTATGAATTGGTATAATCGAAAAACTCAGAACTTAAAATTTGACTTATAGCTGACTATACTGTATTCAAAATAACGAACAACTCAAAATAAACAGAACTAACATAATCTCATAGGCCATGAATGAGTCAGTTTTATACTCAACAATTTTTTCTCCTAATGTCAAAATTGCTTATTGACAGATTTATGCGCGTTGATTGCAAACGAAATAATGGAACATAAAAGTTCTTTAACAAAAAATAAGAAAAATAGGATTCTCAACATTTATACGACATTATTAAAAAGTAATCCAAAAATAAATTAAAAGCTATAGCAAAACAAACAGCAGATGTGGCAGGTAAGAGGTTTTTTAGCATTATCTTATAAAACATACATATACATAATTACATAGCTTCCTGCAGGTATTTCATGGGGAACAGTGTATAAAGTCATCAAGAATACCTATATAAAAAAAACAGGCAACCTTTCGCCGCTGAAAAGAATAGAGCGAAAATAGTTTATTGATTTTGTTGACTCAAGTTATGCGATTCATAAAATTGCTCATCAGTACTTTTTAAAAACGAAATGCCTACAATAATTAACAAAATATTACATGATGTTAATGCAGACGAAGATTAACCAATTTTCGACAAACATTTTAAATACTATTGAAGATTATTGGATTTGGATTTACGAAAAGGTCTCAAAACAAATACAATACGTATGCTATTGATGAGATGGCAAAGGGTAAAGAGATAACCGTTTTGCGACTACTTCCTTATCATTGTGAACTTAATCCAATCAACTTAATATGGACACAAAACGAACACGAGGTTGCTCAATGAAATGTATGTTTTAAATGTAAAACTTTTAGTTATTTGAGCAAGCAGTTCAAAATATAACAATGGAAAATTAAAAAATTGAAGTGGACTGTTCTTCCTTATAGTCCAGACCTTGCTCCTTGCTCCCTCAGATCTCCACGTGTTCGCTACCTTAAGAATTTTGCAGAGGAACAAAAGTCTTACTCTAATGTTAAGTCGCCGAAGCTGTTCGAGAATCAAGTTTTTTTTCTCAAGGAATACCGAAGCTTCCTGAAGGATGGATGCATATTAAAAAGGAGGAAGACTAAGTGCCAAATAAAAAATTACTATATTGAAAAATGATATCATGTCATTTTAGTTTCGTTTGTTAATTTCCATATAGTATTGAATTATTCGTATAAATGCTTCTAATGATAAGTGATTTTTCAGAATCTGATTTATTCTAGAAAGATAATAAATTTTTGTTGTGGGCTTGTTTTTTTAATAATTCAAGGTACAACCTGCTTTATCGGTCTAGATTGACATGCCAATAAAGCAGGTTGCGAATCATGGAATATAGTATATTGTACAACTAGTGTTACAATGACGATGTTTGTAATACGAGTATAAGTTTGCTTAACGAGTCGCGAAGCGGCGAGTTAAGCTATATACGAGTATTACAAAAAGGAATTGTAACACGTGTTTTACATACTACTTTGTCTATTTCGCCTTAATTTACAATTTACTTTAAAGAAATGGGAAAATGTACACGCGGGTATTTTTGATGTGGTAATGTTGGTAATAACTGATAACGCATACAATGACATCCACTGTCATTTTGAAAAAATCACGTAGGCAGGAAAAAATTCAAGTTTAAAAAATGTGACAGCTTAGTTGTTTCTTCTGATATAAGATAAAAATGTATTTTTATTATAAATAATTATTTTGATAAGACAATCATGTACTCAATCAAGGTTTTACTGTTTCTATTACAATAAACATTTTAATACATCAAAACTGCTTAACATACAACAATAGAAAATAACTAGCCTAACCTCTAAATCTAAACAATGCAAATGAAATTTGAGTAGGGACGGACACGGGATTCACGACCATCAACTTGGTCCGGAAAACCAACAAGCTTTTCAGCGCATTTTCGTAGGAAATCCGCTATTAGCCGCGCTTTGTTTGAGTTTAAAGCTTCTTAAAATGAAATATGTTTCATTATTCTCGCTGTTATTTCTGAGCATCATAACATTCAAATTTTCAAAACGGCGCCAGTTAATGAATACTTATTAGTACCTATCACGGGAAAGTGCTTTTCTTTTGGATAATGTGCCCCCAAAATACTTCCGCGGGTTGGTTGTCGAGCATTATTCCTCTCCTTTTTATATTCTTCCTAACACCTTGTTTATGTTCCCATTAGTAGGTAAAAACTGAAAAAAGTATTTGATGAAATGGAGGTGTACATCATTCAACTCAATTAAACTTACCTCAATATCGACAAGCGATATACGTTTTGACTTTTTAATCTAATTTTGATCTTGAAATCAGAATGTGTAACTGTTTTTCGCAAAAACACACGACAAAAATATTTATATTTTTTAGTGTAATAACGTCTTTATATAACCATAGAAACATCAGAAATGTTCATTTATTTAGTTGTTCGTTATCTTGAATACACTATAGTTAGACTATATAAGCTAAACTTTATAGCTGCAAATTCTCCATTAAACTAGTCCCTTATAAGTGCAAAGTCAACTAGAACATATAGTAGAACCATAAATAGTATATTTAAGTATTAGTTTCATAAGACACGTTTTTAGTGCACGCATCCAAGATTACGTCTAAACGTCTAATGAAACGAATACGTTACACTATTTTTTCTATTTGTGTTATTTTGTGATCATTTAATAGTTATTTATGGTACTGGTGAGTTAAGCGAGATATTACCCACGAATGAAAAATTGACCCACGAGGGCCGTAGACCCGAATTAGTTAACTTTTCTGAGTGAATAATCATTAACTCACGTGTGCCATACAACATTTTATCCAACACCTAAATATATTTCATAAAACCATAATTTATTGAAGATTTTATACATTACAAAAATATTATTTCTGATGGTACATGTAATAGTAGGTGACTGTGGAAGTAAAAAATTAGCAGCTAATAGTTTACAGGTCTTGGTTTTACGAATGAAAAATAATGTATGTTTGACGTTTCTTGTTTTAGGTTATAAGAGCGCATAAACAACTGCTATACGTTATTTAGTGTAAATTTACGTTCACGTCATTACTAAATTATGACGTCAGACTATGCTCTGTTGCCATATGGAATCGAATATTCCTTGTTTGATCCAACACCTTTGCTGCATATTTTCAGTGTACGTTTTTAAAAGAATTTTATTCTCTTATGAACAATATGATTTTGTTCATTCCCATCCATCCCCCTTCATTCCTTGTCTTGGATGGTCATTCTTATAGTATACGAATCCAATTTGTCGTAAGGAAATGGATAAATAACTTCTACTTCCTTCATACATGAACTTGGATTTCAATTTTTTTGACAAAATATTAAGTGATACATGTTCTCCTGTATCCAAATGTGGTATATCAATTGAAGAGCACAGCCACACACATAACGTCAGGTACTTACTGTTCTTAAATATGTATTTCATAAATTTCATTGCTAATATTTGCCTCTACAGAGGATCAATCTCTGTAGTTTGTTTTCGATTTCGTGTCCTCTTTGGACTGGAAACTTCTTCCACAGATGAAATGTTGGAAACAGACTTAAGATATATTCTCAGTGCTTAAGAAACTCTCTAGAATTCTATTCAGTTAATGCAATTGTAAATACAAAATAGGCAACAAACTATTGTAAACCTAACTTACAAAACACAAGAAATAAATTTGACAATACAGCGTGTCACTTACACAGGTGTACCAACCTGTTTTTCTGTTGAAATAAATGTGTATTTTCTCATTAAATTAACAAATTACGTTGTGGTTTAAAAACCTATTTGTATTTATTCTATAAATAAATGTATTACTAAATATATGAAAATTAGATTTTATTATTTTCGATAAAGCAAATAATCTTTCTTCATAAAATTCAATTTTGAAAGTTTTTTTTTCATTTCACGGCTACACTACGGGGGAACCAACTGCTAAGGTCATCTGTCCCCCATCTAACATGCAACACGAATACACACACCCATAGTTGAGGTGGCGGAATTTTCCAATTAGAAATATTCCGTCGCCTCAAGTGGGATTCGAACCCACAACCCTTGGAACACGAGTGATGCATTGACACCACTCGTCTACCGCCGACCCTTGAAAGTTACTCTTACGTCACTACTTTTATATCTATGACGTGAACGTAAACTTAGACTAAACGGTGTATATGTGTAATAAAATCGTGCCAATCACTCTTATTACACTGTTGTTGGTTCTACTTTATCGTAAATAAAATATAATATTTAACATTTTCTATATTATAAGAAGATGTGCTTATTAAAATCTGAATTTTATATCTGATGAGGTTATATCTATTATAGAAATTATAATAAGCAATTTAATTTATATATTATATATTCACATGCACATATTCACTCTGCGGCTCGGTGTGTCTGACGCCTCGACACCGAAAGGTATATGAGGTTAAAGATTATATATATATATTATATATCCTATAATTTATTTTTTTCACTACTAGCTTTAAAACATACTATTATCTAGTCTGTTGTCACCTTGTGAAGTTAGCCTTCTTGCCTAGTGGTAAATAATTTTTTATTATTGACTACTAGTCAATAATCCAGATTTTAGTGTAACACGGGGCAAAAATTCATCCCATTATACACTGGCATCCAGGAAAAAATCCGTGATCGCGATAGTACGTTTTTTATGTGAGAAGAATAAAAGGAATAAAAGTACTAGTAGTGAAAAAAATAATATATACACCACGGTTGTGAAGTGTTTTCTAGAGCCTCTCATCTTATATCCCTCGATGCTGCGCATCTCGGGATCTAATAATGCTCGGCTCTAGAAAAAACTCTTAACAACCTTGGTATATAATATACTATTATGTCCGATTGCATTATAAAGTACTGTTTATTGTATTGTTTTACGGCAGTCAACTGGCTTATTATTGTACTCGTAAAATTAAGTGGTAGTAGTAAAATAAAGTATATAATAGTAGAATAGGGTATGGCAACTGTATGTACGTGTCAAATTTTCTTCTGTCAAGATAAATGTCAAATTTATAAACTGATTTTATTTTTTGATAATTAGCCAATTTTAGGAATCGAACATAAAGCTTTGTATGCAAGTCTTACATAATCGGACCTTATAGACTCGTCCTTTTTATAGGCCTTGCTCGCTTCGCTCGCTCGGCCTTAAACTGGGCTTGTCTATAAAGTCCTACATTATGTACTTGTTACATAAATAGCTATAATATAGAATTTCTTTTATAAACTGTGAATTAATATTTTATTTAGGATAAAGAAAGTAGAACCGACAATGGTGTAGCAATCAATTCCAGCGACTTTATTAAACATAGTAGTTATGATCAATGCGCATTGGGGAGCCCAAAACTGCAAGGTATCCAAATATCTATCTGTTTTAAACTTAGAATTTAAAACTGTAGGAAGGAACATAATCATCTATCACATACGACCGGGATGGGTCTCAATATGGCGGAGTAGGTGGTTCCGGTTTTGTAATGAGATACTTCCATTGGCGGTTCTCACTGTCATCACGAAATACGCACACAAACTACATAACCTCAATTTTAAAACATAGTGTTTTAAAATGAATCTTAGAATATAAATTTTATATTTTTTACAAACGAATACTTACTTATGAAATGTAATTCCCTTCTTCGTATTTGTCGGAGTTTGTTAGAAAAGCAGATTAGGTGGTGTCTAATGGCGACCAGTGTGACGTCATATCCGTCGCTTTTAAAGATCATTGCGCCGGGTAGTTACGCTCCTTCCTACAGTTTTATATTCTAAGGTTTTAAATAACTATTTCTTAATATAAACAACCGGAGAATTGATGTGTCTGTTACTATCAGCTTGTGGTGATAACAACAAATATATTTGTGGAATCATGACCAACTACTATTAAATGTAAACATTATGGCCATCTCAAAGGGTCCGGACCGTGGCGTCCTCTATCAGATTTATCTCAGCTTAGAACCTTTGGTTTTGACATGTATTTAAAAATTTAGAATTGTCACTTTTCGTTGTTGAGGTTATTGTAGTAGTGCTAATGAGCCATACCAGAAGAAAACCAAATACTATATAACTATAAATACACCTCACTTCCCACCAATATTAACGAAATGTTAGAGGCAGCGCTCCTGGTGTCGGGGCATGGCGGCCAGTTTTCAATCTGCTTGCTACTTAACGTGTTTCAACGTAAATTATAAATTGTTTTAATCACAAATTGTGTAAATATATTATTCATAATATTTGCATTATTGTAGTGTAGGTACATGACTAATTTGTATAGGTTTTTTTCAATAGATAACTTTCATTTCGGTGGCGCTGCAATCGATGTTAGGTATAGAAACATAACCTCACTTTTTCTGACTATTTATTTCTGTAGATTTGATTGTTATTGTAACTGCAAAATGCCTTATAATTGTTGTGTGCCTCAGTGTTCATCTATTACTAATAAATATTTTATTAGAAAATGGTTGTTTATCATTAGATCAGGAAAAAAACCAACAAAATATACAAAAGTTTGCTCTAAGCATTTTCTACCAAAAGATTATAAAATTACCAATATGGGTAAGTTTTGTAACTGTAATTTATTTTATATCTAAGCTTACATATTTTATTTTAGGACAAAAAAAATAGATTTTTAAAAGGATAGAATTTGAAGAAGCTGTTTTAAAACGACTCTTCCCGATTCTGAATCCGCTGAATCTCTGAATGAATTAAACTACGGGGGACTCAACTGAGGAGACGAATCGGCAATGGGCGTTCCAAACATTTGCGTACCCAATGGCCTGTATTTTAAAAAATTTTCGTTAGAGGGCGCTTCGGTCCTTGACAACGCTCAGACCACGCTGGCCATTGTTGACAGTTCGCTGGAGTGCCATATGGGTCGCAATGTTTCATAAAAATTAGCCAGATTTGCGATAAAATTTGCGATAAATCGCATAATCTGTCAACACTGTCAGCGTTGTCCAGAATCGTAGCGCCATCTAGAAGTAACGTTCAAACTTGAATTAACGTTCAAGGTCGGGGACGCTTTATTTGACTCGTTTCGTCTCCTCAGTTGAGTCCCCCGTAAATTAAACTTAAAAAAAGTTAAAATATGAATATACTACTTGTATATTCTTGTAAAACAAACCTTTGCCCATAAAAAGATCTTGCTATAACATGAAGAGTAGAAAATTAATCGACGAATAAAAAGTTCGTCTCTGAATTCGTGAAGTCTGTCTGTCTGTCGGTCTGTCGTCTTTTTCCCTGTTGACTTTTTTGAATTTTTCTTATAGTTGTAGGAATCTTATAGTACATCGAATTCTAAGAAACTTTTGGTTGAAACATTTTTTTGTATCTCTTCGGGAAAGTGGTCAAAATGACCACCGAAAAATTCGGTAAATTCTTGAAAAATGAAACATTTTGTATTTTTTAAAAATTTTATGACAACTAATGTGTTACGTTAACATTAGTTTTCAAAAATAAATTAAGTTTATTAAGTATACAGTTGTTTTTGTTCGTCATGGCAATGCTAGCTCTGCGCATTCTCACTAGTTTTTTCTGAAATTGGCAATAAACTAAAGCAAAATAGTAGAGATAAATCAGAAGTATAAAGTAAGACTTTTAATACAAGTTTGTCCATTTAGCTCTTATTTACTCTTGGTGAACAAACTTTTCAAGCATTTTTTCGCGCAACTCTCCAAATCGGTTCCAATTAATAAAAAAATCTGTAAAAATTTCAACTCAATTGGTTAAAAGGGAAGGGAGCCCCTGGACCCTAAAATATTCAAAAAAATCATTTACGTGCAAAAAAAGGATTTTATTTGATATCTTGCAAAATATTGATAATATCAAAAAATGTGTTAAACAGAAGTTATAGATCTAGAGGAGAAGCACACACGGTTTAACGGACTAACGGTTTACAAAGAAAATACAAAAAATGAGGAAAAATAACTTATTTTAGTGTAAGTCTTGATGCTTTGATAAAATCTGTATCTTATAATCAGGAAACTGTCGACGGTAATCGTTTACTATTTGAAGAACGTACTGTTTTTGCTCTCAATTTACTGACTATTTCTAGCTCTTTAATTTAACTTTCATTCTTATGCCATGTTGATAGCTCTAGTTTCGGCAGAAACGAATTGTTCAGTTCTCCTTTGTATTCGCTTTATATTTTCATTCGGTGATTCTAATTTGCTACTTAAAGTAGTAACCATTCTCTGTTTCGATTTGAGTGATAAACTGGAATAAAAAAAAGCCAACGCGGCAGCTTCAGAACTTGTGCAACGTTTATAATGCAACGTAATTATAAGATATCACGGTCGACAGTTTGATATTGACAAAGCTTATATTGACAGAACCCTGGAATCCAGGTACGCCCAGCCAGCACACTGAGGTTATGATGACGTTATTTTTAAGTCATTATTGGTCGACGACGTCATATGACTAGTGAATGATGTCCATAAGACGTCATGTTATGGGACGTACGTAGGTCTTCAAAACGACGTCTTTTGGACGTACAATATACAATATAGAGATGTTTTGACTGTAGTATATAATAAATGTTATTTCCAATATTCAACTATTTATTTATAATTCCTCTCTTAGTCTTAGTATAGGACGTTTTAATGACGTCTTATATTGACGTCTTTGGGCTGTGACATAATGATGTCAGTTTTACGACAATTTGACGTCGTTACTGCCGAAAAGTCTGTCAGTGTGCTGTCTGGGCGGTGCTTTAACAACAGAAGGTGCTTGAAAACTGCTGCTGGCACGCGTATTCGCATGCCACACCATATAACTTAGGATTTCGACTCACGAGTTAAGGGGGGCTGTGCAAAATAAAACAACTATTGGGCAAAACTGGGCATAACTTAGGCAAGATTATGCAATAGTTTTTTCTCGAAATTCTTATATGGGGGTGCCAACTTCATTGAGCTAAATCTTGGGCATCATAACTTCTTTCTAAGGTAGCTGCATGTTTCAAATTCATTATTTCACAGCGTCCCCGTTTCCGTACAAAAACAGTATGTTTCTCAAATTATTAGCGATCATCGTCGACAGTTTCCTGGTTATAAGAAAACAACGTTGTCTCAGCGCCTAGACTTGCAACTAGAATAAAATGTTTTTCCTTCTTATTTTGTATTTTCCTCGAAAACCGTTAGTCGCAAAAAAAAACTTATAGATTATAATGTTTGCTTCTTCGCTAGATCTATAACGTTTGTTCAACATACTTTTGACATCATCAGTATTTTGCAAGATAATCAAATAAAATCGACCGTTTTGGACACAACATGATTTTTTGAATATTTTAGGGCCCAGGGACAGCCCTTCCCTCCATCCAATCAAGCTGAGATTTTTCACAGATTGTTTTTCTATTAATTGGAACCGATCAAGGAGATTTGCTCGAAAAATATTCAGAAGCTGAAATATATAAGAGCCACCCTAGACTGTCCATCCTAGTCTTATAAAAAATTCCTTTATTGAGTTGTCAGGTTGCAAGATTAATTTGGTGTGACCCCCTTCCACTCCCTAAAAACAATTTCTATCTACGGCCTTGGGTAAGACCAACCGTTTGGCGAAAAAACGTTAAAAATCGCAAAGGCGTGTTTAGAGTAGATTTTGCGATTGAAACGGCTATCTGCGCCTGTAACTTTTTGTTTCGTAAAAATCTCCTTTTGGCGCATTATTTAATCTTTAGGTGGCAAAATGATGATTTATCTTTTTATCTATTTTAAGCTTGATATCAATGGACTATATATAGCAGTGCCTTAACTATCGCCCCAGCAGGTTTTGCAACACGGGGGGGGGGGGGGCGCAACCCTCCGAAATTTTATTTCGTTGGGAATAGAAATTTTAAAACAACACATTGGCGATAAAGACCACTCTGTGGACTATTCTACGGCAATTAATTATTATTAATTATTGAATATCTTATTTTAACAAAAGTTACCTATACGTATAATTGTATACAGGGTGGCTGATTTTTCATGGTACAGGTTATATCTGCTGAAATATTAAAGGTAGAGGAATAAATTAAATGAGAGATTTATTTAGCATAACCTGATCTATAAAAAAGCACAAAAAATCTTTTTCATGTCCAACTTATTTTCCAGAAAAATACCCAACTTTAATATTTTAAATAGAACGTTTTGTATATTTTTGCGGAATTCAAATAAATTTCTTTTTACAATGATATATCACAAGTGGCTTTTTGCTTTTATATGACACCGTCCATTGATGCATTTTCAAAACTTCTTACTATTCAAAACGTAAGGAGAAACAACAATGAATCAAATTTTCACATAAATGAAATTTTTAACAAGCTTAATTCGTATTATAGGGATGATGAGAACCCTTGCAAAATTGGTTAAACTTGTGCGCAAGTACGTTTTTCAATTAATGCAGGGATACTTGGTAACGAAATTTTAGAACCTCATTTTCAAGATGGAACTGTGACCTAGGACATTATTTTTGTAAAACATCAATCTTACACTACAAAACTTGTGGCTTTAACACAACGGTGCTCCATCTCATAATGGAGTTGCATTAACAAAGTGTTTAAAGATTTAAACAATGAATTTGGTCAAGAAGGGATCGCTAGCAGAGGGCCAGTTTGTATATTCTTTTATTTTTTGTATAGGGTTTTCTAAAAATCAAGTGTATGTGACTCCTTAAAATCTACAGGAACTTCAAAATAAAATCACTGCAGCTATATAGCTTGTTACTTGCACCTATAATGCTTCGAAAAGCTGGAGGAAACCTAATCAAACGGGCCCAAATAGGTTTAGACTTTCATGGTGGACAATTTGAGCAGTCATTATAAGAAGATTCCTTGCTATTATTCAATTTGTTAAATAGTAATTAAATAAAAGCTACAGTGGCGTGCGGTGAGAATTTAGGCTAGGGAAGCAACCACGATTTTAATTATAATACACCTAGGTACAGGCGCGGATTAACGGGGAGGGAATAATCCCCCCCCCAATTTAGAAATAAGTTTACATAGAATAGAAGCAAATAATGTTTGTTTAATTATTATTTATTAAAACAATTATTTTTCCAAAGATTTCCCCCTCAAAATACTTATCTGGATCCGTCCCTGCTACACAGTAAAAAATGGAGTGTTAACTTTTACACTCAAATAACACCGAGAGTGGTTCCTATTTATCCACACTGATGAGTGTAAATAACATTGGTCTTAAAAGTGGTAAACTATATAACAACTTTAACCTTCAATGCAGGTTAAAGTCATGGATTCTTTATACATATCTTACACGATACAGAAATGAAAAAGACACTAACGAGTGTAAAAATGACAAACCATATTGTTGAGTGTAAAGTATGCACGAACTGAGTGTTAATTTCCCATTCTTTTAGTGTAAAAATTATTGCTTAAATTGTAAGGAACATTTTTTTAATGGAAAAGGAACCAATTATAGTGGTTACAATCATTTATTTGAGTGTACAAAAAGAAAAAAGTAAAAAAATAATGCACACAAATATTAGTTTTATTTTAAAACAAAATGCAAAATATAAATACATTCTAAATCTAAATAATCCAATGTAAATACATACTGTGATGATTTTCCTTCATTATTTGAAAATCATGAATTCTTAATTTTGTTACCCAATGTAAAAATGTTCAAAGTTGACTGTTTGTGTTTATCATTTGTAATTATGAGTTTCTGTAATTAAAGTTTTATTAAAATTATTTACACATTCTAATTTACATTACAAACCTTACCTGTAATTATAGAAACGACATATGTCACTAATCACAATGTCAGTTCTTAATAATCACACGTTTTATAAACACATGTGCGCCATCTTTTTAAGCTGAGTTCGGCCCACAGACCATCAATACTAGAAAGACTGTGCAAGCACGCTTAAAACATAGGAGACACTAAGGTTGTATATAGGGAGGTTGGGACATCATGTTCAAGGTCATAGCCCCAAATATGGCCGCCGATGTTTTTTCAATTTATAATTGAATAAATTTCGTCTTTCACGCTCACGTATGGGAAATAGAAACAATCGGAAGCCCTTTGCAGCAGAATTACAGCAATTCTTGACGCAACAAGTCGGCATCTTCAATTTCAAATATTTGAAATTTTGCCTGACAGTTGTCACCTTATGACAATTGCTGCAATGCATCATGGGTGGGGCTAGGATGTCCCAACCTCCCTCTATACAACCTTAGGAGACACGGCCGACATTAGCGCTGCGCTAGCGTTAGGCCGAACTAATGTATAAAGGCTTGCATAATTTATATTTATATTAATCAGTTGAAAGTAGGCGGCAATTAAAAAAAAATATTTTATTCGGAATCATATGGTAATATGTGCATTCCTAACCGCCTCAGAGGGTGGGAAATTAACCATTCCTAACTTACTTTTAATTCCCTCTCTTGGTCAGGAATGTAATCATTCCCTACCTGTTATCCCTCTCTTGGTCAGGAATGTGATCATTCCCGACCTGTTGTAAGTTCGTAGTTTGCTCGGTAGAGGGCGGGTGCATTATTAGGTCAAGTTTGTCACTTCAGTTGTCAGTTGTAAATAATTATTATTTGTTAAAAAATATGATGATTCCGAATAAAATAGTATACAAACCTCGGCGGGACGTTTCCTCCTGTCTCGAGCATTAGCTCACCTCGGGCCTGGGCCCTCGGTGAGCTATCTTAGCTCTCGACAGGAATGAAACACTTCCCGCCTCGGTATGTAATCTACTATTGTCAAAGGACTAGGCACCACTTAAATGGAAATCTAAGGACCAGTCGATTTTGTTGATTTTTATGTCATTGGATAGATAATGAAAAAACGAAAAATTCATATCATTGGCCCAACACGGAGAAATCGCTAGCAAAGCCGCAATTCGGGATTTTAGTGTAACATAATTCCCATTTAAAATGCATTGCTGTCAATCAATTCGCCTCAACAATAGAATCTGATACTAACCCTGTCAGTGGCTCTAAAACTTTTTAAAATTATGAACGTAACAATATAAGATTCTAGTAAGTTATGCTTTCTTAAGTTGCGCATACTTGAAAATTCAAAATTTGAATGACATTTGTTTGACAATTTATTCTAACCTTGTTGGAATAAATATTCAAAAAATAGGGCTTTCTTGAACTAATTACACGTGAAAGAAATCGAATACAGCTTAAATAGAAACCAGGTAGGTATTTACTTATACAAACATACAGTTTTTGTAATTGTCTTGTAAAGAGTTTGTGTTTTGAACTATTTGGGTATTTTATTTTTCATGTTCGCTTTTATATTACGCAAAGTATAACAGAATTAAAATCAAAATTGCAAATATTACATACTCAAAGCTATTTGCGAAAATAATATTTACAATTATCTAGAAACCAAGACAATTATGTAAATATTCTTCGCTAATGGCATTATTGTCAAAATTCCTGAATTGTATTGTATGCTGGTAGTGGTGTTAAAAAAGTTGATATCAATTTTTAACTCTTTCTATTTAATACAGATGTTATAAGGATGCAGTGAAATATGCAAATAATAATTTTATTAGGACAAGAACAAGCGGCATTTTCTAAATATTACATCGAAAAACAAAAAGAAAATTCTAATCTTACTAAACCCGCAAGCGTATTTTCAGTAAGTACTGATTTCATGTAATATATCTGCAGATGCTTTTATCCAATGAGATATTATCTACACCTGTTAAATGAAGCGTTGTCAAGAAAAAACTACAATTTCTATAAAAAGAATGTACAGTTTACATATTTAAATGATTTACTCGCTCATGATTTAGATTATCAAATGGGAAGAACTACGTTGTATCGTTGTATAAAATAACCAAATCTAAGCATAGAGATTGTACTAACAGTTGTTCCTTTCAGAACAACCACATATTAAAACAAAGAATTAAATTCTTAAAAAAATATTTAGGTACAGTATTTAGAAAGTAATAAAAAATAGTCTTTATAGTAACAGTAAAATAATATTTATTGTATATTGAACTGCGCGGACTAGTGGTGCGTTATAACGCATTTTAAAGGTATCAATGCTTCTCGGAGTGTTACAACGCCTAGGCGTCATGAGACATGCTTATGAGAAGTGTTGCAATATACAGTATATCCATCTTTATTTTAAATACAGATTTTTATATATTGCCGTTTCACTCCCACTGGTTTGACAATTCGAGCGACCTTTAAGAGTACCATCCATGCTTACGCGCACGCATAGGCGTGCATCTGGGTGACATGATAAATGCATCAACTTTATTGTTAGTAGGGTCAATATGCCAGTAATTGGCCACTTAAGAGATTTTTCAGAAATATTTTATAACTTTGTAATACATATATATTTTTTAAACAAAATAAAAAATGGTATAAAGTGCAGTTTAAGACTCTAAATATCAATAATACACAAATTAAAAAACATTTTGTTTCATAGAAAAAAAATATAAGAGTAAAAAAGTTAGAATTTTCCAGTAGTTAACCACAAACTACCCAGTGTTTGACCAAATTTTTCCCAGTAATTGACCAGTGTTATAATATAACGGATAAAACATCAGTTTTTCATTATTTTATTATATATTGTTATAGAGCCATATAGTATGTATTGCATAAAGAAAAACGAACATTTTTAAAAAATATCAAAATATATGTGTATTATTTTTGGACATTATGCTAAAAACAAAAATGGAAAGAAAAATTACCAGTAGTTGATCACTTTACAAAGCCAGTGGTTGAGCAGTAGTTTTGTGCGAACAAATACTGGAAATAGCTATTTATTTAAAACTTTAGTAAGAAAAACAGGAACAACATATAAACAATGATAAACAAACAAATAAACAAACAAACACACGATAACAAGAGAAACAATGGGCAGAAAACAAACGTAACCGATATCACACGCAGAATAAGCAAACTCAAATGGGACTTTGCCAGGCACGTAGAACGAATACAAGACAACAGATAGAACGCCAAGATCATACGATGGAGGCCATGGTACGGTAGGAAAGGAAGAGGGAAACCAAACACAAGTGGCAAGACTAAGATGGGTTGAAAGTGGCAGAAAGCTGGAAAAAAGTGGAGAGTCCTATACTTAATACTGGTTGCAACAAGGCTTCTAATAATAAAGTCTTAAGGTCACATTAAAGTAATTATTTTACACTTCATATTGTGGTAGAGGCCTTTCAGCGGCATCCAGAACACTGTTTAAAATGTTGGTTGATGAATATTTAACCAATTGTTCATGCCTTGCGTATCCTAAATACCAGAGAATACTAGCAACATGAGCACAGCATCCAACAGTTCTAGAACCAGTTTTACATGTGCAGTAATACCCATTTATAGGATTTATATTGGGATTTATATCTTCATTTTGATTGTTTTCATTTTTTGGTTCGAAAGAAATTCACTGTTGGTGTTTTGTAGCTTGTGCAAATCGAGAATAAATCCTACATCTTAAAAAACCTCTTTCCATAAGAGTGGCTTGAAATGTAAACTGTTCGTTATTTTCCCTTTGGAGACGGTCTTGTATGTAACTTGGTGCAAGTTTTAATTGATAAACGCCAATTGTCAGGTCTCTTAAATATTGAAGCGTAAGCACAGGAAACTCGTGTCGAAGTACCATTTCGTTTAAGTTGCCCCATAGATCATTATGAATTTGTCGACGATGCAAACCTTCCACTTCTACCCTTGCAAGCACCACATTTTCTAGATCCGCTAATTCTTTGATGGCTTGTGCTAATTCAACCGATGCTCCTTGCATGTGAACACTTGGGAAGTACCTATTTATCATAGCACACGCAATACGGAAAAAATCTGCTACATTAGGAACGTGATGAAATCCGATCGGAGTCCTAAAAAATTTGAAAATCCCTTTTATATGTCCGTTCCTCGCTTCTACGATCCAAAGGGTTTTCGTAATAAGCCGTGCACTGTTAGCTTCATCAGTATTAAGTTGTCTCTGTCCACGCGGCAATAAAGGAGGTATTTCTGTCTCTAATCCTAAGTCCTCTAAAAAGGTGATGGCGTCGCGGTATCCTCTATCAACGATTATTATATCACCATTTACTAACCAATTACTTAGACGTTCTGTATCTTCACGTCGTCTATCTTCTGTACTCATGTGGTGCTCTAATAAAGCCGCATCGTTATTTTTAGAATCAGAAAAATACGGCCCGTGAACGTCTAAAATATACCCATCAGGTGCGACAACTAATACAGGTTTCAGCAAATGATAGCCCTTGTGAAAGCAATAAGACTGGCGAAGCGTTCTAAAGTTGCTACTTTTTGGATCTTCTAAATACGTTCCATCGATGTACACTATGACTTTCTTGTTGTTAGGTTCAGAATTATACAATTCGTTGGCGAAATCTGTCACATGCTCATTGATAAAATGTTCCCTGGTAATTGCTGCAGGACCTAAGTTTTCCGGAACAAATCTGTTACACAAACAAATTCTAACAGTCGCTATAGCTAAACTAACTGCTTGTCTGAAACTATAAGCAAGAACCACTGCTATTAAATCATCAGATAAATCTTGATTTAATTTAATCAAAAAGGCGATTAAATCTTTTTTACATATAGTTCTACGACGGTTGTTTACTACAGTTTCTTCGCAGTGGTTATATAGGTCTTGAAAGTTGTTTTTACTCATCTTGGCCATCGATTTGAAGTCGTCGTCGGAAACATTATTTTCGGATTCGTAACGCTTGCTCACACACGTGACAGCTTTCTGCCGTAAGGCTTTAAACCACTCTGTAACTTCTCGAGGAGTCATTACAACATTTCGTTTAATTGTGCGGAATTGGTCGACGATATTTTGGGGAAGCATGCCATTTTCATCAAAATGTTCTTCGCAACAGAAAGGATCTCTGGGAATAAAGACCTCCTTATAACAGTAAACCTCCAATCTTACTTCAAATGACACTCGGTGTAATTGTCGCCTATTATTATCACGTATGAAACATTGATTTCTCCTTTGAACTATACAGGTGAATTTAAGACTGTCTTCATCACCTACATCCACATCAATGGTTTGCACTATTTGTGTGCGGCAATTTGCATGAATAACGTCATTATTTATGTCCACATCTCTGGGTTGTAGCCCATTGTTTAACCGATGTTCAATTGCGATTCGTTGATATTCTGGAGAAATGTCTAAATTAATGAAACGCTGAAATCCTCTTGGACGTCCTCCTCGTTCACAAACGTAACACTGCATCCTTATAACATCTGTATTAAATAGAAAGAGTTAAAAATTGATATCAACTTTTTTAACACCACTACCAGCATACAATACAATTCAGGAATTTTGACAATAATGCCATTAGCGAAGAATATTTACATAATTGTCTTGGTTTCTAGATAATTGTAAATATTATTTTCGCAAATAGCTTTGAGTATGTAATATTTGCAATTTTGATTTTAATTCTGTTATACTTTGCGTAATATAAAAGCGAACATGAAAAATAAAATACCCAAATAGTTCAAAACACAAACTCTTTACAAGACAATTACAAAAACTGTATGTTTGTATAAGTAAATACCTACCTGGTTTCTATTTAAGCTGTATTCGATTTCTTTCACGTGTAATTAGTTCAAGAAAGCCCTATTTTTTTGAATATTTATTCCAACAAGGTTAGAATAAATTGTCAAACAAATGTCATTCAAATTTTGAATTTTCAAGTATGCGCAACTTAAGAAAGCATAACTTACTAGAATCTTATATTGTTACGTTCATAATTTTAAAAAGTTTTAGAGCCACTGACAGGGTTAGTATCAGATTCTATTGTTGAGGCGAATTGATTGACAGCAATGCATTTTAAATGGGAATTATGTTACACTAAAATCCCGAATTGCGGCTTTGCTAGCGATTTCTCCGTGTTGGGCCAATGATATGAATTTTTCGTTTTTTCATTATCTATCCAATGACATAAAAATCAACAAAATCGACTGGTCCTTAGATTTCCATTTAAGTGGTGCCTAGTCCTTTATCACAAAAAAGAAAAAGAAAATTATTTATTTAAGCACTTTTTCCAAAAAATAAGAAGTATGATTTCGGTAAGACTCTTTTTTCTGCAAAAATGTACAATATCTTATCTTTAGATTGCTTGGAAATGGGTAAAATTAAGCAAAAATGCGTTGTTAATAACTGTGGGTCTTTTTACAAAATTGGGGAGAAAAATAAACATTTTTTTAAATTCCCGAAGTGTGAAAAATTCAAGAAAATATGGGCTGAATCTTTGGAGATATCTCACGCAAAATTAGAAAATACACTGTATGTTTGTGAAGATCATTTCAATGAAAATTTTTTTACAAGTTCTGAAAAAAGAAGACTTCATAAATTCGCCGTGCCGTGCATAAATACTATCCACCAGTCCCAAGTAAATCCAGATCTTCAAAATTGTCCCGTACCGTGTTCTCAAAACTATGAAAATTTTCAACCAGGTACTTCTACTGAGTATTTTGAAAAACATTCCAACGACGTTGGCATATTGAAAATGTTTGATAATACCACTGTTAAAAAGCTGAACACTAAAGAAAGAAAAATTTATAACATGTGTAGAAATCAGCGAAAAACCATTTCAAAATTAAAAAGTAATTTAAAAACCGCTAAAAATATGACCAAGAAAATTAAAAAATTAACACATAGTCAAATAATCGATAATCTAGATTTGCATTTCAATTCGGTAGCTTTAGAATTTATTAAATCTCAGTTCAGAAATGCCAAAAAATTCAATCCCTCGTGGTCTGTTGAAAATAAAGTTTTTGCTTTGGCGTTATATAAAAGAGGACCAAGAGCCTACAGATTTTTACAAAAATTTCTAAATTTGCCATCTAGAACTACCCTTTATAACTTTCATAAACATATTCCTTTTGACACTGGTATAAATTATCACTTATTTAACAAAGTAAAAAAAAGAGTACAAAAAATGAAACGCGAAGATAAAATATGTAAATTAATGTTTGACGAAATGGCTTTAACTACAAATTTAACGTATTCAAGATTTAATGACAAAATTATCGGTTATCAAGATTTAGGTTCTTTGGGGCGTAACAAAAATTTAGCTAATCATGCTTTAGTTTTTATGATTCAAGGACTGCGCTCTGGTTGGAAACAACCGGTTGCTTATTATTTTGTTAAAGATTCAGTTAAAAGTAAAGATTTAAAGATTTTAATTGTCGAAGTAATAACTGCACTAATTGAAACCGGTGTTAAAGTTGTGTGTACTGTCTGCGACCAAGCTGCTACTAATAAAAGGGCTATAGATTTGTTAAAAATTGAATCAAGTGTTGACACTACCAAACCTTATTTTTTCGTAAATTCACAACAAATAATAACTTTTTTTGATGTGCCCCATTTATTAAAATCAACGCGAAATGCACTCTTAAAATATATTATTTTTTATGAAGAAATGAAAAAAGCAAAATTGTCGTATATGAGGCAAGCTTATGAGCATGATAAACATAGACGTTTTCAAACCTTACACAAAATTAGAGAGTGCTATCTTTATGTTAATAGATTTCGGCTTTTAAAAATGAAAGTATCTGTGGCTGCAAAAACTCTTAGTGCCTCCATGGCTGCAGCATTAGAGACAATGGTCGATTGTGGTAAAATTTCAAGCGAAGCACTAGAAACTGCATATTTTGTTAAAGACGTAAATGATTTATTTGACAGTTTCAATTCCACAGGTATCAAAATGAATAAAGTAAATCCACGTTTAAGATGTGCGCTAACTTCAACATCATGTCATTGGACTTTTTGGGATAAAATGAAGTTAAAAATTAACAGCTGGAAATTTTATGATGAAGAAAAGCAACAAACTAAGGAAGACATGCCATTTAAATTTGGGTGGTTAAATACTATTGAAGCAATAAGGTACCTGTGGGATTGCTGTAGTAGAGAGGGATTCAAATTTTTGAGAACTCGTATGCTAAATCAAGACCCAATCGAAAATTTGTTTGCTGTTATTAGGCAATATGGAGCTGGCAGTAACAATCCAGACTGTTTTCAATTTATTTCGGCATTAAAAACATCGATTTTAAATAATTTAGTATCAAATAAAAGCTATTCGGAAAATTGTGAAAAAGATGAAGGTAAAATTTTAGACAATTTGCGCGATTATTTAGTACAAAATGAATCACTCCAAATTTTAGACGTTAGTAACAAGAACGAATTATTAAGTTTGCAAATACCCTTTTTAAATACAAACAATGTTTTTACCGATAAATATGATTTACAGGCACTAAATTATGTATGTGGTTTTTTAATTAAAAAGTTAATAAGTCGTTTCAATTGTGTTAATTGTAAAAAAGATTTAACAACAGAAAATTTAGAAGATGGTCATATTTTTACTTTATATAAAGAGTACGACAAAAAAATTACGTTTAAATTACACCAGCAAGCATTTATCTCTTACTGTGGCTTGCATTTTTGATGCTACTTCTTTTTATCTTGCCAAATGTGGAGAAATTAGTGGTATTACAAAAAAAATTAAAGAAGCTCTTACAAAAATTGTAGTTTTTGACTGGATTTCTTGTGCTGAACATGTCAATGAATTAAGTAACCAAATTTTAACTATAACAATGCGGTTAGTTATTTTTAAAATATTAAATGATGTCCAAAGAAAATTTATTAAGGAGAAAAATGAAAAAAATATAAAAAAAGAATAAATATATATCAACATATTTCTGGTGGAACCTGATTGATTATTATTTCAAGTAATAAATTTTTCTTTCTTCTTATTTTTTTATTTGTAAATATATATAGAATAAGTATTAGTATTATTGTTATACATGTTAAAATTCTTATTAAAGTTTATTTAGTAGCAACAAGATTTTTTTTTATTTAAAAAAATGTGAAAATAATTAAGAAGTGACCAAGAAGGGTGCCCCTTTTTGATGATGCGGTATGCAACCCGTTATACACACAACATTAGTTCGGCCTAATGCTAGCGCAGCGCTAATGTCGGCCGAGTCTCCTATTATCAAGCGTGCTTGCACAGTCTTTCTGTTCGGCCGTCCAAGTACCGACCTACTATACCGACATATATACTTCATCACATATATACTTATGTAGGTACTACATAGCAGGAATCAGAAACGGTTTTACATTTAAATGGTTCTTTGTAAACCAAAAATCTGAAAATAATTTTATCTATTATTTATCCATAATTCACGTAAACATCCAATACTACTAAAGTTGATTTGTATGTGTGTCCGAGCCCCATTCTCGCGTTCTATAAGGGCTGGAGAGATGGGCTTGGCCTCATTCGACGCGTAATTTGCCGAGGATAATGCACGAAAATTTTTTAAAGTAGGTAATGTTAGAGATTGGTTGGGCTCATTCGACTCCAATACTACTAAAGTTGAGTGTCCGAGCCCCATTCTCGCGTTCTATAAGGGCTGGAGAGATGGGCTTGGGCTCATTCGACACGTAATTTGCCGAGGATAATGCACGAAAATTTTTTAAAGTAGGTCATGTTAGAGATGGGTTGGGCTCATTCGACTCCAATACTACTAAAGTTGAGTGTCCGAGCCTCATTCTCGCGTTCTGTAAGGGTTAGAGAGATGGGCTTGGGCTCATTCGACGCGTAATTTGCCGAGGATAATGCACGAAAATTTTTTAAATTAGGTTATGTTTTAAAATTTTTTAAATTAGGTTATGTTTTAAAAAATCGATAAATGCTGATTCTATCGTACTATTTAGTGCTATTGAGTGTTATTTGGTACTAATATGTGCTCTATCGATAGAGAATCGATTGGAGATTTATGTAGGTCATGTAAATACTGACCTACTTTAAAAAAAATCGATAAATGCTATTTCTATCATACTTAAGTGCTTAGGCCCGTAGGGCCCATTATCCTAGTTATTATTTATATTTATGCATAATGATGATTGAAATTACAAAGGATCAACATGGCTGCTAAAACTTTTACATAAAAAAAGCTGAATAGACACAACCAGGACTGGAAATTATAGTTTTAAAATCTTACCTAATTGCACAATATCGTAGAAAGATGCATCCTCTTCTATTTTAGCATATTTACTTTTATTGGCTAGTTGAATCTTAAAAATCATTGTCACTTTCAAAGAGAACTAACTACATTCAAACACAAACAGTAAATAAAAGTCCAATCGTGATTATTCGCGTTGGAGGTGTATGTTCGGTGGATGACACTCGCGAGGGTTAAATCGGTTTTGTTGGCAATCTCATTAACACTTTTTACTGCTGTTAACATGCTAGAATAGTGAAATACATTTTTTGAAGGATGACTCTTACACTAACGAGAATACCTTTACCAGATTCAAATGATTTGTACACCAAAAACATTATTTTTACCCATTTTTTAAATTAAGATAACACTCATAAGAAAATTGTTGCTGCGTGTTAATTTTGGTTGTTAATTTCATTCACATGAGTGTAGAAATTTACACTCAGATATTTCACCACACCAAATATGTTTTTCACCACCACTGCATTTTTTACTGTGTAGGTACAATAAAAAACAGTGTTATAATTATTAAGCTTAAAAGTTTTTCAAAGAAGCACTTTTACACTTTATACTTATGGAATTTGTTGACTATCATTCTTTATTAAAAAAAAAACTACTACTACGTATCAATTTTCCGGTCTTTCTTAGCAAAATACCGGTACAGGTTTTAATCTTTGATGTTAAATTTGAAAGATCTGGTTTTGATCTGCCTTTCTTAATAATTTGTAATTTCTCTCCAAAACTGTATGCGAAAAATTCCTTATTAATAATTTACAAACTGAACAAAAAATCGTCCCGATTCGGCTATATCGAAGGTACTCGAACCTTTCACCGAAGCAGTTGAATTTGCAGTCGTGACGATAATGCAATTTTAAATTTGCATACCGGCAAACTAAATAGAACTATTTGTCTTTAAAAAAATCCAACTTATAAATTAAAATAATAAAATGCGACAAAATACAGTCTCCTTCGCAGATTTACATTACTTAAGTAACACTAAATCGAACAAATAACCAAATTATAATAAATAAACATTTGGGAACGAAGCACAATAAAAATTATGACCAAACAATAATAACCAGCCAAACAGCATCCGTCTATTATAACACCCCGCGCTCGCTGATTCACGACAAGGTTAAGAGAAGAGCATTTGTAAGCAGTGCTTATATTAAGTGTATGTATCACATTTGAATCGGTATTACCTTTCCGTGCAAGTTTAATGAGCCTAATTTAAAATACTACTCTAAATAATTATACTTTTTGCTGTACAGAGTTGATATTGAGCTTTAATTTGATAAATATTTCAATCTAAATAAACGATAACCATAATTTTACAAAAGTATTTTTGTTAGCATTGTTTTTATTTTTAATAAATTCTCAAGGTAAGCATTGCTTCCATTGCTTCCATGGACCGCACGCCACTGAAAAGCTACTATAATCTTGTAATCGAAGAGTAAATGAAAAAATAATATCCAATCTGATAATTTTGTTTTTTGAAATGTAAGATGTAATTTAACGACAAAAAGCCACTTGTGATATGTCAATGTAAAGAGAAGTTTATTTAGAATTTTATTCAGCAATAACAGGACGTTGCATTTAAAAAATTAAAGTTGGTAATTTTTCAGGAAAATAAGTCGTCCATGAAAAAATACGCTATTTTATAGATCAGGTTATACTAAACAAGTCCTTATTTAATTTTTTCCTCTACCTTTAATATTTCAGCATCTAACCTGAACAACGAAAAATCAGCCACTCAGTATGTGAGGGGCGCAAACGTAAGTCCCGCAGGAGCGCGCAATCTTACGTAGTTACGTCACTGGTATACAGTGTGGAATCCGACACTGTCTGATCTTAAAGGCAACATTGTATGCCCATCCTAACCGAACAATTAATAAAGCCATAAAGACAAACCAAAGAGAAAATGTTACAAACATGGGGAAATAATTTTATATGCGGTAATTCCGATCCTATAAATTCTTTTATATTTAGAAATTCTTTTTCATTTCAGCATTCTTTCGTCACATGATATACTTGGCATTCGTCTTATCCTTAACCTTCTCATGCTATTGTGCTGGTTTATTTATAACGTGGAGGAAAAGGCACACTTTTAAAAGTTATGAACAGATTAGAACAGAACATCCGGACAGTGATTCGGAACCAGAGTCCTTTGAGAAAAATGAAGAAGATGATGACGATTGCGACGATGACGATATTGATAAGAATGATGAAGAAAGTGCAGTTTAATATTACCTTCTATGCTTCTAAATTTTTATACAATCTGAATTTATCAAAAATAAATAAAAAATTAAAAGAATATTTTGTTTTGTAAATTTTATTTTGGATTACAACCGTAACGCGAAGTTTTCTTCCTTGAATAAACTATGGTGATGTGGTCATTCACATTTATTTACAAGTTAACATTCTTGAAAAGAGAAAGTAGACTGGACTGTTAAAATGTCTACCAGTGTTAGAACAATAACGTGCGGTATATGCTGATATATAAAATGAATTATTTTAGTACATTTTTATTTTCTGTAATATTATTAGTGTTTATTATACAAACAACTGAGGGTAAGTTGAATTATAAATTCTTTTCTACAGAGTATCACTGAGGTTTCGCGTGTAATCTATCGTTGAAATCTCCGGCCTTTATTAAGTTATTTTTAGCATTAAAGATATGTACCGTTATATCGCCTCAAGTGATAACTGCTTTATTATTACTGTTATTAATGATTAAATGTGGCTTCTATTATATATTTAATTGTAACAGTCAGTAATGAATTAATTAGAAAATAATTATTTTAGGAGCTTTCAGAAGATGTTTTGCATGTAGATCAAGGGGAGAACTAGGAAGTTGTAAAGATCCTTTCACATTCAACGCAACTGATGTTCTACATGAAAGAGGGCTTCAGACTCTTCCCTGTCCCTCAGGATGGTGTGGAAAAATAGTTGAAAGCGAAAATGATGTTAAAGAAGGTATTACACATTGTTTAAATTATTTATTGTTTATAAATTACTCAGTGCCAAAGAATTTATTTGAGATTCATGTACAACATGTACTTATACGCAATTAGGTATTTTAATATGAAATGCTTAACAGTTGGGATTTCCTTGATTAAAAAATTTATTTTCTGATGATGTATAAGTGATTTATGTGTAACTCTATTGAAGCTCGGGGCCCTTAGTAATGAATGACCTTTTAATTATAAATGAATGGTTTTGTGCAGCAATGATCTAACCGGGCTAACCCGCAGGAATGTTATTTTGAGATATTTGGATTTAAAGTTCAACACGAACGCAAAATTTAAAAAAAATCGCCATTTCAAAAAATCTTGATTGGAAAGTATTCAACGCAAATTAGATAGGAAAAAATCTATGTAATATCTATTACATATTAGTACACAAGAAAATTAAATTAATTGTGGTTAATTCATTTATCTACGACCACCATAGAAAGTTACACATTCCGCACAATCTAGTAACCGTGAAAACGACCAATTGCAAACAATCTCCAAACTCAACGGTAAAGACCGTGAGGAATGATTTCTCACGATCAGTAGTTGTATTAAAACGCCATATATGTCACCACTTGCAATATTTATAATATTATTAATTATTTGAAATATAAAATGTTATAAATTTTAGATAAAGGTTAATTTATTTTGTTTAATTAATATTTTACATTAAATTATATTTCGAATGGAAATCCATCTAGAAAAAAAACTAAGGTCAGACCCGGGGAATTAAACCCGGATCGCTCGGTTAGTAGCTAGAGCGTAAGCATTGAGCTATCGTGATGCCTTTCAATGATATTTTTTTTCTCATTATATAAAGTTACAATGATTGTTATTCAATTAAAACGTAAAATTAATTAATGTTTTACATTATTATATAATTTTTAATGTAATTTTATTTATTATTATTGCTAAATTACAATAAAAACATTGAAAACATTTATAATTTGCTGCATAATGCGAGAATATTTGACATTTTGCGCAGAGGTTAATAACCTTGACAATTGAATGGTGATTTTTGTACATATAATATTTTTTGAAAACGAGTACATAATTATTTAGCTGTAAGTACTAAATAGTAGATTGACTGAAATTATACAAATTGTAAACGTATTATTACTATTGTCTTTACAAATTTAATGTTTACTTTTGTCGTTTTTAAAATTCTATATGTATCATGAGTGAATCCGATGAAGGAAAATTGGGGTGTACACTCGTACACCTCCAAACATCGTGGAAGCGGCTCACATTACATCTCTTAATTTATTGCCAAATATTTCACGTAAAAAATATGAATGCGAGTGTAAATTCTAGGTTAAAAAACTTTCTTAGCTGTTGATTGTTTATTACTTTTTTTGTTGTCGTAGATAAAGTATAGTGTGTAACGCGTGCAAAAACACCAATTTCTCACTCGTGTGATTGCGGCATTCGACTACGTCTCATGCCGCAAAATCTTCACACTCGTGAGAAATTGGCACTTTTCTGCACTTGTAACACAATATACTATTTTACGTATTGTTTATTTTTATTTTCAAGATTATAACCAACAGCTTGAACACAAATACAAAACAACGACATTTTCATATTTAAGTACGGGAGATCGAGATTGCTTGTCCGAAAAAAACTACTTTCTACAGAGAGTATATCAATCTTTACATCCTCCAGCTGTCATCTATGAAATGAAGTTAGCAATTTCAGATAGATTCAAAAGAGGAAAATAATTATGAAAATAAGAAGTTATTTACTATCAGTTTCAATTAAGGTTAATAATGGAATTAATTACAACATTATTTGTTTTATTAACTACATAATTAGAATATTAAATTTTACAAAACTAAATTATACTTAATTAGTAATTGCAGTTCATGTTCGAAATGAGCCCCATTATTGTTGATACAACACCCTACTCTTCTTTTCATGCTGTTAAAAACATTTTGTAGCTGTTGCACAGTTATATTTGCAGTAGCGGCAGTAATTGCATCGTTCACTTGCTCAAGTGTGTGCATGGGGGTCTGATATACAGTGCGCGTCTAAAGTCCGTTCCCCTCTACTAATTTTTGAACTACCTGGTATATCGCAACGAAATTTGGAGGGCTTAAACAGGAGATAAGAACCTAATTTTTTATGAAAAAATGACAGCTAAAAGTTTCAAAATGGCGGATGAGCGCCCTCGAATTACTTTTTTAAATAGAACACCCTGTATATTATTCCGTTTTCGAAATCTGCTCATAATTCTTAACATTTTTCTCTAATACACTTTACTTCTAAATTTAATTGATTTTCAAATATTAACGTATTGTACGTTAAATATAACGCGCTTATGTATTGTTGGTTGCATCAACATACAGTAAATACTATGGTTTGAGATGATTATTTTAAATTGCAACATACAAAACTACACCAGCATACTGCATTTTAATTTAATAGCAATGTATGCTTGACCACTGGAGCAAATGTTAGGAACAAATCTGAAAATTAATTTTATGGCACTAACAGGTATCGATGCTACTTTTAGATAAAAAAATAATTATATAGGGTATTCGATTTTTCCAACGATTTTCAAGTTAATTAAAAATCCTGCACCGTTCAACTAGTGCAGAAGTGGTGTAAATAGAATGTGAAAAGTTCTTCTCGTGACACCGAATAATTAGAATAAATATAGGAAGTTCGTATTGGTCTTAAAATTTTTGTTTTTTATTTTGAACCAAATGGGCATCCGTCAAAATCAAAATTCCTACATGACCAAATAACAATCACCCTAATGTTACATTTTAGTACGTAATACGTATGACCCTCTCCATCTCAATTCAGGCAGAGGGTGTCAGTTGATCATCTCTAATTTGTTTTAAGAAATTGTCATAGTCCTTAAGAATTTATGAAACACTGTAAGAGGATTTTGTAACAATAAAGGTTTTGGTGGAGCTACAGCATTTTGGAAATAATCAAAAAATAAACTTGTACGATAAATATGTTTTGAATTGTGATTTTACATAAAACATATACAGGAATAAAAAATAATATTATTTAAAAAATTCTATCACCAAAAGTGATTTGTGTAAGCCACAATGTGGCTAAGATGTATCATTTTTCTTTCTCACCCAAAGATTTTTTCTGTAAGACCTGCGTTTGTAATAGATCCTGAATTTCCGCTTACAAGGGTGGTCTGAAAAGTTTCCGACCTAACAAAGATACAAGACATTGTTTCTTTGAATTTATTTTTATTTTTCTACATAGTCTCCTTGTAAGTCTACACACTTCTCCCAGCGATGCTCCCATCTCTTTAACCCGTCCAAATAGTACTCGGCGTTTTTCTCTGCAAAATAATTGTTTACGAAGGTGCTTGCCTCCTCATTTGACGAAAATCTCTGTCCTCCGAGCGCAATTTTTAGATAAGGGGACAAAAAGAAGTCGCTTGGGGCTAGATCTGGTGAGTAAGGAGGATAGTCAAGCAGTTCAAATCGTAATTCGTGGATTTTTGCCATGGCAACCGCGGAGGTGTGAGACGGCGCATTGTCTTGGTGAAACAGGATTTTCTTTTTCTGCAAATGTGGCCGTTTTTCCGCAATTTCTGCCTTCAGTTTGTCAAGTAATGACGCGTAGTATGCTCCTGTAATGGTTTTTCCTGTTTGAAGATAATCGATTAAGATAACTCCATGACTATCCCAAAAAACAGTCGCCATCACTTGCCCAGCCGACATAACAGTTTTTGCTTTTTTTGGAGCCGATTCCCCCTTCGCAGTCCACTGTTTTGACTGTATTCTTGTTTCGGGCGTATAATGGTGTATCCAAGTTTCATCTACAGTAATTAATCGGCGCCAAAACTCTGATTTATTGCGCCTAAACTGCGCCAACGATATATAGTTGGAAATGTTCATTCGAACACGTTTTTGGTCTAACGTGAGCAAACGCGGCACCCAACGCGCGGACAGCTTTCTCATGCCTAAATCTTGATTCAATATGTGACAAACACGTTCTTTGGACATATTCATAGCCTCTGCTATCTCTCTCACTTTAATTCGACGGTCGTTTAGCACCATTTGGTGAACTTTAGCGATGTTATCGTCAGTGGTTGCAGTTTTTGGACGTCCCGAACGTTCATCGTGTCCCAAGCTGGTACGGCCACGTTTAAATTCAGCTGCCCAAAATTTCACTGTGGTAAATGATGGCGCAGAGTTCCCATACACAGAGTCCAACTCATCTTTGATTTTCGTAGGCGTATTGCCTTTCAAAAACAAATATTTAATGACAGCTCGATACTCGATTTTTTCCATTTTCACAAAAACACTCACATCGACTCACTCAAACGATTGTCAAATAACAACTGCGCGTCAAAAATGGCTGAAATTTTGGTGAGTACCTGTCAAAAGATGCACAACTACATTCCCTAGCTTTTATTGAAAAGTGCTGCCATCTTCACGTTAAGGTCGGAAACTTTTCAGACCATCCTCGTATATGCAACCGACAATAATCTACCAACATACTGGTTGTCCATTTTCCCGCATATCGTTTTTCTATTTCCATACACTCTAAAAAATTACCGGTGAATTATACCCTAAAAAATGGAGGCAACTATGTTACCTCCATTTTTTGGGGTAAATTTACTTCAAAGTGTAATTTTCATAGGAAGTGAAAAATTTCAACATTAGGTTAAATTTGCATTGTAATGTTTCCTTTTTAAGTAAATTTACAGATTAAAATTACAATCTCAATGTAATTTTACATTTTAACATTAAAACACCTGTGTAAAGTTACATGACAAAGTTAATATTTCATGGCAATAGTACTTTTCAGGGTTAAAATACAGATGTGAAAATACTTCTTGAATGTAACGATGACTTGCGAAAGTACTTGCAAATTCAATCGTTCCTCTGGGAATTGTATGAAACAAAATAAAATCAAAGTAATTTTTATTGAACGTATGTACTTATATAAAATATAAGACATTAACAGAACTTCTTTTCAGGGGCTTTCGGAAATATTTGGTCTCTCAAAGACATTCAGATAAAGTTTCGATTCCACCTAGAAAATTAAAAAATTATAAATTATATAAACAATTATACACGAGTACCTTTCTCAATTACAGTTATGCTAGTTTATTTCGAATTCTTCAATTTTTGATTCATCCTAGAAAAACATTAAATTAAATATTTTTATTTTATTGGTTTAAATTTGTAATTTTAACATATAGGTACTTACCGATTATTATTTTTTAACTTCTACTATAAAATAAAATTCTTCCCATCTTCGGTCATACGTGTAAATATTTGCCTTTAATAAATGCGCACTACACTACAACGAAAAACAAAATATTAATGAGCAATGAACACTTCGTTCGATATCGATAGAGTACGCCTCGCCGAAATCATAAAAGAATGGTACACACCATTCCGACCATTCCCCAAAAAGCCTATTTGGACTGTTCATAATGGATTCCTGAATTCTTTCACGAAACGAAGGTCACAAACAAGTGCGATCAGCGAAATAGCATCTCAACGGTTAAAAACATATTAAGGGTAAA
Source organism: Agrypnus murinus (assembly GCA_929113105.1). Lineage (NCBI taxonomy): Eukaryota > Metazoa > Arthropoda > Insecta > Coleoptera > Elateridae > Agrypnus > Agrypnus murinus. Next base: position 66,912,196 of record OV816029.1, on the reverse strand, counting down.
ATTACACTATTCTTGTTCAAGTTCATCTTATCTTTAATATTACACTAAAAATGAATTAAGTTATTGAGCAATTATACATTTGTAAGGAAAAAATTGTCTGAGTTATGTAAATTTATATTATGGATAGTGATTTTAACCAGTTCAATGTAGTAGAATTACTTATATTTGTATAATTTTACATAATTACAGGGCATTTTACCACAAATAGTAAAACTACTAAATGTATAGGTAAAATTAATTTTAGGGTAAAAATACCGCAAATAATAGCGAAAAGTTACCTCTTTCCCAAGGTAATTTTACCTCATTTTTTACAGTGTAGTTTCTTGGTGGAATCTTTCAATATGCTCATCTCTTATGGCTTCGACATTGAACGGGAAATAGTCTAAATTATTTCCTAATAATCTAAACCATCAGAATCTTGATTCTCGGAGCCATAAGTGATGAGCATACTGTCAGATTCCACAAAGAAATTTAAAAAACTGGGAAGCATTATACGGGAAAGTGGCCACCTAATTTATTGGCGGACTATTGTTAGCCCCACATAAGCGAACATTTAAGATCCATTTACAAATTACGCAAGTTTTACAGAAAAACTTTTTGCCATGGAAAGAAACATTATACATTTTACTTAACCGAATATTGTGCCTAAGACAACTCACTTTTGGTAATAGAATCCTTTAAATATTATTATTATATTATTACATAAACAAGAGAATTACACGGAATACGTTGTCAATTTTATGAAAATCCAGTTTTATTTTTCAACAAACTTGGAGACGATATAAAATTCCTTCCTCTCCTGCAAGTACCGTGCTATGTTGCTTAGCCTTGGCGTTTTTCTCTCATACTTGTGTTGTGCATGTCCAGTGATAACAAGTATAGGGGTCCTTACAGCTTAAGGTGGACTGCTTACAACCCCAAGTACATAGTACTTGGATTTTTGTATTAATTTCAGGAAGATTTCCTGGGCAAAGTATACCTCGGTGGTTTGCCATTGCCTTCCGAGAAGCGAATTTTAAAAATACGGTGATACATTGGCCGGGGTTCGAACCTGGGTTCCTTGGTCGTTAGTTCCGCATGCAACTAATCGAACCACAATAAATTGTTCTATTTCTAATTTAGAAGTTTATCAAAGGAGTGATAATTACTTAAGATAACCTATTTTTATTTCGAGGCAAACCAAAAAGTTGAAATTTGATCAATCTATTTAACCTGAACGCAAAAGTCAAACTACAGAAAAGTGCTTGAGTGAAAGATTTGTAGAAAATTTCTAGGTTATTATTCAAAGATGTTGCGTTTTGAAATTTCTAATACTTTCAAAATCAATTCCATAGAAAAAAAATCTGACAAGACTCCACCAATGGTGATTGGTGACATATTGATACAATTACACTTATCATAAGTCTTTTCTTCTTTTTCAAAATCCAAAGATAGGCAAAATAGATTTTTACTATTTGCTTTATACTAACAGAAAGGACGTCAGTGGCTTCAATATATAAACGATCCAGTTTCTAGTGTAGTTGATGTAGCTAGTTTATAAGCAGAAGAGATTTAGGATTTAGTTTTTTTTAAATATTTTCGTTATAACTAAATTACATTTCTTTGTCTATCTTCAAAATGTTGTAGGTCCGCCAAAATTTTTTTACATAATCCTTTCACAGTGGTTCCTTTCACAGGGAAACTATAACGTTTTCTTAAAAAAAATAAAAATATCTAGTCAACTGACACGCTCATCCCGTATTGAGATGGAGAGAGTCGTTTACATTTGTAAACATAAACATAAATAAAAACTCATGCAATAATAATAAAGAATATAATAATAAACATACTACATATAATACTAATAATTACTACTCCACTTTGTAAACATAAACAAAAATATAAACTTAAACAATAAGAAAAACGAACATAATCATACAACCTATAATAACAATGCATTATTCCACTTACTCATTTTCCCACTTTCCAACCTTTCCAAAGCCTTTCAAATCAACTTGAATATGGTGCGTCTTCGGTACTCTGATTTATTGTCCGTCTCAAGTTGGGACTACACAGCGAAGGAAAGATAGCCAATGTATTTCTTATGGGAGTTTGTGCTTCGTTGTTGCCACCTATTTCACTGTATGAATCTATAGAAATGTGGATTAAGATTCCAGAAGTTCTAAACCTTTGAAAACAGCAGTAACCGAAAAGGTGTAATCGTAACCATACAAAAGGAGAATTTAAAAGAAAGTCTTATTAACATGTATTCGTTATTGTATTAAACATTACTTGGGATTGTTACATCGTACATGTATCTAAATATTCGATATTTGATTACTTTTTGTTTCATTCTTTCGTCTTCAAATTCTTTCAAAATAAAAATAACGGCTGGTTAGCTTCTGTATGATCTTTTTAATCTTTTAATTCACAGGTAAATAAAGGAAGTCCCAAACGCAATGTTAACGGTAAAATGATTCGTCATGATAAAAGCATTCATTTGTTCAACTTGTTTCAAAAGAAACTTGCAAAAACGGAAATTTAGGATTAGCAGCAAATGCAAAGGATTTTAGTAAACAATAAACCCTTCTGGTTTTTTCTACTTTTACTTCGTGGAACTACATAATACAGTTTGTACTTACTGAAATTATAGTACAACGTTTTTTTTTGTCGGCACTATTATTTGTCACCGAACGCATTTTAGCAAATTTCTTAATACAAAAATAATTATTTGTTTTCAAATTTTGATAGCTTGTGCGTCTATAGATCTTCGCTTAGTTGTTTGGGTTTTATCGTTTGTAATGATTGTTAACATTGTCGTGTTGTTTGTTGTAACTATTCGTATTGTAGTATTACATAACGCACATAGTACATTATACATAAGTATGGCGGATATTGTTAAAAACAGAATGGGTTGTGTAGTAAAGGTTGGTGAAAAACAGATTTCGATAGTTCCAGACTTTATACGCGCACTATATGAACAGCTAGTTTTGAAATTTTGTTTTACTACCGCTGTCAGAAAAAGTGTCTACCTGCAATATAACTTGCTCGAACAATAGGGATTATAAAGGTTTATGCAGTTACAACTACAATATTTAGAAAGTGTTTTTAAAAGTTGCTTGCAAGATGTTTGGCAACCCCGTTGTCCATAAGAACACACACTGTAGTCTCAACGTGAGACGATCAATAGGGTTCCTAAATATGAACTGAGCTCTGTGTTATTTAGAGTTAAGACACGCATGTCAAATTTTCCTAGTGACATTTCATATTTTGAAACTATTTATTAGAAGGTTGGTAATCATGAAAATTGGTTTAATAAATGAAACTGTCAGTATGACAATTATATAAATCTGAAATTCGGTACAATTAATACTTTATTAAAAGCTGTCGAAAAATTCATATGCACTATACGTAGTAGTTTTAAAAATTTTCTACAAACAGTAAATAAATGATAATATGCATATTAAAAACTTTTACATGCATAAAAATAAACATGACAGCATAACCTAAAATGTATAACTGACAGCTGCTGAATGTCACTAAAGTAAAAGAGGGAAAAAGGAAAAGTATTTCTGTTTCAGACAGTTTAGTTTTGTCCTAGAAAGAGATAGATTTTGATATCCGTGTCCTAACTCTAAAATAACAAAGTTAAAGTTTTCATTGAGGAACTCTACTTTGATCCACCTGCGTGGCCAATGCTATGTGGTAAAGATAAAAGTCGTGTAGTCAGCAGCATGGTCCCAGCATCCTATCACGTCTATCAGCTGATAGACAGTGAATCGCCATGAATTTGTTGTTGATATGGTGTCTCAACACCATGTCATGTACTTAATTAAATGACTGTAAGATAAGAAAGTGTAAAAAACAATAAAATGTATTATCATTCATCACGTATTGTACTTGTATAGAGAAATACACTGCGAGTGGTATAATCAAGGTAATCCTACTATACAAATCTTAGGGTCCTACTACTTGACCCTATGTGATTTAGACATCCGATGCTTCCTGTCTATCATGGAGTAGCGTCAACACCACTTGTTGTTAGTCATCGGGTCAATTGATAAACCATGTTTCTAATGTTACAGAATATGGTGTTGCAACTCAAAGGATATGCCTCCAAAGACCACCATCCGATAGCGAAGACCGTTGCGCATACACAAAGTGGCAGTTCAGAAGGGTGTTTATGTGCTTTTGCCGAGGAGATCTGTGCAATTCTTCAGTTAATGTAAAACCTTATATTAGCTTAATTTTAATTATAAGTATACTACCTCTGTACAGACTGATTTAAATAAAGATAATACTTAGTCAATCGATAATAGCCCAGTCAATTTAGAACAAATTTTCATGAATAGCGGAAAGTTGAGGTATGTTTGTGGATTTTTACATAAGGTTTCCATGTGGGTTGTTAAAAAACTCCCTAAAACTACGCCCCCTAACGGTTTTTGTCGTTTTTTTTCGGAAACTGTTAGGTTTATCCAGATGAAGGAGGTTAGGTAAACTAAAGCTTATTTAAATGCCCACCAAAAATGTTTAAATGCTTTTTCATACCTCGCCTTCTTTGTGTGTTATCGAAGAAAGAAGATACGTCATACACGGATCAGCAATTTGCACCAGTAAATTTACTCAAGGAACTTTTGGACCGAACTTTTTGTAGTCTCATGGTCGTCATGAAGTAGCTAACAAAAATTCGTTGAGTGTCGGACGCAATCGCAGTTCAGTTATCTTTTACTTTAGCATCTCTTCAGCAAAATCCATTAGTCAATATTATCGATATTCTTGGTGCCAGTCGGCTGCAAAATTCGTATTGGCAAGTTAATTCTTAGGAGAGTACACTATACCAGCAGTGTGCCGTGCATACAAGACAGTGGAAGCAGTTCCGATATGATGTATGCGCTATCACGCTCGTACATATTGCGTATGAGCGTAATAGGGCATACGTCGTATCGGGACTGCTTCCACTGTTTCATAGGCACTGCACGCTGCTGCACTATACTAAGTAGTCATTTTTTTATCCAACCCCAATACCTACAGGATGTTTCGCCTTTTTTGAAATCCTAATTTGTTTTGTTTATAAGATGTCTATATCGAGCAAAATTCTTTCTTGAACGATTTTTGTTGTAAAATTGAAATATACAATTTAAAGAAAAACTGTGCCTTGTAACGCCCGTACAATTTAAAACAAGTCAGGAATTAAACTCGTGTATTTCAATTTTACATCAAAAATCATTAAAAAAAAATTTACTCGATACCAAGATCTTATGAATAAAAGAAATTAGGATTTCAAAAAGACGAAACATCCTGCACGTATTGGGTTGGATAAATAAATTTAGCAGTGCTGTATACTCTGCTAAGAATTAACTTGCCAATAGAAATTTTTTAGCCGACTGGCACCAAGAATATCGATAATATCGCCTGTGGATTTTGCCGAAGAAATTCTAAGGTAAAAGATAACTGTATCACAATCGCGCCCGGCTCTCAACGAATTGTTCTTAGCTACTTCATGACGAATATGAGATCAGAAAAGTTTCGCCGAAAGTTCCTTGAGCAAATTTTCTGGTGCAAATTGCTGATCCGTGTATGACACATCTTCTTTCTTCGAATAACACAAAAAGAAGGCGAGGTAGGAAAAAGCATTTCGACATTTTTGGTGGGAATTTAAATAAGCTTTATTTTAACTCTTTCATCTCGATAAACCTAATAGTTTCCGAGAAAAACGACAAAAACCGTTAGAGGCCGTGGTTTACCCTACTTATCTCTTCGAGCTCACCACCTACAGGTGTTGACTTTTAGGTGGTTATATAACAACCCACAAGAAAGCCATATGCAGAAATCCAAGGACTTACCTAGACTTTCCGCTATTTTTTCTAAGTTGACTGGACTATAAGCAATAAATTAATGTTAGGTAGTATAAATGTATGTAAGCATAGAAGAAATATATTTTTGATATTTTTTATCAGCGGTTTTATTAAAAATGTATTAGCTTGTGCATATCAAACGTCTCGTTGTAATTCGAGCAGGGCCGTACTTAACCGGAGATGAAGTGGCTTAAGAAACCAGGACTTCTAAGGGCGCATAATTTTAATCTTATTGAGATATGCCCTATTTTATATTGAATGCTATACTATACTAACAATTTTCCGCCTTACGCAAAATGAAAGTACACATACGTTGTCTGATCTTTGGTAAATTCTTTTAAGGCAAAGCATTGATAACACTGGCCAACAAAAAAAATCTTTTCTGCTGACTTTGATCTGACACTTGATTTTAACTAAAATTGGTACGCTAATGCCAAATATAAATCCCGTTTTTCCCTATCACGTCAGGTTTTTTCTACGGCGTTTCTTGTTTGCTGAATCCAAAATTCTTGAAAATCGTTAACTAAATGCAGCAAATTCTTAATTGTTTACGGAATTCTTAGACATTCCAAATACATTTAGTCATTAGCATAATATACACTTGTACCTCATAATATTTAAGTACTTAATTAGATAATTAAGTAATAAACAATTGTAAAGTAATCAAGTCTACTAAGCTAGTCCTCATCGTCAACATATTAGGGTTTAATGAGATTTTATTAGAAAGTATTGATCACTTAGAACCATTTAAAAGTAAGCAAGGGTGATAAGAAAATGCTAGTTACATGTTAGTTGTTAGTGAAGAAACTACACCATGTCTACTACTCGAAGATGTGTAAATAGTGCCGATTCTTTCTGCTACATTTGTGGCAGCTTCACCGTTCCCAGTCAAAGGACAAATATTAGTGTTTTCGTTAAGAAAATGTATTTGGCTTATTTTGATGTAAAACTTGCTGATCAAGACAAGTCATCGGCTCCACATAAAGTGTGTAAATCATGTGTGGAAAATTTGCGGCAGTGGAGCAAAGGAAAACGTCAGAAATTAGCTTTTGGCGTTCCAATGATATGGCGTGAACCGAAAAACCACGTAGATGATTATTACTTTTGTTTAACTCAGACCTCCGGTTATAATACCAAGAATAAGAATAAAATTGTATATCTGAATATTGACTCCGCGATTCAACCAGTACCTCATTCCGATGAAATACCTGTGCCAGTTTATAAAGAGCTTCCTTCACTTGAGTACTCGTATGCTGAATACATGTCAGATGTTATTGAAGAGCAAGATGATTCAGATGTAGATTCTGCCAATGAAGATATAATTTCTAATTATGGACCACAACGCTTTACTCAAACAGAATTAAATGATTTAGTAAGGGATTTGGGCCTATCAAAGGAATCATCGGAACTTCTAGCTTCAAGATTAAATGAAAAGAACTTACTCAAGCAAGGTACGAAGATAACTTTTTATCGTAAAAGGGAAAGTGATCTTGTGCAATATTTTAAACAAGAATGTGAATTTGTTTATTGTAACAATGTGCCAGATTTGCTAACTTAAATGGGCGTTGTACAATGTGACCCAAGTGAGTGGCGTTTGTTTATCGACAGTTCCAGCAGGCCTCAAGTGTGTCCTACTACACAACGGGAATGTTTTCGGTTCAATTCCTATTGGATATTCCGTTCAATTAAAGGAAAAATTTGACGAGATTGATAAGGTGATAGATTTACTAAAATATACAGACCATAACTGGGTCATCTGTGTGGATCTCAAAATGGTAAACTTTTTACTTGGTTTTCAAAGAGGATATACAAAATTTCCTTGCTTTTTGTGCCTCTGGGATAGTCGAGATAGAAACCAACACTGGATTCAGAAACATTGGCCTCCTAGAACATCCTGAGTTGTTGGAGAGAAGAATATTATAAGTCAACCTTTAGTCGCAAGGGCGCGCCAACTATGTGGCGAATGTAGGCAAAAGTCACGGGCGGCAAAAGCCACGGGGCCACGGGCGGCAAAATCTAAGGGTGGCAATTCGGCTAAATAAACAAACCGTACTAACAACCTCTTCTTTCTAATGCCGCGCGTCGGCTCCAATTCATGTTTAATGCGTACTTCTCTTTCGGTACTCTTTTGCTATTAGCGATAGCGGCTAGCTTAAAAAGTCCGAGTATCACAGGTGGCTTAGCGGTAACGGTCGGTAAGTATCAAACACAAAGAGAGTAAATATAGAGAAATTTTTTTATTATTTTTATTGCTTTTCGTCTGTCGTCTGTCGGAAGCCGCAAAAATGAAAATTAATATAAATATGTCTGGATTTTGTAAAATGGGTCATTCTAGTTTGTTCTGCAAATCAGATTAGTTGATTAGATAGTTAGTTAGTGAGGTGAATATTTCAGTGTAAAAATGGTAAGTAGTGTAACTAAAACTAAATACAGTATATTTTTACTATTCTACGCTTAATTCTAATTAAAATTTTCTGAAACATATATCAAAATTCAAAACTCAGTAGTTTTCGAGATATTTGACATTTAAAATTTTTTTCCCATAAAAGGCAATTACCAATATGGCTAATAATTTTACCTTGCAACTACCAACTACTAATTGTAAAGTATTTTTAGGTAGTTTTTTTTCAAGGTCCTGTAATACATACTAATACATATTTATTTTCAACAAATGTTGTACAGGGTGTTTAAAAAATGTAATCCAATTTGTTGGTAAAGACAGATGTAAAACAAATTTTTTTCAAATAGATCACCATGTAACATATCCTATATCAAAACTCATTTGTTTTCGAGATATTTAACGTTTAATTTTTTTTCCGAATACGTAAATAAGATTGCTAACAATATGACATTTCCTATTTTAAGGAAAAGGGCAAAAAAAGAAAACGATTGTCAGGTCATCAGTTCCGCCAACAAAGACGGCAGAAAATGGAAGAGAAGGAAAAATTAGCTGATTCTTTGAAGAAATATTTGAAACCGTCAGAAATAAGTGTTCTTCCTGAACTTGAAAATACCGACGATGCTCGCCCTAGTTGTTCTTCAGCCCCAAGTTCCTCATTTGTTTCTGATTGTAATAATATAAATAGTACCCAGGAACATCATACTGAAAACGTTCCAGCAGCGGCAACATTACTATTTTCTAACTCCATCGTAATATCTGATGACCCTGGAGAGTGGCCCGAAATAATTACATCCGCAGATGCAAGATCTTTAACGGAAAAAGGACCCCATCAAATTACGAATTGGAACTATCCAGTAAACTCACAAGGCCGAAAGTTTTGTGCCAGATGTTTTTATCGTAACTTCACCAATGGAGAGAAAGTTAAAAGGGAGTGGCTGAATTACTCAACAACAAGAGATGCGGTTTACTGTTTCTGTTGCAAACTTTTTGGTAAGTCTTTGACCAACTTGTCTAATAAGGAAGGGTGTTCTGATTGGAAACATTTGTCACTAGTGCTAAACAGACACGAAAAGAGTGACTCCCATGTTATCTAAGGGAGTTAGAGTTACTATGAATGAAACTCAATTACGTGCATTGCATGTAGAAAAAAATACTGGTATCGTGTCATTGAAAGAATAATTTCAGCATTGCAGTTTCTATGTCGTCAATGTTTAGCTTTACGTGGTAGATCTAACAAATTATATGAAAATAATAACGGAAACTTCTTAAAATTAATAGAAACGTTCACCAAATTTGATTCTGTAATGGAACAACATGTTCGACGCACACATAAAAATCAAAGCAGTGGCAGCGGTATGACAAACTATTTAGGCAATAAAATTCAAAATGAATTGATAAATTTAATCGGCTCAAAAGTAAGAACTACTATTTTAGATCTAGTAAGAAAACATAAATATTACTCGCGACTATACACCAGATGTGAGTCATACGGAACAATTAAGTGTAGTTTTGAGGTTTGTTTTATTAAACGAGTTGACGAAAAAAATTGAAATACGTGAACATTTCATTTTATTTTGCCCTATAGTTGATTCTGCTGGTGCTGGCTTGTATAACTATGAGACAGATTTATTAGTAGAATTAAATTTAAGTATATATGATTTGCGAGGACAAGGATATGATAATGGATCAAACATGCGTAGAATACACAGTGGATGACAAACACGAATCTTAAATATAAACCCGCGAGCATTTTTTGTTCCTTGTTCGGCGCACTCATTAAATTTTAGTTATTAATGATGCTGCTAAAATTTCTTTTGAGGTGTCTGGATTCTTTGACATTGTTGAAGAGATGTGTTTTTTTCCGCGTCAACCAAAAGATGGTCAATTTTGAAAACGTGCCTTAGAGATTTAACTTTAAAACCACTATCTGATACACTCTGGTCCAGTAGAATAGACGCTATAAAACCTTTGAGATATCAAATTGGTGAGGTTTCTGATGCTCTTTTAAAAGTAACGGATGCTTCCGCATCTTCAAATGATTTTAGTACATCACACCTAGCTCGATCGCTCGCAACAAAAATCAAAAACTACAATTTTTTATGCTCTGTAGTAATCTGGTACAACATTTTATTTAAAATCAATTTTCTAAGTAAATTAATGCAGAATCAAAGTATAAATAAGACAGTTTGATTACGAAAGTACTGACGAACCAATAACAGACCCGAAGATGAATTACAAAGTAAAAGTATTCTTCTCTATACTAGATACGACGTTATCATCTCTTAATGAAAGATTCAAGGGGTTGGAGCAATTTAATAACATTTTTGGATTTATTTATCAAATGTTCAGCTTGAATGAAGAAGAATTAAAAAACTCGTGTGAAAATTTATCATTTCATTTGAAAGATGAAGCACGTAAAGAGTCAGATATTGATGCAAATGACTTATTTAATGAAATTATTTGTTTAAAATGCCACTTACCAGAGCAAAATGAGTTAGATCCTCAGTTAATTCTTCAACACATTTCAGAGAACAATTTAATTTCAACATTTCCAAATACTGCAGTGGCAATACGAATTTTTTTAACGCTACCAGTATCTGTAGCATCGGGAGAAAGGTCTTTTTCAAAATTAAAATTAATAAAAACTTTTTTACGATCAACTATGGCACAAGAGAGACTCAGTAATTTGGCAATTATGTCCATAGAAAGTGACCTTATGGATTGTATTCCTTTAGACGAGTTGATTAAAGATTTTGCCGAAAAAAAGGCAAGAAAAGAGTGCTTTCAATAAGTTATTTTGTTCTTTTTTTTTCTGTTATGTAACATTTTTATTGTTTTGTCAGTTTTGTTATTGCTTTGCTTTTTTTACATTCTTCGTTAATCCTTATATCTAAGACTTGTCAAGATCTTCTAAATGTTATGGGGATGAGTAGTCAGGTATCATGCTGATTAAAATCAGTACACTTTTTTTTATTTGAGCTTTCGGAAATACCCATTTCCTTTATTTGCAAACATCAAATGATAATGATGATTTAAAGTTATAGATTATACGGTATATAAATTAACACATATTTCATTTCAAAATTAGATAAGTAATAGTGATTATTTCAATTTTGTGTGTACCCCCTTATCTGATGTATCAGTATCAAAATTAAATATAGGTATTAGCACGTATTTTAATTTTATTTATGTTTACCCACCCATGTATAAATTTTTACTAAAAAAGGGGTAAGGGGTGTAAAATTATATTTTGCACACAGGCGGCCGCATAGCTTGGCGCGTCCCTGTTTAGTCGACAGAGAAAAAGTAATTTTTCCACCTCTTCGCATCAAACTGGGTCTTATGAAGCAATATGTTAAAGCACTAGATTTGCAAAGTGACTGTTTCCAGTACATATGTGAAAAGTTCCCACGACTAAGTTACGAAAAAATCAAAGCTGGGGTATTTGATGGACCTCAAATTAGAACTTTAATAAGAGATCCAAATTTCATCAACTCTATGAACGAAGCAGAAAAAGAAGCCTGGACTTCATTCACGATGGTCGCGAAAAATTTTCTTGGAAACAAAAGAGCATCCAATTATAAAGAGCTACTGTAATCAATGCTTGAAAAATTTCACCGTCTAGGTTATAACATGAGCATAAAGCTTCATTTCCTTCATAGCCAGGTTTCCCGAAAATTTAGGTGCTGTAAGCGATGAGCAAGGCAAGAGATTTCATCAAGATTTAAAAACCATGGAAACACGGTACCAAGGAAGATGGGATTCTCATATGATGGCCGACTACTGTTGGAGTGTTCAAAGGGACTGCCAAACCAAAATGCACAGCAGAAAGTGCTACAAACGAAAATTTATTCCCTGACTGTTGTTTCTTTATTACTAGTACTTTTGTAGTTTTTTGAATGATCATTGTGCAAATATTGTACCTAAATAAATAAATGAATTATTATAATTTTATAAGTGTAGTGTGAGCCTGACAAAAGTTGATAATTAAGTTAAAACAAACCTATTTGGCCCAAAATTTACTATGATGATGGAAATCCATCCAAAAGCAGAACACAAAAAACCGCACTAAACTAATGATGAAATCAAGTTGTCGACTCAGTCATCTGACAGGTCAGATTTTGAGGTAACTATACTTGGTTTAAGCTAGAGTCACTGCATCTAGTTACCTAGGCCAGCTGGTCGACCAGAGTACCGCAAACCCCCGTCATATTGGGGCAAACGAAGCACGAAATTGTTGATTATTGTTCTGTATTGAATTTAATCAAATCCACGTTTACTTTAAAAGGTTTTTCTTATTCTGAAAGTTCAAACCTCTAATATGTCAAACACGTAAAACGTGGTTTTAATTTGTTCATTATTAAAAATCACCCTTCTCTGCCCCAATATGGCGGCGGTTTGCGTTACTCTGATCGACCAGTTGGCTTAGGTGACTAAATGCAGTGACTCTAGTTTAAGCGTAGAAAAATCGCAAAAGAAGTTCTCATTAATTCGCATAAGTTGTAAAAAGCAATTCTTACAGATTTAAATGGCATTCAATTATAATATGAATGTACGTGACAAGGCCATGAGTATCGAAGATGTCAGTTCTAATAATATAAGAGCGTGGCAAAAGCCCACCGTTAAAGGAAACGGAAATAATTTGCCAGATTACCACATAAGCAGACTAATCAATTGCTTAGGGCCCCCGTCAAATTGGGGCCCCTTCAAAAGACAAGATTTATTGATGTTTGTTAATATTTAAAAAATAGCAATATTAGCTAACTAATTAAATTTGAAAATATTTCTAAGTATATATAAGGTTGCTTATATATACTTAATAATATTATTAATATTTATGAGTTCAAAAATGTCAATTTCTCAATCTTTCAAACTTTGGGGGATTACATTTTTCTATCCAAGAGTACGATTATTTAAACCAACCGCCCTTTTGTTTAAGTTCAAGTTCATTATTGGCTTACGGCGCTGCTGTCGGTATTCTCCGAATTTCGTGTTTAAACTTGAAACGATAACGATGACGAAACAATAACAGCCCAAATAAAAAATGAAACACTTGTCATAAAAATAACGTATAAAGTGTTGCATTTTTTCTGTTGGCCAATATACTGATTCATTGAATGAAAATCGTTTTTAATAACTTCAATCATTTTTATCAAATTTCGCACCCATTGCAAATGTCCATCTATAACATAAACATTTTTAGTTAAGTTGTATTGCAATTTGTCATAAATTTATAAACAAAATTATAAAAATCCTATTTAAATAGATTTTAAATTAAAAATTGGAGTTTAATGTATACATTTGGATAAAAAAATTGATCAATGGGGCCCCAAAACATTTACTGCTTAGAGCCCCGCAGACTGGTAATCCGGCCCCGATATATTGTATTTATTACTCCAGGATTTGTAAGCTTGTAAACCACTACAAGATACATTATTCTAAATCTAACTTTGTAATTAAAGATGAATGACCTGCTTTTACTGGGGTTTTCTCAGAAACCTCTCTTAACAGATAAGAAGAAATTTTCAAAATTCTTATTCTTCTATTTGTTTTATTAGTCTCTCTTAACTCTCCTTGCAAAACATGATTCAATTTTTTGGCGTTCGACCCGATAATTTTTTTAATGAAACTAGACTAATAGACAAGAGATTATAAAAGCTCCCTTTTCTCATGCTATATCGTGGTCAATTCCGAGCACGGATTTGAGTTCAACATGGTAGATTACCCCTAGTTCCGTACTCACCAGAAATGCTACGACAGCACTACTACTGAAGAATTTTGTTCTATGGTGACCTTAAATTATAAGTTTAAATGTTTTCGCTAGTATCAGCATATTGTCAAAAATTGAGATCTAAGTTAATGCTTCCAATTTGATAGACTGGAAGAGGTTTGGCCAATGACTAGAGTAACCGCAGCTATGAACTAAACTAAGAACTGCGTTTTTAAAACCAAGATCAGTAGGAAGATCATAACACTGTGATCGAAATATAGAAAGAGGTCTTCAGAAAGTTTCAATTCAGGAAAATCAATTTCGTTGAATATTATGTACTATTTTCTATATGGATTTTTATTATTATATTTATTACTTTAGTTAACTTCTCTGTCTGTTCAAAAAACGATGAAATAGCAGTGGATGCAAAATCTAAATATCCTGATATCGAAGATCAACCTATTTCTTAAAGTCAATTTGGACCAAGAACGTAGTGTTTTATCAGTCTATTACAAAACCAACCCATTTGGTTATAAATAAAAAAGAAATTATTGACAATAGTTATATCTATAACTTTTAGATCATTGCCGCAACCTAGTAAAATGATTTAACATAAAGATGGTGCGCTGAATTCGAAAATCAAATCAACTATTGCTATTGCTATCACTTAAGAGTTTCTAAAAAATGGTAAGAAGTCGAGCACTGGCGAGTTGTTTTGTGGTTTGATTCACCCCCAACTCCCATTTAGAATCTAATCAAACTTACGATACGAGACCAGTAAGTGCTTTATAACAGATACAGATAAAGTTGGAAAAACGAGAGAAAAAATAAAGTTGGAGATCGAGTTTTCCATATATTTTCGATATTTGTTGTAAGCACTTAACTATGAGTATCGTATGATATTTATTGCGCTAACGACACTATTTAAAATAAATAAACATGTATTTATAATGTTTTTTTTAAATTTGATGTCGACGTTGGCTGGCGAAACGTTCATTGTGGACATACCGCAAAATATACTAACCTTACTTTTGTAATTTTGTAATGTCAAATTCTAAGTGTTAAGGGTCCCCTACACGATCAATCGGATTGACATTCTGACTGAAACAATCATACTGACATTCCTGATCTCAATCACGAGAGACCCTACACTATCAGTCAGACTGGCAGTCAGCATGAGATAATTTCAGCTCAGTTGACAGTGCCATTAAGTGCGGATGTCGAGTAAAAAGAAAGTTTGTCACCAAAAAAAGGTCAAACGAGACGCTGAGTAAAAAATTGTACAAAAAACTTGTAAAGTATAGTCACTTAAACTTGTTGCGCGAGGACTCAGAGGCCAATGCTGAAGATGGTTGTAAGAATTACTACCGTGTGGACGAACGTCTTTTTAACACATTGCTACGCAAGATAGAGAAAGTTGTAAGCGATTCTATATCAGTAGTGGAAAGATTGGCACTGACTTTACGGTCCCCTTTACCCTACTACTGGGCTACTTTACCCAAGTAGCGCTCGAATAAAAATTCATATGAAAATTACGTGCCTCCTATTCTTTTTGCATGCCACAATTAATATACCAAAGTAATGATCAACGGCATATAATAATTACATACTCCATGGCATATCTTTGACACGTTAAGATTAATACGTAAAAACCACATCTTTTTCACATCTTCTTCACTGCCATGGCATTCTGATGCTTTTGGGTATGAGAATGAAAGAACACCTGTTGTTAATTGAGTGGGCTTCTCCTGTTTTACAGATTTTACTTTTGTTTATCGATAAATCTGATTGGCATTGTATAGATTCGCTACGGTTATTTGTTATAATTAATGTTAATTCTGCATTTGTATTTCAGCTTAAATAAACTGCGCGGTATTTATAATTGATATAGACATGGGATGAAGTCTTTTCTATTGGCTCAAACCTTGGCTATGTTGACTGTTGAGATACTCAGGTACATCAGGATGTGCTGTGTTTGTAGAATCAGAAATCAGGTATTCGCACGCTAACTGAAGTAGTTGATTATGTTTTGCTATGTGACCGACTATTTTTGCTGCGTTGATGGCAATCTTCTCAACACTTGATCATTGCTATCACCGGTATCAGGAGACTCGAAAGACAAAAAAGGGTGGCTAACGCTTTCCATCGCTCCACTTACTGGACTGACGGAAAGATTGATTGCGACCCACAACATCGTCAATCAGAATGACAATCGTCCCCCACTACCCGTGATTGAAGCTCGGATTTCAAAGTATCCAGAAATCGATCAATCTCATTCATCAATCCATCGACCTTGACCTTACACGGTCAACCAGATTGTCAATCCATGGCCGAACTGTCAATCCGATTGATCGTGTAGGGGACCTATTAGTTTTCGCCAAATTAAAAAAGTAAGGTTAGGTATGTCTTGAGGTATGTTCACAATGAATGCTAATTTAAACATTTTATATTCATTTATTTTCATAACAACACATAGACACGTTATGAATTATAACAGTTCTGTTATTTTCTTCTTGTCATGGCAACGGGCAATGATTCGGTAACATCAACTTACTGTGGCATAATAAAAATCGGGAAACACATAAAAACTAGTCAAAAATATAGTTCTTGCGCTACCGACCTGTTTTTAGGTATTTTCTGATTTGTTATTTGCCACAGTAAGTTGATATTACCGATTTGTTGTCGGTTGCTATGACAACACGAAACTGTTCTAATTCAAACGGGTCTGGGCTGTTATGAAAATAAATGAGAATAAAATGATTAAAATAGCAGTCATTGTGAACATACCAAGAGACTTACCGGTCTCGTATCGTAATATAATATTACAACATTTTATAGCAAATGCTATTTATTATTGAATCTTATTTTGACACAGCCTTGGAATTATTATTATTGGAAAAGTGATGTATAGGATTAAACTTTGATTAGCGGGATATCGAGAGAGATAATCGGATAGCAATACTTCTTATAAAAAAAATTACAATGTACCTACTGAAACAACTTGTAAGCATGTTTGCGATACTTGAAGTGTTGAAACAAAACAAAATGGTGGAAAAGCCATAAAATTTAAATATCTTAGTATATTTTAATTTTAATTCGTTTATTGCTCGAAAAATCTGTATAGTTTGGAATGTGAAGTTTTGAAAATGACTTTTTGATGTTTTGATATTTTATAACTTTTACGTATAACTAAGCAACTTAAAAAACAAAAGTTTCGAATCTTTGAAGCTTACCAATAGTGAAATTCTGATAATTAGAATCTTTAAAATGCCAAAAAGCTCTAAAAGTCTTGACTCACGACAGGCTCTCAAACAACACCTCACATAATGAAAATCACAAAGATTATCTCAGTAGCCTTTTGCACTTCTAGAGATCAAGTGACTTACCTGGCAAAAATGTCTTAACATGTCTTGCTCTTATGTTCTCACCCTATCCTCTACAACGTAACGAAGTTTCATTACAGTCCGGGTCTCCAGAAGAGCATAAAAAATATAGGATATAAGAAATATAAATATAATTCTACTTATATAGGATATATGAATTTTTTTAAACTTTAATACCTTACATGTTACAAACTAGAAATGTTAATACTTTGAACCTCCTAATGTTTGATACTTTCAATCTCTGAATTTCTAAAGCTTTGGACCAGTATCAATGTTTAAATTCTATAGCACTGCAATTTAAGCAAAAGCAAACAAAGTTAAATAAAACACAGTGTTACATTTTGGGAACAGCTTCTTGTACAAAGATGTTTCGACAGCAATGAACTTACAAGTACAGTTAAACATTTTTTACATAATAGCTTTCTAACGAAATTTATTTGTAATAAATGTAACATGTTACATTTAGAAGCATTCAAGGCAAATCTGAAATGCTCGTGTTAACAATTCCTAGATTAAATCTTGGCTAAGTGTTTGTAAATCAAAGAATTCAACTGATTGATAAAATGAGGCATAATAGTAAGAGACAGAAAGTGTAGACGACAAATGCTCTCCATTCCTGGTATAGTGCAGTGAGGCAAGCTTAGATTTACAGCCCCATATAAAACACAAAAATAGTAGAGTATAATTTGTTTGAGCATTACACTGGCCAACACATTTTTTGTTGACTTGTATATGAGACTTGTTCTTTACTAATTTGGGTGTGCTGAATCCGAAAATCATATTGGTTTTTGCGTATCACGTCAAAATTTAATTCTATATCACAGTGGCGTGCGGTCCATGGAAGCAATGAAAGCAATGCTTCCCTTAAGAATTTATTAAAATTAAAAAACAATGCTAACAAAAATATTTTTATAAAATTATGGTCATCGTTAGTAGATATTCTAGGCGGGTTCCGCGGCAATCCTTATGGAAATTAACATGGGAAATCGCTAAGGTCCAAGATAGAATTTTTGGTCAATTTCAAGGTCATTCGCGACCAGTCTCAACGCGCGCCATCGCAACGTATTCGCATTAACTCTACATATTACGCAGTGATTGATGCAGTCGTCAGAGATCATAAGGATTTATTATGACGACATCACGGCATTCTAGGGCTTCACCCCTCCCCAGTAACAGGTCCCCATGGCAAGTGAAAATGATTATACTTCTACGCTCACATCTAACTAACCACGTGATCAAGATCGTGTTTAAGCATTTGTAGCCGATGAGATTATAAAATTTAAAAAACCTTGACACAACTGCGAGGTTTGCAGGCTCGTCTAACCGACTAGCCTTCGTGAAGGGCTTTCGGATCTCAAGCTTATGAAAAATATTATTATCGAAATATTATATAATTACTATGTTAATAAATAAATACTAATCATGTGCTGACGGCATCAACTACACGACAGAGCGGGCTATCTATTCTCACTCGACATGTAATACTTATATGGTTATTCATATATTATTTAATAATGAGCTGTAAATAAAACACACAAATATGGTTTATACACTTTTTATTTTATTTAGCTATAGTACATTTCAAGATAAATATATACTCAACTAACCATAATTAAAATGTTATAGCAGAAGATCATCATTTGTTTAAACTAATCTACCTATTAAGAAATACTAATTATCAAGCCTGAGTAAGGACTTTTAGTAATATCTTATAGGAAAATAATATTATAGACATTCATTATCGTAGAAACATCAAACTAAACATTCATGTTTTGTAAATATAGTAAATATACAATAGTAAGTAAATATACTTAATAATAATTAAAATACTAGATGATATGATTAACATTATCTTATGTTAAACTACTTATTAGGAAACCATAATTAAGGAGCACAATGCTTTTATAATATCTTACATGAGAAGAAAATTTCATTCAATCTATTAGCTCAAATTGAAACATATAACATTAACATAGAAGTCAGATATCATAATGAATAGTTTAATAATAGTTTAATAGTTTAATAATAATAATAATAATAAACATAACATAAACATAATACATAAAAAGATTACAATTGTGGTATTAGCTGAAGTTATGGTAAGTACACAATTAGTTACACGTGATTATAATTTTATGGATTATTGTAAAGTTCACAATATATGTAACGAATTATATACCTACCCACCTTTTATCCTAAAAAAATTGTGTAAGATGAAGTAAACTCTGCATAAGCAAGCTTGTGCGCAGAGGTTACTGCATCATGATATATTATGTACGTATGTATAATACTGTAACGAAGTATAAAATAAAAGAAAAACCTCATAACAAAATTAAATCAATTCATTATTCTAAAAATTTATTATTCCAAAAATATGTTACAACAATTATTACAAAACTCATTTCTAAATTATTTGACCCAGTAATAAAGATAAACAAATTGATTTCAAGTATGACATGAAGCTACTCTGCAATTTGTAAAGTGTGTCATAATACTAGCACAGCATTATTGCTCACAAAAGTAAGCAATGCTGACTCTAGCATTATGACACTGCCCTGATTAATTGGGACAAGTTGGCCATGCTTGATTGCAAGAAGAAATGATAGTAGGGATGAAGAGTCAAGATGGAAAGTGACAATCGAAAAGGATAGTGAGTTACATAGTTAGATGGTGAAATGAAAGTAGTAAAGTCCTTCTCGATTGTCATACCAAGTGTGAGGGAAATGGCCCTAAAAGTTATAATTAGTTGGTAAGTAGAAATTGTGTTAATTATATTTAGAATTAATCTTAGTTATAAGTTAAGTAAATTTAAGAAATAAAATTAATAGATTAGATGAAGAGTGAGTGCATTTATTTTTATTGATAACATGGTGGAGACAAGTAAGAACGAAGCGAGGCTAGCTTCGTAACAAAATTATTATCCGTAACATGGTGGAGGTGCCGAGTTCCTGTTCCGGTGTTGAGGATTCTTCACAATCTTCAACAGTCACCTCTTGCAAAGTGCATTAGTTAATTCTAAAACAAAGAAAACAAATTTTAATATTAAGAATCATCAACAGTTTATTCATAGTTTAATGTTTTATGCATTTTTTTTTAGTTTAGTGCATAATTTTAAACAATGCACTTACAATTACAATAAAATGAAAATGAATTAAAATAGTGTCATTAAATAGATAGGAAGTTTAGGGTACACTTGCATAACATGAAGTAATTAGTATTAATAAAGTAGTATAATTAAATAGATAGGAAGATTAGGGTACATATTGGTGAAGCATAACAAGAAGTAATTATGGAAATCCCTGGGTATAACCATACATGGTCAAACAGCATCACAAGGGATGGCAAACCCAAGTACTTCAACTGCAGCAGGCAAGGAGTATATGCTGCATCATGCTGCAACAGGCCACCACGATTCGTTAGCAGGAGAACAGAGAGAAATTGGTACTACAGACCCAGATCAAGACACAGAAACCAAATTTAAGAGGATAGGGCTCGTAGGGATAAAATCTTATTAATAAAAGGAAAAAAAATTGTAAGTATAGAATTATGAATTAGAATTGGTTAATTAATTTTATAGGACATTTAACTATAAAAAGGGATGTAGTTATAATAAATAGAGTAGGATGACATTGCATAGATAGGATATAGATAGAATATACAGCAAAGAATTAAATAAAATTTTTATTCAAAGTGCAATTGGGGGTAACTGCACAAGGGAAGAAAATAAGTTTGTTTTAGGACTCTCTTTAGAAGATTCATGACCCAGATGGGACCATAGTGTCCAAGGAACAGCTACAAAATCATTAACATATGAAACAAAATGGATTCTAATAAACGAGGAAGGAAATAGGAAAAAATGTTGTTCGCCAGCAAAGATTTCAGAAGATGAGAAGAAAGTTGTATTAAAAGTTATTTTATTGTTATTTGAAAGCACCTCTTATCTCTGTCCAAAGTGAAGAGTGATCAGAGTAACCTTGAGCAGTATAGATGAAGATTTTCAAGTCATACAATAACCTGCAGTACCTTAAGAGCCTACCTTGGTTGACACCTCTAGGATAGGACCTTGGACTGTATCAGGTGTTGGTTATATACTGGATCAATTAAAGATAAAAAAGGTAATTATAATTTATGTTTATTATGTATCGAAATGTGCAAAAAGGAATAATGTCAAAGTCAAAATAAGAATAATTTGTATAAGAGTGATTCATTGAAGAATGGGGCCCCCATGACATCACTGCATTGCAAATTGTCCAACAGCTCTTTGTGTTTTAGTGCGCACAAATTTACATCTTACAAAAAATACAAAATGCTGTGGAAACAATTGGTAATTCACTGATAGTCAGAAAATATACAAGATGAATGAATGAATAAATGAAGAAATGCACAAATGAAAGTATGTCCACTGAGTAATATGTGGGACAATAGGAAAAAAGATGAATAAAGTATGTCCACTGAGTAATATGTGAGACAATGAGAAATTAGATGAATGAATGTAATTTGAGATATACTTGGACATAGGTGTCAAATTTTGGGATAGAGGATTTAAATGAAATGTGTGAGAAATGATACAAATTTAGGTAAATGACTGATGAGAGCAAATAAAGAGTGAATAGAGTCCAGTTTCAATGTTTAAATTATTAAATTTTAACAAAGATTTATCATGGATAAAACAAATTAGGTTTTTAAAGTTAGCCAAGAAGGCAAGTATAAATTGTTTAAAAATGTAAAACATGTGTTAGATACACCAAATACCTAGTGTAAAACTCTAAACACCTAATTAAGCAATAAAGGTCAAACAATATTCATAAGTATTCCATGTCAAATAATTACCATTTTCAAACCATTAGTTAATAAAATTCTTATAGTGCTTGGCATTACTTTTGCTAAAATGTAGTAAGATATATAATTATTAAACATTAACAGAAAAGTTGAAATAGGTAATATTTGAGGTTTAATAGAATAAGTAGCTAATTAATAAAATAATTAAGGAAAAGATATTATAACTCTTTAAGTTAAGATAAAACAAATTTGTAACACACTTGTTTCTTTGCATGAAACAACAATTGCATGGAACTTACCATCTACAAGTGGAGCAGACAACATACCACACAGCACCAAGATCGCATCATCACAAAAAGGGAATAACCATAATGCAACCAATCTAAGGGTGGAAAAAACGCCTTCTGAAGTTCATCACCGATAAACACCAGCTGAAATGTTGCCAATACATTAAAGGAACACAGATAAAATCATACCTACCTATGCCGAAGTCAACAATCCAGTAGACACATGTTTGTCTACATTGTATGAGGAAGCCAGTTACTTCATTACAAATCAGTGTTGGCAATTCAAATCTTCATTTCAAGCAGCATCACTTCACATTCTGGATGGACTGTTCATGAATTTTCATAATTACCGCACATTTAACATGTTCAATGTGCATTGGGATTTGGCATACACATATTGGCACCTGAAGACAAGAAATAATGGATTTTCGTAGAAATCGTTGCGTTGTATTTGCAACGTGTCATACAAATATATACTTTGGTAAACGACATCAGCTTTTATGTCTAACTTCAGTTAAAGGCATGCATTATTCAATTCTGAATTAGTGATGGACGAAAACAAAAAACTTATTCAACTTACCAGTTCGTGTGTGATTTTGTGCAACTTTTCTCGAAAAATTGCGTGGAAAAACTTTTACTAAAACTGTTCACGTAGAAAGACATTTGAAATTGTTGATCTTGCACTTTTGAATAAGTCGCGTGTGCGCAATAGACAGAATGACTGTAACTCGAAAAATGAAGTGCGTTCCGTAATGTACAGTGGTAGACCATAAAGACAAAGGTTGCGTTCCATGCATAAACTGATAAATATTAGATTTAATAAGTTTTAATTTAAAATTATTAATAGACGTTTAAATGTAAAACTAGATACTGTTAATTTTAATTTGTAATTGTAATCACATCTATTTCCATTTTTTTCTTTTTCATGAAAATTGTGTTATAATTATAAGATTTTTTTTTTAGGATAGGTTAAATTAAAATTGTAAAGGGCCAATTCTCAATTCTTTTTAAATGAACAATAATTATTTCAAATTAAGTTAGATCCATATTGATGTAGGTATAGACAAACTTGCAGTCAGGCTGAAGGCTACAGAAGTTAATTGCTGAAGGAGCGGAGTGCGTGCCAGGGGCGTCACGCTTACCAGGCCGGGTCATGTAACGAAGTATAAAATAAAAGAAAAACCTCATAACAAAATTAAATCAATTCATTATTCTAAAAATTTATTATTCCAAAAATATGTTACAACAATTATTACAAAACTCATTTCTAAATTATTTGACCCAGTAATAAAGATAAACAAATTGATTTCAAGTATGACATGAAGCTACTCTGCAATTTGTAAAGTGTGTCATAATACTAGCACAGCATTATTGCTCACAAAAGTAAGCAATGCTGACTCTAGCATTATGACACTGCCCTGATTAATTGGGACAAGTTGGCCATGCTTGATTGCAAGAAGAAATGATAGTAGGGATGAAGAGTCAAGATGGAAAGTGACAATCGAAAAGGATAGTGAGTTACATAGTTAGATGGTGAAATGAAAGTAGTAAAGTCCTTCTCGATTGTCATACCAAGTGTGAGGGAAATGGCCCTAAAAGTTATAATTAGTTGGTAAGTAGAAATTGTGTTAATTATATTTAGAATTAATCTTAGTTATAAGTTAAGTAAATTTAAGAAATAAAATTAATAGATTAGATGAAGAGTGAGTGCATTTATTTTTATTGATAACATGGTGGAGACAAGTAAGAACGAAGCGAGGCTAGCTTCGTAACAAAATTATTATCCGTAACAATACACAGCATCTCTGAATTGATAAATCCCTTAATATACCCATCCATCTCTTGATAATAAGTAGTAAAATTTTGTCCTTGCGTCTGTTTATAGTCATTTTGTATGTTGCTAGTTAATTATCAATCAGAATCATAAAGGTTTCTAAATTGTTATGAACTAAAAATTGAGTTAAATTTCTTTTAAATCGTAACTTATTTTCAATGTTTCGGATGTCTTGTGGAAGTAGATTATAGAAACGGGGTGCTAAAAAGTAGGCAGATCTTGTGCCAATTGTTTTCTGTGCTCTATGGGTGATAAGTAACATATTAGCAGCATTTCTGGTATTGTGGATATGACCAAGATAAGTTTTATTATTATTATTGTGTAAACTAAGAATGCACTTTTTAATGAAAAGTTGTCGTATATTACACACTTTCGCTTCCATAAACAGGCACACAGAAGAATATTGCACCGGTTTGTTCAGTAGCACTTTTAATATAGTTTTTTGCACCACATATAGAGGTTTAATATGAGAAATCAAGGCACCTCCCCAGGCAGATATTCCATATTGTAAGAGGGATTGCACGAGTGCGTAATAGACAATTTTCATTTCGTGCATGTTCAAAAAGGATCTAATTTTTTTAAAAAGGTAAATTAGCTTTCTAAGTTTTGAAGTTAATGTTAGAATATGCTTGGTCCATCTGAGATGGCTGTCTATATGCACACCTAGATATTTAACATTGTCCGTTATCATGATTTCAAACTTGGTATCCTTAATTTTTATATTGTTATATTCTGGCAAATTATTTTGATATGATGTAAAAGGTAAACAGTGTGTTTTCTGTATGTTTAAGCTTAAAAGGTTAGCATCCAGCCATTTCAGTACCATTGTCATATCTTGACTGATTTTATTGTAGACACTTATCCATGAATCCCCAGAGAAAAACAGTACAGTGTCATCGGCAAAGGAAAGAGTTATGCAATCTAATTTTAAATTTAGCAAATCATCAACATATACAAGAAATAACACCGGACCCAATACACTACCTTGTGGGACCCCAAATTTACAGTTTTCTAAATCGCTCATACTGCTACCCACTTTTACACACTGTGTTCTGTTTGCTAAGTATGAACAGTATCAAAGTATCAAACAGATTTAGTGCAATACCTCTGACCCCTGTTCTTTCCAATTTTTTAATAAGTAATTGATGACATACTGTGTCAAAGGCTTTTGACAAGTCTAAAAATACTGCTGCTGAAAATTGTTTTCTATCTAAGTTTGAATAAATGTTAGAGGCTAGTTTATCTATAGCTTGTTCTGTTGATCTAGCAGCACGGAACCCAAACTGATTTGATGACAGAAGCTTGTTACTTTCTAAGAAAGATACTAAACGGGATTTTATTAACTGTTCAATTATTTTAGAAATATTTGATAGAAGAGCTATTGGTCTATAGTTGATTATTTCCTGTTTATTACCAGATTTATAAATAGGCATGACAACCGCCGTCTTGAAAACATCCGGAAAAACTCCAGATGTCAATACCAAATTAGAAATGTGGGCTAACGGATCAACTATAAACTCTGCAACTTGCTTAATATTTTCCGTGGTTATATTATCAATGCCACACGAATTAGTTCTTCTTAAATTTTTTATATGTTTTAATATTTCTTCGTTAGTGCAAGGAGTTAAGAACAAGCTTACGTTTGAAGGGGGTTTAATAAACTGGTGTTTATTGTTTAAAGAATCATTTTTCGTGGTAAGTGTTTCAGCAGTTTTTTTACCTAATGTGCAGTAATGTGCGTTAAATTCATTTGCTATTTGATTTATATCAGTTATTTCTTGTTGATTTACTTTAATTATTTTAATTTGTTGTTTATTAGGGATGTCGTTTGTTGACTCACGGATTGTTTGAAATAATAGTTTTTGGTCATTTGGAGAACTTAAAATTTTGTTCCTAAAAAAAGATTCTTTACAATCACGAATTACTGCTGTTAATATATTTCTATAGTTTTTGTAGTAACCTCGCAATTGTTCATTTTGTGGGCTTGAATTGAGTTGCTGCCTAATACGTTCTCTTTTATTGATACTGTTGATGATTGAAGTTGTTATCCATGTTTTGCGTTTTTTATTTTTCGAATTTAATTTAAAAGTAAATGTACATTTTTCCTTGCATGCGTTAAATATATTTAGGAAGATATTAGTTGCATTGTTTGAGTTAGTTGCTTGCAGTACTGCCTCCCATGAAACACTCCGTATTGTATTATAAAATTTAAATTTATCAAGTTTTCTTATGCTTTTCAGTCTGTTATTGATTTGCGTTTGTTGAGGGTAAAGTGCAGATATTCCCAACACTGTAGCGTAGTGGTCCGTAATATTGCTTTGTAATATTATACCTGTAAGATTTTGACTTTTTATATTAGTTCTTATAAATATGTGATCAATACATGATTTGCTAAATCCAAATTCCCTTGTAGGGTTGTTAATTAAAGAAACAAAGCCAAACTCAGATAGCGTGTTTAGGTAAGTATTAACGTAAACATTATCTTTTTGTAAAATATCAATGTTTAGGTCACCTATAAAAACTTCATTTTGTTCTTTACATAAATTTAAGTAGATATATAAATTATCTAAGAAGCTCGCCATGGACAGATCATGAGATCTATAAACAGCGGAAATGCCAAAAGATTGCTGCCCTTTTTTAAATTTTAATCTTAAAACCTTTGTTCCAAGCAAATGATTGATACTTACGTCAGCACATATGTCTTTTCGTACATACACAATAACTCCATCATTTTTGTTAATGTCGCCGTCATTGTAGTAGGTATTGTATCCGTTTATAGTAAAGTAGTTTATTTCGTTTATTTTAAATGTTTCTGTCAGAATAATGATGTCGAAGAGTCCATCGTTAAAGGTCTGCAGTAGGATAAGTAGTTCATCAAAATTCTTTGAGATGCTGCGTATATTCATATTGAAAATATTGATGTGATTCTGCAAAAGAAAATTGTTACATTCTGTATAATTATAAAATGTTTTTGATTCCGTATTGTTATAATTTTCAAGATTATTTTCAATAAAATCTAAAGAAACCATACTCTATTTTGTTAATCAATGTACTTAAATAATAAAAAACAAAACGTAGTAACAATAGTAATCAAAGAACAAAAAAGAAAAAAGAAAAATGCTACCGACCATCCGCATTATTGACTAAAATTCTTGATATCTTCTAAAGATTCTACAGCATGCTTTTTGTTATTTTTGTTTACTAGTATACGTCCATCCTGTGTCCAGACGTGTCTAACCCCAAATTTTTCTATAGCAGCCCTTAATACTTCTATTCGCATCTTGGTCAGATCTTCTCTAACAGTTATGCCAGTTTTCTTTAATAACCTTTTATTTTGATAGACCATATTTCGATAGCGGTAACTGACAAATTTTACCAATATTGCTCTTGATTTTTGGGAATTATTACGACCGGTTCGATGACATCTGTCTATTTGTTCTGGTTTAATATCCAGTCCCATTTTGCTCCTGAACATCTCTAATAGTTTCTCTTCCACTTTTTCATCTTTATCTTCCTTAATTCCAAACACACGCACGCTGTTTCTTCGCGTGTATTGCTCAAGGTTATCATTTTTGTTTATCAATTTTTCATTCAATTCCTGGAGTTCATTCACATTCTTTTCTAGTTCTATGCATGTGTTGCTTAGTTTAATGAGTTTTACTTCAAAATTCTTGTTTATTTTTTCAGCTATGCTGTCAGCTAGTTTATCAGCTAGTTTAAGAGCCAATTTTTTAATAAAATCCTCACTTTCTATTAACACCTCGAAAAAACTCTTAATGTCGTTTTCTTGGTTTTTTGTAAGCACCATTTTTTGTTTTATAATAAGCCTTTTTTCCAGTAATACACTTTAGAACTAATTTCAACGTCGCTATTTGCAAATTTGCACTACAATTATATAGGCCGGCGCAACACACATCTACTCGCATTCGAAGGTAAACATCGAATCGAATATATTTATATATTACATATTAAAACAAACATACAATATACAACAAACACACACAGATCACAGTAATATCTAACCTTACAGAATTTTATATTACATATAAGATTTTCGGCTAGGACATACATCAGTCTACATTCATTTGTTCTAATATCGAATAATGGCCCAAAGGCAGGGTTTCATAGGAGCCAGGTATGAGGTAACGTTTATCATCATACTGACTAAGAGCAATCTTTTGCTGGGTAATTGAATGAACATTTTGCTTATCGGATCGGATTATATTTTGATGTACTGTATAGTGACTACCCCGACCATAACATCTATGACATACCGCGTGTAAATAAAAAAGTTCTTGGACTAATGAAGGATGAGTGTAATGGGGTACCAATGACTCATTACGTAGGGCTCCGATCAAAATTATACACTATAAAAACCACCGTTTCAAAAGATGACGTAGAAGCGTTAAGAAATCGTTTACATGAGGAAGAATATGATGATGATGAAATCTCCGATATTATATCTAATTATAATTTAACCAAAAAGGCTAAAGGAGTTAAAAAATCTGTTGTTCACACAAAAATTACCTTTGAAGACTACGTAGAATGTCTCGAAAACTATATAGAAAAACGTGTACATCAAAATATAATCCGATCCGATAAGCAAAATGTTCATTCAATTACCCAGCAAAAGATTGCTCTTAGTCAGTATGATGATAAACGTTACCTCATACCTGGCTCCTATGAAACCCTACCTTTGGGCCATTATTCGATATTAGAACAAATGAATGTAGACTGATGTATGTCCTAGCCGAAAATCTTATATGTAATATAAAATTCTGTAAGGTTAAATATTACTGTGATCTGTGTGTGTTTGTTGTATATTGTATGTTTGTTTTAATATGTAATATATAAATATATTCATTATGATATCTGACTTCTATGTTAATGTTATATGTTTCAATTTGAGCTAATAGATTGAATGAAATTTTCTTCTCATGTAAGATATTATAAAAGCATTGTGCTCCTTAATTATGGTTTCCTAATAAGTAGTTTAACATAAGATAATGTTAATCATATCATCTAGTATTTTAATTATTATTAAGTATATTTACTTACTATTGTATATTTACTATATTTACAAAACATGAATGTTTAGTTTGATGTTTCTACGATAATGAATGTCTATAATATTATTTTCCTATAAGATATTACTAAAAGTCCTTACTCAGGCTTGATAATTAGTATTTCTTAATAGGTAGATTAGTTTAAACAAATGATGATCTTCTGCTATAACATTTTAATTATGGTTAGTTGAGTATATATTTATCTTGAAATGTACTATAGCTAAATAAAATAAAAAGTGTATAAACCATATTTGTGTGTTTTATTTACAGCTCATTATTAAATAATATATGAATAACCATATAAGTATTACATGTCGAGTGAGAATAGATAGCCCGCTCTGTCGTGTAGTTGATGCCGTCAGCACATGATTAGTATTTATTTATTAACATAGTAATTATATAATATTTCGATAATAATATTTTTCATAAGCTTGAGATCCGAAAGCCCTTCACGAAGGCTAGTCGGTTAGACGAGCCTGCAAACCTCGCAGTTGTGTCAAGGTTTTTTAAATTTTATAATCTCATCGGCTAGAAATGCTTAAACACGATCTTGATCACGTGGTTAGTTAGATGTGAGCGTA
Source organism: Agrypnus murinus (assembly GCA_929113105.1). Taxonomy (NCBI): domain Eukaryota; kingdom Metazoa; phylum Arthropoda; class Insecta; order Coleoptera; family Elateridae; genus Agrypnus; species Agrypnus murinus. The sequence continues at coordinate 66,882,321 of OV816029.1, read as the reverse complement.
GAAGTATAATCATTTTCACTTGCCATGGGGACCTGTTACTGGGGAGGGGTGAAGCCCTAGAATGCCGTGATGTCGTCATAATAAATCCTTATGATCTCTGACGACTGCATCAATCACTGCGTAATATGTAGAGTTAATGCGAATACGTTGCGATGGCGCGCGTTGAGATTGGTCGCGAATGACCTTGAAATTGACCAAAAATTCTATCTTGGACCTTAGCGATTTCCCATGTTAATTTCCATAAGGATTGCCGCGGAACCCGCCTAGAATATCTACTAACGATGACCATAATTTTATAAAAATATTTTTGTTAGCATTGTTTTTTAATTTTAATAAATTCTTAAGGGAAGCATTGCTTTCATTGCTTCCATGGACCGCACGCCACTGTGATATAGAATTAAATTTTGACGTGATACGCAAAAACCAATATGATTTTCGGATTCAGCACACCCAAATTAGTAAAGAACAAGTCTCATATACAAGTCAACAAAAAATGTGTTGGCCAGTGTAATGCTCAAACAAATTATACTCTACTATTTTTGTGTTTTATATGGGGCTGTAAATCTAAGCTTGCCTCACTGCACTATACCAGGAATGGAGAGCATTTGTCGTCTACACTTTCTGTCTCTTACTATTATGCCTCATTTTATCAATCAGTTGAATTCTTTGATTTACAAACACTTAGCCAAGATTTAATCTAGGAATTGTTAACACGAGCATTTCAGATTTGCCTTGAATGCTTCTAAATGTAACATGTTACATTTATTACAAATAAATTTCGTTAGAAAGCTATTATGTAAAAAATGTTTAACTGTACTTGTAAGTTCATTGCTGTCGAAACATCTTTGTACAAGAAGCTGTTCCCAAAATGTAACACTGTGTTTTATTTAACTTTGTTTGCTTTTGCTTAAATTGCAGTGCTATAGAATTTAAACATTGATACTGGTCCAAAGCTTTAGAAATTCAGAGATTGAAAGTATCAAACATTAGGAGGTTCAAAGTATTAACATTTCTAGTTTGTAACATGTAAGGTATTAAAGTTTAAAAAAATTCATATATCCTATATAAGTAGAATTATATTTATATTTCTTATATCCTATATTTTTTATGCTCTTCTGGAGACCCGGACTGTAATGAAACTTCGTTACGTTGTAGAGGATAGGATGAGAACATAAGAGCAAGACATGTTAAGACATTTTTGCCAGGTAAGTCACTTGATCTCTAGAAGTGCAAAAGGCTACTGAGATAATCTTTGTGATTTTCATTATGTGAAGTGTTGTTTGAGAGCCTGTCGAGAGTCAAGAATTTTAGAGCTTTTTGGCATTTTAAAGATTCTAATTATCAGAATTTCACTATTGGTAAGCTTCAAAGATTCGAAACTTTTGTTTTTTAAGTTGCTTAGTTATACGTAAAAGTTATAAAATATCAAAACATCAAAAAGTCATTTTCAAAACTTCACATTCCAAACTATACAGATTTTTCGAGCAATAAACGAATTAAAATTATTAAAATATACTAAGATATTTAAATTTTATGGCTTTTCCACCATTTTGTTTTGTTTCAACACTTCAAGTATCGCAAACATGCTTACAAGTTGTTTCAGTAGGTACATTGTAATTTTTCTAATAAGAAGTATTGCTATCCGATTATCTCTCTCGATATCCCGCTAATCAAAGTTTAATCCTATACATCACTTTTCCAATAATAATAATTTCAAGGCTGTGTCAAAATAAGATTCAATAATAAATAGCATTTGCTATAAAATGTTGTAATATTATATTACGATACGAGACCGGTAAGTCTCTTGGTATGTTCACAATGACTGCTATTTTAATCATTTTATACTCATTTATTTTCATAACAGCCCAGACCCGTTTGAATTAGAACAGTTTCGTGTTGTCATAGCAACCGACAACGAATCGGTAATATCAACTTACTGTGGCAAATAACAAATCAGAAAATACCTAAAAACAGGTCGGTAGCGCAAGAATTAGATTTTTGACTTGTTTTTATGTGTTTCGCGATTTTTATTATGCCACAGTAAGTTGATGTTACCGAATCATTGCCCGTTGCCATGACAAGAAGAAAATAACAGAACTGTTATAATTCATAACGTGTCTATGTGTTGTTATGAAAATAAATGAATATAAAATGTTTAAATTATCATTCATTGTGAACATACCTCAAGACATACCTAACTTTACTTTTGTAATTTGGCGAAAACTAATAGGTCCCCTACACGATCAATCGGATTGACAGTTCGGCCATGGATTGACAATCTGATTGACCGTGTAAGGTCAAGATTGATGGATTGATGAATGAGATTGATCGATTTCTGGATACTTTGAAATCCGAGCTTCAATCACGGGTAGTGGGGGACGATTGTCATTCTGATTGACGATGTTGTGGGTCGCAATCAATTTTTCCGTCAGTCTAGTAAGTGGAGCAATGGAAAACGTTAGCCAGCCTTTTTTGTCTTTCGAGTCTCCTGATACCGGTGATAGCAATGATCAAGTGTTGAGAAGATTGCCATCAACGCAGCAAAAATAGTCGGTCACATAGCAAAACATAATCAACTACTTCAGTTAGCGTACGAATACCTGATTTCTGATTCTACAAACACAGCACATCCTGATGTACCTGAGTATCTCAACAGTCAACATAGCCAAGGTTTGAGCCAATAGAAAAGACTTCATCCCATGTCTATATCAATTATAAATACAGCGCAGTTTATTTAAGCTGAAATACAAATGCAGAATTAACATTAATTATAACAAATAACCGTAAATGCCAATCAGATTTAGCGATAAATAAAAGTAAAATCTGTAAAACAGGAGAAGCCCACTCAATTAACAACAGGTGTTCTTTCATTCTCATACCCAAAAACATAAGAATGACATGGCAGTGAAGAAGATGTGAAAAAGATGTGGTTTTTACGTATTAATCTTAACGTGTCAAAGATATGCCATGGAGTATGTAATTATCATATGCCGTTGATCATTACTTTGGTATATTAATTGTGGCATGCAAAAAGAATAGGAGGCACGTAATTTTCATATGAATTTTTATTCGAGCGCTACTTGGGTAGCCCAGTAGTAGGGTAAAGGGGACCGTAAAGTCAGCGCCAATCTTTCCACTACTGATATAGAATCGCTTATAACTTTCTCTATCTTGCGTAGCAATGTGTTAAAAAGACGTTCGTTCATACGGTAATAATTCTTACAATCATCTTCAGCATTGGCCTCTGAGTTCTCGCGCAACAAGTTTAAGTGACTATACTTTACATGTTTTTTGTACAATTCTTTACTCAGCGTCCCGTTTGACCTTTTTTTGGTGACAAACTTTCTTTTTACTCGACATCCGCAGTTAATGGCACTGTCAACTGAGCTGAAATTATGTCATGCTGACTGCCAGTCTGACTGATAGTGTAGGGTCTCTTGTGATTGAGGTCAGGAATGTCAGTATGATTGTTTCAGTCAGAATGTCAATCCGATTGATCGTGTAGGGGACCCTTAACGCTTAGAATTTGACATTACAAAATTACAAAAGTAAGGTTAGTATATTTTGCGGTATGTCCACAATGAACGTTTCGCAGCCAACGTCGACATCAAATTAAAAAAAAAAACATTATAAATACATGTTTATTTATTTTAAATAGTGTCGTTAGCGCAATAAATATCATACGATACTCATAGTTAAGTGCTTACAACAAATATCGAAAATATATGGAAAACTCGATCTCCAACTTTATTTTTTCTCTCGTTTTTCCAACTTTATCTGTATCTGTTATAAAGCACTTACTGGTCTCGTATCGTAAGTTTGATTGGATTCTAAATGGGAGTTGGGGGTGAATCAAACCACAAAACAACTCGCCAGTGCTCGACTTCTTACCATTTTTTAGAAACTCTTAAGTGATAGCAATAGCAATAGTTGATTTGATTTTCGAATTCAGCGCACCATCTTTATGTTAAATCATTTTACTAGGTTGCGGCAATGATCTAAAAGTTACAGATATAACTATTGTCAATAATTTATTTTTTATTTATAACCAAATGGGTTGATTTTGTAATAGACTGATAAAACACTACGTTCTTGGTCTAAATTGACTTTAAGAAATAGGTTGATCTTCGATATCAGGATATTTAGATTTTGCATCCACTGCTATTTCATCGTTTTTTTGAACAGACAGAGAAGTTAACTAAAGTAATAAATATAATAATAAAAATCCATATAGAAAATAGTACATAATATTCAACGAAATTGATTTTCCTGAATTGAAACTTTCTGAAGACCTCTTTCTATATTTCGTGCCACAGTGTTATGATCTTCCTACTGATCTTGGTTTTAAAAACGCAGTTCTTAGTTTAGTTCATAGCTGCGGTTACTCTAGTCATTGGCCAAACCTCTTCCAGTTTATCAAATTGAAAGCATTAACTTAGATCTCAATTTTTGACAATATGCTGATACTAGCGAAAACATTTAAACTTATAATTTAAGGTCACCATAAAACAAAATTCTTCAGTAGTAGTGCTGTCGTAGCATTTCTGGTGAGTACGGAACTAGGGGTAATCTACCATGTTGAACTCAAATCCGTGCTCGGAATTGACCACGATATAGCATGAGAAGAGGGAGCTTTTATAATTTCTTGTCTATTAGTCTAGTTTCATTAAAAGAATTACCGGGTCGAACGCCAAAGAATTGAATCATGTTTTGCAAGGAGAGTTACGAGAGACTATAATAAAACAAATAGAAGAATAAGAATTTTGAAAATTTCTTCTTATCTGTTAAGAGAGGTTTCTGAGAAAACCCCAGTAAAAGCAGGTCATTCATCTTTAATTACAAAGCTAGATTCAGAATAATGTATCTTGTAGTGGTTTACAAGCTTACAAATCCTCGAGTAATAAATACAAATTATCAGGGCCGGATTACCAGTCTGCGGGGCTCTAAGCAGTAAATATTTTGGTGCCCCATTGATCAATTTTTTTATCCAAATGTATACATTAAACTGCAATTTTTAATTTAAAATCTATCTAAATAGGATTTTTATAATTTTGTTTATAAATTTATGACAAATTGCAATATAACTTAACTAAAAATGTTTATGTTATAGATGGACATTTGCAATGGGTGCGAAATTTGATAAAAATGATTGAAGTTATTAAAAACGATTTTCATTCAATGAATCAGTATATTGGCCAACAGAAAAAATGCAACACTTTATACGTTATTTTTATGACAAGTGTTTCATTTTTTATTTGGACTGTTATTGTTTCGTCATCGTTATCGTTTCAAGTTTAAACACGAAATTCGGAGAATACCGACAGCAGCGCCGTAAGCCAATAATGAACTTGAACTTAAACAAAAGGGCGGTTGGTTTAAATAATCGTACTCTTGGATAGAAAAATGTAATCCCCCAAAGTTTGAAAGATTGAAAAATTGACATTTTTGAACTCATAAATATGAATAATATTATTAAGTATATATAAGCAACCTTATATATACTTAGAAATATTTTCAAATTTAATTAGTTAGCTAATATTGCTATTTTTTTTAAATATTAACAAACATCAATAAATCTTGTCTTTTGAAGGGGCCCCAATTTGACGGGGACCCTAAGCAATTGCTTAGTCTGCTTATGCGGTAAGCCGGCAAATTATTTCCGTTTCCTTTAACGGTGGGCTTTTGCCACGCTCTTATATTATTAGAACTGACATCTTCGATACTCATGGCCTTGTCACGTACATTCATATTATAATTGAATGCCTTTTCAATCTGTAAGAATTGCTTTTTACAACTTATGCGAATTAATGAGAACTTCTTTTGCGATTTTTCTACCCTTAAACTAGAGTCAATGCATTTAGTCACCTAAGCCAACTGGTCGATCAGAGTAACGCAAACCGCCGCCATATTGGGGCAGAGAAGGGTGATTTTTAATAATGGACAAATTAAAACCATGTTTTACGTGTTTGACATATTAGAGGTTTGAACTTTCAGAATAAGAAAAACCTTTTAAAGTAAACGTGGATTTGATTAAATTCAATACAGAACAATAATCAACAATTTCGTGCTTCGTTTGCCCCAATATGACGGGGGTTTGCGGTACTCTGGTCGACCAGCTGTCCTAGGAAACTAGATGCAGTGACTCTAGCTTAAACCAAGTATAGTTACCTCTAAATCTGACCTGTCAGATGACTGAGTCGACAACTTGATTTCATCATTAATTTAGTGCGGCTTTTTGTGTTCTGCTTTTGGATGGATTTCCATCCTCATAGTAAATTTTGGGCCAAATACGTTTGTTTTAACTTAATTATCAACTTTTGTCAGGCTTAAGTCAAGTTTTTACTACACTGTGATGCTCCAGTTTTAAATTACTCATTTTTGCTCACAAGCCATGTTGTATATGGTATTTTTAGTGACTTCTATAAAGGGATACAACATTCACGGACATCTCACTCCAGCAAACAAGGTACGTTTCTGAACTTGTAACTTAAATTAACTACTTATTATTTTTATTAGAGGTTCTACCATGTTGAAAGGTATAGGTTCCATGAAACTACATGGTCACCTCATCTACTACCTGGCGATTGCAAGATTACAATATATTCTAAGAATAATTATCTAATGGCATATTTTGTCTAGCATGGTTTCATTATAATACTGATAGAGCAAGAGCCAGCTACCGTCAGACATATATGTTATAATATGAAGCTTAAAATTTTTCATGTGTGTGCACACTATAATAAGTAAGAACGTTTGAGTGTTATGAATCTTGAGTAATGGGGGCTTCGGCAGATAACAGGTACTCAAGATATAAAAAAATGTCGGGATAAAACGTTATAATATTAAATCTGATTTTGTATTATGTTAACATTAACTGGATAATATTATAAATTCCAATCAACAATTGTCAGACACTTTTCGCGAGGTGTAACTTCCGCCAGACGCTTTTAAGCTCATGAAATAATGGTGGTATTTACGTTATAGTATAAATCTGAATTTTATATATGTTATTCGGGCGGTTATTTAACAATATTATTCGAACAGCCAGACACCTCCGAAGGGTCTAACATATCCTCAGACATAGTAGAAGTGATGAAGCCATGAGTGCAAGAGAGAGAGAGCATCATTCGTGCACATGAGTGCGAGTGAGAGCATTAAGGTAGTCGTCAACATTTTTTTGGAAATATTTCCAAATGTCTTCCATACATCATTCATAGTGTATATGTGTATAATATAGAAACCATCAACTATTAATATGTACATAATATATGTGAGGTGGTGGCTGCTTTCAATAAATTATCATAGTATTTAACGGTCCATCGAGTATATTTTTGCTGATTATGTATGAAGAATATATTCGTAATTTCAGTAAAATTATGCTCGATAATAATAATCTAATAACAATTGCTACTACCCATTACCTGGTGAACCAGGCCCCAGAAACTATGAAGCTTGTGCGGGAGGAATGGGCGATTATTACTATTACGCAGGCCCAACGTGCGACTGCAGCCGACTTATCAGATGATATTAGCACAAATCTCACATTTGTGTTACAGCTAAGCGAAACTGCATAAAACCTTATCCCGATTTGCCGATACCAGGAGTTGAACTGGGACGCTTGAGTGGGAGAAGAGCACGCTAGTCCCTACACTACCAAGGCTATTGATGGTTACCGATGAACCGTTAAATACTATGATATTGATTGAAAGTAACCACCACCTCACATAGATGTATTAATAGTTGATGGTTTCTTTATATTACACACTATAAATGATGACACTATAAGATATTTGAAAATATTTCTAACAAAATGATACTATTATTAGTTTCACTGAGAAACTCAACTAATGCTCTCACTCGCACTCGGGTGCACGAATGATTGTCTTTTGCTCGCACTCATGGCTGACCTGATTTGATAGTGTGGAATGTCATTACTACCAAGTTATAATAAAGCATTAAAATGTGCAGTACATGATAAATCAGGTCATTTTGAATTTTAGAAGGAAGCAATAACATTCTTTCAAAATATGTATTTTTCAAAAGAAGGTGATACTACCCGAATGAAACCTCCTTCCCTAAAAAATTGAATTACAACATTAGTAAACTTAGAAGAGATTTTTAAAACCTTAAAGCAGGATTATAACATAACTTTTATTCGTCCAAGATTGTTTAATCAAGACCCACTCGAAAACTTTTTTGGGCAAATTCGTCAGCATGGTGGGAGAGATGTTCATCCAACGTGTATCCAGTTTCACAATCATTTTAAAACATTATTAAATAATTTTGTGACAAGGCATTCAATTTGGGCTAATTGTGAATTAGATGAAGCATCCCATCTAATACAATCTGTGAAAACATTTGTATCAACTACGAAAAAGATACCTACTGGCAATGAGGATCTAGTATGTGATACATTAGAATATCAATTCGAATTAGAAAACGTACAATTTAGATCTTTTGTTGATAAAATTAGCATAGGTTATGTAAGTGGGTGGTTAGTCAAAAATGTTAAGGAACTATGTTTCTGCTCTGTTTGCCGCAATAATTTACTTTGCAACAATTCTGACAAAAATGAATGTCATGCTCTTACAATAGTGAAGGAATTTGCTGAAGGTGTTCCAGAAAAATTAAAATATTGTAATCCTCATTTTTTAGAGCAAGTGTTCTTAGAGTATGACATAATAAAGACACTTACCAGTTATATGCCATGAAAAATCTTGCTTTAAAATACTTATCGCTGAAATAAAAAAACGAGTTATTTTTAACTTTGAAGATTGTAATCATAAAAATGAAGTAATTGACAAAATAATAATTAGTTTTGCAAATTTATGTTGTCATAACTGGTGCAAAGGCATTAATAGGATTTTATTAGGAAAAGACGATAGAATAAAACGGCAAGATCCTATTTATCAGCAAGCAACGGAAATGTATCTTAAAAGAAAAAAATGAAATATACATGTGCCTCTTTTTGTATAATTTATTTAAACAATTTGTTTCTCCATTTACAAGATTGGCAAATACACTCTTTCTTTAAATACCTATATTTATTGTATTTCTGTATTATTGTGTTTAACCTGTTATTCATATTGCTTTTAAGTTTTATTTAATAAAGATGTTCATTTTAATTTTGCTTTTTTTTATAGTAGTAATAATGTAGTTTATCAACATTTCTTTATTATTGCAGATACATAACTAGTACAAACCACTTATATGTACATATATTATTTGTTATATATTATTGTTGTGAACAAAATCTATAAATTATAACGTTCATAGATTGTCAGTTTGGTATTAGAATGTGTCTGCAATAATAAATTTCAAAAATACATTAAATCAATTTAAAATCCAGTTTGAAATTCCCGCTTATTGTGGGGAACAGACCACTAGATGTCGCTAAAATTCATTTCTGCTATCAACACTAATAATTGACTATCTAAACCTTAAATTTATCTATGGTCTGGACCACCCTGTATAGTAGACCCACTAAAAATATTGTAAATAGTGTAAATAAAAAGTACTTCAAAATACTAAGTATTCGGTACAGCGTATGATATCAAGATCCACTTGCATCTCCAAACCTGTTCAAAACAACTAACCTTACCTAATCTGCGGCTTAAAAAATAGTACCTAATTAAGACCGCTAAGTTAATAATTAACTAAGGTCATTGGCGTAACTAGGCGGGTAGGGTGGGCCCGGTCCCCCCAGGAAAAAAGCCAATTGAACGCCTGGATGTTTAAAACTCGCCGCGCTCTATGGAACCGTCCATAAACCTGGGACCTGCCCCCCCCCCAGAGAAATTCTCTAGTTACGCCCATGAGTAAGGTTAATGGTTAGTTGAAGTATAACGAGCGTCTCGCGCCACATGCGATCCGACCTTTATTTGACATCGCAGGATTTGACAATAGGGCAATCCAACCAACTGTCAAATAAAATTCAATATGGCTGCACTTTATTTCAGGTATGCATGTAACATATTTCATTCTGAAACTTAGAACATTTCTAAAATTAAAAAATGTTTTAATTTGAATTTTCTTCTAGGAAAACCAGCTGATTTAGTAGACAATTTAAATCCTGATTGGGTTCCCAGTATTTATTTGGGCTATAAAACAGCAGGTACAGTAATAACAACCAAAACAGGAAAGATACGAACGAAGGAAAAAACGTCGAAAGGTTAATGCATATTTCGGATTTACAGATATGCTATCGAGGGATATTTACTTTTTGGAAGTTATACATATGTGTTGAATATATGACTAGATGACAGATATAAAGAATTCTTTCACTTTTCTTTTAAACATTTTTAATTAATCCTTTGATGTGTTCAGGCAATTGATTATAAAGAATAATTCCATTATAAACACTTGAATTTTGCGCTTTTGATCGATTTCTTTGACTTGAATAAAAATTATTGTTAAACCTAGTATTGTGATTGTGAATATCATTTACTAATATTAAATTATCAGTCAAATATTGTAATAACCCTAATTTCATTTTATGTACAAAAACATGAATTTTAATAAAAGTTTCAATGTTGACCCTGATGCACTCATGTATTCCACTCTAGTATATCTATTGCAAATATTGCAATTAAGTATTACTCTCATTGCTTCATTTTGTAGAAGTTGTACCTAACTTATTCAAGTCTCCTTTATTCCACATAAATAAAATAGTAGCAGCAAAACAAAAATGTATTAGTATTATATAGAGTGTTTTTTTAAATTTGACGTCAACGTAGGCTGTGAATAGTCGATTGTAAATTATTTAAACACGTGAGTAATTTGAACGTTTTGACAATGGCATTTATTAATACGATCAAGATCCGTTCACAATCAACTACCCATAGCCGCCTTCGACGTCAAATTTAAAAAAACACTCGATAGTATTAAAAATCAATCTTTTTGAGCAAGTTGTCAAATAATCACTACATCTTCCCAAAACCCCATTTCTTTGAAAAAATCTTTATACAAATGTAATTAATGTGATCATCAAATTTTAATATTTTTATCAATAATACCCAAATATTTATGACTTTACTGTTTCTACGATCTCACCATTAACATTAACTCCAAAATTATTAAAAACCTCTAGATATCCACTTCCTTTACCAATAATTAATAATTTAGATTTATTTCCCTTTGAATACCAATATTATCCCTCCCACTAATGTACGCAACCATGTTGTCAGCAAATAAGATTTACATTTATAATGACATTACTAACATCGTTAATAAATAGACTAAACAAAAAGGGGTCCTAAAATACTCCCTTGCGGTACCCAGTATATTAATGTTAAGTGAAAACTATGTAAATATATCTTTTACAATAAAAAAAATGAAACTAGAAATTGTACTTGTTTATTTAAAAATAAGGTTTAAATATACACTTCAACTTAAAATTATATTTAAATGTTCATATTCATCATTGTATAATTCCTTGTAAGGATTATAGGAATATATCTTAGAAGTGATTCTGCGATCTCACTTGCAAAAGGTTCCCTAACACGTTCCAGAACAGCACTACTTCCAGCGTCTTCCAGCATTGCGTATGTCCAAAAGTAGATTCATTATTTGGCTTTCATTAAGAAGAGCAATGTCTCCCACATTAACTGTAGCACTAGCAATACTTCTGCCAAAGGTCAAACACAGAAAATACCTACTTTAAATTCCCTGTAAAAAAATCTGTTTTATGGATATAAATTAATAAATGCTCATAGAATAGTATATTGTACAACTAGTTATGAAAGTCATACTTTTTTCACGTGTTTATCAAGCAAATGAGTGAAAAAAAAGACTTTCTAACGTGTTGCACACGATATTTTTTGCATATGGTAAGTTGAAAAATTTGTCCTAAAAGGATTTATGCAAAATGTTAAAGAAATTAGAAAAAGTAGTATCCTTTGACAATAACCTCAAGAGGGGATTGAAATTTGTTTTTTACGAACATAATTTAAAAAAATGCTTAAGAAAAGTCAACTTTCATTATTATCAATATGCAAAAAATCAGATTTATCAAGGGCAGAAATATGTTTAAGAAAACAGGATAGGTAATATTAAATATAAATATAATGAGAATTCAACAATAACGATTCAGGCAAAAAACAATAATTACATTTACATAAATATTAAATATCTAATTAAAAATATTAAAACTAATATTATTATAGCATTCCTGTCAATAGAAAAAATCAAATTACGAAGTGTATGTATGGTCGAACCTTGTATGAATGTTTATAGTAGCATCTGTTTTATTTAAAAGACTAGCCAAAATATCTTTTAGCAGGATTCGTTGTAATTCTTCTTTTATCAAACCAGCATCCCGAATATCATCTAATATGTGTACAAAAGTTGCGCCTCCTTTTAATTTATCTAGAACACAAAAAATTGTTTACTAAATTATGGTTTTTAAATAAGGGCATGTATACATACTTGCAATTTTAGCTCGTTTCTTTGTTTAAAAAAACAGACAATGTCAAGTGAGTGACCTACATGGGTTATCCAAAACTTCACCAGAATAAGTCCCTCGCTTTTAGTCAAAACCTCCATCCTTGAAGGACAAGTTTTTCCAATTTTATTTATTCCTTCGCTTTTAAAATGTCTTACACCTTTCCCCTTGTTTATGTAATTATAGGAGCAATGACAGTTGTAAAATTCTTTCTTACTGCCATCGGCTAATAATTTAAATGAAGTATGTAGAACATACGATGACAAATTGCTTTCCTGGATTTGGTCTTTCCGTCGATGAAATGCTAGAAAATTGATTGAAATTATTTATTATATACATTGATATGTTCTTATATATTGTTGCTTTTTTTATGACTTGCTATAAACACTACTGCGTAACATAGTTAAATAAAATATTATTATTATTATTATTATCAAATCCAGGAGCTTACCTGAAGAAGATTCAAACTGAAACTCATTATACCCAATTTCCACTTTATGTACAGTGATCATATGTTTTCTCAAATCTTATAAACAAAACGAAAACGAAATCTATTTTAAATAGGTTAGGTACAAAAACTACGATGTCAAATCCTACGATGTCAAATCCTGCGACGTCAAATTAACACCAGATCGCATGTGGCGCGAGACGCTTCGTGAAGTATATCGTATACTAGTTTGGCGCTTTTGAGGCTCCATTGATGTTATTATATGCTAAGCATGCTTGAAGCTTCGCGTAGTTGGTGTACGTAAACGCTTGTGTATGGGGCCGTTGTAGATTTATCCGCACATGTATATAAAAATCAAATTCTGATTTATCGGCAGAATGTTGCATGCAGATTCTCAGACGCGAATTAGTTCCTTTTTAAAATGCGTTTCCAATAGGAGTGGACATTCTTATTACGTGAGAATTCTTACCAAAGAATCTCTAGAAAAGTATGAAGAGACACCTGTAATGTTAATTTCAACGATTTAGATACCTATTTTTTGAGATATCTTTAAAAAGTAAACAAATGGAAGTTTTCTAAATCTCAATTGTTCTTTTCAAATTAAAACTTTGCTTTGCGAACTATTTCAGCGAAGTTAAAGCTTCTCCAATGATTGAATGAAATTCATTTTGTAGATCTAAGAAAAACATTTTATTGATTAATTTTATTATTATTCTTTCGGACTTCAGAATATGAATTTACAGCTTTTAGATTATAAATATTGTGACCTTAACTTATTCTTTTTGAAAAGGACCCAAAATTTGCTACGGCAGCTCAGGTTTTTCTGAAGAGCAGGGGTCAATTGTTCTTACTTACTTGCTTCCACTTACCATATTTAATGAGCGCCACCCAATTTTGCCCTTCATAGAAAACTTCCCTGTATAAGTTGGGAAAAAACACGGAAATATTAAATAAGAAATAAGAAAGAACTACTTAAGAATCGCTGTGTTTATTATAATACAAATTTTCTTCTTTTAAATTACTCGCTACAATAAATTTCAATAATATGTTAATTTCAATAATAATTATCTATTATTTTGAATATAACTACTGTTGAATAGTAATAAAAAAATACTTGTGATATAGCGCTATGCCTCAAGCTAACAAAGGTAAGTAACACATAAACTTAATTTAGAAAATTTTATTATTGATAATGTTTTTTGTCTTGTAGCTACTCTTAATTATTTTGATGATATACCCAACTAAATCGATATTATTTAATAAACAATAGAATGGTATTTAATGGTATGCATATAATTTAAACTCCGTACAAAAGGAAAGATCTTACTTGATGATCTAGTAAATTGCCTGATTGCAGATTGCAAGATTCCAGGATGCTGTTTGCAGATTGCAAGGTACCAGGAAGCGGATTGCAGATTCCAAGATACCAGGATGCGGATTTCAGATTTCAGAATGTACTCAATTATCTGATAATGCGTGTAAACATTGAAATTAAAATTCCATAATGTTTGGTCACAATAAATCTGTAGGAAATAATTAAAATATACGATATGTTCTAATATTTATGTTATTATTTTTTATTCAATAAACAAAACAAATCAATTATGTGTGTTTTTTTTACGATGGACTCACCTGCAACTTGCGGATGACCAAACTTAAAATTAATATGAATGTTATTTAATTAATTTTGCGAACTTCACAAATCTGCCACACGGCTATAAATTCTGAGTGCAAAATATCTAATGCCGCTACGACCAAATTTTAATCGATTATTATCGGAGGCGCGCACACTCGCCTTGATTTGAGTAATCTTAAAAGTGTGTTTTGAATGTCTTTTATAAAATTATATTAATAAATAAATGAAAACATTAAATATACAACGTGATGCAAATTTAATGTTACAATATCCATTACTTGTTTTGCTAACAAGTGACTTCAGGCTCAGTAAATGACTGTCAGCATAATTCTCTTTTGAACTTTTCTAGGGCTTCTGGGAAACCACTATCTGAGGAGAACTTGAGCATGTGCATATAAAATAAAACAGGCATGCAACCTAGGACTATAACTCGCGCTTAAAACTATCGTTTCAGAACAAAATGCCACACTTTTGTACATGATTAGAGCCTTCATGACAGTCTAGTAGTTCTAGGTAGCCAATATCTGAGGTGCTTGGTGCCAAATAGGAACACGCTAGACCGTATTCACATTTCACTATTAAATTGATTGAAATGCTGAATACGACCCCAATTTTCCAAAATACACGATTTTTCCAGGTTGTAGCCTTTCTTACCTGCACTAAAGGTGAAGTTCAAATAATAGTGAAGAATTAAAGAATTGTGAAACCGAAGTAGACGTTCGCTATAAATATTGTTTATTTCTTTATTTTTGATAATATTTTACATAACATTTTTTATTTACATAATTATATTAATTTTTACAAAAAAATTGGTCAATAATAATCATTAGTGCCCAGATAAAATGAATTATAACCTAAAAGTAAAATTAGTTTTTGAAAGATCTTGAAGGACAGTTTTCTAAGTACAGTAAGATTTTCGCAAAACCTGTGTACCGTTTCATACTTCTATCATTTTTGGTCAAAGTACAACAATAAATAGTATGGTCACTCTGTATATTAACGTCTTTGATTCTTAGACGTCCAACATTGAAAGAATTCAGCGTGTAGTTTGGATATTAAGCAAACAATTACAAAATACAGTCACCTCATTTAATCATGCAGGTCATTCTAGTAGGTCAGAAAACCGCAAACGACGTCACGTCATTTGCGGTTGCAATTGCGGTCCAATATGGATTGAACGCCATATAATAATTTAATAATGAACATATTAAAATCGCATTTTACAGATTTGGCCTAACTGTTACTGGCTTGAGGCTTCAGAATCAGAATTATGCAGAAAAACCTTTTAAACTCAAGGTGTAATCCACCTGGCGGATTTATTAAACTTAATACAGATAACACTAATAAACAGCTCCGCACTTTCCTCTCCTAATATGGTGTGGTTTTTGGTACTTTAATCCGTTAGGGAAGCCTGTAATGACTCTAATAAGAATTGAAAACTGACCAACTGACCCGATAAGTGCGCTTAAACGTCTTGTAGAACGAATACTTTATACTATTTTTTTCTATTTGGTTTATTTTGTAAAATTTAAAAAAATAATAACTTATTTTTTAAATAAAATTCGTTAGGGATACTTTTTTAAGTTTTTTGATAGTTGACAGTTGACAAAAAATCTAATTCTGCACTTGTTTTTCAAATTTACAGCGTAAATAAATAATAAATAATGTAATAAGCGTTACAATTGCTTGATGTTTTAAAATCAGTTATTCAACAGTAATATCAACTTTAAAAAATAAAATGTTACTCTTTCCAGTATTCTTTTGGACACGCAAATAGAAAAACGCCATTTTACAAACAATAACTAAGGTCGTCTTAATTGTTATACGTTATTCTGTTTGGTTTTACACATTAGCTCACTTTGGTAAGTTATGAAAAATCGTATAGTAATAAATAATTATTTATTATAATAATTAAGTATTATAATACAAGAAAACAAGAGATTATACTATCTAAATTGCCGTCAAGATTGGAAAATGCGAAAAGATGAAAAAATCTGAAAGAAATACCATATATCTACAGCCATGTTCGCTTGCTATGCTCACGTCCAAAATACCGAACCTCAATATCCCAAACTCGAGACCATTATCTCGATTTTTGAGATATATTCTCAACGATTTGGTCTATGTTGTTAATTACAGTAAATATGCAATAGTTCTTGAAGAATAACACATCCATTACGTTGTATTGTGTTACTCTGCCGGCCAACATCTTCTGATACTCGAACTTGATACGTTCGATTTAATACTTATCAGAAGCTTGGAACAAGCACTCGACAAGGTCAGCAGCTAAGCCATTGGACTATAGAGGATACTTAGATTAGGTAAGAAAAACAATAATTATTAAAAAAAATCAAGGTGTACAATAGAATAAAAAGATAGACAGCTTGATAGCAATGTTGACATTAACATTTCAAACCAATTTTACTTTTTTGTAAACATTGAAATTCCCACTTAATAAAGCCTTAAAACGTCAAAAAACTGTAGTATTAACTCTGTAAGTTGTAATGTCGGTAACTATTCCTTATTAAAATACGGAAGGTACAGGGTGTTTCCTAAGTACAGTTCATTTCTTCAGAAAGTAAATTTTGAGTTTATTTTATGGAAAAAGGTTCAGTCAAACAGAACCTCGGGAGCATTGTTTCATAAATATAAGGTGTTAAAAGTTCTATATCTGCTTCACATTCATTGTAGTTCTAGAAATGAAGAACAATAATTAGAACAGGTAATCAAACTTAAAGAATAATACAAAATTTAGTTAATACTTAATATTGCAGTTATACCCATTTTTAAATCAGTATGTACTCCGTTTTTACAAAATTCAACGTCTAAAAATATTGAAACTTCAATAGTATATCTCTTAAACTAATGTGTTTATCGAAATTTATATTTGTATTTTATATTTATGTTAATTGTAATTAACTGAAGTAAATACAACTGAAGTAAAACAACAAACAACTGAAGTAAATACATACTTGTGCGTGGCATAGGGCGGTTATTCTTAACGACAACCACAGAAAGATGTTTATGTGATTTAAGAGACCGACTACTTAACGTGCCCATCTGACAGCACGGCGAAGTGTACTGAGGCTTTACCGACGAGAAAGATCCTCTCACCGGTTCCGGGGATCGAACCCGGGTCGCCTGAGTAAAAGTTGGACTTTTTACAACGCGACCACCCACTTCACAAATTAATTAATCAAAAATGCTCTCCGTAGATAGTTAAACGAAAGAATAAAAATTTACTATAATAAAAACGGTTAGAGGTTGGTAAAAAAGTAATATTCTACTTAGTTATCGTCATGAAATTGACAAACTAACAAGAAATTGTTAAAAATAATTTTACAGAATTTATAACACTCAGTATATCGTAACATGCAACATCAATTCTGGTCATATATTAACTTTTATTTGTAGCATGACCTCAGTTGCATAATGCTTCTTTAGCAGTGAATATCATTTAGGAAATAACCTGTATATTGAAAAAGCTGTTGTAAACGCTGATTACACTAGTCCAGAGTGTCCTTACTGTTGGCATTTATACTCTTATTTAGTTTTCATGATTTGGCATTAATATCTGGTACTAAAATTCACATTAGACGTTAGAAGACAAATCATTGTTATATATACAATCTACGATTTAATTAAATTACCTAAAAAAGGTATACATAATCCTAAATAAAATATCTTTAACGTCTATATAAATATTGAGATCGATATCTGTAGAATGGAGACGATGGTCTGATGGAACCCAGCTTATTGCCAGCTAATCCATTTTCTTCTCGTAATTGCTGATTCTTCAAAAGAGCGCTCACATGCGGATAGTCAGAGAAGAATAGTTCATGAGAATACAGTACTTTGGCAATTGCTTCTGCGGCTAAACCTGTCACCAAGGAAGGATCTGGATAATCTGTAAATAAATAAAGAGTATAATTATTGCAGTTTGAAGGCATATATGTATTTGGGCATAATAACTATAGCCCTAAAGAATTATTGACATATGTAATGGGCCTTAAAGTACCAAAAAAATGAATATTTAATTCAAATTTGATATAAAACAATATTTCTCATTGAGATGTGTAACCAAATTTCTGCTTACAGCTCACTGCAAACTGCTGAAGTCGTGAGCAAGAGATGCGCAGTCGACTACCGACAGTTAGTACTGTACCACTGGCTCTACTTTCTCTTTCTATCTTTCTCGTTCTATCGAACCCTTCCTACCCTTCCTTCATCTGCGCATTCTGCGGCTTCAGCAGTGAGCTGTACTAATTTTAACGAAGTTACCATGTGTAAACATAATTACGTTGCCACAAGTATCGCATTCCCCTTTTGGACATGTATTTAAATAATTTTTGTTTATAGTATTGTAAAAACACGTACTAAATAAAAGTTAATTCTTCGAAGCATACTAATAAATTTGTTTTATTAAAAACATATTACAGCATTTTATAATCCCATTTCAGACAAATAAATTGTGTATCTAGAGCCAAACTTCTTCGATGTTAAACCTTCACGAAGGGAAATATTGCTTTCGGGACAATATTTTATTTTTATAAGATATAATTATATTTCGGATCCAGTTATACTATAGACTTTTTTCTGATCTTAAATGTTTTAGTTGTTTGCAGTTTTTGATAAAAATATAAGAGGAAATTTGGTCTAATTTTATTATTAGTAGTAATGATGTCAAGCTCAACGTGTGCTTGATTGGAACTTTCTAGAATATAATCCCCCCTCTTCAAATTTTAACGGAGAGAGAAATGGCCATTTAATGTTTAAACCTGTATAGGGAATTGAGTGTTCCTGTATTCAGTTTGAAAAATCCCTATTTAGTGTTTTGGGGAAATGTAATGCTGAAATGATACACAGAAATTAATGGTGTGGTTTTGGTGTAATTTATAGTATATTCCGTAACTTAACCACAGTAACCGTAAGCTCGGTTTCGTGTTTCAAAATATACAAATTCCTGAAAAAAGTTAATTTATAGAACACGGTTCCTGAACAAATGGTGTCTTTTCGCTAACCACAAGTAACCACTGCAACCGCAGTGAAATCGCGGTTGTTTGCGGTGACTTGCGGTTAATTTATCACCACTCCATAAAAGAATACTACGGTTTTCTGAGTTCTTTAACATTTTGCATAAATCCTTTTAGGACAAATTTCTCAACTTACCATATGCAAAAAAATATCGTGTACAACAGATTAGAGAGTCTCTTTTTTCCACTCATTTGCTTGATAAACCCGGGCTTCGCCCTTAATCAAAACTGTAAATTCATGAAAAAAGTATTACTTTCATAACTCGTTGTACAATATACTATTCCGTAAGCATTTATTAATTTATATACATAAAAGAGATCTATTTTCCAGGGGATTTAAAGTTGGTATTTTCTACCGGCTATCGGCAAGTAAATTTTAAAATTGGCGCCTTTATTTTGAGTTCGACCTTCAGGGTCTCTAGTATGATTATGGCATCATTAACCTCACAAAAGTTTGTTTTTGGTGGTGTTTGTTGCAAACAATTCATTTGCCGTTATTTTAACTAACTGTATAAAAGGTTGCATACTTACGCCTGCTTTGACCATCTTCTTCATCACTACTACTGCAATCATCAGATAGTATGTTTTCCATAAAAAACAATATATTATTCATTTTATTAACTTTAGAGCCCTTAATAGATATTTATGCATTAAGGGAGATATGAATGTTTTTTCCCCCGAGGTTGACGTGTTACAGACCAAGGGCCGAAGGCCCGCGGTCTGTAAGTCTACCGAGGGCAAAAAACAGAATATCTCCCGTAGTGCATTAAATATTTTATTTTTTAGTAACATCATATTCTTTATTTTCAACTTAAAACGTAAAAAAACATTCAAAATTAAAATAAATTGTGAATATCAAAGGTGGTTTGACTGTGCCGTTGTTACGATGGTTGCTACAGTTGCATGAATTTGTTTTTCAATCAACAAAAAAAAATGTCTGAAAGCAGCAGCGTTATTCCTCACAGTGTGATTATAAAAGCGGAAAAAGCCAGTGAGTTATTGGTTCCGAAGAAGTCTGAACATTTGTACATCAAAGAATATGACCGATTTCATGTATGGATGGTGTTAAAACTCCCTTGGGAGATATGAGTTGCTTTTCATAGTTGGTATCTAGGACGAAAATAATCCATATCATGTTACTAAAAAATAAATGTTATTTTCTGATGTCAAGGTGCAGCGTTCAAATTTGACACCACACTACAAGGTTAAGCTGTTTCAAAACTAGGTAAGTTTTTCAGCAACCATTTGTTACCAAAGACTAACCAGAACCAAAAATGCGGTTACTTTCGGTTAAGTTTTGGAATATACTATTAGTGATTGTAGTTGTGGGATTAAATCCTCTATTAATATTCATTAAAGAGTGTATTCTGTGGAAATCCTGCGTAAACAGTTTTTATTAAACATGAAATTTTTATACTCTCTAATTTTAATAACAACGTAAATAAACGTCCCTTTTTCTATTGAAAACCAACCAAAAAATAAATTCCAAAGTAAGTTTACTGTGTTGTTGATTATTGTTGTTGATTTCTGTTGTGCTTTAAACAAGAAGAAAATGTGCATATTTGTCATACGCATTTTATTTATAATTATTTGACATTTTGAACTTGATCTACTTAATGAAAATTATACAACCACCTGTTAAATTATTGTCCCAAATTGTAGATTCTCGTCACTACTCTTTTAATAACAGCAAGTAATTTAGGTGACGCACTCTATATTGTTCATTTATTCCTGTGTAATCTGAAATTACTAAGCCCTTGTGATTAATTTAATTAAGTAAGTATCTAAACTGGGATTTTATTGCGTAAGTACAAGTTTTTTGTGCTATTATTTGTTTAGGAGGGATTTTAATGGCTAGTGATTTGAGCTCAATTGCGGGGCCTTTTATTTTTTTGATAAAGTTGAAATGTTACAAATTGATGCCCATTTGTAAGACTTGAGTTTTTTTGAGCGATGTTTACCATTACATTAGAAATGTTATTTAGTTTAAATCTTTTAAGTAGATAGGCTCACATAAACTTGCTGCATCTTTTTTGGTAGATCATTCAAGAAATCTCAATTTGTTTCTTGAATTTCTCGATCGCCATTTAAAGGTCAATAAAAAGTCTGATTAAATAATGTAATCAGCAGATTAATATTAACACACAAAAATATAATTAAAAAGAATAAAAGTTGTGGGTACCGAGGGGTACCCATGCGGGGTTTGATGCGAAGCTCAAATCGCCCTTCTAACCTAAACCAGCATTCTAACCACTAGACCACGAAGACGAATAACTTACTAGAAACACGAATGGAAGTTACATAATTTTTATATTATCCATACATTAAAATCTAATAATTTTTAATAATAGAATGTTATGTTTCTTTTATTTGAATGTATAAGGTGTGTTGCATATTGAATAAGCGCACTTAGGAGACGACGCATTACTTATTTCTGTAGCTTACCTTAACACATAGAAATGCAATTATATATAGCACTTACTTTATTTTAACTATCTGCAGTACTGTGATTAAAATATTTATTACTCCCACATTTGGAGTTCACCGTGACTGGAAACGAAATTCAGTGTTTTTTACTTGCCACTTACTCCTAAGTAAACAAAAAAGGGAGGTTATAACCTGAAAACTTTTTTACATTTAAATGTCCAAGAAACAGCCAAATTCTAGAGGGCAACCAAATGAATTTAAAATAAGTATACTACCTATATGGCGACGGGTAGCAATAACAAATTCCAAATTAAAATTATCGGAAAAATAATATATGATGCTTTTAAAATAGTTGAGGTTAAGAATGCTAAATAGTATTATACGTATACTTATTTTTCTAATAAACTTATTTTTGTTACAATAGTTGTTACAAATTAACATACAATTTAAAACTGTTGTCTGATCTGTTTTATTGCTACGAGTATGATCAATCAAAGGGGGGTGGGGTTCAACATATATAGAAATTGGGGGCAGCAGGAATAAATCTTTGCACAAGGGCAGCCAAGTATCTAGAGACGCCCCTGCCAAGAAATACACTTACACTGTAAGAAATGATTAAAATGCTCGCCACCAAATTCAATGCATTTTAATTTGTCTCGATGGGGTTACTATCACTATGCTTATTAAAGTTGAGTGTCTTTTGTCGAAATGTGAGAAATCAGTAAATATTTTTAAAGTCTTGTGTTTTAATAACGACGAATTAACTTTCATAAATTTCTAAGTAAATCTGCTAATATAATTGTGTTTCGAAATTCTTTTGACATCATCTTACAGTAATAACTAAATAAATAATATATAATTAATAACAAACCACTAAGTGGAAATGATTGTAATCTTTGAATACTCATTTTATGTAGAAGGTTATGTAGAGTTCAACGACAGCTGTTCAAGTTCCAGCATCTTTAAAGACGAAAAGTGTTTTTTATTATTATTTATTATTTTGGAATGATGGCCATTAATTGTATTAGTGCCAATATGGATTAATGTGTAAAGCAAACATACAGTAAGTCACTTGTATTTGATTATTTTCGAACTTCAACCAAAACGTTAACATGCGAATTGCGTTCTGTTTAGAATGTTTAGATAGTAGTAAATTTATATTTTAAAAGGCGATTCCTAAGTAAGTAATGTGTAATTCTTTTATGTTTTAAACAGCAAATAAATGTTAAATCAGTTTTATCTATAAATATTGTGCACTTGATGTTCTGTTAACAGATCTTCATGAGTTTGAATTAATGAATGTAATTAAACTAAAATCAATAATCACTTGTTATAGCTTGGTACGATTATTTGTGGACCATTCAACAAAAAAAATCCTTTCCAGAATTGTATACTCCCGTTGCGGCTTTTTAATAACAACAACAAACAATTTGGATGGCGCACTCTATATAGTTTATGTATTCCCGTGTCCAATATGAAATTAGCAAGACTTTGTGATTAACACCTACGACACCTAAGCATAATTTGAATAAGTAAGAAGTCTCTACCGGGAGCTACGTATATCTGGCGTAAGTATAAGATTTTTGTACATTATCTGTTTATTGAAACTGAAAAATATGAAACGAAGGCGGCGTATTACATTTAGGAAATGTATGTAAGTGTTTATTAGAAACTGCATCATTATGTATTTTATATTTCACTTGGACATTATTTGTTGTTTATAACTGTGATACGAACTATATAAACGAGTCCATAACAACCACAGCATTATAAGCGGGCATTATCATTTATAACACCTTCTCAGCGTTAACTTTGCAATCGAACTTACGCGTTACGTTCAAAATAAATATCAGCAACGACCTCGACAACGCCAACGGTAACAAATTGAAACTAATTTTTAACTCGTACATATTTTTCTGAAAAATAAAATCTTGTACGCACCTCGATAGTTATTAGATGGTAATCCCCATCGGGCGACTTCTTCCTCTCGGGAAGGAACATGGTCGTCTTATGGCATTATCATCATCATAACGCCCTTGGTACATAATAGTTATTTATGTATTAAGGGCATAAAGAAGCTTTTATGACCGCAAGCGTTATTTCTAGCCCGAGGCGTTAGCCGAGGGCTAGGAAAAGGCTGTAGGGCCATAAAAGCAAGTTATGCCCGCTATACATATACTATTTTATGCACAGATTAAGTTTTTATCTCAAATCTATTATTGTGTAAAAAATATAATTAAATGAGTATGTAGGTAACATCAAGCCGCTGTGTGTATACTTATGTGCTTATACGAAGTACGTTACTGTAGTTACTATTCCAAAATATTCAATTTCAGCTTATTTTCATTGGTGATAAGTTTACAAATTATATTAAGAACCAATTAAGTTCTACAAAAAACTTCTGACATTTAATTGACGTTTCGTTATTATCCGTCTAACCATGAAGAGGCCCTTGGACAATAAAGAGACGGTTATGTTTAAATGAGTGTAGCAATAATAGTCTAATTATAATGTATCTGTGCATAAATAACTGTTATTGCATATGTAATTACGGTGTAGCACATTTGGGCGCGGTCATCTCGGCGCGGTCGTTTCGGCGTAAAGACAATTTGGCGCGGGACACTTCAGCGCATGGACACTTAGGCGCGGGCACACTTCGACGCATGCACATTTTTACGAAAAGACAGTAAATGTTTTAATGTTTTTTTTAACCAATAGTCAATAGTGTTTTTAGACAAGCTAATCTGTTATCTGTATAACCTTTTTTTATTTTTATTTAATCACATTCACAAAACATTACACAAAAAGTCAAAATCAATAAATTAAGGACCAGGTTAGTACTATTAAATGGCAAAGGAAAATTCATATTAACATTGAATATCGTACCACTGATAAATAAATATAATTAAAAAAATTTTGCTCTACTGTAAAAGAATATATTGGATTAGGCATTTGATATAATCACTAATTTAAATTTCTGTTACTACTTAATTACAGGACAAAAAACAACCCTAATTTAAAAATGAGGCGTAGTGTGGATGCAAAACTCACTCTTTACAAAATTACAAAAAATTACATTGTACTCAATAATTATTCCGGATTTAAAACATATGAATAGGTCCACCCTTCAGGAGACACTGTCCTTTGGCGACATTCATTTTCAAATGCCAAAGAATTTCTACTAGCTAATTAAACAGCACGAAGTACAATAATAATAAAGAATACTCAAGGAATAATTGATAAGCCTTTTGGCAGTACACACAAGCTTTTGTTGCTTGGCAAATATAGATTTTTTTGATTGATCATACCGTATTTATCAAATACTGTATTTCATCGATCATACTGTATTTATGACCTGTAACTGTTTCCGCGCCGAAGTGTCCCTGTGCGTAAGTGGCCTGCACCGAAGTGTCCTTGCGCCGAAGTGTCCCCGAGCCGAAGTGTCCCACGCCGAAACGTCCGATAATTATGTATTAAATATCAAGTTTTACTATATATACATAATATATCTACTTAAGTTTGAACCCCCGTATAAATTGAATAAAACGCGTCACATCCTCATATTGACCATCTTGAAGATCTTGAATGCATTGCTTGTTTTAATTACGAATCACGCTGTCTAAAAATTGAAGTTATTTTTATTACCTAAGCCATTACTAAAGTCAGGCGTAAGATGTCCATTTCTTCCGATTTCAACTTGAACACCATTAACGGGCGATGAAGCTAAATAAACACCACTGTGCCATAATATCTCGTTGTTGACACCATGCGATATGATACGGCTATAACTTCTGGATGACCTGGGAGGACCTCTCTTACGTAGAGTAGGTGCTTTATTGTGTAACGTTACACTTGAGTAACCAGTAGGGAAAACACTTCTCGTGGGCTTACTGGACACGAAAGATACAGGCCGGTAACTGCCTCCAAGTACCAAGGTGAGAATGGTCAAAAAAATACAAAGGTATAGATGAATCTGTAAGAAAGAAACAAATCAAATTATTATGTTATAATTATTATAATAGACTTTTATTAAGGAAATGACATTTAAAACTGAAAAATTTAAACTGCAGTTCAATGAATAACTCATTCATTAAAGTGATAAATGAACAACAGGTTATTTCCGTTTTAATGATTTAATTGTGGTTTTCCATTTTAACTAATAGGTCCCACGATGACTTTTTTATGTTTTGAAAGCTACATTAAAAATATTTCCTTGGGATTTCTTAAATCAAAATATCAAAATAGATGTTTGGTATGAAGTCAAGGTCTATGTGGCACACATAAATATTATAATATATAGAAAGTTGCTCTAATAAATTAATATAATTTTGACAAATTTATGTTTTTTGTAATTAAAAGTTGATAACATCTTGAGAATTTGTGACTAAATAATGATAGTATTATTTATTTGTTTATCCTTGCAGTTCTAATCAAATAAATTGGTTGCAGCAAGTTATATTATTAACATCGCAATACTATATTTTTCCTCATTTTAACTAAAATGTTTTATAAGAATGGAAATAAATAAATAAATCTTTATTTATTTTACTTTATACATGTACTTTTTATAAATATACCTTATTTAATGACTTTTTCGCCTACCTAAACAGAAAGTGGTTCATTAATGTCCTGCTTCGGAGCATTTATGGCTTTTTTCTGCATTCTTAAGTAAAAGGTTTCACTTATGTGTGTTCTTATGGTTCGACTTTGGAAAATATGATTTGTAAAAATTACTTTTACTGTCGACGGCAGCACAAGTAATTTTCTCTAACAGAAAGTTCCATTTCGCTTCCATAAATCAGAAAGCAAAAATGGCATTTTGTCTCTCTATGGTGGAAAAGAATCCACTTTGTCTCCGTAGGAATGAAAAGTCTCTAGTTTGTCTTCCTACGGAGAAAAAGTGTTTTGTTTTTTATTTGTAATACTTAACCTCTAAAAATATAAAAAACATAATACGTAAAATTTTTCTAGGCTTCTTAGATCAGAAGTTAAAATCTATAAACATATAGGTAACTACCCAAATTTCTATTTTATGCAAATTTTGTTTAATTAGATAACAATAACGAGATTAAAGTAAAAAGCTGCATTGCCCGTCTCAGTCCTCCTCAGTTAAATATTACGCTAATGCACTACTTTTGTCGTATAGTGTTGAGTTCTAAATGTGCATTCGACGTGTTGTTAAGATTCACAATCGCCCATATAAGATACAAATACCAACATCGCTCATTTCTCATAATAACATACTTGGGCAACTGATTTATCTTTTCGCATCTATTTCGTGGCCGATGTTCGGGCTTCGGACGCTTTGTTTTTTCTTTTCACAGTGTCATTGTATTTCAAATGGTGTTTGAGGCAAACTTTGTTTATAATAATATAGCTATAGTTACTTAATTAGTAAAGTGAAAATTGTGAATTAAATCAATTGTACAATGACAGACACCAATAACGATATTGAAAACGATGAGTTCAGCTGTACACCAATTGAGTTTCGAGAACAACATTTATTCCTTCTTACATATGCCTATTTAATTTACTAATAAGTTACGTTACTGTTTACTAACTTTTGGAATTATATTTTAAACTTTTAAACAGATAGGCGAAAAACTTTTGTATGTCACTCGGACAGGAACACATTTGCAGCCCTTAGTTGTCTGCTGCCCTCGCTTCGCTCTACTAAAAGTATAGTTATTGGACACTACTGGTGACGGTTATTGTGTAAACGACGGGATCTAAAAACTTTTCCTGTTGCTGGACAGATCTGAAAGCCTGTTTCATCGCTTTAAGAAATTTGAGATAATAATAATTGCTACTACCCATTGCCAATCCCGAGCCGCTTGGGCGAAAGACCTGCACGCTAGTCGCTACACTACCTTTATAGTCGGGGGGCATAACACATTCCGTGGGAAATTTGATGATGAAATTGTGGGACTAATTTTAATACATTCCTTATGCCCTCTATTATCATGCCTCACCAGGTGCTTTCCTTGATTTTGTGGCAGAGGGTCTATATGACGTCATATATCCAAGATGGCGGTCACCCCAGACATCAACGGAAGTTCTCGATTATAACTCTTGATAGGGCCATCCTATCAATATTTTGTACTAAACGTTTTTTATTTACAAGGAAATTCTCTATAAGAAAGGTCCTTAGGAATTTATCGATATCTTTTACCGTTTAGGTGTTTTGTATAAAAACACTTTTAATTTTGTTAGCATTCGTATTATTTCAGTTTTTTTTAACCGATTGATAATCGTCTGCCGAGCAGTTTAATACTTTAAATAGTTTAAAATTAATTTTGGACACAATGTCTACTCCACCACAAATTCGTCTCCAAGTATCCCAGTCACCATCTGCAAAAAAAGGCAAGGCTGCAGACTAATTAGTCTGCAGCTTTGGCTTTTTTGTAATTACGAGATGTGTATTTTATGTCAAAATAAGAAGTCCCCACTGGTTGATTAAGAAACGTGACTGTTGAAAAATGGATAAACGAACACGCATCATGACATACAGATTGCTGCAAGAGGTGTACTCATAAAATCAAAATGGAGGGAAGTGAGAGATTATTATACAGGAAAAGAATAAGCGTTCTTGTTCTAGTTCTGCAGGTGAAGCTAGTAATGTAGGTTAGACAACAAAATCAAAAATCCCTGCGGCTGACAAAAATAAATTTTATAGATTTAAATTAAATAGATTTTTTATCAGTGAGTTTATTTCAATGTGAGCGTATTTCTATGTGACCTTTTTTCCGTGTGAGCATATTTCTAAGTGAGCATTTTTCCATGTGAGCTTTTTTCTATGTAGGCATATTTCCGTGTGGGCTTTCTTCCTGTGAGTATTTTTCTGTGAATATTTTTCATGTGGGCTTTCTTCCTAGAATCGCATGAAACATATGTAGAATTTTTATTATTATTAAATGATTTTCTTATTATGCGAAATGTTACAATGATGGCTAATCTTGAAATAAACTACAAATAAATTGCAAATAAAAATGGTGAAAAATAAAAACGAGAAAAGATATTAAACGTCTGATAGAAGAAGAAATGGACGATGTTATCTTTAGCAATCCAAAAAGAATGAATGAGTCACAACGAGTATCTCTAAAAGCTTTAAAAATTGTAGATATTACCCTAGCTAATGCCGAGAATGATTTCACAGATATTGGAAAAATAAAAACTCCTATGTTGTGTAGAAACTCAATAATAAATTTGCTCCGAGTCGCAGAATGCATAGTAAGGCTAACATCAATTTGCAAAGGCATCACTGGCGTGACGGGGGGCAATTTCATTAGACGCTTGATATAGTGATATATCTCATACATAAATATTCGAGACAATCTTTCAGTCTTATTCAAATTCGTAGTTTCTTGTTTTTCATAAATATGGCTCATATCGACCTTTCCGTTTAACACCATTTAAAAAAGACACTAACTTCGGTTGGAACTGCACCATCTACATTTTATTTTTCAAGAGAACCTGTAAATATTCTGATGGGATAGCACCGCATTTCGTATAATATTTACTGCTTCAAAGAGAGTTCTCATGTTTTTTCCAATATCTGTTAAATCATTATCCGCATTATCTAGGGAAATATCTACAGTTGCTTTTAGAGATACTCGTTGTGGTTCATTCACTCTTTTTGGATTGCTAAAGATAACATCGTCCATTTCTTCCTCTATCAGAATTTTAATATCTTTTCGCGTTTTTATTTTTCCACCATTTTTAGTTGCAATTTATTTGTAATTTATTTCAGGATCAGCCATCGTTGTAACATTTCCCATAATAAGATAGTCACTTAATGAGCATAAAAATTCTACATCTGTTGATTCATCCAAAATGCAATGCATTGGGGATCTCTAATATGGGGTATGAGCGGATTTTTTTCACAACACACTAAATACATGTTTTAACCAGCAAGGTTAGTGATATAGACTGTCTTTTGCATGAGGATCTGCTGGATCTATACAATCACTAAATCGAATTTTTAGGGCTTCCTTTTGTGACATTTCAATTGCTTCTTTTAATTTCAGACCGAGAAATTTATTCTCTTTCCTTCTTCCATACATAACATCTAGACATTTATTTTTGTCACCCACAGGGATGTTTAATGTTGTTGTGTAACCTACATTACTATGTTCAACAGCAGAACTAGAACAAGAAGGCTTATTCTTTTCCTGTCCAAATAATCTCTCACTTCGCTCCATTTTGATTTTATGAATACACCTCTTGCAGGAATGTGTATGCCATAATGCGTTTTCGTTTATCAATTCTTCAACGGTCACATTTCTTAATCGATTGTCAATTAACAAGTATTCACTATCATTCCATTCTGCTCTCTTTCTAACATAGTCTAACACGTTATCACAGTTAATAGGTTTAACCAGTGGGGACTTCTTATTTTGGCATAAAATACACATCTCGTAATTAGTCTGCAGTCTTGCCTTTTTTGCAGATGGAAGCAGGGATACTTGGAGACGAATTTGTGGTTGAGTAGAAATTGTGTCCAAAGTTAATTTTAAACTATTTAAAGTATTAAACTACTCGGCTGACGATTATCAATCGGTTTTCATCGGAAACAAAAAAAAATTGAAATTATACGAGTGATAACAAAATTAAAAGTGTTTTTATACAAAACACCTAAACGGTAAAAGATATCGATAAATTCCTAAGGATCTTTTTTATAGAGAATTTCCTTGTAAATAAAAAACGTTCAGTACAAAATATTGATAGGATGGCCCTATCAAGAGTTATAATCGAGAACATCCAATGATGTCTGGGGTGGCCGCCATCTTGGATATATGACGTCTGCCACAAAATCAAGCAAAGCATCTGGTGAGGCATGATTATGGAGGGCATAAGGAATGTATTAAAATTGGTCCCACAACTTCATCATGAAATTTCCCACGGAGTGTATATTTCATCAAGTATGCCCCCTATTAGTGCTTTGCTTGGTGTCTGTGGAGTGAAAGTACGTGTGATTAGCACATCGAGATGTGTCGCGAACCTAGTTCCAGGAAGCAGCCTCTGTAACCACTTTCTACAACAACGGCGGCCCTTACTACTGATTACAGGTGGCAGTATAAGGATCGCCGATGTCAGTCCAGTGGGGCGTCATCTTCCCTTTTTCCCTAACACTCGCTAGTCTTGCAAAGGTAACTCCGGCGGTTTTCTCAGGGTTTTTCGGGGGAACCAAAACAATTCGTCGCCTCCATCATCAATCCATTCTACTAACCAACGTGATCGCCCATACAAACAAAGGAAGATCCATGATAGTGTTTATTATCGAAGAGAACAAAGAGTGCTGTGATTGTGTTTATCACCAACATTATTTTTAACGTTGCTGATAATAACCACAATGAACACCTCATCAAATGGCTATTTATCATGAAATTGTTTTAATAATAAATAGCCACCCTCCCCCTCAGCTGAAGAGGCGCAAGCCTAAAGCAGCTTCGCGGAATAGAAACTAACGTTGAGCAGCAGTACACACAAAGGCTATATAGTGGTGATGGATCGTTTAACATTTCTTCGAGATGTTTACAAGATGTTTAGATATATGTAACGAGTATTTTGTCCATATCAACGTTTATTAAACTATTATTACCCTAATGTTACAGTAAGTAACAAGTTACCCCACTAACTTTGTTTCTTCTGAGTTTATCAAGATAGGACACTGTTTAAACGTTTGCTTATGGTCGGGATGTTTTGAATTTAATTTTGAATCCGAGTTTTTCGCACGGTGAAAATTTTAGTGCACAAATATAGTATAACAAAATGGAACTTTCCTCAGATATTTTTCCTCAAAACTAAATTTTAAGTAGTACATTGCAATCTACAACTCTGAAAAATTTTTGAAACAACAATTAACTTTCTAGCTCCATCCAAGATTGAGTTATGACTAAAAGTAACAAGACAAACTAAAAAGTAACGCGTTTTTGATTTTTTTGAGATTTTGTAAAAATGACATTTTAAGGGTCAAGACCATCCAAATCGACGGGCGCCCTCCGGATTCGGATTCGGCAGGAAAATGTACATAAAAACCCGTTTCCAAATGCGTGTGTCAGCTAGTCCGGACTAAGGTGTCTGGGTCTTGACAATTTTGCTATTCCCGGGACTCGAGATTTGTTTTTCCGAAAGTCCCGGGAATTCCCGGATAGTAATTTCACATAGGTACCTAACACAAAAAACCAAATATTCATTCTTAAAATTGTTTTAATTAATTCTCTAATTACTTTCTCCCAGAAGTTCTCATTGGAAAATAACCGTAATTATTTAATGAAAAGCACAGTAGTACATAAATAAATTCCTATATATAAAATTATTTTTTCTGTCTCTTTTATGCCAAAACCTTTCCTGTTTAATGTTGTACTGTTTGTCGTAACTCTTAAGTTAAGTTATTCATAGCTTTTATAATTTTTTTTTTTTAATATGAATATGATAAATATTGTTTATTATTTCTAGCCTTACTTTATGGAACTCCATAATCATGAAACAAATAAGTTATTTCATGATAAATATTATTAGCAATCGTTCGAATTGATATTCCATCATCTGCGACCTATTGAGATACATACAATTTCACTAAAATTCCTTGTTTCGCAAAATTTTAAAACTGATTGTTAATTTTTAATATTTTTTGAGATACAATATCTTCTTCACTATTTTTTTAATGCAATCCGTGCGTGCATTCTAAATGCGACCTCTAGAATTCCAACCTTACACGAAATTTGTTTGAGGTAATAATTAGATTGTGCCGTTTCGACATTTTTAAAACAATTTTAAACTACGATTTGGTTTATTTTCATTTTGAAACTAAAACTAAAAAAAACAAAAAAAGCTAAACAAAAAGAAAACATTTTATTTCTAAATTTAATAGGTAAAAGTAAATAAAAGTCAGATGAAACAAATTCAGAAATCTAGTAAATACGCAATTAATTATGATCTATTGTCGAAACGTCGAACGATTGTCATTACAAAACTTTTAAAATTTTCTTGGAACCCTTTACCTATTGAAAACGACCGACTTATACTTCAATATGAATTTTTAAGTAAAAACATTCTGTTTAGGCTTTAAGAAGAATACCTTACCTGTTTATAAATAAGAGAGGAAATTTGGGAAGGAGACCCTTTTTAAATATAATTGAATATAAACTGCGAGTTCACTTATAAAGAATGCTTTGACGAGGCAACATACCTAACTGTACTTTCTTACTGAAACTAATCCGTTTACCTATATTGATTGTTTATAGACAGGTTGTAAATAATTTGTATGTGTTTGCAAAGACTGTTTAGTACTTTTAAAAAACTGGTTAAGAAAAACACGTGCGCAAAGCAACACTCTTGTTCAGGATGATCTTTTTTAATTAATAATATTTAGCTCGAGAAATTGAAACAAATAAAACCTTAATTTTAAAGCAAGAATTTTAATTGACCACCTTGTATACAAAAGCCCCGTGTCTCGAATGATTTTTCCCGGGACTCGAGACAACAAAAAATAGAATGATTCCCTTCCCGAGTCAGAAACCCTAGTCGGGACCAACTCTTTAAATAAGCGTTTTTTGAGATGCCTGCACCCCGACTATTTTGACACATGCTATTTTTACTGTACATGTTGGAAAAGTTAATTTACCATTTATAAGGGCGCATCGAAAATCTGACACAGAGCGCCGATTGACTTAGAGCCAACCCTGTATATCATAATTAGAGACGTGCATTTTAGTAAAGAATAAAACCACTATGCCAATAGAGCGAAGCAATTTAATCTACAATAGCGCAATGTTACCCAAGCGGACGCTTGAAAATGCTGAGTTTTGAGTACCCTTGCCGCATAAATATGAATGGAATTAGGAGAAAAAATGCCTTTTTTTCATATTGGTAGTTATTTTTTTAATCAGTATATGTATCTATCTATACTATTAATGTGTATACAATAAATAATATAAATTATGTATTGCAATTCCAATTATTGATACATTTACTGAGGGACACAGTGAGATTTCAAGTGTCTATGAAATAGTTTATTGCCTCACTATATGCATCTCCAAAATTGCAATTAGTGTAACTACACAGAGAACTGAATTTCTCCTCTGTGCAATTTTTCGCTGACGCAAATAACCTACTTTTTAAATAACAAATAAAGAATGTGTTTTATTATGATGTTATGATAAAATATTATAATTTTTACTCATGTGACTTGTGGAATGCATACTTGAGGTGTGATGATATAACATGCTCGCGCAAACTAATTTAAAAAGGCTAATGAAATAACAGTCATCTGGAAAGATATGCACTTTCGCTAAAAGTATCAAATGTTCTCAGCAAAACAAGGACATTTATTTCAGGTCCTGTTACATGTAGATGGTTGTTTGAATACAATAAAATATCAACGCCTTGTCGCCATTGCAAGCTCTTATTTAACACGTTTAGAAGGTTTTTTCCTAACACAATAAAGTTCACATCAAGTTCATTGTTGAAGAGTAATTTAACATAATAGAAAGTTAACAGATAAACCATACAATAAAAAATTAAGAAGGTTAAATTTAATTTAATATCCACCAATAATAGGGAAATTTGCATTTTATAGATAATTACCCTACTATTATCAAATTCCCGATTTACAAGGTTGGTAATACTTTTGGTTGGTAAACATTTGTTTGAAGTTTAAGCTCGACAATCCTGAATTCAACATTTAAATGTAACCAACAAAGAACGATACAAATTATTCTTACTCTATCTTTTGTAAAATCACAAGGCGTCTCCATTTAGCCAAAAGAAGCCTTTTTAAAACTACTATCCCATTTTTTGTAAATGTAAGAAGCGGCGCTAAAATGTTCAGATTTTCAATTCTGTAAACTTTACGATTCATCTTCAATAGTTCCAAAAACCTTCAATGACACCAGCATAAGGTAGGTAAAAGGCATTGTCTGCTTTAGATGGAAAAGGTCTGGATGGTACAACTGGGCGCAGGGACAACTGGACGCAGGTACAACTTGGCGTGAGATAAGTGAGCGAGGGGCCAACTGTACGCAGGGACAGCTTAGCGCGGGACAAATAGATGTAAAGACAACTGGGCGCGAAAATCTGTTACATATACATATTATATTAAAATGTTTTTGAACAGAAAAGGTAAAGGTATATAATTATATTAGTAGGACTAAAATAACAACATTCCATACTAACAAATACAGATATTCTTTTTATATTTAAATTCGCCATATCGGCAAACAAAATACCATACATGGTTTGGTTAAGATATCGTTATTAGTACATATGTTTATAAGGGCACTACGTGGTCTTCTGTCTTTCAGTGAGTATTCATTGTTTCTCTAACACTAGATTACTTTGGTTTCACTGATCACGTAGGTCTTGTGATAGATGTTTCTTTAATTTGCAGTGGATATTCCTTTGTCCTAGGTTGTAGAAAGCAGCTCCTGGGCACATTTATTGGTGGTTTCTTTTATGAAGTCGCTCATTTTTTGGACGCCCAGTTCTTCATGTATTTGTTCATTTCTTACAAACCTTTGTAAGCATTTATAATTATGGGCATAACTTTATTTTGAAATACTTGGATTTTATTCATGTTCATTTTAATTAAGATTATTGTAAAAGGGCATACTATTTTATGACCTGCTTTAATTGATAAACGCCGCGCTGTATCATGACATCCATGAGAACGGGTTTAGTTCTAGCGGTAAAAGTCAAAACCTCGAATCTTCTAATCTAGTAAAACCTAATCTAACTTTATTTTATGTAAAGTACTCCGTACGTATACTGTATATACGTATACTTAATATTTGCCAGGAATTTCTCAGAATGAACACATAAATATTTTATTCACGTACTGTAAATGTGTAAATAGATTTTTTATATTTGTTAGTGTGTCCTTTGTGTATATTTGTTGCGTGTCCTAATGAAATTTTTTAGAATACTGTAAATAGTAACATTTTATTTTTTTAAGTTAATATCACTGTTAGACAGCTGTTCTTAGAATGTCAAACTTATCTTATTTACGCAGTGAACTCTTATAACTGCAATGCAACGCTTGCAAAACTAGTCTTGCAGGCCACATATATGCACCGAATAATAAATAGCCCTGTTAAGGGCGTAACGGTTTTTACTTTATTATTAACGAACTTAACGTAATAAAATTCAGTTTTATAAAATTATATATCTTTACCTTATAAGTTATAATATCTAAAACATCCAATGAATAATTATTTTTGTTAACAAAAATCATTCTTTGCTGAAAATACTATTGAATTTATACCTCATTAATTTCTTTGACAAATAAGGTATTTATTCTATGAAATGAAATATAATTATTCTTATTTCACCCAATTTTTTTAATGCATTAAGTAATTATTTATGTCACAAATGTATTGGCATACATTCTACTTTGAATTTATTATAATAAATTTCTACAGTACATACAATAATACACCTGGCAAATTTGAACGAGGTCCTGCTGCTTAGTAGCGGCCCGCTACTAAAGGTCTTTGTGTATGAGATAAGAATGATTATACAACTCATAATAAAATTAGCCAATAGTAGTTGCGAATTATCCTAGTTACCACATATAGATAAGTGAATATACGCTTCACGACGTTGTATA
Organism: Agrypnus murinus; assembly: GCA_929113105.1. NCBI lineage: Eukaryota > Metazoa > Arthropoda > Insecta > Coleoptera > Elateridae > Agrypnus > Agrypnus murinus. Next base: position 66,845,727 of record OV816029.1, on the reverse strand, counting down.
ATCGTTTCGGTATTTCCAAGCCTGCAACACTATTGGTTCAAGCAATCGTTGTCAGAGTAACAATTATTTTGAAGTCATCGACATACCTGTGCATGCAATAAATTAAATTAATCTGTCAAAAAAGTGGTATTCGATACGATTATATAAAAATAATAGTTGATTCTAAATTTTATTTGTTATATAATCGTATCGAATACCACTAGAGCAACCGAAAATAATCTTATACCTACCTCGCGACACGACGTATTCCTTAAAACACCACTCCAGCTACGCTGTCGTGGTGTTTCGCAGAATACGTCTCGTCGCTCGGTAGGTATAATCGATTATTTTCGTTTGCTCTCGTGGTATTAAAACTGAGAATTTCTACGTCGCGCGGATTAAGCGAGGTTATGTAAAAAACAATTCAATAATTTCTGGTGTTGCCAACTGATATGCTACTTACCAAAATATCCCTAACAAACTTTATTTAAAACTAAGTAATTTTTTAAATTATTTAATAACAAATTAACGCAAATAGAAAAAATAGTATAAAGTATTCGTTTCATAAGACGTTTCTTATCTCACCTCGGGTCGTATTTGTTTATTCAGGTGTGATTACGAAAATGACTCATTTCATGTATTTATGGTTGAAGTATAGTCACCAAACCGTTTCAACGGCTGTGTGAAGACAGATGACAGTCATTTCAAATAATTACTTGATATTTTGATTCATAGTAGTCAAGTAATGAAACCATGATGAGAATATTAAATAAAAAACATTGTCATTTTTATTTTATAACAAAGTACACTGTAACAATATTTATGAGACTACTAGATAGTATATAAAGCATTTAAATTTTCCGCTCGTTTGTCGTAATGCGGCGTTGTTACTTTGCGAGCTATATCAAGCGTCCAATTGACAAATTCTTCGTATTAATCCTTCTTTGGCAAAACTATATGCAAAGAAATCTAAAACTTTAACAGCACAATCATACAACATTTTTACGTAAAATGTTTTATTTTCAAATTTTCTTCGTTATTTTTTTTATGAAGTTATTATAATAAATGTGTCAACAAGTTACCATTTTTCCATAAGATCTCGTGTTTTAAATTTTAATTCAATTTTTGCATAAACAAACATTAATACATTTCCAGGAAAAAAATTTGCGCATTAAAACCTATCAACTGAACTATTTTTTACATTTATCATTTTTTTCTAGAACCACAACTTCCTTAATACGGTTTATTAATTATTCAAAACTTATTAAATAGTATTTATAAGCTACGAATCTTTTAAATAATAAATGTCAAATATTTAAATAACAATTGATGACAATCCCTTTGGTAAATATGTTTAATTCTTTACACCAAAGATGAATCCAATCCATTTTCTTCATCTAACGCTACGCAAGCAGATTAGCTGTGGCTACGCCCAGGAAATACCAGCTCTCCTCCTGATCTTAATTCATCTAAAAGTCATTCCAATCCAAATCAGAGATTACTTCTGCTGTTATAAGAGCTCAAAAAGTCTTTTAATTGACTTTAACCAACAATGAACTAAAGTCTGAAGAAATTAAAGGTTTCGGCTTTCAATGAATGGCGAAAAACTGATATTGTCTGGATGAAGCTTAATATATTAACAGCAAATTTACGATATTAATATTATAAATTTTTTCTCTGAAAAAAGAACTTTGGATACGTTGTTGATTTTTAACTTTTTTTTATTACCTGCAGTGTTAATTAAAAATCTGAGACTAATTATCTGTAACATAAATTATGTTAATCATTTTGCAATAACAGCTATCGTTTCTTAAATCTCATACTCTTCTTTTTAAGTAAGTCACCTCGTATTAAAAAAAGATGAAGAAAGCTAAAAGATGAACATGTACTACGTATCTACATGGCAAATTAAATTTTATTAATGCCTCTAATTAAAAACGTGTGTTACAAAGTTTTAGTTATACCAAAAAATTACCAAATCACAATGCGTGCCTCGATTAAATTAAACAGAAAAAAATAACATTCCACTGGTGATGCTGCTAATTTCGTAAGATGCGTTAGTCGCGAAGAATCTTAAACTTTCAGTTTTCGAAAGTAAAGCAAGGTTATTTCATAATTCATAATGTGCAGTAGTAATAACGGTGTAGTAAAGTAGATTACCTAGCTGTTTAGTTAGAAGAAAAATAATATAAATTTCTTAATGACTGCAAGGTCAATATAGGATGGTATATAGTTAATGATATGGTTGATAATGGTAGGTGAGAAGCTTAAACTTTGAGAAGCATGTCAGGCGAGTCTAGTTCTTACATGTTTTTATAAATAAAAATCAAAAGTTCAAAATACCTACTTCCTTGTATATCACTATATAAAGTTACAAGAGTAACAAGATATTTAAATGCATGGATGAAAGACGGTCGCATTTTCCTTTAATATTTTTCTTCTGTTTCCTATAGAGATAGAAAACCGGAAGAATCCGCACTATAGGTATCTAACGTCACGATCCTGTTACATAACAAAATCTTTTATTGATACATTGTCCATTAAGGCGTAATTTGATTATTCCCATGAAAGAGCAAATATCATTACTGAATGTAAAACTATTAAATATAAAAACCGAGAAAGAGAAAGTATTCATTTAAAAAAATTAGTCTGAGGTATTCACATCCATCAGTCGTCCAATATTGCACCGCTTTCGTGTGAACTCATTTCATGTCAGGGTTAACCAAAATTGTCCAAAAAAACGCAATAAAATAAAATTACACAAGTTCATTCTATTTATTTTGTATGTTTTACTGCTTCGGTAACTATCACGCTATATTTCTGATAAAGCTTTAAATGATTTTGTGTGCTTTTTAAAGAGATGTACTAGATCCCAGCCAGCACACTGACGTCATAATGTCGCGGTTTTTCCGGCAGTAACGACGGCAAATTGTCGTAAAACTGACATCATTATGTCACAGCCCAAAGACGTCGATATAAGACGTCATTAAAACGTCCTATATTAGGACTAAGGCAGGAATTATAAATAAATAGTTGAATATTAGAAATAACATTTATTATATAATAAAGTCAAAACATCTCTATATTGTGACCACCTGCTTAATATGACCAGTATTCCTTGGCCCCTGCTTAAATAATATCGTTTTAATGAAACTTGTACGTATTGTATTGTATTATACGTCCAAAAGACGTCGTTTTGAAAACGTTACGTACGTCCTATTATATGACGTCTTATGGATATCATTTATTAGTCATATGACGTCGTCGACCAATAATGACTTAAAAATAACGTCATTATAAACTCAGTGTGCTGGCTGAGATTATTGGCTAGGTCCAGCAGGGACATCCTTTAACAATAAGGTTTGATTTGTGTCAGAAGCCAATTTAAAATATTTCTAGATTATATTGGATAGAGCAAGAAGACAGATAGGCTAAACACAAACAAAATCTTCAGACACTCCTAATAGTACAGTAGATATAGGTTTTTGGGTGGAAGTAATTCCCACAAAAACGGGGTATGAATTTCTTCGTTGGCTGTTGGTATCTTTTTGACACACTAAAAGTCTAGAAAAATCTGAGTGTGCAAAATACGTTTTTTAGTCGCCATCTTGAAAAAAACATCAAGAATTAAAAAAGTCATGTGTGGTTCAAATTACGGCAGATTTCATGCTGAAAAAGATAATAATATTGGTTTTTAGAAGTAAAATGTCTCGAAAAATGAAGTAAGTGGTATCTTTTTGACACACTAAACGTCTAGGAAAATCTAAGTGTGTAAAAATATTTAAATTCCATGTTTTTATCAGGTGAATTCTTTAAGTCTTCTAAGAAATTGAAAATGGCAGAAAGGAACTGTATCTTCTGCTCTCACAGTAAAAGCGAAACTTCAAAGTGTGTTAAGTTGTCTATTAAAGGTATACAAGATATCATCAGTGCAAGTAAAATTCGAACAGACGATATTCATGAGTTATTTGAACCATTTCCTGATCACCCCGTTAGTGTCCATGCCGAATGCCGCCGTCTGTACACAAATCCCAATAATATTCAGAGCGATATTAATTTGAAGTTCAATACTCAGGATGAAGCAGTAGCCAGCTACAGTAGAGTACTACGGTCGGATATACCAACATTTACATTTAAAGAACACTGTTTGTTTTGTGGTCGCTTTATTACTGACAGTGAGAAACGAGTTAAATCAGGCGTAATGCAGGTCCGTATAGTAATGTTTCAAAATTCTGTTATGAAGGCGTGTAACTCAAGAAATGATTTATGGTCAGCCAATGTTCAATCACGATTGCTATCAGTTTATGATTTACCAGCAGCAAATGTCATTTATCACCAGGCATGCAGCGTAAATTTTCTAAAAGGTGACTCGGTACCAATGAAGTACCGAGATGATTCCCAAGACGAATTACGTTGCAAGCCTCTTGGTCGTCCTGCAGAGAAAGAAAAACATGATACTTTTTTGGAAGTAAGTATGTGGTTTCAAGGAAATGATGAGCCGGTTTTTGTCCAGCAGCTGTCTACTAAAATGAAAGACTTCCTACCAGTTGGTAATGAACCATATACTCATCGCCACATGCTGCAAAAACTTAAAGAACATTTTGTTGGTAACATTATCGTTTCCAAAAAAGATGGGATGCCTAATATGGTAACTATGGGTCAAACAGTGGCTAATATTCTCTTAGATTACCAGAAACAAAAGAAATTAGAAGACCCTGAATTAGAAAAATATCGTCTAATTGAAGCGCAGCAAAACTGATCAAAACAGAAATCAAACTATTGTCGACTTCAATTGGGTACTATCCCTCGTCATCAGAAATTGCATCTGAACAGGAAAATAAAAAGTTCTTGCCACCTGTTTTGCAACATTTTTTGGATATCATCATTGGTACTAAAGCATGTCATGTAAAGAAGATTAACAGTCATATTGCTAAGCAATATAAACTTGTGACAATTGTATTTGATGGCTATGCCATCTCCAGTACAAAGGATATAGACCATCAGATACGCACAAAACAATCATCAGTAACTCAGTGAAATTTACTGAGAGCTCTCCACTTCTTATTGGCAAAGGACCCTTTCTTTCTAATAATGAAAATAAACAGTGCTTTATAACCATGCTTGGGAAACATTTAGAAGCGAATGGTCACACTGTGATTCATGCTACAGATGATGCTGACACAGATATTGTAAAAACAGCACTGACCTTGGCAGAAGAAAAGCATGTAACAGTTGTTGCTGACGACACCAATATTCTTGTACTTTTGATTTACCATAATACACGAAATATTTGTTTGCAGTCATCTACGTTCAGTGATAAAAAACGTGATATTAAACTACTCTGTTTGGATCAGAAAATGCAAACAGAAAGGAACTCACAGATATTGGCACCAAAGCATTGGTATCATTGTACGGTGGAAATCACAAGACAGAGACTCTGAACCTACTACGATATAATCTCTACTTGAAAAAATCACAACTGCCAAAAGTGAATTTAATATTGCAAGATTGCCACCTACAGAAGATGCTGCTGTTCATCATCATCTCCGCGTACATTATAATGTCTTTGTTGGAAAACTTTGAACACCAATGTTGCCAACCCCAAAGAGTGGGGTTGGAAAAAAGTAGGAGACCAACTACCGCCCATAACATGTGAAATGAGCCCTGCACCAGAGTTATTACTAAACATGATCCGTTGCACCTGCAAAACGGGTACAAAATGAGCCGATGCCGTAGTGGTAGATGTACGTGTCGACGTTATGGTGTGGAATGTACTGAGATATGTTGTAACTGTTCTGGTAGAGATTGCACAAATAGTGCACTGAAAGAAAGTGATTTAGAAGAAACTGAAGAAGACTTTTAGATTTAGCTTTTCTCTGATGTAAGATGTAAGGTTGATGAAATACAATATGCATTTGTATTATAAAACTCATTTTGATTAATATAAGCTTTCAGTTTTTCGGACACTATTTTGTTATTTATTTTTTAAAGCCAATATCATAATCTTTTTCAGCATGAAATTTGCCGTAATTTGATACCACACACGACTTTTTTAATTCTTGATGTTTTTTCAAGATGGCGGCCAAAAAACGCATTTTGTACACTTAGATTTTTCTAGACTTTTAGTATGTCAAAAAGATACCAACAACGAACCAAAAACTTCAATCCCCGTCTTTGTGGGAATTAGTTTCACCTATCACCTATTTTTTGCATATATCTACTATACTATAAAATTTCGAGTTATAGACCAAAATTAATTGTCAATTTTAAATGCAATATATGCACTTATGATAATACGGGCAATTCTAAAAGATGTACTCAATTTCATATATCTATATTACCCGAACTATACGTCGTATTTGAATTATGCAGATTACATTTGAAAACAGATGTTCTAAAGTTTCGAATACTACCAACAGATCGCTCCAGTTCGTCAGTCCAGAACGTCAGTTGTAAGCAAGATGGCTACTATGCAACACAAGATTTTTGAGTTCGTGAGTAAAAAACTGAGTCGGCGACTGCGGTGTAGCGTGCATTTCGTCGTGAATTTAACATTGAACCACTAACGAGAACGTGCTTCAGGAGCAGACTTTCAAAATGCGTTTTGTCCAATTTATGCAATTTTCAAGAATTCAAGAAAATTGTAAGTTAGTTAGTATACATAGCGGAACAGAGATTTAAAGATCATAAATTTATAAAGAAAATAAACAATTTATTAGCCTTATTCTCAAAAATCGGCAGTTTCTAATTTGGCTTAAAACACCGAAACTTAAGAGGACATAAGTCGTTTTGTTTCCAAGACGGACTAAAGTATTTTTGCTTAAAAATATATAGAATAATACACATTTTATTTCATACCCGTTCATAATTTGACGTTTTTCGGATCATTTATAGTACGAAAAATGCATCTTTAAAGTACTAGGACTTTAAAGTAAAATATTAAAGTCCTAGTACTTTAAAGTAAAATATTAAAGTCCTAGTACTTTAAAGTAAAATATTAAAGTCCTATTTTACTTTAAAGTACTAGTACTTTAAAGTAAAATAGTAAAGTCCTAGTACGTTAAAATTTTACGTCAATTGTTTCTATGGTAACGAATTTAATTTATTATATAGAAATTACTCAACGCGCACTTTAATTATTACAGAGTACTTAGAAATCTCAAATTTTTGATTCGTACTAATTCAATATGCTAACAGTCCAGTATGAAATAAAGTTTTGTATTTACTTCGAACGAAAAGTGTCTTTAAAGTATTCACAAGTAATTTCAGCCTCGGCTAAACGCCTCGGCCGAAAACAACTTATTCATACTTTAAAGATTCACTTTTCGTTCTTGTTAAATAAATAACTATTATAGAATATAAAACTTTAATAACTATCATTTTAGTTCTATTTTATAGTATAGGGGGTCGTCCTTAAATTACGTAACGCATATTTAGAAGAAATTTGGTACCTCTTGTCTCTCTTGTAACGCCTCGCACCGCTACTCTGAACACCGCCCTTCGATAATTACGTAACTGTAGTATCAACCCCCCCAAATAATTTTAAAAAGCATGTAAACTCTGAACATCTCAAATACCGCGAAATTTGCAATATTATTTTATGAAATGATGAAATAACAGCAATAATGAAAAATACTTAATTTGTTAAAATAATATTCATACCTACTAGCGTCGTAAATCAATTTACAATTTCAAACTTAAAAAACTCTTTTTCTGGAAAAAAACGTCGGAGTTATGTAACACTGCGTAACGCTATCAAAGACCCTCCTCTTCCCCTTCAAGCGTTACGTAATTTAAAGACGACCCCTAAACAGACATTAAACACTACAAATATTTATTTTTAACTGTTAACTTAGATACACGAAAATGCATTTTGTTTGTCCGAGAGTTCGGTGGACAAAACGCATTATGAAAGTGTAAGTAAACTTTGCAAGACATTTTAAAGGGGATGTAATGCGTTTAGACCTTCGAGTTGTAATTGAAAAAGACGCAGATTTATACAAGCTACGCAACGCCATCACTAACTAAAAATTTCAAATTTTGGACAAAACGCATTTTGAAAGTCGGCTCCTCACTTGTCGTTGAAATCAACAATTTGATTAAAGCTGTGTAAGTGTAAAAGCTCGGGCCGACGCGACGGCGTGTATCGGAGGAGAACGTGGGTCGAATTCGAGAGAGTTTTGAGGGTAACTCAATAAAGTCAACCCATAGAGCGAGTAGAAAACTCGGACTATCGCAAACAACTGTCTGGCGTGTGTTGAGGCGTTGGTTAATATACAAAACATACTGCCTACTGCTGGTACAGGCTCTTTGCGCAAACGACAAAGCTTGTAGAATTTTGTGACCGTATGCTCCACAGTATGGAAGATGAATTGTTTCTGATTCGTGTAATTTTTAGCGATAAAGCGACGTTCCACCTAAATGGAGAAGTCAACAGACACAATATTCGTATATGGGGGCTACACAAAATCCTCGTGTAACACTGCAACATGAGAGGGACTCCCCGAAAGTTAATGTGTTCTGTGCCATATCGCTAACAAAGTTTATGGACCTTTCTTTTTTAATAAGAACATGGTTACTGGAGTAACGTATCTCAGAATGCTGCAAAATTTGGCACCGGGATGTTCGACGTTTCCTGAATGAATCTCTACCTCAGCGATGGATAGGTCGCATGGGGAATGAAGACATGGCGCTTCAGTTCTGTCCCCCGAGGTCTTCTGATCTCACGCCTTGTGATTTTTTCCTGTGGGGCTTGTACTACCTCTTCCTACAACTTTGACTGAACTAAGAAACCGTATCACAGCTGCGGTAACCCAGTTATGCAAAACATTATTCATTGAGTGTGGGATGAATTCAGTTACCATCTAGATCTAGATGTTATCTATGCCGCCGGAGTGGGGCACATTGAACATCTATAAACTTGAATGTGCATATAATGAAAACTTTAGAACATCCTCTTTTAAATGTAATTTACATAATTCAAATATGACGTATAGTTCAGGAAATATACACATATGAAATTCAGTCCATCTTTTAGAATTGCCCGTATATCACAATAAAGGTCGTTTTGCCCAGAATAGAAATATAAATGTATCTGAGTAGGTTTGAAAGTTATAAAAAAACTTTTTGAAAACTCGAATGACTGTCAGCTATTAAGAATTGACCAATAAAATTTGAGAATTTACACATTTTGGACCAATAGCAATTAAATACCATTATGTTCTTCACTGGCGCTCCCAGTGAAATTTTTTCAACGTTTTTCACTAGCAATAAAAACAGTTGAAAACAATTGCAAAACTTGATAAATACTTAATGCTACTAAATAGTGATAATAATGATTTTAATCGGTGAATTTTCTTCCTACCACCATACGTATTTAAAGTTATGTATTTAGAAACTCGACTTAACACATGTCCTCCAGTTAGCCTAAATAATACTTCGGTACCTGTTAAAACGGAGACCAAGTATTTAGGATTACACTTGGATCAACGCCTAACCTGGAACAAACATATCCAGGCCAAGCGACAGCAACTGAACCTAAAGTTTAGGCGAATGTACTGGCTACTTGGAAGAAGGTCAAAACTGTTCTTAACCAACAAAATACTACTATACAAAACCATACTCAAGCCCATATGGACATATGGCATGCAACTGTGGGAATGTGCCAAACCATCCAGAATAAAATTGATACAACAATCCCAGTCCAAGATACTCCGAGCCAGTATCAAATGAAACTATACGAAAATTAACTATTCTTAATAGAATTTATTAATGCTTGTAAAATAGGTTAAAATAGCTTATAAAACTATAGATAAGGCTAAAGAATTTTATTAAAAATTATAAATCATGACAAGTGAACGGATAATGAAAAATACAAAAATCCGATCAACGAAAGAAAGATATGTAGTGTATACTATATATTTCTTTTGTTGATTACAACGGGTTACAACTAACCATTTGTACTAACTTTGCGTTCGATTGTAATTAATCACAGATCATGATTTTCAATAAAGTAGTATGCTATTGTTAATTACTGCAAACAATAATAAGCAATCTCTCAAATTTATTATAAGTATAATGCCATCCGAGCAAGAAAGCCATATGCATAAGAAACCCGAGAACGGGTACAGAAGGACATCGTAAATTTTCAGGAAAATGCAGAGAAAAAGGTAAAAAGTATGTTGATGGCTATTTTATGTTAGTAGGTTTGTCAAAGAGGAACAATCCAAATATTATCATGACAGGTAGTGTAATTAAGAAAAGTGGGTGCTCTGGACGCAAGGCAACAATGATGATGAAAGACAACAAAAAGATTCAAACATCTATTTAATAATACTTACGCGCTTTTGTACCCTTTCTTGTTCGAATGGTATTATTACTTACCAACAAGTAAATTTGAGAGCTCATTTATTTTTGGTTTGCAGTAATTAGTCACAGCACACTCTTGTAAATTGTTATTCGAAAATTGGAAGCAATGATATGTGATTAATTACAATTCAAGAATTTTTTAGTTGTAACTAGTGTCTCTGACCCGGGAACTGTACTAGACCGGGACTTTTTCTGGACTCAATTTTTGTGGTCAAGTCCCGGGAAAAATAAATCCAGACACAGAGCTTCCTCTCCGGAGTATTCCTGTATATAAGGACTTGTATTTTGAACTGTATACAAGGTATTCAATTAAAATCCATACTTTAGAATTTTATTTGTTTCGTTTCCTTGAGCACATTGATACTATAAATAAAAAGTAAATAAATAAATAATGTAAGTCTGAATGTAGCGGGAGAATGACGGGAGCAGATATAACAACAAAAGAAACCCATCTTGAATACGAAAGAAAACCAGAACAATTAGATATAGAAATGAATAATCTAAATGAAGATTAAGAAAGATGAAAATGGATATGGTAGTGGGCTGCGACTATATTACACTAGAAATGATAAAATATATGAACGAAGGAGCAAACAAGATTTTTGTTACATGTAATAAAAGAAGCTGCAAAAATGCTTCAGAAGACGCAAACGATATTTGTCTTTGCTTGTAAAGTATTTTCTTTCATGTAAGTTCATTTTTATTTGTTTTTTTATGTTGATTCTAGTTGTGTGGCGTGAATTTAACATTATTTTATTAATCTAAAACCCAAATCTCTCGGTTGAATCTATAGATAAGTCAAAAAAATATATATAAATGGTACCTAATTTTTTTTAAAGACTTGTTTGATAATTCATAATAATTTGTAAATTTGTCTTTTTGAAGTGTAAATACTACTAGAAAGCAATAATTATTATTGTTTGTAGTATCATTTCAGCTAATTATTGTTAACTGGACATGTTATTTGTACCGTAAATGTAATTATTGTTTATGTATTTTACTGTTTGTAATTGCTGATCTTTGGTTGATTTCTAACCTAACTAAATGTTTTACTTTGTGACTAAAAATGTCGGGATAGCCTTCTGGTCCGGAACAGATGGTTATTTTTCCCTAGGGACAAACTTTTATTTACTATTTGAGAGAGTATTATAATGTTCATGGTGGTAAAATAAACCCCATGATAGGCCGTGTATAAAGAGATATATTTATTGTTCTGTGTTTTTTACACTTTCTCGCTTGTTTAGGTATCTAAGTATGTGCTCTTGTATCTGACGTAAAAACTAAAGTCCTACAAAAATCTAGGTATGAGCTTAACCTGTGCCTGACGTTAAACCAATGACTTACAAAAGACGTTTATTGATATTTCTTATTTCATATGTGTCTTTTATGTATACATACATATATGGTTGCAACGTAATTGTTGGTATGTCAAATATAATAGAACTTTTGTTCAGTAGTTTTTGTGTATTTTGTTTAATCTGGCACGTTTACCTTTTCTAGTTGATCCGTAATTCCATATGCTTGATTCAATTTCACTTACTTTTGATGGTTTGTGTTAATGAGAGATTTGCGTTTTAACTATTTATTTGAATACTTGTATAAACACACAACTCTATCAACTTGATAAATTAATTTATTGATCTGTATTGTGCTTTGTAATCAAAAACTCATTGTAACCAAACTAAATAATTGATCACCTATTTAACTTGAAGCGTTGACGTATTTAATCTGGGCTAGCATATTTTCAAGGGGGGTTTTACAGAACTAGATTTTTATTTTGTATCAGTTTACATCCGTCCCCCCTAGTTCAAGATTAAGAATAAATTAATAAAATAATACAATCATATTTAACTGTTCTTTTATTTGTGTTTATCTCTCTTTCTCCGTCCTTATGAAGTAAATCAATCGTTATTAACTATGGTCACATATTATAAAAAGTAATCACAACGTAGGATCCAGTTTGTTTTTTTGTTATATTTACCATAATAAAAGTTGTAATTTGTAAGGTTGGTAGTGCTGTACCAACTTCCGTTTTGTAAATATTTGAAATTTAGGCGAGTAGAGTAACTTGGGCCGTGATCGTTTAGTGGGTGGGACCCCGGGTCATTACAATGCATGTGAAACATGAACCATAACTACAAGATTAAAAAGCCAAATTATGTACAGTACAAGAAATGCGATTTCTCTGACGAATCGAAGGTAAAGTAGAATAACATAGACTTAGCAAGTATCCATTTAGAAGAAATTTTTAACTACGTTCAGTAACTGCAAAGATTGAAGAGGAAGAGGTACAACAAGAATGCGACATCTGTTTCGGATAGAGAAATAAATACTCCCAAAACAAATATACAAAGTAAGACCGCGAACCAACTGCAAGAAAGGAAAACATGGGAGACCTGGGCATTGTAAAAGGCACTGTAATGTAACAAGGAAAATGTTAATTTATTATAATAGGCGAATTGCACAATTTTGTTTAAAATTCTAAAAAGGTTGAACTTTGAGATGGAATCATTTCACTAATTTTAAGTACTAAACTTTTTAGAAAATTTGAGTTCAGAGAAATGGTGAAATATTTGCAAGGCATACGTATTTTACCAGTTTGCAAAATAGATACGTGGCTGGTACCGCAACGTATCTCCACCTTAACGATCCTAAACGTTAATTCTATTATTCAAGTGCAGTGTCTATTCCGAAATCACGCAATATCATTTAATGTCGTGCAAAAGAATTGCAAAGATAGTGGAATTAGTTATAAGCAGTCCTGGAATTCTAAAAACTGAAGAAATGTAGGACAACAAAAAAAAAGTTGCACTTGTGCAGTCACTGACTGGCTAAAACAAATAAAGTCGAGTTGACTTTTATCAACAAGGATTGCAGTGAAAAAAATAACAATTTAGATTTTGGGCAGCATTTCGCAGAGGACATGAATGTGTGGACAAACACACTTGCCGATATCAGCTTATAGAAAATGTAATACATATTACCTTACTCTCAAATAAAATAGCCAAATGGTAACGCTAACTGATAAAATGTTCGCACAAACGTTTAGAACGGTTTTCTTGACAAGTATTGAAGAAAGTGTACCACAGGGCTCGTATTTGGCACCATTGCTGTTATCAATGATTTCGCGGGTTGCTTTAAATATATTAATAGTTATTTATTATGCGGATGACTGCTGCAAATTTTATGCCAAAATTACTAATAATACTCATATATACATAAGCTTGTTTTTTTGTATTGATACTTACTCAGGCATTTGTAATATTAATTTATTAATGTTTGTATACAGTGTGTTTTTTGTAAACGATAATATAGGAAATCCAATGGAATTTTATCATTTTCCTGGTAAGTTTGTACCCTTGCAAATGTAAGTAGAAATTTTGGTATCAATCGAAAGAAGAATTTATTTTACGTCAAAAAAATATTAAACTTTATGAAGAAAACCAAAATAGATTTAGAAAAAGACTTAAAAAGTTTATGGATTTATTGCTTTTTGTAATAAGCGATTAAAAAAAAGCTGGAAGCTGAACGCCGATTGGTGTAGCGGTTAACGCTTCAGATTTCTAATCAGAAATCGCGAGTTCAAACCCCATCATCGTATACTTTTTTTTTTAATTGTATTGCTTACTAATTATTATTTTTAGTACTTTATTACAACGATTATTAATTTTATGCCCTTTTTTCATTTGCCTTTTTGATGGATAGTTAAAAATGTACAAAAAATAACGGTAAACCCCCGTAGCAAAAATATCTAACAATAAAAAAAATTAATGATCGTTGCAATAAAGTTTAAAAATAGTAATTAGTAAGCAATACAATTAAAAAAAAAGTATAAGATGATGGGGTTTGAACTCGCGATTCTTGATTAGGAATCTGAAGCGTTAACCGCTACACCAATCGACGTTCAGCTTCCAGCTTTTTTTTTAATAACTTATTACCAAAAGCAATAAATCAATAAGCTTTTTAAGTTTTTTTCTAAATCGATTTTGGTTTTCTTCATAAAGTTTAATATTTTTTTGACGTAAACTGAATTCTTCTTTCGATTGATACCAAGATTTCTACTTACATTTGCAAGGGTACAAACTTACGAGGAAAATGATAAAATTCCATTGGATTTCCTATATTATAGTTTACAAAAAACAGACTGTATAGGGACAGGCATTCCAATACTATTCGCAAATGAATTCCCATTAAAATAATCTTAACATTCTTCATCTCTATTTAGATTCTATTGGGTAATGTAACTTTGAAGTATTCAAAATATTTAGAAACGTTTTGCCATTTTCAGAAACAATTTGCAAATTATTATTAGATGGTATTAGGAAAAGAGCAAAACAAAAGCATCCGACTTCCTGTTATTAACTAAATTGTGAAACTATACTTAATTCACAAAGGTAAGTATGTCGAATTAGCTTTACTCATCATCATGTGATTTACGGAAGATTAAAGAAAGGCAAACGACCTACTTCCATAACCAGAAATAACATTCGTAGTAGGTACCTTTTTCTTTAAGACTTTATAAAAGGAGATTAGGCGACATACTACAGTGATGTTATGTATGCAAATCTTTTCAATAACATCATTTTAAAGGAATGGTTGTGCGCAATAGAAACTAATTATTGGTTTACTTGCAATAATGTTCATTAATTTGCGACCTTTTTATTTCAACTAGTCTTTAATATGAAATATGTTTAAATATCTCTGACATTTCTGTTATATAAATAATCTACACAGGTGTTTTCGTATTATGGATAAAGATTAAAGAAGCATGCATCAACGACAAAAGTACGGAACACCAACAGAGCCTGTAATGTGCAATGTCGTCAAATTACTTCTATTTATTGTCTTAGTCTCTTAATCAAGATAAATTGCCTAGATACTTCTTTTTACTTTCTTTCGGTTTACAAAATAAATTATTTAAAAAGTTTTGTTCCACTTTCATATTATTTGTTGTTTATACCTGTAATACGAACTATATAAACAAGTCCATAACAGCCAAGGCATTATAACCGGGCATTATAATTCATAACGCCCGCCCATTCTTTATTTTGCAATCGGAACTGGCGTAACGTTCGATAATAGTTTCAGTAGAGTTTTATTTAACCAGAAAGTGCCTTAGTTTTCATTTTCGTTGGGCATACCTTGTAAAAAGTACCACTCTAGCTCATATTGTAGTCTATCCCTAAGTTAAGCAGAATTTACTTGTCGTCAAAAAAATAACTGTGCGGGGGTGCGGGAAAGGGGGTTTTAGGAAAAAAGGGGTGAAATTGAATTTTTATGCTATTTGTTGCGGAACATCATTCGCTATGTTGTGACAAAACTGTAAATGGTTACATTTATATTTACGTTGTCAAAAAAACATTTAAGATATTGATTTACATTGTTTCTTACGGGAACTCCTACTTTTAAAGTCGATTTTCTCGAAACAGCGTTTTTAAGGTTTAACAAAATTACATTTAACACTTAATATCTTCAAATCTCGTACATATTAAGAAAAAACGACTGGAATAAACGTTTTGCGTTGATTTTCTGTGAACACAATGGTGCTTTTATTTTTGTGATAGGTATAATAAAAGCGAAGATATCTGCAAAACAACGTAAAGAGTACCGCGTCTCGTTTTTGCTGTTGGTTAACGAAAAAGTATTTTAGCACGGTAATAATGCCTAGTTGAAGTTATGTCTTACCCACGGTAAATAAAATATATGTTCATATGCGTTTTACACATTGCATATCATACACAGTGGCGTAGTTATTTATTATTTCTTTCTTAAATTCATACAAGCAAAGATATTCATCAATAACTAAAAGCTGTTCTAGGATATAATTTGTGGTTTTACATACTTACAATTAGTAAGCTACAACTATATTACACCAGTACTTTGTATGTAACCACAGAAAATTTGTATGTAATAAGTTAAATATGTTGACCAAGAAAAGGCAAAATAAAGAAAAATCACACCTTAGATTTAAAATTATTTTTTAATAAATTCATGGAAATATTTAGGTACTTACACCACTTTTCATGGATTTTTTTATAAAATTACAAAGACAACTCAATTCAAATTAAAAATACATATTGTGTAATTATTTATTAACTATTTGAAATGAAAAAAATTAAGAAAGAAAAACTGAGTAAACGCATTCACTCTGAATACGTGGAATTACGAATCTGCTTCGATGTCTGTTTTTGGTAAACCATTTTTCATATTTTTGCATCATCCAGGACATTTACACGTTGGTATGTAATAAAATTTATTTTTCATGCAGCAACAAATTATCGTCGAGCAATCACGAAAAAATTAAATTACAACCAATTGCTACACAATGCAAGTATTCAGAGATATAACATTTTTAGGTACTAATTCCTGGGTTGCGAGAACTTGAACTATTCCAGTTTCCACTTTTTGACATCCGTAATTTAAAAAGCTTTCAAAATTGGGTTTGGCGAATAAACTATTCAATCACTCTTTAGTTTGGTAATGTACTCGTAAGCAATGCTGAATTGCTATCTTCTGTTTGTTTTCCTATACCAGTAAATTGACTGGTAGTATCGCAACCTGTCATAGCATGAAAACTAAGTATCTTTTTAAGCCAGAGCTCCAAACATATTTCATGAATTGCGATATACCTTTTCCGTTCTTACGTATGCAAAACTTGTTTGTATGAGTTCAAGAATACGGACCCTGCTTCTAATCTAAATATAATGAGACGAATTCACATGTCATGAATAAAGGCGTTTCTAATTAAAATCAGAAAGAAAAAAGAGAGCTTTATCCATTCTAATAGGTGGAAAAAGTTTAGGATTGGTCACCATGGCAATTAAACACGTTATTAACTTAATAGTGAGATGTAAATACGGCCCAACACTTTATATTACCCAACATTACTTTTCAACACATTACCTTCCAACAGTCAAATTTACTACAACTAGCATTATAAAAAAGAAGAAGAAAATCGAAGAACATTCGAGCATTTTCAGCATTTTGGGAATATTTCAAGAACTTTTGAAATTATCCTTATTTTTTTGTATATCTTTGCTAGTTAAAGGTATATTCTCTACTCCTGCTCACTTTTGAATGTTTATTGTCGTTTTTTCTCGTTTGTGTTCCGGAAATATTATCCAAAAATAAATGCTCGAGCATTTTCCAACACTATGTGAGCAGCTTCCCTTTTCTATCATCGGATTCGCTCACAATAACTCTAAAATTTCGAAAACAAGTAAATATTAAATTTTTAAAAATAATTTAATTTCAGTCAAGCTAGTAAAGCTAGAAATCATACGTATGTACTCGTTTTCAAAAGTAATTTTTTATAAACAATCACAATTCAATCGCCAATGTTGTTTTTCAAAGCAAACTTTTAAAATTAGGGTTTTAAAATATAAAACAAAATGGGGCTATAACCAATATAACAGTTTTTCTGTCACCTACATCTCCTTTTCCGCGAAACGTAAATATACGCTGGCATGCATTGCAGGTGTCGTGAGTGACAAGAAAGAGAGTTTTAAGTGTACCTATCGCGCCTGCACTTGCGAATTATATAAATGAAACGTAAATTAAAAAAGTTCTTATTGTTTTGATTGTAATTTAGCAATAATGAATATTATAAATAGCTATTACCAATTATATAATGTTAACTATCAACGAATTCTACATTAATTCAACAAGAATTTTATAATAACTTTATATAGTAATAATAAATAAATTATGGCAAGTCTCCGTAGGTCAGCGGTACAGACTTCGCTTAGCAAGCAATCGGCCCAGGGTTCCATTCCCAGCCGTGGTGATAATCTTTCTATATGGATTTGCATTCAAAATATAATTTAATGTAAAACATTAATTAAACAAAATAAATTAACCTTTATCTAAAATTTATAACTTTTATTTCAAGTAATTAATAATATTATAATACTGCATCTGCTGACATCTACGGCGCTTTAATAGAACTACTGTTCGTGCGATATCATTTCGCACGGTAATTTTTGTTCAGTTTGGAGATTGTGAGCAATGAGTCATTTTCATGGTTACCAGACTGAATGAAATGTGTAAGTATTTCAGAGTCACATATGTCTCTACACGGTGTCTGAAGCCACCTAGAACACACAGAAATTAAAATGAGAAAGATTTAATAATGTCAGAGTTTGCTGTGGCCTCATTAATTTGAAATATTGATGTAAATGTTATTATCAAAAACACTAATTCTCACTGCTTCAATTAATTATTTTATAAATGGCAATTATTTTTTCAGATTGTACAAATATTAATTAAATAATATCGAATGAATATCATGAAAAGGTAAACTAATATGTGTCACCATAATCAACTTTTTTAAATTTTAAAATATTTGTCAAATTACTTTGGCATTGTAAACAACAATTGTAATAATACAATTTTGACTCTACAATAATATTTAATGTATTCATTTGTTTTTAATAAATGCAACTTTGTTAAATTTGATGTATTGTAACAAGCAACAGCAAGCTCTGATCTTATTCGTTTTCTCCATGTTCATTTTTATACGTCCAGAGTGATTCCAGACACCCTGTACTATATTCTCAGACATTCGAAATTTAGGGTTCTGATGTCAAGTTTGAATTTCACATGCATTTCATCCTGCATCTTTAGTCCTTAATATCTCGAGGGGTCTCTCACTCTCGGCAATAGGTGTACAGTTTCTCTGGAATAAATTGCTATGAGTCGGAAATAATGAGCAATACTCGGCAATATGAAAAATAAACAGAAATATACGGGAATACAAAGGAATAAGCGGCAATAAACAGAAATAAACGGGAATACGCAGGAATAAGCGGCAATAAATAGAGAATACGCGGCAATAAATGGGGAATACGCGGCAATACTGAGAAATAAACTCGGCAATAGAATAACACGGTCCATTCTTCTCAATTTCCATTACGCATTTTATCTCAAACGCGTTTAAAAATAAAAAACATTCTTCTGAAGAAGCGGGTATATAATTGCAGTGTGCGCGGAAAAATAATGACGGCAAATAATTATTTATAGTTTGAACGTTGAAAATCATTCACCGTTTCTAAGAATCGTGATTTGACACTTACCCCGTCAATATATGACGGTTAAAAGGCTAATTGATTAAAGGATTTCCTTATACTATACAGTGTGTAAATAAAGTAAGGAATAAAATTAAAATTTTTTGTATTATCACTATTTGGAAGAAAAGCTCGGACTTAATTTTTTTTCCTGCGAATTTTATGGACATCAATTTTAATTTTTTAGTTTACTACTGTGAGGAAAATGACGTCATCGACTTTTAAATGGAACTCCTTTATTTTCTTGCTAGAAATGAAAAGTAGAGTTCAGCAATATGTGGTATTTAAAATTAGTATATTTTGAAATTTGGAGGACCAAATGTGATAACTTTCACGAAAATAATAATTTATCTTTCAACTCTTATTATTATTTTCGCATCAAAGCGTAAGAAAACAATTAGCAAATCGGTCTTGTAGAACTCGTATAGGAGAACTATCACGGCATAGTTCTAGGCATAGTTAAGGATTTGTCTATACAACAGAACAACACGATTATTAAACACTCAATGATATAAGGCTATGGCTAGACTGTAAAGACTGCAGTCGATTTAAAAAACACAGGCTGTTTTTTGTTCCAGTTCGTTTGAGAGTTCTACTGGGTCGACTTACGTGATCCTTATTTTATATTGAAGCTTTCGCTGTGTGAATTAGTATTTTTATATTTTTTGATTTTTATATTTTTAAACCCAAAAATTAGAAAAAATTATTTTGAGACGCTCGTGAAAAGCTATCCACTTGCAGCGCCCTCTTATTAGTTCCCAGCGTGTAAACTTTTGGAATTGCGCTTAATAGACAAACCATTTCCATTACTAGCATCTTGGGGTTAAAGTCGCCGATATGAGCTGTAGCCGTAGAATATAAAACTGTAGGAAGGAGCGTAACTACCCGGCGAAATGAGCTTTAAAAGCGACGGATATGACGTCACACTGGTCGCCATTAGACACCACCCAAATCTGCTTTTCTCTCGAACTCCGACAAATATGAAGAAGGGAATTACATTTCATGAGTAAGTATTCGTTTGTTTAAAATATTAAATATAAATTTATGCTCTAAAATTATTTACAAACTACTATTTTTAAAATTGAGGTTATGTGGTTTATGTATGGTTTATGTGCGCATTTCGAGACAGTGAGAACCGCCAATGGAAATATCTCATTACAAAGCCGGAAACACCTACTCTGCCATATTGAGACCCCATCCCGGTCGTATGTGGTAGATGATTATGTTCCTTCCTACAGTTTTATATTCTAAGGCTGTAGCTGTTTCTAGCAGTAGTAATTTTATATTTCAATGGTTATAATACTCAAAAAAATATAAAAATCTCAAAATAGTAAACAAAAATCAATTCAAAATAGGTAAAATAGTAAAAAAAAGATTACCATAAATTGTAAAGTTATAGAAAATTTAAAACAACAATATTTAATTTTTAGGTTAGGTCGCTACGTAAATAACTATAAAAACTCCAATAAACGTATCTATAAATTATTTGCAACAAAATTCATTAAATTTATTTTATAAACATGCTACTTATTTATTAATAATTCTTGTAACTAAACAATTTTGGTTTGAAACAACAGTTTTGCACTTGCATAAAAACTACAGTAACGGAATATTTGACTGCCGACCTTTAACCAAATATTTTCATAAGTTATTTTTTTGAAATACTAATAAACGTGTTCAAGAAATTTGTTAAACAAGATTTCTAGATTTTATTCTCATCATTTCTGTATTTAAACGCTGGCAGCATTTAAAAGTGCTACAATAAATTAATTACAAATGCTAGAAATAGCTAGGGCGTGTCGGTGGCTGCAGCCCGTGAAGTCTAGCCTTCCATCATCCATCATTGATTGTTTAATATTCAAATTGTTCTGATGTCTAGACAAACCCTTGCATGCCGCCCTAGCTCTCATTTACGAGTTCTACAAGACCGCTTTGATATTATATTTTCTTTAGATTTTTATACCATAAATTTAAAATACTTTATACCTATTTAATACACAAGGCTTATTTTTGTTACGCTTCGTTTGAGAGTTCTACTGGGCCGATCTAAATTAAAGGTTTTATGATGTAGATTTGCCAGGTATTTTTAGTTTTGCGAGTTTTTAATTATTTAAATTTTTAAAAGCGTTATTTGTAATCGATGCATTTTTGTACGCTCGAGACCGATTGCTCACTTACAGCAAAATCAAGGGAATCCCTTGAAGTAATCTCACTTGCATCAGAATCAAAATTTTTTTGAATCAGAAAAATCAGACTTCGAGGAAGGAAACATGCAAGAAACAAGAAACAAAATGGATGATAAAGCTGAAATTAGCAACAAAAATTATGTAATATGACCGATGACGACACCCGATGGTACATTGGACTTATTTTGGATATTAAGCAAAATTCTTGAAAGAAGATTTGGAAAATAAATGTTTGTTATTTATTTCAATGTGTCTTTTTTGTATTTCTTAGAGATGATCTATCTGATGATATGTTTTTTAAAGTTCTTCTTTCCACGTATTCGGTTCGCAGTTACTTTAACAGCACTTAAAAATGTAATGTACATATGTTATGATTGAATAAAAAACTATTTTTTACAGATGATTTTTTATTTGCGAGGAATTTTGTTTACATCTTTCTTAGTGGAGCTACGACCTGTTGCAAAATTATCAATAAAACCAATAACAATAAAACACCTTTCATTCAAATACACCCACTGCTAAGATCATGCATGAAATACGGAAAGAAACACGGCAATAGGGAAATTAATGCAGTAATACAGAAATAAATACGGCAGTACGGAAATAGAGACGGGAATACAGCAATACAGACGAAAATAAAGGAATAAAAACGGCAATACGGAAGAATACGGGAATAAAGACAGTTATTGCCGTAAAGCGGCAATAGGTGTACATAATTTTTGGGAGTGAGACTTCATTAATTCTAATGGATAAATTAAGGTTGTACCTTAAGGTATGATTTATCGATAAATAACTACCTTAGTAGAATAACGAGTAAATTAACCTTTCAATATTAAATAATAAGAAATTGCTTGGTTTTTATTTGAAATGAGTATAACTTGTCCAAGAAACTAGTTTTCTGAATAAAATTACGTGCATTATTGTAAATGAATGAAAAACATTGAGTATTCCGCGGTTTTTAATTATTTAATAGTAAAATACCTCAAGCTTAGCAAATAAAACTATCTCAAGTTCAAGTACCAGGCACACGCAATATTTATAATAATGGTGTCCTAATATAATAAATAGTAATTAATTTCCTAGTAGACGCTTAATTTTACTTTAAAATACAAATTAGTAATTTCTTGATTAAACAATAATTTGAATTTGAAATTAGTTAAATGAAATCCTTGTTTTGTTTTTTTTATATATATTTTTTTGTTTAAGTGCATTTAGTGGCACATTTCCGGAAAAGAATTATAATTGAAGGATTATGAAGTACGAGTGAAGGTTTTCTTGTTTTTGAATTGCTATTGGCTGAGTAACGGATCTTAAAAGTTATTCTTATTGGAAAGAATTGTGCTCTGCTTTTAAAACCTTGACTTACTTGTTCTACATAGTGATCACGTTGATATAAAGTGAGATTATAAGAACTTCTAACTATTCTAACTAATATAATTAATTATTCTATATACATCAACTAAAGTGTATAAAAAAAGAGTTCTTAAAAGGTGATAATCGGCAATTAATTGGTTTTTCAAGGTTGTTTAAAATCATTTAGAATGACTCAATTCTAAAGACAATATTCTTTTAATCGTAAAAATCTAAAGAAGGAACAATAATTAAGACTATACGAACAGTTTAGAGTAAAAATAACATCTGTATCAATATCTACTCTGAAGGATTTTCTTAGTAGTATTGACGAAATAAATTCAGTGGCGTAACTACCGCCCCCGCATACCCTGCGGCGCGGGGGGCGCAACCCTCCGTAGGGCGCCGCTTGCGTGAAATTTTATAGTATAGCTGGCAATAGAAATCTTACAACAAGCATCAAAGGTAAAAATTCTATAGACTATTCTATGGCAATGAATTATATTATTAACTATTAATTGCATAGAGTACTTTATTTTAACAAAAGTTACCACGTATAGAATCACAAAGTGTTAAAAAAGTATCAAATAATGGCTGTAACTTTTTACTTTGAGGAGTTATAATCAAAAAATGTTAAATACAAAAGTTTTTTCGTTTACCCCGATGCATATTGTGACGTTTTTGGTTTGTTAGTATCTTTTGTTTTGTTGCTATAGCAACCAACTTATTTTTATCATTAACATCGTATGTTTTCTTTACATTTTTGAAGTGTTTATTCTTTTCTATTTAGTAATGCTATTTTATCATAATAAAAAAAAGATCAAATTAGAAATAAATATTTTCGAAAAAAAAAAGAAAATATTGGTCAACAAAAAATGAGAACTGGCTTGTAGTAATATTAATCTACATAGTAACACTTAATTATCAATTTTGGTTAAGTATGCTGTGGAAATATGACGACTAAAGTTATAACCACGATCTTCTAGATTTCGCGAGACGAAGTCTTCGTCTCACGAAATCTAGAAGGTCGTGGTTATAACAAGCAAACACCAACAAACGGGAAAATTAATTATTATTGAAACCATAACAAAAATAAATGGAACACAAAAGAATAACTATTCCAAATGCAGGAGGGCAAAAAATCTAATATGGATATTAAATTAAATTTTCAAATTGAGTTTCTTTGACTGTCAGGCAATGACCTAATCGGTATTTAAACCTTATTATAGCTATTTGTAACATGCCTTCTGGTATTCTGCGCATTTCATCAGTTATTCTAGTCTTCAAGTCATCCAAATTACATGGTACCCCATTGTATACGTTATTCTTTGCGTGACTCCACAGAAAAGAGTTAGTGGTAACAAATCTGGAGATCGGGCAGGCCATTCCACAGCCCCCCTTTTACCGATACATCTGTTAGGAAAAACATTATTCAAGTACGCGGCGACGCTCTTGTTGGAAGATAATCCTGAAGTCAATACCTCCATTTTCACCGGAAAATATTGTAGTCATTGTGGATATGCCATGATTTTGAAGTAACCCAAGGTATCCAATTATTGGTAAGAGTTGCATCCAGAAAAAAGTCCTACGACATGTTCTCTTATAATGTCTGTCCATGCATTGACTTTTTGTGGATATTGTGTGTGTCCTTCTTCCGCCCAGTGTGGATTTGCGTTCATGATAAACATATGTATGGCACATTTATAATTTTTCAGCTACTTCTCTTGCAGGTACCTTGTGTGTTCACAATAACTTCAAGTAACTGTTTGTAGCAATAACTTGTAATTATGTTAATTAATTTTTGTTATAATTTGCAATAATTTATAATAGTTTTTACGGCATACTCACTCGTAACCATCTGTTTATTGAGCTCTGTCTCTATGGATAAATATTCCTTTTACGAATCCTTTTATGAAGCCCGTAATAGTTATTTACGTGCCAAGCTTTGTAAATTAATCTTTACGGTTGATCAGGAAAGTTTGCCCTAGTGAAGATTCTAGTGAGCCCAGTAAAGATTAATTGCAAAGCGTGTCGCGTACAAAGTTTTATTTCCACCTTCACCAGCGTTTTTTTATGAAATGTATATTTTTTATAAAAAGACATTTTGTAATCAAAGACGGTAGCACAATCTATAGCTAGGCGTTGCCAGGGTGTGGTTAAGCAACAAAGTATTTCCATAGCTTTTTGTTGATGAGCATTGTAGAATTTTACAGATCTCTTTAAGGAGCCCGTAAAAACTTACAGGGCTGTAGTTGTAACTACTTATTACCCACCGTAAATAAATAAATAAAATGATGATTCAGTGATTATAATAAAATAATGTTTGTATAAACAACAGTATTGTTACCAAGGTAATGTTGGCAACAGCCACCTTATAATATTATATAAAAAAATGATAGTTTTACTTTGTTGTCCAGGGATCGAAAGTTTTTTATACCTAGCAACCACCTCGCATGTTTTACTTTCGCTTTTGGTTGTCTTATTAAGATAGAAAGTAACACTTTCGTAAAGGGGAGAATGAAAAACTATTACGGGCTCGTTATCATCAATACCATAGCAACATACATATTTATTTAAAACATTCATATTGTGCTTGTGTACGTATCTTACATATTGTGCTGTACTGCTTCAGTAAATGAAAGAATTATTTATTAAAGATTTACGATGTACGAGTAGTCATAAAACGTTGTAGAATGCTCGACCGTTTCACGAACCCTACGTGCTGCACGGAAAGTTCTGAGTAACAGTTTGGCAATGTAATAACTATTAATTAATAGAGTAATACTGATGTACTACTTGTTTGTTTATTTGCTTCTTACAGTTTTAGTTGGCAAATTTCCATAGCATACTTGACCAAAACTAATAATCAAAGCTTACTAAATTAATTTTACTACAAGCCAGTTCTCATTCTTAATTGCGCTCATTCATTTTCGCGTTTATTTTCTACAAATTTTTTTTTCTAATTAAAATTGTTTTGTTATGATAAATTAGCATAACTGAATAGAGAAAAATAAACTGTTTTCAGAAATAAAAAAAAGATACTGATGATACAACAATAGAAGATACGAACA
Source organism: Agrypnus murinus (assembly GCA_929113105.1). NCBI lineage: Eukaryota > Metazoa > Arthropoda > Insecta > Coleoptera > Elateridae > Agrypnus > Agrypnus murinus. The sequence continues at coordinate 66,819,708 of OV816029.1, read as the reverse complement.
GATCAAATCAAGGTCACAATATCTATCGGGATAAACTAAAAAACTTTTGTATTTAACATTAGTTTGTAACTATTCAAATTTAAAAGTTACAGCCATTATTTTATACTTTTGCTACACCCTGTATATAAGGGGCGCAAACATAAGTCTCGCAAGGGCGGGCAACCTCATGTAGTTAGCCACTGAATAAATTCAGCTAATTGCTAAAACAATATATTTTGTTGGCATTAAGTTTTCTTCTCTGTTCTATTACGCAGATTTGTTGAATTATCAGTTAATCATTAACTAAAATTAAAGACGCTACTTCCAACCCCTTCAAAGTCTGCTTTTGTCAAAAAGAAAAATTGAATTGTTAAATAAAATAAATTAAATTAACTATTTGATCACTTTTTTATTCACTTTTAATTCACAAAGCAAAATTTTTCAAATTAACAAAGTCATTTGTCATGCTGAATAAATTGATGATTTATGATCTAATCAATTACGGTTTAATCAGACTTTTGGTAAATTCTTTTTCAACTTTGTAAGTTACTTGTAGGAAATATATTAGGAATTTTAATCAAAATTTATCAATGAGATAAACTTGTTTCGATACGTTTCAAATATAAATAAAATTTTCTCATTTGACTTTTGAACAAATAATACCAGAATATAAACAATATAAATACAAAAGACCGATGTGATGCAAATGAGTAAGATCTCCTTAATTGCATTGATTTTCATACAGTCAAATATTTAAAATATTAACTATTTCTAGATTTTTATATTGAAATTGACTTCAACAAAACTCCAAATTTTATGTTTCATTAATGAGCTTCCTAAAAGTTTTTAAAAATCTCTTCAATTGCGCAAGAACAAAAAATAAAGATCCGGTAGCCTTGCTTTCTGAGATAAACGGAATACTAAATATATAGTAGGTATATGAAAGTATGTTTATTGAAAATTAAATTTCTTTTTAAGAACAAAAAATTTTATTACGCTGATAAAAAGAAATGTGTCTAACAGAATCTGTTATCAATATGACAAAAATTTTAATATTTTATATGACAAATTATTAAAAAACTATCAAAAATTATCAATAAATTAAATATGATATTATTTAATGTTTAAAGTGCATATTCGGTGTACTAAGTGTGAGTAATTCCACAATTTACGTTTTTTATAAATTAATCACAGTTAAAAACTACAATTAGAAAATGTTAAACAAGAATGATTTCATTCAGATTTACAGTCACATGACTGACAGATAGTTAACTTGTAACCATACAAATTTGTGCATTTTTTGTTTCGTGCATCGCATTTTGTCCGCCGACGAAAATCTACTTGAACACTTCTCGTTTCGTGCGCAATTAAAATATGACTTCTTATTTCGTGGGTTATTTTACCTGCACAAGTTTACCTGATCTTATTTTTTACTACTGTTATAGTTTTTGAACTACTGGCTAGTAAAGTCAGCTAATGCATTGCGTACACAAACAAGAAATTTAAATTTTCCAGTTCAATTTGAATTCATTAATGTGTGAAATAATATCTTTTAATCGATTTGTATTATTATACGAGGGTCGTTTTTTTTTCAACCTCCGATAGGCTATAAATAAAAGACAAATGTATATAAAAAAAATATTTTATTACTAAAAGTTCTGTATACTTATGGTTACTTTTTGACATACTCACCATAAAGATTGAGGCATTTGTCGTTTCTGTGAACATGTTTTACAATACCGTCTTCATACAATGTTGCAGCCAATGCATTTAAATGAGTCTTGACGTTGTCTTGAAGATCCTCGGTAGTTTATTGTGAAACTTTACGACGAAACTTTGCGGAGAGACGTTCAAAACAAGAAAAGAGGAATGCTGACTTCTGGAATTTGTTTTGATCCATGACAAGCCCGTCCACACAGTGCTGTTGCAACACAACGGCTCCTTGAGCAATTTCAATGGGACATTTTCGATTACCCGACATACAGTCCCGACCTAGCACCGAGTGACTTTCATCTTTTCCCTTCATCTTTTTTAAACTGAAGACGTGGCTAGGAGGACAGTGCTTCCAAACTACCGAGAATCTTCAAGACAACGTGAAGACTCATTTAAATGCGTTGGCGGCAACATTTTATGAAGACAGTATTGGAAAGCTTGTCCACAGATACGACAAATGCCTCAATCTTTATGGTGAGTATGTCGAAAAGTAACCATAAGTATTCAGAACTTTTAGTAATAAAATGATTTTTTTATATACATTTGTCTTTTATTTATAGCCTATCGGAGGTTGAAAAAAAAACGACCCTCGTAGAAATATAATACTCTTAATGCTTTATAAGATTACAATACAGCAAAACCCACTATACACGGTGATTCAGTACTCAATGATCGGACTTTGAGGATAAGTTTCTCTGGTTATTAGAAACATAAAACCTTAGTAACTTTTTTTGATTAAATGAACTTGAAAATTTCGAAAAATTTGACCGACGTTTCCAGAAAAGTACGTATAATTGATGAAGGTCAGTGTTGTTAAGTCGAATAGAAATAAATGCAAGATCTTTAGAAATTGACACCATCAGTAAAAACGTGACATCTGTTTAAACAAGCACAACAAGAATGCAAACGACGCACATTCCATTTTAGATGAGAAAACAAAACGATCTATTAATCCGGGGGATTCCCCTCTATTCTAATAGTAAGCGCAGACAGAAATAACATCATTTTAATACAGACCCATTCAATGATATCATTAAATTCGATGTGTTATGCGTTAATAAACAGATATTTTAATTAAGTATAGACATGTTTAGCTAATTTCATCTATCCATCAATAGGTATTGTTTTAATTCAACGACCCTGAATGCTTGATGGATTTGTTTACATAGTCAAGTACAAGTACTGTTACGTTTTATTACTAAAAGCTGCAGTGTAAGGGGTTTGCAATTTGTTATCATTTGAGAAACCAAATATGTGTCACTATCACAGTACTATAATTTTTTATTCACAAACCTGCAGTATTGTATTACACATAGGGGTTAATGTGCCTATTAAAAGAATTTGAAATTGTCTTAGTAATCAGAAATAGCAAAACAAAAATACCATTTTTGAAACAATATCCATTGAGAGGTCGTTCTCAACATGCTTTGTTTATTTAATTCTGTTTATCTGTTGTTATTCTACGAAACACTTCGCCAAAATAAAGACGTGTTTATTACTTTATTACGCTATCCTTGCACATTCTAGTAGTATTGAATATCTGCTTGAACTTTTAAAATATGTGTCATGTGCATTCATACTATTAAATTTGAAAGCATTAGGCTGAACTTTGATGCCGTTTTTCTCCAAAAGTATAGAAATACGAGAAAAATGGTATATAGGAATTTTCTTTCTTTAATGGTTATCTAACCACTGGCAAAGTCCGATTACTCCGTAATGACTCACCGTGTATAATTACATCATCGATAACCAAAGAGGTTGTAACTTCATCAACCAAAAAAGCAACGAGTACTAAACTCACTGATTGTCATCTAACGCTACGCAAATACAACAGCTTGACTAATTATACCTTTTCTCCTGCTCTTAACTCATTTAAAAGTCATTCTAATTCAAGTAAGAAATTACTTTGTCATTATAAAGCTCCATGGGATTTTCTTACTGTCTTTAACCAAGAATGCACTGAAACGATAATGGAGATCCATTAAAGATCCCAAGTACGTCAAAAATACTTTCAAATTTTAAAAATTTCGTCAACGATAAAAGTATTTCGAGTCAAACTATCTTTGAAATATCACTTATTTTTTTTATTTTTTTTTGCTGTCTTTTTTTGTTTTATTAAGAAAGGCATAATAAATAGGAATTAGTATATGTTACCATATTTATACTTGATAATATTATACAGTAACAATGACTGCATTTTTGTTTCTTTCTCAATCTTTCTCAAATATTTGTACATTCTTATAAATTTTATCCTAATTTAGATCAGAGCAGAAGTTTTATTTATATTTATATATGTTTACATATTTATTTATATTACCTATACATGATGTCTTTTATTGTAAACATTCTTTTACTAATCTTCTCCTTGACCAGACCATTTGTATACAGGAGCGTTTACCCTAACTAATAATAATGCATTATAATGCAATACGTTAATCATTTGCATCACTGTATTATTTGCATTTACGACGAAGTAGTTTTCTAATTAATGTTTTACTTGATAGGAAATAGAAATATAAGAAATAAGTAATTTGTACAATGATTTGTACTACCGCGTTATCGCGTGAAACATCACCTAGTAGTTGCCACATAGTGATTACTGCTGCATTAATTCTGTTAACCAACACAAAATATGTACAATTTATAACAAAGTACGCTTCATTGCAAATTTACTCTTTACTTTAAATTTTAAAATAATTAGAAAAACTGTGAAGTAAGTTAAAAAAATATTGTATTTAATTTAAGAGGTCTAAGAAAAGCATTAGAAACGAAATTGTTCCTCCTAACGCTTCAAGTGCTTCATGAGACAATTTGTTAAACAAACGTACTTATTGCCAACAAGTAAAAGAACAAAGCCAGGAGACCACGAGACATTTGAGTACCAAACACGGGACCAATATCACGGACCGCATGATTGTAGAAAAGTACCTAATGTAGAGCACACACGGTCTTCCGCGACCACGTCGTCGACTACGTCGTCAACGTCGTCGGGGAATGAGTAATGGGGGTCCAGGTAATGAGGCAATGTTTACATTTCTAATTTATTGCATAAATAAGTTGAGCTCGAGCTAGTTTGTATAATAAAATTATACTCGTAAGCATCGTATTTCTTTAAAACGTGTGTGTCAAAAGGAAAGAGATAATTATTGAATTCATAATAAATGGTCGACTGAAATTTCTTTCTTTAATTAGAAGTATTTAGTATTATGCAGCCAATAATGTCTTTCATTGTGATAAAAAGGTTTTAACGAAATACGATACTTATATTTTTATTATATAAGCTCGAATCCAACTTGTTTATGCAATAAATTAAACATTGCATCATTATCCCGACCACGTCCCAAACGTCATCGGCGACGTGGTCGCGGAAGACCGTGAGCGGTGTCCATAAGACGGTATCGGTATCCGGAACTGCATGTCTGAAATCAGTTCATATGTATTTGTTCGTTATATCTACCGCTGTGACTAGTAATACATCAGATGTATCAGAGGTTTTTCGTTAAGTTCTTGAATCGCTACTACTTACTTTATGTGAGAATGAAACAAGTTGCTAAAAATAAAAATTGAATTTGCAGGCATTGAATAGCATAATTTGCAACAAACCGATCGATATTGATAGGTAAGTGTAGATTGATGGAATCTACATTAATGCTATTATATAGTTAGTATAGTTTGACATGCAGAATTTTCTAAATTTATTCTGTTGTTTATTTTGTACTCTATTGTTTCATTACACGGAAATGGAAAACGAAAATTTCAAATGGAAGTCCAAGCGTAAAGCGTCTATTTAGATAAGCATATCCTGATCTGTACGATCCATAGGCACTAGAAAATATTTTTTCCTTTTTTGTTGTACATCTTTGTACATTTAAAATTCTAAAAAGTGTCGTTTGTTTTACATTTTATATATACAGGGTGTAACTAATATAACTAGAAACCTCATAATGCGGGGTAGCTGTAATGATTTAGAACATATTTTCCTTGTCAACATGTGGCCACTTTTTGGTAGTTTTCGAGAAACTGAGAAAACTAGCAGAAAATGACCACATGTTTATTAGGAAAATATGTTCTAAATCATTACAACTACCCCCCCCCCCCATTAAATAAGGTTTCTAGTTATATCAGTTACACCCTGAATGTACATAACTTTACATTTAAGAATTTATTAAATTTTAAATTCAATATTTAACATTGCACGGATACTTATAAACTATAATAATTCATCCGATGTATGAGTAGTTGCAAATACATTGGATGTACAAACATACTAGTAGTCACAGCGAATATTTAAGCGACGTTTTATTATTTTTCTATTGCTATGATGTCTATACTAAAGCAATCACTCGGTCACCACTACATTTGTTGTAATAGCCAATACGTTTTGTTGTAGCTACGAGTGTGTCAAAAGTACGAGGATCGATACAGCACGATTTTGTCAAAGGTACCGACGGACGCGTACCACACCGCGGATGCGTATCGAGACGTGTAAAAATACCGACGGTCGGTACCGCTGACCGCACGATTTTAAAAAGTATCAAAAACAGTACCGTGGACAGCATGATTTTTAGTAAATTAGTTTAGTAGTGGACCGCAAAAAATGTGGCACCCCAATTCTAGATATGGGCAGCATTAATATCTTTTGTAAAATAAAAATTGTAAACTTTCACACAGTATTTCATGTCAAATGATATTTCTAACGATCTAGTAGCATCAGAAAGTAATGTATTCAAAGCTAACTTAATTTGCAGTACTTCTTTTTATTGCTTTAAAATAAAGAAAATTTCTTGTTCTGCAGAAATGTAAAATATGAACGTGATACAGCATCGTATTAGAAAAAATACACTTTTTAATGGTGCTAATTTGCCATTAAACAGTCAGCGTTTTACCTCAAAAACTAATAACAATAGAAACTAAGAAAAAATACATAATGTAGACCTAGTTAGGATTGAAATATTTTAAACAAATTATTTTAGTACCATTGATCTATTGATCATATTAATCGGTGTCATGAGATATACGAGAAATGATCCACCATCCCGATTCCTCGCCCAAAAATAAATAAATATCGGAACATAAATATAAAAACAAAAAAAAAATCGATCAACCATTAAGAAAAAAGTTCTTTTAGAAAAGTGAAAAAACGCTGCTCTCTCTAAAATCTCTTAACAAGCTTCGCTTACCACTAAACTGCACAGGATAGTTGAAGACTGTTTTAAGAACAGCTTAACTAATAATTTTCTTCTAATTTTCTTAAAATACCAGCAAAAAATGATTTTAAAAAACTGCTTGAAGGCACATATAATAAAGTTGAAACTAATACAAACGGCGAGTAACATTTGATAGTCAGTCAATTCACCGTCAAACTGAAGCGTTTCCAAAAGAAGAAAAGAATAAAAATTCTTCAACCGCCTTAAAAGTAGTTTGTTATAATTCTAATAATTGTTAAAGTTGACGACTTTGTTACAAATATAAAAGTGTATGACGTACGTGTTGCTAGGTTGTACCTACTCCTTGGTAGACCATTAAAAAACTAGTAACGCAGGTTATTTCAGCAAAATGTATCAATTGTTTTAAATATTTCGTACTTTTCATATAAAGTACTTTTCTTGGTTGGAGAAAAAATATCATTCGAATATATACAATTAAAGAAGTATACGAGAATGGGGCTTGAACCCGCGATTTCTGATTGCGAATCTGATGCGTTAACCGCTGTGCCAATCAGCGTACAACTTCGAGCTTTTCTTTATAGCTTATTATCAATCAATAAGCTTTTTAAGTATTTTTCTAAATAGTTTTTGGTTTTCTTCATAGTTTAATATGTTTTTGACGTGAAATGAATTCTTCTTTCGATTGACACCAAAATTTTTACTTACATTTGCAACAAAGGAGGAAAATGATAAAATTCCATTGGATTTCGTTGACAAGAAACACACTGTATAGGTACTATTTGCATATGATTTTTTATTAATTTGTTTTTTAAAATCTTGTTACCTACAGTTTCTATGTAATATTCTGGATATTTTTAAATAAGAACAACGGTTTGTTATTAAAAAAAATACATTTTTTCTGAATTTCCAAACTTTTGCTGTCGTTCTAAGAACAAAAACGTTTGTTGTCAATAAATGCTTAAGAACTTTTGTCAGAATCACCTCTTACAGCATCAGATACAGGGAAAAGTAATTTTAACTTATTTTTAATGAAATGTAGTGACATTTTTCGAGATTGGTACAAGTTGGTTAAAATTACGAATTAATACAAGATTTTATATATGGTGTTTCTTCACTGAAATGATTTTTTAATAGTATTAAGAAAATAAGTTTTTATTATTCTACTGAAAAATACTTTGTTAACTTTAAGGATATTCTTCGACCATATTACGCAGGTTTGTTGCTTGAACAAAGAATCCTGCGTTCAATACGTTTTCTTTTGTCAAACGGAAAAATTGAATTGTTAAATAGAATTAAGTAGGCAGAGTAACTGCCCGGAAAACAGGAGGTCCTGGATTTCCGTCCCCTCAGGAAGAGGGGGAACAGTGTTACACTTAGTGTTTTTAGGATTGCTTTATATTAAACATTGTTCATATTTTCATGTTAGAAGTGCTTTGGTGTTAACCAAGTGTAGGTGCATTTTGGTCAATATTCACTGATAGATTTTCAAGAAATTAAGGTATGTATATTTTTTAATATCAAAAGTAATTATTTCAAGTAAAATACAATTTATCTCATTAATTAAATTAATTAAAGCTAGATTATTAAAAATTTTGAAATAAATAAAGATTAGTAAAAGTTTCACAGTTTTATTAAAATATAACCTGAAAATATTGTTTCGACAGCTATGCTGTCATTATCAAAGGTAATATAATTATAAACAAACACGTCGCTAAGGTAGATACAAATTACAAAATACAAACAAATAAACACCTTTTAGAACAAAATCACACAATGACTCCTCAAAATAATATTAAATTCCTACATTTTTGTGATAACAAACGCAAATTAGACATTTTAGAAGCCTTTGAGATATACAAACACAAACTCAGGGTACCTTTAATGAATGAACAACTTGAGCTGAGTAATTCTCCGTTACTGGAAGTATTAGATATTTAATTCTGATTATTATTATTTTATCTAGTTACCTATTTCTGTATCTACCTTAGCGACGTGTTTGTTTATAATTATTACCTTTGATAATGACAGCATAGCTGTCAAAACAATATTGTCAGGTTATATTTTAATAAAACTGTGAAACTTTTACTAATCTTTATTTATTTCATGATTATGGAGTTCCCCAAAGTAAGGCTGGAAACAATAAACAATATTAAAAATTTATTTATAGGTAGTTTGTAAGCTTATGTACGCCGAAGAAGCACGAACTTAACCTCAAAACTGTTTATCTCCTTATTAACTATTCGAGTATAGATTTTTGATCATTGGGGTACAGTAGATAGTGGGGTTCGGTGTAACATTATTTATGTACCACTTGCGCTGACAGTGCTCAATCCAAGTTGCATCTAAGTGACTAAATGATATCGATGTTGGAATAGTATATTAAAGAACAAGTTTTATAAGACATGATTTATTGCACGAATGCTAGTTTAAAAAACGACCGTGTAGCGGGAGTTTTTTAAAGCATCAGTGCAATAAATGTCTTATAAAACGAGTTCTTTATACTATTTTTTCTACTTTGCACCTCTTTTTTACTAATTTTATCCGTTTTAAAATAAAAATTCGCACTTTTTAAATTTGGGGAATTTTATCGTGGTTGGTACCAAAAATCGATAAAGGTCAAATTTTGACATTTGAAAATTCAAATTTTAAATTATTCTCAAAATTGTGCTCAAAATAAATGTAAACAATGAGTGAAGAAAATCTTACTCCGCCAGAAATCCGAGAAATTGCCCAAAATACTGTTGGAAATTTACTCCCAAATAAATCTCGTTCTGTTTACGAGAAAATGTTTCAAATCTTTGAAGATTGGTGTAAGGACAATAAAATACCAGCCATTTCGGAAAAACGTTTTATTAGCGTACTTTGAATTACAAAGGAAAAAGTACAAGTCATCTACTTTGTGGTCAATATACTCCAAGTTAAGATCCTGCTTAAGTATTTATAAAAATGTCGACATCTCAAAATATAGCAAACTGCAGGCTTTATTAAAACGATCAAATGAAGGTTATGTACCTAAAAAATCAAAGATTTTAGATGAAGAGGATATTAATAAATTCCTACAAGAAGCTGATGATAGCATATATCTGGCAATGAAGGTTATCTTGTTAATGGGGTATAACGGTGTATTTTTTAATACAAAACTAATTTTAATACAAAACTAATTTTTAACATAAACTAGTTTTTAATACAAAACTAATTTATTTCTTAAAATCTAAGAATTTTAAAGAAATAAATGATATTGCTAGTTCTGCCTTGCATTGAGAGTTAAACGAAATGTAAAATACATCTAATAGTATATTAAAGAACAAGTTTTATAAGGATTGATTTGGCGCACGAATCCCAAGTTAGAAAACGAGCCGCAAGCGGGTTTTTCTATGGGATGAGTGCGCCAATGCCCTTATAAAACGAGTATTTTGTGCTATTTTTTCTAATGTGCGCCCCCTTTTTTCTTATTTTAATACAAAAAAAAATATTTTGGTCGTCTAGAGAATTTTGTGTTAGTTGGTAACAGTTGGTAACACTCGGCGCCCACTTGAGTTTTTGAATCATTTGTCATCATCCGTCACTTCAAATAAATTAGTTATTACTTTTGTTACTTTATTAGTGTTACAAATAAATAAAATATAAGCGAAGACAACTTAATTTGCACTCCGCCCGAAATTCGCGAAAAAAAGCAAAGATGATTAAATCGATGAAACGTGTCTTGTTTATAGTACCATAAAATTACAAACATGAATTGGACTTACTGATTTGTCCAAGCAGATTTGATGTAGGTACGAGACTTGTTTATGTTACTAATTAGGAATATCCAAAACCTAACCTTCTTTCCAAGTAAAAATAGACCCTAACTTCAAGTGAAATTTCATGTAAGTAACAATCAACATACAGCGAACCAATTCAACGATATTAATTAAAAATTTATCGGAGGTTGACAATTTTGACAGATACTTGCAGTTTGAAGTTGTCACATTCCACGCATTACCCATCCAACCCTTAAAAACTAAATAACCCTATAATTCATTAAAGTACAGTGTACTTTTATAGATAGCCATAAACGACTCCTACTGATAGACGTTAATAAACGTATTACAAACGCAAATTAGAAAAAAGTATTTTAAAAAATTAAATAAATTTAATTATTATCAGTTCATTTTTATTTTTGTAGATATTTTTGTCGTTATGTTATCGGTTTCTACTTAAATATTACATCCGTTTTAATTCCAATAGGAAAAGAAGTAAGTAATATTAAATAACAATAGCTTTGCCTAATAAATTTGCCAAAAACTTTCAATCAGGTACTCCAAAAATTCAAGTATAATGTTTGGAAATACACTTCAAGAAATCAAAGTAAATTTCCAAAAATCTTACAGAAAGAAACAAGCTATTCAACCGTTTATTATTGTTAGTAAGATTACTGGAACATTATTTAATCGGCAAGAAATCTTTTTTAATTAGATAATATAATATTTAAATTATTTGAATATTGCACAAGTAAACAGTAGATATTTTTCAAAATTTAATCTTTTTTAATTTACGATACCCTTTACTTTTGGTATTAGTTTGTCAATCTTACAAAATAATTTTACAAAATTAATTTAGAATATGACTGAAATTATCCATATCTTACATATTTTATAAATCAAATAAAAAAGATATGCAGTTAAAATAAATGAACTTTAAAATTTTATGTTGGGCGCAAGATTTCAGTAGAAATAGAATTTTAAATTAAGATTTCAAAAAGACTTTGAAATATCTATTTTTTGTGCGCAGTTAATTGAAAAGTAATTTTATGGAAATTTTATTACACTGATAAATAGTGTTTCACAAGACAAGATTTCTTGTCTTGTCTTGTTTGCGGTTGGAACTTACGCCGGGACTTCCCCGTTTCTTGATTTTCTTGGAATTCTTACACTGTTGCGACTCGGGGATTTAGCTGTTAATTAGCTGTGCGGTTCTGTTAATGAATCACAACCTCATTGTCAGTAATCAATTGGACGCGTAGCATACGTATGGACCAGTGGCGTGGGGTCCATGGAAGCAAGGGAAGCAATGCTTCCCTTAAGAATTTATTAAAATTAAAAAACAATGTTACAGAAATAGTTTTATAAAATTATGGTTATCGTTTATTTAAATTTGCAATGTTTAATCAACTTAAAGCTCAATATCAATTCCGTACAGCAAAAAGTATAATTATTTAGAGTACTATTTAAATTAGGCTCATTAAACTTGCGCGGAAAGGTAATACCGATTCAAATGTGTTAGTTACACTGCATATAAACACGGATTTCGTTGCTTCCTGCACTTCTTACTTTCGGTAGCGGGCGAGTCGCGGGGTGCGTTGTGGGCTACAGTTAACATCGTATAAGGTCGAGTTATTTTTATTAGCGTACTCCGTGTTCAGATGTTTGTTATAATTTTGTTATTTGTTCGATTTTTCGTGTTTGTTAAATGTTACTTAAGCAATGTAAATCTGCGAATGAGACTGTATTTTGGAACATTTTATTATTTCAATTTACATAAGTTCGGATTTTTTTAAAGACAAATAATTCTATTTAGTTTGTTCTGTATGCAACATTTAAACTTGCTTTATCGTCATGACGTCATGACTGCAAATTCAGCTGCTTCGGTGGAAGGTTCGAGTACATCCGATACATCCGAATCGCAACGATTTTGTGGTACAATTTGTAAAGTATTATTATTATTTGATAAAAAATTTCCTTCATACAGTTTCGGAGGGAATTATTGAGAAAGGCAGACGAATACCATAACTTTTAAATTTAACAACAAAGATTAAAACCTGCACCAGGTATTTTGCTAAAAAAGACCAGAAAATCGAGTTGCATTATAAATAAATAGTAGTACTTTTTTTTAATAAAGAATAATAGTCAACAAATTCCATAAGTATAAAAGACGTATTCTTTTGCACATTGTGATTAAATCTAAACAATCATAAAAATTTGAAAATGCTTTGTCACAAAAGAACGTTTGCAATAGTTATAAGTTTCGTCACAGCACTTTTTATGCTTCAATTATGTCAATCACAGAATTTCTACGATTCAAAGGAGTAAGGGGTTACCAATCATGCTAAAAATATCTTACTAGGTGGGGGTTAATCAATATTCAAAAGAACGAGATGTGCTAAAAAATTACCAATACGATTAATCATTATAGAGTAAAAGAATACTACTGAAATGTAAAAGTTCTTCCTTAAAAGACTTTTAAGCTTAATAATTATAACACTGTTTTTTATTGTACCTAGGTGTATTAAAATTTGAATCGTGGTTGCTTTCCTAGCCTAAATTCTCACCGCACGCCACTGGTATGGACAAATAAAGCGTAGTCAATATCGACAAAACATTTGACACGGGCAAGCACATTTTTGAGAACAGATAAATGGCTCAGCGAACAAATTAATATTTTGCTTATAAACGAATAAGCGGAAGATACTGACAGTGTAGTGCAATCATACAAAAGTCTACCCTGATTTTTTTTTGAAAATGGCGAAGCCTTTATACATACGTTAATTCCTGGTTTGACGTAACTTTTAATTACGTTTCTGTAATATTTTCTTTTATTGTTTTAGCTTTTAGGTTATTACGTAATTTCTAGTCACCTAAATGTTGATATCTTATTAGTCACCACACTAGAAAATATGTGGAATAGAAAAATATTTTATATATTGTTTTTATATTTTTTGTTTTATTTATACAGCTTTTAAATAAATAAATAAAACATATTATAAATTCATAATATATCTAGACTTATAAAACACTGCCAATAATAATTCAAACATACCAATATCTTTTCAAAACCTGAATTTTAGCAAGACTGCAAGAAAATGCAAGAAAATCTTGCTATTCTTGCAGAAAAGATACTTGTCTTGCCTTGCAGACAACTGATTGCGATTCTTGTCTTGTTCTTGTCTTGCTTGCAATTTGTGCAAGAACAAGAAAAATGCAAGACTCTCGTGAAACACTACTGATAAAGAGTAAAGTGTGACAAAATCTGTTATCAACGTGACAAAAATTCTAACATGTATGACAAATTAATAAAAATAAGGTTCGATCAATTAAATAAACATACATTTTTTTTTTAGAACGCTATTTAGTTTTATACTTTGTCAGCATAACTCATAATATTTATTAAGGTCCAAGTGTACCCAAAAACGTGTGTTCTTTGTTTAATAGATAATATAATAATGTGATAACTTTGGTTTTAAGTTAATAGTCTAGAAATGTTAAAAACTTGCTTACCTAACTTGTTTTGAAAAAAAAATTTTAATCAAATTATTTCACATCTTATACGTGAAAAATTAATTTTGGAGAAACTGTACATTCAAAATTAATCAAAATAATACCACTTAAGTTTCATAGTATTTGAACTATTTTTCCAAAATTTTAAGAAAATCGTATGTCTAGGGACTAAACTTTTACCTCCTTTTTGCCAAAAAAAGCAGTTTTTTTTGGCAAAAAGCAGGTTTTTTGGCAATAATTTAGTCGCTAGACATACAATTTTCTTAAAATTCTGGGAAAATAGCTCAAATACTATGAAATATAAGTGGTATTAGTTTGGTTAATTTTGAATGTACAGTTTTTCTAAAATTAATTTTTCACGTATAACATGTGAAATAATGTAAATAAAAAATTTTTTTCCAAAACAAGTTAGGTAAGCAAGTTTTTAACATTCCTAGACTATTAACTTAAATCCAAAGTTATCACATTATTATATTATTTATGAAACAAATAACACACGTTTTTGGGTACACTTGGACCTTAACTCGATTTTATGTGTATTTACTTTTTATTGATCAATTTAAACTGGTTTTGTTTGTACATTTTTCTTTCAGTGTATGAGATCATTTTAGAATGCTCCTGACCCTAAATATACAAAAATAATCAAAATTATGAATTTCATTATATAATTTCTAAAGCTTCATTCATATAAATTCAACTAGCTTTTAATTGCTCATTTAATTTGTAATTATAATTATAATAAATTATACATTAATGTTGTTAATGATGATTTGCTACCGTAAAAGAATTTAAGTATGGTGCATCTATATACAATCAATTAGTGTTAAAATGATTAATTGGTGAAAACAAGGAACCGGAATAATCAATACTATTTTATTTTTAACCATACAAGGAACTAACTATATATTCTTTTGTTTTAATAAATTTTACATAACTAATTCACGTATACTTTCGGTTTTTTATTCAAAACAACAGTCGGGCTTTTGTTCAGTTTGTTGTGTTTGGAACATAATTGTCTTTATAAAACTTATTAGAAAGTAAGAATAGTTCGTGAGATAAATAAATTTTAAGAATATCTATTGTAAATCTCGGTTTTGTTTGCCAGAATTTTAAATAGCCGAAAATGTTTAATTTATATTCAATTTGTGCCAATATATACTTCCTTTTTTATTTCAAGTCAACTTCAGTTTTACTTGTATTAATTTTTTTTATTGATTTTGCTTATTGTTCTATAATTAAAAACATAATTTAATTAACTAAATTAAAAAAAATAATAAAACTATAAAATTAAGTGTAAGTTCTTCTCAGCTTACCATCATGGTTATTTAAACACACAAAAAACACTAAAGTTATTAACAACAAACATAACTTCACAAATAATGCAAATTATTAATGATTCGTCTTATTTTATTGATATTTAAAACCGTGCCGCCGAAAGTGAAACACTATTGCAGAGAGCTGATTCACTATGCATTAACAACTAGCAGTTTACTCCGGTAACTACAACTCCGGGCCCGGCTATCTCTTCTATGTATTATTGTTGTTAGTTACGTAAAACCACCATCCTGAGAAGGTGCAACACGATTATTTCACATAGATTCAAACATAATACATATATACATACAAACGCAGTAGAGGGCTTGCGAATTATCTTCCGGTAGGTTAATTTATGAAAATTAGTAATTATAACTAAAATGATGTAAATAAATATTAACATTTATATATGATGATAATCTGATGTAATCGCTTTTACAATATGATACCAGTAGTCTAGATTTCTAGATATCAACATTTGTGACGAAATCATATATAGGACTTTGTAACTCAAGACCTTGCTCGAGTTTGCATTTGGAAAAATTATATTGTGTTATTTACTTATACCTACTTAAATTTATATTCTGTTTATATTCAGTTGCTTCTACATTAACAGATTTATAGTATAACTCAATAATTATTAGATTATATTGATTATTGCTTATGATTCTTGCTTTAAAATGAGTTATGGATTTTCTTCAATTACGGCAACTATACTGGAGATTTAGAAAAATCCAAAATTGGAATAGAAAGAGTAAATTATGTATTTTATAAAACAATATACTAATTACTAAATTTTAAACTAGCCCTTCCCAATAATAAAAATTAATGAAGCATTTATAGATATGTAAGATACAAGTATAAAAATGCATTCTTTATTACGTGAACGGTTTAAAACAGGAACGAGGTACGAGCGAGTGTTTTAAAAGACCGGAGTGCAATGAAGAGACTTTTTACACATGTATCTTACAACGTTTTATCTACGATCATAACGCATGAGTATTCATTATACTTAATATTTTTTTTAATTTATGTATTGATATACATGACTACAGGGCCGACGCTAGGGGCGGGCAAGCTAGCGGCAACCTTAGGAGGCGGCAAATGGGCTGTAAAATTAACTAGTTTATGAAGAAAATGATTAAACCAAGATTCATTTGAATACTTATGAAAAATTAAAAGGTGGAATTTTAATAAAATTTGCTTTTAATATAGGTATTTTATGAAAATTGTTTAGCCCTCCGAGGTCCAAGTGACAAACTTTACGATTTCGGTAATGGTAATTTTTACAAATTATTCAATTACTTGCTCAGTTTGATCCAGTAATGGAAAAGCACATCCGCAGAGTGCTCAAAAAAGAGGAAGTTAAAGTCTACTACCTCGGAAAAGATATTCAAAATGAAATAATTATTCTTTTAAGTGAAAATATAACATAACATCTCACATTATTAGCGAGATTAAAAAAGGTCAATATTATTCAATTATTCTAGATTGTACTCCTGATGTCAGCAAGATCGAGCAAATGACAGTCTTAGTGAGGTATGTATCCATTGATAAATCCAATCCCAATGAGGTTTCCATTAAAATTAATGAAAGCTTTTTAGACTTTCTTCCGGTTGAAAGATCGACGGGCTCTGAACTCTCAACTCTAATACTTAAAAGACTTGAAACATTGGGTTTGAATTTGCAGGATATGAGGGGACAGGCTTACGATAATGGGGCCAACATGAGAGGTGATAAATCGGGAGTACAATCTAGAATAAAAGCTTTAAATCTACGAGAATCTTACCTCCCATGTAGTAGCCACTCATTAAACTTGGTCGTTAATGACATGGCAAAGGCATCCTTCGAAGCCGCCAATTTTCTAATATGGTCCAAAAATATATCTCTTTTCTTCCTCATCAACTTTTCGATGGACCATATTAATAAAATATGTTCAGGGACTAACTTTGAAACCCCTAAGTGATACTCGTTGGGAAAGCCGAATAGATACATTAAAACCACTGAGGTATCAATTAGGACGCTGGATATACGATGCTTTATTTGCTGTGTGTAATAATTCGGAGATTGACAACTCTATAAGAGTTGAGGCTTCTGGACTATTAAGTTGTGTTAAACAATTAAAGTTCTTATGCTCCATTGTAATTTGGTACAAAATCTTAAATTGTATCAATCCAATAAGTAAGCTCTTGCAGACAAAAGACTATAACTTACCACCCGCTATGGCACTCTTGAAGAATTGCAGAGATTTTTTTCAAGGCTCTTAGATCGGACACGGCCTTTAATAAAATGCTTTGCGATGCTCGAGAACTCGCCGACGAAATTGACATACCGGCTAATTTTGAGCTTACCCAGCCACGTCATGGAGTTCGAAGAAGGAATGTTAATGTTGACTATGAGGCACGAGATGATCCGATAGAAGATCCTACTTTGAAGTATAAGGCAGAGTTTTATTTTTTCACATTAGACCAAGCTATCAATGCACTTGAATCCAGGTTTGATTTGATCAGTACCCACAGCAACTATTTCCAGTTTTAATACAATATTTATCATTTAAACAATACCCCTCAAAACGACTTACTAAAATATTGTACAGATCTAGAAATAGTGTTAACTGATGGGAATTCATCAGATATAAACTCGCTGGACCTGGCAGACGAGATAGTATCGGTTTTGGCCTTACTAAAGAAAAAATGAAAGTCCAATCGAGATTTTAAAATTCATTTCAAAGCTGGATTTTACTCCAAATCTCGGTATAGTTTTCAGAATCTTGCTTACTCTCCCAATAAGTGTGGCAAGTGGAGAAAGAAGTTTCTCCAAATTAAAGTTAATTAAAAAAATTTTACGCTCTACAACTAGCGAGGATCGGCTAAATGGCTTGACAACATTAGCCATTGAACATGAGCTAGCTGAAGAAATTATCAAAAAATTTATCAAAAAATTCTCAGAATTAAAGTGAGAAAAAACACTTTTAAATTAAACTAATTAGGTTTTTATTTTTAGTGGTTCTATAATTTGTTTTACTATCTTTTTAATATATGCATTTTATAATTATATACTAGATTTGTGTCTTTTCATTTTTTCTGTGCAACCTTAACTTCAATTTAGTGCCAAAATCATAAATCAAGAAATTTGTATTTTTGGCAAATCAAAACTTCAACATTTTTGATACCAATTTTTTTGCTCTCGTTTTATTTTACTACTAAGCGTGGAAAGGGTTTAGGTTATCTCTTTTAATTTTTGTTATAAAAGGGTGGCATTTTACCTTTTGGCCCGGGGCGGCGAAACTTGACGCAGGCCCTGATGACAATCAATCAAACAAATCAAAGCATGCTGATGCGTGCTTTGATTTTTTACATGCTGAGCTCCCCTCCTTGCCCCCCTTTCTGGCGCCTATGATTGCGTCAGAAATCTTTGATTGTGTTTCAGTGACTGGAGAAATTCGATCTAGCCGTGCCAAACAGGCACTAAGACTCTTGATCAGTGGCGTGCGGTGACAATCTAAGCAAGGAAAGCAACAATGATTTTGATTTTACTATACTTAGGTGCAAAAATGGTATATTGTGTTACAAGTGCAGAAAAGTGCCAATTTCTCACGGGTGTGAAGAAGTGGCATGAGTCGAGTCAAACGAGTGCGAAATTGAGTTTTTGCAAGTGTTACATACTATACTTTATCTGTGACCACAAAAAAGTAATAAAACACCAAAAGCTAAGAAAAATATTTCATGTTGAATTTATGCTCGCATTCATATATTTTACGTGAAATCTCTGGCAATAAATTATGAGCTAGATGTAATGTGACCAGTTTCCATTTTCCCATCATCAGATTCACTCATGATAAATCTAAAATTTCGAAAACAAGAAATATTAAATTTTTAAAGATAATTTAATTTCAGTCAATCTAGTAAAGCTAAAAAAATCATACATGTGTAATCAAAGCTTTTAAAAGTAATTTGTTATTAACAATCACAATTTTATTTTTCAAAACAAATTATTAAGATTATTGTTTCAAATATAAAACAAAATAGGGCTATAACCAATATAATAGTTAAACGAGACATGCCATCTTCTTCTGTTACCTACATCTGCATAGCGCTAGTTTCGTTTGTGTTCAAATGAAACGAGTTTTTAAAAAGATTTTTTGTTTTCCCTGGATCTTTATTTTAAACCAGCGGAAGTAATGACAATTACAATACACAAGAATATAAATGCTCATTAGAGCTTAGATGTAAACTTAACTATGAACTGATCAAAACTTAATGAATCTACTGTCTAAAACTCTTTATATATGATTCTCTTATCTAAATAAAATATTACTAAGCAGTTCCCACTAGAAAAGTAATACAATATTATCTGCATGATAAGCAATTCTCATGAGAAAGTTAATACTGCATTCTAAGCAGTTCCCACGATAGATAATACTTTATGCTTATCTTGAAATGTAATATGATATCATCTGCTTGCTGATAGTAACCAGTATTTCTACGTAACTCGCTATCTTTTATCTAACCCCTTTTCCGTGAAACGTTAAATATAATCTGCATGTATTGCAGGTGTTGTGAGGTGTTGTGAAGGAAGAGAGCTTTAAGTGTACCCATCGCGCTTGCACTTGTGAATTATATGAATGAAATGTTGCAAATTATAAAAGTTCTCATTGTTTTTATTGTAATTTAGCAATAATGAATGTTATTAATATATATTAACAATTAGATAATGTTAAACATTAATGAATTTTACGTTAATTCAACAAAGATTTTATAATAACTTTATATAGTAATAATACAAGCAGTCGAATTTGCATTGTCATGCGATAAGCAATTTTAACTTTGCGTAGAATCAAACTAAATATAATGATTTCCGTCTATGAAATTATTCTAACTAATATAAGTTAAACTAATAAAATTTTCTTAAATTCAGTATCATTCCCAGATATACAGTGTTAAATAAGTAACACTTAATTAAGACTAAAGAAATAAATAGTCAAATTTATCTGAGCATCGAGCATCTAATAACACGACCATACGATGTTAACCGTATCACCACAGTGCACCACCCGCTAACGCAAATGCTAAATGCAGTAAGCAAATGAGTCGTTGCTTATATGCAAGTATATGTAGTATATTTGAATCTGCATTACCGATCTGTGCAAGTTTAATGACCCTAAAATAGTAGGTATTCTATTTTAGTATTTTTGTTGCACGAAATTGGCAGTTTTAAATTTATTAAAAATTACAACTTTAATAAATGAATGATAATAATTAATTAAGAAATTAAGTAAATAAATAATAACCATAATCTTATCTTTTGTAATCTTCTAAAAATAGTTTGGTAACATTGTTTTTTATGTTTAAATAATTTCTAAGGGAATCATTGCTTCCATTGCCTTGAGACATTTAAATCTTCGCAAAGGAATATCGCCGGAGAAGATTTTAAAATTTGGTGGTCTCCTGGGTTACTTTATTCCGTAAAAAACAGCCTTGGTAGTGTAATGTTTAGCGTGCTAGACTTTCATATAAGTGGCCCGAGATCGACTCCCGGTGCCGGCAGTTCTGGTTAAGATTTTCTACAGTTTTCCTTAGCTGTGACACAAATGTGGGATTTGCGCTGTTACATATGTAAGCCGGCTGCAGCCGCACATAGGGCCTACGTAATAATAATAATAATAATAATAATAATAATAATAATAATAATAATAATCACCCCCCCTCCCTCCCGCACAAGCTTATAGCTTCTGGGACCTGGTTTCCAGGTTATGGGTTGTAACAATTATTATTATTATTATAAATCATTCTTAAGCTTTTCTTGACTGATAATCGTTTCCTTTTAAAGAAAGAACGCAGGTTTGAACGTTAAGCCGATATTTAAAACGAAACTCTTGACACGACAACGAATGATCCTTTATATAGCAATGTTAATCCTTTTTAATCCTATATAAAACCCAAAGTTACATTGTTTAGCAAGAACCACGGGCAAGTCTAGAAAATTCTTGCCAGGAACGGAATAGGATAAGGACGGAAGAGACATAGGGTACAGTTTGCGGAAAAAACAAAAAATGAATTAAGTTCTCATAAATTAAGTATTAAAGCTATTATAAGTGAGAAAAATCTAAAAACAAACTAAAATCTTATCTAAACTGAAAATAAGCACGTGATCCTTTTAATCTATTTTTCAACATTCAAGATAAACTCTCTAAATTAAAACAATATTCTTATATTGTTTATTTTTCACTTGCATATTATTTGATGTTTATACCTGCAATGCGAAGTGTATAAACCAGTCTATAACAACTAGGGTATTATAAGCGGACGTTATCATTTATAATGCCCGTTCAGTGTTAACTTTGCAATCAGCAACCGGTGTTACGTTCAAAATATACAGGGTTAGTTAAAAGTATGGAAACGTTGATTTAATGTTTCAAGTTAACGAGATTTTGATATCGTTAAATTTTTCTTCATTAGCTAGATTATATAACTAGTGGCTAAAATGTTTTATGCTGCTTTGTTAAGCAGTTTCTTAAGTACAATTTCGAAACAATCTCGAATGTTGGGATTACTTTTGGTAGAAGGTATGATTGTAATAAAATGCATGTTTGTGCGTTTTCCATTGCAATCTGGAATAAGGTAATTTAGCTACTAATTTATCCAAAAGTATGTAAATAATGTTTATTAGGATGTAAGGTTAGGATTTTGTCAAGATAGGAAGATGTAAATAGGTAGTTTGAAGTACTTAAGTTAATTTCAGTTATCTGATAGTTGTGTAGGAAATGTATTTTGGTTGACATTCTCTAGTGGCCTTAATTTTTTGTGTCAATATAAATGTTATACATATACAGCGTAGAAATAAATGATTTTCATCAAGTTCCCTTTGGAATTTTTTCACATGTAAATTTTTCTGTATCGCTCTACTCTTTTTGATTTAGTACTAAATTAGTTCTGTCAATAAATGAAACCTATCTGTCAAACAATTCATAGAATTTATTGAATTAATCTATTTTGAGGTTATGGTACTGCCTTCTCTATTTTCGTAGAGTGGCACGTCGTGCTTTTACATGGGGAATGCAATGGTAACTTGATGAAAATCATTTATTTCCACCCAGTATTAATGGAAAGGTAGCTTTTTTAGCTATCTATTTATTAATTTATTTAAAAAATAATTAGTCGTTATGAACAATTGTGTGGTTATGTTGTATTTAGTTTAAAAAATTCTTTTTTCGCCTATCTGATCAGAAAGTGCTTTCTAAATGTCCTGTTTTGAGGGCAGTTAAGGCTTCTTTGCGGGCCTCTTATGTCAAACTTTTTACTGCCCTCTTATGTCAAATACATAACCTCTATACTACTACTAAATGAAAGCACGATTTATTTATGTTAAGTTGGAGATACTGTAAAAATCGTAATTGTTTTTAAATTGTCATACTTTGACCACTCCTGTGCATTATCCTAAAAAGATTTTAATCAAAAAATGAAATCATTAGTTTTTAACATTAAAAATATAACTCATTCGTAAAACTTTTAGCAACAGAATATGACGGAAAATGTAATCTCAAACATATTTTTACTTAACCTTTAAAAATATAAAAAACATACGTCAAATTTTTCTAGGCTTCTTAGATCATAACTTTGATTTTCATGTCTTCGTCGATAAATTTGTCGTTTGTTTTTTTCTTTTCACAGTGTCATTGCATGTATAAATGGAGGTTGTGACAATTAATTAATAAAAAGAAAATTGTAATTTCAATAAATTATACAATGATAGATTAATTACTCATCCTAATTAAAAGTCATATCCTGTTCCTTTTATTTACCAATAATAATAAAAACATTTACTATACGGCCATGTTGTATGTAGTGTAATGATTATTACGTTAATTTAGTTAATAAATTACTTAAAAACGTCTGGCGTTATTTTCATTTTCATTCATTCCCTCTAACATATGCCTATTTAATTTACTAATAAGTTACGTTACTGTTTAACTTTTGGAATTCTTTTTTAAACTTTCAAACAGGTAGGCGAAAAACTTTTGTATGTCACTCGGACCGAAAAGCATTTGTAGCCCTAAGTTGTCCACTGCCCTCGCTACGCTACGCTTCGCTCGGGCATCAAACGACTGCGGGCTACAAATGCTAATTTTCAGCCCTTGAGACACAAAATACTATTGTTTGTAACAAAAAAAAATAACTATAGCTTTTTATTTGAAAAACTGTATAAAAAGCACGACGATTTTGGTAACTAACTCTGTTATTTTAGAACTTCCAAACAGTGAGTTTGTTGTTCAAACATTTTGAGAGCAAAAATTTAAAATTCTAAGGTTATGCTGTGAGTTGTGAAAAATGTAAACAAATTAAACGTCAAAAATATAAGGTTATATTTTGTTGAAATGCCAAAGTGTTAAATAATCATCGAAGATCTTTGAATATGACTATTTTTAATAATCACATTTAATTAACTTAGTAGTCAGTGTTGTGAATTTATTTACGAAATATTTTTTTATCAATACGAGAAGAAAATTTTATTTGTATAATGGAACTTTTAATTTTTGGTGACGCAAGTCTGTTGCTGTGTAGTTTGTTTGTACTGACATATACAAAATCAATTTATTTTTTTTTAAACAATTATATTCGTAGTAATACGTATTCACAAAACTGTGTCATTAAATGTTAACAGGCCTGTTAAGAAATGTGATTGGCCAATAGTTTATTTAACACCAAGGAAGAAAATTGTTTTCGTTTACTGCGTTTACCCAACAGATATAGTAATGAAAAACCAGAGACATTCAGATGCAACTTGAAACTTGAATATCCATTGGTTGAAATAAATGGGGCGGTACTCGATAGAAGTCTCATTTACACATACAAACACAAACGGCAAACGCCAGCTTGTTACGCATGCGTTTACGTCAGTTGTTTTGAAAGTTCCGTCAGTTTTTCCAACTGTGTTACATATTAGGTACACTACAAGTCTTTATTAAGACTCGCACCATTCAATACACGAACGGTTGTCAATAAGTAAGTTAGAATTATATGAAAAGTTAATAATAATAATGAGTTGGTTAATTTGTAGAATTTTCCTTACTGCAAAATTATTAAAAATGGATGATGAAAACGTCAACAATATTCAGTTGTCACCACCAAAAAAACGCCAAAAAAGCACTTTTCTGTAGAGGTGAAACAAATAATTATGAACGCTTTTAAAGTGTGTGAAGAGCAGCAGCCTCAATGGAAAAAACACGAAAAAGAGGAAAATGTTGCTAGATTGATAGGTCATGTTTTAATTTACCTTCCAATCCCACTGCTTATTTACTATAATTTTATGAATTGGTCTGGCCAGTGTTTACAACATACTTCGTGAGCACAAGCAACATCCTGATTATTTTGCTGCTCCTAAGGCGTGTCATAGACCAAGAGCTATTTTGGACAATGTTTCCGAAGAAGACAAAAATGGCAAAAAAAGTGTGGGCTGACATGTCCATAACAAATCCACGAGATGCATTTTTAAGAGGGTTATCGACTGACTTGAGAAATCCATCGGGGAAAGGAAAGCGGCTCATCACCCTTCATATAGGATCTGATGACGGTTTTGTAGATAATGGATTACTGTTATTGAAATCCAAGAAAACAAATGACTACCATGAAGAAATGAACGCAGATACATTTGAACAATGGTTTAAAAATATTTTGCCCAGTCTTGAAGAAGGTTGCGTTATCGTCTTGGATAACGCAAGTTATCACATAAGAAAAATTGAAAAAATTCCGTCTAGCAACAAAGAAAGCTGACATAAATAACTGGCTGCAGAAAAAACTATCCCCTACGAAGACAGTATGTGAGAGCTGAATGTTATCTTAAGTAAAACAGCATGCACCTAAACACAGTGAGTGCTAACGTAATCGACGAATTAACACAGGAAAGCAACAGAACTGTTCTGAGATTGCCACCTTACCATGCGACGTATATATAGTATGTTTGTATGTAATTTCTTTGTTTTATTGTAAAAAATATTTATTATATATTATAATATATGTAAACACATAGCACTCGCGAACTTTTCATGGCTTTTTTATTAAATTAATAAAATGCAATTTTTTAAAATGTATGGTTATTATTTATACTAGTATAAATTTCTCTAAGTGACATCATTTATAACGAATTAACAATTCATATACAAAAATGTTCTATTGTAAATTTAACTTTCACATAAAACCAATCAGAACAATCTGTGCTGCCTTGATTTTTTTTTAACTATATCTGTTCAGTGTCCGGAGTATAGTAAAGAAAATAGTTATTTATGTTACAAGGCCGTGAACTAGCACTTTTTTATGAGATTGAATATTATCAAATAATCATTCGAATAAAAAAAAGATAGTTCACGGCCATGTGGCATACAAAATCTTGTGTGCAACTGTCAAAAATTACCAAAATTAAAGTTTCGATCGAATCTTTACATAAAATTAAATTTAACAGTGTGCTTTGGTATGGTAACTAGGGCTTGTGTAGTTGCTGTTTATTATTGTCATTTCTATTTAATTGAAAGTGGTGCTGTTTTTTGTGCTTTTTAAGGAAAATGAGCAGTGAAACTGAAGACGATTGCTTTCCTAATACTCCACCGGAGTTACAAATCGCCGCAAATGAGATAGTTTCGAATTTATTACCTGAAAAATCGAAAAAAATTTACGAAGCTACGTATCGACTATTCAAAGACTGGTGTGGCTTGAAAAAGGTTAGAAACATTTCTGAAAGTGTGCTTTTGGCATATTTCGACGATAAATACAAGAATTGTAAACCATCAACGACATGGTTTGCATATTCCATGTTGAAATCTACGATAAACATAAACGACAATATCGACATAAGTAAATTCCCTAAACTACTGCCCTTTTTGAAGAAAAAATCAGTAGGTTACCGACCAAAAAAGTCACGTACATTGTCAGGAAAGCAGATTAAGCAGTTTTTGGAGGAAGCCGATGATGACAATCATTTGCTAATGAAGGTAATTAAAGCAAAATGCCGCTAAACGTGTGTATAATTTTTTTTAATTTTAGGTAGTTTTGATTTTTGGAATCTCAGGAGCTATGAGAAGAGTAGAATTGACAAAGCTGACTGTTATTAATATAGAAGATCGAGGATGCGTACTTGTCGTACACATATCTGACCCCAAGGCACATCAAGAACGAACATTCACAATAACTCATTATTATATTCAACTCTACCAAAAATATTATGCTCTACGTCCTGCTAACGCGACTAGTCAACGTTTTTTTAGATATACCAGAGGAAAATGTGCTAATCAGGTTGTCGGTATACATAAAATTGGAGAAATTCCAAGTATTATTGCTAAATTTCTGAAGCTGTCAGATGTGAAAATGTATACCGGCCACTGTTTCAGAAGATCATCTGCTACTCTTTTAGCAGATTCTGGAGCAGATATTACAGAAATTAAACGTCATGGTAATTGGAAGAGTAGCACAGTTGCTGAAAACTATATTGAAAATTCAATTGAGCAAAAAAATAAAACATGTAATAAAATATTAAATCATAAAGAAAAAAAAGGCAGTACTTCTCTTGCTCCAACTAGCTTGCCAACATCATTTAAAATTTTAAATGAAACAAATTGCGCCTCTACTAATGCTACTGCATCTTCCTCTGGTATCAATGTAAATAATGCTAGCGGTAGCACATTAAATTTTTATTTTAATAATTAAGAATCTTTTGTTGAGTAATATTATATGTATAATTAACAATGTTGGTAATCACATATTAATAAATAACGTTCGAATTATCTAATAAAAGCTAATTTCATTCAAGATCATGACCCGTAGAAAAAAGTCTTTGTCGGCCGGTAAAAAAAAGTCTTTTTTTACGTTGGAATTTCTCCAATTTTATGTATATCGACAACCTGATTAGCACATTTTCCTCTGGTATACCTAAAAAAAGCGTTGACTAGTCGCGTTAGCAGGACGTAGAGCATAATATTTTCGGTAGAGTTGAATATAATCCTAATGAGTTATTGTGAATGTTCGTTCTTGATGTGTCTTGGAGTCAGGTATGTGTACGACAAGTACGCATCCTCGATCTTCTATATTAATAACAGTCAGCTTTGTCATTTCTACTCTTCTCATAGCTCCTGAGATTCCAAAAATCAAAACTACCTAAAATTAAAAAAATTATACACACGTTCAGCGGCATTTTGCTTTAATTACCTTCATTAGCAAATGATTGTCACCATCGGCTTCCTCCAAAAACTGCTTAATCTGCTTTCCTGACAATGTACGTGACTTTTTTGGTCGGTAACCTACTGATTTTTCTTCAAAAAGGGCAGTAGTTTAGGGAATTTACTTATGTCGATATTGTCGTTTATGTTTATCGTAGATTTCAACATGGAATATGCAGACTATGTCGTTGATGGTTTACAATTCTTGTATTTATCGTCGAAATATGCCAAAAGCACACTTTCAGAAATGTTTCTAACCGTTTTCTCGCCACACCAGTCCTTGAATAGTCGATACGTAGCTTCGTAAATTTTTTTCGATTTTTCAGGTAATAAATTCGAAACTACCTCCTTTGCAGCAAAAACAGCACCACTTTCAATTAAATAGGAATGACAATAATAAACAGCAACTACACAAGCCCTAGTTACCATACCAAAGCACACTGCTAAATTTAATTTTATGTAAAGATTCGATCGAAACTTTAATTTTGTAATTTTTGATAGTTGTACACAAAATTTTGTATGCCACATGGCCGTGAACTATTTTTTTTTATTCGAATGATTATTTGGCTCGGCTGCGCCTCGGCAAATAATATTCAATCTCATAAAAAAAAGTCCTAGTTCACGGCCTTGTAACATAAATAACTATTATGTTAAACAGTTAATAAATATCCAATCCAAAATACTGAAGGTTGATTTAAATTCTGTTAATAGAGTGGGTTTTTCCTCATATATTCACGGTTACTTACTTACATTTAAATTATGCATATCCGTTTTCCCTTATTTCTCATATCAAATCTTTACGACATGAAAATAAATAGAGTACGTTTTAGGTGAAACACCTACGCATGCATATAATTAAACGTTTTAATTTTTTTACTTATGGGAATTTTTGTTATTATTTTAATGTTGCACATTTTATTATGCATTGTTACACACAACAAAATATACTGTTTCTATCCAGATTCATAAATTATAATTAAAGTGGTGAATGTTGTTCTGATTGCAAGATGTCAAGGTTCGATCACCAAACGTCCCTCCTTATAATAAAAACTAATTAATGATTAAGTCCAAGATCGGGTAGTACCTATCTATGTTATAAAGTTGTTATTTTATGTGTTTATGTATTATTAAATAGGTACCTTTTGATTGATGCCGATATTCTGTTTTATTACTGCTTTATTAGAAAGGGAGTTCTTTTGAGAAATTTAACCGAATGACTAATAATAAGTTCACAAGAGTGATTTAGAGCATAAATAATAAACCTATAATCCTTTTTAACCGTACTGCGCCATCGGCGTCGCTTTGAATGTGAATGATAAAAAAAGTAGGGGCCAAAAGATTTGACAGATGCTGAAAGAAAGTTGGATATTCTCATCGAGCGACTGCGAAGTGTCGAAATTTGGTCCGGATCGGACGAGAGTGGCACTGCCTATATTGCTAAATCAAAGACAAAGTCAACAAAATTGAAGGGAAAAAGCTGAAAATATTGCAAGTATTGCAAGAAAGCAGGACATTTAATCAATGACTGCTGGAAAAAGAATCCTGTCAAGAGACCGAAATTAAAGGAGGTCAATAAGGACGAAAGATCCGAAAAATCAGACAAACTAGAATCAAGAGCTGAAAAGAAACTGGGCTATTTCGCATCTGCATTTATGGCTTTGTCGGGATATTCTCCTAATCGTTGGGTCTTTGACACTGGTACAAATGCTCATATGACGTCACATAAGGAATTCTTTCGTACGTACACACCTTTCCCAATTCCACAAACGATAACAACGGCAGATGGTTCTGAAATGAAAGCTATTGGATAGTGCGACGTTGACATTCAAATGCAAGTCAATGGTCGAACGAAACCTCGTTTATGTCTAATGTTTGGTACGTTCCACAATGCCAACCTAACTTATTTGCTCAAAGCCCGACACTGTACAAAGGTTGTAAATGGGAAATCGACGACTGCGGTATTCGATGCTAAGAGACGGTCAAATGACAATCACTGGTCAACAAATTGATGGACTGCCTCACGTGAACATTTAAGTTCAAATGCCGAAATCACCAGCGAAGGTTTACCTAGCGACTAAAACAGTGAATCTGCAAACTTATCACGAGAGATTTGCCCATCAGAGCAAGAGTCACGTTAAGAAAGTTTTGCAACATCGAGGCATTAAGGTTGAATCCGACGGACACGAATTTTGTCAAGGATGTGTTCTGGGTAAACAAACTCAAAGACATTTCGGGTCACGATCAAATCGCGCAACAACTCCAGGCGAAATTATCAACGCTGATGTTGCCGGGCCAATGTCAGAAAAATCACTTGATGGTGGAAATTACTTTGTTTGCTTTAAAGACGATTTTATGAAGTTTCGTAGAGTATTCATCATCAAACATAAATCAGAGGTAGCCAGCAAGCTCCAAATATTCCTCAATGAAGCCAAAACCGCGGGAAACACGATCAAAGCATTCCGATCCGACGGTGGCAAGGAATTCGATAACAAAGACGTTCGAAGGTTGTTGGAGAACCACGGGATTGAGTTCAAGAAAACAATGCCCTATACACCCCAACAAAATGAAGCAGCTGAACGCGAGAATCGCACAATTGTGGAATGTGCAAGATCAATGATATTGACAGCCAAGTTATTGACAAAGTTTTGGGGCGAAGCAACGATGGCCGCAGCCTATATTTTGAATCGAACGGGACCAACTCCAATTGAGAACAAGTCACCGTATGAACTGTGGTACAACAAACCCGCACCCAAAATTGATCAGTTGCGCCCATATGGAATAGAATGTTATTCACTCATTCCAAAGCAACTTCGAAAAAAATGGGACGCTCGAAGCCAACAAGGCATATTGGTTGGATACGAAGGCGACTTTGATGGATATCGCATTTGGGTCCCAAAGCTCAAATCAATCATTCTTACATCCAACGTTCAATTCATACCCGAAAAATGTAATTTGGACATGATCCTCGAAACACCGGTCAATGAAAAGACAGAAGACAAATTAGAGTCAGTTGCCGCAGAGGAAGGATCTTTACACGAATCAATCGTTTCTGATTCAGTTAATGAGGGAGATGAAACAGTCCACGAGCAGTCAGACGATGATGCCGATGACGAAGAACCAGCACCTCGACAATCTCAAAATGGTCGACAACTTCGATCAAGGGATCAACTTACGCCTCCGGCTTGGTATAAAGATTATCACGTCTATTTGGCACAAGGCCAAAGTCCGAATTCCTACGAAGAAGCAATAAAATCGAATGAAAACTCAAAGTGGATCGAAGCGATGAAGGAAGAGATTTCGTCTACATGAAAATAAAGTTTGGGAGTTAGTCAAATTACCAAAGGAAAAACGAGTTATCGACAGTCGTTGGGTTCTTCGTGTTAAAACGAAAGAGGACGGCTCAATTGATCGATACGAAGCAAGAGTCGTTGCCAAAGGAGTTCCTCAGAAACAAGGTATCGACTACGATGAGACTTTTAGTCCAGTTGCCCGATTTGACACAGTACGCACAGTGCTAGCAGTTGCAGCCAATAAGAAGTTGAAGTTAAGGCAGTTTGATGTCAAAACCGCGTTTCTCTACGGTGAACTCGATGATGAAGTTTATATAAAGCAACTTGATGACGGAAGCGGTTGAGTCTGCAAGTTAATAAAGAGCATTTACGGCCTAATGCAAGCACCAAGATGTTGGAGTGCACGACTGGTTAGATTGCTGATCAAACTTGGACTCAAAAGGTCGACAGCCGATCCATGTTTATTTGTTAGAAATAAAAATGGTCAAAAACTAATCGTGAACATTTATGTCGATGTTGGTTTAATTGCAGGAAGCAATACCAAGTTAATCGACGAATTTCTGCATCAAATAGGTCATTTAGACAGCTTCCTTAGAATGTAGATTGAACGAATGAGTTATGGCACCATTTTCCTACATCAATCTGGATACTTTCAGAAGATAATCGATCGTTTCAACATGACAAATTCAAACAAGGTTGCCACACTGATCACTTTTGGTGAAACCCAAGAAGGTTAGAGACCACCAGTGAAAGACGCTCCATATCGAGAGGCAGTTGGGAGTTTGATGTTTCTCATGTTGGGCACCAGACCTGACTTAGCTTACGCTGTGAGCAGAGCATCTAGTACACTCGACAAACCTACACAGAGCAATTGGACTTCAGTTAAACGCATTTTCAAGTACTTGCAAGGCACCAAAAACCTCGGGATAACTTTCACGTCACACTATAAGACAGGACAACTCCAAGCCTATAGCAATGCTGATTATGCTCTAGGCTCTACTACGGGGAAATCAACCAGTGGTGTAATCTGTCTTTATAGCGGAGGAGCAATTATCTGGAAAAGCCAACAACAGCCGGTTCCAGCACTTTCGACAACAGAGGCTGAATTAATCGCGGCATCTGAAGGAGCCAAAGAGGTTATTTGGCTTAAACGTATGCTAAGCGAAATTAGCAGCCTAATCAAGACACCAACATTGCAAGTCGATAATCAAAGTACTATCCGACTCATCGGGAATCCGGAATTCCACAGCAGAACCAAGCACATCAAAGTTCGATTCTACTACGTGAGGGAACAGGTGCAAGATGGCGAGATGACTGTGGATTACGTGTCGAGTGAAAACCAACTCGCCTACATAATGACGAAACCATTTGCAAAGACGAGATTTGAGCAACTTCGAGAGATGATAGGATTAACAGGAGAAAACTCTTAACGGCAATTTCGTCTCGTTTAAGAGGAAGTGTTGAACATACAATCCTAAACTCACTCTATTTGATACTTAGAGACATCTAGTAACTGTTGTTTTTGTATAATAATAATGTCATATGCTAATCAAATCTTAATGCTGTTTAATGTTAATCTTCTGTATATTTTTGTGTTTATGACTAAATAAATATTTAGTTGATTTATATTTAATCATCTAATGAAGTGGTTTAATGCTTTGGAACGAATAATTCAATAATAGTAAATTATAATTATTATTATTCATTGCCATGGAGATTAAGCATTTTCTACTTTTTATCCCAAATTTGGGGCCTTTGGGGTGTTCGCAGCAAAAATAATTTGCATATTCAGAATCAGCATAAAACTTCGTTAAAATGACACCAGTTTGGTCAAAAAAGAAAAAATTAGTAATCGCTAAAAATGCACTGACATAGAATCACTACATCTAGTCACCTAGATCAAAGCACCGCAAAACGCCGCCATATTGGGACAAAAAGTACAAAATTATTCATTATTTTAGGCTATATTGAATTTAATCAATATCATTAAATAACGTAAGCTGGTGATTGGTTCTTATCGTTGAAAGAGTGAGTTTTTTAAAAATAACCCACATTGCTAGGGGCAACGTAGGTTATAATGTAACATAAGAGTAAACAATCACTTTCCTTATTTAAAATGACCATAGTAAACATGGTATTTGTATAGAGGTGTTGGATAAAAAGTTTTTCTAACTCTGAAAGTTCAAACCTCTAATGTGACTAGATGTAGTGACTTTACACTGACATATGGTCTCTACATCTAGTTACCTAGGCCGCACTGGTCGATGAGAGTACCGCAAAACGCCGCCATATTGGGGCAGAGAAGGGTGATTTTTGATTTTGAACCTTTTAAAGTAAACGTGGATTTGATTAAATGCAATCAGATACAAATAATGCCAATATGGCGGCGTTTTACGGTACTCTGATCGACCAGCACGGCCTAGGTGACTAGATGTAGTGACTCTACACTGACAAACGTGCGGTCACCATATACTGACATGTACTTGATTTTATATTTACTTTCGAAATAATTTTACAGATTTTTCGTTCGTTTCAAAAAATGTTCTGCAAAACTCGATGCGCCAAGTCATCTTTGATACAGTCGCGCAAATGAATCAGTCGCTTCTTCGTCGATCGTGTTTCGAAAAACGCGCGAACTTCGTAAATAACTATAATGATATTTTATGATTCTATCATAATACACGAGTGTGTAATAATGTGTTTATATTAATAATATATTTTTAAGTTTGTTTAAGCCAAGTGCATTTTTGAACCCCTCCCCGCAAAAGCTTACCCCGGCCCTGTCTAGATTCAAGTATCTAAATACAGTATCCAGATACTTTTATGGTACATTTTTATAATTTTATAATACAAAAACTATCATAAATGAAGTAGATGCAATTTTAAATTTAAAATAAACCGCCGAACATAAAATGAACAAAACTAATTTTTTTTATTATGGAATTGCTTGGAAATCTACTAGATGGTCAACTCGCTAAACAATTAGAGTTTACTACATCTAGTCAGCCAGGACAAGTTGGCGTATCAAAGTATCGTAATATAGGGCAAATATTGGGGCAAAGGAAGTGTAAAATCTAGTCATTCGTAAATTAAAAATCGCATCTTACATATTTGGCATATTACAACTTGGGGCTTTAGAAATAAATACCTTTTAAACTAAACGTGGATTTAATTAAATTCAATGGGGATAATAATAATTAACAATTTCGGGCTTTTCTCGCCCCAAAATGCGGTTGCATTTGCGGTTCTCTGATCCGCCAGCATGGCCTGGCTGACTAGATGTAGTGACTCTATAAACAACGGATATTATTACAGAATGCAATTGTGTGAGGAAGACGCATGTTTGTCCGTCCAGGGCAGTGTTGTCAACTGTACCATAATTACTGTACTTGTACCATAATTTACAGGCAGGCGCGTGCTGGCCCACCGGGATACCGGGATATTCCCGGTGGGCCTTCATAAAGTTACCTTGAAGGGCCCTACGACACGGCTGAATTTAATATATTAATAAAAATAATTAATAAAAATTGCTACAACCCATTACCTGGCTACCAGTGACTAGGCCCCATAAGCTAAAGCTTGTGCGTAGGGAGGGGGCGATTAATATTATTACGCAGACCCATCGTGCGACTGCAGTTGTCTTACAGATTAAATTACCAACAATTAAATTATATTTAAATTAGAAACAATATACCTCGCCGCAAACCGCGACGATTGAATCTAATCTTCTTCCCCGTTTTTATCCTTTGCAAACCAATCAAGAACTCGCTAATTTAGAAAAATCGCAGGTATCCTAATGTTGCGGCTGCGTTGCGTAATCATATTTATATTGATCGCGTAGTTTGGGGACACAATTTTGTAGGTTCTTCCAGAAACTTCAATTGGAGTTAATACAGGTTCTGCGATCCGGTGAATTCGAGTTGCGAAAGTAGACAAGTAACTGTATGGAACTTCTTGCGGCTGTACCATTGGCTGATGTCCAAATGCCAGTTCAATTCCACAAAAAAACCTTATTAAGGTTTTAAGTCTTCATTGGAACTCCATGACCAACGTGTTTTTCTACTTGTGTCACCCTATAGATCGCCTTTACACAAAACGAAATATTTTATCGGAAGTAGCAAGAATTTACAAACCTTTAAGATTTTTAACCTCACCAGTGGTTCCTTTTGCAAAAAGGTTGATGCAGCAATTATGGATGGCGATTAATAGATTTTGATGACCCTGCTCCCTAGGCAGTGATCAATAACTGGAATTTGTTCAAGCTGGAACTTCCTAAACTTTCACATTTAAAATTATCTAGATGTATTAATTTAGACTCGGCCGTCAGAAAAGAACTTTATGCATTCTCGGGTGTATCTGAATTGGTTACAGTGCTGTAGCATATTTGAGGATTCAATATTCTCACAGCTCTATTTCAGTTTTGTGCGGGAAAGAGTTGTATCTCTCAAAACATTTTCCATCTCACGTTTATAATTATGCGGTACTGTGTTGGCCGATGCTTTGAAGAAGCAGATCATGTTTGACGATACGATCGCTTGAAAGACTCTCAGATTCCAAGACATTTGAAGCTAACCGAGTAGCTTTCATTCCAGATATCATCGCTGATTCGTCATGGTTTTACGTTCCGTCAGTGGAGAGTCTGGCTGATAGTGCTTCACGCCGACTTTTGCCCTCACAATTGCTAAATCATAGTTTGTGGTAGAATGGATCTACATGGATCTCCTCGTCTTCCACATTCGTGGCCACAACAACCTTCATACTCTGCAAGTTCTTTTCCGCAAAGGAACGCAAGATTGTACTGACAATTACTAATGAATCCCACATAATAGATGATTTAATAATTAATCTAAATAAATAAATTATCCTTAAAAAATTAACCGAAGTGGGGTGGTGGGGCCTTCCATGGAAATATATTCTCGGGCCGTAAAATTGACCCAGCACGCGCCTGTTTTCAGGTTGTACCAACGTACCACAGTTAGATAAAAATGTACCACAATTTCAAATATTGAGAGAATTCATGTAATAAACAGAAATCATTCTTTATTACATGTAGTAGTTATTTATTATTTACGTAATGAGTCTGGAATGTATATTTTATTTCATACTGTCCGGTAAAAGGGTATTTACCGGACTCATTTGAGTCCGGTAAATGAATTATTACGTTACAAGGCCGGTGAAAAATTTTACCGGACTGAAAATCCAATTTGAGTCCGGTAAAAAATTTTACCGGACTGAAAATCTAATTTGAGTCCGGTAAAAAATTTTACCGGACTGAAAATTTTAAATGCATTTTTTTAAAAAATGAACAATGTGAGGCAGTATGAAATAAAACGCCTTACGTCATACGTCCGGTAAACCATTACAGTAGCTCGTTTCAACATTCGAGACTCGGCTCCTTCGTCGCCTCGTCCCGAAACGTTTTCAACTCGCTACTGTAAACTTGGGTTTACCGGACTTATAACGTAATATACTATTATTGGACTTGTAGATAAGTACCCATACAAGCCATAGGTGAATCCTCTAAGTTTGCGAGTACAGTAAAGGGCTTTGCTACACACTCTTATTTTTTTCTCTTAATAGTCAATTTGAGAACTTTCAAAGTAAGAACTATCTGGTAATTAATGCAAGAAATGTTAAGCGTTTAAATTCTTGTTTATTCCTCTTTTAAATTAATTTTACCAAAAAAGGAACAGAATGACATTTTTACTCGAAATCAACATTTAATGACAAAGTTACAATAATACAGTAGGTTACTATGCAACATCGAAATAGTATATTACGTTATAAGTCCGGTAAACCCAAGTTTACAGTAGCGAGTTGAAAACGTTTCGGGACGAGGCGACGAAGGAGCCGAGTCTCGAATGTTGAAACGAGCTACTGTAATGGTTTACCGGACGTATGACGTAAGGCGTTTTATTTCATACTGCCTCACATTGTTCATTTTTTAAAAAAATGCATTTAAAATTTTCAGTCCGGTAAAATTTTTTACCGGACTCAAATTAGATTTTCAGTCCGGTAAAATTTTTTACCGGACTCAAATTGGATTTTCAGTCCGGTAAAAATTTTTACCGGCCTTGTAACGTAATAATTCATTTACCGGACTCAAATGAGTCCGGTAAATACCCTTTTAC
This sequence comes from Agrypnus murinus, assembly GCA_929113105.1. Classification (NCBI taxonomy): domain Eukaryota; kingdom Metazoa; phylum Arthropoda; class Insecta; order Coleoptera; family Elateridae; genus Agrypnus; species Agrypnus murinus. The sequence goes on along the minus strand of OV816029.1, from coordinate 66,782,658 downwards.
CGGACAGTATGAAATAAACTCTATTTATTTCATACTGTGTCACATTTGTCAGTTTTACGTCAAACTTTTTAGTCCAGAACATGCGATTTTACGGTCTAGTATGCTTGTAAAAAACTTTATGTCCGATTGCATTATAAAGTACTGTTTATTGTATTGTTTTGCGGCAGTGAACTGGCTTATTATTGTACTCGTAAAATAAAGTGATAGTAGTAAAATAAAGTATATAGTAGTAAAATAAAGTATGACAACTGTATATTGCATGTCAAATTTTCTTCTGTCAAGAATAGATGTCAAATTTATAAACTGATTTTTTTTATATTTACCTAATTTTAGGAATCGAACATAAAGCTTTGTATGCAACTCTTACATAATCGGACCTTATAGACTCGCCCTTTTTACAGGCCTTGCTCGCTTCGCTCGCTCGGCCATAAACTGGGCTTGTCTATAATGTCCTACATTATGTACTTGTTACATAAATAGCTATTACAGGACTTGTGACTGTGATAGTAGATTACTTACCGAGGCGGGAAGTAGAACATTACGCGGAGAGCAATGTTGCTGCCCGAGGCGCGAAGCGCCAAGGGCAGCAATTGCTCGACGCGTAATGTCTTCCCGCCGAGGTATGTATACTATTTTATTCACAATCGTACATAATTATGTTCTTTAATTGATACCTTATACTTGATATATGTAGGACACAACACCAGCGTCTTTATTCAGGTGGCGATAAAATGACAATTGCTGCAACAATTGTCAAAGTAAATTCGTGTCACTACTAAACCAAATTTAATTACATTGCTCCTAATTGCAATTTACACGATTTAAAATGTCTGATAGTGAAACTGATGTAAGTTGCACACCACCGGAATTGCGAGAAGTTGCTAAAACAGTGACTGGCTGTTTGTTACCTGCTAAAAGTAAAGATAGATACGAAAACTTCTGCCATCTGTTGAGAATATTTAGAACGAGCAAAAGGTAAGTAATGGATATTACTAACCAAGATAACTCATTACTAACCAAGAGAACTTATTATTTACTATGGTGTATAATAAACTACTTTCTAACTTTTTAAACGTCAATAATGAACACATTATGTATCGATTGTGAATAAACAATTTTACCGGACGCAAATACAATCAATCACCTGGACAACGTTTTAGTACGTAATCAGTTACCATGGAAACTCGTTCTTCATAGATGTCCATATTCTGCATTCGGAAATTTATTTTATATAATTTTTTTTAAATTAAACCAATATGCCAATAATTGCATTATGAAATAAAACGCATTACGTCATACGTCCTGGAAATGGTCTTACAGTCTCGTTTCGATGTTCCGGACTCGGCTCCTTCGTCGCCTTGTCCGTAACATCTTACTCGACTGTAAAATTCCATTTCCAGGACTTATAACGTAAATTACTATAACAATACTTTATTAAATAATATAATGGACGCAACATAGCCGCCCCCATTGAAAGTCCATGGGGCTTTAAATAACTTTAGGATTGCTGTATGGGAAGTATACATAATTTTGATGCTGGTCTCTGATAAGTTCCATTAAGGGTTTTTACGGAGGCTGTACGTATTATACCATCACGACCCGGAAAGACACTTGAAATACGACCTGTCGCCCATTTTAGAGGAGGCAGATCATCGTCTTTGATTAAAACCAACGTTCCTGGGGTCAGTAACTCAGAGGCGTACTGCTTCCATTTTACACGTAGCTGCAGCTGGCTTATGTAGTCTTTGGACCATCTATGCCAAAAACTCTGAACCATTTTTTGGGTAAATTCAAACTGCTTCAATTTGTTATCAGGTATAAGTAGGTTGTTAGGCTCAGGAATACCAGTAAGTGTTTCCCCAATGAGGAAGTGAGCAGGAGTGATAGAATAAAGAACATTAGATAAAGGATATAAAGATCTAGAACTTAGAATTACTTCTACTTGAGTTATTATGGTTATAAGTTGTTCAACTGCCAGAAGGGTTTTACCTAACACTTTAGGGAAATATTTAACAGATTTAACCTCACTCTGCCATAATCCCCCAAAATTCGGAGCTCTAGCAGGGATGAATTGCCATAAAATACCTTCCTGAGTAAGGTTTCTTGATATAGCATTGGAGACTAATTGATTCTTGCCATTTACAATATTACTGCCGTTATCTGGCTTGGAAAGTGATTGAATTTGGGCTCTTAGGCTGGTTATGATTACCTTATAAAGGTGAGGTGAAGCTTCTATCCAATACAGTATTATAGTGGGATTGAAATAATAATAAATATTTGTAATTGCAAGGTTTAAAGCGTTTTTAACCTTAGCCATAAGTTCAGTTAAAAGAATGCGCAGAGCGCCCGTCTAAGAATAGTAACAGTTTTAAAAGGTGCTAATCTGTTTTTAGTATATAAAAGTTAAGAAGAAATCGTACCATTATTGTCTACTGATTTGACGTAGATTGCAGACCTATAAGCGGGCTCTGAATCGTTTGCAAATCCATGTAGCTCTATAGCAGTAGGGGAAATACAGATGTCATGTCTTAGGAAGTGAATGTTATTTAGCATTCGAATTTCCGCTTTAAAGTTGCTCCACTGGGTATGTAAGTGAAGAGGAATGTATTCATACCATGATATGTGGTGTTGCCAAAGTTTCTTTAAGATTGTTTTTGCAACTATGGTAAATGGCAACAATAGCCAAAGAGGGTCAAAAACTTGTGCGACTGTACTAAGGATAGATCTCTTAGTTACCAAATTTTCAGAAAAGTCGCGGTTGATAAAATAAGCTAAAGTATCCTTTTTTGGGATGCCAAAGCAGACCTAAGGGTTTAGTAGGTTCGTCTATTCCTAAATTTAAGAATGATTCAGACGAATCATTACTAAAATGTACAATCTCAGAAGAGTTAGATATAAATTTTCTCAAGGGAAATCCAAAAGAAGCTAGATTATATGTAATAGTTATTTTAATTTAAGATACTTCTTCAACAGTTGAACCACCAGTAAGAAGGTCGTCAACGTAAAAATTCTTTAATATAACGGAGCTAATAGATGGATGTGATGTAGAAATGCTATGTGCTGCTTCATGTAAGCAACGAATAGCTAAAAATGCTGCAGAGGCTGTACCATAGGTGACGGTGTTAAGTTCATATACAGAAACTGGATCTGATGAATTATCACGCCAAGGAATGCGCTGAAGACGACGTTGTTCTGCACTTACGAGGACTTTCCGGTACATTTTAGCGATATCGCCAGCTAAAACAAAATTATGTTTCCTAAAACGGATTAGTATGGAAAAAAGATCTTCTTGTATTGTTGGCCCAACTAGCATAAGATCATTCACGGGTTATCCTGAAGACGACTTCGCTGAGCCATCAAACACAACACGCAACTTGGTCGTAATACTATCTGATTTTAGAACACAATGATGAGGCAAGAAAAAGCCCGAACTGATTTTGGTATTAGATAGAAGTTTAATGTGGTTCAAGGAAATATATTCGTGGATAAAATCTGAATATTGCCTTTTCAATTCATAATTTTTATTTAGGTTCTTTTCTAAAGCATAGAAACGTCTTTCAGCATTTTTACGAGATTCGCCCAGTTTGGATATTGGTTCCTTTAAAGGAATTTTAACTATAAATCGACCTGAAGGTTCACGGGTAGTGTTTTCTACAAAATGCTGTTCACAATATAATTCCTCGTGGGAAAGATGCTTTTTGGTGGGACACTCATTAATATCCCAAAATTTCTCCAATTGTTTGTTTAATCAAGTGTCAAAAGAATTACATGCTGCATTTGTAGTGAAGTTACAGATTGCATTAGGGAGTTTATCCCCTATAAGTTGAATGGGACCAGAAATAATCCAACCAAGTAAGGTTTTTTGCATGATAGGCAAATTTCTTCCAAGTTTAATCTTCCCAGAACATAGCAGGTTCCAGAAGGAACCTGCACCAAACAGCAAATCGATGGGAGCGCCGATATTGAAATCTGGGTCTGCTAATAATAGATTAGATGGTATTTGTACTAAGTCTTTATTAAAATAGATACAAGGAACACATGAAGTGATTTTATCGACAATTAAGCAAGAAATTGTAGTATTAAAGGCAGTAGTTCTAGAATGAAGTTTAACTACAGTTTTAGAATTGACACGAGAAGAAATTTGATCTAACCCTGATATAGATATATTTATTTTATCAGTGGAAAGGTTTAGTTTAGAACAGAGTTCTTTGGTAATAAAATTACTTTGAGACCCGCTGTCAAGAAGAATTCGACAGTTATGTGAATTGCCATGCTTATCTAGCACAATAACTAGAGCTGTAGAAAGTAGAATACAGTTTTTACTTTCTGTTGAGCACAATGTATTTGTAGAAGCATGATCTATACTTTGGCTAGAAGTGCAAGTGCTTTTATCAGATAAGTCAGTTTCATTCGAATTCAAGGCAGGAGTTGATAACGACTTTGTTTCAAAATGTAAAAGAGTATTACGAGATTTTCTGCACTTTCGGCACTTACTAGCAGTACAATTCTTAATGGAATGAGTATTGCGCAAGCAATTTACACAAATCTTGAGTTGCTTTACGCGTTCATAACGAGATTTAGGATTGAGTTTTAGAAATTGAGCACAATTATGAATTATGTGATTCTGTTGACATACTGGGCATGATGCAGTATTAGTAGAAGCAAAGGTTTTAGTTTTTTGAGACACATTGACATGTATCTTGGGATTTATATTTTTTATTTCATTATAGTGGGTTTTCAAAAGATTGCACCTATCTTTTAAGAATTTAATAAAATCTTGGCAATTAGGTTTCTTAAATTTTTTGATTTTTGAAACTTTAAGAGTCCCATTTTTGTTTTGATTTGTTATCCAATTTCAAAAAATGTATTTCACTATTCTAGCATGTTAACAACATTAATGAGTGTTAATAAGATCCAACAAAATCGATTTAACCCTCGCGAGTGTCATCCTCCGAACATCCACCTCCAACGCGAATAATCACGATTGGACGTGAGCACTTTTATTTACTGTTTGTATTTGAATGCAGTTGGTTCTCTTTGAAAGTGACAACAATGATTTTTAAGATTCAACTAGCCAATAAAAGTAAATATGCTAAAATAGAAGAGGATGCATCTTTCTACGATCTTGTGCAATTAAGTAAGTAAGATTTTAAAACTATAATTTCCAGTCCTGGTTGTGTCTATTCAGCTTTTTCTTGTGTAAAAGTTCTAGCTGCCATGTTGATCTATTGTAATTTAAGTCATCATTATGCATAAATAAAAATAATAATGTTTACGTGAATTGTGGATAAATAATAGATAAAATTATTTTCAGATTTTTGGTTTACAAGGAATAATTTAAATGCAAAACCGTTTCTGGTTCCTGCTATGTAGTACCTAACCCTAAGTATGTATGTAATGAAATTATACTTCCATAGTTTAATTATTGCCGCGCTCTACGCATTGGTATAGTAAGTTGGTACTGTAATGATATTCATTCATAAAAACAGTCATTACATACATAATACCTCAAGAAGGCATGGAATGCTAAGTGATTGCCATAGTTACAAGAATAAATAAGAAGTAATAAAAGATATCTTAAGGTGGCCGATTTTCATGCTACTTCTCCAGAAGAACAAACAACGGTTAAAATCATAATGTATTGCAGACAAAGTGTTCAGAATTTAACAGTATAATATTTGATCCTTTCCGAACAACATATTATAATTTAACAACAAAAGAACAAACATAAATTATGTTAAAATACAATTAACTAAGCATTACAGACTTCGCTGTAAATTTCGATGTAATTATTGTATTTTTCGTAGAAATGGAATTGATTACGCTGCTCATATTGTAATATGACAAGGACTGTAGGTCATATTAATGATTTATATTCATCCGATATAAATATGGGCTTTTATTAATTTAATTAACCGTTGTTTGTATTTTACCCATTTAAAGCAATGTAAATCGATAATTTGAAATGAATTAGACAGATGGCGCATCGATTCAATAAATGAAAATTTAAATTCTTTTACTCAATATTACTTTCTAATAGCGACTTATATCCACGACCTTCTAGATTTCACGAGACGAAGTCTCTTATCCGGCCTGGGCACTTTGACGATTTCCCATATAAACTTTGTTTCTGAGAAAACGCAAAATTTCGCCGTTTTGGCGCTAGCTGACACGCTGATGTTTATTTGTCACTTGAAGAAATATAGGTTAGATAACCCTTACAAATGTCAAGCATTGCATGTTTACGTAAATATTTTGCGAATTAATTAAATAAATTCATATAATTAAATTAATTATGTTATTAAAATTAATTTACAAGTTCAATAACATTATTGAAATTACAATTTTATAACTTCCCGTGAGCTGGATTTAGGATATAGAGATAGTGAGCAGTAAGTACATTATCTGTTCACGTTTTTGCAATGTTTCTGTTTGCCAAACAAGGTTTTAGCAATTTTTAAAGAATTATATTACTAAGTTCCTGCTTGTGGTCGTGGCAAACCAAAAACTGTGAAAAAGCAATTGGAGTTAGAAATACCTAGTGATGTTAGAATATTAGACGGATTACATTCTCCAGATAAATGTTCTACAATATGTATTACAAGTTCGATTATTTGGTTGATTAAAAGTGTAAATCTTCTAGTGGAGTATTTTAAGGCACCTCTGTTTTGAAGATTTACAAATGCTATCAGTGAATTTGAACACGAGGCAGCTAACAGAGAATCTAATAGGCTATTGACATTCAATCCTTTCTTCAGTTTTTTTGCAATGTATCCTGCCAGAAGGGTTACAGATGCTGAAAGAATTCGCAATCGAGATGCATAGATAAGGTTTGGAGTTCTTTTATTAATTCTGTTATATTTTTAGGACGTTCGATGTAGAAATTGACTCTTTCAGGTATCTGTAATTGTTGATCTGTCGAAATAAAGAAGTATATATTGCTTTGCTGTTGAGTGTTGGTGTCCATAACCCCAACGTAAGATTTAAAACCATTTTTCTCGTAAGGTAGGTATAATTTGAAGGAAATTCATGAAATGATATTATAGGATCAGTACTATTACACATTGCATTGCGGCAGTTATACTTTTTTCTGCTAGTGTTTGCCATTACTAAAGTGAACGAAAAAACAGCAACAAAACTACGAAAATTTAAACAAATAAGGAAATAACGTAATTATATGAAAAAATAAAGAAAACTGCCTTAAAAGATTAGGAAAATATAATTTATTGACGATACGCGCAAAACCGACAAAAAGTATAAAAACGCGCGAAATTAGCGTAGTTTAAAATTGGCGTTTACGTGTTATACATCCGTTTCCGCATTTTCGTGTTTGGTGGCGCCAGCGGAGAAACACCTAAACTAATGGAGTGCGCAGGCCGGATAAAAGACTTCGTCTCGTGAAATCTAGAAGGTCGTGCTTATATCATTCTAAATAATGAGTAAAAGCACCAGTAATGTTGGCTACATTGGAAGTTACCAGATTTGACATTCCGTTTATAATAAATCTTAGGTTTAATAATAACAATGCACAAGAATATTGAAAATCTAATATTAATTTGCTAATAGGCATTCATTTTATGTAAAGACTATCACATTAATATAATATACACCTACGAAATTATAATTTTTATACAACTTTTTATTAAATTTACGTAACAAAATGCATATAGTAATTTTTTCTTTATTAAAGTTTGTGTCAGGTTTGCTCCACATCGCACATTTTACAATAAACACAACACACACAGAAAAATAAACTAATAATAGTAGCACTGACACAAGCTTACTATGTTTAATTGAATTTTATTTAGATATATGTAAATGTTAAAAATTCAATATTTTGATTTTTTAATAATTACTTATAACTGAATATTTAAGTGTTACATGACTACTTTTTCCAAATAAAAAATAATAAATAACTGTTTTTTTTCCTCCATACCCACCGAAGGAGGAAATGTTCCCAAGCCGCGTTCCCTCTTTGAATTGCAATGCTTATTTTCTGAATTAGGTAGGCTTCGGGCGCAGTTCTCTTGAAATTGTAGCCAGCCGTCTTCCGATATAATCCACAAAATCTAAAGCTTCTATGCTCAAAGGGCTCATAGTTTCCACTGCAAATGGCACGAAATAATAGTTTTGATTTATTATATTCTTATACTTATTTAACTTCTTCAAAGCTACATTAGCTGCAACTTTTCTAGCTAATATGAAGGAAAAATTTAAATATGACGGAGCTAAGGTATTACTGCATGTGTTATCCCAAATAAGAATTTGTCCATTTATCCATGGGATAAGAGTCATTCCATCAGGTCTCTTTCCCTCGTCCGTTGTAAGTCCAGTTAGTGCCAGGACAGAAGGAAATTCGACTGATGCCAAGCTACTTTTTAAAATATTTAAGGTTGAAATGACGGGCTTGTCGACCAGTACTTTTGGAGTAATTAAGTCCATGGGTACCTTGACTACCTAGTTCTGATCCATAAATACATGTGTGCGGAACACATACGTATGTTACATTCAAGCCCTAAGGCAACATATATTCGGAAAGTATTGTTAGCTAGTAATGTTCCAATAGCTTTTGAGTGGATGACGTTCAACCATGAACCGGATTCATTTTCACAAGAAGCTAAATATCTCGCCTTATCAATTTTATTTTCAAAGTTAAAAGTTGAACGGGTAGTTTTAATATTCATGAGATCCCAATTATCCTGAAAGAAAGGGACAACTGGAATGAGAGTAGCCTCGTCAGGGCATTTAAGTTTCTATTATTCCAAATCATCCTTGTAGTACGCGATTTTTAATTGGTCGGTGGGTACATTCGGTAACATCAGTTCGACCAAATTAAAAGTCGCATTTCACAAAGCAAGAAAGGTTGGGAGAACAATATTTTACTACTTTACGAACACCAATTCCTCCGAAACCAATTGGTAAAGAAGCTATTTCCATTGCGTTCCGTCGAGATTGGCGTTGGTAGTGTGTGTATCGATTTCACAAATAGTGTCAGGAAAGCTGCAAACAGGACAAGTTCGGAAAAGGTAGGTTAATTTAGGGATTGCAAAGCAATTACGGAGTAAAAAATACGCCACGTGATTATTTAATTTTTTTAGACGCGTGAACAAAACCTCAAGTTCCTCAATTTTGCTAGCTAGTAGTGGCTGACAGGCAGGTTTCTGAATTGAAGCCCCTAACAAACAAAGGGTATCGTCAGATAATAGTTTTATTTCAGGTGATATTTTCTTTGAATTCCCTTTTGATCGTGTCATCCTTACCAGAACAAAAGTAAATCTCTCACTTTGACGGGTCTATTTTCAATCTCAACTGTTTGCAATGTTCAATTATGAGTTGAAAGTCCGACAAGACATATTTAGGTAAATCTCCCAGTGTTTCGTCATCTAAATACCAGCTATTAAATTCAGATCTAAGACACTCAATTATAGGTTGAATAGCTAAACCGAATGCCATCGGACCAGCCGAATCTCCCTGCTGAGCTCCCACTGCAGAATGGTGTCTTTTCAGAAGAAAAGGAACACTGGAACATGAATGGATGCAAATTTAGGTACATGTTGTAAAATTTCATCCAACATTATATCTCTCTCGACTGGATTAAAAGCGTTAGCCAAAGCAACCTTTAGGATGACTTTATTGGTGTTTTTATTTTCAGAGATATAGGTACGGAGTGCGTGTACAACTGCTTTACAACCTCCTTTTGTAGCAAACCCCAGTTGTTTCGGTCTAAAATATTGGCCCAGTTTTTCTTGAGTATTCATACACACAACTTTAGCGGCAAGTCTTCTGAAAGTATTTTCCACAGCAATTGGTCTAATTTCACCACTCTTCTTATTAAGTGCACGCAGGGAAGCTCTAGAAAGAAAATGAACCTGATCCAGCTAAATTTCCATTTAACTGGATCAGGTTCATCTTATTTCTAGAGCTTCCGATCACCGAGGCTGTTTGAGATAAAATAGCTCTATGCGGAGTAAATTAAAATGATGACAGTGACTTTTTGCAATCAACGCGAAAGTATTCTGATGGTACAACAAGACATTGCACAAAGTCTCTGTTCTCAAGACGTCATCCCAACAGGGAAACATGCAAGCGAGTTTGGTTAATCTATTCAAAATCAAGTGGAGATGTATTTTGTGCTGTGTGTAAACTTTATGGGGGCTCCACAAAATTTGCTACAGTTGGATTTAGTGACTGGAGGAATCCCAAAAGAATTGACGATCATGAAACTAGTCCAGAACACCGTCAATGCGCGTCCGCCTTCATTGCACGCGGGAGAATTTTCAGCCGCATTGACAGTCTTTTGATAGAGCAACTTGCCAAAGAAGTCCTTTACTGGCACATTGTGTTACTGATGGTTGTAGAAACGATCAAAATGTTGCCCTCACGTGGCCTAGCTATACGCGGACATAGTGGCGTAATAAAGTTAATCGCCAAATTCGACATATTCATGGCGAACATGTTGTACAATTTGGGGTAAAGGTATTCCTTCCTACCTTTCCCATCACATTATCGATGAATTAATCGTCCAGATGGTACAACAAGTACGGGATAAAATTGTAGATGAAATAAAAATGCTAAATATTATTCGATAATAATCGATTCAACACCTGATATCAGCCGCCAGTCTCGGTGGATTAGTGGTTTGCATGTTTGCTTCATAATCCAAAGATCGCAGGTTCGATCCCCGGCCGAACTGGTAATTTTTCATAGCGGAGAAAAATTTAAAACATGCCTTCTTTTCGGAGAGGAAGTAAAACTGTAGGTCCCGTGTCAATGCGATGTTTGGCACGATAAAGATCCCTACTGGGGGTGGAATTCCCCCAGATTCGGCTAAATTCTAGTAGGGTCGGCCAAATGATCATAGCAATCGGTGCCATGAGGTACGACGGATGCTCCGCCATCCTGATTCCTCGCCCAAACACAAACACAAACAAACAAACCTGATATCAGCCACATCGACCAAGTAACTGTTGTTTTGAGATACGTCAATAAAATTGGGTCACCCAGTGGAACGATTCCTGATATTTTTGCCGAACACAGGTCATATAGACCAACAGCTTGTTGATGCTCTTTGTGCCTTTTAGAACGTAATGGTAATTGACCTTGCAAACTGCCGTGGCTAGAGTTATGACAACGCTGCCAATATGTCAGGACAGTACTCGGGTGTGCAAGCCAGAATACGAGAACTCAACCTATTGGCTACGTATGTACCTTGTGCTGCGCATTTGTAAAAAATTGCCCCAAGTTGACAAAATATTTAGTTTTTTGTTAAAAGAAAGTACATATGCCATTGATAACTTGCAACGATTGTGCAGAGAGCACGAGATGCATTCATGTAATAACAAATAATGCGTCATTAAAATTAAACATAACATTCCCTATATGTAAATATTATTATCGACTGTAATTACACGAGAGGTCTTTTTTTGTCCGGATAAAATTGATTTTTTTAACGATAATTTGGTTGCTTGGTAAATTGACGATACAAACCACCTACGATAAAAAAACGAGTCCGAAGGACGAGTTTTTTTATCTGGTGGTTTGTAGAGTCAGTTTACCAAAAAGAAACCAAATTAGAGTTTAAAAAATCAATTTTATCCCGGAGAAAAAAACCTCGAGCGTAATTCGATGAGATAATTTAATGAATAATAAAAAGGAATAACTAGGTAATTATGAAGAAGTCAAGAACACATTTATTAACTTGAAAATGACAATTATTAAAAACAATAATCAGGTTCGAGAAAGTTAGCCATGGAAGTTTAAACACATTTTATCCAGATGCAAAGTTAGGGCTAACTTTATCCGATGTCAAAGTGACAAATGTATCGCGGCTTATGGGATTTTTTATACATGAATTAAATTATCAACAGTAATATCCCAAGTGCATGTAAAATTGCCGAATAAATTTTGACGATTTGTGTCAGAATGTTTTACTCAAAGTTACGTCTAGTAAATTTATCCGCGCAACAAAATCCCGAGTGCGTAGCACGAGGGATTTTAGGCGGAAAGATTTTCGAGACTTATTTCTTTAATGGGCCTTCATGGCCTGTGAAAGGGGACTATTATTATTATTTCTTTAGAGCAAGACATTTGAACAAAAAATCGTCAAATTTAATCAGGCTGTTTTATATGCGCGCGGGGTATTCGGCGTGATTATGTCCTGCATAAATAGATATTGTTTGTAAATTATCTATTGCTACTTACATTAGTACAGTTAATAAAGAAATTACAATTTTTAAATATGTTTCCATTGTCTGCACATTCACTTATCTAAGCACCTCTTATAACGAGTTCAAAATTAGTCAACTATACAATTTTCTGAGTGGATTGTGCTAGAGTTCCTCAATGAAAACTTTAACTGTGTTATTTTAGAGTTAGGACACGGATGTCAAAATCTATCTCTTTCTATGCCAAAACTAAGTTATTCAATGCTAAAGACAAAACACAAGATATCATGAAATCCAGCATTTACCGTTTGAATTGTTCTTTTTGTAACTCGGTTTATATTGGCCAAACACTTAGAAATTTCGACATAAGATACAAAGAACACGTACGCTCTTATAGACTTAAACATCCAGAAAAATCGAATTATGCCAAACACATTTTGGAACAGAACCACCCAATGACACCTCAAAACAACATTAAATTCTTACATTTTTGCAACAACAAACACAAATTAGACATTTTAGAAGCTTTTGAAATATACAGACATAAACGCACAGTACCTTTAATGAATGAACAAACTGAGCTTAGTAATTCTCCTTTATTAGAAGTGGTAGATATTTAGTTTTTGTTATGTATTGTATCTAGTTACCTATTTTCTGTATGTATTTATCCTTAGCAACGTGTTTGTTTATCAATCTTATCTACCTTTGATAATGACACAAAGTGTCGAAACAATATTGTCAGGTTAAGATATTAATAAAACTTGTGAAACTTTAACTAATATTTGTATTTATATTATATTTCATTATATCTATCACATTATAATAAGCATTTTACCCTATAGTTTAGTTAATACAGAATTTCTTTTATAAACTATGAATTAATAATTTTTTTAGGATAGAGAAACTAGAACTGACAACAGCGTAGTAATCAATCCCAGCGACTTTATTAGACATACTTGTTATGATCAATGCGCATTGGGGAACCCAAAACTAAAAGATTACCAAATACCTATATGTTTTAAAGAACTATTTCTTATTATAAATAACCGGAAAATTGATGGGTTATAGTGTAACAAAAGAGTAAACAATCACTTTCCTTATTTATAATGGTCACAGTAAACATGGTGTTTATAAAGAGGTGTTGGATAAACATAGTATAAATGCGTAATGTTTCAACGTCAAATACATCTACAGAAAAAGAAACTTCGATCATGGTTCAAAAAGTGCGTTTAGATCTTCTTGAAATTAGTTTTGTTTTTTAAGAAGTTTCTAAATTTTGTATACTTCTTGATAAAAAGGAAACATAAAGTGTACTGTTTTGTATCTAACAGTTGTTTTGAAGGTATTTTATTTTTTCGCTTTTAATGAACAAAATAAAAAGTCATAGCATATCATAGCATTACAATATGCGTTAACTTTAAATTTGCCGCCATTTTCATGCCCATTCAATAGTGGAAATAAATGTATGAGACGATCTACTTTTCTAAGCTTGCTTAGATATTTATGAACCTTGGATAAAATATGGAAATGATGCGAAACAATTTAATTGTTATTATCAATTTGTAAAAACATTAGAAAGTTAGACTCCGTCATGCCGCAACTTGATATTTTATTTTTTTTACAAAAAAGAGAAACTCAAATACTGTTTGAGGGGGATACCATTAATAAATTAGTTGTATCACAGTTAAAATATTCGCTTTAGTTGTTATTGTTGTTTTGTTCATATAACTTTTCATATAACTAATAAATCTTTAAGTCCGATTGCATTATAAAGTACTGTTTATTGTATTGTTTTGCGGCAGTAAGTTGGCTTATTATTGTACTCGTAAAATAAAGTGGTAGTAGTAAAATAAAGAATGGCAACTGTATATTACATATCAAATTTTCTTCTGTCAAGAATAGATGTCAAATTTATAAACTGATTTTTTTTTTGATAACTAGCCAATTTTAGGAATCGAACATAAAGCTTTGTATGCAACTCTTACATAATCGGACCTTATAGACTCGCCCTTTTTATAGGCCTTGCTCGCTTCGCTCGCTCGGCCATAAACTGGGCTTGTCTATAAAGTCCTACATTATGTACTTGTTACATAAATAGCTATTATAATACTAATAAATCATTTTAGACCATCATTTTTAATGTGTTAATGTTTTCGTGGTTTTATTCAGTAGTAGTAGTTAATATTACTCAATAACAGAAGATAATTCGAATGCCTAAAAATATTATTTGTTAATAAGTTAATACATTGTATTATTGATTTGTCTTAATTAAACTATTCGTAACCTTTTCTGTATGTTATGTAAATATTTGATTTGACAAATTCATGACAAATTAAAATTGCCGCCAAAAAGGCACCATTTTTGAGCCCATTTCAAAAGCCACTAGTGGAAATGGGTGAGATAACCTTTACTTTGGATATAATTATGCATGCGTCAACGGACCTTGGATTTAATTACCTTACGTCTCCCTTTTAAATAATCTAGATCTTCACCCTGCTGAGACATCCTGTTGCTTTTATAGATATTAGGTCAAAATAACCTAAAAGATATAATAGAAAATATAGTTTTATGAGTTTGATACCCAAGTATGTAGATAACCAACAGCTAAGAATTTGCTAGCAATTAGCGGTTCTTTTAAATTGAATATTATGTAATATAATAAGGTAAGTATTAAGTATTCCCTTTCTAACAACAACGAACTTGTTAGAAAGTATTTTTGGAAAGATATGTAGGACTTGAATGTTAATATGCAAAATACGTATTAGGTTTTCCCCTTCTAACAACAAAGAAATTGTTAGAAAGTATTTTGGCAAAGGTTTATTTTATTTTGATGTGCCTAATTCGGCAGCTTTCGAAGATATATGAGATTTTTTTAATTACTGTAGTAAGCGTCTCGCGCCACATGCGATCCGACGTTTATTTGACATCGCAGGATTTGACAATAGGGCAAAATCCAACCAGCTGTCAAATAAAATTCAATATGGCTGCTGGATGACAAACAAAGGTTTGTTGTGTATGGCATTGAAGTAACTTATAAATAATTTTAGTTATATTTGTAGAACAAAAGAGTTTTAAAATGCCTTAATTTTGTTCAGTAGTTGGGTGTACCGATAGATCAAACAGAGATGTAGTTAGATTTTTTAGAATTCCCGCTGTTACTGCATATAAACATAAACAACATCTAACGATTTAGCTGTTGAACGAAGAAGACAATGGCTAAATGCTATTAAACGGACAGATTTAGCTGAAAATAATACAAAATATACAAGAGTGTGTTCCAAGCACTTTATTTCAGGTATGCATATAACATATTTCATTCTGAAACTTAGAACATTTCTAAAATTAAACAATGTTTTAATTTGAATTTTCTTCTAGGAAAACCAGCTGATTTAGAAGACAATTTAAATCCTGATTGGGTTCCCAGTATTTATTTGGACTATAAAACAGCAGGTACAGCAATAACAACCAAAACAGGAAATATACGAACGAAGGAAAAACGTCGGAAGGTTAATGCACATTTCGAATTTACAGATATGATATCGAGGGATATTTGCTTTTTGGAAGTTATACATAACATATGTGTTGTATATATGACTAGATGACAGATATAAAGAATTCTTTCACTTTTAAACATTTTTAATTAATCCTTTGATGTGATCAGGCAATTGATTATAAAGAATAATTCCATTATAAAAACTTGAATTTTGCACTTTTGATGGATTCCTTCGACTTGAATAAAAATTATTGTTAAACCTAGTATTGTGATTGTGAATATCATTTACTAATATTAAATTATCAGTCAAATATTGTAATAAGCCTAATTTCATTTTATGTACAAAAACAACCTGAATTTTAATAAAAGTTTCAATGTTAACCCTGATGTACTCCTGTATTCCACTCTAGTATATCTATTGCAAATATTGCAATTAAGTATTACTCTCATTGCTTTATTTTGTAGAACTTGTACCTAACTTATTCAAGTCTCCTTTATTCCCCATAAATAAAATAGTAGCAGCAAAACAAAAATGTATTAGTATTATAGTATTAAAAACCAATCTTTTTGAGCAAGTTGTCAAATAATCACCACATCTTCCCAAAACCCCATTTCTTTGAAAAATTTTTTTTACAAATGTAATTAATGTGTTCATCAAATTTTAATTTTTTATCAATAATAATACCCAAATATTTATGACTTTACTGTTTCTACGATCTCACCATTAACATTAACTCCAAAATTATTAAAAACCTCTAGATATCCACTTCCTTTACCAATAATTAACAATTTAGTTTTATTTCCCTTTGAATACCAATATTATTATCCCTCCCACTAATGTACGCAACCATGTTGTCAGCAAATAAAATTTACATTTATAATGACATTACTAACATCGTTAATATATAGACTAAACAAAAGGGGTCTTAAAATACTCCCTTGCAGTACCCATTATATTAATGTTAAGTGAAAACTGTGTAAATATATCTTTTACAATAAAAAAATGAAACTAGAAATTGTGCTTGTTTATTTCAAAATAAGGTTTAAAACTACACTTCAACTTAAAATTATATTTAAATGTTCATATTCATCATTGTATAATTCCTCAAAGATTTACAGGAATATACCTTGGAAGTGATTCTACGATCTCACTTGCAAAAGGTTCCGTAACACGTTCCAGAACGGCACTACTTTCAGCATTGCGTATGTCCAAAAGTAGATTCATTATTTGGCTTTAATTAAGAAGCGCAATGTCTCCCACATTAACTGTAGCACTAGCAATACTTCTGTCAAAGGTCAAACACAAAATTAATAGCACCAATTTTAAAATTTACTTGCCGCTAGCTTCCAGAAAATACCTACTTTAAATTCCCTGTAAAAAATCTGTTTTATGAATATAAATTAATAAATGCTTATAGAATAGTATATTGTACAACTAGTTATGAAAGTCATACTTTTTTCACGTGTTTATCAAGCAAATGAGTGAAAAAAAAAACTTTCTAATGTGTTGCACACGATATTTTTTTGCATATGGTAAGTTGAGAAATTTGTTCTAAAAGGATTTATGCAAAATGTTAAAGAAATTAGAAAAAGCAGTATCCTTTGACAATAACCTCAAGAGGGGATTGAAATTTGTTTTTTACGAACATAATTAAAAAAATGCTTAAGAAAAGTCAACTTTCATTATTATCAATATGCAAAAAATCAGATTTATCAAGGGCAGAAATATGTTTAAGAAAACAGGATAGGTAATATTAAATATAAATATAATGAGAATTCAACAATAACGATTCAGGCAAAAACAATAATTACATTTACATAAATATTAAATATCTAATTAAAAATATTAAAACTAATATTATTATAGCATTCCTATCAATAGGAAAAATCAAATTACGAAGTGTATGTATGGTCGAACCTTGTATGAATGTTTATAGTAACATCCGTTTTATTTAAAAGACTAGCCAAAATATTTTTTAGCAGGATTCGTTGTAATTCTTCTTTTATCAAACCAGCATCCTGAATATCATCTAATATGTGTACAAAAGTTGCGCCTCCTTTTAATTTATCTAGAACACAAAAAATTGTTTACTAAATTATGGTTTTTAAATAAGGGCATGTATACATACTTGCAATTTTAGCTGGTTTCTTTGTTTAAAAAACAGACAATGTCAAGTGAGTGACCTACATGGGTTATCCAAAACTTCACCAGAATAAGTCCCTCGCTATTAGTCAAAACCTCCATCCTTGAAGGACAAGCTTTTCCAATTTTATTTATTCCTTCGCTTTTAAAATGTCTTACACCTTTCCCCTTGTTTATGTAATTATAGGAGCAATGACAGTTGTAAAATTCTTTCTTACTGCCATCGGCTAATAATTTAAATGAAGTATGCAAAACATACGATGACAAATTGCTTTCCTGGATTTGGTCTTTCCGTCGATGAAATGCTAGAAAATTGATTGAAATTATTTATTATATACATTTATATGTTCTTATATATTGTTAGTTTTTTTATGACTTGCTATAAACACTACTGCGTAACATAGTTAAATAAAATATTATTATTATCAAATCCAGCAGCTTACCTGAAGAAGATTCAAACTGAAACTCATTATACCCAATTTCCACTTTATGTACAGTGATCATATGTTTTCTCAAATCTTATAAATAAAACGAAAACGAAACCTATTTTAAATAGGTTAGGTACAAAAACTACGATGTCAAATCCTACGATGTCAAATTAACACCGGATCGCATGTGGTGCGAGACGCTCGTGTATAAATATTAATTACAAAGTATTATTGTAATTCCAGAATATTTTTGTTACTTAAATGTCAAAAAATGTCACTCAAGTAAAAGAATTGTAGAGTATATAGAATATTTAGGTAGCAGTATAGCAGTGGAAAAAAAGAAAAAGAAGGTGCGCACTAACCTCAGGTTCTTTCAAACTTATTTTTAATTCAATTTGTATTTTCAAAACTTCAAATTGTAACTTGCTGTTGACTGTTTGTCAAAATATTGAACTTTTGACTTTTTGAACTCAGTGATGAATTATTTCCAGAATCTTCTTGTGCTGCTGTATATTCAGGCTGGATCTGGTTCTATTCGCTGCGAAGGACCATAGTAATTAACGCAAGAAATGTTAAGCGTTTAAAATTCTTGTTTATTCTTCTTTATTTTAATCAAATTTATAGAAAGGAAGAGAATGCCATTTTTTACTCAAATCAACATTTAATGACAAAGTTACAATAATAATAGTAGGTTACTATGCAACATCGAAAACTCTATTAACAATACTTTATTAAATAATATAATGGACGCAACACTATCCTAATGCAGTGCGTTTGAAAATCTGATAAAGAGTAAGTACAATCTATTCGGTTACATCAAATACTTTAATATTATTAATACCGGAAACTTATTTTGAAAAATGGGAGACAAGATTTAATAGCGCCTCTTGCGGTGTGGTGTGCAAATAAACATGACTTTCTAAAATATTTGAAAAGTAATTAAAAAATCGCCATTTGTAATGAAATATTGAATAGTTTAGATAAATTGTAAAAGTTTATATATTTGAGTATAGCAGGAATAAATCATCCTTTAACAGAAATAGTGCTATTTTTTTAATTAAATAAAGGTTTCTCACCGAAAAAGCATTTCCCTTGCACACACACTTGCAAAGATGGCGCTTCAAAAATGTCCGTTTGGTTACACAAGGGTAACTAAAAGCAACCAGATTTAGCGACGTTTGTGGTGTAATAGTACTATAGGAACTTGCAAAATTGTTATACTAGTGTGAATCGTACCAACACCTACTTTGAAATAAGGTTATCAGAAATAATATTTAAGCTATGATTATTTCTGTTAAGGTTTATTATTGCTTGCATGCGGCAGCAATTTGTTTATTTGTTAATTAAGACAGATCAGCCATTAGTCTGGAACAAAACTTCGAAAGTACTAATGCAGAAGTATTATAACGAGTGCACGATTGAAAGTTTATTCTGCTCAAATTTGGCAAATAAAGAACCAAAAAAGTCATACAAATTCAGTGCTGTTAACATGATTCGAGCTGCGGAAAAGCATGCATCGGAAGTTGTCGAAAATGTACTGCTAAAAGAAACCGTGTTGCAGAAACAAGATCGTTTATAAATTATAAACGATTATCAAATTATTTTTTTTGCAAAACAAGGATGATTATAAGTTATACAGTTGTTATGATTGTAAATTAACTTCAAACTTTGTAGACAAAATTAAATTGGTAAAACCTGCATACTGTACGAATTATCCTGATAAATATGAAAAAGTGAAAGTTACCGAAAAAGAAACTATTAATATTGCCTTGAATTCTATTAATCAAAGTCAATCTTCATTGTGGTATAAGCAAAGATTTGTCATGCTCCAAAATGCATAAATATTATGTTTTTGGCCCAAAAGTATTTACTTTTCATACGCGGTGGCACTGCGATCGATGGTTTCTTATAAGGTTGTATAGAGGGAGGTTGGGACATCCTAGCCCCACCCATGATGCATTGCAGCAATTGTCATAAGGTGACAACTGTCAGGCAAAATTTCAAATATTTGAAATTGAAGATGCCGACTTGTTGCGTCAAGAATTGCTGTAATTCTGCTGCAAAGGGCTTCCGATTGTTTCGATTTCCCATACGTGAGCGTGAAAGACGAAATTTATTCAATTATAAATTGAAAAAACATCGGCGGCCATATTTGGGGCTATGACCTTGAACATGATGTCCCAACCTCCCTATATACAACCTTAGTTTCTTACTTAGTTTCTTAGTCTATTGGAATTTATTTAAGTATTAATATTTTGCACAACAACAAGATTGAGGCTAGAAAATCTACACAAGTAGCATATTTGGAATGATTTATTTTATATTTTTATTGAGATATTAAGGCAAGTTAAGTGTGAAAAGAACGCATAATTCTAAAAAATGGAAAGGTTTGATTACACACTGCACTTATCTTTAGATACTGGTTTCTGCTTAATAATTATCCATTTTTAATATGTATAAATTTTAATAAATATTGCTGTCCTAGACTAGTCCTGGAATTGATGCTTAGTTAAACGACTATTTTCGGTGCGAAAAATTGACTAGGAAGTTCTTATTTTCGGGTGATTACAGTAATACAAGTATCTACAAATGTATCTAGATACATTATATTAAGGACAAGGTAATAGATAAGACTTCAGCCAAATACTGAAGAGATGGCTCTTGAGTACTTTTGTTAAATAAAATATATGTTAGGCTACCCAAGCGACAAGTTTTCAACACATTTTTCTAAACGTAAGTGCACTGACTTGAAAATGAATGGATTAAGTAAGGTATAATAACATAATGTCCATTGTTGCTAGGTGGGTAAACCCCAGCAGGGATTCTTTTTACTTACCTGGAGTTTAGTTACAAATACCTTTATTGTATAACTATTAGAACTGACAAGAAATTATATTGAAACGATTGCTTTCTGTAGAGAAATCTTAGTTGATAATAATTAAAGAAGTATTATTTTAAATTATTTTTGTAAAAAAATATCTTTAAATACAAATTGCTACATACTATAGATTAAAAACCAAACTGAAAACTTAGTAGTAATTTAGTTTACACTTGTCTAGATGTATGTATAAACTTGAACATTTTAATTACAATTTAAAGGTTAATTGAGTAAATCTTCAGTATAATTATTATAAAAACTAGTTAATTTGAACAAAGACTTGTGAATAAATGTAGGTATATTTTACTTTCTAAGGCTTCCTTTACAGTCTTGTCCCTAATAGAAAATAAGCACTTCACTTCGACAAGTTCTTCGTTTTCTGTAATCCCATCTGGAGATGCACCTAAAAAGGGATATTCGTTACAAACATGAAAACCGCACTCGTTAACTTTTGAATTAGTTACACTTTCGAAACGTGTAATGGCGTTTCTTTCATTTTCGATGCCATACTGGATCGCCTTGGTTTTCAAGTCGGTGTTCCTGTACAACAGTCCCTTTATGAGGTTATGACAGGGGGTACTGGTTCTTCTTCTGCATATTCTTCCAAAATTTGAAGCCGTAAGCCTGTTTCTTTGGGCTTGATGCCATTGAATATTCTGCCTTTGCCCAATGGTATCTCGGGCCATCTGGAAAATATCGTCACTGCTTAATTCGTGGACTATTGCTTTTTTCGACAGTTCCATCATCTTGATCTGGTTGAGCTGCATTTTGACCGTAATCCATATCTTCTTGAGAATTCTTATTAATTAAACGCCTTTTTCGTTTATATACCTTCCGTTTGGATCGTCTTATAGAAAAATGGTTTAAAAAGTATTTATCCTTCTTAGTAGTAGAGAGAGCATGAAATAATGGGCCCATATTATACGCTAATCCAGCTCCAAAACATCTGTTATGGTAGATCCCTTTCTGAACAAGATTTGTTCTTTTCCCTCCTGTAAATTTTGCAATCATTGCCATATATCTTTCAGCACAGTTCGTTGTCACATTTTGTGTCAATCGATCAGCTTTTCGCACGAGTCCATTGCATACCTTTAATAACTCCGGTAATATTGCAGACGATCTTAATAAAGGTATAGAATTATTGGCCGTGCTCGTTTGTTTAGAACAAACCTCTGGCCTGCAATTTTCATGATCTCCAAACACATGCATCATGGAATTTTTTAGGTCGGTTCTTAGCTCATCTACATTCGACGTGCGGGAAATAATTGTTCTTATAAGTCCGCTAAAAACTGGAATCTTTGATTTAATTATATTTCTTGCCGTAACACTAAATGTCGTATTCTTTACTAAATTGTGTAGTTTTGCTGTAAACGCTCGAGTACAATGATTGGCACATTCCAGTTTAACGACATATCTGCCGTAGGTAACATGTTCTATTATTCGCGTATAAACACTAGAGTCGCCGTCCCCTACAAAATATTTATATCGTATTCCGTAATCCGATTCACTTCTATTAAACCCTTCAACTATTATTGTTTGTTCCATACTTGTGGATGGACCTGAATAATTTTTATAACATACATGTTCACGACTACCGACTGTACAAGAATAGCAAAACTTGTTCTTCACACCAATATATACAAGTTTCTTTGTTTTATAACCAATTATGCAAGCTACACCAGAAAGAGACGAGTAACTATGACCGTAAGTTCTCTTTGCCCAACTTCCATCAACTACAACTGTTATATAAGGTATCCCTTGCTCGTAGTATCCTTCTTCAATAGCCAATCGCTTTTCTTCTTGAGCATTTTTCTTCATTTGTTCCACCAAGTGTTGTTGCCATTTCATATTAATCAAAGTTTCTACCTTTTTGTATGTCGTCTTCATCATCATTGGTATATCCATAACAGACAACAGTTCTTCTGTTTGCGAATACCCAATTCCAACACTTGAAACTCCCCACACTAACGCTTGATTGACATTTGTATCTGGTTTTTGCGTTGTGAGGGTAGTAGTTCTATTACAGCTTTTACAATGATAAGTAAAATATGAAGTTAAGCCATTTCTCTTTTACTAACTAAATGCAACACCAAAAGTTTGCTTTTGTCAAAATATTTAGGAAAATTTTATGAGTATATGTATTTTCAACATGCAGAAGATCTAAAAAGCACTTTCTTAGAAATTGTGGTTTTTTATCTTGACTCTTTTGTTATGGAATTACAAGTTACTTTTCTATTGTACTCGGATTAACAGTAGCGTCACAGCGGCAGGTAACAACAACTACCTATCCTTTATTGGAATTTACACTGGGAAATTTTCAGTCAGTTGAGAAAAAAATTCATCATAATGAAATATTTATTTACTTTTATCACGTTCTATTTATTGCTACAGTTTGAATGTAGTATTAAATTATGTGAAATTTTGATGTTCAGGAGGTTAGCTAATTTTTATTAAAGTTTTAACACTTCTGTTTCATTTAAATCAGTTTTTATTGTCTTTTAGCATTAAATTATAGTTTTTAAAATATTTTACATAGAAATGCAATTTTTAAATTTTGAAAGCGTAATAAAATTTAGATCAACTCCTCGCTCTTAATGCGTAGAGAGTATATTCCAAATTAGGAGTTTGTAAGTTTATTTGTTTGCAAGAAAAGTAAATAAAACCTATTTGCCAAACGGAGCGTCAAAAATAATTTTTTTAATTATAATTTTATAGATCTATGTTAAAATAACCTACCTACAAGAAGTTTTGTCTTAAAAATAAAAAATAACAAAAATATAAGTATTTTAACTACATTCTGTATTGCATATTACCCACCCCTTAAACTTTGTATTTGGATCTAGATACTTCACAGTAAAAGCATCTGTATCTATAATAGGTACCTTTTTCTGATTGTATCTGTATCTAGATACACAAAATAATGTATCTGTTACAACACTGCCTGTGGTACAGAAATAGATCTCCTATGTATTATTATTAAATTTAATTATTCTATTCAAATAATTAGTGAAATCAAATTTACCGCGCAACTCCTTCTGTAGTTGAATCGTTTAATTGATTAGTCGGTGCTGCCAATCTGTAAACTACAACTAAAATATTGTAATATTAATATATTATAATTAGAAATTATTCTGCCTAACTCCTATTACATTAACAATAATTTTTACTACAAACAGGTATACAAATATTTAAAATGAAATAGAATTTTAGGAAAAATTTAAAAATATCACTAGGTTCTTTTTATTCTTACAAAGTTTACGGCACTGCCGTATTATTGTGTTGTAGTGTTTTGTTGGCGTGAGATTATGGGTAATTTCCCAAGATACCTTGCATTTTGTAGATCTAAATAAATACGAATGAGGATTTTTCAATACGAACCGCTTAATTTTTCGTAAATAGGATAGATTAGTATTCTTTCTTATTGGGGTTTCAGAATTGATATATTTATAACCTTAAAGATGGTTAGCAAAGGAGAAGCCATGTTAGGTTGTTAATTTTCAATAATTTAGATGAAATACGCAATTCTAATATTTTTCAAATATTCTGTCTAATATAAAAAAATCTAGTAAGTCAGTTAATATGTTATGAAATATTATGGATATTTAAAATAAGCCCATATGATTCTTATTACGGGCTTATTTTAAATATGCATTAGAGGAATGGAAATTCGTTTTTGTAAACAACTGGTAGTTTTTTTTTACAGTTTGATTGTTAACATTCCCCCTATTCGTTGTAATAAAACAATAGAAGCAGATAATATGTTAAATGATTAGTTTAATTACTAATTCATTAAACCATACTGGAATTATTTAGTTTAATGTTTAGTTATTAAAACAATTATTATTTATAAAAAAGAGGCTCGCAGTTAATTTAAATTGAAAATAAAAAACTGTCCCAAGTTTTTTTTGTTTGGGTAATATCTTAGAACTTTGCTCTAGAACTCTCAATAAAATAATAAAACTGGTTTCAAAATGTTAAACTATTAGTTTTTTTACTAAAAAATTATTTTCTCTGAAACTATCAGGAAGATAACTTTTCGGAATCATGAAGGCTTTGCTTTACATGACTAGTTAGGAAAATAGGTACTTTCCTGACTAAATAGTTAGGAAAGCATTACAAAGTGTTTGTAATTACTTTCAATTTGTGAAATGCGTAATTGTACCAATTGCAATACAAAAACGAATAAATTCTGTACCTTTAATTATCACTGTACAACAGAATTGGACTTTAAAAGAATTCTCAGGTTCTAATACACTTTTTCTAGAGATTTTTAAGATGGCGATCATGAATCTGCTATGGGCTTTTTCGGGTCAGGTCAAATTTTAATTATATTCCAATTTGTTTTCAAATAAAACTCGTTTTTAAATGCATGAGAAGGGTAGGCAAAGTTTTACGTTTAACAACACCCTGTATAGCTACCTGTATCTGCAGGTACAGGTACATCATACTTGTCTTAGTAGATACGATTTGAAGGTTTATGTACAAATATATACTAAATACCAGATACAATACTCTTGTCTGAACTTCCAGGCTCATGTTTTGTGTAAAAAGTGTGTAACTACCCTATTTAACAATTTTTTTACTCCTGTTCCCAAAGGCTACCCAAAATGAAACTTACACCATAAAGAGTCTACACCTAGCTGTATAACATACTGTATTTCTAAAGAAATTGAAGGTACATTTTCTTAGATATTCAAGGTCAAAGGTCACATCATGTGACCTTGGAATGAAGAATTCAATATTGTTATATAAAACAAATTTTTATGAAAACTATGCTCTTTTAGCTTTAAAACAAGCCTAAGATAAAAGTTCTACTATGATTAGAAGCAAAGTTATCAATTGTTTTTATTCACCTTGTAAGTGTAAATTTTATATTTTTTTTTATCATATTTGAAATCCTGCTGTATGAATACCGTGTGTCACTGAGGGCTATAATTTTACATACGTAAGTTACTTGCTGTCCTCTACCATCCTAAATTTCACGAAAATCTGAGATGGTCGGGTTGAAAAGTTCATTTTTCTTGTGATGATTTGGCCTGGAATGACATCGAAACAGCAGTATTTGACCTGACCCAAAAAAACCAATAGCAGATTCGTGATCTTCATACCAAAAAGCTGTAGAAAAACCATATGAAAACCTGCAAATTTTTTTTGTGTTGTACAGTGTTATTAATCGAAGCAGTGCAGCACATTCACTATTATACTCACAAAACAAATGCCACTCACTGACTTACTAATTACGATATAACTACTAGATTTTGATATCATGGCAAACTTTAACTGCATATACCTTATTTAATGGAAAATGACTACATGATCATGTAACATAATTCTGCTCTGACTCGCCCTGTATAAGCTATCACATTATTTAGTAACATATAATGATTTTGTTAACATAATGAATTATCCAGCGTGTCCACAAACCAATGCACTTATTTTGGATGTGTCAATTTTCCGGGATAGAAAGTGACCAACATAGCCACTAATCAAGTTTCAATATAACTCCTGCGCTGTTAGAATATACCTGACAGGATCTATGTTACAGCAACAAACAGTACACATATTAAATGTTTAATTAAACTTTTTGCGTTGCTTCATTTGTCACCCACATTACTCCCTGTGTAACCCCCCTCCCTTCCAAAAAATAAACACATCTAAAATAGGTGCTTGAGCTTGTGAGCACGCTGTATTTCTAATAATCTTTTTTTTTGCAGAAGAAAACCCTGAACAGCCAGTGTTTCAGTTGTGCACCATAATTAATGATCCAATCACTGGCTTAGTTTTAGAGAATCAAAATTTACAAGAAAACTTATATGAAGTTAGTGAAGAGGATGATACAGGAAATCAAATTGTGTACATTGCCTTGCAACAAGATGAAGAAGAAGTTGAGGAACCAGTTAAAACAACGATTGTTAAATCGGACGAAGGTGAAGAGATATCTCAACACATAGCCAATGTGAAGCTAATAACACTTGAGAATGGACAGGTCTATTTAACTACAGATAATTCTCCAGGTAGATAGGCATTTGTCATAATATTAGATATTTACATGTTAAATGTTTGGTGTTGATAAAATATATATGAAGGGAGGAAAGATTTAGTTAATACTACTATATTACGAGGGTAGATTGAAAAGTTTCCGGAATGGGCAAGAGATGGCGCGCGTATCGTGAAATTGTTATGATGGTTGTCAAGGCTAACCTATTTTAGGAAAGCTGTCAAATTTTCAGACACGTGCGTCGTTCCGTTTATGTTTACTAGGATATCTTGTGAAGCAATTCAGGCACTTTTGCAAAAATGGATAAAAACGAATTTCGTGCAGTCATCAAACATTTCTGGATGGACGGGAAAACGGCGACGGAGATACGAGATATTTTGCAGAAAGTTCATGGCACATCCACACCTTCATTTTCGACTATTAGTTTCTGGGTGAGCGAGTTCAAACGTGGCCGTACGAGCACCAAGGATGAACCACGCAGTGGACGTCCAAAAACGGCCACAAATGAAGAAATGGTCGATAAAGTCCATGATCTCGTGTTAGCCGATCGACGAGTGAAGTTGCGCGAAATAGTAGAGACCACGGGCATCTCATATGAACGTGTGCAAAATATCGTGCACGAACATTTGGGCATGAGGAAGCTCTCGGCGCGATGGGTGCCGCGTTTGCTGACTATGGACAACAAGCGAAATCGTGTGACCACTTCGAAAGAGTGTTTGGCCTTGTTAAATCGTAATCCAACGGATTTTTTTCGCCGATTCGTGACCGTGGACGAAACATGGATCCACCACTACACACCAGAAACCAAGCAGCAGTCGAAACAGTGGATTTCTCCAGGCGAATCTGCTCCGAAGAAGGCAAAGACTGTCCCATCTGCTGGAAAGGTCATGGCCACCGTTTTTTGGGATTCGCAAGGTGTGATACACATCGACTTTTTGCAGAAGGGAAGAACTATCACGGGACAATACTACAGCGATTTATTGGATCAATTCAACCGCATTTTGAAGGAGAAACGGCCTCATTTGCAGCGAAAAAAAGTGCTCTTCCATCACGACAACGCGCCGGCCCATTCATCCCGAATCGCCAATGCTAAATTGGTTGAATTGGGCTACGAGGTGGTGCCGCATCCCCCGTACTCTCCAGACCTGGCCCCGTGCGACTTCTTTTTGTTCACAAACATGAAGACTTGGCTCGGAGGCAAGCGCTTTACGTCAAATGAGGAGGTCATCGCCGCCACTAAAGCTTATTTTGCAGAGTTCCCGAAATCATATTTTTCTGAAGGCTTAAAAAAGTTGGAGCACCGCTGGGAAAAGTGTATCGCCCTGCAAGGATATTATGTTGAAAAATAAAAACAAAAACCTGTTCAATTACTGCGTTTTCTTGCCCATTCCGGAAACTTTTCAATCTACCCTCGTATAAGCAATAGGCAAGAAATATTTTATAAAGTACTAAATCAGAGATGAGCATAAATAGTATTTTGTTTGGTGGTATCAACACCCCCCCCCCCACAAGATGATTCTCACATAATTCAAAGTAAGCTTGGATTTGAACTAAATCTACAAAATAAATTTGGGTAATCTTGCAGTGAAGGGTTGGAGGAAGAACCCATGATTAATATTCCAAGCTATATCCAATGATATTTAGTATTTCTTGTTTATTTTTTTTTATAATACAGTGTTTCATTCTACAGCTTGACATCCCTATATCTTGCTTATTTATAATCGAATCAATTCCAAATTTTTATCAGGTATAATAACCATTAAATAGATTTTTGTATAATTAGAGATTTTGTTATAATTCAACAGCCTACTATGATTAAAAATAAAAATAAACGAGAGAAAACATAGTACGCCTTGTTTAATTGTAAAAGTCATTACAGAAATTTGTTCTGGACCACTTGAAACCACTTTATTAACCAATTAACCCAGAGACTGGATATGACAGGTTATATACAAAAATTGAAAAATAGTCATATACAAAATTGAAATATATAAACAGTACAAATTGACTTGATATATAATACGTAACACATTAAAATTAGAACAATTAAATAGAACAAACACAAGATTCAAAAAAATTTTGAAAATTGAAAAAATTAGAAAAAGAAATATTTTAAAAATTTATTTTAACAGCATCGCATTCTTTGTGAAAGAGTACTTAAATTTTGTCCACTGCGTTTTTTCCGAGAGTGCTTCAATTTCCAGCAGAATTGAGAACAACAGTTTACCATTTTTGAAAGTTTATTATTTTTTTCATCGAAAATGGTGTCAGATAGAAAAAACATGATAGAGTAAAAAATGCTTATTTTTTTCTCAATGAATACGAAAAAATTGCATGAATTTATTACAGACCGATTTAAAGCGATTTTGAAAATTACGGTTATAGGTGTTGCCTATCTATGGGCATATAATTAAAACCTTCTAAAATGATGAAAATTTTCAAAATCGCTTTAAATCTGTCTGTAATTTTTTTTCGTATTCATCAAGTAAAAATAAGCATTTTTTACTCTTATCATTTTTTTTCTATCTGACACCATTTTCAATGAAAAAAATGATAAACATTCAAAAATGGCAAATTGTTGTTCTTAATCTTGCTCGAAATTGAAGCACTCTAGGAAAAAAATGCAGTGGACAAAATTTATGTATTCTTTGACGAAGAATGCGATGCCATTTTTTTGATCTGAATATGTGTTTACCCTGTTTTAGGGGCCAAATATAAATTTTTTCATATAGGAGACATTTGGCATTCGAAAGTAGAGGTTTCAAGCTTTCTAAGTTGCGCCAATTTTAGAACCTAGCCGGTGGTTGAGTTCAGAAAGAATGACCCATACGTACATGGAAGGGCTAAAATCTGATTGTTTATGAAAACATTTTTACATGTACTACATGGATTTTTATTAAAAATCAATTTAAGTATTCTTTTTTGATTGACAGAAATTCTGTTTACGTGAGTTGATAACCCCATACAATAATATTATATTGAAGATGACAGTATACTGTGGAGTAATACACAGAAAGTAATGATTTAATATTTAGATAACATTTTAATCTGAAGATAGCAAAATAATTACTATTGAGAATTACTCAACTGGCAATCGGTGACAATCTCTAAAAATTTTGTTGAGTCAGATATACCTAGTTAGGTTTGCTTGTTTAAGAAAATCATTGTTTATAATTCGCCTATAGTTAAAATGAATATATATAGTTTTTTCTTTGTTTAATAACATTCTATTGCAATTGCACCAATCAGACATCTCTTGATTTACTAATGTGATTTTCTGAATGAGCTCCTTATGGGTAAGTGCTGAGACTAACACGCCGTGTCATCTGCATACATTGATACTAAACCAGATTTAATGAAATAACACAAACAATAGCAGCGATCCCAGCACGGATCCCTGACCCACTCCCATATTAATTGTATGCTGCGAAGATATTTTATCCTTAATTCTAACACTAATATGCTTATTAAAAAGGAAAGGTTTAATCCAATTATTAGCGAGACCCCTAATGTCATAGGCGTAAAGTTTCTGTAATAATAAACCTATGTCCACAGCATCGAAGACACTGGATAGGTCGAAAAATATTCCTGCTGTATATTTACACTTACCTAATTCTGCTCTAACATTATTAGTAAAATCTGTACAAGCTGTTTCAGTGGATTTACCATGTTTATTGTACTCTATATCCTATTAATTAAAGAAGAAAGGTATGACAGCATGATGACACCGTGTGCAAGTGAAGGACATGCTAGATTTCTAATTATGAAATATAAGTTTTAATCACAGTTTGGGTAAATCTTGCTTTGTATGAAATTATGAAATCACATCCTACATTGAGAATCGAAATGTTTTTTTTTTTTGGTGATTGTAAAAGCCAAAGAAATACATATCCTGGCGTTTTGTCGAATGCTTCATAGTTTTCTACTAACAAATTTTTGAAAATATCGTATCATACAATAGTAATCAGGGCCCACGTAAGCTTTTGCGGGGCCGGGTTTGACCTAAAAGAACTTCTAAATAAATAATTTATTATAAACACATTATTACATATTACAAAAAGATCATAGAGTAGCATTATAAATAGTTATTTACGAAGTACGCGAAGCCGCGCATGAGCGCATTTTTTTGAAGAAATTTGGATATCAAGAGTAGAAAAGATGCTTAATCTCCATGGAAATTTATAATAGTTATATAAAGTTTCTATGATTGCCAAATCGTGTAATTTACAATTACACAATTTTGTTAGGTTATGTTTAGACTAGGTTAGGTTAGGTACAATTAGAAAAAATTAAAATGCTACGAAACGAATGTTAGAGTAGAATGTTCCTCATTTAATGCTAAAACTACAGTGAAAATTTCAATCCGATTGACTAAGCCGTTTAAAAGTTATTGCAATTTAAAGTAACTAACTTAAAGTAAATTTTACATGTGATCTTATGGAGATTCGCTCACATAATAGAATAGTCATTTCAATTACAGGAAAAAAACCTAATAAGCGCCCAAATTTTTAAATTACGTAACTTGAAGTCCATAGCACCGATTTTGTATAGTTTTATAAACATTTACTAAACGGTTATTCAGAAGAAAATTATAAACAAACTAAAAATCTGGTTTTTACTCGATAAATTTACTATTTTCTATTTTCATTCAACATTATTAGTATAGATTCCTCTTTATTTTAAATAATATATTCTTTTTTAGCATTGTAAAACTATTAATTTACTTTGTAATATGCTGTAAAACAAAAATATTCATGAATTTCTAATTTTCAGTACTTTTGCCTCCGATTGTACTTGCCAAACATCCTTAGGTTTAGTTTAGACTAAGTTAGGTAAGGTTAGGTTTAGGTTAGCATAGGTTTAGGTTAGGATAGGTTAAGTTAGGTTAGGTTATATAAAAAAGGTATGATAAGAGTTTGTTAGAATTAGTGCTTTTAGTCCTTTATTCCCTTTATGCAGTTCACAAATGGCTATATGTTTATTATTGTTTATTTTACTTACTTACTCACTTATCTTCAACCTCTTCTACCATGGGTGTAGAGGTATTGTTTATTTTAATTAAAGAAAATCCAAGTTCCGCATACAGTTAAATATTTTATTTTCTAGCAGCCATATCTCGATACCTCAGTTCTACACCGTAACAATTCAAAAATGTTATTTTGTGAATAATGAGGAAATCTTGTTATGTATAGAACTTAGCTGCTTCGAAAAAATAATGCCAATCGAAGGAATGTGTCATCTATTTTGTAATAAACGTACTTATGACATGCTACAGTATTGCACCATTAACAATAGATATTTTTAAATAATATTATACAAACAATTCAAATTATAAGAATATGGACTTGTTATAGTCTTGCAGCAGGGTATCGATTTATCTATCTACCTTGAAAGATAACCAACACAGACCATGGACTTGTTCTAATCACACGTCATAATAACTGATGGATAATTGAGATCAGATTAAAAAGAATTTTATTTCTTCTTATACTATACAGGGTGTAACTAATATAAATAAAACCTGGAAAAGGGTAGCTGTAATGATTTAGAATATATTTTCTTTATTAACCTGTGGTCGCTTCCTGCTAATTTTTGAGAAAATCGTATTTCCAATTGGAAGTATGCCTGTTGTACTCATATTACATTATATTAAATTAAAATTTTTTGCTTTTAAAAAATATTTTAAATTTTTTTGCTTCTTTTGCTGATCTAGGTTCTTTAATAAACCTTGAAAAGTATAAAATCCTGCGTTTATTCTGCATCCCTACTCTGGTAATTTTTTTTATTTGAACTTGTTTTAAAAAACATTTAATTATTTGAATTATATTTTTAAATGTTATTTGTTTTTAAAAAAGAAAGTTACTGGAGTTGGAATCGATCCTGCGACTCACGCATTAGGAAGCAAGCATTTTACGCATCCAGCCACGTGAGATAGTTGTTGGATACGCTATTGTGCCTATTCATAAATTGGTACCAGGGCCGGCGAGAGGCGGGTTCAGCGCGTTCCCCGGAATCTTGCGCTTTAGACGGCCACACTCTTTGTAAGGCTCCGCGTTTCAACTTACAAATATGCGCGCTTTCTCTGCTGCTGTAGTCACAACGATGTTTTCGTGTCACTTAACGACTGGCAAATCAAAGTCCTACCATTCAACCTACGTAAATCTTGATGACTTAAAAAACTTTGCAGCCAAAAAAAGCCAGAACAACTTTCAAAATGACATTTTGCGAATGCAACAGTTAAATGCAAACGTAGTGTTCGCGCACTCGTGCTTCAAAAAGTTGCAAAAAGCACTGGCCCTTTTAGGCTCTCTAAAAATACCTAATTTGACTTGATAATAATTAAATTTGGAACGATTAAAGAATTACCCCGCCAAACATTTTTTGACCAAATTTTAACGGAAATTTTATGCTGATTCCGAATATGTAAATCATTTTTGGGGCAAACGCCTCTAAACCCTCAAAATTGGTTACTACCAACCCAACCTCCACAAAAGCACCACTACCTAACCAAAACGCTATGCAAAAGCAAATTCGAGTTTTTTCAACCTAACCTAACTTAACTTAACCTATCCTAACCTTACCTAACCTTGTCTAAACTAAACCTAACCTAACTTAATTGTGTAATTGTAAATTAGACAATTTGGCAATCATAGAAACTTATTATTATTCATTTCCATGGAGCTTAAGGATGTTTGGGAGGTACAATCGGAGGCAAAAGTACTGAAAATTAGGAATTCGTGAATATTTTTGTTTTACAGCATATTACAAAGTAAATTAATAGTTACAATGCTAAAAAAGAATATATTATTTAAAAAAAAGAGGAATCTTTACTAAATAATGTTGAATGAAAATAGAAAATAGTAAATTTATCAAGTAAAAACCAGATTTTCGGTTTGCTTATAATTTTTTTCTCAACAACCGTTTAGTGAATGTTTATAAAACTATGGAGTTCAAGTTACGTAATTTAAAAACTTGGACGCTTGGTAGTTTTTTTTCCTGTAATTGAAATGACTTTATTCTGTTATGTGAGTTATCTCCAGAAGATCACATGTAAAATTTACTTTAAGTTAGTTACTTTAATTAAATGAGGAACATTCTACTGTAATTCTTGTTCGTTTCGTAGCATTTTAGTTTTTTCCAATTGTACCTCCCAAACATCTTTAAGCATTTTTTACTTTTGATCCTCAAATTTGGGGCCTTCGGTGCATCCGCCACAAAAATGATTTACATATTTAGAATCGCGCATTTTTTGGGGCAAACGCCCCTAACCCTTCACAATTGATTGCTACCAGGCTAACCTCCATAAAAACGCCTCAACCTAACCAAAACGCTATGCAAAGGGTTAATTCGAGTTTTTCTCAACCTAACCTAACCTAACTAAATTGTGTAATTGTAAATTACACCATTTGGCAATAATAGAAACTTTATATAACTATTATAGATTTCCATGGAGATTATGCATATTTTTACTCTTGATCTTCAAATTTCTTAAAAAAAATGCGCTCATGCGCGGCTTCACGTACTTCGTAAATAACTATAATGCTACTCTATGATCTTATATTGTAATATGTAATAATGTGTTTATAATAAATTATTTATTTAGAAGTTCTTTTAGGTCAAATGCAATTTTGAACCCAGGCCCGCAAAAGCTTACGCCGGCCCTGATTGCTACTGTATGATACGATATTTTCAAAAATTTGTTAGTAGAAAAATGGAGCATTTGACAAAACCCCCGAATATGTATATTTCTTTGGCTTTCACAATCACCAAAAAAAAAGACGATTTCGATTCTCGATGTAGGATGTGATTTCATAATTTTATAAAAAACAAGATTTACCCAAACTGTGATTAGAACTTACGTTTCGTAATTAGAAATCTAGCGTGCCCTTCACTTGGGTACGGTGTCATGCTGTCATACCTTTCTTTTTTAATTAATGGGATATACCCTACAATAAATAAACATGAGAATCCATGCCATTCTTGAGTTCTAGTTCCCCCCCTCAAGAGTAACCGATTTGAGATCAGATTAAAGAGGCTTTTATTTCTTGGTATATACATTTTCATTAAGTCAATTGTTGTAGATCTACTAAATTGTTTCCGAAATATATATTATTTTGTATTACGGTTATTTTGAAGGCAAATATTTGTGGTAAAAATTCTGCTATGTCAAAATATAAAAAAGTGAACAATGATTCCATATACGAATCATTTTCTTAACACGGGAATTATAGTTATAAAATTCAATAAGATAACATCTTTTCTATAAGCTCTAGACATTAAAAAAAATGAACATGAAACACTAATAACAGTATTCACAATCACGATTAAACTTGAACTAAATGTTAAATACCATGGCTACAATTGTTTCAACAAACGTATCTGGTAATTAATACCCAACTAAAGTTAATCAGCAATTGTGAATACCGCCGTAATGGTTATATAACTGAATATACAGGGTGTGGAGAAAGTCCTGGAACGGTCAAATATCTCGAGACATACACGTAAGATTAAAAAAACAAAAAACACGTCTTAAATATTTTCAAGAAGCTGATACCACACTCGACCCCCTACCCCCACCCCCTGGGGGCAACTTTGAAATCTTAAATAGGAACCCCCATTTTTTATTGCAGATTCGGATTCTCCATTAAAAAGTAAGTTAGTTTTATCGGACAAATTTGTATCGATTTTCGATAGATGGTGCTGTAATCGTAAAAATACTAGAGTCACTCTATATTACTTATAAGAGTTGAGCCAACGCGAATGTCAAACCGCCATTATGGATCCAAAAATATACGTTGCAAGAATTGTTGTTTATGGCAAATGTCAAATGTTTCATAACCTGACATTTATTTCATTATAATTGAATTGATTAATATAATAAAATTCTTAAATAGAGTAATATATTTACATTTTATCTGCAAAACTGAGAAAAGGAGAAACTACTCTCAGCTACAACAAAAAACTCTTAATGTCTCTTGTGCTCTAGTAAGTCAATTTCCGTTTTAATTATTTCCATAATAATAATTTGCAAAGTGAAAATATCTTGCTTTTATTAAATCGTTTTATTTCAGAGTTATTACCGAGTAACGTATTTTAATGGGCCGACTAAGAAAGATATTCTTAACTTCAAATTGCCGACTGATAAGTTTTTTTAAAGAATCCTCGACCACCTATTCCACTAAACTCTTCGTTAATGTATCGCCTACATTCACGCAATAGCATTTTTGTGTTAAATAAATAAATTTATAGAAGTAAGAGATAGCTATTCTGGAACGTGGAGGCAATGCATAATCAGAAGCAAGACTCCATTTTACTAGTGAATTACAACTTGTACCTATATGTACCAGGGTCCTATTGAGATCAATCATGCAAAACTAAATCTTCAAGCTGTGAAATATCCCATCGAAAAGACCGTGGTTTTTATGATATTCTGTGGACTAATGAAGACCCAGGTGGCATTGTCGAGGACGAGAACAGCATGCTTACGAAGACTTTTTCTTTCATGCTAGAGATATGAATCTTTTTTTAAATTTTTTTAAATCTAGCAGAGCAATATATTCTAATTTTTTAATTAAAATGTATGTATCTTATGTTTAATAAAAAAAAATAACAAATCCGTTTTGCAAATTTTTGTCAAAAACCACAGATTTTTGGATTATGTTTACGAGAATGTTTCGTAAACTGCACATAGTTACAAATAATACAAATGTTGGCCTTACAGTTAGTTTTTGGTTCTCCTAAAAGTTGTAGCTTTTTTTTTGACAAATGCTGTTTTTGACATCAACCCTTCAATTACAATTTATATTTATTAAAAACTAAAAGAAAAATACATAAAAAAATTTCGATTTACTAAACATCAGTTTATTTGTCAAATTAAGGGCCATCTTTTCACCTCCTTGTAACTTTATTTGGCAGTTAATTGTCACAGATACAATTGTAACCATAGCAATTAGCTTCCACATAAATTTATGATGAAGTGAAAAGACCTGTCCTAAATTACATAATTTTGTCAAACTTCGTGTTTTTAAATTGGCATTATTGCAAATGGATCCAACCAATCAGCATCAATTCCCGCGTTGGCCGAACTCTTATAAGTAATATAGAGTGACTCTAAAAAATACGATTTTTCGTACTTATCAAAAAATGACATGTAGAAGTGGAAAATAAAAAATAACGTGCTCATTTATCTTTGTTCTCAGAGTTTACTTTCATTAAATTTGTTAAGTCTTTTTTGGTTTATTTTTATCAGTCGATCAAGCTAAATAATAAAAAAAAAATGTTTTGGACATTATGTATTTTTTTTATTAAAGTGCTATCTGTCGAAAATCAAAAACAAGTTTTTAATTGAAAACATACTTACTTTTTAATGGAGAATCCAAATCTGCAATAAAAAATGGGGGTTCCTATTTAAGATTTAAAAGTTGCCTATCCCCCCCCTGGGGGTGGTGGTGGGGGTGTCGAGTGTGGTATCATTGGATATCTTTTTGTAAAATATTTCAGACGTGTTTTTTGTTTCTTTAATCTTACATGCATGTCTCGAGATATTTGACCATTCCGGGACTTTCCCCGCACCCTGTATATGTCATAGGATTACGGATACATATGACACTACAAATGGATACGACTTGACTGTCCATATCTGTTTTCTACCCAGAAAACATTCACTTTCCCAGCTGGATACACAAAATAGTACTATTATTACGTGTGTAGTTTAATAATCTATTTTTTGTAGAGGATAACCTAGTCACTGTTGAACCACATCTACTGACCAATAATGCCACGGATGAGCTATCATCCATTGATGAAATTCAACTAACTGAGCAAAACGAAGAAATTATAAGTAAGTAAAATGGATAGAAAACACTTAATCTTTTGAGAATTTAACTTGTTTTAAAGACAAAATATACTATGAATATCTTCTGCATAATTATTTGAATTATAAAATAGAATCTGTAATTGTTCCTGTTAATCTCTTTCAGATGAACCAAAAACATCTGATTTCCATGAAATTCAACTAGAAGATGGCACATGTGCCATTATTAATGCAGACCTATGGAACTCCCTAATAGAAAGCACGTCCACAGAAGAACCTGATCTCATCAACGATAATCTTAAAAAGAAACGATTTCCCTGTATGTATGTAGGTTGTGGGAAATCATTTACTACAACTCATCACCTTTCCGTAAGAGTTTAATTTCTTGCTAATTTAGTCTTTATTATTTAAATTGCCTCTAGGTGCACATTCGTAGCCATACTGGTAAAAGACCTTTTGTTTGTACTGCTGAAGGATGTGATAAAGCTTTTGCTACTGGTTATTCCCTAAAAGCGCACCTACGAACACATACTGGAGAAAAACCATATGGTTGTGATGCGTGTTTGAAACGTTTTAAGACTTCTGGCGACTTACAAAAACATGTTCGTACACATACAGGTAATTATTAATTTAATTATTGAGAAATTAATACAGTTAATAGCTTTTTATGCAACAGGTGAAAAACCATTTAAATGTCCAATAGAAGGTTGTGATAAGTCATTTACTACATCGAATATACGTAAAGTCCACATAAGATCTCATACAGGTGAAAGGCCATATACTTGTCAAGTAGCAGATTGTGGAAAAGCTTTTGCATCTGCAACAAATTACAAGAATCATATGAGAATTCATTCTGGTGAAAAGCCTTATGTTTGTCAAATTGAGGTAATCAAAATAATACTTTTTTGTACTAATAAATTTATACCTTTTCTTTATTTATCGTTAGGGTTGTGGTAAACGATTTACAGAATATTCATCTTTATATAAGCATAGTGCAGTGCACCAACCATACAGAAGTTTTCGTTGCAATTATTGTTCTATGTTTTTTAAACTAGAGCATACTTTAAAAGTACACAAGAAGACAGTCCATAATGTAATAGTAACGGAACATGGTACAGAATTTGTAGTTGCAGAGGATACTGATAAATCATTGGTGCTAGAATTTACAGATCCAGACTATTTAAAATCTGTTGCTGATCCGTTACTAGTATCGCATGTTAAAAAGGATACCTAAATTAGTTTAAGATGTATTTATTTAGTATTTAGATCATATTTAAAATATGTTTTGATCCAGTGATATCAGTAGTGTTTAAAAAGTAATATATTGTCTATAGATTTTAGTTAATAAAATGATTTTATTACAAAGTACTAGCTATCGATTTTCTATTCCTACCTGTATTTAATTCAGGATCTTTTTAGATATGCATTGACAATGGACAGTTGGCAGCAAATACTGTAAGGGGCCCCAGGGTTTGCCTCGGTAAGCGTCTCTGCTCGGACTCCAGATTTGTACGGGGCTTGCTTACAAAGTGGCGCAGTGTGGTTTTGCGGAGATCGGTAGTAACTCTCAGGCACCAGTTATTTTAACGTGGTATGCTCCACGGATCCGGGTAACTGCTAGCGGAGAAAGGATAATCCAGGGAACTGGTGGGGTTGCTTAGTAAAACTGAGAATTGTGTGAACCCAATTGCTATCCAATTGGGTGATAAGTATCCTTATTTTCCATTTGTGCAATAATTAACCAATTGTTACTGTACTGTATCGTATTTAAAGCCAAATGATATGATGCTACTTATGAAATCGCAAATGTCCATATATCGATAAAAGTTTTAACCTATAAAGTCACTAAAACCCTTAAGTCAAGTTTGACATATTGATATTTGACAAACTGAATTAAGGAGGATACAGCGAAATGTAAAAATGTAGAGAATGACGTGAAATTTAAACCTCGAGTTCTTTGACACTTATTCTATTCGGTAACTTTTTTTTATAATCTTCTTGTGTACCATTACCGAGAAAAATGGAAGATAAAATCCAGAATTTAACATGGGCTCTTATGGAGACCATCTAACCTTTAGCAGTTTTAACGAAAAATTATGATGAAGAAATGTAGGGAATCTGATAAAAAACTAAAATGACATACTCTCATATTCGAAGAACAATGCTGCCCAATATTTTTGAAATCTTGTGTCTAGTTAATGCACAATAATAATTTAAAGTAAACAAAACAAGATTTTTTCACGACATATGCGGAAAGACAGCAGAGATGTGACAACACCTCATAGTGCACGAATTCAAATAACAGAACAGAAAGATGACATATAATGACTGTTATAATAATCTATATTTTATTGTATTAACTAATAATCATATATTTTATTAATCAAATTATGTTGAACAATTCAGTCTTCTGCGTTAATAATATCAGAATACAAATGTTAATTCGACGGAAATACTGCAAAATGTAAAATTACCTTTTGCAATGCGATGAATACAATTTATCATCACAATCAGAATATCCACGAAATCAGTAACACAAACACACTAATTTTAAAAATATATGTATTAAACCTCAACAACTTTTTATATATTTCTTGTATCTGCTTAGCAGATTGTAATTTTTAGACTATACAAAAGTTAAAAATAGAATATTCCCATCTGTAATTGCATACAAAATTACAAAACATTCAACATGTTTCCACTTATATTTTGGGATTGACATTTGGAGGTTAGGATGTCAACTCAATCGAAAGCTGAAACCTAACGCTGCTACCAACAAAATCGATTGATTTCTTTGAGGTGTTGCCACGATTCTTAACCTATTTACATTTATATTTACACTTTCAACAATTAAACAAATGCACTCCAATCGACTTAAATTATTTTAATAGATACAAATAATTAATAAATGCATTATAGGCATTCATAATAAAATGATTTTGTTCAGTTTTAAGAATGTTAATTTATTTTTTTATCGATTGGTATTTCTTGTTAGAGACTATGTAAAAGCATAGGAGATATCCCCTTGCCCTTCACCCCGCAAAGATCCGCTGTAACCTCCTTAATTCTTGAACTACGCTTACTCTTGGTCTGCCAAACTAGATTGTCCGGCATACACAGACATTTATTAAACAAATGGCATGCGAGTTTTTAGCTAGGTTACTATTGAACAATCTGCCAAGTTGGCTGAGATCATTCAGTTTGATGCCTCACTATGCCTATAACATTGTTATAGTATATTAGAAATAACAATTTTAACAAGAACACTAAATAAAATTGAGAATTCACCTCACATATATTCCTATCAATTCCGATCAATGGGAAACCTATAGATAACTAATGATTTCTAGATAACTAATAGATACTTGATTTCCAGAAAAATTTACCTTTTCATTTGTAAATAAACCAGCTGAACACCACGAGTGATATCACGATTTCTTATAATGTTTTAAAAAGAAAATGTGTACATTGTTGCTAGGAGATTACAGGAGGAGTTTACCCACCTCTGCTTCCAAAAATAATTTAAATATGCCATGTCAAAGTTGACAGGTGACATTAGGTATCTGTCAAATTTATTAAAAAGTTTTATTAAAAAAAATGTTTTTAATGACATTTTACGTTCACATACCGAGTTTGAACGAGAGATTACGACATAAAGACAATTTTGTTTTTTATCATTTTTTGATACAGCCCTGTAACCAGGGATTGAAACTGTGATGAAAATAACCATTTGAAAGAGTTATTTATCGGTCATTTATGAAACAATTATGAAGGCCCAATATTTGTATTTCAAATCTGCATAACTGTTATTAAAGAACCAAAAAAATAAATTTCTCTCCTTTCATAACTCTTTCAAAAAGGGAAGATTTATAATAACAGTTATGGTTTTAAAGCCCGAAATGGAGCGATATTAAAGGTCTATAAAAGGATTAGAATGATTAAATACTTGTAAAATTTCAACTGAGAATTAAGAGTGTTAAAATAGTTCGCTTGTTATTATTTATTATTATTATTGTTATTATTATTAAGGTTTTACTTTTAACCCTATAATACTATACTTAAAAAATGTTTGCGAGTGCATTTTAATAGAAACAGAATGTTTATTTCTTTATGTAATTCCTCTTTACATAAATAACTCGTAGACAAGACTTGTGTTTTATTTGCTGACCTATCACTGAATAAACCCAAATAATAATAAATAAGCACAAAATAATTTTTGAAAGCTAATTACAAGGATATTCACACGATTATAAACTTAATGAATTTCTTTATATTACCAGACTTTTGATACTATAATTATATTATTATAATAAAAACATTTCCTTATACCTATCCAAATAGGCAAACAAAATACATATCTGGAGAATGATAGTATATGAAGTACAACAACCGAGCTAAAATATAAATTTATAAAACCTCTTATATTATATAAAACCTCTTAATATTATACTGTTTGGAGACTTGGGAGTCGGTTTTTGCAAAAAGCTCTTTGTAATGTCTCTTTAAACTAAACATCCAGATCTTGATGTTTACCATTTAAAAGGGACACGTTAATTTATTGCTGGGGAATGCAAATCTATTCTTTCCTATAAATGTAAGTCTAAACATAAGTTACTTCAAAACGAAAATACGGGAAAATATTTATTACAGTTATCCAGTTACAAGAACTGCAAGTTCTCTGAAAGTAGCTTTTAAGAAACAGATGAATGAAATATTAAAGATGAATGGACCAGCTGATAGAAGATGACAGGGTTTGAAAGTGCAGAACTGCAAAGGGATTAGCAATAAGGTAAAATTGATTTTATTGCTACTAAGGAATACCTACCATTAAGAATGAATCATGCATCTTATTCAAAGGAATATTGAAAGTGTTGAAACTTGAAACCATTCATTACCAAGGGACAGTCGCCGAACATAGTGCTGTGGGGGTATATGCCGCCACATTAATATTTGTTTCTTAAAATTTTATTTCTGCATAAACCGTCTCCCGATTTAGTTAATATTTTACGTTTTAATTTAATACGTTTGTTCTGTTATATTGGAATGCACTGTGAATTACCAACGGGGTGGAAAAAGTGCACTTTTATAAGGAAGTATTGTAACGGATCCAATGATGGCACGTGTTTGCAATGTGATATACAAAATTGCACATCTACAATTTCGATAAGTACCTACTATTTTCTAAAATGTTAAATCCAATTGACATATAGATACATAGTATATGTTACGTAGTTTAATTTATAGTTGGAGCAATGGATCTGTGCATGTATGTGTATCAGTACTATCAGAATAAGTAGTTGCAAACTTACGTTTTTCTATTGATAATTCCTTAAGTTAAGTAAATCTTTTGTAATTAATTTATTAAATTGCTGTTATTAATCTCTAAATTGGGTAGAAATACCATTCTTTTCAGAACCAAATTGCCATTTTTTGTTTGAAGATATAGCATAGTTTACGTTATATTACCTCCGTGTATATATTTAATACTATATAGTGGCTTTATATAATCCCTTTCTTTTAAGGAAGAAAATAGAAAAGAATAATAGTAAATTTGATTGACTGTTACATAAATTTAAACATAATTTTAAAACTCTTAAAGTGTTTAAAATTCACATTTATTTTACGCTGTGTATTTCTTAAATCGTGTCGACCATATCACCTTAAAATGCTTAGCAAACGTTTAAATTTCCAAACACGATTACTGGTAAGTAATTTGATTATCTATTTTATGGATGAGGAAACAAGGGCCTTCTTATTTCCATAAACACTATTCAGGAGGTATTTATATTTATTGATTTAGAATGAAAAGAACAACAACTATTATTAATCATGCCGTTAAGGATTTTTCTTAATTTGGTATAGTGATTCATAATATTAAGTAAATCCACTGTGATTTTCTTGTGATTTTAAAAGATTTCGTTGCCTCATCAAACACAAAATTTTGATAAGCGCTACCACTGTAATGTGATAATGCGAATATTGAACTTTGGTTTGTAGGATCCCTTATTATAGTTAATAAAGCATGTTATTCTGTCGTTTTTATTCCACCAGTGCCGAAAAACTACATGTGCCGTCATTTTGTTTTTATGACTACCAGGCTGTACAAAGTGGATAGCTTAAGTTTATTAATTATGATGCACATGCAAAGAAGTATTGCGCTAACAATATATTCATATATAATATCACAAGTGGTCTAATTTTTTCCGACAAAATTTGTCATTTCAGATATGAGTAGCTTTCGCAACGAAAACTACACGAGTCGATGCAGGAGACGAGTGTAATTTTCCAAAAGCAAAAGCTACGAATGTCTTAAATGATAAATTTTGCAAGAAGAAATTAGACCACGAGTTGTATTCGGCTTGACAATCCATCGAGCAAATTTTTATTTAGCGTGTGTAGTTAATATTAATTTAATTAAATTTGACATTTCATTTTGACATAAATTTTTTCACTAAGAAAAAACCTCTAGTGTTTTTTTCACTATAAAACTAATTTCATTGGTCCCAATTTGAAAAATTCTGTAATTTGATTGGTTAAAAATTATCGAGTTGGATTGTCATATATAATACCATAAG
This sequence comes from Agrypnus murinus, assembly GCA_929113105.1. Classification (NCBI taxonomy): domain Eukaryota; kingdom Metazoa; phylum Arthropoda; class Insecta; order Coleoptera; family Elateridae; genus Agrypnus; species Agrypnus murinus. The sequence continues at coordinate 66,738,166 of OV816029.1, read as the reverse complement.
TGGTAAAATTTTGTCGGCAAAATTTTCTTATTGTTACGAGCGTTTGTTGCATAGCAATTTCTCGAGTGACATTGTCACTAAAAACCACGAGACGTCAGTCGAGTGGTTTTTGATCAATGTCACGAGATGAATTGGCAACAAACACGAGTAAATCAAAAAGAAAATTTTGCCAAGACAAAATTTTACCACGTATGTTATTCGTTACGACTATTTCGCGAATAAACAACACAAAGAATAAAAATATTTAACATTTATTTCAATGAAACGTTTGTGTATACTATTTTTGTAGGATCGTTACTATAGCAAAAAAATTGTCGGTGAAATAAAGGGTAGGTTGCTTATTTGAACGTTTTCATTGGTAGAACAAGTTCGGAAAATTTTATAAACAAAAAATAGTCGCCGGAATAGAGAGAATTTCGTTCACAGGATAAATTTTTATTGGTTCGTATAACATTGAGTGAAATAGTCACTTAAAAATTTTAAACTACTATACTTCCTGTAAACTTGACTGTTTCATCTGTTTTATATGTGCATTGCATTTTTCACTAAATAATATTGACTATCTAGGATCATTCCACGAATCTGCAAAGGCATTTGCAATTCCATCATCCCGATGAGTATACCCTTTTTATGATGGAAAAAGAACAAAATAAAAAACTACCAAGGCCGCAGATAAGACAAATAGAAGGAAGCTCTACCACGTTGAAGATTTCTGTGATGGACGCTTGCGTGAGGCTAGTAACTGTTCACGGAAGACCGTTTTCCCTTATTGATGACGACGCTTTTCGCGATATTATCAAGATGATTCCTGTAAACGAAACTGAAACATTTAATGCGCATAACGTTCATCAGGCTGTTACACATAAGGCAAATGCCATCCGTAACACAATAAAAGATGAGGTGAGAGGAAAATTAATTTCGCTAAAAATTGACACAGCCACTTGCATGAGCCGTTCTTTACTGGGAATGAATTTTCAATATATGGGGAACGGGAAAATTCATCTTCGAACGATAGGAATGATCAAGCTTTTCCAAAGTCATACTGCAGAGTATAGGGTTGCCAACTTTTGGAAGTAGGAAGTAAGGACATTTCCAACAACGTTATTTATCATATAATCGTCGGCTTCTCACATAAAAAGTACAAGTCCAAAAAGACTGTTTACAAGAAATGTGACATTTTTCATGTTGCCGTCAATGCTTTTGCACTTGTGCCTGATTTTATTTTTGTTATTTAAACAACATCTACCAATTATTTTTCGGAATTTCTTAAATTTGTTTTATAAAAAAAGTAATGTTTAACCGACTACGTTAATGACGTTAAAATCTCAATTTTTTCAATTTTGGTACTTTTCATATGAAGCTGACGAATGCATTTACAATAATAAGATTTTCCAATGCTATTTAAATGAAAACGATACGTCAATGTACGTCTCTCTACATACACACGAGTTTACCTCTAGTAAGAAAATCAAGGGACAATTGATAGAAAGTTTTTCCGAATTATTTATAGAATCGTGTTACATTGAGTTTTGTTAGTTATTGTAAATATTATCAAAATAATTTAAAAGTCGATACTCGGCATTACAGATTTTTGAAAATTTAAATTAGCAGATTTTCCGATTATATTTGCTGAATTTACAACCGCAAAACCCCAGGTCTATTTCATAAATAAACATTTCATTTATAATTATAATATTTATAAAAAAGGAATAATTACCTAAAATTATCCCTTAATTTTATAGTCGTTTAAACTATAAAAATAAAACTAAATGATTATGCATCCCATATTAGTATTTAATTGTAAGTTATTTCTTTTTATGAACATTATAATTATAAAACATTTGAAATCGTAAATCCAGCACGTCTTCCAGGCCGTGCTGTCTATTCATGTCTTTTACTTAATAATAATTAATAATAATTAATCAATGTATAATAATTAATCAACAATTAATATTCATTCATTTATGCATGCTATTTCTGGTAACACTGCCTAAAAATTCCAGTTTCTCTGAGTCTATTCCTCTTCAAAAATAATGTGTGGCCCTAGTTCAAGAGGTTCCTCTTACTGCTGCCTCCCAGCATATGGTTCAGGACTGTTTGAATATATCCTTAATGGTCAGTCAGTTTCATAATCAAAATCTAATACTTCAACTGTGGCTTGACTATTAATAATCAATGCCGCTAAATTAGTAATTAATAAACCGTAGATTAGTTGATAGGTTATGTGTTAGTTGAAGTTAGTTTATTAGATATTTAGTAAATATGCTTCTATGTAATTCTCGAGATTGGCTGGTCATAAACGACATTGCCCGGTTCACTACAGTATACTATACACACTAGGGTGGTTCTTATATGGGTCATGTAATTTCGGTTTTGCCAGGTGCCCATTTGATTTCAAAAAAACAAGATTTTAAAACCAATACGAACTTCCTATCTCTATTCTAATCATTCGCTGTAACGAGGAGAAGTTTTCCATTTAAAATGTACGTTTTTTTTTCAATTCTGATGTACCGTAGAACGGGGTGAATAGGATCGCTGAGGTGAATAGGATCGAAAAGTGGGAATTTGTTAATAAAAATCACAAAATCCAAATAACTCAAGAAAACCCTTCTATTTGACCTTGATGGGCTCCGTATATCAATGTCACATAAAGGTTGGTAATATCTCGTTACCAGCAGTTGGTATTATTGAAAACCAATACATACTAAACATTGTTAGTCAGCTGTTTTCGTGGGTGCAAAAACTTTGTCTGAAATTCCGAGCTTAAGAGGCATAGACTCGAAGTAATTAGTAGTAGTGACTCCAACAGGTTAGTAATTAAGGCACACGAAATAGTTTTAGTTCATTTGTATGTAAAAACAATCTAGGAAAAATATTTCTAATTCGCTGCACGTTTTTAGGTTACTGGGGTGAATCGGATCAATAGGTGGGGTGAATAGGATCAATAGCTGGGGTCAATAGGATCATGAACTGGAGTTAATAGGAGTAATACCTATAAAATGCTTAGAGATTATAAGCCTAAAGTAGGGGGGAAACATTACAAGAAACAAAACCAAGATATCATTCAAGAGGCCATAAATGATGTCAATAATAGTTACAGTATAAGACAAGCCTCTAAAAGACACAATCTTGCTTACACCGTGCTTCAAAGACATCTCAAAAATGAAAATGTTAAAAAGCAAGGAGGTCAGACAGTGCTGAGTGAAGCAGAAGAAAGATATATTGCAGAAAAGTTACTCATATGCAGCGAGTGGGGTTAGCCCTTTGATACATATGATTTAAGATTGCTTGTCCAACAATATTTAAATAGAGTTGGTAGAGTTGTTCCCCGTTTTAGAGATAACCTTCCGGGTAAAGAGTTTACATATAGCTTTTTAAAACGACATTCAAATATGTTATCTGAAAGAATGTGCCAAAATATAAAACGAGCCCGTGCTGGTGTTACTAGGGTAACTATTACAGAATATTTTGAACGTTTTTCTGCAGAATTAGAAGGTATTCCCCCTAGCCACATCGTAAACTACGATGAAACAAACCTTTGCGATGACCCGGGTTGCAAAAAAATAATTGCGAGGCGGGGATGTAAGTATCCCGAACGGATTATAAACCATAGCAAATCGTCCACCTCAATCATGTTCGCTGCTTCTGGTAGTGGAGAATTACTGCCATGTTATGTGGTGTACAAAGCCTTAAACATGTATGACTCTTGGACAACTGGAGGACCATCTCGTACTAGGTACAATCGTAGCAAATCGGGGTGGTTCGATAGTTACTGTTTCGAGGATTGGATACATTCCATTGCCATACCATATCTGAAGAAGTTACCTGGCAAGAAGATATTAATAGGTGACAATTTATCGTCCCATCTTTCAGTACAATCGATAAAAGAGTGCTCAGAGAACAATATTAGTTTTATATTTTTACCTAGCAACTCCACCCATTTGACGCAACCTTTAGACGTTGCTTTCTTCAAACCATTGAAGGTTGCATGGAGAAAAATAGTTGAATTGTATAAAAAGGGACCAGGAAGGAAGGAGTGTGGTATTCCTAAAAATGTCTTTCCCGGTTTATTGAAAAAGCTGCTTGAATCTATTGACGCTAACAGGTCTAACAATATAATTGCTGGGTTTGATAAATGCGGAATATTACCCTTGAATGCTGATCGTGTGTTGCGCATGCTGCCTGTAGAAGATCCAGTAAATGAAACCCAAGAGAATGACATCAACAACTCCTTTGTTCATATTTTAAAGTCTATGCGGTATGATGAGAATCAGCCCAAACAGCGGAAAAGAAAAATCAACGTTCCTGCTGGTAAAAGTGTGGCAATTGACGATGTTGAATCTTCTGATAACAGTAGCCAACATTTTAGCACTCATTATTCAAATTCAGATATGGATCCCATGTCTGACTATGAAGAAGAAAATGAAGAGCACGTTACTGTCGGAAATGAAGAGCATCTTACTGACGAAAATGAAGAGTTTTCTCAGCCGTCGCCTATCAACTCTGTCGTCTCTATTAAATTACACCAAGAATCTGTTTCTAGTGGCCTGCTTCCTATTAATGGAGAAGACATCAATATTGATGACTGGCTACTTATAAATTTACCTTATTCAACTAACGATAAAAGAGAAGGTACATCCAGGTCTTTCAATAGATTTTATATAGCACAAGTTGTGAAAATAAATAAAGACGGGTACGAAGGAAATTTCTTACGCGAAAAAACTACTCGAGATTATTCTGGTTATGTTTATACATTTCCTGATGTAAATGATGAGTATGAGTTTACATTTCAACAAATTGCAGGGAAACTAGAAACTCCCGGAAGATATGGAAGAGGTCTCTTTAGATTTAAAATTAATTTACATGAATATAATAAACAAACGAAATAGATTGTAACAATAAATGTTTCTATTTAACTTTGCTTTTGAATAAAATGGTACCTTCTAGATTTTTTATTCATAGTTGATGAAATTCTCTGATCCTATTCACCCCAAAGGAAGGTGAATACGATTAAACATTATAAAAGCATGGCTGATTCTATTCACCCCAATGGCAGGTGAATAGGATCAGTGAATTAAAAAAAATATATATGGCACGCCACTAGACATAAAAAAAAAATAGCATCGGAAATGAATAGGCCAGGTACAAACTGATGTTTTGATATGCATATCAAAATTCTATGCTTATTACCTAGGGAGTTACACAGTTTCAAAGTTCAAAAGTGATCCTATTCACCCCGTTCTACGGTATATATTTGACCACTGGGACAAACGGTTGAGAAACTATTTGAAAATTTACTTTTAGGTAAAAAAAATATATGGGGCATTCGATTTTTTCCAACGATTTACAAATAAATTCAAAATAATGCACCGTTCAAATACTGTTAAAGTGATGTAGAATGTCCCATATATTTTTTTTACCTAAAAGTAATCAATGTCCGTTAATTTCATAAAATCAATTTTCAATTTTTTTATTCAACAATTTGTCCCAGCGGTCAAATATATACATAAGAATTGAAAAAAAGCGTGTATTTTAAATGGGGAGACTCTCCTCGTTACAGCAAATGATTAGAATAGAGATAGGAAGTTTGTATTGGTCTTAAAATCTTCAGTTTTTTTTTAATCAAATTGGGACTCGTCAAAACCGAAATTCCAACATGACCCAAATAAGAACCACCCTAATACACACATACGTTTTATTTATTTTTTTTTCTTTTTAAGTTTTTAACCACATTTTGTTCATCGTCTGGTTTAACAATAATGCTCTACGTCACCTAACTTAATATAGCTCATAGCAAATTTGATTCAGTTTGCACGAATGTGGTTGGCGGTTAATTTAAAATTTACAATTCTTGATTCTCGAAAGTTAATTTCAATGATTAAAATAAAATTTAAAATTTTAATTAAAATATTGAATCATCTTCGCTGATGTTTTTAAATAAGGACAAAACCCGTCCTTTCCTATAACAAGAAAGGACGAAGGACACACTGTTAGAAAGAAAGACTGTCCTTCTGAAAAAAGGTCAGTTGGCCACCCTACCAGAGTATTTAAAACAAATGATTATGAATGTATGTGAATCGTTTGGGATCACCTTGAAACATCTACACGATTACCGCCGATAACGGTGCAAACATGATCAAAATGGTGAAAATTATAGACGAAGATAACAACGATGACATTAAGAAAGACAGTGATGATGAGGATGTTTCCACAAATATGGAGTCGAGAGAAATGTCTAGTGAAACAATTAACTGTGTCGATTTTGGAGTTACGACAATTAGACCACGCCTTACAACTTGCTGTAAATGATTTGTTAAAAATAAAACGCATAGCCGATGTAATAACTTCTTCAAGACATGTTGTAAGAAAGTTACGAACACCACTTCTGAAATATGCCTTGTCGACGGTGCACTTAAAAAATGCGATACTTGATTGTACAACAAGTTGGCATTCTACTGTAGACTGTAGGTATGCTTGAACGACTTGTCGAACTAAGGGAATTCTGTAATAATACTGCCAATAAAGATTTGGTGTTATCGGATTTAGAATGGGAAAAAATTACTGGTCTTGTAAACTTGTTAAAACCCGCTCGCATTGCGACGAAATGTTTACAAAATGAACAATTAATAATGGGGGATTTGTATGAAATATGGCGGAGATGTGTAATCGAAACCAGTAAAATTAATAATCATTTTACTAATAATTTGGTCCAATACATGGAGAGTAGAGAGAAATTATTAATTGTAAATGAAACTTTTTTGGCTGGGATGTATATGGATTTAAGATATAATGTAATTCTTTCTCAAGAGCAACTATCTACGGCGAAAAAATTTCTCCTAAATACATGGAAACGGATCGGTGATTTGCACTCAGAATCAGCAACTGCAAGCACTAGTAAGCAGTCCAATGATCTGCAGGATAATACTTCGAGTGATGACGTTATCGAAGAAGATGACCCATTTGAACTATTACTAAGAAATGCCGAGTCAATCTGGATATTGGGTCAAACATCAACTATTGTAACGAGTTATAAACTTGAAAACGCTCTTGACGGACTTCTTCGAGAACCAAGACTACAACGCAATACCGATATTGCAGAGTGTTGGTATAGCAACAGAAATAGTAAACCACTACTTGCCCAATTGTCCGAGGTTGTACTTGGAGTACCACCAACACAAGTGTCAAACGACTTTTTTCCTGTTTAAAATTTGTGTTGTCCCCTTTACGGAACCCGTTCGACTCCTGAGGTTGTTAATGACATACTCGTTATGAAATATAATATAAATACAAAGATTAGTTAAAGCTTCACAAGTTTTATTAATATCTGAACCTGACAATATTGTTTCGACACTTTGTGTCATTATCAAAGGTAGATAAGATTGATAAACAAACACGTTGCTAAGGATAAATACATACAGAAAATAGGTAACTAGATACAATACATAACAAAAACTAAATATCTAACACTTCTAATAAAGGAGAATTACTAAGCTCAGTTTGTTCATTCATTAAAGGTACTGTGCGTTTATGTCTGTATATTTCAAAAGCTTCTAAAATGTCTAATTTGTGTTTGTTGTTGCAAAAATGTAAGAATTTAATGTTGTTTTGAGGTATCATTGGGTGGTTCTGTTCCAAAATGTGTTTGGCATAATTCGATTTTTCTGGATGTTTAAGTCTATAAGAGCGTACGTGTTCTTTGTGTATCTTATGTCGAGATTTCTAAGTGTTTGTCCAATATAAACCGAGTTACAAAAAGAACAATTCATTATATTGGACAAACACTTAGAAATTTCGACATAAGATACAAAGAACACGTACGCTCTTATAGACTTAAACATCCAGAAAAATCGAATTATGCCAAACACATTTTGGAACAGAACCACCCAATGACACCTCAAAACAACATTAAATTCTTACATTTTTGCAACAACAAACACAAATTAGACATTTTAGAAGCTTTTGAAATATACAGACATAAACCCACAGTACCTTTAATGAATGAACAAACTGAGCTTAGTAATTCTGCTTTATTAGAAGTGTTAGATATTTAGTTTTTGTTATGTATTGTATCTAGTTACCTATTTTCTGTATGTATTTACCCTTAGCAACGTGTTTGTTTATCAATCTTATCTACCTTTGATAATGACACAAAGTGTCGAAACAATATTGTCAGGTTAAGATATTAATAAAACTTGTGAAACTTTAACTAATCTTTGTATTTATATTATATTTCATGATTATGGAGTTCCACAAAGTAAGGCTGGAGACAGTAAACGACATACTCGTTATTCGTATGAATGCCTTATATGCAAATAACAAGGAATAACATGAAGATAAATGAACAAAAATGAAATAAGAGTAAGAATATTGTTTGGAAATTAGTACATATTGTATATTATTTGTTTCATGTTTTTCGTTTTTAATATGTTAAAATGTATGTATGTTTAAAAATTGTCTTTATATAGGAAGTCATGGAGCTGTGTGATTGTGACTAGGGGTAAATTTCTTTTATAGGCACATCGTCCCCTTCATTACAAAAAGGCGTATATCATTTGTTACAACTTTACAGGAGAGCAATTGAAAAGATTTGTAATAAAAAATGTAAGATAAACTGAGATACGCCTAACAAAAACATAATTTTATTTCAAAATGGGTGGGGTTAGATAAATCACTTGATTATGTTAAAGTATGTATCTTTACAAACTAGTTTCAATAATTAACGCATTTTTGCCAAAATGTGAGTTACGTCTTGTCGTTTCTAAAGGGGACGTGTCAAAAGGATCATGTATTGTAAACGCACCAAAACAGTCCTGATCAAAGTGGTTAAATAAATAAAGGTTAATAAATAAGTAGAGCTACCTTCTGGTTGTTTGTTATGTATCCAACAGCTCATTATTGACCAATTTAATTATTATCTAAATTTAAAAAATTTACAAATAACTCTCATAATAATAATAATCAAATAAATCTCACTATTTTCTTCTGGCAAACTGCATCTTTTGAAGATGATCCTTCAGGTTTAGTGTCACAATTAATTAAAGGTGCATATTTATAATAAAACTATGGCAATTGTTTTGACTTAAAATAACTGTAGCTATTATAGTAGTGCTCAAACGTTAAAAAAGCCTTAGAAAACGATTTTCTGGGAGTTTAGAGACTAAAAGTTGACATATATTTTAAATTAAAGATTATGCTTATTATATGCTAATCCCAATTCGTCCCCTGTTTCTTGGATTGACGATGATCTTTGTGTGGTAATTTTTAGTAAACTTAAAACATACATTATATATTAGATAGCTACTCGTATTATATCCATATAGCTATCTAGTATATACCTAATGTATGTTTTAAGTGTAAATCCACCATAGACTATATGGGGTAGGTGCAGGGCCTATTCTTAACTGAGTTGGGCCCTAGGCTCAGCTAACAAATTTCAGACCTCGTATTCGAGTGAAGGGAGTACCAAACAGGCATAAAAAAACGAAATATAAAATAAAGTATATATATTTAAAAACAAAAAACTGAATTCAATATATTTTGATTTAAAACTAAACAACTTCTCAAATTGCCCTGGTGAAGGAAGTAAAATCATAACACATTTTAACACAATAATTTAATTTGTTCCTTTAATTTTTTATTTATTTTATTTTTTTATCGGTAACCGTAAATATTTTTACTTTTCCTAAAAAATATACAGCATATTATACTCTCGAGGAAAAAAACGCACCACTTGATAACGCACCAAAGATACCAAAACTTCAAACCGTTATAACTCGGCTAATTTTAAAGAAAAATGGATGAACTTTTCTGTGCTTAAAAATATAAAACTGTCTAGTTTAAGGGCGTGTGAGCGAATGTTACGTTTAAGCCTTTCCGCTCCCCGCGACCCCCGCAGAAAAGAATGTCAAACTTTTACAGTTTGTACGGTGTACTAAAGAAATCGTGGACCCAATCGACTGCCAGGGCAATCAAGTTCAGTTCTTTTTCTGTAAATTCTTTAAAACTTCGAATGTCTATGATAATATGGTGCGAAATTATGAATTTTTGAAATTTACCCTGCATTTTGTCGGAAGTTTTTCGTTTTCTGCCGGCGACATTATTACCGGTTGAGTTTGAAAATTTTTTTGCGAAACAAAAAAATTTGGAAAATGTTTGTAATTAATAAAAACATTTTTTTTTATTACCGTTATTTTTTTTAACGTGTAACAGTCGACATTAGCGTTCCCCGATGTACACCATGAGGACGTTGTCGGTCGGATTTTGCACATCGTGTGTGTCTGTTTTCTCCTCTTTGCTGGCGCACTTCTTGCAACCTCGCTGGCATGTTCCGAACTGCGCGAATCTCATTCTGGGGAATGTTGTTCCACAATTTCGCCAGTTCTATTCCCAACTCGGAGAGTAGTTGGTGGTCTCTGCAGGTTTCGCAGATAATGCCCGATTTTGTCCCACACATGTTCAATTGGGTTGAGGTCTGTCATTATTATTAGCAGCCATCATAGCTAACGCCTCCCCCAAACCATGACAGATCCACCGTTAAAGTTGTGCGTCGGGTTGACGCAATTGCGATCAAATCGCATTCCTCGACGACGCCATACGCGAACTCGTGCGTTAGGATGGAAGAGGCAAAAGCGGCTTTCGTCGGTGAACAAGACCTTTCGCAATTACCTCGTAGTCCAATGTCCGTAGTGCACACTGCATTCTTTTCTGACGACGCCGGTCCGTCAAGTGAGGAATATTAGCTCTAACACGAAAACGAAGTTTACCTTCAAGTAGACGATTTCGTACTGTCCTATCGGATACTCATAGAATCAAATTCATGTCATCTGCAATCATGTGAGGACTTCTCACAGGATCCTGTCGAGCTGCATTCACTTCGATCGTCGCGACGTTGGTAGGCTAAGGGCGACCAGATCGTTGACGACGAAGAAAAGTTCCCGTCTCTTGATGCCGGGACCACGTACGAGATAAAACACTATGGTAAACCCCATATCTCAATGCGACTTGTCGCGTACCAACTCTAACCTCCAAAAGAGCAACAATTTGTGCACGTTGAATGCCCGTTAAATACGGCATTGTAATGCTTCGAATAACTTTGTGATACTGATTAATTTTAAAACATTAGTAAAATAAAAATCAAAACATTGATTTAGACACTTGCACATCGGGTAACGGTGGTGTCGGCGGATACACGTTAAAAAAATAAACGTTAATAAAATAATGTTTTTATTGATTAAACACATTTTTCGGCATTTTTCAAAATTTTGGAATTTGGAAAAAGGTTCAAACTCAAGCGATAATAATGTCGCTCGCAGAAGAGGAAAAACACCTGACAAAATGAAGGGTGAATTTCAAAAATTCATAATTTCACGCCAAATCATCGTAGGCACTCGAAGTTTTGAAAACTTTACAGAAAAAGGACTGAACTTTATTGTCCTGGCAGTCGATTGGGTCCACGATTTTTGGTACACCGTACAAGCTGTTAAAGTCTGACTTTTTTTTAATTAATTTATTTTCTTCGAGGAGGTGGGAGGCGGAAAGGCTTAAACGTAACATTCGCTCGTACGACCTTAAACTAGACACTTCAAACTTTTTAGCACGCAAAGGTTCATCCATTTTCGTCCAAAATCTGCCGGTTTTGGTAAAAAAGTTATGAAGTTTTGAAATTTTGGTATTTTTTGTGCGTTTTCAAGTGGTGCACTTTTTCTCGAGAGTACATATTGTGTGATCATTTAAATTTCAGATTAGAGTAGGCGTATAGAGTAGAAATGTAAACAATCATTTGGTATTTTCTGATTAATAAAAGACATGACTAAAATCTCCATGGGTTACTAGATCTGAAATTTAAATGATCACACAGTATTATACATAAATAGTATCAATTCTTTCCTATCCTCCATTTGAAACGAATTTGGTGTCGCAAAAAGTAAACAAACAAATACATAAACGCCAACGAAATCTCAACTGAAGTGCAGTGGAAACACTAAAATGACACTTCGGGATTTCGGAGCCGAAAAATTTTTTTGTGCATTTTTATGATTTTGTTTTCCAATTCGGGCCTCTCTTGTCGTTAGGCCCTAGGCACGTGCCTAGTGCGCCTAATGGTAAAATAGGCCCTGGGTAGGTGGTAGATAAGATATATAACAGCCGCGAAATCCCGCCACTGCTGCTGACCATGTAGCGGATGTCAGCATAGGATTACTTCTCCGACATGGCCCGTCGCCCGGATAATAATCACCCAATGCTTATATTTAAAAAAGTTGCGTCTGTATAATTTAAATTTATTTCTTTAAAATGTCTACTGAAATCTTTTTTTAATTAGAAGTATTTTAAAATAGCTTATTCAATTAACAAAATTTTTCATAACAGTAATGATAGTATAATAAGAATAACCCTGACATTAATCGGTGGAATTAAAAATAAAAATAATATACCCTTTATTATGAAACGAAAACTCTGTTTCTTATTAATTTAATTCATAATCATAATAAATAGTACTTCTAATTTTAATAAAGATTAACAAAAATATTATCGTCTTTATAGCGATCTCTGAAAGGAGATACATTTAATTCATCTATTAAATGATGTTTTGCATCCAGTGTCTTCAATTCATGCATTCATTCCTTTTACAGATTTTTAAATATCGGTCATTTTCGGTCGTTCAAACAATAACTCTTATGATATCTCTTCCCTTTTTCGAAACGGTTATTAAGCTAGTAACCTTTATTTTCCATTGTAGATAAAGGTCTTTTATAACTTTTTTACAGCAATTATCTCGCTTTTAAAACAGTTACGTGGCCCGGACCGTTATTATTTCTCGCTTCAATTCCTGCCTGTAACTGACTATTTTCTAAGTAATAGTTTCGTGTTAAGTTGCTTAAATAATGATTATAACAATTTTTGTACTATTTCAAACGTGACTTACAGTTTGTATAACAAGAGCATCACCCCCAGTAGCACACCATATTTCTTTAATATTTAAAAAATATAAAAATAATATATGTGTTTTAAATATTTAAAAGATTAGGAAAGTATTTATAAAATATTGAAAATGAAATATTTAGAAATATATTGATATACATATTAAATAAATATGTTATTTGTGTGTAATTTTTAATATTTTGAAACATATATTAAACAAATATTTTTTTATTATGTTCTACAACAGATATATATTGGAAACATGAAGAATTGTAGATCTTGCTTATGATCGTGCGTGATCGTGTGTCGTCGTGTATGTTCGTAGAAGGCAGGCAGAAGGACGATGTAACGACGCGACGTGTTTTGTCATCAGTTTTGTGTCTTTTTTGTCATTAAACTGTTTTATGTAGGTATATATTACTATTAAACCATAAAGTATTTACCTAAGAAGTGACTATTCTACTCCTACGAATAAAAGAGAGCCTGCATATCCACTGAAAAGCTGCTTATCATCAAATGGTGATAATATTACAAATAACATGGTTATTCAACCAGCTACAGATGGCTGCGAGTTTGACAAAGGTATGATGATTAATGACGTAGGTATGTTTAAATTTATACTTTTTCTAACGGGTGATTATAAACCTTCGACATCTCAGTTGTGAGATTTAAAACGTATGTGTCTTATTACTCAAAAACAATAATTTTTTGAACGTCAAATAAAGTACATTAATTTATTATAAGTCTAAAACAGTAATAAAACACATACCTTTTAAATTTCACAGCAACTGAGATGTGGAGGGTTTATAATCACACATTACAATTTTAAATTTGTTTTCTAGAGTACAAAAGAAAAACCGAAAGTGACTTCCATCAGCTGAAGTTGGTTTTTGCAAATATTGAATGAGCAAAGCCGACCATAGATAATTCCTGATGATGATCAGAATTTCCACGAAGATTTTGAAGGAAGACTACCCATGAAGAGGAAAGAAGACATTGGTAAATGGGAAAGACGTCCAAGTACAAAGGATGACCAGAAAAAGATGGTAGGTACTTGGATGCACATCTTGCTTTTCTTATAACATATCTTATTATTTTCAGTTATCATTCCTTGTCCGAATTGGAAGTATAAGAACAATATCAACGCTATTGTAAAAAATATTTTAAAGAATCTTCACAGATTCTGTTCCTCCTTATATGTATGACTGGGAGGGAAAGAAAATGTTTTCCTCCTTAATAGTATCTGACTGTATCAAAAGTATGTTAAATTTTCATTGTTTTTACCGATACGATTATTATTATGTTATTAAATATTACAGAAGCAGCAACCCTAAGCCCAAATACTAAACAACTGAGCACGACATCATAGCAGCTATTAAGGATTGGTTAAGACATGCTTCTAGAAGATTAAGCAACAGCTAGTAAGTGCTTTTTTTTATTTACCAGCTTACCATACGTACAGAAAGCTCAAGGTGTCCCTCCATAACTGGTGTCCACCAGTTATGGGACGTCTAGACCACCAGGAAAGAGGAAACGATTTCAGATCTAACTAATTTAAATTAAAGGACGTGATAAATAAATAAAGAAATAGAGAGGCTTTAAGAAGTGATAAAAGAGAACTTTTGATTTTTAACTTTAATTATCTTGGTTGAAGTAACTTGTAAAAAATCTCCTGAGTTTTATGCTTGCATACTGTTTCGGAAATATTCCATTAATTTTAAAAAATGTTTAATATTGGCTAATCACATTTTCTATTATTGGTCGCCCCACATAATGGTATTGGACTTGACTACATCAAATAAAGATTTTCTGAACAAGAATTATTTTTTCTTAAAATAATAAAACACTTCAATTTGTTGTAATCTTTGACTTTACACTAATATGGTGACTAGAAGTACAGATGATTCTAAAAGTCCTTGCTCATTATATAAATTTCCTTAAAATATGTTGCTGCGAGAGATCGACTATAACCCTAAATCTTTTTTTTATTCTTACAGAAAGAAGAATTAAGTCCCAAGACAAGCTTCCTGTTGAATAATTATCGAGTATTTATATATTTTTACTGAGTGAATAAATTATTTTTGCTACAATATATCTTTTATTCCAGTCTTATTCCATGAGGTGGGAATTATACCCTTAATATACAAATAAACTGCTATTTAATATTTCAGTTATAATATAATTATTGAAGTCTTCAGGATGGATGAGTAGTTATTTTTTTATTGGATTGTCATGAATTAAAATGAGCTGTGAATATTTTTGTCAGGTGTATAATCCTTTTTGTGATACTACCTACATTTACAATTAGAGAAGTAAAACCATTTTCTTGTTGACGGTCATTTTACCATTCCAAGATAATATACATATTTTAATTCAAACCAAAGTGTTTTATTACTTAGTATAACTCTTATGCTAAATAAACTTCAAATGCAATTTTTGTCAAAAATTTTCTTACGTAACACTTGTTAGAGAATATGGTTTCATAAAGAGAGCAAAATTCTCTTTTTAGTAGAAGAACTACATGTATAGGGTTTTATTTGAAAAGTTTAAAATGACCAATGATCAACAAGAAAATGAGTGGTGAAAAGAAAACTGAAATTCATGTTTCTATGGAGCATAATTTCCTGTACAAAAATATTCTTAAAAACATTCTAATAATATTCCAAAAATATAAAAATAATATTCTAGGAATATATGAATCAGAAATATAACATTCATAAGATATCCTAACTGTAGTATGAACAAAAAATAACTCCATCAAAGGTGCCTTTGGAATTTTAAACTCGTGCGTATTATAACACCAGAAAATTATATCAAATTAATAATAGTATATTACGTTATAAGTCCGGTAAACCCAAGTTTACAGTAGCGAGTTGAAAACGTTTCGGGACGAGGCGACGAAGGAGCCGAGTCTCGAATGTTGAAACGAGCTACTGTAATGGTTTACCGGACGTATGACGTAAGGCGTTTTATTTCATACTGCCTCACATTGTTCATTTTTTTAAAAAATGCATTTAAAATTTTCAGTCCGGTAAAATTTTTTACCGGACTCAAATTAGATTTTCAGTCCGGTAAAATTTTTTACCGGACTCAAATTGGATTTTCAGTCCGGTAAAATTTTTTACCGGCCTTGTAACGTAATAATTCATTTACCGGACTCAAATGAGTCCGGTAAATACCCTTTTACCGGACAGTATGAAATAAAAACTGTTACTGTCTAAGGACTCTGATTATTTTGTATAATTTTCAGGTGTTATAATACACATGACTTCAAAATCCCAACAGCACCTTTGATGGAGTTACTTTTTACTCATACTATAGAATGTTAAATAAATATTATTAAATAATATTGAAGAAATATTTTAAATAAGATATTAGCTAAATATTTAGGTGGATGTTGAAAAAGATATATTTTAAATATTTGAAAATGAATATTTATATAATATATTTGTGCTATTGTGGATATAACATTCATAAGATATCCTAACTAGAATGTTAAATAAATATTATTAAAATAATATTGAAGAAATATTTTAAGTAATATATAAGCTAAATATTTAAGCGGATGTTGAAAGAGATATATTTTAATATTTGGAAATGAATATTTATATATAATATATGTGTGCTACTAGGGACGTTTCTCTTAAATTAAAAGGTGGTGTGGTATGAAAACTGGTTTCAGCAGGCTCTTATACGCTATGATGAATTTGGTTAGTTTTGTTTGGATTACGAGCAGGTAAACATGTTTGTTAAAGATTTTTAAACATTTTGAAGCTGTGTTCCTATGTACCCATTCTAAAGGCCCTCATATGAGCTTTGTTGCTACAAGTCGAAAAACTTTGTAAGGAAGTGGGTTAAACTGTACCATGCAGAGAGATATGTGGATGATTACTCCAAGCGTTGTTTAAAGTTAGCATCTACTGGGAAAGAGGATAAAGCTATAATAAGATTTTTTTTTTAAGCGAAACTTTAAACATTGTTAGGATGATCAAGCTGTATGAAAAAGGGTTGTTGAAATCTGTGGGGAAGTGGTTTGGCCGTGGAAGTCGTGATTGGATCCTGCAGGAGAACAACAACCCCAAACATCACAGCCATGCATGAAGTGAATGGAAATCAACCAAAGGTATTGAAAAAATGGATTGGCCGTCTTAGTCAGCAGATAGAATCCCATAGAAAATGTATGGTCATTGATAAAACGTAAGATCAATTAAGACAATCTGACGTTCCATCCCAAAGGCTTGTGCTGAAAAACTCGTAGAAAGTATGCAGAGACGGTGCCAAGTCTTGTTGTACATATGTAATAAAAAAAGATAATTGCCTTACCACTTTTTTTTCGCCTGTTTGATGATTTTAAAATAGTCACTTACGGGGGTGTATCAAAAAATGTTAAAAAACAATATTTCCCTATGTCGAGATATTTTGTTTAAACTCAGTATGTGAACATAAAATGTCATTAATTAATTAATTAGAAGCATTGGACCGTATTCACATTTCACTATTAGGTTAATAACAGTTTTTCGACTAATGATCAATATCATTAAGTGCATTGCATCTGCGAATGTATAGATTGCCTAAAATTATGGAACAAGATATATTACAAGCAGTTTATCGCTATGGTATGAAATTTGTATACTATTAGAGTCAACTATTTACAAGCAGCAACATTTTCATTTATCAGACAATAATGTTCACTAGCTACTTTTATCATCATTATTTGGAATTGTCACAATTGAAGACAATATTGTCAAACTGACAACGTTAATATAATAAATAATATAAGTATTAATATTAAATCCTAAATGGTTTAGAGGGCCATATCACTACTGTCTCTCTGTAGGTCCAGGCCACAAGCCCGAAGGCAGCAATTGTTCTGTCAAAAGCAGCTGTACAGGGCGGTTTAAATTGCTTAACCGCATGAGGCATTTTAGTAACCTAAAAGATTTTGTTTTTGAGTTATACTGGAATCTTTGATTGATTTTTGATTTTTTGAATTTTTTATGACCACATAACTTGCTTGTTATTAATGATAAAAAAAAACCGATATACAGGGTGATTCATTTTTATTTTGGGAAACGTCACCAGTGACCACTGACCAAACTAATGAAATAAGTTTATATAAACATATATCTGAAAAGGCACTATTTTAAGATACAGGGATTTGAAGTTTAATTGAAGTATTAAAAAAAAGATATTAATGATAAGTTTTCATTTAAGAAATAATGAACAGATCGTAAATGAGGAGATCTGTTATCTACATGTAACATACTTAACATTCGCGACTAAAATTATTAATTTTACAAATTGGAGAAGCTTGTAATAACATATGAGGTAAAGTCCTCTGAAAATATCCAGCACCATTGATTCAGTTTTGTAGGCAATGTATCGAAAGTTGATACATTTTATTTTGAAAATCTACTAAGATAATAATTAATTGTAATACAATCATTATTGAAGTATTTATGTACTGCTAATCTTATTAAATAAGTATTTATTTGGAAATTGATCTTTGAAAACTTCAACACCCTGTATCTCAGTAATGGTGCATTTTTGGATATGTGTTTATTTGAACTTTTTTCATTAGTTTGATCAGTAGAATACGTTGGTAAAGTTTCCTAACAAAAAATCAATCACCCTGTATATGCCCACAAAAATTGTGTGAGCAGACTCATGTGATAGTAATGAGAAACTCCTTTTTAAGAGGCTATTGAAAAAATATAAATGATTAGAATTCACATTAAGTTATATAATGAAACTTGGATTTTTAGTAAGTGCATGATGAAATCATCTATAGTACAACCAAAAAATGAAGAAAATAAACCGGAGTGAATCTAGCAGCCACAGACTAGCAGTCGGAGTTGATTGTTAACGAGCCTTGCTCCCAAATTGTCAAATTTAAAAGGTTTTCACCACCCTAATAGCACACCAACGTCCGATGGACGTTTGAGCAATGTCCTCGGCGGACTTAATGAACGTCCAACGGACGATCGGATATAGTCCGTGGGACGTTATATGAACGTCCATGGGAAGCCCAAATGTCACAAAGTTGGACATTATTAAAACGTTCCAGACGGACGTTTTGCGTACGTCTTCCAAGAACTTGACGAACGTTTTAAAAACGTCCATACTATGTCCAAGGGACGTAATAAACGTTCGATTTATACTACGTGGGACGTTATATGGACGTCCACGGGAAGTCCAATTGTCATGAACTTGCGACGTTCTTAAAATGTCCCGAGCGGACGTCTTTGTATGTCCTCGGAGGACTTAATGAACGTCCAACGGACGATCGGTTATAGTCCGTGAGACGTTATATGAACGTCCATGGGAAGTCCAAATGTCACAAAGTTGGACATTATTAAAACTTTCCAGACGGACGTTTTGCGTACGTCTTCCAAGAAATTGACGAACGTTTTAAAAACGTCCAAGGGTGGTAATAGACGTTCGATTTACACAACGTGGGACGTTACATGGACGTCCACTGTAAGTCCAAATGTCACGAACTTGCGACGTTTTTAAAATGTCCCGGTCGGACGTTTTAAAAGCCTCCATTATACGTCCAACAGACGTAATAGACTTTTGATTATACTGGGTCGGACGTTCTATGGATGTCCATGGGAAGTTAAATCATCATAAACTTGGATGTGCTTAAAACGTCTCAGATAGACGTTCTGCATACGTCAGCCGAGGATTTGCCAGATATTTTAAGAGTGTTGAGTGTTAAGTCCAAAGGAGACCTAATGAATCCTCGACTCAATGCCCTACACCACATAGATATTTGCCGCCGACTTGACGAATATCCCAAAGATGTTTTACAGTCCTCCAGTGCACGGATCTAAAATAAACAAACCACACAAGAAGAAATAAAAGAAAGTTATTTTTAAACGTCATATCCTGTACACAAAAGTAATTTCGATTCCTATATAAGGTTTCTCTTTCAAGAACGAACTTTTAACTTGGGACTTCAGTCCCAAGTTCTTCCAGTCCAACTATTCATAGTTATTTCACTTTATTTAATAAATAATTACAGGTTGATTGGTATCAAAAATAAATTCTTTAGAAAATAAACTGGAATTAGACATTACATTACAATTACTTACCATTCCTTCCAGACTGATCTCTTGCACCACTCTGGTTCATGCCTTGAGCCATATGTGGTTTGGGGAGTGAGACCTACATGGGGCGACTTTATGAAGGGACAAACATACTGACAAACAAATTTTGGATTTTAGTATATAGATTTTAGGTTTAGGTAATAAATATTTTAAAAATTGAATAATTTTTCGATTTATCTAACAGTAGGTATTAGGTCGCTTGAGCGTGGGAAAATTTTTATGCAAATGAGCTCCACCCCTTTCCCCTTCTCCTAGACCCTCCCCTCGCTTCTGATTGGTCGACGCCATCTTGGATGACACGCCTACTGCTCTCTGATTGGTTACCCCCACTCCTGTAGCTCCTCCCCTTGCTTCTAATTGGCTGATAGCGGCCATTTTGGAACGTCGGGCGCCATTTTACCACGCCCGTCCGCCATTACGGGAATCTGTATTACCGGCAATCTGTGTGCTGCCAATAGAGGGCGTCATGCTACAATTAGTGTGTATTGCTAAGAGAGGGCGTCATGAAGAAATCTGTATTACCGGTAGACTGTGTACTACTACTAGTACTAGAGGGCGGCCTCATGAAGAAATCTGTATTATCCTACGTACTGATGCTATTAGAGGTCGCGGACGTGCGCCATTTTGGAACTTTGGGCGCCATTTTGACCACGCCTGCCCGCCATTACGGGAATCTGTATTACCGGCAAACTGAGTGCTACCATTAGAGGGCGTAATGCTACAATTAGTGTGTATTGCTAAGAGAGGGCGTCATGAAGGGATCTGTATTATCGATTGCGTCATGAAGAAATCTGTATTATCCTACGCATTGATGCTATTAGAGGTCGCATTAAAGAGCCTTTTCTCTCACTCTCTTGCTCTTTCCTATTAGAGGACGCATTAAAGAGCCCTCTCTCTCTTTCTCCTATTAGAGGATGCATTAAAGAGCCCTCTCTCTCTTTCTCCTATTAGAGGACGCATTAAAGAGCCCTCTCTCTCTTTCTCCTATTAGAGGACGCATTAAAGAGACCTCTCTCTCTCTCTCTCTCTCTCCCTCCTATTAGAGGTCGCATTAAAGAGCCCTCTCTCCTATTATAGTAATAATTATTTAAGATAACTGATCCAGCATTAAAATTTGAAATTAAGCGCTGTATTATCCTACGTATTGATGCTATTGGTATCATTTATCAAAATTTTAAATTTGTCATTTTTGCATCTGTCATTTAAATCTGTCATTTTAAATCTGTCATTCTTAAAGCAACCATCTTCCCAGATTTGAATTTTAGCGCTAACTATGGGATTGGATCCTCCTTTCACTAAGTTGAAACTCTTTCTCTCTCTCTCTCTCTCTCTCTCTCTCTCTCTCATAGTATGACTACTTACCGGATTTGTAGCTTAGGATGTTCGCCGTCGGAAATCTTCGGCTTTATTCGTGTACTCTCTCGCTGATGACAACGATCTACCTTTTTTATATAGTCAACCCCTTCACCCTGTGCTAGTAAATGAAACAACAACAACAATGTTTATACATATTATTTATTTTGATATTTAATGGACAATTGTAACATATGATTGGACAAATTATTCATTACACAGTATGAGTTGAGATCATCGCGTAACACTTGCAAATTGTTCAAATATTTTTGCAGTCTATTTCTAAGATAGTTTATTTCCGCCATGGTGTTCTTAATACGACGGTGCAAACGTTGTTGTCGTTGACGTCTCCGACTGCTGCTGTTGCTGATATGATTGCAGTCGTGTACGTACGGCATCGATAAACTTTTGCGGATAATGTTTTATTATTTCTAATAAAATGAACGAGTTCAATCCACCACCAGTTGCTGCTGCTGCTGTGTTGTCTATTAAACTGGTAGCTGAGTAGTAACCGCATAACAGCTCGGACGTGAATAAAATTGAATCGGATGTCGGGAGCGATTTATAGGCATCTTCATGGCGTCTCAGTTGACCTTCCGCTACGTTCTCTATGTTTGCGTGGTAGAAACGTGAAAAGTCGAGGTGACGTAACGTTCGAGCATGATGATTGATCAACGGTGCTAAATGCAGTATAGACTGAAACTCGTAATCTTTTAAGGTTATAGTCCGCTGTGTATCATGTATGGCAACCCTGTTACCGAAAAACTCGTTGTGAATAATCTCGATGTATAAATTGTCATATAGATGGAATTTCAAATGTTTATCGCAATGTAGTACACTGTTGTCCTTGTTGCAACAGCAGCAATCATAAAAGAAATTTTTAAACAGTGCCTCGACTCGTATATCATACAGCTCGAACCAGTCCCGCTCCGACAACACCAATTCACCATACTCACATATGCTATTCACGCACTCGAGCTTCACTACCACGGCAAATTCTCCCTGGGCGTCGTCGTCGTCGTCGGGCGGAATAAGTCCTACTTGGATGTTGTGTATATGATCGTAGTTTTCTTTTTCCCCTGGAGGTCTCGTAATATACAGCGGATACTGGACAGCCCCGAGCAGCTGAACACGTACTTCACGTTTAGCTGCTGCTACCGGTGTATCTATGATGGTAAAGTTTGCTGATGCTGCTACAGCGTCATCAGCGTAGTATAGAGGCTGCTGCTGCGACAGGAACGCTAAACAATAATAATACAATAATCGATTAATATAAGCATAAACACACACACACACACACACACACACACACACAAAAGTCTTAAACAACTTACCTGTTTCTTCGACTTCGTTGTTCCACGCTTGACCGTCGTCGTTGTCGGCACTTGCTGTTGATGATAATGATGTATGATCTGCAACATCCGAACCTTCTTCATCTAAACAAGCAACAGCAACAAAATAGACACAAATTAGCATATAAACTTGAAGTTTTATAAACAACAACAACAACTTACCTATTTCCAAGGGTTCACTCTCACAGTTATCATAACAATAATTAGGACTGCTTGACATCATCGTAATTGCTGTTGCTGCTGCTACTGCTGCTGCACACGTACTGTCTACTGCTACACGCTAACAACGGTCGGCTTTATATAGTCACCTATACTTACCTAGATCCAGCGCATGCTCAGTAACAAGCATACGGTAAACAAGCGGTCATCGCTGGCAGACAAGTTTCATCCTGTCGCTGACACGTCATCATCATCACAGGCAGGTGTTCGTAGGTAATTACCTCATTCTCTCTCTCTCTCAGTTATAGCTATCACTTTTCATGACATGGTACAGCTGGGTGAGAATAGTAATAATACACATATATAAAACATTAATCTTTTTATTCTATGACAATCTTTCTCAAAACATTATTAAACTACAAAACAATAATACTTAAATAACTAAACAACTATCTGTTCTCGGATAACTTTGATAGAACATCTTTTATTCTACGACAATGTTTCTTAAAATTATTAAACAACTAGACAATAATCAAAATAACTAAACAATTATTATTAGGTTGAAATCTGCTCGGATAACCATGAAGACATACTCATTTTTCATGAAACATCCTATTGAATGCTTTGTACGCTTTGTTATGCCAAATATTCTTTTCAACAAATGTCTTGATCTACTACTACTACTACATAATTGAAAAGAACAAAATCGTGTTTATCAGATCTATTTCATGAGTATGTTCCCCTGAGTATCCTATTGTGATTTACATTCAACATGCTACACAAACAAACAATCTGCTGGATACACAAACTGCTTTCTCAAGCCGTATACGAACATGGTTAGCAAGCAATCTTAAGCATAAGTATCCAAGGGAATTCCTAAAGGACTGTTCAGGTCTTTTCTGTCGCCTCATAAAAATGTTCAAACTGATGCTGAATTCCTTCTGGGGTAAGTACACTAAGTAGTAGTAGATGAAGACATTGTTGAAAAGAATACCCGAATTCAGACAACGGGTAGAGAAACATCCATTGCTACTGAACACACCGCTCATCCCGAGAGCGACTCATCAGCTGCTACCACCTGAGTAAGATATGGTTTGCGAGAACAGATCTTGCGTGGAAAATGTATAGATGGTTTTCTTACACACCTGTTAGAGATGCGTAAAAAATTAAAAAAAAAAAAGTTGTAGCAGTTGCTCATAACGGGCAGGCTTTCGACACACAGTTTTGGATATATCAAAATTGAAACTATATGACTTTCATTACTCTTTATGCAAAAAAGATGTTCCAGTTATTCTATAGATTAAATGTTAAAAATTCGAAGATCTAGTGGCTATCGAGTTGATAAAACGGAAGTTTAAACTTCTGGATGGCCAACTGGGAATTTGGCGTACTTGCATACCCAAGGATAAAGGGAGCATACATCTACATACCGGATCTTTTCCCCGTCTTTTGCAACTCTCTTTATCCTTGGGTATGCAAGTACGCCAAATTCAACAAAAGAACACCTGCGTTGTCCATGTAGGTAGCACTTATCTATGTAACTTTAATAATAGTAATTAGTCAATGTTTATTTAAATTAACAACATATAATCTTTGTTGTTTTAGCCTTTGTTAAGTGTGCAAGTGCGATATTTTTTTTTTGCTATTGTTGCTGTTACTCCTGTACAAAATGTCTTCTCTCTACGAAATTATCGATGAAAACGTGTCCACCATCAAGAAATTTGGCACTCTGAAACATCGACTGGTGTTTAAAGTAGCCGTTACGCCAGTCGATGAAGATCATTTGGAGCATTTTAAAACGGCTATTAACCTAATTCTAAGGGATGTGCTAAGCCGAGCACGACCAAATGATAAAGTAGGGGCCACATTTGAGTTTGATAGTTTCAAACAAAAACTTCCCGGCTACATGAGCCTCAGGCGCTCTGATGAAATCACCTTCAATGATGTCTGGGGCATTTTAGAATCGATTTTACAGAGCGATCCTGAAGCCTTGAGTTCGGACACCTTCAGACTAATAGCTACAATCGTAACACCACCAGCCGGACAAGGTCGCTGTCGTAACGGTACGTACAGCACCTTTGCCGAAGAGTGTAGCCGTCGCAGAGGGATTGTCACGATTAACAACACCACCAGTGACAATCTATGCCTACCCAGGGCTTTGGTCGTAGGCAGGGCTCACGCAGATAACAGTGCTGATTACAAGAAGACCCGTGATAATCAGACAGTGCAAAAGATAAAGGCCGAGGAAATGATGCGAGCTGCTGGAGTAGCTTTCATTCCACCGGAGGGAGCCGGGGTCAATGAATTAAGGTTGTTCCAGCAGTTCCTGGCCCCCAACTACAAGATAGTAGTGTATAGCCACGGCTCGAGAGGTCGTTCACTTATCTTTGAGGGGGTCGTAAGTACGCCAAATTTCCTACAGGTCACCCTAAAGTTTACGGGGGTAACGAAGATTGCCAACAGCTAATCAGGGATAAAGGGGGCATAGAACAGACCAACGGCGTTGTAAAATGCACTATGCTACCACCGCAAGATCTGTATCATCAGGTCTTACCCGTCAAAATGCACCAAAAGCTGCTTGATTGTACGAGTTCTAACAAGATAAATACATTACAAAGCGTAACAGAATTTAATACTAAGTCTTTTACACACACCCTGACAACCACGAGAACCTTATTAGTTGCTGGCAGAGGTACAGCGTGACGACGAAAGGAAAAGCCTAGCTAGATCGTATTAAATGGGAGGATACACAAACTGCTTTGTCTAGTGGCTACCGAGTTGATAAAACGGAAGTTTACTTCAACAAGTCCATATATGTAGGCATGTGTATATTGGATATATCAAAATTGAAACTATATGACTTTCATTACTCAGACATTAGGCGACGTTTCGGCGACAAGGCCCGAATTTGTTATAGCGATAATATGGCTTGCATACCCGGAGCGTCGAATGTTCAGACCGCAGTACCTTCGCCTAAGAGTGCAGCAAGCGTAGAGGGATTGTAGCTATCAAGAATACTGACAATCTATGTCTACCCAGGGCTTTGATCGTAGGGAAGGCCTATGTTGATAATAGCTCTGATTACAAGAAGACCACTTCCGGATCCTATCCATCAGAAGAAAGCTGTAATAAACATTCAAAATTCCGATCAAAATTGTGGAGTATTCTAACGCTAACTACATTGGCCCTCTTCCGCATGTCAAGTTCTACAGTATTGATACCATGAAACCAAAAGCTCGTAAAGAATTCCTAAAGTGGTGCGAGGTAAAACAGGTTCTTGAGAATAAAAGAATAGTTAAGAGGGCGAAGGGTTATCAAGAAACATATAGTCAAAATCATATCACATAATATATGAGAATGAACTAAACTTTAACGAGTTGGAATTTCCTATTAAGTTAAAGGATATTAACAAATTTGAAAAATTAAATAATATATCCGTAAACATTCAGCGGGTTCTGGCAAATAAACGAACAGTTAAGAAGGCAAAAAAAAAAGGGTATTAAAAACACATAGTGAAAAACACTATCGATGCGCGAAGGGTGTTAAGAAACATATAGTAAAAAACATCATCACATTTGATGACTATGTGAGTTGTTTATCAGATGGCAAAGAAACATCTGTACAGCAAAAATTATTCAGAGCCAATAAACATAATGTTGCAACTATCTCTCAAACCAAAATCGCGCTAAGTCCTCACGACGATAAGCGCTATATTATACCGGGCTCGCATGACACTCTACCGTAGGGTACTATCGCATACCTGATAAACATGGTTGTATAAAATAATACTTAAGTTTAGATATAAGTTAATGTTAAGTTTTTCATATAACAAAATGATGTATATAATCGCGCTAAGCCCTCACGACGATAAGAGCTATATTATACCGGGCTCATATGATACTCTACCTTGAGGCACTATAGCATACCTGCCAATAGTTGTACAGTGTAATATTTAGGTTAGGATATAAGATAATGTAAGTTTTTCATATAACAAAATGATGTATATACTATAGTCTTAGAGAACAATGATATGTCAATAATAATAATATGGTTCATAGTAGAATGTAGAAGTAGCCCCTATCAACTTATAAACGAATAAATTTAACAAATGTGATACAGTTCACTCCTAAACGTCTATTTATTGTTTCTACCTCCCGTAAAAGCTGATTACACGCATTGATCATATGTTCTTCACTGTCACTGCTCTGTATTTGAACAGGGGCCGATGTATAACGACGTGAATCAGACAGCTGCTCCCCGCTAGATAGCAGATGGTCATATTCATAACAAATAAGCGCTGCTACTGAAATAGGTATGCTGACTCCTGCGTCTAAGATACACTGTCGAAACTGTTGTTGTAATTGTAACTCATTTAGATTGTTACCGTCTTCGAACTCGTTTAATGATAATAGCGACATGATGTTTTTTTTTTCTCTCTTAAAACAACATCAACGCGTAAATTTAGTACAAATGAATCATTACAAAAAAAAAATAAGAGAAAAATCCTACCTTATGGTTGGCTAAAGTTGCTGATTTAGACAGGTACCAACACACACACACGCACACACTCAGAGTTTTATTTTACTACCATTAAACGTAATGAAGCTCTTGAACTGTAGTCGAGCATCTATATAGCAGGTATTGCTATGAGTTTGGGTTTTTATAGCCAAACAGTGAACAAGCCCCCTCGCCTGGTTACGTTACCAAACTACACGATCTTGCGTAATATCCCATAGGGTTATCATTGGTGATGCGCAGCATACCTTTGATAGACCTGAGAGTTGGGGTAAAAATCAAGTTCCCACGAGAACACCTGCCTATTAATTTACTGATGTTTAAAATGTAGATCTCAACATAGATAATTTTTATTCCCCTGCCCAGGGTCATCAGTTTATATTTATTAAGAGCTGTTCTTAGTTTATGAGGGAAAAATTGTCATGTCTATAAATTCTAATACAATAAAACACTCGATTACGTAAATAAGCTATATGTATAACTGGCCTTTTTAAAGCTGATTAGCTGATAACAACTGTGAAAACAAAATACCTTTCTGACAATTTTGTTACTCTTGTCTAACGATGGTCTGTAAGATAGAAATCTTTAAACGATGCTCTCAAATGTTTATTGCATAGAAGGGGCGATAATTCTCAAACTCTTTGACAGAGCACATTTAAAGAGATACCACCCCCTGATAAAAATGTTAAAAAAACTCAAAGTGTCGAAATTGACTGCAATGAAAATTAAACCTTTAAAATAATGGCTGGATTTTACCCAGATATTACTATGGTTATCACAGAATACCTATATAATAATAGGTTATATAAGATAAGAATTAGGATATATGGATTCAATGTCAAGAACGACTTGATTTCTCATGGAGTATTTTCAATTATCAACTTTCAGTTGTTTGAATTTCGAAACCAAAAAATAATATGGGCCGTATTACGAGCCACGATTAAAGGTGTCTCTAACTAAAGTTTCGTTTAAAATCAACAAGAATAAAGATAGCTTTATCTAATTTTAATAGGTGGGAAAAGATTAGAATTGGTCACCATGGTAATTAAACATGCTGTTAATTTAACAGAGAGATGCGAATACGGCTTATCGTGTTTAGAAAGATCCAATTGAAAAAATATATTTGATCTTTGTATCAGCGAAAATTATTTTACTTGTAATAATAAACTTTATTTACAAAAAGACGGTTTATTTCTGTTAACTAACATATTTATGGATAACTTATAAGATCAAATATATTTTTTCAATTGGATCTTTCTAAACACGATAGGCCGTATTCGCATCTCTCTGTTAAATTAACAACATGTTTAATTACCCTGGTGACCAATTCTAATCTTTTCCCACTTATTAAATTAGATAAAGCTATCTTTATTCTTGTTGATTTTAAACGAAACTTTAGTTAGAGACACCTTTAATCGTGGCTCGTAATACGCAATAATTCCATTTGTATTAAATAAAGGTTACAATCGATATCGCCTCTTGCTAACATTCAAAAAGTATGTAGTAACTGTCGTCGAATAGCTTTAGTATATCTTAACGTGGTAGTGTCGTTAACATTTTCGCAATATTTATGAGTGTAACATATGTAAATAGCTTAAGACACCCGACCCACGCATCTCTGTAATTAATATTGCGTTCTTTAAGGGCTTGTAAAATTCTAATGTACACCTTTGTCTTTATTATTATTATTTGTATCAAATTTCAGATCTGTATATAATCCCCACACTGACAGTTTAATTTATTAAAAAACCAAATTTCATAATTACCAGCTTTCTAGTAAATAGTTTCAAATATGAAATGAAAAAGAAGCTTTATTGAGAAGGTTTTTCAACTATTTTTCACTGTAAAAGAGAGAGAGAGAATGGATACTAATTAAAAAAAAAAAGACAGATAGCGTTTAATGTATTTATTATTACAAACTATTGATAACAAACTGATATGTCTCCTGAAAAAAAAAAAAGATACATATATTTACACCGCCATATATAGAATAATAAATCATACATAAATAATCCAGGCCTCCCTATGATCGAGTCGTACGTACACCTCGACAAGGACCGTAGTATCGCCTACTTCCAAATGCCCCGCTGCTACCTTGGTTGCGACAGCCGCCGGATAGCTGGGGAGAGGGGTACCAACCCCCATACAATGGATCAGAAACTGAAAATATTAACATCGTTTTAGTATGTTGTTTATAGATAAATTAAAAAAGGTCTACTTACGACGCCCCTGTGTGTAGTGCTAGCGTACAATCGTCGTAATATTGTTCTGCACCATGCACGGACGGCTACCGATACATTTGCTGCAAAATTTACAATTTTAAATATAACTAAGTACTTGTAATCAAAGAAAAACAACTTACCCATTTTAAAATATTTTATAAAAGTTGTCAGTAGTGGTAACGTTATGAAACTTTTATTTAATACTCGTCAACATGCAGTAACCTCTGTATTTATGTAAAACGAAATATACAGTCCCACCCCTAAACATGTTATTTTAAAATACAAAAAGGGTGTTAACGTTGGTTTTGTTTAACTAGGATTGGTTGGGACCCTAAGCTATTGCAAAAAAATAATTAAGCCTATCATAGTTTATGCATTTTTCGATTTACAGATCTATAGAGAAATGATAAGAACGAAAATATATAGTCTATTTTACGTAATAAAGTAAAACGGACACCTCAGTTTAATTATGATGTTTCTCGAGCACTTATCTGGTAGATCTATCTACTCGAGGAAAGAATTTTTACCATTATAGATTATAATCTATAGGGCATACAAATAGAATCAGTAGGTGCTGTTATTAACGAGGATTGTTAAATGCTATTTTATGAGTTCTGACAAAAGATTTCCTTCAAATGTATACGACGACGACGACGACGAACGAACAAAAAAAAAATCGTGGCTTTATTGTCGCTGTTGAGTGTTATGACCCTGTCAATAGAACAACAGAGTGAGCGTTTCCTATCACTGTCAGCGACCAACATAAAAATTAGGGGTGTATTCGTAGGTAATAAATTTCTGTGAAAAAAAAAATGCGACTGTGTGTCTTGATTTAAAGCCTTTTGTTTGTTCTATCATGTCGAGAAGACAGATTCACTTAAATACGACTGCATAATAATAATTAAATGAAATACACAATAAATACGAGTTCTACCCCTGTTAAATTTTTATAACGGTTTACAAAAAAAAAAAAATAAAATTCACGGAAACCGCTCACAGATGGATTAAAAAGTTTTTTATTCTCAGGCAGATTAAATAATAATAATGGTAAATATTATAGAGCTCGTACATGCAGTATTATATATATATATAATGAAATCTACAGCTATAATCGAACAAAAAGGTAGGATTTTTGCGGTAGATAGGTCGATCAGATAGCGTTTTTCAAGAAATATATATTGGTGACAGCATTGAACAACCAAACCATAAAAATAGGGTGTATTCCATCCGGTAGATAATAAATTTCTAAATCTGTTCCTGCAGGTAGACGTTTTGTGTTTTCTTTTAAAATTCACCTAAATATTTAAACGAAAGAACAATAAGTCTTTTTAAGCAGATTCGACGCTATAAAAAGGGCACCATATAAAATAATGTATCTATATATTTATTGTTGTTCAATCTAAATTAATAATAATGCGTATACTATCAATGTTAACGAATGAGAAGTCTCACGAGTGATTTCTAATTGAATTAATTTCAATTGAAACGTAACATGCATTGGGAACATGTATAATATACACTTATATGTACCTATGATAATTTGTTAATACATTATCAGGCCACCTTTGACCGCCTTATTAGCATTTACAATTAATACACAACCATTTTTTTTTTAGTGAAGTCTGATCAATAACAACACATGTTAAAAGAAACAAAGTAAGCAACTGTTACATTTTGCTGATTTTGTCTGGTAAATTTTACTGCAATCTAGTTTTGAAATGAGCATGTATAATTTCTATACGTATTATTCTATGTACTTCATTATATCAAATTGTTACCCTGTATACTTAAGTAACGAGTATACATACATGTATGAGAAGTAGGATACAGTTGTTACCTATACGAAAACCTTTAAGTAAAATATTTGTATAGTACCATATTTTAACTCTTAAGTAATAGTAGTAGTAGTAATGTAACTTCAATAAGTACAACAACGTCTGAAGGATAATATTTTAAAGATAATTATCATTATTAATGTATATAATTGTTCCATTACTTATGTAGGAGTAATAGTTAGTTGTTAAATTGTTCAATTGTTGAGAAGAGTGTCAGAATAACAAAAAAAAAAAAAAGATTAATGTTCTATACGTATCATTCTATGTACCTCTTTATATCAAATTGTTACGCTGTCTACTTAAGTAACGAGTATACATGTATGAGAAATAAGATACAGTTGTTACATATACGAAAACCTTTAAGTGAAATATTTGTATAGTACCATATTTTAACTCTTAAGTAATAGTAGTAGTAATGTAGCTTCAATAAGTACAACACCGTCTTAGTTAGTTGTTAAATTTTAAACGAAAGAACAATAAGTCTTTTTAAGCAGACTCGACGCTATAAAAAGGGCACCGTATAAAATAATGCATCTATATATTTATTATTGTTCAATCTAAATTAATAATAATGCGTATACTATCAATGTTAACGAATGAGAAGTCTCACGAGCGATTTCTAATTGAATTAATTTCAATTGAAACGTAACATGCAGTGGGAACATGTATAATATACACTTATATGTACCTATGATAATTTGTTAACGCAAACATAGAGAACGTAGCAGAAATGACAAATTCAAAATGACAGATTTAAATGACAGATGCAAAAATGACAAATTTAAAATTTTGATAAATGATACCAATAGCATCAATACGTAGGATAATACAGCGCTTAATTTCAAATTTTAATGCTGGATCAGTTATCTTAAATAATTATTACTATAATAGGAGAGAGGGCTCTTTAATGCGACCTCTAATAGGAGGGAGAGAGAGAGAGAGGTCTCTTTAATGCGTCCTCTAATAGGAGAAAGAGAGAGAGGGCTCTTTAATGCGTCCTCTAATAGGAGAAAGAGAGAGAGGGCTCTTTAATGCGTCCTCTAATAGGAGAAAGAGAGAGAGGGCTCTTTAATGCGTCCTCTAATAGGAAAGAGCAAGAGAGTGAGAGAAAAGGCTCTTTAATGCGACCTCTAATAGCATCAATGCGTAGGATAATACAGATTTCTTCATGACGCGCCCTCCTGAATTTCAAATTTTTAATGCTGGATTAATTATTACTATGTGTAATTATTATCTTATTAATGACGACGACGACGACGACGACGACGATAATTATTTGAGAAAACGGTGAAATTTATTAATATAAAATGATGATCGGTAATATAGATTTCTTCATGACGCGCCGCCTAGTAGTAAAAGTACATAGTTTGTCGGTATTCCTTCATAGCGCCATCTCTTAGAAGCATGCATGTTGTCGGTTATGACACGCCACCTAGTAGTAGTACACAACGCATCGATAATACAGATCCCTTCATGACGCCCTCTCTTAGCAATACACACTAATTGTAGCATTACGCCCTCTAATGGTAGCACTCAGTTTGCCGGTAATACAGATTCCCGTAATGGCGGGCAGGCGTGGTCAAAATGGCGCCCAAAGTTCCAAAATGGCGCACGTCCGCGACCTCTAATAGCATCAGTACGTAGGATAATACAGATTTCTTCATGAGGCCGCCCTCTAGTACTAGTAGTAGTACACAGTCTACCGGTAATACAGATTTCTTCATGACGCCCTCTCTTAGCAATACACACTAATTGTAGCATGACGCCCTCTATTGGCAGCACACAGATTGCCGGTAATACAGATTCCCGTAATGGCGGACGGGCGTGGTAAAATGGCGCCCGACGTTCCAAAATGGCCGCTATCAGCCAATTAGAAGCAAGGGGAGGAGCTACAGGAGTGGGGGTAACCAATCAGAGAGCAGTAGGCGTGTCATCCAAGATGGCGTCGACCAATCAGAAGCGAGGGGAGGGTCTAGGAGAAGGGGAAAGGGGTGGAGCTCATTTGCATAAAAATTTTCCCACGCTCAAGCGACCTAATACCTACTTCTAACTACGTTTTTTATCAGTATACATCCTTTTTTTTAGCTATGTTACAATATGTACTTGATAATAATAAAAAATTATAAAACTGTTAAAGAGATTTAAGAAGGGCTTTCGTTGGAAAAATCAAGTTTTGTAATTTCATTTAGAACACCAAAATCTACAAACTCTCAAAGTTGCAAAACTTTCAGGTTGTTTTGAATTATATAGGAATCTAATTAATGGCAAGCTAATTATTGGTAAAAATCAATTTTTTAACAAATATAAATGCTTTTTCTACAATAATATAATTATTACATAGATTATATGATGTAAACATACAGCATAAAAACTTAAAATAAAAAGTAAATTCAACTGTTTGGAATCATTATCAAAATTTAAGTTCTTCTATCTTCACTTTTAGCCACTTCAGAGGTTCTTTTCAAGTATCTTTTGAAAGTGTCTTCTATTTTCTTTTCGGTGCAACTTTTCAGCAACGGTTTTAAAGCAGCACCTAAAAATAAATGCAAATATAATTAATATATTGTGCACATAGCTTTTATCAATGCAATACCAGCATTCAAGATTGAAAAATGCCATATGCCTAAACCAGTGACGGTTTGTACACTTTTGGATGTTCTGTTAGCAGACGGCAAGTATATATTAACTGGTTGCTTAGCAACCGATTACACGGGTTGCATCCGTGATGCTAACAGAATATCCAAAACAGTACATAGTAACCTCTGCTGGCATCGGGTCATACATGGATGGATTTATTGAAAATCCAAAAATACAATATAAAACTCAGATGTTTTATTTGAAAAACATAAATCTAAGATCCGTAGCTTTTTTTGGCAACTTTGTTATTATTAAAAATATGAAATCCATTAAATTAGCAAATACTTTTATTTTTTCATGCTAGATTACGATAATAAAAAAAGATTGAGCAGTGTGCTACTGTTATATCACAGAGACTTGCACTTTAATGTTAATAAGTTACCCTGTATATTATTTTGTTTTTGAATTCCTACTTTACGATCTTTGAACGACCACAAAGAGAAAACTGTTGAATCATCAGGAAATGAATGCCCCTCCCCTAGCTTTTCTAATCCTCTATCGGCAGGTGCCAATTTCCAGTCTGTCCAGAACTTTAAATTTTCATACTATATTTAGGTAAATTGAAAGGAGCACAAGTGAATAGAAAATTGAGATAGAGAAGTAACATTCTTACCTCTACCTTGGATTTCTGAGAAAACTGAAAATTTTAAAAATTTAAATCTTTTAGAAATCAATAATATGCATATTCCCTATGTTAACAACTGCTTGGCATCTACTCTGTACATTTATTATCATCTTTGATCATAAACAGAGCGAGGCAGACCTTGCTAAAGGGCAGTTATCTACGCTATCCTGTGCAGCTGTGTCTATAAAATTATGATGTGATGGTCGCTCTTCAAGATTTTATACGTGCGACTGCACAAAATTGAACATCAACTATACATTTGGCAAGGTTACGCTTCCCTCTTATCATGTTACATTAAAAATGTTACTTGCCCTTAATTAGCGTGGCCATAAAAAGAGCAGAAAAGTTCTTATGTTTGAAAACTATTCAGAAATATTTCATTTTTTATCATGATTTGTCAGCAATCTTTTCCAAGCTCTTTTTACAAATTCGTTCACATTGTCTCCTCCAACTTTGGAAAGCAGATCAGTCTAAAAAAAATCAGACACTCAGTAGTGTTAAATAAATTTGTGCTAAAAAGAAGAAAGAATTATAGAAGAACGAAAAGGTATGTATGTGCAGGATGTTATGACATGATATTGCGAACATAAAAAAAATATAAGACACCCTACACATCAAACTCTCACTAATAATATCATTGTGCATTGATTTCTTGAGTAAGATTTCTGCAACGTTGCAGAAAGTAAAATTTACAAAAAGAATTAATCCTCGAAGGCAAATTCAGTATCATACGACATATACGGCAAAATAAGCATAAAACACTTGTTTTTACACCAATGAACGATTTCTGAAAAGATTTCCACTTTTTAATTTTTTTCAGGTAACATGTACATAGATTTTCAAAAAAACTGCTGGTTGTCATAAATGCTATCCAAAGAGTTTTTCTATTGACTTTGTACAGTGATATTCTAAAAAGTATTACTTACAGATTTTTGCATATTTAAGGGATCTCCCAAAAACTGTTCAACTTCCAGTAGTTCATTATTTTCACATAGTAAAGGTAAATTCAAGTTTTCCCATATATTTTCTGATTTCTTCATTATGTTGTGTTTTTTATATACCTTATATTTCATTTTTCAAGTGAAGAGATTATTATTTCAGTCATGTTCAACCTTCATATAATTTGCTTTAGATATTCTGAAAATAATAATAAATCCTTATTACTTAACAATCTAAAATACTATAATACTGCAGGTTGCCATGAATATTTTGCTGGTGAGTTACTCATTCAACTATTTATTACCGTTATTACTGCACAATAACAATAATAAACGAATGAAAGAAATGTGATAAATCACCCTTGCACTTCACACTATTTACTAAAAACACATAACGTAAAAGACTGATTAAATAGATATTAAAAAAGCATATATAAATAATTGGTTCAAACAGAAACTGCAAGAACAACGATGAAAACAAATACCGAACAACCGAAAACCGAATGGCGGCTTACGGTGATTTACTGTTGGCACTGAGTTTGCGTAGTACGTCTTTTATGATCCGTGCATAACATGCTGCCTCATTTTTATATTAGCGGCGAAATTTAAATAGCTGTATTAATTAAAAAGAAAATATTTTTAATGAGTTTATGATGGTATGAACGTATGAAATATATAATAATATAATAATAATTGCTACAACCCATAACCAGGAAACCAGGCCCCAGAAGCTATAAGCTTGTGCGGGAGGGAGGGGGGTGATTATTATTATTATATTAATATACTTTAGTATATTAAAGAGTATTCCATAAAGTACAGAAAATATAATTAATTTAAAACACGGGAGAAGCAATTTTCGGATATTCCATAGTAGTTTTAATTCTTTGTTTAGAGAACTACATAATGTAGTATTTAATAACAATAAGAAAAATGTGTATTCATAGAGGTCCTTGTTAAGCTCTGAAAATTATATATGTACATGTAACAGACTATTCTTAAAAAAAGATCCTTATCTGAAGTTCAGACCGGTTTTTTATGACTTTGAAGTCACGGGCCTACCATGATCTAAACTGAACGTCCAGTGGACATCTTTTGTTAAAATAGATTTCTAGAATAATTGTTAATCTTAATCTACAAATTGTTTGTAACCATTTTGTAATTCCTATTAGAACGTATTATGGACCCAAATCGAACGTCTGTCGGACATGTTTTGTTGTAGGTACTTCTGTAAAACGTTCCCCTATGAACGTCCTTTTATGGACCCAAACCAATTGTTCGCTGGACGTCTTATGCTGTACTTCTGAGAAACGTTCTCATGTGCACGTCCGCCAGACGTCTGTACCATGTCCTGGGACTCAAGGGCCTGTTATGGGCCCATAACAAAAGTCCGTTGGACGTCTCTTGTTGTACTTCTGAAAAACGTCTGCGTGTGAACGTCCGCCAAACGTCCGTATCTTGTCCTGGGATTAAGGGCTTAACTGTGGACCCAAAACAAACGTCCGCTGGACATCTTATGCTGTACTTCTGAAAAACGTCCTCAAGTGAACGTCCGCCAGACGTCCGTATCATGTCCTGGGATTCAAGGACCTACTATGGGCCCAAAACGAACGTCCGCTGGACGTCTTTTGTTGTACTTCTGAAAAACGTCCTCGTGCGAGTGTCCAGCAGACGTCCATTTTACATCCTCGGACCTACAGTACCTACAATGGACCTAAAAAGAACGTCCATCGGGCAATGTGTGCTATTAGGGCACTTCAATTATTAATAAAATTATTAAACTACAATTAATAAATATTAATTGGAGTTGTGAAAAATATTTTAAGCAGCAACTAATGTGTACACTTTTGCTATCAGAAGGATATTTATTAATAGTAGTTTAATAATTAACAATAAATAATTAATAATAAACTTTGACAGATTGCTATGACTATTTTTTTATCAAACTATCTAAATTTGACAATTTGGGAGAAAGGCTCGTTCACAATCAACTACGAGTGCTAGTCTGCGCCTACTAGATTCATTCCAGATTACTTTCTTCATTTTTTGGTTGTACTTAATCTTCGGCCAGTCTCGGTGGATTAGTGGTTTGCATGTTTGCTTCATAAACCAAAGATCGCAGGTTCGATCCCCGGCCGAGCTGGTAATTTTTCATAGCGGAGAAAAATTTAAAACATGCCTTCTTTTCGGATAGGAAGTAAAACTGTAGGTTCCGTGTCAATGCGATGTTTGGCACGATAAAGATCCCTACTGGGGGTGGAATTCCCCCAGATTCAGCTAAATTCTAGTTGGGTCGGCCAAATGATCATAGCAATCGGTGCCATGAGGTACGACGGATGCTCCGCCATCCTGATTCCTCGCCCAAACACAAACACAAACTTAATCTTCGTGGCAAGACGATCATGTGAAATGCATATCGCTATTTACTATTAACTCCTCCAGCAGTAGGCAATGTGTTACCATCCATGTAGCAGCAAACAGCGGTTTTATTAAGGATGTGGGTTTAATTTTTTCTAGTACCAACAAATCGATGCACTACCATGATACATGAACTCCGAGCTATTTAATTATTTTGGAAGACTTTATTTTGAAAAGATTAGAAGAACCTGCTATGATTGTCTTTGATAACACTGCCTACCATTCCAGAAAATTAAACAAAACTTCTGCTTAATTAAGTTAATTAGAACTGTAGTAGTAGAAGTAGTTTCGAGAAAAAGGTAGTGAATTTGACGAGAATAAGGACAAGACAGAGTTACTTATGCTAGCAAAAATCAAGAAAAGACCAGTACCATATACGTTGTACTATGAAATAAACTACATAGTAAAAACAAAATCTATAGATGAGAAAGTTAAAATAATTTGGAAGGAGGCATTAAACAAAAAATTACCACTGAAGTTTGGAAGAATTGTATCCGTCATATGGAAGATCTAATAAAAAATGCTTTCCGGAAGGAATATGTTATCGAAGAAGCAATACCTCTAATAATAACTGCGAACACCAGTGAATCGGACAATGATACTGATGATGTTAGCTAAAGCAATGAAAATTAGAATATGTTTAAAACAAGTTGTATAAACTTACAAAATTACTAAAAATTTAAGAAAAAGCAAAAAACAAGAAAAAGTATTTAAAAAAACTTTTAAACACGCCAGCAACTTTTATGTCAGTCCTATGCCTGGAATCAGTGTGAAGAGAACAAGGTCGTAGCTATAGGCTTAGGGGCCCTGGGGCAACAAATAATTATGGAGCCCCCCCCCCACGTTATCTTCCCCTTTACCACTACACCACTTTGATTTACAAGCCTTTTTTAATAGGGTTGCTATTTGGTGTTTTTTTTTGTTAAGATGAAGAATGGGCATTTAAAACAGACAAAACGCATATTTACTTGTCACATTGAGTTTAATATAAAACTGTAGAAGCTTGTTAAGCAGTGGGCTAAGGCATTAGCTTTATACTGCAACGGCCCCAGTTATTATTATTAATTTAGTGGTAGTTGTTAGGTCACGTAGAAGGTGCCTATTGCGATGTAAAAACTTCTGCACCAGGCGGAGTACCACCCGTTATACGATATGCAAGCATGCATATAAGACTTACGAAGTTACAATATCCTAAGTCTACACAGGTTGAGTCTTAACTGAAAAGAGGATTACATTAAATTCTGTTTCCTAACTTTTTTATAGCGACTTCTAAGACAGCGAGTGTAGGAGTGTAGGCTATTGCAGGCAAAATAGCAAAGGCGCTGTTATACATTATAAAATTTATAAGGCATAACTGAAAAAAAAATATTATTTGTTGTTTATACCTGTGATACGAACTGTATTAACAAGTCCATAACACAGTATATAGCTAAAGATCCAGTAATTGCACTCGCTGTCGACGCCTTTGAAGTTTGTGGTAAGCATTTTACGTTGAGCATAGTCAACGAGTTGAAAAGGGCGGGTCTATGATGTATAAATTCGGCGGGAGATTTGATTTCATAATGCGGGAAATTTGAATTCATAATGCGGGAAATTTGAATTCATAATGCAGGTAAAATAATAAACGTCATATGATTATAAAGTTGCAGGATATGTATCTATTTATAACACCTTCAAATTGATCATTACAAATTGTTTTTCATCACATGATAGCTATTGTTATATTTGCTTAAATTATAAAAAAATATTTGATTGTATGCATAATTAATTATGTATATTGCAAGTATTTATCAATGTTATAAAAGAAGCAACTCAAACTTCAATAAATGTTTTATTTGGATGTTCAGATTAAAATAAATATAAGTTTAGTTATAGATCTGTTTTAAGAGAAACAATTAATAATAATAATGACTTTATTCAAATTACTAAATTACTACTATTACAATAAAAACGACACTAAAAAATAGCAAAAAGCAATTAATAATAATAATAAATGCCTTTATTTTAATAAGCAGAAAAAAAATTATATTCATTACATTACATTAAGGCGAAGTTCAGCATCACCTAACTGGGTGATGCTGCTCTGCCACTTAACCCTTAATTTAAATAAAAACAATGATTTAATATAATATGCGGCAAAATAATGAGACAACGTATAATAAAACATATTTAAACAGGATAATATAGGTAGAGTTATGTTAACACTGTCCTTGGTGGAGCTGGCAGCAGGAGCTTCGTAGAACATACACAGGAACATGATTAATTTAAGTTTGTTGTTTTCTAAACAAATCTGATGACAATGTTTTTTTTGAACTTTGAGATAGGAAGAGCTTTAAATGAGTTTGGAATCTGATTAAGATATGAAGCGCAGGTATATGAGAAGGATCTCTTAAACGTGTGTGTGCTATGTGGTGGAATCGTAAGTAAACCTCTGTATCTTAAGTTTATGTGATGTACGTCTGTACGAAAGCTTATTTTATTAGTCAGGTATTCAGGTTTGCTGTGTTGTAATATTTTATGAAGGAAAGTTGTCGCGTGTAGGTGACGTCTGTTTGACATGTTAAGCCATTTTGCTGGTGCTAATTTGTCTGTTATACGATGAACTGCCCTAGGTATGCCATAAATTAGTCGGAGGCAGGCATTCTGTAGTCGCTGTATTTTATTTGCAACCTCTTGCTCTATACATGTTCCATAAACAACATCACAGTAGTTAAGATGAGAAAAACCAGCGCCTCACAAAGCATTTTTTTGATATGATAATAAGTATCCAAAAAAGGGGATTATTAAAAAGTTCACTTAAAACTACACTAGTTAAACATAATCCAAACTAAAACTACGAACACTATTAATAAGATTATGTACTAACACAATGTCCATTTATAGGTTATGTGACCCGACGCTTAGAATTCAACAAAACACGTACACACTCTCGAAACACAGGAGTTAAAATGCAGCGTGATTGCGCAGTGGATACTCAAATATTGTAGTCCACGCGCTGATTGAATTATAACCAGAAATATTGGGGAGTGCAATTACTGGATCTTTTAAGCTATATACTGTGTCCATAACAACCAGGGCATTATAAGCGGGCATATATAGTTTATAACGCCCGTTCAACGTTTACTTTGCAATCGGTGCCGGCCCTACGTTTAATAGTAATTTGGGTCATAAGGCGAGAATCTATATGTTTGCGTACGAGAACGTAGTTCCTGGATGATTCACAAATTCTTTTGTGCCGACTTCTGCAGAAATTTCTGAGATAAAATCATCTTTAGATGACATGTGCTATTATGATTGTTGTTTGTTTTCATGTTGTTAACAACCAACGACAAAACATTTGAATTCAAAATTTCATATCTCTGACTTTTGCAAATTTAGTAAAAGTTATTACCGACAAATATAAAAAATTGTAGTTTTATGAATATTAGGTTGAGTCAAAAGCTTCTGCCACTTTGTGGCTAATTTTGTTTTGAAGAGTTTAACATAGGAGCCATATTCAATTTGCATTGTTTACGTATGTCATTTTAAAGCTAATTTAATACAGATTTAGATTCTATATTTGCGTTCAACATCATTTTTACAGCGACTTTTAACACAGCGGGTGTCGGAGTGTAGGCTATTGCAGGAAAAAT
This sequence comes from Agrypnus murinus, assembly GCA_929113105.1. Classification (NCBI taxonomy): domain Eukaryota; kingdom Metazoa; phylum Arthropoda; class Insecta; order Coleoptera; family Elateridae; genus Agrypnus; species Agrypnus murinus. Next base: position 66,696,453 of record OV816029.1, on the reverse strand, counting down.
AGCAAAGGCGCTGTTATACATTATAAATAAGTTTAATTTGTTAATGTTTCAAAACGTGGACATATTTTTAAATCTATTTATTTAATGTTTAAACAAGCTGAGTTTGGTTCAAAACCTTTTTAAGACAATTTCGTAAAAAACTTCTGCTGTTTTCGGAGGCCCCATATGTTCGGGGGCCCCGAGGCGCTGCCAAGGTGGTAGCTACGGCCCTGGAAGAGAAGTTAATGAACTTTTATATGTACAGTTGCGGCCGAAAGATTTTCAACGGTAATTTATCAAGTTAGCACATTTTTCTGATATTCACATCGAATGAATCTGGCTTGTATGCTATTTATGACATTTCAGATAAATAAAAGTGACGCCTCTTATGAGAATTGAAAAGTCGAAATTACGCAGACGCAATAGACCGTTGAGGGTTTTTCGGCCGTAACTGTACATATTTAAATTATCTACACTAAAGTGTTTCTGGGTTGATCATTAAATAAAATAAATAACACATTTAGAAACTCGAAATATAGGTATTTTATTAAGGTACGTGTGTAACAAATTAAAATCACAGTTTATTTATGGTTGTAATTTTACTGTTCTTAAGTGACTTCAGTGTTTAGTAATTTACTTTGAAAATAAAAAAATTAATCATTGAATTATTCATTAAGTAATTATGACGCGGTAATCACTTGCTAATGTCTCAGACCATTGACGTCATATAATAGACGTTAATTTCACGTTTTACAAACACGTTAATTTGACGTTTTTTTCAAGTTATATTTGGTACCCCCCTTTCCCCATATGAAGCTACTAGTACTTTTTAAGATTATGTATTGAAAAATATACAAAAATATGATATATTGAAAGGTTATATACTAAAAAAAATATTAAAAATTACAAACAAGAATTTGCTGATTAAGTTTAAAGATAACATAGTTTACACTGTAGATTCAGTGACCATTACCTCATTATTTCTGTTTCCTTCTCATGCTTCGTTTAAAGACTTCAACAATAAATCAAATACTTTGAATAATAGGTATCGCCACAAAACTTTCCTTATAAAACAAACCAACGCATTTGCCAAATATTGCTGTAATAGGCCATACTTTAAGTTAGCTGACAAGTTTTTCACAACAAAAATGTTCAGTTCTTAAACTTTCAAATCAAAACTGGCAAACTTCTCACATAAAGGACAGAACAAAGACTGATACCGATAACCAAAATGGACTGCGCGCCCTTATAGGGTAAGCGATACGCCTACACCGATTAGTGGAAAGTAGCGCCACCATATTGCAGATCATGAATTATTGTTGGAATTTATATGGAAATAAATATTAAAGATGTACTAAAAATAATATTTGTGCGAAAATAATATGAATGTTATGTTTGTCTTTGCCGTAATAACATTATAGAAAATATAACACAAACTGAAAAAACTATCTTTGAAATAATGCTAGTTACTTACGATACAAAATGTCGTATTACATTTTGTTTTTGACTTTGGAAACCAGTAAGATAATGACCTATAAATAAATCGGTATAAGTTAATCTGTTGGGTACCTAAAAAGGCGACAATATGACGTGATATGTGTTATTATGTCGTCAACTTTTGGTCCACTGACGTCTTATGACGAGTTATCACCAAATGTTGACGTCATTAGGACGTACCTTTGCCACCTGGAAAGTTTGTTTAAACAATATCCCAAACGATTTGCTAATAATGTTTATGAATAAAATCCTATATACATTTTGGAAATTAAAATTAAAATCCAACATTTAACCGGTTTAAAAATAAAGTTTGTGAATCGCTGACCACTGGATGACCTGATTTACATACTTACCCGCTATTAAAGGAGACTATTATTGTTATTACTATTATTATATGCATTACATGTAATAAAAAATGATTTCTCTATCTTACACGAATTCTCTCCATCTGAAACTATGGTACATTTTTATCTAGTTATGGTAGTTGCGTATGGTAAAAGCTGTAGATTATGGCACAAGTACGATAATTATGGTATTGACAACACTGCCCTGGACAGCCAAAATGCCAAAAATGCGCCTTCCTCATACAATCTGTAATATCATCATTCTGTTATATTCATTTCTAACGAGATTACTGCCATCTAGTAGATTTCAAAGCAATTACTAAAAAATTTGTTCCATTATATTTGAAGGTTTATTTCAAATTTAAGATTTCACACATCATTGACGATAGTTTTTGTATTAAAAAATCATAAATATACGAAAATGGTATCTGTACTGTAACGAATAGTAAACCCACATACGACGTCATCGAACATTCTAAATGTATGAGTCATCAACTGTATGACTCATCCATAACACCTGTATGTATGACTCATCAATCACACCTGCATGTATGACTCATCGATGCGACTCATCGACGTGACTCAGCTGCATGTATGATTCATCGGTTGTTCTAGAACTTACGAAAGATATAAGTTGAGGGCGCGGGTAGAAGGAGCTTAGTTAATGTTTGACCGGCATAGTGAAATGTACTCTGAATAGTTAGTTAATAATTGTTGTAATACATAAATAGTTTTTATATAAATAGTCCTCAAATAAATTTGTAAATATCCAGCATTTAAATAGTTTATAGTTATAGTGTTTTTAATTAAGTGTATGTAAATTAATATTTCTCTTATGAATAGACTATTTAAACAGCATTTTTGTTATTATTTTGAATAAGAACTTTACAGTACAAAATAGATACACAGATACAGCAAAAATGTGCCTAGATCCAAATGCAGTTACAAAATTTGGCAAGTATCTAGATACATCACAACACTGGTCCTAAGGTAACTATTGTGGCCGTTTAGGGGCGCCAGCTTAAGGGAGTGGGGGTTAATTTTCTATAGAATTTCATTAATTATATAGAAATTTTTAAGGTGCAACTATTAAGAAAGTTGCATTGCAATTTAGCGATTTTTGCGTGTAATATGTGGTAATGTCACTACCTCCTTGATTTCAGAGACAAACGTAGAGTTCCTGTATAATAATAAATATTATTAGAACCTATTATTACACAGGAACTCTAGACAAACGTCTCTTACACAGCCATCAGTCGAGTCCTGTAGTAATTGTTTCAATAAATGACGGCCTCCTCGATTTGAGAGACAAACATCTCTAACATGGTCGGTCGCGTTGGAAAAATTTCTGTTTTAACAGCTTCAGTACAGTGGCGCCAAGTATAATAAATTTAAAAATTTCGTTCAAACTTCATTCACAGATTGTCAGGAAAACCCGATTTCAAGGTCTCAATTTTTTATAAAGGAAGATAATTCCCTAATCTGGTCGACTGATGAGAGTTTGCTATATTATATTTTAATTTTTCCCTCTCATGTCTCATTAAATTTAAATACATTTTATTTCCAGAAGAATTAAGCATGTTGTAAAACAAATATTTTGAATTGTTCTTAACAGAGCTACATTCTGCAGACAGCTTTGTTTGTTTTGTTCTGTTGAATTTCTTTTTCGGTTTTAACACAATATAAAAGCACGTATTTTATGAGTAGTTATGTTTTCTTAGTAACTTTGAGAAATAACAGCCGGGCAGTAATGTAATGTTTCTAAAGAGAGCTCGATAAGACGCAGCCAGAATATTCCATATTGTGGCGCCCCGTGGAGGAGGCCGTCATATTATCTTTAACTGATAAATAATACACTCTAAAAAATTCCCCTTCAATTTACCCTAAAAAATGGAGGCAACTATGTTACCTCCATTTTTTGGGGTAAATTTACTTCAAAGTGGAATTTTCATAGGAAGTGGGAAATTTCAATATTAGGTTAAATTTGCATTGTCATGTTTCCTTTTTAAATAAATTTACAGATTAAAATTACGATCTCAATGCAATCTTACATTTTAACATTAAAACACCTGCTTAAAGTTATAACTTTACCTAATATTGACCTAATATTGAAATTTCCCACTTCCTATGAAAATTACACTTGGAAGTAAATTTACCCCAAAAAATGAAGGTAACTTAGTTGCCTCCATTTTTTAGGGTATAATTCACCGGTAATTTTTTAGAGTGTAAGTTTTACTATTTAATTTAATTTGTATAAAGTTTAATTATAGTGTTATCGATACAGTCCATCTCTATTATTGTCCAAACTTTATCCACTTCGGCAAGCGAAAGGTCTGCAATTTTAATAAAGAAAAAAATCCTTTAGCCGGTTGACTGACGAGGGTTTGGTATATTTTAACCTTTCTGCTCATGTCTCATTAAACTTAAATGCTGATTTTGTTAGTATATTTTATTTGTCAGAAAGATTAAGCAAACTATTTTAGTTATTGCTTTAATGTAACAAATGACTTTCTGACTCTTCGTTTTTTAGTGTTCATAGCTAGAGAAATACAGACAATAATAAACTATATTAATTGCAATATAAATGAGTATGTTTTATGAGAGGCTATATGTTTCATTAGCAACTTTGAGAATTCGCAACCGCGACAGTAATATAATATTTCTAAGGGAAGATTGATAATCCGCAGCCTAAATGCTCTAAAATGCTCAATATTGTGGCACCTTCTTCTACACAGAACTAATCAGAAATAATCCCTTGAGCTACAAACACTACCGGCCGTATAACAGACATTTGGCTCTCAATTTGAGGAGGCCGTGCTTTGAGCAAAATCGACATCAGGTTTTGGTACTGTAGTATCACTACTCTAGACCGTTTTGTTTTAATGACATCTGTCAAGTCGAATTGACATTTTATTGGTCTTCATGAGATTTTAAATTAAAAAAACTGGTTTTAAAACATTTAAAAGTGATGCCATATACAAATTATATGGGGGTCAAATTAGGAAAATTTATGGTAAAATTAAAACGGGAATTAAGAACATGCAATTCGTTACTTACTGAGCGACTACACCCATTCAAACCAACGTTTCGAAGATACGACCTATTACAACGACTCAAGAATTTTTCTAAATTAGAAGCAATTACGTTCAATCAGAACAAACACATTTTCTCTCAAGTTACAAATAATGCAAAACTCATTGTCAACTCCAGTAATTCCAGAAATTTTCCTATATTAAGAGAAGTTTTAATATCCAAGAAATTGCTCGCTGAACGTGCACATGCATTAACACCAAAACTCCAAAAGAACCTTTTCGCTCAAATCGTAGATTATTCCAGACTCTTTTTGTATCCCAATTATATCACAAACATCTCAAAATTAGAACATGCTGATAGTATCAAATCCCTAAACATAAAAGCATCCATGAATGTTTCTGACAGTTTATCAAAACGTCCATCATCATCCACATCTCAATCAACAGAACAGCCCAAGAATCCTTGTGCAGCTTCCTGTATAAGCTCTTCACCAACGAAAGTAGAAAAATGCGGGAAATCTGGAAGTCCTGGTCGATCGGGCTTTCATAAAGAAACGGAAGATGCCATAAATCAACAGATTCTAGGAGAATTAGAAGCTAGTTACGCTTACTTATCTATGGCATGTTATTTTGGTAGAACAGAAGTAGCTTTACCAGGATGCCAGGGATATTTTATGAGAATGCACGAGGAAGAACATGGACATGCTATGTATTTTATTAATTATCTAATAATGCGTGGTGGTCACGTGCGTTTATTGCCGCTTCCAATACCGGAGAACCAAGATTGGAAAAGTATTGCTAATGCATTTACTGCGGCTATTAAATTAGAGAAGTCAGTTAAACAGGTAATGTAGGAGATAATGGTTTTTGATTAGAATATTACTATAGTAATCTGTTCTTATAATTTTGAAATTTAATAGAAATTGACTGAGCTGTATAATGTAGCAGAAAAACATCATGACCTAAGTGTAATGGAGGTAGTCTCTAGTGAATTTATTATTGAACAAGTAAGTAGACATACAAATTTGACTTTTATAAGTCTATCTACCGACCATTGCAGACATAAAAAACTAAGACATTGTCGCCATTTTATTCAACACTACCGAAAAACATTATCTTAAGATTGAAGCTGTCAGCTGTGGTAGCAAAACTAACCAGTCTAAGTATCAATTGACCAGGGAGAAAATTACATTCCTTCGGGGATCGAATCAGGAACCTAGTATGATTATGATTTCGACTCTCTTACCGCTAGTCTAGAAGGGTTGGAGATTATAGGATGTTAATTTCTATTTAATTTTCACTTTTTTGTTCTTTCCGCGTAGATAGTTGTGCAGTAGTCATTGCGCAAGTAGTCTTTACGTTAACTTCGAGCCCATGCCGATTGTCCAGGTTAGATTTTTTAGTTGAATGCGGTTAGAACTATTAATTAGATTAATATGCTAATTGGTAAGTTAGTTGGGCTATATCGTATTCATGCTTACGTTTTTATTCACACAACGTCTCGTAAGGTAGTCTTCTCTCCTTCTCCAGGCGCATCTGCAATCATAGTTGTTGATTACTGCACTGCGATTAGCGTTTTTCTCTTTTTGTTATTTAATAATGCATTTGTTATTTAATAGGTATTTAAGATACAAGTGTAAAAAGCTATTCTTTATTGCGCGAACGGTTTAACACACGAGCTAGGTATACGAGCGAATGTCTTAAAAGATGTTGAGTGCCATGAAGAGATTTTTTACACGTGTATCTTACAACGTTTTATCTACGATCATAACGCTTTACTAAAGTATTCATTGTATTTGATATTTTTTTTAAATTTGTGACTCATGTCATGTATATCAGCGTGCTTTGATATTTACGTGCTAAGTTGTTTAGCAACCAGTTTGTAAAATATTCATAAACCATTTATCATACATCTCTTGTTAACATTAGCGTGCAATAAAAATTTTATAACACTGTTGCAATAAACGTTAACTTTTTACACGAAAATCAGTGTAAAAAGTAGCCACTTTTTGTATGATCGTCAATAAAAAAAATAAATAAATGACACACAAGAAAGTTCAACTCTAAATATGATGGAGTGCAGATAATAAAAAACACAGATAATGGGTTTGCATCGATAAACGAAACCGTTTATTTAGAGGTTATATCAGGGTAACCAGGCATATCGGTTTTAGTGTAGGATTGTCTTTCCAATTCAATTAGAAAAGCAAAACATTAACGAATTATTGAATGTAGATATTGATATATATCGCAATCAGTAGGGGAGACCGGTATCAATTGTAACAAAAAATATTTTTTATTTTTTTCCAGCTACAATTACTAAGCAACTTCTATAAAAAAAATATACTGATGTTCCCTAATGTTTTAGCGTAAAAAGTGTATAGTTTCATTTTGGAAAATAAGTGACCTTTCAACAAAAAAAAATAAAAATCGCACCAAAAACAACTGATACAATCGACACCGTGCTGGTGTCAATTGTAACAGTCGAAGTGTCAGTTGTAACATCGGCTTATGAATGGTTATAGGGCACAGTTTATTGCAGTTTAATATTTTATAATGCATGTTATAATTATATTTTTTATTAGAAACACTACTTAAATAACAACTTAATAAAAAACAATAGTAGTAAATAAAAAAGTGATATTTTTCGGAGTCAGAGCAAGGGGTAAAGCCTCTCTGACTAGTCCTGGTATATTATAAACAGTCATTCGTTTGCCTGGGTTCATCTTCATCCACTGGTCACATTCATTATTAAAAATTTTTTTAAATGGTCCATAAACTCCGCGGTCTAAAGGTTGAAGCTTATGAGAAGTGTGAGGAGGGAATGACAATAATGTGATGAAATTTAATCTGCAGAACTCAATGACGGGTATATACAGATGAGAGGTGTGGTTGTCCAAGATAAGCAGGACTCTGTTGTCTTCGCTTGGCTTAGAACAATTTGCAAAATGTTTCATGAAAACTAAGAAATTTTCTTCCTGCATCCAACCACTTTTGTTACCGGTTCCAATACAGCCTGGTGGACCGTCTCGTACAAAATGTTCATGATATCGTTTCAGCGGAAAGATAAACATAGGAGGCACACTATTTCCCAGTGCATTAACCGCCATACAAACTGTTACTAAAGTGCCCCTTTCTTGAGAAGTTATTGCACCAACTTGTTTCACTTCCTTCTTAGCGATAACTTTATTTGGTTTTTGTACCGTGGTACACCCAGTTTCATCCACATTGTAAATGTTATTAGGTTGAAAATTATATCTATCTAAAACATCGGCCAGGTTGTCAAAAAACTTATTTACATTTTCTCGGTTGAAGTTCATTGCTCGAGAAAGGCTAGTTGATTCAGGAGTGCGTATCGACAAATTAGGGTTCCGTTTGAGGAATGCCGTAAGCCAGTCTTCGCTCGCCATTTGTGCCTTTTCCCATCCTTCAGGAAATTTGCATTTATTCTGTTTAGCAAACTGGTACGACAATTTTCTCAAATCTTTGGGCGATAATCCAAAATACAGCTTGGCTGACGCTTCACAGTAATCACATAACTGTTTTTCTTGTTCGCTGGTAAATACTTTATTGTGGGGATGATAACCAATTTTCGGAATTTCGTTACTCTTCACTGCTTTAACAAACCGATGGAGTGAAACATGGCACATTCCATATTGCTTTGCTGTTCCCCTAACTGAAGCATTTTCATTGATCACTCTGTTAGCAGCCTGCTCGAACAACTCTTGAGGAATCTCTCCTCTGTTTGTTTTTTTTGGTCTAGGTTTGACCATTTTTGCGGCTAAAACAATAAGAATACGATCCTACTAGTGATTCATTTGGTACTAATATTGAAGCAGGTGTCAAATGTAACATGGTCTAGGTTTGACCATTTTTGCGGCTAAAACAATAAGAATACGATCCTACTAGTGATTCATTTGGTACTAATATTGAAGCAGGTGTCAAATGTAACATGTTAGAATTGACACCTTAAAAGATGTTACAATCGACACCAACAGTCCTCCATCTCTTTCCACCTAAATGCAACCAACTTAACATTAAACTTGTGAGGAACAAATTACCACGAATTATACTTTGAAACATGCTGATTTCAGCCTAATAATCGATTGGAACCCTCGAGTAATGATCAGCTGATAATTGCAATTCTAACATCCTGTAAATAACTTACATTTCAGTTCTAAAATGACACTTTTTTGTCCCACACATAAACTTGTTGTCAACGACAAATATGAACTACTGGTACTTAAGTGACCTGCAGCAATGCATCTTTGCGTGAAATGGGTTTTCATTTTACAAGAGAGATGGCGGTAAAATCTCGAATGTTACATTTGACACCTGTTACAATTGATACCGGTTTCCAATATTTTCAAATATACAGAGTGTTACTGAATTGTTTGACGAAAGGTCAAGAATGTGTTGTACTGGCCCACATAATGAAAAAGTTCTGATGAACATTTATCTGAAACTGTTTCCTTAAAAGGTTACAGCGATTTTAATATCGAAACAATAGAAAGAGAAGTTCTTATTGAAAACACTTTATTGAAGATTTTTATTGAAACAAAGTTTATTGCAGCAATTTATCTAAGATTCTATGTTTACAGTAGATGCTCGAAATAGTTTCTGAGCAGCAACTCATATTGGAGGACCATTGTCAGACGAACACGCTCAAGAATTCCTGGTGTATTCTAAATTCTAAATTAACTGAAACACCTGGTTAACACGATCGTGGGAAACCACTAACTGTTTTATCGAATGAATTTCATCGCTCTACTTAGCTGCAGGAAACTATCTAAACAACTGTTCAAACGCATGAGTTCACTCTAACAATAACTTCTAGCCTATTGCCTTAAATATTTAAAATAGGCCGTATTTGATACTGAAGTGTTTGTTTTGATTTATTTATGAACGTTCAGGTGTTCTTTTCAGTCTGTTAGACATGAATTGAGTTTTGCTCAATTAGCGCGCATTGTCTTAGACAGTGCTACCAGTAACTCACTGGTGGGAGCGAGGTTAATACCCATCCTCTACTAGCTCTCCAGGTTAGTACCGGAGCGATAAACGTGCTCACCCGTCGGCACCTTCTCCCAGGAGATGGTATCTCGTCCAGCTTCGGACTTTTCCCAACTTCCAGAGTTGGAGACCACTACTCGATCGAATCCAACCTCAGTTGTGGTTGGACTTGGGTTTTTAATGTTTTTTCCACGCCGATCTACCAGATTATAGGCTTGGTGTGCCCTCGACAGCGCTTCGTTTTCAAGTCTACACGTTATAGACCGCCGGTGTGTACCCTTTCAGGTGAAGTTGCCTTGGGAGTGACAGGCTATGTACCCTTCTCGCTTTATTCCCCTTAAAGTACAGGTTCTAGAGCCTCTTCGGATCATAGGACCAGGACTAGTCACAAGTCATAGAATGAACCGAATGGCTTCTTGAACTTAGTACTTGGTGACTGGCAGTTTCCCACTTGTCCAGATTTACCCTTCTGGATTCGGGCTAATCTTCACTTCAATTCTCCTCCTTACGATTCAGTCAAGCAGCGGGTTCCTAAAGCGACCCCTAGACGCTCAATAATATTGTGCAATAATTGATATTGCTCAATATTATTGATCGTCTGGAGCGTATATTGAAAGATTGCGCAATATATTCTGTCAATCAAAAACTGTTTGATATTATTGCGCAATGTGTAAAATATTGGTCTGTCTGTGGATACTATTGCACAATATTAATTCATTTTGGTGCAAAATCTCAAGTTGCAAAGAAGTTAACCATTACTAGTGTGGTTAAACGATGATCGCTAAAAATAGTGCACCTAAAACTGACGAAAGGGATTTTATAAATGAATGCATTGAGGTATACAAATCGCTACCAACCCTATGGAATGTGAAACTAAAAGAATACAAGTATAATTTTTTCTTATTTTAGGTTCAATCAATGTCAGCGACATATCAAACGTTGAACTATCTAAACGTTGAGAATTTTCATAATCACTTGACTCGCTAAATCTTAAATCGTTCAGTAAGTTTTCATGAGTGTGTCTTTTCAGGTACCATTTCTTCATCCATCTTCTTCCTTTTTTCTCTTTTTTATTAGATAGAGCCAAAGCAATAGCTATAACAAGCAGCGTCCATATCACTCAACATTTTGATATGCACTAAATTATTGCACAATATTTATTGCACAATTTTTTTTTATGAATTATTGAGTTGTCTGGAGGGTGCATCAATAATATTGCATAATGTTATTGAGCGTCTAGGGGCCGCTTAACGGTGACCATAGATGATCTTGTCCCAGGTAAGAATAGAATCCACCCACACTCATGTTAGCAGAGCTTTTTCCGTAACGTTTATGAGTATTCGTCAAAAACACTTAGGTGTATCTCTACCACACATTTGATCCTGGAATGCCTAGGCAGGGGACCTAGAAGCTTATTGTACTAAATAGTCGTTACCCAGACAAGCCTGGGATAGGAGAGGTCGGACCAGTTCTATGGGCAGGCGCCGAAACCACTGTAGTAATTACTGTAAAATAAACCGCACTTTTTAGATAGTTCCACAAAAAGAAATATAATGGGTTGCAATCAGAATAGCGTGCTGGTCAAGCTATTGGTTGTGATCTACCAATTCTACGATTCGGGGAGTAATTATTTAGAAATTCTTTAGCTACAACATTGAAATGGGCTGGAGCGCCATTATTTTTTTGGAGCGTCATTAGTCCATTAGTGCAAGCTCATAACTGAAAATTCTGTCTCTCTGTAAAAAGAACATAAGAATGAAAATTTGGTTTGACACACTATCGTAGTCCTAGTCCAGTCAAACTGTACGAAAAACGGGCTTAACTTGGAAAATGGAAGTACATGGGATTTTTTTCTTCCAGCATGTAGGGGGGCTCTAGAAAAGCTTAACTTGAAGTTTTCGACCTTAAAATCATATGAGCTTTTTCCGCCATTTTGAAAAGAAGTGAACTTGAAAGTTGATGAAAGTTTGAACTTTTTCATTTTTTATATTACGCGAAAAAGTTTCAAATAAAAGTTGTAGACAACCGTATTGCCGTCAAAAATGCTTTATACAAATTTTTTGTCGGACCTACTGTTACAGAGATAATTTCAAAATAACACTTCACCCTTCTTTTCAAGATGGCGGAAAAAGCTCATATGAATTTGAGGTCGAAAACTTCAAGTTAAGCGTTTCTAGACCCTCCCTACATGCTGGAAGAAAAAAATCTTTTCAAAGACCATAAATGTAATGTGTTCTCCAGGAAACCGGCGAAAGGTACATCGGCCACCACAATTTTTATTTTTGTTTTCCCTCACAACTTTTTCATTTTTTATATTACGCAAAAAAGTTTCAAATAAAAGTTGTAGACGGTCGTATTGCCGACAAAAATGCTTTATACAAGTTTTTTGTCGGACCTACTGTTACAAAGATAATTTCAAAATAACACTTAACCCTTCTTTTCAAGATGGCGGAAAAAGCTCATATGAATTTGAGGTCGAAAACTTCAAGTTAAGCTTTTCTAGACCCCCCTACATGCTGGAAGAAAAAAATCCCATGTACTTCCATTTTCCAAGTTAAATGTTTAGTTTGACTGGACTATCCTAGCCAAAATATGACAAACGTATTATGGAAAAAACTGATACTAATTAGTCGGGGAGCAGGCATCTCAAAAAACGCTTATTTAAAGAGTTGGTCCAGACTCGATGACATACGCTTTTTGAAAACTGATTCGTATGTAGATTTTCCTGCTGAATCCGAATCCGGAGGGCGCCCGTGGATTTGAAATGGGCTTGACCCTTTAAAAGTCATTTTTACGTAAAATTTTTAAAAATCAAAAACGCGCTTCTTTTCTGTTTGCATCGTCATAACTTCGTCCTGGATGGAGCTAGAAAGTTTATTTTTATTTCGAAAAATTCTCCCAGAGTTGTAGATGGCAACGTACTACTTAAAATTCAGTTTTGAGAAAAAAGAATCTGAGAAAATTACTATTTTGTTATACTATGTCATATTTGTGCAATAAAATTCTCACCAATCGAAAAACTTTTTTATTACAAGCGACAGAGGCCTATATAATGGAGACTATAATTAGTAAAAAACCCAAAAAAGTTTTTGGTGAAAAGATTATATCGCTGTCTGTTATACAGACGAAATTATTGCAATTACAATATCGTCTACGCGTACGACTATGACTCCCGCGCTTCAACAAAGCAGCTAAACGCGTAATTATGTAAGTGTAACAGATAAGCTGTGATATGTAAACCTCATTATTTTATTGTAGGGCATTTGCATTCACATAGAGAAGATATTGTACGCTGCACAGCATTCTTAACATCTGCATGCTCTTGTACATATACTTGATTTGCAGTGTAGTTTAAGAAAATCTGGTTGAGATGCTAATAAAGCACTTTTCCGCGGGATAATTTCAATACTACGAGGGTGGTCCCAGAAGTACCCGACCTGACCAAGAGGTGGCGGTAGTTGTTTGAAAATATCACTGTATTGGAAAGTACGCAGTCTATAAAGCATATGTTACAAGTTTGAAAGCGCCACGTTGTTCAGTATTTGTTTGGCAGTCATCAATAGTGAATTAAATTAAAGTTTGAATTGCTACCTCATGCACCATATTCGCCAGATTTAGCCCCCTCGGATTATTTTCTGTTCCAAACTTGGAAAAACGGCTCAGTGGTCAAAGATTTTCCAATGATGAAGAAGTGATGTCAGCAGTTAATGGCTATTTTGAGGAGCAAGACAGTTCTTATTATAAAAAGGGTATCGAACTTTTTGAACACCGCTGGGAAAAGTGTATAGAGCTGAAAGGAGATTACGTTGAAAAATAAATAAATCTTTTTCCAAAATTTTTGTGTTTTCTTTGTTGGGTCGGGTACTTCTGGGACCACCCTCGTATCTACGTCATTGATATGATGTGTTTTGTACAACTGTTTCAAAACTACGGTTGCGCCACATTCAGTTTATTATTTAAGAAATATTTTAACTCGATTTTTCAAATGAAGTCTTCTAATTGCACCTATGTTATTCTTATAGGGGGCAGGTACGATTTTCCTAAAAGTGTTAAGGGCGCGGAACGGAAAAGATAGTCCAAATTTACTGAAAATATTTACGAGGGCAGTGATACGGTAACAATACCTGAATGGAAATCATTTATTGATAATCAACTTAATAAGCGTAGCTTGCTTAATTTCATAGTTTGCAAAATACAAGAGCAACATGCATGTAGAAGATAAAACAATGGTATGCACAAATAATGAAGTGGTTATTTTGGAAAATCATCATTTTACAGAACATGAGGAAGCAGACACCAGAATGTTTGCATTGCTTCAGTTTTTTTAAAGAGAAAATAACATGGTTCTGATTTATTCCAATGATACTGATGCTTTCCTACGATCAATGTATTATTCAGTAGTTTTGTTAATTCCCATATGGTTACATCGCAAGGAAGGCTTTGTTCCGTGTCAGACCCACATTGAAGAACTGGCAGGCATGATTCGGGATGATCCAAAAGATCTTGCTTGCATTCTTTTAGCGGCTTACTGCCTTTCTGGCAATGACTGTGTCAGCTATCCTTTTCGAAAAGGAAAAAGAACTGCCCTGAAAGTTATAATGAAAAATAGGGTAAAACTGGCTAATATGAAATATTCTGGAGAACCTATTAGCGGAAAATACTGTTTGGAAGATGGATACGAAATGTTTTCGACATGTCGGCTATTCTTCAAGGCTTCATACTGACGTTTAGAGTTTACTGGTTCACTAGATGAACTCCGTGCACATTTGTTCCCGACTTGTAAAACAGACATTCGATAAGAATGTTGATCTACGTTTTTATAAACATCATAACATTCATAACCAATTTTACTTATATTTACCGTCATTTACCTCCAACAGAAGATGCTTTTTATACCACATTCGAAGAATCGAAGGGCATATTATCAAACATCTATTTATAAGACTGCTGTGAATGTTAATGTTAATTTCCCCGAAATATTAGAATTTGGATGTGTTATGGATGCAGATGGAACAATAGCACCTATTACGTCTTTAGCATCTCAACCAGATTTTCTTAAAATGCAGACATTTTGCAAACACAAATCAAGTATATGTATAAGAGCATATAAATGTTTTTAGAATGGTTTGCAGTGTAGAATATCTTGTGTATGCGAAGGCAAATGTCATACAATCAAATAATGAGGTTTACATATCACAGCTTATATGTTACACTTACATAATTACGCGTATAGCTGCTTTGTTGAAGCGCGGGAGTCATAGTCGTCCGCGTAGACGATATTGTAATTGCAATATCGACAGCGATATAATTTTTTCACTAAAAACTTTTTTGGGCTTTTTACTAATTATAGTCTCGTTTATATAGGCCTCTATCTCTTGTAACAAAAAAGTTTTTCGATTGGTGAAAATTTTAGTGCACAAATATGACATAGTATAACAAAATAGTAATTTTCTCAGATTCTTTTTTCTCAAAACTGAATTTTAAGTAGTACGTTGCCATCTACAACTCTGGGAGAATTTTTCGAAATAAAAATTAACTTTCTAGTTCCATCCAGCACGAAGTTATGACGATGCAAACAGAAAAGAAGTGCATTTTTGATTTTTCAAAATTTTACGTAAAATTGACATTTTAAGAGTCAAGTCCATTCCAAATCAACGGGCGCCCTCCGGATTCGGATTCAGCAGGAAAATCTACATACAAATCAGTTTTCAAAACGCGTGTGTCATCGAGTCCGGACGACCATGTCGAATTTAGGCACCCTGCTCCCCGACTAAATGTTCTACAAACTTGGGAAAAAGTGCTGGCAAAAATTACACGCGAAATGTGGTCGAATTCGATACTATTTATAACGGGAACCGTTTATACAAGAAGTAGTGCCTCTTATAATAGCGAATACAGGAGAATCAAAAAGTGATTGAAAGACGGTGAATAACGATAAATCCTTGATAGCTTTCATTATTGAATGTTTAAATTTAGGTTTTCTGTTTCCACAAGGTCTGGTTTTTCTGGTTTCACAGAGCGAGGAAATTTTATCAATGGAAGACCAGATTTTTAGACACGTAGGCAATGAGTTAAAGGATAACATTGAGGACGAACACTGTAATGAAGACGTCAACATCAATCGACCTGAAACGTCAAAAATGAAAAAAACAAAATGGCCGCGAATATAGATTAAAAATCTTTTCTTCGCTGTAACTCAGTAAATATAAGACTTACAAACATAAGTGTTTATACAAAAAATGTTGGGGATTTTATCTTTTTCAAGTTTGTCGCAGGCGTTTCTTTCGTAAGATCAACTGTTGAGTAATTCTTTTGAAAAAATAAAGATTTTTTGCACCTTTTATCTAAGATGGTGGCTCGCGTTTCTCCCTCATTTAAGGTCGAAAACTTGAGATTATACTTGAACTTAAATCATAAATCGAAAAAGTCTTTAGGTTTAGTATACATTAAAAATGGTTCAGAGTTAGTTGAAACTCATTTGAGAGCACAAAACATTATCTTTGTAATGTTTTCCCTTTAAATAGTCCAGTGAATGAGTAAATTCCAGGAGAAAGTTTTACCAACTTTGCGAGTTTGTAATTTCTGATGTCCAGAATGAAATACGAAAACATGCAAACGGCCTTAGTAGTGTACTGTCTAGCGTCCTGGACTTTCACCCAAGCGGCCCAGGTTTGACTCCGGGCACCGGCAGATCTGGTTAAGATGTTCTGCAGTTTTTCCTTAGCTGTGATACAAATGTGGGATTTGCGCTGTTCCATCTGTAAGTATCGTTGGGCCTACGTAATAGTAATAATCGCTCCCTCCCTCTCGCACAAGCTTCATCAATTATTATTATATTATTATTGTCAATTTCATATTTCTGCACTTTTTCCAATCAGACCCCCTTTTTAAATTCCTATCCACTGGACTCAAATGTAATTTCGGTACGGTTTCGGGACAAGGTAACAAAAATATAAGAGTTCAGGTTCTGATTCTTGTACTTTATTTTGAAAAAATAAAGGTTCAGATTGCGGTTCTGGTACCACATAAATATTGGCTCTTGCCGTTTTTTAGATTCCGGTTCCAATTACGTCAAATTTACTGGTTGGGTTTTTAATGGGATGTACACACAATAATGTGATAGATATAAATTTGTATCGGAAATCGGAAGAGTTATTGCCCACTTAAGGATGAGCACATCATCAATCAGCAGCGTCGAAGCACTCATGAATAATGATTGCATATATCCACAATACTTTAATAACAATACAGAACCAAAAATCGTGATATTATAGTTATTTATGTATTAAGGGCATAATGAAACTTTTATGGCCAGAAGCGTTATTTCTAGTCCGAGGCGTTAGCCGAGGGCTACGAAAAGGCTGTAGGGCCATAAAAGCAAGTTATGCCCGCTATACATACAGTATTTTATGCACAGATTAAGCTTTTATGTCAAATCTATTATTGTGTAAAAATATAATTAAATGAGGACGTAGGTACATCAAGCCGCTGTGCGTATACTTATGTGCTTATACGAAGTACGTTACTATAGTTACTATTCCAAAATATTTAATTTCAGCTTATTTTCAATGGTGAGAAGTTTACAAATTATATTAAGAACCAATCAAGTTCTACAAAAAGCTTTTGACTTTTAATTGAAGTTTCGTTATTGCCCGTCTGACCATAAATAGGCCCTTGGGCCATAAAAAGACGTTTATGTTTAGATGAGTCTTGCAATAATAGTCTAATTATAACGCATCTGTGCATAAATGTAATAAAGATCATATAACGTCCGTACCAGTACTTTACATGCATGATCCTTACGTGCATGATCGAAACAACAAAGCAGGCATGGCATTTGAAAATAGCTTTTAAAAATTGGAAGTGCTTAGTTTTTAAATGAAACTCTCAATTGGTATTTTCTTCGGTTCCGGCATTTGCTTCGAAAAGATAAGGGTTCAGATTCCAGTTCCAGTACGGTACGTAATATGGATTCTGGCGGTTTTTTAGGTTCCAGTTCCAATTCTGTCCAAACCCCTGCTTATAATTAGACTATGAAATAATTCCCAGCCAGCACACTGACGTCATAATGACGTATTAAAATCATGTTAAATTGTCGTAAAACTGACAGCATTATGTCACAGCCCAAGGACGTCAATATAAAACGTCATTAAACCTTGTTCGATGACGCCATTAAATCGTCCCTATATACTAGGACTAGAACAGGAATTATAAATAAACTGCTGAATATAGGAAATAACATTTATTATATACTATTTCACACATAATTATTAAACAAAAGTAAACATTCAATAACAGAACATACATTTCATCTACTAACTTTAATAACTATAAAACAAAAGTAAACATTTACTAAATAAAAAGCTGCTAAAACAATATGCAAAATAATTGATGCGAGCGCACAAGGACCCGCGTAGCAAAATGCAATAAATTATTATTTTGTTGTACAAAATTTGTTTCAATGCCTCGCAAGTCAACTTTGCACTATAATAGTCACCGCTTTTGTCGGGCTGGCCCTTATAATCGTATATTTTCACCGACCATTTTTCAAAGACATGTTTTTCATTCAGTAGCACATTGAGACGACGAATTGTTTTTTAATCCATTGACAAACATTTCAGGAACGATCAATATGCGAGCTGGCTCGTCTGCTACGGCGTATAACTCGTATGGGAGAATCTGGTACGGCTGAATTCTTATTTGATCAAGAAATGCATAGGACGTTCGTAAGGAAAACAAGTAAAAATAAAGCAGATGGTATCAAATTTGATAAAGACGACAAATCTAATTTGTATGTGTGAAGGGAACAAATAATAACACCTTTATATAATAGATTGTTTATTTATTTTTTATTGATTGAAATTAGGTTATATTTTTGCTATACGTTATACATAAGGTGATGAAGCATACCTAACATGGTAGTCTATTTTATTACAGTGATGTGTTTTTATATATAAATTATTATAAACTTATGTTTTTAGCGAAAGAATGTACAGGAATCTGACAATGTAAGTATAACTATGTGGTAACAGTATAATATATAGGTAGTATAAGATAACAATATAGTCTACATGGTCTTAGCAAACAACCCTGAATAAACTTAAAAACTTCATTCTATATATCTAATTACCTTATAATTCACATTAAATTATATTTTGAAGGCAAATTCATATATATAGTTATAGTATATATCAATATTTTCAATATTTATATACGTTGATTCTCTATATTCTTTCTTACTTTCTTGGCGTGACTATTTCGCTTATGCAACACTTTATACACATTTGTGTTTAGATTGTGGAAATTTTACACTAAACTAATTTTAGAAAAAAGTTTTGTTTTCAGAGCCTTACTCCATGTGATATTTTCAATGCTACAGAATGGCTGGGACGTTATTTTTTGCTTTTTTTATTTACGTTTTTAATGGTTTCTAAAATATTCTAAAGTCATTTTTTGATGTTTCCTAAAGCTTTTTGGTACTGTATAAACAAAACTTTATACCCGCGTAGCAGGTATTATAACCTAGTAGTAGCTATTATAACCTAGTAGTATGTATATATAGTATATATAGTATATATAGTATATATAGTATATATAGTATATATAGTATATATAGTTTCTATATGAATTTGCATTCAAAATATGATTTAATTTTAATTATTAAATTAAACATAATAAAAATTAACCTTCATCTAAAAGTTTTCTTATAAGATATGTAATGACAAGAATTTCAAGTTGGTTCGTTGTGTTACATTAATTTTATTCCCACCATGGGCACAGAGAATCTGGCAATAATGTACTTTTTTTCACTACTAGCTTTAAAACATACTATTATCTAGTCTGTTGTCACCTTGTGAAGTTAGCCTTCTTGCCTAGTGGTAAATAATTTTTTATTATTGACTACTAGTCAATAATCCAGATTTTAGTGTAACATGGGGCAAAAATTCATCCCATTATAGGGTCCGCCAAGTTTTATGTTCACCCCGACAATCAAGAGTTCTAATTACGTAAGGGTAGCCAAATTTTACATACTGAATTGAAAGTTTATGAAGCGTCTTATCATGAAATGTTATCTATTTGTAATAATTTTTTAGGTCATTACGAGTTGTTTTCACTTTATATGAGCACTTAACATTTGTATAAATTTATTTTTGGCTACAATGTGCATTTCTTAAGTTCTAGAAGTTGAAATCGACGTCATAGCGTGGAGAATAAAATTTGTAAATTTAATGTAAATGAGGTTTTTTTTTATTTTACTGCCTTCTACGAACAATATTAAAAAACAAATATGCACTCTCGAAAAGCTAATATCCAATGCGTATACTATGTAAATTGCGTTCCTTTCCTATAACATTTAAGTTCAAAAAGTGGGGTGAACATAAAACTTGGCGGACCCTGTACACTGGCATCCAGGAAAAAATCCGTGATCGCGATAGTACGTTTTTTATGTGAGAAGAATAAAAGGAATAAAAGTACTAGTAGTGAAAAAAATAATATATACACCACGGTTGTGAAGTGTTTTCTAGAGCCTCTCATCTTATATCCCTCGATGCTGCTCATCTCGGGATCTAATAATGCTCGGCTCTAGAAAAAACTCTTCACAACCTTGGTATATAATATACTATTATCCAATACCTCCTAATCATGACGCTATTAATATAGATGGTGATTTTGCATAACTAATGTGATATATTACCCACTAGTGAGAGAATATTCAAAAAGTCACTACTTAGAGAATTCTCGTCCATAAATTCCATGACCGTCCAATGCACTTATGATTTTTAACAAATACAAAAATTAATTTGTCAAATGAATTGTCATATATAATACCATAAGTGGTAAAATTTTGTCGGCAAAATTTTCTTATTGTTACGAGCGTTTGTTGCATAGCAATTTCTCGAGTGACATTGTCACTAAAAACCACGAGACGTCAGTCGAGTGGTTTTTGATCAATGTCACGAGATGAATTGGCAACAAACACGAGTAAATCAAAAAGAAAATTTTGCCAAGACAAAATTTTACCACATATGTTATTCGTTATGACTATTTCGCGAATAAACAACACAAAGAATAAAAATATTTAACATTTATTTCAATGAAACGTACAGTTTGTGTATACTATTTTTGTAGGATCGTTACTATAGCAAAAAAATTGTCGGTGAAATAAAGGGTAGGTTGCTTATTTGAACGTTTTCATTGGTAGAACAAGTTCGGAAAATTTTATAAACAAAAAATAGTCGCCGGAATAGAGAGAATTTCGTTCACAGGATAAATTTTTATTGGTTCGTATAACATTGAGTGAAATAGTCATATTAAAAAGATTATTATTCGAATAAAAACACAATAAAAACGTTGTATTGGACACTACGTGTGTAATTGCACATTAGTCACTTAAGAAAATTAGCCACTCAACCTGTCGGTCTCGTGTCTAAACTATTTTTGCGTGTTTAATGTGCATGATTACACACTAGTGCAATAAATTACTATTTATTGCCAGATTTGATATGTAAATGTGAGCACAACTTCCTCTTGTCAGCAGTGACGGTTGCCACCTAAATAATAATAAATCATTCCACATTGCAGTACACAGTATTATAATGGTTTATGATAATCAGTTGAAGATATTAATGAAAGATGAACAAAAGTGCAGTCATTTTTACTATACCATACTGTCAAGTATAAGAAGTTGTTGCAGATAAGGCAAATTGTGCACTTTCTGAATATCAGTTCAATTCAGTTGAGATACGAAACGATTATTAGTATTCAAATGGGAAATTCTGTTGTAGATTAAAAAGCAACAATAAGTTAATAATAATAAGTTAATTTCTGTCAAAATTCTCTAAATATATTGACATATTGTTAGAATAACGTTTATCTTTTAAGTAGCACCACAGTATACCTGCCTACCAATCTTATTATTTACTCAGCGATTACTATTAAAAGTAAAATCGGTAATACTTTCTACTTATTAATTACTTCGATTAACATAAAAGAGCTGGTTATTGTTAGTTGCAGCCTTATTGGCGAATACATGGCTTATGTACGTATGTGTAATAAGTTTCCTTTCAAATGTTTACTGCTCTTTATTGCTCCCATGAAACGTTTTATCAAACATGTATACACCTAATCCTTCTCCAACACGCCTCAAGTTGGTAACGTGATCAGAAATTTCCTTTATCGCGTCAACTTGCTCCTGGAGGAAATGAGTTTCTAAAAAGTCGCACAGATTCACGTCCATATGACCAGATGCAACACTGTGAAGACTTAAAAGGCTCTGAAAAGAAGTATAAAATAATTGATTTTATTATTTCAGAACAGCTCTGAACGGATAATAAATATAATAATAATACATACATCATTAACTTTCTTTTCTAGCTCTAAAGCGGCTACCATAGCTTCTTGTGCGTTACCCCATTCTTGCTTTTCAGGCGCAAATATGTCGGTTAATATAATCCTGCCACCGCGTTTGTTTAAATATTCCATAAATATTGTTGCATGCCCCTTTTCTTCGTCAGATGACTCTTTAAAGTATTTGTGCAAGCCAGGAAGTGCTACGTCATCTCTGTCAAAATAATACGCCTAAAATAAAAGTAAAAATCTTAATTTTATTTATTGATATTAAAAACTAGAGGCAAGCAAGATTGATTATAAACGCAAAGCCAATTTGGTTTAGTGGTAATAGCACTGTATTTCTGTGTAACTGATCACCGGTTCAAATCCTGATATTGTTTTGCGACATAATTTTTTATTTTAATTTATTTTTATTTATTTTAATTAATTTACGCACTAAAAACATTGAATTTTAAACATTCAATTCTAATAATTAAAAAATATATATTTAATGAATAGCGATTTAAAAACCTCCTCCTATATTAATAGTATATTCCGTAACTTAACCACAGTAACCGTAAGCTCGGCTTCGTGTATCAAAATATACCAATTCCTGAAAAAAGTTAATTTATGGAACATGGTTCCTGAAAAAAGTTAATTTATGGAACATGGTTCCTGAAAAAATGGTTTCTTTTCGCTAACCACAAGTAACCACTGCAACCGCAGTGGAATCGCGGTTGTTTGCGGTGACTAGAGGTTAGTTTACCACCACTCTAAAAGAATACTACGGTTTTCTGATTTCTTTAACATTTTGCATAAATCCTTTTAGGACAAATTTCTCAACTTACCATATGCAAAAAAATATCGTGTACAACACGTTAGAGAGTCTCTTTTTTCCACTCATTTGCTTGATAAACCCGGGCTTCGCCCTCCTTAATCAAAACTGTAAATTCATGGAAAAAGTATTACTTTCATAACTCGTTGTACAATATACTATTCCGTAAGCATTTATTAATTTATATACAAAAAAGAGATCCATTTTCCAGGGGATTTCAAGTTGGTATTTTCTACCGGCTATCGGCAAGTAAATTTTAAAATTGGGGCCTTTATTTTGTGTTCGAGCTTCAGGGTCTCTAGTATGATTATGGTATCATTAACCTCACAAAAGTTTGTTTTTGGTGGTGTTTGTTGCAAACAATTCATTTGCCGTTATTTTAACTAACTGTATAAAAGGTTGCATACTTACGCCTTCTTTGACCATCTTCTTCATCACTATACTACTGCTATCATCAGATAGTATGTTTTCCATAAAAAACAATATATTATTCATTTTATTAACTTTAGAGCCCTTAAATGTTATTTTCTAGTGTCAAGGTGCAGCGGTCAAATTTGACACCACACTACAAGGTTAAGCTGTTTCAAAACTATGCAAGTCTTTCAGCAACCATTTGTTACTAAAGACTAACCAGAACCAAAAATGCGGTTACTTTCGGTTAAGTTTTGGAATATACTATAAGAGGGACCACGTGTAAAACAACTGCTATCTGTGAAGTTTTTCTAAGACACTTACGCTTAATTCTAACTAAATTGCATATCATGCTTATAAAGACTTGTACACTGTAAATTTCAGACCAAGTGGGCTGACCATTGTTTAATAATTAACGTTTTAATCCCTGAGACATTATTTAATCATACAGCCAATAATTAATTCTGCCATAACTCTGAAAGGGCATAACAAAATGAGCTGAAATCCACAAAACTGTTTGGTCGTCCCGTATTAATTATACAGCCTGTTCGTTTTCAAACCTGAACGTATACATTTTACATTGTATTGAACGTTTTTGGTGATTCCTGCTCGCCAAATTCAACTACAAGAAAGGTAATGCTATCAATAAAAAGAGAAGATCACTGCGCATCAAATGATACTAATAATAATATTAAGAGTGCGATTTTTATTTTAAAATACTACTTTAAAAGTTTACTGTTGTTAAGTATGGCAAGCCATGTTTTTTGGGACTATTTAAACTGCTTAATACTTTAATAAGTATTTATTTAGCAAAAGTATACAGGAAAATTCATAAAAGTAAAATGCACAATGTCAATTGTCTGTGATCGACTTTGAGAGTGGACACCCGATATAATCTCCAATCAATTACCAATGATTCGCGGTCTACTGCGAATAAAGTACCCAAAAACCACGACAGAATGGAAATCAATCAAAGATGAGCCTGCGTTTGAAATCAATTCCTCTTAAGAGGATAGCTCAAAACTTAAAAAATCAGTCAATTTTTCTGTCAAGAAACTAAGCCAACACATAAGTAATCTGTGTCAGCTGATATCGTCTGCTAATTTAAGAGCTACTATTAAAACAAGTATAGTGCTATTGTTTTGGTTTGTTTTCGAGAGTTCGTGAACGATACATTCAGTCAGGTGCCTCTGCCAGGCAGACCAGTTCGTGCAGCCGTATCTAACTGAGGATCACTGTTTAGAACAAACGATACCTACCTTATTTGAAAGATTTGATCTTTCTACTGTTCCAGTATTTAAATCAATTGAAAATGCTAAGCCTAGCATTGCCAAGCAATCTCCAGAATTTGTTATTTAATAAACACCTCCGACTTACCCGCATCCGACTTATTGCTCTTCGATGTAAACCAACCGCTCTGACTTAAACCTTAACTATTTAGTGCATTTTTAATACATTAATAAGTATTAACCCGGTTACACAGTTAATACGGTTATAATTATAATAATTAATTGTTATTTCTAGTTTCTCGTTCTTTGTTTATGTGCCTCCTTTGTATTTATTAATATGTATCAAATACTGTATGTATAGTTAAACATGCAATGTTACATAATATTTTGTAATATAGCATGCTGTAAATAAATAAATATTAACCTTAACCCCTCCCCCCCCACCTACACTCACCGGTTTTATCTTCCCTTTCGACTTAACCCTATTCCCATTGACTTACCCAATTTTCTCCGTTTTACTTCCCTCCGACTTACAGAACCCATTTTCAACATAAAATTCTACATTGAATTCATATATCATAATACATGCTTAATGGACAAATTCTCTAAATCTTGACGGCTATTTTGGCCATGTTCCTTAAGAGAGAGGACATTGGTTCTTCAGCTATTCCTGTTCTACTTTTTCATCAAATATCCGAATCTGAAGTCATAATTTAAAAATTCCGAAAAAACGGACACATACACACGTAGGGGAAGAGGGGGAACAGTGTCACACGTACTGCAGTGTTACACTTATTGTTTTTAGGATTACTTTATATTAAACATTGTTCATATTTTCATGTTAGAAGTACTTTGGTGTTAACCAAGTGTAGGTGCATTTTGATTAATATTCTCTGATGGGTTTTCAAGAAATTAAGGTATGTATATTTTTTAATATCATAAGTAATTATTTCAAGTAAAATACAATTTACTTCAGGATTAAATTAATTAAAGCTAGATTATTAAAAATTTATTTATAAGTAGTTTGTAAGGTTATTTACGTCGGAGAAGCACGAACTTAACCTCAAAACTGTTTGTTCCCTTATTAACTATTCGAGTATAGATTTTTGATGATTGGGGTACAGTGTTACAGTGGATAGTGGGGTTTGGTGTAACATTATTTATGCATCTAAGTGACAATGATACTTTATTCCATTCAAATGATATCGATGTTGGAAACTTTGTGGTAATACAAGAAGAGGCTACAATAAAACACAGAATTTTGTCAATTAGGGAAATTACATGTAAAACGAATACAGAAGTTAACCCAACTTATAAATTCGTAGGTACAACGCAAGAATATAAGAATTTCAAGTTGTTTTATTAACATTAACATTGTTAACCTTTCCTTTAACACTGTACCCCACTATTAGGATACAGTGTTACGCAGAGCGCCAAGTTGAATAAATCTTATTTGTCTAAAAGTTGATAATAATCAAAGCAAGTTAAATGTAAAACTTGAAACAAGATTCATAACCCTTAAACTAGGAAGAGAATAAATCTTAAAATTTTTATTTGGTTCTAAATTATATCAAAAAATATTTTTTGTGTAACACTGTTCCCCCTCTTCCCCTATATATATCGAATATATATGTACTCCTTTTAGGAGTTCGTGAGAAACCTTCTTTCCATGTCCAATTCATGCGCAAACGATTGCTTATTCAGGAATCTATTTCTGGTGTCGATGAATGCGCCAGAGCTTTTGTTTGTTTAAATTATTTTATTGAGTTTTCATAAACATTACCATTACCCTTTTGCAAAATGACGCGTCCATAACATTCTAATGAGTTCGTAAAATTCAATTATAAAATTCGTTTATCTATATCAAAATTAATTTACGGACAACTTATGTTGCCTCTTTAAACCAAATTTAAAATATATCTGCTTGTATATCGCTTCTAAATAGTATGAGAGTTCGCTCTCGCTGTTTAGCTAAAACCATCAGTTCTTGCGGTAGAATTAATTTTACTTTACGTACTTTATTATTTTTTAAATGATAAAACGCAAATAAGATAGAAACAAATATTATAAAGTGTTCGTTTAATAAGACGTTTAAGCGCACTTGTCCTTTAGAAAACTTCGCTTTATTTTTTCTAATCTTATTAATAACCTAAACTTTTTGACCTTTGGGAATATGTGGTCTGTGGAAGTCCAAATAAGCCAACCCAGGCGAATAAGGTGGATGCGGAATGATTTCGAACAGTGATTTTGATGTGTTCTATCAACTTTTGCACTTCAATGGAGTGGTGCGTTGTCAATGTGGAACAACACCTTATTCTTGATTGTTCTGAAGCGTTTTCCCTGAATTGCTTCTTTCACCTTATCCAAAATTATTCCATATTGCGAGAGATTCGTTGTGACCGTCTGCGTCATAAAATCGAAAAATGACGCTATGGCGATGTTTGACGGCGCCTACTGATCATTATGAGTCGCAAAGATTTTTGTTTGTTCCATAAGCGTCGGGTACGGAGGCGGGGTCCAGCGTTTTTGCAAGATATCGTCGTGAAAATCGCCATGTTTAAGGATGCTCCACAAATAGCTTTTTCTGATTTGTATTGGCGTAGGTAGAGGAGCGGCAATTGACGAATTTCTCAAAATTCAAATTGCCATAACTGAGAAATTATAGGGTGTAAGAAAAAGTAGTTGGCGGCATGTGGCGTAGAATGATCATTAATTTGATCCAGCAACCTATATAATAGCAAAGCTTTCAACACACCTGAGGTGATGATGTAAGCCAGAGTACACGCTTGGCCGTGCCGCTGCACTATCCTCATAGTTAGCTGAACTTTTCTGTATATACGAGCCAAAAGACTTCGAGAGTTTCTTTATCTTTATCAATGCACTGTTTTTCAAACTATCTATCGACGATAACGGCAAGCCGAAAGCAGCCGTAATGTAACAGCTGCTATAACGTACAACATTCTATTTAACAACTGTTAGCTTACATCGCTGTAAGATACAGAATAACCGTTTTATGTAAAGTAACGCTTACTATTCCATAACATGCATGTTATAAGATACAGAATAGGAGTTATTCTGTAAAGTGTATGTTTACGGTTCCTGTGGCGTAACAGCAGACGCGGACGGTCATCATCAGTTTGTTTGTTTGATTTTCTAAAACAAGGTCAAGACCCAGCTGTAGACTGCTAGTATACTTAAGCAAGGTTGCCAGATATGCCAATGCTTTTTTCTAAATTATGCAAAAGCTAATTAACATAGAAAACATTTATTAAAACGTTTTTGTTCCTTTTGATGTCTTCTATCATCCCTTAAAGTTTCTAACCCCTGTCACCCTGTATACATATCTATAGACTTATTTTATTAACATTCTTACTATGATGGCAACACCGGCCAATAGTGTGGGTATCTGTATTTTGATGAACTCAAAGATGCGACAGACAGAAAAGGAAATAGGACCAAGTGTAAAATTTATAGTTCAGTTTTATGTTTTTATATTTGTATTTTATGTTTCGTTCAGCTTTATGCCAAATTATAATTTGTAAAACAAAAAATAGTTGTTTATTAGCGTCGCTAAGTAGAAATTCTAAAAAATAATTATAATTTAACAAGTAGTTTAAACCAAAAAACCGGTTTAAACCAACAAATCGGGTTTTTGGTTTTTTAAAAACCTGTTTTTTCCCAACTCTAGTAGCAACTGATCAGTCATATTCTCCTCCCTTATGGTCATTTTTAAACAATCCTATTTGTGCTGGCGAATACATTGTCCTCCCCTATGGTCGATTTTAAATATTATTTGTGCTGGAGGATAAAGGGAGGACACGGGAAGTAAATTCAATGAAACGGACCAGAAAAATTTTATAAAAACTTAAAAAGGTTTATGGGCTTTTTGACTTGTTTGAAAGATACTTAGTATAGTTGCCATATAATTGCCAGTCTGTGCTGCAAGTGTAGCTGCAAAAGTGTAGGTAAGGTATTTCTAGGCTAATTTGTTTATAGTCCAGTCGGCAGGAAACCAAAAGTATCTGTTTTTGGTTCTTTTGGTAAATCGTAGTGACAGCAGAAAAGTTATTAACAATTTAAGACGCGTACAACCGTTTTCGAGGAGCTTTTCTTCTGTAGCTCATCAGGATGATTTCCTACGAAAAAACCTTCAGTATATGATTTGTTTATAATAAAAATAGCTACAAAATGGCTCCAATCCGATTGTTACAACTACAATAATTTAGTTGCAAAAATGAAGAAACTGCCAAAATCGCGTGTTTTTTTAGGTTGCCATAAAAATTTAAATAATCAACCAATATTGAAGAAACTTACGTTAAATATAGTTTAAATTAACAATAAGCACCTAAAACTCGTATGCCAGGTATGCAAAACTTTTTGTTTAACAAGGTTTTATACGTCTACTGCGCCTAAACCTTTGGAAGTTTGCAAAAGCTGTTTGAAGCTTTGCATACTATTACAAATGTGCATATATATATATAGCTTAAGTCATTAGCAATCGAACGCAATTTGTAAAATTCGATTGCGTTTATTTTTGCTATTTTGGTGACGTTTTACATCTCTTCGTAGTTTTGTTACGTATATAAATAATTGGTACGTATACGTGGGCATTTATAAAATAGTCTATCGGGTTCGAATGGATAGCAAAAAACACGCAATTTAAAAAACAGAATTTCAAGTTTCGATGCTTGGATTCCGAGATATTAAACTTCTTGCGTAAGCATGCACTACTCGTATATTATTTAATATATTGAAATGAATCAAAATCGTGTGTACAGTGTGGACCTTGTAGAATAAGTATGAAAATGCCCAAGATTATTAGTTGCATATTTCTAATATAAATTAATGCAATAGAGTGAGACGCGCTCTCGAAAATCGGACAATCGCCTATTTAGTCTAATGCATACGCAAAAAATCGCAGGATCCAAGCATCAAAACTTACTTTTTTAAATTGCGTGTTTTTGACGTTTTTTCGAACCCGAAAAACTAATTATTTATAAACGTAAAAAACTATGAGCAGGTGTAAAACGTCACCAAAATTGCAAAAATGAACGCAGTACAATTTTAGAAATTGCACTCGATTTCGAATGACTTACATTATATTTATGCATAATTGCAATAGTATTCAAAGCTTCAAACAGCTTTTGCAAACTTCCGAAGTTTTAAGCGCAGTAGAGGTATAACTAAAACCTTGTTAAACAAAAAGTTTTGCATACCCGGCATACGGGTTTTGATTGCTTATTGTACATAATTTAAACTGTACTTAACGTAAGTTTCATCAATATTGGTTGATTATTTAAATTTTTATGGCAACTTAAAGAAACACTCAATTTTGGTAGTTTTCTCGATTTTGTAACTTAATTATTGCAGTTATAACAATCGGACCGGTGCCATTTCGAAGCTATTTTAATTACAAACAAATGATATACTGAACATTTTTTCATAGGAAGCCATCCTGATGAGCTACGGAAGAAAAACTTCACGAAAACGGTTGTACGCGTCTTAAATTGTTAATAACTTCTCTGCTGTCACTACGATTTAGTACGCAACTACATATATTATTCTACACACTATTCTGAATAGGTTTGTGGAATAAAATAGCTGTTAGCACTAAAAGACACTCTTCACATATCCAGTGCCGTAACCAGGGCGTGGCAAATAAGGCGCCCGCTACGGGCGCAACTGGTTTTGGGGCGCAAAACAATGGATACCGACCCGATTGAGAGTTGCACGTGGTTTTGATTTTACTTGACCATTCTACTCTACATGAATTAACACCGAATCCCACTGGCCGTTTTTCGTCTCCTGATCAATTAGACAGAGACGTATTATTGCGCGCGCATCGCAAATCTTTCTCTTTCTTTCTTACACTCCTAGCCCGCGTTCACATGAGGTGAAAAGCTCAGTCAATCAGAACGTCAGGACAAATCAGGTGACGTTGATACGACGTTCTGATTGGCTGAGCAAGTTACGCTACGCTGCTTTTTCCCGCCTCATATGAATGCAGACTCATACAAGAACGATCTATTCTGTGTAGTGTGTAGGCAAGCCACTACCGTCTTTGTTGGTCTTATTAAATATGGTGAACTGTTTTATGTTTTTATTATATTATTTTAACATATACCTATGCTTTGTATTTCTTTTATTTTGTCGTCATTGAATATGAATAAAAATTTGTTCTTAATAGGGTCGTTTCACAATTTTGAAACTTAACGTTTTTATATTCTATAGAGTTTGTAATAACTCGAGGTATTTTTTCAAAATTTCTAACGCAGCCTTTAGCGAGATATTCAATTTACAATTTTAAATTTTTCTGGCCTTTTCTAGTACAACAACGTCATATAGCAGTAGGGTGCGTAGTGGGAGCTCCAGCTTGTCCTGACAAGCCAACAACAACAGCGGCTTGATTCTGACATCACTACGTCATAGTCCTCGCATGCGCTGCGCTGTATTGAAACAAAATATGTAAGACAAAAGTATTATGACGTCAGCGGTATAGAAAAGGACGAAAAATATTTAAACTTTAAATTCGTTTAATTAAGTTATAGTAATGCATTTATCGATTTTATGTAGACCTATAGATTAGATAACAGTTATAAAGGGTGTTTTTCTTTAAGGCGGAGAACTTTAAATTGGCAACACTGTCTTAGGTGACAGCCGATTTGACAGTTCTCGGTTGTTTTGGGGTTAGTTTGGTTTGGCAATTCATCATGAATAGACTCACGCCGGAGCAACGTTTGCAAATTGTTCAAATTTATTTTGAAAAACATGGTTCAATTCGAGAAACTCATCGGGCATTACGTGCATTTTATGGTGCTCATAATCGTCCATCAGAGCGGTTAATTCGAGAAACTGTGGATCGTTTTCGTAATACGTTTACTTTAAACGATAATACGCATCCCGTAAGACGTACAGTGCGTACGCAACAAGCGATTGATGGTGTGCAGCGTAGTGTTGATGATGATCCAAATGCGTCAATTCGTCATCGTGCTCAACAATTAAACTTTTGTCCATCCACTTTATGGAAAATCTTGCGTAAAGATCTTGGTTTACATGCTTACAAGATTCAACTTGTACAGTAATTGAAGCCACACGATCATCGTTCGCGCTGTACATTTGGTGAATGGGCCAAAGGAAACATTGCTATTGATCCACAATTTCATTTGAAAATTTTGTTCAGTGATAAAGCACACTTTTGGTTAAATGGCTATGTCAATAAACAGAATTGCCGCATTTGGAGCGATGATAATCCACAAGCCATTGTCGAAACACCATTACATCCAGAAAAAGTCACAGTTTGGTGCGCTTTATGGACCGGTGGAATCATTGGTCCATATATGCCTTATGTCTTCAAAAATAATGATGGTCAGAACGTTACAGTCAACGGTGAGCGGTACAGAGACATGATTACTAACTTTTTCGTGCCTCAATTGGCAGCCATTAATGTTGCAAACATGTGGTTTCAGCAGGACGGCGCCACATGCCACACAGCGCGCAATACAATTAATTTACTGAGAGAAACATTTGGCGAACGATTAATTTCACGAAATGGACATGTTAACTGGCCACCTCGTTCGTGCGATTTGACGCCATTAGATTATTTTCTCTGGGGGTATGTAAAATCGCATGTCTACGCCGATAAACCAGAAACAATTGAGCACTTGGAAGCCAACATTCGACGCGTTATTGCCGAAATACAGCCTGATTTACTGCGAAGAGTGTGTGAGAATTGGACCTCCAGATTACGCCATGTACGCGGCGGCCACATACTCGAAATCATATTCAAACATTAATGCCATAAAATTATCTTTTAAATAAAGCCAATTTCATGGATATTAAAAACATTTTTCTGTGTTTTATTTCAATTTAAAGTTCTCCACCTCTAAAAAAAACACCCTTACTAATAAAATATACAAGTTATATCAAAATTTAAATTCCATGCAACGACCCTATTAGGTTATAGATTATTTATTCATACAAATACCTTGACAAACACATTATTGTATATACAAGCAACTCATTTTGATGAGATTAATTTTTAATTTTTCTGTCATTATTAGGTTACGAAGAGGCGCAAGTTAGACACTTGCCACAGGTGCTTCATACCCTCGTTACGGTACTGCACATATCTATTGACTGGACTATTATAAAATACGAATCTGGATATTGTAATAGCTGACGTCATAGGCGCTTGCAGAAATTTGTCCCGGGCGGGGGGAAGCTTAGAATAAACGCCATGTTAGGGGGGCGCATTCCGGGCGCCTATGGCTGACGTAAATATGTACTTCAATGACACACACAATACTTTATTTACATCATAAATGTATGTAATTTATTCGAAATTAGGGAAGCTTTTAAAATGTCAACCAAGATTTATTATAATAATATCGGAATGCATTTGTTATTTTTATTTTGTTAGCATTTGCAATGCCATCATGGAAATATTTAGATGGCAATCACATTTGCTGCAATAATAATTGTTTTTAATAAACACGAACTGGCGCCAAATCTTGTTAACTGTTTAAACACCAAAGCGAAGTCTACCAATTAATTAGGTATTTAAATTATTTTACTACTATAAACAAAATTGCGTCATCATTTATAAATTGCAATGACCGATTGATTATTAATTGCGTTTTAAACAATTCTGGAAAGTCTGTAATAAAAGGAATAATATATTTTTACAAAACACTTTTAATCTACATTGGCTATTTTGTTTACAACAGATAAGTATGAGGAAATACAAAATAAATAATTCTTATACAGGCAATAATTTAAAATAAGCCCAAAATAAAAGTAATTACGAAAATTTAATTAATGAAAATAACAAGCCAAAGGCCTTGAGAAAACCTTCATACAATTACAACGCTATTTCTGTCTAAAAATAAATAATCAACTAATTATATCCACTGTGACATAAATTCAATATTAATTTTTCATGCTACATCAATCATTTTTACATTGACACATCCAGAATTAAGGACATTCATTTATTGTACTATAATATTTACCATAGATAGGTACACATAACTGGCGTGTAATTCCAAATTAATCTGTTTATTTATTGCGTCCTCGCAATCTTTATGGAAATTCTGCCTTACTTGTGATTGCGCCATTATTTCAGGATTTCAGCAGGACTAAACACTGTTTCCACCGAAAGACACTTTCGTTTTAATAGTGACCGCCTATTAAACACTGCAACCTTCCTTACTCAATTGCAACGCAGTTACACCAGTTTTACACCACTTACAAAAATCAGCTGTTAGTGTGGTAGACGATAGGCATGCGCTCCCTTTATATTGAAAAATATTAGGAAAATGGTGAAAATACGGTTGTGGAAAGTGTTTTTCTTGTTAATTCAAATATTTGTGAAAACTTACGCCACTACACATTGGGTTGTGACTGAAAATGGTCGTATACAATCTCATGTAAGTTATTGTAATCTTATGTAGGGTTGTTTTTTAAAGAATTTAAGAAAATCTTAATACCTATCTAGATTTGATTATTGCAATAATAATTTATTATTAATTTTGATTTATGAAATTATTTTCTTTTGTCCTGTAGGTAGACAGGAATCACAATTAAAAAGTGCGATCACTACTAGGTAGAATGTAATAATGCACTGGCTGTAACGAGTGATAATTATTTAAATACACACATTAAATTATAACCTTGTGAAATATAATAAGAAAATATTTCAAAGTATGAGATTATAGCATTTAATCTTTTAAAAATCAAGCAGCTATTATAAGGCTTTTTCCCAATGTGGGCTAAATTTCTTTCTTATTAACCTCGCTTGTTACTGCAACAGGAATATACTACTGTTGTGGAATAATATATTATTCATCCTGTATTACATCTTCTGATTTTTGTAGGTTTTAGCCTGATCTATAAAATATCTTTATTGTTAACATGACCATTCATACTGGTTTCACCAGGAAAGTACTCTTTTAGCACTAACATAAATACTGGTTTTTGACCTGATTTTTCACATTGGCAAAGATTATTATGGAGTAAGGATTAAGATTAAGGAATTTTATATTAGAATTCATTTCATGTCAAGTGGACCAGCATTAGAAATGGTTCCCACTTGATCATCTCCAATCTTATTCATATTTCTTATATTCTGCCTTAGGGTCTCCAGCTAATTGTAAGATGTGCCAAGTTTTAGAGAATTATATACAATAGTGGAAGTGACAATAGGGATAAAAATGTGGTTTGACTTGTTATTATAATTAAACCGTAAGGTCCATAAGAGATATAAGCCCTAAAATTTGTATACATAGTTAGCTTCAGACTCTGTATACACAACTATTATGTGGTTGATGTTGACAAAGGTCATGGTTTCTGGCAAACATAGCACAAAGTGGGCTAAAAAACCTGTTGTGACTTTGACAATCAATAACTATAGAGTCGAAGACTAGGTACTGCTTTATGCCCCTTAACAACTTTTCCAAACGCATAGATGAGATAATAACTGAGACGTTGAAAGTCACAGTGGTACAACTCAAAATTATACGATTTTTGGTTATACATGCCATCATACTCCATATGTAGTACTCTACTTGTACATAAATTATGAAACATGTATTTTCAGTACATTACAATTACCACAGATGTCATTACTATTACGAATGTTACATGACCAACTGCATCAGTCATAGGTTAGCACCTATATATGGTCGTTTCAAAAGTGCTAAAATGTTATTTGGGTAAGTAGGGGTCCTCCCCGTGGTGCTGCTTTTTGAGAAACAAGGAACTAAAATATATTAGTGAAGCAAATTTGAATATAAACTATAGTAGACTGCACATTAATTTTTGATATTTTGAAAAATAGTTAAATCCTGTTTACTATGCAAAAATAGAAAATTTTCTTTTTTTCTAATTATATTTATCTATTTCAATATTTCTCGGCAATTGCATGATCAAAATTATTTGATTAAACAACATATTTGCATTCAGTGGCGTAGCCAGAATTGGCCCTTGGGGAGGGATATACAATAATAAAAGAACATCCGTGGGCTTGTCTCTCAACGTATACCTATAGTAACTGTTTATTTAGATTTTTTTTATAGATTGCATGGAATAATGCAAATATTAAAGAATACTGAATAA
Organism: Agrypnus murinus; assembly: GCA_929113105.1. Taxonomy (NCBI): domain Eukaryota; kingdom Metazoa; phylum Arthropoda; class Insecta; order Coleoptera; family Elateridae; genus Agrypnus; species Agrypnus murinus. Next base: position 66,660,671 of record OV816029.1, on the reverse strand, counting down.
AAAACAATATTTTTACAATACTACTCTTTATTCAACAAAAAACATTACAAAACAAAATCTAGACGCTGTGGTTTTTTGCTCAGTTCATCAAATATTTCGTCTACTTTTTTAAGTTTTTTTACCCTTGGGGGGGCGGATATATCGATAATCGAACAGAAAAGGGCACTCGATTGCAACCGGCAGCCGATACCGCCCGAAGCCCGCACACCAGCTACGAAAACATAAATCCAACTATTTCTTTAAGAGAAATGAGCGACGTCAATATGTGTATCTTATATGGGCGATTGTAATTCCATAATACACGTCAAATGCACATTAAGAATTCGACAATATACCACAAAGATAGTGCATTAGCCTAATAACTGAGGGGAAATAAGATGGGTAATGCAGCTTTTTACTTTAATCTTAATATTGTTATTTAATTAAACAAAATTTGCATAAAATAGAATTATGGGTAGTTACCTATATGTTTATAGATTAGAGGGAAGTACTTGATGTGGTTCAATTAAATGTAGTTAGTCTAGAAATTAAATGTTGTAATACATATAGTAACCAAGTTTTGTTTTTAATGCCATTTATTTATACAAATATTACAAATTTGTTCAGTTTAATGTGTTTCCTCCAATCTATAACTCTTTAACTATCCATTGGTTTAGTTTTTTTTCTAATAAACTAAACATTTTCTTTTTGCTACATTTGCTATTTTATAAAAATACAAATAACTCAGTCTATTTCCTTCTAATGTTTCGTAAATGGACGTTAGTAGAAGTAGTCGCGACGCAGTACGCGTCTTGTAATTGATCATTTAATGTGGGATAAGCGTGTACTATCGCCTTAAAGAAACTCTCCATAACACATTAAATAGAAGAAGGATAAATTCTAGTGTTGATTTTTCTGTCTATCTTCATAAAACTTCATGATTTAGCCAACGTTGAGCTGTCGTTACATGATAAATAGAGTAGATAAATAAGTATTAAAGCCATTTCAAGGTTTGTTTTGACCTGAAACAGGCAAGGTGCATGTTAGTAGAGATGTATGCAAAGACTTATTGCCTTACCTACAGGTTTAATTTGTAAAGTTTTTCTTGACAGTTAACGATTTAGTTAGTTTCATAATAATTTTGTCGTTTTTCAAGAGTAAAAAGTCTGTGGGCTTAAGTATTTTATTATGTTGTTATCAAGTAGTTCCTTGGGTACAACTAAGACATAAATGCAAATGTGGGGATGTATTCTTATAAAAGATCTATGGGTTTAAAAACACATATTTCTGTATCTTACCTTGATAATCTGGAATTATGTGATTTAGTTGTTATTTTGTAGTTTGGATATCTAAATTTGTGTAAATATTGTTCTATAGGCTCTAAGAAAGGATTTTGTAATCAGAAAAGGAAGTAATTAGGTGGTTTTAATTAATTCATTCATATTTTAATGTATAATTTAATGCATTTGAAAATTGATTCCGTCAACATGTAATAGCCATTTTACTATTGAATTTGGCATAAGGGTCAATCCATATGAAGTGGTCCAGCACTGGTCGCTCGACCATTTCAGAAAACGATAATTTTTTGCATGTTGTCACCCCTAAGTATTGGTAATTCAAAACCATTGTTATTTTATTTTTATTCCTTTTGATTAAAATATGGCAGCCATATTTGTTTCGTGGTGCACGACGTTTTTCGCGTTTTTTGATGTAAACGTAAAACTTGATATCTCAAGAACGGTTGAATCTACAGACCTACGGTAAAAACCATTGTACTGTTTAGATGTCGGACTACATTTTCTAGTTTAAACATCATTTTCTTAGGATGCTTATTTATGAGTGTAATTTAACCCCGAAGTTTAATAACGTTTTTGCAAAATTTCCACTTTTTAAGGGGTCATATTTCCAGATAAAGGTGAAGTCTTAGGGCTGATTTTTTTGTTAATGGTACACAGTTAGGGGTAGTTTATGTATAAAATATTTCAAATCAAAACTTTACTATTTTGGTATTTATGGACTTTTGAAGTTCTCGTTTTTTCTATTTTTAGTTATGCTCGTTTGAAAACTGTAAATAAATTTTGTAAATAACCATAAAACTCAGACTAGTATCGATAAGTAAATTTATTTTATTCTAGTGCTAACATTGTTTTGAGTGATAATTATTAGATTATTACTATAATATAATCATATGCCATTCGTAAAAGTTCTTGCATTTATTACTAAAGCAATTAATAGAATACATATTTATATGTACTTTTTCCTTGTATTTTCTTTCCTGGTCGATTTTCCTATGAATCCATGTAAATTATATGACAGTTTACATATACTAATTCACGAAATCTGAAAGGCCCAACTCATTATCAGCCCGGCTCTTAGCCCCACTGTCAGTAGGGTTGATGAGCGTGTTTACATTTGCTGGAATTACAGTAAATAAAAGATCATTCCATTGTGTTATGGAGTGATCTTATTAGCATCATAATGTCTACAGAAATACTAATTAAAAAAAATTAGAAGTATTTTAAAACAGCAAAAACACTCCTGGAATTAAGAAGAATTAAAATACCATAAAGGTTTACGTTTTAAATAAAACTATTTAAAACCTTTTATTATTAGAATTTCGGTAACTTTATTGTTTGTTTTGGAGCTGTTCGAGAAAAATTCCCAAATAACAATAAATATGAAGGGAATGCAATAACTCAATATCTAAACGAAGAGAAAGCAAAAAAGGTGCATACGTCTGGAATAATAACTAAATTTATTTTTTTGATTTTTAGTATGCCTATCTTTTACTTTATGTAATAAATTACGCACATGTAAACCGTGTATCATTACAGTTCGTCCTACGGAGGCTTTCAGTTTAATCTGTCAAGATGTTGGCTACAGTTGGAAGAGGTGATCTTTAAATCTTTATGGTATTATAATACTTCTAATTAAACAAATATACTTAGGTATATGAACAATATGATGCTAGTGGAAGACCAGTAAGCTTTACAAATGAAGAAAATTCTTTGAATGTCATGTTAGATGTGGTGGAACAAATTCGGCTTTAATCATAAACAGAGGGCTTTAAATCATAACATAACTCGATATTCCATTCAAAAAATTTGCAAACGGGAAAAATTCCGTCCATATAAAGTGCATTAGTTGCTACTAAGCTAATTAGTCGTAAGCCTGCGCAGTTCTTGAAAACATATCGCAGTTTTCGGCACTTTAATTATAATATGTTTTATAACGATCTTCTTTCTATTAATTAGGAACATATATATACCTGTCCGGATATAGATTCAAAAGTTCAATTGTTCAACGAGAATGTATCTGCTCTTTTTTCAATACATGCGCCGATTAAGCAAGTTCGAGTCTCCAAACCTCCCGCCCCTTGGCTTAACGAAAACATCAAGTTTCTTATGCAAATGCAGGATTATACGTATAAAATTTATAAAAGTAACAAAACAGAAGAAAACCGTCAGCAGTATGCACAACTCAAAAATCAAGTAACGAATGCTTGTCGTAAAGCAAAAAAACAATATTTTAATAATCTCTCGAATAATAACCAGATTAATATACTTTGGAAAGACCTTAAAAAAACAACATTATAGGCAATAAATCAAATCAAAATTCTGATCTACATGAGCATTTATCTAACGTAAATGAAATTAATAATTTTTTTATAAACTCCCTTCCAAAACTACAACGTTCTAACAATAACCTAAATAATTTTTATAACAGTAACGTAAAAGCAAACCAGACGTTGTATTTCCATCCTGTATCGGAAGCAGAGATATCAAAATGTATTCATACTATAAAAACTAATGCTGCTGGTCATGATGGAATTACAAAGTACATGTTGGACCTGTGTTTACCTCGTCTTCTCCCAATTGTGTGTCATATAATTAACACATGTATACTTAATTCAGTTTTTCCTTCCAACTGGAAGAAAGCGTACATCATTCCCTTGAATAAAATAAACAACCCCGAGAATTTTAAAGACTTACGTCCAATCTCTATTTTACCGATCTTATCAAAAGTTCTAGAAAAAGTTATCGAAAATCAGTTACGCAATTTCGTAGAAGGGAATAATATTCTCCCTGACACACAGTCTGGGTTTAGATGTGATCACAGTTGCACCACCGCTTTGACTAAAATCACAGATGATATTATTACGGCTTACGATGGAAAATTTGCAACTGTTCTTGTACTGTTAGATTTCTCTAAAGCATTCGACACAGTCAACCACAATTTATTATTGTCTATTTTGCATTTTATAGGTCTTTCTGCAGAAGCCATTGAATTTTTTAGAAGTTATTTAAAAGATCGCCAACAAGCGGTAATATATAAAAATAATACGTCGGAATTTTTATCTTTAAAATCTGGAGTTCCTCAAGGCTCGATATTAAGTCCATTGTTATTTGCTATTTACACTTCCAATTTTTGTACACAACTTCTACATGTCAACTCTCACTTTTACGCTGATGATACACAGCTGTATTACTCTTTTCAGTGGTCAGATGCCAAACAGGCTAGTAATAATAATAATAATAATAATAATTACTACAACCCATAACCTAAACCAAGGCCCCAGAAGCTATAAGCTTGTGCGGGAGGGAGGGGGCGATTATTATTATTATGTAGGCCCAATGTGCGGCTGCAGCCGACTTATAGGTGGAACAGCGCAAATCCCACATTTGTGTTACAGCTAAGGAAAACTGCAGAAAACCTTAACCAGATCTGCCAGCGCCGGGAGTCGAACCCGGGCCGCTTGGGTGAAAGTCCGGCACGCCAGACATTACACTACCAAGGCTGTTTTCTATATAGTGAAAGTATAAATCAGGATCTACAGTTAATGTCAGATATCTCAGCCAATCATTTACTAAAATTAAATCCAGATAAATCTAAAGCAATTTTAATTTGCAGTTCATATGTATATGATAAGTTGATAAATGACATTAATCTAAAAATAGATGGCGTAAAAGTGGGAATTTATGATGAAGTTAAAAGTTTAGGTTTAATTGTAGATAAAAATTTACGATTTAAGTCTCATATCAACAATGTGATTAAAAAAGGTTTTTATAATCTTCGTATTATTTATCAAAGTTGGGAATTCTTAAACTCCAACATTAAAAAGATGCTATGTAACACTCTGGTATTATCACAATTAAATTATTGCGACGTTGTTTATGGACCGTGTATAGACAAAAATGATACGTGTAGATTTTTTTTTTTTTTTGTTTATTGTTTCCAGCCTTATTTTGTGGAACTCCATAATCATGAAATAAATAAAGATTATTAAAAGTTTCACAGTTTTATTAAAATATACCTGACAATATTGTTTCGACAGCTATGCTGTCATTATCAAAGGTAATATAATTATAAACAAACACGTCGCTAAGGTAGATACAAAATAGGTAACTAGATAAAATAATAATAATAATAAAAATTAATAATAAAAATCATAATTAAACATCTAATACTTCCAGTAACGGAGAATTACTGAGCTCAAGTTGTTCATTCATTAAAGGTACCCTGAGTTTGTGTTTGTATATCTCAAAGGCTTCTAAAATGTCTAATTTGCGTTTGTTATTACAAAAATGTAGGAATTTAATATTATTTTGAGGAGTCATTGTGTGATTTTGTTCTAAAAGGTGTTTGGCGTAATTCGATTTTTCAGGATGTTTATTTTTGTAATGACGTACGTGTTCTTTATATCTTATGTCAAAATTTCGAAGTGTTTGTCCAATATATACCGAACTACAAAAAGAACAATTTAAACGGTAAATGCCCGATTTCATGATATCATGTGTTCTGTCTTTAGCATTAAATAAGAATGAAAAAGTGTTAGTGTTGGTTTTAAATGTTATTTTATAATTGTTGGTTTTTCTTAGTATATGTGCAATTTTTTCTGATATTTTGCCAAAATATGGTATAGATATGTAATTTGTGTCTTCTGTTTGATTGTCAATGGGATATATTCTTTTGATAGCTAACCTATAATCTTTTTGTTTAATTAAAGTGTCAATCATGTTCGGATTATAATGATTTGCATGTGCTAGTTGTTTAATGGTTGATATCTCTTTGCTAAAATCTGATTTTGTTAGTGGAATAGTTAAAGCTCTGTGTACTAATGATCTGTATGCTGCTATTTTATGTGTATTGTGGTGACAAGATTCATTTGGTATTGTTATGTCTGTTTGTGTTGGTTTTCTGTATATGGAAAATTCAAAAAGATTGTCTGCGTTGATCTTGATATTTAAGTCTAAAAAGTTTATAGCCCTGTTTTGTTCTGTTTCTAGTGTAAATTTTATATTAGGATGGATATTGTTTATAAGAATTAAAAATTCATTGATAACCTCAAAAGAACTGTCAAAACAAGCTAAAATGTCATCAACATAACGAAACCAGAAGATAATGTGTTTAGAGAGGTTTAATTCAAATATTCGATCTTCAAACTTGTCCATAAATATGTTAGCTAATAGAGGACTTAGAGAATTACCCATAGGTAAACCATCTTTTTGTAAATAAATTATGTTATTAAAAGTGAAATAATTTTGACTTATACAAAGGTCAAATAATTGAATTAACTCTAACCTTTTAACTAATTCTATATTACTATTGATCAAGAAACTATCTAATAAAGGAATGCATTCTTGTGGTGGTATTCTGGAGAACATGTTGCAAATATCAAAACTAACAAGTTTTGAATGTGGTGGAAGATGTATGTTTTGCAGCTTATCTACTAATTCTAATGAATTTCTAACAGAGTATTTCGATTTGTAACCTATCGTGTTAATAATCTGGTTCAGTTTTTTGGATAAAATGTGATTAGGTGCATTGATGTATGATACAACTGGTCTTATTGGCATATTCTGTTTGTGCGTCTTGACTAATCCATACATTTTAGGTATTTGTGGGTTTTTATTAATGATTTGTTGCTTTTCTAATTCTGAAAAGCAGATATTGCAGTTTTCTAAACCTTGTTTTATTTCTTTTTGGAATTTTGTGGTTGGGTTTTTGTTTAACGTTTCAAAATTTTCTTTATTAATAAATTCATTAACTTTTTGTATGTAAATATCTTTAGAAAGAATTACCAAAGTGCTACCCTTATCTGCTTTAACAGAAATTAGATTGTTCTCTGTGATTTTCTGTTTTATAGATTGAAGAAGTGATATGTTAGATGTGTTGTACATTTTGTCCTGTTTCAAAGACATCTCTTTTAACAAATTCGAAATTTGGAATTTTGCATAGTTATTATGATCTTTCTTAAGTATAGTTTCGCATTCAACGGCCAAAATTTCTTTAATTTTGTTGGTAAATTTTGGAAAAGGACAAAATTTGAAACCTTTGTTAAGAAATCGTGTTTCTCTGTCATTGAATGTTATATTCGACAAGTTTATGAAACGAGGATAAAAGTTTGCAGTGTTCTGACAATTATGGTTATTTTGTAGTGTACGTTTTTGTTGTACAAGTCGATGAAGTTTATTTTTCTGTGTGGTGTATTTTTTGAATTTAATGTGACTGACGGTTTCTCTAATGTCAAAATCTAAGATGTCAAATTGGATATTGTGTAATTTATGAGTAAGTTCTGTATAGAGTACCTTTATATAAACGTGCATATTGTCTCTTATACTAAACCATTTCTTCGATTCTTCTTTAAGCCATCTTCTTTTGGCATTCCTAATCACTTTTTCAGTAATCGAATTCTTGGTTCTGGTAGTGATGTTTATGTAGTTAGGAATAACCTGACGTTTCAGACATTCTTGGTTAAACCAAACATTCTGACTTGCGATTCCGTGTTTGATCATAAGTTTCTTGTATAACTTGGCTTGTTCTTCTAACGAAGACGAAATAATCTTGTTTATTGTTTCCAGCCTTATTTTGTGGAACTCCATAATCATGAAATAAATAAAGATTATTAAAAGTTTCACAGTTTTATTAAAATATACCTGACAATATTGTTTCGACAGCTATGCTGTCATTATCAAAGGTAATATAATTATAAACAAACACGTCGCTAAGGTAGATACAAAATAGGTAACTAGATAAAATAATAATAATAATAAAAATTAATAATAAAAATCATAATTAAACATCTAATACTTCCAGTAACGGAGAATTACTGAGCTCAAGTTGTTCATTCATTATTGTCGAAACAATATTGTCAGGTATATTTTAATAAAACTGTGAAACTTTTAATAATCTTTATTTATTTCATGATACGTGTAGAATTCAGCGATTACAGAATGCTTGCTTGCGTCTGATCTATGGAATACCCAGGACAGTGTATCAGATCTCGGACAAATTGACAACTGCAAACTGGTTAAACATGTCTAACAGACGCCGCTTTCATGCAGTTATATTTTACTATAAAATTCTGATCAAAAAGAGTCCTCAATATCTATATAATAAAATTACATATCGTACAGATATCCATCATTTGAATTTACACTTCAGAGGGCTGCTGTCCATCCCACCCCATAGAACCAGAATGTTTAAGAGATCCTTTTCATATACATTACCAAATTACTTAAATCAAATGGCTAACCACTACAAGATTATGACAATTCCCACGTTAAAAATGAAATTATTTTCTGATCTTATGTCATCACAAAATGGGTGATTCGCAGTGCTTGCGCAGGACTTACTCTGTTTTTTTTTACCTACTTTTACTTTTTTTTAATTAATTACGTTTGAAATCATTTTTTTTTAATTTCACAATTAGAATATGTACTTAGGTCCACTTCAATTTTTTTATTTCTTTTCTACATTATTGAGGTTAAGTGGCAGAGCAGAGCCTGTCTCAAACAGGCTCTGAACTTCGCCTCATGTATTATTTTATTTAAGAATATATATGTTTAGTTTTGTCTTTTTGGGAGTATAAATAAAGGCATTTATTATTATTATTATTTGTTACAAGAATTAAGTGAAGACAATCTTGATCGTAGAATCGAGTTCTGCGAAGTTATTATGGATAAATTAAATCAAAATGCCAACTTTGTCACCCACATATTATATTCTGACGAAGATACATTTTGTTTAAACGGGCACGTAAACCGACACAACTTAGGTATTGGTCAGACCAAAATCCACATTGGATGGAGGAAGTTCACACCCAACGATCACAGAAAGTAAATGTTTGGTGGGGCATTATTGGTGGACATGTCACAGGACCCTATTTTATAAACAAAAACTTGACTGCTGAACGATATTTATTACTTTTGCGAGATATGCATATTATTCCAGAGCTTAGACGATTATTCCCAAACAATAACAATCCAAATTAACCGGCAGAACAAATATGGTTCCAACAAGATGGGGTTCCTCCGCATTTTGGACTTGCGGTACGGGCATATCTAGATGAAATTGGACGTAGGGGGGAATTGAATGGCCTGCTAGGTCTCCCGATATGACCCCGCTTGATTTTTCTCTGTGGGGTCAAATAAGAAATGTAGTCTACAAAAATAGGCCGCAAAATATCGAAGAGTTGGAAGAAAGGATAAGGCAAGAAATTTCCAATATTCCCCCCAATGCCCTTTTAAATTCACTACAAAATTTTGTTCAGCAAATTCATTACTGTCAGGAAGTAAATGGTGAACACTTTGAGCATCTTATAAAATAGAATTCCAAAGAAAATATTTGTTTTTCCACTCCTTAAAAAAGACAATTATTGGCATTGTTTGTTACTGCAGAAATTGATTTTCTTAACCCCTTGCCAGAAGCCTCTATTATATACCTTCTCTATTTGCCAGACACCTCTATTATTGACCTAGGTTAATAATGAAAACAATGATAAACCACCTGTCAAAGTCTATGCCTTCTATTAAAATAAATATTATAACACATAAATAGTATATTATACACCAAGGTGGTGAAGACTGTTATTATTGACCGAGCACCAAGATTATTTCGCGAGGGGCTTTGCCCCGAGCGGAATAAGGTGCGAGGCCTATTAATGTCTTCACCACCGTGGTGTATATACTATTTTTTCAACTACTAGCCAAATCTAAGGCAAAAATTAAAATTTTTCTTGTAAAAATCAAGTAGCACAGGAATGTAAATTCGCCTTTCCACTAATAAAACAAAAATCAAGTAGTCTGATGCAGATTGACATTTCCACTAATAACTAATGGCATTTTTAGTCAAATAATTTTATCGTGTTAGGTAATTTCAAGCAGCAAATACGTTCAAGACAATCTCCTGGGTATACAAAATTATGTTGCACAAGTTTTTGTTAAACAACTATCCCTGGATTCTCAAAACATTTGAATTTATCCATTATTAACCTAGGTTAATAATAGAAAAAATTATTAACCACTACTAGAGAAATTCAACTTCTCAGTTGGCTAGGAGACGCAATAATTATCAACTTCATAGCTAGTAGTGGAAAAAATTACATTTGTAACATAACCTAATTTTTTGTATGAAGGGTGTATTTTTAATAAATGATTACTTGAACTTATTATTTTGAACTTAAGATATATTATATTTAGTATCGGAAAGTAAATAGTACATATAATGAAAAAACAAAAGCTTATTAATTAGAAGCAAAATAATAGTTAATTCTACAGTTGTTATAATTTATGTTATTTACAATTCCTGAGGAAGTAGTGTGTGTTTCCTGTGTATTAGTTAAAGGAATGTTGATTTGTTCGTTTCGACAATTTATTTCAGCTGTATGTGGAGTTTCTACTAAAGTTGCGGATAAACTACTTAAAGTGAATGGAACTTCACAATTCACCGATGATGTCTCGGATGATGCTATTCTTTGTACCATGCCAGCAATTCTCCTCTTGTTTCCTAAAGATAAGATAAGATACTAAAGATTCCTCTATGTATCCTTCAGCCACTGTGGAGGACTTCCAGCCCCCATGCTGTTTTAAACTTAGCAAATCACCACCACTCTCTGTTAAAAGGGTTGCCGAGGTTCTTCGGAATGAATGCCCAGTATATTTTTCCAAATTGGTTAAATTTAAAAATGTTGCAATCATCTTTGGCATTTTACTAATTGTATTATGACCAATATATTGTTTTGTTGGCTTATTATTTCTAAAGCCAATAAATAATCTTGGTACATCTGGTGTAGGTCTATTCATAATATATTTGTTTACTACTGCAATCCAAAGAGGATCTACAATTACAAATTTTCGTGAAGAACCATTTTTGCTTGTTGAAATGTTAATAATTATGATGTCATCACGCACATCCACATCTTCTACGAGCATTTTACAGAGTTCGTCAGTTCTGCAGGCACCAGCCACACCAATGACAAGCACAACCTGTTTTAATTTGGTATTATTAATTAATAAGAAAACATTATCTTACTAAAGTTTACCTTTGTTGATAAAAAAACTTCATCTGGTGCTTTTCTGATAAATCTTTCAATTTCCTCTCTTGTAAATACTAATGATTTATTCGCCTTATAAGTTGTATTTTGCCGTTTTAAAAATGCTATTAACTTAAAATATTTAGAAATATCAATATTTTCTTTTAGAGAAACGGTTGATTTTAGCTTAGAGAATATTTCCCATAAAGTCAATGCTTTATTTTTTGCCTGTTCTTTAAAATATACTACCAATACATTTTCAGAAGTCTTTTCAACATTTTTTAACTGACACCAATCTTTAAAGTCGGTATAACATTTTATATATAAAGTTTTAGATTTAGTTGGTAATAGTTCATCATCAATTTTTTTAGCCTCTTCTCTCATTTCTGAAGGAGTGCATATAGACCCGCTAAAATTTTCTTCGCTCATTTTGGAGTTGCAGGAAATGTTTGAAATTACTTCCTGTAATAATTTGTAAAATAGTATTTTAGTTTTGCACTTATAATAATTTATTAAATGTTTAATAAAAGTTAGGTTATGACTTACTTATTTACAGTCCAACAGCCACTTCTTAGACCTAGGAGATTAAATTAGCCACCCCTTTTTATTGGGTCCATAACATAAAATTATTAATAGTTAAATTGTATTTTTTGTACTTTGCGTTTATATCAAGGCTCATGTGCTGAACTAGCATTGTTAAATTAAAATTTGAATTTTCAAATGTCAAAATTTGACATTTATCGATTGTTGGCACCAACCACGATAAAATTCCCCAAATTTTAAAAGTGCGAATTTTTATTTTAAAACGGATAGAACTAGTAAAAAAGAGGTGCAAAGTACAAAAAATAGTATAAAGAACTCGTTTTATAAGACATTTATTGCACTCATGCTTTAAAAAACTCCCGCTACGCGGTCGTTTTTTAAACTAGCATTCGTGCAATAAATCATGTCGTATAAAACTTGTTCTTTAATATACTATTAATAACGGTAGTAAAACAAGAATTCTACTGTTGAAAACAAAAGATGTGACTAAAACCAATTACACGTTTGACATCTCAAGCACCAAGCGACGTTGCCAGCTTTACTCGCTGAAGAATTAACCGGTCAACATTTTTTTAAAATAATTTCATGATCAGGATAACTTACATGTTATTAGTAGTGGAAAAAATTGTATATAACCGCGGTTTAGACACGCAATTATAGCCCACGCGTCTTAAATCCCTCGGCGCTACGCGCCTCGGGATTTAAAATCGACGCTAGGGCTATAATAGCGTATGTCTAAACCTTGGTTAATAATATACTATTTCTCTTTTTTTTCTGGCTTAACTATTATTTTGATAAAATGTAAAATATCCAAGTGCTATACAATTTTGTTTAGAATTTCGAGATAATTTGAAATGTGGAATAATATACAGGGTATTCCATTAAAAAAAGCAACTTTGTTTTGTCATGACTTTTTGACTAATCCTGTATACTTAATTTGTCTTTATTGTAATAGATCTTAAAAAAGCCTAGAACTTTTGTATTTAACATTTTTCGCTAGCTATCTTACTTTAGGAGGTAATCGACCGTTTCCATACATCTCAGCGATCATGTATATTGAAAATACATGGTTTAATAATGACCGAGTTTTATGATTATTTACAAAATTTATTTACAGTTTTTAACTGAGCATAACTCTGTTCTCAGGCTAATATCAAAGTTGACATTTTTACCACAGTTTGCCACCATATAGTACTTCATTCGCACGTAATATAAAAAAAATCCATCTGTGCCCATCGGAGACATTTAGGGCCAAAGTTGACCAAAAATAGGAAAAACGAGAACTTCAAAAGCCCATAAATACCAAAATAGTAAAGTTTAAGATTTGAAATATTTTACACATAAACTACCCGTAACTGTGTACCATTAACAGAAAAATCAGCCCTAAGACTGCACCTTTATCTGGAGATATGGCTCCCTAAAAAGTGGAAATGTTGCAAAAATGTTATTAAACTTCGGGGTTAAATTACACCAACAAATAAGCATCCTACGAAAATTATGCCTCAAATAAAAAATGTAGTCCGACATGTAAACAGTACAATGGTTTTTACCACTGGCCTTTAAGACCAACCATTCTTGAGATATCAAGATTTACGTTTACAGCAAAAAACGCAAAAAACGTCGTGCACCACGAAGCAAATATGGCTGCCATATTTTAATCAAAAGAAATAAAAATAAAACTAGCATTGCCATGACGAACAAAAACAACTGTATACTTAATAATAGTTATTTATGGTACAAGTGAGTTAAGTAAGATATTATCCACGAACGAAAAATTTACCCTCGAGGGCCGGCAGGCCCAAGAGGGTTAATTTTTCTGAGTGGATAATATCCTTAACTCACACGTGCCATACAAAATTTTATCCAACACCTCTTTATTTAAGTTTAAACATCGAATTTGCAATGTATAGTTAGTCTGTAGTTTTGACGGTAATACTCTAGCACGATGACTGGATTTTAATAATATTAAGTAACGTAAGCGGGTGATTGGTTGTTATCTTTGAAGGAGTGAGTTTTTTAAAAATAACCCACGTTGCTAGGGGCAACGTGGGTTATAATGTAACATAAGAGTAAACAATCACTTTCCTTATTTAAAATGACCATAGTAAACATGATATTTATATAGAGGTGTTGGATAATAGTAGATTATGTTATTAGGCGCAAAAGTGTTACTTTGTGTGCTGAAGCTGGGCGTTTGACTGCCGAACGGTAGTGAGGCAGCCATTCCCAGCTGAAGCACACAAAGCACTTTTGCGCCGAATAACATATACGATTTTTTTTTCAAACGCTGCAGTTGCAGGTGAGATTAACTGGCACAATAAAAAAAATCAAATTTGTAATCAATATTAATAAAAACTAAAGATTACTGGTTTTGATTTTATCTGCTTAAGCACATAAAGTGACAGCTTTATCTGCTTAAGCATATAAAGTGACAGCATTTTCTGCTTAAGCAGATAAAGTGACAGCAGGTGATAGTTTTATCTGTTTAATCAATAAAACGACACTTCTCTGTTTTTCATCAAGTCACAAAATTGTCAATATTCTGACGTTTGAAAAAAAACTAATTTATTTTTGAAAACTAATGTTGACCTAACACATTAGTTGTCATAAAAACTAAAATTCTAAGTCCTAAGACTTTTCGTTAAAAAAAAAGTTGCTAAAAATGTTTATTTTTTCGTAAATTTTTAAAAAATACAAAATTTTTCATTTTTCAAAAATTTACCGAAATCTTCGGTGGTCATTTTGACCACTTTCCCGAAAAAAGAATGTTTCAACCAAAAGTTTCTTAGAATTTGATGTACTATAAGATTCCAAAAAGAAAAATTCAAAAAAGTCAACATGGAAAAAGGCGACAGACAGACAGACTTCACGAATTCAGAGACGAACTTTTTGTTCGTCGATAACAGTGGTTTCAAACTACCAATACTTAGGGGTGATATACTCCAGACCCTGTAAGTTCCGATGCACGTCATCAATAATTTTTTCAAATTCTTTAAGGGCGGTTTTTTGCTGTAAACTTGACAAAAATAAATATAGGAGTGCTTGTTTTTAAAGGTTTTTTTTGAGTTATTATTTTGCACATGTAAATTTTACTGCAATCCAGTAAAATCATCTTATTTATTCCCATCTATTATATTTTGAATTTATATAGTCGAAATAAAAACTGTAAAGGAATTAACTGCGTATGACTTTCATATTTGTCTTTCGACTTTGGTAATCCTGCTGTTTCTCGTTTGCTCGTTTACATATCGGTCTACAATCGATTTTTATTTTCATTGTTTTCATTTGTGTTTTGGCGTTTGTTGGTTGTGGTCATAAGGTTGAGGTCGATGGTTATATTTTTGCGACTGTGCTTCGCGAGATAGTTGTTACACGTGTCTACATGTTGCATAACTATTAAAAACCGTTTTTCAAAACTAAATAATTCGTTATCTTGCGTAATTTCTTCGATTTGCACGAATATTAAAGTGAGGTTAGGATGACACCCCCGCTTTTTTGACAGTCAAAGTAGCTAATATTGGGGCCTATTCTGTAACGATCATGTTAAATTTTAACAGTGTGTTAAAAAATAACAACCTGTTAAACAGTCCTATGGTATTCTGTAACTCAAATTATAGTTAAATTTGTAACACCCTATGTCATTATGTCCTGTTAAATGTTATAATTTAAAGGGTGCATTTGACATGCCTTTAAAATATAACTGACATGTCAAATGATAAAAATGGCTGCAGTAGGTGCTTTAATTCTTTTAAATAACGAAGAAAGAAGAATACGGTTAGTATAAAACGTTTGATTATGTATTGAAATCAGGTATATAATTATCAACTTCCAAATGTTTCTCTATTTTAGGCGTGAAATTAGGTTTGCAAACCGACAAATACGTGATGCTGCAAATCCATTTGAATTACCAAATTTTACGTTTATAAAATTATTCCGTTTGAATAAAGAAGCTGCTCAATATCTCATTCATGAATTGGAACCTTATATGGCTCATGTGCTACGGCAAACTGGAATTCCAAATTATTTAAAAATATTATGTACATTACATTTTTTTGGCCATGGAAGTTACCAGCTAGATATTGGTTACGGGGGAAATCTATGTTTGAGTCAACCTTCTGTAAGTCGATGTATAGGGCAGGTATCAGAGGTGATAATTGCTCGTTTAGTAAATACGTGGATACATTTCCCATCTACAGAGGAAGAAATAACCAACAAAAAACGAATATTTTCTGAAAAATATCAATTTCCTCGTAAGTCAAAACACAAAATTTTATAGTTCAAATATTTGTTAAGAGTAATACTTTCTCTAGATACTATTGGTGCAATAGATGGTACTCACGTGGCAATAGTAACTCCTCCGATTAATCATCCGGTCTATCCAGCAGCACCATATTTAAACAGAAAAGGCTTTTATAGTATAAACGTTCAGATTATAGTTGATGCTCACTTGGAAATCTTAAACATGAATGCCAGGTACCCTGGAAGTGTGGATGACGCAGCTATATGGATGATGTCCAATATAAATCGACATATGAGAGACAAATATTTAAACGAAAATGTAAATTATCATCTTATTGGTGACGAAGGGTATCCGCTGAGCCCATGGTTAATGGTGAAGTATCCTGGAAATATTGATCCAAATACAGCTCAAGGTAGATATAATCAAAGACTCAAAATGAGCAGAAATTGTGTGGAACAATTAAATGGAAGACTCAAAGGAAGATTCAGGTGCATTTTGAAAGACAGAACACTACATTATGATCCCTTGAAAGGAGCTAAGATTGTTTACAGTTGTGGGATACTTCACAATATTTGTCAACACTTTAGAGTACCTTTTCCAGAAAATGAAGAAATTCCGGCTGACAATAACGACAATTTGTATGCGAACCCGATTGACAATGTTAATAATAATGTTTATCTTCAAGGACAACGAAAGAGAGACTTTGTTATTCAAACATATTTTAATTAAAAAAATTTTCAGTTACAACAAAAATATTTTATTTACTTTAACTATTTACCTTAATTTTTTTGCCAATATTACTACAGAACGGGCTAAATTATTTATGGCCGCTGCCATATTTTCCTGACTCTGAATCAAGTTTTTCATATCGCCTGTAGTATCAGCTGCAGGTCTTTTTATTTTTCTTCTCTTTTTATTTATATCCTGGGGACAAGGTTTCTCAGTAATTGTATTTTCAGTAATTGTGCTTTCAACGCCTGTAAAAGACAACATGATACCTACGTAAATGTTCTGCTTTTAATTGACAATATTTACTTTCTAATGCTTCCGGAAAATCTATTATTAGTATTTCAGGACTAGGTTCTTCAACTGTTACTGGAAGACCTGGTTCCCCTATGTCGGGCATGCCGTCAATCGTCATTTTACTCTCAATGTTCAGAACTCTTTCTTCTAATTCGCTCAAATCCTTTTCATTTGCCTTACCACCTCCTGTCCGTTTGAGGTCATATTTTTTCTGTCTCGCCCTCCTTCTAGTGTTGGTTTTTAAATCACTCAACACCTAAAGTGAAACAGGTGAAGAAATTTATGTATATTTTTCTAAATTGTACTTACTTGTTTCCACTCCTTTGTGGTCCTTACTGGACCATCTCAACCGTTCAGCATTGTTTTTAGTTCCTCCCATTTTGATAAATTGGGATCCCTCTCTGCATTAGATGTTTTTCTGTTTGAACCAAGTTCCTTATTACATTCAATGAATGTAATCATTGCTTCAAGCTGCCTTTTCGTGGTTCGCAAGCGCGATTTTTCTGCCATTTTTAGCTCCTTTGCACCTTTTTGGCTAACCAAGGCAAAAAATTTCAACCAAATAATCAAAAAATAAACAAATTTTGACTGCTACCATAGTAACGAACACCGGTAACTTAATTTCAAACAATACCAATCGTACAGTATTTACCTGAATTATCCTTTAACAAATTCATGTAGTATTTGACAACATTGCGCGTTTTAACAGCCCTGTTATAAAGTATTGTTTTAACGGGCATGTTAAATTTGTCGATACAGAATATTGACTCGAGTTAAATTTTTAACAGGCGTGTTATAATTAAACATTTAACAGGGTAGTTAATTTTAACATAAAAGTTACAGAATAGGCCCCATTATCTTTAGTAAATTATTTTGAGGAAGAACGTAATAATGGTGCCCCAATCTTACCACTCACTGCAGTAAGAGAGGCAGGTACGTTTAAGAATGTTATACAATAGATATGTGTATCCATGTAATTCAATTATAATTTAAATGGTTGTTTACAGAGCTGCAAATGCTCTTAACATCAACATTTGCACAATAAGTGGTATTTCTAAAGCATCAAGAAACAATCAGCTTGTGAGAAGTCCTAAACGGAAAAGAATACGCATGAATCCTGTTAGAAACCTAAACAATTTTGACCAAGTAGCTATCTGTAATGTTGTTTATGAGATGCATCAGAAACGTTCGTATAAATAATTTGACTGTTCTCCAATTCAAGTTCGCCACCCGCAGCCGTACATGCTATATTTCACTCGATGCGTTTCATAGAGCTGAAGAATAGTGTTCATAGTAAAGTTGCAAGGTGGGAACAGTAGTTTTCGAGATAATCGTCAAACACTTCTTTGGAAGATGAGCTAGGTATGTCGATTGTCATGGTGAAATGAACAAAAATAACTTGTTGAAGTGGTTTAAGCACCAACTGCTAAATAATTTAGAAGAGCTTTTAATAATTACTTTAGACAACACCAGTTATAACCGATGTATTGAAAACAAGCCGCCCAATAAGGACAATAAAAAAGCAGAGATACAAGAATGGCTACAGAAGATGAATATACCATTCGATGAACATCTTACTTAAGGCAGAATTGCTTCATATAATGGAACGGTAGCTTTATGTTTATGCTTTAGTTAATTATATCTAATACATAATATTAATCTTCGCTGCAAAAAGGCTGACTTTGCAGTATGGTCACAGAGTACTCTTTCTTCCACCATATCACTGCATCTATAAACTAATCGAAAACAATATATTAACAAAGACGAACAAACAATAAACAAGCAACGGGAGAAGGAAGTTCGATTTGATATTGATACCCAACCCCTTATAATACATGTCGGCGATTCGAACGATGACATTAGCTGCTACGGCGATGGTGGTGAAGACAGTTAGAATTTAAATGTTTTTTGTATATTTTAGAATAAATGTATATTTCTGTATATTGTTTGTTTATTATTATACTGTATCTTATTTGTCTTTTTAGAAATTAAATAAAATTATGTAGTTGTGTTATTTTAAGTATTTTCACAATATGCTATGTACCTACTTAGTTCAGTTACTTATGTTAAAAAAATCTTTTTATTTTGTCTTAATCGCTTTATTTTATCGTTTTACAAACTTAAACACATCTGGCGTTTTGTTAGTTCATGGTAAGGTACGTACTTCAGCAAAACAGACAAATAATTCTTGGAAATGCCTATTTAATCTTAACCTATCCTAATTCCAGTGACACCCAATAAGCTTTTGTAAATTATACGAAAAGCCTTTTTCGCGTTTATTATTCATTTTTCTCTCTTACTTGTATAATGAAAATGGCTTATTTTTCTTTGCACTATTTGCCATTTCAATTAATGATCCAAGTGCCATAACATCCTATATACATGTGCTAAATTGGTTATACTAAATTGGTATACATGGCTAAATACACATAAGTAGTCATTCCACTCATGCAAATAATGTAAACATACTAATTTAATGATGTCATTTGAGGTTATGACGTAGGATGTGACGTGCATTGGAACTTACAGGATCTGGAGTATAACACAAAAAATATTACCCGTTTTTGAAATAGTCGAGCGACCAATTTATTATTTTCTGGACCACTTCAGATGCATTGACCCATAAGTATTTAATACTATTAGAAAGAGGAATTTTTTAATTCTTAAAGGGAGGAATCTTATTATATAATTTGAAATATTTTGAAATATAAATTACTAAATTAGTGTTGCCCTAGAAAAATATTCAGTTTTTTCTTTTGTGTTTTGAAAACATAAATATAGGAAGCAATTTGGTGACTCGCTCTCTGTAAATGTTGTTGTTCCAAGCTATGCGTTTGTGCCCAGAGCAAAATGTTAAATTTAATGGTTATGTGATGACCTCCAAAAATGTAAACAAAAACCCAAACGTCAATTTTTAAGGTTATGTTGATGAAACGTCAAAGTGTTTATTAATTGTTAAAGTTTTTGAACTTAGTGATTTTCATAATAATAAATAATTGAATTTAAATAAATAAACAGTGTTGTGAGTTAATATTGATCAGATTAATGATTTTCATTAGATTTTGGATGGAATATGAAAACTTATCATGTTATTAATCAAATGGACTTACCTTGTGTCAAAAATACAGCTGATTTTTTTTAATTTTCTATTATACCCATTAATACAGAATTATTTATAAAGAAAGGTGAATTGTTATTGCATTTCCACCATGTTGATATTAAATCATATGGAAACAGAGATTTTGCAGTTTGTACCAAGTTCAGTTGGTAATTTAAAGGGCGTCAAAAAGTTTGAATATTCGTATATAATTTAAGGTACTTATTTTTTTTTTAATTTTAATTTAGTTTTTAAGAGAATATGAATGACAGGGATATTACTTCCGAAGATAAAAAGCACTAGACTGTCTTAGAATTAATCTTTATTTCATTTAAGATATCCAAATTTATTAATTTTTTTAATATTTAGTATTTGTTATTTAGTTATTTTATCAGTTTTTAATCATCATTAATTTATTTGGGATTTTTCCTACAATAATAATCAAGCAAGTAATAATCATCTTCACCCTGTTCGCTATCGTATCACTACGTATTGACAGCATCTGCTTGTTGATTATGATGTCTATTAAAGAAAAAAATTACTAATAACTAGTAGAGCAGAGAATCCTATTTATGAACTTGATACTTATAAAGCTACTTCAATTTAGAAAAACTTGCAAATAAGATGATATGATTTGTTATTCATAGATTGTCTACAACATTTACTAATTTAGTAAGATATTTCTTCCACTTCAATCATTTACAACAACTGAATTACATTATTTGATATTGGGTAATTCCATGTCAAATGATCCAATGAGTTGTAACTCACCCTTTTTAATTTATTTCAAATTTTGCACACTTGTTATACTCCTAAAAATAAGTCAAAATCTAAAATATTATATTTTAACTCGAGTGGTTCTTGATTTGTGCCCTTCTAAAGTGTACAAAAATGGGTGATTTTGAGCATGTTGGCGTTTACATTTTCCTTTATAACTTTTGATAGCCATTGCAAGCTTCTAATTGGACTTTTCAACAATTCCAATTTTTCTGAAAAAGTTGCAACCCTACATGCGACCCCACAAAACTGAACATCATTGCATTTAGCAAGGTCAACGCTTCCCTTTGGTAATCACTAACACTGTTTATTAAATACATGATAATTACTGTCTTGTATGGATAATCAACCATCAGTATGCAGTACTATTGGTAATCTGGGTTGGTAAACAAAGTTGTTATTGTTATGAATTTTCTGTAGATGCAATGACCGACTTTGATGACGCATAACCTCCTACCACCCCGACTCTTTCAAGCTCAAACAGTACTTTTTTATTATAAACGTCCTTTGTCAACAACAAGCAGCAATAAATTCTCCACTATTGACGAAATTATAAACCTATCAGTTTTCAATAGGTTTTTAGGAATTTCTTTAACTTCTAAACAAAAGGGAATTTTATGATGAATATAGGTTTTTTCGTCAGTCTAAGTTATCAGCTATTTGTGTTTTTATTTAATGCAAGTAATTTTTATTAAGCAGTTTTATACTTTTTTTTCATTTGCTTTTCTGATAGGTAGTTAAAATTGTACAAAAAGTAACGGTAAACTCCCTAGCAAAAATATCTAATAATAAAAAAAACTAATAATTGTAATAATGTTCTAAAAATAGTAATTAGTAAGCAATACAATTTAAAAAAAAAGTATAGGAGGAGAATGGGGCTTGAACCTGCAATTTCTGATTACGAATCTAATGGGTTAACCGCTAGGCCAATCAGCGTACAGCTTCCAGCTTTTCTTTATAGCTTATTACCAAAAGCAATAAATCAATAAGCTTTTTAAGTATTTTTCTAAATAGTTTTTGGTTTTCTTCATAAAGTTTAATATGTTTTTGATGTAAAATGAATTTTTCTTTTGATACCAAAATTTTTACTTACATTTGCAAGGGTACAGATTTAGGAGGAAAATAATAAACTTCCATTAGATTTCCTATATTATCGTTTACAAAAAAACACTGTAGATGCAGATACAGATAATATTTCTTTTAGTATCTAAGATACGAGGTCACTCTATATATTTTGAGATACAAGAAAACTACAACTCTTTTTAGGAAAATGATTTTATTTATGATCAAAGTAATCACCACCTACATCAATACACTTTTGTAACCGAAGCTTCCACAACTTAAACGCTTGAAGCCAGTCATCTTTTGGAATGCTCTCACAAAATTGATTAATTGCTTCATCTATCTCATCCTCCATCCTGAAACGTCGACCACGTAAATGTTTCTTTAGGTTAAAGAACAACCAGAAATCACACATGGCCAAATCAGGCGAATAGGGTGGATGTTCAATGACTGTTACATTATTTTCTTGTAAAAATTCAACTGTTTACTGTGCAGTGTGTGACGATGCATTGTCGTGATGCAACATTAATCCGCGAATATTGACTGACTCAAGCACTGCAGGTAAACATTTTCTGGTGTACCAGTTTGCTGTAACTGTACGTTGATCTTCAAGCTTAATTTCTTTGACTAATCATGTACTACGAAAGAAAACTGCTTACATAACTTTCTTGACAGACTTTTGCTTTTTTGCCATTGTTGGTGTTGGTGCATCTTCGTGAATCCACACACGGCTCTCCTGGGGGTAGGAATATCATAAAATGGTATGTATGTTTCATCACCTGTTACTATTTTAGACAGAACACGATGCCCACCATTATTTAACATTTCTAACGTTTCCCGCGCAATTCTTACTTGCTCTGCCTTTTGGGAATCGTTAAACGTATGTGGCACCCAACGAGTAATAATTTTTTCATATGAAGATGATCATCTAAAATGGAATTTACTGTTGCGGATCCAACACCAAGAGTTGCCTCAATCGCTTGATAGGTGCATACGTCTCACTCTCTCAATGTTTCCAACAGTAACTGATGAACAGGGCCTACCAGCATGTGCCTCATCACCAAGCGATATCCGTCCTTTTTTAAAATTTGCTATACCAGCGAAACACAGTTACGCATGAAGGACTTTCATCACCAAGTGCACGTTGCAACCCTTCAAGACTTTGTTGTTCACTTAAACCGACCTTGAAATCGTAGTAAATCATGGCACGCACATGTTCTCTTGACAAATCCATGTTTCGACATGACAAATCGTATGTTTCACATTTACTCTGTGACAGCAGCGACTCAACTGTTGTCAGAGCTTACTATTGAAGGATGGTGGTATGTAACAATGACGTGTTGCCAGCTCTAACTCCTCTAGTTTCGTGGTATCTCACAATATACAGCGTGGCCCTCGTATGTACCTATATTTATTAAACACTGCTTATGTAATTTATTAAATAGGTTTTTTTTTATTGCAGCTAGATTCTCCATTTTATCTCAGACGTCCATATGATCTTATTACATTACTAGACCAAGAAACCAGAAGAACAAACATTAACACAATATATAAGGATCTTGTATCTCGAAAAAACTTAATAGACAAAAAATGGTCTGGATTAGAAGGTGCTTCCGACCTCGAAGCACGCATCTACTCACAAGACCCAGGCTGTTTGAAGGCTGGAAAAGTTCTCAGTGAAATAGATTTGTACACAAGCATTGGTTCGAATGGTAGTACCAGGGCAGGAATTAAATATGACCTTGTTTCTGAACAAACGGATCCAGCTGGAGAGATTCTCGAACCAGATTGTTCAAAATATAGTGTTTTGGATTTTAGTATGTTTGCTTATGAACATTTACATGCGATGATTAATAGGAAAAGTATTGTTGTTTCTCCTGAATCAAATTTGGAGTACTTATTACCTATACCATCTGTTAGTATATTTGGAAATGATATTGCTTATGAGCTTGCTAAAAATCGGTCATCTTGGTTACATTATAATTTGGGTATTCTGTATTGGAGGATTAAAGGTGATGCTTTAAAAGCTATTGAGTGTGGAAGGAGGGCTCTGTATTTTACTCCTCGGTAAGTTATTTTTAATATTGTATAGCTCTTGTTTTAATACCATTGACATTAATAATGTTTTTTGTTGTTTATTACTGACTGTATAGTATCTTGCGTTTAATAATTTGAGGTTATGTAAATGACTAAGAATTGTAGAATATGAAAATATGGATAGTGTTTTGCATTCAGGATGCTAGTCACAAGTAAAACAAGAGGAGTTTTTTTTAAATATCTTACAACATTTTAACATTAACCTCAAATTTAGAAATTTTAAACTTGTAAATATTAAGCATTAGGAGAATTACTTAAGGTATATACTGCCGTGCTTAGCAAGAAAGCAGTATCTGCAAAGTAGCAATTTAAGAAATGTACCATGTTTTTTATTAGCATTCATTAGTATTCGACGTAGTATATTTCTACACAGCAGTTCTTGTAGATACTGCTGCCTTGCTAAGCACGGCAGTATAATGAAAGTAAGTGGACAAACTAAACGTTAGTTTTTCATTTAACCATTTACTTTTACTGTAAATTGGCAACCGTCCAATATCGTTTAAAAGATGCTTTAGCACATTCTTTTTATCTACCAGGCCGATTATTTTTATAGTGAACACTTGTAACTAAGGGTTTTACTTATTTTTTATTAACTATTTTTAGGAAATCTTAATTTTCAAAAAAGAAATTACTTAGAATTATTTTTAAACATTTGACTACAGCTATTTGCTCGAAATGGATTTAAGTACCAACTGAAATGGATAATTCGATAAAGCCTTCGGGGCAATTTGGCTATCTATATAGTTATATATGTACATAAAACACCTCTTGTCAATTTTTCTCGACGCTTTTTTCATGAATATTGTTTCTCAATTTATGCAATAAAGACGCATAATATGTCCTGTTAACAGTTGTATTGCGTTCTTTAAAATCAATCAGTAAGATGCCGTCACAATCCCAGAATATTGTTGCCATAAATTTCTTTGTCGATTGAACGACTTTCGCCTTTTTGGGACGAGGTTCATCGGGTCGCCACCATTCCATCGATTCCTTTTTGGATAGGGGATCATAATACAGAACCATTGTTTTATCTCCAGTGACAATGGACTCCAAAATCGGCTTTGGGGCGTCTCCACACAAGTTTAAAAACGAGCGCGCACATTCAACGCGACGTTGACGTTGAACAGCAGAAAGAAGACGCGGTACCCATCTTGCACTAATTTTATTCATACGCAAATGGTCATGAAGAATTCGGCGAACACTTGTTTCCGAAATGTCAGACATCACTGCTAACTCCTTAACTTTCAAACGGCGATCTTCTAATAGCATTTCTTCAATGATTGCAACTTTTTGAGGCGTTACCGCTTCAATTGGCCGACCGGTGCGCTCATCCTCTTCAAGAGATTCTTGCCCAAAACGAAAACATTTTGACCACATTTTTACAGTAGAATATGAAGGAGATACATCACCATAAACGCCGTCTAAACGTTTGATTAATTGAAAAATTTAATGACCGCGCGGTACTCAATTTTCGTTAGCTGCGACATTTTCATGCACTCGTCACGATGCTTGAGTGGCTACTAAAATCTATTACGCTTCTAGCCGTAAAATATATAGTGTAGGCCTCTTACATGTTCAACTATGACGCAATCGATTTTGAACATGTTGGCACCTGCAGAAGCCTGCCGGGCCGAGAATTTATGGCGCTTACCTCATATCAATCTAGTTCTCCTCCTGCTGATGCGATTGTGCTGCCTTTCTGCGATTCCTTTGGATCTGGTATAATTATCTCAAAATTTTTTTGGGTATCATGTGGTCTATTCTGAGTTTAATATTGATCCCTCCACTATTCTGTTTATATCAAAACGCTTAGATACTTTAATAGTAGAACTTTGCGGTAAATGTAGTCTGATTCTGAGCTTCCCCTGCACTTCAAGATGAAGTAATGGAAGATCCAAGGGGACCGTCTTTGCTGCTATAGGATAGATTTAATTCCTCCTAATATGCAGAGGCACAAAAGGCTTTTGTATATCTGGCAAAGTTTCTTTGTTACCTTTTTCTGCTTTGTCTTTGTTAACCAAACCAAAGCTGCATAATGAGGTGATATCATCCTTCTCATTTTTAATTTCAAATTATTTACGTTCCTTATAACGTGATAATATGCAGCATGAAACCCTTTCAAAATAAAATGCATTATCTACTGCTACACAATAAAATTCGAGTATCTGCCTTTACATTGTAAAATTAAATACGTTAGATAGGCAAGAAATTAACGGACTTTGTCACAAGTTACAGACTCATGCAGATTCATGTGTGTTTGTTCATGTCAATATGCATAAAGTGTCTACCTAACCACTACCTATCTAAGGAACATAATGGAATAGTGTTCCAATGCATTCTAGTTCATTTTGAGTCCTGACTATAACCCTCTGATGGTATTCATTGTAAGTCGCATATGACAATTATAGGTATAATTATAGGTAACTAGGGAAACCTCTTCAAGACATGACGGTCAAAAGCATTGAAGGATTTCCCTATTACAACCTTTGATGTGTGATTACACTCCTTCGGATTTTCGTGAGTGATTATTTAAATAAACGCAACCAAACATAACCAGTTGAAAATTCTAAGCCTAGCAATACTCTCTTCCGCTTACCCTCCTCTCTTCCTATATATATTCTTCTCTGGCTTACCCCTCCCCGCCGGTTTATTTTACATACATACTATTGATTTCATAATGATCTAGGACAGCAAGGCTAATATGATGCTATTTTTTTATTTTTTCTTAGTGTAAATGCATAGGATAAAATAATAAAAAATAGCATCGTATTAGCCTTGCTGTCCTAGATCATTATGAAACCAATAGTACATACGAAAATTCTACCTTACAAAATGATAAGAATAAAATCAAAAATCGATCTTGTTTAAAACATTCTTGAAAACGTTTATTAATACATATTTCAAAAACATGACATAAACATAGTGTTGGCAAATTTCCTGCCTTTTATACAAACAATATGAAACTACTCTGAATAAGCAATTGCCATCAGCTATTATTTGTATAATTCGTCTGTTCATAATTTCCAAATATAGGATTTTGTCTACGCTTATTAATGATGGAAGTGGACGGCTGCATCACCCTTTATATCTATAAGCGAAGAGTACTTACGAAACCCACCACCGTGGAAGGTGAGAGGGCGCCCCTAGTGAATGTCCGATTTGCCGGTCTCAAATTAAACATTTTAGAGTTTTTCAAATTAAAAATATAAACATTAAAAAAATATAAAAATTAAGTAGTGTTGACTAATCTACACAGCGAAAACTTTAATTTAAAAAAAGAAACGCGTAAATCGGCCTGGTGGATCTCTCAAACGAACTGGAACAAAAATAAGCCTTGTGTTTTAAATATATAGATTCTCCTATTGTTCCAAACATATTATCAACCATGCAAATTACACCACACCATATTTTAATTTTATTTAAATCTCGATTAAAGGACCCCGCACGTTTCTTATGGAAATTGGATCCCGGTCAAATTGGCTGAAATTTTGATATGTTGTAGTTTATATCATTCTGATCAAAAGACCACGAAGCTCTAAAATCAATAGTTGTGGAGTTACAGAGCACGAAAGGCAGGAAAAACTCATACTTTGGTTTATGTATTTTTAACATGTACAGCCTTGATAATGTCATTTTTTGTGTATATCTTTTGCTTTTGTTTTATTTGACACAGGTAATTATGTTGTCTTGCATCGTGTGAATCATGTGAAATTATACCGGGAGTCCTATTATAGTATTTTGACCTTTTATAAACCTATATAACTTTTGAACTATTTCAGATAATGAAATGTGGTGTTTACCAGTCATCTTCTTAGTTTTTAAAGTTTCTTCTGAATATCCGTTTTTTATCCACTTCCGGTTTATCCGGAAATGACGTAGCGTATTTTCGGGGGATTAGGCAACTTTGTGATTTCAAATAGAACACCCTGTATATTTTTTCACAGTTGAAAAGCCCATTGCTCCCCTTTCCAAACGTACCAGACTTGTCATGGTTATTATACAGGGTGATGGTTTTATAAGCTCTTAAAGTGAATACCGCATGTTATTGAAATGCTACGAAAAAATATAATGATTCAGAAGGTAGACTATGGAAATAAAAGAAAACATTAGTGTAAATGTCAAATTAGCTTATTGACAATTAGATGTTACTTCAATTGCTGATATTCAAAATGTACATATGAAACTTGATCTAACAAATGATAACAGGATACTTATTAAACATTAATCAATTAAGAAATAAATCATTAAACATTAGTTAGTTATAAAAGATGTTCAAAATTCTGTCCATCAACTTGGATACATTTATTTATTCGCTTTACCAAAATGCCATAGCTTCTACTTAACACTTCGGAGGTAATGCTATTAAAGACATATCTTTTTTCGTAGCATTTCAATAACATCTAGTATTCATTTTAAGAGCATATAAAACCATTACCCTGTGCAATCACCATGGCGGGTATTGCACTTTCGGAAAGGGGAAACAATGGGCTTTCAAACTGTGAAAAAATATATAGGGTGTTCCATTTGAAATCACAAAGTTGCCCGATCCCCGAAAATACGCTGTCATTTCCGATTAAAAAGAAAGTTAGAAAAAAAGACTCAGAAAAAACTTAAAAAAAATAAGAATACTAGCGAATACCGCATTTCATTATCTCACTTAATTCAAAAGTTACGTAGGTTTATAAAGAGGCCAGAATATAATGGGACACCCACTATAATTTCACATAATTCACACAAAAGCAAAACAACATCATTACCTGTGCTAATCAAAACAAAAATAAAAAATATACACACTAAATGATGTTACCGAGGCTGTACGTGTTAAAATCCATAAACCGAAGTATGAATTTTTCTTGCTTTCGTGCTCTGTAACTCCGAAGCTATTAATTTTAGAGCTTCATGGCCATGGAGACTTTTGATCAGGATGATATAAACTACAACATATCAAGATTTCAGCCAATTTGACCAGGATCCAATTTCCATAAGAAACGTGCGGGGTCCTTTGATAATCTGATGTAAATTTGTAATATTACAGAACATACAGGGATATCCCATTATTAAACTTAGCAGGAATATTTCACCAGGCTCGTTACCCAAAAGATGCTGCAATCTTACTCCATGCCGCTATAGAACATGCACCTTTGCAACCTGCTAATTACTTGGCTTTAGGAAATGTCTACGCAACACTATCGGATTATAATAGATCTATAGCTTGCTACGACAACGTATTGAAACTTCAGCCTGGTTTAGAAAATGTTATTACAGCCAAATATGCTACGCTTTGTCATAAGAGATTAGATAGAGGATTGATAGAGTTACATGAGTAAGTATACTTACGATGACTTCATAGCTTTCGCATTTATCTATTTCCATTTATTTAGCAACATCAAATTGAACTGTTAGAAGTTTGCAGGATTGCATTTATGAGGAACTGGTAAAACCTGAAAACCTAACTTTTAAAAATTATAATTACGATATTATCGAGATGTTTTTACATTCATTCTATCTGAACATACAGATAAATCCAATATTTCAATAAAAATAAATTTATTAATTATTTTATTGGCGCTAAAGATTGTTTATTTATAAAATTGTGGGTGGTCATGTGAAAAAGGGCCTCATGGGAAATTTAGTTTAGGAACTTTTCTAATGCATTTAGAAATACAAAATAATAAAACTTGCTTTTAGTAACTATATGTTTATGGAAAGCTGAGCTGAGTCGATTGAGACCACTCCTGAGGGACAGAAGGACATGCTCAAATGTAATACTGGTTGGAATTGCATGTGAGTTCTGGTAGATATGATTTTTCTAACCATTACTCATATAATAATATGCTCATAACCTAACTTCATCTAACCTAACCCAATCCAACCCAACCTTACCTAACCCAGGATGCGAGAATATATATATATATATATATATATATATATATATATATATATATATATATATCAGTCGATAAAAAATGTATATGATATAGAAATTGATATACATATATCATGAAATTTATGCTTTGATTATATCAACATAAGTATACAGTGTGTAAATAAAGTAAGGAATAAAATTCATATTTTTTGTATTATCACTGTTTGGGAAAAAAGCTCGGACACGTCAATTTTATTGTTTTCCTGCAGATTTTATGGATGTCAATTTTAATTTTTTAGTTTGCTACTGTCGAGCCTATGACGTCATCGACTTTTTTTTTAAATGGAACCCCCTTATTTTTTTGCTAGAAATGAAAAGTATATTTTTTTGTGAGTTCAGCAATACCCCATATGTGGCATTTAAAATTAGTATTTTTTGAAATATGGAGGATCGAATGTGATAACTTTTCACGAAAATAGTACTTAATCTTTCTAATCTAATAACTATTTTCGTGAAAGTTATTACATTTGGTCCTCCATATTTAAAAAAATACTAATTTTAAATACCACATATGAGGTATTGCTAAACTCAGAAAAAAATATACTTTTCATTTCTAGCAAAAAAATAAGGGGGTTCCATTTAAAAAAAAAAGTTGATGACGTCATAGGCCCCACAGTAGTAAACTAAAAAATTAAAATTGACGTCCATAAAATCCGCAGGAAAACAATAAAATTGACGTGTCCGAGCTTTTTTTCCAAACAGTGATAATACAAAAAATATGAATTTTATTCCTTACTTTATTTACACACTGTATATCAATATTCCATTAAAAAACTGATTTAAAAATAGAAAATACAACAGCGCCAATACCTTTTGTTTTGGATTAATCCCTTAATTAAAAATATCACTAGGTTAGTTTAAAGAACAGGGGAATTCTCTAAAGTGTTAAAAAGGTATTTGTTTTTTTTTAATTGTATACCTACTTATTATTTTTGGCATATTTATATCGTTTATAAAATGTCGAAACCAAAAAGTGAATTTTGATAGTGTAATAAAATACATAACATAAGAAAATGGGCAAAATGTAAAATATATTGAAAGGAAATGCAGGACATTCCTGTGAGAATGCAGATTTGTTTTTATTGGATATATTATTAATTATTTTGCATTTACATTTATTTATGTTTTATAACTGCAAGGAACTCGTTTTTATTCATGTTTAAGAAAATGCACAAATTGTTTATTTGAACGTGTTTATATCCAATCCGTTTGAGAATTTGACAATTGTTGTACGAACAATGGCGCTTTCAAAACAAGTGATCAGCACGCACGCATAACGCCATCTTGTGGTTCATTCTAGAAACATTTCGATCTATCCTCGTACTAATGTAGTATAAAGTAAAAGATAACAAAAGATTGAACTATTTTTCAAGGTTTTATTTCACATAATGAGATGAATAGTTAAACAAAGAAAATTTAATAAAAAAACTTACAAAAAATTAAAAAAGTAGTCTGAACTGTCTTTCCTTCCTTTAGATTATAACATGTAACAATATACGAAATACAAATGGTGGCTTATTTCTATGCGGCAATGTGTGTATGTTAATGGTATCAATCAAGTACTATGGTTGGAAAGATTGAACTCTGGCCACGTTTCACCTTACTTGAATGCTTGCATGCACTAAAAAAAAGTGGAACCATTTTTATGTCACATTAATCAAATCTTGCACTATTTGAACTAGTATAACATAGCATCTTTCCAACAAAATTTTGCTATAACAGAGAAACTAAACACAGAAGGAATTGGGATTGAACCTGGGAAGGAAACCTCCTATAACATGGTATTCCTTCAATATGGCATTCATCTAACACGGTTAGGGAATTGGGGAAACCTCTGGATAACACAGAAAGTCCAAAAAGTCCATTTTAGACCTTGCAGTGTGTTTACAGCTAATTTATGCTTGTTATGAAGCAAAATAGTGTAGTCTTGTTAGTCTTTGGAATCTAATTCTGTTTTTTGTACTAGTTCTTAGTCTCTTATAACACGATTTCACATAACATGGCATCCCTGTGTTATATGGTGATTACTTGTAAACAATGTGTTGTGATTAGTCCGTGTATGAATGGAAATTATAAATGTAGAGCTATGAACCTAACTTTGTTGTTCATTCACTTTAGATACAAATAAAAGGGTCGATTTATTTAACAGTATAAACAATATAGTTAAGAAAAAATGCAAAATATAACATTTTATTTAAAACAGTAGAAAAGTTTAACTAGATTTAGTAACTTTATAAATGCATATCCTGCACTTATGTCATTATAAGTTCTCAAAGAATGAAAAAGATAAGAACAACATATGTAAGTGGAAGAACTGCCCTACTTTCTACTTATCTATGCTGCAGCACATAGTGCACTGAATTTGTATGTGTTTAACTGATACAAATAACAAATCTATCACCAAAATAAATACTGTATATACAACAGTAATAAACAGGGCTGGGTATGACCTTGCAGATAGTGTAGTTGCACGATTGTGTAGCCTATACAATCTTGTGTGATGAATTGCTGTTCATAATTTAATACAGACGCCTACATAGAATTGTATACTTAATTACACAATCCGCAAGGTTATGCTTATAGGCCTGGTAATAAATGAACAAGAAATAAAAACATATCTAACACATATATTTACTATACAGTGTGGGATTAAAGTATGGAATATTAAAAAAAAGTGAATTCAACTGTTTTTTTTTAAACGCTGAAACACGTCAATTTTGTTTTTTAAAAATACACATTAATATGTGCGATTCACCTTCCGACTTTCATTTGTTTCTAAGTTATGACGTCATCACAAAAAGATTTAAATGACAATATAGATTTTTAATAGTGAAACCCGATAGTAATTTCTCTTCCCTTTATGATCATGCAAATAAATGATAAGGTTGCATAACAAAAATTCTGAGAAAAATCGATCTGATATATTGATATATTGATACCATAATATCAATAACATTAAATGTTCAGATCGATTTTTCTCAGAATTTTTGTTATGCAACCTTATGATTTATTTGCATGAACATAAAGGGAAGAGAAATCACTATCGGGTTCCATTATTAAAAATCTATATTGTCATTTAAATTTTTTTGTGATGACGTCATAACTTGGAAACAAATGAAAGGTGAATCTCATATATTAATGTGTATTTTTAAAAAACAAAATCGACATGTTTCAGCGTTTGTAGAAAAACCGGTTGATTTCGCTTTTTTTTTAATATTCCATACTTTAATCCCACCTTGTATAGAACAGTAGTCACCATTACAGTAACATTACAGTGTCGCCAACTAATAATTGCCTATTTTCTTGATATTTTTGAAACATAATTTGAAGAAATAACATGTAACACATATGAGAATTAATGATCTTACTAAAATAACTCAGTAAACCATTTCCATATCCGCCATTATTATCCTCCATCCTCAATATTTTTTTAATTTGTGATGTTTTAATGTGTTTTTCTTGAAAACTTCCATTTCTTCTTCACTTTCTTGCTTTGATCAATTTGTTAAATGCTAATAGATGTTTTACTAAAGAGTATTTAGAGGGGTTCAATTATATGTGTGCACTTACTGCTTTTTGTTTCTTAAGTGCTTTTATACAGTATCTGCCAAAAAGTTGGATCCATTTGAATTTCTTTTTTTAATATTCCGGTTGAAAATAACTTGTAGGGCAGTAACCTCCGCTTCCAAAAATACTTGAAATATGCCATGTCGAAGTTGACAGGTGATATTCGGTATCTGTCAAATTCGCTTAAAAACAAAATCGGTGAAAAATGATCTTACTTATTAAAATATGAAAAAGTTTTATTAAGAAAAAATGTTTCTAATGGCATTTTACATTCTCATTACATTACAAGTTTGAACGAGATATTCCAACACAAGGAAAATTTTGTTGGTTAACATTTTTTGATACACCCCTGTAACTGACTATTTTTTAAGTAGTAGTTTTGTGTTAAATTGCTTAAATTATTATTACAATAATTCTTGTATTATCAAACGTGACTTAATAAAGAAAAATTAATAAAAATTAATAAAATTATGAGTTATTTTCTTGAAAATCGTTTAGAAAGTTCTTTTTTTTTGATAATTTTAATATTCGTCAGAAATACCTACACCATTTAATATTACTAGCAAAATATGCTGTGCACTTGTTTCCTTTCCACTCATTTAAAGCATTCTTAATACCGATTTTTTTAAAATGCGAATTTGACAGATACGCAGTGTCACCTGTCAACTTTGACATGACGCATTTTAAGTAGTTTTGGGAGTAGAGATGATTACCCCACAAAGTCTTTTCCAATCAGAATATTAAGAAATTTCTCCATATGGATCCAACTTTAATGGCAGACACTGTATATATCTTTGAATACCATTTTGTTGAATTCTTGGCATCTCTTTCTCTTCTTTATATTTTTATGTTAATTCCAAGTCGTTGGGTGCTTCTAACATTAACAAATACGATTTTATCGTGGGATCTACCTTGTTTTACAATATAAAAAATAAGTATACGACAAAATAGATCTATAAAACAACATAAAGTAACTTATAATATAGGATGTCAGTACTTTACTCTAGCAACAAGAAATAACTACTTTCTAAATACAAAGAATTAGGGTAAAAATGGCAGGACAACCTATAACAAAAATAGAAGTGAATCAACTGGTATGGGAAGGGGCTTGTATGAGGTGCTGAGATGAGTTTTTTCTTGCCTTAGTTGCATGTAGAAGGGAAAGCCGGGGCTTATTGATATTCTTATATTGTTGAATTTTATATTGACAACTGCTAATTGCTCCATGATACCCTTTAGTTCTGTAATAAAAGGAGTTCAAGTTTTATTTATCATAAAGCCAACTCCTAGTTGCCTTTTTATTGATTCGGTAAGATATAATATAATACTTCTTTCTTCTTATTTCTGACAATCCTATTTCATCTCATCTCAACTTTTCTACGGCTAAGTCTTACTCTGTAAGTCTATCTTCCGTTTTTAATGTTTGCATATTGAAGAGGGTAAAACTTTATTCTCTGTGGAGTAGACTTTTGGGAGAGATAAGGTAGTTCTTGTTTTTAATGTTTTTACTAATGAATTTATTTAAGATTATTTACTTTATTAACAGCTGATATTTTCACCTCCTTGTAACCTAATTTGGTAGTTAATTGTCATGAATAGCAATTAACTTTTAGAATTTAGCAATTAAATTTAAAAGGAGGTGAAAAGACCGGACCTAAGTTTTTTATTGTTATGGAGTTTGGTTTAAAAAAGGGTGTGTACTATTTTGGCTTATTTTGTAATTATTTCTTGTACAATATTTAATTCTTGTTTTTTTTTATATTTTGATTTTGCTACATTTTCTCAGGCAAGTGATTCTTCTTTGCTTCTTTTGGGTCCTACATTGTCTCCATCTACTGTCTCTAGTTATTTAATCGTATATTCTTCATTGTTTACAATAAGTTGTCATGTAAGCTTAATTTTTTCTTATTGCTTGCAATAGGTATGGGTCAATCCATACGAAATCGACCAAAATAACCAAAAGTTGCTGATCGACCACTTTCAATTTTTTTTTGTTTTTTTGCCTGAATATTCCCTTATATTTGCAATGCTGAAAAATGCCTTTATTTAATCTTTATCGGTTTTTGTTTTGCGGCAACACTCATTTGTTTACATCAACCTACTGCGTTTTCCGCAAAAACCTAGCTTCAGGAAAATTATCATAACTTAGTTAATATTTGTGCTATCGCGCTGAAACAAGAAATAATTTACTCTATAAAACCAATTCTATAGGTGGAGAGTAATTGTGTTACTACCTATACTTACCTATAACGAAAATGCCGAGAATTCGCTTCCGAAGATGAACTACGATTTTTGAATAAATGCAAACTTCAGCTTGAAAAATAACTATGAAGGAAGAAAAACTCAGGTTTAAATTTTCTGTTGTATATGTCTCTATGTTAGTACTACTTGTTCTACAAAAATAAAAGGTTGGCATCAAATATCTTTTGTTTTAGAGACATGTAAACATGGCGCCATTCACGATTTTTCGGACTTTTGACACCGTGTATCTCAAAAAGGAAAAATCGGAAAATTCTAAAAATTCCACAGATTGAAGTATTCGTGGGATAAGATATTCTGTAAAAAAATCAAGATGTGGATTTTTCTGGTAAAAAAGTTACAGAAGCTTAAATATCAGTAAAAACGTTTTTGGTGCAGTTGGATTTTCAATAACGAAAATTGCAAATTTATTTTTGGTACAGGTACCGAAGGCAGTAAATAATTGTGATATTTTTTGATATCGTGGTAAATATTATTTTTAAATATTAAATTTCAAATCAAGATAAACAGAGCTGACATTTTAACATTTAACTATTGACCTTTATTATTTTATTACTTAATGTTATAGAATAGTAAGAATAATTTTGCATTAATGAAAGTTGTTTTTAACATTTCTTGTAAACCTACTTGCAATTTGCTGTCAGAAACCTAACAAAATAAAGTAGATCCTCTTGGACTACGAAACTTACTAGTTATTGAAGTAGACCAGCAGCTAAAACACTTTCATTGATTTATAGTCATGGAATATACTTCAATTTGTGCAACCGTTCAATCGACGGTTACCCAGACGTCATTGTAATCGATGGATCTAGAAGTTTTGAAGCATCTTACGAGACCAGAGCCAATCGGAATAATTCTGTGATAATTTCTCGTGCCTGGGATAGTTTTACCTGTAGAAAACCTATTATTAAGCATGTTTTCGGTCTCTTAGATTTCTTCAGCTGAAACATACATATAATATATCTCTGCAATGCTTTCCTTACAGTATTCATACATGTCTTCTGCCGTTAAGATTTGGTCGTTGTACTCGTTGTAAGGTCTTTGTAAGCTGCTTCTTTCAGTTAGTCTCTTTGTGGTCCTATCTATACCATCACATGTATTCTTCCCTTGAGACGTTGCGAGAAAGATTCCACTCAGCACTAATTCCCAAGTCTTGGAAGTGATTTAAAAGGTTTATGAATTTTTTTTGTTTTTGTATTGGCTAGAAGCACCGTCACTAAAATAATATATTTTTGTTACTAATGGGGCCGTCGATCTTAAATCAGCAACGAAATGTTTTAGAAAAGTATGGAAAGTTGCCGTATTATGTTGCATGTGACCGCTTATCGTACAAATATATCTGTATTTTATTTTGTCTGCTTCTTTGTAATAATAGACAACTGGTTGCAAAGTGGCTTACTAAGTCTCCCAATGATAGCTTTGGATTTCGTTCTGGACTGTAAAGCTATAGTTTTCTGCAAAATCAACTATACATTCATTTGATTTTAAATTTGTTTTTATTTCTTTTAAAGATTGTGCTTGAATTTTTTAAACAAAATCCATTGTTTAGTTTCGGTTTTGATTTGAAATTTAAAAATTAGTGATCACAATAAATTTACATAATATTTACCAAGATATCAAAAAGAATCGCAACTATTTACTGCCTGCGGTACTTGTATCAAAGATAAATTTACAATTTTCGTTAATGAAAATCCAACTGCACCAAAGAAATTTTTACTGATATTTAAGCTTCTGTAACTTCTTTACAGAATATTCTATCCCACGAATACTTCAATCTGTGAAGTTTTTAGAATTTTCCGATTTTTTCTTTTTGAGATACAGGTTGTCAAAAATCCGAAAAATTGTGTATGGCGCCATGTTTACACGTCTCTAAAACAAATATTTGATGCCAACTTTTTATTTTTGTAGAACAAGTACTACTAACATAGAGACATACACAGCAGAGAATTTAAGCCTGGGTTCTTCTTTCTTCATAGTTATTCTTCAAGCTAAAGTTTGCATTTCTTCAAAAATCGTAGTACATCTTCGGACACAAATTCTGGGCATTTTTGTTAGAGGTAACTAAACATAATTATTCTCTTGGTATAGAATAGTCTTTATAGAGTAAATTGTTTCTTATTTCAGCGCGTTAATTGCAAATATAAGGGAACATTCAGGCAAAAAACAAAAAAATCGAAAGTGGTGGAGCAACAACCTTTGGTCGATTTCGTATGGATTGACCCGTATGCGTCAATCCATATGAAATCGACCAAAGGTTGTTGTTTACTTTTTAAAGTTAGTTTGTCTTTGTTCATATCATTCATAATCACTATGTAGTACCTTTAGTTTTCTTAAATTGTTCATAAATGCATTTGTTTTAATCATTGATGAAAGGCACAATATCATTGACTTTGTTTTCCATCATGATATTTTTCTATGCTTGTTATACAGTGTATTCCGTAAAGTTGGATCCATATGAGAAAACCTTTTAATATTCCAAAATTACTTGAAATCTGCCATTGATAGGTGACATACGGTATCTGTCAAATTTTCCCCATGATTGCCCCATAAAATCTTTTCCAATTAGAATAATAAAAAATATCTCATATGGAACTTATTGCACACACTGTATAATCTATCTGTTTCAGTTGCAAGGGTATGTTTAAATTCTTTCCTATTTTCAATACTGATTGTATTAGAGTTGCATTTTTCTGTAATACCATAAATTTTCATATTTTTTGTTCCTCTCTCTAGTTTTTGAATTCTGTATTCATATTTTTGAACAGTTTCTATCAGATTCTTATTCCTTTCCCTCATTTCCTCCCACTATTCGTCTCTCTTGCTTTTTGTTTTGTTAATCTTTGTGTTCAGGTCTTGATTTTTTTGTATTAGGATGGTGCAAAAAGCTTTTTGTTTTTGATATGAAAATCATTTATTTAATATTTTAAAGGAGATACAAAACTTTCAAATTTTAAGAAATGGTATTCAATACAACAGGAGGATAATCATATATTATACAACAAGACGATCGAAAATACTCGATTATACGAGACATATTGCCTGAAACATCACGAGACCGAAGGTCGAGTGGTGTTTTATTAGGCAATATCGAGTTTCGAGTATTTTAAATCGTCGAGTTGTATACAGGTAGACTATTTCATGAATAAAAAATATACTAACAACTTTAACATTTATTTATTATTTATATTGAACGTGCAATTATTGTAGACATTGTGAATAGAGCCTGATAAGGTTTGTGGATCATTGTGTTGTTTACTAATAAATTATTTGACTGTTATGGAGTTTTCATGGATATCTTGAAATTTAAGAATTGAATTTCATGCGGGTGAATATACAAAGGTTTGTATAATCGATTCGTCATGGTTACCTCAATATAACCGTTGGAATATGTGGTATCTAAGGAAAAGTGAGTATTCTTATTGGTTCATAACGTTATGAATGAAATACTCTGCAAAACGTTCTTTAATATGATGTATAATTATCAAATAGTTGAATTGTTTTGACAATTTATTTAGAGTCAAAGCATTGAAAAGATTTTTGCACCACTCTAATAATACTAATCAATTTATGAAAATTGACTCAAGTTGACCAGGTTACTATTTCTGCCACTGTTATTGACATTAAAAAGAAAATGACAGAACTAGTGATCTGACAGACCCGGTTCAATTTTCATAAATGCCTATTGTTTGAAATATAATCAGTATTTTGTGAGTCATCTTTACCCACTACACTTTGTGACATCTTGACCTAAAGATTTTCACCAAAGCAACATTGGATCTTAAGGAATTTTCACTGAACTAAATTCTCTATGTTCTTAGCAGAGTTATAAAATTTACATATTTGGTAATAATAAAAAAAAGGTTGTTCAAATAATTCCATTCTATTAAAAAAAGATACAAACTTGATACGTTTTTAAAGGTACAACTAATACCGGGTGGGGCAATAGTGTGGGGAAGTCCGATAGCTCCTAAACGGTAACAGTTAGGAAAATCGTTCGAATATGGATGTAAACAGTGGATAGAGGTGCATCTA
Organism: Agrypnus murinus; assembly: GCA_929113105.1. Lineage (NCBI taxonomy): Eukaryota > Metazoa > Arthropoda > Insecta > Coleoptera > Elateridae > Agrypnus > Agrypnus murinus. The sequence goes on along the minus strand of OV816029.1, from coordinate 66,620,755 downwards.
GAGAAATTATTTTCAAATATACAGGGTAACTGTGAAGACGAATTTAAGTAGGGATTTTTTGCAAGTGCTTGTAGGGTGCTCTTCTTTAAAAGAAAATGAACCCACCATGTATAGGGTGTTCAAAATTAATTTCTAAATTTAGAGAACTTCAAAGCTAAAATTCACAACTTTTTCAAATGGAACACCCTGTATATTTTGTACCTTTGTGATGCAGAATTAAATAACGAACATTTTTTGTATGTACTTCCCTATAGCTATCTGTAACCACTTTTGATTTATTGAGAAAAAACTGCAATAAGTACACAATTAAAAACAATTATTTATTTAGTTGTCAAATGTGTTGTTGTTTTTGTTCAACAAAACATTAACGCATCTAGCAATTGTTGTGCACGTATGCAAAACGTTCCTTTTCTCGCAGTTATCGGCCATCAGTGTTTAGTTCTAGTAGGTGTTTTAGTTTTTCAAAAGAATTTTAGTAATGAAGAACTTGTAGACATGATTTTTGTTTTGGGCGAGTCGGAAAGAAATTGTTTGCTTGCCCGCAGAATTTACCACCAACGGTATCTTGAACGGAGGCTCCCTAAAGTTCACAGCTTTCAAAACCTGCTCGATAGATTTGTGAGGACCGGCAATGTACAGTATGAAAAAAGTTAACGAATTAACAATGTTGTGAACGAAGAAAATGAGTTATCTGTTGTGCTGGCAACGATTGAGAATCCCCATGTTAGTCAGAGAGAAGTGAGTTCATCTGTAGGAATAAGTAGACGTTCTGTTGGTCGAATCTTAAAGAAAAATAAGTTTCATGCATATCACATTCAAATGCAGCAGGAATTAACTGATGACGATTTTCTAAAACGTTTACAGTTTTGTAATTGGGCCATAGGTAAAATGCAAGACGATGCTACATACTTCAACAATGTTTTGTTCACTGATGAGGCAACGTTTCATAAAAATGGATTTGTTAACAGGCACAATTTCCATTATTATGCTACAGAAAATCCCCACTTTTTCAGACAACTTGTTAACCAGCACAGATGGTCCATAAACGTTTGGGGGGGAATTATTGGAGAACATGTAATAGGGCCACATTTTTTTGATGGTACTTTAACTGGAGCTATTTATCTTCATTTTTTGGAGAACTATCCGCCACAATTATTGGCAAACCTTCCTCAAAGGATCCAAAATGCGATGTGGCTCCAGCAAGACGGTGCTCCACCGCATTATTAACATGCAGTAAGAGACCACCTAAATAATATCTATCCACATCAATGGATTGGAAGGAATGGGCCCACTAAATGGCCTGCGAGATCTCCTGATCTTACAAAAATGGATTTCTTTTTATGGGGATATGTGAAAGAAATTGTTTATACAGAGACACCAACCACAATCCAAAATATGAAGGATAGAATAATACATGCTTTTAGAAGTATCACGCCGGCAATGTTAAGAAACGTACAAAGGTCGTTCCAAAGGCGCATCGAAATGTGTGTCCATGCAAATGGGCAACATATGGAGCATTTTTTATAGTTGTTTTTTGTTTTGTTTTATTTGAAAAACCTTGATTTTATAAATAAATAATTTTTTAATTGTGTACTTCTTGCAGTTTTTTCTCAATAAATCAAAAGTGGTTACAGATAGCTATAGGGAAGTACATACAAAAAATGTTCGTTATTTAATTCTGCATCACAAAGGTACAAAATATACAGGGTGTTCCATTTGAAAAAGTTATAAATTTTAGCTTTGAAGTTCTCTAAATTTAAAAATTAATTTTGAACACCCTGCGTATGGTGGGTCCATTTTCTTTTAAAGAAGAGCACCCTACAAGCCCCTGCAACAAAATCCCTACTTAAATTCGTGTTTACAATTGCGGCCGTGAAACTGGTAAACTGTTAAGTGGGATAATGTAAAACTCAATTTTTTTGAAAAAAAATTTATAACTTCTAAACCGGTCATTAGATGGCGCTAAAATTTTAGATATGAATAAACCTGCCAAGAGAGGTGTTAAATATGCAAAAATATTTGGAGCATTCTACTTAAAAAAAAAATCACCTTAAGCGTGCCACAATTTTCTGTAACACCTTGTATATTTCAAAATAATTTCTCTAGATGCGCCTCTATCCACTGTTTACGTCCGTATTAGAACGATTTTCCTAACTGTTACCGTTTAGGAGCTATCGGACTTCCCCACACTATTGCCCCACCTGGTAGATAGCATATACATTAATGAGATTATGTTCATAATTTCTAAGCCTACTCTGTTTGCTATTGAGAGTGAATGAACTATAAACCAGTTAATTTAATTACATATTTACATTGCTTATAGGTCATTACAAGGTGTTTTATCAGATCTGCACGATTATCATAGTCAACAACAACAATGGCTAAGACTGCAAGAAAGATTAATGTGGGAGCAAGCTCCATTCGAAGCACAATTATTAGGATATAATTCGGAAAAATTAAGCACACTACTAACGAACAGAGGTCAGCGATGCATACAACGCACATCGGAAAGTTCCAAACCCACAATTACATGTGATTTCACCGATCATCCAGGAGTTACTAACTTACAAGTTGATGTCACATTAAACTTACAAAGATTATTACGTAATGTTGAAAGTGAAACGCAAAAGATTAACGAACAAATGGCACGTAATAAAAGACGTCCAACGACTGTGAAAAAGCTTTTGGTCACTTCAAAGACTTACACAAATGATATAAGACTGTTTCCAAGTGATGAACCTATTACAAGTAATAATGATGTAAAAGGGGCTGACAAAGCAGGTAGTAATATGCCTGAAACACTTTATTCAATCTATCCCACAACTTTCCCTACTTCGAGTAACCTTTATTTTGACGAGACTGGTTGGCCTAGTAGAGATGAGTGTGCAAATTGGAATTTACCCCTTACAGAACCGGATGAGCTAGATGTACCTGTGTTTTTGCCTCCAGAAAATAAAGGCTTTCAGTAAGTGTAGATACATTGAAAATCAGGTCTAAAAACTTTATTATTAGTTGTCAATCTTTATTATAATTTTTCAGGATTGCAAAAATGTTAGCTAGTCATATTGATCTACAATTTGGTAAGGAGCATCCACTGCCATGGTATCCACCATTATGTAAACCAGCTGATAAAGATGTGGAAATGTTGTATATTCCTGCATCGTTACGTCAACTCGCAAATACTAATCCAGTGAAAAGCAATGCACTCTTGCAGAGTCATTTTTTAAGATATGTTAATGATGGTCAGGCTGTAGAATCTGAAGTAGGTCAACGTATAATTACAGCTATGCGCCAGGTTTGTTTATATTTTGCAATCTAAGAACTCTTACTCAGTAGGCTGAGTGGATTGAAACGTCATGTTACTAGTAATCTAAAATTTTGATAGTAATTGATTAATTGTGTTTAACTGTAAAAATATTTTTTGACAACTTCTAAAGAAAGCTGAGATTTGGCTCAGAAGATCCAGGGATGAAACCAAGCTTTTTCCTGACTAGTAAGGAAAAAGAGTTTCCTCCTTCCTGATAGCGATGAAAACAATGTACGAGGTAAGAGCCATATTTTCTTGGCCTGATATAGAAAAAATATAATAATTTTTATTTTTCAATATAATCTCCCCTAATGTTAATACACTTATTACAACGTGAAATTAATAATTCAATGCCCTTGTAAAAATAATCTGAAGTTTTTCCTTCAAAATGTTCAATTACAGCTGCTTGCAACTCGTTCTCGTCCTTAAAACGATGTCCCCTAAGATCTTTCTTTAAATTGGAAAATAAATAATAGTCACTAGGAGCCATATCTGGACTGGATGGTGGATGATCCAATGCTTCAAAGCTGCATTCGCGAATGGCAGCTTGTGAAATTGCGGCAGTATGAACAGGTGCATTGTCGTGTAATAATCGAACACCTCTTGTCAATCTTTCCTCGACGCCTTTTTCACGAATATTGTTTCTCAATTTATGCAATAAAGACGCGTAATATGTACTGTTAACAGTTGTATTGCATTCATTAAAATCAATCAGTAAAATGCCGTCACAATCCCAGAATATTGTTGCCATAACTTTCTTTGTGGATTGAACGACGTTCACCTTTTTGGGACGAGGATCATAATACACAACTATTGTTTCATCTCCAGTGACAATGGACTCCAAAATTGGCTTTGGGTCGTCTCCACACAAGTTTAAAAACGGTCGCGTACATTCGACGCGACGTGGACATTGAACAGCTGAAAGAAAACGCGGTATCCATCTTGCACTAATTGTATTCATACCCAAATGGTCATGAAGAATTGGGCGAACACTTGTTTCTGAAATGTCAGACATTACTGCTAACTCTTTAACTTTCAAACGGCAATCTTCTAATACCATTTCTTTAATGATTGCAGCTTTTTGAGGCGTTACCGCTGCAATTGGCCGACCAGTGCGATCATCATCTTCAAGAGATTCTTGCCCCAAATGGAAACATTTTGTGCCACACGTGTGCCCTTCTTTTGTTAAAAATTTAATGACCGCGCTACTCAACTTTCGTTAGCTGCGACATTTTCATGCACTCGTCACGATGCTTGAGTGGCTACTAAAATCTATTACACTTCTAGTCGTAATATATATAGTGTAGGCCTCTTACATGTTCAACTGGACGCAACCGAGTTTGAACATGTTGGCATCTGTAGAAGCCTGCCGGGCTGAAAATTTATGGCGCTTACCTCGTACCTACAATAGTAAACTGAATTAAAGGGATGTGTTTGGATAACAAATAAGTGTTTGACCAATAATATTCTTTAACACTTCATGTTTCCAAGTGTTTTTTGGTACTTTCTTTAACAGTTGTAGAAAAGATAATATGTACAACATCTGAAGGAAGTGTCTTGTCCTCACTTTTTTGGATATTCTGCTGATGAATCACCTAATAAATAGTTATTTTACAAATTAACACCAGAGGGTAAAGAAATATTTGAATAGTATTACACTAGCTTTGCTGTAAGTCTGTAAAATGTAATGTTCTTACTCATAATCAGAAACATAACATTTCACTCCATAACTTACTAAGGATGAGCTTTTGCATCCCTCGACCAGCTATCTTTTATACTTATGAAACTAAAATTAAAATTTTATAGCAAACAGGACCTGATTGGGTTTTAGCAACATTAGCAAGCTTATATTGGAGGATAAGATCAAATACAAGAAATGCCTTGAACTGTCTAGAATCTGCTTTACAAAATGTTCCCAAAGAAGATACTGATGTGATATTAGTTTCTATTGGTTCTATAATGCATCAGCTAGGCTTAATAGATGACGCTTTAAGATTTGCATTATTTGCATTTAGAATAAACTGTATTGAACCCAGCACAAACTTTTTATTAGCTTTATTATATTATACAAAAAACAATCCAATTCAAGCAATGTACTACATGAAAAATGTATTAAGAGTCGAACCAAACTATTATGATGGAAGAGCTGAGGAGCTATTAAAAACATGGGCTTGTCGAATAAAGACAGGAAATTACGAAGATATCAAAACCAGTACAGATAAGACATCTGAAGGGATGTGTTCGGAAAAAGAATCATTTAACGGAGAAGGAGTTATTTGTTCAGCGAATGGGGATCAGTGTAAGACAGCAGAGATTCAGTGCTTTAGGGCTGAGAATTTGCATGTGGATGGCAGTAAGTGTCTTTTATATAGGATTAATTATTTTTATAATGAAACAACTTATGTATAATTTGTAGCTGTAACAAAATCGAAACTCTCCAGTCAACAATGTACCAAACAAAATGTCGGCTTGGGACAATCACTGATTTCAACTCTGTTGGCTGCAGAAGGTTCAGGGGGAATTGAGTCAGATCAGTTACACTTTGAAAATCTTTTGGACAATCCACATCAAGCTTTTCATATGAGGATATCCTTGGGTGATGATCATGCACCTAGCGGTGGTAATACCTTGGGAGATTTTTATGGTAAGCTGGATAACATAGTTTGTGGTCTAGTTTGTTTTGAAAGCTTCAGGTAGTTGTAAAAATTGAAAATATTGACTTTCCAAACAGGGACGTGCTGGGTATGTCAGACCAGGCCAGGAAAAAGCTTTCGGTTCAGGTCACATGAATTTCTAATTTCAGTAAAATAATAATTATTATTTTACTTCAAAAAATAATGCTAAAATGACGGTTAGACATTTTTGACTTTACAATACCTATTATTGTATACTGACTTATTAGATACTGAATATCTAATTTTTCTAAGATGTGGATTACGTCATAGATTTATCATTCAAATTCGGTATAATGTTAAAATAATTTAAAAATGTTGTTTTCCTCTGACAAGCTAGTCATAGCAACACGTTATGTCGAACTTAAATCATAAATCTGTGACGTAATACACGTCTTAGAAAAACTAAATATTACCTACTAGACCAGCGATTCTCAATCTTAATATTTGGGTCCCAACTTTTCATATCAGTTTTAAGCGGCTCCCTTCCTTCCAATGATTTTGGGAGTCCTAATATTTATTTCTATATATATTTTTCTTTTGCTGCTGATATGCGGCAACAAGGCTAAAATTCCGCACGAATAACTAAATTACGCCGCATTTGGCACAACTGCCTTCCTCCACCGTTTTTTGCGAGTAGTTCCGATCAGTCTGGAACATTCTAGATATGCACCTGCTAGTATAAATGTAGTTGCGTTTAGCCGAGATCTGTAGTACTGATGTCGGGCATGTTTAACTTGATTACTAGATGGGCGTAACAACCTGAATTGCATTGTATAAATAAGCAATTTTTGAACATAGAGTCATTAATAAATACATTTTTAATTGTGCGCAAACGAGCATCGGATGATTGTGTATCATAAACAAACATACAATATTAAAAGGACGAAGAAAAACCTGTGTATTATTTGCGTGAAGATTTTGGCAGCGGACAATATGAAACTCAACAAGCTTAAACGTCACTTGATTAATAAGTTTTTTTGAGTTTTTTAGTTTTTTCAGGTTTTCACGCCAACCTTTTGGTATGTTATGCACCCCGGGTGCAGTTGAGAATCTCTACACTAGACATTAAATTCTTACGTAGTACGTATAGGTTTTTTTTTTTGCAAAAATACCTAAATGAAATGTAGCGAATGTACCAAATATGACATTTGAAATCATATTTTTATAATCTAGCCTATATATTACCGGCCAATCAGTGTATGTGTATATTCTCAAAAATAATTAATAACAACAACGGCTACTACGTACCTTTTGAATGTTCTGTTAATGAGCGGCAAACATTGTATTCATGTAAATTGCCGCGAAGCAAAAGTTGGCATGCTTGCCGCTCGCTAACAGAAGATCTAAAAGGGTACGTAGTAACTGCCACTGATTTCAAATATTTAATTTTAGATAAATTATAAATTTATTCTATTATTAATTAATTCAAAGTATATTTTATTAAAGTAATGATTTTTTCAACTTACTTTCAGTGTATATAGCATGAATAATTTATGGAATAGGCATTTTAGTTCCATCAGATAAATCTTTTGATTTAAAATAATTTCATTGTTTTCTGTATTGGTTTCTTTCTCTGTCTGGCATATCAGAACTGATAGCGTAAAAGAATAGACAATTTATCTTAGCTAGACTCCTACATCGATGACATAGAGCTTTTCTTTCCTGATTTCTATTTTACGTTCATATGTAAAGTTATTTATTTTTCACATGTATAATATTTTTTGTTTATACCTGTGGTACGAACTATACTATAAACAAATCAATAACAACCAGGTTGTTATAAGCGAGCATTTTTATTTATAACGTCCGCTTATCGTCAACTTTGCTATCAACGATCTATTTTCTTTTACTTTTTAAAATATTAGCTGTTCCTGATTGTGATTTCCATTTATTGTTACAATTTCATGGGATAGTACTCAACTCATTGTATTATGGTTTAGAAACACATAATTAAACTGCTTACAAACCTAATTTATTTATTTTATATTTTTTATATAATCTGTCAAATGTGTTTTGCCAGAACAGGCCATTATGTCAATAAATAGCGTGATAAGTGGAAAATATGCTTGTCAACACGAACTATAATGTAAAGAAAAATGTTTGTACTTAGTTATTTATAATAATAATAATTACTACAACCCACAAACTGGAAACCGGGCCCCAGAAGCTATGAGCTTGTGCGGGAGGGAGGGGGCGATTTTTATTATTACGTAGGCGCAACGTGTGGCTGCATCCGACTTACAAACGGAATAGCGCAAATCCTACATTTGTGTTACAGCTAAGGAAAAACTGCAGAAAACCTTAACCAGATCTGCCGGTACCAGGAGTTGAACCTGGTCCACTTGGGTGAAAGTCCAGCATGCTAGACAATACACTACCAAGGCTGTTTATTTTTTTTTTAGTTTTTTTTAGTTAGTTTATTTACAATTAGGTGTAAGTATTAGGTACTAGTAAGTAGGTACCTACCTACTTATTATTTTTTTATTGTTGTCAGGCTGATGAATAATATCCAAAGAAATCACAATAATACTTTTCAGAATAAATACTTAGGTACATTTTTTTTTTAATTTTTCACTATCCTAACCCTCAGGCCACCGGGAAATGTCCCGGTATACCGGTGGACCAGCACGCCCTTGTTTCCAAAGCATTTCATCTCATACAAACACAAATAGAAGATTCAAATCCACAGGATTTAAATTAATACGCTAACGCTATTTTTACTGTTTAGAATCTTTCAGTTACGAGTCAAGAGTCATAAAAAAATTACAAGTTGCACCACTCGCTTAGAGGATTACAGTTCTATAGTTAAAAAATATTTCTGAATCAATCGTGATGAATTATAAATTATTATTGTATATAAAATTGTAATAATTGTATATAATCTGAATTATCTTTACTATTTTGTTTTTTTTTGGGCTAAAATTCAATATTCTTGAAAATGTTGATGAGAATATTTGCGCAGGAAAAGAACTTCCTCTTGTGGGCATAATCCAGTATGTTTGCGAATGTTTTAATAAAAGATTCTTGAGAATAATTCAGCACAAATGAGTATAATCTGTAATGGAGAAATGAGCATAATGAATAATCAAGAATAATGGAGCACAAAAGAGCATAATCAGCATAATGGAGAAAATTCAAAAACAGAAATGTGCGTTACCCATGCAAAAAAGTACACACGTAATGTACACAGCATAATGGAGCATGTTTACAAGTGTTTGTATAAAAAACTGCCAAAAATTTCTAGAATAATGGAGCAAAAATGAGCATATTAACATAAATGATAAAATTCAAAATCGGAAATCTATGTTTAAAACCAAATCTATGTGTGTGCTGTCAGTTGTTCTTGAAAGAAGCAGGGAGCTCAAGTTGGATCAGTGCTGCCAGATCTACAATTTTTGCGGTAGATTTACCGTGTCTACTGCTAGCTACTGAATTTGTACCATTTTTATTCAAGATAGGTTCAGAAATCTTTCTTTAATACTATAAAAAACATTACATTACATTAAATTACATTAGTAACACCAAATATAAAATGCGTTAATTAACATTACTACTGAGAAAATATTTTCTTAAATGGTAATTCGTTAAATGTTTAAGCTTTTTTTCTAAGAATTTTTTCTCATATTAATTTAAGGGTCATTCCATGCGAAATCGATCACTAAAACGGGTCGATCTCATGGATTTCAATGAAAATCACTTATGAGGTAGCAATCAACTAAAAAACATAACTTTCATTCATCAATTTGCTAAATTACGCAGAACTTCGGAAATATTCAAACTGAAAAAATTATCGCACGCCTTTAAAGAAATATAAATATCTCGAAAAGTATTTACCCTAGAACAAATATTTGTTTTGTATATTGCTCACTAGAAGACGGGCTTTTTCGACAGGCTAATAATCTTTTGTTATCAAATGTATTTTTATTTTTTTCTAAACGAAATATTTTAAAAATGCAGAAAAATCGGTGTGGTCACATTTTTAAAAATCTGAAGAAAATTGTACAGATTTTTTGAACATTTCTGTATTTAAATGCAAAATGGCAAGCTGGACGTTTTAATAGTTTTGGCAGGGCAAATTTTTAAAGATCGCGTTGCAGACAGCCGGCGCACCATAGATCACGGTCAACCAGCACAAACCGCATTCACTACCTTCTAGTTAGTAATAATACAGTCTATATTACCAGCTTAACTCTTAACCTTAACCTCTCAACTAATGTACATAAGATAAATGTATATTTGTGTGGATATGATTATACCTACTAATAAGTTAATTACTTATGTATTTAAATCGATTACTTTGGGTGTGTTACATAAAGTACTTTTCTTGCGGCTGTCCAAGACCATAAAATATAATGCAACAGCTTTTTTAATTTAAGTTTTAAGGTCAGTTGGGGTAATTGGTCCATAGATATACAATTCTTTTGCTTCAAACTCTTTATCTCGTATTCTAACGTGAAGTTTAGGACCTTGCTTTATAGTAACTTTAATATATTTCCAAAAGAAAATGTAAAAGTAAAGCAGCTCTAATGCCAACTATTGCATTTAAAAATATTTTTTTAAAAACATGTCCGGTGGTTCCAGTCACCCAATAGATTGGGGTAAATGGGGTCATCGTCTATATTTTATATCCACATTACTTTATAATATGTTCTGGGTAACTGGGACGCCGTAAGGATATTAATTAAAATGTCTCCAAAAAATTAGGGCTGCAGTAGGAATAGTTCAGGAATTATCTCAGTCTGAAAAGTGTATAGGGTAAAGTCGATAAAACTAAAAATTCACGTAATTCTCATAGACGTTTAACGATAGTTTTAGTTTTTATTAAGCAAAGTTCCAGTTACCCCATCGCTCCAATTACCACAGCTGACCTTATTAAACATCAGAACCTACAATAGAGATCGGTAATAGTTATTTGTGGTACAAGTGAGTTCAGTAAGTTATTATGATAATTTTTGCAGTGGAGAATATCATTAACTCACCTGTGCCACAAGTTCAAATATTGAATTTGCAATGATCCTATAGCTCAGTCTATAGTTTTTAACGTTAATAAATTTGACACTCTAGCTTGATGACTGGATTTTAATAATATAATACAACGTAAGCTGATGATTGGTTGGTACCTACAATAGCACCCAGTCTAACCCAGTGAACATCTATTTTTTAAATTTTGGATCAAAAACAACTCATCTTCTGTAAACAAAAATGGTATCTAAGCTATTGCAGTATAATATCTTAGGGTCTTTGATGGCCGCAAGAAAAATGCTTTATGTAACACACCCGAAGAAATCGATTTAAATACATAAGTAATTAACTAATCAGGAGGTATAATCATATTCACACATATATACATTTATCTTATGTACATTAGTTAAGATCTACCGCTGGAAATATAGACGGTATTATTACTAACTAGAAGGTAGCGAATGCGGGTTGCGCCGGTAGACCGTGATCTATGGCGCGTGGGCTGTCTGCAGCGCGGTCTTTGAAAATTTACCCTGCCAAAACTATTAAAACGTCCAGCTTGCCATTTGGCATTTAAATACAGAAATGTTCAAAGAATCTGTACAATTTTTTTCAGATTTTTAAAAATGTGACCACACCGATTTTTCTGCATTTTTAAAATATTTCGTTTAGAAAAAAATAAAAATACGTTTGATAACAAAAGATTATTAGGCTGTCCAAAAAGCCCGTTTTCTAGTGAGCAATATACAAAAAAAATATTTGTTCTAGGGTAAATACTTTTCGAGATATTTATATTTCTTTAAAGGCGTGCAAGCAGTTTTGATAATTTTTTCAGTTTGAATATTTCCGAAGTTCTGCGTAATTTAGCAAATTGATGAATGAAAGTTATATTCTTTAGTTGATTGCTACCTCATAAGTGATTTTCATTGAAATTCGTGAGATCGACCCGTTTTAGTGATCGATTTCGCATGGAATGACCCTTAATGAAAACATAGCAAAGAAATTTATTATCCGTGAACACTATGATTGGTCTTTTAAGAAATAAACCGTACATAATGAACAGCGAAATTTACAGCGATTTAACCATAGATAGAAGTTAATCTTATGTTAACAATAAATGGGTATTTGTATACTTTGCCTCTCACCAATCAGAGTGCTTGATTTTGTGGGTCTCCTTGCCTCCCACCAAACTGGGATATTCGATTTTGATGAGTCCCCTTGCTTCCCACCATCGGAATGCTTGATTTTGATAGTCCCCTTGCCTCTCATTATCGGTTTGTTCGTCTTGGCAGAGTTCTGTTGCCTCTCACCAAACCGGGGTGCTTGTTTTCAGTGAGTTCCTTGTCTCTCACCATCGGGTTGCTACAGTAAGTGCTCGAACTGTTGACCTTCAACTTCATTGCATTTTTTGATCTGTGCTTCAAATGATTGTGCACAACTTAACCCTTAGCTGATAAGGTGGAATCTGAGAGACTACTCAACATCTTTTATTCTAAATTATTCTAGTATGGAACCACCTACAAATCTGCAACTCTATCTAATCCTCACACTATTGGTGTACTATCTGATACCCACTTACAGAGTGCTAGCTTTATTGTACAAAAAAATATATCAAATCCGTTCCTGTAAAAAAAAATATGAAAAACGTATGTAAAGAATTTTTATTTAATAAATTGCAATTTTTCATACACCATATTTCATTAAAATTTGTGTTTGTAATATTTAAGTTCATGCCAGTTTATGCACATTTATGTCGAGTTGCATTTGAATTTTTCTAATGAGTTGCATTTGAATTTTTCTAATGATATATTCTCTGCATAACCAGAAGCTAATTTAATTATTTTCTTATAGTAATAAGTGTGTACTTTGGTTTTCATTATAAATAAAACAAACAGTTCTAACATTTGCAACATTTATTGATCACTTAAACTGATCTCAGATGCCACATTACCGTCTGTACAACTAAGATTCAGTATGTCTGCTGTAATTTGGGTACAAGCATTCCTGATTCACTCAATCATGTTTTTACGAGTTGTTGGCACTAGATCTGGCAGGCCAATTTACAGAACCACCTCTACCAATCCAGCGCTGATTGTAGTTAGTACTTCCCTGCCTACTACTGCATAATGTACTGGACAACCATCATGTTGAAACCACATGTTCTGTCGCTCTTCAAGACTTAGATCTTCAGGCAATGTTGGCAGAATATTTTGATATTTTGATATTTTTCACTGTTCAAACTGCCCTCGGCAAAATAGGGACTGATGAGTTTGTCGCCAATTGTTAACAGCTCAAGGTTGCTGATGTTTAACTTGGTGCAACCAGTGTGGGTTGTGCTTACTCGAATAATATATTCAATATTTATGAAAGACGAGTCGTCAGAGAACAGTAACTGACGAAAGAAATTTGGGTTTCTTTGTATTTGTTCAATGCCCACTGAGAAAATGTCGAGATTATAGAAATCATCGCCATGGAATTCCAGATGCGTAGACACATGGTAGGGATAATATTTATGAGGCTTTAATATTTTACAAACACTAGTCTCAGACATATATGTATAGAAGTTAGTACTTAGAAATTACTTTTTGATAATTTAAAAAGTGCTCATATAGGACCTTATTTCTGGTTCAGTCAGTATGAAGTGCCAGATGGTTAAACAGAACCTGTGAAAGTATCAAACTGACACAGCGATAAAGCAGGTTGTGATTTATATAATAGATTTAATGATTCTCAGCTTCTGCCATGTGTTAGTGTTACCGGAGAAGAAACTCCATTCATACCTTATCTCTAAAGATTTTTAGTTTTTCTTTGATCGTGTAAGTAACAGAAGAATATAAGGCATAATTCTATTATACAATTTTATATAGTGCGTCTTATTCCATAAGATCAGAAGTTACGAAGTAAGAGCGTCTTATTATAGTTGATAATGACACGTAAACAATAACCAAAGCCAACTAGAACACAAACTTTTTCTAAAATCATTCATCAACTTTCATTTGTCTTACATCAAAAATGGAATTTTAATGAAATTTACCATTCCAGTGTCAGTTTCATTAACTGATGATCCAGTGCCTGAAGCTATGCTTCATGTTTATGACAAGTCTGGAACATATAGATTATCTCCCCGGGGTTGCAGAAGTATTCAGGATGCTGACTGGACGCAGTTTACTTCAACATGGGAATCTATAGCTGCTCGAAACATCGAGTAAGTGAGTTAATTATAATTAATTAATAATTTATTAATTAAACTAGAATTACAGTGTTTAAATAACATGAATTTTTTTTTAGCATTGGACCATTTCTGAAACCCATTCCAGAAATAATCAAAGGATTAGACTTGAAACCTTATTGCCCGGACATACAAATGTTGTCTCCACCACGTTTTGATTATTTCACTGCAATGGTTTTAAATAAAAATCTTCCAAATTCTCCTGAAAGTTCACTTACGGGCTGGTTAGGTCTTATGGCTGGTGATCAGGAAGCTTCGCTTCATGAATTGGGAATTAAAATTAGACTTGCTATTCAAGAAGTAAGTAATTTTATGTCTCATTTAAGTGTGGATATAACAAAAGTATTTTATTAGAATAGCACATCGTGGATATTAACAACGGCGGCAGCTTTCTACTGGCGTATAGTTGGAAATACTGAAGAAGCTGTTAAATGTGTTAGACATGCTCTTATGTTTGTTCCTAATGATATGAAGGACATTCCTTTGAATTGTCTGGCTAATGTTCTGCATAGGTAAGGTGCATTGATTATTCTTGAAATAGTAAAAAATGTAGTACCTAGTAAAAGTTTTTATAATTTATAATAATTTTAATTATTAAATAGTTTCATAATTTAGATATTTATTACTTGATAATTTTATTGTTTCGATATAAAATATATCATTATGAAAGGTAAAAGAAATAAACAAACACGTCACTCTGGTAATATACAGGGTGTATCTATGGAAAGTTATAAACCTTTAAGGGGTGAAAGATGAGTGTACTTATGTAATGACCATTAATCAATAAAAAAACGTTAGACATATTTGTCAAAATGTTGACAATCGTGGTCTGCATCCCTGCATAACAATCTGCAAAAACTAATAAGAGCAAATACGAACCTGTTTTACTTTAAAAGTCTTAATTTAAAGCCGAACGTTCTCAAAGAGAAAAATAAAGTTATAAAGTAATGAACAAGACAAGGTCAGCTTTTCGGAATTCAAGATGGAGAACCAGGAGCATAAACCCCATCTATTTTAAGTGCAGTTTCAACAATTTTCAAAGTGATATTCTCTTCTATCTATTTCTAAAATCATTAAATTCATTGCTTATCGAATTTATGTAATTAGGATAGGATTAGTAATTATTGTAATTATGGTATAAGTACAGAAACACTACCCAGCGAGTTAAACAAAATAATGATCGATTCAAGTACAATCAAACATAACATCATAATTCACAAGTTATAAAGCATGATTGGTGGTTCTTTGTTTTTAAAAAGTGATTCTAAGTAGCATTAACAACTAACTGCACAAACGTTTACAGCTGTTTATACGTTTGTTCATACAGATGGATTACAAAGCAAATACAAAAGGCGCATTATCATCTCAAAATGTTCAAGTCTGCATCAGCATAAATTTGTATTTTCATTAAACATGTTTGTGAATATGAACTTTTAAAACTTCAGACTTTATACTAATTAAAGAATAATACAAATTAACATAACTACAAAAACTTTAATAAGAAACTACTAATAAGCAAATGTTCAAAATGACCACCATTCATTTGCATACATGCACATACCCGTTCTTCGGGGTGGTACTTATATTAGTTACCCTGTATAGGTAACTAGATAAACTAATAGAAGTTAAATATCTAACACTTTCAGCAATGGAAGATTGCTGTGCTCAATTTGTTTGTTTATTAATGGTACCTTGTGTTTGTATATCTTAAAAGTCTCTAAAATGGTTTGTAACTTATCTTTTTTTATCAATTTCTTTTAAATTATTATCAAACCCTCAATGTTTAAATGTTGAGACAGAAAATCAAGAAAGAATAAAATGGCGTCGAAGATATGGTCATGCAAGTTATGGTAGTTTGAATACATTAATTAGAAATGAGATGGTTGATGGGATGGAAAATGTAAAGTTAGGTACTATTGATTTTTGTGAATGTTGCATAAATGGAAAAATGTCAAGATCACCATTTCATAATAGATGTAAAAGCACACGAGTTTTAGAAATCATACATTCAGATGTATGTGGTCTAATCACACCGTCTTCTTATGATGTAGGGAAATATTTTGTAACTTTTATTGATGATTATAGCAATTTTGTAACTGTGTATATAATAAAAAATAAAAGTGAAGTTATTGAATGCTTCAAAGATTATGTGAAGATGACACAATCGAAATTTAATCATAGTTTCAAAACTCAGGTGTGACAATCTGACAATGGAGGTGAATATACTTCAAAGGAAATGTTTAGTTATTGTAAAGAAGAAGGTATTATATTGGACTATACAATACTATACACTCCTAAACAAAATGGAAAAGCTGAAAAGAATGAATAGAGGCTTGGTGGAACGAGTTAGGGCTATTATTAATGATTCAGGTATTCCTAAAAACCTATGTAATGAAGCGATATGAACCGTAGCATATTTAATAAACAGGACCACCAAGTTGTGTAGACGGTGTTACCCCTGCAGAAATATGGTATAAAATAAAACCAAAAGTTGTTAATAATTTAAGAATCTTAGGATGTATTGCTTATAACCAAGCCCAACCAACTGGGTGCTGAATGGGTAGTTAAGTGCACAATTTCGTGTAGTCGAATGTATAGGTATAAAATTACGGCGAGTCCAGGTTTTTAAACTGTAATAACTAGAAACAGTAAATCAACTGTTCAACAATTCTTTATAATCATAGAATAAATTACGCAAAAAATTAAGGCATTTAAGGTTTAATAGTTTCCCTATCTATAATTTAAATTATAATTTTTCCACCTCCTCAGCCCAGGAATACTTTACGATGTATAAATTTTAAAATTTAAATCAATTTCGAGAAGAAACATTTCTGTCTACGGAATTAAAAATGTTCGTTAAAAAAACAGGTCGCTACATTTTGTTTTAACAAAGATGCAATAATTTAAAATTCGTAAAGTGGCGTCATCGCGTCGGCGTCGTCTCACCGACTAATGTAATAAAACAATATATAAAACAATAAGTTGCATTATCAACCGGTCTAGGCCGTATTGTTTGCATATACGAAATGCATACCAGGTAAGTTCAGAAAGATTTAAAATCGTATTTAAAAATTTAATTCAATAATTGTAATAAATTATCCGTCTTTGTTTAAATATTGCTTTACAGTAAGCATACAGTCGTTCACAGAAATTAGTTAAATATGGTTAAAAAAATACATAACTCAACGGAATTAAAAAGGTTATTTCTCTTTTATTATTTATTATTTCTCAGGTTATTTAGTCTTGTCGACTAGGGAATTTAAAACAAAGAATAAAATGCATTATCAGCCGGTCTGGACACATGGTTTACACATGCGAAATGCATAGTAAGTTTTAAAAATTAATCCACTAAATAATTTATCTTTTTCTAAATATTGCTATCGGAATAAGCATTCCGTACTTCAGTTTACATAATCGTAAGTACGCATAACAAAGTATAGGTAATTTTATACCTATACATTCGACTACACGAAATTGTGCACTTAACTACTCATTCAGCACCCAGTTGGTTGGGCTTGCTTATAACTATATATAATTTAATGATAAAGTTGAAAAATGCATTATGGTAGGATATGTACCAAATGGATATAGGCTATGGAATGTACAAAAACAGAAGGTAATAATTTCAAGAGATGGTAAATTTGATGAGAACTCATTCTGGTATAATAAAAAGAGTGTCCAGATTTATATTGACGAAAATCAAGATGAAAATATAGAAAAACGTGAAAGAAAAGATACAGATGAAGACAGTAATGATGAATGGAGTTTTAATGAAGATGTAAGCGTTAAGAAACCTGGACGAATAATAAAGAAACCATTGAAATTAGCCGATTATGAATTGTATATGGCATATAGTGCTATGAGTTTTATAGAAGATGCACCATGCAGATTTGAAGAAGTAAAACAAAGTGAAGATAAAGAATTATGGTTAGAAGCTATGAGTCGTGAACTTGAATCAATAAATAAAAATAAGAATTGGGAAATAGTAGAAGCAAAAAAAGATGTAGAAGTTTTAGATACTAAATGGTTGTATATACATGTAAACCTTATAGATTAAGAGCTAGCAACCCCCAGACATACGATGCAGCCACAAGAAAAAAAATAATGTGGCATTATTTTCTACCGAAGCGGAGTTGAATACGTTAACAGTAGCTGTTAGTGAAGGTTTATGGTTAAAGAAGTTGTTAAATGATTTTGATATTCCTCTTAAAGAGCTTGTAATTCTTGAAAACAATTAAGCGTGTATTCACTTGATCAAGAATCATGGAAGTAATAGAAAAGTTAAACATATCAGTATCAAGTACAATTTTATTCAGGATAGAGTATTACGTGGAAAATTTGAAAGTTGTGTATATTGAAAGTAAAAAACAGTTAAGTGTAATTTTTACAAAGGGACTTCTCGAGTAGTTTCTATGAACTGTGTTATGGTTTGGGAATGAGGCATTTTGGCGAAGGGAGGTGTTAAAGATGGCTATGTGCCAAATGCCAATTGTTACTGTATAGAACAAAAGTTGTTAAGTGCGATTTTGTTATTATTGATAAAATGAAATATGTAATTGATGTATATGGATAAATGCATATGTTCAGAGTTATAATAAATATATTGCATAGTATTTTTCCCCCTTAATTTCTAAAAAAACCCCAGTAGTAAGGACTAAGTAATTATTTTCTAACAAGTGATGGGTATTGACTTCGATAAACTGAAAAAGTTCTTGATAATAGTTGATACTTGAATTGGGCGGAATGTGTAGATTAATTAAGATACAAAAGAGTTTATTATTAATTTTTATATCAACACAGATAACTTCAAAGTGAGAATTAAATTTAACACTTCTTAAGACCCTATACTTTTTCCTGACTGCTATCAAAATGCCACCCAATCGGGATTTCTTAGTAATGTTAGGATCACAATCACATCTATATATAGTATGATTGTCTACATCAAAAAACTCACCATCACAAATACCATCCAATAAACCAGTCTCAGATAAACAGTAAATATCCAAATTGTGGTAGCTACTGAAAATAAGAACCTGTTCCATCTTACTACGGATTCTACTGCAGTTTTGATAATAAATTGAAAATTTTACCATAAATACAAAATACGAACTGAAAATAAAAATACAAAAATTGTTGTTAACTGTTAACTAAGAATAATAGTGAAGCAAACTGAAAACAGAAAAGAAAAATCTAATTTAAGTAAATTACGAGTATGTATGTAGTATAGTAACTACAGTAGAAACTCTTTAATCCGAACCTATAAATGCAAGGCTAATTCGTATTAACGAGGAATTCGGATTACTGGATGTACGAATATAAACATTGCTTTAAGCCATGGTACTTTATTATAAAGAACTTAACTTATGTAATTTACTAATTTTATTACAAAATATTATTTTTAATTCAGAAAATCAGTAATTTTTTGCTTTAAGTTTTCTCTTTCTCCTTTTATAGCGATGTGCTCTCATTTCATGGTCTTAATTTCAGTGTTTTTCTATTTCCTGCACCTCTGTCAGCAGACGAGACATATTCTAGGATTTTAGTTTTGTTTTTCTTTGTATCGCTGACTGTCGATTGACCGATACCATATTTTAAAAAAGAGTGGTCCAAGGTCGAGCTCGCGGGCTCGAGTTTAAGGGGAACCGTCCCTTACTCTACTAATGCGACGCCACGTCACGAATGCATTTCAATCCTCCTATACCCCTACTTAGCAGAATCTCTGACAATCTTAATTAGTCTAAAGCTAAACTATATTAAATAATTCATTTATATCTTGCAATTTTTTTTATTTATTTACTAACGTACGTATATTAAATTTTTATTTCATCAGATTTCTTTTAAAGCACGTAGAAACGGAGATGTTCCACTAGTGTTACTTTTCCATTATAAATATTATAATTATAACCTGTCCTATGTTTGTTAATTAAATTAGTTTTATTTGTGTAGGTTCACTTTTAGATTTGTGGTTTTGCGTATTTTTACATATATAATTATTTGATTAAATCTACAACAGCAAGAAGAAAATTACAGGATTTGGTTGTTATCAAATTGTTATAAAATATTTATTAACATTAGTTACAACACAATTGAGAAGGATCGCAAATCAAGCAACCCAAACAACATCTCTTCTAACTATTATTATTAATTTCGAAATTATGTTATTGACTAGTAAAATTGTTCAACAAAGAATTAAATTATAATTACTATGAATGTAGGGTTTATTCAGTTATAATTTTATAAAATTTGTATGTTCAGAAACCAAACATTAATTTTCAATTTATATAATTTAAATGTGTTACTTCAAGGAATTAAACTAACGAAGTGGGAGACGAGTAGGGGAATAGTGAGGATTAGGACAGCCAAAAATGACTCAGACTGATGCTGTAGTGGGAGTCAGAGAGCCGTAAGGGGCTCCTCCAGTGGCCCAGCCTGTTTTAAAGCAACCGTTAAACACTAACCCAACATTTACTTGTTGAATAATTTCTCTGATAGTTTTAATAATGTGTGTTTTTGTTTTAAAATCTTTTAATTGAATTTTGAACGCCACGAATACAAATTGTGTATTAACAAAATTGAAAGAAAAAGGTTTTAAGGTAGATGATGTCATATACAAACAATTGGGGCAAAACTGCAATGTCAAAACATTTAGGGCGCCTTTGTGATGGTATCGTTACTATATTTATAGTTTATGTTTTACATTTGTAACCTTTAGGGTTTTTATTACTCTTTATATTAATAACAAAATCGTTTGTAATATTCGTAGAATTTGTTTACACCCATCGGGTCGTAACAGTATCAGCCAAAAACTGCATCAGCAATCTGCTATAATCTCATTTATAATTAATATTCACCTTCCCACAACGCTACATATCCAATTTTAGTTTGTACAAAGAACTTTCTTGTTCGGATTAAAGAGATTTGTTCGAATTAAAGAGGTTTGTTCGGATTATAGCTTGTAAATGTTGCTGTTCGGATTACTGGATGTTCAGAATACAGTGTGTTCGGATTATGGAGTTCCTACTGTATATGTAAAAAGTGGACAAGCAGTATAAGCAAAATTTTTATAAAACGTGTGCATGCCTGTGCAGATAAATTAAGTAGTAGGAGTAAGTAGTAGTACTGATAATCAACTTATTGAGTTCATCTTGCGTTTGAACAATTTTAATATTATCACCACATTTTATAAAGATCCGATCATCTGCAGTCCAAACATTTCGATATTTAAAGTATCTCGCTGCATTAATATAAACTTTAGATCTGACCTTTGTTAAGTCATCTCTAATTATGATTCCGGCTGATTTCAATTTCTTTTTATTAGTAGTAACAGCCTTCTTTTTCCGATAGTTAACAAATTGACTATCACAGGTCTAATGTTGGTGTTCTTGTTGTTGAACTTATCGGAATTTCCAATACCAATACGGTGACTTCGATCAATGTCCTCTTTAGTAATCTGCACCTTCAATCGTCTAGTGAACAAATCCAGAACAACTTCATCAATATTTTCATTATCCATTTCTGTTAACCCGAAGATATGAATAGAATTTCTTCGACTATATTGTTCTTGACTATCGATTAGTAATCCATGATTTATATTTTCTTGGCAGAGCCTTTCATTTTCCGCTACTACTGTATCAATTTTCGTCTGTATTTTATTTTATAATTGTCGAGATTGTTTTGCAAACGGAATTAATGAAAATTTCATTTTTAAACAATTCTTTAACCTTCTCAGAGATAGCATTTTCCAGATTGCTACTATCAACAGTTTGTCTAGTGGATGGCATTACGGACAAAATAATTTAGCTCGATGTTGAAAAACAAATTTTAAGTTAATAATAACCACAGAATAGATAACGCAAACTAGTACAGATGAGAGCACGTCTATACTCGGTAAACGCACATTGTTAATGTGCTATTAATGTTCTTATAACATTTAAAACTTCGTGTCACTGTAATTAAAAATCTTAAGAACAAAACAGCTACAGTCTAACAAGGGCTATCATGATAAAAATGTAAGCCATGCATATATCTAACAAGCTAGTCATTAGATTTGAGGAAACTAGTTCTGTCCCTAGTAAGAAAAGAAACCAACCAAGATTACTTGATGAAGCAGCCCAAGTTGAGGTTCTTAGAGAGTTTGCAATGAATTTGGCTTTATCATCTTGTCAGATAGCTATAGCAACAGGGATATCACTCAAATCAATTGGGTGATATCGGAAGGTATTGAGATTTCGTAAGATGTGCATCCTTGTAAAATGTAAATCCTTCAAGAACTAGATGAAGATGATGTAGACAGACAAATTCAATTTTGTGAATTTTGCTTATTGCAAGTTTCAAATTGTCACCCTGTATATAAGTGTTGTAATATAAAAAACAGTGGCGGTTCTCGAAATTAAGGGCGGGGGGGCCACACCATCGCTAGCGCAGAGTATTCGGTAAAAAAGGCATAGGTATTTAAAGTAATACTGTATTTATCATTAAAAAACAAAGTAATGTCACAATAAAAAAAACTATAATACAAGAAATATTACAATAATAAAATAGAATACATATGTTAGATACTATTTCTATCAATAAGGTGGCCTGGTAACCTTTAACCCAGACTTCAAAATATTATTTACAGTAGTAAACGCCTTATTCTAATGTTTTTAAACTCGTCCAGTACGACAGAAAAAACTGTTTTTTGAATAATTTGATTCTATGCTTAAGGATATTTAGGAAGTATGTCAAAATGGTACGAAACGAACAAAAATTTAGTAGAATTTTCCTCATTTAATGCTAAAACTACAGTGAAAATTTCAATCCGATCGACTAAGCCGTTTAAAAGTTATTGCAATTTAAAATAACTGTGATTTTACATGTGCTCTTATGGAGATTCGCTCACATAATAGAATAAGCTTCCCAAATTTTTAAAACTTGAACTCCATAGAACCGAAGAAGCTGAAAATCTGTTGTTTACTCGATAAATTAATTGGTGTATAGGAAAATGCGGCAACACTGTAGTCAGCTGAGAGCTATAAAATTATAGCTCGTAAATAGCTATAGTAAATACGTCGTGCGCAGTGGCGTGGTGTTAAAAAGGGGCTTGTAAATTCCAGCCAGATCTAATATCCACTATGAGCAAATGAGCTTCAATTCTGAAATAGCAATAATGTAAACTGCAAATGATGCTTATAAAGTCGTAATTTGTGTGTTAGTAGTTATAATTACTATAAATAAAATAGAATCCTGACTACACATTATTTGTCCTAAACTACTATGGTAGTAT
Source organism: Agrypnus murinus (assembly GCA_929113105.1). Lineage (NCBI taxonomy): Eukaryota > Metazoa > Arthropoda > Insecta > Coleoptera > Elateridae > Agrypnus > Agrypnus murinus. Next base: position 66,597,317 of record OV816029.1, on the reverse strand, counting down.
GAAGTCGGTATTTAGTTATTTACTACAGTTAATTGCTTCCTTTTTGGTTTTTGTAAACATAATTTAGTTAAGACTATAATAAAGTAAAACAAGAATAATTGTAAGTTCTAGTACCTATTTGGTATAGGTAGTAGAAGGTAGTTCCAGTACTTGCTCTGGCCTTTAATAACAATTACAATAGTTTAGTACAAATTTAGTTACAATAAACTTGTGGTAAATTAAATAAGTTTATGTGAGTGACGCGTTTCAAAAAAAATCATTGGTGCCCATTCCTTGAGTTTTGGAAATTGTATAAATGAATGAATTAATGAGTCAGCTAAATCTGTGAAGTTAAGAAATTGACCCCTACTTATCTGTTGTTCGGAGTCAATAAATATTACAATATTTAAAGCTAAGAATAGTTGCAGCTACAGCTTCCTGATTTCTCTGATGAAAGCAATTTGTCCTTTTTGTTGTTGTAGTAAGGTGGATCGGAATCCACTGAAGTAGCGCTAAACCGGAATTTATAATAAAAAAAGACCATGGAATGCTTTAGACTTAATTTTTTGCTGGATATAAATATTCCTAATACTCATCTGCTCTACTACATGACAAAAACACAGATGTATTTTTATAGAATTTATTAGAATTATATAATTATAATACTTATGCTATACCTAGTTAATACAAGTGTTTAATATAACAGTATAAAAGTTATTTATTTTTAATTAATAAGTTCTAAGTTATTCATTTTTAAATTTTAACATGCTTCTAACTCTGTTATGCCAGGACATATCCAGTTTTTTGGTAGTTTCACGATTTCGTGAACTGAAGTTTTTCAATTATACCCTTGCTTGCAATTGAGATAAGGTCTCTTCTGGTTCTAACATGTTTATGTGCCCCGTCAGACGTTACAGCACTGACATACAAAACATGTGACATAAGCTTTATCATAATTTAAAATTTAGGCACCTATGAAATGATATTTGATTTTCCTTCATATCGTATCTTTTGCACAAAACACATTGTCACACCACTATTTAAATTAAAATAGTCACAATAAGAATAACTCAAAAACAAAACACACAGAAAGCAAATTAGCCAAGATGGAACATTCGTGTCGCGGCGAGTAAACCACTAAGCACTAGGATGGGATTCGGCTACGTTCGGAGCACGCATATCGTTTCGTGCTTTGTGTAAACAAACCATGCAGGCTTCAGAAAATACTTAAATAGTTCCGTCCATCTACTTTATAAATCCATGATTTCAATCAACTGCTGACTGATGCCCAAAGCTTTTTCTCTTAATTATGTAAGAGAAATGCTACCAACTTATAAAATCAACATTGTTGTCATGTTTTCTATGTTTTATAGAACATTGAATTATTAATATTAAACATATTTATCATTTAAAATTATAAAAAATAAACAATGTATTAATGTTTTAATTTATACTCGAGCATAATTAATAATTATATGTTCATAATTGGTAAAGATTTAAATCAAATATGTTTTTGTCGAAAAGTTAAAATCAAGGCATATTCACTGCCAAAAGTTATTTAAAATTTTTCCATATTATTCGTTATTTTCTATTTCATTTAACATTATTAGTAAAAAAATCTTTTTCTTAAATAATATATTTTTTTTAGCATTGTAACTATTAATTTACTACGTAATGTGCTGTAAAACGAAGATATTCATGAATTTCTAATTTTCAGTACTTTGCCTCCGATTGTACCTCCCAAACATCCTTAATATTGCCAAATCGTTTAACATTTGTTCACCTGTTGTGGATCTAACATAGGTTTTTATATTCTTTTATCTACTAAAAGTGCGTTCAGCAGTTGCACAATTTGTGCCTATGGTGATAAATATTCGGAACAATTTGGCTACATTCAGAAATGCATTTTCAAGATCATTTGAAATGATATATGGTAATATTTCTTCAGTTGTTACACTCATTTGATTATCTTTAAGTTCTCTAATTAATAAACAAAGATATTGGTATTCAGCAATTACATCACTAGTATTTGTACTGTTTACTCGTCAAAATACCAAACCAAACTGCCAGGCCGGGGTACAATCAATTTACAATCTTTTAGATAATAATCACAGTATGCATTATAGAGATAGAGAGAGATACAGCGAGCGGTATGGGATTCAGAACTGACCGAGGAATTGAAAGCGAATGTTCTCACGTTTATTGGTTTTCCGTGCTTTTGGGTGAAAAAATTTGTTATGTACATCGTTGTAACATTATATTTGCATGATATCTAAAATCGAAGGGGGCGCTAAGAACGACATTTTGCAAAGGGCGGGAGGGGCATACTGCCGCCGTTTGGCTCCCGTGGCGCCGCCACTGATAAAAAAAATCGATTTCTCGATACTGGAATAAATCTGTTCATGAGCCTTTTAACCTTCCCTGATTAATACCAACAGATGGAGTCCAGACAATCAATGTCAACACTAAATATGTTAATTTATAGCCTACAGTGTGTATGTGTGAGTGCGTGAGTGTGTGTATGCAAATTAGAGTAAATGAATTATAGATAATAAGTTTTGCTTTTTTGTTGTTTCAGAGTGGGACTTCATACAGATGCATTAGAAGTAGCAAATGCAGCGCTGAAAAGTAATCCAGACTTTATAGTTAACCATTTTACAATTGGTAACATTTATACATCATTGGTAAGTACACGATAAAGTCCATGTAATAAATTAATAATGGGAATGAAAATTACAACCTGTAGTGTAATCTTCTTTATTTATATTTTTATATTCTAACAAATTTTTTTTTAAAATATTGCAGGGCGATTTGGAAAAAGCCATATCATTTTATCGTTCAGCACTAGCTTTGGATTCTAGTTTCGAACCAGCTCGTAATCGATTACAAGCCATCTTATGTACCTTACTTTTTGATGAAAGTGGTTCCCTGAGAGATACCACTGATATTTCAGATAATTGACGTATACTATATTTTAATATGTAAAGAGATAACTTCATAAATAATTGCTTCAGCAGTCTTACATTACACTTCTTAAATGTTCTCAGGACAGTAATATGTAGATCAAGCAGCAACTCTCTTTTATTGACTGAACCGAGTAAATTGTTTTAAATAATTATTACAAGTTTTCTCTGTGTTTATTTATGTACATTACGTACTTACTATTATGTTTAGAGTTGTGAATTAAGTTTTTTTGATTAACCAAAGAGAAGAGAAGAATGTGTTCATACTATTGTATAAGTTTTTTATGATTATGATCTTTATTGTTAATTTTTATATTTAGTAGGTAGTTTTTTGTTGAGGATTATCGTTTATTACATTCCAGTTATGTAAATCATTATAAAATATTCATTACCTGATATAAGAGATCTTTTTTATTAAAAGAAACAATAACAATAAAAGACGTTTATAATGTACATTTACTACTGACGAATATTTTTTGTGTGTAATATTTTTATTGATCAGCTAGAATAGCAAAATATGAAAATAGGTCTGTTTGGTGTTGAAATGTTATTTAAAAGTTATGCCAATTATTTTACATAATTATGTTTGTTATTAAAAGGTATTAGTAAATTCTTTAAGGTTATTGAGAAGTTTGATGACGCTGTATGATAAATAAAATATGAAAAGTAGTGCTACTACATTTTACAGAGTTCTGCACACAATTTTCAAATAAGTGGAATCAAGGACAATAATGACAACTTTCACTAAATAAGTAGATCATAGAAAAAGATAATATAGCTATTTGTGTATCAAGAGTAGAAAATGATAGATTACCGATCGAGAGGGAATGTATCTTTCGAGAGCAGCAATGACACTTTCTGCTAGCATACACATAAGATTTCTTTTATCAAACATTTGTCAAACATATTATGAAACTGTCAAACGATCAGTTTGTACAATTATGTTTTTTTCTTTTTCTTAATAAACACCTACATGGTGTTCGAGATATTAAAACTAGTCACAAATGATTAACCAATAATTTGAATCTGATAAATCTTAATAATTAAACATTTATAAGCTAGAGTTCATCCAATGATGTCCTTTAGTTTGTAATGGCTGCGCGAAATAAACTTATACTACTCACTCGTGCACAATGCTTTGCTTTTATACAAAACACTACACAAGGTCAAACAGTTTGGTCCTCTTCAGCCTTCGGACAAGATGTTGGTTATCTAGTAGCTGAAGGGCTTCTGCGTTGACGTGATGGTATAGTCTGGCCTGATGTTTGCCAGCGAACCTTTTTATCTCTTCTCGAACCATTGGGATGCCAAGATCACGATGGAGGTCCTGGTTGCGTACGTACCATGGAGCATTTACCATGTTACGCAGCACTTTGTTTTGGAAGGTCTGAATTAGTTTTATGTTGGAATCTTTGGCACAACCCCAGAGTTGAATTCCATAAAGCCAAATAGGTTTTAAAATCTGATTATAAATAAGAATTTTATTGTGCAATGACAGCTTGGAATTTCTACCAACGAGCCAATAGTATTCTTTGTATTTCATACCAAGTTCAGACCGTTTCTTAACATGTTCCTTCCAGCATAGCGTAGGATCCAAGTTCATACCAAGGTACTTAGCGTTGTTTGCATGAGGTACAATGTTGCCGTTGATATTAAGCGAAGGGGGTCGGTTACGTCAACCTTTTATTGGTGAAGTAGACATGGATAGATTTAAGTTCATTTAGTTTTATTTTCCATTTTATTGTCCAATCAAGAATTCTGTTACTAGCATTTTGCAGCTTAGCGGTAGAGGTTTCAGAATTGTGTCCAACTGCAAGCAAAGCCGTGTCGTCAGCAAATGTTGCGGTAGTCACATCTCTTGTTTCTGGCAAGTCACTGGTGTAAAGGAGGTAAAGTAATGGTCCCAGGATGCTTGCCTGTGGTACACCTGCACTTATTTCTTTGAGATCTGAATATTCGTCTTCTTGTTTGATGCGAAATAGTCTGTCTGATATGTATGATGATAAAACTTCAACATATTGTTTCGGTAGCATTCTTTTTAATTTATGGACTAGACCATCGTACCAGACCTTGTTGAAAGCCTGGGCAACATCTAGGAAGACAGCCGAGCATACTAATTTTTCTTCAAGAGTTCTCTCAATAACATCAGTAATTCAATGCACTTGATCGATGGTGGAGTGTTTCTGGCGGAATCCAAACTGAAAATCTGGGATTAAACTATTGCTTTCTATTATAGGCCGCAGTCTTTTCAATAGTAGTTTTTCGAACAGTTTCGAGATAATTGGAAGTAGAGAAATAGGTCTATATGATTTGACATCATTTACTGGTTTACCAGGTTTTGGTAACATAATTACTTCTGCCACCTTCCAGATAGCAGGAACGTATCTGAGACGAAATGCTGCATTGAAGAGATAAGTAAGCATCACTATTCCTTTCTTCGGCAGTTGTTTAAAGATTTCTCCAGTAATGAGATCAAAACCAGGGGCTTTTTAGGATTCAGATTAGTTTTAATTTCATTGGCCAGTTCTTTCGGCGTAACCAACATTATTTCTTCTGAAACTGGATCAAATGTGTCCTCAAGTAATACATCTGATTGGATTTGATTTGGTTTAAAGATATTGGCTAAGTGATCAGCAAACACATCAGCTTTTTGTTTATTACTACGAGCCCATGATCCATCTTCCTTCCTAATTAGTGGAATAGATGAAACAGGCCTTCTAATTCTTTTGGTGGCTTTCCATAAGGAATAGTCCGTGGTTTCATCTGCAGACAAGTCTATGAGATATCTTCTTATGGAGTCCTTTCTCAACTTCTGAATCTCTCTTTTAAGCCTCTGAGTCTTATTATTTAAAATAGTTTTATCCAATGGGTTTCTTGAATGCTGCCATTTTCTTCTAGCCTTTCTTTTATCTTTGACCAATTCTCTAATCTCCAGTGGGTAATTATTCCCTTTGGTGACATATGTAATTTCTTTGGTGTTGCTAGTCGCCGCCGATTGAATGATTCGGAGGAACTTCTCAGCTTCATTATCCAATTGGTCCTTGGACTTTTGACATTCAAGTTGATATTATTATCAAGGTCAATTTTGAAGCTTTCCCAATCAGTAGTTCTATTAACTAATCTTGGCTGGGTTTCTTTTTTGATTATTCTTTTACTGAGTGTTAAAATAACTGCCGAATGATCAGAGTTTAGGTCGAAGTTTTCCTGTACATCAACAAAGTTTGGTGACACTTTTCTTGTAATAAATAAATCTAGCAAGTCAGGTATTTTATTTAAGTCTGTAGGTCAATAGGTGGGTTTGCCTGTAGAATGAAAATTGCAACTTGTTTCACCTATTGCCAGTCTAAGTTCTTTACCTTTGGTTGTGGTCAGGCGAGATCCCCAATCTACATTTTTAGCGTTATAGTCTCCTCCCAATATGAATCTCTCACCCATATGATGTATAAGTTCAAGATATTCCGGTCGTTTAAGGTTATATTTGGGTGGACAGTATACGGCACCCAAATCAAATTTTTGTTTGGTTGATTTGATGCCTACTACATTAAGTTGTATTTCTTCAGATTGAAGGTGACGTTCTTCATAATGATTAATATTGTTTTTAATTAAGATTGCACTACCTCCTTTAGCTTGGTTTTGATAGCATTGATATCCACTAAATTTGAGGTATGACTGATTAGTACAATGTGTTTCTGAAATTAAGCATACATCAATGTTCTGGTTGATAAGGAATACTTCTAATTCATGTTTACGATTTACAATTACGTGAGTGGAAATAATGCCCATATTGACGTAGAAGCCTTAATTGTTCAAGTGAGCATTGTTGGTATTCTACTCGAGTTAGTACATAGTATATTTTTTTCTACAATTTAAGACATTTTTCATTTTAATAATTGACAAGGATTTGTTTCGTATATAACATACAACATAGTTTCATAAATTTCTTGGAAATTTAATAAAACATTCTAGGGACAATGAATGTAATACAATCGGTTTTTGTTTCCACGAGTTTAACTTGAAGTTCTTTGCCTTTAAATTTTTAATTTCTTGTCTGCAGCATTTTCTAGAAATCTCAGAAATTAATATAGCCTTCAATTAAAAAGTTTGCTAATTATCACAGTAAAGATTATAAAAATTCAATTTCGATTCCCATTTAAACGTGGCAACCGTGCGAACTCAGCGTAGTGATTTATTATTAGTTGTTTAAAATGCGGGACTACCCCTATAAGATACCCACCATAAAGACAGGGAAGAAGAAAATGACGAAGATGAGGATGTTAGTATTGCCGATCTTAGACGAACAATATTTGAAAACGCCTGAGAAGAAAGTTTTGAAGAAAAGTTACATAAAACCCTAAATGAGAGTATGGTGCTAACTCCATAAACAATTAAAATCTAAATGAGACTCTCAAGGAATGGACTTATTTGAAAAGGGTGGATTTCGTGAACAAAATTTACAAATGGTATATAATTCTTTAATCGTCATACTACCTACCAGAGTAGAACCCGAGAGGGGCTTGTTTTTGTTTTTTATATTTTTTGACATGATAAGTTTTTCATATTTTCTGATAATTAAATATGTAAAACCTTAAATAATTTTTTCTATTTGCGTGTCCAAAGGAGATTTTTTTGAATACTGGAAACGGTAAAATTTTATTTTTTAAAGTTGATATCAGTGTTAAACTGCTGTTCTTAAAATGTCAAACTTATTTATGTCGTAAATTTTAAAAACAAATGCATAATAAGATTTTAACATTAAAATGAAAAATGTCTTAAATTGTAGAAAAAAATATACTATGTACTAACTCGAGTAGAATACCAACAATGCTCACTTGAACAATTAAGGCTTCTACGTCAATATGGGCATTATTTCCACTCACGTAATTGTAAATCGTAAACATGAATTAGAAGTATTCCTTATCAACCAGAACATTGATGTATGCTTAATTTCAGAAACACATTGTACTAATCAGTCATACCTCAAATTTAGTGGATATCAATGCTATCAAAACCAAGCTAAAGGAGGTAGTGCAATCTTAATTAAAAACAATATTAATCATTATGAAGAACGTCACCTTCAATCTGAAGAAATACAACTTACTGTAGTAGGCATCAAATCAACCAAACAAAAATTTGATTTGGGTGCCGTATACTGTCCACCCAAATATAACCTTAAACGACCGGAATATCTTGAACTTATACATCATATGGGTGAGAGATTCATATTGGGAGGAGACTATAACGCTAAAAATGTAGATTGGGGATCTCGCCTGACCACAACCAAAGGTAAAGAACTTAGACTGGCAATAGGTGAAACAAGTTGCAATTTTCATTCTACAGGCAAACCCACCTATTGACCTACAGACTTAAATAAAATACCTGACTTGCTAGATTTATTTATTACAAGAAAAGTGTCACCAAACTTTGTTGATGTACAGGAAAACTTCGACCTAAACTCTGATCATTCGGCAGTTATTTTAACACTCAGTAAAAGAATAATCAAAAAAGAAACCCAGCCAAGATTAGTTAATAGAACTACTGATTGGGAAAGCTTCAAAATTGACCTTGATAATAATATCAACTTGAATGTCAAAAGTCCAAGGACCAATTGGATAATGAAGCTGAGAAGTTCCTCCGAATCATTCAATCGGCGGCGACTAGCAACACCAAAGAAATTACATATGTCACCAAAGGGAATAATTACCCACTGGAGATTAGAGAATTGGTCAAAGATAAAAGAAAGGCTAGAAGAAAATGGCAGCATTCAAGAAACCCATTGGATAAAACTATTTTAAATAATAAGACTCAGAGGCTTAAAAGAGAGATTCAGAAGTTGAAAAAGGACTCCATAAGAAGATATCTCATAGACTTGTCTGCAGATGAAACCACGGACTATTCCTTATGGAAAGCCACCAAAAGAATTAGAAGGCCTGTTTCATCTATTCCACTAATTAGGAAGGAAGATGGATCATGGGCTCGTAGTAATAAACAAAAAGCTGATGTGTTTGCTGATCACTTAGCCAATATCTTTAAACCAAATCAAATCCAATCAGATGTATTACTTGAGGACACATTTGATCCAGTTTCAGAAGAAATAATGTTGGTTACGCCGAAAGAACTGGCCAATGAAATTAAAACTAATCTGAAAGTTTTGAAGAAAAGTTACATAAAACCCTAAATGAGAGTATGGTGCTAACTCCATAAACAATTAAAATCTAAATGAGACTCTCAAGGAATGGACTTATTTGAAAAGGGTGGATTTCGTGAACAAAATTTACAAATGGTATATAATTCTTTAATCGTCATACTACCTACCAGAGTAGAACCCGAGAGGGGCTTGTTTTTGTTTTTTATATTTTTTGACATGATAAGTTTTTCATATTTTCTGATAATTAAATATGTAAAACCTTAAATAATTTTTTCTATTTGCGTGTCCAAAGGAGATTTTTTTGAATACTGGAAACGGTAAAATTTTATTTTTTAAAGTTGATATCAGTGTTAAACTGCTGTTCTTAAAATGTCAAACTTATTTATGTCGTAAATTTTAAAAACAAATGCATAATAAGAATTTCCAGTGTCGCCAAATCTCAAACTACTTAACAAGGTAGCCCTAACAAACTTTATTTAAAACTAAGTTATTTTTTAAATGATTACAAATTAACGCAAATAGAGAAAATAGTATATTAAAGTATCAGTTTCGTAAGACACGTTTTTAGCGCACGCGTCCAAGTTTTCTAAAGGACAAGTGCACTAAAATATCTTATGAAATGAATACTTTATACTATTTTTTGTTTGCGTTATTTTGTAATTACAGTGAAAGCTCGCTAATATGGACTAATTAAAACAGGGGTAATCCGAATCATTGCGGTTTCCGGATTACTGCGTCTGCAGAGTTACAATGTTTTCTTGTAGATAAATGCAATTAAAATATTCTGCAAAAATATTTAAAAATAAATAAAACTACAAAAATATTTACGCAATAACGGTTTTAAAAACACAAAAAATAATATTCCGCATTAATATGTCGTTAACCAAAAAAAGCGGCGATTTTTGTTTGTTTCGTGTTTTTTGAACTTAATACGTTAGATATGATTTTTTTTAAATCTTCCGGCATCACAATTGTTTCAAATTTTCTACTGCCCATTGCAAAGCCACCGCCCATTGCAAAGCCACCGCTTTGCAACTGTTTCTTAAAGGGCTTCACTGCGTGCGAATCTTTGAACAGCTTTTCTTTCGCGATTTTTAACATACGCAAATTGTGTCTTTTTAATATTAAGTATCCAGTCTTCACTTGCCCTGATGTCATCGTTTTGAAAACATCTTTTATATAGTCACAGCAGCGTGCAGAGTATACGAAACAGTGGAACACGTCGCGATACGACATATGTGCTATCACGCTCGTATACATAGCATACGAGCGTGATAGCACATACGTCGTCATTGCATTCGTTACTATAAACAAAACTTGATGAATAAAAACAATTAATTCTAAAGTTTGGATTAACAAAACCTTAAATCCGGATTGCAATGTAATCAATGTAAATAAATTGCTGGTCCGGATTATAGTGGTATTCGGATCAACCAGTCTTCACTGTATTTAAAAAATACTACTAATAACTTAGTTTTTAAATAAAATTTGTTGGGGAAACTTTGTTAAGTTTTTTGATAGTTAGCAACACTGAAAATTCTAATTCTGCATTTGTTTTTCAAATTTACAACGTAAATAAATTTGACGTTTTTAGTATTCTTTTGGACACGCAAATAGAAGAAATAGTATAAAGTATTCATTTCATAAGATGTTTTAGCGCACTTGTTCTTTAGAAATGCGTGCACTAAAAATGTGTCTTATGAAACTATTACTCTAATATACTATTTTGAGTTTTATTTTAAATATTTTGCATATACAATTCCGGGAATTCTGGGATCCAAAAATCTCAATCCCGAAATACCGGGATTGAAAATACGTTTTGGGACTGGATGCACTAGTGTATATTCAGTCTGTTTGATTAATGCCCCCTGCTTTGTAGCAGCATTATTTTCGGCCAGAAATGGTATAAACTATATATTGTAACGTTCTTTTTAAAATAATAACAAAAGTGCCGTTTAAATCGTCTATTAATAAGAAATATTTATTTACAAACACTAATGAATACACTATAAATTAACGCTATGATTATAAACCATTAAAACTATTATTTACAGACTATGAATTTCTAATACAACATTTATCTTCACATTTACTATTTATTTCGTAATACACAGTTAATGACTCGCTGTTGACTGCCCTCTTTTATCCGCGAAGTCGATTTTATACCCTCATATAATCGTACCAGAAGCCGCTGGAACCTACTATGTATTTCTAGAAGGCGCTAGATAAACCGCGTCTGATTTACATGCTTGGTGCGATGCGTCATTCTCTCGAATGCTGTAGAATACCCCATTTGTTGCGTGAAGAAGAGGCTCCCCCCCTTTCTCTCTTGTTACACTGCCCCCCTCTTCAAGTCTGTTCTGTCCCAGAACAGGTTTTATGCTCTGGTTCCTGTAGAACGGGTCATGACGATATCGACAGTCTTCACCTCGACTACACGTTCCATTACGGTAGAAGTAACAGTCTACACTCTTCGTTGGCCTTAATGCGGGCTGTGGGTCAAAACTGCAGACGAAGATCTTGACGTCCGTACATCTAAAGACAACTTCCAGCATGTTTCTAACGATTCTCCAATCCAGCTGGTCCCAGCCGAGTTTGGGAACTGCCAATTTGTTAATTCCCCTGGTAAGCAACTCGATCCTCAAATTCCATAATGCCCTCCACAAGTCGGCGTAACTCGGTTTCTGGTAGTAAAACTGCTTGGTTACCAAGTAGTAAATGGATCGGTCATGATCAGGCAACCATAAGGATTTACCAACAGAGGGATTTTGTTCTCGAAGTTCATTGAGCCGTCCAAATTTATTTCTAAACACTACTGCGATCCCCCTGGACATACGGAGATCCTCCGAGACACAGTGGGCAATGGAATAATCACCAGGGACCCGGAAGAGATCTTGTTGCATCTCAGTCGTGACTCCGAATCGCGCTTTTCTAGTTCCAGAAAACGCAGCCATAAATTCTCTGAAGGTTGGCTGATCATCTCCAGGCCTTACGGTATTGATAGCCTCCTCAGCCTCATCTTCCCGATCCGGGACTGCGTCATTATTTCCCTCATAGTGCGCCAGACGATTGGAGTGTACCACCTTTGGTTTCCCTCTTAGCAATTTCTGGATGCGATAAATCAAGTCATTTATTCGTTTCTTCACCTGGTATGGGCCCTCCCAATTCCGCTGTAACTTTGGAGAATAGCCACGACGTCTTTGCGGGTTGTATAACCAGACAAGCTCTCCAGGTTGAAACCCTCCTTCTTGGGCTCTCACATCGTACGTAGCCTTCATCCGGTCACTCGCGATTCGACTATTGTTTCGGGTTCGGTCGTGAATATCCTCCAACTTCTTCTTTAAGTTGATGACATAATCATTCCCGGCTACCTCCTGCTCTATAGGTGGAGACCCAAATTCCAGATCACACGGTAACCGTAACTCGCGTCCAAACATCACAGACGCTGGTGACTGACCGGTTGTTTCGTGGACCGATGCACGATAAGCCATCAGGAACAGATGCAGGTATTGGTCCCAGTCTCGTTGATGATCGGAGACGACCTTGGCCAAATATTTGCCCATTGTTCGATTCATGCGTTCTACCATTCCATCGGACTGCGGATGTAACGGTGTGGTCCGAGTCTTGCGAATGCCCAACAATCGACAGACTTCTCCAAATAGTACAGACTCAAAGTTGCGGCCTTGATCCGAATGCAGCTCCATGGGCACTCCGAAGCGACTGAAAAACTCTTTGACTAGTACGTCAGCAACAGTCGCAGCTTCCTGGTTTGGTAGGGCATATGCTTCTGGCCATTTGGTAAAGTAGTCCATTGCCACTAATATGTATTTATTCCCATCGTCGGCTTCGGGAAATGGTCCGGCAATATCTATAGCTATTCTTTCCAGAGGACTACCCACATTGTACTGCCTCATAGGTGCTCTTCGTCTCCCCAAGGGTCCGTTACCAGTGGCACATAGTTCACATTTCCGGCACCACTCCTTCACGTCTTCTTTACAGTTGACCCAATAAAAACGCTCCCTAACTTTCTCCAAAGTCTTTTTCACACCGAAGTGTCCTCCTGAGGCACCGTCATGGAGATGTCGCAACACTGTAGCCACTCGGCTTCTTGGAACCACGAACTGAGACCTAATGGTGGTGCCATCTTCACTCTCCAGCACTCGCTTCAGGAGATCGTCTTCCACCTTCAAGGACTCCCATTGGGCCCAATATGCTTTGAGCGTTCTGTTGAAAGGGCTGACGGCCTCCCAGGCAGGCCTTTCTCCCACGCGCTTCCATTCCAGTACCATTTTTAGTTCGGGATCAGCCTTCTGCTGTCGTTGCAATTCTTCCGGCAACCAATTGTCGTTGACGATGGTAGTTCTTAATACTTGGCAAACCCTCTCTTCCAAGCGAGAGCAATGACGGCAATTCGTTGGACAGGGTCTTCTTGAAAGAGCATCGGCATTTCGATGACTAGTGCCCGCTCGATGTTCTGTGTCAAAGTCGTATCCTTGTAATCGCTCGATCCACCTTGCGACCTGGCCTTCAGGATTACGGAATTGTAGAAGCCATTTCAACGCTGCATGGTCCGTCCTCAATAAAAACTTCCGTCCGTACAAGTATTTGTAGAAGTGATCAACGGACTTCACGACGGCCAGTAGTTCTTTTCTGGTCACACAATAATTCCTTTCGGCTTTCGACAAAACCTTACTAAAATAGCCGATGACCTTTTCTTGTCCATCCTGTATCTGAGAAAGTACACCCCCAATGGCCAGATTACTTGCATCTGTGTCAAGTATGAATTTCCCTTCTGTCCGTGGATAGCTCAATATTGGTGCTGTTGTCAGGGCACGCTTCAACTGTTGGAAAGCTGTTTCACACTCTCCGCTCCAAACATACTCGCGCCCATCTTCAGTTAACCTTGTCAGAGGTTTCGCTATATTGGCAATCCCAGGAACGAAACGCCTGTAGTAGGTACATAACCCAAGAAAACTACGAACTTGGTGTTTATCTTTCGGTGTTGGCCACTCTTGAACTGCACGAATCTTATCGGGGTCGGCTGCCACTCCATTTTGTGATACGACGTGCCCGAGATATTTCACTTCCTTTCTGAATATGTGGCACTTTTTCGGACTCAGTTTCAGATTGGCTCCACGTAGTCGTCGGAACACTTCCTCTAGATTTTTCAAATGTTCGTTGAATGATTTTCCGACTACAATCACATCATCTAGGTATACCAGGCAGGTCTTCCACGACAGCCCTCTCAGGATGGTCTCCATTAGACGCTCAAAGGTGGCCGGAGCGTTACATAGACCGAAAGGCATAACTGTAAACTGCCATAGTCCGGAACCAATAGTGAACGCGATCTTCTCCCGGTCTTCAGGTTCCATTTCAACTTGCCAATAACCACTCTTCAAGTCCAAAGTCGAAAACCATCGCGAACCAGACAGGGTATCTAACGTGTCGTCAATGCGTGGTAAGGGATAGCTGTCTTTCTTGGTCACATAATTGAGCTGCCGATAGTCCACACAAAATCTCGTTGACCCGTCCTTCTTACTGACCAGGACCACCGGTGATACCCATGGACTGCTGGATGGCTCGATGACCCCTTGTTCTTCCATATCGGTAATAATTTTCGGCTTCTGCTCGCCTTGCTAGAGTTAGACGCCTCGGCTGCTGACGGACAGGCATAGAGTTGCCTGTATTGATTTTATGTTTTACTATATTTGTTCGTCCCTTCTGGCTATCGTCAAGAGCGAAGATATCTTGGTATCGGTGAACCAAACCCTGTACCTTTTTCACTTCCGTTCTGTTAAGGTCTTCGCACGAACTTGTAACCATACCCACTAATTTTCCACCATGGTCTTTGGGCGCTGGTTTTGGAACATCAGCCATACACCTGGCTACTCGGAATACTGGCACACACTGTCCCACAAGGGTACTCTTCTTCAATGTCAGCGGATCCACATTAACGTTCATAAGCCTCACCGGTACTGTCTTTCCAACCTTGATCAGCGCTTTTCCCACCAGTATGCCACTATCGATCTTCTTATCACAAACAGGCTCCATCATTCGCACACATCCTATCCGAAGATCTCCATCCAAACCTGCCTCGACAACCATCTCGCTTTGACCCGGAAATATCACATCTTCAGTCAGCAAAACCCTTACAACCGGATCTTCTCGTGGGTGCAACGGAAGTTCTTCGTTACCGACCTTCAAAACACCCTCTTTCAAATCCAACGTAAAACCAAATTTTCTCAGGAGGTCCATTCCCAAGATGAAGTCATCAGTGATATCGGCTACCAGCACCTCATGATCACGTTCTTCACTTCCAATGCCAATCTTCATCTTCACCACTCCGCGTGTTGGTATCACTTCACCTGTTGCTGTACGGAGTTGAGTAGTTGTTGGTAACAGCTTCATACTTGTTCGTAGAACGTCAGGGCGTATAATTGATGTTGTCGCCCCCGTATCAATGAGTAGGGAGACAGTTCGATCAACAATCTTCCCATCTACGAACAAACTGCTGGTACTGTTCTTTGATGTTACGGCATGGATGGTGATCTCCGGGGTTTCTTCACTCATGGTCAACGTTCGCCCCCTCTTGCCAACCCCCTTTAACTTTTCCGACGGTTGTACTTCCCTTATTTTGGGTTTAGGGCAGCGGCGTCGTATGTGCCCTTGTTCACCGCAGTTCCAGCAACGGGGTCCTCGAACTTCTTGAGAATTCTTTTTACGGTTCTCTTCCTTCTGAAGAACTCTCATTAATAATTCTTCTAGACGATCTTTAGAACCTTCATCTTCTTCCACACCGGTCCGAACACGCCCGTGACCTCGGGACGCTTGTTTTGCAGCTTCAAATTCTAAGGCGTGAACGAGCGCATCATCAGTTGTTCTTGGTCGTGCCAGCCTCAATGATTGTTGTGTTTCCCCGTCTCTTAACCCATCAATGAAGGTCTGCACAGCGAGTTGTCCCAGAAATGAATCGGATGCCGTAGGGTACGCCAATCGGACAAGCCGCGCAACATCGGCTTCAAACTCCTGAAGGCTTTCTCCATTCTTCTGGACACGATTCTTTACTTGCACGTGATAAACCTGTTGTAGATGCGCGTCTCCATATCTCATCTCCAATCTAGAAACTAACAACTGGTAATCATTTTCCTGTCCTGCTGGGATTGTTTGCAGGACGTTCAACGCGTCTCCACGCGAAGCCACAGTTAAAGAAACGGCATTTTCCTTGCGTGTCCATCCGTTGGCCCCAGCGGCCGCCTCAAATTGTTTGTAGTAGGTGGACCAAGGTATCTTTCCATCGAACGTGGGTGGTTTTACTTTTATCCCTACGGTAGGAACCTTCTTTTCTTTAAATTGTTTCTTTACTTCATTAAACTCAGAAGTTGAGGGAAACCGTAGTTGCCTCATTCTATCTTCCAGCATTTCGGTCATATCGTCTTTCTTAGTTGTTGGTGGTAATTGCATTTGGGCTATTTTCTCTTCTACCATTTTTATTACCCTATCTTGTTCCGCCAATCTGCCTTCCAATAGTCCTAGCCCGCTGGCATTCTCCAAAAATTCTTCGAAAACTTTTTCTTCCAACGATTTAACATTGTCCTGCAATTCTTCTTTAAGCCTTCTAGAACTGTCTTCGGATTTCCTGGAATTCTCCAGTATTTCTTCCTTTAGCATTCTAACATTTTCTTCGGCCTTTTCTAGTAATTCTGCAAACCTTCTAGAATTCTCTTCGTGTTTTTCCAGTACTTTTTCTTCCAGTGCTTTAGTATTTTCAAGTAATTCTTCTTTAAGCATTCTTGAATTTTCATCGGACTTTTCCAGCAATTCCTCTTTTAACATTCTAGAATTCTCTTCCATTGTAGTTAATAACAAATTAGTATCAATTGCGGGTCCAGGTATTTCGAAGAGGAAACTTTCAGGGTCTTCTTGCTGTTCCAAAAGCCATTCTCTTAGCCGATTTATTAACACGTTTTTAAGGCCCGTTGTGTCTAAATCTCGTTCTTCAAGTTCGTGTTTTAAGTCTATTACTTTGAGATCTTTTAACAATTTCATCACCATTTTAAATGTTTGTTGAAATTATTTTTAACACTAAGATTTATTCTCACAGCACTTACGCAATTATTACGCGATTTTATTTATTTTAAAACCTCACACCTGTAACACCACTGTAACGTTCTTTTTAAAATAATAACAAAAGTGCCGTTTAAATCGTCTATTAATAAGAAATATTTATTTACAAACACTAATGAATACACTATAAATTAACGCTATGATTATAAACCATTAAAACTATTATTTACAGACTATGAATTTCTAATACAACATTTATCTTCACATTTACTATTTATTTCGTAATACACAGTTAATGACTCGCTGTTGACTGCCCTCTTTTATCCGCGAAGTCGATTTTATACCCTCATATAATCGTACCAGAAGCCGCTGGAACCTACTATGTATTTCTAGAAGGCGCTAGATAAACCGCGTCTGATTTACATGCTTGGTGCGATGCGTCATTCTCTCGAATGCTGTAGAATACCCCATTTGTTGCGTGAAGAAGAGGCTCCCCCCCTTTCTCTCTTGTTACAATATATTATTAAATGGCATAAAATTCTTTCCGTTTTGGTTTCGGTAAAAAATACCTATCATGTAATTTAAAACAGTTCGATGACGTCATCACTCTCACGTCGATTTAGTAAATATGTTATGCCATTTAATAATATAATATGCTTTTTCTATTTTGCATCTATAATAAAGCTGCTAAAGCACCCAAAACAGTGCGTTAATAGCTCATTTGAGTGCTTTAATAGCCCAGGTTTTCCAAAGT
This sequence comes from Agrypnus murinus, assembly GCA_929113105.1. Lineage (NCBI taxonomy): Eukaryota > Metazoa > Arthropoda > Insecta > Coleoptera > Elateridae > Agrypnus > Agrypnus murinus. Next base: position 66,579,412 of record OV816029.1, on the reverse strand, counting down.
TGGTAGCATTGAAAAGATAATTGAAAAAAACAGAAAATTGACAAAAATTTCACTTAATTTTTGTGTCAATCAATGAATTTTCAAATGTCACATTAGTGTTGTCAAATACCACAAAAATCCCTAAATTTCGAAATTAAGATTGTTTTATTTAAAATGGGAATAAAAGACGCAAAATAGAAAAAATAGCATAAAAAACTCGTTTCATAAGTCATTATAGCACTCGTCTTTTAGAAAACTCGCCTCAAGCGGCTCATTTTCTAAATTTGAACTCGTGCAATAAATCTTGCCTTATGAAACTCGTTCTTTAATATACTATTATAGCATTTCTAACCGAAAATAAAGCTGCTAAAAAGCGCGGCGGTTACTAATTAGTAGGTTACTGTGTGAAAATTTTAAAGTTTTTTTATATTTCCCTTTTGATCTCAAAAGGGAAAGTTTGAATATTTATTCAAACTCAAAAATACGATGTTTTGCAGTAACGCAGTTTAAATGGCAGTTTCCCCTACTACTAACACACCTAGGTAAAATGTATACGATGTGAAATATAACCTGTAAATGCCATATTAGCCTTAAACTCCTAAATATTAATATAATATCTACATTATTGCCAGCCTCGGTGGATTATTGGTTTGTATGTTTGCTTCATAATCCAAGGGTTGACCTTCGTTCGAGCTGGTAATTTTTCATAGCGGAGAAAAATTTAAAAGATGTCTTCTTCTCTTTCCGTGTCAATGCGATGTTTGGCACGATAAACATCCCTACTGCGGGTGGAATAAATTCTTGTAGGGTCGGCCAAATGATCATAGTAATCGGTGCCATGAGGTGTGAAGGATGCTCCGCCGAAAAAAATAACTTTAATTTTTAACCATTTTTACTATTTAATGCATTACAGAATGTATTTTAGGGATATACTAATTGCATAATATGTTATGGTTTTTTTAATCAAATTAAAGTTACCTTTTTTTTGTCAACAATATTCGAACACTTTTCAACGCAAACTTTTGTATGCACCACTGTTATTTTGCTGGACCTAAATTCTCACTAAACCAACAAATCTTTTTTATGACATCATCTGCATGTACAAAGAGCTCCCCTCGTAATACTTGCAACGTTCTGACACCGGCAGTATTTCCAATAGACAAGAGTTACTCACTGGGATGGCGTTAATACCTACAGTTACCCTGATACCACTTGACTGTCGAGGTATGTAGTAAGACTGATATTTATTATGATTTTTATATTTATTATGATTTTGATATGTCTATTCTTCTGCTAGTGCAGAAAAGCACATGTATGCACTTCCGAAAAGCACATGTAATCTCAAAATCTTTTGCTAGACTCAAAAGCAACCTCCAAATGGAGTAAAACCACTCCTGATATATGGTGACAATAAATACATGCAAAAAGTGATTGAAAACCGCAAATGTTTTGTATTACAAGTACAAAACATTTGACATGGAAATAGACCTCTGGTATATGACTAAACCCCCCCCTCCTTGAAAGGGTAGAATTACCCCAAGATTAGGTATAACCACCCCTTACATCAGAGTTACAATAAATAAATGCACACAAAATAAAAAACACGCAAATAAATATAGGGAAAGAAAATACATGCTAAAAAATAAATTCAATAAAATCCCGTTAATCCTCTAGTCTCTCGATTTATAAAATCTCTTCTTTTTATTTTCAAACAATCTGCGTACTGGCTGCCTCTTATGTACTTCATTAGTCTTTTGTTTTCCTTTTCATAGACCAGTAGTAATCCGCCATCATATGTGCATCCCATATTCCTTGATAACGTTCCATTTCTTTGATATCTTGGTGGAACCGTTTTCCGGAAAGGTTTTACCCTTTTTGGCCCTATACCTAAAGTATATTTCCAAAATCAGAACATTTGCGGTTTTAATCATTTTTTTGCATGTATTTATTGTCACCATATCGTCGCTGTTAATGCATACTGGAATAACTACTTTTTAGCAATTTTACAGGATTGCCGTTTAAATGGTTATAAAAAGTTTATTACAGATACAGATGGCATGATGAATTTTCTGAAATATTGTAACTAGCAACATTACTAGATACAACATTTCAGAGAATTAAGTTCATATCATCTGTAATAAAGTTTTTATAAGCATTTAAACAGCGCTCTTGTAAAGTTGCTAAAAAACAGTTATGCCAGTATGCATTAACATCGACGATATGTCAGTACTGGTTTTACAACATTTGGGGGTTGTTTTTGGCTCTAGCGCAAGATCTTGAGGGTATATGTGCTTTTCTGAGGTCGGATTCGGTTTCAGCGCTAAAAAATACATCGGAATACCATAGTCACGTTCCCAGGTTAGAACATTTTTCGTGTGGAAATGTGTTATTAATGCACTGTTTGCAGGAAGTGTATTTGGTTTTGTTGAACAAAGTGAACCCTGCACAAGCAGCTGAATTGCGGAAGAAGTTGGGATGGAACCGCGAACGGTTCAAAACATTTTGAAAAGGCTTGGGTAATTAGAAATGTTCAATCAAACGGATGGAGTTTTGTGAGGCAGTAAGGGAAAAAATTATAACGACAACAATTATTTGAATATTATCTTATTTACCAACAAGACAACTTTTTCTTTACATGGTCATCACAATCCAACTACACTACAATATTGATTTAGGGAAAAAAATCATTTGTGGGCAGGGATTTTGGGTAACTGTCGGTTATTGGTCTCATGTTCGTTAATGGTAGTCTCACTGCCAAGAAATACTTAAATATTCTACAAAATCAGATTATTCCAGAAGTTTAAGCTCTCAATGTTAATTTTCAAGCTATTTGGTATCAACAGGAAAAACTTTCCAAGGTGCGTTCGCCGAGACCTGTCGCAAGACGTAAATACACTGAAGTCTCATTAACGCTTAAACTACTTTACATAAATGCGGAAACACGTATAATGCAATCACTTTCCATTGCATATTACGCTGCAACCGTAACAGCGAGTTAAGCGCACACGGTACGCAAACGCGCATTATCGTAAATGAAGCTTCAAGGGTCAGTTAACTTCAAGTGTGTTTACGTCTTGCGACAGGTCTCGCCGAACGGACTTTATAAACCACGTTTCCTAATCGATTCATTAGTACGAGAGGCACTATTAACTGGTTACTCAGGTCTCCTGACTTGGCACTCCTTGATCTTTTCTTGTGGAGCCATGTTAAAAACAATATTTATAGCTGTCAACATAACTGGCCACAAGATCTTAAAGAACTTCAAAATAAAATTAGAAACGAGTTCCAAACATTACAGTTGATACAGTACGATAGGTTGAGTTACTGCGAAGCATAACAAGGAGACATTTTCGAGCTTCTAATTTAAAGAAAATTAATGTTTTGCTTGAATTAATTTTGTTTTCACAATTAATTGTTTAAATCCTTTTTCGCTTTTGTTAAAATAATTTAAATAATTCCTTATTTTACTAAATAGTTAAGTTCATTCTACTTTTTAAAATAATTGTTCAGTTTGTTTAAAGAATGAAGTATTTTTAATACTGCAGTTGAATTATCAGTTTATCTTTAGTTACTGATGGCGTTTTCAATTGGAACCCGGATTGCTCAATTGTTGCAGATTTCTCTGCGGTTGCTCGCAAAACGGGTATGACGGCATTGTTCTGACCGTCGTCATTGACCGATAAGTGATTCACATTACGCAACGAAATAGAATCATTTAGATCGCCGTATGTTTATATGTGACCATTATAAATATATTAAATTATTTTTTGAACTCACTGTCTAGAAAGCAGTGTTCGACGCACTGTCTAGTCAACCGGGAACACTTGTTTCCCGGTTAAGTAAACCGGGAAACACTCAGTGGTGCCAACTGCCAACCCTTGCAAAATTTAAATACCTAAACAGTTTTATTATCAAGGAAATTATTATCTCGGACGCTTTAGTTAAAGTTTATATAGGCCAGTCCGGAGCTCCGGCAAATTTAATCTAAAATGGCTGCTAGAATTAAAGACAAGCTTTTGTAAAACTTAGCATTGGTAACACTGGTTTACAGTTAACATGTCCCTAAAGACTGAAGAGGTTATGTTCGTTCGAAAACAAATTATTAATATAACAAAATTATTTAAAAACATTTAAAAAAGAATTTATTTAACTTCAAAGGTAAGTAAACTGCCTAATTAAAGTATTACAAAAATTGTTTCAGGTTATATTAACTTAAGCAGTATCTTTATTGTTATATATGTTGATAGTGCAATTAGTGCAGTTTGAAATTGCAATTCCAGAAGTATCGCCAGAAAAAGACCCTGATGAACACTGTGCCACATTTACAGTTTGAATTGCTTCTGATGAATTTGATGATGGTCTTGATGCTGGTTGAATTAATCGTTCAGCTATGTTGATTTTACTTTGAACAGAATCATCAACGTAAGATTCTGCAACACTCGAGGATTTCCATCCGCCAAACTTTTTGAGTGTTATCAGGTCTCCACCGTTGTTTGCTAATAGAGTGGCTGCACTTCTTCGAAAGCAGTGGCCACTATAATCTTTTGGATTCTCTAGCTGAAGGAATTCTGCCACTTTGCAGGGTATTTTACCAATTGTGTTGAGGCCTACTGGGGAATTTATACATTTTCCATTTCTGTAAGTACAGAAGAGGCGTTTGTTTGTCTCTGGTCTTACATTTTTATATTTTTTCAGCAAGTTTATCCATTCTGGATTAGTCACTGCAAATCGTCGAGACACATTGTTTTTTGTTTCCGGTACATCGACAAAAACAACGTCAGACTTGAAGTTAATGTGGTCAATAGACATTTTGCATAATTCTTGGCGTCGACATGCACCGGAAATACCCATTATAACTACCACCTGTAAAATAAATTACTTAAAAATGTTTTAATTAGATATGTTGTATACATATCTTCATTAATAGGAATGAATCGTCTGGGGCTTCATGAATAAATTTGGCAATTTCATCATTATCTAAGACTTTTGATTTCTTTCGCTTTAACTTATAGGTTTCTTTTTTTAAAAATGCCACAAGTTTTGTAAACTTTGAAATGTCCACGTTATTGTGAATTATTAAGCAGGACTTGAGCATTGAGTAAGTCGACCATAACGACTTTTTACTAGGAAAGGTTTGAAAATATCCCAATAAACAATTTTCCGTATAATTATGTATCTTATTCGATCTGCACCAATCCATAAATTTAGAATATGCCAATTCATACCTTTTCCTAGATTTGTCCGGTAATAAATTTTGAATTACCGTATTGGCGGATTCCCTAATTTCGGGCGGGGTACAACTCATATCCGAATCGGAAGACATTTTTTTTTACTGCAAAATTTCTGCCGAAAAACAATCTGTCACATTTGTCAATTGCAGTCATGACTTGCTTTGGTTTATTTTTTTAAATAAAAGTTGTGAAATCAGATAAAAATTTTATTTGACATTTATAACAATGACTACGTTCGTTTCAAAAAATATTGTACAATTCTCGTGCGTGAACAATGTTCCCGCGTTCACGCATATGAAGGCCCTCGCTCCCTTCGGTCGCTCGTGCTTCAAAACTGCGTTCACGCGGGAACATTGTGTTCCCGCACTCGTATCGTAAATAACTAATACCTAATGATAATAAAAGATTTGGGCTATATACTGACTGTTTTGAAACATTATGAATGCAGTTTTCCAGCTAAATTAACACAGATACGTATGAATTAGAGGTTAGGTTTTTTGATCTGAATTGATGTGTCCCAGGAAGTAGATCAACGAAGAGCACTCCGGGCGTGCTTTTATCGAACAGGCAAATCTCGATGACCGGAATGCTCGGTGAGCCAATCGAATACGGAATTTGCTCTCGGAGCAATCTAAGAGCACTCCAGAGCAGTGCTATATGTACGTATTGTTGACTTTAACAAGTTTCAAACACAATTTAGGTTATTGTGTCAAAATGATAAACGTCAATAAAAATTCGTGCTATAGCTAAGAATTTTTAAATATAATTGACGTTTCCAAAAAAGTTACTATATTTTAAGACTTGGCAAGTATGCCATAATATCTATTTTTCTCAGATGTATTGCTATTTCTCCTTTGCTCACGCATGAAAATCTAATTCCTAAACTAAGTTTCTTCAATACTGTATGGATCCATACACTGTTGAGGCGTTTTCGAAAATTGAATCGGGTTGACCAGGTTAATATTTCTGTCACTGTTTGTTTGTTTTTGGGCGAGGAATCAGGATGGCGGAGCATCCTTCGTACCTCATGGCACCGACTGCTATGATCATTTGGCCGACTACTATAATTTATTATCATAAAAAGGAAAATGACAGAAATAGTGATCTGACTGATCCGGTTTAATTTTCGAAAACCCCTTTGGTAAAACTTCATTTTGGGTATGAATTGCCACGTGTGAGCAAAAGAAGAATAGCAATACATCTGAGAAAGAGATATATCATTGCATACTTGCCAAGCTTCACATGTTAGAATGACAATCATCAATTAGTTTTAAAATATTTTACCTAGCAAAAAGGTTACTATGGCAAGTATGCGATAAATATCTTTCCCAGACGTATTGATATTTGTTATTTTTGAAACGTAAATTTTAACGACACACGAATTACACTATAAAAAAATGTTCAAAATAATGTTCTTCATTCTTTATACAGAGATTAAAATGTCTCAATTGTGTTCAAGATTGGAAAAGTATATAAGTATAAAAGGTAATACGAACTTTAATAAGAAATAATAAGTGCTCAAATTCTTTTTAGATATTTTCTTTTCAAAAATTTTGACTATTAAAAAAATTGGGAGCTTCAGCCCGATAGCCCTCCTAAATACGCCACTGGCACAATACAACGTGTGTATTTGCAAACGAAAGGAGTCAGTGAACAAGCTTATATGTAGAATGTTTTAAAACAAACTGTAAATATAATCAAACTTCATAGTCAAGATGTAGAGACAATAAAGGATGCAGGCAGACATTTTATAAAATTGGCTAAGAATTTGTAAGGAGAGAATACAGATTCGCCCAGGTAAATTCAATCATTTTCAGTAATAGGTATAAAGGAAGAAATTGAGTTAAAACTGAAAATTGGTATGTAGGCTTAAAATCTGGTGCTGGATATCGTATATCAAAACTCCTCATGCGTAGTTGATGAGCCGGCTACGCCATCTTGGAAAAATGGCGAACAAAATTGCTTTTTCGCTAATATTTCGAAAGTTGAGAATGAAAATGTAGCTGACAAAATTTGCCACAATTTTAACTTTTTCTGAACCTCGTACGTCAAATAGCTTCGAGATGGATTTTTTTTGCAACTGTCATTTTTCGACATTCCGAAAAAGAGCTGTTTCTTTGCGCGTTTATCGTAAATATTTCTAATTCAGCTGCTCCTACGGACAAAATGCATTTTATAAAAGTTATGAGTTAAGATTTTGAGTTAGTGACGTAATAGTTGAAAAATGGGGGTTATACATTATTTGTGTAAGTTTACGTTCACGTCATTACTAAATTATGACATCAGACCATGCGCTGTTGCCATATGAAATTGGATATTCCTTGTTTGATCCAACACCTTTGCTGCATATTTTCAGTGTACGTTTTTAAAAGAATTATTTTCTTATGAACAATATGACTTTGTTCATCCCCATCATCCCTTGTCTGGGATAGTCATTCTTATAGTATACGAATTCAATTTGTAGTAAGGCAATGGATAAATAACTTCTACTTCCTTCATACATGAACTTGGATTTCAATTTTTTTGACAAAATATTAAGTGATACATGTTCTCCTGTATCCAAATGTCGTATATCAATTGAAGAGCACAGCCATACTCATAACGTCAGGTACTTACTGTTCTTATATATGTATTTCATAAATTTCATTGCTAATATTTGCCTCTACAGAGAATCAATTTCTGTAGTTTGTTTTCGATTTCGTTTCCTCTTTGGACTGGAAATTTCTTCCGCAGATGAAATGTTGGATACAGTCTTAAGATATATTCTCAGTGCTTGAGAAACTCTCTAGAATTCTATTCAGTTAATGCAATTGTAAATACAAAATATGTAAGAAACTATTGTAAACCGATTGTTTATTGTTTCCAGCCTTACTTTGTGGAACTCCATAATCATGAAATAAATAAAGATTAGTAAAAGTTTCACAGTTTTATTAAAATACAACCTGACAATATTGTTTCGACAGCTATGCTGTCATTATCAAAGGTAATATAATTATAAACAAACACGTCGCTAAGGTAGATACAAAAATAGGTAACTAGATAAAATAATAATAATAATCAGAATTAAATATCTAATACTTCCAGTAACGGAGAATTACTGAGCTCAAGTTGATTATTCATTAAAGGTACCCTGAGTTTGTGTTTGTATATCTCAAAGGCTTCTAAAATGTCTAATTTGCGTTTGTTATTACAAAAATGTAGGAATTTAATATTATTTTGAGGAGTCATTGTGTGATTTTGTTCTAAAAGGTGTTTTTGTTCTTTATATCTTATGTCAAAATTTCGAAGTGTTTGTCCAATATATACCGAACTACAAAAAGAACAATTTAAACGGTAAATGCCCGAGTTCATGATATCATATGTTCTGTCTTTAGCATTAAATAAAAATGAAAAAGTGTTAGTGTTGGTTTTAAATGTTATTTTATAATTGTTGGTTTTTCTTAGTATATGTGCAATTTTTTCTGATATTTTGCCAAAATATGGTATAGATATGTAATTTGTGTCTTCTGTTTGATTGTCAATGGGATATATTCTTTTGATAACTAACCTATAATCTTTTTGTTTAATTAAAGTGTCAATCATGTTCGGATTGTAATGATTTGCATGTGCTAGTTGTTTAATGGTTGATATCTCTTTGCTAAAATCTGATTTTGTTAGTGGAATAGTTAAAGCTCTGTGTACTAATGATTTGTAGGCTGCTATTTTATGTGTATTATGGTGACAAAATTCATTTGGTATTGTTATGTCTGTTTGTGTTGGTTTTCTGTATATGGAAAATTCAAATAGATTGTCTGCGTTAATCTTGATATTTAAGTCTAGAAAGTTTATAGCCCTGTTTTGTTCTGTTTCTAGTGTAAATTTTATATTAGGGTAGATACTGTTAATAAGAATTAAAAATTCATTGTTAACTTCAAAATAACTGTCAAAACAAGCTAAAATGTCATCAACATAACGAAACCAGAAGATAATGTGTTTAGAGAGGTTTAATTCAAATATTCGATCTTCAAACTTGTCCATAAATATGTTGGCTAATAGAGGACTAAGAGAATTACCCATAGGTAAACCATCCTTTTGTAAATAAATTATGTTATTAAAAGTGAAATAATTTTGACTTATACAAAGGTCAAATAATTGAATTAACTCTAACCTTTTAACTAATTCTATATTACTATTGATCAAGAAACTATCTAATAAAGGAATACATTCTTAGGGGGTAATCTGGAGAACATGTTGCAAATATCAAAACTAACAAGTTTTGAATGTGGTGAAAGATGTATGTTTTGCAGCTTATCTACTAATTCTAATGAATTTCTAACAGAGTATTTCGATTTGTAACCTATCGTGTTAATAATCTGGTTCAGTTTTTTGGATAAAATGTGATTAGGTGCATTGATGTATGATACAACTGGTCTTATTGGCATATTCTGTTTATGTGTTTTGACTAATCCATATAGTTTAGGTGCTTGTGGGTTTTTATTAATGATTTGTTGCTTTTCTAATTCTGAAAAGCAGATATTGCAGTTTTCTAAACCTTGTTTTATTTCTTTTTGGAATTTTGTGGTTGGGTTTTTGTTTAAAGTTTCTAAATTTTCTTTATTAATAAATTCATTAACTTTTTGTATGTAAAATCTTTTGAAAGAATTACCAAAGTGTTACCCTTATCTGCTTTAACAGAAATTAGATTGTTCTCTGTGATTTTGTGTTTTATAGATTGAAGAAGTGATATGTTAGATGTGTTGTACATTTTGTCCTGTTTTAAAGACATCTCTTTTAACAAATTCGAAATTTGGAATTTTGCATAGTTATTATGATCTTTCTTAAGTATAGTTTCGCATTCAACGGCCAAAATTTCTTTAATTTTGTTGGTAAATTTTGGAAAAGGACAAAACAACATTAAATTCTTACATTTTTGAAACAACAAACACAAATTAGACATTTTAGAAGCTTTTGAAATATACAGACATAAACGCACAGTACATTTAATGAATGAACAAACTGAGCTTAGTAATTCTCCTTTATTAGAAGTGTTAGATATTTAGTTTTTGTATGTATTGTATCTAGTTACCTATTTTCTGTATGTATTTATCCTTAGCAACGTGTTTGTTTATCAGTCTTATCTACCTTTGATAATGACATAAAGTGTCGAAACAATATTGTCAGGTTAAGATATTAATAAAACTTGTGAAACTTTAACTAATCTTTGTATTTATATTATATTTCATTTGTATTTTAGTTTATTATATAGTCAGATGTGAACGTATTTTGCTGATGACCCCTCACAGTACGAGTCACTTCAACACTTGTATAGTTGGACTGCTCTCTTTCTAGCTTAATTCGTATAGGCTACTACAACCAGCACAATCTTAGTTCAACCAGTTATCTTACCTGACTGTAGACTTTGTACCGGCAGAATGAGACCTGTGCAGTAAAACGTGATGCCTGTGTACCTCAATGTCACAGGCTGTTAAAAAGTGCCAATGTGTCCTTGAGACTACTCCTCCTCTTCTGATAATCTTGATGGGAAGCTACATATCTATAAAAACATAATGTTTTGAATTCTCTAATCTTGAAAAAAGATTAAACTATTGCATTTAAAAAAAGTTTACTATTGTCTACAGTAGCGGTTCTCAAACTTTTTTAAGTCGGGGAACACTAAACTATGACATTTTTTGCACTGAAACACTTACAATCCAACATAAGCTTTAATGCAGGGCCATTAAGCCATAATGACGAAACGTTTTGAAATCAAGGGCGCAATGAAAAAAGGACATTGCTCGCAAAAATAAGTCCATTATTGAAGATAAAAAAACAGAATCGTGTCTCGGGCGCATTATAGGCGTACTTGCACCCGCTGACGCGGGGATGGCACCCCTGCTTCAAAGCGTTACTATTATAACATAATAAAATACTGATATTAATCGATGCAAACATATTTATTTAAAAATCGGTGTACCTAGACCAAAAAATTGTGTGCACAGGCACTCACAGCTTGAAGCGGCTTCGCGGAGCACCAGTGTTCCGCGGACCAAGGATTGAGAACCAAGGGTCTACAGTGATCAGCCGTATTGAATTTAAGTATTTAAGAGTACAGTATTCTATTTTAAAATTTGATACTGTACTTTTTTGTACTGTATAATATGATGCATTTATATAATTGTGTGTTATTTTATAATTTCTGTTGTTATTCTTACCTAATAATACTGACACGTTCACTTAAGGTGAACTGAAAAACTGCGATTCTGGCCAGATTCTGGTTACATGCTGGCACTGCTGGGTGAATGTTAGGCGACTGCGGAGTATTAACAGGCCAATATCATCCCAATGTTTGCACACTCGTACCGGTGCGTAACTATCTGGCCGTTATCAGGCCAACATTGCTTATCGCTACTATAACTAAAATTTTAAATATGCTGCTAAAACCGAAACAGCATTTACCGGTGAATCGGATGAATCTTAACCTACAATTGTTATTGTTGGATTTTGTGTTGTGTGTCGCCAGCTCTGTTACACAAAAATAAAGTGCCTGTTTAACTATTGTTTGATAATAATAACTAAATTAACTAAATAAATATGTAATAACTGAAATATAAGGAGCGTATACGTATAGTTTAGGAAATATCCTTTGCGAGAAATTTCGGTGGTTCAATTTTATTTCTAGCTAATTTTCATAACATGCTGTATTCTAATTATGTTATAAGGTAGAGTCACTACATCTAGTCACCTAGGTCCTGTTGGGCGATCAGAGTACCGCAAAACGCCGCCATATTGGGGCAGCGAAGGGTGATTTTTAATAATGGGCAAATTAAAACCACGTTTTACGTATTTGACATATTAGAGGTTTGATCTTTCAGAATAAGAAAAACCTTTTAAAGTAAACGTGGTTTGATTAAATGCAATCAGATACAAATAATGAACAATTTCGTGCTTCTACTGTCCCAATATGGCGGCGTTTTGCGGTACTCTGATCGACCCGCGCGACCTAGGTGACTAGATGTGGTGACTCTATTATAAGGTTATTTTAAGTGACATCTGTTAAGTTATGGTCTTAGTTATGCTATTCAAGATTCTTAGTGATTTTTGTTTTGGTCACTTAATCTTTGATAGAAAATTATAGAATTTTTGCACGAGATATTTCCTGAACTATATTTACCTATCATTAATTAAATTCCATATAAATCAATAGTACTAAATCAATTAGACAGTTACTGACAATGCAGTACTTGATATATGCTATAAGTTTATTTATTTATTTTTGGGCGAGTAATCAGGATGGCGGAGCATCTTTTGTACCTCATGGCACCGATTGATATGATAATTTGGCCGATCCTACTCGAATTTAGCCGAGTCTCGGGGAATTCCACCCCCCAGCAGGGATTTTTATCGTGCCAAACATCGCATTGACACGGGACCTACAGTTTTACTTTCTATCCGAGAAGAAGGTATGTTTTTACTTTTTCTCCGCTATGAAAAATTACCAGCTCGGCCGGGGATCGAACCTGCGACCCTGGGATTATGAAACAAACATGCAAACCACTAATCCACCAAGGCTAGCTATAATATGCTATAAGTATTGGTCAAGTAAACATTTCTTGTAATGGCAAAATAATGGCTGTATGCTGGCCAAAAGCTACGTTCAGTCCTTATACCATTTGCCATTGCTGGGCCAGCGCCTTTGCTTATGGCAGTGCAGGATCATGCCAGCATTTGACCAGTATTAAACTATTTGTTGGGCTGTTTCATTATTATTCTAGTGATTAGTTCGTTTCTGTAAAAATTGTTATGCTTCTGAGTTGATTTCTTTTCTCCTCATGAACAAATGAACCAACATTTTGAGCAGGGCCGTAGCTACAGACTTGGGGGTCCTGGGTCAACAAATAATTATGTTTGGGGGCCCTCAAGTTATCTCCCCCTTTACCTCTACACCACTTTCATTTAGCAAGCCTTTTTTAATAGGGTTACTATTTGATGTTTTTTCTGTTAAGATAGAAGAATGAGCATTTAAAACAGACAAAACACATATTTACTTGTCACATTGAGTTTAATATAAAACTGTAGAAGCTTGCTAGTTGACTAAGGCGTTAGCCTTATACTGCAGCGACCCCAGTGATTTATTATTAATTTAGTGGTACTCGTGAGGTTACGTAGAAGGCGCCTAACGTGATGTAAAAACTTCTGCACCAGACGGAGTATCACCTGCTATGCGACATAGAAGCATGCGTATAAAACTTACGAAGTTACAATATCCTAAGTCTACACAGGTTGAGTTTTAACTGAAAACAGGATTACGTTCAATTCTGTTTCCTAACTTTTTTTATAGCGACTTTTAAGATAGCGAGTGTAGGTTATTGCAGGCAAAACAGCAAAGGCGCTGTTCATCTCGTATCTCATCTTCAGCTGAGAGACTAACAGGTGGTAATCACTTTCCTGCCCCGCTGGAATTGTTTGCAGGACGTTCAACGCGTCTCCACCCAAAGCCACAGTTAAAGAAACGGCCTTTTCCTTGCCTGTCCATCCGTTAGCCCCAGCGGCTGCCTCAAATTGTTTGTAGTAGGTGGACCAAGGTATCTTTCACTCGAACGTGGATGGTTTTACTTTTATCCCTACGGCAGGACCCTTTTCTTCTTTAAATTGCTTCTTTACTTCATTAAACGGCCACTCAGACGTTGAGGGAAACCGTAGTTGACTCATTCTATCTTCAAGCATTTTTAATACCCCACACCTGCACCACTGTAACGTTCTTTTTAAAATAATAACAAAAATGCTGTTTAATCGTCTATTAACAAGAGAGATATTATTTACATACACCAATTTAATCTTAACTAATTATTTAACATTATAATTATAAACTGTTTAACGAACTTAAATGCTAGATATTTAGAAACTTAAAATAGATTATAAAAGGACTATTTATTTATTATTACAACAACTATTAAACATTTATTTATTTACTAATATATTTTGATTATTAATTACACAAAGCACATTTCAATACGCCGGTCGAACACTAATTGAATTCCTTCCTCGCGCAGCGACCCATATATATATGGATACGGAAGTGTAGAGAACATACTAGAGCGTTCTCGAGGGTTTATGACGCTGTCGCCCTGGAATGTTCTGTCGCCCGTGTTTCGGCGGGTTTCCCCATTCGTTACAATAAATTAGGTAGTGAATGATTATATAATACAGCAACTATTCTTGATTTATCATTGTTATTTTGAGGATTGTAGAAAGAATTTGTAGGTCTGATGTGTATATTAGTTTGGTATCTTCAGAGAAATAGAGAATATTATTCACTTCACTAAAGTATACTTACTACTAAACTACTTACTGTACTTACCTGTTTAAGAAAACTACGGATTCGAATTGTAATATATAGGAAAAGAAAGAAAGGGATAGTTTGTTTTTATTCAAATTCTCATGTTTTTTGTTACAGACAGCTGATGTCTAGTCCTGAGTTCAAATTTTGATAGTGTGTAAAGACCTTGACACAGTAGTTAGTATTTTATTGGTTATGAACTAGTATAAAAAGAAACTATTCACATAGGTAAATATCTCGGCCTGAACTACTCACCAAAGTGAACTGATTGTCCACCTCTACAGTCTAGAATTTTATGGCATCTTTTTGTATTAACACGACATCTTAGGTGAAATTGATAAATTAAATAAGTAGGTATACTTTGCTTTAGGAATCTCGTTACGGTTCTATTGACATTATAACACAACACCGATTTCTTCAAACTCTAACATCGCCAGTGTGCAGAGCATGGGCCTATGTGAAATTTGATAATCATACAATACTTAGCAGTGTCTCTAAAGAAAAAACGTACAGATTGATTAAGTCTGAATATAAAATATAATAAAAATCAATAGATTAATTAAAGTTTCACAAGTTTTAATGTAATTCTTAACCTTACAATTGTTTCAACATTAAATGTCATTAAAACTTGTGAAGCTTTAATTAATCTATTGATGTTTATTATATTTTATGATTATAGAGTTCCACAAAGTAAGGCTGGAGACAGTAAACTCTAAGTCTGAATAGACTTAAATTATTGACAGTATAATTACAAAGCAAGATGATATTATTTTGTGTCAGGTTTTAACTTAAATTTGCTCATTGCTTATCTTTTGTATAGAACTATTTAACAAAATAGTAATGAATTGTTTCTGCATAGACATAATTAGATTTTGTTATAATTTAATACACTACAATTAGTCCAGTCACCCGGTAACAGCATGTAGAATAATATATGTAGTTGCGTACTAAATCGTAGTGATAGCAGAAAAGTTATTAACAATTTATGGTGCGTACAAACGTTTTCTCTTCCGTAGCTCATTAGAATGACTTCCTACGAAAAAATGTCATCATTCGAACCCGATGAAATATTTCATAAATGACAACGTATACGTACCGAAGAACTAATTATTTATAAACATAAAAAACTATGAGCAAGTGTAAAGCTTCACCAAAATTAATCAAATTTTATAAATTGCGTTCAATTCAAGTTTTAGGCGCAGTATACATATAAAACCTTATTAAACAAAAAGTTTTGAATTCCTGGCATGCGGGTTTTAGGTGCTTATTGTATATAATTCAAACTATATTTAACGTAAGTTTGAATAATATTGGTTGATTATTTAAATTTTTAGGGCAACTTAAAAAACACGCGATTTTGCAGTTTTCTCGATTTGGCAACCTAAGTATTGCAGTTATAACAATCGGATCGGTACCATTCTGTAGCTATTTTTACTACAAACAAATCATACACCGAGCATTTTTTTGTAGGAAGTCATCCTGATGAACTACGGAAGAAAGACTGCCTCGAAAACGGTTATACGCGCCTTAAATTGTTAATAACCTTTCTGCTGTCACTAAGATTTAGTATCAACTATGTATATTCTAAGCACTTTTCTGAGTAGCTTTGCGCAATAAAATAGCTGCTAACACGAAAATGCACTCCTTACATCTCTATTGACTCGACTAAATAAGAATACACAACTCTACATAAAACAATTGAGACATATTCACATAAATTAAAGTTATAGTTATATAGCGTATTTTTTAAATGTAGGCACAAAAGTTCACAACACATCATACATATATCATGTGTCAGTTGATACCTATATAGTGTTTAATTTAATTGCTGATCAGATAATACTAATGCTTTATTAACATTGTTTTAAGTTAGACATGAAAATAATATTAATAAAAAGTTTCACAATATTTATTAATAGTATATTAAAGAACAAGTTTTATAAGGGTTGATTTGGCGCACGAATCCCAAGTTAGAAAACGAGCCGCAGGCGAGTTTTTCTATGGGATGAGTGCGCCAATGCCCTTATAAAACGAGTATTTTATGCTATTTTTTCTAATTTGCGCTCCCTTTTTTCTTATTTTAATACAAAAAAAATATGTTGGTCGTCTAGAGAATTTTGTGTTAGTTGGTAACAGTTGGTAACACTCGGCGCCCACTTGAGTTTTTTAATCATTTGTCATCATCCGTCACTTCAAATAAATTAGTTATTACTTTTGTTACTTTATTATTAGTGTTACAAATAAATAAAATATGAGCGAAGACAACTTAATTTGCACTCCGCCCGAAATTCGCGAAAAAAAGCAAAGATGATTAAATCGACGATACGTGTCTTGTTTATAGTACCATAAAATTACAAACATGAATTGGACTTACTGATTTGTCCAAGCAGATTTGATGTAGGTACGAGACTTGTTTATGTTACTAATTAGGAATATTCAAAACCTAACCTTCTTTCCAAGTAAAAATAGACCATAACTTCAAGTGAAATTTCATGTAAGTAACAATCAACAAACAGCGAACCAATTCAACGACATTAATTAAAAATTTATCGGAGGTTGACAATTTTGACAGATACTTACTTGCAGTTTGAAGTTGTCACATTCCACGCATTACCCATCCAACCCTTAAAAACTAAATAACCCTATAATTCATTAAAGTACAGTGTACTTTTATAGATAGCCATAAACGACTCCTACTGATAGACGTTAATAAACGTATCACAAACGCAAATTAGAAAAAATAAATATAACCTGACAATTGTTTTGACAGCTAAGCTGTCATTATCAAAGGTAATATGAATATAAACGAACATGTCGCTAAGGTAAACACAAATATATAACTAGATAAGAAAATAAAAATTAAATATCTAATATGGAATAGGACAGAGGGGTATTAATTGAATTTTATCTACGATTATACAAAAAGTGACTACTTTTTACACCGATTTTCGTGTAAAAAGGTAACGTTTAATGAGCTAGCGTTATAAAATTTTTATTGCACGGTAATGCGAACAAGAGATGTACATATGATATTAGATATTTAAGATATAAGTGTAAAAAGCCACTCCTTATTGCGCGAACGATTTAACACTTAAAGAATTTGAGCAAGGTCGTATTCAAGGGGGGGGTTAGGGGGTCTGAACCCCCCGAAACTAAACTTAATACTAATACTAATGACAACAAAATAAAATTATTTTTCTATTCTGCTTCCTCCCCGAAAATAAATTCCCCCAGAACCCCCCGGAAATAAATTTCTGGCTACGGCCCTGGATGCAAGTGCAATGAAGGGACTTTTTACACGTATATCTTACAACGTTTTATCCACGATCATAACGCTTTATTAAAGTATTCATTGTATTTGATATTTTTGTTAATTTGTGACTTATGTCATGTGTACATACAGTGCGTACCAAATGTATGGAACCGGTCTTGTTATTTCAAAACTATTCAAGCTAAATCGATAAAATTTGGTATATATGCTATTTACAAAGCCTCCTATTATTTCCACAGTTTTATTATTTTTTTAATTGACAAGGTCGGGAGCTGCACAGCCAACTTGATTGTTTTTTAAATAGGAAGGCGGGGTCAAATCGCATACCGTTTGAAAGGTATTTTCAAGTAAAATTCAGCGACATGCCACTTGCCATAGTTATCTCTAAAGATAACTTCGCTATTGTATATTAAAGATTGGGAGTAGGTATGAAATGGATAACTAAAGATCCAGTTAGCGCTGAAAACAATGGTTAGTTTATGTTGTTTACCGAACGTCAAAAGCTTAAAACTGTTCCCGAAGTGCTAAATTATGAGCATCTTACAGAAACAGAACGTATAGAAATCTTGATGATGATAGGATACGGTGATAGAAGACGCAGTCATGCAGAAGTACGCGATTTGTTTAATGCGACGTATCCTGACCGCAACCCAATCGCCAAATCTACGGTTACTAAAACAATGAAGCGTTTTACGGAAACAGGTACTGTAAAGAATCGTTTAAAATCTGGCCGTCCAAAAACAGCAACAAAGGATGAAAATTCTGTAAATGTTATGTTGGATGTTATAAATACGCCAAGGACTTCGGTACAGCAACTGGCAGCAGATCATGATATATACAAGTCTTCCGTCTGCAGATTCTTGAAGCGTCAAAGATTTCACCCTTATAAAGTACACTTGGTGCAAGAATTAAATGAAGACCACTTCGACAGAAGATTAGAATTCTGTGAAGAAATTATGCATCGAATAAATGCTGATCCACATTTCATCCATAATATCGTGTTTCCTGATGAAGCTACTTTTTTGCTAAATGGCAAAGTATGTACATAAGCAAAACTGCAGATACTGGGCAGACAGTAATCCTCATTGGATCGACAATCTGATGTTACATTAAACACCATAAAACAATTCATTGTTCCCCATGCTAACTGGATCTTTAGTTATCCATTTAATACCTACTCCCAATCTTTAATTTACAATAGCGAAGTTATCTTTAGAGATAACTATGGCAAGTGGTATGTCGCTGAATTCTACTTGAAAATACCTTTCAAACGGTATGCGATTTGACCCCCCTTCCTATTTAAAATAAATCAAGTTGGCTGTGCAGCTCCCGACCTTGTCAATTAAAAAATAATAAAACTGTGGAAATAATAGGAGGCTTTGTAAACAGCATGCATACCAAATTTTATCGATTTAGCTTGAATAGTTTTGAAATAACAAAGCCGGTTCCATACATTTGGTACGCACTGTATATTAGCGTACTTAGATTTTTATGTGCTAAGTTGTTTAGCAACCTAGTTTGTAAAATATTCATAAATCATTATTTATCATAAATCTCTTGTTGACATCAGCGTGCTATAAAAATTTTATAACACTAGCTCAAACGTTAACTTTTTACACGAAAATCAATGTAAAAAGTGGCTACTTTTTGTATGATCGTAGATAATAGTTATTTATGTATTAAGGGCATAAAGAAGCTTTTATGGTCAGAAGCGTTATTTCTAGCCCGAGGCGTCAGCCGAGGGCTAGGAAAAGGCTGTAGGGCCATAAAAGCAAGTTATGCCCGAAATGCATACACTATTTTATGCACAGATTGTTTTTATCTCAAATCTATTATTGTGCAAAAAATATAATTAAATGAGTACGTAGGTTACATCAAGCCGCTGTACGTATACTTATTTGCATATATACGAAGTACGTTACTATAGTTACTATCTAAAATACTTAATTTCAGCTTATTTTCATTGGTGATAAGTTTACAAATTATATTAAGAACCAATCAAGTTCTACAAATACAGCTCTGACATTTAATTGACGTTTCATCATTGCCCGTCGGATCATAAAGAGGCCCTTGGGGCATAAAGAGACAGTTATGTTTAGATAGATCTATCAATAATAGTCTAATTATAATGCATCTGTGCATAAAAATGATTTATGAATATACTAAAGTGTGAGCAACGGAATTTTGATTCAGAGAAGGCCTTGGAAATTTTAGGTTACATCTGCACTCAACGACCTGATATTAATTTTAAGTAGGTAGTAGAACTACTACAGATCATTAAGAACTACTCTGTCACTAATTGATAGACCTACTTTAAATGGCGTGCACCCGTAGCATTTCAGTTCGGATTTCGGAGCTATCAACAATCTTTAATCAAGAAATATTTCTCTTTTGCACTTCATTAAATATGAATGCCATTATTAAAAACTGATTTTTTCAGATTTTTTTTAAAAGTTAATCTGACAGCTCTCTTCAAAAAGTGACAGTTTAATTAAACTAATTCATACGATTCAAAATTTGACATGACCGATTTGTCTATCTCTTTCTTTCAAGGCCAACTCTGAATCAAAATTCCGTTGCTCACACGTTACAACCTGGTTGCTAAACAACTTAGCACATAAAACTCAAAGCATGCTGATATGCATGACTTAAGTCACAAATTTTACAAAAAATTAAGTCAAATGAATACTCTTTTAACTTTTAAGTAAAACGTTATGATCGTAGATAAAACGTTGTAAGATACACGTATCATACATACACTTATACATACATACATACATACACTTATTACAACGTAGAATTAATAATTCAATACTTTTGTAAAAATAATCTGAAGTTCTTCCTGCAAAATGTTCAATTACAGCTACTTGCAACTCGTTCTCGTCCTTAAAACAACGTCCCATAAAATCTCTCTTTAAATTGGAAAATAAATAATAGCCACTAGGAGCCATATCCGGACTGTACGGTGGATGATCCAATGCTTCAAAGCCGCATTCGCGAATGGCAGCTTGTGAAATTGCGGCAGTATGAATGGGTGCATTGTCGTGTAATAACCGAAAACCTCTTGTCAACTTTCCTCGACGTTTTTCACGAATAATGTTTTTCAGTTTATGCAATAAAGACGCATAATATGTACTATTAACAGTTGTATTGCGCTCTTTTAAATCAATCAGTAAAATGCTGTCACAATCCCAGAATATTGTTGCTATAACTTTCTTTGTCGATTGAACGACTTTCGCCTTTTTGGGACGAGGTTCATTGGGTCGCCGCCATTCCATCGATTCCCTTTTGGATAGAGGATCATAATACAGAACCATTGTTTCATCTCCAGTGATAATGGACTCCAAAATCGTCTTTGGGTCGTCTCCACACAAGTTTAAAAACGAGCGCGCACATTCGACGGGACGCGACGTTGACGTTGAACAGCAGAAAGAAGACGCGATTTTTAAGAGATTTCTGCCAGATACGGAAACATTTTGGCCACTTTGTTACAGTGGAATATGAAGGAGATAAATCACTGTTAACGCCGTCTAAACGTTGTTAGGCGTGTACCCTTCTTTTGTTAAAAATTTAATGACCGCGCGGTACTCAATTTTTCGTTATCTGCTACATTTTCATGCACTCGTCACGATGCTTGAGTGGCTACTAAAATCTATTACGCTTCTAGCCGTAATATATATATACAGGGTGCCCATTTTGTATGGAATATAGTATATATCTCGGTAAATATCGACTTTATAAAAAAATTTGTTATATAAAAGTTGTTTAACATTTTATTTTCCATAATAAGATAGCATTCAATTGTTTTTATTTCAGAAAACAAATGAGTAAAGAATAACACTTTAATTTTTTTAAATAGCAATGTACCCTTTCACTAGGCTCATTTGATAGAGATTTTCTTTCTCTTTTCGATGACTTAAAATCTTAGTACCCTTATATCAGAAAATTTTTGATAAAAACCGTAAAAAATGTTTATTAAGTTAATTACACCAATAACATGAATCTAGATATCCGAGATCTCTTTCATTTGTCTTAACAATTGATTGTAGGCTTTTATTGTGACAGAAGTTTGTTTATTTAATTAAGTTGTTGGTACATTAAATGGTTCATTTAACAGAAACTGAACGTATAGAAATTTTAATTATGGTCGGTTATGGGGATCGCAAACGAACACAATTAGAAGTATGTGAAATTTTTAATGAGCGTTATCCACATCGAGAACCAATCACCCAGTCAGTAGTTAGCAAAACCTTAAAACGGTTTAGGGAAACTGGCAATGTTAAAGATCTGGTGAAGACTGGTCCGCAGAGGTCTGCGACAAATGAGGATAAAAAGCTCGATATTTTAATAGAAATCGAAGAAAATCCAAACATTTCAACTCGTCAGTTAAGTTTAAACCATGCCGTAAGTAAAGATTCAATACAGAAAATATTACATTCAGAAAAATTACAACCGTACAAACCGACTTTATTGCAAGAATTATCCTAAGGTGACTACGATCGACGTGTTGAATTTTGTGAATTTATGATGGAGCGAATCAACAACAATCCAAATTTTCTTAATAATATTGTTTTTTCTGACGATGCTACGTTTTGTTTAAATGGAAATGTAAATAGGCATAATTGTCGATATTGGGCCGCTGAAAATCCCCATTGGATGATCCAAAATCATACCAAAACACCACAAAAATTAAACGTATGGGTGGGAATTTGTGCAGATCACATAATTGGACCTTTCTTTATTCGTGGTACTCTAACTGGTGACCGTTATTTGCAATTATTGCAACAGCAAATTATTCCAGCTTGCCAAACAAATCTTGATGATCTTTGGTTTCAACAAGATGGAGTACCGTCCCACTATCATTTAGATGTACGCCGATATTTAAATGTGGTATTTCCGGCCCGTTGGATAGGCAGAAGAGGGTCTGTGGAGTGGCCTCCCGATCTCCGGATCTTACACCTTGCGATTTTTTCTTCTGGGGATATTTAAAATCAAAAGTGTATACAAAACGACCCCAGAATCTGGCCGAATTAGAGCAACGAATACAAAATCAAGCTGCAGCAATTTCTCCCAGATCGCTCAGAAATTATTTTCAAGCTTTTCGTGATAGGTTGGGCCACTGCCTTGCAGTTAATGGTGGACATTTTGAACACACTTATTGCCATGAAAACCATTTTATTGCTAATTTCGTTTTGGCTTCAAGCTTTATAAGAGACGTACATAATTTTCTGTTCATTTGTTTTATTTTGTTTTTTGTTCATTTGTTTTGTTTTGTTTTGTACATTATGTAGATGCACATCTGTTTATTTTAGGGTAATAATTCGAGATACTTTACGATCTCGGATATCTATACTTGGGCCGCTGAACAGATATAGTAATAAAAAACGCCTACAATTACCCCCTCTTTGTACCAAAACCTTTCTATTGGTAGCATTCAAATATACCGCTCAAATTGAAAGGCATGTTTAATTGTACCAAAAAGATATCAATTCGTTTACTGTCAAATATCCAACAATCACTTGTTAGTTGTGCGTGACGCTTGTATAACTAAAATTTTCGTTCATTCATTTTCGATATTCTGTATTTGTTGGTTTGTTTAGTTTTCCGTTCTTTTCTGTTTTGAGTGTTCCCGTTTTCATTTTTTTGTGTTTTGTTATTATTTCGTTCTTTACTGTTGTTGTTTTAAAATCCAAGAGATATGGCCCTTTCTCCTCCAAAAAAACGGCCGCGAACGCATTTTTCGGTGTCTGATAAAGCATCCATCCTAAACATTTTTAAAGCGTGCCAAGAAAAATATCCAACTAATTCGAAAATTGAAAACGTCGAATTTACTGCAAAAGCGGCAGGTAGGCAATTGTAATTTTATTTTGCTTATTACGTATTGTGTTGTTTCTGCAATATCAATGTTGTAAATATTCATTTTATGACAGGCGTGGGTGTTGCAAGTGTTTATAACCTTCTTCGAGAATATAAGGCTGTCCATAAATTCAAGCCGCCAAAGTCATATCATCGAAGTAAACCCATTTTGGACAACATTGATGAGGGCACAAAAAGTGGAGTCAGACGAATAATTCACCAATTTTATCTACGAAACTAACCACCAACAATAGCAAAAATAATGCTTGCTATTAATGACAACGAAGAACTGCCAAATTTCAAAAAAACTACTTTGAGGGCATTGCTGAAGGAAATTGGATTTCGGTAAATATACAATAAGTAATGTTATGTCATTATCTAAATTTATTATTGTTGAAGGTATAGCAAAAGAAAAAGAAATGGAATGGTAAAGGAAAAAAATGAAATTGTGGCTTGGCGACGACATTATCTCCGGGAAGTGCGGAAATTGAGGGCAGAAGGGAAACAAATTTATTACTTAGATGAAAAGTGGGTAAATGCAGGCCATACAGTGCAAAGAATTTGGCAAGACACAACCATAACTACAGCAAGGCAAGCTTTCCTACAAGGGTTATCTACAGGACTGAAGAATCCATCTGGCAAAGGAAAACGTCTTATTGTGTTGCACATTAGGTCAGAGGAAGGATTTGTAGAAAATGGCCTACTTTTGTTTGAATCTAAGAAGACTGGCGAATATCATGAAGAAATGAACGCCGAAGTCTTTGAAAAGTGGTTCCAAGCAATATTGCCGGCTTTGGTGGAAGGAGCAGTGATAATTATGGATAATGCCTCATATCACAGCAGAAAAGTAGAAAAAGTTCCTTCTTCTTCAGCAAAAAAGGCAGAGATTCAAGCTTGGTTAAATAAGAACTCTGTTACATATGAAGCCGATATGGTTAGAGCTGAATTATTAACGCTGGTGCAACCACACGCACCGGCGAAAAAGAAATATGCTATTGACGAATTAGCTACAGCAGTTGGTCGTAAAATTCTACGATTGCCACCATATCACTGCGAACTTAATCCTATAGAATTAATATGGGCCCAAATAAAAGGAGAAGTAGCAAGAAATAATACCAACTTTAAAATCCAAGATGTACGAAACCTGCTACTTACTGCAGTTGCTAATGTTTCTTCCGAAAATTGGAAGAAAGCGATATCACATACCATGCTGGTAAAACAGGGCATGTGGGAAGCTGATTTAGCAGCGGATATTGTGATCGAACCATTGATTATCAATTTGGAAAATTAGTCTGATTCATCAACGAGCTCGGATTCTGATTATTATTTATTATGTAATTCATCGTGTGTACATATTTTATAGTTTCATTTGTATCCTGTATTCGTTTAGTAGTTGCAGTTTCTGCTCTATATTTATATTGCTCTATAATCTGCATTTCTATTTTGTATAAAGCATTTTGTGCCAAAGATGTATATACTTAAAGCATATTTGTATGTAAATTCATTGTTTTATTAATAATTCACAGACAAAATAAATGCGTTTACAAACATCGCACTCACGTACTTTTAATGGCAATTTTATCAAATTAATAAAACTGAAATTTTTAAAAATGTATGGTTATTATTTATACTAGCATTTCTCGAAGTGCCATTATTTATAATGAATTAACAATTCATTTCTAAAAATGTTCTATTGTAAATTTGACTTTCACATAAAACCAATCAGAACAATCTGTGCTGCCTTGATTTTTTTTTAACTATATATGTTCAGCGGCCTGGGTTATACAGTGCGCGTCTAAAGTCCGTTCCCCCCCTACTAATTTTTGAACCACCTGGTATATCGCAACGAAATTTGGAGGACTTAAACAGAAGATAAGAACCTAATTTTTTATGGAAAAATGACAGCTAAAAGTTTTAAACTGGCGGCTGAGCGCCCTCTTGAATTACTTTTTTAAATAGAACACCCTGTATATTATTCCGTTTTCGAAATCTGCTCATAATTCTTAACATTTTTCTCTAATACACTTTACTTCTAAATTTAATTGATTTTCAAATATTAACGTTTGAAAAGGGACATTTTAATTAATTTCAAATCCAACAGACACGAATTCTGCTATCAATCAAGTTTGCATTGAAAACAAAAATCGTTGTTGGGGTATCTTACATCTTGTTTACTGTCAAATTTAACTGTTAGCTGTCAAATAAAATTTAGTTAGAAAAATGTTTTACCGGAAGTGACCAAAATCCCTCGCAAAATCCATACTTCATTTTAAACCGGAATGCCAAGTGTATTAGAGAAAAATGTTAAGAATTATGAGCAGATTTCGAAAACGGAATAATATACAGGGTGTTCTATTTAAAAAAGTAATTCAAGAGGGTGCTCAGCCGCCATTTTGAAACTTTTAGCTGTCATTTTTTCATAAAAAATTAGGTTCTTATCTCGTGTTTAAGCCCTCCAAATTTCGTTGCGATATACCAGGTGGTTCAAAAATTAGTAGGGGGGGAACGGACTTTAGACGCGCACTGTAGATTCATGTTATTGGTGAAATTAACTTAATAAACATTTTTTACGTTTTTTTCAAAAATTTTCTGATATAAGGGTACTAAGATTTTAGGTCATCGAAAAGAGAAAAAAACTCTCTATCAAATGAGCCTAATGAATGGGTACATTGCTATTTAAAAAAATTAAAGTGTTATTCATTACTCATTTGTTTTCTGAAATAAAAACAATTGAATGCTATCTTATTATGGAAAATAAAATGTTAAACAACTTTTATATAACAATCTTTTTTATAAAGTTGATATTTACCGAGATATATACTATATTCCATAC
This sequence comes from Agrypnus murinus, assembly GCA_929113105.1. Classification (NCBI taxonomy): domain Eukaryota; kingdom Metazoa; phylum Arthropoda; class Insecta; order Coleoptera; family Elateridae; genus Agrypnus; species Agrypnus murinus. The sequence continues at coordinate 66,552,926 of OV816029.1, read as the reverse complement.
ATAATGGGCACCCTGTAGTGTAGGCCTCTTACATGTCCAGCTATGACGCAACCGAGTTTGAACATGTTGGCACCTGTAGAAGCCTGCCGGACCGAAAATTTATGGCGCTTACCTCGTACATTGATATACGTTGGACGTGTTTCTAGCCACTGCCTTCATCAAAATGGTTGACAGATGGTCCATCACTGGAGGGTTAATTACAAAATATTTCTAATGGTATTACTACTAACTTGTCACACGCAGTTATCTGAAGCTAACTGTCTATGATCTGTAACTCAATCTTCATTGTGAAAAGTATCAACTGACACATGATATATGTTTGGTGGGTTGCGGACCTTTATGCCTACATTTAAAAAATATAATATAGTAGTTAAATTCAGTGGCGTGCGGTAAATGGAAGCAATGCTTGCCTTGAGAATTTATTAAAAATAAAAACAATGCTAACAAAAATACTTTTGTAAAATTATGGTTATCGTTTATTTAAATTGAAATATTTATCAAATTAAAGCTCAATATCAACTCTGTACAGCAAAAAGTATAATTATTTAGAGTACTATTTTAAATTAGGCTCATTAAACTTATACGGAAAGGTAATACCGATTCAAATGTGATACATACACTTCATATAAGCACTGCTTACAAATGCTCTTCTCTTAACCTTGGCGTGAATCAGCGAGCGCGGGGTGTTATAATAGACGGATGCTGTTTGGCTGGTTAACATTGTTTGGTCGTAATTTTTATTGTGCTTCGTTCCCAAATGTTTATTTATTATAATTTGGTTATTTGTTCGATTTAGTGTTACTTAAGTAATGTAAATCTGCGAATGAGACTGTATTTTGTCGCATCTTATTATTTTAATTTATAAGTTGGATTTTTTTAAAGACAAATAGTTCTATTTAGTTTGCCTATATGCAAATTTAAAATTGCATTATCGTCACGACTGCAAATTCAACTGCTTCGGTGAAAGGTTCGAGTACTTTCGATATAGCCGAATCGGGACAATTTTTTGTTCAGTTTGTAAATTATTAATAAGGAATTTTTCGCATACAGTTTTGGAGAGAAATTACAAATTATTAAGAAAGGCAGATCAAAATCAGATCTTTCAAATTTAACAACAAAGATTAAAACCTGTACCAGTATTTTGCTAAGAAAGACCGGAGAATTGATACGTAGTAGTTTTCTTTAAATAAAGAATGATAGTCAACAAATTCCATAAGTATAAAGTGTAAAAGTGCTTCTTTGAAAAACTTTTAAGCTTAATAATTATAACACTGTTTTTTATTGTACCTAGCAGGGGCGGATCCAGAGAAGTATTTTGAGGGGGAAATCTTTGGAAAAATAATTGTTTTAATAAATAATAATTAAACAAACATTATTTGTTTCTATTCTATGTAAACTTATTTCTAAATTGGGGGGGGGGATTATTCCCTCCCCGTTAATCCGCGCCTGTACCTAGGTGTATTATAATTAAAATCGTGGTTGCTTCCCTAGCCTAAATTCTCACCGCACGCCACTGGTTAAATTTAATTTTATGCCATACACTTGAAATAAATATATATTTACAAATTCTCAATACGAAAATTACGGTTGCTCATCGACTGTATTGAAACATTGTTTAAACATTCACAAACAATGATTGATAAAACAACTTATCAATTTTAGTGGGTTGCATGCTGTGAAAACTTTGTTGTCTTGAAGAAGGAACAGTGATAGTACCATGAGTAAAATGTAAATTAGTAAAAAATATACATTAGCACGTACCGCTTTCAATAAACAATCGTCAGATTCAATTTTCATTACACTGGAAGTAAGTTCCAATAATAAGAGAATAAACTTTTTGAGCTACTGTACTAACTTTTTGATAATTTTACCATATATGTAGTTCATTCACTTTAATTATAATTACTTTGAAATAAATAGTTGGTTTCTTCTAATTAGTTACTAGACGAATAACACTCTAAATCACAATGAAATTGAATGAGCTCTACATTTCTGCGTATCACTCTTCGGTTGTAGATTCTTCTATGATAAATCGAGACTTCCAATATTTAAACTTACATTTTAAAAGTGATTTGGTAAATCTTAACTTAAATCTACAAAGTTATTAACTAAACTTTATCTAATTTGTCTCATTTTAATATCCAAAAACTGTAATATATTGCCTTGGATGCATTTGGGGTGTCGTTTACTGGAGCTACTAACTATAAGTGTATATTACAACTGGATATTAAAGCGAGACAGACAATAATAAGATTACAAATATGTTGTTTCTGTCTAATAATGTATGCTAAAAGTATCTTATAAAGTACAAATTGTATAAAAGATTTATTTTATTAAATAATATAAACAGTCCAATAACGTGTTTTATTGAAGATCTCTTTTTCTGAAGATTCCATAGACTGTAGAACAAGAATACCCACAATAGCCGCTGTCACACGCACAAGAGTTTATGCTATTCTAATCTTGTGCAGCGTCCAGCAGCTGCAGTGAGATTCTGTTGAAGATAAGAAAATGTTGCTGTTGTATCTTTTCTTCTTAGCTCTTTTGAGGTTTTTCACTTGCATGGAATTTTTCTGAAAGAAGAATAACAGTGATATTAGTCAAATGAGCAGAGTTGTCAAACTATGGCAATTATATACGTAGTCATTTTTTACAAAAAACAAATCGGTTAATAAAAATATCCAATATTGTAAGAAATTTGATGAAATTAACCTTGAACCTCCTCATAAGAAAAGATTTAGTTGTTAAAAGTAAGCAAATGTAGTTTTCAATTATTTTTCTTAAACTAAAATGTTACCTTATGTGAACCACTACAAAAAAGTTGAATCTGATTCAGTGGCACACTGAATTATTCTTGCCGACCCGAGTATTCTTGTAGCTCACCAAAATTATTTTTCTTTTTGTTTTGTGTACTAGTTAAGCTCATAATGCACTGCTGAATCAAAAACGGGAAGACTTAAACCAAATAAGGCATACAACCAAATGTCGATATCTTCAAAGTTGACTTGACAGAGACTCAAGCTTCATAGTATCATCATTTCTAAGTTCTCAAAGTCACTTAATTTGAAAGACTCAAAATTTAAGATTTCAACTTTCTAATTTCAAGATCAAGATGTTAAAAAGGGTGCTTTGAAATGAGTCAGTGAAGTTCTACACAAAAAAATGATTTGTTAATAGGCTCTAACTATTGTTACCTTGCATCTGTTATTTTTGAATTGGTGCAGCCTTCACGTTGTCGACTAATTGGACAGAAATACGGACTGGTATTTTCGATTTGATAACGTTCTCTTCCCTTTTTAAATTAAAAAAAAATTGAACAGAAAGCGCAGAGGAATAGTATCTGCCATCTTTGTATCTCTGTTTTTTATGGACCACTTGACATGTGTTTTTCTTATTCAATTCTTATTCAACTAGACAGACTGAAATCAAGCGATACCCGACTTCAAATATTTTTCACTTTTAAAATGGGGATATAGAATCTCATAAAAGATGTGGTTTTGTACACTACGTTACTCTAAAAATCGAGAAACAAAATTCTCTTCTACAGGTAATTGCTTATACAGTGTTTTTCTTTTGGTTTTCACCATTTGTCAATTGTGTTTCACTATTTATTAAAAGTAATTCCCTCATGACAAATCTTGTCAAATTTGTATCAAATGCTTTCCCCTTTTGTCAAAACCATTTCATCTTTTGTCAAATGCTTTTCCCCTTTTCTAAACGCACGAAACTATATAGAATATGCTTTTCCAATTAATTTAGGTAATCGATTTGGATGTTTGTTTATGTAAACAAAAGTGCTATTTTTTCTTTAGTCATAGAAATAAATATATTTATAACAATAATACATGACAAACATGTATGTAACACATATATGTACATACATAACACATAACAATAATTAATTAATTAAGGCACATAATACATCAATTTTTAATTCAATATTTCATGTCTTCGAAGGCAATCATGCAAGTATGTTTCCATATGCTGAACATAATTGCGACAATTTTCCGGACCTATATGTTCAGAAGCATTATGAACTGCTTCATATAATTCATTTTCGTTTGTGGGCTGGGCTCTTTTTATTAAATGTTTCCACTGATTAAATACTTCCTCTATGGGGTTTAAAAAGGGACTGTAAGGAGATAAAAATACTGCAAAGTGGCCATGAGCTTGAATGAGGGTCACTACTTCTTCATTTCTATGAAACCGCACGTTATCCATAACGAAATGAGCTCCATGCACACCGTCATTATTTAAATGATTAATTAAGGAAGTGAGAAATTCAGAAAAATGTTCGATATTATACGCTCTATCTTGCACTTGAAATAAATATACAGAATTTTCATTCATTGCTGCAGCAATGGAATAGTTGCGTCCTCTTAGTTGAGCTTTAACTTTCGAAGCTCTAGAATTTCTTACTGATCTTCCATATGAAACTCGAGAATTTACTTGAATTCCATACTCATCAATGAAGAAAATTTTATCTCGTTCAAGCATAATTCTATTATACTGAACTGCATAATCAAAACGAGCTTGAATGGTATCAGGTGTATTTCTTCTCTCGGGAACGAAGGAAATTCTTTTCACTGAATAATGAAAATTCTGCAGAGCTCTGTTAACTGTAGACAAGGATATGTTATTAATATTTGGCCACTGGGTCAAACACTTTTCTGCCAGTTGCTGAAGAGTTAAGGAACAATCTTCATCCACCCAGTCGCAAATCTGTTCCTTTTGAGCATCAGACAATATTTGTTGTCGATGTCCGGCACTCATTTTGGCAGTATTATGAGTTTTCTGATAAGTTGAATAAATTTTTCGTACTGTGTTTGGCAGAACATTAAACTGTTGTCCAATATTACTTGCCGTTGAACCATTATTCATTGCATTTATTATTAAACCACGTATTTCATTACTAATCTTATTATTTCTTCGTCTCCGATGATCCATGTTTATTATTAAATTAATTAATTATTAAACAATTACTATCACAATGTGAAACTTAATTGACAAATAATGAAATACATTTGACAGAAAAGGAATTTGTTCTCAAAAATCGCCTACTACCACAATAAATGGGAAAATCATTTGACAAATTGTGAAACACAATTGACAAAAGAAGAAAAGCAAAAGAAAAAGACTGTATAACTAATACTTTATAATAAATTAATACAAATGACCGTTATCAGAAAGGAGAGACAGAGATAAAAAAAGAAAGACAATAGTAGAAAATTATAAGGACATCGTATCCTATAAAATTCGATAAACCGAGTTTGCGTGCTGAGAGATTAGGAAAATACACACAGATCTTAAATATTTTAAACACATCTGTATTTCCCCATGAGAACGACTTATAATTAGTGTAGGGGAGATACACGGTGGTGTTCAAGTGACCCATATTGATTTCTGAATTATTTAGAAACCTCATTATTGTATATAATAACGAGCTAATAATATTGTAAAATAAATGTAGTTGTATTGTTCGAATAAAACGTGTTGATTCCTATTAACGGCTGCGTTTTAACATTTTATTTATGCCTGAAAAAGGCAAGGTGTGTTTGTTACTCATGATTATTTTATATTTTTTGAAGTGTTTAATAGTAGTTTGTGCAATAAATGCAAAAAATACACGATGGTCGCACCAATTAGGAATCGAGCTGAAGTCGAATCCTATCAACACCAAGATAATTTTGAATACAATTTGTGTTTCTTATTTTTAACTATTTTCTATCTTTTGAAATGCAAAATAAATAGTACTAAAAGAACACGATTGTCGTACGAGGAGTGTGCAAATTAGGAAACGAGCTGAAGTCGAGTCCATACCAAAACCGCTAAGACATTATACAGTGTTGTCAACTTAATATTTTGTAAAAACAACAGATTATTGCATCTAAACTACTTGTTCTAATTTATATAAACTATTTTCTGTGAAAGAAATACTTTTCAAAGGAAAATGTAGGTTTTCAAGAGTCAAGGATTTTTCATAATCAATACCAAAAGTACTACCGAACAATTAAATGGTTGTTATCAATGATAGCAAGTAATTACATAATGAATCTGTGAGAATGGACAGAATGTAAACAGTAGTTAGACATAATTCAATATCTGTATATTGTGTAATATTTTTGAGGTATAATTATACTAGGGGAAGATTTCCTAACCGCCGATGCTGAGAGGAAAAGAAACTAAAATAAACCAGATCTCAGACATCCTGGAGAAACGAGTTAAACAAAGAAAATCATCTCTAATAAGATAAAAAGAGAAATAAAAAAATATAAATAACGTCAATGTAATAATACTCCATATCTTCTCCACTCGGTTATTAGATTTCTTCAGCTTTTGTATTTATATTGTATTTTTACTCATTTTTAAACAAGAGATAAGGAGATGCGGCTTAGACAATATTGTGTAGCCAGTCGCCACAGATAACGTATTTACTAAACCCAAGATTTTTAAACAAAGTAAAAATAACTTCTACAGTGGCATAAAAATACATACCAAAAACTGGTATTCCATGCTCTACATCAAAGAGGAAACTACATTTAAAAAGAAGTGAGTTCTGCGACATTTAAATTACCGAAGATACAACATAATTTCGATAAACTAACAAAACTTGCTGGTAAAGAATGCATTTATTTCTAAGCCAAAGCAGCATCTCTTCTTGAAGATATTTTAAGTAAAAACCACTCACAATGGAACCTCAAGAGTATTGACATTCGGATTTGAACGATGCTGATGTTGATGATTATTGGAAAACTTTCATTGAGAGTTATTCATTGGTATATTGGAAGCAGTGGCGGACTAAGGCTAAAGCGGGCCCTAGGCAACATTGTAATTCCGGGCCTATTTTTCAGTCATGACACATACTTTGCGTTTGGTAGTTTGGTTTTAAAGCATATAGTATGTAGTTCTATTTAATTATCGGATTCCAAGAAAAAAAAAGGAAAAAAATAATATACATGTACAAAAATTAAATAAACATAATTTATTAAAACAAACAATAATACTTAAACAAATATACCCAGATTGCTTAGTTATATTGCCTTTTTTCTCACTTTTAATTCTGCAAACTCGTCAATTAGTTTGTCATAATTAATAGAGTTATTTAATGTCTCTTTTTCTATATAAAGTAATGATAAACTATTTAATTTTTGTTGGCCTAATGTGGATCTTAAAAATTTTTTTATTCTGGCCATTACTGAGAATGATCTTTCATCGCTTGCATTGCTTATTGGAAGGGTTAAATAAATTCTCAGAATTATGCGAGGGGTCAACCACTCGCCGCAATACATGTACATTATGGTAGCAATCGCACGCAATCCTTAGCAATCACAAGGAAATCATCAGAAATCTCGCAATCTTTATTGGCAATCAGCGAAATCTTTCGCAATCATCATCGCAGTCGTCGAAATCGAATATAGTAGAAATGGTACCATCATAATTTGCGGGAAATTCGATAGTTATTTTTACTTATTATCAGTACTTTTGCCAAAAGCGGCATTTTGAGAATCGTTAAGTGAATACGTCAATAAAGCTAACACTCCTACTTAAGCAAAACGAAAAAACCCGTCTATAATTTAGTACAAATTATAAAAAAAGACAAAAGTACCAAAAAAAAAACTATTTTTTTGTGGCTAAAATCATTTAGACACAATTCGCATTTCAAGATTGGGGGTGCTAGCTTGAGCTCAAGTTAGCATCCACTTCGAACAAAAAAAATAAAGCCATAATTAACTACTAATAAGGGACAAATTTGTACCACAAAAACTTTTTCGCAACTACAACTCTATAGTCGCTATTCACATATCAAGACTGGCAGCGCAAACTGGCAATCAACTTTCATAAAAATGAAAATTTTCTAAGCTGTCATTTAGTACTAATTAAAGACTAGTTTGTAACCCCAAAGTCTTTATTTTTGTACTTTGCGTTCACAATGGGCTCATTGTGACACCGAAAACGATTTCATAATAGATGCTATTATAACATCGTTTCTGGGGTGTATTTGTTTTGTAAGATTGGTAACATTTAATTTTGACATTCTAACCTCACAAAACGTGAAAAGTCATGTTATAGCTTTATCACATGTTAAACGCAAAAATCACTAGATTGTAATGCAATGTTTTTAATAGCTTGAATTTACAATTTCTATCAAACTAATAATGCAAAGTATACAAAATTTTTTTTTAGTATATTATGGGATAAGTGGTTGAAATGAAATTTCAACGTTGAGAGTGGTTTTTGCAACCAGCAACAGCGACTTGAAAAAAGTAACTCGAGACGTTGAAATTTTATCAGCCATGCGTTGTATATACTATTTTTTTCTCCGAATTTTTAGTAAATTAATGCACGTTAGAAAAAAATTATACATAAAGTGACAATTCTCTTGTCAGCAATTGAATGTCGAACAGTTTGAAATTTGAAATCCCGGTAGTCCGAAAATTTCAACCTCTAGTGGTTGAAATGCGATTTCAACCATCGTTATCAAATGCAAAATGAGTGATTTCAATGTCATGAGTAGAAAACAGCATATTATACTTGTTTTATAGACGTATTGTGTATTGTAGCACTCATTCGTTTGGAACGCTCCTCGCTTCTCTCGTCGTGTTCCAAACAACTTGTGCTACAATAGACGGTCTTATACAACTCGTATAATAATCTACTATTGTACCATGATTAAAATGTTTAAATAAACGATTGTTTAAAACGGGTGCCATCTGTTTCGAGATTATTAGAAATTGATTAAATATAGAAATGTCACCTGACAACTTTGACATGACTTATTGTAAGTATTTTTGGAAGCAGAAGTGATTGCCTCACAATGTCTTTTTCCAATCAGAATATTCAAAACTTTCCCATATGGATCTAACTTTATGGCATGTTACACATGTTACATCGGGCGCATAGTGCAAAATTTAGATGATTAAAATTTTAAAATCTAAACTAGACGAGTAATATATTTGGCCAAAACAAGAGGATGTGCAGATTGCAAAAATATATTTTTCTTTTATGGGCCTATCGAATTATAGTAGGACTCGATTATCTAGAAGACGGTTAACAGAACAATAAGGAATTCTTTAATGAAAACAATGTTTTTTTTTCTCAAAATTGTTTTATTTTTGGAGAAATTATATGTAGTATGTAGTAATAGGCAATAGTCCATTTTGTTTAAAAAGCCGTGGCAAAATGGGTATTGAAAAAGAGTATAAAAATCTTAGAAGTCAAAACTAGTTAAACCTCTAAAAATCTTTTTATATTTATGTAACGTTAAAATTAATAATCGTATATAGTTCCTAAATGAAGCATTTTATTTGTGAAGTGTGAAGTAATGTCCTTCGTAATATCTTTATAAATGAATTTACCTAACAAACACATTTTGATTAATAGTACTGTTCTTGTAAAAAACAACGAGTACAAATACTATCGATTTTGTTCTAATCTTTAGCAATCACATTGAAAATCGCTTTTCAAACATTAACACGTCAATGATGAAGCAATTGCATTTTGGAAATCATCCCGCAATCCTCGGAAATCATAGACATTGCGAAAGCAATCCTTGGAAATCGTAGAGATTGTGAAAGCAATCCTTGGAAATCAGATATTGCGAAGGCAATCCTCGAAAATCATAGAGATTGCGAGGAAATCTTGGATTTCCGCAATACATGTACATTTTTTGGAAGAGTGGTTGACCCCTCGGAATTATGTTTAAATTAGGGAATCTTGCAATAATATTATTTTCCTGAATAAATGACCACATGGATACAGGCGAAATAATATTTTCTTTACTTATAAAAGTAATAAATTGTAATACTTCATTTTTCAGTTCTGCTGGGTTTAAATCTTGTTCATAACATTTTAATTCCTCTATTGAAGAGTCACTAACATCACTATCATGAAAAATTGTTTTGAATTTATTGCTAATAGTTTTATATCCCTCAGATCTTTTTTTAATGTTGCTAATTAAAGAATCGCATACAACAAAAAAATATTAATTTTAAAATGTTCTTTGCCACTGAATCTTATTTCATGTTCTGGAATTTCATCATGAAATAGTTTTCGTATTTTCTGCCGTTTTTTATCATTAGTATATGCATTATCTTTAACTTTTTCTGCTTCTTTTTCTAAATTGTCAAAATCATCTCTAACAGTTTGTATGAAATCTATCAATGAATCATATATTAAAACTGCTGTATTTAGGGATTCGTCTTTTTGTTGAAGAGTCTTGTTTGAAGCATCTATTCTCTCTAAAATCTTTTCCCATATAGTAAGTAACAGTACATAATAATAATAATTACTACAACCCATAACCTAAACCAAGGCCCCAGAAGCTATAAGCTTGTGCGGGAGGGAGGGGGCGATTATTATTAATATGTAGGCCCAATGTGCGGCTGCAGCCGACTTATAGATGGAACAGCGCAAATCCCACATTTGTGTTACAGCTAAGGAAAACTACAGAAAACCTTAACCAGATCTGCCAGGGCCGGGAGTCGATCCCGGGCCGCTTGGGTGAAAGTCCGGCACGTCAGGCATTACACTACCAAGGCTGTTAAATACATATACATACTCAAATGTATCAAGGTTTTTATGTAAATCGGCAGCTTCGGACCTTGTTAATGGTTTTTCATCTTTGTTTGAGGAAAAATTACGTAAACAATGTTTAATTTCTTCATAATTTTCCTTTAAGGATTTCACAGCATCGGAACGAGCAGACCACCTGGTGTCACAAATAGGTTTGATACTCAAGTGTTTGCTCTTACAAAATTTTTGTAATGCATTCCACCTACGAGTATGTGTAGAACTTGAAAAAAATACGTACAATTGCTGAACGATATTGAAAAAAGTGGTCATATCCATGCAACTTTCGGCAGCAGCGTTTCCAATTAAATTTAATGAATGATTTGCGCATGGTATAAAATGGGCAGAAAAAATAAGTTGTTTTAGTGATTTCTAAATCTATATTATTTAAAAATTCTAAAATAACTTTCTCCAAGTTTTCACCAGTATGAGAAAATATAGGTAGAAATCCCAAAAGTCTTTCTTTTATACCACTTGGAAGAACATAGCGATTAATGACGGTCAGCTGATCTACGTGAGATATATCAGGTGTTCCCGCAAAAATGGATCGAACTCGGATAAATATTCCAAAGCACCTATATAATTACCATTATTTTCACTAAAAAACACTTTATTTTTACCACGAAACGCTAAAGTGTATGAAGAAATAAATTTGATTGTCTTGATCGCTACCACACGTTTAAGTACTTCCCTCCAATATTTTTTTTCATTTATAATTTGTTTTTCAAGTTCAGTGTCAATGCGTCCGGTAATTTTAGATCTTGTTATAAAAATTAAAATGGAGTTAATGTGGTCACTGGAGTTTTCATGCTTTGACAATTTTTTATGTACATTTTTCCAATCATTCGTCCCTTTTGTCATTAGCGTTGTTTGAATGTCAAGATTATTTTACGTGGGGTACCCGTGTGAACATACCCCCACGTTTCCTTCCAGAAGGAAGTGATTGGGATACGCCCAATCAGCGCGCAAGTTGCATAACCGGCAGTACAGCAATTGCTACCAGATCAGCTCACTGGTCGGAGCGAGGTTGCCTATCCACCCTCTACTAGCTATCGCAGGCATAGTGCCGGAGCAATTGACTTAACACGTTGCTCACCCGCCGGCACCCTCCCGTCCTCTTTCATACGGGGTGAAGTACCTCGTCCAGCAATAGGACTATTCCCCAGCTTAACGCTGTTATTAAGTGGGACCACTGCCCGATCGAATCCAACCTCAATTGTGGCGGGACTTGATTTTTTAATGGTTTTGCCACCCCGATCTACCAATTATAGTCTTGGTGGGCCCTCGACAGAACTTCGTTTAAGTCTACCCGTTATAGACTCCCGGTGTGTACCCGTATTTGGTGAAGTTGTCTTGATAGTGAGAGGCTATTTATTCGCTTCAACTCTCCTTAAGTGTAATGGCTTTCAGAGCGTCTCCCAATCACTGTACCCGGCTGCAGTCCGGATCATAGGGTAGTCGGGATAGCTCCTAAACACATTTACTTGGCGGCTTGCAGTTTCCCATATGCCCAAAAGCGGGATAAACCTCACTTCGATTCTTCGCACTTGAGATTCAGTCAAACAGCGGGTTCCTTTGGTGACCATAAATGACCTCGGTCAAGCAGCGGGTTCCGTTGGTGACTATAATTGACCACTGTCAGTCAGCGGGTTCCTTGGTGACCATAAATGACCTCGGTCAAGCAGCGGGTTTCGTTGGTGACCATAAGTGACCTTATCCCAGGCGAGATTCGAATCCGTCCACACCGGTCTCATGTACCAGGGCTCCCCCTGATCGGTATGAGTTACCTTCGAGAATTCTCACGAATTTCTCTACCACACACTTAATCTGACAGCTTCATCCGTTGCCCGTCAGCGAGATAGGGTAGAAGACAGCCAGTTTTAAGAGTGAACGTCGTGTGGTCTCCCGAACACCCGAATTAGCGTTGTTTGCTTGAAAAATAATTTACAGACGTAACAGTACAATAAGTTGTTGGTTTCAGTATAAGCCAACCAATATCTTTTAACTTTTTCCCCGCTATTAATTGTTCTGAAGAAGGAGGCAATAGTTAATTTTCTTGTGATTTGTTCTGACCCTTCGTTGCATCGAATAGAAGATGATTCCAAAGATCCATTTATTGATTTTGGTGGATTTTTTATATAATACTCTCGCATGGCGTCTGTTAAGTATTCTGGCTCTGGCCATAATGCAATATCGTTTACAAAACTCTTAGTTTCATCATTACTTTGAGATGATTTTAAATTTATATTTTCTCCTGTTGTTTCATCTTCACAAACGGAATTGCTTGGTTTTTCCTGCTGGTCTTTTTGCAGAATAGTTTCGGACACAAATGATGTTTCTGGAGTTTGAGCAGGTGAAATTTGTGAAAATGATGACGAATGTTGTAATTGTTCTCCGTCTACAGTTAAAAATTTGTCTAACGATCTTTTCATTTGTTTTGCCACTTTATCTCGATCTGCTTTTCGTTTTTTTTCACTTCCACTTAAATGTTTATAGGAACTCATTTTAAAGATCACGTAACCTAATTTTCGGGTCCCAAAAATTACGGGCCCTAGGCACGTGCCTAGGTCGCCTAGGCCTTAGTCCGCCCCTGATTGGAAGACTCAAATGGCCTATCGCAAACTTGCAACTGCTACATAAGCACCATTAAAACCGCACGTTGATAAGGAAAAAGAGTGTGCTATTGGGGTCGTGGGTTCGAGTCCTTGACGGAATTTCGCTATATAATTATTATTTTGTTTTTTGTTCTTTTTGCTTACATACCGCTTGCAAACTTCGATCTTTATTTTCTCAGTAACTAAAACCCATTCAATTTAAAGAGAATAAGGTTAAATGCAGTGCAAGACAAAATATATGTATGTCTCCTGGTTCTGTCATCTTTATGTTGCCAATTTTTTTCATTTGGCTTAGAACTAACTTTCTACAGAGATGATCTCAGAGCACCGTTTTAATTATTTTAGATATCCACAGCTTATTTGTTGAATTAGGTACTGCAATTCGCTGAGCAGAATGATATCAATTTCAATCAGTCTTACGTTTTCAGGAGACTCATTTTCGTATTCATGCATTGTTACTACATTAATAGCTAAAGCATAAGAAGCTCCTAGCTTTAACAACGGTTCTGCTATACCAGGTTATAGCAAAGTCCAAGATGTCTTCAACCAAACGCGTGTTTCTTGATTACTAATGAAAATGATTCAAGGTTATATACAGGATGCCCCGTGTAGCATTCTACATTCATCATTCCGATAAACTTTTGGCTATTACAAAGAAGTTAACAGTGATAGTGCATTGTGCTCTCTAGTTTAAGAAGACAGTATTAAAACAATTTCTACAGCATTCTCTGGTAACGGAAATGACACCATCGAAAATCTTTTCCAATGAACTACTGTTTTAGATATGCTATAATAGAGAGTATGTGTGATTCTGAGTAAAAAAGAATTGAGACATCATAGGTCTAAATCTCAAAATAACGAAGATAGCGCCTGATAAGGGATTCTAACCCGTTTAACACTCTATTCTATTATTCAGGAAAGCTACAGGCAATGAAATGAACATGGGTATAATTCAAACTTTAGTTGACTAAAACTCGAACACGAAAAGCAGCATTAGAACAAAATACAATTGGTATTAACATAAAAAAGTATTAAGGTGCTATAGTTCTAAAACTGTAGTGAATCTAGGCGAGTATCAGAGCTCCACTACTGTACCAGCTGCCTTAACTTTTTTTGAAACGATGAGGACCCAAGTTTTCCCAATGGCAGCAAAGTTTTTTCGTTGAAGATCAGAGGTCAATTATTCTTAGTGCTTCTACTTAAGGGGCGTTTTCACGGGTCGACATGAGTCGAACGACCAATGAATCGAAAGCAGATTGAACGTGTAAACCAACATTCGATTTAGTCATTCGACAGAGTCATTCGATTTAATCAAAGTAGACAGACTCTCTACTTTTGCCCAAGATCCGTTGATGCATGCATAATTATATCCAAAGTAAAGGTTATCCCACCCATTTCCACTATTGGCTTTTGAAATGGGCTCAAAAATGGCGCCTTTTTGGCGGCAATTTTAATTTGTCATAAATTTGTCAAATCAAATATTTACATAACATACAGAAAAGGTTACGAATTTTTTAATTAAAACAAATCAATAATACTATGTATTATTAACAAATAATATTTTTAGGCATTCGAATTATCTTCTGTTATTGAGTAATATTAACTACTACTACTGAATAAAACCACGAAAACATTAACACATTAAAAAATGATGGTCTAAAACGGCGACGATTTATTGGTTATATGAACAAAAGTTATATGAACAAAACAACAATAACAACTAAAGCGAATATTTTAACTGTGATACAACTAATTTATTAATGGTATCCCCCTCAAACAGTATTTGAGTTTCTCTTTTTTGTTATCCAAATATGGCAGAAAGCCATATAAAAGCCGTGGACGGAAATCTAACTTCTGTAAATGTCTGTACAGAATGGAGTATGATGCCAGTGGATGCTGCAACTATTTTTTAAGCTTTTGTAACCTTTACGTTTCTTATTAACTGTGACTATATTAGAAATGTTAAATAACGTAGGAATTGTGTTTCATTTCAATATTTACCATTCATCTTTTCTTCTTGTTTCAAATTGCGTTTCTTCAATGGAACTAGGGAAAATGTAAAACGGTAATAAAAGAGTGTGTAATCTAAAGACTATCCTTTCTCTATGCTTAAATAATTTATATTATTTCTACATGTAATTTTATTAAGACTCAAACTTGCTTACTTTACATAACCTTGAGTATTCAGTAATTCCCAATTCTAACTTCTACGCATATCTATAACAAATTTGCCTTATTTTCCTATCTTTTGGAAAAAGAAACAAACTTGCACCATTCCGGGAATTGCTAGAATAGTTTGGTGCACTACAACCAGTCATTTTTTGGGGAATAGACTTTCGCGTTTCACTTATGTCAGAAACTGACAGATCGAACTTGGGCTCAAATATGGCCGTCTCAACTTTGATGAGATGACCTATGTATATGTACTAAGTATACATACACATGAATGGACCTTGCTTTTGCCAAACGACTGTTGCCGAACGACCGTAATCGAATGTGTAAACAACTTCAGCGACAAGAACCAATTAATCTGTGTATAGTATCTTGTAAAAGGTAAGTGTTGATTTACTTCATTTAAAACGAATTTCTACTGACGGAAAAAATCATTTAACATGACAGAGAAATGGACAGATGCCAATATAAGTAAATTCTTACAAATTTACCAAAAAAGCAAGAAAAGTGCATTAGAAGCGATATTACAACACATGAATAAGCTTGGCTTAGCCTTGTTGGTTTTTAATATTTTTTCTCGTATTGATTGCATAACAAACTATTTGTACTCCTATTCATACTATTTCACTTGACTGACGCCATTTTAAATTTTAACTATCGTTTCAATCCGATTGAATTGTGTAAACCTTCTTTGCCCTTCGGTCATGTTGAACGACCTAAGTCGACCTAAGCTTATTGAACACGAACAAAATTCTTTATGTATAAAAATTCTTATTTGAATCGGGAAATAGTAAGATAGAACAAAAAATAATAGACAACCACTTTAAGAACAGTAGTACCTATCTATAGCACGAAAAACCGTTGTAGTCAAGGAAAGGATACTTTGGTTTAAAAGTTTTCCACAATAAAATCTGCCCAATAGAGTTCTATATTTTAGTATACATTTTCAATTCGTACTCACCGTTATCCTAAACCAGCGGTTCTCAACCTTTTAATATTTGGGACCCAAGTTTTTGTATCAGTTTTAAGCGCGCCCTCCTTCCAATGATTTTTTGGAGTCGAAATATTTTTTGTTCTCATATCCATTTTTCTTTTGCTGCTGATACGCTGCAACAAGGCTAAAATTCTGTACGAATAGTGAAATTACGCCATATTTGCGAACACTGTCGCTCCACCGTATTTCCGAGTTTTCACTGAGAAGTTACCTTTTGTATTACTTATTTGTATTTACCTATCTTTAAGGATGACAATTTATTTTTTTCTTAACAGAATGTATTTCTTCTTATTTTGGTTTCAATAACAAGTTTTAGATTTTTTTTATGTCTTCACGCTCCCTTTTTATTATTTTGCGCGCCCCACAGGTTGCGAATCACTGCCCTAAACAGATAACCACGGTTTTACCCATATAAGATAAATACCATACAAGAATTGCCTTCATTCGGTTTCGATGAGTACTGCGTCGGGTTCCAAATTTGATTTTTAACGCAGTTTCTAATTTAAGGGATAAAGAGAAAATAATTATCTTTATTCAAAGTCATTGAGATACATTTACATTATCAGTGGCTGATCCAAAGAACTATTTTGGGGGGGAGGAGAATTTTTTGAAAATAATTGTTTTAAATAAATAATAGTTAAACAACCATTTTTTTATCCTATGAATATTTTTTTTATAAATGTTATATATTCCACAATATTTAATAATCATTAGCTACTTTTACATTCAAAATTTATTTAACTATAATACCGAAGTATATAATATCAAACGTTTTGGGGGGGGGGGAATTCCCCCATTCCCCCGTAGATCCGCGCCTGACATTACATATACATTTTTCCAACGAAATTATTCTTTGATAACTTTTTCTTGGGCATGTATTTTTTTTAATACATACACTGTTGTTGAACAGACGAATTGAATAATAGTTATTTATATTATTAGGAGTATAAGTGAAGCTTTATGTGCTGAAGCTGATAGGTTGACTGCCGAACGGAGTGAGGCAGCCGAATCATCTGAAACACATAAAGCGCTTATACTCCGAATAATATATGCGATTTTTTCTCCAAACGTGCAAAATTATAATACAAAAAGAAATATCTAATTACGGAGGTTATTTCGGAAAACATTACACTTGTACGAAAATCGCAACGCCTGATAGACAATTTCTAGATATTACCGTAGCAACCCACCAAACAAGATTTTTTTTGCGAAAAGAAAAGTCAGTCCACGAATTACGCAGTAAAATAGTAGTGTTTTAAGTGGATAATTTGAAGAATTTTGTGGTAATGTCTAGTTCAGGTGAATTTCAGTTGACGCCGCCAGAAATAGCCGAAGCAGCAAGAGCAGAAATTGAAAATCTTCTTCCTACAAAGTCAAGCGCTGTTTATGAAGCAGCGTTCAAGAAATTCATCGCATGGTGTTCGGAAAAAAATGCATCCGTTTATTCAGAAAGTGTTCTTCTGGCGTATTTTTCGGAGATGGCCAAAAGAATGAAAAGTTCAAGCTTATGGTCGCATTATTCGATGATCAGGACATTGTTAAATCTCCGACATGATGTTGATATCTCAAAATATTTAAAGCTGCGTGCCTTTTTGAAAAAGAAGAACGAAGGGTATTCTCCCAAGAAAGCAAGAGTTCTAACCAAAGAACAATTCGATATGTTCATCTTTAACGCTCCAGATGAAAAATACTTGGCCGCAAAGGTAAATATATAAGTTCTTATTACAAAAATAATTAAAAATTATAATTTATCAGGTTATATTAATATTCGGAATATCTGGAGCATGCAGATGCGATGAGCTATATAAGATGACGCTGGATGATGTCGAAGAACAGGGCTCCATATTGCTAGTAAAAATCCCTGACAGCAAAACAAATAAGAGTCGTTCTTTCACTGTGGTTGGCGAGACGTATATAAATAAGTACAGAAAATATGTCTCCCAGAGGCCTGAAGGATTTGAAGAAAGATTATTTATAAAATATCAGAATGGACGATGCTATCGGATGATTATGGGAATCCACAAAATTGGAAACATAGAAAAGGAAGCGGCTACATATTTAAAACTGCCCTATTGTAACGAATATACAGGGCATTGTCTAAGAAGGACTTCGGCGACCTTGCTTGTCGACACTGGCGCTGACATTACTACCCTCAAGCGACATGGCTGTTGGAAGTCTAGTTCCGTTGCAGAAGGATATATAGCGGAATCCTTAGAAAACAAAAAGGAGATTAGCAGGAGGATTCTCATGTCGAGTACCAGTAGCAGGTTTGTTTTTTTGAGTTTAATTTTTTAATAATTAATTCTTCTTTTCTTATCAGAGAAAGTGATTATGGTCCCACTACGAGTAAAGAAAATGTTAGCTCATTGGAACTGCATTCTACACATGTAGTTAGCGACAGCAATTTGGAAGAAATGACAAAACAGCCTCTTGTTCGGTATGCGACGAAGTGTACATTTAATATTAATATTAATTGTAATAAAAATTAACAATAAAATGATAATTATTGGTAGTTACATACTTACCTTTTTTACTAAATCAAGTAGCTTAGACTTTATATGCTTAGGCACATAAAGTACTTTATGCACAGATGCATTATAATTAGACTATTATTGATAGATCTATCTAAACATAACTATCTCTTTATGCCCCAAGGGCCTCTTTATGATCCGACGGGCAATAATGAAACGTCAATTAAATGTCAGAGCTGTATTTGTAGAACTTGATTGGTTCTTAATATAATTTGTAAACTTATCACCAATGAAAATAAGCTGAAATTAAGTATTTTAGATAGTAACTATAGTAACGTACTTCGTATATATGCACATAAGTATACGTACAGCGTCTTGATCTAACCTACGTACTCATTTAATTATATTTTTTTTGGCCTCCTAACCTGTAAATGTCAAATTAACGTATCATTGACATCTATGGGAACATGATGTTTAAAGTCACTGGAGTTTTTCGGACACGGCGTGCTGTAAAAACTAATGTAATTTTTCATCCTTCAGATACGTTTATTAAAAAAATCCCTTTGCACAACAAAAACATGTTTATTGAAACGGCATTTACACAACTTTTCAATTGTTGTATGATTAAAATAACCTTTATATTAACATTTCTTTGAAGTAGAACAGCGCCGCCATCTCGTGCTGTTTCAATGACATGTTACTAGTTAGGTACCGACAGTACCGACACCGATAGTAGAATGACATTTTGTTTGACACATCGAAGGTCAATGGCGTATTGACTGGTATTGACGTGGATGCATGGAAGTAAACGAAAGTAAACAAGCAATAATCATTCAACATTGTGAAATTTTAATGAAAAACCCAAAGGTAGGTATTCGTATATTATAGTCATTCCTTTTCTAATACATTCCTTACTTCATCTTTCCTAACAAGCCCTAATTCCCAATGAGTATCAATCAAGAGAAAGCACTGAAAGCAGTAATAATGGCTTTGATTCGTGAAGAATTTTCCGCATATGTATCAACTTGTACCTACCTACCTACCGATTCCTGTCTGTAACGAAGTTTAATATAAAATAAAATTTTCATTTTTACAAAAAATGCTTCATAAGTTGATGTTTATAAGTGATGTGTCAAACATACAATAAGATTTATTTTACTTATTTATATTACAGCTGTTATAAATATTAACATTAATTGTACAGTTTTGTACGTCTGAAAATAGTCCAGGCATTAACTGTTTTACCTCCGTTGTGGTAGTTGTGTGTTCATGCACAGCCCCTACATGGTGTTCAATGTGTTCAATTTCAACACTAGAATTTTCTGCAGGAATTTTGGAAGAACAAGGGTTTATTTCAGACGTGGGTCTTTTTGCAGCAGAAGGCCCAGCCTCAGTCATCATATGGGCCACATCAATTTGCCTCTTTAAAGAATCAGCAACATAGCCTTCTGCCACTGTCCCACTCTTCCAGCCACCAAATCTCTTCAAAGTTAGAAGATCTCCTCCTCTGTTTGCAAGCAAAGTTGCAGCACTTCGTCTAAAACAGTGCCCAGTGTATTGACGAGGATTGGGTAATTTGAGAAATGTGGCAATTTTGGAAGGGATGCTCCCAAAATTATTTATGCCAATAGGCACAACACAACACTTCCCATTTTGATATTTTAGAAAGAAACGATCAGGGACTTTTGTGATTTTTAATCTTATCTGTAAGTACTTCTGGATAGTGGCCACCCATTCTTCTTTCGTTATGACGAAAGAACGACTTATATTCGTTTTTGTCTTAGGGATTGTAATGATAATTATATCATCTTTCAGCTGTACATCTTTCATAAGCATGTTACACATCTCTTCTCGACGCAAAGCACCGGACACTCCAATTATCAGAACCCCCTGGAACAATGTTAAAATCATGTAGCTTGTTAGTTATGGCCTATATTTTACAGTAATAGGGGTGAGTAATCTTTCTATTAGTTAGTTTGTGTATGAAAATGCTTACCTTCATAAGTAAAAAATTAATATCTGGAGCCTGTGTCAAAAATGCACCAATATTTTCTTCATCCAAAATTAGGCTTTTTTTGGGTTTATAATGTTCTGTTTGTCTTTTTATATATATAGTTAATTTGGCATATTTAGAAATGTCTACATTTTTGTTGAGCATAATACATGATTTTAACATTGAGAAAATTGCCCATAAAGACTTTTTATTCTTTCCCACCAAATCAGTAAAGTACGCTAGCAGGACATTCTCGCTGTAATTCTTCACCCCCTTTTCTTCACACCACATTATAAAGGCGTTGAATTGTGCCTCATAGCGAGCTCTCGATTTTTCCGGCAATAACTGTGATGAAACAGTTTCGGCTAATTGTCTCACTTCTGGAGGCGTACATGTCAAACTATCGTCACTGCCGTCACTGGACATTTTTGAAATTAAAAATGCTTAACAGGTAAACGTAAATTAAGACGTGATTAACACTATTTAATAATAATTTGACATTTGAAACAAATGAACAAACAGTAAACATTTTTTGAGCCCATAGCCACCTCGATACCTCAACACAACGCTATTTTGACGTTGAATGAAAAATAAATTTCAATTTAACAAGTAGGATTTCTTTATGAAGTCGGCCAAAAAGTTTAATACAAATCTTGTGTGTTAACCATTTTACAGTGCTCAATTATTAAAGCACTCCGCTTCGCGTCGTGCTTCAAATTAATTTCGCACTGTAAAATGAAAGTTACCGCACGCGAATGTAAATAACTATTACACAATAATAGATTTGAGATAAAAACAATCTGTGCATAAAATAGTGTATGCATTTCGGGCATAACTTGCTTTTATGGCCCTACAGCCTTTTTCCTAGCCCTCGGCTGACGATGACGCCTCGGGCTAGAAATAACGCTTCTGGCCATAAAAGCTTCTTTATGCCCTTAATACATAAATAACTATTATGTGCTTAAGCATATAAATGAAACTTCTACTAGCAGAATTCTGTCATTAAAATGTCACTTGTATGACGTTTGGAGAAAAATTTTTTTTATTCAAACCAAAATTTGTATACTTACTAACAGGTAATGCATAATTTCATCATAATTTAGTAAAGAAACGATATTTTCTTTTATTTATTACATTAAGAGATATTTCCATTTTGTATTAGTATTTTTTGTTTAGCTTTAAATTAGACAACTGTAGTGATAACTGGGAATAAAGATATCGTTTGTTTCTTTATTTTAACTGTTTGTTTTAGTAATCCTTCCTTTTCTATAATTCGTTCACTTTAAATATGCCCTATTGGACCCTATAAGAACATACTATGAATTAAATATATATTATAGGGTAATAATAATAATCGCCCCCTCCCTCCAGCACAAGCTTATAGCTTCTGGGGCCTGGTTTCCAGGCTATGGGTTGTAGCAATTATTATTATATATTATAACGTATTTAGTTGAACTAGGATAAATAAATACGTAACATTTATTCATTTATATAAAATAAGGGGGCGCATAAAGAGGTATAATTAATAAGTATACAGAACGAGTAAACCTACAATTATGTAAATTTGTACAGATAAACCCTAATATTTTCTCGGTGTAGTAAGAACCCTATTAAACCAACTGTTTCAACAAACAAAACTATCGTTACAATTATAATTTACTAAATACGTCTTGTTTCTTAATGATAGTTTCGAAATGTTCACAATTACTATTCTTTTATTTCCCTCATCAATAGGGATAACTGTGTTTAAACAGAAATAGATAAAATTTATTATTTATTAACTTAATAATATGTACTACAATGATGATACCTATATGTTTTAAAGTTTCTTGAATTTGTAAATACATAAACGGTTGTATAATCTAAATAAGAATTAAATAGGGGTAAAAATGAGACGGTATTTAAAACTTTGTGTTTTCAAGTAGTCATCAACTATACAGGATGTGACAGCCATAACTACAAACCTCGTAATAGGGGGTAGCGGCTGTAATGATTTAGAACATATTTTCCGTATCAATACGTGGTCGCTTCCTGTTAGTTTTCGAAAAAAAAATCGCATTTTAAATTTTAAATACGCTCCTACTACTCATATTAAGTACATTAAAAATTCCAAACAAGTAAAAAATAAAAAGAAATTTTGCTTGTTTTTATATAATTATATTTTTTGTTATTTTTTGTTTTTTATTTTTTTAAATTAAAAAAATGTTTTGCCTGTTTAGTATTTTTAATGTAATGTGAGTAAAAGGAGCCTACTTAAAATTAAAAAATGTTATTTTCTTGAAAGCTAGTTGGGAGCGACTACATGCTGATAAGGAAAATATGTTCTAAATTATTACAGGTACCCCACCCCCCCATTACGAGGTTTGTAGTTACATTAGTTATACCCTGTATAGATCTTGTATTTAAACCATAAGTTGGTTTCAATGCAATGCTACTCATTAATAAAGATAAAGGGTATGAGTTTTATTAAGGCGGTATTTACTATACACGTCTGACGTTTGCGTTTGACGCGTGCGTCGAACGCATGCATTTAGACGCTACGTTCAGACGCATCTCGGTGTTTTCCTATGAGCATCGGGCGAATTGAAGAGCGATAATATTATCGAAGATCAGTTGAGAAAACTTACATACAAAATGAATACTCAAATGTCTACGTGGTCAGAGGAACATGATCATAATGAAATTATATTTTTATTGCTACCAAAAAAAAAAGAAAATTGGAAAAAAGATTGTTTTCTTAAGTTTTCACGTATTCTTTGATTTTTATATATAATATGTGACCACTGTCGTATAGAGAAGGACTATTAGACACGCATTCAATCAATCGAACATCTTCTTCATTGATAAAGTAAGATTTTGTTGCCATTTCGATGCCAAATCGTGTTGCCGTGTCAAGATATACTGTCAAATAATAACTAAGAAACAATCAGCTCTCTCTGAAACGCGCTTCTGGACTGGTTTTGAAGCAGACAACTTCATGACGCATCCGTCAACCGCAGTATATTGCGGTGGGTCGCATCTATAGGAAATCAAAAACATTAAAGCACGAGTCAGAGGCTAACCTCAGATGCGTATAGGAAATCCCACTTTTAATCTTATCTTACGTTTTGGATAAAACTGAGACATGCTGCAGTGGCACAGTGGGGCACTATTTAAACATGCATTTTAACCTCATTATTAATATCATTTTTCCTGATAATTGAAGAACAATTGTAAAAAACTTCTAAGAGTTGTTCTAAAATCTCTAATTATAATATTTATGATACAGAAATATTAAATATTTAATTGCCGAAATCATTCATGCAAATATTGCATCCATGGGTAAAGGTAAATGACAAATTTTCCTATCATACATCATTAGAAGTTTGTGAAACACGTGCGAATTTTCATCTGAGCTTAGAATTTTGTCGTATACTCATAGATCTACAATACTTGCCACGATGGATAGTTTATATTTTATTTCATTTCGTATTTCAAACGATTGTTTATATACCACAATTAGTAAAATAAAGTATATCTTTATCTCCGTTGTCAACGACACCGGAGTTCAAGACGTTCTTGATCTCCGTTGTTGTTGGCAACGTAAATCATGCATAACAACCACACGTGACATGCTGCTTTACAAATCTCCTTGGTTACACGTATAACGACACAGACAAGGCAACTTGCTTCTTTATACAATAAATTCGGATGAATTTTAAAAGGGAGAAATTAGGATTGAAATACGAAATAAAATAAAACAACTTATGCAATACGGAGATCAAGCTTCTTTAAATCCTCGAAGATATTACAACGCCTCGGCTAACGCCTCGGCGTTATAATACATCTTCTCGGATTTAAAGTATCGCTTGATCTCCTAATTACATAATATATATTACTACTCCAAAAACTCAATCTACAGTCTTGTAGACATGTCACACACAGTCATGACGTGTATCGGAAGTATTGCAGTATTTGGTACTATTCAAATTTAGGATTAAACTTGGAACAGGGTTAAAACGCAGCAAGCATTGTTAGAAGTGTATAATTTTCTTTATTCTGTCTAAAACCACTGTTATAGTCGTTACATTCTCAAAACATGTTGAAGTTAAAATTTGATTTAGCAAATGCCATAAAATACAACAAACGTTCGAACCACGATCACCTTCATTTTCTAGCCAACGATATAAGTGAACAGTGTCGTGATTTGGGCTTTCAGATGGTTCAAAAAAATATAGTACCGAATCTGGTTGTTTTGGAACGAGCTGGCTTTACATAATATCAAAATTATTGATGCACCTTTTTAGTTCTTTATGAAATATCTTTGCTGGTTTACTATGAAGTATTTCTTAATTAGTAATTCTATCACTTTTTGTTGGGATGGGGATTTTCTGGTTTAAATTTGACTAGAGCTCGAAGGACCATTATTTACATATTTTTTTTACAAGAGCACCCCTTGGAACTACAATACCATTAAATTAAATGTTATTAATATTATTAGGCCCTCATCGTCCTGCTATCGGTAGCTCTTAGTATTTTCAGCGTACTCGATGGGATATAAGCTTTTCAAATTTGCAGTTTCATTTCATATCTTGTCGTCGGTTGCTGTTGATGCACGATGCTCGTAATACGATCCCACAAATTAAAATCAAGGGAGATCTGGTCAGGAGAACGAGGGGATCATGCAACTTTCGATAACAATCTATCTTGGAAAACAATGATTAGCTATTAGTAAGAAAAAATGAGCTGGACAACTTGTTGCACCTGTATTATCGCTACCGTCGCAAGAAGAGACGTCTTCAACAAGGTCAACTATCGACCGTAATGGTGGATTCCAAAACGAGTGTTAGTTTAGTTAGTGTGGTGTTGGAGTGTTAGTGCGCTTGGAACGAAAGACGGCAGTTCAAGGATTTATAAACTTTCTAGGCACATCAAATTTCAATTTTGTTTTTTACAATTTTATTGGAAAGATGTTTGAACACTTCTTTTCGAAAGTGGTAGGGATAATAAATTTATATTTCTACAAAAGTTATCTATCTTTAAAAGACTCAATGATATTCCTTTGCTATATGATGAAGTTTTAAAGTTTTGGGGTCGTTCTTAGGGATACTGATTCCGCCAGGAGTGGCAACTATCACCATTCAACTCTTCATAAGACTTTACGAATGGAATTTTCTCAATTCTCTATGATTAACCGTTGCCGAAAACAAGACTTGATACGGGTGGTCTGAATCGCTCTGTATACGGTGTCTGTAGCGACTAGCCTCATAGTGATGCTACCGGACGCATACATAACAAGAATCAATTTAATTGTCAAATTTGATTGTTGCCCTTTTATCCTGGATTCGTTTAGCAAAACATTTTCTTTAGGGACTGTCCGTATGTATTTTGTCAACACTAAAAATAATTGTAGTTCAAAAATTGCAATTATTATCCATCATCGGGAAAATCAACATTTATTTGGGATTTTGAATGAGTACTTTTAGTCGACTATTTATCACGTGGGTGCACTATAACAGGTAGATGCTATGCCGTATTATTAGCAAAAATTTGCGAGGCAATAAAAAGAAAACTGAAAGGCGGTCCTATTTCACCAAGGCAATGCCACGTCCCACAAGCGCCGTGTTTCCATGGTTGCCATTCACGACGCATGTATTTTAAATACATGATATAGCTCCTTTATTCTCCTGTTTTGGTCCTCAGTGTCTACTGTCTATTTTCTAAATTAAAAGGACATTTTCTGGGGACCCATTCTTCGGATAGTGAGAAGATGATAATGACGGTAAGTGCGTGGTAAGCGGAACAAGAAAAATTTTTTTAAAAGGAATTCAAGTACTGATGTATTAATCTTCCAGGTGCCTATGTAAATGTTGACAAGTAAAATTGTTTAAGACTTCCAGGTGTTCGCTTTTACGCTGGGGACAATAATTAGTAAAATGTCCCCGTATTTAACTTAATCGTTGATATTTTATATTACATTCGAATAATATTTTCTTTCAATTAAATTCATTATTCAATTTTTCTGCCTAAATTGTTAGCTTTATGCCCACTCTGATATTAATAATTTCTGAATATATTATTTACTGAACATTCCCTGTTTCATTAACATTCGAAACTGTGTGGGAAGTTTGTGTGGACAGTTTATATTGAGATCAGGCGGGTCGCCAGCAAGTTTTGTAAACTGATTCAATCACATTTATTTCAAAAAGTACCGTTTTAAAATTAGTAAGTCACCAGAATAGTTATTTGGAATGAATAAGAAAGTTGCTGGACGACGCATTAGCGGAGTCTGGCAATCTTATCAGTCCCAAAAACCCATTTTTTTGTATGAATTAGATATTCTATTTTTTTCTCCAATCGCTCTTAACAAGCAAACTTCGCGAGAGGACTGTTTAGAACAATCAACATGACGTTAAATTACTTTTTATTTACTTCAAGTTTCATATGGGTAAAAAGGTAAATTTTAATATTAATACATATTCGACAGGCGTCGAACGGAGATATACGCGTTAAATAAAAAGAGGTTAGGATTGGCTTTTGTTTATATGACGACGTTGCGACTTGCGAGCAGCAATTAAGATTTTAATACAAATGTCGAATTTGTTTTTGTTTTGTATGTCTTAAGAAACTAATTTAATGTTTTAATATTGCCAAAGAAAAGATAAATGAATATTATTTCATTGAAAATTTGTACTTATCTTGCATTACTGAGAGGAATGTTATAAAACGAAATGTTTTAGAGCACCGCAGAAAATATGTCACGCTTAACCTCAGACTATTTTTTGTATTAGTACAAAAAACGATTACTTTTTGTACAGTTGATGTGGTAACCAGTAACAATTCCTAAATGATCTACTTTTTATACAAAATAATTTGATATTCATGCGGTTAGAGAAAAAAATGTTTTTATTACAATTCTATTCATTAACTCAAAATGCCCACCCATTTCCGAAAGATAAACAAACTTGTATTGATAAATAGGCAACGACGTAGGAATCTTAATAAAAACTCAATTTCTAGCGGTTGTCACAAGCAATAATATACATTTTGAAGCCTAAACTCGCAGCAATTTAAAAATATATTAATATTGTGAGACAATAGTGTAAAATAATTTTATTTAATTCCAGAGTACAATTAAGTTCGCCCATATAATCCTCATTCTCAAACCCGGAAAACCTCTCACATATGTTAAATTCTATCGCCCCGTCAGCCTACTCCCTCTAATAACTAAGTTGCTGGAGAAATTAATATTAAAGTGAATTAATCAGAGTGAGATTAAAAAAAGCTGGCTTCCAAATCACCAATTCATTCGGCTTCCGCGCTCAAAACTCGACCATCCAACAGTATCATCCAGTTGTAAATACGATCAGTCTTCTTGGATGCAAGGCAAGCTTTGACCAAGTTTGTCACATGGGCTGTTATATAAAATCAAGAACCACCAGTACTACTTACTCCTTCGATCTAACGATCTTTCGAGTACAAGAAATCAACGCAGGCGTACCTAAGGATAGCTTGT
Source organism: Agrypnus murinus (assembly GCA_929113105.1). NCBI lineage: Eukaryota > Metazoa > Arthropoda > Insecta > Coleoptera > Elateridae > Agrypnus > Agrypnus murinus. Next base: position 66,524,617 of record OV816029.1, on the reverse strand, counting down.
TATGACCCCTACTGTACTTTTTGTACACATACGACATTTTGTCTTAGGAGCAAAGTGACATGTGCATGTTTGATAACGACACGGTAGTACTAACATGCACCGAAGACCCAGTTATAGCATTGAACAAGACTTAAGAACATACTATTATAAATCTGATAGAGGAATGGTTGGACAAATAGCGAGTCAAAGTTAATAAAAGCCAATCTTCACACGCCACCTTTACTACGAAGCGATCAAGTTTCCTTCCAGTCAACATCAATGATCAACCGACTCTTTAATTCAATTAAGCCAAATACTTTGGTTTGTACCTTGATAGGCGCTTAACCTAGAAGACACATGTTACCAAGGAAAGAGAAAACTTTAAAATTAGAAATATGTACTGGCTCATTGCTAAAAATCAATCCTTCCTCTAGATAACTAACTCTACAAGTCCATAATTGGTCCCGTATGGTTCTATTGCTGTGAATTATGGGGAAGCGTTTAGTAACTTAACAGTGAAGCGTTTCGAATCCAAGACTCTTCCCAATATAACTGGTGTCTCATGGTATGTATCAAACAGAATTCTTTACGTTGACTTTAAGGTGTCATATGTACCAGATCTGTTAAACAAAAAAATCATTAAGCATCTTGACCTACTAGAAACTAATTCGAATGAAATAATCAGAACGCTAACAAAAGAATGCAATTATCGACGGTTGCAGAAGAAATGGCACAAAGACCTAACAGTGCAACAATGAGGCGACTCCTCTGCGAGTCTTCCTTCGCATGTCTTTTTCACTAAATTTCAACAAATTAGCTCACAGAATGCATATATTTAATGTTCTGATTGCTAATTACTTGTTAAATAAAAAAAGGATTGGTTATCTTTGTTACAAGTGTGCTGTCACGTCAGTTTTATTTGATATGATTTTGTTATTAAACTGAAGCATTAAAAGACAATGCCGATTATAACTCTGCGTGCTGCTGTTCAGTTACAATTAAAGAAAAAACTAATTTAATTGTTAGTGAATAACTCACGCGACGGAACACTCAAAGTATATATAGATATACTTACGAAATCTAAAACGCCTATGACCAATAATAAAGAAATGTAGGATGTGGAATATGTTAAGAATCATCTCACAGAGGATCCCTTTTTAACGTTCTTAATTAAGCCTACTTTTTAAAAGAAACCCAAAAAAACAATAATTAAACAAAATTTTTAAACAAGGCATATAATCGAAAAGTAAGAAATGCTTCTATCTAAATATGTATGAACATACTCGAAGCTGATCGTGAAGCAAGTGATGCTAGGAAGAATGGAAAATGCTCGCCTCAGAGTATCATTAATAACCTTTAATCATGCGACTGCAGTCTACGAATCCTATTGAATTGACAGCTATTGAATCCTGGAATTGCGATTAAATATTTCAAAAAGCACACCTTTGTAAAATATACATGTTGGTCGTTTAGTTAGGGACAGTCTAAAAATCTTTAGTGTTTAATTATGACTTGCTTAATTAAAGAAATATTAAATAAATTTTTAATCTAAAAGTTTGTTATTTTATTTCGTTATTACGACCAATCCCTGCCGCGCATTTTCAAGCATTTATGTAAATCATCTAAATTCCGATACCACTTTAAAAACAAAACAGAGTCCATGATAAATATTTTTTCGAACTCCTCATACACAAAAGTATGCAGAAGACCGGTTCTTTGAGTTCGTAGAATAAAATCTACGTAGATTCACGACGGCTACAACAATTGCTATCGTAATGGCATACTTTCGATGAAGCACCATCTTGTTGAAAAACGACTGTAAAATTAGAATATCTATGGAAAGTAACCTTAAAATAATAATATGCTGAGTTGCTAGTAAAATTCATATTTTTTAAACTCTTAACTCCATTAATCTCAAAACCTATGACTCTGAAATTGTGCATACAAATTGCAACTATCCCAACAGAAGCTAACTCAAATTTATTGATATAGAGAGTGTATCAAAATAGGTTACTAGTAAAAGTCTGTTTAGTAAATAAGTAAAGTAAAATATTAGTAAAGACATGTTTAATGTACAGGATGTTAATTATTATAAAAATCTACCAGATATGCACTTAAGTTTCATCAATACTGTTATAGTATAATAGTAGTAATGTGTGAGCAACGGAATTTTGATTCAGAGTTGGCCTTGATAGAAAGAGATAGACATATCGGTCATGTGAAATTTTGAATCGTATGAATTAGTTTATTTAAACTGTCACTTTTAGAATAGAGCTGTCAGATTAACTGTTTTTGAAAAAAAATAAGAAAAAACTCAGTTTTTAATAATGGCATTCATATTTAAAGAAGTACAAAAGAGAAATATGGTAGAGATTTATCTGAGGAATGGTAGAAAAATTAATTAGGTAGATTTAAATTTAAAGTAGGTCTGTCAGTTAGTGACTGAGAGTAGTTCTCAATGATCTGTAGTAGTTCTACTGCCTACTTAAAATTAATATCAGATGTAACCTAAAATTTCCAAGGCCTTCTCTGAATCAAAATTCCGTTGCTCACACCTTATATATTGGGTTAGTTAATTAAATTCTTCGTGCGTTCGCGCTGTATCTTATATTTAATGTGAGATTATTGACATGAGACCTACTGCATGTTCTTATTGGTGGTCTGTATGTGGAAAACAAAAACCTCTGTGCTTGCAGATCAGTTTTTTGTTGTTCTTTTTATTTAACATTATAATAAAAATCTAACAAAAATATTACAAGAGAATCAAATTCGAAAAGTTTACATACTACCGAACAACGTGAAACTACGTGTAACCACACTAAAACCTAAGGCGCAAAATTCAAACCGGCCAAACTCAATTTGGATCTAACTGTAGTAGATATTTTTTTTAATTTCTGAAAGGAGTTTATTTCTTTCTGGTAATGCTAATTTATCATAACAAATAAAAGTTACTGACGCAAATAATCTACACTGAGCGGAAGAAGAACACACACAATATCCGCAAAAAATCGATGCATGGACAGGAATTTTAGGAGGACATATCATAGGACTTTTTTCTTGATGAAACTCTTACCAATAATGGGTACGTTGAGTTACCAACAATACGTACTTGAATAATGTTTTCTCTAACAGATGGATCGGTGAAAGGAGATCAATGGAATGGCCCGCCCGATTTCCAGACTAGTCACCACTAGATTTTTTCCGTGGAGTCACCTAAAGAATAACATATACAAAGGGATACCACGTAATTTTGATGACTTGAAGGCTAGAATAACTGCTGAAATGCGCAGAATATCAGAAGACATGCTGAAATAAAGAACTATAATAAAGTTTAAATACCGATTAGGACATTGCCTAGCAGTCAAAGAAAGCTCAATTTGAAAATACCTTTAATTTAATACCCATATTAGATTTTTCTGTCCTCCTGCATTTAGAATAGGTATTTTTTGTGTTCCATTTATTTTTGTTATTGTTTCAATAACAATTAATTTTCTCGTTTGTTGGCGTTTGCTTGTTATAACTTTAAAAGGTGTGTTTGTCAAATTTCCACAGCATACTTGACCAAATTTGATAATTAAGAAGTGTTACTATATAGATTAATTTTACTACAAGCCAGTTCTAGTTTTTTGTTGACTCATTTTTTTTCGTTTTTTCCTAATATTTATTTCTAATTTTAAATTTTTTGCATTATGATAAAATTTGAAAATAGAAGTTGGTTGCTATAGCAACAAAACAAAATAAGAAACGAACAATCAAAAAACGCCACAATATGCATCGGGTAAACGAGAAAACTTTTGTATTTAACATTTGTTTTTCTATTGCATTATAATAAAGCTATTAATGCACCCAAAACAATGCGTTTATAGCTCATTTGAGTGCTTTAAAAGCCCGATTTTTTCAAAGTTGGAACATTGAAAAAAAATTGAAAAAAGAAGAAATGCCATAGAGCGTTTTTTACCTCTAATGCTTGTTTTAAAATTTCTATTCGCAACGAAATAAAATTTCACGAAAGCATCGCCCTTCGGAGGGTTAACTTGAATAAGACAATATTGGAAGCATTTTTCAAAAACACAGATTTAAACAACTGGGTTAAGTAAGATTTCAGCAATATGCATTCGGAAATTGTTGACTACTCATTAATAGTTGCAGCAAATGGGATCGCCAATAAAAATTTAGATTAGCAAATTTCTCGAAACCTATACTTGGAGTGTATTATCGAGATCTTGAAACAAAATTAAAGTTTATTTCGCCACCGAAGGTGCACTCACAATTGCAACAGAAAATTCCCAAAAAAAACATTTGTGCAAAGCAATGCAATTTAGTTTAGAAGATTTATTTTGATAGAATCAAGTTTATAACAATTTTAAAACATCTTAAAATAATTACATTCTTGAAACATTTTTTTAAAAGTACAAGTCCCGTTTCTGAAACCTAACTTGCTTAACATGGACGAAGAATCTAAAGATATTTTTGTTACGTGTAATCTCTGTAATAAAGGAATGGTGTAGGAGATATTGATTAGATTTTACAGGAACTTTTCTAAAAACAGCGGCTACATCCTGAAACATTTCTATATATACGTGTCATAATTTTTTGTGTGTAAAATTTGACAAAAAATATATGTAGAAAGTTCATAATATTTTATAAACAATCTACGGAATTAATTTCAAACAAGCTATACCTGTGAATATAAAAAAATTCAATTCTCATTTAATTTTTTTCTTTTTTACAACATATTCGTAATTCTCAATGTTGCGGCAAAATAACTTATAAATTTTGATTTTTCAAAATTTTTCCTGTTGCTTTAACAAAATCTCAACTTTTTGAGATTTATTCAAAATAGAACAAAAAAAGTTTTGTGTAGTAGTATTTTCTAATTTTTTGAATTGCGTAAAAAAACTCTTCTAACTAAACTAATACTATTTTACATCTTTTTAAACTGTAGTGCACACAATGAAAACTAGAGAAATCAAAAATTGAAAAAATGGTAACATGCATTTAAAATCTAGTTTTAAAAAAAAATTATTACTTACCATTTATATGTAGTTCGAAATACCTATAAACATTAAAAAATAAATGTTCTTACATCTGTCTGGTTATTATTGAATAATTAAGAAAAATTAGCATTTTAATGAATTTATAGACCTAATTGTTCTTATAGATGACAATAGATATGAATAATATATTGATTAATAACGGCTTATAAGTACAACTATCAAGAAGTTTGAATATTTATACAATTATGTACGTATAACGTGATTTGGAAAATTTGTTACATTACAAGTATCTCTAAGATAATCAATTAAAAAAAAGATCTTGAAAATTAGAAATTAGTTTGACATCATAAAATCCTATTAAAATGCCACCAATCAAACAATCAATACTCTTTTAATTTTAAATAAATTATGATCAGTATTTAACATTTAATTCTTATTATTGAAAACTAATTAAAAATGAATATTTTTAAAATCACTTTCAGATAATAAAATATGACACACTTTGTATATGATGAACTTCTACAATAAAACACTGTAACAAGCTTTCACTATTGCATAGACCAACTGAGCATTTTCAAAGGATTCATCCGTTTATAAAGGTGTCCCCCTCCCTGTAAATAATACCTGAACGGTAAACCAATACTGTACCTAATCACTTTATCAGTAAAGATTTAAATTCTAATATGACGTGTCACAATATTTAAATATTAGAAATATACATTTTTCAATTAAAATGTGAACTTTTAAAAACGTATGCGTACCAAAAGAGTGTCATGACTTTCAGTTTTCAGAAAATCTTGATAGAAAATTGATAATAGTGAAAACAATGGCGGGTGGTAGAAATGAGGACGACATAGGGGGATTCCTAGATTTCCAGAAAACATGTAAATACGACTACGGTAAGATCAAAGATGAGAATGCTTTTGTTTCAGTATTGCCAATCATTCGTAAATATTTCCGCTCACTAACGAATAATTTCTCATTGCTCCCACTCCTAATTTGAATTATATATAAAATAAACTCGAAAAAATAGTGGTACTTAATGTACAAATTGAACTCTTGAACAATATTTCCATCAGTTTCGGCGTTAAGAGGTAGTAGATTGTCGTACTATTAGCAGTATTTTGATACTTCTAAAAATTCTGAACAATGCTCAAATTGACATTAAAGTAAAATTCTGGATGTTCTGACTTCTAATGGGCAAATATCTTAGCATGACGATATGCCGTTAGTATTCTTCGGATTCAGATTTTATTTTTTTATGCTAGAGTTCATTAAAGTTGATACATATAATGTTGCATACTGCATTATATTGCTGATTTGTTTCAAATTAAAAAATTAGATACAGTTGGTAATACTGAGCAATGTTTCATGGGTATCGGGCTCACGCTTCAGCCTATTCAGATACTACAGATCTACAGGGGACTCAACTGAGGAGACGAAACGAGTCAAATAAAGCGTCCCCGACCTTGAACGTTAATTCAAGTTTGAACGTTACTTCTAGATGGCGCTACGATTCTGGACAACGCTGACAGTGTTGACAGATTATGCGATTTATCGCAAATTTTATCGCAAATCTGGCTAATTTTTATGAAACATTGCGACCCATATGGCACTCCAGCGAACTGTCAACAATGGCCAGCGTGGTCTGAGCGTTGTCAAGGACCGAAGCGCCCTCTAACGAAAATTTTTTAAAATACAGGCCATTGGGTACGCAAATGTTTGGAACGCCCATTGCCGATTCGTCTCCTCAGTTGAGTCCCCCGTATACAGATCATAAAATGTCAAATAGATAAATTAGATCATTCTGAGCAACGCTTAGATGAACACATACTTCGCATTCCAGTCTTTTTTGGTATAATAGGTCATCAAGGGCAGGAGCGTCTCCAAAGGTGCATGCAAGACTATAAGTGATTAAAGCTTTGACTAATAAATCTAAACTAAAATCACTGAAAATCTCGTATATCTGGAAAACACCTAAATCTGTTTGTTTTTGGGTAAGGAATCGAGGTGGCGGAACATGTCTCGTACATCATGGCGCCGATTGCTATGAACATATGTCGGATCCTATATCACTAGAATTTAGCCGAATTTGCATCAATTTTATCTCAGTGAAAGTTTTTAACGAACCAAACTGATGAAATTATTATCGGTCTTAAAACTGAGATTCTTAGACCGTAATAAATAACAGCAAATCGTGGTTCTAGAGGACTTTAATTTAAAATTTAATACAGCTAGTCATTACAATCCAGTCTGTCTGATCTTCTGCGACTCCATTCACAATGTAGAGGTAACGATTACTGGCTCCACTAAACTAAATCGCCGCAGCAATTATTCCTGTATTAGTAATTTTATTACCAATTTAAAGTGATATTGTTATAAATCTGGTGTAGTGGATGTAGTGAAAAAAGCCAAAGAGTACTTTTTTTCTTAAAATTGTCTAAACTTCTCGAAAAAAAAGGAATAAGAATTCTCTGCATCATTCTTGATATTGTGACGAAACTGTAGAGTATATGGTGGGTATTGGGCCAAAAATTGCAAAAGTTTCGTCAGAATATCGAGAATAATTCAAAGCATTCTTAAATTTGCTGCGACTGATTTTAAGAATTTTTATTTCAGTTTTTTCGATTTTTCGTACTTGAGGAAATATTTCAAACATTTCCTTTTGTTTCAAAAAAGAGTAATTTTTTAATTAAATCACATACTTTCCGGACTTATTTTTCTCAGTTTTTTTAATCGTTCCACTACTTTTCCAAGCGATTTCACATGCATACCTTTTTACAGCTATTTTCAATATTATTTTGACAGTGTTTTAAATTTCACTTTTTCAAACCACTTTTTTTCGAGAAGTTCTGACAATTTTAAGAAAAAAGTGCTCTTTGACTTATTTTATATTTTTGAAAATTCTATATCTTTTTGTAAAGATTTCAAACGTTTTGTTCAAGTCTCAGACGGAAATTATTTCTTGGTTCATAAAAGCCTGTTTTGCCTTATCAAGTAAAACTTGCCATCCATAATAATTTGACATTGTATTTGTCCGGCTTTTTCATGTTAGGTACTGAATCTTCATCTTCACAAATTTCTCGATTTAGGATAACCAGGTTCTTTACAATTTCAGTAAATGGGTTTCCTAGAATCGAATGGCTTTCAGTAAGGAGTTAACATTAGAAAGAAAACTTCTCTGCACTGGAGAAATACTGTATCTATAAGTTAGCAGTGCACATGATGAATGTTCGAGAAGGCCTCAATTTATTTGTTTTACTTAGGACTATACACTGATCAACGTCTTAGAGATGTAGGATCTTAAGGCAGTCATCAGGGTCGTGAGAAATGGGAAGACAGACCTAGCCTCGGGCGCCGGACTTAGGTGGTCACCCATTTTTCTCATCGCATAGTCTTGTCAGTCCGATTATTCCTCCTGCAACCTTTTAAATATTTATTTAATTATTTATAACTTTGATCGATTGCAATTTAAAAAAAATGTTTATGCTGTCAAGTCAAAATTTTCAGATTATTTTACAAGCACGAAAATAGACATTTTCAAACCCATCCCATACACCACTGATACTAATGTTTCATTAAAAGGTACGATATGTAACGTCTATTAGCTTATGGTCAACTTATCCATGTTTATCCACAAATCTATCTTTAAAAAAACCACGAATATTAATTTTCGGCACAATTAAACCAGATTTACATTTCGACCCATTGGAATAAAATATTCGGCGCCTTTTCAATTTTCTAGGTTCGGGATGTTTGACATCATTCTCGGGTGACCAGGACACTTACCAAATCGCAACCTTCTAGGTCACCGCAAAGTACGAAAAACCTCTGGAACAGACACGAAATGAATTTTATATTTACATAGATTCATATATAGTGTTTTATAAAAATAAATTAAGTAAATTAATTGGTAGATAGTTGAGGCAAAGCTATTTCAATTATCGATTCTGATTTAAAAGAAATCTTATTTGCTACTAGTACTTTCCAAAAAAATCTAAAGAAAATCTAACCGAAATTTATTTCGAGAAATGGACGTATGGTGAGTAGCAATTACAGTTGACTTAAAAAAAACAAAGAATATTAGAAAGTGTTATAACATTATTTGCAAGTAAACTAGAAAATTGCTATATACAATTCATAAATTCCCTGGATCCTAAATTCAGAAGCAATACTCAAATGGCTTGTATTAATTTATTAAAATAGACAGTCAGTGTTAGAACAATTAATTTTCAATCAAATTGAATTTTTCTAAACATTATAATGATAGTAGAAAAATTCATATTGAACGGTGTTTATGTCCTATACCTAAACCAAAAAATGAAGGATCTAAACCGAGTGAATCTAGCAGGCGCAGACTAGCAGTCGGAGTTGATTGTGAATGAGCCTTGCTCCCAAATTGTCAAATTTAGACAGTTTGAAATTAAAAATTGTCATTGCAATCTGTCAAGGTTTTAAAAGGTTTCTCACAACTCCAATTGTTAATTATTAAACTGCTATTAATAAATATTAATTGGAGTTGTGAAAAATCTTTTAAGCAGCAACTAATGTCGTGCACACTTTTGCTATCAGAAGGTTATTTATTAATAGTAGTTTAATAATTAACAATTGGAGTTGTGAAAAACCTTTTAAAACTTTGACAGGTTGCAATGACAATTTTTAATTTCAAACTGTCTAAATTTGACAATTTGGGAGCAAGGCTCATTCACAATCAACTCCGATTGCTAGTCTGCGCCTGCTAGATTCACTCGGTTTAGATCCTTTATTTTTTGGTTTAGGTATAGTATAGTCTAGGATTAATATAACTTTAAATTCTGTTTAGATCTCTTGATTACATAAATTCAATTTCAAACAGAATTTGAGATTAGATAATTTAACTAAAGAAGAAGAGGCTATTGTAAATGTATGTAAACAATTTAATCACATATTTTATTTAGAAGGAGAATAAGGTCAAGAAATTCAAGTTATACTAATAATATAAGTTATAAAATTCAAACTACTTTACGAGTCCATCCCGTAATTATTTGTAAAAACCTTATAAATCTTTTTAGAATTCTCCTGATTGGGTAATTAAAAAGAAACTAAGCAAATTAAACGATGTTACTGTAAGTGGTACTTATCTTCCTCCAAATATAAGTAGTACTTTAGATCAGTTAGGAAGTTTGTTAGTACTGTCGATCTAATTCAGACTTTTGCCAAATCAAAATGTGTTCCAAAGACGCAGGAAAACCGTGCCTAAGTGCCTAACGCATTTACAGTGTCTAATAGTTAGTTATAGCTATGAATTGATTCCAATGCCGTTTGGTTTAAAAAAATTCCCAACAACATTTCAACGTCTCAAAGACAATGTCTTGCGCACAGGTTCTAAGCGGCGCAGGTTCGACTCCTGTTACCGGCAGAACTGGTTAAGGTTTTCTGCAGTTTTCCTTAGCTGTAACACAAATGTGGAATTTGCCCTGTTCCATCTGTAAGTCGGCTGCAGCCGCACGTAGGTCCTACGTAATAATAATAACAATCGGCCCCTCCCTCCCGCACAAGCTTATAGCTTCTGGGGCCTGGTTTCAGGGCATGGGTTGTAGCAATTATTATTATTATTATTATATTATATCATACAATTAAAAGAAGTCTTTAAACGTTTCTAAAAAATTATCTAAAAATTGAAAATTGATAAAAGTAAAAATTTTGATTGGACCAGTCTTCAACCAGAAGCATTCGAAACTTCAAAAATCTTAAAATACAGAACCTTTTAAGTTAGTTACAGACACAAGCAATTTTGAAGTAGACATCGTGCTATCCCAAAGAACTGTTCCTAATGACCATGTTTTAGTAAGAAACTAAATGGTGCCGAGTGTAGTCATAACACCATCGAAAGGGAATGATTGGCAATAGTATGGTCCGAGAAAAACTATAAGAAAACCTTTACGTGTACACTAAAAAAATGATTTGATCATATACACAAATTAAAAAGCGTCTGTTAGAAAAACAAACTGAAGTTGGCAAATCGCAGAAATTAACATAAAAAATTCTGGTCCTTATGAAATCTAACAATAAATTCTCTAACAAATTGCACTGTTCTGATTAAAAATAAAAATTGAGTAGTCAGCACAAAAAAAGTCAAACACGAATTATTTTTGATGTGTCGGATCATATTATAAAAATATCAGATCCGCGGGCACAGATGCGGATACGGATGATTTTCAAGAACATCGGGGGATCTGAATAAAAATATTCAAAATCGCAACGGAAAGCGCGCGTGGATATGTATCGGTCAGAGAGTAAAGCAATCAATATTGTGTGACCTTGAAATAATAGTTTTATCTCGTTGGACATTCCAACTTGGAAGGAATTATAAAGAGCGTGTTTATTTTGTTATTACCTAGTTTGGTAAGAAGACTTTTGGTATAGAAAGCAGATATGTATAGGGGCCCGAATATTTTTCGCGGATATAAATCCGTCTGTTTATTAAAAAAATAAAATAAAAAATATGAAGAACTATTAGGCAAATTCTTTGTTGCAAACTAGACTGAAAAAAGACATAGTCAACGCATTTTATGAAGACTTTAAGGCAGCAACAGGAAGCTTTTTTAACAGTTTTTTTTCATAAGGCATTAAATCTACTGCGCATTTCTTTGAAAGGTTGTGACTCCCAGATAAGAAAAAGTATCCACAAATATTGAGACTCAACTCTACAGAAATAAATTTCCTATAAATGCCTACAAAATGCCTGGTCGTTCTCGCATACGTTAAACATTGCTCCGTGTTACTATTAAACTATGTGTTTTTTATGGTAGCTACTACGACGTTGGTTCAGTAGAAAATATACATTCCATTGGTTTCCACGACCTAGTCGTCGCGACCTGGCCGCCCAGTACGCAGTAGCTCTTATTGACCAATGTTAAGCCAATTTCCTTTTTTATATCGTTTTATGTTTCATTTCTTTAACAAATCAAATTTTGCATTTTTAAGTTCGGCAGGAGATATTCTCTGGCAATAGTGTATTAATACAGTTTAAGTAAGATAAACATTCACCGTTGATTCGCCATGAATAACTCCGGAAACAAACTATTCGAAAGAAGAGCTAGTTGACATGATCTTTGAGTAATGGAAAGTGAACAGAAGATGTTGAAGCTCGCACACATTACTTACTAGGTGTTAGGAAACACTTACAAATTCACACATATAAATTCAAGTATTCTAAATCCTTGGATTAGTAGAGGAAGTTTTGAACAATAATCTCAAAGATCATCTGATCTGGCTAAAACTGAATTCTTAATAGGTCATATCCATTGTACAGCAAGAAGTGTCAGTCACCGCAGAAAATATGCAAAAACGCATTTAAAAGGATTACCCTCGAGAATTTTAAAAAGAGTGGGGACATTCTTGCCCCCAAGACCACGAAAATCAATGAAAACGCATGAAAACTATTAAAAATTACATTGAATTATTAAATTGATTTTATTTAAGAAAGTTATTTTACCGAAAATGATCAACGATAGCATAGCAAAAGGTGTACAGAAAATATTTTCTTATATTATACAATACGAGTCAAAAGTAAGGAATAAATTCGATAAAAGGGAAAGTATTGATTTCCAAAAACAAGTCAATTTTGTTCAGCACTTTTTGACATAATATTCGGCTTTATCGATCGACTCCCGGTGCCGGCAGATCTGATTAAGGTTTTCTGCAGTTTTCCTTAGCTCTGACACAAATGTGGGATTTGCGCTGTTCCATCTGTTAGTTGGCTTCAGCTGCACGTAGGGCCTACGTGATAATAATAATCGCCCCTCCCTCCCGCACAAGCTTATAGCTTCTGGGGCCTAGTTTACAGGTTATGGGTTGTAGCTATTATTATTATTATTATTATTATTATTATTATTATTATTATTATTATTATTATGATTATTATTATTATTATTATTATTATTATTATTATTATTTGTTCCTTATATTTTTTTAAGATTTTCTTTTACTTTCTTTCGTATAGTTTTATTGATTTCCGTGTATTCAGTATTGTGTTTCGTATTGTAATAAGGTTCGTCTATATTTTAGCATGTTCTTGGTATCATCGCTAATCTTCTCTTTTTTTATTTTTGTTTTATTATCCACTGGCTTTCGTTATTATACGAAATAATTTCGTCTACTTCTCTCGATTTTAATTCTGTTCTTTTTTCAGTATTTTACAGTATTCTACTTTTTGCCTTACTTAGATCTGGATCAATTGACATTTTTCCTTTAGCTATCATTTTTGACCGTTCTAGCTTGTGGTTAATAGAAATCCCTGCTCTAACCAAACGATTATTGCTCGCTGTAGTGAATGTGTTTAATAGTAAAACATCTTTAATGACACTTTCCCGGTAACAAAGGTACGTCAAAATGACGTCAACATCTGGTGATAATTCGTCATTAGACGTCAGTAAACCAAAAGTCGACGACATAATGTAAATGTCGACGTCCAGTAAATGACATCAAAATGACGTGACACATATCATGTCATATTGTCGTCTTTTTTAGGTAACAGATTTATTTATGCCGATTTATTAACTTCTTTATGTACGTAAATAATATTAGCATTATTTTGAAGAATTTTCTTTTAGTTTGTGTTATATTTTTTATAATGCTATATGTTTCAGTATTGCAAAGACTCATTGTGTTTAAAGCGTGTTATTGCAGCAGAGGCAAATTATTTTCGTACAAATATTATTTTTAGTACATTTTTAATATTTGATAAATTTCAACAGTAATTCATGATCTGCAATACGATGGCGCTACTTTCAACCAATCGGTGTAGGCGTAAGCGCGCGCAGTCCATCTTGTTTGTCAGTAACAGGGTAATTCTTCAGAAATATTAAATTTACTGTCCCTGTTTAATTAATATTATATTACGAATACCTTTTTACCTGTTAGTTCAGTACAGTGAAGATGTAATAGCAGTCTATTTAGCCAAGTATATATTAACAACTGACCTATTTTTTTAACAATAAAAAGTAAACTTTATTATGTCATACATCATTCACGTGGCATGTCCCTAGTATGTATTCTCAAAGTAAAAAGCAGTTTTTCTAAGGCATCAGTTAATCATTATTGTTCTAATTAAGGAGAATTGTAAAACAAGTATAGTGCTCTCATCCAGAGTCAATTAATATATAAAATATTAACCATCGACTACTACACAATCAATTAAATGTTGTCCCTGATAGTTTGGCATTTGCGTGGATCTAACTAAGAGAGGAGAACATTATTAAATTTCACGTATAGTATCAGTATTTCTACAATATCAGCATTACACATCTATTGCTTGCATATGTAATTTTAATGAAATCAACATGTAGTGTCTTGTTCAGTTGATCTATAAAGTTTATAGAGGTAGTTTATATGGTTTGATGTAAGAGTACATTTATTTTGCATCATTCACGTGGTTATCATAATTTCTTACTAGTGTTGAATTTAGAAATGAATCTTTTGTAAGTTGATACACTACTTGTGTTGTTTCATTATAGCTAGTATGAAGCCTCCAAAGAAAATAGTCTAGGCGCTATGTTATATTAATGCTCTAATAGTCATTCGCGTGGCATTTTCATTGCATCATTTGCGTGGATTTATAATTCCACGTAATACAATTTGTTTACGTAAATGACAACTCCTACATACATTCATGTTCTTACATTATGAGGTGCAAAGAAAATGTGAAAAAGTAGAAAAGAAGAGAAAAAATTAAAAATGATCCAGAAAAGAAACAAATGGAGAAGCTAAAACATGATGACTGTCATATCACGTAAAATAAAATTACTAATTTTTATTTTACTTGTTATCCATTACTAAGCCATTATTAAGCATTATCGTGTTGGAAATATCTTTTTATTATAATATTAAAGTCCAGTTTTTTTATTAAATATAATCTTTTCTGTGATTTGCATGTTATTTGGATCATTTACCTGGATTTTAACACTGTAAAGGTCGAAAATGTCCAGATTAAGCTCTACTAATCAACAGTATATGTTATATACAATCAATTAATCATACTATTTCTTAGAAAAACAGATTTCAACCATTTTCTTTTCCGAGAATTTTTCACATCCAAATTGTGGTTTTCGGGAGAAACACCCAACAGTCTTTACTCAGTCGATTATGTGGAGTTTTCTTCGTCATATTTTATTTGAAAGTTAAAGAAATTAACATTTTTGTGATGAAAAATTAAGAACTTAAAGTATGGCTTATTACAGAAATTGGTTTGACTTATAAGGAAAGTTTTGTGGCGATGCCTATTATTCATCCTATTTGATTATCGTTCAAAGTAAACATTTATATGTCATTCATTAGAAATAATGAGACAATGGTCAATGAGACTAGACTGTGAACTATGCTAGCTTTAATTTTAATGAAAAAATTCTTGTTTGTAATTTTTAATATTTTTTTAATATATAACCTTAAAATCTATTAGTAACTTCATATATATTCCTAAGAATCTGGGGGAAGGGTGATACCAAATATAACTTGAAAAAGATGCGTATTTGTAAGACGTGAAATTAACGTCTATCATATGACGTCATTGGTCTGAGACATTAAGAAGTCATTATCACGTCATATTTACGTCATACAACGACGACATCTACGTCACTCAGTGGACAGTTTTTCACGCTGTTTTCACGTGTCTTTGCTACATAGGCTTTGCCTTTACTTAAGATGTAACCAATTTAATTTTTTGTCACTCCATTTGGAGCCATTCATGCCCAATTCTCGTTTTTCTTTATTCTTACAGAAAATATTCATATAATCCTTGTTGCTCTAGGTAGATCATGAGCTTTTTACCTGTTTTATTTCGTGTTTGATATCCATAATTTCTAATTTTTTCTTCCGTGGCTTCTTCTTTTTTTGTCTATTTTGGCATTAAAGTCAGTGAGTAAAGGCAATGATTCGCCCATAACGATAGTTATGGGCGAATCACCACCTTGACTAGTTTGAAACATCCAAACTAATTTATATGACTGTCGTTTATTGGATCATTTCTTGTTGTTTTCTAATTTTAAATCTTTTATTACTTAGTACCTCGATCTACAAACTTGTATTGAAGTGTTTTTTACTGTTTTTAACAAAATAATACGTTATAAGATAGCATAAGTCTAAATTCTACTAAAAAAGTTGGAAATTATTTTCGATAAGTTATATAAGACACAAATATCTACATGCAATACAATAGTAAATACAAAGTAACTGTTACGAATTGATCAAACTATTACATGAAAATTATACGCTACCGTATACGTAAAAGTGATGAAACATGAAGTTTTTAAATTGTTCCGTCTTATAACACTGGAGAAGTTAGACATGCGAATATTAATTATTCATTACAACAGTTCAACAGAATATTAAATATTCTACTCCACCCCCACAAACTCAAAGAATGTTGCCGCCAAAACATTTAGTACTTGGCTTTTCATATTATCTTACATTATTTTGGAATTAATTAGTCTGTGGAATAATAGTTAATAAATATCGAACTCGAGTATCTTTTAAAATATTTCTAGTGAATCTAGGGAAGCCTAAAGATTTTCCTTTTGTAAATCAGACTGTTATATATTGTTAGTGGTGTAGTTTGTGCTTTTATTAATGAAGTGAAGTCAATTGTATCTTGTTTAGGGCTGCATCTATGCACTTTGTCAGAATTATACTTGAAAAATATTAAACAATAGTTCCAAAACTACTCCTTATCTAGCAAATGAAACGGGCAAAGGTACTAAATATTTTAGGATCACATTAATAACGGGTGTTATTAGAATATATAAACTAGAATTAATGATGAAAAACAAAAGTAGGAAGTGTTTTACCTTATATAAGAGACATATGTCAATAAGAAGAGGGGGTTAGACATTATACCTTCTACCGGATTGTTTTCCGTTTTATGAGGCCCTATAAGTGTTTGTAGGTCTTATACCCTTACAGGATTACCAGGAAACCTTTCAAATATCACTGCACAGTGATGACTCGTATATATGTAGGCGGGTTTATTTATAAAATATTGGTTTTCGAAAGATATCCGCTAATTTAAACATATTGAAAATGAAAATGCAGAAATAATAACACTCTTGCGTGGAATTCTTATTGAATGACGTTGAATTTTCTGGCATTTTATGTATTAATAATTGACATTTTTATATAATAATTCAATCTGCTGGTATTTCTACTGAAAGAAGAAAAATTTCTAATAAAAACTTATCTTAGATTATTGTTTTATGTGACACAATTACTAACATTCTATGTAATAGTAAGAATCTAATTCAAGACGAGTATAATATCAAATGGATTGTAACAATTTATTTGAATTAAATGACTGAATTAATTTTCAAAGCAGTGCAACTGTATAACATTTTGTTAAAGGATCCCGCAGACCGTCGCGAAATATTTGCTGCCGCTGCGAATATCTCGCGTCGCACCGATTTAGCACGTGTCCAATATACACTGTAGTTATAGTATAATAGTAACCACAACCTTATCATCACTAATTTTAGTGATCGTAAGGTTGTGGTTACTATTATACAAATAAAAATGTTTATTCAAACCTGCACGAGGATGCGTAATAGTAATAATGGTCCCTTCCTCCCGCACAAACTTCATAGCTTCTGGGGGAAGTAGCAATTATGAGCCGGGGTTAATCTGTTTATTACACAAAAAAGGAGACCAACTGAACTGCGACAACTACAAACAAATAACCCTACTCAATACAGTTCTGTACAATATCTTTAACGAAAGGCCGAAACCATACTCATAGGGCAGGCTGGGGGAATACCAAGCAGAGCTTAGGCCCGGACGTTCACCCACCAATCTATATTCACGTTACACCAGATTCTCGAGAGTGTTAGACAATTCCGAATCAACATGTTCCACCACATGTTCATTGATTCACTGTTCATCCTAAGTTCAAAACTTTATGAAGCCATGAACGACCTATAAGTCTTAGAAATAGATAATCCGATTGACAAAAATGACCATCGTCAGAGCCAAATCTGCTAGCAAAATTCAAAATGGAATCTCATACACAGGTAAGGGGACGCGCTAGCATGCCAACTCTTTAATATGCCCAAGAGAAAGTAATTCGCGTAGAAACCAGAGGCACTGCCTTGAATAGAGTTAACGCCTGTGCAGGTGTTAGTCGATGATGATATTTTGAACAGCAAGAAGAACAAAAAAGACCACTCTCAGATCTGATAACTGCAGCAATAACCATGGGACTACATGTTAATGAATCCAGAACAAAGTACATGCCAGCAACTGAACGTACGAGGGCTTAGAAAATAGCGTGAGAGTTGGTCTACTTGGGCACACGGGTCAACCCAAACAATAACGTTTCAAAAGGTCAACCTCCACAGATAAAATTAAATGTTCAATAATGCTTAAAGAGGCCTAAACCAACGCATTTTAGCAGGCGTCAAATTCATGTTATAACACAAGTTACAATTGCCGCAGCTAAACTGCGATGATAATGGTTTATTTGTTATAATTTTATGCAAAAATGTGTAAAATAGGATGAAGACCGTCATTCGGTACATGTAATTACGGAGGTGGTTAAAGGCAATAATGTCAGTAAGTTTAGTTTTAAATTGCAGTTGAATGTTATTGAATAATAAAAAAATGCGTAAGAATGTGTAACTAAACATCGTTTAAATTAAAAGAAATTGTGTCTTAACTTAAATAAAAATATTAAATGAAATCTGCAATTTTTGGCATGTCACAGTACGTAACACATGTGACATTATACGTAACCCCTTCAAGATCTAAATTGACCATTAAGGACATCTTAAAACAAAACCGTATGTGTGGCATTATCTTTGGTGTTTTCTCTAAAATTGTATAATTAATCAACTCGTAAGTTTTTTATGAATAGTTCGTAGAACCGTTGCAAAACTTATAATTACCTAGTATTTCGTGTCTCCATTTTGTCACATGTACGTAACGTACGTTTTCGCCTGATATGCACGTTAACGGCACCGTATATAAAACATCACATTTAAAGTTCAGTTGCTTAAAAATAATTTCTGGGGATTCGCTAATCATAAAAATGCGTCGGAACGCGTCACGGTACGTAACCGCGGGATGCTCGATAAGAAGGTGCATTATGCTAACAAATAAGTGCTATTATGGTTTGTTCAAATACTTTTCTAATAGCCTCTCACATACCACATAATTGCACATCTATACTTATACGATACTTATCGCATATACTTTTGGATGGAACATTAGGATCCGAGACGTAGACAATGACAAAAGAAAAGCAGGTGAAAAGCTTTTCCTCGCATTTCAAAGAAAAGTCCTACGCAAGATCTTTGGAGGTACACGCGACTGGACTGGGACACTGGGACTGGAGGCGCCGATATAATTTTGAGCTTAGAGACATCTACAGAAGAAAAGCAAATAGCAGACATTGTAATCGTCATCAAGCTAAAACAGATTGCGAAGGGCAAGGCACGTGGAAACTAACCCCATTAAAAAATGTTCAATGCTGTACGTCATAGGAAACGAGAGAAGATGGAGACAAAAACTTAGGTGAGCGGATGGCATCTCTGAAGACGTCAGAAGTATAGGTGTCCATGACTGGAAGAGACAGGCTCAGAATCGTGCAGATTGGCAAAAAAACTTGAGAAGGTCGTGGTTCTCACGGAGCTGTAACACCTTGATGACGATGATTAAGTTAATCTTGCTAGTGACAAAATGGCTTTAAAACCGGAAAAATTAATAGAATTTTTTATGTTATCACCGCCTTTTATATGATTTATCCCCCCCATCCCGAAAATTTAAAAACCTAAGACAAAAAAGAATAGCAATTGGAAACAAATTAAATGTAAGTGGTAAGTAGTGTTGCAATTATGTTTTATTAATTAATACTTAATTTTAAAATACAAAAAACACAAATTTATGAATACAGACATTTAATTAATCTTTAAGCAGGTAGTTTTCAAATTTTCGCTATAAGTTGAGGTAAAGTTCATACCTTAACTTAGGATATCATAAATCCTTCATAATTTTTTCGTTCTAGATAATATCATAGATACACTTTTCTGAAGGGAATATGAATAAGACGAAAATTATTTTTGAACTAGAAGTCGTGAAAAAAATACTAACCTAGCATTTTCTTCTGCTTCTAAGATAAGTGACAAAAATGCCGCTTCGGTCCAATGATAGTACATCGCCCACAAAAGATGCCACTAAAGTGACGAATAGGACTGAATAAATGCGCACATTTCATTGACGCGACAAACGCGGAATTTTCGTTGCCGTTACCGTTGCGAATAGTTCGCTTTGGTTTAAATAAAAGTCCGTTGGCGTTTTTATAAGAGTCATTACAATTTTTATATTTTAGCCTATATTCTACATCTTGGTCAGCAATGCGACAGATGCACTGTATTCTGTATCTTTCTGCAGTATGAGCAAAATGTAAATTTATCAAGGATGTATATGGGATTTTTAAAAAACAAAAGCTCTTTGATTAGTTTAGTTGTAATGGCCGCATTCAGCAAACCTACCACTGATACATGATGATTATTAGAGTTCCTAAATAATAAATATTTAAATATCTAATAAATGCAGTATCTAAATACTTCTATGGTACCTAGATACATATTACTTGTCAAATTTTTTAAAGGTACATTTTCTATAGTATCTGTGAATCTGTATTTGTGCAGATATAATTTTTATATTTTTGCAGTTTTGTAATACAAGGACTACTTATCATCAACATGTGAAATTCTAAATTTGAGATAATCTACAAAATAATACGAGCGCAAGCACATGATAGTTACATTACGTATATTTTTAATTTTGTTACTTCGAAAAACTGCTCTTGTTCAAAATTGTCATGGAGTAAGTGCAGGAGCGTTACTTTACTCTAACAACTAGGTAAAAACTACCTGGTGAACCAAAGGTTTGCGAATGGAGAAAGATTGCAGTGTCCTTTACAATACAATGTATGTACAACTGACTAATAGGTAAAGGAGAACAGAGAGAAAAAGGTATTCATTGTCACGAGTCTTAAGGTAAGTACTCACAGCAGCAGATCCGCAGGCGGATGTCATACGATTGGTCGGTTTGAGCCAAATCGACTCAAACCGACCAATCGTATGATATCCGCCTGCGGATTCGTTGCTGTGAGTACTTAGCTTTATAACGACATCAACTAAGTTTAATTTAGAAAACTAAATATTACCGACAATATTTGATCTCGCAGTCGTGGATAATATAAAAGACCCTATAAGTAATATTTGACATTGTGCTTTTTACTTTAAGAATAATGTTAGTATACATTAAATAAATGAATTAGAGATTTTACAACTTTATTTAGATTTGGAAATTTGTAAATGCACCAAAATTTTACAACAAATTGTAAATGTATCTTCGCACAGAGTTTATCTTCTAGTTAAAAAGTATGAACAAATCAAACTTAACAGACAAAAACTATATAATAGTTATTCAATGAGTAAAAGAAAATGACATAAACTTAGCATAATTTTATTTATTTGAATGTTGAAATCTAACTTTAAAATACCCATCGACAGTAATTAGATTTAGTAACTTTTTATATATTAACGTTCTTGACAAGTTTACCTAGAGATGTAGGTACTATAAGTTTACTAGAGGGGCTACATACATTGAGAAACCGATGTTGCTAACAGGTAGATTTTTACTAAATTATAAAAATTGATTACCGGTACTGGTAGATATACTTAATTTTGAAATAAATAAAACAGATTAATAAAAGTTTCACAATACAATAATAAACAATACCTTAATTTATCATATCAAATACTAACGATATTTGCTATTTAAATAATAATGGAGAAGCTAATATTAGATGAGGATAATAATTGTAAAATGAAGACTATTTTGAAAACACTATTTCCATTCTCTGAAGATCAATTTAAACAAACTTTTAGAATAGTTTTTGATGGCCCTTTTACAAGTACGGGGGAATCGCTGCACATCTGCGTTTAACACAATCTATGGTCTGGTGAACACTATATCAAGAGACTATATCAACACTACATCATTTGCAACATGCGCAAGCTGTTCAACCCGACGATGATAAACGTTTGAGATTCTATCAATGGTTAAATAAAACGCAAACTGAAAATCGCAGCTTTTTAACAACCATTTTGTGAACCGATAAGGCACTATTTTGTAGATCAGAATTATAGCAAGGTAGTACACGACAGTAAAGTAGACAGTAAACGAATTAACATCTTTAACTCTTTGATATCTTGATATCTTTCAATTTCAGCGGTATATTTGAATGCTATCAATAAAATCGTTTTGTCAAAAAGTAGTAGTGATTGTAAATGGTTTTAATTCCTATATCGGTTCGGCGGCCCGAGTGTAGTTAAAGAGAAACTTTTTTGTTATTATACATTTTTTTTTGGTGCTGACTACAGGACACTTTCAAAAAATTTAGCAGAATTTTAGAATCTTGTCCCTGCCTCTCCTTAGGAAAGACTATTAGAATATATCAGGGTAGGTCAGTGGCGTGCGGTAAGAATTTAGGCTAGGGAAGCAACCACGATTTTAATTATAATACACCTAGGTACAGGCGCGGATTAACGGGGAGAGAATAATTCCCCCCTCCCCAATTTAGAAATAAGTATACATAGAATAGAAGCAAATAATGTTTGTTTAATTATTATTTATTAAAATAATTATTTTTCCAAAAATTTTCCCCTCAAAATACTTCTCTGGATCCGCCCCTGCTAGGTACAATAAAAAACAGTGTTATAATTATTAAACTTAAAAGTTTTTCAAAAAACAACTTTTACACTTTATACTTATGGAATTTGTCGACTATTATTCTTTATTTAAAAAAACTACTACTATGTATTTATACTGCAACTCGATTTTCCGGTCTTTCTTAGCAAAATACCAGTGCAGATTTTAATCTTTGTTGTTAAATTTGAAAGTTCTGGTTTTGATCTGCCTTTCTTAATAATTTGTAATTTCTCCCCAAAACTGTATGCGGCAAATTTTTTATTAATAATTTACAAACTGAACAAAAAAAAATCGACCCGATTCGGATGTATCGAACGTACTCGAACCTTCCACCGAAGCAGCTGAATTTGCAGTCGTGACGATAATACAATTTTAAATTTGTTTACAGGCAAACTAAATAGAATTATTTGTCTTTAAAAAAATCCAACTTATATAGATTGAAATAATAAAATGCGATAAAATACAGTCTCATTCGCAGATTTACATTACTTAAGTAATATTAAACTTAACCAACACTAAATCAACAAAGAACCAAATTATAATAAATAAACATTTGGGCATGAAGCACACTAACAATAACGGCCAAGCAATGCTAAGCGCATCGTCTACTATATGACCACGCCAGCTGATACACGCCAAGGCTATTTAAGAGAAGAGCAGTTATAATAAGCAGTGCTTATATGCAGTGTATGTAAAACACATTTGAATCGGTATTACCTTTCCGTGTAAGGTTAATGAGCCTAATTTAAAATAGTACTCTAAATAATTATACTTTTTTTGAAATAAATAAAGATTATTAAAAGTTTCACAGTTTTATTAAAATACAACCTGACAATATTGTTTCGACAGCTATGCTGTCATTATCAAAGGTAATATAATTATAAACAAACACGTCGCTAAGGTAGATACAAAATAGGTAACTAGATAAAATAATAATAATAATCAGAATTAAATAATTAAATTAATAATTAATAATTAATTAAATAATTATGGAGTTCCACAAAATAAGGCTGGAAACAATAAACAAAATTATACTTTTTGCTGTACGGAATTGATATTAATATTAATTGATATTAAATATTACAAATTTAAATAAACGATAACCATAATTTTATAAAAATATTTTTGTTAGCATTGGTTATTATTTTTAATAAATTCTCAAGGGAAGCATTGCTTCCATGAACCGCACGCCACTGGGATAGGTTGTACTATTTACTTAGAGCCGTACAGCACATGTAGATGGTAAAGTAGCTAGGTATAAGAACGCCCATTATTACCATGGAAAATCCCCATGGAGATTCTCCATGGTACTCATTTTTACAGGCTGAGTCAACCTAAAAAACTTATAAGTACACTGAAAGAAATTTCAGTTTTTATAACGAAAATCCTTACTTTCGACGTTCAAATAAATGCATTTACTTTAGAGTTAAAAAAATGCAGGTGGATTTAAATGAAATGACTATAGATTCTGCTTTTGTTTACTACTTTCAACTGATTTTTTTATTTGAAATCCATTTTACTTTTCTATTAATTATAAGTTCCTTGTTTGTACTTCAAATGCGTTCTTTTAAATGCTGAATCTTTTAAATTCAGGTAGATTAAATTTCAAAAGAGGTTGTGTTTAAAGTAAAAATGTTTTACTTCTGAAACAAAATAATATGTTTTTAAAACAAGGTATGTACTATTTGGTTTTGCTTTGAAGTCAAGACTTATTAGACATATTTCTTAATTATAAGTTGCATTGCTTTTGATTTATTTATAAAATCTTTGAATTGAAGTGTGCGTACTCTTGCTATAAATGTAAAGTAAATAGGACATAGTGGGTGTAGTTTTAAAATAAAAGTATAAGTTGTTACATGCACAAATAAATGTTTTTGAAATAAGATATGTGACTTTGTTTTGACAGAAATTCTTTTAATTTGAGTTAATTCGACGTTTTCATTATATCGTTAAAACGTGCACAAGGTTAAATTAGTTTAGTCGTTTTACGTACTAAAAAATGGCAGGAAATTCGCAACAAGTGTTTTATGTTAGTGTTATATATGAAAATTACCTATCATATAAAGCAGGAGCACCATCAAATAATATATTATTAGAATCATTAACTTCTTTCAGAAGTCCTCCGATGCATATCTATAATGTTACCAGAAAATTTATTTATGTATAAACAAACTGTTTATGTTCTGTATTTTTTATAAGTTTTATTTTTGTACTAGGTGTGATGCGATGTCAATAAAGCATTAATAACAGCAAATTGTTTTTTTACTGAAAGGATATAATACATTCCATTCAACAGTGTTCTGCATTTAACGCCATTAACTTAAAATAATGTTGCATTTAAATGGAAAACGAGCATATTATTAAATTAAAAACAATCTGACATTCATATAAAAGCACTGCATTTAAAAGTAAATACTGGTACTTTTTAAATTAATTACAATATACCATTCAAACAACGTTTAATGTACTTTTAGATTAACAATAAAACTATTTAAATCAACCCCCAGTTTTTGATTTTAATGCTTACAACATTGAATTAAAAATTCGAAACTCTCAAATTTTTGAACGTAAAGAATTTTGATGTTACCTGCAATTTTTTAATTTAAAAGCGAAAGTTTTTTAGTGTAATTTTAAAAAATCCTTGGATGTTATAGCGATCCTGAGGCGGGATCCGGGACTTTGAGATTGATAGTCACTCTCCATATCTAATGAGCTACCAATCAGTATTATGCTTAATTCCTTAATAGGCATACCTAGGAACCTTCTTGTAAAATAATAGAAAAAATTTAAGCTTTTCCAAGCTCTTCCGCTAAGTTGTATGTACCTACTATAATTAGGATGAATTATCCACAAGTAACAGCAATTGCCACTTCTGCGCGTATGCATAAATACTTACTCAGAACTACTCTTCATTACAAGGTATCCTTAAATTATTAAGTACAAGCATTGTGTTTTCATTCATGTGTCTCGGTATTCGGCGAGACAGCCAGCGCTACCTAGCCCCAAACCCTATTGAACTACGCGATGTAAGACAGGTGAGGATCCGAGCTTGAATTCTTTTTTCCTATTTCAACAAAAGCAACAAGTTGCTAAAGCTTACCCATTAGGGTAAGCAGTTGGCACCTAGTATATCTTAAAGGATATACCAATATCCTTAAGTAGTATATCTTAAAGGATAAAGGATATCCAATAATGGATCCACATACACTTCTTTAGTAAAGAAAAGGAGAGTAGGACAACCTCGTGGGTAAAATACATTAGTAATAAGGGATTTTCCATTAATCCAGCAATTTTTATCGTAACGGTTAAGAAGCTTGTAACTGAGCTAAGTAAAAATGAAAAGATGAAACGAAGAAACTATAAACTAGGGAAAAAATGGTATGGGTGCTTCATGAAAAGTCATCCCGATGTTTTTGAAAGAATTTTCCAAGATCTAACAAAGAGAAATTATGGCGCAACGAGGTAGCATATCGGTGTTGTTAATCTACAATAACTGGAAAAGGCTTCTTGACAGAACCAATTAACTGTAATGCAGCTGGGGAATTATATTACTCTGAAGAACATCCCAAGTAGCACATGATATTGGCTAAACATTATTTTCATATTGGCCTCATATTGATTCAATTTCATTGTTGTTGGGCCAATATTGGCGTATGTTGTTGGGTCGATATTGCAGAATGCCCACATTTTTCATTGGTCCAATATAGAGTAATTAGTTTGGCCCAATATATTTTCGGCATTGGCTTAATATTGGAACATTATGGTTGTGGTACTTGGGCAGTAGGTTCTGTTTATGAAAATCAAAGATAAATTAAAATATTGACTCTAATTTTCCTGGTACAGTGTCTCAAAAGAGAGTTAATATTTTTCAAAAATATAGCAGAAATATTGGTATTAAAATTGTAACAATATACTAACTATTATAGATAGTGGTGTGGGAATTTCTGTTTATCGCAGTAGAAAATAGCACGGAGTTGATTTCTTACGATTTTTTTTTCAGAAAGTGACACAAATCTCTTGAGTAAGAAAATAATTGAGGAACTAGAAGGAATGAGAGGATGATTTACTTTCAAAGTAACTTACCAGTACTTAAGTTAAGTACCATACTTTGTAGAGTACCGTTGAAAATTCACTTCCTTCACTCTTACCCATTAAACTGTGGATCTGTGAGTGGCTAACTCTTCCAGCAATACATTCCGCCATGAAACGGAGATGCCAATGGAGGTGGAGCACCGCTGTGTTAGCAGGCTATTTCTGGACTGGCATAACGAATGGCCTTAGACAAATAATAAATTAAACTAAATAAATAACTTCTTAATTTCAGAAAAATTATGATTTTATAATCTTTGAAGGTAAAGAGTAAATTAATTCAAAAATGTCCATTTTTGTCCTAATATATATGAAAATAAATAGAAATAGATACAAACTATTGTGCACGATGGGGAATAGGTCGATCAGATAGTGGTTGGATGGCCGTCGAAAGCTTGTTTGAATATTTAACAAACGAATTCCACCCATGGTTGATAAAACAGAATATTAAATTATCAATTACACTTTCCGTTAGCGGACACGTTTCTTATATGAGTTTACCTATAAGTAAGTCAATTCTTTAGTAAGAAAAGGTATAAGTCCGATGACTCTATACCCCAAGTCTACACACATCAGTCAGTAGATATGGCTGTGTTCTGGATAAAAAGTGAAAAAGCTAGTGGCGTATTAGAAAACACATACATAAATTTAAACACCATCAGTTTATAGAAGAAGTACTTACTACGAAAATATCACAGTGTGCCATTCATCCCTGGGATATGAAAGTAAATTGATTATAGCAAAAATTCAACTAACAGAAGATACTGTTTTGGAAAATGCTATAGTTACGCACAACCCCACAACTGCCGATGAGAAAAGTAAACTAAATGCCTTTTTAAGTTTAAAGTTATTGAAAACAACAATTTGCATGACTTTTAGAAGAAAAGGCACAGAAGAGAAAAAGATTAAACAACGAATTGCAAAGTTGCAAAGGAATTGTCATTCAAAAAAACTCTTTTCCGAACAGAAGAGAAAAAGACGCGAGACAGAGACAGAAAGGACGGAAAATACCACCAGTAATTACTTTTGAATCATGGCAAGAGAATAATAAAAGAACATAGCTAAAAACACCAAAAAAGAGAAATGAAAAAACAGAACATTGCACAAATGCTAGAAATAAGAATGGAAATAAGAAAGAATAGTGTCAGGTTAAAGTGAAATTGGCGAGGAAGTTAAATACGTCGAATTTAGGTTCATATAAATGAAACAAAGAAAAGACACAAAACATCGTCACTGTTAAAACTAGGTTAAAAGTAGGCAACGGTTGACGTAGTCAGAAAGTAACGTGTGGTAGAGTTACACGCACGTGTTTATTGACGAAGACTCAAATAAACGTTGCGGATGAAGCTCTGCTAAATGAGGTACCGGTGTGAGTGGATTTGATTCTTACTTGACGTCAGGGACTAATATGGCGCTGGTTACCCACTGCCTGACCTAGACACTGTGGGACACTGCATGCCACCTGGTAGTGTCTCGGAGATGAAAGTATGGGGGTCTGGCTTTAGCTGTGCAGTTCCAGTTGTCTGATCCTCAAAAACCGTCTAGAGCACTATGCTTAAGGGGCGGTGATGCGAATATATAGCCTCTAACGTTCAAAACAACATCACCTTAACGGGTACATACCGGGATTCTACTTCGGTAGACTCGAAACGAAGTTCTGTCAGGGGCACACCAGCAGTGTTGTAATGTATCTAGATACAAGTATCTAGATACAGTATCTAGATACTTTTATGGTACCTAGATACATATCTAGATACTTTTAAAATTTTGTAAATATATTTGGATCCAGGTACATTTTCTGTAGTATCTGTGTATCTGTATTATGCAGATACTATTTCCATATTTTTATAATTTTATAATACAAAAACTACCATAAATGATGTATGGAATTTTAAGTTTGAAATAATTTAATAATAATAATAATACCTACTACCCATTACCTAGCGAATCAGGCCCCAGAAGCTATGAAGTTTGTGCGGGAGGGAGGGGCGACAGATTTAGCGACTTTTGTGGTGTAATAGTACTCGAAACTTGAAAGATTGTTGTAGTGTGAATCGTACCAACACCTACTTTGAAATTAGGTTATCAGAAATAATGTCTAGGCTATGATGGTTTCTGTTAAATTGATGAAACATTTTCTAGGTTTTCAAACACTGAAAACTATTGGAGTTTATTCAAGTTATTAATATTCTGCACAACACCAAGACTGAAGATAAAAGATCTACACAAATATCATTTATTTATTTTATATTTTTATTAAAATATTAATGTAAATTATATGTGAAAAGAACACATAATAATTCTAAAAAGTGGAAAGGTTTGAATGCACACTGTACTTATCTTTAGATACTGGTTTCTGCTTAATAATTATTCATTTTTAATATCTATAAAATTTAATAAATTGTGACGTTACTTTTGTATCGTGCAAATTGTTATTTATTTTTATATATCTCAGATCTCTGGGTCGAATTATTTGATGTTCAATCGTAAAAATTACCTATAAAATTATTTTCTTCTATACCTAAATATGAGACTCCTATTATAACCTTTCAATATGGGATACTGTTATTGAAAGGTTAAATATTATCAACAAATATTTAAATTTTTTTACACTCATGCAGTGGTTAATAATTTTCGATAGATAAAGTCTGGTTATGAATAATAACCATTGACAGATATAACTGAAATGTCAAACCTGACAGTTATCAACAGTAAGATCATAAGTGCTCAACTCTTGTCGGCAAGATTTTCATTTTGTATGAGCATTGGTTGCTTGGCAATTAAACGAGATCAAATTGACGAAAAGACCCGAGCGCGGAGCGCGAGGGTTCTTTTCCCAAGAATTTGATCAAGTTTAATTGCCTTTTAGCAATCAATGCGAATAAAAAAAATAAAAATCTTGCCTGACAAGAGTTGAGAACGAATGATCTTCGGTTGGAGAATTAACTGAATGAAGCGTTAAATACGTCAAATTTTTAACAACTTTATTTATGAGAACAATTATAATTATAATTAAAAGTGAATTTTGAATGTTTTCATTAATTGAAGCGTCAGGAATGTTGCCGAAGCGCGACATTTTTACTTTTGTCAAAATGACATTTGATTTTTTAAATATTAATGGTTGCTAAAATAATGCTAAAACAATGAGGTAGCGACAAGAAAAGTAGCATACATTCTTTTCAGTTAAAGAAATCATTTCTAACTTGTGATTGGTGCATGTGACACTGTTTTTAATGTCTCATTGGTCTACAACACTATGAAGTTAATTATCAATAAAAATATTTCTCAAGAAGGAATAAGTACGTATAGCATATATTGTTTATTAGCTCTTTATTGTTATAAACCTTTATTTTAGGATTTAAAAATGGAAAGAAATCTTACCCTTGTCAACTTACATGTAAAACTTTCTTTAGGTAAGTCTTCCTTGTATGGCCATCTAATAGTTTCTTAAAATTTTGACATATGTATTTTTTTCTCCTCTTCCAACAATCACCTCCACTTTCACAACCTATAATTTCCACAATCTATACTTTCTCCCAAGAACCGTGATCACCGCCGTAGATTCAGCACACCTCACACCACCGGACTACTGGACTGCCTCATAAACTGCTTTCATGGTTTTCTTCTTATCTAGGACCCGAATGATGACTGCCTGCTCCCCAACACCTCAGTAAGTATCTTCTAATCTCTTTCTTATGATTAAGTTACCTTAATAATTATTTTCTTTTTCAGGAATATGATGACGACTTCAAATCTTCCACACCTTGATAATTAACACACCCAGCTCAAAGACAGTTTTTTTTAATTTTATTTTTTTCTATCCATGACACCTACTGTCTCATAATACCCTTTAATTTTGTTTTCGGTATTTAATGCTCTACTATACTCTATATCTATGCTATGCTCTACTATACTCTATACTCTATTCACACCTGGTAAGGCCATTGTTGAAGAAATCTCAGTTCTTAGAGTACACGACTTTAAAAAAATGTATGGAACAAAAATTAAATCCAGCATTCCTGGCATATCAAAATGTCGATCAGTAATATTTTCTGCAACATCAAAACCCAAGATGAGAGAAAGCATGGGGGGTTTGCACAGTGAGTTTTCTTTATACAAGATTGGTAACCAACGGCTTACTGCAGGACTTATACCAGACCTGGCATACAAGGAATTTATAAAAATTAAGGATAAAAAGCGAGAAAATATAGAATTTCTTGTTACTCATATAGAAGAAGAATCTGACCGAGAATTTTACAAAATCTTGCGTGATCAGTCCACTGAGAAACCCAAAGGTGATGACGCCCTAGAATCGGATGCTGAAGAATATGAGTAGAAATTTTATTTTTTATATGTTAACGTTAATGTTCAACATGTTTATTTAATTTTAATGCTTTTTTCGTTATTTGTAATAAAATATAAGTTTATAACGGCAAAACTTTTGTTATTTTTTACTAAAAAGTCCCTAAATACAAAAACAAACATTTTCTCCAAAAATCGAAAACACAATATTTTTCAAATTTTTTGCTATACGTTATCCTTCATTGGGCTCTATCTGTAGAATAGCAAATTACTTAAATAACATATCAAACCTGATTTCAATAACAATTCGAAATATTCAAATGTGAATAACTCAAAACTGTGAAAAGGCACTTAGGGACTTTTTGCACAAAGCCCTTCAATTACTTTTCCTCTTGGATTTTTGAAGGATTTCGTTGCATAGCTGCACTGTAATAAGAATAGCGCCGATAAGTTTTAAAAGAACTATTGTTTTAATAAAAGGACTAAAAATTATAAAGAACTTAAGAAAAACTCCAACTATCCATGAGGTACGAAGGATGCTCCGCCATCCTGATTACTCGCCCAAAAACAAACAAACCATAACCTCGCAAATTGTCAGTGTTAATATCTTAGACATAGATGCAGCGTTGCCGGATTTTAGGTATGAATTTCAGATTTCCCTTTTCATTTAAAACTTTGTACACTGGCATGCAAAAAATCGCATACACTTTAAAAATCAAGTAACCGAGTTTTTATGTAGTTTTCGCTATGTAAACGCGACCATTCTGACTTTTGACATTACATTTTTGACGCTGTCATTAGGAAAATAAAACAAAATAATTTTAACTGATTGACACTGACAACTTAAAAGTTAAGACCGACTTAATACAATCAAAAATAGGTGTACGCGAATTTTTTGCAAGCCAGTGTACATTAATTAATGAGCATTTTGTCACGTTAATTATGAATGTACATTAATTATAGTTTCTTTTTACACACACAATAAGTTATATTTTCATAGTTGAGCAAACGTAAGCCGTAACATTTATTGTACAACTGAAACGGCGCTTTATACATCATTTATGCGCAAATTTACTTTTTTAAGTTGTGTGAACGTGCCTCGTATTTTAGCCAATCAACGCGAAGGTCAAGCTTGCCCTATACCTTCGCTTTATTCTTAGCTGAATTCTAGTATAGTCCTGGAATTGATGCTTAGTTAAATGATTATTTTCAGTACGAAAAATTGACTAAGAAGTTCTTATTTTCGGGGTGATTACAGTAAAACAAGTATCTACAAATGTATCTAGATACATTATGTTAGGATTTGTATTTGGATCTAGATACTTCACAGCAAAAGCATCTGTATCTGTATCTAGGTACATTTTTCTGATAGTAACTGTATTTGTATCTAGATACACAAAATAATGTATCTGTTACAACACTGCACACCAGGCCTATAACTGGGAGATTGGAATGGCAAAACCATACAAAACCAAGTCCCACTACATCTGAGGTTGGATTCGATCGGGAAGTAAAATGTAGTGGAGGAGTCCTAACGCTGCACAAGGGATTCGTACTTTGGGATGGACCCCGTCGGGTGAGTACATTTACAATCACTTCCTCTTGGAAGAAACGTGGCTATTAAGTAACGACAGGTGCCCTATGTAAATAAATCTTGGAATTCTGTTAAAAGTAGTTGTTAATAAACTAAAATCTCTCAATTATGTTCTAGTGAGTTTTTTATAAGAGGAAAGGTGAATATCGAAAGGTTTACGTATGTATGTATTGTTGAAGGATTCCGAGGCTTTCGACTATTGATACTAATAAAAAATTATTTTTAACAAGAATGGCGCTTCGTTAGTCACACTCTCTGGCATTCTAGGTAATCAAGACTATCCAGAAGTTGTTTGAATTGGTAAATATGTGAGATATATAGATTAGGTGTATTCTTAGTATCTATATCATTCCTTCTTTATCATCATCATCATTTCAATTCTAATAAGTTCGTAGTAATGTTAAGCTTAAGTAAAATTAAGCCTTAAAATTACTACATATTCGACATAAAAAGCACAGACAAAAGAAGCTCTTTTGTGTAAAAGAGCTCTTTTGCTCTGAAATGTAAAAAAAAGATCTCTTCAGAGGCAAGGTCACTGAACAATGTGACTACTCAACTCGGTATGACATTATTGCGAAAAGTACAATCTCTTAATCAAAGAACCAACAACCTCTTTTAGGGTGCGATACGCATTCATCAACAATTTCTTTGATGGTCACGAAGCCGGACTAAGAAGAAAATAGCCCATCTCTTGAAGATATAGTGACTAAAAGAAGTACTTACCTACCCTAAGCAATAATTTCTTTCCTTATTCACATATTTGATACTGGTGTTTTTGGATGGAATGAATGTTCTTAAAAAAGATTTTTGGTTTTAATAATTGTTAAGAAAAAACTTTTGAATAAAAGTTTAAATAAAAGTTCGAAAGATCTGCATCGTGTCGTTTATTCTTTAATAAAGTTTCTTATGATGTAAAAGCACAGAAATGAAGAAAATCTTATTTCATCAATATATCATCATAAATCTATTTTGAATCTAGTGAATTTGCTGACTTTTCTTCAAGTTACGTTTGGTCAAAGTTTAAGAGAAGAAAATTTCCCGTTGCACTACTACACTTACGTCAAGATTTGGCCTACTTCAAATTGTACCAAAGACCAATACTAGATAGATTCATACCAAACGTTTTACTTAAAAATACTAACATTAACTAAAAATTAGTAGAGAAATTCACAATTTCGTAATTTTTAGTAATTTTTCGAGTCTAAAAAGGGCGCTCTAGCTTAAGAGACTAATTTTATTTTATGAGGTACAATAACTATTTAAGTACCTGAAAAGACATGCCTTACTTTCTATTCATTCTCAAATCATTGAATAATAATATTGTAGTATAGGTTTGCTATAACTGAAAAGTCCTATTTATATAATTCAGATTTGTGGTTATCTTCTACAACCCAATCACGCACATCAGAAATGAAGAAAATAACTCATTCTATTCATATAACTATTCGTGACAAAATCTGACGGTAGATTATAAGCCTTTTAAAAGTGGTATCAAGGATGAATGATGCAGATTTTTAAAAGGTATAAAGAGAAAAGGAGAAAACTATGTAACATATTTCAACTCAGTATTCATTTCATACATGTAAATAACTCTATTTTTACTGAGAAACCGCCGGTATGAAAACGTTTCGACTTCTCGGCGGGAAAATTGAAAATACATTGGGTTACGTTAGGTTAGGTTAGTTGTTTTAATTTTTATATATGTTTTCGGTCTAACGTGGATCAAGCTAAGGTTAGGATAGGTTAGGTTAGGTTAGGTTTTGAAACTTTTTTTCTTTTTATAAGGTATAAGTTAAGGCCCCAAGGAAAGGTTAGGCTAGGTTTTTTAAGTTTTTCATATTTGTCTAGGATAGGGATCGGTAAGAAAAGGTTAGCTTAGGTTAGGTTACGTTAGCTATCCTTTATATTTCATCTTCCCCCTTTTTCGTTTTTTCCAAACGGATGGCGGCGGCGCCTCCTTTTCATTCTATTCATATATTCCTGACAAACTCTGACGGGTAGATGTAAACCTTTTTTTAAAAGTGTTATCAAAGATGAATGATGTAGATTTTTAAAAGGTATAAAGAGAAAAGGAGAAAACCGTGTTCTTAACATATTTCAACTCAATATTTCATACATGTAAATAACTCTATCTTCATTAAAAACATATATGCAAGAAAACAAAATTGGAGTCACAGACTTTTAGCAAAAGTACTCAATTTATAAATTAGTAAACAGAACACTGGTACTGTATTTCAGTTACGGTGTGCAGGTCTATTGTAAGCGTCCACTTTGTCCCCACTCACAGATCAGACCACAATTCTGACCTTTAAATAATTGTCTTTTAAATGCAACTTTGTGAAGCACTTCTATGAAGGCGAAAACTCAATCAGAGTTGGCTATGAGACGAACGACGTCATGCTAACATCAAAATTGTGGGCTGAGGAGTGTGTGTGTGGGTAGAAGGTGGGCATCTATAGGTTAATTCTGTACGCCATACAAGTTTACAAGTTTACTCGTTATTACCGAAATACGGGATGTTTGAATTTCTGCTGTATTAAGTGCTGCATTAAAAACTTGCGGGCCTGTTTTTAGATAAGGGCCATTCCATCTGACATTTTCTAATGATGTTGCACAGTCTATCCAAAAATACTTCATATTTTTACATTTATGTAGTATTTATTTTTATGTTTCAATTATGTTCGATCTGAGTAATTTGAATGCCTTATTCAAATTACTAACCGCTGTACTACTTAAGATTATTGAGAAGCAATTTTAATTATGTGACAAGTATTAAAAATTATGAATGGTCCACTTTTTTAGATAGTCAAACCTTAGATATTTCCGGTGGGAGAAATTGGAAAGCTCTGAAATCTTGCATGTCAGTTGTTTTCTGTAAAAAATGGAGTTTGAGAAATTACGGATAGATCAAGTGGTGTAATGGTTCTGAAAAAATATAAATGTTTTTAAAAGCAACACTGGATATTATTGTCAAATCGATAGAAGGATTGTACGAAGATCTAATAATATTATATACCAAGGGACTAAACTACATCTTTTAATTTCAAGCGTGTAATTAGTAGAATTTACGTCACAAGCCCGGTAAACCAATGTTTACAGTAACGAGTTTTACTTACGCGACGTAGGAGCCGAGTCTAGAATTTAAAAAGAGTTACTGTAAATATTTACCGGACGTATGACCGATTATAGGATTATTGGTTTAATTAAAAAAATAATACTATATAAAATAAATTTCCGAATTCAAAATATTGACATTTATGAAGTGTCCATGGTAACTGAACAATAAATAATTGTTCAATTGAATTGTCTGAATTGTCTGTAAGTTGTAACTTTACAGCACGACAACTTTGCTTGACGCACGAGTCCATAGGACGAGTTCCTTATTAGTTGGAGCGCTGTAAAATAATAATAATAACAATTGCTACAACCCATTACCTGGGTAACCAGTAACCAGGCTCCATAAACTAAAGCTTGTGCGGGAGGGAGGGGCGATTAATATTATTACGCAGGCCCATCGTGGGGATGCAGCCGACTTTCAGATGGTATAGCCCAAATCTCGGGTGCGAGTCTAGCATGCTAGACAGTAAACTACCGAGGCTATAATAATAATAAATAACTTAACGTATGAGACTTTTATAAAACTTTTTGGCCGGCAAGTTTTAAATAATAATTTTTTAGTCAGAATTGAGGTTAGGTTTTAGATACTCACCTACGTCTTAAATTCCACAAAATCTATCAGTAAATGGAGCCGAAATATTTTATCAGGGCCTACATGCCTTCGGTACATGTCACTGTCATATACCTTTTACAGGTCAGGAAGCCAAAAACAGTCATTTTCTACAGTCACACTCGACTGCAAATTCCGGACTGAAAAATTTGACGTAAAACTGACAAATGTGACACAGTATGAAATAGAATAATGATGGACCAGAGTCACGCAGTTTCAGCATAATAAATCCTACGTTTGCCATGAAAACACTTTTATCCCAGTAACCTAGTACATTTTACCTTGCATGAAATGGGGTAGTAGATTTGGCCGTTTTTAGATTTGGCCAACTTTGACCATGAAGAAGCACTTTCTTAAACAAGACAACTATATTTATTAATTAAACATTAAATTTGCTACAATTTAAGATCAAAATGGTTACTAAATGTCTAATAGTTTCTGAGCTATAGCTCCTCAAAGTTCGTCGAAAAAGCGGTAAGACCGCCGTAAATATGCTTTTTAGATTTGGCCAATTTTGACCATTCGGAAAATTGACAATTCGATTCATTTTGAAAGCACATTAAATTTACTACAATTTAAGACTAAAATGGTTACTTAAGGTCTAATAGTTTCCGAGATATCACTCCTCAAAGTTGGTCAGAATTTACACCCATGCTATTTTTCAGAATTGAGTTTAAAGGTTCAAAATAAGAATAGAATAGAAAATTTTTAGTCTTATTCAAAAAAAATCATTTTTTACAATGGAATCTTAAAAATAATCCCTCGCAAATGGTTTATGTTGTCAAGTAGGTATTACGAGAAATATGAAAAGGCGACAGGGAAAACGAGTCTCTTGCCAACAGTCACAGTATTCACAGAAGAAGAAAGAGATACGACTTTTTGAATTTGACATTTTCGTAGTTTTTCCCTACAACTTTCAACATCGCGCTCTTGCCAATATCTCTAGCCTTGTGACTGTTGACCCCTTCCGTTCCAATAAGTCCACTGCTTATAGACATGACCACATTCGTATTACGGAATGGAGGGTGATGCAGAAACCAGTCGCAAAATGCGTTTGCATGTTAATGTAACCCGAACCGAATGTTTCATTTACTAAATTTATACATTATTAAACTATTTGAGAGATATTATTAAAGGTTTGATACCAATTCTATAGGTTAATACTTGAAAAATAGCATGGACGGAAATTTTGACCAACTTTGAGGAGCGATATCTCGGAAACTATTAGATCGTTAGTAACCATTTTGGTCTTAAATTGTAGCAAATTTAATGTACTTTTAAAATGAATGATTGGCCAATTCTAAAAAAAGTGCAAAATTTCGGCGGTTTTACCGGTTTTTGCGGTGATCCGGAAGGTCGTGGAGGTCGAAAAATTGGATTTGGCATCTCGGTACTATCACATACAATATAAAAAAAAGAAACCTACTACCCCATTTCATGCAAGGTAGACCCCCTTTTGATGACAATGTTACTGGACTGTTTCCTTTCTAAGGAAAATCCTTTCTAAATAGAGCTTTATATATATATATAGGTCGTCCAAAAAATATTAAATATCAAATCATCATAGAATCATTCTTGTAGCAAATTTAATTTTTATTAAAGTACTTTTAAAAATGTGCGTGTTTTCAAAAGTTAAAAAATTACGTAACTCAATAGATATATGACTCCATGTTTCTACAGAAAGTAGCTGATATGCAAAATTCGTTTCCCAGAGAATTCCAGAATTATTATAATTTCATCAATCAGCAGTATTTAGATCTGAAATCCTAGAAAAGTAGACGAGTAGCCATGTTAAGTACCATATAAAATATAGAGAGCGATTGTCTATGACACAGAATTTTACACATTAAGTCATTGCCATAAAAATAATATATTAGAAAAAATTGTAAAGTTGAGCGTAGGTAGCTTCATGTTCTTTATAATGCATATACAATGCTATTAAGTTATAATGCAATATACTCCATATTGCATTTGAAATTGTATTAAGTTAAATTGTTTAGTTGTTGCAATTACTTTGACATTTGACCACGAGCAGATGTGGTTTGCTATAAAAAAATATGTTATTGTAATTAATATTTATTATTCAACAAATAATTATCAGTAATTAAACGAGTATGTTTTTGATTGTGCATGATATTAGTTCGAGGCAAACAAGTAAATAAAAAATCTGATCATGAGGTTGAGAGTGTAAAATGCATACCGAAACACGCGGCCACCATATGATCTAAATGATAAGATAAACAGCAGACGCGCTTGAAAGATTCACTAGCGGCATTACAGTTGGAAAATGCTCGAGCATTTATTCTTTTTATTGTTATCTTTTTAGGTATCTTTTTTCTTGTTAATTCTAATTAGAACTTAAGTTAGAGACACCTTTAATCATGGCATGTGAATACGTGACATTATATTTATTTAGATTAGAAGCTCAGATATGTTTACGCCTACCGGACACAACGCTGACACCGGACACTACGCCGATCCTTAATATAAATTTTGCTACTCGACAATACACTGACCGCGGACATGATTGGCGTATAGTCTCCATGGTTGGCAACGTGTCCAAAACCGCCAGTCGGCGTAGTGTCCAAGGCCGGCGTCCGGTGTTTCACAAGTGTGCACATGTAATACACTTTAAAAATTTTACAAACATTTGTCACTTTTTGCATAAACAAAATATAAAGTTCATATATAAATTAGAACAAAAAACAAAAGTGATGCTACCGGGCGATAATCCAAATTTCTTGTCAATGCTTTCAAAGGCATAAATTGTGCAAACTATATGCTTATAAAAGTGTCAGCTTTTTGGAACACCAGACGTCGGGAGCAGCTGCGAGTAACACGTGTACATTTTGCGTGGGTATGCGGTTTAAGATCGTTTAGTTTCGGTTTTGCTCGATTTTTAATGTTCTTGTTTATGCTCGTTTGTGATGTATTATTCTGAAAGTTCTCGAGAACTATTATTAGAACGTTCGCGAACGTGCTTGATTATGCTCCCCAAGTGAACGTTCTTTTATTATGCGCGAACGTTCGCAAACATTCTCATCAGCATTTTCAGAACGTTCTTTCATTTATAACACTATGCGGCACAAACTGATTTTGATAAATTGATTAGGAATAGCAGTTAAATCCGTACTGAAAATCTGTTGATTCTAGCGTACGCCGCTGACATTCTTAATACGCCCAATTTGCACTCTTAAATTATTTATTTTATCTCACCCTAAAACGGTATTATTTAGACAGCTGTGTATCACTATACCTAAACCATAAATGCAAGAAATGAGTCATCTTAAATCACCTGGGCAACAGCGTGGGACTCCCAACACTTTAGTGTATTCCATCTCTCTCTTTCTCTATTGTTTACTTTTTCTTTTCATATATTCGTCACAAAATAGAGAGAGATGGAATACAATAATGCGTTGGAAGCAACCCGCTGTCGCCTAGGTGATTTGTGATGACTCATTCCTTGTATTTATGGTTTAGGTACAATACTTTAGGATTCGCCTGAAATACCGATAATTTGAATTTTATAAATGTAGCACCCTGTATATTTTGATTTTTCTGTAATTTATGAGTCGTATTACATTTTTTGCACTCACTACATGTAAAACATCAAATCTAGTATGTGCATACATGCATGGAAAAATTGAAATTGCGCACTCGTGCTTGCAAAAACTCAAAAAACACTGCGTTAATGAGGACTCTCACTACAAATCCAGTTTTATTGGGGTAAAGTTCAGTTAATGAGATAGTACTTTACCTAATTATTCAAGCAAAATTCGTTTGAAAACACTAAAAAACCTTTAATTCAAATTGGCAAATGACATTTAAAAGAAAGAGCATTTGATCTACGACGGAGAGAAAGTTACCTACTAGTCACTGCCCACTGGTCATCGGTGCCTACCGTTATACATGCAATGTGCCTACTCGCGTACTGTTGAATGATAATAATATGTATAATTATTCATAATAAGCACTTTATTACTAATGATGAAAGGTAATCTATCTAAAATCTGAATGAAAACATACAAACATAACCTATTATGTCAATTTTTTTTAGCTGACTCACAATAATTATTGTTATTAACTATGTTAATATTTACACTGCAGTTGTCAAGTCTTCCAAATGATACCCCAGGAACCGCAAACTGAGCAGCATTAGAAACACATGAACTAGATGAAGACTGCATTGTTACCGTAGATGTGGGGGCAGATGGTAACCCAGACTGTGTCAGAGTCAGAGTCTGGGCCACATTAATTTTATTTTGGACACAATCCTCAATATAACCCTCCGCCACAGCCGAAGAACGCCAACCTCCATGGCGTTTGATCATTAATAAGTCGCCCCCTTTGTTGGCCAATAAAGTTGCACTGCTGCGTCTGAGGCAGTGTCCAGTATATTTTTCAGGCTCCTCTAGTTTTAAAAATTTTGCAATATGATAAGGTATTTTACCAAAGGTATTAATTCCAACTGGTGAGTTGATGCATTTACCATTACGGTAAGTATAAAATACTCTTTGATTTTGAGTTGTGACATGGCTTCGCACAGTGATGTATTTTTGAACAATATTTACCCATTCTGGCTTAGAAATAGCAAATGAACGACATTTGTATGTTTTAGTTTCCGGAACATCAACCACCATAACATCATCTTTTAAGGTGACATGGCTCATCAACATTTTAGACAACTCATCTCTTCTGAGTGCTCCAGAAATTCCCATCACTAGTGCTGCCTAAATCAGAAGAAATTTAAAATTTGACTTACAAAAAGTAGACAAGTTATACCTTCATCAATAGATATTCACCATCTGGTGCCTCATTAAGAAATTTATTTATCTCTTGTTCTTGTAAAACTTTGGATTTTTTAGGATCGTGATGTTCAGTCTTTCTCTTAATGTACGCAATCAATTTGGGGAACTTTGATATATCTATATTGTGTTTAACATTTAAGCATGATTTTAACATGCTGTACAAAGACCATAATGATTTTTTTTCGCCAAGTTCTTGGAAATAGGCTAACAGGCAATTTTCAGAGTATTTTGTTACCTGTTTACTTTCACACCATGTTATAAATTTTTTGTATTGTCCTTCATACCGATCTCTTGATTTTGTAGGAAGTAAATTATTCACCACCGTATTCGCAACTTCTCGAATCTCGGGGGGAGTCAAAGAAATTCCTTCATTATCGCACATCGTTTTTATAAGAACAATGAAAAGAAATTGATAAAAGACAATGAGACGCCAAACTTGCAAATTGACAGAGTTGTGAAAAATTATGGTCATGGCCTTCTAGTTAAATTTCAACACATTTTAATCGAAATTGGCAGTAGTTCAAAGTTACGTAAGTAGTAAATTTAAAATACATTTCAAAAATTCGTGCAAAAAATAGAATACATGATTCGTGCGTTAACAGAATTTACAAATTCGTGCCGATTGCTTTCCCCTCGTGTGCTACGCACACTCGGGTAGCAAAAATCGGCACTCATTTGTAAAATGTCTGTTACCGCACTTAACATGTAAATTACTATTACCATGTCAGATGTTCTTTCTTTTTCATTTATTTTTCTTTTTTAACATAGAAGATTAAATTACAATCTACCTCATTGCCAGATTTTCATCCTTTTCAAAGTTTTTTTTCAATTTTCTTTTTTAACACAAAAGGCCATGATTGGGTGAGAACGTTTCTAATTCATTCTAGTAAGCCATACAAATATAAAATTATATTCAGTTATAAAATAAAAGAAAACTGAGAATAAATCGAAAACTTGTCAGTATAGACGAATATAGTTTGACTCGAAGATTTAAAAATGCAAAATATACTGGGTGTTACATGCAAAAAATTAACATTATTGGTATTTCCAGTAAAATCAGGCGCCAGCTATTTTAACTTTACATGTCAGTAAATCGGAAATTGTGTCTAATATCTCTGTACCAAATCTCACATAAATCGGTTCATAAATAAAAAATATATTAGCTTGGTCCTAAGCCCATTGTTACCCGGTATCACTTTAAAAACTGTTAATAACATTATTAATGTTAAAACTTTTAAGTAAAATGTTATTACTACTTATAGTATGAATTTTAGCAGGCTAAATATCTTTTGGTCTTAGGCTTCATCTGATCTAGGCCAAATTTTAACGTCAATACAGTAGTGCGACGGTAAATCAATCTGCTTCCTCTAAGCTTATTTCAGCAATAACTTTAAGAAAAATTGGGAAATCCACAAAAGCAACGTTTCTTTTATTAAAACTTGATTTAAAAAAATAAACGACTCGTTTTTTAGGTTTTACATTTGAACCACTGTTTTCTAAAATATAAGGCAACCTTTAATGTTATGCCTTACAAGGTATATTCAGGAACGTTGCCCGAATTTGGGGGGCGGGAGCAAGTAATTCTCAACTCCAATAATGTAAATTCCCTAACTCTAACCTAATTCTTTGGTACACCGTCAAAGTTATAATAATAATATTCATAATAATGGTAGAATTTTCTAGAGTGAAGAAACATGTCAATGTCAACAAGAATTAAACCATATTTGAAGGTAGACTAATCCTCTCTTCTAAAAGTTCGTTAATTGCTTCTGATCTTAGCCTACTATAATCTTCAGCACTCTGCAGAATGAAACATGCCACCTCTTCTTGATTTGAGCATACATAACTTTCCATGGGATTTCCTATTCTACTCTATTGTCTGGGTTTATCGAAGTGTCAAAATTTTCTATAATCCATCCAATATTTTCAATGTAAATGTCGTTTAGTGGCAGGACGGCCACATTTCTCATTACCTTTCATTAATTTTTTATTTTTTCCAAAGACTAAGTAATTGGAGAACAATCTTTCTTCCATCACGTTGAATATGAAAATATGAAATCTATTGTAAAATTGACTGATCTAAAAACAACGTCCTTTCGACTACCTTCACAGTTCGGAATTTCTAATTTGATTATCTTATGAAAACTAAAAGGTAATAGTTGGAACAGGTGGCAATTTTGATCAATACTATGTCCAGAGAAAAAAGCAGTATTGTTGGAAGATACTTGTTTAGTTTTCGTTCAGAGTGGCCGAATAGGGACAAATGAGAATTTTGCATTACCGGTTAACGACCACCTAATTTTACAGGAAAAATAGTAGATTACATACCGAGACGGGAAGTGTTTCATTCCTGTCGAGAGCTAAGATAGCTCACCGAGGGCCCAGGCCCGAGGTGAGCTAATGCTCGAGACAGGAGGAAACGTCCCGCCGAGGTTTGTATACTATTTTATTCGGAATCATCATATTTTTTAACAAATAATAATTATTTACAACTGACAACTGAAGTGACAAACTTGACCTAATAATGCACCCGCCCTCTACCGAGCAAACTACGAACTTACAACAGGTCGGGAATGATCACATTCCTGACCAAGAGAGGGATAACAGGTAGGGAATGATTACATTCCTGACCAAGAGAGGGAATTAAAAGTAAGTTAGGAATGGTTAATTTCCCACCCTCTGAGGCGGTTAGGAATGCACATATTACCATATGATTCCGAATAAAATCATTTAATCTGCTAGAAACACATGTTTTATTACATTAAATTAGTTGTTTATGAGCTATGTCATTAAACTAGATAAAAGACAATCAATCCATTTTGTACTTACCTTTTATTTTCAAGCTGCCTTGCAGTTATATGTATGGCGCCAAATCTAGAACATGTTAATACCTTACAAAACATTACTGATTTTGTTTTAATATTATATGAGGTCATAAAATAAGAAGAAGTACAAAGATGGTCAAAATTCCGAACATGGCAGGTCGAATGTAAATATGATAATTTACAAATTTTTCTAGAATTTATTCATAATTGAATCAAAAATCGGCACCGGTTGGGAAGCCGGAATAACTCACTCTATTATTACACTCAACAAAAACATTAAACATGTACTTATATTATTGTTCAATTTACAAATGACTGTGTTTGGGGGGTACATTTCTACAACTTTATTATGAATTTTTTTTGCCAAGTCTTTCAAAGCTCGAATGGTGCTGGTATTGTGAAGGCGTTATAAAAAGTGCTACGGCTAGCTCTGAGAGTGG
This sequence comes from Agrypnus murinus, assembly GCA_929113105.1. Classification (NCBI taxonomy): domain Eukaryota; kingdom Metazoa; phylum Arthropoda; class Insecta; order Coleoptera; family Elateridae; genus Agrypnus; species Agrypnus murinus. The sequence continues at coordinate 66,480,114 of OV816029.1, read as the reverse complement.
ATAGATCCAGCTTCGGCCAATGATGATTTAATAATATTTGTTAAGGGCACCAGGATCTAGAGCACTTAAAAGGAAAAACTTGCTTCTAGTTCCAGGATATCTAACAACTCATCTAGACAAGCAACTAACCTAAGGATACCCTCTTCTAAACACTTAATAGGCGAAACCAACATTATAAAGAATTAACACTGAAGTACATTTTCAAATATCAATCTAATATCAGAACAAAACCAAGCAAGCAACTCTTAATCCACTTAGATCGATAGTTACCACATAGTAAGCGACCTATACTCTACCAATTTGACGACAAATCCTAGGTAAGAAAGCTGAGAACCAATTTCTTTCTACAGCTGCTTTATTGTAAATCTTCGGTACTTAATGGTGGTCATTAAAGTTGATACATTAAAAAGTGGTACACAATGAAGTTTCGAAAAAGGCTTGACAATTCACATAACGAAAGTCACACGCAGGAGAAACAAAGTGCAATACAATATTTTCCTGACGATGACATGCGGCCAAATAAAAAAGCTGTTTTGGGATGAAATACTTTATATCCTGGTTCTTGCAGTCAACAGAAGCTATCTCTATGGATAAAACTCACTTAAGTTTCCATCGACTTTTACTATCGTTGAAGGTTTATAATCTTTAAAGAGCAAAACTCACATCTAGCCAACGTTACAAAAATATATCTATCACTTCCAAAAACAGTAGAAAAGTTCGCCTTTATCTAAAGGAACAGAAAATGTAAAAAATTGACGGTGTTTAAACAACAACAAAAACAATGTTTAACTGCCAAAAAAGTATTCATTCTGATCTGTAGCTATTATTAATACTAACATCGTCACCTATGTTGTTTTAATAGAACTTCTGTATGGTAGGTACAATAGTTCTCTTCACCTTAAGAAAAAATATCCAAATTGCTAAACAAATTATCGCCAAAAAAATAAATGACGAGAATATACTACTAGTAGATGAACTGATACCAAGTCTTTAATTTGGATTTCGGCACCAGCTCTCCTCTATCCAGCAATGCCATCGTGAGGTGATGGATGTAATATATAAAACATTCAAAACAAGAAAATTCTCTTTGCTGATTTACTAGGTATCAAACAATAGAGGTATCAGGTATCAAGAACTGGCATAAAAAATTTCTTTTTAAAATTATACAGAAAATGCTATCCCACTACTGCCACCTATTAAAATCGTATCCATCATGTCGATACTGTCAAGTGAAATACGGAGAGGAATTATCGGACATATATGACACCGCCGCAGGAATATCCTAAAGAAGTGTGTTGAGATCCCTACTGTAAGTTGGACTTTGGCTGTGCAGTTCCAGTCGTCGGATTCCCAGAAATTGTCTAGAGACCTGCACTTAAGAGGCGTTGATGCGAAGATATATAGCCTCTCACGTTCAAGACAACTTCATCCTAACGGGTACACACCGGAATGCTACTTTGATGGGCCCTTTGAAGTAGCCTCGAAACGAAGCTCTGTCAGAGGCACACCAGGCCTATAACTGGGAGATCGGGGCGACAAAACCATTTAAAAACCAAGTCCCGCCATAGCTGAGTTCGACTCGATCGGGCAGTGGTCCCAACTTAGGCTGGGTAAAGGAACTTATGAAGACATGAAAGAGGGCTGGAGGTTTCTGATGTACCTAACTAGGGTGGGGGGAATAGTCCTAATGCTGGACGAGGAACTTAGCCCCGTGTGAAAGAGGACGGGAGGGTTTCGGCGGGTGAGCACGTATTAAGTTAATAGCCCCGGCACTAAACCTGGTGAGCTAGTAGAGGGTGGCTAAGCAACATCGCTCCGACCAGTGAGTAACTGGTAGCAATGGCTATGCAATTGAGACCTGATTGAGCGTATCTGAATTACTTCCTCTTGGAAGGAACGTGGAGATAAAGTTAATACAGGTGCTCCACGTAAAAGATACATTATAATCAATGTAAGTTGAACTTCCTCACGTCACCACATACCGTGTTAGGTACCCTTCCTGACGATACAGCTGTTTTAGCAACCTACGCAAGTAGTTCAAGCCCATATAATTCTACTACAAGGGAATACAAGTCATTGGCCGGTTTCAGAAAGCTTGATTAAGTTCTGATTAACGTAACTGTGATTAAATTTGAAATCTAGAAATATACTTGGATAAAACCTCAGGTCTGTTAAATCTCAGCCAATGAAATTTCTGAGTTTCGAATTTAATAACAATTAAGTTAATCAGAATTTAATCAAGCTTTGTGAAAGCCAAATCAGATTTGATCAGTGCATCTCACATTTACGTTAAAACGTCTAGTATCTACATAGAAATAATAACAACATAAAATTCCACAGGTCAATGAAGCACGATATCTAGAACATCTTGATAGTAAATTAGCCTGAAAAACCCATATATGTAAAAAGAGGCAACAACAAGAAAGGGTCTAAAATTAAGAAAGCTGCAATCAACAATTGGAAGAAAGTCCCCCTCCTATTACTTGAAAATAAATTATTAATTTACAAAGGCATTGATAAACCTACTTGGACATAGGACTTGGAACTATGAGCATGGAATGTCAAATATGAACACTTAAAAGATTCCAGTTCAAAGTTCTGCGAATGATAGTCGACTCGGAATGGTATATAACAAATCAAACACTTCACACAGATCTAAAAATTGTTTGTTGCGTTGTGCGCGTGCGTACGTACGTGCGTCGGTGCGCGCACATCTATATTTACCTGAGTTAACTAAAACATATTTTTTAATGTGTTCGGTGATGTAGAACAAGTTGTATAGATCTCTTGTCATTATTACTTTAGTTTTGCTATGGGGGCGGCAACGAAAAGTGAATAGAAAAGAATGTGGTTTTTAAATATATGCTCCTGGTGATGAAATTTCTGGATGGGGGGGGGGGGGCCGCGTTAAAAAAGCAAAACTCACAAGAACCGATTGTTTATTCTAGAGAACGATACAACTGCTACGTAAAAATAATAAAGAAGTAGGTGATCTTCCTCTCCTCCTTTGATGTTTCACTCTTGTAATGTACAATTATGTAAATGCTTAAAAGTTTTTGGACGGGCCAACATCGGGTGGCTCAAACCGGATTCCACCCTGTCATTACGTGACTTGACATTTATTGTTATTGTGTGTCTGTTGTGCTTTTACTACAGCACCCCTCTACTTCAGTTAGTTTCTTAGTTTGGTTTTGACCGTGATTCAAAGTGGACGTGTCGATAAACTTTTTAAATTATTTAAAATTGAACAGCCGCCAGCCTGTGGAAACCGTCACACTCTGGAAACCATCGATCTTGGAGAGGCTGAGCTGCTCACTGATCGACAGTTCAGTCGTTGGGTTGGGTCGTCTAAAGTACGGAGATTTTACTTATGCTTTAGTCTGCATAATCCTAGTAACTACTATACGTCAAATTATTCGAAACATGATTAGTACCGTGTTCAATATTTCGTTCTGGATATATTTATATCTTGGTGTCTCAGCCTCTGAAAACTTGAATCTATGAAATTTCCATATCTACATACTTAATATTTGAACTCTAAGCTACGAAAATTCAAATTCCTTATAAAAACTTGGTAACGAAAAGAGTTTGACTGGGAGCTAAAAATTTGGAAACTACAATTATCTGAATACATCAATAATGTTCTCTTTTCAGCCCACATGTTACACCATATAATTTGGCAGTGCCGTAACGAGGGTATGAAGCGCCTGTGGCGAGGGTCTAGCTGGTGCTTTTCCGTAACCCAATAATGACAAAAAGCGTTTTCCAACCGCCGATCCGTCAGAAATCTTTGCCGGTCCGCAGACCGTATTATAACAGTATTTTTGAGAATTCTGAAATATTTTTTAATTCGTGTTATCTTAGAGCTAACGTAGGGTCAAATGGTTTATCGGAGTTGACAAAGAGTAAACTCTGAGTAAATTTATACGGAGCCGGCGCTTACGTGTCATAAATACGTGATATATGTATATCGCGCCAGCTCTGTACCTATGTGGTGGGGTAATATCCAGTAATAGGTAATAAGGAGGATCTCCCATTTTAGAATTTCTAAGGGGGTTTGGCGAGCACGGATCTAGGCATACCGGAATCGAAAGAATTTTCGTCTTACGTCCCCGATTAACGCGAACGATTAAGAGCCGGGTTTCGCGGGGCCGCAAAACTTGCTTCGATCCGGACTGTTTTTTGTGTCGATGCGTTGGGTAGTAAGCAAATGCTACGTCGTTTGACGGCCCGTGAATGAAAAAGGTTGGGAACCGCTGGTATAGATCGTTCTTGTACGAGCCTGCATTCATATGAGGCGGGAAAAAGCAGTGTGACGTGTCCGACGTAATTTGCTTAGCCAATCAGAACGTCGTATCAACGTCACCTGATTTCTCTTGACGTTCTGATTGGCTGAGCTTTTCGCCTCATGTGAATGCGGGCTAGGAGTGTAAGAAAGAGAGGAAGTGTGATGCGCGCGCAATAATACATGTCTCTGTCTAATTGGTCAGGAGACGAAAAACGGCCAGTGACAGTCAGTGTTGATTCATGTAGAGTAGAATGGTCAAATAAAATAAAAAACACGTGCAACTCTCAATCGGGGCGGTATCCTTTGTTTTGCGCACCCAAACCCAGTTGCGCCCGTGGCGGGCGCCTTCTTCGCCACGCCCTAGTTACGGCACTGTAATTTGGCAGATAGAACATGGTGGATTGCAACAAAATAATCACACACGACAACGGTGATGATGGTGGCAAAAATATTTTTTTGGCAAGTGCTAAGAAGGTGTACAATAATAGTTAAAAAGATTCTTCAAGAAGCTAAAATGCAGACTGTGCAACTTGACCATCTTAATAGAAGCATATTGTATAATATATCTGAATAAAGGCATAGAATATTTTTCTTCCGAAAATGACAATTACTGAGTAACCAAACCGTTTTAAGAGAAATGGAAACAATTGAACAGGGAACTGTTCACAACTTCATGAAAACATTTTTCGCAGTGCATGCAGGGAAATTAATCTGAGATAATTCTGTCTAAATTTCGCCATAGCAATTCTGCATACGCTTCTAGGATCACAAATGAATCTTTTTCACGTGACGTAATCATAAGTTATTTATGAGAATTAATTTCAAAGTGTCATATGATAATATCAACGCGTATGATTGATTAAAAACAATTAAAAATAACAAAACACTCTTTTTAACTAATAGACGATATTTTATGACACGTTAGGGTTATGTACATTGTACGTTACGTTTGTACATTGTACGTAGGGTTATGTATTGTGGGGATAGAGGATATTTTAGTATTGCGGCTTTCTACTGACACAGTCTCTTTAGGCGGTATGTACTTCCTAAAATCAAGATCGTTACGTTTCTATAAAAGGATAAGAAAAAAGGGGTGGAAGTCTTCCACTGTCAAATTTTGGAGGTTGAAATATTCGGTTTCTAGCAATTCTTTCAAATCAGATCCATTAGGAAATAATATGTGGTTGCAGAAGTTGCGTGCAAATAGGGTAGGAGTGTGGAGTTTAGCTGCTTTTGAATATAACGAGATGAATTGTTGGTATTGGATATGGAGATCTGTAATCATAACAAGTTGAAACTCCTCGCTGCTCCATACCCTAATGCCTAACTAACTTAAATTCGGGTAGTACCACTGTATGTCAATTGACCTCTACAATCGCAAGCTACCTGAAACTTAACTCGAGTAGTACTACTGTAGGTCGAATTGTCTATTGAACTATACAACCTTAAGCTACACGAAATATCGTCTAGCAATACTACCGCTACCGCAACTTCTGTCGACGGAATTAAAGTACCTACCAAAAGATAGCCATCCCAACTGTACTATCGGCGCAAAGTTTATATGGAATGTAAACTACTACTGTAACGAAAACTTAACCTTTATATATCTCCAATAAATCGGGTAAAAAGCCGTTTGTCACTCTCAAACTTGTAGGTGCGTTTGGATTTTTCTCTTGAATCTAATAACGCCCCATTACTTCCTGCATTGAACCGATTGAATGTTGAAATAGACAAATAGCCAAAAGATTTACGCCTAAGTAGAGAGATAAAGACGCTTTTTAAAGGTAATATTTCAAAACCAGACTCGTTAAGTAATGAACTTATTATAAACACAGTGTTAAAAAAAGAGCTGCAAAAAAACGGCAAATATAGAAAAATAGGTTTTCGACGTTCTCAGGTAGCCAGACTCATACACAAAATATTTTTGAGTAAGGAAATAGAAATAAAAGCAAATATTCTATAACGATCCCAGCCAGCACACTGAGGGTATCATGACGTTATTTTTAAGTCAATATTGGTCGACGACGTCATATGACTAATAAATGATGTCCATAAGACGTCATATAATGGGACGTACGTAGACGTCTTCAAAACGACGTCTTTTGGACGTACAATACAATACGTACAAGTTTCATTAAAAAGATATTGTTTTAACAGGGGCCAAGGAATACTGGTCATATTAAGCAGGTGGTCACAATATAGAGATGTTTTGACTGTAGCATATAATAAATGCTATTTCCAATATTCAACTATTTATTTATAATTCCTGTCTTAGTCCTCGTATAGGACGTTTTAATGACGTCTTATATTGACGTCTTTGGGTTGTGACATAATGATGTCAGTTTTACGACAATTTGATGTCGTTACTGCCGGAAAACGGCGACATTATGACGTCAGTGTGCTGGCTGGGATAGTCTTTAGGCACTTGGGCTTTATACGAAAAATGACTGCGAATAACAAAAGTATTCGAAAATCTAGGTTTTAGATAGACTTTTGCAGTGAGGAAAAAGCTATTAAAAATCAAGTTGTTTAAAGAACGAGCTTTTCGAAAAAGAGTACTTTTTGTAATTAAATTTCCAATAATTGACCTTAATTATCTACTCTTCGAATTAAAAATCTCATGAATTTTAACCTTAAAGGGCTTTTACAGAAGAAATCCATGTAGCTAGGCCTTTCTAAGTAATGATTTTCTGGATAAAAGCTTTTAAATGTCACCTTACCAATGTTAAGGAAGGTTGAGCTTCAGTTAGGCTAAGTTAGGTTATGTTGGTCGGTATATAATTTAAATTGGACAAAAATGACCAGAGGTCGGTATTAAACCAAAATGCGGATGGAACTGATTTGAACTGGGACACAACTATTCAAATACCTAGTATTTTAAGCATTGCCTATTTAGATTAGCTACATTTTCACTTGATTATTTGCATCATCTTTTAGCTAGAGAAGTCGGTTAGCGTGCGGTTAACTTAGGTTCAAGGCGAAACGAGGGCTGTGAAAAACTTGTCTGAAAATTATTTCAAGTGATCAAATTCACCACCGCCGGGTTGGATTAAAATAGATTAACATTCAAATGTCTAGAACTGATATCACATGATTAGGTTAGGGTTAGGAGAAACTCTTATGGTAGCCCACTAATTCTTTAATAAAAATAATAAAGTCCCAAGAAGAGTTTTCATTAGAGGATATGGAGATTCGAGAAAAATGGCTTCAAAATTTCATCAGTTTTAAACATAGGTCATCTCATGACGCGATGTAGGCCTAAATACCTTGTATTAAACTTGCACTAGAGATATCAATACCAAAGCTTCTGCTTTAGTCGCAACAAAGAAGTATGAATCAAAAATTCAATGCTGCCATTTTCTTTTCACAAGCGCTTCGAAATAAAATACAGTTAAATATTCCCATGGAAATTGTAATACGTCGCAGTAACAAAAGGTTCTTACCTGAAGGTGGTGAATTGTACTGCTCTTCTTGCTCTCTTCTGCTGCGCACCGATCTGTAAAGAAAAGAAGATATAAATAGTTGTTAACAATGCACAGCGATAAATGGAAATATAAAAAATAAGTAGCCACTGGTGCTCTATTAAGATGTGTCTTCCAATGTTGACTTGATGTAAGACACCACAGATTGCGATCCGTCACAGGCAGAAATTTTCAAATATAAACTTCTAGCCCATAACTGGTCCCAACCTATAGGTCAATTCTTCTAGGAGTTCATATTCTGTAGTTCTTCTATACCAGAATTATTTAATCACTATTTGTTATATAGGAGTTTAGAAAATAAAAAACTTTAAACTATCTGGAACATTCTATTATTTTAGATATAGAGACAATTAATTGGATAGCATAATTAAATCACTAAAAATATATTTAAAAAAGTGCTCCTGTTGATCAAATGTATAGAAACGTGCCAACCATGCTCTCTCTGATTGTGAGTCGGAGTTTTTAAGCCATGTTGATTTCCAAGTTAACCTCTATCCGTCGATATGAACTGATGACGTCAAGCGTTAGCGTGACGTCAGAAAACTCACCAATACCGGAGACTTCAACGATGCTTTAGACAACGAGCCCCCTATTCATTCATGTACAAACTTTATTATTGTTGTTGTAATTAATATAATTTGTTGAAAAGTCCATTGGTGTCATCAATTAGAAGAGATTGTTTTAAATTTTAATTTTATAAAGTAAAACGTTTATAAATAACTTTAGGAAAATAGTTTATTAATATTGTTATTATTGGTTATAATAAAATTATTTGTAAATATTTTAATTATTGAAAAAAATGTAAATCTATTTTTATATTCTATATGAATAAACATTAAGACTTATATAAATAGGTTATGAAAAAATAAAGCCAAGGCAAGGCTATACGTGCTGAACAAAATATAACTGTATTTGTTTATTTTGGGTGCGCTTTAATAGTGGGGAAAAACTAGGTCAAAGCTTTCCCCTACTTCTCTCAGAGCTTTACTTCAATGGGTCATTCAATAACACTTTTCTGAAATTCTGTGCTTCTTATTTCTTTGTCATTAATGAAAAATTGAAACATCCCTGATACTTCATCAAGATATGTTCATTAAAATTAATTTAATTTTGATTTTAAACAAGAATTGCATAGATTGTTTTTTGGTAAACAATTATAAAGTGATTATTATTAAATCCGGCTAGATTTAGAGTTTATTAATGAGGGAAGAGTTACCCTTGCGGTAGTTTGTTGGTTCACCAATAGAATGCGCTCCCTATACATGAATTGAGTTTAAGAGCAAATTTTTGTATTAATGTTTGGATATTGATTTGAAATTATTTATTACTCTCAGTAATAGAAAACAAAGGAGTTTCTCAAAGGCTTAATAGAGTGACCTTGAATGTAACGATCTTTAATTGAGAGTAGGCCAAATATCGTTATTTTAGAAGTAAAGTAGTATTTTAATAGGTTGTTTAAAAAAACAATTGAAGGCATTACTGAGCATAGTTAAGTAACCTAATAGCCTCGTGATATATCTTTTGTCAATTCTCAATTTGATCAACTGTTGATCTTTCTTTCCTTTTTTAGACCAAAGAACAAAAGCAATCTAACTGTCCCACTTTCAATGGCAATGCATTTTTATATAAGGGCTTGTTTCAGCAGAGAACCAAAACATCAGAACGATGCTTGCTGCTGCTACTAGTAGAGAGAACAACGAACATCCACAGTTAACTTAATCTAAAGCTAAGGATCTAGGTTTACGTCATTGCCTGAGAGGGTAATGTCCTGCATCCATCTCAGTCGCACTTAGTCGCGTCCCTGCGCTATTATTAGATCGAGGACGGGTTATTTTTAGCCGTGTTATATAGGTTAGCTAGGGGGTGTTGCGCATGCGGCCAAACGCGTTTTTCACTATGACGTCATTGCTGCTCTAGTTATGCATTCCTTACTTACTTCGAGTCCTCTCTTGATTTTTATAATGGTTTAAACGGCAGTATACATAGGAATTTTCATTTGTCGTAAATTCGTTCGTTGGTTGGGTTCGTTTAGGGGGTAGGACCTCTCCTCTCTCACCAGACGAAGACTCTTACCTTGAAATTAACTGAAAAGTCGCTTAAAACGGCCCCGAGGAGCATTATTATCATATAAACGTTATCGAATCTAATAATGAGAAATTTAGATCTGGGGGTGGATGTATTAGTCAATTTAGCAATTCTAAAAATAACGCCACAGCTCCCCTTTTTAGCCGTATATTTATCGTGTTTCAGACTATAGCAAAATAATCTTCAATATAACAGTCTAGAAATGGAAACGTAATAAATTTAAATTCTGCTTCTGTCGGTTTGGTTCAGTGAATTCTATAAACGAATATTTTTAAAGGTCAAATGGGAAAGTACCCCAGAGAATATCTTTATGGGAAATTGATCTTATTAACTTTTATTTAAAAATTTAACTGTTAGGGTAGAAGAGGAAAGTTGAATGTATTTGATAAAGTATTCACTTATCACTTTAATATCTTATACAATAAATAATTAAATATGGTGGCGTTAAATTGAATTAGTAAAGATTGAATGGTAGTAGTCCCGAAAATGAAAATTTCCAACGTAATCAGAACCTTAAACTGGCGACGAGAATGGGATAATGCGTTAAACAGTTTATATATTCCATAAAAAACTCTTATCTGCAATATACCGTGCGTCTTTCTGAAATCATTAGAACTACCATGGATTCCTGAACAATTATTTTGCAGAAACCGTTAGATTAAATATTGGTTGTTCTGAAAATGAAAATTTTGAACGTAATCAAAACCTTAAACTGGCGACAATAATGGATCCTTAAAAAACTTTTATCTGCACTATACTGTGTGTCTTGCTAAAGTCATCAGAACTACCATGAATCCATGTACAATTCTTTTCCAGAAATCATTAAAACATTAGATGAAGATTATTCACAACATTCTAGGTCATTTTTGGAGTGCTCGCATTAGTTCATCAAAGGTGTCCTATTTCTAACATGATTCTTGTCACCGATCTGCTTTATTTTTGATATACTTCTTCGGTCGAGAAATCCTAAACAGACTTTAAAAAACCCTTTGTCTACAATGCAGTGTTTGAGGTCTCTCAGAGGTCAATAAAAGGAGAAGTATTAAACGCGCTGAAGTATTGAAGTATTTTAAGGCGCCATCGTTTTATTTATCATTTATAGTTTCGACTATGAAAAATTACAAGAGATATGTGAGAAAATACCAGAATGCGATGATATAATACTGTTAGCAGATACTAACGCACAGATTGGAAAGGAAGAATATCTAAAAGAAGCTACAGGAAGATATACAATACATCAAAATACTAACGATAATGGACACAGACTTTGTGAACTAGCAATATCTATGAATTTATATGCAGTTACCACCAAATTTGAACCTCCATGGTGCCACAAAGTGACTTGGAGACATCCAAATAGGAATTATGAAAATCAAATAGACCACATACTAGTTTCAAAAATAATAATAAAACAAGTAATATGACAAGTAATGCTAAAACAGATCACTACCTGATTTTAGCAAAAATCAAAATTAACAACCCACAGAGAATAAGAAAAAACTACAAACAAAAGAAGTGGAATGTGAATAACTTAAACAAACAAGGACAAAGAAATGCCTACAAAGAAGAAATATCTAGAAAATTTAAAGCAGTAAACCAAGTAGATGAAATTGAAAAACCTGGGAAGTTATTAAAAATACCGTACTAGAAACTGCAGAACAAACAATAGGATATCAAAAAAAATGATGAAAAGGAAACTGAATGGTACGATCAAGACTGCGAAGCTACAAGAGACGAAAAAAATAAAACAAGAAATATATGGATGAATACAGGGAGTGAAGAAGCAAGAAATGAATATAAGGAAGCAAGAAAAAGAGCAACAAGAACGTAAGAAGATAAATACAAAAAGAATGAATGGATAAGTAAAGAAATGAAAGAAATAGGGAAGCTTGGAGAACATGATAACAGTAGGGAATTTTACAGGAAAATAAAAATTCAAAAAATAAGAACAGCAATCCATACAAGAGGGTTTAAGAATGTCAAAGATGAAGAAGTGTACGAAAAAGAACAGATTAAAAGAATATGGGAAGACCATTATCGCAAATTATTGAACAAGGTAGAAAACAAAAACAAAGAAACGGATATTCCAAATAAGAATACAGGAAATATTAATGGAAACCAAATTATGTCATATGAAGAGGTAAAAGAAATTATAAGAACAATAAAAAGCAATAAATCCGCAGACAGTGACAACATAATCTACAAATTACTGAGAGAGGGGGAAAGATTTATGCAGAGCTCTGTATATAAGCTTATAAATGAAATATGAGAAAAAGAGAGAATGTCGGAGGAATGGAAGAAAACAGTAATAGTACCCATATACAAGAAGGGGGCTAAAAGACAAGTGCGAAAACTACAGAGGAATAAGTCCATTGAACACAGCCTATAAAATACTAACAACATTAATAAAGACAAAACTCCAAAGTAAAGCCGAAATTATATTAGGCAAATACCAACAAGGATTCAGACCCAAAAGATCTACGGCCGACGCAATACATATCATGAACCAAATATTAGAAACAGCAAGAGAACATAATATAGAATTAAATTTTCTATTCATAGATTTTAAACAAGCATTTGACTCTATAAACAGGAAAGAAATGATATGTGAAATGAAAGAACTAGAAATACCCCCGAAGATAATCAGATTAGTAAAAATGACTTTAAATGAATCCGAAGCAATAATAAAAGTAAATGGAATAATAATGGAGAAAATCACAACAAATTGCGGTGTAAAACAGGGCGATGCATTAACAGCATTACTATTCAATCTTGCCTTAGAAACAACAGTAAGGAGAGCAGATATCAGTGGGATTATTACTAAAAACAATACAGAAATAATAGCATGTGCGGATGACACGGTTATAGTAAGCAGAAGCAGAAAGGAAATGATCTAAAATAAAACCATAGCAAAATAAACAAGATTATCAGTTTTTTGATTAGCAGATTTGCTTCTAAAAGGTAAACACTGGATCTTAGACAAGAAACGTTACATGAGCTTTATCTGAGATGATATTAGGAGTATGTATGTCCAAAATATAACAAATCGGTGGCATAGACTATGTTAAGAATAGGATTTTTGAGGTTCCGTAGAAGTGAACCAACATTGTACTGGAAGTGTCTGTTGAAATCTACTGTGTAGATTTTCTAGACTACCAATTTTCCCATTTTTTAAGCTAATTACTGCTATGTTTCTATTACGTAATTTCCATTACCTCTAGAGGTCAACCATTACATTATAGACGAAAAGTTCTGGTTTAAAGTTTTTTGCAGGATTCTCCAAGAAAGCCTCCTTAGGAAACTTAGAAAATCCTGCAAAAAACTTTTTTGATATACAGCCGTATATCAAAAAAGTGGCAAATCGGTGAACATGACTCAGGTTAAAAATAGAAGACTTTTGATGACCTGTAGAGATCAACTAGGAGGGCAAGCACTCGACAAGTGGCCTTGAGAAGAATCTTTAAAGTTTTAAAACTTCACACAATGTCCCATGGTAGCCTTAACGACTCTAGGAGCTCATTTAGTATACTGTAAACAGAAGTATTCCGTTTAATCTCGCTTAACTGATTTTTCTACTTATTTTTATATACAGAGGAGTTCACAGAACTAGGTGTATGGCAGATTAATTCAATCGGCAACCGACGTAGTGACCGCTGCACTCACTATACTGCTAGTTGGATGAAACGAGTAGTATAATTAATCTCCTTCTAAGTAAAAAAACTTTTTCATTTTGAAATTAGCCAATACAAGTCAACAAAAACGTTCTTCTATGGAGGTACAGGTAGATGGTTTTTCTGATAAGAAAATTGACATTCAAAGTAGATTTTTGTTATGTAAGTGCAGAAAGAAAAATTCTACGTGTTCATAAAAATATGTAAAGATGTAGGTATATTTTTGCAAAAACTTTCATTAATTAAACTTTTATTTTGAACGTTCCACATTTTCGTAGAAAAAATAATATACGTAACACACTTGTCGAAAGAACCTTTGCAAACTTATATGATCGGAATACTTGCTGTCGCTTGTGCTCCAATCTTCATATACTTTTTTTTTGCAATAATGCCTTTTTCAAACTTTTATTACAGTATACTGTTTTTTATATAACCAAAAATGTCAGCTGTTTGCTGCCCAGCAAAAACTTGCCCAGCTCAAAACCACATTAATGCGTCTGTTTGGGTTGATTTAAGAAGTGCAATTAACCTTTCAAACATTATTTTTTCTTAAAGGTTAATACCTATATTAGGTTCTTTTCTAAAAAATACTTAGAGCTGAAACTCATCCCTAACAAAGAAAAAGAATATTTAGTTAAAAAGAAAAATCTAAATCTAGGTTAAGGCATGCAATATAATGTACAAAGCTAAGTAGTAGAAGAACTATTTCTTCTCGTTCGTTCGATTTAGGAAAACCGCTGCAAGCAGCTATGCAGACGGTAAAAAAGAAATGTTCACTTGTGCTGAAGATACATTATCATGGAGTTTAATCTAATTGTATAACTTTGGTTACAGCTTTTTCTCCTATCAAGTTCACTTTGCTTTGCACTATGTTGTGCTTCTAATAGGCTTGTTATACAAAATTGTAGCTGTTTTAAAGGATTTGTTTAGAACCGGTTTAAGAAACCATCCCATTCTCATCGCCGGTATAATATGGCATGAGCCATCATAAAAACGAAAATCTCATTTGCTTTTGTTCTTCAGCAATCCGTCCCTAATGTATATCTATATATTTGTGTGTGAAGATGGAGGCAATGCTTATACAAATACAAAGAAACCTGCACGCAAAATATGGAAAATACCTTTTGGTGAGATTTGGCTGAAACTTCCTATTTCCTAGATCATCCCTTACAATGTATGTGCCAAATTGTACGGTTGGAAGAAATCGCCAGAATGGTCCAAAGACTATTATATTATATAACTGTTGATTTGCATGTCTTTGTATATTTGGATACACCAGATGCTACTAAACAAGGTTAAACGGAATACTTCTGTTTGCAGTATACTCAATGAGCTCCTAGAATCGTTAAGGCTATCACAGGACACTATGTGAAGTTTTTGCAAAAGCTGTTAAACCCTTGGATAAAGATTCTTGATAAGATTCTAAACAATGTTTTAGACGGACCACTTGTGGAGTGCTCGCCCTAGTTGATCTCTACAGGTCATCGGAGGTGTCTTATGTTTTTAAACTGAGTCTTGTTTCTTCTTTATAGACGAGCACTGTTTTATTGCCATAATCTTCACTTTCTAGGTATTTCAACCAATCTGTGATCACTATACTTTGGTTTGGCATTTCTCTTATGTCTATTGAAACTCATCTTCTTTAAATTACGCTGGTGATACCTTCAGAACATTAAATTTTTTACTATGATTTTGTATGTTTGCTTCAATCTTGCAATACGTTCTACTTATTTTAAATTTTTAATGCGACCAATTCTTCGACTACGACCAGGTGTTGTGTAGTATTCTGGGTTGGTTAGCATTATTAAAGACACTTAAAACTGTAAAATATAGAATTGTTCGAATAAAACCTTTGTGACTCCATCTTTTCTAAAGATATCAATTGTAGAAACATCTATCTAAAAATATATCTTTTTCTCCCACGCCGTATCTGTTGTATATTTTAAGCTCAATAATTGAAAACGAGCTCTATTGTAAACGAAAGTTCATAGAAAAGTATGCTGTTAAGTTGGGTTGCTTGAAAATAAGCAGCCACATGCAAGTTTAGAAGTACCAACCTTAACTAACCTACTCCACAAAATAAATGGAAAAAATTCTAATACGCCTACGTGCTGGAAAGTTGGAAAAGTTAAGAAGTGCACCAGACCTTCGCGAAAAAACTGTTTAATTTGCTGAAAAGAGTTGAAGAAAACAAAAACGAAAAAGATAAAAGAGTGGTTTCAGAACAATGAGTAATAAAAAACTGCTTCGTGATTTTGTCACTTTGTAAAGGAGCTGATAAACTTTAATAAATGCAGTACAAAGATTAAGAAATCAAAAGGGATAGTGATAGGGAAAATGAAAATAATTGACCACAAAACCGATTAATTTAAAAATACTCAACCTAGAAAAGTATAAACATTTCGAGTATCAAATTGAGTTCGAAATTGTATGGAACATTAGCTCAATCCAAATATGTGTAGTGCAAAATTAAAGTACTTAAATCTTTAAGTATTTACGAGGTAAGCGCCACAAATTCTCGGTCTGATATAGAAAAAATAAACTTGGTAAAATATAATAATTTTTATTTTTCAATATAATCTCCCCTAATGTCAATACACTTATTACAACGTGGAATTAATAATTCAATGCCCTTGTAAAAATAATCTGAAGTTTTTCCTTCAAAATGTTTAATTACAGCTGCTTGCAATTCGTTCTCGTCCTTAAAACGACGTCCCCTAAGAACTTTCTTTAAATTGGAATATAAATAATAGTCACTAGCAGCCATATCCGGACTGTACGGTGGATGATCCAATGCTTCAAAGCCGTATTCGCGAATGGCAGCTTGTAAAATTGTGGCAGTATGAACGGGTGCATTGTCGTGTAATAATCGAACACCTCTTCTTAATTTTCCTCGACGTTTTTCACGAATATAGTTTCTTAATTTATGCAATAAAGACGCATAATATGTACTGTTAACAGTTGTATTGCGTTCTTTAAAATCAATCAGTAAAATACTGTCACAATTCCATAATATTGTTGCCATAACTTTCTTTGTCGATTGAACGACTTTCGCCTTTTTGGGACGAGGTTCATCGGGTCGCCGCCATTCCATCGATTCCCTTTTGGATAGAAGATCATAATACAGGACCAATGTTTCATCTCTAGTGACAATGGACTCTAAAATCGACTTTGGGTCGTCTCCACACAAGTTTAAAAACGAGCGCGCACATTCGACGCGACGTTGACGTTGAACAGCAGAAAGAAGACGCGGTACCCATCTTGTTCTAATTTTATTCGTACCCAAATGGTCAAGAAGAATTCGACGAACACTTGTTTCCGAAAGGTCAAACATCACTGCTAACTTCTTAATTTTCAAACGGCGATCTTCTAATACCATTTCTTCAATGATTGCAACTTTTTGAGGCGTTACCACCACGTTTTTGACCACCAAGAGTATATCAAAACAAGTTACATAAACACAAGTCCATAAAGTAGTGAAGGTTATATACTTGAATGTCCTTGTACAAGAGGTGTCAAAAACGAAAATATTTGCCCATAAAAAGTTACACTAAGTACACGCTAATATTCTAACACGAATTTTAAACGTTAATGACATTTCACTTATTAGGGTTTGAAAAGTGTTAACTAGAGCCTAAGAAAACAAGTGTGTCTGAAAACGTTTTCTGAGAATACGATAAAAGTTTTGCTAGAATTGCCTACATGAAGTACTAAATGGATTGCTTCTAAAGTAGCATCCACGACAAGCTAGGAATGAACTGTATACAACTTACAGGCTTAGAAGGGTTGCTATAGCTATTGATCTTATACTAAATTACTAAATTCTTTGTCTAACCAATGCATTCTTGGACCAATTTTCTTCTGAGCTTTTAAAAATCAGACTCTAAACAAAGTTTACATTAAATAGTGAAAATACTAATGTGCTAAGTGTTATTACAAAAGCTATTTATAAAATTTGAAAAAAAAGCCAATTCAATAAAGCTATGACACCAGACACCAACAGATTTAGTCAAAGGTTCAGAAAGTGAAACAAATAACAAACTCGGTTAAAAAGTAAAAGTGTTTGCCTTGTATGGCAAAACCAGTTTAAATGAACCGGGTTAACGCTCTGTAACCAAGTAACGGAAGCACAATGGAAATACCAAAATTTATTGCAATATCCATATTACAAGTGTAGCTTACGACAGGAAATCGAAAACATAAAGTAACAAAATATGTGGAAGTGGATTGTACCAAAATTGTAGGTTCAAAATTCCCTACTTACGGGTAAAGACATTAAGAGACCATCTTTATCGTAAAGGCCTATGGATAGTCCTTTCCGACATAAACATCTTTCTACCATGAGAAAAGTTAATCATACTGTAAAATCTAAAGTCATTATGAGCAGCTTGAAATTATTCTTAGAATTTGTAGGGTTGGAAATTGAAAGTAAGTATACAGAGTGTTTCACATAAGATTCGTATTCTCTGAACAGGAGATACTACACATAAAATGCAACAAAAGAAAATGTTTTTGAAAAGTGGGTTGGTAGTCACTGGTTTAAGAATCATAATTGGAGCTAGATGTACCTGACTGCATTTTCAACGTGATATCTACTATATCGATGCAGCTGATGCTAAGTGATGTCATAGTTTGCTTTGACTATTATTTCCAGCAGTTCCCAAAAGTTGACCTTTTCAGCAAATATTTTTCGATGTGCGTAAAATTAAAGATGGCCTAAAGGTTTTTTGTTCCTATTGACGAGTACTATCACGCATTAGATTTCTACCGTTGTTAAGTGAAACACCTTGTTTTTTTTTGTTTTTATTGACGAGTACTATCAGATATTAAATTTATTCGAAAAAATGTTTCGAAAGCCAAGTGAAACACGCTGTATATACTGCGTTTGGTAAAAAGGGAAATTCAGTTATAAAATCATGGATCTAGATACTTATAGTAATATTAAAAATGTTTACCAAAAGGTGGTGTTAGAGCCCCACAGAATAAAATCAGTATTTTCTTCTCATGCTCCATTATTTATTGACTATTTTTTTAGTTACTTGGGGTACTATTTTAATACTTTTTGTTAACAGCCAGACCAATCGGAAGGGCCAATCATCCCCCCAGACACAATAAAAGTTCCGCTATGAGTTCGAGCGCGAGAGCATTATCTACGCGCTTGGGTGCGAGTGAGATGTACTCGGAGCATATTGCAAAAATTCTATCTTATCCTATAACTCCATTTTTTTTTCTTTTTACTGCAGAGTTTGTGTGTGGATTGAAACATTTTACTATGTTCTTTCATGTATATAATGATAAGTTAAAGCTATGTATGAGCTATTTTTCTAAATAGCAATTAACTTTGTTTATATATAAGAATAAAAAGGTCAAAACATTTTTTTATTAGCTGTATAGGAAGTCATTTTCTTCGCAAAACTAATATTCTCTCGGATATTTGATATTAAAAAAACTAAAGTTAGTCAACCAAACAAACACAGATTTCGTAAAGAAATAATTGTGAGAACATTGCTTAACTCAACTGTACCATAGCTTAAACCACTCCTACCTAGTTCGCAATAACCAATAACACGTAGCTAAATGTCCCGAACGTGGCACGTAGATTCTTCATTGTTATGTTTGTCTTTACTGATAAATAAATTTCAGGGGAATCATATTTGCGACTGGAGGACACACAAACACCGCCGTATTTATACTTTTTGATACCCTAGGCTAAAGCACATTCCAGTCGCCCCCGGCATAATATGATGGAAGCCAAAGCATAATTTTGCAAACATAATTAAGCACAATCGTTAATTTCTAGATACGGCTGGCAACTGCCAACGACTATCCCCCCAAATATTTCCAAATTTTTTAGGAACATCTTTCATTGTGTGAGTACAAAGAAACCATCAATTATTATTAAAACATATCTATGTGCGATGGTGGATGGTGTTCAATGTCTTTTTCTAAAGATTTTATCAATTCGTAAATGACACATGGATAATGACATTGAAGTTATGGGATAATATAGAATTTTTGCAATATGCGCCGAGTACATCTCACTCGCACCCAAGCGCGTGGATAATGCTCTCGCGCTCGAACTCATAGCGGAACTTTTGTTGTGTCTGGGGGGATGTTTGGTCCTTCCGATTGGTCTGGCTGTTAACAAAAAGTATTAAAATAGTACCCCCAAGTAACATATATAAAATGTGTACTTGCTACTATGACGAAAGTTAACTAATTTTTTTAGGAACTTTAAAGCTTCTGGCGGAAGTTAGGACCCACGGGAAGTGTCTGGCAATAATCAATATTAATTTTTAATATTGATTTTTTTTAACAATATTGTGTAAACTATACATAAAATTCAGCTATCATAGTCTAACGTAGCTGAGTAAGGTTCTTATATACCTTTAGTACCTACCTGGTACGGCCCCGCTTTCAAACAAGCAACTACCCATACGTTCTTAGGTACATATTGTACTATTCATAGTGAAGATTTTAGCTTTGCTAAAATGACGTAGGTCTGGGGGCTCTCAGCTCTTAGACAGTAAGTGATCAGGATTTTGTGTTTTAGTTACTTTGTTGATAATTAGACTATAAGACCTATTGCCGTTTCTCTACACAGCCGTAGTGTACCTGACAGTGAGGTGGACTCGATTGGATTTAGGTTACTCGTGTAGCTTATAGTCAGTGATTTTTCGGAGTATTTTACGAAAACCATTTTTCTGCCTTCAAATAAGGAAATAAGAAAAATCTTAAATTCAGATTTAGATATTTGGATACACTAGCCTAAACACATGAAATCTGCTGCAGCTTCGGGAAGAGAAATAACGAGTTTTCCATACCTCTTCCACAATCTCATTGATCAATATTGCTGCAATATTTTTTAAATGGCAATGTGAGTAGGAGTGGAATGTCAAAACTTCCAAACGTTTGCACTTAAACAATGCTTGATAGTCTCTTTATCGCTGAAGGAAAACTGTGACGACCAAAAGATACACGATCTATAGCAGCAGATCGTACAAAAATTACAATAGAAATTCTCATTCATATTTAACTACAGTTTCTCTACTACTATAACCATAGATCCATAACTACCATAACTACAAGTATTTTACAGACTTCAGACCCATAAAATTAATTCTGGAAATAAACAGATCAATATTAGTTCATACAGAAAAATTTGAAAATCTTTTGTTACTGACCACCGTGTTTTTGTTATTACTTTTCTTCGTAGTTCTATTTCTTTAATGCAATTTAATGCCATTCCTTGCTTTAGCGTTAGATGTTTAAAGATACTATATAAAGGTATTTAAAAGGGCACAATCTAGTGAGTGATTTTAAAATTTAATTTTCACTCTGACGTTGTCCTTTCTCTACTCATAACCAAACATGCCCAAAACATCGAAATTGATCTACATATAAGTAAAGAAAGTGAACGAGAAGTAGATAGAACAATATAAGAAGATGAAAACTCAGTCGTGTTATCGTTTCTCTTTGTGATATATTCGTTACTACAGAAACTATGGGTTACGAATTATGATCTATCGAAAACTATGATACGTATATCTAAAAACTCGATACGTTTTTAGACATCATACACTGTGCTGCATTGGTCGTTTTTAAATTTTGACACCGTCTTCCCCTTCTTCCTCTCTGAATACGAAAAGTTGAAATAAACGTGACAGCATAATCTAAAATTTATAACTGACAGCTGCTGAATGTTGTCACTAAAGTAAAAAGAGAGAAAAAAGCATCTCTGTTTCAGACAGCTTAGTTTTGGCCTAGAAAAAGATAGATTTTGACATCCGTGTCCTAACTCTTAAATAACACAGTTAACGTTTTCATTGAGGAACTCTAGTAGGGAGGTGAGTCAGTCATCTCGATTCTATTAGTTTTTGCTATTCTGCTTTATTTGTTAATTAATACGAATGCGATTTTTATATACACTTACCTGGATTCTACTTGGCCACTAAATAAAAACGTATGTGATATTAAAAAAGCAAATAATCTAATTTTGAAAGCCCGCCATATTGTTGTAGTTACTCCCTACGATTTTTTTGGTTATATACATATTCATAAATTGATTTTGACGTTTTTGATAAGTCAGAAATTATCTCGATTTTTTTCTGTAGTAGAAAAGCGTCCTACGAAAAAATAATTGCTATATAAAATATTGTTCTGTAAGCTTTGGAAAACTAGTGAATATTTGAAAAACTGCGCCCACTCGCATGTTGGAGTGCGCTCATTTCTTAGGAGTGTTCCGACAGTTAATCCAACCATGTCCTTCTAGCAGATTGTTCCTCTGGTCTTCTAGATAATTTAACTAGACAGACATTTGGATTGACTGCCAGAACACTCTAAAGAATGGGGGAAGGGCCTCCAACAGGAATGAGCAATACTATCGTAGAAGTTCTTCAAGTTTTAGAATTTTTCCAATT
This sequence comes from Agrypnus murinus, assembly GCA_929113105.1. NCBI lineage: Eukaryota > Metazoa > Arthropoda > Insecta > Coleoptera > Elateridae > Agrypnus > Agrypnus murinus. Next base: position 66,458,168 of record OV816029.1, on the reverse strand, counting down.
TTCAACAAAATCTCCACAGTTCTCAGTATAAGATTTTATATGGTAATTTTTTTCGTAGGATGCTTTGCTACACTCGACAATGCCTCATCAGGTTTCTTCTGTGTTTGATTCAGCGGTTGACTCACCACTTTGTGATGTAACAACTTTGACTTTTTCGAATGAAAAAGTGCTGCTTTTCTAGAGCTGTACTATATGCTAATTACTACTGTTAATTATTTTCTTTCAATCTCTCTCTAAAGTTCAAATGCCTAGAAAACTGACAGCGAAACGAAAATTCAAGTTTCTGTTTGATAACGGCTACCTATGCTTCGACATGGTAAACTATCAAAACAGAAATTCTCTCTTTGATAAATGTTTTTCTATTGGAAATTTTGGATCTGTATCTTTTGGTAGCTTTTAAAATTCATTTTCGATATAGTATCGATATCGTCCTCTTCTAGACTTACGAAAAAATAACGAAAAATGTCATATGTAGTCTGGGAATAAGTAAAATGTTTTCGACACATCGCACACTGGTAGAAATTACCGATCTAGGCGTTCAAAAATAGTGTTACTTGTAGTGACCCATTTGTTTGAAATTATAATAACTTACTTTTTAGAGGATCAAATAGTTCGATACCACTCTTTTTATTTTCTTAGAAACGTCAGTGCTCATGCACGAATGAGGTTAAATAGTCATATAAACCCTCAGCAAAATTACACCTTTCTCACTCTACTTTTAATTGCAACAACCAACAGTGCCTTTTTGTTTATCAGTAAAGATTTTTCTCTTGAAAGTGTTATTTTCGGGTCATCTGAAGGTCAGACTGTTATTCTGTATAACATAATATTTAAATAAAAGCTCCAGTATTTTTTCAATTAGTTTTATTGTTAGCCATTAAAAGTAATATTACTATTTGTAATGTGGAAGTTTTGACTAAGCTTACATTGTTTGGCAATAACTTGCAACATTTTTTTCTATTTTTATCCGATAGTATATTTATTTGGCTATTCGGGGGTGTATAAGAACTTGTCATAATATGTCATAAATATTTTGTATGACTTCTTTTAACTCGGACCAGTGGAATCGCGCAGTGGGAGTTGGTGAATGTGTGTCGAGATGAAGCCAACAAGGAAAATAGAATCAACGCGATTTATTCATACAAAGAAGTTTCACATGGACAATTTAGCGGAAACAATCGAAGACATTTTAAGAAAACAATGAATATATGCAAGCAAACAGGCCAGAAGTGGAGGAATGCCATTCAAGTCTATGTAATCTTAAAAGCAAGTGAACGCATTGGCTTGAAGATTACTTTTCATGTTTAAAATCTGAATTCAACAAATGCCGAATACGCCGACCTCAAGCAAAGTAATAGAAAGACTACGGACGAATTTTTTCGAATAATCTCAGGTTAAAAAAGTCGAAGAATACAACCGTTACTGGGGGTAAGCACAGAAGAGCTAAATTTTGCTACGAAAGTCAGTTCACGTGCCAAATGGTTACGGAGCAGGCATGGTGAAGAAGTGAATTTCAGAGTCTTCAAAGGAAGCTTATCAGTTAAGAAAGTCAATTTCGCAAACTGTTAGAACCCCAACCAAACTTTCGACAGACCAGGCTTTAGCTTCATTTATCAAAAAAGACTTACGAAGGACCAATATATAGTAATACATGATGAAACAAAAAAACAGAATGCAGACATATATCCCATCTATGATGACTTATTATTAGCTAAAAAGCGTTGTTATCCTGAAAATATCAAAGTGACTGATGCTTCAGCCGCGGATTCAAAATTCAAGACACGTGTAAGAGCAATACGTAAAAGTGACAGATTCTGCGATGACACGTTTTTTAAGATTTATTGCCAAATAACCTATATTACCAAATTGCTATATCCTACTAGGTCCTTCTTATAAGTAATAATTGCTTTACAAGTATTTGTGAACTGTTTTACACGAAATAATATTGCTAGTTACTAAATAACCTACTAATACATTAGAGATAACAATCAAAGGTAGATATTATTTAATTTTCGACATCATGTCTCATGATACTGAGACCCAATAACGGTTTATTGTGAAAATACCCCGACACTTAATTTTGAACGACTAGATCGGCGATTTCTACCACTGTGCATCGTGTTGAAAGTCATTTTATGGCAATTAATGCCAGCAAATCTGCTGCCTGAGCCGATTTCGATGCTGAGTTTTCGAATTCATTTTCGATCTGTCATCGATATCTTCTTTTCCGTTCTATGTACAAGCACGAAAAACCGTGGAACGAAATCCATGAGTACAGAAAAAATTGAAAAGATGGGAAATAGGAAATCCTTCGTCCTTTGGTCGACATTTTCCTTATTTATGGGCCGATTTGGATTTTTTATACCTGATAGCGGATTAGAGCGAAATTGATTATACTTTAATGTACATTACGTAGGCACGGTGGCTACTATTCGTGACTTCATTTTTCTCAACAAGATTTCAATTGCAGAAACATTAAATGAAGTTATATCTAAGACAAGTTATACAACTCAATTTATGGAAAACTGAAGATCAAAAATTGTATTCTACAAAGTAGGAGTGCTTACAAATAAGGATTCTAGCAGAAGTTTAGAAAGTGAAGGTTTTTGATTGTTTTATTCAAAAGGACTTGTCAAAACGATTTTCAAAACATCAGTCCAAGCAAGGTTGTCCTATTTCCATGTTCATGTCAGTCTTGAATATGTAACCATTTAAATAGATAAAGGTAGGTTCAAAATCAAGCTTTTGTAAAGTGTAAGATTCTTAGTGTTAAAACCGTACAAAAATCAACGTCCCAGCTATCAGAATTACATCTAAGATGAGTTAGAAATTTGGATGATAAGGACCTAATGCTTGAAAATATTTAAAGTCAAATTTTAAAAATCAGTAATGTATGATTTAAAAAAGCTTCCAGAAAAATCGTATAAATAGATAAGAAATCGCAATCTAGTTATTTAGTATGCGCAAGGAGTTACCAAATTATATTATATGAGGCAGTGACGGTTAAACGCTTGAATTGAATGTCTTTGAACAAAGACCTTTGAAAATGTTGACCCATAAGGAGCTGTAGCAGAATAGATACAGCTTCATTGAATCCCATATGAATCGATCAAGCCGAGTTAAAAATATAAGAGACCTGTAATATATAAGCTACGATATGTCTAAGTAAAATCGGTTAGTAGTAAAACACTAGATGTACTGTGCAGGTGTAATAAATTTCGGATGAATTGATTTAACTGACTTCTAGACTGATATCGAATACTGGTTAGAAATCTGAGAGGTTTGATACCCGAAAGTATGTATGTAACAATTTGGCGTTAGATCGTAAGATCTGTCCAAGGGGCAAGACGAGAAAGATGATATAAAATAAAACTGAGATGATGATATAAAATAAATAAAATAAAAATGAAGGCATTTAAATCATAGCCTTAGAAGGTAAAGTATCTGTTCAAAGAACTTTTGAAAAATTGATTAGGAGTTTACAGAAACTAAATGGTACCTTGATTAATATATGAGACTAAAGACGCCAGAAGTTCATTCTAGCTTATACACTAATACTTAAGACAAACCTGGAGTTTTAATGGCGTAACATTTATGTACTTGAAGCAGTGGGGACGTAAAGGGTTTTACAAAGTGCCAGCTCCTAAAAGGTCCCACAGAAATCGATAAAGATTTGTCTAAGATTTTATTTGTATTCATCAAACAAAACAGCATTAATTGGATTTTTATTTCTAAAATTACATCCAATACTAGCTACACTTGAAGCGTAAATAGTATAAAATTTAAAATATGCCTAGTACTTCGAAGGTTCGAACACAAACTGATTAGAAAATAAAATTGTTTGTTCCAAAAGAATTTTAAATATCTTACAAGAACTGTATACCTATAAAGTAATTGGGCAAAAAGCCTAAACTTGATTTTGAATTTGACTTGAAGAATGAACTGCGTAGAATCTAAGCTTACAATAGTTTCAACCAAAGTTTTCGAAAGCGGAAGTATGTTTCCATTTCCACGCTTCAGAAAAACTAATAAAGATTTTTACTTCGCTTTGACTTCTAGAAGATATCCAAAACAAGCTAAAGGGGTAATGATATAAAATTGAGCATCTCTTGGAAGCGTTAGAACAAAGGACTTAAAAAGTGAAAGTGTACCTCAAAGATTTACAATCAACACGAATACTATGAAGCAAAAAGCAATCTAACCGGAGGGTAAGCTTAACTTTGACCTATTTAGTTACTTTTATCCAAACCGAGTAAACAAGTATACAAGTATATAGCATGCAACAGTGAAAGTACTCAAAAGGATCTGCATGCATCAGTCTTAGAAAGTGAATACTTTTGTTGGAAAGCGTTTAGGGTAGTTTATAAACTGAAATCAATGAACTGCAGATGAGTCCATCAATGGAGAAGAAACAAGCTCGTTTTTAATTAACTAGGATATAATTTACTTTTTACATTAGAACTTTTCAGATTAGATTAGGTTACTTCAATACAAATGCAAAGAAGGGCACAGAAATCTATCTAGAAAAGAAGTAAGTTTGGCGTTGGTTTCTATATAGTTGTTTTTATCCAATACAGCTAGAGCAAGTTATGTATACTTATAGGGTAGCCCTTTTCAACAAAATATAAAAGCATCTGTTTCAAAGTCTTAGAAAGTATCAAAGACAAATTTGGAACTGTGCAAAAATTGACGCCAAAGAATCCAGTTAGCCGATTTATAAAAAATAAGAGATTTGACTCAACTATTTCCCCTTTTTCAAACTACTTTGACTTTCATGGAATAATCCGAGATGTATTGGATTAAATTGTTGGAAAACGCCCGAACCAAAGTAATCGATCCAAATAAATAGCTGCAATAAAAATAATAAGATTCCTTATGTGTAACACATAAACAAACTTATCAAGCACAATGTAGGTTGAAAGAAAAAAACCATAAAATCAGTGAAAGCGATGTCGAAACATGTGTCCTCTGCAATTTGGCAAAACAAAACTGTGATTTTTGATCAGTTTTTTGTTCTGGTGTGGTCAGTACTTTTACTGCATTATTTGACTACACATGTCTAGTTAAAGGCATTTCATTAAAACTGTCCTTGGTCGTGCTGTGCCAAAATGATTTTCGATGAGCGGATCTCATGCTAGTGGAGGTAGTTATTGTGACAAGTGCTGCGTTGATTAATAGTTTATGGCGTATATTTGCGGAGATAAGTTCCGAAGTCATTGCATATTCAAGCCATAGTAATAGCATATAAAACTGAGAATGATTACTCAAAGAAAAAATATACTGCGAGCAAAGAAAATTTCAATAATTTGAATTACAATTTTTAAACACTTAATTAAGAACATTATCTCTGCTGCGTAGCTCAATATTCCTACACTCCAAAATTATTTCTTCTTTAAACTCTTACATTTCTGGCTCAATTCTGGTATACTTTTGCCTTTAAATATTCCTAAAGAATGAAACCAAGGGGAGTAAGATCAGGGATCAGCAATGACCATTCCACAGACCAACTTCTACCAATCCATCTGTTGGAAATAACTTCATCCAGACATTGTCCAATAGGAACTGCAAAATGAGGCAGTGCAGCATCATTTTCTTGATATCAAATATTTTGGTTTTTCAGTGATTTTATCCAAAACTCGTTACGATATAAAAGTCATAATCGTCATATAAAAGTTACGAGATACCAAAATACGTTTTTTGGATATGTAGACCCTTCATATTTTGTATTCCTTCAGATTTCCCTTGCGGTATTAAGGAACTCAGAAAAAACTCAGAAAAAAAGAGTGCTTTTTAATTCTAGTAAAGGAAGATGTAATTTAAAAAGATAGTGAGCTACGTCAAAGTTCGTATGGTAGAGGGAGGGGGTACATTTTCTGAGATTCAGACAGTACCATCTAATGCTACTAAAGTTAAATTTTCACATTGACATTGTGATTTGTTCCAAATCATGGCACATGACCTGATTTTTCCAAGAAAAATGCAAGCGGTCTATAAGTAAAGAAAACGGGAAGAAGATTAACAAAATGGTTAGTAAGTATATTGCTACGGTTATACTCTGTATATAATTATTACTACTGGAACTACCGGGATATGAATTGTAATCAATCCAATACTGGACAATTGGGAGTTGCAAAATTTTTTAATCCGTCGCTATACTTGTGCGCTATCCTGCAGTGGCCGTCTTTGCAACTGACACCGATATCCTCTCCACCCTTTTTCAACAAGAAAATGAGATAGGAATTTGTCCATAAACAAAACAAATGTAGAAAAATATATAAAATGAATTGATAGGGGTAGTGAGTGCGTCATCGTTTCTGTTATATCTATTATTTCTAAACTAATATTAATAAGATTTATGTGTTCATTTCGCTTATTTCAATCCATAAACAACTGGATTGTAATCGATTTCTAAATAAAAGCGTCGATAACATTAACAAATCAAATAATCAAACTCTGCAATTCCGCCATATTGTTGTAGTTACTATCTGTAATCACTGACTATAGGTATTTGGAATGCCGTTTTGGTAGAACCGTACCACTTTCGATTTCCTCTCTCTCTTCTTCGCGGAGATTCGCTATATGAAACCTATTTACAGATTTCGATGCAGTTCTTGTTCGCTTCCGGCTGTCTATGCTCGACATGGTATGCTATAGAAAACAGGAAGAATTTAATTTTTTTTGGATTGAACGTTTGATGTCATGCTGTCTTCTGACTTTCTTTGAAATTCATTTTCAACCTGACATCTATATAAAAAATCTCCGTTATTCTACAATCCTCGAACATAAGTAAGTGAGACGAATTTCTTGAGTAGGTAAATAAACAGTACAGTAACACTATGTGACTATCATTTGCGGTTTTGTTTTCAGCAAGGTTTCAATTGCAGAGACATCGATTCAAAAATACTAAATTTATTATTTTTTTCCAAGTTGCGTCCAAGACAAGACATATCTGAAGGCAGCTTTGAAAGCTAAAGGCCAAATATTGTATTTTGCAAACAGTTTAATTTGCAGAATTGCCCATATAAGGAATTCAGATTTAGGTCAATATTCAAAGTTAAAGTGTTTGAAAGCGTTACAACGAAACTTTGGAGATGGTCAAGTCAAGTCCATAAATGCGTTCCAAAATGTTATTAAATACAGCATAATTTATATAAAAAACTTCTTGGTTCCCCCCTAGCAAAATTGTATCAATGATGGCAGAGACATTTGAAGAATAATTGTACTTGAAAGTGTTTAGACGAAGGTTTTAGAAAGTGAAAGTTGTCATGAAAAGGGTTTCAGAAAAACAAATTCTTATGAAGGTACACAGAATGCATAAGATTAAGTACAAAATGCAGGAAAGTGTAGAGAAACCTTTCTACGAAAAGGTAAGCTTGACTTTTGTCTCTGTAGTTATTTCTTATCTAATACAAGTTGGAACAAGTATACGAACCTATATATGGTATGGAACTTCATGAATGTATACAAGCACTTGGTTCATGGTTTCAGAAAGTGAATGTTTTCCTGTCCAAAACGGATTTGAAACAGTCCGTGAATTGAGGACAAAAAATACTAAGAAAAGAAAGCTCGGATTGCCTTTTACAACTATATCCAAAACTAGGAGTTGGAGTATTAGTATATTCAAGGAATAATATAGTATAGATATAAGAATTGTCTAAAATCAAAGTTCTAGTAAGTGAAAGTGTCTGTCCAAGAATGAGTTAAGAGTAATTGAGCCAAATAGATCGCTCTAATGAAACAAGTAAGAAAAACTGGATTTCTATGTGCAAGATATCTACAGATTAGTGGATTACATAAACCAAAATCTAGTAGACAGGAAGAAGTTTGTCAAAATAAGTATTACAACAATTGACTAAAACATACATTTTAGAGCAACGTTTGTTCTGGCCCTTCTACTACACGGTTAACACGCTAGAAATTTCTTTTGGTCATTTTAAACTTTCCGATTTGGGATTTGAATTAGTTCTACCTAATAAGAATTCTGCCCAAACTAATATCGTAGTCATTCTAGGCTCATTAAAGTTTCCGACCGATCATTTAAGTAGATACCATGTAGGTTTTGAAGAATTAAATCATACTGTCCAATATATTTATTGTTACCCCACGACTATGAGTCGTATTCTACCCATAGTCGTGGGGTAACAGAAGACCTGTTGATGACTGTAACTCAGTGAAACTAGGTGTTGTGGCGAGTATTTTGGGAAATTCCAAAAATGACTACTAAATGCAGATATCTACGAGCCCTGTCTTACTGAAGTAAGATATTAAGATTACCTTATGTTCGGAATATCCTTTATGTTGTATGTTCTAGAAACTGACTATAACTCATCACCATCTTTAAACTAGAAAGACTACAATTGTGTAAGTGCAGATTTTCCAAGAAATAACTTCCTTAATACTCCATTATGTTTACTGTATTTTGCATAGTAGTTATATAAATGAGTACGGATATTTTTGTTAGAAATCTGGCACAGTCCAAAGAACAAGTAGAACAATGTCTGTAGTAAGCTTTTCAAAAGCCAAAAGGCACTGGCTCTGAAACATTTAACGCAATGCTTAATATTCATGTACGAGGTGTGAATATTTAATTCCCGGAATGGCCGCGTAGTGGCGCTCGTGGGGTAATTTGGTAAAAATTGCAAGAGTAGATATGTTCAGACATGTTTTAACCAATGCCTAATAATAAATCTAAAGCCGATGGAGCCATTTCTTAGTTGACTATTGCGAAAAGAAAAATGGTCTACATGTCAACTTTGCCGTGAAAATGACTGATCGAAATTTGGAGCAGCGTGTTAACATTAAATTTTGAGTGAAAACAAGCAAAGCTTCCACTGAAATCTAGGGGCAGTTGAAAATGACTTATGGTGTGGATGCCCTAGAAGAGTTGAGTGTCTTTGAGTGGCATAAAAGATTCAAAGATGGGCGAGAAGATGTGAACGAAGATATCAGGGGTGGATTGTCAACAACACAAGTAACGGACATAAATATGAACAGAGTGCAAGATTTGGTAAGATGCGACAGATAATGAAGTGTGAGATTCATAGCCAACAGTGCTATTCAGATTGCTGTCAAGAATACTAGATTCTGTTTGGAGGAAAAGATCTGAATTGTGACTTGACAAATGGTTCATCCATCACGATAATGCGCTCAGTCATAGTGCATTCCTCATGAAAGAATTTCTGAGCAAAATGTCGATTACCCAATTAGATCATTCTGCTTATTTACCCGACTTATATCCCTATGATTTTTAGCTGTTCTCTAAACTAAAGACTGTGCTAAAAAGACGAAGATTTTCTGACATAGCCGATATCCAACAAAATATGATAAAGGAACTGAAGAGTATTCCGGAAAAAGAGTTCCAGGCCTGTTTTCAGAAATGGGAGCATCGCCTAAATCAGTGTAAAGTTGCACAAGGAAAGTGCTCTGAAGGTGACAATAGCCGCTAGTGTACAGCTTTGAACATATGTTTGTTACAAGTCCATTGTCACACCTCTTATATCTCACATTAGTTACACCCTTCACAGAATATTTGAGCAATCGTCTCAATTTTGATTACACATAATGTTTTTTCTGGAGTCGCTTCTGAAGACTGGAAAAGTATTAGAAGAAAAATGGATATAAATTGGTAGTTACATACGAGCCCTGTCTCACTGAAGTTCGAACACTTCTATTTTTGTTAAACGGCGGCCCGCAATTTTTACCCTTGATTTTTTTGGTTTTTCGAAGTAGCTATTTCTTGTTGCTAGAGTACAGTACTGTCAACCTATATTATAAGTTGTGTTGTTTTATTATTATATTTCGTTGTGTATTTGTCTTTTATATTTTAAAATAAAGTACACCCCACAAAATTTTTCCCAAAATTTCTTTTGGTACTCAAGGTGACTGTTTCTTATTGTTAGAATAAAGTATTGCTTCTGCAACTACACACGTCACCTTTATAAAATTTTACTGAGGCAGGGATTCCTCTTACCGCCTCTTTGCGTCCGCAGATTGATCAAAGTTGAAGGGGCGGCAGAAGGAAATCATTCGATAGCATTTCATGAAACTTAACATGGAACAAGTGCAAAAGCAAGGATTTCAATCTAACCACAAAAAAACAGCTCATGTGTGTATCAAAGAAAAAATGCAGGGCGGTCTTTAAATAATAAAAATAGAGTGTGCGAACTTAAGTAAGACAGGGCTCGTAGATATCTGCATTTAGTAGTCATTTTTGGAATTTCCCAAAATACTCGCCACAACACCTAGTTTCACTGAGTTACAGTCATCAACAGTTCTTCTGTTACCCCACGACTAAATGATCGGTCGGAAACTTTAATGAGCCTAGAATGACTACGATATTAGTTTGGGCTGAATTATTATTAGGTAGAACTAATTAAAATCCCAAATCGGAAAGTTTAAAATGACCAAAAGAAATCTCTAGCGTGTTAACCATGTAGTAGAAGGGCCAGAACAAACGTTGCCCTAAAATGTATGTTTTAGTCAATTGTTGTAATACTTATTTTGACAAACTTCTTCCTGTCTACTAGATTTTGGTTTATGTAATTCCCTAATCTGTAGATATCTTGCACATAGAAATCCAGTTTTTCTTACTTGTTTCATTAGAGCGATCTATTTGGCTTAATTACTCTTAACTCATTCTTGGACAGACACTTTCACTTCCTAGAACTTTGATTTTAGACAATTCTTATATCTATACTATATTATTCCTTGAATCTCCAACTAATATTCCAACTCCCAGTTTTGGATATAGTTGTAAAAGGCAATCCGAGCTTTCTTTTCTTAGTATTTTTTGTCCTCAATTCACGGACTGTTTCAAATCCGTTTTGGGCAGAAAACATTCACTTTCTGAAACTATGAACCAAGTTGTTGTATACATTCATGAAGTTCCATACCATATATAGGTTCGTATACTTGTTCTAACTTGTATTAGATAAGAAATAACTACAGAGACAAAAGTCAAGCTTACCTTTTCGTAGAAAGGTTTCTCTACACTTTCCTGCATTTTGTACTTAATCTTATGCATTCTGCGTACCTTAATAAGAATTTGTTTTTCTGAAACCCTTTTCATGACAACTTTCACTTTCTAAAACCTTCGTCTAAACACTTTCAAGTGTTTCAACTTTATTATTCTTCAAATGTCTCTGCCATCATTGATAAAATTTTGCTAGGGTGGAACCAAGAAGTCTTTTATATAAATTATACTGTATTTAATAACATTTTGGAAAGCATTTATGGACTTGACTTGACCATCTCCAAAGTTTCGTTGTAACGCTTTCAAACACTTTAACTTTGAATATTGACCTAAATCTGAATTCCTTATATGGGCAATTCTGCAAATTAAACTGTTTGCAAAATACAATATTTGGCCTTTAGCTTTCAAAGCTGCTTTCAGATATGTCTTGTCTTGGACGCAACTTGGAAAAAAATAATAAATTTAGTATTTTTGAATCGATGTCTCTGCAATTGAAACCTTGTTGAAAACAAAACCGCAAATGATAGTCACATAGTGTTACTGTACTGTTTATTTACCTACTCAAGAAATTCATTTCACTTACTTATGTTCGAGGATTGTAGAATAACGGAGATTTTTTATATAGATGTCAGGTTGAAAATGAATTTCAAAGAAAGTCAGAAGACAGCATGCCATCAAACGTTCAATCCAAAAAAAATTAAATTCTTCCTGTTTTCTATAGCATACCATGTCGAGCATAGACAGCCGGAAGCGAACAAGAACTGCATCGAAATCTGTAAATAGGTTTTATACTACTACAACAATATGGCGGAATTGCAGAGTTTGATTATTTGATTTGTTAATGTTATCGACGCTTTTATTTAGAAATCGATTACAATCCAGTTGTTTATGGATTGAAATAAGCGAAAATGAACACATAAATCTTATTAATATTAGTTTAGAAATAATAGATATAACAGAAACGATGACGCACTCACTACCCCTACCACTTCATTTTATACATTTTTCTACATTTGTTTTGTTTATGGACAAATTCCGATCTCATTTTCTTGTTGAAAAAGGGTGGAAAGGATATCGGTGTCAGTTGCAAAGACGGCCAATGCAGGATAGCGCACAAGTCTAGCGACGGATTAAAAAAATTCTGCAACTCCCAATTGTCCAGTATTGGATTGATTACAATTCATATCCCGGTAGTTCCAGTAGTAATAATTATATACAGAGTATAACCGTAGCAATATACTTACTTCTATTTACTTACTAACCATTTTGTTAATCTTCTTCCCGTTTTCTTTACTTATAGACCGCTTGCATTTTTCTTGCTTTGACGTAGCTCACTATCTTTTTAAATTACATCTTCCTTCACTAGAATTAAAAAGCACTCTTTTTTTTCTGAGTTTTTTCTGAGTTCCTTGATACCGCAAGGGAAATATGAAGGAATACAAAATATGAAGGGTCTACATATCCAAAAAACAAATTTTGGTATCTCGTAATTTTTATATGACGATTACGACTTTTATATCGTAAGGAGTTTTGGATAAAATCACTAAAAAACTCCTCATTTTGCCTCATTTTGCAGTTCCTATTGGACAATGTCTGGATGAAGTTATTTCCAACAGATGGATTGGTAGAAGTTGGTCTGTGGAATGGTCATTGCTGATCCCTGATCTTACTCCCCTTGGTTTCATTCTTTAGGAATATTTAAAGGCAAAAGTATACCAGAATTGAGCCAGAAATGTAAGAGTTTAAAGAAGAAATAACTTTGGAGTGTAGGAATATTGAGAGAGAAATTAAAAATATTATTTGTTTTGGGATAAGAAAGTAAGATTGTAGGCCGCATATCATTGCGATTGTTGGCACGATAAAATTCAGTACTGGAGGTAGGAGCTCTGTTAAGAAAACTGTACCTGAACCTCCTGAAACGGAAAATCAAAGGCAAAAGAAAGTAGAGGTTTCGAAGAATGTATGGGAAAGATTATGTGAAAGAGAGCGCGTTTGAAGTATCTGCCCAAAACAAAATTTAAAATCATTTAAAATAATATTAACAATGAAGGGTTTTAACCTGCATGGATACAAATATACTGAGGAGTATATTTTCAACCCAGCGCAAAAAAACCAAGAAAGTGTTTCTTCAGATCGCACTTAGAATATGAATTATTTTAGTTTCGGAAGTAAATAAATTATGAATTTTCCTGCGAAGTGATTGGATTTTGTTAGATACATCCTACAATCACTATCACTAGTTTAAGATAGGTAGAGTTTGCTTTGATAATAGTGTGCTTCTGTTTATCATCATTATCATCAGCATGTTCAATGTACTTTTCTGTCCTGCGAAGCAGGGCAGCGGCAATTGTAGGCTATTATGCCTCTTCAGCCCGGTTAGGTTAGAATAAGTGGTTGATATGAGCTATACTCTAGTCGTCCGTGCCTTTTGTCTGAGCAGCTCCCACCAAACCTCCAATTGCAGGATGGCCCGCCAGAGGCGATGGTGGGATTCTCCTGGGTTGATGGGTGTTGATAGTGGAGTGCTTAGTGTCGGCTGTTAGATATTGGTACTTTGGTTACGGTTAGGTTAAGTAAGCTTCTGCTCAAGATTTCGTACAGTTTCTAAAATAGCGATACCGTGTGTTGTTTTGCCACAATATATCCTCTATATACAAAGACGCGTATTATTCGACCGATGTACACTCCTTACACTACCATGTTTTGTACAGACGTGGACACTGACAAAACAAATAGTCAACAAAGCTAAGGGCTACACAAAGAGCGAGGAAAATTTTGCAAATTAAGAGATAAACAAGAGACGATGGGGCTAAGGTCGGAGATCTAGTGGATAGAATAACACAACTCAAGTGGGGACTCTGCAGGCCACGTAGCAAGAATAATACGAGGACCGAGAAAAGGTTTCGAAGACCTCAAGATTTATTATGAAAATTAACATGCAACTTTAGGTACAATTTCAACTTTTTTACATAGTATCCTGCCAAGTCTATATTCTTTTGCCAGCGATGCTTTAACCTCACTGATTTTACCCCATAAAACTCTTCACTTTATTCATTTAACCAGGTCACCAATGCGCTCTTCACTCTATCGTCATCTTTGAAATCCGTTCCACGTATAGAGTACCAAATCTTAATGCCCAATCACTAATTTTTACTGCAATTCTTTCATCATCACTATCTTCATTTTTACCATCATTTCTTTATTTTTGTGATCCATTTCTTCTATTCCATGTTTCAACTGTCTTGACACAGTCTGAGTGCAGATTCTCATCGAGCAATCTCTGTGTAATAATTTTCTTCTTTAGTAAAAAAACTGATTGATTATTCAATTCTTCCTATCTCACGTTTTTCAATAAAATACAATTAAAGTTATGAGATCCACAAAATTAAATCTTTTTAGTCCTAGCTAACTAAGAACGGCAAAACTTTTCTTTGAACACATGGAATGCTGCAATTGTACGTTGGAGACCATGGACAGGAAAATGCACAAGCGGAAGACTAATCATGCGTTGGTTATAATGGGTTAAGATGGGTGGACGTCGTACAAAACCTAAATAACTGGAGATAGAAGAGGAAGGCGTATGCTCAATGCTGGGGCTGTAAAGGAGCAAGCTATGTTATTTTCATGTTGCCTATTGGCGTTTCCAATGATTTCAAGTTTAATTTTGGAACCGTCTGTTTAAACAGTGCCAAATTTTGTCAGGGGATATACATGCAGTATGCATAACAGATTCTACCTATTAATGGTGTTGTCATGACGGCTATTATTAATTTCCATTTATCATTTCTCGTCACACATTTGAAAGGGACGCTGTTTAGAAAGTAGGTATTACGTTCTTCACTCGCAAGGTCGGCTGATGACAGAGGTTTGTTTAGCTATCTTGAAGTAGAAGATTACTTCTTTTTGGAATTAACTTGTTTAGCACTTTTTAAAGAAAGAAACTGTATACTTTCTATGGTCAGTTACCAATTTGCCCCCTACGATTGAACTCTTAAAAGATTCAGATGCAAAACGTAGCTTCCTCCAGTTTGTGTTTGTTGTCCTTTATAACTTTCTTCTTTCAACTTTATGGATTTGTGTTCACATACTTATTTTATTGTATAACAGAACCTTAAAAGCAATCAGAACTGTACAAAAGTCACTTGTTTATGTACTATCTCTTTCAGACCTTAAATCGAATACAACCAGTGATCATCATTGGGTCAGAAATGAAAGATAACGTATTCTTTCCTGAGGCACACTTTACGTTCTCTTTAGTTCTTTGTGTAAGTAGATCCCAAACTGATACTTAACTGGAAATACTGTATATTCTTAGAGATCATTGCTTTGCAGAGGTCTTAGTTTTTACAGCTCAGGATATCCTTTCCTACAAGATGCATCTTTCAACATTGTTTTCGTTTATGGATGGTTTTCTGTTAGGAGGATTCGGGTACAATTACGGACTGAAGATTAAAAAATAGCCGTCAAACTGTAACAACTACCAAACATATTTAAAGGATCTTACGTATAATAGTCAAACAATATTCAACAAGTTATGCCTACAGTAATACGAACCAGACTCTATATGAGGATGATTTCTGGCAGCCATGTTGTCAATTTATTTGAAAACAAATGACAATACATAAAATATGGAAAACGCTAAAATTAAGCTTCATTTGTTTAACGCCTATGTGATAAACTTTCTGTGTCCATATTTAGAACAAAACATACAGTAAAATAATCTTTCTGGATGCATTTATTAGATGCAGCTCTTCTTCCATTTACAAGAAATCAATAATTTGCACTTCCTGTTTTAGTTTAACTTTACGGTTTTACAGAAATTCACTAAAAACCTTTTAACACTAATTTTTCAGTAAACGCCTACGCATAAAACCCGCAGCATGTAAACTATAAATAAAATAGATGAGATTTTCCTACACCCCCTCAAATTATTGCAATTTCTCTTAAAAGTAATTAATCCAAGCAAAAGATATTCATGTAGAGTAAACATAATAAACTTAATCAAAAATTACATACCTCAATTCATCGTGACACACCATGTGGGCGGTGTTTTTTTGTCCATTATCAATCAGCAACGTTATCAAATTATTTTTTATAAAATACATTGATCTTACTTATGCAGTACTGCAAAATTTGACTGAACATACTACATTTGTGCTAGAGCTTTTAACCTCTCTGCGTCAAATCATGGAAGGGACGCGCCAGTTCTACCCTAGTTTAACCAATCCGCCGACGACGCCATTAAATACACTACAGTATATACATTTTTTTTCTTAAGATTGAGGTAAATGCAAGAAAAATGTGAAATAAGACTGTTGAGGTGCCGAAATATTTTTCTGGAGATGTACAAGTGAGTTATTTGGGAAAATTGTGACGTCTGGCTTCTTGCGCGTTTCCCGGTTTTAGGCCTACAGTTGGTGCTGCAGCATTGCTTGGTGATCTTTGTATGTTTTTGAAAATGAGAAAGATAGATTTTGTAAATTTCGGATTTAGAGAAATGCTGAGTGGTTCTAAAACAAAAAAATATATATTTAATATCGTAAAATGCGTAATAATTAATAAAATTTCTTTGTTACGTAGATATTGTCCAAAAAAGATGACAAGGCACATTTTTAAATAAATTTGACTGAATTTGCTAATTATATAAATATATTTTCTACTTTTTTATTATAATATAGACAAAATTAAAAAAATTAAAACAGTTAATGAAAGAGTAATTGAACAAATCAAATTGATGAAAGAAGGTAAAAAATTACAACAGATTTTCAAAAAATTTGCAACGCATACACGAAGCAAAAGAGGAATTAGAAGAGGACACTAATAGGACAAATAGAAGTTAATCTTTTCTGTTATTCTAATTTTCAAAATTTCAATCTTAAAAGAAAGAATTCGGGGCCCCTTTCGTAGTCACGAATTGAGGCATGCTCAATTAGCGTGCAACTGCTATGCAAATGCTTCCAGTACACACTGGTGGGAGCGAGGTTTCTATCCATCCTCTACTAGCTCTCCAAGCTAGTACTGGAGCTAGGACAGTGCTCACCCGTCGGGTTCCTTCTCCGAAGAGAGGGCCCCGGTCCAGTTTCGAACTTTTTCCACAACATCGGCCGAATCCAACCTCAATGTGGCTGGAGTTGGAAGGTTATGCGACCCCGACCCACCAAGTTATAGGGCTAGTGTGCATTTGTCATTACTTTGCTTAATTGTATCTAAGCAGAATCCTGGTATGTACCCGTTAAGGTGAACTTGTCTTGAGCGTAAAAGGGCTGTATTTTCTTGTCAACACCCCTTAAGCGTAGTAGCTTTAGACAGTTTCTGTGGATCATATGAGTGGAACTGCACAGTCATAGATAGCATGATCCCCATACTTTCGCAGTCAAACACAACTACCTGGTGGCATGCGGCTTTCCATTGGCCAGGGCTTACCCCCTCCTCCCCAACCTAAATAACCTCACTAGATTCTCCAAATACTAAGTATGAAGTGGAAGAAGAAGAATCAAATCCACCCACACAGGTACTCGTGTTTCAGAGTTTCCTCGTCAACGCTAATGAGTATTTCGTCGAGAATCCTGTTTGAATCTCTACCGCACATTATTTTCTGACTATAGCGTCCTTTACCCACATTTAGGTAGGTATCTACTCAGGTCTCGTCTCGGATACTAGTGGGTCGTTTTATCTGACACATTTAACGACGGCCTGGAGAACAACTCCAGATCTCGTCTCGGATCCTAGTGTAAATCGACCTCCGTCTCCTCTAGCGACGTCCTGTAGCTCGTATCCATTCTAAGTCCAGTAAATCACAGAATTACCGAAACTGCACTGCACTACTGCACATTATAGCTGTTATCACTTCTTCACACTTGTTACCACATTTTTCTGTTTTTGGCTATGTTTGATGCTTCCTTCATCTCTTAAGTAATAGTAAGTAGTAATTCCTCTCTTCCTACAACTTTTTCGGTTTCATTACTCTTTGGGTGGCGATCTTCCTCTACTTTCCTACCTTTATATTATGCTTCACATATCGTTTTCAGTATATTATTTGTATTCATTAAATTAATGTAGCTCAGTCATCAAAATTGGTTTGCTTTGATGACATCATTAGCTGTTACCTATAACCGATTTCTAACTTCAACATTTCTAATTCTATTCAACTTGAACACATTTTTATTGCTTGTATTTGTTGCTTCTGTCTTTTCTTAGTGGTCCGAGATTCAGTACTGTACAAAACTGATTTACCTACCACGGTAAGCAGAAAAATTGCAACCCCTTCCATCCTTATTTTTAGCCATTACCCCGCACCACAACTTTTTTTGTAAATTTCCAATGACTACTTTGTAACGCTGGCTACTTCGGCACGCAGTGCAGTCATCTATACATACTTGCATATACATACATAAATTATATAATCATAATCCCTCTAATGTCTGGAGTGATATAAATATCTCTAGTTGTTATAAACAAATTTGCACCATTTCCTTTTAGGTGTTCTTGCCTTCCTGCTTTTTTTCATACTTATTTGCGATTGTGTTGTCTCCCCCCCCCCTTTTTTTTTCTTGTAATTACGGGTCTCGTGTTATTCAATTTCTGTACCCTGTCCCCAACGACGTAGTTGTTTTTATTCTGTGAACTCTAAGTAAGACTGTATCGCTGTATATAATTCATGAATATTGTGAAAAACAGTATTATGCCTCCTTCCTACTTTAGTCTTTTCCTTGTGGTGAAAGCTTCTGATTGTGTGTTCTTAATAATAGTTCTATAGTTGATCTGTTTTTTCTGCAAATTTTGCATCACTATAATCACTTTCTTGTTAACTCTCCTTCTATGTAGACTATTGCAAACTTTTACTTTTAAAACGCGAACGTTTATTCAAGTCAATGAAAGCAAAATATGTAAGCGTTTTGTATAGGTGTATGTGTCCGAACCAGTTTAATTTTCTTTTATTGATTTTTATTTCGATAGCTGCTTGTATTATTTCTCTTCTGATGTTTTCATTTCTACATCTATCCATTTTTTCCGCTATTTTTCTTAATTGCTCCATTTCTGCCGCATATATTGTACTTCTGTGTTTTTCATTTATAACCTATGTCTCGCTTGGATATAGCAATGTTGGTATTTTAATTGCATTATATACGTGGGTTTTTGTTTTTTGTCCTACTTTCCCTTTTGCCAAACACTGTGTTGTTTAGTGCCTAGTAAATCTTTTTAGCTCTATTTTCAATTTGTAAGTCCTCTTCCATCACTTGATATCACCACCCCGAGGTATTCATATACTGTCGCTTTCTCTGTTTGTTGTCCTTTGCAACTCAATTCATTTATGTTACCTTCCTTTTGTTCTTTTTGACTTATACTCATGTATTTAGATTTGTTGATGTTTATTTCTAATTTCATTTTGTTCTATTTCTTCCACCCGTATATTTCTTTGATGTACTATGTCGTCAGCCTTCCATTGTTAGGTACCGGTCTTAAATTGTTACATTCTATTGTTGTTTGTAGATGTTCTGTGCTTTCTTTGGTGTTTTTAAGTATTGTATTCATTATGATTATAAATAACAATAGACTGAGAGTATCTCACTGCTTAATTCCTTTTCCCATTTTAAATTCTGCCGATCTTTTACCACCTATTTGCACTTTTCTACTTGTTTTGTTGTATGCACTTCTTGCTGCTTGTATAATCTTTTTTGGGATATTAAGTTCTTTCATAGTCTCTCGTAATATGTCCCTGTACACTGTATCAAACGCAGTCATCAACTGACGTTGGCTCCAAGTGATCCCAGCTTATTTAGGCAGTTTTTAGCGATTTTGTTGATTTTGAAAGTATTCCGAAGACTCCACTATAGTTTTGATGTAAATTCTGAAAAAGTTAGAAAATTATTTCTTGTCCTTACGTAATTCCTGCTTCTTATAGCACTGATTAGATTCATGTATTCTCCTTTTGTGCAGAATTTCTCAAATTAAATGCTTTGTCTTCGAGTTGAATAATTTTAATAGATCAATAAAGGCTTACATATATAGGACTTTAGACACTTCTCTTGCTTCTAATCCACACTCCTGTATCTTCTATCACAGTCAGTTTCTAATCTCTAGAAATATCTTTAAATTTCCAGATCAAATTTGTCAATTTATAATAGATATAATATCATCTTCTCTATGTTAGGTCTTAAACTGGTCGGAGTTCTGCATTCGACGGATAAGGATGAAAGATGAAAATTTGCAATAACATTGTCATTCAAAAAATCATAGACAATAACTAGCGTTCAAAATATACCTATTGGTAGTTTATTTTTCTTTATATAATATGTTAGCCCTGCAAGTCTCTTTTGCTAGCTCTCACTCATCTAGATCTGCTTCTTTTTTTATTGGCTCATCACAGTTTCTAACACCGTTTTAGCAATTTTTGCTTGTACTATCCGCATTCCACTATCTGTTCTCAGCATGTTCTCTGCATCTGTATCTCAATGTGATCTATAGATACATACATTTAGTAGAACCAAGATCGAGAGCCACAGGTGCTATTTACTACATAATATTAGAATGTGCATATCACAAATACCTTTTTATATATTTAACAAATTGTTAAAAGGAGGTTATTAGATAAGTATTGTAACTAAGAAATTTAATCAATCGACACGTGTCCACCCAAGATCTTGGTGGTTATACCTCATGTTTTTGTATTACCAACTAAGATACATTATAACCAAAATCTTGTAAATTGAATTTTAATCTGCACTTTTCAACAAAACAAGTTTTCTTTATCTCGTCTATCGTTATTAATGTTTTACTTTATTAGTCTTATCAATTCGTTTTCTGGTGCTTATAGTTAAGCTCAGCTTTGGTTTCTGGAAATGTGAATATCTCTTTTGTTACTGATCTGCTTCTTCTGAATTTACGCCTTACTATGTCGTCTATTCTATTGCCCAGTCTGTTCTTTAAACCCGATGCTAAAATTACCTCTGCAATTCTCACAAAGATATCCAGTTTTTTTATGACTGGCCATATATTCCCTTATGTCTATAACTGAGATGTTTCTTTTTGCTTCCATATTACGTCGATGAGTATTACACAGTCGTACACAATTTTTCTTCTCTATATTTAAACAATCCTGCTACAATATTATCACTTAAACATTTGATAGATTCTTTATTATTTTAGGTAATTTCCTCTAAACTAATTGTATGTGAATGTTCTTCTTTAACTTCTTGCACACCTCTGCATATTATTCTTTTTCATATTGTCTTCACCTCTATTTAATAAATAGTCAGAGTATTTAACCGATGGATGGTTCTATGGTTCGACGCACCAACACTTATTCTAATTAATTTCCCATTGGTCCATTAATGTTCTGGTAATTTTGTCTTTTTATTAATTTTATTAATAATCTTATTCGTGCTTTATTTTGCTTTCGTTTTGTTTAACTTCTTTTTCTTCTTTATCTTTTACTTCTTGCATTTTTATGTCTGTCTTCTTCAAAATCTTTATCAAACCATCTTCTCATCTGTTCTTAATGTCTTTGTAACAACTTTTCCAATCATTCTTCATTACTTCATCATACCTTTTCACAGATCTTCAATATTTTAGCTATATCATTTGAACTATCTAGGTTTCCTCGTCGTATTAAAGTATTTATTTTCTTCTAGGTTTTCTGAAAATGTGATATTCAGTCGGCTCAGTTATTGCATCAATTCGACACATCTGTTATGTGGCGTTGTTATTGTGAATAGCAATGTGTTATTGTGAAGCATAAATGATGTATAATATTAAGTGTAATGATTAATCTAGTTCCTGTAGAAATAAAGACCCCCCAAAAGAACTCTTAGGGCCGTTACATAAAGCACAGTTAACCTCGTTGTTAAATTGATCACGCTGTTAAGCAACCCGATTGAATAAAATTTAACAACGGGTTTAAAAGAACCAATCACACTACAACACTTGCTTTGAATTAACCAATCACGTGTTAATAACGCGTCTAAACATAATTAGCTCCTAGTATTTAAACCACAGACATAATTTGCCTAAATAGTCAAATGAGATACAACTTAGAATTGTTGTAAATGTTATAAAGCTTAAAATGCTATATTTTCATCATCCGACTGAAATTTTCAGGATTTCATACCTGTATTTTAAAGATTCAAAATAGTTTCGAAGTATCAAACATTCAGAGTTTAGGATTTCATGTTTGAAATTATGAAGTTTCAGAAATCTATTTGTAAAATTTTGAATTTTCAGCTTCAAAGTGTCGATTTTTAGGATTTCAAGAATAATTCCTAAGGAATTCCTTAAACTAGTTTTAGAAAGCGGGAATCATGAGTTGTTATTGTGTGTGTTTTGAGAGTGAGAATTTAACAGTTTCAGAAATTTCAAGCACCGAATGTGAAAATTTTAAAAGTTTCAGACCTTGAGATCAAAGGGTGTAAAAAATTCATAATTGTAAAGTTTTAGAGTTCTAAGTATCTGGAGTTTTTGTATTAAAGAGTCAGCTTGAAGAAATATACATAACCGCTGCAAGTGGATGTGAAGTCAGTATATCTTTTTAAAATATTTTCTTTGTGTGTATTGAACCCAGATCAGAAAATTGGTTTAATAGGTAAGTGCTGTGTAATATTTTTACTTTGTGATGTGTTTTGTTACGAACGTGTGCAAAACCACCTTGCATTATGCATTATGGTATGTTGTATTATTATCTATAGACATTAGTAGAAAATTAATTTAAAACTTTACATGAAGCATTTCGAATAAAAAGCAATCCTTATTTTTGGAGAATTCCAGTTTAACTTTTAAATTGTTCAAATTGGCAATATATTAATTTGGCAGCACTACCTACGATGCATGCAATCGATTGAAGTTATTGACTTTCTCTGCAACATGTAGATGGCAGTACTTATTTGATAGAACTTCATAGATTACAATATAGTAGCTCCATTTTGGTTTGAGTCGAAATGTACTTATTAAATAAATATGTCTTGAATGTAAGCATTGGTCTCTCAATGGAATATCTTAGTATTTATTTATTGAAGATATTGTAGAGTAAGATTCAAACTTTAATTCGATGTGTTTTAGATTTTTCGGACGAATCTGTTTCTTCAGAGTGAATTACAAGAAAATCAAGGAACATCTTTACATTTTGTTAAACATTTTCTTTGTAAATTTTCTAAAATGTCGTTAGAATGTCTTCCATTAAGGGAAATTAAGGGAATGTAAACGCAACCGTTATCTACTTGAAAAGCTTTAAAGCAGAGGTAAAAAGTAATGTCTGGATTTTTTGTTAGAAGATTTATAGAACATTCTTTACGATATCTGGCAAGCTGCGTGCACATCGAAAACCTGGAATTAACAAACCAGGAGCTTCATCATCATCTGAGAGGGGGATTTCATTAATTACGAGCTGAATACTGTTTTTTAATTCAGTCAGTGCAGAACTACTCCTCCTAATCCCAGATCAGAAAAATCAAATCAGGCGAACTGGATGACCTGTTCTTTGATTGTTTTCTCCTGCTTATCAATCTATCAAGAAACGTTTCAATCAGTTTCTGACATTTCTATCATAATATGGTGGTGTATTATCTTTCCAAATCCAGATATAGTGTATTGATATAGTTGTAGATCTGAGACATTTGGTAGTAAATTATTCAACTCCAATAGCACGTCATGGTAGGTAAATTGAAGCATCAACAGTTGCATTTTCACTTTGTTGTGCGTGCATTTTCCAGAAACACCTATACCATTATATCATTATTTCCTAGAAAAACTGCATGTGTCTATCGGAATCTTCACTTTCTTGAGACTTCGTATGTAACTTTTTAGTGGATTTAAAGTTGTCTTGTGACAACAGGACTGACGCTATTTATTGTACGTCTACTTTGGGAAGTGTTGGGTTTCTCTCGAAGCCCAATAATATTCTGGATATAGCAATTTTAGGTAGATTTTCTGCGTATTCCATTTGCTCAAGCGTTACTTTGTATATCGGCCCCGATCTGTAAGTAAATTACTGTATAGGTCGCACATCACCTATCTACTACAAAGCGATGAGTGTTTAATTAATTTGATCACACTATACAGCATAAATAAATGCAGACAAATGTTAAACAAAATACAAATGGTAAAATTCTAATACAGATATCAAATACTGTGGAAGAAATATAGAACTGTATACCACAACGATCGATGACGTCATCATTCCATGGGTAATTATTTCACAGGCACATATTCATTTATCTTCTAACAGCTATTTTTAAGTTATATTCAAGAAAACAACGTTAAATCTAGCGAAGAAACCAGTTAACTACTTTTTCAAATGAGTATACAAAAGATTTCAACGCTGGGTATAGGTGGATACTCTTTTATCGATGAACTGCAACCTTTCAAGCAAAGAATCGATTTAACGGTATTAAATACTTTTTTGATGGTTGCAAAAGCTAAGAAAATCTTTTTCCCATCTCAGTTCATAAAAGATAACAAGGATTAAAAGTTTTTCTAGGTGGTTTGACATTATTAAATAAAATGTAATTCTAAGAACAGTAACAACCATGCATGTAGGTAGTACTACATCATAAAGACAGAACCTTAATGAGGTTAAAATTATATTAAGTGCACTCTGTCTCCTGCTCTCTTTATCTTTACTCAGGTGAAAGGTCAAAATAAATTTGATTTTGTCATAGCCAGTTCACATTTAGTATATCGATGAAGACTCCTTCCTGTAAAACGAATTTTTCTTTCAATAGATAAAAGTCAATAAAAAGACTGAAAATGCAAGATTAATCTAATTTTTTAAAATATAGACACAGTGTATCGTAAGAATTATAGTTCAGACATTATTAGGTAAAATAATGAAAAGTTGACGGATTTCTTAATAGGCTTTCTTTGAGACTCGTTAAATAACACCCTGAAGTTTAATTTCATAGGATTTGAGCAGGAAGGTCTAGTGAGGGAAAATCATCCCCAATTTTTCCCTGCTTTAGTTTATAGAGATGAATGAGGTTGAATAAAAGAAAGTGTATTTAATTTCAAACACAAAAGGTTAAATAATTTTTGTCGAATCTCTTACTGTTTTTTGGAAACCCAAGAAAAAGATACATATGTAGGTGTACCCCCAATTTGTACCGGTGCATTTGCTCGAAAAACTTTCAGACCCATGAAGAACGGCTCGGACTATTCATAAGAATAATTCAACGAGTACCTCGAGTCCTGGCCCAGCCACCTGCTACCTCATCATTTCTTCAGCAAAACTCACCAGACATGTTACAGTTATTAGTGTTTTTAGTCGAGTGGTAATTTCGTATTGGCAAGGCGATTTTAGGAAAATACATAGTACTAAAGTCCATTTCACGAACAGATAGAGTAAATAAAACGCCCACTTAAGAGCGGGCATTTAAAAAGCTGTTGTGTAATTGGTAGGACAGTTTTACAGTAGAAAATATAACACAGCCTATAAACCAATAAAAAGAGGTGTAGAGATAATTGGATGCAGTTCATACAGAATTGTCAGTTTGTACTAAAAGTTGCCACACATTGTGGTGAAAACAATGAATTATTTTATTAGATTACAAATTAAAGCAATTAATATCAGTTTTTGTTTAGACAGCAAACAATCTGTAATATATTATATTATACCAATGTAATATTTTATAATAATAATAATTGCTACAACCCACAGCCTGGAAACCAGACCCCAGAAGCTATAAGCTTGTGCGGGAGGGAGGGGGCGATTATTATTATTACGTAGGCCCTAAGTGCGGCTGCAGCCGACTTACAGATGGAACAGCGCAAATCCCACATTTGTGTCACAGCTAAGGAAAACTGCAGAAAACCTTAACCAGATCTGCCGGCACCGGGAAATTCAATAGAATACAATACGCATATTAGTAACAAATAAATAAATGGCAACATCGGTAATTGTGAGATGCATAAGACATGACACTTGACGGATGCCTGTAACCTAACTTCTTCTTGTTATTAAGTTCGATCCAGGTGTTATTTTGTTGTTTTATCATTGCTCGTCCCTTATTTTTCAATAAACTGTCTTTTTCAAGACAATCTCGTTGTTGTTGGACGTTGAAGTCGGTACGTAAACATATAATTAAAATTGTAATTTATTTGATGTAAGCTAATTGTATATATTAATTTTACTACAACTTATCTTTTGCAGGTGGTCAATAAGAAAGCAATCTAGCTTAATTCAAAAGACAGATGAGATAGTTGCATGGAGGCGTAAATATTTAAGACAAATAAAAGCATTTCGAGCTGCTGGTAAAACAATTTACTATTTAGATGAAACAGGGATCAACGCAAATCATACGGTAGAAAAATTATGGGTTGATACCACCGTTACATCATACAGGCAGGCATTTTTACATCGTCTTTCGCCGGGCCTCAAAACTCCATCAGGTAAATATTTATGCTTTTATTGTTAGTTATTTTGAATGCATTGGAATGTCTAATATGACTATTTACATTTAGGAATAGGAAAACGCTTTATTATGATAATAAAGTAATAATATGTTGCATATTGGTTCAGAAGAGGGATTTGTAGAAGATCAGTTACTAATGTTTGAATCCAGCAAAACCGATGACTGTCATAAAGCAATGAATGCAACAGTCTGAAAACTGGTTTGAAGCCATGCTGCAAGTAATAAAGAAAGATTCAGTGATCGTGATGGACAATGCTTCATATCACAGCAGAAAAGTCGATAGTGTTACAAATAGCAACACCCGAAAAGCAGATATTCAAAATTCAAAAAAAGCCATTACCTTTGAACCCGACATGGTAAAGGCAGAATTGCTTGCAATAGTGAAGCAATATAAACCTGATGTACGATATCTAGTGAATGACTTGGCTAAACAACATCAAGCAACAGTTTTAAGATTATCTCCCTACCATTGTGAGCTTAACCCAATAGAATGAATATGGCGACAGATAAAAGGTGAGGTATCAAGAAAAAACACCACATTTAAATTAGCAGATGTAAAACATCTCTTCATGGAAGCTGTTCAGAATGTTACACCAGCTAATTGGGAAAAAGCTGTTAAACATGTAACTGAAGTTGAAAATGATATGTGGGATTTGGATGAAATTATTGACGTGCAGGTTGAACCACTTATTATAAATGTTGGCGAGGATTCTACTTCTGGAAGTGACGAACCTTAATATGTTAAATTGTTTTATTTCATACTGTGTCACATTTGTCAGTTTTACGTTAACCTTTTCAGTCCAGAACATGCGATTTAACAGTCTAGTATGACTGTAAAAAATTTTACCAGACGCAAATACAATCAATCAACTGGACATGTTTTAGTACGTAATAAGTTATTTACTATGGAAACTAGTTCTTCATAGATGTCCATATTTTGCATTCGGAAATTTATTTTATATAATTTTTTTTTAATTAAACCAATATTCCAATAATTGCAGTATGAAATAGAACGCATTACGTCATACGTCCTGGAAATGGTCTTACAGTCGAGTAAGATGTTACGGACAAGGCGACTAAGGAGCCGAGGCCGGAACATCGAAACGAGATGGACACAGTATGAAATAAATTACTATTATAGTTGTTGCCACTATCTATGTAAAGTCACATTAAAGTAGCATTATTAAAATATTTTTTGTTTATGTACATAATTGTAATATAACGACAAATACACAAGTATAGTCGAATGAAGATATTGTTTTGTGTTCATTGTGCTATATTTTTAACAGAATTATAGGATTTAATGGAATAATAAATGGGTTTCTTTGCTTTTGTTATTTATTTATACCTATATCGTCAGTCTAATGCAGAATTAGTCTAAGGTCAATTTTTGCAAAAATTGCGTTTTCGAGCCTAGTACTTGCAGTTTACAGTATTGCACGTTTAATGCAGAACCATCCTAATTCAATTTCTTTATAATTAAGACTTTAATTAAATATTTATTACAGTAAATCCTGCATGGATTTATTACAAATTAAATACAGAACAATTAAACTCGTTTTTAATAAACAATACAAGATGCCAAAGTAAGGTTAGGTTCATTCGTCATATTATTCAGCCCCGAGTTGATTTTTTAATAAATATCATCATTTTAGTTACAAATTATGCAGTCAATATCTATTCAGCGTTGTAATAATAAATGCTAAATAAATTAATGCAAATTTTTTAATTAAAATAATCCTGACAGTGACATCTATTAACGCAATAATTATATAAAATGTCCTTACAGTGTGAAACGGGTTTCTGTCACAGAGCTCCACCCATTTTAAATAATTACTCTATCTGTTCGTGACACAGACTATAGTCAATTTCTTGTGTTCCACTTTTTTGGGGTCTTTCTAATTTCCATTATTTTCAAAATATTGCTATCCAACAAAGTTTCTTCTTGAATGGTTTTTGTTATATTTAGAACTGAAATACAGGAATTATTTCCTTACATGTTTTAAAATGTAAGCAGAGCACAATCCAACTTCTTGACTTTAAAAGATTAGAGAGTTTTCGGAAAAAATGGTGCTTGGGAATAGTACCTTCGATTTCAATGTAGGTTCATTCCTGCATCAAGAATCTGATAATTGAAAAGTTGCAGATCATTTTGAAGTGTTTTGGATAAATTTTTAATTTTACATCTTTTGCTTTGTTAATCTTACCTACAAGACATCGTCGTTATTACTTCTATGAGATTGAATATTGAATGTAACTCTAATAATAAGGTCAATATTATCAAAGAAATCAAACGCGAATTATCTATTTTATTGGCAAACAAGTAGCCGACTAGCCTTTTCTTAAAATATTTTATACTCTGATTTTATGCTAAGTATTTTAATATGCTCTGTATTTCTGTCGAAAGGTTTCTGCAGAAAATTGGTCCAATTTTCTTAATAATAATTTATTACTGGTTATGAAAAAGAATCCACACAATGAGATACGCCAGGTTAGTCTAAATTTTGAATTTTTTTTACCTCTGTACACAAAGTGTCAAAACTGGAAAGGTGGCATCTTTTTAAGACAAAGCTTGATGTACAGAGCCGTCCAGACCAAATATTGGAAGAAATACCTACAATTCCTAACGAAAACATATGGTATCAACAAGATGGCGTACTTGTATATTATACAGTACAGTTCGGTCGTTAAGATAGTGATTTAAATGTCCACCTATTAGATGTTTGGTGCGAAGTGATCAAGGAAAACGCTTTTTCGGTTTTTCTGTATGAAGTAGAATAACACGGACCTTGTCGGTGGTCATGAGTAGCTGGTGGCGTTCGAGATGTAACTATACCGTACAATTTTGAATATGTTGTGGATGGATCACATTACCAACACCGAGGCTTTACTAAGAAAGATACAGAAGAAGTTCTTAATATAGCGAAAAGAAGAAAACTATAACATCTGGGCCACATAGTGAGAAATGAGAAGATATATGTACTCTTACAGCCGATTTGATAGGAAAAGCATTTGTGAAAGAGGGCCGGGAGGAAGAAGAATATTGTGGCTGGAAAACCTAAGAGCTTGACTTTCAATGACAACAACATAATTTTTCCGATGATAATAGAAAGGTAGCCAATGGAAAGGTAATACAAGAAGAAGAAGATCGAGCATTGCTTATATTTTTGACTGTATTTTAGTTTTCAGTCGCCATAAAAGATACAAAAGGCATTGAGAGGCTTAGTATACATATATCTGTACTTGTCCTCGAATTATATTCTCAATTATGTAGAAAAGTATCGGTGAAAAATGAAATCTATCATAGCATGGCCAACGCATGCAGCATTACAATTTTTAAAATTTTGTATTTTGGTGGCTTACTTAGTTTAAGCAGCTCTATTTGAGTATTTGAGCCTGCATGATATATTCGTCCGATCTTTGCTCTTTGTGTTCTTCGTATTTTACAGCATACATTTTCACCTTACTATTTAATTTCGTTAGTCAATGTAATGCCAGAAAATAACTTTGCATTAACTGGAGTGTTCTAGATATGGCTGCGCCGAAGAATTTTGATGGTTTCGTGAATGGATCAACGGATAGGTTTTCAAAAAATGAATAAAAATACAGAAGTTCTATATACAGTAAACTAGGGAACCGGAAAGAAGAGTATCGTGACTGAAAAACTAAAGAACTTCGTTTTCAATAACAACAATAAAACTTTTCTTAGCAGAGGCCAATAAAATCATAATAGACAGGATGGTCGCCAACATCCGGAATAGATAGATACTACAAGAAGAAAAATACTTAACATGAAGGATCTTTGTTAAAATGCTTTTAAATACAGCTATACAGCTTTCTTGATTCTTCACAAACCTCATGGTAAAGAGTTATTTGCATATATAAAACTACTCACTTGATATGCATTAAGACGCAGGCTTTCGTATACAGGGTGTTTAACTGAAGGTTCGTATCCTCTGGACAGTCAAAATGCAACAAAAAAGCTGAATGTTAAGTTTTTGTATAACTGTAACTTCATTTTCAATGTGATATCTGATACAGTGATGCAGTTGATGCTAGGGAATGTCACAGTTTGCTTTGACTATTATTTTCAGCAGTTCCCAAAAGTTGACTTTTTTAGCAAATGTTTTTCGATGTGCGTAAAATCAAAAATGGCATAAGGATTTTTTTGTTCCTATTGACGAGTACTATCACGCATTAGATTTATCAGAAAGTTTAATGAAACACCCTGTATTGCCATGATATAGATTTGTGATATATGCAGTTCAATGTATAAAAAACATAAATAGTTATTGTTTTTTACTCGAGATGTACGAAAGTTGCTAAGTTTACCAAACACTGCTTTATACAATATTAGGAGAGATTACAAATCGGTGCTTGCTTCGAAAAATCCATGTAATATAACTAAACATCTTAAAGATATCAAAATTTCCAGATTTTTTATCAAGAATTTTGGGTATTTCTAGAAACTAAAGTTAAAAATCGAGATTTAAAAATTTCTCAGACTACTACTCATTTGCAAATGGAAAACTAAAGATCCTTTTGTGAATAAAAATGATAAAATAAAAATATTCAGGTATAATATATATTTAAAACAACAATGAATGGTGTTAACCAACTATTGCAGAATCATAGCAACAAGTTCATTAACTACAATATATTATAAATTATTTTCATGGTAGTAGAATATATCAACCAAAACTGTGACACAGTAAGTTAAGTTATTAATAACGTACTTACCTTGCGTTCTGGCAGTTAAAGGCGGGAAACAGCAGACTTTAAGTTGATGATTTGAATTTGAAATAACCTAAATTTTAGGGTAGTTAACTTCCATTTTACTATTTTTAATAAGCTAGAAGTTTAAATTATCGGTAATAATACTGATGGGAAAAGGCGTATAAAATTGTTTAAATAGTATGAATTCTATCTATAGTTCATATTCTGTAACAAAAAGTTTAAGACAAACAATTATGACATGATATATAAATTTGAGGTTAGATTAACCTTAGGAAACATTTAACGTTAAGTATAAGTACACAAAAATATTTATTATTGGATTTATTTTTGGAACTACAAGAATACTGCATTAATACAGAGAATGTATTTTACTTGTTGACTGTGACGTCATTGAAGCCATTCCATAGGGTCATGCGTAAAAGTGATGAGGTTTTATGTATTCTAATTTAAATTTCTAAAGATTATTTTGGCATTTTTTGGAATAAGTACCCCAATATACAATTTGAATTTTGTAAATAATAAAATATAAGCGATAATATTGTTTTGTTTTACTAGTTTTACTTGCGAAATTCATGTTTCCTTTGTTAAGGCTACTAACTGAAAAGTTTCAAATTAGCTGAAAGTGGTAACGGAATTTCAAAATTGAGATATTTGAAAATTTCTCCTAACCATAACATTTTGAGAAATCTTAAGCATCATAAATAATTTGAATCTAAATTACATTTATTTAATAAAAAAAGAAGTATACGAAATTTTTTTATTATATTTACTTTTGCTTACCTGAAACTCTGAAAAGTTGAAAAATCTTCAGCTTTCAGTGCAGGCTATTCTTGCGAAAGATTTTCTTGAGTTGAAAATACGTCTACAAATCAAAAATATATGAAAGTTGCAAATATATTATTACATATGAAAATTTTTGTTTTCCCAATAGTCACTGAAAAAATAATTTTCAGGTGCCGCGTGCTCTAGTATCTTTAACCTGAAGCCCTCGCGTTCCAACCTATCTGAGGAAAACCGCGGTACTGAACTTCAACTATTCAAGATGAATCTGTTTCAGAACCACAGTTCGTGCGAGTGAATGGAGGCTGTTGGCGATTGGTCCGTTCCACTCTGACGTCATTACATTGATTGTCAACTCTCACGTGCCGCACAGCCTGCAGGATCATAACGTTAGCAGGAATATAAGAACCTGGTTGTTCAATGTAGCATGCTATATCACTGCAATAGAAAATATCTTTGATTATTATATATACATATTATATAATAATATTTTTCAATATAGATTGCAATATTTTTAATTGAATGGATTAAAGTAGTTGGGACTTTTAATATAAGTTTGCTCATTTTCTCATTATAAGATGAATGGGAACAAGAACTATTCACGAAATAGATTTAGAAATATAATTAACACTACTGAATATTTTTTATATCATTAGCATGAGTCGTTACGTCACAATTAGATACAGTTTTTTTTTAAATTTTAATTAGGGAACTTCACGATTATGTTTTAATTATTGTCCTAGAAGCTTTATATATACCTATTTTTAAAATAGTGTAACAAAAAAAGTATGTTCAAAATTTTATACATATAACAAAAGATAATAAAATATTTTTGAAAAAGCCCACATTGAGGGGCGAAACGTCAAATTGTTTTTAAAATAGATGTTTTATTAAAGGCTGCCAGTCCTCAACTACTGAAAAACCAAAAAAAAAAATTATAAATAAAATAACAGCCTACAAAGAAATAAATTTAATTAAAGAGAAAATTTATTTCAAAAAATAAAATTTATTTACCATTTTTAAGATTGAAGTAGCTTTTTATATAGTTTAATATTTTTAAAGTTTAAAAGCTTGAGACATTTCTGAATTTAAGGTTAATTGCTTTAGTTTTTCCAGTAAGTAGCAACCTATAAAAGATAAAATATTAGAATCCGTAGTAGATTTTTTAGTGATGGATATTCAAATGAGACATTTCTTGCTTACTTGACTTTCTCATTCATACACATATAATTTCATTTTAATAATGACCGCTAAGTTGGCAATTAACTTTGATTGTGAGATTTTCAATAGTATCGGATACAAAAATAAACCAATGTAGGTATACTATAGTTAAATTAATTTTTAAACGTAATAAGCCATCTAGATGCTTATGGCATACATACGCATATGTAGGTCAGGTTATGTTTTGAAACTGTAACTCAAGCGAGAAACTCACATTTCTTATAAATAACCCTGTATATATATCGGCTCTCATTAAATAATCCCAATAACCTTAATACCTGACATCCTTAAATTTATTATTATCTTTAATAAATTAAAAATACTTTTTTAAAATAATAATATCAAAAATATATTTATTTAACTAGCCGATCTATTTTTAAATGTAGGTACGCTTTCCTCCATAGATAAACTGCAACATTGATAAATGCAGTATAGGTATATTGAACTGAGGGTCATAGACCTATTGCGTTTACCCCTTGGATGACCCACTTGCCCCCTCTTTGACACACTTTGCAACAAGTATTGACGCTATCCTTCCCCCGTCACTGTAGCAATGACGTCATTAGCCCCGTGGTTAGTCTATATTCAAAATATTCCTTTTAGAATTTTTATCAGCAATTTAACATTGTATTGGATATATGTGTATGTAAAATCATTTAATATTAACAATAAACAATTCATTACTGCTGCTTTAATATCTAATGAAAATCCTGAAAATCCCAGCATCCTTTTGTTATAATAATCCAGCAGAACAGTTTTACAAGTGCATGCACATTTATGTCAGTATGTTATTTAGAGCTCTTAATGTATTTTTAATAATTAATATTTTATTAGCATTGATCATACTTGACATTATTTAAATAAAATTTTCATTTAATAATAACTCACAAATGACACACAAACCAAATTATACATATACAAATAAAGTTTCAAAATCTCAAGACCTCAAATTTCATATATTTCCAGGATTCCTATAGAATCTTTGAATTTTGTTCAAAGTCAAAGTTTCAAAAGGTTTGAGTTCCTAAACACCTAGTGTCAGAGAGATCTAAACTTTTGCAGTTTCTGTGTACATATCCAAGCAGCATTTTTAGTCTTCGCTATGTACCAGCAACTATCCGTGGAACTATTAAGTCTTTGCCACAACACAAGTCACAAGCACGGCATTGCTACGGTTTTATTACGTGCCTCGAACCAAAATGGGAAACAATTTTTAGGGCAACTATGCCTATCTAAAGTTTGTCACTTTATTGATAGTAACGGGAACCAAACAAATTCTACTTCAAGGTTGTTGGTACCAAGTATAAAATAAGTTAAAGATTCTGGAACTTTCATCAAGCAACTCTTACTATAAAACGATGTTAGCGTTTTTCGTAAGCACTTTCCAGTTCCTAATGTCACTGCAAATTTCCCATTGGCACTTTAAAAACGTTTAAGTTTAATCTCACATTTAACCATGACCATGAACATTATATGTTTTATAACATAATAATTAGGTACCTGGGCAGATTGTAAGGTTGTGCCAAACAAACAAAAAAAGGGAATATACTTCATCCTTGTTCTCAATAAATGGGAGTAAAATATTATTTTGTATTGGCTCCAACTACTACCAGTGCAAAAACACAAGTAACCACCAAATTCCAAACTAACCTACAGCAGATATGTCTCTATTAGGTAATCCAACTACCAATCAACTGTTGTTTTTGTGGCGCCGACGAAAATATCTGCCCAAAGCGGCCACCATTATTCGAATCGATTAGGCCAATTTATTAGGTAATCCAATGGTCTGTTAAATAGTAATTTTATGACGCCGAGGAGAATGTTTGACTACAGCAACCACATTGGTTTGGATTGCCTAATAAAAGTCACTGTCGCATCGTTATAATTCTTAATAGTTACTGGAACTTTGTAGTCATTCTAATGCAAAACAAGTAAGTAGTAAAAATCAGTTTAGTGATAGTGATTCTCCTGGGAAGCAAAAAAGTATTTTCAATATTACTGTAAGGTTCCGTTACTTTAAAGATTAAGCAATGATTTCTCACCTTGACCACTTTGAAGTTGCAACAACTTTAAAGTAATTATATTAAGTGGCAATACCGCCCCATATACTTTAAAAATATCTCAGAAGTAATAGAACTACATAGTTCCAATAAATAGTAGAAACAACTACATCATTACTAAAATATTCCGAACTGAAGTGATTACCTATAAAGTCATAAATGTAGTTGTAGTTACGGAAAAACTACTCAATCAAAGTTCCGATCACAGTTACTGCTATCTGTGCTGCTACTTAGATGCTGCTTGGGTAGCTTCAGACACTTATAAGATTGAAAACTTCTAAAAGTTAGAAATTGCCGAGAATGTTTTCAATTATATGGCCGACGGCTTTCAATAGGTTTTTCTAATTCTTGGATATTTGTATGGCAAAGAAGACAAATGTGGGGACTATCCTTTCAAAGTCAAAAGTCATCATATAGTGTGATTACATCAATCATTGGGTAGCACATCAAGATCTCACCGAGTAGGTTAGGAATATGTAATTACATGATGGGTCTGTTATCATTACTGCGACCTTCAGATCACGCAAAAGGTCAGAAAAACTTTGTGTTGCAACTACTCTCATCGAGTAGCGTATCATTTGAAACGTCTCGTCGAGTAGATTAAGAATATAGATATATTAGGGCGCATCGAAGTTTTTTCCAGCTTAGCAAAAAATTAGTTTACACGAATAATTCGTAATTTAAATTATGTTTAGGGCTGTCACCAGCGACTCAAAAACTCAATTTTTCACTGTTTCTGTGTTTAACAGCTTTTAACTTCTACCAATTCTCACCGCTTCTAACTTCTACTAGTTCTACCATATAATGACGTATACTTAGAATATATTGTGGCAAAATCAATCCTCATATGATCTACTCTCTACTCTACTCTACTCTACTCTCAGAATACAAACAACGTAATACTGCTACTCAATAGGGAGAAAAGAATTCCCCCTAAGGATCACTACTCTTATGATTTTCTGATACTCTGTTTCTCCGGCTTCTAACTTCTACCAGTTCTATCATATAAAGAAGCACTTTTGATATTTTATGGAAAGACCAATCTAAACCTCATACTGTTACTCCCTAGTGAGAAAGAATTCTTAAAAGGTAAGTATTTTTACGATAGTTTGGTTTTTCATTACTTCTATCAATCAGTTTCCTATAATTCCAAAATAGAAACAACGTATTGCCACAACATAAGAATAAGCAGCAGATATATTCTCCCAAATATTTTCAGCCGTCTACTGTGATCTTGCTGTATCTCGGGCTATTGGTAATCTGCGGAGCAGCAGTTTATATAGCATTCGAATACGTTGGCAAATTGCTCGTTTGTATGTACGGTATGCGAGACGGTTGAAAAACATCAAAACGCCGACAACAGGGTGAATGTGCTGTTTGTTTTAATGTCATTTCCTAGTGAGGAACAAATTCCCTAAAAGTTACTATTTTTACGATTGTCTCATATTGTTTAACGTATTTTGCTTTATACAAGTTTTGCTGGCCCTTTACAAGCAAACTACACCTAAATATTAAAGATATGAACAAAAAAATAATTTAAACTGCATCCAGCAGTATTAGTAAAACCATTTTCAGAAAATTGTAAAAGTGGTGATTTTTAGGGATTTTCTTCTCCCTAGGGAATAGCAGTATTATGTTGTTTGTGTTCTTCTGGATTATAGGAAATTGTCCTGGATACAACATATACAAAACACGGCATAATCAACATTAGCAGAAGTTCGAAGTGACAAGAAAAGAATATCAGAAGAGCGTAAAAATAGTGAACTTAAGGGGATTTTTCTCACTAGGGAATAACAGACTACGTCATTTGTATTATGGAATTTCAGGACATTGGTCTGGACACAAAGTATCTAAAGTACGCCATTATATATAGAACTGGTAGACGTTAGAAACAGAATATCAGAAACGCGTAAGAATAGTGACCTTTAGGGGATTTCTCTTTCAAGATCATAGAGTCTTACCACAAAATCACGAAGTTAGAAGCGGTGAGATAAAAAATACCGGACAATTGAAAAAATAGTGACTTTGAGGTATTTCTTTCTCATTAGGTAATATCAGTAATTGTTTGTATTGTGGGATTATAGCGCATTGGTCTGGGCACAACATATCCAAAGTAAGTCATGATATGATAGAGTTGGTAGAAGTTAGAGGCGGGTAACCACAAAAACAGTCAAAAAGTGGGGTTTTTGAGCCACTAGTGGTACCCCTAAACTTAATTCAAATTATGAATTATATCATGGAGGCTTCTTTTACACCGAAAACCATTCTTTTTTCGCTCTGCCGACGAAAAAAATGTTCTTCCGTACACCCTAATTGTGTATCGCACATGGTGGGGTCTGTGGCCATTCATGTAACAGATTACAGCAAACCCTTATATATGAACTGTGTATCATTTTAATGTTGCACTTAACTTGTTACACAGAACGTCAGTTGCCGTTATATGGGATCGCCGACTTGCCAAGTTGTATGGCACGGATCGCATGAGTGGTGTGCATTGCGTGATACTTACTGCCCTTACGGATTACGTTAGAAAAGGGACTATGTAAAGATTGGACAAAAGGTAAACGAGATTAGGTCAGGGTTAGGATTAGGACACTTAAAAGGTGTCGTGGTGGTCTTTTACAAAAATAAGAAAAGGAAAAGGATAAACACAGAAAAGATGAGAAAAATACAGGAACTAGAAGAAAGGAACTGGCGAAATAGTAATTAAGTTATCGAAATTTCTAAAACAGCAAGATTAAAAAAAATAATAAAACCAGACAAAACGGCATTTGAAAGCGGAAAATGCAGTTAAAGTAAAAAAGAAGAAGGAAACAGAAGAAAACAAAAAGCAAAAATGCAGTGAAACGACAAAGCACGAAGAGGCTAATCATGCAAGGATTCATTGAAGCGTCCCACACCTGTCGAATAAATCCAGGCGTCCTTGTATGCAATGAAGAGCAGACACATCTAAGCCCTTATGCTACGTCAGTACTTATTAAACAAAGCAATTAAAGCAATAAAAGCGTCATCATAAGTCTTATAGATTCATTTCTTATTTTACTTTATAAGATCATTCCAAAATATGTGATGTTTTATATGTTACAATAGAAATGCAATCACATTAGCCTTGGTAGTGTAGGGACTAGATTGCTCTTCTCTCACCCAAGCGTCCCCGGGTTCGATTCCCGGTACCGGCAGATCTGGTTAAGGTTTTCATCGTCATTTAATTTCCAAATTCTGGTTCAGAGCTGTCGCGGGTAATGTAATGTTCCAGTAGTTCATTTACGTTTTCTTCAGGATCTTCATAACAATCTTTTGTCCATGATGATCTCGTATTTTTTTGTTTTCTCATCTGTTTTTAAGTCTCCTTCCAATTCAGCTTTATATGAAGATTATGTTATTATGCATGCTCTTAATTTTCTTTTTTTTCGTTTTCTCCGTTTTATTAGCATTGTGAAATTTGCGGAAGAGGTGAAATATCAGCTGAAAAAACTGCTGTCAGTTCAGAAGAAATTCTACTTGGAACAGTTTCAATTATTTCATGTTGCAGGTGAATTTCAAGTCCTTGATCTTCAAAGACAACAGTAAGGCCTATCTCGTTGACGTCATACATTATATTTGTTTTTTGTTGAAAACAACCAAGCGGTTTTCAGTTCAAATTAAAAAACTTGGTGACATTCTTGATTCCTTGCAAATTGCTTAAATGATGGAGTGAATGATGATGATATGAATTGCCTTAACCATGAAAAATGGTTGCCTAATATCATTATCAATAGCGAGCTGAAATATCATTCGAACCATTTACTCTCCTACTTTTTCGGTCTGCCCTCACTTCCTGAATCGTAAGTGCTGCTGCGCTCCATAAGTTCCGTTTGAGTGTTTTTAGTTGCTGCAGTGTCCCATCTGAAAATGGACAGTATTTGTCAGTCATC
Source organism: Agrypnus murinus (assembly GCA_929113105.1). Classification (NCBI taxonomy): domain Eukaryota; kingdom Metazoa; phylum Arthropoda; class Insecta; order Coleoptera; family Elateridae; genus Agrypnus; species Agrypnus murinus. The sequence continues at coordinate 66,419,086 of OV816029.1, read as the reverse complement.
TTTATACGGCAATGTATAAGTGCACCAAGTATCTATTGGTATTCTCGGGCAGTCGACGGCCTACGGAGCAATAGTTATCCTCTGCCGTGATATCATCTGCTCGTTATTACAAGCATGCAATGACAATGACGATCGGCAAGCCTCGGCAAACTGATCGTGGCGTGAGCGATATTCGAAGTTAGCTTAATTCGAATACTATGCTGTATATTTTTATACTGTGGTAATATGATTGGCTTATTTGCTTGTTTGTTTGTGCTCGCTGTATGTTGCATATGATATGAAATATTGACATGACATCTTTTGTTATGTTGTTATTTGTTGCCTGTATCTACCATAAAATGCAGTTTTATAATTTCGCTGTTTTGTAGTTTCGTAGTTTCATAGCACTTTGAAGATTTTAGATTTGCACTGTTCAACTGTAGATTTTATTTTTCAGTAAATTGTGGATTCGTTTGTGTCTTAGACTTTAAATTTTTGAGTTTTCAAAATAATTATACTTCAAAATAAACTTTACAGTTTTATAAATTACAGACTTTTAGACCTTCACATTTCCAGAATTTCAAGGATTCAAAGATTTTCCGTTGTTATGGACTAAAATTTCAAAGACCGGTTAGAAATTTAAAATTTCCTCAGTTTTTCCGTAGATGCGAAAATTAAAAAAAACGAATTTCCAGAATTTCATAGTTTAGACTTCCAGAAATTTAAATATTCATAATCTTAAAGTTTCAAGTTCTCTTCCTTAAAACATTTCCACACATAAAGTTGCATACAGTGTTACAAAACTTGGCTTAGGGTTTAAATATTTCATGTTCGATTAAAAAACATATTGATTAGCAATTCATCTGAGAAAGATGGATATTTATCGAATAGTAACTTTTTCGCAAAATTGGTGTTAAGTAAAAATTTTAAAAATAATTTTTTTTGGCCATTTTGACATGTAAGGCTTGGCAAATATGCGATAAATATCTATATTTCGCGAATTTATTTAGCGAAAACATAAACGGAAAACCAGATTGTTTACTATCTCAGGTTAGGTTAGGAAATTTAGGTACTTCGGAAGAAATGTAGAATTTCAAGATTTTAGAATTCCAGATATTTAGAGTTTTAAAATATCAAGATTCCAAAAATGTTGAGTTTGTCAGGCAAAGGTATTCATAACTGGAAGTCTTAGATTTTGGGTTTTTCGTCCACCAAGGCTGAACTCATATAGTCAGTTTCAGTGTCTTTTTGATCTACTTATATCATTTCCTTTAAGAATATTGATATGAGTTTATGATGTTGTACACTGTTCTTACTATATAGTCTAGTATACAACATAAGCCCGCATTTATCCTTCAATCGAGAGAGTTTTGCACTAGAACTTCCTTTAGAATCACACTGTAAAAATGCAAGTATTGTTTTTCTTTTACAGGTGGACACAAATTGTTGTTATTTACTAATCTAGTTAGCTGATCTTTTTAAATCCTAGTTATTTTTGTCTATCTTTGTGCTCTTTTATATAAAAACAATTTAGTTTTCTAAAATAAACAGTACAATGGTAGTTGAAATGAATACTACTAACTTAGACTTAATTATTCGGGACATTTTTTTGTAATTAAAAGATAAGAAAAACAAAAGAAGTATTCGTAAATATAATTTTAAGAGTTGGCAGGTATTGTACTTTGTTTACCCAACAGAAATAGTTAAGCCACTCTCTACGAAAGTGCGCAGTATTTGAATAGAAGTTTTCTGTTGGTTGTATTTCTAGAATCCCTATCACAAACATGCCCATATTTGACTGTTTCGAGAGCTGTGAGTGATGCCAGGTGTGAAAGAGATTGCCTAATTAAATTATATGATAATTACTTTATTTTATAATGTTTTACCAATTTTTACTTTTTATAACAACATATTAAAATAATGGTAATAATCATTTATGCATCATGAGAAGATTGTTATCATTTACTTCGTCCGAATTATAGTCAGATTAATTAAGCCTTGTACATAGTGGCCTATATTCTCATGTAAATATTAAAGGTGTATTTAACTAAAGTTATGATTAAGATCAACAAGAAAAGAGATAGTTTTATCTAATTCTAATAGGTGGGAACAGATTAAAATCGGTGGTCATGGTAATTAAACATTTTATTAACTTAATAGTGAGATGGGAATACGGGCCACTATAATTTTTAATTTGACAACTATCTTGTAGATTCTTTATAGTAATTTTTTTACTAAATTCTTCGTTGTTATAAACAAAACTATACGAATACATTTTATAATTATTGCAATTGAGTATGATTTAATGAAAATTTCAGTTTATGTTTATACACCAAAATACTGCATTAGCGAGTATGCTTAGATCTATTAATCAATGTGTTAATATCTATGAAACTATTCTATTAATAAACTATGAAATTAAATATAAATAAATGACTACGACAAAACTTAAGTCAGCTGAACACAAATAACTTCAAAATGTTATAGAATTAATATTGCTTTGTTTGGCCAAACTTTGCACTTTTTTAAGTGATTATTTTAGATTTTTTCAGGTTTATAATCCAATGTCTAATTTATTTATTTTTCCTTTTTTGGGGTTCGGCTTCCTATTCAAAAAGGAGGCATGTTTTAATTTTTCTCAGATATGAAAAATTACCAGCTCGACCAGGGATTGAACCTACGATCCTTGAATTATGAAGCAAACATACAAACCACTAATCCACCAAAGTTATAATTTTATACTATATACTTTATTTTATAATTTTTAAATCAATTTTTATTTTTTATAACAACGAATTAAAATAATTGTTATAATCATTTATTAAAAGAAAATTGTTATCAGTTACTTAAAAAGAAAAAATATATACTGAAGGGAAACTTTGTTTCTCAATTAGCATGGCAGAGTTCAGATTGCGGGGCCAGATGATTCTACGATTATTATGGGGGGAGACATTCTTCTTAGTCCGAATTTTATTCAGATTAATTAAGTTTTATACATACAGTAGCCACTCGATTATGTGACCTAGCTTGTTCATAAAAACGAGAAGTTCACTCAATTGAATGTACTCTTTAAAAAGAGTTTATTATATTTATTAACTTAAATACATTTTATAACTGAACAACACTGTCTGGTATGCAAAAAATATTACTGAGAGAGTATTCATACATGCTAATTCAGCAAAGTAAGTGATATATTTCACTAATTTATTTTGTACATTGAATCGACATATTTAAATATTGTTGTTAAATATCTTAAATGTCAAAATCCCCTATACTCAAAATCAAAATAGAAAATTTCGAAATTTCCCGAAGCTTTTTAGGTTTCACTGGCAATGACTGAAAACTTGAAAACTCTGTACCAGTTTTCAGTCTTATCCGCTTCTTTCTTCTCAGCTTGGGAAAGACGTCGAGGGTGTTGATAAATTGGCATCTCATCAGTTAATATAATTTTGGTTTGTACGTTTGTTACCTTAACATTCATTGGAGAATAATCTTTTACCAGTATTCTGACATCTTCTGGTATATTGTCGAGTTCATCATCTTCATTCAATTGGATAGCCATCAGGAAATTTTCTTGCCGTGGACACTTAGTGATTTTTAATCTATCGGAGCTAATAACAACTTCAGCTTGATTCAATAATTCTTTACCGGTTATCAAATTAACAGGAATAACATCATCGGCTACTATGTGAATGGTTGAACAAAAGTCTTTTCCATCAATATTTATGTTAGTCTTGAAATTTCCCATGGTTACAATTGGGCGTAGTCTTAATCCGTGTATTATTTTGGTACCTTCATGCACTTCTTTTATTTTCAAGGTTTGAAAATAACAGTTTGAAATAACATTTAGATCACTTCCAGTGTCTATCAGTCCTAACAAGGTGTTGTTATTGATCTTTACTTCTTTAAACATCTTATCTTCTTTATTCGGACAATCGCTTGATCTGTGTCCTAGCTTTCCACATGAAAAACAACGCACTTCTTTATTTGATCCTTCTTGGTTTTGACTCTTCGGTACATATGGTTTTAATTTTTTCTTTAAACTCTATAAAGTCTTTGGCCCCATACAGAATTATTTTATTACTTTGTTCATCTGGTATTCCGTCAATAATGTATTGGATAATAACTTCGGCTTCAATGTTTACTCGGCTGCCAATTTCTCGCATCACTAGTACGTATTCTTGTAGCGTTTCGTCTTTTTTCTTCTTTCTCGTCATCAATATTTTATGAATATCAGCACTACTTAATTTTACCTCAAATTATTTCTTCAGCAAATTCTTCAACTTAGACCAATTTGTGATTCCTTTCTCAGCTTGTACTAATAATTTAGCCAATCCATCTAAAGATTTCTTAGCAAATATCAACATTTGCAAGTCTGTCCAATTCATTAATCCTGCAATCTCTTCAAAGTCATCAATCAATTTATCTACAGGATATCCATCTTTTCCGTTAAATTGGCGAATGGAATCTTCGACGGAATCACGAAAACTTATACTACTGTAAGATGCTTTTTCCTTTACTCTTAAATTTGTCATACTTCTTGTAATTTCTTCAGCATTCAATGTTTGTTTGACATTGTAACTGCTTTGCTTCATCTCATAATGCTCTCATTCAATAATTGTCAAATTAACTCAATGTAAATACTGTCAAGCTTACCTGATTTACGTTCTCGTCTTTATTTAGAATGTTCTTTCAAATTCTTATCATTGTATTGTTCATATAACGCCCACAAAACACACCACAGCTATTACAATTTGTTCAAACACTTGCTATTATCCCGGCTGAGCCCCCAATTTGTAGGTTTCTGGTACAAATGTTTAAGAAAAACCTGTCGGTACCTGATGGGTTATCTTTCGTGAACACTGAACAACCTTCCTTCATCCAGAACAATTTATTTAAATCAATTATTACACTAACAACATTAAAAAAAAATGCAGAAAATTAATTGTATCGTCTTCACGTCTTTTACGTCTTACTGCCACTGTCATTCTCTTCTTTTTTCTTTCATAGGCTTAGATCAAAATTATTGACCATGGGCATAGATCAATTGTAGGTAATTATCCCTACATACATACCACAAAAAATTGAATAAAATATCAAAATGCTAGTCTTTAAAGTTGTGAAATCTTAAATTTAGATTTTAGCTTCACAAACGTGTTTTGAAACTGAATGTTGAAATTGAAAATTCTAAAAACACTAAGTCAACACATTTGAATTTTGTTTTAAATCATAAATTTTAAAATCGTATAAACGTACGTAGTAAAATTCGAAAATTTTAATGTCTCAATCTCAAAATGTATATAATTTAACACTATTTAGCATTAATGGAATGTATTTGTATTGTAAATTTCTCAAATTTGAAGTTGGCCTGATTATAAAATTTCAAAATTAAAAACCTTGAATTTTTAGCAAAGCAAAAACACGCTTTCTTAAAATTCGAATTTTGAGATATCTTAGAGATATAAATTATTGAAATACTTAATAAGTAAGTAAGTAGGGGGAGATGGCGGGTTCTGGACCCACACCTCCACACCTCTAGCAGGCAACCATGCATACACGCGAGCATATGGGATAATGTATAGTTACTCTCATAGAGGGGATGCAATTATTTACGATATAATGCATAATATTATATATTAATTACATAAATATAATTACCCTAATTAAATTTATTTGTTCCAATTAAAAACGCTTAACGTTATTATCAAAGATTGAAATTAAAAATAATATAATCAAAGAATTTTAGGCAGGCAACCATGCATACACGCGAGCATATGGGATAATGTATAGTTACTCTCATAGAGGGGATGCAATTATTTACGATATAATGCATAATATTATATATTAATTACATAAATATAATTACCCTAATTAAATTTATTTGTTCCAATTAAAAACGCTTAACGTTATTATCAAAGATTGAAATTAAAAATAATATAATCAAAGAATTTTAGGCAGGAAACCATGCATACACGCGAGCATACGGGCTAATATACGGTTATCGTTCTCATACAGGAGCGTACAAGAGAAAAAATATGAAAGGGGGCTTGAATTAAATGCTATAAATCAGGTCAGGGGTAAATATATCTTGATACTCACCCTGCTTCTACGTTTATGAATCGTTTTCATTCCCTTTCTTTATTATTAACATATTACTTTTACTCTCGTTAAATTGGAATGTATGTGTAGGAGAGAGACATCCTTCTTAAATGAAACAACATAGTATATTACAATTCTATATGGTTTATTCAACTATTTTCTCAATACATAGCATATGCAATTTTAGATCTGGATAATTACACATATACAGATTTATATCATATAATTAACATATCACATATGCAATTTATAGACTAAATAAAATAATTACATAGGTAGAGGGTTTATATACAGACTTATATAATACAAGTTATACATGTAAACTTAACTAGTTTCTAAATTATCATCGTTAGAAATCCTACGCAACGTATACGCATTAACTCTACATATTACGCAGTGATTGATGCAGTCGTCTGAGATCATAAGGATTTTATAATGACGACATCACGGCATTCTAGGGCTTCACCCCAGTAACAGGGCCCCATGGTAAGTGAAGATGATTATACTTCTACGCTCACATCTAACTACCCACGTTAGATGGTCTATTGAAAATAATGTATTAACAAATTATCATGGGTACATATAAGAAATATTATATAATTACTATGTTAATAAATACTAATCATGTGCTGCCGGCATCAACTACACGACAGAGCTCGCTATCTATTCTCACTAAGCATGTAATACTCATATGACTATACATATATTATTTAATAAAGAGCTGTAAATAAAACACACAAATATGGTTTATACACTTTTATTTTATTTAGCTATTATACATTTCAAGCTAAATATATGCTCAACTAACCATAATTAAACTGTCATAGTAGAAGATCATTATTTGTTTAAACTAATCTACCTATTAAGAAATACTAATTATCAACTCTGAGTAAGGACTTTTACTAATATCTCACAGGAAAAAAATAATATTATAGACATTCATTAATGTAGAAACATCAAACTAAACAAATATAGTAAATATACAATAGTAAGTAAATATACTTAATTATAATTAAAATACAGGATGATATGATATGATTAACAATATCTTATGCTAAACTACTCATTAGGAAACAATAATTACAGAGCACAAGGCTTTTATAATATCTTACATGAAAAGAAGATATCATTCGATCTATTAACTCAAATTGAAACATATAACATTATCATAGAAGTCAGATATCGTAATGAATATATTACATATTAAAAACATACATACAATATACATCAAACATACACACAGATTACATTAATATCTAACCTTACAGAATTTTATATTACATATAAGATTTTCGGTGAGGACATACATCAGGCTACTACATTCATTTGTTCTAATATCGAATAATGACCCAAAGGGAGGGTATCATAGGAGCCAGGTAAGAGGTAACGTTTATCATCATACGGACTAAGAGCAATCTTTTGCTGCGTAATTGAATGGACATTATGCTTATCGGATCGGATTCTATTTTGATGTACACGTTTTTCTACAAAGTTTTCAAGACATTCTACGTAGTCTTCGAAGGTAATTTTTGTGTGAACAACAGATTTTGCAACAGTAAAACTCAGATGTCTACAAGAAAAGCAAAAATAGAAGCTATTTTACACTTTTCAGACACGTTAACGTATTTTTTATTCTAATAATAATATACATCCCCTACCTACGACCTAAAATGATATTACCTATATTGTAATCAACAATAATTGGAGATTTAATTCAATCGAGTGAGATAATTGAACATTTCTTAACATTAAGGAGCAATTTATTCATATCAAGCCTCAAAACAGCTTAACCGCTGAGTTTATAAAAATGCATCCCAGAATTCCTTGTAAACGACCCAAATTTAAGATCAATTCGTTCAATAATTCCTACCCTACCTGTGTGTTTTAAATGTCTACGTTCTAGATAATTATCATTTGTTTTGTATAACAATTAAATTTATCAAGTATTCATATAAAAAAGATCAGGCAGGCAGGCAGGCAGCTAATAATTACTAGCTTAGAAGGCTTATATTGTAGAGGTCGGATACAGCCACATATATGCTTGTATATTACCTCTAAATTTTACTTAATCTACATACTTTAACAGTACATTCAGTCAGGTTTAGCGTAAATAACAATTAGGGATATCAAGGCCATACTAACTGAACGTTAACATATGTTCTAAAGGTTAACCTTAATTAATTAACCCCCGGGACTATACATCCTTAGGCTAAAAACAGTCTTGAGGCAAAAAAAATAGCAGAATCCACCCTGTTAGCTGGTCAGACAAGAAAGCAGAGTTATGTTATTAGCTGACAAACTTCTTTGAAGAACGCTCTGATTCCACCATCTGTTATCCCGATGACGTTATAGGGTGACATTATGAAGTACTCTATGCAAAACACCTCTATACAAAATTAGAGATGAAAATTAATCCTATATGGTGAAAGCGCAAATATTCATGGAAATATGTGGTACACAATCCTAATCAGCATGAATTATAATTTATATTATACAAACGGGGAGATAGGAGTAGGTACAATCGGTTTATGTTATGCTCCCTCGTAGTCTTAACAGAGTAATTATACTATGCAGGGGTAAGCACTATCTTTTTCCTTGAGGTTATGTTTTAGTTCGAGTTTAAGCTTAAATAACTTTACTATTGATGGCACAGACCCTTTATTTTCATATAGTAGCGACAACGATCGATCTCGCCGCTAGCTCAAAAGCATCAGAACGATGTTGACAACATTGACGATGACTATCTCAGTAGCCGGCATAGAAGCTTCTGCAGGTCTCGGAAAACTCCTGCTGCTGCTGCCTCTGGTAATGGTATGAAATAAAACGTATCAAGATGATGGAGGAACTCAAAAGGATCATCTACCAGAACGTTTACTGTGAGAGGTAAAGAAATAAGAAACATATATAGAATGTATGTCGTTTATTTTATCATCAGTGTTAAAATATCATATTACATATAATTAGCAGTACAACAAGATCATTTTACATAGTACAAATTAAATATTTACTTATTCTATGATGTTTCTCGTTTTAAGCTCTGTGATGACTGAAATTATTTCGTTGTCGTTTTCGAGATTGCTGCTATGAGCTTTCTTTGCGGCGTACAACAATTGTAGTCGATCCACTAGTTGATCAGGCGTACTCTGATGTATCCAATTCGGTTTCATCATCTTGTTTAACTTTTTGGGAAGACTAACCTCAAAGTCTGTAATTCTGTATAAATTTGGTCTGATTACATTTTCGTATTTCCAATGCTTAACGCTTATTAGTCGACCGTTGCGCCTATAGTCTTTCTTATGAGCATTAGTAAGTGAGATTATTTTCATATAGTTGTCGATATCTTCCTCTGTTGGACTAGGAGAGCTTATTCGTTTAAGCGTTAGTAAATTAAACAGGCCGGATGTTCCATTGAAAAGGTTGTTTTTAATTAAAATATCTTTTCCCTGAAACTGTACTCGCGAACAACCAAATCGCCACTCATCGATGTCGTTATATAGAGCGTACCTAGTTTTGTCTACGTTTTTGTTTTTTCCGCTAGCTAATAATGCTCTATAATAGTTAGAGAATTCGTGATAATCTTTTAAGCTAGAATCGCATTCTTCTTCTTCATCATCAGCAGATGTAGCGAGAGATGATCGTTCAAGCTCTGGTGAGAGATTGATAGCAACGATCGCCGATCGCGGTGTAACACGATTATCATGAGGTTCTGCTTTATCACAGTGAAAGTAGGCTAATTTCTTACGGATAGCATTACGAGCGTTTATTACTTCATCATCATCATCGAGCCTTATTTCTTTATTTATGTCACAGGGTTCATTGGTATGCATACGTTTCAGATTCATGTCTTTAAATATTTCATTATTTCTAGGTGACGACTTATTATCAACAACTATGGTATTATGAACTGTGTTCAAATGACTTCTATAGTTATCAAGGCGTGTAAAATACTTTAAACAAATAGAACACTGAACTTTATACCCCTGGTGTATCTTCAAATGGCGAGCAAACCCTGAGCGTAAAACACTCATACAACATACGTCACACATGCGTCGCTGGTTCATATCGACTAATAATTGATCATGAACTCCTATTTATATAACATGTTCTTCAGGTCACTCTTAATTAACCCTAGCACTACGTCTATCATCACCCTGCCAATCTTCCTTTATCATCACTAATTAGCCCTGGCTAGCCGTCCTTAAGCATGAATTCACCCTTGGCACGGGTCAATGCTTCGATAAATACCTGAGAAACCCAGGTTATGAGTAATAATAATAATAATAATGTTTATGCGTCTGTTTCTCTAATCTACTAACTTTATCAATAGATCTCTTCGGTAGAGCTATGGAGAGCATGACGTCATCAGATGACAGTTACAAGCATTCAGGGATACATAGTTTAGAACCAGTGTATGATTCTCGTACACGAGAATTTGCAGACATTCAGGGTAGACATAATAGCGCCACATACAAATTTCTTTTTATACTCCAAATACCATCAGTATGAGATTCCTGTAATCAAAGATGGCTGCCAACAAATCACAGCGTAGTAGGCGTGATCCAAGATAGGTTAGGTTAGAACACGTGATGTTTCATTTACTAGCACGACTAAGGGCGAAGGGTGAAGCGACCAGTATGACTAAGGGTGAAGAGACTAGCATGACTAAGGGTGAAGGGTGACGAGACTAGCATGGCTAAGGGCGAAGGGAGAAGGGTGACTATATATAAACGGTAGATCGTTATCAGCGAGAGAGTACACGAATAAAGCCGAATCTTTCCGATGGCGAACATCCTAGGTTACAGAGCTGGTAAGTAGTCATCCTATGAGAGAGAAAGAGTTTCCGCTTAGTGAAAGGAGGATCCAATCCCAGAGTTAGCGCTAAATCTAGGGAAATCCAAGATGGCTCCTTCAAATGACAAATTCAAAATGACACATGCAAAATTGTCAGATTTAATAGGTTAGGTTAGAACACGTGATGTTTTATTTAAATTATACATGAAACTAGCATGACTAAGGGTGAAGAGACTAGCATGACTAAGGGTGAAGGATGATGAGACTAGCATGGCTGAGGGCGAAGGGAGGTTACTATATAAAAGGTAGATCGTCATCAGCGAGAGAGAGTACACGAATAAAGCCAAAGATTTCCGACGGCGAACATCCTAAGCTACAGAGCCGGTAAGTAGTCATACTATGAGAGAGAGAAAGAGTTTCAGCTTAGTGAAAGGACCCAACCCCAGAGTTAGCGCTAAAATTTAAAGCTGTCAATTTTGCTATAATTTAAATAAAACATCACGTGTTCTAACCTAACCTATTAAATCTGACAATTTTGCATGTGTCATTTTGAATTTGTCATTTGAAGGAGCCATCTTGGATTTCCCTAGATTTAGCGCTAACTCTGGGATTGGATCCTCCTTTCACTAAGCGGAAACTCTTTCTCTCTCATAGGATGACTACTTACCAGCTCTGTAACCTAGGATGTTCGCCATCGGAAAGATTCGGCTTTATTCGTGTACTCTCTCGCTGATAACGATCTACCGTTTATATATAGTCACCCTTCTCCCTTCGCCCTTAGCCATGCTAGTCTCGTCACCCTTCACCCTTAGTCATGCTAGTCTCTTCACCCTTAGTCATACTGGTCGCTTCACCCTTCGCCCTTAGTCGTGCTAGTAAATGAAACATCACGTGTTCTAACCTAACCTATCTTGGATCACGCCTACTACGCTGTGATTTGTTGGCAGCCATCTTTGATTACAGGAATCTCATACTGATGGTATTTGGAGTATAAAAAGAAATTTGTATGTGGCGCTATTATGTCTACCCTGAATGTCTGCAAATTCTCGTGTACGAGAATCATACACTGGTTCTAAACTATGTATCCCTGAATGCTTGTAACTGTCATCTGATGACGTCATGCTCTCCATAGCTCTACCGAAGAGATCTATTGATAAAGTTAGTAGATTAGAGAAACAGACGCATAAACATTATTATTATTATTATTACTCATAACCTGGGTTTCTCAGGTATTTATCGAAGCATTGACCCGTGCCAAGGGTGAATTCATGCTTAAGGACGGCTAGCCAGGGCTAATTAGTGATGATAAAGGAAGATTGGCAGGGTGATGATAGACGTAGTGCTAGGGTTAATTAAGAGTGACCTGAAGAACATGTTATATAAATAGGAGTTCATGATCAATTATTAGTCGATATGAACCAGCGACGCATGTGTGACGTATGTTGTATGAGTGTTTTACGCTCAGGGTTTGCTCGCCATTTGAAGATACACCAGGGGTATAAAGTTCAGTGTTCTATTTGTTTAAAGTATTTTACACGCCTTGATAACTATAGAAGTCATTTGAACACAGTTCATAATACCATAGTTGTTGATAATAAGTCGTCACCTAGAAATAATGAAATATTTAAAGACATGAATCTGAAACGTATGCATACCAATGAACCCTGTGACATAAATAAAGAAATAAGGCTCGATGATGATGATGAAGTAATAAACGCTCGTAATGCTATCCGTAAGAAATTAGCCTACTTTCACTGTGATAAAGCAGAACCTCATGATAATCGTGTTACACCGCGATCGGCGATCGTTGCTATCAATCTCTCACCAGAGCTTGAACGATCATCTCTCGCTACATCTGCTGATGATGAAGAAGAAGAATGCGATTCTAGCTTAAAAGATTATCACGAATTCTCTAACTATTATAGAGCATTATTAGCTAGCGGAAAAAACAAAAACGTAGACAAAACTAGGTACGCTCTATATAACGACATCGATGAGTGGCGATTTGGTTGTTCGCGAGTACAGTTTCAGGGAAAAGATATTTTAATTAAAAACAACCTTTTCAATGGAACATCCGGCCTGTTTAATTTACTAACGCTTAAACGAATAAGCTCTCCTAGTCCAACAGAGGAAGATATCGACAACTATATGAAAATAATCTCACTTACTAATGCTCATAAGAAAGACTATAGGCGCAACGGTCGACTAATAAGCGTTAAGCATTGGAAATACGAAAATGTAATCAGACCAAATTTATACAGAATTACAGACTTTGAGGTTAGTCTTCCCAAAAAGTTAAACAAGATGATGAAACCGAATTGGATACATCAGAGTACGCCTGATCAACTAGTGGATCGACTACAATTGTTGTACGCCGCAAAGAAAGCTCATAGCAGCAATCTCGAAAACGACAACGAAATAATTTCAGTCATCACAGAGCTTAAAACGAGAAACATCATAGAATAAGTAAATATTTAATTTGTACTATGTAAAATGATCTTGTTGTACTGCTAATTATATGTAATATGATATTTTAACACTGATGATAAAATAAACGACATACATTCTATATATGTTTCTTATTTCTTTACCTCTCACAGTAAACGTTCTGGTAGATGATCCTTTTGAGTTCCTCCATCATCTTGATACGTTTTATTTCATACCATTACCAGAGGCAGCAGCAGCAGGAGTTTTCCGAGACCTGCAGAAGCTTCTATGCCGGCTACTGAGATAGTCATCGTCAATGTTGTCAACATCGTTCTGATGCTTTTGAGCTAGCGGCGAGATCGATCGTTGTCGCTACTATATGAAAATAAAGGGTCTGTGCCATCAATAGTAAAGTTATTTAAGCTTAAACTCGAACTAAAACATAACCTCAAGGAAAAAGATAGTGCTTACCCCTGCATAGTATAATTACTCTGTTAAGACTACGAGGGAGCATAACATAAACCGATTGTACCTACTCCTATCTCCCCGTTTGTATAATATAAATTATAATTCATGCTGATTAGGATTGTGTACCACATATTTCCATGAATATTTGCGCTTTCACCATATAGGATTAATTTTCATCTCTAATTTTGTATAGAGGTGTTTTGCATAGAGTACTTCATAATGTCACCCTATAACGTCATCGGGATAACAGATGGTGGAATCAGAGCGTTCTTCAAAGAAGTTTGTCAGCTAATAACATAACTCTGCTTTCTTGTCTGACCAGCTAACAGGGTGGATTCTGCTATTTTTTTTGCCTCAAGACTGTTTTTAGCCTAAGGATGTATAGTCCCGGGGGTTAATTAATTAAGGTTAACCTTTAGAACATATGTTAACGTTCAGTTAGTATGGCCTTGATATCCCTAATTGTTATTTACGCTAAACCTGACTGAATGTACTGTTAAAGTATGTAGATTAAGTAAAATTTAGAGGTAATATACAAGCATATATGTGGCTGTATCCGACCTCTACAATATAAGCCTTCTAAGCTAGTAATTATTAGCTGCCTGCCTGCCTGCCTGATCTTTTTTATATGAATACTTGATAAATTTAATTGTTATACAAAACAAATGATAATTATCTAGAACGTAGACATTTAAAACACACAGGTAGGGTAGGAATTATTGAACGAATTGATCTTAAATTTGGGTCGTTTACAAGGAATTCTGGGATGCATTTTTATAAACTCAGCGGTTAAGCTGTTTTGAGGCTTGATATGAATAAATTGCTCCTTAATGTTAAGAAATGTTCAATTATCTCACTCGATTGAATTAAATCTCCAATTATTGTTGATTACAATATAGGTAATATCATTTTAGGTCGTAGGTAGGGGATGTATATTATTATTAGAATAAAAAATACGTTAACGTGTCTGAAAAGTGTAAAATAGCTTCTATTTTTGCTTTTCTTGTAGACATCTGAGTTTTACTGTTGCAAAATCTGTTGTTCACACAAAAATTACCTTCGAAGACTACGTAGAATGTCTTGAAAACTTTGTAGAAAAACGTGTACATCAAAATAGAATCCGATCCGATAAGCATAATGTCCATTCAATTACGCAGCAAAAGATTGCTCTTAGTCCGTATGATGATAAACGTTACCTCTTACCTGGCTCCTATGATACCCTCCCTTTGGGTCATTATTCGATATTAGAACAAATGAATGTAGTAGCCTGATGTATGTCCTCACCGAAAATCTTATATGTAATATAAAATTCTGTAAGGTTAGATATTAATGTAATCTGTGTGTATGTTTGATGTATATTGTATGTATGTTTTTAATATGTAATATATTCATTACGATATCTGACTTCTATGATAATGTTATATGTTTCAATTTGAGTTAATAGATCGAATGATATCTTCTTTTCATGTAAGATATTATAAAAGCCTTGTGCTCTGTAATTATTGTTTCCTAATGAGTAGTTTAGCATAAGATATTGTTAATCATATCATATCATCCTGTATTTTAATTATAATTAAGTATATTTACTTACTATTGTATATTTACTATATTTGTTTAGTTTGATGTTTCTACATTAATGAATGTCTATAATATTATTTTTTTCCTGTGAGATATTAGTAAAAGTCCTTACTCAGAGTTGATAATTAGTATTTCTTAATAGGTAGATTAGTTTAAACAAATAATGATCTTCTACTATGACAGTTTAATTATGGTTAGTTGAGCATATATTTAGCTTGAAATGTATAATAGCTAAATAAAATAAAAGTGTATAAACCATATTTGTGTGTTTTATTTACAGCTCTTTATTAAATAATATATGTATAGTCATATGAGTATTACATGCTTAGTGAGAATAGATAGCGAGCTCTGTCGTGTAGTTGATGCCGGCAGCACATGATTAGTATTTATTAACATAGTAATTATATAATATTTCTTATATGTACCCATGATAATTTGTTAATACATTATTTTCAATAGACCATCTAACGTGGGTAGTTAGATGTGAGCGTAGAAGTATAATCATCTTCACTTACCATGGGGCCCTGTTACTGGGGTGAAGCCCTAGAATGCCGTGATGTCGTCATTATAAAATCCTTATGATCTCAGACGACTGCATCAATCACTGCGTAATATGTAGAGTTAATGCGTATACGTTGCGTAGGATTTCTAACGATGATAATTTAGAAACTAGTTAAGTTTACATGTATAACTTGTATTATATAAGTCTGTATATAAACCCTCTACCTATGTAATTATTTTATTTAGTCTATAAATTGCATATGTGATATGTTAATTATATGATATAAATCTGTATATGTGTAATTATCCAGATCTAAAATTGCATATGCTATGTATTGAGAAAATAGTTGAATAAACCATATAGAATTGTAATATACTATGTTGTTTCATTTAAGAAGGATGTCTCTCTCCTACACATACATTCCAATTTAACGAGAGTAAAAGTAATATGTTAATAATAAAGAAAGGGAATGAAAACGATTCATAAACGTAGAAGCAGGGTGAGTATCAAGATATATTTACCCCTGACCTGATTTATAGCATTTAATTCAAGCCCCCTTTCATATTTTTTCTCTTGTACGCTCCTGTATGAGAACGATAACCGTATATTAGCCCGTATGCTCGCGTGTATGCATGGTTTCCTGCCTAAAATTCTTTGATTATATTATTTTTAATTTCAATCTTTGATAATAACGTTAAGCGTTTTTAATTGGAACAAATAAATTTAATTAGGGTAATTATATTTATGTAATTAATATATAATATTATGCATTATATCGTAAATAATTGCATCCCCTCTATGAGAGTAACTATACATTATCCCATATGCTCGCGTGTATGCATGGTTGCCTGCCTAAAATTCTTTGATTATATTATTTTTAATTTCAATCTTTGATAATAACGTTAAGCGTTTTTAATTGGAACAAATAAATTTAATTAGGGTAATTATATTTATGTAATTAATATATAATATTATGCATTATATCGTAAATAATTGCATCCCCTCTATGAGAGTAACTATACATTATCCCATATGCTCGCGTGTATGCATGGTTGCCTGCTAGAGGTGTGGAGGTGTGGGTCCAGAACCCGCCATCTCCCCCTACTTAAGTATATTCTAGAACATGAAATTCTGAAATCCTAAAAATCCTTAAAAATTTTAAAATTCTTCAAAGTCATTTAATTTGATTCCTTTATTCTTCTAACAGAAAATGTAAATAGGGTCGTTGCATGGAATTTAGATTTTGACATACCTCCTATATTTTATTAGTATAACAGTTATCTAATGAATAGGTCCACATAAAATCGATAACTGCATTACGATAACTTAATAATACGAATTTAAATTAAAATATTTCCCGTCCTTTTCTTCACCGCTGACGTCATCATACTATTCAAGATGAATCACGATTTACATTTGTAACGTTGGCGATACTTGAAATCTTTGACAGCGGCGAGCACGTGAACCGAACGTGAGACGCGACGGGACCCGATCAAATCAGCTGTTGTAATTTAAATAACACACGCGTGTTCGAAAGTTTTGTAAATACTGTCTAAAAAAGATACTGTCAAAAAGTTCCAGAAATACTGTTTTGTCGGTATCTTAACCTTTTTACATTCATAACCTCCTACTGCTAAGAAATCTTTACTTCGATGTTGGTCAAAAAGTTTTGACGTTATCTTAACCTTTTTAATTCATAACCTCCTGCTACTAAGAAATTTTTATTTCGATGTTGGCCGGAAAGTCTTTGAAATACTGTTTTGTCGTTTAATTGTCAATTTTAATTAAATGTCAATAAAATTGACATTTTAAAACATTAATATTAAGTTCCACCATATTAATGTAACCCTGACGAAGATCCAAAATGAGTCGAAATATAGGTTTTGAATAAACTGAATACCGATCTTAATTCTATACAAAAAGTTAAAAACATAAAATAATTTTTGTTTCCAAAAATATTTTCCACATAATCTTAAAATTGCAATCTAATCCGCAATATTGCACACGACTAAAAACCAGAATGCCATTTGAAGTGTTAAAAGATTAAGTAAAAATGATGATTTTGTTGCATTGACAACCTGACTAGGTTTTAGTAAAAATTTAATTACATAATTAGTGAAAACAATTAAATTTGTGAAATGTTGTTTTCAGGAAAATGGCTGAAAAGAATATTTTAACCATTAGAAAATAACTAACAGATAAATGTTTAATTTTAAAATACGTGCAGTAGATTTCTCAAAAAGAAAAAGTGTCATTCTGAATTTTGTGTGTCGTAAAAAATTAAAAAGTTACCTGTCAGCTGGAATCAAAGCTGGTACGGCAGCGACTGTGGTTTATTACACCCCTGCTTTTAACTAACTCAGCAACGAAAAAATATTAATGCGTACACCTACCACATTTATCTTAAAAGTAGGTTATACTTATTTAAATGATTTTTCTTCAAAAAAAGATTTAGATTTAAGTAAATGTAATGCTTTTCTCGCCATTTTAAGGATATAAGTACTGTTTAAACTAAATTACTTGGGGAGATTTTATACAGATTTTTTGTAAGTACCCCTTAATTCGTTATTCAATTTCCGAATAAGACATTTTCATTGCATTTTCAAAAATTGATGATTTTTCAAATTCTTTAAAATTTTATTTTTTTAATTGGTAATGTTTCTTTTAAAGTAGATTTCTAGGTAACTTTTTAAAGTTAATATAGTGATATAACTCTAAACTCTACATTATACATTTATAAACCTTAAATAAGCTGCTGTTGTAGACATTACAGTTAGTTATAGAAGCTTAGAAATATGTAATAATAATTAACCGAACGTTAAATTAACTTTTGCAAAATAATTCTTTTGAACTTTTGTGAGATAGATCTTTTAATTTTAACAACGATTTGGTGATGTAACGAATGCAGATGTTTTTGTTTTCAAGGTTTTTCAATCATCTTATTACGTATTGTTAAAGTTTATACCAGAATTTACATAACTCAAGTTATTATTCCATACTTATTTCAATGTTCATCAAAAGTATTTCCTAACATTTATTTCTGATAATCTAAAATATGAAGTTTACTTTTTAAGCTTTTTCTTTAAGATGCCGTGAAACTAATTCTAAAAATATTTTGAAAAATTATTCTATTTTATTTTATTAATTCATTACTTATGCACAATATCTGTTTATTTATTGATTTGATTTATTTCCAAAGTGGGGATTCAATCGCATATTTATTTGGTCTTTGTTTGTCTCAACGTGGGGCATTCCACTGTAATGCCAACTAGAATCAATATAGACAAAGTCATACTCATCTTTCACTATTAGTTTCTTCTTGTTTTTTGATTATCTAATTTAATTAAATGAAGAAACGAAAGCTAATTGCTGATTTTTTATTGATTTCAATTTACCGCTTTTCTGGTTATTTATATTTGATATTTTATTCCAAAAGGATTTCTGGCTCAAATCCATTTGGGAGGGGCTTGGCCCCCCCCCTAGTTATGTCTATGGGCGTAGCAATTTTTATATAACAGCTTTCGAATCTGTAAACGGTATGTACTAACGCATCACACATAAATTCAGTTTTAAGTATCATGTTTTAATTTTTCTCGGCTATGAAAAATTACCAGCTCGATCGGGGATCGAACCTGCGACCCTTGGATTATGAAGCAAACATACAAACCACTAAGCCACCGAAGCTGACTGTTTTTCGTATTATTTATTTATTTGATTGTGATATTTAATTAATGGGAGAATTAATTTTATAAACACACTTTTAAAGTAATACTCAATTAATTTTGGCAAGAGTAAATAAATAGTAAAACTTTAAATCGAAATTTACCTACCTGTAGCAATAACTGACGAACTTAAAATTGTACCATTGGTCCCATAATGATCTGGGACAACAAGGCTAATATTATGCTATTTGTTATATTAAAAACAAGGCTAAAAAATGCATTTACGAATGTGCAATCTAACGCTGCTGGTAAGTTCAATATTATTACTATTTTATTAAATAATTAATTGAATAAACTTTTGTTGAAACTCTATACGAAACATATAAATTATCATTTATTTCCACTTTCTATGTAAATGATACTTTACAGGCATTTATGGTAACTCATTAAATGAGTAGTTACAACTACAGTCCTGTAAGACTTTACGTGCTCTTAAAAGAGACCTGCAATAGTAATTTACGTTATAAGTCCTGGAAATGGAATTTTACAGTAGAGTAAGACGTTACGGACAAGGCGACGAAGGAGCCGAGTCCGAAACATCGAAACGAGACTGTAAGACCATTTCCAAGACGTATGACGTAATGCGTTTTATTTCATACTGCAATTATTGGGATATTGGTTTAATTTAAAAAAAATTATATAACATAAATTCTCGTTCCGATGTTCCGGACTCGGCTCCTTCGTCGTCTTGTCCGTAACATCTTACTCGACTGTAAAATTCCATTTCCAGGACTTATAACGTAAATTACTATTACACTGCTCATCAACAAAAAACTATGGAAACTACTTTGTTACTTAATTACAACACCATGGCAACGCCTAGCTATAAATTGTGCTACCGCGTTTGATTACAAAATGTCTTCTTATAAAAAATATACAATTTAAAAGAAACGCTGGTGAAGGTGGAAATAAAACTTTGTACGCGACACGCTTTGCAATTAATCTTTACTGGGCTCACTGGATTATGGAGGCTCGCTCCTTCGTCGCTCTCCCCACAAGCTTTCCAGCTTCCAAGATTAATGTATTTCTCAGTTAAACTCAACTAAACCAATAGAGAAAAATGAACAAAAAACGAATAATAGACAATTATTGGCAAGCAGAAAAATTTGTGGTTATCAACACTCCGATGACTATGAATTACTGAATTTCCATGGTTAGCACGCATTGTATTCGGATATTCATATGAGAAGCAATTTCGTTGTCTTGAATCTTTGCTAAGTACAAGTTACATTAACTGCTGTAACCTGTGTCGTTAATCGAGACTGTATACCGTAAGTAATTTTATTCTGTCGTATATTTTATTTTAAGTACTACATTTTATTTTGCCTTTTTAAGTATATCAATTAATCAAAATATTCAGCAACACTATAATAACATTGTTGGATACAATTTTATTTTAATTCAAGTTCGAAATATTTTAGGCTTAAAAGTTTCTCAGATTATCAGGAAATTTATTAATTATTTCAAAACTTTTTGACCAACATCGAAGTAAACATTTATTAGTAGTAGGAGGTTATGAATGCAAAGAGGTTAAGATATCGACCAGCTAGTATTAGCTAAATTTTGCAACCAACGTCGATTTAAAAGGTTTCTTATTAGTAGGTTATGAATTCAAAGAGGTTAAGATAACAACAAAACAGCATTTACAAAACTTTTTGACCAACATCAAAGTAAGGATTTTTTAATAGTAGGAGATTATGAATGCAAAGATGTTAAGATATCGACCAGCCAGTATTAGCTAGGCAGTAGTAGCAGGGCAAAGAGGTATTCTGCCGAAATTGTTCTATTTATAGAGTACACGTATCACAATGGAGAATGCGACCGCGAACATTTATCGTTGTTTCACAAGTAAGAAGCATTTCTTTGAGTGGATCAGTTGGGTATATGTATCGTGAAGGTGATAGTAAAGTAAGAATTATATTTTTGATAAAAAAAAGAGTGTTAATGTTTCTTTTTCACTCACCACTTCAATTAATCAAATAGCTTTCTTTTTAGTCGAAAGACATTTTGTGTAGATGAGCATTGGGCATATACTAAGAGAGCATAGGTCATTCTGATATGGAACAATGCACATTAAGGTGTTTTGGTTGCGTCTTAATTGATTATATATTTTATTCTACGGATTGCATATAAAGCTTTGGGCAACTGTTGACGCAATATATGGCAATGATGTTGCCAAGTTAGATGATGATCCGTCTAAACATCCAAGAAGGTTGCCTTTTGTACTTCTTCGGTCTTGGAGGTAGCGAACACTATTTGTTGGGCTTTTCCTTTATTTGAAAGAAATCTACCTGTGCTAAACCATTGCTTGGCATTATTTATTGCAATTGTTAGTTGATTTGGAATATCTTTTCTATTCTTGTTTGACGTCGCAAGGGAAGTAACTGCGTACAAAATACTCTAGCAGTCTAAACTAACCGAAAGATCATTCACAAACATTATAAACAATAAAGGCCCCAATATGGAACCCTTGAGGTCGCCAATATTTTGATTGATTACATCACTTTGGCCATTCTGTAGTTTATTCTGTTTTTTTGTTTGAGACGTATGACTTAATTAATTTGTTGCAGTGCCTCTGAATCCATATCGTTCCATTTTTAGGAGAAATATTTCGTAGCACATTAGTTAAGTCAGAAAAGGGGACTTCCGATCAATTCATACACCTTCCATATTTTTTAATTAGATATGTTTGAGATTTAATTGCATCGTACATAGGTTTTTTTGTAAAACTGCTCTTTAGCTAAACAGTTATGTTTGTTTAGAAACTGAACTATCTGACTGTAGATAATAAGTTCTATTATAACTTTAGAAACGAATGGTAAGGTGGAAATATGATAACAGTTTCGCGGTTCACTTCTGTTGCCTTTTTTAAAGATGGGTATAATTTGGACATTTTATTGGAGTTAAATTATTACAAGTTTAATAATTAAAATAAAAAGTGAGTTTTTCATATTAGTTAATTTTTTATTAGTTTGAGAAATATATGATACTAAAATAAACAAAAATTATAAACAAATTATAATTCTTAAAAATATATTTAATTTTTTATAGTTTTTTATATTTGATATTAATTTTTTTTTAAGAATTATTATTAATCTCAAAAGGAAACTAAACTATTTTAATTAAAATTAAAAATAAGAGAATTAAAAAGATACAATTAAGTATTAAGAGTTTTCCTTTGCAATATAAATTAAACAGTTCATACATAAGAGAAATTTCAGTCTTTTTAATTCACATAGAAAAAAATTAATTCTTCTGGTATCAGTTAATTTTCTTTTTGTTGTTTCGTTATTTTGCGTTAATAAAAATATAAAATTGTGCTGTTATTATCTTGGGGATTTATTTGTGTATAATTTTTTTTCTACTATTTTGTCCATAATTGATCAGAATTTAGAAAACCTTTAAAGCAACCCGCGTGAGAGAGTCTCAATTCTATGGACAGTAAAGCTTTTCACTACTGCAATACATTTAGCAGAAGCATTATTTTATAATAAGGTGAGCAAGTTGTACCCCCATCATGGTAATATGCATTAAATGTTTGTATGATATTAGAAAATTAATATTTAAAAGTATATATCTGACAAACATTTCATATACCTACAATTTGCATGATTAAAGATATTCACTAAATGTTTCGTTTTGAGCAAAAAATTTACATTTAAACGTTCATTTATCGATATTTAACGTACATTTTCAGAAAATATTTCCAATTTAGAATATATTATAGATTACATTACATAGTTCATCAATGTTTAACTTTAAACGATTAAAATATGTGTTGAAGTGTGAAAACCCCCGCAAACTACCTTTTCAGATAGATTATTAAATGTTTGGGTGGTACAAAATTAAATTAAATAGAGTATTTAATGAATTGATGGTGGGTTTTATTGTACTGTATTAATTTTTATTATGTAT
Organism: Agrypnus murinus; assembly: GCA_929113105.1. Lineage (NCBI taxonomy): Eukaryota > Metazoa > Arthropoda > Insecta > Coleoptera > Elateridae > Agrypnus > Agrypnus murinus. The sequence goes on along the minus strand of OV816029.1, from coordinate 66,395,605 downwards.
TTGTATTAATTATTATGGATATAACTTCTAAGTTTATAACAGTATTTTATAATATTATCATAATAATATTCATTATATTTATTATGTTGAACAAAGGTTTACTTTTTATATTTTTGTAGGTTTTCTCCTAACAATTAGCCAAAGATAAATGATTTTTTCGTTTTATTTTTTATGTATATTTCACTCAAATAAATTATTCACTCAATATTTATGGGATATATTTATATTATATCAAACACATCATATTAGAAGTCTATACAATAAAATATATTTAAACAATCAAATGTTTAAACAAAATCTGACGGGACGGTCTCTATGTTTGATAAATATCGAGAATTAAATATTTCATTTATATACTTATGATGCAACTTGAGAGATACGTCTAATTTAATCTGTAAATTAAAAATTATCATTCTAATAGAAATCAGTGTTGAAAAGAGTTGATAAAAATAATGAATTATAGTTAATGACTAACCTTCAATTTGTAAATATAAAGAAACCACATCGACAAAAAGCAACAAGCTGTACATATATAGCTAGGATATTCATATCCAGTTCTTGCTGCCTTTATTCTTTTATGCTTTATGTCCTTCAGTTTCGAATTATTAAACATTTATAATTTATGTATTTTTTTAATAATAACTCTTCTGTTCCTGTTCTCAAAGAAATTGTTATTACGAGGTACTATTTCTTTTGCATAAACATTTAACTGGTAAGGAAATCTAATAAAATCTGGCGAGAAATTTGGAGTTGTAATTTAAAAAATAAATTAAAAACATTTTTTTAATAAATCAAATTGACCTGTTTCAGCGGTAAAATACATGCCAGCCTCGGTGGATTAGTGGTTTGCGTCATAATCCAAGGGTCGCAGGTTCAATCCCCGGCCGAGCTGGTAATTTTTCATTGCGGAGAAAAATTAAAATAGCATTTGTATCTCGGTTTATATTGGACAAACACTTAGAAATCTTGACATAAGATACAAAGAACCCGTACCCTCTTATAGAAATAAACACCCAGGAAAATCTAATTATGCCAAACAACCTTTTGGAACAGAACCACCTAATGACACCTCAAAATAACATTCTTACATTTTTACAACAACCCACACAAATTAGACATTTTAGAAGCTTTTGAAATATACAAACATAAACGCACGGTACCTTTAATGAATGAACAAACTGAGCTTGGTAATTCTCCTTTATTATAAGTGTTAGATATTTAGTTTTTGTATGTATTGTATCTATACTCCGGCCGCTCAACAGAGATTGTAATAAAAGTAAGGGGGCGTAGCCACTTCATCAGATTGGCTACTGCTAAAAACCCAACTGACACTGAAACATTTTTGTATTCTACATGAACATAATCTCAAAAGACATAAGATTTTAATAATAAACGACTTCTAATGAATATTTCTGATATTATTTCAATTAAATTATGTACTATCAATTTTAAAATATTTAATAGTACATGAAATGTTCAAAAACTAATCATAATGACATTTAATGTTGAAACAATTGTCAGGTTAAGAATTTAATAAAACTTGAGAAATGTTTAACTAATCTTTTGATTTTTATTGTATTTTACAATATTGTCCATGAAGTGATATGTAAAAAAATGGTTTACCTAGGTTGGCTTATTGCATGTGATTACATGAATTAGTATAAAAAAACAGTCTTCAATAAAATCGCAGATTTCTGATTAGTCTCAACAGTTACCTAAAACCAATCTGTATTTTTAACAAAACACTTTTAATAATAAATTAATACAATGTAAAAAGATAATGCATTTATCAAATTTCATTTAACTAGGTACAAAGCCATATAGATATATTTTTATAAATGTAAACTATTGGCCTTTATAGTGGTTGTATGTTTCAGGAGCCTATAGAAGGTTTAATGCTTATTAAAAAGTTTTGTATCGTATATAACATTTAAACTAACTCAAAATGATTATAAACAAAGAATTAAACAATTTTCTGTTGTAAATACATATGTAGTGTATTCCACTCATTCCACATACATTGTTTTATAATGGCTTCTTCACATAAAATCGCCGACATACACTAATCAATAACTTTAATAGGAAACCTAACAAAATTCTGGAATTAATATAAATTCTATCACGGGGGTAGATCAGTGTATATTTTCTTTCTTTTTTTTATATTAAAACCGCCCAAAGGCAAATTCATCAATAAAATGTAAAATAATAATAATAATAATTGTAGTTAGAGTTTGCCTTAAAAACAGAATGAACCCGTGCAGCGGCCTCGAACCCGCTATCCAGGGCATCGCACCCAGTTTGACCTATTTTCCCCCACCAATTTTCACGTATGACATCATGCTGACGTCATTGCAAATGTAGGACAATTTCATTCTAAAATATTAGGAAGCTGGATCTGCAATTAATTTGTTTTATAGCTCTTGGTTTTTGCAGATCCATTGTCTTTTTAGCTGATCGATCCAGGGACCTTCTGGTTCCTAAAATTATTTTTTGTTAAGGAAGACTACTGACTGATAGGTATTTTCATTGAGGCTGTATAGATTTCAAGTTTTACAGGTAACCTGAAAACAGTTACCGGGCGAAACAGATTTCATTCAGTAATAAAATGGACTAGTCCATATTTGGAAGTATTGAATCAGGTAGACGTGAACTCTAAAATTCATAGTCTATATTGGATGCCATGCGATTATGAGATTTTATTTTTGTTTTTTGTTGCACGATAAATTTTTCTTTAAAAAGAAGCTTTTGTAAGCATGGGTTAACTTAACAAACAATAATAGCTCGATCGTGTTTCTATTGATTAAATAATACATAGTCAATTACTAAAAACTTGAAACCAGAAAATAAATCAATTAGAAGCAAGAACTGCAATATTCTATTCAAGTATCTTTTTTTGTACTAGAAAATCGACACAAGTTAAAATTAGTAACAAGTAACAACAATGTTGATGATGCTTCAGACGTTAATTGATAAAATAAGGGACTTTTGTTATACAGAGGTTCTATATAGTAAAGTGCGGAGAAGTTGTTAAAACGTTATTGGTAACAGCTTTGTCTTTGGCTGCAAAATCCAGAGATGTCAATCCAAACACTACCGTTAACCTGTTGGCATGACAACGGTAGTGACGTCATACCCTAGTCACGGGCCTCAGAATATATAGGTCAGCTATTTCGGGATATCTGCACTCCTAAATATTCCTGAAAATCTTCAATGAACCTAAATTAGTGCATTATTTATAAATTATAAACATTATCAGACATCAATGAAATTCGAGAATGTTTTATTTTTTATTTCCAGGGTTGGGATTGAAATTGTGCTTTAGCGTTTGTAGTTGCATAAAGTTTCTTTTGTTAACAGACAGCGATCTTATTGTTTATATTACATAATAGTATTTAAATTGCATTCTGTAAGTCACTACTGGTTTATGAATAGGTAAAATAATAACTATAAACTTTTTCAGTTAACATAATCATTAATCAGAAAAGTTACAAGAAACCGCGAAAAATAAAGATAGATAAATAAAATAAAAAGAATATAAAAGATAAATAAAAAAGTTTATTTTATTAATCAAAAATGTGAGATTTGTTTTTAATTTCTTGTTCAATTGAATAATTTTATACAAACAATGTTAAGTTATAAAATTAAAAACGATTAAAGGTTTCGCGACATAAAGGAGGGAGAATTTAATCTAGGTGTTGGTGCTTTTAAATATAAATGGTTCAGTGCCATCTAGTGAGCTCCGCTTCGCACTATCAACGGAAAATAAATCGATCTTATAGTTCGTTGTGTCGCTGGTTCTATATCATACAGCTAAAATACAGAGTTGGTTCGTATAAATCTAAAGAATTTAAAATTTCTGTCGAAGCGCTCCCTTCAGTTTTATCTACAATAAAAAAAATTAATCAATATACCGCAATATACTGACAATTATTTGCATTTTTTAAAATAATTTTACACCTAAAAAACGTATGGGTTATTACTGTTGAATCTGTAGAATCTTTGTTTTAGTTCAACAAAGACTTACTACAATTTAGTCTACAAAACATTTAAAATTAAAGTCGATGTTCAAAATCATTTATTGCTATATAGACGATGACCTATTCGATATAACTCTCTTTCCACATGGGCAGCTTACTTCGGCAGAATTGCTCACATTTCCCATGTTATCAGATATTTCACGTTGTTGGGTTTATTTTGCGATAAACCCGTTCTTTTACAAAACCCCACAAGAAAAAATCAAGTGAAGTTAAGTCCGGTGAGCGAGCTGGCGATTCGATTGTTCCTATTCCTTAAATGTGTACAGCGTAATACGTTGGAGCGCCATTGTGCTAAAACCAGATGTCTTCTTCGGGCATTGTTGTAATTGACGAATTTACAAAATTTTACAGACTTCACAGATTTTATTGAACATCACCCTGTACTTACCATGCCAACCCATGAATGCTAAGACCTACAAGTGGGGTATTATTAAATTAAAAAGAATGGCGATGAGCACATAGATCGATACAAATGAAGAATATATTTATGAAAGATATCCCTGCTAAATACAAAAATTTAAATATCTTAGCATTTTTCTGAAATTTTAATCCTTCCTATTTTATGTCGATTCTTCAATACATTTTAGTCATCTTGCATTTTTTTCTTACTTCAAGCAATGCTTTCAATAAGTCCTCTTTTGTAGAAGAGTAAAATTAAATTGTTAAATAGAATGAATAACTACTATCGATTGTAAAAGTTCTGAGCCTTGGGTTTGAATGCGCATAGCAAAAAAACAAAATCATCAAATTTATTCATTCATACAACAATTAGATAGACAATTTATTTTTGTATAAGATAGTAAATTTGTAATATTATCTGAGTTTTGGTTTTTGAGTTTTCACAAATTATGTTACAAAAAGTCCGTTTTTTGGGAGTTTTGACGTAAGTGACAAGTGTCTTTAATAATTAATCTTTCAATAACTACTTGACAGAATTGAGTGTAATTTTATATGCAAGTAGCTATTAGTGTTGTATGTATATGGAAATTTCTGTAATTTGATATCTGTGTTATTCCTCAAGTTATTCTTTGAAATAGAGAGTAATGCATTCTGGTGCCTTAATCAAAATCTTTTTTTACGAAAGATAGTATTTTGTTAATAAAACAACAAATACGACCAGATATTCTAATTCTAATTAACTAATTCTTTTGTTTATTTGTACCAAAGATTTTCTCAATTTAACAAGTTATCTGTAGCAAAAATGACCAAATTTTTGCTATACTTAGTATCGATCGAAACATGCCAACCTGATAAAATATGTTATAATTATGAATAAAATTGTTTAGATTTAGTACTACTAGTATATTAACTATACAGTTATGTATTAAGCGTGTAATGAGGGCTATTACATTGCTATTACTGGTGGATAGAAATTATGCGACTCACCTTTCCGCGTCACAGTTTCCATGACTATTATACTTTTCCTACGGCTATTATGAGAAATTGCATTTATAGATTGGCCTTGTATTTCATAATTTTCTTCTATTTCTGGTATTTCTGGCAATAATAGGTTTAGAAAGGTTACATTTATCGCTTTTAAAATATTTGGGGGTGTAGACATCTTATCGTCTTCAATGTCAAAATCCAGTCTTCATTTCTTTTTAAATAGTTAAAAATCATAGAAGTTATTGCTCATGATCCGTAAGTAATGTGCTCAGTTTTGGAGTCTATTGTCCGTCTCACGTTGGGAATACAGCGAAGGAAAGATAGCCAATGTATTTCTTATAGGAGTTTGTGCTTCGTTGTTGCCACCTATTTCACTGTATGAATCTATAGAAATGTGGATTAAGATTCCAGAAGTTCTAAACCTTTGAAAACAGTAACCGAAAAAGTGTAATCGTAACCATAGAAAAGGAGAATTTAAAATAAAGTCTTATTAACATGAATAACAGAAATTCTTATTAACAGAAATAATTATTTGGTTTCAAATTTTGATAGCTTGTGGGTCTATAGATCTTCGCTTAGTTGTTTGGGTTTTATCGTTTGTAATTATTGTTAACATTGTCGTGTTGTTTGTTGTAACTATTCCTATTCCTATTGTAACTATTTATTTTACTACCGTAGCTGTCAGAAGAAGTGACTACCTGCAATATAACTTGCTCAAACAATAGGGATTATAAAGGTTTATGCAGTTACAACTACAATATTTAGAAAGTGTTTTTAAAAGTTGCTTGCAAGATGTTTGGCAACTCCGTTGTCCATAAGAACACACACTGTAGTCCCAACGTGAGACGACCAATAGTAGCTAAACTTACATGATAAGTGTCATAAAACTTAAAAGTGTTGAAAAAGGTCGAATCCTATTGTTAATGAAGGATCGTTGACGTGTCTCTTTTTAAAGTAACTTTTCACAATCTAGGGCTTCCTAGGGTTTTGTTCGGCATCGGAAACTGTACGACCTAAGTTAAGTAACCGGTTTGCTTTTCCAGTCCATCGCATGGCAGTATACAAAGAGATCGGTAATACTAGGTAAAGGTAGTAGTCCTTGGCAAAAATGAATCAGAAGGTTTAAAACAATTTGTAAGTATTAACGTAAAGTGTCATAACATAAACATAATAAACATAAACATAATAAACATAAACATTAACAATTGTACGGAAACATTTTATTTTACTTATTTTTAAACAACTTGGTTATGACGTATTAAACAATGTAATAATTCTTTAATTAATGAATTCTTTGTTAATACATTTGCAGAGGTATATTTAGACAAACGGGCTTCTGTATCAGGTATTAAATCGCTGTACAAAGTTTTACTTAAAAAAAAGTTTTTTTAAGTGTGAGTACATTTTATATTTATTTTATTTTCAACCAATTCAGGAAGTTTATTAATTTTAAATCGGATTTGTGGTGTTTACTCTGAAAGTAAAAGGTCGCGTGTATAGTGGAACCACATTTTTGGTTAATTTGTCGATTCTTGGTAAATATAATTAACATTTCTCGTGGCATTATATTGCGTAGATCTCAAATACCTATTTTTTCGTAAACGCGTGTTTTAGGAGATGTTGGTGTAACATAACATCTGTAACGGTATTTTTTTATCAGTCCTGAATAAATGTAATTTTGTATACATACTTATTGAAAAATCTAAATTCCGGTCCTGCAAATTTACGTTCTTCTTGCAATTTAAAATCATGTTAGCATTTGGTACAAATAAACCTATAAAATTATTTTATAAGGTTGTGTTTTAAACCTTCATAGAATTGTAAAGACATTCGGGTAATAAATTATCTTTTTCTGTTGTTTTATTTATCCACGTGTGCGTTGGTTAAAATGGCTTCGTTGCTAAAACCTTGAAAGTTAATAAACATGGTTCGTGGTAAATCTAAATTCATACCGTTCTCATAGGTATTGCAGTTTTACGTTCCTTGAAAACATTATAAAAAATCTCCTTTATCTAATAAATAATGCTTGATACATGTTAAAAGACCCATTTTGGTCATTCACATCTGCGCTTAAAAATATCATATGTCTGCAAAATTCGCTTTAAAACATTATTGTGTCTCTATTTTCTTTTTCATGAAAACAAAACTACGTAATTTTTAGTCTATTAGGGTCAAAATCTAATATTGCAATTAATAAAACTTCCCTTAGTATCAACACGTGGACTGCATAACCCTGATTTGTCTAGGCGAAACCACGCGATCTTGCTATTGGATGACGTCGAATTGTATCTTTTAAAACATTCTGACACAGTAAAAGAATTGAGAGTTTTAAAAAAGAGAAGGCACTTCAGTTTCAGATTCCAGACAGTATAGTTGATAGAGACGTCCTTATATTTCGCTAACGGCCGGGTGCCGGATGCCCGTGCCTAGTTATTTGAGAATTTGCAGTTAATAAAAGTACCGTTGTGTAATTAGTTTTCCGGACGTTAATTAAGAATTTGTGGTTAGCAAAAGTATCGTTGTGTAGTTAAATATTTTTCCGGATGTTTGCGTTCTTAAAGAGTGGGAAATCTAGTTTTCCTATTAAAAAAGTGTAATAGCTTCAATACAGTTTACCGATGGAAATAAATATCGTATCGTATATCGATACAAATGGTTCTCGTACCGAACTACCGATAAAAATCAGTAACTACAGATTTTATCTTCAGTGATCGGAATCTCGGATCAATAATGAAATCCGAGTTATGTGCTTTATAAATTCAGTTCGGATTTAAATAATAAATGGGTTGTTTTAAAAAAAATAACGAACATTAGCCGATGGTTCTTAAAATTAATTCAATAACCAAATCTTATAAAAGTTTTATGGTTGCATTTAGTTACTCTACGAGGGTTAATTCATTGCATATTTGTATGATGTGAAAGCAGAAATCTACTAACATTCCAGTTTCCATTCGTCCAGCAGTAATTGTTTTGGTGCAGAAGTCATTTTTGTGCAATTTAGCGTTAATTTGGTTTGCGAATTACCGATAACTACAGGTACTGTGAATTATGAATTCCTTTTTGAATGTTAAATATTTATGTGAATTTCTTTGGATCTTTGTAATATTTTTATAGTCTGTTTCTTTATTTATACGTAATTTGTATACAATTTTTATTCATTATCAAATTTTAATAGTCAAGAGGTCTTAGGTAGGGAATTATTACATGAACTTTTGAGTTCAAAATTTGTAATCTTTTTATATTTTTCTTCTTTGTGTTTTCTAAAATAAATATGATTTTAAAGTTAATTAAAACCAGTAAGGCTGAACCATATAATTATGAAAGTTTTTATTCATATCATCAACAAACTAAATTTTGACTTTGTCGAAATTAACTAATATTTTGCACTAGAGTTATATCGGTCTGATTTCATTTTCTGATTAGTGATTTCAGACAGATTTATTTGATCTATTTAATTATTGTTATTAAGCTTCATAATCAGATGGCGCCCTTCTAGTGTATGTTATTGTGTTTTGAAACCTTTATTCATCCCTTTATTAATTAGACAACTGCAGAACCAATACCTACGACCAAATTCAAATTTGTAAGAAAGAGCTAAATCTCAAGCCGACAACTTTGAGCATTTTATATACAGTAAGTATCGTATTTTGTGTTCTTAACTAGTTTAAGTAATGTGAAATTTTTGTTTGAAAGTTTAAGTTTTGTCTGTTTTATCGGAGAAGAAAACTTTTGTTTCACTGTCGCCCAATCGCGGGGCCTTTTTTATGTTGTTTTATAGTGTAGAAAACCTACGTTTCACATCTCATTATGATAAAAGATAAGTCTACTGAATGTAAACAAACACCACTGAGTATGCAACCAACGAAACAGTACAGCACAGCCGTACAGTTCCCATGCACCTCAAACAACCAACAGAAACAAATTAATGAAATGGTTCAACTACTCTCAGAACACTCAACAACGGCTACCGTATCGTTCGCAAGCATCGCAAAAATTCACCTATCACACACCCAAACAAAGATCAAGGCATTATACTAAATGCAGTAGATGATATTAAGAATACATAATAGCGATTGGTAATATTCTAGGTCCAAAAAATATAATAGCAGCATCTCGTTTATCCAATCAAAGGATAGGTATCTATCTATCTAGTAAAACAATGGTTGATAAGCTGACAGAATCGTATCCTCATGTAGTCATAGATGGAAAAAATATTAAGATTCGACGTCTTGTAACACCTACAAAAAAACTTATCCTGTCAAATTTATCACCATGTATACCTAACTATATCGTTGAAAACCATCTAAAAACAATTGGATTGAAATTAACATCACCTCTGTATCTACTAAAAGCGGGTATGGCGGAACCAGAATACGCTCATATAATTAGCTACAGACGCTATGTTTATGTCAACATTGAAGATAAACCAATCATTCCTACCTCATTAATAATACCATACAATGACGATAATTACCGCATTTTTGTTCAAGAAGATGAACTACGTTGTTTTCTCTGTAAATCACTAGGACATACATCTTCAAGCTGTAGACAACCAGCAAATGCAGGCTCAAACACAGAACATGCTACACTCAAAGAAAACGAAACAGAAGTACAAGTAAATGAAGTCGAAATGGACCCTACGTTCAATAGTAAGCGCCCACTCTCAGTATCTACTAAATCAATTTCTACATCTTCAACAGCTCACATTCCTAATCCTCCTGCAAAACGCTTCCAGCCTACACAATTCCTATAGGAGAAACAATATCAACTAATATGCAACTTTTATACTTCTCACTCCCTAGAACTAGAACACAAATAAACGATCCTTTAAACGTAACCAAAACACAACATGTAGAAAGTACAATGTTACCACCTCCACTTGCTACAACACCCCTAATACTAAATAAAACTAAAAAAAGGTTACGACAAGAAGAAAAAAATGCTCTAATTAAAGAAGCACTCACCATCAAAGAACTCCTGGACAAACAAGATACACCCTCAACAATTAAATTTACACACGAAACTCTAGCCGATTTCCTTATTAATCTAAAATACGCAAGTGACCCTTTAGAAGCTAGCAAAAAGTTACACCCTGATAATATAATAATAATATAATAATAATTACTACAACCCATAACCTAAACCAAGGCCCCAGAAGCTATAAGCTTGTGCGGGAGGGAGAGGGCGATTATTATTATTATGTAGGCCCAATGTGCGGCTGCAGCCGACTTGTAGATGGAACAGCGCAAATCCCACATTTGTGTTACAGCTAAGGAAAACTGCAGAAAACCTTAACCAGACCTGCCAGCGCCGGGAGTCGAACCCGGGCCGCTTGGGTGAAAGTCCGGCACGCCAGACATTACACTACCAAGGCTGTATCCTGATCTTGAAGTAATTTTAAATACTCTGACAGATATACACTCTCAGATCACAAACAGAAAATTAAAACATAGAATAACCCGTATAAAAAATACCCTGCTTGATGCAATCGAAAGCTCATCAGAATACTCTACAGACCAATCCGAACACCTAGAATTTTATTAACCTCCCTGTCTTAGTCTCTCCATTCAAAAAATAAATAAAAATACAAAATGACTAATATATTACAATTTAACTGTAACGGCTACTACACCAATCAAACAGTGATACAAATGCTTATTTCCGAATATAAACCTAAAATAATATGTCTTCAAGAAACACATTTAAAACTAAATAATAACCCCAACATTAAAGGATACATAGGGTTTAATAAATACCAAACTATGCAACACATGTATGGCGGTGTCAGCATTTTTGTTAAAAACGATATGCACGCTACTATCGTTCCTCTTACAACCACATTGGATGCAATTGCAATTCAAACGCACATTCAGCAGAAAATTACTATATGTAACATTTATATATCCCAAAAGCACCGATTGAAGCAGTCAGAAATTATAGAAGTGCTATCACAACTCAACCCACCAATCATCATTACAGGCGATTTTAATGCACATAGTCCATTATGGGGCGATAAAACAACAAATATAAACGAAAAAATCTTAGAAAAATGCCTAGAACTACCTTGTATGAACCTATTAAACACTGGCCTACCAACAAGATTCAATATCCACTGGAATTCGAAAACTACTCCTGATTTGTCAATTTGCCACCCAAAGTTAACACCTGACCTTGAATGGACAACAGCAGAAAACCTCTCTTTTACCGATCATTTCCCAATTATAATTAAAATTAGAACTAAACCGAAATCAGAAGACGGCCTTCATTCAAAATGGATTACCTCAGCGGCAGACTAGCCAAAATTTACAGAAAACAATAAAAAATACTCATTCAAAATTAACGAAAATGACTCAGTGACAGACTTAATAAAAAAATTCAATGATATCATAGTTTCGAGCGCCAACACATCTATTCCAAAATCTAAAAACACCAACCATATCATGTCCCATGGTGGAACCAGTCATGCAAACAAGCTATTGTGGAAAAAAATAGAGCATACAATCGAATGCGACAACACTATACACAGGAAAGGGTAATTGAATTTAAAAAAGCTAGAGCTAACGCCAGAAAAATTGTATTAAACAGTAAAAGATCATCCTGGATGATGAATGGATGATGAAAGAAACAAACAACAAAGAAATGTGGAACAAGATCAGAAATATTAAAGGAAATAGACATATCTTTCATATACCAGCAATTTAAAATAAAGATAAAAATATTACAACAAACAAAACTGAAATATCAAACACCATAGCCGAAACGTTTGCAAGAAATTCTATAAATGACGACTAAGATTTTAACCAATTTAAAGTTTGTCAGGAAAACATTCCACTACAGTACCAATGTGACAATATACAAGATTACAATAAACCTATGGAAGAACTAAAATCGGCAATTTCTGATACACACAACTCTAGTCCAGGTAGAGATACTATACATTTTGAAATGATAAAACACCTTCCTTCGGATGACCTTCAACATTTATTAGATGTTTATAATATAATATGGCTGAGAGAAGATTTTCCTCGTGAATGGCACAACTCGATAGTGATACCTGTCACTTTTTTAAGACCAATTTGTTTTACAATACCACACAATTGTTGATGAAATTTAAATACATTTTTCTCTGTGTATTCTTAAACAGAACAAAAACAAATGCGAGCCACAGAGTTACAGACCAATAGCATTAACAAGCTGTATTTGCAAAATATTAGAAAAGATTATCAATTGCCGACTAAGCTGGATACTAGAAAAACAATGTAGAATTAATAACCACCAAAGCGGATTCAGAAAAGGTCGATCTACACTCGATCCACTTTGCTCATTAGAAATCGATATAAAAAACGCGTTCATGACTAAACAACATCTAACAGCCATTTTCTTCGATTTGCGCAAAGCATACGATACCATATGGAACCACAAAATAATAGAAACCCTAACAAAATGGAACATCAAAGGCCACATGACCACTTTTGTTAAGAATTTTCTTGCGGATAGATCTTTTCGCGTCCGAATTAACGGAACACTCTCCGAAGAATTTAAACAAGAAAATGGAATGCCGCAAGGTTCCATTATTAGTCCTACGTTGTTTCAAATATCTATAAATGACATTGCTGACAATATCCCAAATTCAGTCAAATATCACATGTTTGCCGACGATCTTGTTATATATCATACCAACAAAAACTTAACCAAGAATAAAATAATATTACAAAAAAGTATTAACGAATTACAGAAATGGGCCAAGTATAACAGCATGTCATTTTCAGAAGAAAAGACCAAATTTATGAACTACACCACAAAACGTCATATTCCGAGAATACAACTCAAGTTAAACAACCTCGATCTAGAATTTGTAGCAGAATTTAAATATCTAGGGATAATATTAGACAAGAAGCTCACCTGGTCACAACATATTAAAAATACAGTTAAATCATGCAAGGCATCCGTAGAAATTCTCAAGACTTATAAATGGGGTAGCAACGAAAATACATTAATGAAAGTTTTCAAGATGTTAATTGTGCCAAAACTAGAATACGTCATTTTGCTACATAGTTCCGCGAGTAAAACTCAAACTAATAAATTAAACAGTGTATATAACATGGCACTTCGAATAGTAACACGCTGGCTTTTCGCACCACCCCAGTAAAAAGCTTGTATGCCCTTACAGGATTCTTGCCTCCACAATTCAGAAAAGAAACAAATATATTGAAATATAAAGCATCTATTCTTTCAAACAATAACCACCCTAATTACAAAAAAATGAGCATCCCTACATATCACATCCTTTACAAAAAACCATACAACAAAGGAAACCTTGTAACGTTAGAGCCAAAGAAATAGAAGACTAACGAAACATTCAACCACTACCAATCAAACAACTTCCATCCCGACATTTTCCAATCTTTAATAACATCCCAAAAATAGTATACGATCTGTCCCACTACGATAAACAAACAACATTGCCCATTCAATATAAAATGCACCTCAAACAAATCTTAGACAGCTTTCCTAGATCAGTTTAAATATATACAGACGGTTCACGAATAAATAATAAAACGGGAATGGCATACATATGCAGACAAGCGAATAAAGAACTACAAATGAGACTAACAGACCATTGTTCAATTTACACAGCGGAATTAGTAGCCATTAGGAAATCTTTAGACTTTATAAAACAACATGATCACGACAATTATATTATTCTTAGCGACTCTAAAAGCAGTCTGCAGAGTATTGAAGATTTAAACGCTAAAAACCCATATGTTATTGAAATCCAACAAATCATCTCCCAAATGGCCAAAGAAAAATCTGTCATCTTCGTATGGATACCATCCCACATCGGAATGGTCGGAAATGAAGTAGTAGACCAAAAAGCTAAATAGGCAACCTCACTCCCAACAACTGCAGAAATACAATTACCCATACAAGATATAAAACGATACATATAGACAAATTGTACCAGATTTTATGGGAAAAACAATGGAACTCCTTAATTAACAATAAATTAAAAGAAATCCCAGAAAGTCCAGAAAAAAGATCTTCAGTAGTACTAACTCCTCATGAACAACATGTATGGAATAGACTGAAACTAGGACATATAAGTCTAACTCACAAATATCTACTAAATAGAGAACAACCACCTGAATGTGATATGTGTCAAGTGCCTATTTCGGCAAAACATATTCTTTGCGAGTGCGCGAAATACAGTGAAGAACGAGTGCAGTGCAACTTACAAACATCTCTGAAAGACATACTAAACAACGACCCAAAAATAACAATCGGATTTCTAAAAAAAAATTAATTTATTTAACCAACTGTAATAACTTATTTTTGTAACTTTTTATTTATATGTAATATGACTATAAGACCCTAGTTGTTAAAGGCACAATAAATCATTGTACATAAAAAAATAATTACATCATAGTCTAATAGTGAATAAAATTCTTAAAATATTTAAATAAATATCAAAAAACAAACAAAATTATAATCTTTCCATAATTAGTTCTTTTCAGAGTTTGCTAATTCAATATATAAGTAAGGCAAGTCAATAATGCTCAAAGGGGGGGGGGGGTAGACGAAAATGTCGGGACGGCAAGAATTGACTTCAGAGCTTTGTTTGGACTAGATAAGAGGTAAACATACTAGAAGTAGGGGATCCAGGAGCAGAGTCAAACGAAGGAGTGGGGGAGAAAGTCCCGTTCTTCGGTTATTTGCTAATATCTCGAAAACGGTTAGCCCTAGGTTTAAAAGCATTCTGTACAAAATTGAAGAGCTTTAGATTTTCTACACAAGTATTTCTATTCATTCCTTGCTTGATTAGTTTTTTTTATTTAATCTTGAAGCTAGCCAGATATCTTACTAAGGGCCGGTATTATAAAACTTTTTATTTCCTAGATAAAATTTACTTTGAGAGTAAATTAATTTGTTCTGTCAATTTAATACGCAAATTGACAGAATAAATTAATTTACTCTCAACGTAAATATTATCTAGGAAATAAAAAGTTTTATAATACCGGCCCTAAGTCATTAAATTCCGCTTGAATAAATCGTTGTGGTGTAGAATTAAAAATTATATCTTTATTGTCAGAATAACATGCGGGTTTTGCTCCTCAAGAGCATCTGACATATGTTCAGCATCCTCAAGTGAAGGAAGCCCTCCATAAACTGGCAGAGGTATTTCATCGGAATGGGGCATTGGTCAAATTGCTGAGTCGACATTTGGATACACAATTGTATTCTTATTCTGCTTATTATAACCGGAAGTTTGAACTAAACAAAAATAGCACTCATCTACGTGGTTTTTCGGTTCAAGCCAAATCATTGGAATGCCAAAAGCTAATTCTTGTCGTTTTCCCTTGCTCCACTGTCGTAAATTTTCCACACATGGCTTACACACTTTATGTGGAGCCCAGGACTTATCTTGATCAGCAATTTCTACGCCAAAGTAAGTTAAGTAGTACATTTTGTTAACGAAATCACTAATATTTGCCCTTTGACTGGGAACGGTAAAATTGCCACAAATGCAGCAGAAAGAATTGGTACTATTGACACCCTTGTTTACTTTTAAATAGACCTAAGCAATTAACACTTTCTAATAAAATCTCAATAAACCCTAAACTTAATTGAGTTTAGTTTAGCTTATATTAGACTTGTATTTAGTAGAATTTGCAAATAAGCCATAAAAGAAATGCCATGCGGAAAAAACTTTAACGTGATAGGGAAAATTGGGTTTGATATTTGATATCAGCGTACCAATATTAGTTTAAAGCAAGTGTCAGACAATAATCACCAAAAACTGTTAATTGTTGGTCAGTGAAATGGATTAACTACAAATTGTTCTTGTAATGCCTTTATTCTTTTCCAACGCTTTTTTTATTAAAACTTCTCGTTTGATGCTACACACTACTCAACATCTCTGAAATTACCTGTTTCAACGCTTCATCCCACATTGCCAGAACATATTTTTTCCCTGGAGCCATCCTGTTCAATATGTCAATTATAATATAGTTTGCAGATATCCCTTATTTCCTCTAGAGTCTAGATCAGGGGTTCCCAAAGTTTTGCCTAGGTGAGCCAAATTGTAAATTCCAAAATATTTGGCGGGCCAAAAAAAAGTTTTATGAAAACATATGTACAAATCAATAAAAAGTTAGACACAACAGAAAGATTTATACTAATTTTTTATGACAATAATTACTGTTTTTTACAAAATGCTTATTAACATATTTCAAAAATAATTAAACAAAAATAACTAAATAATATCCAAAAAAAAAAAAAAAAATTTCTCAATCAGAAGTGTGTGACTTGTGCAGTTGTTTTCTTTTAATAATACCATTGAGTCTTGGTTCTAAGTCGGTTGAATGTATTCTTAACACCGTTTGTAAATTTTCATCAGTTAATTTTGATCTTAATTTGGACTTATTAATAATCATCAGCTAATCAGCCTAATCAGCTGAGAATTAAATGAAAAACTCATAGTCTTTATTATTAGTTTTTATTTGTCTCTTTATTACTAATAAATGTGGAGAAGACTATGAGTTTTTCATTTAACTTTTAGTTTAACTCCACTAAGAGACATATGGAACAACATCAAGATTTAATCAGCTGAGGGCGACCATTAAGACAATAAAATATATACAATCTATATGTATAACAAAATATATTACATATAAAATTTAGTATCTATTAACTGAGCAATTTTTAATTACAATATAAAATTTATTTATTTTTTAAATTATATTTATGAATTCTAAATCGCGGATGATCTGACATAGGGGGCCGCATTTCTATTGTTTGAAAGCCGCATTTGGCCCGCGGGTCGCACTTTGGGAACCCCTAGTCTAGAGCATTATACTATCAATCATACGGAAAAATATGTATAACTTTGTGGCTAGCTGCTTCAATAATTTCATAATTTGAAAAACTACCTTTTTTCTATCCACCACTAACCTGTATCTGCAATCTCTTCGTCAAGGCTAATTTATTGCTTTAATTTATGTCGATTTTTCACAATTTTAAAACAAAACATTCAAATTTCCAATTCTCAGTAAAAGCGATCTCACAGTCAAACGGAAAGATTTGAGGAGCAGATCTCCAAAATGCGTTTTGTCCAATTTACGCAATTTTAAAGAATTAAAAAAATGTCATTTAATTACGATAAATAGTGGAACCGAGATTTAAGGATTATAAATTTATTAAAAAAATAAACTATTTATTAGCCTTATTCTCAAGAATCAGCAGTTTGAAATTCGGCTCAAATCCACAGAACTTAAAGAGGACACACGCCATTTTGTTTGACCGAGGTGGTAAAGTGTTTTTGTTTGAAAATATATATGTAGGATAATATCCATTTTATGCAATATAAATGTTAATAAACATCATTTTAGTTATATATTTCATAGTAAACTAGCATTAAACATTACAAATATTTATTTATTTCTTACTGTGTCACATTTGTCTGTTTTAGATCAAGCTTTTCAGTCCGGACATTGTGGTTTTACAGTCGTGCATCACTGTAATTTATTTGCACTAAACCATCTTTTAATCTTTTTCTTAGAGTATTCCATGTTTTCTATAGCTTTTTGAAGATTACCATCCATCTGCAAAAATGTTGTTTCGACGGCAAAAAGAATAAAATTGGTTTTATCAGCACCCACAGATACATCATTTACATAAAGTAAAAAGAGCGCTGGCCCCAGAACCGAGTCTTGTGGGATACCCATTGTTAAGATGTTTTTATTATAGAGGTTATTCTTCTTTTTTATCATTTGTACCTGTTTTTGGTTATGAATCTAGTAGCATAATGGTGTTTTTACTGAACTTATAGTGCCGACATTTATCTAGCAAAATAGAATGATCGACATAAGTAAAAGTTTTGTTGATATCTAAAAAGAAAGACGTGACATGTTTTTCAAAAGATTCAAGAATTTCATTTACCAAATCCGTTATTCCCAAAATAGAGCTTACTTTTCACAGAAATGTGATTTCTTTAAAAACTTTTCTCATCTCCTGCAACATTTGTATTGTTTAAATACAACATCTTAGGGTCGGTATTTACGGGTATCACCTTATTGGCGGTTTCAATTATAATTTTGGAAAAGAGTCATTAAACTCCTGGGCAGTCAAATTATTTGCAAAATCTTTTTATAATTCCTGGTTGCATTTATAATTTTCTTGATTGAACAAGCGATTTTCTGTATATAGTTCTCATCTGTTGAAAATCTTTTAACTATGTCGCATAGAAGATGATAGGATTCCATTCTTGTATTGTCATACTTGCATTATTTTTTACATATACCTCTTTTCAGGGAAGGCTTCATATAAAGCAGAAGTTATTTTATTTAGAAACATCTGAAACTTTCTATGAATATAATATTCATGATTGTTTCTAAAAGTTCATTCGACCTTTTCTATTAGATTATAAACAATAACTTTCCTTCCATAGTTATTGGTCTTTCATAATTTATATTACGGTCACATTGCAAAAGTAACTCTTGTGCCCCGTGATCAGATAAATATGGCTCTATAACATTTTTTTGTGTATTATCATATTTAGAATTTATGAATATATTGTCAATACAAATTACCTTTTCTGGCAGCCTCAAAAATCTTTTGTTCAAATTCAAAAGTTCGTATAACATCATAGAATTTGGACAAATCATTACTAAGTATTTTTATTAAAATGAATATCGAAATCTCCGGCCATAATGACACATGAATTGACACCAATAATATTTAGGGATTTTTCAAGAACATTTATGAATTCGTTCATGTCATCTGATGGGCAGCGGTAAACGCCTAAAACATAAATGTCGACGTGTTTGATATAACTAAGTAAATGAGTAGTTATAGCTACAGCAGTGTAAGATTTTACGGACTCCTAAAAGAGACTTGTAAAATTCTACAATGCTCATCAACAAAAAGGTAATAAGCTTGCCTAATTACAACACCATGACAAAATGTACAATACAATACAATACAAAATGTCTTTTAATACTAAATCTACAGTACATTAATAAAAAACCGCTGGTCAAGTTAAAACTGTGTACGCGGCATGCTTTGCAACTAATCTTTACTGGAATCACTGAACTATCGAGGCTTGCTCCTTCGTCGCGCGCCCCCCAAACTTTCCAGCTCGCCGGTCAAGATTAATTTACAAAGCTTGCCACGTAAGGATTTAAATAAAATAAATCAACTGAACAATTATTTATTATTCAGTTACCATGGACACTCGTTATTCATAGATGTCCATACTTTGAATTCGACTAATAGTTGCCACAGATAATCGGTTTCATAGATGTCCGTATTTTGAATTCGGAAATTTATTTTACATAATTTGTTTAAATCAGACCAATAATCCAATAATTGCAGTATGTAATAATAAAACGCGTTGCGTCATACGTCCGGTAAACTTTTACAGTAACTCGTTTTAAATTCCAGACTCGGCTCCTACGTCGTGTCGCCTCGTCCGGAAGCAAGACTCGTTACTGTAAACATTGGTTTACCGGACGTATGGCGTAAATTACTATTTTACCTGTTAACTTACACTGTGAAATACAACGTAAACTGAGCAGACACCCAAAACGCAGTTTGTTCTTATTTTACGGACAACACGCATTTAGTTTGTTAGTGTTCGGTAGTCAAAACGCATTATGAAAGTCCAAGTACACTTTGCACGGCATTTTAAAAGAGATCTAATACGTTTAGATTGTCGAGTTGTAATTAAAAAAGACGCAGATTTATGCAAGCTACGCAACGCCATCTCTAATTAAAAACTTCAAATTTTGGACAAAACGGATTTTGGAAGTCTGCTCCTCATTGTGTTAGAATCCAGTCTGATTAATTTCTAGACAACGAAAAGAATGGGGATGATGCTATTAGGGGATTCTCGAAGACTACATGCATTCATATACGAAAGTGCTCCACAAAAGGCGCTTTTCTACAAAATGCAAGCCTTAACTACAAGCACATATCTAGTATGTTCTATGAGTTCTATGAGCAGTTATTATACAACTACACTGCATATAATATGATACTTACTAGGGTGTATTTAACAGAGAAAAAATATATGTATCCAAATATATGTCATAAGCAACTCGTTAGACACCTTCCATTGACTATTGAGGCTAATTGAGGAAGTCACTTAAGATTCATTGAAAGTTTTGTCGCACCTTTTTTAGACATTCTGGTTATTCAAAATACATGTTACCTTAAAATGCAGAAACTACTTACTTATTGTATTACTTATTACTTGCTTATGTATTTATTCATTTTTAAGGCTTTTCGGAATCTGATAGCAAAATACATGCCTCGTTGGAGCAAAATAACCAAAAATTTCAATTACAAAGCAGTTATATTTGGTTTGTATTGAACATATGAAAATAATAGTAGGAAATTCCTTTTTTTTCAGTTGTAAGTGGGTTGTTCTTAGGCTAAAACAAAATGTTAAAATATTCATTTAACTGTAGCTAAAATAAGGAACAGACTGATTGTTAAGCTGTCACACCCGTGAAAAGTTGATCTATTGCGAAAATAGTTGCACTTGCTCCATTTCACTTCAGGCATACATTCTATCGCTTATATGAACTTGAAATATTCTGACCATTCCTATATTCTAGATTCTACATTCCTTATTTTTGTTGTTCAAATCCCATTGCAATATTACTTCTTGTCTGGTTCGTTCGATTTAAAAAGCATACTACATACTTAAATTCTTTTTAAATTTACATCTTCGAATCTAAAAGATTTACGTCAAGAAATACTTTAAATTACTTTCAGCTTTACAGGAAACAAGTTTGTCTATTTTTATCTTGTATGGACAATTCAATTTTTAGATTTAGAATTTCATTTTATTTATTCACTTACATGCATGAAGGTTTTCAGAAAATTCCTATTATATCTAAATAAAGTTAAAACCTAATCGCACCTGTTTTATAAAAGTCTATTAAATAAAATCGTTTCAAAATGGATATCAGATCACGCCAAGTCTATTTTTGTACTCGAGGCGATTGCTGTGCTATGCCTATATGGTCCGTATTAAGAATGCAAGGGGGAAAAAGATTTTCAGAGGTGGTAGGGACAGCAAAACGAGAAAATTTCAGAATTACAGTTTCAGTTTCTTCACAGTCAGCAGCAACAACTTTGTTGACTGGTCACTCTTTCTTTTTGAAGCACAGGTAATGTTACGTAATTAACTTTTTTTTCTTTCTATAAGTATTAATTTTGATACTAGTCTTCTGATAAGTAATTTGTTGTGGACGCATAATAAAATAAAAGTGAAAAGTGCAATAAAGTAGGAATTATTTGGATTAGTGCTCTCGCTGGTGTTTTAGTTTTATTTTAAACTAGTGAAAAACCTTTTAAGTAGTTTAACGGTGTGTTTGTTTTAGTTATTAAAATGTGAATAAGTTCGTTTATAAGTTTATTATTATTTTTAAGTGTAGTACTTTAAATGGAGTATTCCTATAGGATTTCTTTTTCTGAACTTTTCAATCGATATCTTTGAGGATGTGTTTAACTATTAGCAAATCTTATTTAGAATTGTTGCAAAGAAATTGTAACATGAGAAATCCTGCTTTCTGTAACGGATTCCAAATTAGGCTTGTGTTGTATATCTACAAATGAGCGTGTGCGCTCTCGACATAGTTATTTTGGAAGAATGCCAAAATTTAAAAATAAATCAGAGCTGTAAGATCAGACCGGACATAGCAAGCAGTGGTGCATTTTTAATTATTTACATTTAATTTATTATTAATAGTGCGTAATCTTTTAAATTTTAACTAATTAATAAATTGCATTTTGCAGAAAACCACATAAACTACCAACATGGCGGACGATGAGGTTAGGTACGTATCAAATATCAGCATTTTTTTGGTAAATTTATATAAAATGTATTTTAAATGAGTTTTTAAAAACCATAGAATCGGCTATTTTTAGATCTAAATTTATTGCGAATTTTGAAGTTTGAGTATAAATTGAGAACGGTCACAATTAATAATAATTATTATAAATCAAACAAGAAATTTTTAAAAACATTCTTGTTTGATTTTTAAACAGATGGGAACTCTATTCTTAAAAAAACAGGTAGGGACTTTAGTTGATATAAAATGCATAATGCAAAGGTCATAAGTGTCAACTATAAATAACTTTTAGGTTAAAATATGAAATTCTGCATCAAGTATATTTCTATGTTAACAATATTTAACAAATATTTTAAATTGAAAAATGCAATGACGCCTTAAATTTTATTTTTTAAATACAATTGTTTAGTTTGACATCCTGACGC
Organism: Agrypnus murinus; assembly: GCA_929113105.1. Classification (NCBI taxonomy): domain Eukaryota; kingdom Metazoa; phylum Arthropoda; class Insecta; order Coleoptera; family Elateridae; genus Agrypnus; species Agrypnus murinus. The sequence goes on along the minus strand of OV816029.1, from coordinate 66,372,895 downwards.
CCCTAAATTTTTGTAACTAGATTTTGCAACTAGAATCCCTAATATCATTCTCAACGCCTAGAGTGCCTGTCTGATAATTCATTGAACAAGCTGGCTCTCTTTTGAAGTATAATTTTTTAAAAATAATAAACACACTTTAATCATTGTCTAATTGCTCTGTTTTTTTTTCAAACACTTCTTCACTTCTTCCAATCAACCACGATGGATTCTGAAAAAAATATCGTCCCATATCGAAACATCACGATTCCTTCAACAGTATAAATAACATATCCTTGGATTTAGCATGCCTAAAAGGTAAATGAGCTTAACACTAACTAGCTTCATAAAAACCTAGTAGATCATTTTTCAAAATATTATTTCGTAGAGTAGTTATAAATGTGACTTATATCTTTTTATTCTACTCCAACAAGACAGTGAGTAGAATTTATTTAAAAAATAGTTTTCTTCAAATCAAAAATGCGATATTTGAATATCGTGACATCACATTTTATTTTGTACCGTACATACAATTTAGGTACATCTTGATACAAATAAAAAATAATATGGAATCTATAAACTTTTAGTAAGTCAATGGCTTTTGCAGATTAACTCATGTGTATATGTTGCTTCTAAGTGCAAATCGATTTTTTGAGATTTTTGAATTGTTAACTAACGATTTGTGTTTCTGCAATAGTTTTGGTGTGCGTGCGTTTCTGTGCGTGTGCGTTTGTGGGATTTTCAAATTGAATGTTGATTTGTAGTATATAACAAAGTTGTAATAAAAAAGCTGTAAATATGTGCAAAGTTTTCTTAAAATATTGTATTTAGTGTAAGTAATAGTTTTGACAGATTTTTCTTCTTACTTGCTGTAACTATTATATTTTCTCTACTTTTAAGCAATCTATTGCTTAAACTATTGTAAATACTATTATTAATTTTCTTAATTACTCTTTAAGTTTTTGCTAATTTACTGGAATGCAATTTTAAAGAATGAATGATGAGTTTTATTTTCTTACATTCTTCTAAGTTATAATATAATATTATAAATCCTCAGAATTAATTTTTTTCATGGAGGTTCCTCATTATTTATAAAAGTAACATTCTATTAAGAGGATTTATAATATATATCTGCACAACATTTACTAATTTGTATTTTTCTGATTTCAGAGAAAGCGTCTCGAGGAGGCACGTAAATACACAAATAATACACATTTTTATTTATTATTATTTTCATTAGATCACTCCGTCTTTTTTATTTTTTATTTACACACATTACACAACCTCAAAAAATGCACTGCATATTATACACCTTATTCACCACTTTGTTAATCAATCCCCAAAATAGAAATAACACATTCTAACACTCTTAAATGTTTCCGGGTTCCTTTTAACGAAAACAGGAAAAGAAGAAGAAGCAAGCTGAAATCGAACGCAAAAGGGCCGAAGTCAGGGCCCGTATGGAAGAAGCCTCTAAGGCTAAAAAGGCCAAGAAAGGTTTCATGACCCCAGAAAGAAAGAAGAAACTCCGGGTATGTTTAATACTTCTACTGAAACTGCAAATTCTTATTAATATTCGAATTTTACAGCTATTGTTGAGAAAGAAGGCTGCTGAAGAATTGAAGAAAGAACAGGAACGCAAATCTGCCGAACGCAGACGCATCATTGAGGAACGCTGTGGCAAACCCAAGCCTGTTGATGATGCCAATGAAGGTAAGGTGACGAAATTATGTTTTTTGTTAGTATAAATTTTAAAAAGTTATAAAGAGAATTTATTCAATTGTTAGAGATGTGTCTATAGATGATGATGATTGATAGTTAAATTGCCAAAAAACCCACAAATCAACATCAAACAAGACAACATTTTACAAATATAAAACTGAAAGCATCCATCTTTAACTTATTATACACAGAAAATCATGACATATGCATTATTCTGTCTATAACACTCCATTATAGATACAGTTTGTGGTTTTACACTCACTAACGTAGGAACAAATAAAAATTACATACAGTTTACACCAAACAAGTCCAAACAAGAAAATAGTAATTTGTGCTCCTGTATTTTAAATCTATTATACCAAATTGGGAAAATCAAATAAGAAAAGTAGATATATTCTTTATTCAAGTAACTGTTCATAAGAAATTAACTGTTCCCAATACCATTTTCATTTGTTGTATGCGTATGTTAATACTTCATTACTTTAATTGTGTGATTTCTCACATTATCCTATTTTTTAGTCTTTAAGATATCCTTTTGTTTGATCAAAAGTGACCTAACTTTATATTGACCTTTTACATACAAAACTTAAAATTAGTATGCTCTATGCCCATTGTGTTTTCATGGTTGAATAAAGAGTTTCGGTCTCATCAAGAACATTTTATTTTTTAGTATTATTAAACTTTTTGTTCTGAAATTTATCTTTGATTTGTGATTTATTTTTATAACTATTTAAAAATAAAATTGTAAACAACAAAAATAAATTATATAAACGTGCGAAAAGAGTAAAAACAACATGCCTCCAATGGGATTTGAACCTGTTAATTCTTATAAATACAGATTTCAGCTATAAAGACAAAGGGCACTGGAATTTTGTTTATCCTTTATTGAGGTTTCTTGTATTTATTAAACTAAATTGGAAATTAAATTTTAATACTTAAAATTTCCACTTTTTAATTACTATCTAAAATTCTTAGTTGCTGTAACTAAAATAATAAAATATATTAAATTAACTTTGAACATAGTAGAATCTATTTTATAATTTGATATCCAAAAAAAAACTTTTTTTAAAATGAACTCTGTGATGTCTGAGTGTAGAACGATAAACAATCTTTATCGTAACATTTGCACATAGCATTTATAAAATGACTTTTTTTTTGCAAATTGTTCTAATACAGAAAAATGTACGTAGGTATCGCCAGATCATTATAATTGATAAAAAGAATTAATATCTTCGCTTCTTGGCTCTATTATGCTGTTATTTTCTTATTTTCCTTTAAACCTATTTAAATACTTTATTTCTTTTGAAAAATTTTACTTATTTGAACTTATTTTAAAGAAAACCCTTTTTCGCTTATACACAACCGCAATCGCCAGATCTCTCAAAACAATTCTGCTTCAATTGCTTTCAAACAGCTTTTTTATTTCATTTAGCTTTCTGAGTTATTCTCCAAATATGCTCTAAGATATATTTGTTTTATTCTCTTAAAAAAATTATACCTTTCCATAAAAAACAAATGTAAAATACAGCTTTGGCGCTTCTTAAATATACCTACGTACTTCAAAATTAAAGATAGATGCTTCATCTACTAATTCAAAGCAAAACCATGCAAACATTCTTCTTTTGCTGAAACTGTAAAAGAATACATGCTACACATTCGTTTATAATATTGTATGACTGTTATAAACATATCCTTTATAATTTATTTACCACACAGTACTCCTAAAGTCAGTTATCCAAGGCTATCATGACAAGATAAGTAGACTGGAGTCTGCAAAGTATGATTTGGAGCAACAAGTAAAAATCAAGGACTTTGATGTAAGGCAATTTAACAATAGTAATTATAATAACAGAATGCGGCGCATTTTATGACGATCATTGTTGCACGTCGCAGCGTCTCTTCTGTCCTGTCCTGGTGGTATCACAAGAACTGTCTATGTCTATCAAAGATGCTTTTTGACGCTTTTTGTCTTAATCAAACGTTTTTGTCCGCGCAGCTTTTAAAAGCTGCAGAGGAGATTTTTAATTTTTCAATAAAACCAATTTTTGGTGTTTTTACTAAAGTGATGACAAAATAAAAATAAAACAAAATTGAAGAAAAGTGATTAAATTAAAGATTGATGCTTTTTTATTTTTAAATTATTTTTTATTTTTCTTTATTCCTGTTTCATTCGAATTATAAACATTTTTTTATTATCCTTTGTAATTTACCACAGTACTCCTTAAGAGTGTCATCCAGGGCTATTATGACAAAATCACCAAGTTGGAATCTGTAAAGTATGATCTGGAACAACTGGTTAGAGTCAAAGACTACGAGGTTAGATATCAAAATGCGGCATAATGGTTGCACGAAGCAGACATTTTAATTGGCATCACATTAAATTATGCTGCACTTTTCACATACAAATGCTTTCTTAATAATATTGGCTGCATTATTATGGCTGAAATGAATGAAAAGCGAAATGTCTCATAACACTCCATACAACTATTTTTTTGTTCTCTGTTAACTCTGAAGTTAAAAATAATTTTAAAGCAAGCGATGCCCATCATATTCGAAAAAACAAGTAAAGATAGATGCTTTTTTGACCAAATTTGGGGAAAAACTTTTGTTTTAATTTTTTCCTACAACAAACTAAAAATGAATGATTTCATCCCTTTTGTTCATGGATTTTTTCCAATCCTGATTAAATCTATTAATCTTATTGATACACAATCCTGTTTTTCTTTTATTCTTTACTATAGCAAGCGTAAAGGAAACTATCAAATCGTATTACGACAAAATCGTCAAGTTGGAAACTGTAAAGTATGATCTGGAACAATTGGTTAGAGTGAAAGACTACGAGGTTAGACAGCATTGGCTGCGGCATATATTCGTTGCACGATGCAATTTTTGATAATATATAAATATTTATGAGCTTTTTCTTAATATGTGAATAATCCTTCTAAGAGCCGCATTCATTGTACGAAGGACGACCAGACATAAGAAGTGATTTTTTGATCTATCAAGATTTTTTTATATCTAAGGCTTATTTTCTTAACAGTTGTTGCTACACTCAGTTTTAAAAAAGGAAACATAAATTAAGAATTTTAACATTCCTTTTATGCAGAATGTGTAGTTCCAACTGTTAAGGTTTAGGCTTCTTTTTTATTTTTTGTCTATAATTTATGCATAACTCATTCACGATCTTTTTTAATTAGTTATGAATTTCTATATCTATATGTGCAAATGCAGCTTGGATTTTGTTGTAATTAAATTAATTTCTTTAAAAATCTGTTTTATTTTTGGTATATTCTTATAGTAACTAATAATGAAATGAAGTGCTTAATTCGTCTGTAATTTGTGCTAACCCAAATAAATTTGAAAATGTGACTACCACATACGATCTAACAAATCAAAAGACGTGGCTACTTTTGCTTCGGAAAGATCCTGAATGAGATTGCCTGTTTAGAAAATAGACATTTCTAAATGTAATTTTTAATACATGATTTTTTTGTCGTTTTTGCACAGAACTCATTAAGACACTTCTCAAGGGATATCATGACAAAATCGGCAAGTTGGAAGAGTCAAAGTATGACCTGGAACAGCTAGTTAGAATTAAAGACTATGAGGTTAGAACAAGCAATGGATGCGGCATATATATATAGTAACCGTTGCACGACGAAAATTTTTCGTTTTTTGTCTTGGTTTCGAAAGTTTTTATTCTGTGAAGGAGCGCTTTTTTCTACTTCACGTGTGAAAGATAAGAACTGCATCGATTAAATCATTACAATCTTGTTTAATCTTTGAATCTTAATTTTTTTTTATTTGGAAAAATCGATCCAGTTTTTATTTCTTGTTCTGATTTTATACAAATCACCATTAATCCGGCCGCTTCAAAAATGTCTTGTCTTCGTACGCTTTCTTTTTGCTCTTTTTTAAACATTCTTCTGTCTTTTTTCAGTAATTTACTATTAGGTATAGTATTTCTATTGTATGTTCTCTATTATCACAGAAGCACACACTAAGACGGTTGTGGAAAATTCACAAATAAATCACACAATACACTTATTGTGCACAATTAACACCATATATTACATGCTTTACAAAAATGATCCTAACGCTGACAGTAATTACACTTTTCTATATATTTTTGAACAATGCCTAAATTTTGTTAATAACATAAAATACAAACGGGGGATGAATAATTTGTAGGAAAAAATCTTATGTGTCCTCTATCTTAAATAAGTATATATTTTGACAGTACTTTCCAAAAAGGTAGTTTATTGACAAATGTTTACACTCTATATTTTAGCCAGTTTAAAATCGATCTGCGAAATATATCACAAACGTGTTACTGAGCTGGAACATAAGAAATACGATATTGAGAAGGAGGTCGAATACAGAGATCTTCAGGTAGAATAAGATGACCATCGCAGTCGCATGTCAATTTCTACGCACGGCTCGTTTATTACACCATGCACCGCGTGCTTTTAGTATTTCAGTAGTTAGTGTTTTTTTTATATTTTTCTTTAGATTGCACAGTTTGATCACTTCTCAACTTTTTTGAGCATAGATTTAGTCCCCCTTCCCCCCTCTTTCTCATCACAAAATTAAACCCGAATATTATCATAATTATTAAAAAGGGATTTCGCAAGCTAAACCAAGTCAAATTTAGCGATGCGAACGCTATAAGTATAATCTCCTCTGAACGTTTTTATTTACTCTACAGCTTTCTGCTTTTGCTTATACGTCTCCTAAACTTCCTCATCCAGTCCCTACTGTATCTTAGGTTAAATATGTTTAGATAAAAGTTGTTTGTAAAACAAAGGTAGTGGCTATATACCGTCTCCTACGTGTTAACAAATTTTGTTTCTTTTAGCTGAACTACAAACTATATGCCAATCCTATTGGCAAAGAATATATCAACTTGAAGGGGATAAATTTGACCTCGAATGGATTGAAAAGTGTAAAGCTTATGAGGTATTACACGACAAAAAAACACCATACACTATTATTTTTTCTGTATATTTTGACGTAGTCAATGTTTAAACGCTATTTTTTATTTTTTAAGATGTATTAAAAAAGGGGCAGCTTAAAAACTGTTTGTAAAAAAATGTTTGCAAATCAATTTGGAAAAAATGGTTTTTTAGTTGTCCTTTTATATTTTTTTGATTGATTTGTATGGCCAACAAGCAATGTACAGATTTAAAGATCCGCCAACGCACGTCGGATTGATTCATGGATGTTTAATCTCCTTTTTGGACTTGGAGAGGTTTTTTGATCCAAGTGTCATTGACCATGTATTATCAATATTTCAAATTGATCCTTAAATTGATGGATATAGTTTTTAGTTGATAGTTACTTTGTGCAAAGTTACCACGTTAAAATTGTTTTATTAAGTTAGAGTCAGTATAATAAATTAAGTTTTGCATTTAGGGGATTCGATTGCAGGACACCCGCGTGAAATGTGTCAAATGACGTATTCACATCTAAATCACCTCCTGCGGTTCATTTCAAATTTCGCTCAAATTTCGAACAGACTCGGATTCTGGTCGGATCGGATTTATTGGATTATTTATCCGAGTATCCGAAAATTATTCGATAGTTATTCATTATCCAAAAAGGTGTCAGAGTATCCTATTATTCGAAAATATAGATTAACGAATACCTAAACAGTTTGACAAATAAACGATTTTAAGATACCTTGAAACAAAACGAGTTTAAATAAATAAAATTCTTATATTATATAGAATTTAAATCTTTAATAAAATTTTGAAAGATCGGATATAAGTAGAATAAATTTCAAATTTCGAATATCGTAAAAACTGTGAATTGGATTTGAATATTAGAGTTATGTTTCGGATACGGATCAGATGGGATAATTACGGATACAGATCAAATTGTTTGGACAAAAGTGGTAACGTTGCACAAAACTGATGAAAAGGCACTTTTAAAAATTAATCATAGTTTCTGTAGTGTGTCATTTTGCTGACTGCTGGTTCCATTTCCTATTGTAGCTATACTTAAGAAGATTGTTAAGGAATATTACGATCGCATGTATATTTGTGAGGAACAGAAGTGGGATTTGGAACGTGAGGTCCGAAAACGAGATTGGGAGGTACAACAGCTGAGTGACACACTGTTTTTCATACTTACCATATATACATACTCTTATACTGTATTTGGCAAACATATTTTTGCTGTTAATTGTTATTATAGTTATCCATAAAAAAATATCTTTGCCTTTCCCATTTTATAAATAATGATCAATTTATGCAAATCTAAATTTGATTGGTCATTGTTTATACATCATCACACTATTGACTAGTCCTGAGGTTTAACAAAAATAGAGACCTCTGTGTTTATGTTTGTTAGTAATGGAAAACTGTATTACAGAACGAAACAGACATGAAGTGTTACACCATAAATGTCCTCCCCTGCATTTTTAACAGACCTTTTTGAGACTAAATTTTAAATTTTAGACAAACCCAGGGCTATCATTCATTATTTATACATTTTGTAAAGTTTAGCATTTTAATAACTACTTAGTTGTAATTTTATAAATTTCTGAATTTATAAAATTATTACAGTCCAAAATTGATTCTGATGAACCTAGAAAACCGCTTGGAACCTCCTTCCCTTAATTAGTATTTTAAAGCTTTTATTTTTGCTTTTTTTTGCTTGTTGCATGTATTTATTTATTTTTTTTGTTCTGTCTATATTTCACTAACTCTTTTATATCAATTATCTTTTATTTTGCAAGCTTTTTTTATATATTTTTTATTTCATCTATTCTAAATGAATTCACTTAGTTTTTCAATTACTGCTGGCAGTTTTAAAAATATCACCAAAAGGAAATTTAGTTAATTAGCTTGCATGTATAAATACACTCACGGACAAAAATATTGCATGTGTGTTTTTTAAATTCTTCTATAACATTTATGTTAAGTGTAGACAATACAAATCTATGTAGGCCACTTTGAAGTAAGATATTTAACAATAAAAACTACATAAATGTTATAGAAAAATTAAAAAAAAACACAAAAAATGTGCAATATTTTTGGCCGTGACTGTATATTATTATATTATCTGCTCAGGATTAGCTCGCTTCTTTTTTTATTTGCTCAACCCACGCTGAAGTGTCCTTTCCTCAGTGCACTCTCTCTGGTATGGCACTTCATGCTTAATTATTTAAAAAAAAGGCAAAATAGAACAACGTTCCAAATCACCATTTTTATTAATATTTTTCTAGCAATTCATCATAGTCAATGGATTCGGAACCAAACAGTTAGAGCGATTACAAAGAAGTGCCATACCTCCACTACTTCCTTTTGTTTCAATTTAGAAATAAAAAGAGATGTCTCCCATTTTCAGGATCGATTTTGTACAGTTTTCTTTTTGAGCTGTAGATAGTTGTAGTATTTTTTGCTTTAAATAAAATAAATTGTTGTCATTGCTGTACAGTGTGTACGCAATACCTTTACAGGGATTACCAGCTATTTTTTGGTTTTGTAAATATGTATAAAGATGATATAAAAATTGTATTATATCTACAACAACTGTAGATTTTTAGACTTTAAGCTTCCAGAAAAAAAATATGTAAAACTGTAAACGACCAGTGGCCTGTAGAATAATAGTAGTGGTCGTCTTCTCCATCATCCAAAGAGCCCCTCAGCAGAGAGTATTACCATTTATGTGAAACCAATTATTCTTTTTATTTTTCATGAATGGAATGATTTTTTGTATAGTATGCAGCACCATGAGTACTGTAATTATTGTATTATTTTCCTTTTTGAGAGTTTTTATGAGAAATACTATTATTTTGTATTTTTGAATTTCTCTACAAGTGTAAATATTTTTTGTATATTATTACTATTTTAATTATTTGTATTTTTACCGATAACCCTATTTTCTTGACTATGTTTTAAAAGCCTGTTCTTCCTTTCTTTCTTTTGGAAAGCTCGCTCATAACCATGCTAAATTTCAGTTATTTATACTAAAACTGATTTGTTGCACACTAAAAACTATACATACTATATGGGTGTGTTCTTTGTGCTGATATATGTTTGTGTCCATGTTGAGCTTCTAATTTGTGCTAATTATTATATAAGTGTCTTACATCTTTATTTGTTTTATGTGTACTTTGACAGAAGATGCTTCATATCATTTGTGTATTTTATGCTTCTATATGTGCTCTGCACTTCATAATGTAAAACTATAATTAATGTCTTTGCATTCTTATCTGTTCAATGTGTGTGCCTATAGAAGTATCGTCTGTCAAATTATTAGATCTTTGCTAGATCAGTTAAGATTTTTTGACGATTTAGACCAAAAAAATATATATTTAATTTTTTTTAATCTAGCAAAGATTCTTGCGTGGTGTATAATTGAAACTTTTTCTAATATTAATTCTTACATCCACAGATCAATGACTTGAACAGCCAAGTAAATGACCTTAGGGGCAAATTGTAAGTATAAGTTTTCAAGAGATTAAGACCATCATCCGATCATTTTAGTTTAATAATTTAAAATGTTTAAAAGAAGAAAGCAATATTCTAAAAGACGTTTTGCACTATTAATTCCAGCATCAAACCAACCTTGAAGAAGGTATCCAAATATGAAAATAAGTTCGCCAAGTTGCAAAAGAAGGCTGCAGAATTCAACTTCCGTAATCAACTCAAAGTTGTAAAGAAGAAGGAATTCACCCTTGAAGAAGAAGATAAAGAGGTAAGGATTTGAAGATAGTCATTTACAAATTATAACTTTAAATCAGATAGTTTTTTCTTGGACATCTATTTTACAGTTTTTATTTTTCTATTAGTACATTATCAGTACCATAATTCTTAATACTGCAATTATACCTTTTTATTTTCATTTTTTTAATGAGACATACAGGAAAAAATAAAAATAATGTAGGAACAAGGCTATAATTGCATTATTAAACTGTACTTACCAAAACAAATGAAATGGTTCTAGAACAATAATTTTACTTTCACAGACCAAACAACAAGAAAAGGCCGAGTGGCAGAAGAAATAGATCATTCACTCATGTCCGTGTTCCTCCCTGTTTCTTATATTATAATAATGGCATTGAAATATATAAATTATATAATTATAATACATTTACATTAATAATAAAAAAAAATAAAATTTAAACTATACATACACTATATTTCTTTACACATTCAACATTAAATAAATACTTATACTTTTTTGTTTTTTCTTCCTGTATCTTTTTTAACCATCTCTTCTTTATGTTTAATTTTTACTATTTTTAATGGCAAAACTGAACAGTATTTTTGTGTCTTGCCCTGTTTTAAAAGCTTTTTGTGGTCTATCTATCACTAGAATGTGATTGTTTTTCTGTGACTATATTTGAAAAGTAGTCTGTTTAGTCTTCCTTTCCTTCATGTTTAAAAGGTGAGCCTACTTGCTTCACTGGCTTATGTGCCAGTTTGTGTATTGTGTTAGCTTTATTTTTACAAATTGTTCTCTTTATTACTAATACTTACTCTGTCTTTGTTGTGTGTTTAATTGGACCATGTAGTGCGGTTCAAACTAACTATGTTCAGCTGCTTTTTAATAATTTAAAACAAAACGCACTTTCATTACTACAGAAATGGTAGAAATATAGCACACTTTTTGTCTTTTGTATTAGTACAAATTTACACGGCATTTTTTATCTATAATGCTCTTTTTGCATCTATTTGGTTTATTTTTATTATCATAAGAAGTACATACAAACATTGTATCTTCTATGGTTCATTTTATTTATTTTTAATTCCATTACAATTATTTTTGTTTAATTAATCATCAGATGTATTTCTAATTTTTCTTTCTATAAATTTACAGAAAAAGCCGGACTGGTCCAAGAAAGGAGATGAGAAAAAGGTACAAGAAGTGGAAGCATGATCCATTTAACAATCTCCTATCAAGATATATTAATAAGTGTATAAGAAAGAAATTTAATTTTTTATGTTTTAAAAAATCAACATTTTTTCACATATTCACATTAATAATGTATGTTAAATGATTTAACCAACAATAAATTTCCAGGCACACTATTCTGTGTATGATTGGCTAAAATATTTATGTCTGTATAAAATAGTTTTCTTGTTTAAAAAATAAGATGAAATGAAACATTTATTGTCTGCTGTTTATTTGTTCTTTTATACTATGTATCCATACCTTTTAAAATTTGTGTTTAATAACATCACCTTTCATTTGTGAGATAACGCATAATTCCTGAATTTCCTGAGAATGTAGAGTTTATTGTGTTAACTGTGTTTAGTTTGCACGAAAATATACGTTTTCAAACTAAAAAACTAAAGAAATGCATAATTTTTACTTTATTATATTTATACGTGAATGAATCATTGCATTTATATTTAAACTGAATACAAATATTTAGAATTATTAAATGCTGGCCAGACTTTACAAGAAGTCTGCTAAAGTATAAGTAAACATAAAATTCTATATATGTAGAGTAGATTATTTAGAGCAGCGCTGATTATTAAATACAAATACTCAAATATTAATTACAATCTTCATACCAAGTTCGTATACAGTAAAATCTGTAAAAAGACCACCTGCATAAAGTGTTCCTGTAATAAAATCAAAACTTTTACCTCTTTCAAACTATCTCTTCTTAATATGACCACGATGATATGAATTTTTACTACGTAAAAACGTATTGTTTAAAAGGCCAACATTAAAAATATTCATAAAAAAATCCAGATTAAATTCCTTTTTGAATACAATTGAAAAGTATTTACAAGTTTACTTAATGAATGGGCAGGTATTCGACTGCAATATCTTAATTTAACTAAACTAACTTTATTGAATATTTATAGAAAGGTTTAAGAAATATCTATGTCGTTGTTACTTTACCTAAATGCTTGTACCTGTTTTTGTCAGCTTTTCAGTTTGTTTTTCCGGTTTTCTAAGCGTTTTAGATTTGATTCAAACTTCGATTTGGCTTTTAACTCTAAGAAATACAAAAAATCAAGAGTTGAGTTCACTTTATTTTTTAGTTAAATAAATATACATTGTTTATATTATTTTAAATTGCTGTTTATTGGCCTCTTTAAAAAAACTGGATAAAGGTTTTACTGTATAAGGTAGTTTAATTTTTTGAATTATCATTTGGAAAAGTAAGTATTTAATACTTTTGAATTTTAATTATTGCTTTTGTTGCTATTAGATTTTTGATATTAGGTGCTTAAATTGCATATAATAATACTCTTACAGATTCAACGACCACAGAATAGATAAGAATTTTCATATAAATGATCCAGGCGATTGATATGCGCAAACGTTGACTAATACAGTAGTGATTCGTTTTTAAGTTGTTTTAGTTATTTATTTCTTCCAAAAGTAAAATAACAAACAATGATACTTCAAAATAGTTAAAATAAAAAGAAAAAACTTAATGGGATTGGAATCCGGTGTATCCATGTGAAGAGTTACCAATTGCATGGAGAATTATCATAGCTTAAATGGTAACAATTGATTAAATTAAAAATTATGCACCGCGAAGCTGTATGTGCTATGTTACGCAACTCCACTTAACCATTCACATCGTTTACGTTCGTCCTCCCGTCTCCTCCCTAGGGCCGGCGTAAGGCAGGTTTAACGCGTTCCCAGGAACCCGGTTCCGCGTTTTGAACGGCCCCGCGCTTTATAAGGCACCGCGCTACAACTTACAAATACGCAGTGGCGGATTTAGGCACAAGCGTTGGAAGCGGCCGCTTCAGGCCCCACAAGTCAAGGGGCCCCGCAAAGGCCTCCTGCCAAGGACCGCACTGGACACGCGACAAATAAAAATTATTGGCATGGGAATTCACATTCTCGAAAAAAGTGAAACAAGAAACAGATCATATCGTGCACAGGCTGGTAAAAAAAGTGTATGGTTGACGCATTCGTACGAAAAGGCGATATAAAATATTGTAACGGAGTATACTGTTTCACAGCAGACCTGCGAGGAATGTATCATCTCTGTCGGTCCGAATGCTGGTCTTCTCACACAATCGACGCGTTCATTTTCGACTACTATGATGACTAACTTCTTGAATTAATGGTTTCTGATAGACATTCGGTAAACAGTGGCGGATTTACGCACAAGCGGTGGAAGCGGTCGTTCCAGGCCCCATAAGTGAAGGGGTCCCGCAGAGGACCTTTACCTAGGATCGCAGTGGATATGCGACAAAAATGATTGGCATGGGAACTCACTTTGTCGAGAATAGTGAAACATGTGAGAACAAGAGTTCATATTGTGTACAGGCGGATAAAAAAGTTGTACGGTCGACACAATATAGTTTTGTGCGAAAAGGCAAGCATTCAGAGTGATAGGTAAAATTTTGTAACGGAATATACAGTTTCGCAGTAGAACTAGACCCGTATTCTTGAACTCATACGAACAAGTTTCGCATACGAGATGACGTATGAACTCCACGCGGTCGTCCGACTTACATTCGGGGAAGTGGAATTGTACCATGCTTTTGAATGGGTAAAATTCCTTAATGTCATTCGTCAATTGTCAACATTTCCCAATGTTGAAAAATTTTTTAAAAAAATCTTAACATTACTGATATATAATGAAACTGGAGAACGATCTATCTTCGTTCTTAAACTTGTCAAAAATTATTTAAAAATTAATCTTAAAGTCATTTAAAAAATTTTACAGTAATGTTTATTGAAAATGACATTACGCAAAATTTATGTTTTGACAATGTGTTTTGAAAATATTATTGATAAATTTGATGCTTCTAAAAGAAGAAAAGTTCCATTATAAATGTACTGATTATGGAATAAAATCTTTTTCTGAAATAATACATAAAGTAGAACTTTTACGGACTCATCTGTCACAATGCATATGTCAAACCTGCCTCCGACCGTATAATTAATATAAATAAAATACAAAATGAACACAAACGTGTTTTAATAGAGTTAATAAATTTAAAAGTTAAAAATTGCTAATGGACGACTATTATACTCACAATTTGATAGTGATATGTGTATAAATCACAGATCTTAAGACAGCTGTTTCGAGATTTTGGTTCTCCTCAGTTAGGGGCAGCTAGTCTGTAATGTAGACACATATCACTATAAGATTGTGAGTATAATAGTCGTTCATTACAAAACTCATTTATGTTAATTTATTTTGTTTAATTAATGTTTTACTTTAAATTATATTTTGAATGCAAATCCATGTAGAAAAAATTATCACCCCAGCTGGAAATCGAACCCTGGGCCTTCCACTTTCTGAGCGACATCTCTACCTCAAAGCTACTGTGGCGACTACCAGCATATAAAGTTATTATTGCCATTTAAAGTTATTACAAAAATTGTTATTGAATTAACGTAAAATTGATTTAACGATATATCCTTCTGATGGCTTTAATCCGTACATTTAGATTAACCGGTCTATTACATGGAAATCTAAAAATGTGTCTGACATTTAAAAAATTGAAGACACCAACAAAACTACTATTATTAATTTAAATAATTGTTCAAGTTTCAGTATTAATTTTAAATAATAAACGATTATTACATTGAGATATACGCATTTCTTATTTTTTACAACTAACACCTGTTTTCCACAAACTGTGGGCATTGTCTACTTTTGACAATCCAGCATCTCAATCTCAAATCATATTCTAGGTTAAATATCTTTCCTAGCTTTAGGTGTTTTATTACGTTTTTGTGGTCGTTGATAAAGTATAGTGTGTAACACGTACAAAAACGCCAATTTCACACTCGTGTGACTGCGCCCTGAGACGAAGTCGGATTATTTAAAAAATCTTGAGGCAATTTCCTCCATCGGGGGGATGGAATTCACGGTGGGGGGGCACAGTGAATTCGTGCCTGATATTAATAATTATATGTACTTAATTTTTGATAAAAAATAAAAGGTATATAAATTGTAGTAATTGATTTATACTTTGAGGCCCCAAGAATTTGTAACGCTTCAGGCCCCGTAAGTGTTAAATCCGCCACTGCAAATACGTGCACTTTCTCTGCTGTTGTAGTCACACCGATGTTTCCGTGTCACTTAACGACTGGCAAAGCAAACCTCTACCATTCAATATACGTAAATCTTGATAACGTAATTAAAAACTTTGCAACGAAAAAGGCAAATTTGTGCACTCGTGCTTCAGAAAGATACAAAAAGCACTGGTTCTTTTAGGCTCTTTAAAAATAATTTGACTTAATAATAATAAAATTTGGAACAATTAAAGAATTCCCCCATCAAACATTTTTTGACCTAACCTAACCTAATCTAAGCCTAACCTAATCTACCTAACCTAAACTTAACCTTACCTAAACCTAGACTAACCAAATCTAACCTAACTAAATTGTGTAATTGTAATTTACACAATTTGGCAATCATAGAAACTTAATATCATTATTATTCATTTTCATGGAGATTAGGCATTTTTATAATTTTGATTCTCAAATTCGGAGCATTTGGGGCGCTCGTTCCAAAAATGATTACATATTTGGAATTAGCATTTTTCAAGCAAACGCCCCTACACCTCCAAAATTAGTTGCTACCAACCCTAACTTTCATAAAAACGCCATTACCTAACCAAAACGATATGCAAAGGCAAATTTAAAACACCTTAACCTAATCTAAGCCTAACTTAACCTAACCTAATCTGTCTAACCTAAATTTAACCTTACCTAAACCTACACTAACCAAATCTGGCTTAACTAAATTGTGCAACTGTAAATTACACAACTTGGCAATCATAGAAACTTAATATAATTATTATTCATTTCCATAGAGATTAAGCATTTTTGACTTTTGATTCCTAAATTTGGGGCGCTCGTTCCAAAAATGATTTACATATTCGGAATTAGCATTTTTTTGAGCAAACGCCCCTAAGTCTCCACAATTGGTTGCTACTAGCCTAAACTACACAAATAACGCCACTATCTAACGAAAACGATATGCAAAAGTAAAAAAAATCGAACTTTTCTCAACCTAACCTAACCTAACTAGAACCTAATCTAACCTAAACCTAACCTAACTAAATTGGGCAATCATAGTAGCTTAATATAATTATTATTCAATTTCATAGAAATGAAGCATTTTTTTACTATTGAACCCAAAATTTGGGGCGTTCGTCCTAAAATCATCTATATATTCAGAATCAGCATCAAATCTCCGTTAAAATGATACCAGTTTGGTAAAAAAAATGTTTGGTGGGGGAATTCTTTAATTATACTTAAATTTAGAAACCATTTGGATATTAGAAATGACAAAAGAAAAATTAGTAATCGATAATAATTCCACTGACAAATTTGCGAGCGCCATCAATTGGCAACAAGAGAATGCTATTGTCTACTTGGTTTCATGTTTACTTCGAATTCGAAACAGTATTACAGATTTTGGTTAACGATGTTTTTTCAATATTGTTGTTCAAGTTCGTTTCAAAAAATCTTGTGCAAAACTTGATGCGCAAAGTCATCTTCGGCGCATACGCGCAAATGAATTACTCGCTTCTTCGTCGCTTGTGCTTAAAAAACGCGATTTCTCATTTTCGTAAATAACTATAATGATACTCGATGATCCTATTGCAATATGTAATAATGTGTTTATAATCAATATTTTATTTAGAAATTGTTTTAGGCCAAGAGCATTTTTGAACCCGGTCTCGCAAAAGCTTTCGCCGGCCTTGCTCCTCCCTCCATCTTTATTTTCAAAACTCTCCCTCCCCTTCTCATTTTTCCTCTTTTTTAGCATCTGGAAGTCCCCAACTCCCTACCTCTCCATAAAAAAAGACATAAGCGGACGAAGAAGGGGGAAGTACAAGGCAGTTGAAATATGATTTAATAGTTCTATGCCTAGTTTTTTGCCCAAGTCTAACGGAAAATGAGGAAAAGGAAAACATAGATGCATTTGTTGTTATTATTTATTACATTTATATAGGTCAGGATCCCTATTTTCAAGGAAGCTGAAAATCTTTTTCTCTTAAAATTAGGAACATACGACAAAAACAGAGTTGAATTTATGATTGTTACGTCATAGATTGGAAAATATAAACTTTCCCCTACGAATGAAAAGTTCTTTTCTTTAAAAAAAATAGAAAAAAACAGTATTGAAAAATTATGACAAATTTGAGTCTGCTTTTCGGGATAAGCTTAAATTCGTCTTCTCCGCTTGTTGCGTCAAATGTTGCTCCGTGGGTTTCACCCAACTCTGAAACATACACGTAAATATTTGTCAGCCAAGCTGAAAATTAAGTTCATGCATGACAAAAAATACAAAAAATAAATTGTTTAAGTCCTGTTTTTAAAACCTTGCCGGAAAGAAAGGTTTGTTGAGCGATTAATTCGTTTGTTTGATAGGGAAAGGGAGAGAAAAAAGGAGGTAAAAAACGACTAACTTGTCAATTCGTCCGTGTTTTCGGACTCTGTACAAACTGAATCTTTAGATTTACATGATTCCTCCAAAATGTTCTCATCACCTTGATCAATCTTCTCAGTCAACAGTTTGAGTTCCACTTGTTGTGGATCATCTTCATCCAGATCCTCGAGGATATCTTCAGGGATATTCTCGCATGAATTGTTGCGAGGCACATAATAGAATATTTCAACCCACTTTTCTTGTACAGCCTATTTTACACCTGTAAGATATAAGCTTTAGAACTTTTTTGTTAGCAGCGGAAGGTTTCAAAGTAGCGACAGGTGATAGTCTGTAGCTGGTTTTTTCCAGCCCCATTTTTCTGGTTCCATAACATTTCCTCGCCAAAGTTGGACTTGGTGGTACATCCTGAATGAGTGTTACTCAGAAGCAGCTTCAGTAAAGGACACAGAAGCAATGTTGTGTTTACTGTTGTACGCGGTCTTGATGAAACACTGATGTCTAAAACCGATCAAGGTCATGTTTTCATTCTTTAAAACATATGACCCTTTTCAAATTTATGACGTAACAATCATAAATTCAGCTGTTTTTGTCGTATGTCCCTATTTTTAAGAGAAAAAGTTTTCAGCTTCCACTAAAATAGAGGTCCTGACTGGTATTAATCAAACAAATAATACGAACAATAAATGCATCTTTGTTCTTTTTTTTCTCATTTTTGGTTAGACTTAAGCAAAAAACAGACTCACAACTATTAAATCATGTTTCAACTGCTTTGTAACATTATTGCACGTGTGTATTTTCTTGGTTTTTATCGTAAATTTGAAAATTTCAAAGTTTAACTTTGACTGAAAAAAGTCCTGTTTTCAGGGTTTTACAATGGAAAGTACTTCCTCCATCTTTGTCTTTCCTCCTCTTATGTCTTTCTTTAGAAAGCGGTAGGAGGTTGGGGACTTCCAGGTGCTAAAAAAGGGGAAAATAAGGGGGAGAGGGACACTTTTGAAGAAAAATATGGAGGGGGAGACGAGAGAGCGTACGTAAACGACGTGAGTGGTTAAGCGGGGTTGCATAACTTAGCGCACCCCCGTTCGTTTTATGTCAGAATGTCATAGGATCTTATTATAAAATTATCAATTATTAAACTATTTTTGCAATGAATTTGAATTTACCTAATAACAGTAGGTTTGCGTGCTGTTGAGGAATCTTTTACAACAACTTTTGACATTTAACTAATCGGCGCTTGATGTCGCTAATGCTAGTCACTGGTTTTCTCTGGCGGATTTTGTGTTTCTCCCACTTCTGCAGTTTGGCCTCCTGTATATAGTCTTCTTACTCGAAACACTCGAACTAGCCTCCATATGAATATGGACTTAGGAAAATTAGTAACGCCTAATATATTAGTAAAATGATTTTCTTTAATTTTTGACCTATACTTTTCCTAGCTTCTAGGTAATTTCTTTACTTCGGGAAAGATTTAATAAAACCCTTTTTTTATATTTTCTTTATTAAAGGCTATTATTTAAATGACACAAGGTATTTCGACATTATTCTCTTTAAAGTCTTAAAATATAAAACATTTAGTGAAGGAATCATTTTTATTCCTTTACTCTTTGCTTGTCTTCAAGTAGTGTTAAACGCTGATAACACTATTTTTGTTACATTTTTGGATTCGCCACTAGATTTTGGATATAACGCAACCAGTTTTTCAGACCTATCTGCAATAGTTTTTGACTTATGTCAATTTAATGTGTCAAAATTCGTCGTGCATAGACCCATAGAAAAATTCATAACTTCAGAACCATTCACAATTAATTAACCAACTTTTTTCTAGTCGATTCCTTAAACTTTAGCGCATCTTTTGAGATCTAGGCGAACTCGTAGGCGACGTTCCAACGCCTACTACGATTTTTTGAAAAGGGCAAATTACAAATATCAATAACTCGATTTTTTCAAATGGAACACCCTATATTTTATTGCACCATTGCATGGCATTTTTTAAGAGCTTTTTGCCAATATAGGGTTTGTAGGGTCTACCTTGTAACATTACCGAGATTTGTTGCAAAATAAGAATTATTGATGGTTTTTCGAGAAAAAAAAGGAATCGAGTAGGCCTCTATCTGTCATAAAATTTGACACATCCGTGTAATTTCAATAACTGTACACGTCTAATTGTTGATAATGAATTTCACTCGCGAAGAATTAGTGAATATGGTCTATTGTACTGGCGAAGCTGACAGAAATCCTTTATTAGCAACCAGAATCTACCATCAAAAATGTCCAGAAGCAAGAACTCCACAGGCGTCTTCATTCGAAAAGTTAAGAGATCGGTTTGAACTTACTGGTAGTGTGTCTACCAATACCAAAAAGGAAATTGTTGGTGGTCGGGTCACTGAGGAAAATGAGTTGCAAGTTTTATTGATGCTACAGGAAAATCCTCACTTAAGCACTAGTGAAGTAGCAGCGGAAACGGGTATTTCTCAAAGTAGTGTGAACAGAATAATATTGAAACATAAGTTTCACCCTTATCATCTGAACCTACATCAAGAATTGTATGGCGACGATTTTGTGAATAGAGTTGCGTTTTATATTCAAATGAATGGCTTAATTCAGGAGGATTTTAATACTTTAAACAAAATTCTGTTTTCTGATGAAGCATCGTTTAAGAGTAACGCGCCGGTCAACCGACATAATATGTATTATTATGCAACCGAAAATCCTCACTGGCTGAGGACTGTTGATCACCAAAATCAATGGTCGCTTAATGTTTGGGGAGGAATTATTGGAAATCACACTATTGGTCCCTACTTTTTCCACAATGTCCTGAATGGTGAAAGGTATTTACATTTTCTTGGCGAAGATCTTCCCAGAATGTTAGAAGAAGTGGATTTTGACACCAGAAGGACCATGTGGTTGCAGCACGATGGTGCATAACCACAGGATAGTGCGAGAATTTTTAGATCAATCCTATCCTAATCGTTGGATAGGCAGAGGAGGTACTATTCCTTGGCCCGCGCGATCCCCAGACCTTACTCCTATAGATTTCTTTCTTTGGGGGTACGTGAAGGAAAGGGTTTTCAGAGATCGCCCAACAACTGCAGATAATATGAAAAACAGGATCACGGAAGCCTTCCGTTCAGTTGATGGAGCAATGCTTGCGAGAGTTCAGGGCTCATATACTAGAAGACTAGCAATTTGTGTGGTACATGATGGTGACCTATTTGAGCATTTGTTATAAGTAGCCTTTCTTCAAAATTTTTACATTGTTTCCTATTAATCATCCTTTCCTGTTCTTGTAAAGATTACTAATAAATAATTGTTTCCTTGGTGATAAACTCCTGTTTCTATTACAATTTATTTTTTTTAAACATAGTTCTTTTTAGAATTGTATGGATGTGTCAAGTTTTAGGACAGCGGCCTACTCGATTCCTTTTTTTCTTTTCGAAAAACCATCAATAATTCTTATTTTGCAACAAATCTCGGTAGTGTTACAAGGTAGACCCTACAAACCCTATATATTGGCAAAAAGCTCTTAAAAAATGCCATGCAATGGTGCAATAAAATATAGGGTGTTCCATTTGAAAAAATCGAGTTATTGATATTTGTAATTTGCCATTTTCAAAAAATCGTAGTAGGCGTTGGAACGTCATCTACGAGTTCGCCTAGATCTCAAAAGATGCGTTAAAGTTTAAGAAATATAGGGTGTTCCATTTGAAAAAATCGAGTTATTGATATTTGTAATTTGCCCTTTTCAAAAAATCGTAGTAGGCGTTGGAACGTCGCCTACGAGTTCGCCTAGATCTCAAAAGATGCGCTAAAGTTTAAGGAATCGACTAGAAACAAGTTGGTTAATTAATTGTGAATGGTTCTGAAGTTATGAATTTTTCTATCAAACTGTTGAAACTTCCCGCTTTTTTAACTTGATCCGCCTACAGGGCGTTACGTGAGCAAAAGCCTGAACTAAGAATGATAGTTGTCATTTACCAAAATGTTTGAATATATACGCGGGATATGCCCTTTTTTTAGTTCATAAAGTTCTTTTATTCTGTTGTATATTCGGACATTTTTTTCTCCAATAACACTTGAACGATAATTTAGGAAGTACACCTTACCATTTTTAAAAGCTCGCTAGCTATAATTTTGTTTTTATAAATTTACACTTTTTTATTCGTTAAGGAAATAGCTTTTGTAATTTTGTATTTGCTATAAAACATAATATAGACTAGATAACACTCTTAAGAACAGATCTCATGCACAATAAATGTAAACTAAGTGCAATTTTTAAAAATTGTAATGAAATTCTTCAGAGCAGTTTAAGCGGTACTTTACCTACACGATAACGGAGCTACTGTTGTTGGTACTCTTAAAATTATTTATTTAGTTCTCTTTTATTAATCCCATTTTCAGTTATTTTGAAAACATACATGAAGCAGTGGTGTATTTAAAAATTTTCTTTGGGGGGGGGCTACTCTATAAAAATCTCGAATCAAAATACTTAGATTTTGACATAAATGACCTGGACTACGAAGAAAATTCCCAGGGCTCCAGCCCGTTAGCTCCCCCCAAATACGCCACTGATATGACCATTTATAACTCTTTTATGTCCCTTTACCCCAAATTTGTCGTTCGCAAAAATATAAACTATGGAAGCAGCATTAAAAATCTACATCTATGTTAGATTCTAGATCTAGATCTATTGTAGGCAATTGTTAGACTTTGATTACGGAGATCTCCATCAGCTATAAAAGACAATGTAAAAGAAAACAAAATTAAATCTCCGTAAGTTTTTGTGAATATTGTTAATTTATTTAGTATAAAATTCGATTAAAATGCTCTCCATCATCATATTTTTTTAACCAAGGGTGCTAGACAAGATTTAATTCCAGATTTAAGTGCTCCATATTAGAGTATATAACGAACACCATAATTCTATTCAAAAAATTTAACGACCTCAATTTTGTTGTTCAGTGTAATTTATATACCTCTGTAAACATATCGGCGCTCTTTAAAGAGCTTCTGAATTCAAAATAAACCGATTAAGATTACATCAGTTAGACTTGGAGCACCAGTACAGTACTCTGTACTGAAACCACAGGCGCCTTAAGCACTTGTTACGTCCATGAAGAAAAAATGAGAAAAAAAGGTGTATGAGGTTAAACTTTGGCTACTTCAGCTTATTCAGCGTGATTTAATTATTATTAAACATAAGACTGATAAATTAATTTCTGCTATTTCTTTTCGTTGAGGCAATAATTTTTTGTTTAGACTTACTACCGCATATCTCAACCTCATCGTTTAGATCTTGGTTTCTAAGGGCTTCTGGAACTTTTTAAATTTGGAATTTGCTTTTGCCTAACCTAATTAGGCAAAAGAAGCGTTAGACCTTGCTATCTTCAAACGAGATGAAATTTTTGACATCCATATCATGAGCCTTACCATACGTAGAATATTTTTTGTGTTCCACAATTGTGTTCCACTCAACATTCAAAGATTATTCTAATACATATAAAAGGTGTCAAGGTAGGTAGTTACAATTGAAAATGGTAATTTGTGATCAGTGGATATCTTATATCGATATCCAGCTCTGGGAATTTAACAGCTAGATAAAGTTTTGCATGAAAAAGTTTTTCAATTCCGAGCAATAGTTAAAAGCAAATAACGACAAATATTTCGATCTTAAACAAATGCACCTCACATTTTGGCTTTGGAATTTATAATTAGGCTACCAAGGAAAGTTGTTAGATTTTTCAAAAAGATTTGGAATTCCAGGTGAATTCATGAAAATATATAAGTATAATCTGCTAGAAAACCAATTATAATTTCCAAAAAGGTTACACAATTCTTTAGAAAATATTTGTTTATACGGTTATAAATGATAAAGTAGAAAGAGGAAATTAACGTAATAGAAAAGCAGGGTGGTAGAGAGGCTGCAGAAAGCCTAGAACTTTTCCGCAATTCGTCTTGATCTTTTGGGAAATATGCTGTCAAAGGTTTTAACTCGAGGACAATCATATTCCTCACATATTCCCGGAAAATGAAAGCGAATCTCTTGTTGTCCCTTTTGCACCTAAGCCAGACAGGGTTCTCTGTATATATCGAGTATAGGTGTATTCTTAACAGAGCGCAATGATCAGTTAAGATTCCAATTAACAAACTTAGTGCTCTTCAATTTCTTCTTACTGCCACCACTTCTCCTCCACCTGCATCACTTTTATGATTTCATCATTTTTATTTTCAGTGCATGTTCCGTTTGGCACGTTAAAATCTTCCAGATCTAGGTCTCTGATTTCTGTGATTTCAGTTTCTTTAATGTTTTCTGTCATTATCAGCTAACAATATTTTATCTGGATTATTAATGGGACGATGTATTGCACTGATTTATGAGAGCACTGGCGAATATGGCAAAAATAACCTATTTGAGCTTCCGCCAGTATAAAATATTTCTGAATTCTAATCTCTTTGAGTTTTTTATGCTCCCTTTCGCTTAAATAAAATTTAACTTTATTGTGAGACCTATGTATTATGACTCATATTTCATGTATGTATCTATGTATGACCTCGATTTCAATTTCTCAGTTTTCTGTCTCTATCTTATTTACTTTAATATTACTCTTTGATGTTTGTTAATTCTAGTCTTCTAAAATAATTTCAGAAAAGTCATAAAATGTTAAGTAGCATTTAATAATAATAATAATAGTCCCTTTTCACAGGATATCCCATCAGGATATATCAGGGTATGCTGCTAACCAACAACCAGTACAATTCATTTAAGTAAAGACATGACTCCCCTTTGTTACCTCGTCCAATTGCAGAATTGAAGAATGCTAGATCTCTGCTTATAGGTTACTGCTAAACGTCTTGCAGTTTGTTACATTGGTGTTCATTACAGTTTGGTTGTAGAAATCATAGTTCCTCAACAACAAACTGATTGAGATTACCCGAGCAGATGGGGGATTCATAGAATCCCACAGTTGAATCAACTCTCTGACGCAATCCTTCTAGCAATAGCAGCAATAATGTTTCTTCGTGCAACTCAGAGTTGCAAGAATCGCAACGCGTCAAGGATTATTTGAAAGAAGTTTTCCTAGATCACTTTCAGTGCTCTTACGCGCTTATTAGCCGCAGATCCAGCGCAGTTTCATGTGCCATTGATGAATACCTGATTATCGTGTACTGACTCACCTTGTTTTTAAAACCAAGATTTTGTTTATAAAAGAGACACGACAGAGCAGAGGTAATCTTTACACGATTGACACAGTAAAGTACGCTACTACTATATATACGAGCGCCAGATCAGACCTTTATCGAAAATAACTCTAAGGTTCTTTTCTTCATTTCTCTATAAAATCTCGTTGACAACCATGAGGAGATTATTCTCAAATCGCAATTCAACTTTCTCTTGTCTTGTCATAGTAAACTTTGTCGTCCAGGGTACATTCATTACTGTTGAAGTCTACGTTCTATGAACATCATAAAAATTGAAAACTGACTAACAACCCGATGTGGTCGGAATACCGTACTGTATATATGTTCTTCGTGCATAAATGCACAAGAAATTGCAGCGTTCAGAATCATTTGAAATAATTCCCGAGACAAAACTCTTTAGAGTTCTTACACTAAGTATTAAATTTCATAGAAAATTGGTTGTAGGAAACTTATTTCCTACGCAATGCTTTGATCAATTAAACTTGAGACTACAGACTGCTGTATTAAGATCTTTTATTCCAAATGTCATAAGAAATGAACTAACCAAGTAGGTGCAAGTGTTATAAGACTGCTGTGTAATAGAATATGGTATCTAAAGCAATATATTCACTGGTTTTAAGCTCCAGAGTGAACTTAATATTTAGATGCTAATTATTCAGATGAATCAAGAATTGTACTTTAGTTATGAGAATAAGTGATCAAACAAACAAAATCAAAATGGCCAAATGAAAGTATCACTTGCATACTGAAACCAAAATTAGGTTTATATTCTGATTCAAAAATGTCTGCTTCAAAAATATTGAACCTGTTAGATCGGACACTATTTGATCCAATTTATAAGCTGTCTATGTTTTGATTCTACTTCTACAAAGAGGTCGACAATCCATACGAAATTTATCATAAACAAATAACCCTTAATTCTTATTAGTTCTTAACTTATTTGTTAGTTGGTGATCTACTTAGTGTTGTTTTCTTTAGATTCTTGTTCTGTTATTTAAATGGTTTCTATACATTTGTTTTATCATAATTTGTATGCAAATTCATAAAAAAAATTATCACTCCGACTGGGACTCAGAAGTCATTCCGCTGATAGTCGTCTTTGGATAGCTCAATCAATGGTAGAGTTACTGCCCGGAAAGCAGGAGGTGGTCCTGGGTTCGAGTCCCAGTAGGGGTTATAAATTTTTTTATATTAATTTACAAATTTTGATTTAAAGTAAATCTTTATTTAAATTTAAAATTAATCTTAAATTACTACTATACATTTTTTTCGATTTTCAAAATCGCTCGCGAAAATACTTTTGATTTTAATTAAATATCCCTAGAAACTTAGGGTACATTGTAAACATCGAAGAAGAATTCAATTATATTAACTTTATAAACTGCATTTAATTTTTATATCTTTCTGGGGGTCTGTCGTCAACAATGGGTATTACTTTTGTAATTGCATTTTATAAACAATGTGTACTAACTAATTATTATGTGAGCCATTGTTTAAAGAATATTAAACAAAAATTCACTGTACACTTTGGTTTTAAATTTAATATAACCAAAGACCAACCTGAGTGAATTTCAATTACTGTAAATGTATCCGCCACCAAAAATAGTATTGACTACTGAATATTTTGAACTCCTTTTATGGGATGTTGAGGTAAGTTCTACCCGATATTACACTGCCGCTTTTTATTTATTTAGCACATTCCAAACCATTTCCGTTATAAAGTAAATGTATTTTGAACACAAGATATTATTAATACAAGCAGAATCCTAATTTTAATTTGATATAACTAATTAATATTACTTTAGGTAAATTATAATTGTCATTCGATTGATTCTCTTGTTAGAGATAAATCATGTTTATATTTCTTGTTTGTACCACTTATGTGGACAATGTGGTATTCTGAATGCAATAACAGAAACGTAGATAACTATTTTGAATACTTTTAATACAGAA
The DNA here is from genome assembly GCA_929113105.1 of Agrypnus murinus. Lineage (NCBI taxonomy): Eukaryota > Metazoa > Arthropoda > Insecta > Coleoptera > Elateridae > Agrypnus > Agrypnus murinus. Next base: position 66,345,693 of record OV816029.1, on the reverse strand, counting down.
GATTTTTATTAATTAATACAGGAGGAAGCACCAACAGAAGGTGCACCACCAGCAGAAGGAGCCCCACCAGCCGAAGGGGCACTTCCAGCAGAAGGAGCACCAGCAGAAGGAGCTCCACCAACAGAAGGAGCACCGCCAGTTGAAGAAGCCAAACTTGTAGAAGCAGCACCACTTGTAGAAGGCGCTCCACCAACCGAAGGTGCACCACCTGTTGAAGGGGCTCCACCAGTTGAAGGGCAACCGCCAGCAGAAGGTGCACCGCCAGCAGAAGGTGCACCACCTGCAGAAGGCGCTCAATCTGCAGAAGGTGCACCACCTACAGAAGGACCACCACCAGCTGAAGGCGCACCACCTACAGAAGGTGCAGCACCACCTGCAGAAGGAGCGCCACCAACTGAAGGAGCACCACCTGCTGAAGGAGCACCTCCAGCAGAAGGTATGAACTCAATCTGTTTGGTTCTCTTAGAAATTATAACATAACATATTTTAGGTGCTCAACCACCTGCAGAGGGAGCAACACCCTCAGAAGGTAACAAGTATAGTATAAAATTAAATAAGAAAAATATATACATATGATCATTGTAGGAACACCAGCACCAGCACCAGCTGAAGGAGCACCTGCAACACCAGCAGAAGGTATCTATATTAGTGGTTTACTGATAACACAAGAAAAAAATAAATTTCTTTAGGTGCGCCACCAGCCGAAGCTGCACCAAAAGAAGAAGCAGCAGCGCCAGCAGCTACAGAAGGTAACCCAGCACCTGCAGAAACACCAGCTGCCACTGAAGCACCAGCAGAGGCAGCAGCTCCAACACCAGCCGCAGAACAACCTCCACCTGCTCCAGCAGAATCTGCAGCCCCTGTGGCAGAAGTCGCTCCTCCAACGCCGCCAGTTGTAGAAGGTATTTATTTAACTGAAATATACTTGAGTCCAACGAGCAAAGTCCACACACAAAATCTAAAATATTTTTGATACGGAATGCATTTAGTATTCTATGAAATCAATTTTCGGAACAAAGATTCTTCTCTTTTTGAGGCACTTCAGACACACGGTTTTGAAAACTCTGATTCGTAGTTGACAAACGTATATTACGCATGTTATCCATTAATATCCACCTCCTCAGTTTTCAGTCCTCAGACTGGTTTGTCGCAGCAATCCATTCTTCTCTATTCGTCGCTTTTCTTTTCTTTTCTTTTCTTTTCTTGATAGTTGCTGCTTCCTGTGTCTTCAATTATTTGTTTTATATAATTCAAACGTGGTGTTCCTCTCGGGTTTTTCCCTTCTACTTTTCCCTCTATAATTGTTTTCAGTCTCTTTGGTCTCTTCTTTTTTTGATATGTTTCCACATTTTTCTTTCTTCTCCCACTAGTGCTAACACTTCTTCATTGGTTTTTCTCTCCATCCAGCTGATTTTTAGAGCTCTCCTATAGCACCACATTTCGAATGCCTCCAGTTTCCTTCTATCGCTTTTACTTACTGTCCATGTTTCACAACCGTATAGTGCTGTACTTCATATATATGTTTGAATAAACTGTTTCTTAGTCTTTAAGGCGATACTATTGTATGTGAGTAACTGTTTTTTGTTATAGAAGGCTCATTTTGCTAAATTTATCCTGTTGTTTATTTCTCTTCTGCTATCATCAAGGTATTTAAATTCGTTGACTTCTTTGATCGTCTCATTGTATATGCTGATATTATTTATATTCTATTCATTTTTTCCGCAGACCATTACTTTTGTTTTCTTTTTATTTATTTTTATATTATATTCATATCTAAATAACTTGTCCATATCTCTCATAGATTGTGTCAGTTGTTCTTCTGATTCAGCCAGCAAGGCTATGTCATCAGCATATCTAATCGCGTCAATTTTGTTTCCATGTATTTTTATTCCTGCGTTTCTCTCTATTCTCAGTTCGTCAATAGCTTTTTGTATGTACACAGTAAACAGTAAGGGTGATAGCGGACAACCTTGTCTAATCCCTTGTCTAATTCTCGCTTCTTCCCTTTCCCCTTCATATCTAAAATCGCTGTTTGTCTTTATAAATATTGTGTATAATTCTTTTTCTTTTGTTCCTATTTCTTTCAGTATTTCGAACAGTTTACTCTATCGAAGGCCTTTTCTGCGTCAACAAAAGCAATGTATATTTGTTTATTTTCTCAATCATCTTTTCTATTATTCCTCTTAGCGCCATGATTGCTTCTCTGGTTCCTGTGTTTCTTCTGAACCCAAATTGGTCCTCTGACAAATTCTCTTCTATTCTTTTTTTCAATTCTATGTTGTAGGATTTTTATGAGAATTTTCGATGCATGTGTTATGAGGCTAATTGTTCTGTACTCCTCACATTTTCTTGTTGTGCTTTTTTTCGGTAGAGTCACTATTAGGCTTTTTGTAAATGTTTTTGGAATTTGTCCTGTATTATATATTACTTGTATACTTCCGAAGATTGTATCTAGTGTTTTTTGATCTAGGACTTTGATTATTTCGCTTGGTATGTTGTCTACACCTACAGCTTTGTTTTTGCTAAGACCTTTTAAAGCTCCATTAAATTCTCATCTTAATATTGTCCTGTCGTCTTCTTCTCCTTCGTTCCCATCTATTTCTAGTTCGTTAGCAGGGTATTCTTCTTCCTCTTTATATAATTCTTCTAAGTATCTCTTGTACCTTTCTGCTATTTCTTTATTGTATGTTATTATTTCTTCATTTTTGTTTTGTATTCCATGACATTTAGGTTTCCTTTCTCTAACCATGTTTTTAATTTTTTGTCTGCTTTATCCATTTTACCATTCTTCACATCTTGTTCTATCTCATCGCAGCTTACCTTTATAGAGTTTTCTTTTCCTCTTCTACTTTCTCTTTGTATTCTGTTCCTAAGTTCCCGGTACCTTTGTTGTCCCTGTTCTGTGTTTATATTTTTATGCCTCCTTCGTTCCTCTATCAAGTCAATTATTTCTGTGGTTATCCAGGGTTTGCTGTTTTGTTTCTTCTTCGTTCCGATAGTTTCCTTCACACCTTTTATTATTCTTTGTTCTATGTCTTCCCATTTCTTTACCTTGTTATCAGTTGTTCCTATTTTTTTTTGAATCACTTATTCTATCTTGTCTTGTAGGTACCTAACCGTTCTATCGTCTGTTAACTTTTCGAGGTCCCATTTTTTTGTTTCTTTTTTCTTTAATTTCTTTAGGTTTAATCTGAATTTCATCATAACAAGGTTATGGCCACTATCTATATCTGGTTCTGGGTAACTTCTGCAATCTTCTGTTTGGTTCTTAAATCTTTGTTTAATTAATATCTAGTCAATTTGGTATCTTTCTGTCTCCTGGCATATTCCAGGTATACCGTCTCCTTGCATGATGTTGAAATACTGTATTGGCGATTACTAGTTTGTGTTTTTCACAAAATTCAGTCAAACGTTCTCCCATATCATTCCTTTTTCCCAGTCCGTAATTCCCAACAATTCTTTCTTCTCTTCCTTTTCCTATTACCGCGTTCCAATCGTCCATGATTATCATGTTTTCATCCCCTTTCACATATTTTGTTAGTTGTTCTATATCTTCATATATACATTCTATCGTGTTATCATCATAAGCCGTTGTTGGCATATATACTTGGACGATTACTGTGTCCTTCGGTTTTGTTTTCTATTTCGCCATTATGGCCTTTTAGTTGTGTTGTAGGTAGCCTTTTACTCTTTTTCTTAGTTCTTTGTTTAACATTATTCCCACTCCCGCATTTCCACATCTTGTGTAGCTCTCGTGTGAATTATTCTATAGTCATCACTCCAAGAATCACCCCTGAGGCGGACACCTCATTTCGCTTAATTGTAGGATGTCAATGTTTCTTTATTTTCATTTCTATCTTTAGGTTTTCCAATTTCTCGCACTGTAGGAGTGTTCTCACATTACAGCATGCTATTTTCTTTGTGTCCATATTTCGTTTTTTGTTACTATTTTCTATCGCTAGAGCCTCGTCTGTAAGGAATAGGGTGCACCGTGTAAAGGTGAGGTTAGCATTTAGGTGGCAGAGGCTATGGTCTTGCGCGTTTCCACCCTAAACACCTCTTAATCCATTAATATCCATTAATATTGAAAACAAAAAGTCGAGCGGAAGTGCTATTGACCTTCTAAATCTCGAAAACTATTCGTCCGATTTGAAATCTACATAATAAGATTGTATATAGCCTCAAGTTTATATTTGCAACTCAACTCGACAAAGTGTTAGTGACCTAAGTAGAGTCAAGGACATAAATTTTTTAAATAGGACATGGGTTGTGTAGGGTATCATTGAAGAGCATATTTAAAGGGCAATTCATTAACATACATATATTGATAAAACCTTCCGTGACCGTGTTTCCTGAAAATAGCATATTTATCAATTTTTCTATCTTAATTAAAATCATGGTAGTTCCATTTTGCTTCCACTACAAAGATAGCACTTTATCCCGTTTTATTCTTAAGTGTAACGATTGTAACTAGGCCATACTTTGCAAAATAAATCATTTTCTCGATACTATCTATTCAGTTTCGTAACCAGTAACAGATAATGTTGTAAACTATTTTAGACTTACCCTAGTAACAGATAATGTTGTAAACTGTTTTAGACTTACCCTAGTACTTCTTCAGACTTGGTTTTGGTAAAATAAATTGTACTTCCTTTTATCTGTTTTATTTTATAATTTCTTTTTGTTTTACAGCTGCAGCATAAGACGTGTACTACGAAAGGGCCATTTTCAAACTACAGACACTTTTCCTTAACATAATTAATTTAAGTTACTAATGTATGTATGTATTATGAAAGGTTATATAGTTAGTTTTCAATATTCCTTAATTTTCTAATTATTTACTCTTATAATCCTATATTTATTAAGTAATTAAGACTCATGTTAAGCATAAATGAATAAAAGACTTGGGCATATTCTTGTTTTTCGTTATTTCCGTACTGTCACATTTAGCTTCATATTATGGAATTGTGAGACTGTGTGCAGTAGAAAAATCCAGTTTTGGAAAACTGTCCATCTCCATGTCCCAATCCACCCATAGTATAAAAAGCGTTATGTCAATATCTGGTACTGCGTTTTACATGTATGTATACAGCCATAGGCGCCCGCAGAGATTTGTCCAGGGGAGGGGCAAGCCTAGAATGAACGGTATGCTAGGGGGGCAAGCCTAGAACAAACGACATGCTAGGGGGGGGGCAAGCCTAGAGAATAATGGCATATTATACAAAATTTTCTAAAAAATTGAAATTGTTCAACTCCCAGGGTTGCCCCCCCTTACCTCCCTTCCGGGCGCCTATGTATACAGCGATGAGCACCTGCAAGTTGTAAGTGTTTGTAGGCAAGTTGGCCATTTTCAGTACTTGGTTGTAGAAGCACTATTTAAGTCAAATCTATAGATTTTGGTCCAACTTCAAGAAGGTTAATGAAACAAGTAATCAAGCAGTACTCTAGCATGAACATGAGGGAAAAGACAGTTTTAACAATAAAAGTGATAATAAAAAATAACATTAATAAACTAATACGTGGTTTTAATATTACTTGACTATCTCCACAGATCTGAAAACTTTGCAACATCTAATAATTAAAATATTAGAAATTATAAAGTGACATTCTAATCCTTAAATTTTTGTAACTGTTTGATTTAGAGTTATGAGGCTCTGGAACTTCAAAACAGAAACTCTAATTTGGTCAAGGCATATACTCAAACTCATATAAGTCACAAAAACTTTTAACTAGGTAAAAACTGCAATAACTTACTCCATTTGCATTGTCTGAGTTTCTTTATATGACTCTTGGGCCACGAGATGAAGGACGTATTTTTCAAAAAATGTATGGATCAAACATTACAGGACTAGATTTTTGTTTTGAATATATGATGGAATACTCATGTTCTCGCCCGATAAAAACCAACATATACGAACTTTTGACTTTTTTGTTGTCATTTTATTTTCAAAGTAATACATTTTTATGCACTTGTGCTTAAAAGTGCACAGACATTTGAACACATGAAAAATTATAGTAAATATTTGAGAAAATTTAATTCTTGGTAAAAGTTTCTACATCTTCTGAAAATCAATTGCACTTGAAAAAATTTGTGGTATACGGGAGAGATTTGAAAATATGAAATTGACTCAGCAGTAAACTGCCCTTATTTCTCACCAACACAGAAATGTTATTCGGAAAAATATGTTTAGTATTGTAAGGTGATATAAAATATAAAGGAACAGCTACAGCATGCGGTGCATATGAATCAGTGAAAGCAGTTGCGATACGACGTATGCTCTATCACGCTCGTACACATTGCGTACGAGCGTGATAGCACATACGTCCTATCGCGACTGCTTCAACTGTTTCGTATACACTACGTAATGCACGGGCGTACGCTGCGGAGGAACAAAGTTAGTATTGAGGAATAGTCACCTAGTCCGAAAGAAAATTTATCGTGGAAATTTATTCCACACAAACGTTCCATTTGACTTGGTGCGAAGTTATGAATTTTTAAAATTTACCCTACATATTGTCGGAGGTTTTTCGTCTTCTACCAGCCCATCCGATGTTGCATGGGCAGTACGTGAAGTCGTAGAATCTCGTTGATGTACCGAACCGTTGTCAGTCCAGGAGCTGGTACAATCACCAGATCGGTGCGACCATCATAGGTAACGCCTCCCCAAACCATGACAGATCCGCTATCAAAGTTTTATTGATGTGCGGGAAGCTAGAGCTGTACCTCTCAAAACAATCTCCATCCCACGTTTGGAATTGCGCGGTGCTGTGTTGGCAGCAGTATTGGTGCAAAGTCTCATTGATACTATGAAGAAGCAGATCACGTTGAATGATACGATAGCATAACGACTAGCTTTCATTTAAGATATCGTCGCTCCTTTGTCATGGTATTATGTTCCGTCAGCAGAGAATCCGGCTGATAGGCAGACTTTTGTCCTCGCAAATGCTAAATCATAGTTTGTGGTGGAAAGGTCCTCTATGGCTCTCTTGTCTCCCAGATTCGTGACTACAACAAGCTTCATTTTTTGCAAGTTCTTTCCGGAAGCGGAACGTAAAATCGTACTGACAGTTACTAATGAATCTCATATAATAGATGATCTAAGCACTGTACAAAAGTGAAAAAAAATTAATTTGAAAGCGGGTGCATATATTGTATTTTTTGAATGCTGTCTTCAGAAGTGCAATTAGTTTTGTTGTAGCACCCCCTCGTTTTTAAAATATTTTATTTCTGATACTTGCGTATATTTTAAACCACTGTTGTCGGTACTCTAAAAATTATTTAGTTGGTTCGTTTTTATTGATCCCATTTTTGTTTATTTTAAAGATATAGATGACGCAGTGGCGTATTTAGGAATTTTCTTAGGGGAGGGGGCTACTCTATAAATTACAAATCAAAATAGTTAAATTTTGACATAAATGAACCTGGACCTTTGACCTGAACTATTAAAATTCGGGGCACTACAACCCATTAGCCCCCCCTTTAAATACGCCACTGATATGACAATTAAGAAGTCTTTCGCAAATCCCATTACCCAAAATTTGTTGTTAGCAAAAATATAAACTATGGAAGCAGTTTTAAAGATCTACAACATCTATGCTACCATAGACTATTGTTGGGAATTGTTGGGCATTGATTACCGAGACTATTAGATTAAAGAGAAAAAAATTAAATTTTTGCAATTTTTTGTGAATATTGCTAATTTATTTTGTATAAAATTCGATTAAAATGCTCTCCATCATCATATTTTTTTAACCACGAGTGCTAGACAAAATCTAATTTCAAATTTAAGTGTTCCATATTAGAGTATATAAGGTACACTATATATTTTTTAAATTTTAATGACTTCAAATTTGTTGTTCGTTGTAATTAATCTAAATAAACAAATTATCCTTAAAAAAATTAACCGAAGTGGGGTGGTGAGGTCCTCTAAGGGAATATTTCCCCTGGCCCTAAAATTGACCCAGCACGCGCCTCTCTCAGGGCCGGCGCTAGGGGCGGGCAACCCGAGCCCCTGCTGTGGCGGCAACTTTAGAAGGCGGCAAATGGGCTGTAAAATTAACTAGTTTATGAAGAAAATGATTAAACCAAGATTCATTTGAATACTACTATGAAAAATTAAAAGGTGGAATTTTAATAAAATTTGCTTTTAATATGTTTTACGAACTTTTAAGTATAGGTACCCACTCACTTCAAAAATCCTCAAGCATGAGAACGACATAAGAAGGTTGAGGTATGTAGCTTTTAAATAAAAACACGTTTTGAAAGATGAGTAGAGTTTTCGTGTATTAAAGACCAAATCCAAACCCGAATCAACAATACAGAGCAATATAGGTAAAATATTAAACCGCTCACAAGCATAATAAACTCCCGCTTAAAAATGGCTTAAAAAATGTATAAAATAAAAAATGACCCTTTTTGTTATAAAATATAATATAAATACAAAGATTAGTTAAAGTTTCACAAGTTTTATTAATATCTTAACCTGACAATATTGTTTCGACACTTTATGTCATTATCAAAGGTAGATAAGATTTATAAACAAATTGAATGAACAAACTGAGCTTAGTAATTCTCCTTTATTAGAAGTGTTAAATATTTAGTTTTTGTATGTATTGTATCTAGTTACCTATTTTCTGTATGTATTTATCCTTAGCAACGTGTTTGTTTATCAATCTTATCTACCTTTGATAATGACATAAAGTGTCGAAACAATATTGTCAGGTTAAGATATTAATAAAACTTGTGAAACTTTAACTAATCTTTGTATTTATATTATATTTCATGATTATGGAGTTCCACAAAGTAAGGCTGGAGACAGTAAACGCTTTTTATTATAATTTAAATAAATCGACACACATACAAAGTGCTGTAAAAGAATTTTTTACCGTGTGTTTTAGATTGTCGGAACATGTATGCGTATGGGGTCGTGAAAAATCAGTCATGACAAGCTGTGACACGATTTTTACGCTACTATTATAAAAGGAAAAGACGCAGTTTGTTTTAACGATTGTTTTATTTATGCAAGAATTGCCTTACAGGTGGTTACTAGTGAAGTAGAGAGTAACGTACGTAAAATCGCACTATAGATAAGATCATGTTACATGAGAATTGCTTAAGATAATAAAACTCACGATATCAAATTACAGTTTTTCTGCTAAGTCTATGTTATCTCTATGAGAACTTCTTTGGCATTTATTCTCTCATGACCATGAGAACTGTGTAGGCAGATAAGGTATAAATACCTCTGTTTTAATCTTAAGTCTTTAGTCTTTATTAAATATTCATTCAACACACAAGTCTTTATTAAGTATTCAACAAGTTTTTATCCTGAGTGAGTATTAAAACTAGATGTGGATTTTAAAATTGTCTTGCTAGTAAAAACATAAAGGCTCATTCGAGTTTTAATTAATTATTTTGCTTAATGTCATTTAAATGTGAATTCTAAAATTGTTCTGTTAAGTGTGTTAATTCAAATTTAATTATTTAAACTCGTCTTAAACTCGTTAAATAATTATAGATAAAGTAATATTAATATTTGTATTCTAAATGTTAAAAGAGATAAAGTTTTCTTTCGATTAAAAATAATAAAATATATTCTACGACTGCAAACGAAATATATAAATGTGTTTTATTATATTCAATAAATAAAGTTTAAAAAAAAGCTTCGGCCACAGAATATAATCAAAACTAGAGTGCGTTACATACAATTATTATTTGCCGTGAGTTTTTGAAAATTGTGTCATAAAGTGTGTTGTAAAAGTAAGGTGAGTAGGTAATAATTGAAAAATAGGCAGCTTTTCTAAACAAATATTTTTATAGCTTCTACAGGATGCTTTTGGAAAAACGCTTAAATCCGTCAATTGTTTGACCACTTTGGTGTTTCATGCAGTAGGATACACCTCCTATGAGGGGTAATTTTTACCCCTCTTATTTAGATAGGGAATATGTGCCGAGTGGCACCTTGTTTTTAAGAGCTCTTAATTCTTTTTACTACGGTCTGTTTTTTTATAAATCGTTTCAATAGTTTTTGATATATATTTAATTTTAAATTTGCCATGAACCATTTAAAATTTATTTTTTAAGCATGTTATCTTTAAATTTTGACTTTTTGCTCGGACACGTCGACTTTGTTTTGAAGAAAGTCACTTTTCTTTTTATTTTGTTTTTTTATATTTATCAACCCATATGAAGGGTAATTTTTACCCCTATTATTTGGGTAAAGAAAATGAGTCAAGTGGCACCTCGTTTTGAAAGGTTTATAATTCTTCTTACAACGACGTATTTTTTCGAAAATAATATGAGCGAAATAAATGTTATTTCTTTGAGCATGTTATCTAACAGAAATAACCAAAAGTGCCTTTTTTAAAAATAAAATCGATGGGTCCAAGCAAAAAGTAGTTGTTCAGAAAAATATATTTTCGGCTTGTGATAACTTCGACAGTAAATATTCTAAATCTAATTAAACGGTTAAAAAAACCGTAATATATATATATATATATATATATATATATATATATATATATATATATATATATATATATATATATATATATATATATATATGTAATACATAAGAAGAATCAAAAAGTAAGTAAGAACAGACAAGGTACCGCTCAAATCATGTTCACTATAAATAAATGTCAGGGGTAAAAATCAACCCTCGTAGGGGAGCATTATAGCCTACAGAATCACAAAGGCTACTTTTATATATATATATAAATACCAAACCTACCAAAGTATAGCTGGGCTGGAAGTATCGCTTGACCTAAATAACACTACTTTAGCTTTTGCCGGCTAACCCCAAAAAGTCGGAGAGGGGCAGGGTAATACAAGATATACAAGATAAAATAAACAAGCGCCACTTCGTTTTAAAACAATTCTCCTTACTAAAGCTTCAAACTTATTAGATAAACGAAGAAATAGATCTTTTACTAAAATATAGGCAACTTACACAATTTTGCTCGTACGGTGCATATACACTTACAGTTGACGAGCTGGAAAGCAATATTAAAACCGCACAATAAATAAATAGTAATAAATAGCAATAAATAAAACACAAACGTAGTGAAATGTAAACTTTCTAAGTAGTGCTTTATTGTTTAATGCAAATTGTAAACTATTATTGTAAACGATAATTATACTGATTAAGAACTTTAATGTCTAGCAAAATTAACAGAATGTTGATTTGTATCACAGGTGGTTGTAAATCTTAAAAACTACCCTATGATAATTTCACTACTCGAGATCTCGCTTTAACTACCACTTAAAACTAACATGCATGAATAAATAAATTATATAAACGTTTTATAGATATATAGACACATAGATAAAATGACACAATATATATACATACAATTTCAAACAAACATCCCACCATTCGATGACCCTCGGATGATACGGTACGGTTTTAAAGCCTTGCTTAGGGGTTTTCGTTTCACCCTATGCTATAATCTTTTTACAAACACTCTGTACTTGTGTATGCAGGTACGAACCCAAAGGGGAAGACCCTCAAATTAAACTAAAAGTCAAAGGGGCAAGAGCAGGATAACAAACAACGAGCAACGAAACCCAAAAGAAAATAAAAGACCTACAAATAAAACACCCTGTATGTTGTATTAAATTTAAATATTTGCACAGAATTTTACCTTTCTATAAACTGAAAGGTCTTTTCTTATACAATTCCTTCAGAGCAACTGATAGGGAAATATTACCTAAAATAGAAAAAGATTTTATGAGATTTTAGCACATTGTGGTAAAATAAAAAAAGGTTTACCTAAATGGTTAGCACTAGAATTTAATCCGTCTAATTTGACGATTGATCACATATAAACAATCAGATGATCATTTTGTTGAATGCGAGATTTTCTCCGCTAAAGCGAATTATATCAAAACCAATTTTCTAATTTATCTCACACATTCAACTTCTAATGCCAGCCAGCCATTTTGTTATATCCACTGGTCTATTCAGAATGTGCTTAACCGCGCAGGTTCGACTTTACGATAAACAGAGGGAAAGGGAAACCCAGTGACAACCAAACGAACGGAGAAGTTTGGTTTTAAACAGTGACCGTCAAACAATCAATGAGTTGTGAATTTCAACATTATAGCATCTTTCCAAAAACATTCGAAAAATTTTTTGTTTTTCGTACCCTTATTTACTTGTTTCAAGGCGAGATTTTGTTGGCTTTGTTTAGGGTAAATTGTTAAAAAAAACACTTTCTATTCAATTGCTGACGTTTCGGTTTTAATCAAACTTCGAATCTCTGAATAAGGAATAGAAAGTGTTTTTTTTAACAATTTACCCTAAACAAAGCTAACAAAATCTCGCCTTGAAACATTCGAAAAATATTAGAAAACGCCTCTGTTTCGTTAAAAAAAAACACAATTATTTTTTATTGAAACATGTTCTTTATTGTTTTTAGAATGCCTGATGGACGTAAAAGATTATCGGGTGCTCAGTATAAAAGAAAAAGGGTCGAAAAGCAAGTTCAAATTCAAAAACAGGCTGGAAGTCTGTTAAGTTACCTACAAGGCACGAAAAGGAACCATGACGACACAGAGATATTAGAAGCTGATTCAAATCTTAATTATGAATCCATTAGCAATCAAGCTACCGATATTGCTCAAGTGGAGCCTACTCCAGGGACATCCAAAGAACCTACTCCAGGAACGTCCACTGAACCTACTCCAGGGAAATCCAAAGAAGAGACATTTGCTGCGATAATAAATTTAGATCCGGGTTCCTGGCCAACTAGATTATCAGAAGCCGAAATATATTTTTTGGTAAAAGAAGGAGCACCTCAACCATTAAAGGAATATAGTTTTTCGTATAATGATACCGTTCGAAGAATTAGCGCAGTTCATTATTTGAGAAACATGAAAAATAGTGAAAAGTCATGCGTAACTGGTTAGTCTATTCAATTGCAAAAAACTGTGTTTATTGCTGCAAACTTTTTGGTTCTATTTTAAGTTCTCTTTCTACTGAAGGTTTTAAAGATTGGAAGCACCTCGCTGAGACTTTAAAACAACATGAAACCTCTAAAACCATATCCAAAGTCAAAAATCTTGGATTGAATTTAGTCAAAGAATACAGTACTCTAAAACGATTGACAGTCACTCACAAAGACTCATTACCGCAGAGATAAATTATTGGTACGAGGTGCTTCTACGAATTGTTTCAACAATAAAAATGCTTGCTCAAAATTGTTTAGCCCTCTGAGGTACAAGTGACAAACTTTATGATTTCCGTAATGGTAATTTTTTACAAATTATTTAATTACTTGCTCAGTTTGATCCAGTAATGTAAGAGCATATCCGCAGAGTGCTCAAAAAAGAGGAAGTTAAAAGTCCACTATCTCGGAAAAGATATTCGAAATGAATTAATTATTCTTTTAAGTGAAAATATAACATCTCACATTATTAGCAAGATTAAAAAAGCTAAATATTATTCAATTATTCTAGATTGTACTCCTGATGTCAGCAAGATCGAGCAAATGACAGTCTTAGTAAGGTATGTATCCATTGACAAATCCAATCCCAATGAGGTTTTTATTAAAATTAATGAAAGCTTTTTAGGCTTTCTTCAGGTTGAAAGATCGATGGGCTCTGAACTTTCAACTCTAATACTTAAAAAACTTAAAACATTGGGATTGAATTTGCAGGATATAAGGGGACAGGCTTACAATAATGGGGTCAACATTAGATGTGATAAATCGGGAGTACAATCTAGAATAAAAGCATTAAATCCACGAGCATTTTACCTCCCATGTAGTAGCCACTCATTAAACTTGGTCGTTAATGACATGGCAAAGGCATCCTTCGAAGCCACCAATTTTTTTTAATATGGTCCAAAAAATATATCTATTTTTTCCTCATCAACTTTTCGATGGACCATATTAATAAAATATGTTCAGGGACTAACTTTGAAACCCCTAAGTGATACTCGTTGGGAAAGCCGAATAGATGCATTAAAACCACTGAGGTATCAATTAGGAGGGATATACGATGCTTTATTTGCTGTTTGTAATAATTCGAAGATTGACAACTCTATAAGAGTTGAGACTTCTAGACTATTAAGTTGTGTTAAACAATTTTAAGTTCTTATGCTCCATTGTAATTTGGTACAAAATCTTAAATTGTATCAATCCAATAAGAAGCTCTTGAAGACAAGAGACTATGACTTACCATCTGCTATGGAACTCTTGAAAAATTGTAAAACTTTTTCAAGGATCTTAGATCGGACGCGGCCTTTAATGAAATGCTTTGGGATGCTCGAGAACTCGCCGACGAAATTGACATGCCGGTTAATTTTGAGCTTACCCAGCCACGTCGTAGAGTTCGAAGAAGGAATGTTAATTTTGACTATGAGGCACGAGATGATCTGATAGAAGATCCTACTTTGAAATATAAGGCAGAGTTTTATTTTTCACATTAGACCAAGCTATCAATGCACTTGAATCCAGGTTTGTTTTGATCAGTACCCACAGCAACTATTTCCAGTTTTTATACAATATTTATGATTTAAAAGATACCCCTCAAAACGACAAAACGACTAACCCTACTAAAATATTGTAACGATCTAGAAATAGTGTTAACTGATGGGAATTCATCGGATATAAACACGCTACTAAATAAAAAGAAAGTCGAATCGAGATTTTAAAATTCATTTCAAAGCTGGATTTTACTCCAAATCTCGGTTTAGTTTTAAGAATCTTGCTTACTCTCCCAATAAGTGTGGCAAGTGGACAAAGTTTCTCCAAATTAAAGTTAATTAAAAATGTTTTACAATCTACAACTACCGAGGATCGGCTAAATGGCTTGACAACATTAGCCATTGAACGTGAGCTAGCTGAAAAAATTGATTAAAAAAGATTATCAAAAAATTCTCAGAATTAAAAGTGAGAAAAAACACTTTTTTCCACTCCCTACATAGTAAGCACACTGTTATGACATTGTTTTGATGGAAGCAAGTGCAATTTACTGAGCAAGCTATGGTTACCATTAACAACGGGAGGTAAGTAGCAACTTACCTCCCGTTACTATAACAACGGGAGGTAAGTAACAACTCACCTCCCTTCAAATCAGGTATCTCATCAGAAATTGATTTCGACCATTAACGGGATGTGAGACCCACATTTATTTTTTATTTATATTTATAGTACAATTTTCAAAATTACAATTAACAAAATTTGGTGCGAGTCCCTGAAGGTCCTTTTTCACTTCGATTTTGTTGCAATCATTCCGATCTAGAATTGCACTTCCATTCACACACGAAATTTCGGTTGATGTGCTGGATGCTTCTAATATAATATTCGAAGCATGACTGTTATTGCCGTATAAAACTCTGTTAGCCAACTCATTTTTATTGGACAGGCTATCTGCAACGTACCCTTCAGCAATGGTATCCGATTTCCAGCCCCCATGTCTCTTTAGTGCAAGAATGTCGACTCCAGTGTTGGCTAATAAAGTAGCTGAAGTCCTCCTAAATGAATGGCCAGTGTTAGTCTCAGCGTTTTTCAATCCAAGAAATTTTGCTATTTTGCTCGGAATTGACGAAAACGTGTTTTTTCCAACAGGTTGACCTAAGCATTTACCATTTTGGAAGCGCATAAAGAAACGCCGATGGGCACTTTTAACCATAGATCTTATTTTCAGGTATTTTTTAAAAATTTTCAAGTGACAAACAGCATCTCTCTCACCTGCGGTAACCGTAAATTTACGGGACATACCATTTTTCGAATCTGATATATTGACAATCGCTATACTTTCCATGTCTTGAACATTCTCCATGATCATATCACACAGTTCTTGCGATCGACAAGCCCCTGCTATCCCCATTATCATAACTACTTTCATCAAGAGGAAATTATTGTCGTCAGCCTCCACTAAAAATCTATTTATTTCTTGTCGCGTGAAAACATTAGATTTTCTCGGCCTATACCCATCATTTCTTCTTTTTAAAAAAGCTTTGAGTTTTGGGAATTTAGAAATGTCTCTGTTGTCTTCAATAAACAACGTTGATTTTAACATTGAGTATTCACACCACAAACTTGCTGGTGACTTCAGTACCTTGGTTTTCTCCATAAAATACGCTAGCATTGTTGCTTCCGATATTTCAGTAGCGTTCTTTCTCTGGCACCACTCTTTGAAACACTTATATGCATTTTGATAACGTCCCTTCGACTTTTCCGGCAAGAGGAAGGAACAGGCAGCGTTTGCAGCGTCTTCAATCCCCATTTCGTTTTCCTTTTCGTTGAAATTCATTTTACAAACGGATGCAACTTTTAATACTCACACTTTGTTTGAAAAACAGACAGATGAAAGCCTTAGCAACCAAAGGCGTACTGATATTTTATTTAAATTATTGTAAAGATAAATTAACATAACCCGTATTTCACAGAGCTGTACAAGCAAGCTTGGTGGCGCAGTTGTCCAAACAAGGCTGATACCACAAAAAAGGTGCCGGGTTCAAATCCCGGGCTCGAATCTTTTTTTTTTCATTTTTTTTTCAACAACTTCGGGAGTGGAAAAACTGTTATAAGCAACTTGGGAGGTAAGTATATTTGACCAGTCTCGGACTTGCCAGCCCTCGCTGTCGCTCGGGCGCAAACTTGTCCTCGACTGGTAAATATTACTTACCTCCCTTAATGCTTAAATAACTATTAAGTTTAACTGTATTTTTAATAATTAGGTTTTTATTTTTGATTTGTGTCTTTTCATTTTTTTCTGTGCAACCTTAATTTCAATTTAGTGCCAAAATCATAAATCAAGAAATTTGTATTTTTGGCAAATCAAAACTTCAACATTTTTAATACCAATTTTTTGCTCTCGTTTTATTTTACTACTAAGCGTGGGAAGAGTTGAGGTTTCTCTTTTAATTTTTGTTATAAAAGGGCGGCATTTTACCTTTTTGCCCGGGGCGGCGAAACTGCTAGCGCCGGCCCTGCGGCTCTCTGTTGGATAAATAAAATTTAAAAAAATAGTAAATAAATAAAAGAATTAATCACTTGCCTTTTGTCATAAATAACAGAACTTTGTCTCATTCAATTGCATGCAGACTCTTTGTTTTATTTACTCCTACCTTAAAAATTATGAAATATCTGACGTCATTCTAAATTTTTATGGTTGGTTATCTTAAAATAAGAGCATATTTGTTCATTACTTTGTAGGTATTATTTTTATTAATAGATAGTATAGTATATATAGCACGCATTTATTTTTTACGTTAAGAAATAATAATTCCATACATTCTTATTACAATGTTTGCAAGATTCTGTCTGGTGCTTTTTTTTAAATTAATTACCTACCTATAATTTATTAAAGATTTTTTTGACTCTCATTGCGTATTACAATGTATTTAAAGTACTACGTTTTAAAGATAGACTTCATGAATTCAAATTAGACCAACAAAAAACAAATACCAAATCTCAAATCGTGGGACAATACCAATACCACGCAATTGAAAATAAAGGTCACGTGATGTACAATGAAGAACGGAAGTACACTAATAGTCAGCTGTTAGTCAGTCAGCTAGTCAGTGTGTCGTCAGTGTTGTGTTGATAATTGGAGGGGATGGTTGTTGTAGACCTTCGCCGTCGTGAAATAATCTTAAATCGACGACGTCCTAACGAACCAGGAACTACCTACACAAGGTATTAAAGAAATTGTATTTTTGTGTCATGACTATTCTTTTAAACATTTTAAAAATCTCATTTTTTAATTCAATGATAATTTTAAGCAATGTTTGCGAAGTTAAATTTAAAGATGTTTTAATTAGGTATTTAAATGTTTAAAAAAGGTTTTAATTTTAGTTAGGTTTTTAAATGGATTATATAATATAGTTTATAAAAGAAGTATTTCTAAACCAGATGTAATGTTTTTTTAGAAATTAATATCTTGGTAAGATTTTTAAACGGTAATTGTAGAGAAAAACCATTGAAGCATAGGTAAACAAAACATATCTAGCAAGGTCATGTGGTAACATATGCGATATGCATAGGTAATGAGTGCTTTAGTTGATTTGCATATTTGCTTATCTGTTGTTTCTTTAATTTATTAATTAAGTTAATAAGTGGTCACTCATGTTCATGATATGATAAAAAAATCGATTGTTATATTATTTATAAATATTTAAATTAATTTCTTTAATGCGTATAATGAAGATTTTGAGAATTCTACAAGAGATTAATAAAGGAATACTTTTTATTTACTAACGTGCCTGAACACAGTAATGAAAAAAGAATATGTTGCTTGTATTTTATATTTATTAAAAGTACTATTACAAGTTTTAGATTTAGGAAGCAATCATTCATATAAAATTCAAATGCGCAGGCGCGCAACGTTGCCAATATTATAGTTAGCATTTGATTAAAAAATACGGTTAATATTAAATACTATACTGTGTTCATAAAGTATGAAAGAAATCACCATTCTGAGCAAAATCCTCAGATACGAAGATTTCTATTTTTAAATACGCATCTTTTGACATATCCACCGAAAGCTGTGACGTCATCGATGTTTTTAATTAGAAACGTAGGTCATGTCATCCCTCTTTTAAAAGGTCTTTTAATTCCTTATGCGAAATCGACCACGAAAATGGGTTGATATCACGGATTTCAATGAAAATCAAGTACGAGAACTGAACTTTCATTCATCAATTTGCTAGATTACGCAGAACTTCGGAAATATTCAAACATGAAAAAAATATCAAAACGGCTTATACGTCTTTAAGAGCATAGGACGCGACCACGCTTTAAATGAATTGACCTTAACGTAATTCTTATTCTATTTCTCAAAAAACTTCTGTAATAAAGAATTAATTTCTCTTTGCTTATCCTACCGTGCGTTACCTAATGGAACAGAGAAGGGCACTCGACTGCTACCGGCAGCCGATAGCACCCGACGCCCGCACACCGGCCACGAATATATACGAACAACATAAATCAGTTGCCCAACTATTTCATTACGAGAAATGGGCGACGTCAGTATGTGTATCTTACATGGGCGATTGTAATTTCTTAATACACGTCAAATGCACATTTAGAATTCGATAATATACGACAAAAATAGTGCACTGGCCTAATAACTGAGGGGAAATGAGATGGACAATGGAGCTTTGTACTTTAATCTTAATATTGTTATTTAATTAAACACAATTTTCATCAAATAGAATTATGAGTAGTTACCTATATGTTTATAGATTGGAGGGAAGTACTTGATGCGGTTCAATTAAATGTAGTTAGTCTAGAAATTAAATGTCTAGAAATAATTAAAATTAAATTTTTAATACATATAGTAACCAAGTTTTGTTTTTAATGCCATTTATTTACACAAATATTACAAATTTGTGCAGTTTAACGTGTTTTCTCCATTCTATAACTCTTTAACTATCCAATTGATTTAGTTTTTTTTTTCTAATAAACATTTTCTTTTTGCTACAATTGCAGTTTTATAAAAATACTTCTAATGTTTCGTATATGGGCGTTAGTAGACGCATAGTAGAGTCAATTTTTGCAAAAAACTTGCCTAAGTTCTTATTTTTTACTATTTAAAGATAGAGACTTGAAATCTTTTGTAATGCCTTCAGTACTGGGCCAGTATAAAATGTAATATGTTTAAAATGGGGGCACGCCCCCCCCTGGTGGTTGAAATCCCATTTTACACTCCCAATTTAATAACTCGGGAAGTTTTTCTTCAACTTGAGCGAAATTCATGTTGGGGAGGGGGTTGGGGTTCCTGATTATGAATTCAATGAGAAAATTAAGAAATACTAAATGGCGTTCTTTGAGATTGGAAATGCAATTTACGCCGTTTCTATTGATTTTAGAGAAAGATTCAGAGAGTCAAAAAGTGTTTAGAATGTAATCTTGCATAGGAATTGAATATTTTGGTTACCTTATTATGTAACCCCCTTCACTCTCTCCTAGTGGGCTTCTCAGTAGGGAGAGTGAAGGGGTTATATAATAAGGTAACCAGAATTATGTATTCCTATGCAGAATCACATTCTAAACACTTTCTGGCTTTTTGCATTTTTCTCTAAAATAGAAACGGCGTAAATCGCATTTGTAATCTAAAATATCGCTATCTTGGGTACCCCATTTTGAATTTTCTGATTTTCTCGTTTGATTCATAACCAGCGACCTCAAATCTCCCTCCAACATAGTTTTTGCTCAACTTGGTTGAAAACTTCCCGAGTTATTAAATTGGGAGTTTAAAATGGGGGTTTCAACCCCCCGAGGGGGCTTGCCCCCATTTTAAACATATTACATTTTATATTGGTCCAGTACTAAAGTCATTACAAAAGATTTGAAGTCTCTATCTTTAGATAGTAAAAAATAAGAACTTAATGCAAAAATTGACTCTACTAGCAGTCGCGACGCAGTACGCGTCATGTAAATTATCATTTAATGTCGGATAAGCGTGTCCTATCGCCTTAAAGAAATATAAATATTTCGAAAAATATTTATCCTAGAACAAACATTTTTCTTATATTTTGTTTCCAAACGCATTTTTTTTCTTAACGAAATACTTGAAAATTGCAGAAAAATCGGTGTGGTCACATGTTTAAAAATCTAAAAAAAATTGTATAGATTCTTTGAACATTTCTGTATTTAAATACAAAATAGGGAGCGGGACGTTTTAAGAGGTTCGGCAGGAGAAATTTTTAAAGAGTCCACTATAGTCCACGGCCAGCCCCAGCGCAACCCGCATTTGCTACCTTTTAAGTGGTCACTCATTAGTAATAAGTTAGTAATAATACGGTCCATAATACTAGCGGTCTGTTCTAACTAGTGTACTTAAGATAAATGTATATCTGTGTGGATATGATTATCCCTACTAATTAGTTAATTAGTTATGTAGTTAAATCGATTAATAATAACGATAAATAAAGTATTCTTCGGGTGTGTTAGTGATGCCCACGATAAGTCTCGTTTACAAGAGTCTCGCAACTATTGTCTCGTTTGCGAGACGATATACGAGACGAGAGTGTACTTTTTCCTTGCGAGACGAGAAGAGGTTTTTGAAAATATCGTTTCGTATCTCGCGCGAGAAATCTCGCAATCTCACAAAAGTTTTGCGTTATGGAAATTATTTCTTTAACAAGCTAAAAAGCATGTTATGTTTCATTAGAAATCTGAGTACTTACACAATACTTTACTGTTTAGCCGTAAACTTTATAATTTACTTTGTTGCGGTCTACGTTGCAGTTCTATTATACAGGGCGTCTCAAAAATAACGAACAATAACGCACAGAAATAAAAAACGTCCGAGGTAGAAACTAAAACTGAAGAAAAAAATCTCTTGAAAAAATTTTTTTTTAATTTGTAAAAAATTCTTTGGAATAGTTTTTGCTAATACGGTCCTGTATTATTTTGCATCAATTTCTTAATAAATAATAAGTCATCCAGCATTGGGATAGTCAAAACATTGTAAAATGATATGTGCAGAGTTGTGAAGAAATTCGGAGAAGTCGATTTAAAAACACAAATATTGGTCAGGGTCAAGTCTTTATAAAACCATGACATATCACCGTAATAAGCATTTTGTTATAAACTGCATAGTTGCAAAAAAGTTTCAAACGTTTCATGATAGTTCATCAAACTAATTATTTTTATTATTAAGAGCTTATTCGAAGGAGTTTTTTGTTTTAAATGAAATGGATTGATGGTAAAAATTGCTCTTATTTAACAAATTGTCATTTAATTTAATATTAATTTATCTAATTTTAACAATTTTTATAAAAAATGTTCAAAATCTTCCGCATTAGACCGCAAACAAGCTTCTCTTCTAAACGTCTACCGAAGTTTTGTCGAGCACGTCGAAGGCTATCTGTGCAACAAACAAATGAAGAATCTGGGTCAAATAAATTACAAGGGTGACAATGTAAGTAATTTAACTGATAAGAAAAATAGCAGATAGGACCCCTTTTTAATTATAAATAAGACGAGTAGCAAAATCAGTAATGAAAATAAATATCTGTTGCCAAAGGCTGCCCCTATCCAGTATATCGCAGGTCGCTGACATTTTTAATACTTTAGATAAAATTAAAGTGTTGTTTGCAATCTGATCTTATTTTATGTGTTAACTAGGTGGTGATTACGGTGACCTAGATTTTTCATTTGGTTGTTGACGTAATTGTCTTATAAAGCCCAATGGTTTTTATGTTTTTTAAATAAATTAAATTCAACGCCGAGCACACAAATAAAAATTGCCATTTACTAGAATATCAATGTTCTCTATAAAAATAAGATATTTTATGCTGTTATTAGATCTTGAATTTATATTAAAATAAACAAAATGCAAAATGAGCAAAAATGGCATGTGTTTATTTAGGAATTTCTTCAAGATCAACTCATTCGAATATTTTGCGACATAGACAAAATTGTGCTGTATTGACTTTCAAGAACGTGCAGGACCGGACTCAAAACTTGAACCTTAAATAACTTGGAAAGCAAATAGTTTAGAAAAAAAGTTATAGGAAAAACTTTCTCTACACATCATTATCCATCTCGTATTCACGTATTGTTCGTTATTTTTGGGACACCCTGTATAAAATCGAAGACAAAATAATAAAGTATAAAATATCAGAATTCACAATAATAACGTATATTGTTTCGTTATAGAGAAAACATTTTTTTATATGCGTTTATGGATTTTGTTTTGTTAATCGTTTCTGTTTCGTGTAATAAAATAAAGAATTAATGAATGTTTACATGTATCAACAGTCAAAAACTGGCACCGAATTGTTTTTTCTGAGGTCTGTTTAAACTATACTCTGTTTTGATACTGTTTGATGCTAAAAGAAGAGTTATGTGATGTTAAGAAAGGAAACTAAATACCTAGAATAAATGAGTTAAATAAAAAGTCATTAAATTGTGATTTAAAGTTTTCTTGGCTCTGTGATTTTAGTGTAATATAAAGTTTTGTCTTTGGACATTCCCGATTTGTTGTTCGCTCACGGTAAACATTTGATTTTTAAGACGCATACTTAAATACTGGTACTTTTTTTAAATCTTATAACCTTAAAATTAGTTTTGCGCTGATTTGGAAATATTAAAGTTAGCAGTAGTTTCTTAGAATTAAAATAGATTATACATTTTGAGTTTAACATAGGTAATAGGTAAAATTACGCTTGTTTAAAATTAGTCATAATTTTTCAAAACAAAAACGCAAACACATTAAAGAACAAGAGAAAATTTCAACATCTAGTGGTGATTATATTCTAGTGGAAGCGACGAATTATTTACTCCTGAATAAGAAAATGAGAGTGAAGTTTCAACTAGGAGTTCTGCAACAACTATCAAGACTTTATCCAAGAGAAAGAGTAAATTTGAAGATTATTTTTCAATAACAAACTGCGAGACGGGATTTTTTGGTTCGAGACGAGATTCGTTTTATTTTGTGCGAGACGAGACGAGAAGTAACAAAAGTCTCGTTTCGTTATTCTTGTGGGCATCACTAGGTGTGTTACATAAAGTATTTTTCTTGCGGCCGTCAAAGACTGTCTGAGGAACTTTACAAGAAATGAAAAGGCTCTCCTGCATTTTTTATCAATCGAAAGAATTCATTTTATGTCAAAAACATATTAAACTTTATGAAGAAAACCAAAAACTATTCAGAAAAATACTTATTGATTTATTGCTTTTGGTAATAAGCTATAAAGAAAAGCTAGAATCTGTACGCTGATTGGCCTAGCGGTTAACGCATCAGATTCGTAATCAGAAATCGCAGGTTCAAGCCACATCCTCGTATTCGTCTGTAGCTCTTAGGCCTTGTAGCTCACTTAGTAGAGCTTCCGTACGGAGAGCGGGTTACCTGCGCATAAACAAAACTTGAAAACATTTTAAGTGTTTGTAGGTCTCCAATAATAAATCAATTGCCAATAAATAAATCAATTGTGACTTATTTACTACGACTTTACAAGAATGAGAAATTTACAAAAGCAATTTATGAACTGGCAACGTCGCAACGAATTAAAAAATAATCTATTGTTGAATAAACCACTGAATACTATCAATTCCGAGTAAAATATATAGGGTGTCCAATTTAAAAAAAGTGTAGTTTTATTTGTTCCGCTTTGTTAAAGTATGCATCTTTGACAACCAAGAAACTCTTGCATTGAAAGCTTTTTACAATACTTAGTAGTATATGAGATATCGAATAATTGCGTACTAAATAGACGCACAACATTTATTCCTTCGTCAAAGGCTAGTGTTAGACTACCATCAAGGCTAAGATGGATGCAGGTCGTACACCAAAGGTAACTGTTTCAATGCCCAAGCCTTACGTTCTTCTTCAAGTGAAAAGCGCCATAGAGTTTTCTTGTGCTATTCTATGTTCTGGATTTACATTTAGTATCTTCCGATGCATATGTCTTAGTATCCTATCAAAAACGAAGCGTAAGCGAGCACTTTCACTTGCCATGACAGGCATGTGTTGAATTTGACACTTTAAAAAAAAATTAATTAAATATTGGAATTAATAAAGCGATCTAGAACCACGACTGTAATAAGTCTGTATTGAATTATTTTTGATAATTGAATAGTATAGGTGAGAATTTATTTAGCAATGTCAACACTATCGCTTATAGAAAAATAAACTATATATAGGTTGGAAAGGCATGGACTTGATATAGGGATATAAAAGCGATAGTGGTATAGAAACAATTGCGATAGAATAAAAAGTTTTATACTACTGTACTACTTCTCTTACCATCAAGATTTATATTAATAACAAGAACATGCATATCCAGTCAGTATACAACTTCCAGTTGTAAGTTTTTATCAATTGCTTCTATCTCACTACCACTTTTATGAACGCTTTTATATCCCTATAGAAGTGCATGCGTTTCTAACCTGTATATTTACCATCCTGCCCATTTATAAATAAGTTATAAGTAATTCTGATTACAAAACCAAACATAGATGCTTGGTTGTTAATGCACTGATTCAAAAATGGCTCCATGGTATTGGAGTGAAATACAAAACTTTAGTTTTTCCCTAGAAAATAATGCTTATTTAGTTTTTCTATTTTTAAATAACAATAAATTGTGAAATTTTGTTGTACTTTTTGGATGGTATTAAAACAAGCAGAAGTCTGCATAAAGAATTTTGTCTTAAAATTAGTAATAAAACAGTTTCCTCTTGTAAACGGCATCTGGGGACACTGTATATGGAACTTCGATCGAGTTTCAAGATTTTTGTTTGGATAAGTTTTCTTTCACCCCACAATAATGACTAATATCATTTTAGATAAAAAAATCTTTCTAAACAATTTATACCAGCTTTTGTCTATTTTGAAGCATTGTGTAACGGGTCCTAGGTTTTTGGGTCCTACCTATTGGATAATCTAGCACTAGATTTCTATCCACAGCCAATACAAGACCCTAAAGCATGTAGGGAGACCTAGACCAACAATTATATAGTGACCTTTCAGAGAAGCATCATCAAGCTATCTCTCTTCCCCCTCCCTTCTTAATTTAACAACCAATTTTAATATCAATTATACTTTGATATAAATTATCAACTGTTACACGGCGATATCTCAAAAACGATTTGGGCTATCTGAATGAAATTCGGGACAGGTAATTGATAGGAAGGCTACATTCTGATAGGTATAGCTTTTAAATGTTTATCCTCTCCAATTTTTAGCCAGTGGAGCAACTTGAGTAATTTTGTATAAAACATACGTAGATTCAAATTTCAAAAAGAATGATGTATCTCTCATCCCATTTAAAATTCTGAAGTTACCCCCCACTTCTTAAAAATGGAAGCGGTGAAGATTTAAAAGGTACTTCAAAACGTGTCCTTCTTCCTACCAATTACCTGATCCGAATTGCATTCAGATAATCCACGTCGTTTTTGAGATGTCGCTATGTAACACTTCAAAGTCCTCACCCTCTTTATGCTCGTCTATTTGTCTATTATGAGAAATAGCCTATATTATGACAAATAGTTATTTGTCCAACTAGACAGGAATGCGGTTCTTTTCACTCCAACTCGAAGTGTGCCTCTCGAGCGTCAACGCTTTGCTCTCGTGTTAGAAACTAACATTTTTTTCACGAAATGTCCCAAAAGGATTGTCTCCACCATATAACATACTAATACGTATAATATAACTGATAAAAGACGCATTTTTTAAAATTGAAAAAAAATGTAATATTTGTTTGTTTAGTATTTGTAATATAGTGAGTACAAGTGGCGTACTTAAAATTTAAAATGCAATTTTCTCGAATACTAGCAGGAAATTTCTAACATTACGAAGTTTCTAGTTATATTAGTTACATCGTGTATATTCAATGTTTCATTTTATTCGCCTATTTATTTGTTACATTTTAAATGAAAGAAAACTCTGCAATTCTACCCTCTCTAAAAATTCTTCAAAGGTTGAATGGGGTTTATGTCGTTTTTGATAGTAGATGTGTATAACCTAACCTATATCAAAAATACCAAATTCATGAAATTTGTGTTTTTATTTACTGCTGATGATTTAGATTTAGATTAGAGTTTATAACAATGTGACCATCTAATCTTCCCCTACTTATGACCTTTGAAAGTATACTGTCAAGGCAAATGTAAATATTTAATGCTGACCAAATTAGACCAGTGGTTCCTAGCCATTTGTTCAGCAGCTTATTAGTTCAGGCTGTTCAGGAAAACGCTAATTCAACATCTCAGCCGGTGAACATCCCTGAATAATCCCAGTGTAACTCAGATATTGAGGAATTATTCAGCACTTTATTTCCATATTCTACAATATGATATTTGCAAATCTACGTGCAAATCCCAGCCAGCACACTAAGGTTATAATGACGTTATTTTTAAGTCAATATTGGTCGGCGACGTCATATGGCGAATGAATGACGTCCATAAGACGTCATATAATTGGACGTACGAAGACGTCTTCAAAACGACGTCTTTTGGACGTACAATACAATACGTACAAGTTTCATTAAAAAGATATTTTAACAGGGGCCAAAGAATACTGGTCATATTAAGCAAGTGGTCACAATATAGAGATGTTTTGACTGTAGTATATAATAAATGTTATTTCCAATATTCAACTATTTATTTATAATTCCTGTCTTAGTCCTCGTATAGGACATTTTAATGACATCTTGTATTGACGTCTTTGGGCTGTGACTAATGATGTTAGTTTTACGACAATTTGACGTCGTTACTGCCGAAAAACGGCGACATTATGACGTCAGTGTGCTGGCTGGGATCAAGTTTGATCTGAGAGACTAGATGGAGAAGAAGAACTGACGATGTGTTTAAGTAACACACAACAATAATTCTCATATTGTTAGTAAGATGTAGATGAAGGCTCACAAGAATGCATGAGTTGCAGCATGGCATCTCTCTCAGTTTTACTAACCTTTAGCTACTTTCCATACTCACTACTTTTTGTAGTAAATGGCTGCATAATAATACTTTTAGGTGCTATATTTATCAGATCTTATTCTCTGGACTCCCACAGATGCATTAAAAGATTACTAGAATTTGAAACTCATTTCACAAATATGGTTCTAACTAACGATTTCCCTAGTTTTCTGGTGGATTCAGCTTTTGATGTGGGTTTAAAAAACCTTGACGTAAGAAACTAATTCTTAGGAACCACGATTTATTTCATTTTTCCAGAATAGTATCGGATGCATCAAGGTTTTCTACACTTTCTACGTAAGCCAAGTTCAAAAAAACAAATACATTTGCAAAAATAATGTTGTAGAATACGGAAGTAAAGTGCTGCGTAATTGTGCAATATTTGTGCAATGGCTGAAAATTTGGCAAAATTTGTAAAACCAGTAAAATCTGCATTAAGAGCCTGCTACTTCCGCTGTGCAATATTTATGCAAGTTTCTGAGATTATACACTATGAGAAGTAAAAACCTAGCTTTAATTTGACACCTGGTGACCTGGGTAAGCCTGATAACTAAAAAAATATGGTTATATTATGACAATTTAGGTTAGATGACGCAGACTGTCGAATAGCAAAGTCTATAAAATCGAAATTTGCACCGACTTTTACTTCGATCACTTTTCATTCAAGAAAATGTGAGAAAACTAATTTTATCTACGCCCACTGTAAGAAATTACACATTTCACACAGTCTAGTAACCATGAAAATAACTCAGCGCTCACAATCTCTACATTTTTAGAGGTTCTATTAAAATGCCATAGATGTCAGCACCGCAAGATGCAATACCGCAAATTATTTAAAATAAGGTATATAAAGTTATAAATTTTAGATAAAAGTATTTATATCCGATTGCATTATTGCATTATAAAGTACTGTTTATTGTATTGTTTTGCGGCAGTGAACTGGCTTATTATTGCACTCGTAAAATAAAGTGGTAGTAGTAAAATAAAGTATATAGTAGTAAAATAAAGTATGTCAACTGTATATTACATGTCAAATTTTCTTCTGTCAAGAATAGATGTGAAATTTATAAACTGATTTTTTTTGATAATTAGCCAATTTTAGGAATCGAACATAAAGCTTTGTATGCAACTCTTACATAATCGGACCTTATAGACTCGCCCTTTTTATAGGCCTTGCTGGCTTCGCTCGCTCGGCCATAAACTGGGCTTGTCTATAATGTCCTACATTATGTACTTGTTACATAAATAGCTATTATCGCCAACCATCAATAAAGCCATGCATTACCATCGCGATTTGTGGAAGTAAACAAACACTTTATTTTACTGTACAAATCAAGCATTTTACATGGCGCAAATATGATTGGCGATAAGATTTTGTATGCACCACGTCAGTAAAGTGTCTTTATCGAACTCGCCTGTTATTCGTCTCTCTCGCTTCGCTCGCTCGTCTCATAATCTCAGACACGTTCGATAAAGAATCACTTTACTGACTTGGTACATAAATAACTTATTTTGTCTAATTTATTAATATTTTACATTAAATTATATTTGATAAATTATATTGAATCATATAAATTATATGAATGCAAATCCATATAGAAAAATTATAACCACAGCGTGGAATAGAAACCTGGACCTCCTGATTTCCGAGCGGTATCACTACATCTGAGCTATTGAGGCGACTATCAGCATATGCACTTATTATTATTATATAAAGTTATTATAAAATTGTCATTGAAAGTCTTGAGAGTAATATTTGCGTTTTATTAACGTGTAGATCAGGCTTAAATTATATTTTCATAGATAACCACATAGATGCTGCGTTTGGTATTGCAACTATTTTTACTCTGCAAGCTCTATTGTCATAGTTACAAATATTTACAACAATGGATACTATGGAAAACGAGCTCTTCGAGTAAATAAATCTGAAATACCGAACACTAAAATTTATGAAACACCAAGGAATATAAAAAGCAACATTTACACTATGGAACACTGACTGTCCTAGATTTATTTCTGCTGTACGTACCACAGTCTGTTAAGAGCTATAACGACCGCGGAAGCGTCAAAGCTGTCTCCGAGAAATTTCACAAATTTGGATACAGAAATTTATGTTCCCCAATTTGCTTCAAACTTTCAGGGATGGTTTCTTAGCGCATAAATGCCGTACCGACCGAAGAAGGTATCACTTACGTTGATAAACTGGGCGATAAAGTACAAAATGCTAACTTTGCGTAGAGGCATCGTATACTCCACAGTTCATTTTGACGGACCAGGCGAGTAGACAACTTTGTCATGTGGTGCATTCCAAAATTCTTACTGCGCGCAAAGTTTTGCCAAGAAAACTACTAGAAAATGAAACCTCCTGGTGGTTTTAAATTTGTTTTATGGATTCAGAATGCTTACCACCATAAGCTGTATATCTTCAGAATCTACGAGAAATTGCGCTTCAGATACACTTACACTTATGCATTGGGTCCGGATTGCCTGGGAGATCTAGTCTAAAACACACTACAACAAAATCTTTCTTGTCTATTTCGCTCGTGAATATCGCTTCAAACGGCAGTGTGGCATAATAAAAATAATAATAATAATCGTATTTTTATTAACTTTGTATAGCGAATTATATACCTAGCGCCGCAGTTTACAGAGCGTTATCCTAATAGGGATGTGTCCGTGCCACTCTCCGCACTAAATCTCGAGAACGATTGATCATACGACAAAATGCATGAAATAGAAATTGTAGATAACTTTATGATCTACAAGTTTTATGCTAACCTTAAATGACATATGACGCATAGAATACGAGATAATTGCGAAAAACCGATTTTCGTGACCTCGTAAGTAGCAAAATCTGTCTATACCAAATGCAGACTGCGTGTACGTGCTTACATTTCATCAATAATATCACATATATTTTTATTAGCATGTGTGCGTAATTCTTTCGTGGTATAGACAGATTTTGCTACTTGGGCTTTGACCTTTAATATCTTGTGAAGCAGATACGACATTATATGAGACTTTTTAGCCAGTATTTAGAACGTCAAAACAAAGGTTTATGCAAATATTTAGCTTCCTTACTTTCATTCCAAGGTTTACCCCTTATTTCACCTTATATGACTACTAAAAGGTAACAGGTGGCAAAAGAAGTACTCTCCGAAGAACATTAATAGGGTTCTTGCATGATTTTCAGATTTATTCCCAATGAGTTCAGAATTGTATACTTTAATGTTATTCAAAATATTTTTGCTAAATAACTGTTATTATTATAGTTATTAGCGAAATAAGTTTAAATAATTATTCAGGCCCTTGAAAGGCATTTACGCTGGCGCGGGCGGCGTGACGTCACCACGCGTAGACTCGTCTTGCAAATGCAGTTACTCCGTGTTTTTAAGGTGTTGTAATTTTAAGTTTATTTGTATTCTAAGTTACCACGTGTTTTGTTTTTGTTCATTGTATTAAAAAAACAGACTATAAAAGCAAGAGGGATTATAGTAACTTTTAAATTACCGATAAACGTCCCAGCCAGCACACTGAGGTTATAATGACGTTATTTTTAAGTCAATATTGGTCGACGACATCATATGACTAATAAATGATGTCCATACGACATCACTAGATTCACTGGATTATGGAGGCTTGGTTCTTCGTCGCTCGCCCCACAAACTTTCCAGCTCGCCCGTAAAGATTAATTTACAAAGCTTGTCACGTAAATAACCATTAGCACTAAACTCCATTTACAGTGTATAAAATTATAAAAAAGTATTAATTTAATTAATTCTGGTGTGTTTCCATTTTTTAGTCGCGGATGTATAAATATATGCAAGGAAAAAAATCGAACAACATACGAGGCGTTGGGTGCGTTCAACACACCGCTGGAAATGCAACGCTGCAGCAACTTTTACAGCCGTCTTAGATCTAAAAAGACACTATTTAAAATTTTTATGTTTTTATTATTTCATATCTACTGGGGATTTTATTAGGAAAAGTTGTTGAATATTATAATAAAAACCCCCTTTTTGCAAATCTGAGTGCACCAATAAGAAGAAATCATAATCGCTTTTCGTAGAAAACGACACATTTGGCCGAAGAGCAGGTAGAAATCTTGTATTTTTATGGTTGTATTTGCAGTACTTAATTGTCGCTTAGTGGTGGAGGCATCGGTACAATTGATTTTATTTTTTTATTACAGTGTTTTGTTTTTGTCCTTATGGGGAAGCTAGCTAATGATATGTATGTACTTTCATTTAACAATATATTACAATATTTTCTAGTGAATGTTAACACTACCACGACTCGTTAATTTTACCTCTCAAATTCAAATTTTATATTGATACGAAAATGGTTTGATAAGTCAGTGACTTTTTGAATTTCCCGCGCATTAACTTTAAATGCAACGCTGCTCCCGTCAACTGCTATCTATGAATAGACGACTATAAAATTTTGAGAAGGCTGCGCCATTTAGTTTGTGTTTGACAGCCATTGAAAGCAAACAAATTCTTGAATTTTAACGAAAATGGAAAAAAGTGAATTTTGTGTGCTGATTAAGCATTATCTTTTGCGTAAAAAACCGTCACCGAAACCAAGGAAAGGCTTGATAAATACTATGGGTACTCTGCACCATCAATTTCAATGGTTAAGAAGTGGTTTACTGAGTTCCGTTGTGGTCGTTCCAGCACAAGTGACGCCGAACGTTCAGGTCGGCCAAAAAAGGTCGTCACGCCAGATATCGTCGATAAAATCCATGGAATGATATTGGACGATCGAAGAATGAAAGTGCGTGAGGTGGATGAGGCGTAGGCATCTCAACCGAGCGGGTACATCACATTTTACATGAATATTTGGACATGAAAAGCTATCCGCGCGATGGGTGCCGCGATTGCTCACACTCGACTATAAGCGCAACCGTTTGACCACTTCAAAGGAGTGTTTGGCGATGTTCAGCCGCAATCCGAACGAGTTTTTGCGGCGTTTCGTTACCGTAGACAAAACATAGATCCATCACACTACACCAGAGACCAAGGAACAATCAAGACAGTGGGTTTCTCCGGGTAAACGTGCACCAAAGAAGGCCAAGGTGGGTCCAATTGATTTGAAGCAGAAACGACCGCATTTGGCGAAGAAAAAAGTGCTATTCCACCAAGACAATGCACGGGTGCACACGTGTGTAGTCACCATTGCAAATATCCATAGATTGGGCTACGAACTGCTATCCCATCCAGCATATTCTCCAGATTTAGTAGCCCCCTGTGACTATTTCCTGTTTACAAACCTGAAGAAATGGCTGGGGGGTAAGAGATTTGGGTCGAATGAAGAGGTCATCACTGAAACAAACGCCTATTTTGATGGCCTTGAGAAAACATATTATTTGGAAAGAATAAAAAAATTGGAAAAGCGCTGGACTAAATGTATCGAGCTAAAAGGAGACTATGTTGAGAAATTTGAACACCCTGTACATGGTGGGTCCATTTTCTTTTAAAGAAGAGCACCCTACAAGCCCCTGCAACAGAATCCCTACTTAAATTCGTCTTCACAGTTGCGGCCGTGAAAGCGCTAAACTGTTAAGTGGGATAATGTAAAACTCAATTTTTTGAAAAAAAAAATGTATAACTTCTAAACCGGTCATTAGATGGCGCTAAAATTTTAGATATGAATAAACCTGCCAAGAGAGGTGTTAAATATGCAAAAGTATGGGACATTCTACTTAAAAAAAATTACCTTAAGCGTGCCACACTTTTCTGCAATACCCTGTATATTTGAAAATAATTTCTCTAGATGCGCCTCTATCCACTGTTTACATCCGTATTAGAACGATTTTTCTAGCTGTTACCGTTTAGGAGCTATCGGACTTCCCCACACTATTGCCCCACCCGGTACATTGTTTTGCCGCTTCTTTCTTTATTAGCAGCCTAGTATGTGGTCAGAGGAAATAGTAGATCGATTACTCATGCTCTGTCTCTTTCAGAACTTTGTGTATGTTATTACCTCCTGACTGATAAGAATTTACATTAGCCTCTTAAAGATAAAGCTTGCGTAGTGTCAATAAATTTAACCTCAAGTGTACGCAATAATGAGCAAGCGCCTAGCAGCGCCACACACACATCTGTGTAGTGACGGCCATTTGTCGGTCAGATTTACAAATTCGTAAAACTTTGACAAAAGTACAATGACTATTCAACTTGATTGTAGATAAATTTAATCTCTAAATTAGTGAGTCACACGTCGTATTCGTCACAATAGAAGCATCAGTACTGTATCATCTTGAAAAAACAAGTGCATACGTGGATTACGATTGTGTTTTGTTTAAAATAGTGCAAGCTCCATATTTCACAGTTGATTGAAGTGTTTTTCGAGGTTAAGTTTACGACTTGTGATATTTTTTTCTACAGTGTATGTGACAGCCAGTAAAAACACCATGAGCTAGAAGTCTAGAACCACCCACATAATTAACTATAAATGCCACGACATTTTAGTGTTTAAAGTTTAAAGGACGTTTTGACATTTAAAAGCCGTAATAATGTCGACTTTTCAAGCAAGAGCGTTATATGATTTTACAGGAGAAGCAAACACAGCTGAGCTGACAATATCAGCTGGTGAAATCCTAACTGTTACCAGAACCGATGTTGGTGAAGGGTGGTGGGAAGGTTTGAACAGCCAGGGTAAATCGGGTTTATTTCCTGAAGCTTACGTGGAGAAGGTTACAACTACAAGTAGTAGTAGTAGTTTTCCTGGACCACCACCGATGCCTGCACCGATATTACAGCCACAAAATTATGCTAACGATTGGGAAAGTGCCACTGCTGGTGCTGGTGGTGGTAACCAAAGCTCGCAGGATAACGATGGATGGGATGATGATTGGGATGAAGATCCCTATTCGGAAATACCTAACAGTGCAAGACAACAACAATCTGAGCAGCTTTACGCAAATGAACCGAATCATAATTTTAATCAACATCAGTTCAGTAAAGGTGATGCGGATACTTTATCAGAAATGAGTTTTGGTGTTGATAATAAGGGAACAATAACAAAAAAGAGCTTTAATCGGTTTTCTACTTTTGTGAAATCTGGTGGTGAAAGTTATATTTTAGGAACTTTAAAAGTAAATATTGAAGATAACCAGAAGATTACCATAATGAAACTTGATGATGGTATATGTTGTTGGCCGCCTGCTCCGCTAGCAAATCATTATACGGTTTTAGTAACGTCTCCTAAAAAGGAATCGAAACTTAAGGGTTTAAAAAGTTTTATTGCTTATCAATTAACCCCTTCATTTAATAATATACAAGTATCAAGGCGATATAAACATTTCGATTGGTTGCACGAAAGATTAACAGAAAAGTTTAGTTTAATCGCTGTGCCACCTTTACCTGATAAACAGATTTCCGGGCGATATGAAGAACAGTTCATCGAGCATCGTAGAGTGCAATTACAGGAATTTATTAATTGGGTGTGTCGACATCCCATTTTATCGGGTTCTGAAGTTTGGCAACATTTTATAACTTGTACTGACGATAAATTATGGAAGCAAGGTAAAAGGCAAGCTGAAAAGGATCCGTTAGTTGGTGCAAATTTCTGTTTGTGCATTGAAGCTCCCGATAAGAATTTACTACAATCATTCGTAGACGACAACATTGAAACTAGTTCAAATTTCATACATAATCTTGACACTGCCGTTAAAAACTTAATGGCTACAGCTGTCGATCAATCTAGAAAGCATACAGGTGCTTTCAAAAAAGAATACACGAGAATTGGTGAAAGCTTTTATAGTTTAGGTACAGCTATAGAATCAGCCGAAAAAGCAACGCCTACAGATTTAGCGACAGGTATCAAACGGATTGGTACAGCATATTTTGAAATAGGGAAGATCTTCGAGGACCAACCTAAATTGGACTGGGAGCCATTATCGGACAAATTGTACATTTATAAAGGGATAACAGGTGCGTTTCCTGATATTTTTTCTATACACAAAGGGGCCCAACAGAAGAGGAAAGAGTGCGAGAAAATAAATACACCTCCTGCACAATTATCTGAGGTTAGGAAACGTACTGATACTGTCAGCTATGCGATATTTGCCGAGTTACAACATTTTAAAAATGAGAGGGAAGAAGATTTAAAGGTAACGATGAGGAAGTATTTAGTTGAACAAGTAAATTTCTATCAGAAAATTGTAGATAAATTGGAAGACACGTTGAAATTTTTTGAGTAATGATTGAATTGAAGAAATTTGCACAGTAATACAAATGCGTTTGTTTCAGTTTAGTTTTTGCATATAAACATAACCTATAAATTGTTTTACCTGGCATATGTATCGCTGTGCGATGTTTGTAATAATCTGAGAAACGCTTTAATAACACTTTTAAAGTGTGTAAAACTATAGTCATAATATTATAATAATTATTAGTAAATATTTTTGTAAGTATTTATACAATATATATAGATAATATGAAAACAAAAGGGAAAATTTATAAAATAACCTTAAATTTACTTTTTCTATGTACGATTATTAATACTGTTTAATTTGTCAATTAAATGTGTTAATTGTTAATAGAAAATTGTTTAGAACGAGTCTATCCTATAATCGTAAGCAATATGGTTTTCAAAATATGTAAATTCTCGCAGATCAATAGACTTTATGTAAGTACAAATACTAATATACATTGATGGATGATCATATACTTCCCAGTAGTCCTTGGAATCATGTTTAGAAGAAACACATTTAAAAGAGTGCAAGTATTGTAGGTTATGTTGCACTGATTAATATATAGAGGTTAGTAGTATAAGTTAGGGTTCCTAAATATAAACTGAGCTATGTGTTATTAAGAGTTAAGTCAGATTTTCCTAGTGACATTTCATGTTTTGAAACTATTAGAAGGTTGGTAATCATGAAAAATAAATTAAACTGTCAATATTAATATTATTAATACCAGAAATTCCATATACTTTACCATATGAAAATAGGGGACATTTTTGAAGCGCCATCTAACAAACGGTTTTTCAGTGAGAAACCTACATCTAATTAAAAAATACCACTATTTCTGTTAAACGATGGTTTATTACTGTTATGCTAAAATATATAAACTTTTACAATTTATCTAAACTATTCAATCTTTCATTACAATGACGATTTTTTAATTACTTTCCAAATATTTAAAAAATGTCAGGTTTATTTGCACACGCAAGAGGCGCTATTAAATTTTGTCACCCATTTTTCAAAATTAGTTTCCAGTATTAATAATATTAAAGTATTTGATATAAATCTGCAATTGGGTACAGTTAATACTTTATTAAAAGCTGCCGTAAATACGTCAATAAAGTTAGCACTCCCACTTTGTCAAATTTCAAAAATCTTAGTGTCATAATTATGCACTAATTTTGGACCAATGCAAAAAATTTTGGGCCAACCTCTGTCCATCAGAAATGAAGATTTTAGAGTGGGGTTGCTGACTTGAGCTCAAGCTAACACCCCCACCATGTAAATGTAAATGATAAATCAATTTAAACTAGGCTATAATTTTGGACTAATTAAAGACTTCATTAGCATATAACATTTTCGAAATTAACCCCTAAATAGAAAATTACTCCACATTAATAATACCACAAAATTAAAAATGATGAAATTCAGGAAAACACCATATCATAATTTTGGACTAATTAAGGACTATTCATTGTTGCAAAACCCATTTTTGAAATCATCCCCTAAAATTGGTGAATCGCCTCTTGCGAGTAAAACCAAGAAATCAAATAACAAACCGTGCTGATAAAACCAACTTCAGGTTGATTAAGGACTACTGATTGTCAGATAACTCATTTTTGAAATCAACCTCTAAATTGATAAAATCCCCTTTCCCATGAATAATGTCGCGATTTAAAGTGATAAACATTAGAAAAAAACCCTACCATAATGTTGGATTAATTTTGGACCAACCAATCATGCTAGCACCCCGATTCTAAAATCTTCATTGCTGATGAATAGGGGTTGGAGACCAAAATTTTTTGAATTGGTCCAAAATTATGGCACGTTTTTTTTCTTGTTATCATCTTTAAATCGCGACATTATTCGTGTGAAAGGGGAATTTGCCATTTTAGGGAATGATTTGAAATATTGGTTATTATCTAGTAATCAATAGTCGTTATTCAATCTAAAGCAATAGGTTTTATCAGCACGGATTGTTTCATTTGATTTCATGGTTTTACTCACAAGGGGCGATTTACCAATTTAGGGGATGATTCCAAAAAGGGGTTATGCGTCAATGAACAGTCCTTAATTAGTCCAAAATTATGATATATTTTTTACCCGAATGTCATCATTTTTAATTTTGTGGTATTATTTATGTGTGGTAATTTTTTCTTTAGGGGTTGATTTCGAAAATGTATTATAACAGCAGCCTTGGTAGTGTAGCGGCCCGAGGCCGATTCTCGGTGCCGGCAGATCTGGTTAAGGTTTTCTGCAGTTTTCGCATAATCGCCCCCTCCCTCCTTCACAAGCTTATAGCTTTTGGGGCTTGGTTTCCAGGCTATGGGTTGTAGCAATTATTATTATAAATTATATTATTATATGCTAATGAATAGTCTTTAATTAGTCCAAGATTATAGCCTAGTTTAAATTGATTTATCATTTATATTTACATGGTGGGGGTGTTAGTTTGAGCTCAAGTCAGCAACCCCACTCTAAAATCTTCATTTCTGATGGACATAGGTTGGCTCAAAATTTTTTGCATTGGTCCAAAATTAGTGCATAATTAGTCCAAAATTATGGTAGGGTTTTTTTCTAATTTTTATCATCTTTAAATCGCGACATTATTCATGGGAAAGGGGATTTTATCAATTTAGAGGTTGATTTCAAAAATGAGTTATCTGACAATCAGTAGTCCTTAATCAACCTGAAGTTGGTTTTATCAGCACGGTTTGTTATTTGATTTCTTGGTTTTACTCGCAAGAGGCGATTCACCAATTTTAGGGGATGATTTCAAAAATGGGTTTTGCGACAATGAATAGTCCTTAATTAGTTCAAAATTATGATATTGTGTTTCCTGAATTTCATCATTTTTAATTTTGTGGTATTATTAATGTGAGGTAATTTTGTATTTAGGGGTTGATTTCGAAGATTTATTACATGCTAATGAATAGTCTTTAATTGGTCCAAAATTATGATATGGTGTTTTCCTGAATTTCATCATTTTTAATTTTGTGGTATTATTCATGTGGGGTAATTTTTTATTTAGGGGTTGATTTCGAAAATATACTAATGAATAATCTTTAATTAGTCGAAGATTATAGCCTAATTTAAATTGATTTATCATTTATATTTATATGGTGGGGGTGCTAGCTTGAGCTCAAGTCAGCACCTCCACTCTAAAACCTTCATTTCTGATGAATAGGGGTTGATCCAAAAATTTTTGAATTGGTCCAAAATTAGTCCATAATTATGACACTAAAATTTTTGAAATTTGACAAAGTGGGTGCTAACTTTATTGACGTAAATTATTAGATATAAAATTGATAGGGATAACTTGGGATACTTGAACCTGAAAACCTTGAAATAACCGGGAATTTGCACAATCGGAAAAGAACCTTGAATTAGTGATCAAAGTAGGGAATTTTTTTTCAAATTCTTAAAAAAATAAAATAATTTTCATAGCATGTACTTACTTTCAAAAATAATAATATTTTGCGTTATCTTTTTTTTCTATGTATGAAAGAGTTAAATACTGGAAACAGTAATATTTTATTTTTTCAAGTTGATATTGTTGTCGAATGGCTGTTCTTAAAAATGTCAAAGTTATTTACGCAAATTTAAAAACCAAATGCAGGATTAGAATTTTCAGTGTTACCAACTGGTAACAAAGTATACCAAATTTTGTTTACAATTAAGTTATTTTTTTAACGATTACAAATTAACGGTTAAAGAACGCGTCCAAGTTCAGAAAACGACCCGCGTAGCGGGGAGTTTTCTAAAGGACAATGACACTAAAGGACAAATACAAAAAATAGCATTTAGCGTCTTTAAAGCGTCTAAACTTGAATGCGTGCACTAAAACCGTGTCTTATGAAACTAATACTTTAAAATACTATTTGCTTGTCCAAATGAAGCCATTAGGACACGCATTTTGAGTGTCCAAAAGAATATTGGAAACAGTAACGTTTTGTTTTTTATAGTTGTTAGCACTGTTGAACAGTTGTTCTTAAAAGGTCAAACTTATTTATACTGTAAATTTAAAAAAACAAATGCAGAATTAGAATTTTCAATGTTGCTAACTCTCACAAAACTGAACAATGTTTCCTTAACAAATTTTATTTAAAAACTCGCTAATGTAGTATATTAAAGAACGAGTTTCATAAGGCAAGATTTATTGCACGAGTTCAAATTTAGAAAACGAGCCGCTTGCGGTTAGTTTTACTTATGAAACGAGTTTTTTATGCTATTTTTTCTGTTTTGCGCCTTTTATTAAAACTTTTTTAAATAAAAAAAATCGCCATTTCAAAATTTAGGGAATTTTGTGATAGTTGACATCACTGATGTGACATTTCAAAAATTTTTAGAGTGAAGTTTTTGTCAATTTTCTTTTTTTCCAATTTTTTTCAATGCTACCAACTTTGAAAAAGTTAATACTTAATACTAAAGAATACTGGAGACAGTAACATGTTATCTTTTAAAGTTGTTAACACTGTTGAACAGCTGTTCTTAAAACCTCAAACTTATTTACGCAGTAAATTTGAAAAACAAATGTAGAATTAGAATTTTCAATGTTGCTAACTCTCACAAAACTGAACAAAGTGTTCTTAACAAGTTTTATTTGAAAACTAATAAGTTACGCGGGTCGTTTTCTAAACTTGGACGCGTGCGCTAAAAAAACGTGTCTTATGAAACTAATGCTTTGAATACTGGAAACAGTATCAGTTTATATCTTAAAGTTGATATCACTATTAAACAGCCATTCAAATGTCAAACTTATTTACGCTGTAAATTTGGAAAACGAATGCAAAAAGAAAATGCTA
This sequence comes from Agrypnus murinus, assembly GCA_929113105.1. NCBI lineage: Eukaryota > Metazoa > Arthropoda > Insecta > Coleoptera > Elateridae > Agrypnus > Agrypnus murinus. Next base: position 66,305,316 of record OV816029.1, on the reverse strand, counting down.
AAATTATAGGCAATTTTATTGTGTACAGTTACAGCCAAAAAAATCTGGGCAAGAGGTTTAGATTATTGTTATTCAATGAATCATAATTAAAATTCTGAATCTCAAATTCAAAGCCTCATTGGAAATTATTATGCGACGCTACTGTGTATCGATAGTAATATTAGATCAAAAGCCTGATCTACAAACAACAAATTTACAAAAAAAGTTATGTAACCTCAAATAAGCACCCAGATTTTTTTGGCCGTAACATGTGTACATGTGTTTATGAATATGACATTATTGTAATAGATTCACAGGTAACATTAGATTTGGTTGACACAGGTGATATTTTCTGAGGTTATGTTTAATATAAATGCTTTTCAAGACTTGTAGTATTTGGCTTAATAATTTAGAAGAACGGTATCTCATAAGTATAAACAATGCCCTAGACTACGTACTCTACCCTCGTAAAAAAGCATCCTTCATCTTCATAGACAAAACGACAAATTATAGATTGGTTAAATAACCATATTTAAAACTAAAGAAAGTTCAATGTTTAGGCATTTTCGAAAACCTAATCTGATGGTTAATCTAAATGTTTGATTGCAGAAAGGCAATTGTGGAAGTTTTAAGACAATAACAAATACTTGGTTTGACCAAAACAGATTTTCATAAATTCTTTCAAATATTTCAAAACTTTTTAAAATGACAAATATCAATTAAAATCTAAAAGAAGGCTGGAAACATCTAACATTGCTTTATCCCTAACCTCAAAAAATCACCCTGCTATGACATTTTTGTAAATATCAGTTTGCCAAATTATGGATGCTGATTTGACTAGGAATTTTTTAATCTTATACCACACAGAGAGCATCGATGACCAGGGCTCATCTTTAGCTGGACGGATAATAAATATTAAACTATGTTGTAAAAAGCGATAAGTATCCAAATGCCTAGGGATACTTGGCCCAAGTTCTAGATTAAGAAGAAAGGTCACAATAAATATAAACTTTTTTTTACAAAAGATAAAAAAACTAAACTTTTATTACAAAAAATGTATTATCATAAATGTTATAAAAGTAGAACAATAGTTAATTATGTATGTCAAAACCAAGCAGTGATGCTATTAACAACTCATCAAAATTCCCCCAACCTGAGAGAAAGCCCTTGGGTCAAGTATCCTAAGTTACCCCTATACTATAGTAGTTTTAAAAATTCTCTATAAACAGTAAATAAATGTGCACATTAAATACTTTTACATGCATAAAAATAAACATGACATAAAGCATAATCTAAAATTCATAACTGACAGCTGCTGAATTTTGTCACTAAAGTAAAAAGAGACAAAAAATATCGTTTTTTCAGACGGCTTAGTTTTGGCCTGGAGATAGAGTTTGGCAACTCTAAAATAACACAGTTAAAGTTTTCCGTGAAGTTTTCATTCAGGAACTCTAGTATAAGTGAACTTAGCACTACTATAATTGCATGTTGAGCAAAAAATATATATAAACATTGCTAAATTATCCTTTTTTCAATTTTTGTTAGAATATTGCTTGCATGCATAGTTGAATTTTGAACTCTTGGTTGTCTAACTTTTAATAATTTATGCATTTTTTATTTAATTCAATTTTGCATTTTGTGTCTTCCTTTTCAATAGGTTTACATTAGAAGAAAGTTTCCAAATTTTGATTAGAGCAAGCAGAATTTGTAATTATTTTTTAAATACAATCTCAAGAAATCACATACAAGGTACGAGACAATCGAATGATTTTTTTTTCTACAATATAAATTTTAAAGAATAGGCATGAATACTTGTTAAAATTATAATGATACGTTTTTAGAACTGTAGGTTAAAGATGGCAAGAAAAACAAATCCTAACCTCACTTTTCCAATGTAAAGATAAACACCTTTAAAAAACATAATATTGGTATGCGAAACAATCTTTTTCCTTGTAAATAATGAACTTAAGGTGAGATAAAGAGAATTAACTAATAATGTGTGAAGTTTGATAAACGTATCAGTATATATTATTAATAAACAAGCTGACGCTTATCTTTACAATTGTTTGTTTAGTGAAATAATAATTGGAGATTATTATTTACAAAGCATGACAAAGAGATGAGCTGGTGATAAAGGTATAGTAATTATTTGATGTTGTATTATTAAATTACACAATTTTGCTTTCATTTGAAAATAAAAAATAACCTGCAATATCTGTATAATAATATCACAAAGTCTGAGAAAATTTTAGATTATTGCATTTTGTAGAGCGACTTAATATTATAAAAGCCTAAGTACTACTTGTAATTCAAATAATTTGTAAAATTGTCGTAATCCAAGGGTTACAGAAAAGACTAGAACATGCCTTCTTGGATAAGAAAGTAAAACCATAGGCCTCATGTCAATGTGATATTTCACATGTCAAAAACATCACGACTGGGGCTGGAATTACTCTAAACGTGCCTAAATTCTAGAAGGCTTGACCAATAATCAAATAGTCCAGTGAAGTGGTCCGAAAAAAGGGACTTATGAAACATTTTCTGTAGGCAGCGACTTTTTTGGGGGGGATTGGTTGGGGACTTGGTGGTGAATATAAAACTCAGTTTTTGGGGGTTCCAACCCTCCCCATTCGGCCGCCATATTAAAAATAAGGGCGCAAACAGTTTTCTGGCGATATCAGTAATCGTGAGTCGTACAATACTTTTATACAAGAGCTTTTTTTGTAGTAAATTAAATGATTTACAACTACAGTGAATTAATAACTCCTTTCCGCACTACCCATGAGGTCGGTTTCTAAATACCTTTTCGTATTCCACTGTAGTGGACACTTCTTGTATGCCTAGTTCGCTCATCTTTATCTTCAAGATATGAAAGAACTGCACATATGAATGTCTCTTCACGAACTGGATGAGTTTACGTCAGGCAGGCGATTTACAATCCGACAAAGGAGCAAATTTTGGTGCGGAATAATGTCTGAACAAACCATTGAACAAACTCTTATGAGAATGTTTAAAACATCTGGAGGATTAACACATGGTCGGGGAATTACTGATGTTTCATGGGAAATCACGAAATTATTGGAACAGGACATAAACAGCGATTATCTGACTTTAACATCTTTTGAGAGTGATAGCATTCTTCAGCACATCATTGAAGAGCAACCAACTCTTATAGTAGATAGTGCGTTGCAACCTGGCCCCTCTAAAAAACTGCTAAAATAAAATTATGATTATGAAACGAAAATTGGTGGATTATGCCTACTGGGAAAACAACGTAAAAAATGCACCTAGAAATTCTACATTGTGGTTGGTGCGGAAAGAAGTTATTAATTCTTTGTATAAATTGCAATATTCTTACATTAAAATAACTTGCATAGACTAAAAAATAGTATACAGTAGAAATCTTTAATCCGAACGAATAAATGCAAGGCAAATTCGTATTAACGAGGAATTCGGATTACTGGATAGTCGAATAGAAACATTGCTTTAGTCCCTGGTACCTAATTATAAAGAACTTAAATTATATAATTTACGTATTCTATTACAAAACTTTTATTTCTAATTAAGAAAAATCAGTAATTTTTTTACTTTAAAAGCTTTCTTTCTCTTTTCTACTCCAAAGCGTGTGATTGCATTTCTTGATCTTCATTTCAGTGTTTTTCTATTTTCTGTACCTTTGTCAGTAGACAAGACATATTCTAGGATTTTAGTTTTGTTTTTCTTTATATCAGTGACTGTCGATTTACCAACACCATGTTTTAAATCAATCGTTAAAACACATTTTGACATTTTTTAAATGAGATATGGATACAAATTGTGTATAATAACAAAATTAAAATAGTTGTAAGTTAGATGATGTCATTACATAAACAATTTCGACAAAACTGCAACATCAAAACATGTAGGGCGCCTTTGTGATGATATCAGATATCAGTTACTATATTCAGCCTTTTTATTACTCTTTATATTAATAAATAATAATAAAAGTGTTTGTTGATCTTTGTAGAATTTTTTGCACCTGAGGGGTTGTACCATCTCATTTATATTCCCCAAGAACGCTACATATTCAATTTTACATATGTACTATTGCGAGATAAATAATTGGTAGGATTAAATTATAAAGTAGTCAGGTTTTTAAGAATTTTGGCATATTACACTGATGGAAGGGAGTACTATGGAGAAAGTCCTATTTAAACAGGAAAAACCTACCATACCAATTATCTTGCAATAGTACATAGAACTTTGTTGTTCAGATTTGTTCGAATTCAAGGGGATTTTGGATTATAGAGGTTTGTTCGGATTATAGCTTGTAAATGTTGTTGTTCGGAATACAGTGTGTTCGAATTATGGAGTTTATACTGTACTTACTCGTATATATTAAACTAAAGATACTGACATGGTTGTCATATGGACTGCACTTTGTGACCCTGTAAAACCCTTAAAAATAATGATAGATGGAAAGACAGCAGGTAAAATTAATTGTGAGGAAATGCTCTACAAAAAAGCTCCGATTTGGTTTTTCATAAAAATTTAAAATAAAAAAGTTATAATGCCTCGGAGATCTTCTTCCCTCAAGTTTTAATCTTTTCAGGCTTATAAAACTTTTATTAATAATGCTACATAAAGAAGTTATGAATAAAAGTTTTAAATCATTTAATTTGTTACAAAAAAGCTGTCTAAAATTATTGTACGACTCACGGTTACCGAGATATCTCCAAAGAACTGTTTGAACCCTTATTTTAGATATGGCAGCCAAGTGGGGGATTGCGTCTTCCAAAACTTAGTTTTATAGTCACCACTGAGACTCAGATGCCAGAAAAAATCGCTGCCGACCCAAAATTTTTTATAAAACTACCATTAGACTGGACTTGGGCCCTATCCTCACGACGCTGCATCAACACTATATGAAAGTGACATGTTGAGTCGATGTTGCCACTGTATACTTTAGTAGTGAATGCACACAGCTTATTTGCATGTCTAATCCTTCTATGTAGGCACTTTCATCGGAAGAAACTGTAAATTTATTATTCTTTGCAGAGTCATCGGTAACAGTATTGACGGAATCATCATTTTTCCTTTTCTGTTTTTTTAATTAGGACCTGCGGTAGTATGTTTCCTTACTACATGCTTTTTGTTTATCCTGATTTCAAGTTCATCTGGATTCTGAACTATCTTCCGGTTTATTTTTCAGTGTTTAGCCTTCTAAAAACAAGCTATTAAAGCAATGAATTTCTAGAAACAACGGCAGACACGTGTCTTTTGCTCGTAACCTTTTGCTGCAGCTGTCACACTCCACTACTCATTATCATTTTAACCCCAAGGTGTAAATTTATAGGAGTTAGTGTGATACCCAAATCAAAAATTAAAAATACTGATTAAAAAGTTATTCTGACTATTTCATTCATAACGTTATGCACTTTTCGTTAGATACCACGTATTCCAACGGTTATATTGCAATAACTATGACGAATCGATTATACGAACCTTTGTATATGTATTCACATCCATGAAAACTCCATTAGAGTCAAATAATTTATTAGTGAACAACGCAATTTTTTCTAATTGTGCGTTTTAGACTGGTTTTTGTTTTAGTTGCAAAATGAATCGTTTTGGAACAAACTCTACAGAAAATATTATAAATAATAAATAAATCTTAAAGTTAGTATATTTTTTATTCATGAAATAGTCTACCTGTATACAACTCTACGATCTAAAATACTCGAAACTCGTATTGCCTAAAAAAACACCACTCGACCATCGGTCTCGTGGTGTTTCAGGCAATATGTCTCGTATAATCGAGTATTTTCGATCGTCTTGTTGTATAATATCTGATTATATACTGTTTTTCTATTTTTTTTTTCTTCCATTTGGTACAAAGAAATTTTAAAAAGTTAACAAAAAAGATATTTCAATTTGATAGGAATTCCAACTAATTCAATGGTGTTCAAGTTAAGATACGTGTTATATAACAAAAGTTGTACTTCCGTAATGGTTATATTTTTCACATGAAATATTTTACAGGTAGTTTATGATGGCCTATAGTTTGTTTATTATTAATGATTTTATCACACTAACCTCAATTGATCCTACTTGGAATATTCTGCTTCGATATACTTACTAAATCTCTTAAACAGGTTGTAAACATTCTCATTTTAAAAATATAACAATGTTGATGATACACTTTTTAAAACTTGCTCTATATTCTTTTTTTACTTTTCAAGTTAACTTACATTTAAATTGGCAACATTGAACTACTGTCCTGCTATGCTCCATACCTAGTCTAAAATAAATAAGATAGGACTTTTACCTTAAAATTATTTTTATTTATTATTTTTTAGATTATGTTGTAGATATCTAAATTTTTCTCGCATCAGTATGTTTGAGGCTGAAGAAGTTGCCAATATGACTTTCTGATTTACAAAATACTTGTAAAAGCATATAAACTACCCAAAAATGCTTAAAAGTCAAGATTAGGAAAAATGCAGGTACTGGGTCAACCTAACCCGAAATTCCACTTCTTTCCCATAAATACTTTTCATTTTCTTTCAATTGTTTCTAAACTATTTGTATAAGAATGAGCATTTCTAACAACTTAAGCTAATTTGGTTCCTATAATTAAATATTGAAATATTCAAAAATTCCAAAAAATGAATAGTATTGTAAAAATACTTTACCTATGACTGCTTCGATAAGAACTCGTGTCATTCCTTTGAGTTAAGTAATGAAGTTCATTATATCACTAGTGAGCTAATGGATGACATAATGGCCGATCGTAGATAAAATTTTGTATGACACACACGGGATAAAGGCATACTAGCACACACACTCATATAATGATCCTTTATCCCACTAGTAACATAAACAACAATCTTTTAACTAACAGTAGATACTATTAATGGTGCACAAGAAGTAGAAACAGTCAGAAACTTAACTAGCTGTTGATATTCATAATTGTGTCTTAGAAGAAGTAGAGACTGCCAACAACATCATCAATTTCACTATAATTAAACTGTTCCCAGCCTTTGCCAAACCTTAAAACCATGAAAATGCAATAAAACCTACAATAGTTTTGTGCTTTTTTCTAAACGGAGCAACAGCAATTTCTTTTTATCACTAAGACTTATAATCAATTTAATAAATATCTTTTTCTATTTTGTGTCTATAATAAAGCTGTTAAAGCACCCAAAACAGTGCGTTAATAGCTCATTTGAGTGCTTTAATAGCTCAACTTTTTCAAAGTTGGTAGCATTGAAAAAAATCAGAAAATTGGCAAAAACTTCACTCAATTTTCTGTGTCAATCAATGAATTTTCAAATGTCACATCAGTGTTGTCTACCACAAAAATCCCTAAATTTTGAAATTGCGAATTTTTTTATTTAAAAAGGGAATAAAAGACGCAAAATAGAAAAAATTTCGTAAAAAACTCGTTTCATAAGTCATTATTGCACTCGGCCTTTAGAAAACTCGCCGCAAGCGGCTCGTTTTCTAACTTTCGACTCGTGCAATAAATCTTGCCTTATGAAACTCGTTCTTTAATATACTGTTAAAGACTGTTCAAAACTGCTAATTTTTTCTCAAATGCAATCATTAATTTAAATAATAATATGATCTCGAAAATAATCCTGGTGTCAATATTTTTCTCTTGCCAAATAAAAAAGTATCACAGTAATACTTGCATATTCTAATCTCAAATCCTTGCAGATGTGTTACTGCAAATTTCTCAAAAAAATTGTTTTCATTTGTATATTATGACTACCAGCTAAGTTTATGTATATTTTATCTGTAATTAATTAATTAATGTAATTTGTATATATTAATCTTTTTTACTACCTATATATTATTAAATGTTTAATTATTTTTACATTTTGTTAGTCAGTTGTATTTAATTGCGCTGTGGTAATTTAATTATAATACTTTATTCCATATTGTCTGTAATTGCTATTACTATTAGATTTTATTTTATTTTGTTCATTTATATTATATATTACATGTAAGTGATACAATTCCAAATACTACTAGGTAATAATGTAAAAATGTTAATATACTAGTGTTAATGATAAGTATCGCATATTTTTGTTAAAGACATATACGCAATATATTACAAAAAGGCTTTGTTAAACGTTTGTTTCATTTCTATCCTGCAAGTTCATAAAATTAGTTCACAGCTTGCCTATTATAAACATAAGGTAAGTCTAATGAGAATTTTGCAGTGCATAGCTACTGATTTCCACTATACTATAGTATTTCGGTTCCTTTGGAATAATTGTTACCACGGATGGCGAATGCATGTGTGCAAGGGGTTCCTTGCATCCCAAGAACAATTTTATAGGATGCATCGTCTCCAACTTCTCAGTTTACACAACATATTTTTTTATTATTATTACTGTTACCATTTCCACTTTGCACCCCTAGAGTCGACCCATTTCAATTCAGGTAGAAAAGTAGGATTTGGCCAAATTTATCTCGTAATTTCATGAAGCTTACAAATGTTATACAGGACCGAGGGGTCAACCACTACTGGAAATCACTGTACACTTTGCTGGGAATACTTTGGAAATACCTGGGAATGCCTGGAAATATTGGGAATACTTGGAAATACCTGGGAATACTTCGGAAATACATGGCAGTACCTGGAAATACCTAGGAATATTTGAGGAATACTTGATATTATACATGCTTGGGTGGAAATTTATTTTCGTTTTAACGGTGTTATTAGACGAAAATCTATTAAGTAAAGTCAATTACGGCAAATTAGTTTAACCCAAACTTGGTTATCAATGTTATGATCATAAAAGTCGCATGTAAGAAAAGTTAAAGAAGTAGGGGAAGTAGCGATATTTCGTGACGTCATAGAATATTTACGTTAATGTATAGAAGTGACTCTGCACTTTTAATATATTTCATGTATTAAGTATGCTCTGCACTAGAGCATTCATGAGATGATCAGATCAAGTAGAAATCATCTTTCAGTTCTGGATATGGAAAAAATATGGAGTTATATGTTACAAGCAAAAAATAAAGCTGAGAAAACCGCAAAATCTTTTGGAATAGAACCATCAGAAATACTGTGTGAACAAATAGAAATACCCTTAGTTATCGAATCTCAAGAACTTCTTAATCCCACGGCTGTCTTGAATGAGAATTTCGAAGATGATGATGGAAGATTTAATATATACATATAACACCGGTAATATATCCAACACAACTCCAATTGCATTTAGTGACTAAATAAAACAAATGATGAACAGTTATCCATTCTAAATTCTTACGACACAAATTTAAAATATTTTACGGGAATTAAATCATGTAATGATAAATCATATTTAGCAGTGTTACTGAAAAATAAAAAAACGATGACGGTTAAAAAGACTACACATTGCCGTTTTCTTTTAATAAAAAAGCTAATTTATCGGCTGACAGAGTAATACGAGTTACAGCTGCACAAAAAAAAATTCAAAAATAAATCAAAAACCCAAAAAAACTTGACATCTCTAAGTCAAAGAAAATAATTAAGAAGAAATGACCATTAGAAACTGAAACCTGTGCTTTTAAAGGATGTGATCCTTTTTGCATCCAGAGGCACAATTTTATAAATATTCAAAAAAGTACAAAATACTCTAAAAGTTGTAAGTATTAGTATAAAAGTTACTGTTATTTGTTGTACATGGCTTACACTCAGCTAAAGATGAAATTCAGCTGAAGAAAAGCCCTTTCCCCGAGACAAATAATTAGTGGAAAAGTTCTTTGGGTGCATTTTCTGGTCAAATATAAACGATAACAACAAATTGGTTATTGATAAAAATCTAGAAAGTTGTTATAAAGATTTTGCTAATGCCTATTCGTCTAGATCAGTGGTTCCTAAACTTTTTCCTATGGCACCTCTTTTTTGGTATCACCCTTACACCTTACACCACCCCGCCCCCCCGATAATTAAGACAAAAATCATATTGCAATAACATTTATTTATTTATTTAACAAAAAAGTCAAAATACAAAACCATTAATGTGAAGGGTGGTGTTGGACTGCGAACAGGAGAAGCGAGACAGGTTCTTTGCGGCCTATATATTATATGCGGTAAAATGGTAAAACAATCTGACCGCGCCAATTCCTAAATTCAAATATTGAATGCTGCTCTATTATTTGTAAACAAGGAATAACTTTTTCAAATTTATATAATGTAGCTACATTTTTGTTAAAAAATTGAATTTTTTGTCCAGGTATAAGACTTTTTCTGTGCGCTTTCATGCCCCCCTTTACGTTACTTCACGCCCCACAAGGGGGTGCGCCCCCCATTTTGCAAACACTGGTCTAAATCGATAACTAAAACTTGCTGGTTTGATTGCAAGAAATTCTGTGGAGTATTAGAAGGGTTTAAATAGTGATTAAAGAAAAAATTTCTATCAAGGTTTTGAAAGATTGTTGAATGATTGTGTGAAAGATATGTTCTATGGATATCTCAATGAGAAAAATTAAGTGTACTAGAATAAATATTCTAAACATTATACTATTATTTTATGTTCAACTGTAATGCAAAATAGAAAAATGCAATAAAAAATAGTAAAAATACTAAATTGTGATATAAATTAATGTATTGTAAGGAATGAGTGATATGTAGGTATAATCTGTAATCTCTTTAAACTTGGTAGAGAATATTTTTTTTATATTAAAAATATTGTTTTGTTAAATTTATTTTATTTCAATTACATTACTTTGACACATGCTCTATTTAGTGTCCCAATCTTGTCCCCGCATTTGCCATACTTTAAGTAAACATTTAAGTCATCTCACAAAGATAAAATGTTTTTTACTAAAGCTCTGCTTTCTGATGATTTAGAGCTTTTAAGCCATTTAAGTTTATATCAAAATAATATTGACTTTCTATGTTCTATTTTTCGATAAATTGGAATTACCTGAGTATACTTGGTAATACCTGGGAATACTTGGAAATACCTGGGAATACTTGGAAATACCTGGGAATACTTGGAAATACCTGGGAATACTTGGAAATATTTGGGAATACTTGGAAATACCTGGAAATACTTGGAAATACCTGATGTTTTTTGAAAGTATTCCCAGAAACTGGAAATCACTGTACGTTTTTTGGGGAGTGGTTGACCCCTCGTACAGGACAGAAGATTAAGGACCCTATACTATTTATTTTCAAAAAATTTCTGTCTTTAGAAGTGGTCGAAAAAAGACTATTATTTTCAAGCCCAATAAGCAATTTTTGTCTTATAAAGGTTCTCGAAATATCACCACCAAATTATGCAATCTTTGGTAATATAAATTGTTGATGACAATGTTTCAGTTATCTCTATATACCTCTTAAAAGAGCTTATATGGCAGGTTCTATAAGGGTTACCATTACTACTGTTTGGTAACCTTATAAGTCTCTTTAAGTTTTATAATAACAGTGATAGAGATACTAGTATAACTGTTACCTTTATAAAACTTTTTGTAGGTCTTATGCGCCTTTAATCAAGTAACGAGAATGTTTTTGCAACCTTTATAATGGTAACTGCAATGTTTAGGAACCCGCATCGCTTTATTGGTTATCCTGCTTGCTTCTGCACTTATCACTATCCTCTATACTTCTCTTTGCAAGTTGGTGGGAGACTAAGTTAATTATCGAATATAACATCTCCACATGACAAATCTCTTCTTTCGCATACAAGATACATTCCTAATATAAAAATATACTGATAGTATTGAGGCTGTGATACAAACATTTTCTTTTTGTTCTGTATAATTTTCATTTGTACCTGCAAAAAATTAGAACGCTGCCAATGTCATAAATATTTTAAAATTTTAGTAATAAAAATTTTTTTTAGCTTGTTTTCACATAACTGCATCAAATATATGGCGGGTTTATGTAAAAGAGCCAAGAGGACATTATAAAACCAATATGTAACTTTTAGTGTGCTTATAAATACTCCTTAACCTCGATGTAGATTTAAGAAATAATACGGCGCTAAGGTGTTGTTATATAACTTTTTACGGTGTTGACAGTTACCAAAAGTGATATTATATAACTTATGGTAACGCTCCGTGAGTGATGGTAATTTCCTAAAGTATGAGTCGCGCCACTGCAACGCTGCTTATATAACTTGCAAGTTCATTTTCAACATTCATAACCTAGCAAAAGTATTATTTCGCATTCTATATTGTTTGTGGTGCGTATTTCTTTTGTTGGATTATTGTGGGAAAATGTTTTTTTAAATAGTATTTTATTGACGTCTCTGTGCGTTACCAAAGGTTTCTTAAGAGAAACTGGTTTGAACACTAACCTAAAAATAATATAAATTTTGGTTTTATTACAGTGTTTTTTAATATCAACAGTCCTCGGCTTTTATAACGGTAACTATAACGGTGGGTTGAGTAAGTTTTATATTTATCACCACCTATATATAGGAACTCAACACTATTGGTTTTATAAATTGATAACACTACTATGAAAACTCATTATATTACCTTTGGTAACCGTTACTATAAGTAATATAAGTTGGTGATGGAAACGTTTCTGTTACCACTTTATAAAACATAAAGCTCTTGGGCCTTTTAGTAATTTTATATATCCACTATATAACTTCGCAACCAATGAGTAATCTTTTAAACCTCCAATATAAACTCGCAACCTTAATAAAACCCTTATAAAAGCTGACTTACTTAAGGCCATGAAAATTGTTTATTGAGAGGTCCCACAGTTTAAGCTGTAAATTGGGATAGATCATTTCTTTTTCAAAATATAATAATTTTTTTAATTGAATAAAAATTCCCAATTTTTAATTAAAAACTTAAAAACAACATGTACTTTAAGTGTACAACGGGAGTTTTGGTATTTTTAAGTGGTTAATTCTTTACGAGTGTTTTCGTGACTGTTCCTGATTGTTAACTGTAAAGATTTATTGGTCACAAATTATCGGGGCGGAGGAGGGCTGTTTATATGTACTGAGACTGATAAAAAGGTCCACCGTCATAATTAGACCACTTGCATAAATGACCAAAATTTTGTTGCAGCAGAAATCTTTTCTATAATAAAAACAAGACTTACCTTTACCTCTAAAGTATCCCTTGGAATCAAGAATGCATTTTTATCTAAAACCATAATTAAAAATGAATGGGAATATAAAATTAGGGAAAGCAAGGAAAGGTTTTTCGAAAATAAAAATTATGTGATTAGCGTGACTGAATGTTACGAAAAATCAATTTGTTAGTAATTTTTAGTCATTATTGCTATCGGTATTTTTAGACAGTAGTAGTTTTTAATATAAAGTTCTGCAATCTAAATCTGTTGAATAAAATCTTTACAGCACTACTCTTGGAGGAGGCACACAATAGAATGATTTTCACGTCAGGTGTCAAACCAAGATTACGCGACCATAGGCACCCGCAGAAATTTGTCCAGGGGGGGCAAGCCTAGAATGAACGGTATGCTAGGGGGGGTAAGCTTAGAATAAACGACATGCTAGGGGGGCAAGCTTAGAAACAAAACGGCATATTATACAAAATTTTCAATAAAATTTAAATTGTTCAACTTCCAGGGGGGCAATTGTCTCCCTTCCGGCCGCCTATGTACCCGACACTTGTTGTATTATAGTCCTTCGAACTGGCACCTTTGTTATCGCATAAAATTAACAACCCTCCTCTCCGCTCGGACTTATAGATTGCACATTTTTAGAAGCTAGCAATATGTAGCATAAGGACAGGGTAACCTCTAGACACTACGCTATGTACCAGCAACTACCGGTGGAACTATTAAGTTTTTGCTACTAGTCGCAAGCACGTAATGGCAACGGTTTTATTACGTGCCTGGAACCAAAATGGGGAACAATTTTTGGGTAGCAGATACGTTGCAGTAACCTCTCTGGAACTTGTCCAGTTACGTTTTGGTTAAGTTTAGGCTACGTAGCGGGAACGTGGCGGCGGAGTAATTGCTACTTTCGTGGAACTTCTTTTCTCTTTGACACGTCGTGTCGCGTGGTTGCTCTCTTGCAACTTAACAAATATTCTCTCATTTTCTATACTAATGCTGCAATCGTGTCACAAAATGGATTATTATTTTATTTGTAATACATACTTAATAATACAAAGAGGGATGAAATGTTTGACTATTTTGTCGAACGACAAAATTATAAACCATTGCAACTTTTCTGTTAAATGTGATGATGATAAATCGAAAATTAACGCGCCTTCTTTAACTATATTTTTTAATAAAAATTGTCTTTAATAAAATATGGAAAAAATATTTATAAGTTGATACACACGATAGAAACCATTTGTATATTATTCCTAAGGCACAATTTGGCACCAATTTGTTATTTTTATTGAAGATTATATAGTAAAACATCTATCAAAACATTAACAATCTTAACAAATTGCAAATTGATTAATGGCCTCCAACATTTTAGAAGTAAATATGGAGGTGGAGTAGTTTATGACACATCACTTTAAAGTGATTCTCCTGGGTAGCAAAAATGTAAGTTTTACTTTCAATAATACTGTAAAGTTCAGTTACTTTAAAGGGTTAAGCAATGGTTTCAGACAGGTGGCAGGCACTTTCAGTACTACTTTAAAGTTTTAAAAACTTTAAAGTAGCTTCGGGCAAGTATCTGCTACAATCGTAATACTACTTTGAAGTTGCAACGACTTAGTAATTATAATAAGTGGCAATACCGTTCCACATACTTTAAAAGTTACTCAAAAGTAATGGAACTATATAGTTCCAATATATAGTTCCTATATAGTAGAAATAACTACATAATTACTAAAATATTCCGAACTGAAGTGATTAAACCTATAAAGTCATAAATTTAGTTGTAGTTACGTAACAACTACTCAATCAAAGTTCCGATCTAAGTTACTGCTACTTAGATGCTGCTTGGGATTATGTCGCCCCTGGGTTACTTTTTTTATCTCTTAATAAAATTACACGAATTGAACTTTTCTTGCTTTCATATTTGCGAAATCTGTTATTAATTGTTTTATATCCAAATTGTCTAAAATTTCACGTTCTATTGCAACAATAGATAAACAATAGATTTTGCTGATCCATGGTTGATATCAAGTAATTTTTTATAAGTTTTAGCTTTGTAAATGAACTTTCACCAGATGCAACTGAAACCGGTAGTGTAAGTAATATTCTTAATGCTACTATCACTGTAAGTATTTGGAAGTTGAAATGAAATCATTTGAAAGGATATTGCAGAATGTTATATAGCTCGCTCTGCTGATTTTCTAGAAAATGCAATTTTAAATCATTAATTTGGTTATACAAATCAATTCCGTCTGGTTCATCTCGAGAATCGTTTTTAAGTTTAAGACGTAAATCTTTAAAATGTTTCATTAATTCATCTTTTGGACAACTCAATAATTTACTATTGAAAAAGTCAAACATATCGTCAAATGCTTTTAACTCTCCGAATCTGTTTTTTAAAGAAGTTAGAGTCTGATCTAGTATTCTGTAATCAAACTCAACTTTTTAATTGATCTTTGGATCCAATAAAACTTCGCGCTGTTCATATTCAAATACGTTTGGTATTTTTCTTGGTCGAATAGTTTTAATGGGCGAACAGTTTGGTTTAACGTTGATTTCGGTAGCGATATTGGCAGCTTCTTGTAATATCTTACCAAAATGTTCATCTGTGCGATATTCTTTGAACTTAGCAATCAAATCTTCCAGCAAATTTGTACATACTTGAATATTCACTTTGTGCGTTCGCATCATTTTACTTAGAGAATTAATTTCATTTTTTTTAAACATTGAACCAAATTATGAAGGAGCAAATAAATTTATAATTTTGAACGTTCAAAGCAAGCGAATGCGCTTTGTGGGTTGTCCACTCAGACAGTTTTTCAGATATTTCCAGCGGTGCATCAAATATTTTGTCAATATTATATCGTAATGGTTTGATTGCATCAACACTGCTGGACCATCGCGTAGCACTTAGAGGTTTTAATTCTAAATCTGGTAAATGTTTGCAAATAATTGGCTATCTTTTTGTAGACGATGAAAAGAAAACGTAAATTTCTTTAATTAGTATGTTGAAGAAATTGATGGTTTCGTGCGAAATATTTGACAATCAAATTTGAACTATGAGCTGAACATTCTCTTCTGCATCTTTTCTGCAATCCGCTATGTTTTCAATGCATGTTAGAACGTGTACACGGGAACACCTGGAAATCCTTTTGAGTATTTTTGTTGAGGGGTATTATCTTTTTTGCGCAGCATCGAATTTTAGTAAATTTCTTCGACAAATTGTGCAAAAACGGTTTGTAATATGAAGTTAAAAAAGAATAGAGTAGAAAGTTAGTATCTAGTTGTTCTTGTTTCTTCTATTTATGATGTTATATTATCTTCTATATCTGAGAAAAAAAATTATGAAAGTCGCCAAAATTCAGCATTTTAAAGTACAATTTAAACTCGCATCATCGGTCTTTGTGAACAATTTAAAAGAGAGAAGGACATTGAACTTTTACTTAACCATATTTCAAAGGAGAAATATAGCAAAAAAAGATAGTAGTAAAATTCATTAAACACAATATCGAAAGTCAGGAGCGTGAACAGACAAAGAAAATTATATCCTACGCTCAGTAGCACACAATGCCCACTTTCAACTCTTTATGCCTACAAGTTCACGAAATATAAAATGTTATAAATTTTAGATAAAGGTTAATTTATTTTGTTTAATTAATATTTTACATTAAATTATATTTCGAATGGAAATCCATCTAGAAAAAAAACTAAGGTCAGACCCGGGGAATTGGACCCGGATCGCTCGGTTAGTAGCTAGAGCGTAAGCATTGAGCTATCGAGATGCCTTTCAATGATATTTTTTTTCTCATTATATAAAGTTACAATGATTGTTATTCAATTAAAACGTAAAATTAATTAATGTTTTACATTATTATATAATTTTTAATGTAATTTTATTTATTATTATTGCTAAATTACAATAAAAACATTGAAAACAATTATAATTTGCTGCATAATGCGAGAATATTTGACATTTTGCGCAGAGGTTAATAACCTTGACAATTGAATGGTGGTTTTTGTAGGTACATATATTATTTTTTGAAAACGAGTACATAATTATTTAGCTGTAAGTACTAAATAGTAGATTGACTGAAATTATACAAATTGTAAACGTATTATTACTATTGTCTTTACAAATTTAATGTTTACTTTTGTCGTTTTTAAAATTCTATATGTATCATGAGTGAATCCGATGAAGGAAAATTGGGGTGTACACTCGTACACCTCCAAACATCGTGGAAGCGGCTCAGATTACATCTCTTAATTTATTGCCAAATATTTCACCTAAAAAATATGAATGCGAGTGTAAATTCTAGGTTAAAAAACTTTCTTAGCTGTTGATTGTTTATTATTTTTTTTGTTGTCGTAGATAAAGTATAGTGTGTAACGCGTGCAAAAACACCAATTTATCACTCGTGTGATTGCGGCATTCGACTACGTCTCATGCCGCAAAATCTTCACACTCGTGAGAAATTGGCACTTTTCTGCACTGGTAACACAATATACTATTTTTCTAAAATTTTGCAATTCTATATTAAAACAGTACATATAGTGTACACATATGACGAAATGGTTTTCCTTATTTAGTCGCTTTTTACGCCTACGCCTACGGAGACTATTTTGAAGTTGCAAGTTATCTAAAAATAGAATTTGATCCGATTTAAAAAATAATGCTTGTCAGCGACGATTGCGCTCTGTAATCAATTTCTCATTAACATATTTACACACTATGTAATGTAATAAAATGGTCCTTCATACACATATCGACTTTTTCCGCATTTTAGAACCGGATTGTGAAAACTGGATTTTTCGCTTAAATAGATAGTTTTATATTATGATACTACTACATAAACGTTATGACGTAATAATGAACTTCAACACTGCAGAACAGAAATATCTCTGATTGGTGATTACTACATCAAATACGAAGATTTATTTTCTTTGTTTTTTTATCCTGTAAAGATACTCTTTTAAAATTGTAATGTACAAGTTACGAATTATAACTGTTAATTTTAAAGATTTTCTTAATTGTGATTTACAATTAAAAATTTATAAATAATAAATAAAAACCGATAAGATATATTTACATACAAAAATAAACAACACTTCGATTATTAATATAGATCCGACATAATACGTGAATCAACGATTGATGTTTTCTCTAACACATCAAATGTATTGAAATGTTTTTTTACTAATAAATGGTTTGCATATATGAATCCATCATACTAACTACGAGTTCATTTTAAAATTTAAATTATTATTTTTGTATCCACAGATGATGGATCCAAAACTAACAATAATAAAATTATTTTTATGAAACTGAAAAATGGTAAAGAATAGAAGCAAAGATGAATGCTGCACGCTGAACCAGTTGAAGAGTGTTTTATACGTTTTTAATATAATATTTTTGGTAAGTCTCATTATACTTATTTTTAATAAATTGATTTATGTATTATTCTGTTTAATAGTTTGCAGGCCTTGGTGTTTTGGGAATTGCTGTTTGGACAGTTGCAGATAAATATAAATACGTGGAACTGTTAACAACAATAACTTATCCTATTCTAACGTATTTTCTGCTGGGAGCTGGTGGTCTTGTTTTGTTTGTTACAATTTTAGGATGTTGTAGTATTTGGAAGAACAATCGACCTTACTTAATTTTTGTAAGTACTACCCTGTTGGGTAATATAGCATAATAATCGGTAATAAAGGTAATATAGCATAGTAATCGGCTAATATGGAGACCTCCGCTACGCGTCGGTCTCCACACTATTAGCTTCGACTGGTAAAGCGTACCTACCGCCCGTAATGCTTACACTATTTTTTTCCCGATCGGGCGTTTTGGTTCATTTACAAGCTCTGCTCTCAGGGCGGTAAGTTCAACTTACCGCCCAAGGCTTGTTAATAAAGTACCTCGTCATTTAAGTCGAAAAACACCCACTATCATTCTAAAATTCGTCCGGATTGAGACAAAATTGTTTTTGTTTATTCAACTCCATAACAACCAGGCACATTCATTAACCGACTAAAAATTAACCTTTTCAGTGTGATGTGTTTAATGTTTACTCTATATATTTAAAATTCACCCATAGATCCGAGCGGGCAAAAAATACTATTAATAACGTTTGTACATTTACAGAATTATGTCATTCTTATTAATAATTAAAAACAAATTTAATAGTGCAACGGCTGATATTTATTTATGTTTTAATAACCTATAATTATTGTGTTGTTAAAACTCCAATGAATAGTATCAGAACACGATTTCATTAAAATAGCTAAATATAACATAAATAAGTATCATCGCTAGAAGCAGTCGCTATTTCTAGCGACTGCTGACTAGCTCGGTTCTATCAAAATGAAGTCTGATTGTTTTTTTTGAGAAACTATATTCAATAAATTTCAGTTTTTTCAAATCACTTCTTTACATTGACCCCATTTTCACGACATGCGACCACCGCATTTGTACGGTGCTTGCAACGTGTTCAATCATTACGCTGTCTGACGACTGTTTTCCAGTTTTTTATTACATAAACTGCTTAGTGATCAATTTTCAGCTTTTAGAAAACACTTAGATGACACTACTTCTTGTTACAACTTTCAAACTGCTCTGACGCCGAGTGTCCCCATATTCGAGTTTCTTTTGTGTAGGATATTTACACCCTAAATATAAGCTAATATTAAAATATTAGCCTTTACAAAACTCTTGCATTTTTTGGTCGCCAGCTGCATAAAAATTACTAAAAGCTAAGAGTAGGAATAAAATGTTCGATATTTAAAGGTATTTTGCAAAATAAAATATTTGAAATGTCGGCTAAAATATTGCAAACGCAGGAATGCAATGCTTTATACATATTCAAATAAGTTGTGCACGATAAAAAAAATACACGCATGATAAATCTCACATGGGTTTGCACGGTAAAAAGGATAAATGCTCGATAAATTTTGCTCGATATATTAGGACATTCTGCATAATATAAATTAAAAAATGCAAGATAAGATAATTATTATATCATAGTCTTAATTTGGAATTTGCATGGTAAATATTACGTAGCGTCTGCTATTGCTTGGACGCTATACCATAACCTCAAAATATGTATCGCACGTGCTTGAGATTCAACTTGTTTGCAGAATACTCATAAAATAACAGTGTAAAGGAATACTTCTGGACCAGGGTATTTGGTGCCTTAAAAACAGTGCAGAATCCTAACGATTTAGCTGTTTTTCCGAAGGTAAACAATCTAAGAAGACCTAAAATCCTGCAAAAACCACTAATTTTTATGCAACCCAAAAATACCCCTAATATCTATAGACCAGAAATTGGGCACACGAAAAAACCGTTTAAAATAATCCAAAATCAAGCATAATTACTGTTAGCGCCACGTCTCGGTTAACAGAGCCTTTCTTATTTTATACAATTAAAACACTGGCGGTACAGCAAAAAGTAACTTTATTTACAATATAATACGTATTTATGTTTACTCGAAGACAGATCGTGATGAAATAGACCCGCAGTGGTCAAAGCATACCTCTGATAGGGGCTTGAGTAATTTAAAGGTGGAGGAGAAGTATAGGTAGTACCGAACAATTACCTTAAAAGCACCCGAAAAACATTACAAATTCGCTTGTTTTTATGCACCCCAAAATGGATTTTGGACCAAATCAATTGGCACATGCAAAAATCATTGGAAAACGACCAAAAAAAAGGATATCAAACAACCGAAGAGATCCAAAACTCTTCAAAAATCCTGAATTTTTATACACCCCAAAAGTGCCCAAATATCTATAGACCACCAAAAATTGGGCACACGAAGAAATGGTTGAAAATCACCCAAAATCAAGCAAAGTTACCTTAAAAGCAACCAAAAACTTTACAAAACCTCTTGTTTTTAGACACCCCAATATAGATTTTCATTTCTGGACCAAGCCAATTGGCGCATGCAAAAAATCATCATCGAAAAACGATCGAAAAAGAGCCAAAAATCTTTGCCCAAAATCAGGTTTTTGACACCCCAAATTGGATTTTTATTTCTGGACCAGAATTTTTGGGCACTTTAAAAAATGTAATACAAATCATGGAAATTAGTCCTAAAAACTTATTAAAATTATTGAAAAGGAGGTTAAAAGTTCCTCATTTTTAGATATTGTCGAGACTCAGAAACACTACTTCTAACGTCATTCCAGACAAAGGCGACCTCCTAAAGCAAGTGCACCAATGTGTCCCACTTTCCCCTATAGAAAATTTTATAAAAATTTAGAATTTTTCGTTAAAATCAAGTGTGTTCCGACTTTGGAAATTTTTGACTTTTTTGTTAAATTTAGCTTTATAATAGTTTAAATAGTTTGCAGCTGTAATTAAGGTTGGTGTTAAAATTTCAAATCGATATTATTTTCAATGTTGCATATAAACATCTAAATTCTTTGCCTAATACGGATATAAGAATCTTTTGTATTGTATACAGACAGGTCCAGCTGCATAGCGTCATGCAACGCGATCGAATTTACGAATGTTGCTGTTAGCTTTTAGCTAAAAATTAAACGTTCGGTAATTAATTTCCGTATATATATATTTGTTCGATTCTAAATTCGAGTTTCAGGATATTTTATCAAACGCTCAATAAAAATAGAAAATGCTCGGTAAAATAATAAACGCTCAATAAAAAGAGTTAACGCTCGATAAAAAGAGTAAAGGCTCGATAAAAAGAGTAAATGCTCGATAAAAAGAGTAAACGCTTAAGAAAAAGAGTAAACGTTCTATAAAAATAATAAATGGATATTTATTTTAAAATATGGTTATGTATAAATGGTTATATATTACAAAATAATGTATTATTCTAAACAATTATAAAAAATATATATTAAGAAAACACGCTGTTATTCTGAACAATTACTGTAAATAAAAGTATTAAAAAAATAAGGAGAATCCCTGGATTGGATTGCCGTGGATCGTGGATGGTGTTGGTGGCAAATTTTTACCCTACAATTTTTTAACGGTGATTTTTTGAAATGAATATGAAAAAAATCCTTATCTCCAACTTACTGGATTATTAACGCTCTTTTGGATTTGGCTGGATGTTCTCTACGCCTATTCATGCGAAGAGAAAGCGCTTTGGCTTCTGGTGGTGGGATGGCAATTCTCATCCGTATGGCTACTCCAACAATGTGCTTACAAGTTTTTTTTTTAAAATAGGCTGAACAATCACACTTTTCATCGATCCATTTTTCTTTATTATGTATTTGGCAAGGTGGTAGGCCAATTGTTAAACATTACTAGTTTATATTCATCGAAAGAGTCAATGTCCATTTCCATATTCATTTTCATGTCATTTTCACTAAACTCATGTTTACCTTTTGATGAACTGAAATATATAGAGCAATCTGGGGTATCTTCAGTTATAATTGTTTTGTCTTGTTTACCCCATTGATATGCTGTGGTCCACAAATGAAGGTCTACTTTTGGTTCAATATTTACGGTTTTCATCTTTGTTATGAAATTATTGGACCAAGTTTCTATATAATGCATCAACATAATTGAAAATTGTCCTACTGGAAAACGTTCTCTTAAAGTGTTTACGCCTTTAATAACCCGATTAAACGCTTCAAGAGCATTGTTGATGCTAGGCACAACATTTGAAATGCCTTCAAACCAATTTCGATTGCAAACAAGCCATTCTTTCTTGAGATACGCAACAAATTCCTTTTGTTCCTGCCATTTTTTTAATAAACAGATGTGATGCTTGTTGAAAAACGGCTTCAGTTTTACTTAATTGCAGAATATCTATGTCACTTTTTTAGCAGGCGTCACCTTTGTCTGGAATGACGTTAGAAGTAGTGTTTCTGAGTCTCGACAATGTATTTATTTCCTGCACTTGGGTTTTTTTTAACGTCCCGGGAATCCCGGATAGTAATTTTACACAGTTATACAATACAAAAATCCAAATATTTGTATTAATATAAAAGCTCTTTAGCTGATTCTCTAAAATCTTTCTTCCAAAAGTTCCCATTAATGAAAACAAGAAAAGCACAGCAGGTCATAAATAAATTCTATTATAATTTTTTTTCTTTTTTTTGGCAAAACGTTTCATGTTTAGAATTATATTGTTTGTCAGCAAGTTTTAAGTCATGCATAGGTTTTATAAAATGTTTCCTGAATATGAGGAGGATTCAGCCAAGCAAGTATTATTTCCAAAATTCATCTGAAGTTTTCAAATAAACAGTTCCTTCATCTTTGTAAACCACTTTGCTATTTCCTAAAAAAGAAATACCTGGTAATGCACCCACAACTTTTCATTATTTTTGTTTTATTGAGTGGTCGGTCATAAATATCTCTCTAAGATAGATGAAAGAAATTTAGTAAAAAAACGCTTTAAACAATTACAAAAGTAGACATATTGTCTTTACAAACACTATCAAAACTTTATTGGAATCCTTTATCCCTTGAAAACACTGCTTGTTAACATAATGAAAACAATACTTAAATATGAATTCTTAAATAAAAACATTTAGATCTTGAAGAAGCCTATTATTTAAAAATGTTAGGACCTGTTTATAAATAAGGCAAGAGATTCCAGATGGAAACCCTTTTTGAATATAATTTAATAGAAAAGTAGATTTACTTAATGAATGGGCTGGCCAAGTATAGTATATGGGCCATGTGAATGAAATGTAGCAAATGCTTTCACTAGTATTAATAAAAGATAACAAATAATATTTTTTATTAATCAGAATAAGATAGATGTGTAGTAAAAGCTTTTACTACATTTATTCACATGACCCATAATGATAATCTTACTAAAACTAATCCCTTTTCCGTTATTAATTGTTTGTAGATATAAAGGTTGTAAATAATTTGTATGTATTTGAAATTTTTGTTTCCACAGACAGAAAACACCTGTGCAAGGTGACACTCTTGTTCAGAACTGTCTTTTTTAACTAATAATTTAAGTAATAACTAAAGTAAGAATTTTAATTGAATAGCTTGTATGCAAAAGTCTCATGCCTCGTATTATTCTTCCTAAGGCTCAAGACAATAAAAATTGAACAATTCCTGGGAATTTCCAGGATTAAACACACTAGTTAGAAGCTTTTTTTAAGCAGTTAGCTAATAGACGGAGAGCCAGCAACGTATTTCGAGTTGTCATTTCAACAGTCGTGAAGATTTGGGTACTAAATCTTATATACCTGCTGAACACTAAAAGTCGATTCTGGCAGCCCCCTGCGGCCGGGTTATGCTATCCCAAAATTACTAAGAGGGTGAGAAATAAGATTCAATTTATTTAAAGTAACAGTCATGAAATTTCAGGAGTTTACTTCCGATAGTATTCTTTATATATAAAAAATATTCCCAGAACATTTCCTCCCATTCTAAATGTTGCCAGAACGCTGTAAATGTTGATTTAAAAAAGTGACATTTTCGTAATTTTAAAAGTCTTGAATTTTGACACAATAAATAAAGTAGGTATATGTAGGTTTACATGTTAGTGCGAGCGAGACAGTTATATAGCGGCCTGCGGGTTAGAGAGAGAATCTTATTTCTCACCCTCGTAGTAATTTTGGAGAAGTTTAACCCGGTCACAGGGGGCTACCAGAATTGACTTTTAGTGTTCAGCAGGTATATAAGATTTAGTACCCAAATTTCCACGACTGTTGAAATGACAACTCGAAATACGTTGCTGGCTGGCTCTTGGTCTATAAGGACTGTACCGTTCTTTAAAATTTCCATTTTCATGCTGTTCATATGTAGCATAATTAATAAAAATCTAACATTAATATATCCAAAAAATTGAATTTCCATTCATTTTTTTATAGAAATTGGTTTTGCAAAACTCATACACTTCAAGAGTACAGTAAGTAGAGTGATTGTCCATGATGAGCAATTCAGAATCCTCCAGACTTGAAAAGTTCCTCTGTTATCCAACAATATGTTGCCTTGAGACGACCTCTTTTCTTGAGCAGAGGGTTCATTCGCTTTCTGTATCATAAATAAACATGAAAGGAACATACATTCCCACTGCACTAAATGCACAAATCAGTTATGTTTCTTCCCCTTTCCCAACTTTCAACCGCTCAATCCTTTGTGAGTGAGAATTTTTCCAAGTTTTTTGCACTGTTGAAGTACCGATCTCATCTGTATTGAAAATTCTAGATTCTTTGCATTTATATTTGGTTAGAACGTGATTCAAGTTCTCAAAAAAATAAAGATACTTGCTCTCTATATTGAATGCTGTTATTCTGTTAACACTGGTTGCCTCAGGTTTTCTCAGTGCAACAATGGATTACGCCTCAAAAACCCACAAAGCTATTCATCACCTGTTATTTTTTTACCAATGTTGAAAGGACACCTTGTATTGTTTTTCTCTGAATAGGCATATATACATTTTTATTTTTTGTTTAGAGACTCCGTAAAATAGTTTAGATAACTTTATAACATGTGCTGCGAGTTGTTCCTCTTCAACTTTGGAGAACACTGTCGCACATACTAGCGATGAACCATTATTTTTCATCCTCCTTTGTATAATGCTTCTTGGTATTTTAAAATTTCTGGACACCTCCAGAACAGATTGACTATTTCTTACAGCAGCTTTAGCTGCCTCCAGATTATCAGCAGTCCAAGGTAGGCCTTATTAGTTTGCCTTTTGTATTGCCGAGGAATCTGAAAAATTATTGCAGGTATTAGGATGTTTTGTATGTATATGGGGTAATGGTGCCCGGCCACTATTCCTTATCTGTGTTTGAGTGGCTACCATAACCCCAAAGAACATGATTTTTTAAATGGTACTACACAAAAAGTATTATTCCTAAAGAATCTCACCTTTGTATATGACAGATATACCTAAGGCTCAAACCGAACTATTCTTAGAATTTCCAAAGCATGCACAATTGCATATTGTATATCATAGGAATTTTAGGTTTACCAAATCAACAGCTGTGGATTTTGTATTTTTTCATTTCTTCTGTCACTTCTACCTATTTTCCTGTCATCATGGTAATATTCCATGTTCCGAATCTTACTCCCTTTCTTGCTTGTCATCTTCGTTGGTTCTATCCAGTTCTGAGGCTTCTCTTAGTTGTGCTATCCATTTTATTTTAGTTATGAGGTAAATCTTCGCGTCTTATCCATCCATATCTATAGTGTACATGAACAGTATAATAGGGAAAACAAAAATAAAACAAGAAAATCAAGATTAGGGTATTACAACATGAACCCTACAAACACATAAGATCTTATTTATGTGGACGATATCCTGGTTATAGCAACTAATACAAGACAGTTACAACATATAGGAAATCCAATAGAATTTTATCATTTTCCTCCTAAATTTGTACCCTTGCAAACTTAAGTAGAAATTTTAGTATCAATTGAAAGAAGAATTCATTTCACGTCAAAAACATTATTATCATTAAACTTTACATTAAACATCATTAAACTTTATGAAGAAAACCAAAAACTATTTAGAAAAATACTTAAAAAGCTTATTGATTCATTGCTTTTGGTAATAAGCTATAAAGAAAGCTGGAAGTTGTACGCTGATTGGTATAGCAGTTAACGCTCAGATTCGTAATCAGAAAACGCAAGTTTGAGCCCCATCCTTGTATACTTTTTTAAATTGTATTACTTACTAATTATTATTGGTAAGCAAACCAAAGCAAGTCTTGATCTTTAACAGTTTAATTTTGTTTCAGTACATCTTCCTACTACTACTGATATTTTTAATAGAAGCTATGGTAGGAATAGTTGCCTATGTATATGAAGAGCAAGTACAAAACGAATTAGAATTACACCTTAACGAGACATTTTTAACATATTATAAAATAGATGAAGATAGAACAAAAGCAATTGATTTTCTTCAAGAAGAGGTGAGTACCCACTTTTATTTAAACTAAGTTAAATAACAGTTAAAATTGTTCTTGTGAACTCCAGTTCCATTGTTGTGGTGCTGTAACACATGATGATTGGAAACACAGCAAATGGAGAAAAGAAGATTTGGCTGGTACTAATCTTGTACCAGATTCTTGCTGTAAGAGTGTTACTGAACATTGCGGTCGGCGTACACATCCTTCAAATATTAATTCAAGTGTAAGTTTATCACAGTAATATAGTATTTGTTTATTTAATAATGATCACTGTGGTTTTTAGGGCTGTATGAGTAAAATGGCTGAACATATGAAAGGGCATTTAATTATCTTGAGCGCTGTTGGATCAGGAATTTGCATTTTGCAAATATTTGGCATTATATTTGCGTGTCAGTTATATTTTAAACTAAAAGATGTGATGATAGATGAAGTGTAAATGGTTCTTGTACTTTATCTGTTCGGTTACCACCCACACTGGATTCTTATCTAAATTATTATTACAAGAGGATGTCATTTTATAAAGTATCACAAAATCCTGCCTTTTTAGGACTTTATATTATTAGTCAAAAAAAAGTAACTGTTTACAGATAACATTAAAAATAATATTGATTTGAACTTTTAAAGAAAACACTAAGATTAAATTACAATTTAAAGTTTCAAAAGTAATATTAGAATATGGTAAATTTTTTTGAACAATTTTATATATTTTTTAATTCTAAAACAAAAAGTACAATATGTTTTGGATAAGTACTGATATTTTTTACAAAATTATCTGGATTATAATACCGTTCCAAATATTCATTTGATATAAAATTCTGCATGCTTTCTTTCGATTGTTCTTTCCTTAGTGAATCATTATTGTGTGCACTCATTCAGAAATTGTTTACGGTACTCCATATAGAGTTGAAATACCCATCCAGGTTCTCAGAAGTGAAGGTTTTTCCAGTGTGGGTGTTAATTTATATTTCTATAAGAAATCTCTTAAATAAATGAAACATTTTTCACTTTAATATTATTAACACTGCATTGTACCTCTTTATAATAATTTATTAATGTTCCATATTAATTAATTTATATAATTTTATTTGTTGGTTGATTTTATTTACATTTTTATTAAAATCATTTTATAGAGAGATAACTTTGTAACAATGATATAATTATTGTATATATTTTTAATAAATTATTCAAGAGAGATTGAAAAATATGTTTGAAATATGTCCTGTAAGTATCACTTTTATAATAATTTATTAGTAGTGTTGCAAATTTATCCATCTTGTAGAGCATATTTCTCCATATTTTTCAAATGAACATAAAAAAGATCTTCGTTGGATGCACATGCTATTATAATCCAAGCAGCTGTTGCTAAGATAGCTCTCCATGAGGATAGGCTGTTCCATTCTTCTATTTCATCATCAGTTATCTAAATAATAATGAAAAATTACTTACTTATTCTCCCTCTTTATAAAAAATAAATTAAAATTACACCTATACTTACATTCGTAGATGATGCATTGCCATTGTTATATGATAATAAACTTAATTTGTCATCAACTCTTGCTGTTACCAAATGAACAATAATACAAGCAGCATAAATTACTATTACAATCGAACCTTTTCTAAATTTGAATAAATCTCTTAAATGACCAAAGTCTATATGAGATACATCATATCTGAAATTTAAGTATAAAATATTCAATAATACTATATAGATTGTTTAGAAAAATAGCTAATAAAAATTACTTACCTATCGCAAACTGATATGAAGCAAATAATGCAAAGAAAATAAAACAAACATGTGTAGGTGGTACTATAATTGGCATACTGTCTTATATATTCGGGATCGAGTGTCCACTTATTGCTGCAAAGGTATAGATAGTGCGCTAGAGCTAGTCCTCCCAGAAGACCTTGGCAGAGTATTGCGAATGGCATCCATCTTTTTTGTATTCCAACTGCTAGCTCTATTGGATGATATTCAAAGTATCTATAGACAGAAAAAAGGTGAATTAGCTTGTTTATTAGTTCAGATAGATGTATTCTTATATTAATATATTTTCTCATATAATTAAGTGTCTTTCAGTGTCTAAGTATCAAAACGTTGGAGATTAAGGTTTTAAACTTTTAAATGTTGAAAAATTGAAAGTATTAAAGTTAATGAGTATTAAGTTACAACGTATCTTCATAATTTATTTACACGTTGAGCATGGGGTGTACGAGTATAATGCAAAAATTAAGATCCTGGGACCAAAGCATATAAAACAAAATTACATACAGTTGAAGCTCGATAACTCGAATTTGAAAAGAAGAGGAAAAAAGTCGAGTTATCAAAAGTTTGACTAATCAATTTTTTATTATATTCTGAATAATAACAATAATATATTGCTGTGATTCCAGCACCCATAACTGAATATGTCATTTAGGTTGCCTATATATTTTTAGGGGTTTGGACTCAACTGGAACAAATCTGAATTGAATAAATTAATTTGTTACTTAATAGGTAAAGAATACACTCT
Source organism: Agrypnus murinus (assembly GCA_929113105.1). NCBI lineage: Eukaryota > Metazoa > Arthropoda > Insecta > Coleoptera > Elateridae > Agrypnus > Agrypnus murinus. The sequence continues at coordinate 66,275,940 of OV816029.1, read as the reverse complement.
ACATCATTTGATAATAATAAGAAGTAAATCTTAAACGGATTTCCCACTTAAAACTGAAAAATTATTTCGACAAGTTACGATTTGCATATCGTTAGGTCGTTGGACTTGGTTTTTCATAATTGAAGCCATTGTAAGGTATAGTTTCACCTGGAAATTATAAAAGGCATAGATAGAAAGGTGTATGCAAGCAATCACCACTATACTCACAGTTTTTGTTGTTAGATTTCAAGCAAATCCCATGCTGGTTTAACGATTCATCTAATTTCATGATAAATGTATAATTTTCATTAATCTATGCATTTGCAGTCAAAATGTTTTGCTGCAATATTCTTAATTAGATTCTAGCGCACCTTTAGCAATAGAATTTTCAAGTGGGCAGCTCTATATAGAGAAGGTTTAGCCTGTCGAAGCCTAAGATTTGTATCGTTTTAACCTGATCTATTAATATGGTAAAATTTTGTTAATATTTAAAGTTCTGGTGCCAAAATTGATGTAAAAATATTGTGTGATAGGGTATTAGGATTTATTTGATAATTAAAAAAAGGAAGTAATAAGGTGTGAAAATGTTATTATCTTAATTGTGTAAAAACCATGTTCGTCAGGAAATCCAAGATGGTTGCCATGGAATCCTGGAGTTAGATTTGCTTTTTGTTAGACATGCAATATACCAAAATATAGGGAAAATTATCCTCTTTCTGATTATGTAATATGTTTAAACATTTAATTTAATTTTTCAACAATATTTTGGTTATATAGATCTTGTTAGGCTAGATGTTCAATTGTTTTTAGTTACCTACCAAATTTTGTTAGTGGAAAAATGACGTTTGTCGTTTGTTTTTAAAAAAAATATAAAAGCAGATTGAAAATCTGGTTACTTGCTTGTTGATTTTCATATAAAGAAGAAGCCATGTCAGATCACGCAATAATAAAATTTTGAGGTTATGTGTGACAGATTTTACCTCAATGAAATGTCAAAAAAGTGAGGTTATGACAAATGTCATCCAAATTTAATTTTTTTAAAAAGTGTTTAATAATGATAATAACAATGAACAATTAAAGTGATTTATAAAAAAAAAACAAAAGTGGAAGTGTAATTTGGTTTTTGGACTATTTATTTATAAGAAGAAAATTTTTTGGAAAACGTATTGTAACTTTCTGTATTGTAAATTTCTTTTGTGATTTACAAATTGTCCCCCCCCGCTCCCACCCCTTTGGGGGTGGAAATTTTAGAGGAAAAAAAGTTAAAAAAGATCGTTTTTCTGCGGACATGTGCAATTTTCCCTCTTTCCACCCCCAAGAGGGGTCGGGGGAGGGGGGGCGAAATTTCCAATTTGAGAACAGTTTTTTATGGAGAATGCAAAAGTGCAATAAAAAATAGGTGTTCCCATTTAAGTTTTCACAACTTACTCCCGCCCCACACCCCAGGGAGTGGGGGTGATGTTTGCATATCATGACTGAATAGGTTTCAAAAATAAAGGAACATGTGTTTTTTCTTTTTGCAATCGGATGTGGTGTTCTCGAGAAATTCAAGCGTTTCCACACTTTTTGGACACCCAGTATTGAAAACACAAGGCTTATTTTTGTTCCAGTTTGTTTGAGAGATCCACAAGGCCGATTTACGCATTTCCTTTTTTAAATTAAAACTTTCGCTGTGTAGATTAGTCAACACTACTTAATTTTTATATTATTTTAATGTTTATATTTTTAATTTGAAAAACTCTAAAATGTTTAATTTGAGACGGGCGAATCGGACATTTACTAGGGGCGCCCTCTCACCTTCCACGGTGGCTAGGTTCGTAAGTACTCTTCGCTTATAAATATAAAGGGTGATGCAGCCGTCCACTTTCATCATTAATAAGCGTAGATTAAATCCGCATAGTTGCAAAATTATGAACAGACGAACTATACAAATAATAGCTGATGGCAATTGCTTATTCACAGTAGTTCCTTATTGTTCGTACAAAAGGCAGGAAATTTGCCAACACTATGTTTGTCATGTTTCTGAAATATGTACTAATAGACGTTTTCAAGAATGTTTTAAACAAGATCGATTTTTGATTTTATTCTTATCATTTCGTAAGGTAGAATTTCCGTATGTATGCATTTATGTAGAATAAACCGGCAGGGAGGGGTAAGCCAGAGAGGAATATATGTCGGAAGTGAGGAGGGTAAGCTGAGAAAGAGGAGTGCTAGGCTTAGAATTTTCAACTGGTTATGTTTGGTTGCGTTTATTTAAATAATTACTCATGAAAATCCAAAGGATTGTAATCACACATCGAATGTTGTATATAGGGAAATCCTTCAATGCTTTTGACCGTCATGTCTTGACGAGGTTTCCCTAGTAATAATTTAAAACTCAAAGAAAAACTAAAATATAAAGATGTCTTTGATAAGATTGGAACTCGCAGCATTCGACGTGGGGGAGAGGATATCAAGATAGATATAGATAGTGGCGACGATGTATTTATATAAAAGTCTTTCGACTTATGGATTTGTAAGGATCCTTATCAAGGGTCATTAATTATCATTATATATTTATTAAGTTAAACTAGTTCAGTTACTTTGAATTATTGTTGTAAAAAAATCGGAACTAACTTTTTCTTTGTTTTAAACTCTCGAGTTTGTCGTTTTAAACAATATATTAAAAATCGAGGGTGAGATAGCCTCGGCGTTAGAAGATATTAAAGGTCAAAGGTAAAAAAAATCGTTGTTTTGCGAATATCTCCCTTCCTATGGTTCGGAGATCAATTAAGGTTCTTACAAAAATAAAAGTTAATTAAATTTACTACAAGAAAGGTTAGATTTATTTTTTACGTACAGCGAGCCGTTTCCGAGATATACAACAAAGAAGTTGTATCCGTTTCCGCACGACCTTCGAGGTAAATACAATGCGCGTTTTTTTACATGTTTTTCTCAGTAGGCCTAATCCATGTTTAGTGCTAAAAATTACGTATCGTGTTCGTTTTTGTCAACTTCATTTATCTGTATTTCGTCGTTATCCTATTTGAGTTCTTCATCTTCACCATATTTATCATCATCACTTATATTTGCTACCAACAGATCAATGGGATTGGTCTTATCGTGCTCAGTGCAACAGTTATCGAAAGAATCAACGGCAAAAGCTTTAGACGCGGCTAGTGTTGTAGAAAGAATGTTCTGAAAATGCCGATGAGAACGTTCGCGCGTGATAAAACCGTATCAAAAAAATGTTCTCTTCGGGAGCATAATCAAGCACGTTCGCGAACGTTCTCATAATAATTTTTAAGAATTTTCAGAATAATAGAGCACAAACCAGCATAAACAAGAACATGAAAAATTGGAAATATAACCAAAACTAAACGATCTTAAACCGCATACCTACGCAAAATGTACACGTGCTACTCGCATCTGCTGTTGGCGTCGGGTGTTCAAAAAGCAGTCTAAATACGGTCCCCACCTTTCAGTAGTTGTAGCGCATTTTAGAAGCATGCAGTGTTTTACTTTTATAATCATAGTTTACACAATTTATGTATTCGAAAGCATTGACAAGGAATTTGGGCACCTCTTTTGTTTTTTGATCTAGTTATATATGAAATTTTTACTTAAATTTTTTATATTTTGTTTACACAAATAGTGACAAATGTTTGTAAGTTTTTTTAAATGTATGCCTTGTGCACAAACTTCGCAGACCGGACACAACGCCGACCGCGGACACTATAAGTCGAACGTGAACACTTCGCCGATTAGCAGTTTTAAACACTCTGCCGAACGTGGACGCTGACCCTTGAAATAAATTTTGCTACTGGACACTACGCCGACCACATACTACGCCGACCGCAAGCGGTAGATACTTTACCGACCGTAAGCGGTGGACACTTTATCGACTATGAACACTACGCTGACCGTCGCGTCGGCACAGCGCCGGTGACAAGCGGTAGGCATTTTGCGGACCGTAGATACGCCGACCCTTAAGAGTCATCTATAGTTACAATTCTTATACGTAAAGTGCCGAAGCTAAAACTAATTAACCTGTTGATTAATTTAGATATGGTTTTCACAAATATGATCTGCGTGATGTTTTCTACAATATGACTTTAGGTTAGGTTAGGGTTTACGGTTGGCAAAGTGTCTGCCGAATGCTGTCGGCGTAGTTTCCACGGTATGCAAAATGTCTACCGCTTGCCGGTCGGCGTAGTGTCCACGGTCGCAAAAGTGTCCAATAGCAAAATTTATTTTAAGTGTCTGCGTAATGTCCATGATTGTCAAAGTGCCCAAAACCGCCAGTCGCCATAGTGCCCAAACTCGGCGAAGTGCCCTCGGTCGGCGTAGTGTCCTATACCCGTGTATACCCGTGTGTTTCGGGTGTTCGGAAGACCACACGACGTTCACCCGTAAAACTGGCTGTCTTCTACCCTATCCTTGGAACCTGGATACGGGGCATGGAAACATAACTGGGTAATGGATGAAGCAGTCAGGTCAAGTGTGTAGTAGAGAGATTCGTGAGAATTCTCGACGGTTACTCATACCGATCAGGGGGAGCCCTGGTAATATGATACCGGTGTGGGCGGATTCGAGTCTCGCCTTGGATAAGGTCATTTATGGTCACCGAACGGAACCCGCTGCTTGACCAAGGTCATTTATGGTCACCTGAGGAACCCGCTGTTTGACTGAATCTTAAGGAGGAGAAGCGAAGTGAGGTTTATCGCGGTGTGAAGGAGTAAATTCATGACAATGGGAAACTGCATGCCGCCAGGTAATTGTGCTTAGGAGCTGTCCCGACCACTCTATGATCCGGACTATAGCTGGGTATAGTGATTGGGAGAAGTTCTAAAAGCCATTACGCTTAAGGAGAGTTGAAGCGAATACATAGCCTCTCACAATCAAGACAACTTCACCCCAACAAGATACACACTGGGAGTCTATAACGTGTAGACTTACGAACGAAGCTCTGTCGAGGGCCCACCAAGCCTATATATTGGTAGATCGGGGTGGCAAGACCATTTAAAAACCAAGTCCTGCCACAATTGAGGTTGGATTCGATCGGGCAGTGGCTCCTAACAGCTTGAGACAGCATGTTAGGGGAATAGTCCGAAGCTGGACTAGGTGAAATCTCCTTGGTCGTGTGATACGTCCCGCACAGCCTCCTTGGAGATGGAGCCGACGGGTGAACACGTTTATCGCTCCGGCACTAGCCTGGAGAGCTAGAGCCTAATTGAGCGTATCTCAATTCATGCTTTGGCATGTCTCAAAGGCGGGAAGGAACTCCCTAAAGTTCATAAAATCAGTCATGAAACAATTACCTAATAGACAATTACTACGGCCTATTGTATATTTAAAAGGTAATAGGCTAATAGTTCACTGTAGAAAAGGATTCAGTTCTTTTTCGCGGACAGTCAGCCTTACATGTCCTGTGCCCATGCATACCTGAGTTTCTAATCTAAATATAATGAGTTTAATATTTTCCAATTTCCTATTATTACACTACTCTTCAACACATTACCTTCTAACAGTCAAATTAACTACATGTAAGAGGAAAATTGGAGAACATTCGAGCATTTTCAGAATTTTGAGAATATTTCAAGAAATTTTAAAATTATTCTTATTTTGGGTAAATATTTGCAAGTTAAAGATATATTCTTCAGTCCTGCTCAATTTTGAGGGTTATTCTCGTTTTTTCTCGTTTGTGTTCCGAGAATATTCTCCAAAACACTACGCGCGATAGTAAGACAGATTTTTCTGCATCCGCAGTTTTCACCACAACCTTGTGTACAATTACAAAAAACTGTATTAAGATATTAAGAATACTGTTCGGCGTAGATGGTAATAGTGTCGTGACGGGCTCCAAGAAATCGTTATTTAAGATCCACCTCCACTGTTGTGGATTTATATCTTTTCCCAGCCAGATTTGGACCTAGTAATATACACGATAAAGATGTTGTTGAGCCGTAGCAGTTGTAGGTGGAAGATATAGTAGTTTTACATCTGTATTGAATCTAGTCGACTTAAGTCGACGTAAAATTTAAGTATCGATGGTTATTAAAGTGAATTTTTTTAACACTAAACATGGCTTATGCCTACTGGGGAAACCATGCAAAAAATGCTCTTTGCATTCTACCTCTAAGTTGGTGCGGAAACGGATACAACGTAGTACATTATACATCTTCCTTACTGTAAATCTCGCAAACGGTTTGCTGCACGTAAACGATTAATATAATCTTTTTTGTCGGAAATCCAAATATCTTTCATTTTTATGATAACTTTAATTGACCTCCGAGCCATAGGCAGTGAGATATTCGCAAAACAACGATTTTTTTTCATTTGACCTTTAATATTTACTAACGCCGGCGTGATCTCATCCTCAATTTTTAATATATTGTTGAAAACGACAAACCCGAGCGATTAAGACACGTTTATGAAACTAATACTTTAATATACAAGTGTTAAATAACAAGTATACGGGTATGCCTACGGTTTTTAATCTTAGAACATAATCTATCTTACTGGAATGTTGTCATTGGTGCACCGTTTACTTTTGAAAAGAATGTAGGAGGTATGGATATTATATGATTGGTAATTCATGAAAATATTAAGAAAAAGTATAAAAAGTAATAAGACAAAAGGTAATAATTGAAATAGTTAATCTATATTGCTAATTTAAATGTTCTTCTGCTTTAAAATTTTGCTTCAGCATCTACAGTTATGCCTAAATATTAGGGATTTTACGTTCTGAGTCCAAATGTCTTGTAGAAAATCGTCACCACAATAATTGAAGGAAGGAAACTCTTAATATTATAACTGCATACAGTGTGTTCATTTAAAAACTTTCCATCTTGAATATCTCCTAAACTATACTAAATATAGATTTCAACAAAAACACGTCAATTTATGTTTTGAGGGGGACACTTAATATCCCACCTCGCACCCCACCAACTTTAAAATGTTGAATAGCCCCTCTCCTCCCATTCTGACGTCTCATTTTAAAGGGAACAAAAACGAATCTTTGGACGCAAAACAATTAAAATCGGGTTATGGATTGCTAAAGATACAGGGGAAAGTCTGCTAGCAACCCTAATTCAATATACGTTATTTAGTGTAAGTTTACGTTCACGTCATTACTAACTTATGACGTCAGACCATGCGTTCTTGCCATATGGAATTGGATATTCCTTGTTTGATCCAACACCTTTGCTGCATATTTTCAGTGTACGTTTTTAAAAGATTTATTCTCTTATGAACAATATGACTTTGTTCGTCCCCATCCATCCCCCCCATCATCCCTTGTCTTGGATGGTCATTCTTATAGTATACGAATCCAATTTGTCGTAAGGCAATGGATAAATAACTTCTATTGCCTTCATACATGAACTTGGATTTCAATTTTTTTGACAAAATATTAAGTGATACTTGTTCTTCTGTATCCAAATGTGGTATATCAATTGAAGAGCACAGCCACACACATAACGTCAGGTACTTACTGTTCTGATAAATGTATTTCATAAATTTCATTGCTAATATTGACCTCTACTGAGGATCAATTTCTGTAGTTTGTTTTCGATTTCGTTTCCTCTTTGGACTGGAAACTTCTTCCACAGATGAAATGTTGGAAACATTCTTAGTGCTTGAGAAACTCTCTAGTATTCTATTCAGTTAATGCAATTGTAAATACAAAATAGATAACAAACTATTGTAAACCGAACTTAGAAAACACAATAAATAAATTTGACAATACAGCGTGTCGCCTACACAGGTGTACCAACCTGTTTTTCTGTTGAAATAAATGTGTATTTTCTCATTAAATTAACAAATTACGTTTTGGGTTAAAAACCTATTTGTATTTATTCTATAAATAAATGTATTACTAAATATATGAAAATTAAATTTTATTATTTTCGATAAAGCAAATAATATTTCTTCATAAAATTCTATTTTTAAAATTATTATTTGCACAGTTGGTTGTACTCTTACGTCACTACTTTTATATCTATGACGTTTTTTAACTAATTTCTTTATACTCCTAAATACGCCACTGGCTATAAGTAAAGGCCTGACGTTTGTATGTACTGGGTGGAAATAAATGATTTTCATCAAGTTACCATTGCATTCCCCATGTAAAAGCACGACGTGCCGCTCTACGACAATAGAGAAGGCAGTACCATAACCTCAAAATAAATTAATTCAATAAATTCTATGAATTGTTTGACAGATTGGTTTCATTTATTGACAGAACTAATTTAGTACTAAATCAAAAAGGGTAGAGCGGTACAGAAAAATTTACATGTGAAAAAATTCCAAAGGGAACTTGATGAAAATCATTTATTTCCACGCTGTATATACAGTGCGCATCTAAAGTCCGTTCCCCCCTACTAATCTTTGAACCACATGGTATATCGCAACGAAATTTGGAGGGCTTAAACAGGAGATAAGAACCTACTTTTTTATTTATTATAAATGACAACTAAAAGTTTCAAAATGGCGGCCGGGCGCCCTTTTGAATTATTTTTTAAATAGAACACCCTGTATATTATTCCGTTTTCGAAATCTGCTCATAATTCTTAACATTTTTCTCTAATACACTTTACTTCTAAATTTAATTGATTTCGAAATATTAACGTTTGAAAAGTGACATTCCGGTTTAAAATGGTCACACTTTACATAAAATAATTAAGGCGCTCAACGGACTATTTGACAGCTAACAGTTAAGTTTGACAGTAAACAAGATGTAAGATACCCCAGCAACGATTTTTGTTTTCAATGCAAACTTGATTGATAGCAGAATTCGTGTCTTTGTTGGATTTGAAATTAATTAAAATGTCACTTTTCAAACGTTAATATTTCGAAATCAATTAAATTTAGAAGTAAAGTGTATTAGAGAAAAATGTTAAGAATTATGAGCAGATTTCGAAAACGGAATAATATACAGGGTGTTCTATTTAAAAAAGTAATTCAAGAGGGCGCTCAGCCGTCATTTTGAAACTTTTAGCTGTCATTTTTTTCATAAAAAATTAGGTTCTTATCTCCTGTTTAAGCCCTCCAAATTTTGTTGCGATATACCAAGTGGTTCAAAAATTAGTAGGGGGGAACGGACTTTAGACGCGCACTGTATGAAATAATTTAAATGATATTGAAGGAGGGTTGTTAAAATACTTTTCCCTGTATCTCGGTAAGTCCCCCACGAAATAGTAATTTACGTTATAAGTCCTGGAAATGGAATTTTACAGTCGAGTAAGATGTTACGGACAAGGCGACGAAGGAGCCGAGTCTGGAACATCGAATATGGACGTATGGAATGAAATATGGACATCTATGAAGAACGAGTGTCCATAGTAACTGATTACGTACTAAAACATTGTTCAGTTGTTTGATTGTATTTGCGTCCGGTAAAATTTTTTACAGTCATTTACAAGTGGTTGAAATAAAATTTCAACGTTGAGAGTGGTTTTTTCAACGAGCGATAGCGAGTTGAAAAAAGTAACATGAGACGTTGAAATTTTATCAGTCACGCGTTCCATATACTATTTTTTCTTCGAATTTTTAGTAAGTTAATGCACTTTAGAAAAAAATAATACATTTAGGGCCGGTATTATAAAACTTTTTACTTCCTAGATAAAATTTACTTTGAGAGTAAATTAATTTATTCGCAATCGTATTGGTAATGAGTCCATTCCTGACCATTTAGAGGTCCTAAAATGCATCATTGTTTGTAACTTTGACATTCTCATGGTCCGAAACGACCTATTTTCGCATTTCTACGTGTCTTTAAATTCAGCTACTAGGTGGCGCGCAGAAAATTACATCGCCAAATGCGGTGTATAAATGGCTGTATAAATCATGTTTGGTAATGTTGCGGACCTTGGCTGCTAAAGAACGAGTACCCAGGTATTATTATTAATTTATAAATACTCCTATTCAATAAAATCCTCGAAATATTATGCGATCGAATTTGATGATGTAAGTGGCGACATACGTTATGCCAATCCCAACCGATGACATTTTGCATCTGTCAAGAATTTTAGATAATTCGGTATTTAAAGGACGATTGCGAATAAAATAGTATACAAACCTCGGCAAAAGTACCATTCCTGTGTCTCGAGAACTAGTTCACCTCGAGGCTATCGCCTATCGGTAAACTATATTGTTCTCTCGACAGGAATGGAGTACTTTCGGCCTCGGTATTTAATGTACTATTATTGTCAATTTGCATATGAAATTGACAGAACAAATGAATTTACTCTCAAAGTAAATTTTATCTAGGAAGTAAAAAGTTTTTTTCACTACTAGCTTTAAAACATACTATTATCTAGTCTGTTGTCACCTTGTGAAGTTAGCCTTCTTGCCTAGTGGTAAATAATTTTTTATTATTGACTACTAGTCAATAATCCAGATTTTAGTGTAACACGGGGCAAAAATTCATCCCATTATACACTGGCATCCAGGAAAAAATCCGTGATCGCGATAGTACGTTTTTTATGTGAGAAGAATAAAAGGAATAAAAGTACTAGTAGTGAAAAAAATAATATATACACCACGGTTGTGAAGTGTTTTCTAGAGCCTCTCATCTTATATCCCTCGATGCTGCGCATCTCGGGATCTAATAATGCTCGGCTCTAGAAAAAACTCTTCACAACCTTGGTATATAATATACTATTATAATACCGGCCCTAAAGTGACAAAAGATGACATTAAAGTGACATTTCTCTTGTCAGCAATTGAATACCGAACAGTTTGAAATTCAAAATCGCGGTAGTCCGATAATTTCAACCTCTAGAGGTTGAAATGCGATTTCAACCATTGTTATCGATTGAAAAATGAGTGATTTCAATGTCATGAGTAGAAAAAAAAATTTACAGTCATACTAGACTGTTAAATCGCATGTTCTGGACTGAAAAGTTTGACGTAAAACTGACAAATGTGACACAGTATGAAATAAAAGAAATTGATGTGCTTTTGTTGAAGTCGATATTTTGTATAGTTTAGGAGATATTCAAGATGGGAAATTTTCAAATAAACACACTGTATAATATAGCATAAATAGAAATTAACAGAATAAATATTTATCCAATAAATTTGCCCGACAATTAAAATGTACCTTACAAACAGTAGGAATTTTACGTTTTAAAGTAGAATTGACGTCATTTTCAAGGGTGCAAAATGGATTTCAGAATTTAACATTTTATATCAAATTTATTAGAGTTTAAAAAACTTAAATGGCAAACATAAAAATTACAAACTGAGATTTGAGATATAAAGATTTTCAGTATTGGCTTTCAAGGACTACATTCCCCTCTCAAGAAACAGATTAAATCCCAACATGCAATTCTGGTGTTTATGAAAAGGTCAAGGTGCTCATTTAAATTAAGGTCACGCAAGTGCATTTTGTTGATATATATTTAGGTATACATCGACAAAACAAAGCAGTCCTCAATTAATTACATTGTACATAACATTTTTGAACTTATTTTTTGTTTCCGAACACGTTACAGTTGATTTTCATAAGATTTATTCCGTAGAATATGAACCTGGAAACGAAAATGCTCTACTACGTAAGGTTATCAAGAAAAACGGGGTTATTTATTATATTATCATACGGGATTCGTATTCTACAAGAAAAGTCTTATAGAAAAAAAGCAAGTTATTTGTTATTATTGATACTTAAACATACCTTTTTCCAAAACATGCATCAGTCGGCATATTCAATTTGCAGGTTTGTGAATCCGACCGGGACGAAATCTCAAACTTGTTCTTTCGTTGAACGTACAGTTTATCAGATTTTCTTGGGCTCCTTTTCATTCGTTCCGACCGCAAGAAATCGTCCGGACTATTTTCGAAAACGTCATCTTGCAATTCTTCCAAAGCTAACGTGATATCATTTTTGGGCTCGAAATCTTCATCCCTTTTCCTATGCTTGCGTTTACCAGAACTGGACGACAAAGGAGAGTATTCACGTTTTTTCTTTTTACTTTTCCTTTTTTCCTTTGGTATCATCATTTCTCTACTATCGCCTAGCCCTAATTCAGGATCATTCGCATGCTTCTTCTTTCTAGATTTTGATTTCTTAGACGACCCATTTAGAATTACATCATCGTTTTCTCTACTTAACGCATCTTGAATATTATTATAAGCATTTCTTTCCGAATCGTTATCTCCATATTCTTTCCGCCTCTTATAGTGCTTTCTTTCTTCTGGACTCAACAATTCTAAATTACCCGAAAGTTCTTCCGGTATCTTTTCGTCCTCGTAAAAACTTAAACTCTGCGGTCTTGAATCAGTAAAATGGGAATGCTTATTAATATCTCTTTTCATTTCGGTCTCAATCAAGTTCATTATTTTCGAATTAATCTGTGCTTCGCTATCAACAGAAACATCCCTACTGGGTGTTCTTAAACTATAATTCTCATTCTTATCTTCCATAATAAAAGTCTTATTAGATTCAGAGCCGTCTTCCGTCTGTTCGATTTTCTTGACATTTTCTCTTTCGGAACTGGACTCCCTCTTGACGGTCTTATGCACTTGAGCAACGATGTCTTGCTTCATTTCGTCTTTTTTTCTTGGCTTCCTTTGACGTGATGAAATTTTTGAGCTCATTTTAAATCATTAGGACAGTTTTTATAGTATTTGTAACGCAAATAAAATAAATCAATAAGATAAAATTTATCTGATGGATATCCATGCAATCTTTTACTTAATTTGAGCAAGACACTAAATTTATAGCAATAGTCATTAACGGTTTTTACTTACAATTTGGGTTACTATATTGTAGTTAATCTCTGGAGGATGTTTTTATGTTTTTATAGTACGTAACATCTTTAGCACTAATCGTATTGATCGCGCTTTTCAACCAGCGACCTCTTTCAGGAGAATTGCGCTTCAAAAGTAGAATTTAGGAAATTGGTGCGAAGCTTTAACGCCTACCTTATAGGCAACTTAGCTAACGACGCTTTCAAATAACTAGGGTCATTCCATACCAATTCACCGAAAATTTAAAAAAGTGGTTGCACTCATCTCACAGATTATTTTCTTAAAAGAACAAGAGTGTGAACAAGAAAATCCCAAAGGAATTTCCGAAGTTATGAATTTTTAAAGACGTTGACCGAGCCTATTTTTAACTAAAATAGACCATTCTTCAATCTATTGTGAATAACCTATAATAATTAACACAAATCTAAAAACCTGTTTAAAAACGTAGAAAAGCTCTAGTTTCAGCTTGTTGTATACTTAATTAAAATGTTTTTTATTTTCAAGAAGAAAAAATTCTGAAAGTCTGTTAATATTTTTACAATTCTCCAAGGATTCCCAGGGTTTTATTTTGACTGTATCAGCTGGAAGCAAAAAGACGTTGCAATTTTTATAATGTACTCTTAAGATGCTTTCTAGTGATACCAAACTCATCATGCATCTCTCTTCTGGAAAGCAGCAGATCACTTCAAAATGCACATTTTCCAAAATTTTGCGATTTTCAGTACTAAATTTCTCAGTTCTATAACCTAACAGGAGATTTCAAATTTAACTTTAAAGAGTCTTATAAGTGTTTTATCGAATATAATTTTTGTAATCTTGCTTTTTCAACAGATGTATTCATAAATAATTTTTAATGGTAGCCACGTTTTCTAAAGAGTACCAAAACACTCGTATATCATGACAAGTTTTTTTTATTTCTGGTTATTGTACACAAAATACAAATTTAGCTTTTAAGCAGTATTATATTGTAAGTAATGGTAATACTCCACAACATAATATACCATGTAATATAGTACGTATATCTCCAGCAAGTCGGTCTGAAATTCTGAAAATAAACCAATGGCTGGAACTGTACTCTAATTTCTAATTGATTTGCAGATATTGGTTTGCAAGAATGATACTTCCTTGTTCCTTCGACTGTTTTTGCATGGGTGTATCATTCTCTCAACTTTGATTCATGTGCTTAAATTTCAGCAGCTTAGAAACTTATTTTTCATTTAATCACAAGAATCAGCAGAGATGAAGAATTCTCTATAACATCCCTGTCGATTGTGTCTCTAGATGTGGGGAGCGAAGATGGTCTTCCTTTGATGCCTAATCTCTTCTGCAATTGTGTATTTAATTTTCTAGTAACTTTCTCCACCTCCGTTAATATTTTTTCTCAAGTTTCTCAAGAATTTGCTCCTTTAATTATTGTCTCACCTAAGCTTTTTAATGTTTGATTTGCTTTCTTAAGGGTTTGTCCTGTAACCTCCTTTTTTGAAAAAATAGACTTATATCTCTTTGCACGATCATAGCAGACATACTTTTAGCTTATAGGTATGCGTATTTAACTCATTTAGCACAGTTTTCGACTTATGTATATCCCTTTTCACGAATAGCAGCGATTAAAAAAACAAAATCGCAAATGTACAAACTCAAGTAGGAGATATCCAACTGAAAGATTATTTAATTATCGACTTTCATTGAAGTACTTATTTGTGTTTAGTCTTCGAATGATTATCTGAAGGATAAATATATCTGATGGATAGCTATACTAGAGTTTCTACAGAAAATGGAAATACCGGCCCTAAATTATTTCTTATATAGGAGAAGAAGGTAATATTGAACAAAGAGGCTAATAGTCGGCGAAAATCATTATTTTTGAAAAAGCTGCTCCCCAAATACCGTTATTTACACTGTTTGTGCTCATGTGGAAAATACTTTTATCCTTCAGTGTTATTCAAAAGGATAATTTTTTTTTAATTGTTTGTGTATTATGATCCCTAGGCCCTCTCTATCCTCTCTATATTAAAAAAGCTATTTACTTCACTTGAAAAGTCTTTCATTAATTCATTTTAAGTTATTAAAGATTCAAAGATTGAAGTTTCTAAGGAACAAAAAAGGTTTTTTCAACTAGATCTTTGATCGATTCTTATTCTCTGATAGACTTGAAGAATAAAGACAAGACGGATATAACAAAACAGTTGACCATGCTAAGCATTAAGCAAGGACGAAGGTACTGCCACAGGGCAAATGTTATACACGTTGTATATTACGTATAAACGTATATTATGTATATAGGGGCACCGGAGCGGATCGGGGTACCGGGGTAGAACGGGGTATGTCTTTTATCATCATCATCCACCTATAAAGCAGAATTGGCGAGGTCAGTTGAAAAATCACAGAACGTGAAGGAAGCAAAAGCAAATAAAGTAAAAAGAAGTTGCGTGGGTCAAAAAAAAGAAAAGATAATCAAAGAGAAAATGCCTAAGCCAAGGAACCAAAAGAAAAAAGAATAGGATGCCGAAGAAAACATCGATGAAGAAGAGGACAGTAGTAGTACACCATTCTACCCCCGTAAGCGGGGCGGAATGGAGTAATGTACCTTTATTTTGATTATTTTAAAAAAGAACTTTTAGTTTTTTTTTCTTATTTTTATTTGTCCTATTTGTTAAGATTACCTAAATAAATTACTATATATTTTTCCACCTGTTTTTCTTATCATGTATATATTCAATACCTGCTTCAAACGTTAGGGTCCCTATTCTGCCCCGGTGTCCCCTACGTTATAAACGTGCATACCGAGTGAAAATTGGACAAGAAGCAAGTTTATATCTCCTTTATTTATAAACCGTGGAAACCATTTATGTATAATTTGGTAAGATATATTAGGCACAATTTCGGATTTACTGATAGGTGGAGTTAAATTGGTCTACTTCTGGTTTTGCTGGAAATGCCTATAAGTTGCATTTTTAAATGTATTATCATGTATATTTTACATTTTTGGAATCTACGATCCAAACTACGTCCGATCAAGACGTAGTGACGTAGCTTTAAATGAAGATGAAATTGTACATGGTTGCGTATTGTTTTAAGAAAAACTTTTGTATTGGAATGCTTCCAAATATTATGTCGAATGCTCTACACGTGTTACAGCACATCAGAACTTGCATAAAAGTAACCAGTAAATTTTTCAAAATATTCAGCTTTGATCGAAAACCATCTCTCAATAATCGTTACCTTCTGTTTTCGAACTTCTAGAAAATAGTTTATTATGAGGGTCTAACCTTTTACCTTTTTTTGATCTATCTTATAATCTTATAATATTCTACAATTAATTATATTAATTATTACAGATAATTATATCATTATATCTTTAGAATGATTATTATTAATACAATGAGCGGCTGTTTCAGACGATTTCTTATTATAGATGCAGAAAGGTGGTTAGAGCAGAGGTGTAGCTAGCGCGAGTGCGCGGCACAGAAGTGCCGCAGTCAGGGGGCCCAGCCCCCTGACAGTAAAATATAATATAAATTAAATACTACCAGTGCAAAGTTGGAATAAAATTTACTAATAAAATATTACTTATATTCTTAATCGGCCATTTTTCTTCATATGAGGGGCGCCACACACCCCAGCTACGCCTGTGGGTTAAAGATCATTAATTTTAAGGGGTGGGTGTGAAAAGGAACAAAAAGGTCTAATATAACTAGGTTCTAGGACGTGACACTTCAGTTAGAATCTTTAACATCGTTTTACCGTGTTAATTATCGCAATTTAATTAGGCAGTGGCTAGAAGTACGTCCGACGTGTATCAACGTATATGCACGTCCGACGTGCACTAACGTGTATCCACGTCCAATGTTCTTATTGGTCCGTCTACTCACGTAAGAATTCGGACATAAACCTATGAACAACTAAATATCCAACTAACCTTGATGAGCAGACACATTGAAACGTGAACGTTGAACATGTGAGCAGGATATTATTAACAAATACGTTAAAAAAAGTAAAATACTGAACGCTGGGTTCTTTCGTACTAAAACGTAAAAATATAATAAAGATAGAAACCAACCTTCCACATTCTCTTCCAAAGGAAATTTATTATTCAATTTGTTATTCAATCAACGTTCAAATCAAGAGTTCAAATTTTTTGATAAAAAATTAAGTAGCCATGTAACAATTGACTTAGCGTTAAATTTATGGCAGTTCTTAAAAGAATTTTGAATTTTTTTTATTAAAACTTGGAACTCTTGATTGTTTTTTAATTTTTGTTTTAAAACTTTAAAAGCAATTACCTCGGAAATTGCTTTTCAAATTCATCATAAAAAATTAGGGTTTCCATTTAAAGATATTTTCGCTATCGCCAGAACTAGGAAACAAAAGATGATCTGCAAATAACAATTACACTAAAATATGTCTCATTTAAGATAAAAATCGACGTGTTCGAAGATTTTTCTCAAAAATATTTAATAAAAGATTTATTTCGATAATTCCATACTTTATGAGTTAACGTCAGTATTATTACAAAACTAATAATTTTGAGTATAATTAAAAGTCAAACGTTTTATTTCGAGTTTTTGAATTTTAGGTGAATAAAAAAATACAACACAAGTTATAGTTATTTGGTTTTTATTAAATAAAGCAACATTAAAACTAATAAATTATTGTATACTATCAAACTACACTTTTTTAATTGTACAATTTTTATATAAAGCAGTGATAAATTGAAAACAAATAATATGAGTATAAAAAGTACAACAGCAAAAAGTTTAGCATTAGCACAAATCACTCGAAATCGCTTTCATCTTCTACCTCACTTTCACTATCACATTCCAAATTATAAGTATCGGCTCAATATCGTCCATCAATTTGCCACATGTTATCTTCTGTTTTAATTACATGGTTAACATAATTGTTCCATTTTCCGCTGTCACTTGAACGTATGCTCTACTAATTAAATTTCGAACATCTTCTTCTTTAAATGTGGTATTTTTTAGCGATATACTGTTTTACATCATCCCAAACCAATTCAATGGCATTTAACTCGCAATGGTACGGAGGTAATCTTACTATTGGAATGCCATATTCTTTTGCACATTCTTCAAGAATGTATTTGTCGTAATTAGATTTGAAAGCCTTCACCACGTCCAATAGATCTGCTTTCAAGTAATCATCGCCAAAATATATATCTTTTGACCAAAGCCATGATCGTATTTTTTCTTTTTTCCAAGACTTATTTGGTATCTCTTCAATTTTTCGGCAATGGTATGGTGCATTATCCATTACTACAACTGATTTTGCAGGTAAATTGAGCAACAAAGAATTTCTAAACCAAGTCTCAAAAGTAGCTCCATCCATTTCATCATTGATAATCCGCACTGTTCTTCTTTCGTAGAAAGGTCAACTCTGCCCCATTTATAAAACCTTGTTTGCTGCCAGCATGAAGTAAAATAAAACGAGGCCCACGCTTTATGGGAGCTTTCAAATCAGTGGTTAATCTTCGAATGAAGGCGTCCCGATATGATTTAATTGACATATCCACTCATTGAGCTTTGACGCTGTGACCAAGATTGACCCAAGATTCATCAATACAAACTATATTGTAATCCTCTTTTCTATATTTTTTGATTTGTCTCAAATAACGATGGCGCCATGCAATTATCTCTTCTCTTTCAATTAAATAAGATCGTCGTCCTCTCTTAACATACTGAAAATTCATATCACGTAATAATCTATTCAACGTACTTCTACTAAAGTTGGGCAAGTCTTCATCGTCATTTACAGCTGCTACAATATTGTTCATCGTTGGTGGTATATTTTGCGGAAAAAACTCGTGCACCTTTCTTCTAATTTTACTCCTAATTCCATCACAGTAGGTTATATTGCGCGATTTTGAAGTATTTTTATTCTTCGCTCTTTTTCTTGGAGATTTTATTCCATCAGATGAAATATTTTCTTCACGTACTGAGAACAAAGTTTTTTCGCTAATACCTGTTTCTTTAGAAACTTGTCGAATAATTACTGATAATGACTGCCGGGTCTCAGTAAGACCATATTTTATCAAATTTGAGAAAATCTGTTTTTCACTAACCTTTAGTACGCAACCCATTCTGTTTTTAACAATATCCGCCATACTTACGTATAATGTACTATGTGCGTTATGTAATACATACTACAATACGAATAGTTACAACAAACAACAAGACAATGTTAACAATAATTACAAACGATAAAACCCAAACAACTAAGCGAAGATCTATAGATATAGATATTTTGATAGCACAAGCTATCAAAATTTTAAACCAAATAATTATTTCTGTATTAAGAAATTTGCTTATATGCGTTCGGTGACAAATAATAGTGCCGACAAAAAACGTTATACTATAATTTCAGTAAGTACAAACTGTATTATGTAGTTCCGTGAACTAAAAGTAGAAAAAACCAGAAGGGTTTATTGTTTACTAAAATTCTTTGCATTTGCTGCTAATCCTAAATTTCCGTTTTTGCAAGTTTCTTTTGAAACAAGTTGAACAAATGAATGATTTTATCATGATGAAATCATTTTACCGTTAAAATTACGTTTGGAACTTCCTGTATTTACCTGTGAATTAAAAGATTAAAAAGATCATACAGAAGCTAACCAGCCGTTATTTTTATGTTGAAAGAATTTCAAGACGAAAGAATTAAACAAAAAAGTATAAGTAATAAAATATCGGATATTTAGATACATGTACGATGTAAAAATCCCAAGTAATGTTTAATAAAATAACAAATACATATTAATAAGACTTTCTTTTAAATGCTTCTTTTGTATGGTTACGATTACACTTTTTCGGTTACTGTTTTCAAAGGTTTAGAACTTCTGGAATCTTAATCCACATTTCTATAGATTCATACAGTGAAATAGGTCGCAACAACGAAGCACAAACTCCCATAAGAAATACATTGGCTATCTTTCCTTCACTGTAGTCCCAACGTGAGACGGACAATAGACTCTACTAATAGTGTATAATTACGGGCAATGAAGCAATGAAGCCAATGTCGTTCATAACCGGCCAATCTCGAGAATTGCATAGAAGCATGTTTACTATGTAAAAATCTAATAAACTTTAACTAACACATAATAATTAATTAATTGACTAACATTTAAGTATTAATTGAGCGGTCCTAATTATTAATTTTCAAACCTTAGATGAAGTTAAGTTACTGTCAGTTTGAAGTTTTACGTTATGAGGTTGGGTGGTCATTAACCACATTGACCGGTTTACTACATTGACCGTAACATTATATATTTATATATAGTTAAAACTCTTGGTTTAGTCCTTCTATAACAGGGGATAAAGACATTATACAAGACATTATACCAATACATAATACAATAACCAGACAAATCTAACCTTAGCAAATTATAAAACTGACAATTATGAAGATTTACGTTAAAAATTAATTAACCTTTTCCGAAATAACATTTTTCTAACAAAGTTATATGTCATATAAGTAGGTACATAAATAGTAAGTATAAGAGAAATTAGGATAGCAAAATTATCTCACGAACGTTGTTTATTGTTTCTAGCCTTACTTTGTGGAATTCCATAATCATGAAATAAATAAAGATTAATAAAAGTTTCACAGTGAAATTTTTATTAATCTTTATTTATTTCATCATGATTTACAAAGTTCGAGAATTGCAATTTTGACTGGAAGTTGATTTAATATGTTAAAAACAAGTGTTACACTGTACATTATTGTAATACGAATACAGTCTGTACAACGAGCCGCCAGGTGAGTTACACAAAGTATGAGTATTACAATTGGTGATTGTAATATCTGTTTTTCATGTAATATCTGTTTAATAATAGTGGAAGACTGGTCAATTACCACTTGAGCCATTGAAGTGGAAGTACATGGCTTATTAGATAGCAATTCAGCTACCTCCATTTTTTTTAACTGAAGCATCAATACAGCCCTCAGTCACAGCTGAAGACTTCCAACGCCCATGCCGTTTTATAGTTATTAAATCGACACCTTTGTTGGCCAATTGGGAAGCACTTGAACGTCGAAAGCAATTACCTGTAAAAAGCTTCGGGTTGGCTAAATGCAAATAAGTGGCAATAATAAAAGGAACTTTTCCCATGGTGTTTATACCGATAGGAGTAGAAATACATTTTCCATTGCGGTAGGTTATAAAAAACCGCCTGTGGTTTATTTTCTTAGGCCTTAGGCTCAAATATTGTTTAATTAAATCAATCCACAGTTTTTCTGTAATTAAGAATTCTCTTCGAACTTTATTTTTTGTTTTTGTTACAGTCACAGTGAACACATGATCTTTGACCACAATATCGTCTAATAACATGTTGGTCAATTCATCTCTTCGGCAGGCACCATAGAATCCCATTATTAACGCAACCTTAAATAATTGAAATATATTAAAAATTGAAAGTATTTAGCACAAAATTTTACTTACTTTCATAGCTAAATGTTGGTTATTTTCTGCAGTTGTTATAAATCTATCAATATGGTTAAATTCCAATATTTTAATAAGATTAAGATTAATTAAGATAAGTTAATTCTTTTTAATAAGATGGAGGGAGAGAATATCTGACCATTTTACCTTCTTGTCACAGAAACTAAATTAATTTTATAAAAACAAAACAATTTAAATAACAAATGCTGAAGTTGAATTTTCAGTGTAGCCAACTGTCAAAAGTACTTAACAAAATTTCACTAACAAATCTTATTTAAAACTAATTTATTTTTTAATAATTAACGAAATAACGACGCAAGTATAAAAAATAGTATAAAGTATTCGTTTCATAAGGCGTTTTAGCGCACTTGTCCGTTAGAAACTCGGACGCGTGCGCTAAAAACGCGTCTTATGAAACTAATACTTTAATATACTATTAATATACTTATCATACATTATTATAATTTATCATAATATATTTATAATTTACTTTTATTTATTATTAGAAATGTATCTTGTCAGCAAAAAAAAATTAAATTGCAAGGTTGGTAACACTGGCAGATTCAATAAACATTTGAAATTACTTAAATCTTTTTTGATATTTATTAAATAATTAATTTAATACAACTACAACTTCACAAATAAAAATGTCTCTAAAGAGTTTTTACAAAGAACTTTGTGACAATGGTTTTGGCGAAAATCGTGTCATGAAATTGACTGTGTGAACATGTAACAGGATAAATAAATTATTCTTTTGGATTCGTAAACCATGATCTCATGGGTTCTCTTGTAATTCTAATTTTGCTAATTTCCTTTTAAAATAGTTATTACAGATTTTATTAATACATAATTGTGTGCACATTTTAATTTAATAATTTAAAAGGATTGATAATTGATATGTATGGAAATTAATTCATTTCTAATTTAAAGCACAAACGTAACTTCCAATATTAGTGGTTGCAAAAATAAACTAACATTTTGATGCGTCCTCTTTTATTTCAACAGAATATCTATTCTGAACGCGCAAAGTTTCTAAAAATACAAGACCCACTTTATAAGAAAATAATATTAGCCAGTGATAGTTAGTGATTTTCTCGGAAGTATGTAAATTAAAATGGTGTCCAATATAAGCTTGAACCACCTGCAAATCTTTCTATATGTTTTTAATATAGTCTTTTTTGTAAGTATCCTGTAGAAATCATTAACACATGTTAAATAAATTAACCAATTTAGTTATTGTAATTTTAGTTTGCAGGACTCGATTGCTTAGCAGTTGCTATTTGGGCATTTCAAGATATCAGATATAAATATGTAGAATTATTAACGACAAACACCTATCTGAGTCTAACGTATATCTTTCTGGTAGTTGCAAGTGTTATTCTGGTCGTTTCAATATTAGGATGTATTGCTACCTGGAAGAACAATAGAGGTTGTGTGATTATTGTAAGTAGTCTCTTGTTCGATAATAAATTGGAATAGAGGAAAGTGTTCATCGTGTTTGAAACATAGTTGAGATTTTTAAAATAAAAACTTATTTATTCTGAGACCCTCCGTGGTCGAGTGGTAGAGATCCTACCTCTCGTTTAGAGGGACAGGGGTTCAAACTTCGGTTGTGACTAAATTTTAAAAATCTAGTACAATCGTGTTTGAGCTCCTTAGGATATAGTATGAGAGTTGTATGAGTAGTGATAATGTATGGGAGAGCGTAAATAGCTCCATCACCTCCGTTGCACTCCCATAAGAGTTTGTGTGGAACCCCGACCCTGGAAAATGCGGTAAAAGTGAAATGGATTATGTATGTTAGGGTGGCCGTTCTTTTGCAAAAGTTAAAATTTTTTAGGTCCCCCCTCTAGATCTCTTTAAAATGTCAAAAAATGAGCTGTGCAAAATTTCAGCCGATTTGGTCAATATTAACCCGTGCCACCGAGAGGTTAAAGTTTAAATGGGATTTAACATGCGTATGGTGCATTTCTAGAGACTTTGTGGCTCAACCTTTTATCTTTCTATGCTTTAACTTGAAAATTTATATATAGTATGAGCAGAAAGTAACTCCATCAAAGGTGCCTTTGGAATTTTTAACTCATGTGTATTATAACACCAGAAAATTATAGCAAATTAATAACAACTGTCACTGTCAAAGGACTCTGATTATTTTGTATAATTTTCTGGTGTTATAATACACATGAGTTCAAAATTCCAAAGGCACCTTGGATGGAGTTACTTTTTGCTACACTGCTGAACACAAATATGAGAAAATTCAACCTGCCAGAAAAGCTTTTGACAGTATACAGCTGTCAAAAAAGCGGTCAACGTCACTAAAATTACCATTTTCACGAACCTGCTAAAGTTTTTTTGGCTTCAGATTCGTGTTAAGCAACTTCAACAACATAAGTATACAATATTTCACGATAAAACATAGAAAGAGTATGCCACAAAGTTTCTAGCAGTGCACCAAACCCATGTTAAATGCCATTTAAAACTTTAACTCTCGGTGGCACGGGTTAACATTGACCAAACGGGCTGAGATTTTGCACAGCTCGTTTTTTTGACATTATAAAGAGATCTAGGGTGGGGGGAGACCTAAAAATTCTAACTTTTGCAAAATAATGGCCACCCTAATGTATATTTATTCTGTTATACCATTTTTCCAAAAAAGTACTTAACAAGTATGTAAACCCTTTTGTGTTAATTTTTGCTTTATGTTTGATCTTTGTTCAATATTTACAAATTTTAATGACTTATTCACTTACAAAACCATTTACTGTTTTCGATTAAATGATATCCGATAATAACGAAATAGTTATTTACGTACCAAGGGTCGTCAGTGCAATTTTCAGTCCGGAGAAATATTCTAGATTGAGCTACTTACAACACGAGGTGCATATACGCCATTTACGTACCTGCACGTACCATCCCATGGACTCTTGCCATGTGATGTGGCAAACAGTGACACCACGCTAATAAACCAAAATCATCTACATGAGTGATCAAGTTAATAATTTTTTTTGTTTTTTTCTATTGAGCAGCAGAACCATCACTGAAACAGTAAACTTCTTCAAATTAGGAAATTTTCCTTTTAAATGACAAATTTAGATTTTCTGGAAAGCATGAACTACCTCAGTAGTGTGTACCAAACTCTATTAATAATCAAACTCTATCACTAATAATACAAAATGTTTGTGATTTTATGGAATTGTTGTTTTTAAAATATATCACAAATGGATGCAGTGGCTTGCTCATTAACCCATCGAAAAGACTGCACTTCATCTCGCACCACAAATGTGTAATTTTCAGAAAAATCTAAAATTATAACTCAGAAGCAGTAATGTCGTCTTTTTTAGTTTTCAAAAATTAAGACTGATATTTTGCAATAAAATGATAGGTTTTTAATTTTATCAACTTTTCTTTAAAATAATCTAAAGTGTTGACAACTAAAACAAGTTGACATCTGTGCGTGGATACTGATTGTACTTAATTTCAGTCAATAGTTCATTAGTATCACAAATCTCTCTATCCATTGTTTTAACTCCAGGACACTCTTGACCATGTGAAAGCATACAACTTTCACTTGAAGTATCACACACATTCATATTAATAAAATATTTGTTTGACATTACGGTTTTGCAAGCCGCTACCATTAATTTACGTTTTGATGTATCGAGCAAACACAAACGCTTCATAATTGAAGCTAGTGACTATTTATGTAGTCCCACATAGTATTTACAAATTTGTCGGGAGGCTTTGGTTATCTTATTATAATACAGCTGTGTCCAATCATTAGTCAATTATTAATAATAATTCTAACTAACTACGAAGGTGCAGAAATGAGTTGGAAAAAGGAGTATAGAGTTTACTTCTCCAGCCTTATTTCGCATTTATATTAAAAAAAGGAGTAAAGACTAAACTTTAAATTCCAAGAAATTGTAACTCATAATATATCGAAATATATCCGATATCACAAAGATGGTTCGCAGCTGTATTTGTGTTCATTGAAATAATAATAACAAAACGGTACGTAGAGTATTTATTGCTGATTTATCTTTTATTACCTGCTACTAAGCCCATTTTAGGAACCAAACAGACTCTTTATCTCCTTGAACTTCAAAATATGTATCATGTATATTCTTACTATTAAATTTAAAAACATTGGGCTGAATTTCGATGCTGTTTTTCTGCAAAAGTATAGTAGTATGAGAAATATGGTATATAGGGATTTTCTTTTTTTAATTATTATCTAACCACTGGCGAAGTCTGACCATTCCTTAATGGGTTATCTCAACTTTTAAATTTTTTATTATTATAGCCGGTTATAATAAAAAAGATTTGATAAAAAATAACTTTTGCAATATTGAATTTATCCTATATGCACCGGGCGCTGCAGAGCTTTTATTGTTAGGCGGCTCTCACACTAAAGCAATCAGCAACTAGCAATTGGAAACGCGCAATATTATCGCCATCGGGTTGTTTACATTGAATTTAATCAGAAGTATCACATTGGAGCAACTTGTTATCGCTTCTGCAAAAACGTTGCCGGTTGCGTTAATATTTGTTGCCGGCGATATGCCCTGCATGTCGAAAGCCGATTTTATCGTGTCAATATAGAGCAATACTTGCATTATTATTATAAATAGAGAGTGGAATTTTTTATACAACAAACATGACGATTCAGCATTTGTTAGAAACATAAAGACTTATGTGTATAACAAACTATTGTTTACGCTATTAGTATATTAAGAATACTTGTAAATTTATTATTAATTTTTTATTATTTACTGAAATTACTAGTTTTATGATTGTGGTCGAAATATAAGTCAAGGTTATGAGGTCCGTGGCTAATGTAATTAAAGACGTAATGTGCATATATTTAGCATAAAAAGAAAAAGATTTATTATTGTTATTGGAAGGTGTTAAAAATCTTTGCGTGCAAAGCTGACGCAATTGGATTATTCTTCATCTAGCACTTAATAAGTTCGGATGGTTGTTACAACTTATATTGTTTTTAAATAATCTGTTAATAAATTCGAAGTTTCGCTCATTTCTTCGTTGTTATTAAATTGGTGTTTCTTAAATGCCACCAAATTAAAATCGCATATCCAGAGTTGTTAGAGGATGACATGATTGTTTGAGGTTGCTATACAAACTAAAAGGAATCAGTTGCTGCAGTGTGGGAGGTGGTCAAAATAATATTGTCTGTTACTTATTGTCAGTTTCTAGTTGCTAGTTGAGCATTGCCTCAATGTGAGAGCTTACTTTTTACAGAATTCGTATTGCTATGCAGGAATTTGAGGAAATTAACCGTTATAAATTCCAAGCACGAAGGGGTCCGATCAGATTATTTTATGAATATAGAATAACAGTAGTAAGCATTTTGTTTATATTTAAATTAATATAAAAGTGATAAAAGACGTTATATTTATATTTTAATTTAGGATTGGCAGGTTTAAACCAATTGGTTTTTAATAAAAAAATCATGGTAATTTTTATTCATTTTTTGGTATGTACTATTGGTTTCATAATGATCTAGGACAGCAAGGCTAATATGATGCTATTTTTTATTATTTTGTCCTATGCATTTACATTGAAAAAAAAAATAGAATAGCATTATATTAGCCTTGTCCTAGATCATTATGAAATCAATAGCACATACTATGTACATATTTATAGACTTATTTTATTAAATTTTTTACTTTGATGGCAACACTGGCCAATAGTGTGGGAATCCCCGTCTTCTGTTACACATACACAATGAATGTGTTTAGAGTCTTAGGGGATTGTCCTAATTTGCGATGATAGGGAGTGAAAGTTTAATATTCATTTACAATAAGGACGTGAACTCGTGCATTAAAACGAGTGGAAGAAAACGAGATCTTGTTTGGTTGTATTTTGATGAGCTCAAAGATGCGACTGACAGAAAAGGACATAGAGCCAAGTGTAAAATTTATAGTTCAATTTTATGTTTTTATATTTATATTTTATGTCTCATTCAGTTTTATGCCAAATTATAATTTGTAAAATAAAAAGTACTTAAGTTAGTTGTTTTACCAAAGAGTAGATATTATAAGAGGTGAAAGTTGGTAGAGAAACCTCAATTCCGAGAGAGATAGAATAACAAATCCACTTTAAAGGGCCCATCGCCGATTCTCGGCTACTTTCGAATCGCTCTGAATTTGTTGCGATGCCATTGGACGGGAGCACAGAAATGCCAAAGATGGATGCTTATTTTCATTCTTTTATACCTGTCAAGTCAATTCGTTATTCTATATGTGTTCCGTGAAAGTGTACCCATATTGCGACAATTAATGTGTAGTGTGTTTTTTGGTGATTGTGCGAGTTAAATAAACAAACAATTGAGCATTTTTAGTTGAACCAAAACATAAGTGGAGAAAAACGAAACATCGCGGGTGTTTACAAGAACTGTAGGAATACATTTTATTTGGATAACAAATTCTTCTTTCGATTTCCAAAAGGCGCTTACCTAGGGCGGCAAACTGTTGCCGTTAATTTTCATGTATTCTATTTTTCGCAAATTATAATCTTCCACTTTTTTAAATTTAATTAATGTTTTGTATTGAAGAGTAAGCGAATATTATATATTGTGGTGCGCGCTTTCCTCTACCTATCGGTGACAAATAACTAAATTCGCCTTCGCATACCACCTAACCATGGTACTAATAATAAATTTGTTTACAGTATATTGCACTGCTCGTAATAATACTCATAATAGATACCGGAGTAGCAATAAGTGCATTTATATATAAAGATCAAGTTTACGATGAGTTGGACTTAAACCTTAATGAAACATTCTTAACCCATTATAAACTCGATGAAAGCAAGACAGAAGCAATTGACGCTATTCAAGAGAAGGTAATTTATAATTATATTTAATATTAAACCTGAAGAGTAGCATTTAATTATATTGTTACTAAATTTAAGTTGCATTGTTGTGGTGCTGTAATATATACCGACTGGAAGTACAGCAAATGGAAAGAAGAACATAACTCGACCGACTTTAACTTTGTACCCGATTCTTGTTGCAAAAATGCCTCAGACTATCATGGAAACTGTACACATTCAAAAGGCATACATTCCAATGTAAGGTGTCATCTTGCGTGAAAGAAGCGGTTTAAATTATTTTCTTCATTATTTAATAATTTAACTAACGATTTTCTTCTGTTCATATTACTGTGCTGTTTTCAGGGATGCATAAGTCAAATGGAAAAACACATGAGAGAACACTTAAATGGACTAAGCGCTTTTGGACTAGGAATTTGTCTTGTATTTGTACTTGGTATTACACTTGCCTGCATGCTAAACTGCGAATTAAAAAGACTAATGGAAGAACTTGAATACAAAGAAAGAACAACACAATATCACAGATAAGGGAGCACAAATACATAGAAGACATGAAAACTTCATATTTTTTACTCTATTAATTTTGCAATGTACGAGTATTTTCTAATAATTTTTTATTAACACTTACAGAATTGTGTTTCAATTTTAAAAGCGATGTTGTTGTCCCCTCTAACAAAAATTCCATTTTAAACTTTCTCATGTGTTAGTAGAACTTATTCTTATTTAAAATGCATTTAAGAAAAAATAAATACATTTTTTATACAGATAAAAAAATATTGTACGAACTCTGAACAGAGACATTCTTGGCTGTAGGCATTGAATTAATTTTGCAATGTATGCTAAATAAATGTTATATTATATGTTAGTTTTTACTAATTTGGTTTTTTAAGTCATCGATAAGATGCCTTGTAGCATATTAAAACAAAGATTATGAAACTACTGGCCACTACCTTTAAAATCTAATTGAACAACGAAGCAGTATTCAATATAAAAAGACAGTTAGAGAACTTTTGACTTGCTAATCAGCGAATTTTAATATTTATATTATAATGAACTTTTGAAAGTCGAAATTCAAAAGTACTGGACTACTGCACTTTAAATTTAAAGAACCCATAATACCCCTAGCACACGTTCAATATTGTCACTTTTGACCCATGACACCCTTGTAGAATCCTGAGGGGTGGCTGGAGATTGTACCTGATCTCAATGAGGTCTGTCGGGTCGATTGACACGTTTTTAAAAGTCTCATGTTTGATGCAGCCTCGCCGCCCCTTGTAGAGTAGAGTGGAAGAATGGGGTGAAGTTAAATCTGATCTCGAAAGATCTCCAAGGTCGATTGCATAAAGCTCCGTGGTCACTTTTCTGTAGCTAGTCCCAGTATCGCAGTGAATATCGTAGAAGTTTTATCCCACAGTGCGCAGTGGTTGCCACAGCTAGTCCGTCTGCAGCAGCGATATTCGAGTTCACCAAATTGTAACAATGCTGGGTATACCTTTCTATTACTCCCATTTTGTGCCCTAATAATTAATTAGGTTTTAACAAGTGATGGTTGTTCTATAATAGATTCATAACGCCAAATTATTACCTCCTACGTTGATATTCGCCGATCAAAAAAGTTGTTGATGTTAGTACCTTATAAATAACAACAAGCAGCTGCTAATGGTTCACTGACCCTTATTCATAGTGTTATGCCCGTTTATTAGCAAGAGTAGCAATACTAGATATCAGAATAACTTGCCTTGTGCCTTTGATGAAGTTACTTTAAATTAACAAAATAAATATGTGAAATACTATTAACAGCTTGTAATAGCCGCATTAATCCTATTAAACTGTCTTAGCTACTACCACAAGCTGTTGAAATTGGCTAGTGCTGATTACTGCGCGCTCATGGATGCTAATTTTGTCGGCTGGGAATTTGGCATAATGCTGCCTAAGATGTTATTGCAAGTGCTTGAAAATTGAATAACAGTACTTAACCATGCTGCAGTATTTGATGATCTAACTAATGTCAGTCCGCTATAACATTATAGAAGGATTTCAGTTCGATGGAACTGAAAACATTTACAGTTTCAAAAACGTGTATACATTTTTTGTTCAAAAACGCCTTTAAGAAATTATAAGCAGTTTTTAGCAATTTTATATAATAATTCTATATAGCCTTGGCAGAAATTAAATTAAGTGATTAATTCTTCTATACATTTAAACGGGGTAAGAATTTATGTGAGTGGGACTAATTACTCTAAACCTGACTAAACTTCAAATCTCAAAAAAGTAACGGGCACGGTAAATTAACGGACTACCTGTGATGTAGATAGCGTAATCCTTAACCTCAGATTTTAATTGTTTAACCATTCAATTACGGAGTGAAATTATAAACTGCTAATATATATAAAATAGATACATAGATCTAAGTGCTACACGTACACAATGAAAACCATTTAACACAGAAGATTATAATATACAAATATACAGTAATGTTTTATTTTCAATAAAGGTTATCCAACGTTACTGATGTCATAAATAGTTGCTGCAATATAAGTGACTCACGATACAGGTGTGTGTTCTTCAATCTGAGGAGGAACGTCACCAACCAGGTCGAACGTAGCGTGATCCAAGGAGACAACCAGCAACCAAGTAACAGTACATCAGCAGGAAGCTCAGTGCAAAGGTCTTTTAGCAACCCAAATATACAACGAAGTGTATGCAGTTATGGTAAAATAGAAAGAGATATAAAAAGGTATGTAACAAACAAAATCAATTACCAAAATGCACCAAGAAAAGTTCGGATAACACCTTAGATGGAAGGCGACCTAGTGAAATAGTTATACCGCTTCCAAATGCGGCTAACGGCGATTAAATATCGAATCCTGTCAAAAGAATTGCAGTATAAGAGATTGAACGTAAAGAAAAGCTAAACAATACAAACGTCGAGAACGTGCTTCTAACCTCCAAAAGAACTAACGGTAAATCCTTTACGACACCAATAAAATTGAAAATCAACACCAAAACTTAATTATATAGATCTGCACAAATGCAATTCCCATTTCAGAACATAAAGGGAAAATCAATTTAAAGAATTCTTTTAAAGAAGTTGTTTCACGAACGAACGGAACGAAATGCGAGTTCTCTATCAACAGGAAGTTACTTAACCAAAAAGGCAACCCAACAGAGAGAGAATGCGAAAATCCTTAACGCTATATAATATAACGCAAAAGCATAGCTATACAGGGTGCTACGAAATTAGTACGTAACAAACTGAATGCCAACTCCAATTTTGGCTGGCACGATGAATTACTTGAACGGAGTAAAGAATGCAGGGTGGCCGTACATAATTTTACTCATTCTTTCGAGTCGTGTGCTTCTCACGGACACAACCGCATTGTCTAGTAGCATTCAACATCGCTATCCATTTTTTGTTTTACTAATAATTGAAGTATTGCAACCGCCAAATAGATAATGGTACCAAGTTTTCCCTATTTGAGATTTGGAATAACGCCACCAAAGTGGATATTATAAGACTGATGCACATTTTCGTACGCCATCGGAATTTGGAATACTGCCGTCTGTTGAAAATGAATCTTGATAAAAGAGATGGCGGGATGAAATAGAAGTGAAAAACTGTAAAATAGTTATAAAAAAGTAAGTCCCGTAAAAAGGGCATTAATATTGGAGAAATTAAGCTAAAAGAGCCTTGTTTCAAAATTTGAGCCGTTTAGACCAAATAAAAATAGCAAATTGTAAGAAAGCAGTGTGTTATCGTTTATTTATGTGACGTAGTTAAAAATTGACCAAGATAGAGAGCTTTTTTCACCGTCATTGTAAGTTGATCATCATATTTAACATTGGCGCAGTTTACAGTTTCCTATTTTTGATTTCACCCACGATCTTTAGAATCTTAAAGTTGTAAAGCTCCAATTATTGTATTTATTTAGAAAAACAAAAGGAAGTTGGATTAATGTAGAGGTGGTTACTGATGTGCTCCTTATCTATATATCTTATATCCCCCACGTATATCTTATTATTTGAATTTTATCTTATAGAATGTTATAGAATATAGGGATTAACCCGTGCTTTTAAAAAATCCTCATTAATTACTATTTATTTTTATCATTACTGGCTATTTGATTCTGTCAGCAAATCAAATAATCAACCAATCTTTTTATCTATGTTTATGAGTTTAAAGGGTACTCATATCTTGAAAATAGTAGAATAAAATTAGATTTAGACCATTTTTCTAAAAAACAGAATTATATTTAAAATGTGTTAAACGATTAAGTAAAAATGATGATCTTGATGCATTGACAACGTGACTAGGTTGTAAACTACTTAATTACCAAATTAGTAAAAATTTAATTACATAATTATTAGTGAAAATAATTAAATTTGTAAAATCTTGCTTTCAGGAAAATAGTGGAAAAAATACTTTTAACACTTGGAAAATAATTAATAGATACTGTTTAATTTTAAAATACCTGTAGTAGATTTTTCAAAAAGATTCAAAAAGTTGTTATTTTGAATTTTGTGTTTAAAAAAAATAAAAAGTGATCTGACAGCTGTAGAGGCTACAGCGAGTTTGGTTTATTATCGCCTCGCTTCAATTAACTAAGCTACGGAAAAACATTAGCGCGGGGGTACCACATTTATCTTAAAAGTAGGTTGTACTTATTTAAATAATTAAAAAAAAGATCTAAATGTAGTCATTTTTCTAAGGATATTAACTTATGAACAGAATGATAGAAAAAAGTAGTAACTTTTTACTTGGTGAGACTTTTTAAAAGAACGCGTTAATCCCTATATTCGATTTCCTAATGAGACATGCGGCAACTACTGCCGGATGTTAACAATCTATTGTAGTCGATCCAGTGCGCGTCCTTGCAATTATCTTTTTTTGAGCATTTGACCACTGTCCTTACGTTTAATAGCTTTTTATAGGAAATTTCTTTAAAATAGATTCTATAGATAAACATGTTCGAATTGCTATAAAAGTCAACAATAAAATTTATGTGTTTTGCAGAAAGTAATGGATTGAGTACTAATTGAAATGGATTTTCCGGCCATCATATTTACATACTTCCGTATTGCTTCTAGAGGTGTTGGTGCAGTGTCAAGAAATTAGATGAATTAAATTATTAAACTAATTCTTTGATTAGCGAGAGGATCTACTTCATACGTACCTAATGTGTAATGTACAACATTATAAAATAATATAACTCTTAAAATGAAAGGTTGTGCTTATACTGAGTTATTATAACAATAAAGTACCTACATACACAAGAAACACTATGGAGCAAATTAGAGAAATATTTTCCTATTGTTAGTATCCTTGATATGTCATGATTTGCTGCAGGGCACTTATCAGCGCAATAATACTACAAAGGTTATTGGTGTAACACGTATCTGTCACTTTTGATTTCCTTTTTTTTCTGCTTCCGAAACGTGGGAGCACTTATTTTCGCAAGACTTAGTCAATTGTAATATTGTCATTTCTCGTGTTAATTTATTATGTTAATTAAGCTTTAAAAGAATGTGTTAAACTACTACAATTTTCAAATTTATAAATATAAACATAGGCACATTGCACATTATAGTAAGAATGAATATAAGTTTATATTTGCAAAATTTGTGTATCTTTAAATTGACGAATTAACTTAATAATTGCAAAAAATAAATTATAATTATTTGTGTAGGGGAATTGTGCCCGAGATGGCATACCGCCTGAGATGGCATAGTGTATATTTTTCTTGTACAAATCCAAATTACCCGCTTAAGCGGTACATCACGTGACATCAGTTGGCTGCGAATGTGCATAGTGCTGATTGCATAGGATTCTGTCAGTTTTTTATGAATTTTGGGAAGCTTTTTTCAATTACGAGGTAAGAAAGTTTTTCATATTAGATCATACTGTTTGTATTTATTGATTTGTTGCTCCATATATTATAGTTTTGAAATATAACCTCACATTATACATTCTTAAGTTGTAATTTGTCATCACTGGACAAGGTTTCTTTTAATACGGTACAGTCAACAAAACATATTTTGTGTGTTGGAGAATATTCGGGCGAGTCGGCATACTATGCCATCTCGCCCTGAATTTGAAGATATAAAAATGTAACATTCAAATCTATTCTTAAAGTCATTCATTATTTAATATCTTCTATTTATTTGATATTTGTTTTAGTAAGAATGGTTGGAAATTATCAAAGGAAAAGCAATCGCCAAAATTGGAGTGAAAATAATATGAAAGCGGCTATAAAAGCTGTTGAAAACAGAGAAATGGGTTGGCTACGTGCCTCGAAGGAATTTGGGGTACCTTTTGGAACATTAAGAAGACGAGCTAGTAACGTAAAAGGTAATACGTTTGCTATTGGTTTTAAGAAAGGTTATATGGGTGGCAAGAGGACCACTTTTTCGGCCGAGCAAGAACAAGAGCTGGTGGAACATGTTAAAAATCTAGAAATAAGATTTTTCGGAATGACAACACTTGAGTTGCGTAAATTAGCTTACCAATGGGCTGAAATAAATAACATTCCTCACACTTTTAATAGGGAGAAAGAAGAAGCTGGGTGGGACTGGCTGAAGGGCTTTTTAACTCGTCATCCTACATTGTCCCTTAGAACTCCTGAGTCAACTTCGGCGGCAAGAGCACGTGCTTTTAATAAACCGCAGATTAAAAAATACTTCAATTTATTATCTCAGGCCATGGAAGACATAGGGTTTAACTGTACAAAAATATTTAACATGGACGAAAGTGGTCTCTCTACGGTGCCCTCCAAAAATTCTAAAATTATAGCCTGTAGAGGGAAAAAGCAAGTGGGTGTGCTGACTAGCGCCGAACTTGGACAGCACCTTACCGTAGTTTGTAGTTTCAGCGCTGCTGGAGTATATGTTCCACCAGCACTCATATATCCAAGGAAAAATATGAAGAAAGAGTTGATGGACAATGCTCCCCCTGGTGCAGTTGCATTTACCCAACCACACGGCTGGATGGACAAGGACGTATTTGTAAAATGGTTACATCATTTTGTAAAACACGTCAAACCCACAAAACAAGATAGAGTCTTCTTATTGTTGGATGGTCATATAAGTCACAAAAGTCTCGAGGCACAAGAATTTGCTAAAGCCAATGGAATTATTCTCTTTTGTTTCCCGCCGCACTGTACCCATCGGGTACAGCCTCTTGATGTCTCGTTTTTTGGACCGCTTACCACCTACTATAATCAAGAATTAAATTTGTGGTTGAAAACCCATCCCGGAAGAACTGTAACGCATTATCAAGTGGCTGAGTTGTTTAAAAATGCATACCAGAAGGCAGCAACACTATCAAATGCTGAAAAGGGTTTCGCCACTACAGGAATATATCCCTTTAATCCTGTGATTTTCCCGGATTGGATGTTTGCTCCAGCAGAAGTTACAGATCTAGATCTGGCAAATTCAGGACACCATGAATTGAATCAAGAAAATCAAGAAAATGAAGAGTCTGAAACAACAGATGCAGCACCAGCAGATTTAGAACACGATGAAACAAATTTGGATGATGAACAATCTGAAGTTGGCTTGACTAATACCGAATTGACAATGACAGTTGACAATGTTGAACACAAAAATGATTCTACCCATTTGGAAACGCCTTCATCTTCTAGCTGTCGTGTTGCTATAACAGACATATCTCCAATTCCAAAAGTCACATCGTTAAAGAGCAAAAAAGGTTTTAAGAACCGGGGAAAAACTGGGGTTCTTAATACCACTCCCGAAATAGCAGCTTTGAAAGAGGCAGTGATACAAAAAGAAGCGGCAGAACGAAGACGTTCCGCTCGTAAAACGAGGAAAATTTTAAAACTAATGGAAGATGATGAAATGGAAAAAGAAGATGAAGAATTGGTGATAGAAACTGATGATGAAGACGATGCAGCCTGTATATATTGCAATGAGCTTTTTTCTCGTTCGAAGAGCAAAGAATGGTGGCTGAAATGCCAAACATGCCAAAAATGGGCGCACAGCGAATGTGCTGGTCTCTCGAAAAATACTAAAATCTTCGTTTGTGACGTGTGCCTATAGAGCAAATTATTGCTCTATTAAGGACATGTTTAATAGCTTAAATAAATTTAATGTTTTTGTTAAATAAATAAATATTCCAAATCATTTTCTAAGACTTAAGGTGTATTAATATGTGGTATGCCATCTTACCCTGAACCGTCCGGGTGAGTTGGCACACTACATTGTTTTTAAAGTCCTTAAAAAATATATGTTTTTTATAACAAATAAACTATTTACTACCTATTTACTATGATGTCAATGAACCTCTACTCAACCGTTTAAATCCAACTTAAATAATTAATTTTTTTAAAAAAATATATGCGTTCAAAAAAAAGTATGCCATCTCAGGCACAATTCCCCTATGCTTTAATGGTTGATTTAATGAAAAACAATAATATTTTTAATATTTTATTGTTGTTACAATGAAAGACGTGACAACATTAACACTCTCAAAACTTACATGGTTTTAATAAGTTGGCAATTTGAGCATTTGTGAACTTATCAAGTTGGCATTATAGAGAATATCTATGTGTAATCTGTACTAATCTATAAATTGTTCCCCTAAATATGTACTTTTGTTTGGAGTAAACTTGGGAACCACTGGATTAATTTGTAGAGTTCTCTCAATTAGTAATAGCATATGTCTTCAGGAGTAACATAGTTACATAGTAACG
This sequence comes from Agrypnus murinus, assembly GCA_929113105.1. Lineage (NCBI taxonomy): Eukaryota > Metazoa > Arthropoda > Insecta > Coleoptera > Elateridae > Agrypnus > Agrypnus murinus. The sequence continues at coordinate 66,239,214 of OV816029.1, read as the reverse complement.
CTATTAGAAAGTTAGACTGAGTAGTGTACTAAGTTGAAAGAAAACGTAAACCACAAAAATGGAAAACTTCATACGCTGGCTGAAGCTTCAACGAAATATATATGTATCAATAAGAGTAATACTTTAGTTTTTATGATTTTTATAACATTAATTTTACTGGTGAGCATAGTATAGTACCTAATACATAAGAGTGTTTAATAACAATAATAACACTATTATTTGACTATATCTAAAATAATTTAAAAACTATTTTGGAATATTTGGATTTTAGGTAATACAGATAGGCCAACAAAAACCAGAAATTTCTTTGTACAAATTTCTCAGTTCTGAAGCCTTACATTTTATGAGGTACAGAATTAGGACTATTTTTTTTAAAATAATTTCTGAATGTAAACGTACATATTTGAAATTTTTTATTTATTTTTGGGACAACGGCAGTCACACCCTATAAGGTTTTCAGATATGTATTTTTTCATATCATCTTTTTTCTGTATCAAAAATTCTGTCATAGAGATAGAGACTGTACATGTAAAGATATTCGTGAACTGTTGTTAGTGAAGTAATGAGTGGCTTTAAATTTAACATTATTAAAACCAATAAAATGAACAGGAAGTATTCTATTTTTATGTAACAACGTAACAAATAAGAATCTCGATTGTTCTACAGGTTTTATTTTGTAGGTATACTATGAAGTGTACAATAATATACAAAAATATAACGTAGTAGAAAAAACTCGTTAGTTATTATAATAAATGCAAAACTTATAAAATATTCAGATAATATATTGGTTGATATTAAATATTGTGCCTTATTGCTATTTTAAATATTACAACATAATATTATGGCATATATTAAATAAATTAGTACTATTTATCTATTTCTCTACTACATAAATTAAAGCGTTATAAGTTACTACATTATCATTTTAAATAAAAAAATAAGATAGTTATTGTACTATACAATGATAAATAATTGATAAAGTAATATATTTCTTATAATTAAATCGTATACTTAAGTTGCATGAGTATTCTTCTAATAATACCCACTACATGGGCTACTATACATTTTATTAACATTAAAAATATAATTAATTAATTTTTAATTATTGCGTTCATAGAACTTACTGTAATAATATATCATAGATATATGGGACTAAAATCACCAATATTGCAGATAATTTCAAGAAAAAACATCAACGATCTCAATATTATATTCTCAGTGAAAAAATTCTGAGCTACAAAAGTTTCGGTAAAACTCGAGCATCAAAGAAGCTTTTTTAAGAATACATTTCGTACGAGTACAGTTCATATTTTTCTATCAAATATCCACTAATCGGCAAATATTTTACTTAAAAAATTCGACACTTTTTTAAATTTCGCGTGGAAATTACCTTCCACATTAAAAATTTCCTTAAACCTAAAAAATTACATTTATTTACAAACGCCTAACTGGCTCTTAAATTATTAATTAATTAACGTAGTAATACCCTACGTTATTTTGCTCAAATAAGCTACTTTTACATTCTGATAACTTCAAAATGAAAGCCGAAACTTTAAATTACCTGCACCACCATGCCATACCACCAATAGTTGTTTACCCAAAATTTGTATAATAGGAAGAGAGAAGAAGGGAAGAAGGATAGGAAGAGGAAGAAGAAGAAAATTCTGAGTTTTACAAATTGTATGGGTGGCAAAATTGGTAAACCAATCTCTGCGACCGCTCCGTCTTTTTCATTATACCCTTCTTATAATATTGCCTTATAGATCTACTTAATTTATCGTAGTTCATAGCTGGACGATTCTTTCTTTTTCCCCATAATCGAGCTACTTTTACCGAATCTTCTATTTTAAATATTCCTTTTGTGCGGTCTATCCACCGAATACATGAACCATGTGTTTGGGGAGACGCCAAAAGCTCTTTTAAGAATTGCCAAAGATGAATGTGTGAACTTCCAGTACCTCTTGATGTTGTAGGTTTGCTTGAATCTACTTCAGGTGTAGATTCTTCCTCTTCATCTGGAACAATGAACAATTACCATTAGTTATTGTCTAATAAGACTCGACATGAAGTACTAATAATAATAATCATAATTGCAAAATTGCTTTATTTATATATAAAAAAATATATTCAACCTTAATGGATTATAATGTGCTTTTATATTATTTTATCTTAATTACGACAGACAATTAGATCAAACCGTTGTATAATTACGTGCAATAAATTGCTTCAGTGAATAACGAACATTGCAAAATAAATGTTAATTATTTCACAGAAAGAATTATTGTTGAGAACAACTTCTTGTACACGTTGCACATAAACCTACTTTTGAAGGACGACAAGTTGGTTGTTGGTTGCTTGTTGCGTTAGAGTGTATTACTAAAACTTGTATTCTGGTCTGTTTCTATCCGTTTATCTTTAAAAAAAATATTTTTTTCATAAATGATGAATTTTTAAACAGTCATGGTACCTAAACAAACTAATTATAAGCTGTAAGTAAAAATTTGTTTTGGAAAAAAATCTTTTGGGTAAATGGTAATACCGAGTCATATTTTAAGCACAGGAAGAAAAATCGTACCTTTGTGGTTAAAGTATGGCGTCATCACCATCAATACAGAATTATTATTGTTACATACAACTTCTTTAAGTATTATTATATGCTAATAAGTATAAAGGTTACTCAGCTTTTGGCGTTAAACACATAATAATAATCATTATAATTATAAGAGTAATTTAATTTTGAGGTTATTTCAAGTGCACTTTGACATTTGATTATCAAAGAAAGACGTAATGAAAGACTTTTATAACTGAGGAATTTGTTGCGTCTTCTTGATTACTTTTAAAATATTTTTCTTTTTAAAGTGCTTATTTCACACAGGAAACACTGTTCGGACAAATATAAAATAAATGCTCAATCCAAATCGTCAATGTCAATAGTCACTCACAGATATTAATTCGCTACTGAGCAGTTCGCAGGTAGGTAAAATCCCTGTAATTCAGTTTTGAGGCTAATCATCAAAGGCGAAAGAAAACACAAAAACAATTTCTCCTTCATAGGGCTATGTCTGGAATGGACTGGATCAGGCATGTAGCCAGAGCGCTCGTGGGGCTGAACTCCGCGCCCCGAAGGGTATGCGCGGCTCGATTCTTTTACTTTAAAGTTCATTTTATTGCATAAATTTTTTTTTGTAATAGTTAAACTTAATTTAATATGTTAAGCCCCAGCCCCCCCACCCCACCCCACGAGAGAAAACATGATAATGAAACACCTACAAAGCATTTAGTTAGCAAAACTAAATGTTAATTGATTTAACTAAATATTTAGTTGAATTAAATAAAATTTAATTAGTCCAACTATTGAAGACTGCTGTCGTTGAAACGGATATTGAAGATGATTCAAAGCTTATAATCGTACCTAACATTACTTTTTGGAAACTCTTCAACGCAAGGATAACGCCCTCAAATATGGACATTATCAACGATATCGGCATCCGATTAAGGGTAATTATGAGTACCTAATAGTACTCTCATTCTATTAATCAAAATCAGATCGTCTATGCTAAGCGATTATAAGACAGCAACCATACTATGCTCTTAGTATTTTCAGATGGTAATGGTACATCACCACTTTTGGACACAGCTGTGGTACCTATAATGAAATCAGAACACTTAGAATTAATGCAACCGAAAACGGTTATTCTAATAAATTGCAAGCCAATAATGATACCAAACAAAGATTTTAGTACGGAATAAACCCATCCTAAAGATAAATTATTCTGGCGAAGGTGACCATCGCCATCTTTTGAAAATTTAAAATAAATCTGCCAAACAGGGTTATCACCTGCGGTTAGAATGATCGTGTATCCTGTATCCAATATATAGAAACCAGTAGTGGTACCTAACTCGTTGGCATTTGTAGTTTAAATTACTCAGCTGTTACCATCAGGCAATGCTTTAGCAAAAGCATAAGGGAATCTGTGTATAGGATTGAGAAACTATAACTTTCATCATATTTAAATTTCGTAGGTTCTAAAATGACATGTCATAGCTATGTATTGTGGTGATAAGCATTCCTTGGATAGGCGGTTAGTATACAACAAGAAAACAACAACCAATTTTTGTATTTAATAATGACGTTTCTGAATTGCTTGAATTATGCAATTTGGGTTTTTGCATGATGGCATGATTGCTTGAAAATGGTTTATTAGCGTAGCGTTTTCGGAAATCTTTTAATACAGACAATGCATTTTCAGAAGGTTGCATAGATTATAGATCTGCATTTGGTTTAATACATTCTCAGGAAGATGAGATAACTAACAGATTTAATTTATCAATTTGTGTTACTACGTGGTTAAGCTGATAATAGCGTTCTACCAGACGAAAGAATAATTGTACGTCAATCACCGTAAACGATGGAAATTCAACTTTTGAAATATGCTGCATGTTTGGTAAATTATGAATGACAGGTAGAACTAATTGATTGTCTTGTTGCTGATCTTGAGCGGCCATCACTACTACAGAAATGAAGAGAGTTAACTGTTACTTATCTTATTTGTTCTAAACTGATCAGGAAACGGGAATTGAGCCACGGATAAGAACCTAGAGAAGTCGTCTAAAAATGGCGAAGTATCTTGAAGTGGGGGTAAAATTTTCGGTAGGAAGTTGTATCAGGTCGGTAAGTCGGCTGCAGCCACACTTAGGGCTTACATTAATAATAATAATCGACCCCTCCCTCCCGCACAAGCTTATAGCTTCTGGGGCCTGGTTTCCAGGCTATGGGTTGTAGCAATTATTATTATTATTATTATTATAGAGAATGTTCAATTTGAAAAATTATCAGAAACGAAGATGATAAATCCAAATCTTCCAGAAAATGTTTATTATGCAAAAAGATGATAAGATGGAAACTTTTATATAAATCATTATTATTATAAGAAGATGGATTGATTATAAAGCCTTTACAATATAGCTAATCAAAGGATAAATCGTGATTTAATTAATTAAAGACATGCGCAATTATTCAGGATTACATAATAGACAAACAACTTTTGTAAATATTTAAAAAGTTCGTTAAAACTGTAAGTTCAAGTTACAAAAGAAAATTACTAATAGATAAATTGGTCCCAGCATCACCTTTTATCTAAAATTAGCCCAAAAAAATAAAATATTAATTATGCTGTAAGCTATTGTAATCTCTTGTGATACTAATGGGTCACAGTTTATCTAGATGAACTTTTTAACATTAGTAAACATCGTGATGATTTGAATACCCTTAATATTTAATAATATATTATATATAATTTGTTTAGATTGTAAGGCCAGGTTTTCTTGGCAATCATTGTTATATTTCGTTATTGTATACCATAACATTGCAAAATGTACAACTAACTGAAAATAAATTTTTCAATCGGAACGTTTCTAAGTAAGATCTGTAATTATTTTAGCTATTTTTACCAAACGTAAGGTGAAAAAAACTAATTGCTATCATTGTCTCATAAATATCTTCGTTGTCTTAACAACTAGAATTTTTTATATGAATCATACCTAATTATCTTAAGATAAATTCTTCATGAAAATATTAAAAATAACTCTAGCAACGTTAATCTACATTATAAAAGACAAAAAACAAAGAAACATATCTCTTCTGAATTACTGATAGAATATCATTGGCATGCTTCTATTTAATAACATTAAAGCACATTTAATAGATCGTATTGAAACGAACAATTGAGACTATAAGACCTGTCTTCAAATTGAAGATAAAGTTCGCAAAATGTCACGATTCCAGACAAAAAACATCTAAAGGTGACAAATAGTTCTAAAATATCTACCGTTTTTTATATATTAAACAATAATAAAATCCTGTTTTTCTTGTGTCTAATCTTATAATCTTGTTATCGAAATTTTCAAAACAGAGGCGTCCACATAAATATTTCCATCAGTAGCGTCCACACTGAGCACACTTTAAGCATATCATTTAGATGCACGCCTCTGATGTAAACTATTTGGATATTAATAATTTATGCAAAATTTTTCCGATATTAGTGAAATCAGCAAAAAAACAAGAACCTACCGTCTGAGATATCGCCACTTGAAGCATTGCTTGATGTGCTTTCAGGCATCCACTGAGTAGTAAATTCTTCTTCAGAAAATGCTGCTTTCCATATTTCTAATTGGGCGTAGAGCATGCTTCCACCCTGGAATGAAAAAAGAATTTTAAGAATGAAAAGTTTTTATAACGGTTCTTGGTGATTGTGAAAACTTCATCTAACCAAGCGTCGAAGAATTCCCATTAAATATTGAACACAAACGCATATAGGACAAGAAGCCATTATGAAAAATATAAATAAATTGATGCAAAGGTTATGTGAAGATTATACATAAAATTCTTTGGGAATGTAAAATTTAGTTAAATATTTATTTAAAAACACTTTTAAGAATATTACTCACGCCAATTCTGAAAAATTTACCGTAAAGTCAAGAAAAAATTAATATTAGAATGTTCTAGGACGCAATTTGCATTTAATATCATACAAGAAATATGTGAAAGTGCTAGCCAATATTTTTCTTTTAAACAAATAAGTCGTTCTATTTTTATTAAATGTTTCTGCAATTAGCACCAGCGGCTAGTTTTTATAAACACGTTTAGTCCACTTACATTATAGATTGTAACTCTAATATGTAAAAATTATTTAAAATGTCCTCAAGCAATGTCACGAAACGTCCTTTGCACAATCTTGTATAATTTTCTACAATGTGTACCATAGGGAGATAGGTAGTAGTAGAAGAAGAAAAAGAAGTTACTGTTCGGACACACCGGAGAAAGTCTTTTCAACTGACCCACTTACCAAAAGAAAATAACATGGAATTTCTAAAGGTGTAGTTTGTAACTAACAAACACGTATATCTAAAATTGTTTTATTTATTTAATTTGGATTGAAAAAGTAGGTAATTATAATCGAAGAAAGTATAACAAAGCATTAAAATATTTTAGCACGTGGAATTTACAATTTGATAATTAATAAATTCTATTTACATATGAATGCCACTTCTTGTGCGATATTAATTTTCATCTCAACTCATTAATAGGCAAATCAAATTTAAAAGTCATGAAGCGCCGTTTGCTTAATTTTCACATTATTTTAAACGTTTTATTAAAAGAACGAGTTGTCAAAAATAATATAAAAATGGCATCATATATAATTCTTTATAAATTTTCATATATTAAGGTATATCTTAATGTTAAATCTTAATATGGTATATTTCTGAAGTGGAACGGTTAAAAAACTATGCATTTAATTCTTAATTTTTGCATAAAATTTATAATAAAATAAAATTTGCGTGTTAATTATATATATCAGGAATTAAACTTGAATCTTATTGAATCTTAATTAAAAATATTCAATTTTAAATCGTGTATTAAAAACCCTACATATTGAAAACTTTTAAACGATTTTAAATCGTAGATTTAAATCGTGTATTCTAAATTCTAAATGGTAAATTCAAATTTTCAATAAATTATTATAAATTCTACATTCAAGACTTAAATTCTACTTTATGAATTCTAACTTCTAAAATCTTAAATCAGAAATGTTTAAAACGTAAAAAGTTTTCAGTAGAAAACTCTACATATTACATTTTGAGCATCAATTTTTGCATCTTAGATTTAATTTGTATGTTATAAATTCAAATCAACAGTTCTAAAATATAAATTCCATATTTTAAATTGCAAGAAGTTTGTTATTTAAATTAAAAATTTTCTCTTATAATATTTATGATTTTAGATTCTGAACATCAGCTTTTTGATTTTAGATTCAAATTAAATGTTATAAAGTATTAACAGTTTCAAATTAAATATTCTTTATTTAAATTGCAGTTTGTTATTTGAATTGAAAACAAAATATTCTGAATTCTAAATTCAAATTCAATTCAAATATCAGGTATAAATTTATAATTCTGACATCTAAACTTTACAGTACAATTGTACATTCTGTATATTTTGTATTCTAAGTACTAATTAATTGTATGCTGTGAATTTGAAGTAAAGTTCTAAATTATAAATTTTTATGTTTGAAATTGCAATTGCCTTATTTATATTCTAAATTTTTATTTTCAAATTCTATATTCAATCTTGTCATAAAATATGAGTTTGCTATTACGAATTTCTCATTTTGACATTTGTGTTGCAGCTTTTACATCATGAACGCCAATTTTGATATTCTAAATTCATACTGCAGGCAGGGACTTAATATTCCTGAAATTTGGGTTGTACATACTAATTCTAAATTTTAAATTCAAATTTGGTTGTAAATTGTAAGTATCTTAACAAAAAGTCTAAATTTTGCTGTGTTAAATTACACATATTGCAGACAAGGATTTTAAATTAATATTCCTAAAATTTGAGTTGTAAATACTAATTCTAAATTTTAAATTCAAATTTGGTTGTAAATTGTAAGTTTCTTAATAAAAGGTCTAAATTTTACTGTTTTAAATTATAATAATTGTCATATTTATATTTTAAATTTTTAAATCTAGGTCTCGATTACGAATTTCTCATTTTGATATTTGTATTGCAAAGTTTAGATCATGAACATTAATTTTTAAACTCTAAATTCATATTGCAGGCAAGGATTTTAAATTAACATTCCTAAAATTTGGGTTGTAAATATAGTTTTAAATTTCAAATTCAAATTTTGCTGTGTTAAACTACAATTGTCATATTTATATTCTAAATTTTTAAATCTAAGTACCATACTTCAGACTGTATATTCATTCTGTCATAAAATATAAGTTTGCTATTACATTCCTTATTTTGATATTTGTATTGCAGATTTTATATCATGGACGCTAATTTTGATATTCTAAATTCATATTGCAGGCAAGGATTTTAATTAACATTCCTAAAATTTAGAATTGTAAATAGGTACTAATTTTAAATTTTATATTCAAATTTGGTTGTAAATTGTAAGTTGCTTATTAAAAAGTCTGTATTTACAATTTACTATCTGAACATTTTACATTCTAAATTAAGTTTAACATTCCTAAATTATAAATTTGTTACTTTAAATTGCATCTCTGATATTTGAATTAGATACCTATTTTAAATTTTAAATCCAGCATTTTAAATTCGAATTCTGTTATAATTTTTAAATTTTTTATTATAATCTTCCAATTCTGTAAGCTGAATTTTAAAGATGGATTCTTATCAACAAGAACTTCTAATTAACAATTTTAAATTATGAATTCCCTATTCTAAATGTAATTCAATTGATTCTACAAAATATTTAATTAAAAAAAATCTGTATATAATTCGAAATTTACTTGTAAACTGTGATTGTTTTATTTAAATTATAGTACGAGTGAAACAGATTAATTACATTAATTATTGCAATTCTTTGTAGTGAAGATAAATTTTAATAAGTAAATAAATATGCCAATATGCCAATCAATTAATTAGTCTTTAATACAGGATACAATCTTAAATGTCTTTATGTTCCCAACAAAACGGATTTTGAGCTAATTCAAAGATCTACAATATGCAAATTGTATCTATCTTATGATATTTTGAAGAAATAGACACATTAATATTAAAACGAAACCAATTAGCAGCACTCAAATTTTATTTGATTTGGAGATTAAGAAATTATAAAAAAATAATAAGGAACTTATTAAGAGTAGCTACTATTTTTGCATAACAAACAGTTGCTTTCAAAAACCCTTAAAACGATTAACTATTTTAAAAAGTTCAAGGTGCAATTCTAAAATTAGAAAAATCTGACCTATAACGTTCTCGTTGAGAAAACTAATATAGATCTGATCAATCAATAATAAAATTTTTATTTTTCAGATTAAGTCGCTTTTACGTATTGAAATGATTAAGAAGAAAAACCAAAGGGTTTAATACAAAAAATATTTATTAATATCCGGCTATTGTTAATTATTTAAAATGGTAGTAGATACATATTTTTTTCTATTATTCAGATTATGAATGATTCATCTAATTTCATAGGCTAAATAATTACTTTGTCCAAATATAAATTGTAAATGCTGTGGGAAAATTTACCTTTGGTGTTCGAATGCTGTATTATGATGTCATTTTATTACAACATACGTACGTACTATGTATAGACTCATTAATAAGTTTATGACGATATATTCCTTTACTTAGAAATACCTGACGTTAAAAAATATTAACAAGACTTAAATCATTGATTTATCGCTCTTTACGGTTACCGTTTATACACCTGATTGTTACTTTTATGTTACCTGATGTTAGAAATTGATGTTTTTGAGTAATAAGTAATAATGCCATTAGAACAAGAAAAGTTACGAAAGTGCGTGATATTAAATAGATGTTCGAATCTTTTTGTTCTTTTTCGTCATTATTATTGCCTGGCGTTCAGGCCATCCACTTTTCTTAATTACACTACCTCTCATGAACTGTACTTTTCATGAAAATTTGCAATGGCCTTCCGTACCCTTTCTCGTTTGGTTGGCATTATTACTTATAATAAATTTGAGAGATCACTTATTTTTGTTTGCAGTAATTATCCATAGCACACTATTTTAAAGTTGAAAATCAAGATCTGTGATTGATTACAATCCAACGCAAAGTTAGTGCAAACTTTTAGCTGTAACCCGTTATAGGTAAATGAACACAACCGTATAAACATACTTAGTGTGCTGTTAATATCCATTGTTTGTTCTTTTAATAAAACATTTCAATGTTTTAAACCATGCTTCTAAATACATACATAAAAGACAACTTTAAATGCTTTGCGACCGGTAAATAGAAAAATTCAGGCCACGTATCAGATTTGTAGATGCAGCCGACTTCTTCTAAAAGGTGAAGCTAACGGTTTCCAACATTGACGTACTTCGACAAAACAAAATGCGAAGTGTGTTTTACTGTAGCTTACAATAATTTAAAATCATTTTATTCTAATTAAAATATCCTTAAATTCAGAAAAAAAAAACAAGAAAACCAGATCTTGGGAGATGAATTTATTAAAGAACAAGTCAAGTAACCTATGGAGTATTTAACCTTGCCACGAAAAATAAAATAGCCGTTCGTTCAGCTTTTCAGATGGCATTTCCTACTACATTATTACATTGTGAGTGTGGCAGATTCTTCTACTCAATTTAATTTATAGATACGTCTTTAAATTTCTTCTTTTATACATTAAAGAATCTATTAATTTACCTCCATAATAAATTTAAAGAATTAACATCGTGATAACATGGGGATTAAAATTATAATTGTGTTTTAAGCGTCTTATTAAAAATGTAAATTAGAAGGTCACCATAAAGGTGATTAGCCATAGTCGCCATATATGGTAGTGTGGTTGTTCTACGAAATGTCGAATTTTTGTTTTTTTATTACCTGTGGAGCTCTTCTCGTAAAGTCTTCTTCTGGTAATTGCATAAGGCTAGATCCAGGCAAGTCCCATTGTTCGGCAGTTGGAGCTGGGAGACCAAACTGGTTTGATGTCCATTGTAACCAGGACAGTACGTTGGCAGAACTCCATTGCGTGGGATCTATAACAACGAAAAAAAAATTAGCAATGCTATTTTAAATAACTACAAAACTTCTTTTTAATTCTTAGTCAATACATTACGATGCTAAACCGCAAAAATTATATAATGTAAGAGGTTCTATTTATGGTTTTATTATGAGCAAACTTGATCTAAAGAATTTACTATATTTAGCAGCTAGATGTTTGAGGAATTTGAAACCAAATAGATTCAGATATATTTAAGACATTGCGAATATTCGTTTGCCGATGGTATTATAAGTAGTAAATACTTATCTCTTTCGCGCAAAGTTTTCCAAAACCAAAGTATTCTATTGTAGGTTTGTTTCGAGTCTGGACCTATAGATCCTTGATTAGTCACTTAGGTGAATTGATAAACCGACGGTTATTGGCCCACGAAATACGGACCTATATCCGCGATTAAATTAGTTCAAGTCATCAAGTTTTTGGTGAAATTGTTCCTGCACCTGGTTTGACTGTGGTTATTGGTTTAGATTATGTGAGAAAGTGGAAATTATTGGCCAATAGCAATCAACCCACTAATGCAATCATAACATAGTCGTAGCCAAATTGGAATTAGTTTGCCTGCGGTTATCGGTTGATTTAGTAGAGACCAATCATTATTAGTCCATCCAACTACAATCGAGAGAAATAGTTCCAAGGAAGGTTTGAAATTGCTTGATTGGATTAATATAAATCTTGGAGCCTAAGTTGACATCTTTCAAGCAAAATTTTAAAGTAGGGGATAGATCAAGCCAATAAGCCAGAAATCCTAGCAAAATAGTTTCTTAGAGGTTGCATTTAACGTAACGGCTCAATAACCGCACCTTTGTAGCTCAAGTTTGAAGTGCGGAAGCAATAAAAAAGTAATAGCCTCTAGATTCTCAACATTCCGGTCATATTAGTTTGCTAAATTGCTGATGAAGATGTTGTACATAAAAAGCTAGGCTCAGAAATATTTAGATACAGTTGTGTTTAAATACCTGTAAGTTTCAATGGTTGATTTTGTGCATATTGGTAAAAGCAAAAGACTTGTACCCTTGCACTATTTTATTGGCCTGAAACAGTTGCACGTAGCTATTGTTTTTTGTTTTAATTGCGTATGACATGCTACTGTTACAAGGTTTGGCGCCTAGATAGAATACGTGCCTCTCATTATTAACTGACATTCATTATATTCAAGTTATCCAGGTCTGATTAGTCACCTAATGCACTACGTAGATAGAATTCGCAACGGCCTTTGATAAAAACATGCAAAATTCTAGTTTCTTGGAAATTCGTACAGTTTTGTCCAAAAGTAAATTAGTATGCGGATAGTGAAAGTACAGAACAATGAACTCCTTATTACCAAACAACCACATCATGTACTTCTACCGTATTCAAACAGCGAGACACACCTATGAGTATTAAACAACCTTCAAGAACAAACATAGAATGTATCTATACACCACACACACACATGTGTGCATGAGTTTGTATCTCGACAACCTACAAAGGCGGAATTCATAATTCATTTTATGCAAAAATAAGTATTCCATTCGCCCACACGAACGCTGTACATCATGCATTACGTCTGAATAGCTTACACAATGATTTTTAGGGCTGATCACTCTTTTTTCTTTATTTCTCTTCTCTGTTTCACTTTTTAATTTCTATGATTTAAAATCTGGGTGCGGTAGATCTATATTATAAAAGCACAAGGACACCAAGCCATGTTGTTTACTATAATTAAAATAAACCGATAAAACATATATATCTCTAACCAGTTTTAATTATAATGATTTATGGTTAAATTATGATTAGATCAACTCTTTGCTTATACAAAGATATTTCTGCACCCACAAGCATTATATTCCATATTGAATTTTTATACAATCTTTTTTAAGATTAGCAGTAAGAATTTCGCTTCTTAAGTCTGTTACTGACGCAGATATCCTATCAAAGTAAGCCATATGTTAAAATTGTTAATTTGAAAAAGTTTTTTGGGGGCAGTGCACACCCTTACGTGCGGTACAAATTGACTAATTGGATATATATATATATATATAGAATGAGATTTGAAAAGCAACCTTAATTGCAGTTAGTGGATTAATCTTAGTAAAAGTATTGGTAAAATTGAAAATAAAAAACTAGAAATAATGAATGCTCAGCAAGAACAGAAAACAATAGCACAATTAAGAACTCAAGTTGTCTTTTACAGTATGTTGAATCAATCGAATTTAAAACAATTCAAGTATTTTAATTCATTTAGCTAAGTAATTGTGTACGTCTTAAGCAGGGAATTAAGACACATTTTTTTAAAATGTAAATCTTGCTTTGTTTAGTGTATCGAGGGCAGCCATGCACGAGTTTCTGGATCAACCGTTTTAGTTTAGTACATTTTGTTAAAACAAATCACACACACACAGCAAACAAGTGAACAACTATTTTATATGTATGCATTTAGATCAAATCGTTAGCTTACTTTCCCTTTGCTTAATAGTAAAGTAAGGGAAGTAAGTCAGTAGCTTTACGTATATACAGTGTGTCCCAGTTGGAGACAGGAAGAGGAAAAGGAAAAACGCATTTTCATTACCATTCTTGCTTGTTTCAGAACCCTTAGTAATAAAGTGGAAAATCCAGAAAAACATTATTTTTTACAAAGCAATAGGTCTTAATAAAAATCGTTAATCGTTAAAAATCGTCTCCTTTAAATAAAACGTAGAACTCAATCGTTTTTGCTATTCAATCTTGTACGGAAAGCAACGAATGACTCTGCTATTTAAAATGAATAATAAGAAAGTTCCTCCTCTTGTGAATTCCAACTTGAAGACACACACTATATTTCTATACATATATTTATATAAACAAAACACCATCGGCTTATAATGTTCGGTATGCATTTTAAAAAACACATGAAAAAGTGTGTCGCGAGTATTTTCAATGATACCCGTGATGGTATTGTTTACTTCAGAATGAAAGCGATAATTGCTAACAACAAAAAACTAATTATTATTAATTAATCTGTTCTACAACTGGCGACAAATTAATTCATTCTCAATAAAATAAGATGGAATGTATGTTATTTTAGAAGTAAACAAGAATCTCCCGTTTGTCAAAGCAGAAAAAAAAGATATGTACGCATACATGGAATTACTGAATAATTACATATTATTGAAGCGAATAATCGCAAATAACTGTAAAAGAACTGCTAACAAATCATTTGTTATAGTTTGTTTTATATATAATTTATGTATTTATATATAAATCGCGATGTATTTTACCTGGAGACATGTTCAAGATAAATAGTTGCTGTGTAAACAGCTAAAGCGTGAGAACGGTTTGGAGAATCATATTCTAGGGGTAAATCAATTAAATCAACTCTTGTTGATTATTTATCAATCGTTAGATTAAAAACCTTGGAAGTTGATACTGACTGGATATTGTAAACTCGAATGTTAAACTTTGTAACTATATCTCAGACATACTGACATACGTGATTGATCTCCCAGCTAACTCGATTCTGCTACAAATATCGTAAATATCTTTATGTCCGATTGCATTATAAAGTACTGTTTATTGTATTGTTTTGCGGCAGTGAACTGGCTTATTATTGTACTCGTAAAATAAAGTGGTAGTACTAAAATAAAGTATGACAAATTTTCTTCTGTCAAGAATAGATGTCAAATTTATAAACAGATTTTTTTTTGATAATTACCCAATTTTAGGAATCGAACATAAAGCTTTGTATGCAACTCTTACATAATCGGACCTTATAGACTCGCCTTTTTTATAGGCCTTGCTCGCTTCGCTCGCTCGGCCATAAACTGGGCTTGTCAATAATGTCCTACATTATGTACTTGATACATAAATAGCTATTATGTCCGATTGCATTATAAAGTACTGTTTATTGTATTGTTTTGCGGCAGTGAACTGGTTTATTATTGTACCGTAAAATAAAGTGGTAGTAGTAAAATAAAGTATATAGTAGTAAAATAAAGTATGACAACTGTATCTTACATGTCAAATTTTCTTCTGTCAAGAATAGATGTCAAATTTATAAACTGATTTTTTTTATAATTAGCCAATTTTAGGAATCGAACATAAAGCTTTGTATGCAACTCTTACATAATCGGACCTTATAGACTCGCCCTTTTTATCGGCCTTGCTCGCTTAGCTCGCTCGGCCATAAACTGGGCTTGTCTATAATGTCCTACATTATGTACTTGTTACATAAACAGCTATTATTTCCTTTCGTATTTCAAACAATTCTTTATATACTACAATTAGTAATATAAAGTATATCTTGATCTCCGTTGTCAATGATACCGGAGTTCAAGACGTTCTTGATCTCCGTTGTTGTTAGCAACGTAAATAATTTGATGTTGCATTATAGCCACATGCATGCATGCATACTGCTTTTTATCTCCTTAGTTACGCGTATGATGACACAGACAAGGCAACTTGCTTCTTTATACAATAAATTCGGATGGATTTTAAAAGGGAGAAATTAGGATTGAAATACGAAATAAAATAAAACAACTTATGCAATACGGAGATCAAGCTTCTTTAAATCCGCGAAGATGTTATACATCTTGGATTTAAAGTATCGCTTGATCTCCTAATTACATAATATATATTATTTCATACTGTGTCACATTTGTCAGTTTTACGTCAACCTTTTTAGTCCAGAATATGCGATTTTACGGTCTAGTATGCCTGTAATAGTGTATTACATTACAAGTCATGAAAGTGAAACTTTGCAGAAGAGGAGGCTTACTGAAGAGTACGAGGATGCGTAGCATCCGAGTATCTCTTTAAAGCCTCCGAGTCAAGCAGAGACACTTTCATGACCAGTGATGTATTATATTTTTTCTGAAATCGTTTTTCAAAACTAAAAATAGATTTAAACTGAAAAAATATATCAACATCAGAGTCGTATGAGAAGTTAATATCCATGACAATGAATCAACAACAAATCAAAAATATTTTGTTGTATTTGATTGTTAGTGTTTTTAATTATATTAAATAAACGTTTCATAAGATAAGTGACGATTTCTAATTCAATTGCAGTCTAAAAATGACAGATGAGTCTTGTAAAGTGACAGGAGTCTTGTAAAAATCATGAAAGTGACTAGTCTTTAAAGTGACACTTTCATGACCAACCTGAGTTCTGTCATGACAAGCTTTCTTGACGATTTCAGAAAAAAAATGTTACAGTCACTTACGACTGTAAAAAATTTTACCGGACGCAAATACAATCAATCAACTGGACAATGTTTTAGTACGTAATCAGTTACCATGGAAACTCGTTCTTCATAGATGTCCATATTTTTTTGCATTCGGAAATTTATTTTATATAATTTTTTTAAATTAAAGCAATAATTCAAAATTGCATTATGAAATAAAACGCATTACGTCATACGTCCTGGAAATGGCCTTACAGTCTCGTTTCGATGTTCCGATGTTCCGAACTCGGCTCCTTCGTCGCCTTGTCCGTAACATCTTACTCGACTGTAAAATTCCATTTCCAAGACTTATAACGTAAATTGCTATTATTTCATACTGTGTCACATTTGTCAGTTTTACGTCAAACTTTTCAGTCCAGAACATGCGATTTTACGGTCTAGTATGATTGTAAAAAAACTTACAGTCTAGTATGACTGTAAAAAATTTTACCGGACGCAAATACAATCAATCAGCTGAACAATGTTTTAGTAAGTAAACAGTTACTAATAGAAACTTGTTCTTCATAGATGTCCATATTTTGCATTCGTAAATTTATTTTATATATATATTTTTTTAATTAAACCAATATTCCAATAATTGCAGTATAAAATAAAACGCATTACATCATACGTCCTGGAAATGGTCTTACAGTCTCGTTTCGATGTTCCGGACTCGGCTCCTTCGTCGCCTTGTCCCTAACATCTTACTCGACTGTAAAATTCCATTTCCAGGACTTATAACGTAAATTACTATTTCAGCTTTGTTCTCATTTAGTACAGCTGAGGGGCTCTCCTGGTCCAAATGGTGCTAACATAGTCTTTGGTTATACATCTGACACGACCATATTATTTTTATTAATACATCGAACTTTTTCAGTAAAACACTATGGGCCGGTTGCATAAAGCATAGTTAACCACGTTGTTAAATTGCTCACGCTGTTAAACAACCTGATTAGATAAAACTGAACAACTGTTTAAAAGAACCAACCATACTACAAGTCTTGCTTTTAGTTAGGTTAGGTTAGGTTAGGTTAAAGGTGAGTGTGGCGTCCTGTCCGCCCCTCCACTGCGACCTCCTGGGTCAATTGTGACTCACACCTAGGTTAGAGTTCACCCTCCAGTCCCATTCTCTTAAGGAAGGTGAGTAATCTGGTGGGTGATAGAATGGTCAGATCCTCAAGCTTCAGTTGCACTAGCCAAACAGTGAGAATCTGGTGCGGTCCTCTGCGGGACAGGTACATATGACGTGCTCTGCTGTTTCTTCTGCCTCTAAGCATAGACGGCAGACGGTCTCGTCTGCTAAGCCCAGCTTATGCATATGGTATCTAACCACGTTGTTAAATTGCTCACGCTGTTAAACAACCTGATTGGATAAAACTGAACAACGGTTTAAAAGAACCAATCATACTACAACACTTGCTTTTAGTTAACCAATCACATGTGTAAACAACGCGTCTAAATAATCATGTAGATAATAATGCTTTATGCAATCGACCCTATAGTTTATTAAAGTTTGTTCAGTACCAGAAGATGCATCTAACTGTGAAATTTGACGGTTATCGTCCACCATATGAAAAAGTTGGAAACCGAGAGAACAGGTAGTTGTTTGAAATATCAAAATAAGGCTTGGATTATCTTTGGCTTTCTGCAATTTTCTATTTGACGACCAGAAACTTCACCCCCCCCCCAACCAAACTCTTCTACTGATTCGAACCAATAGCATACAAAAATGTAGGTATTCTAGATAGAATATTGTTGGAACAGCAGGCCTGTACATCTATACAGACGTAAGTCGGTATGTCTAACCGTTCTTCTAACCAATCAGTTATGGTTCGACAGTTACGGGGCATAGAAGACATCCTTCTAACAGATCTATTTAAATCTCATATTTGATCTAAATTACATGGGTATTCTTTCAGTCAGTAACTAGTTGGATATCAATTATTCTCCTTACTAATCGATATCAAATCAATTCTATTTATTTCCCTCGCATCTCCCGTCGGTTACCCCCACTTTTAGTTTAAAGATGGGATTATCCGATTTGGATCCGATTTTTCTGTTTTACTACTCTTTTTTCACTTTTTTGAAATTTTTGAGATCTGTTATTAAACGCCTGAACGCATGTTCGTCAGTGGCTGAGTTTGAAATACATTCTCAATCCGGATCCCTTAAATCGGGTGGAATAGCCAAAATGGCATTATCGTAATGACTTTCCCATGTATTTCAGGTATTTAAATACAGTGTCTTTGCGCCCAACAATTGTTCCATCAACTTTGAATGAGTGTGATATCTTTAACTTTATTCTTATACTATCTTCTTATATTACATAAAATGTGTAATAAAGGTACGTTTTTCTTCCTCAATAACTATTACAACTAAACTTCTAATTACATAACATTTCAAATAAATAAAAACACAATGAAAATTCAATTAGCCTTCATTCTCGATGCTGAAAGATCTTATCAAATGAATAGAAGCCGAATACTTAGTGGTGTTGTGGCCTTGTAACTAAATGATGTAACAGGCATGTTGTGTTTATGTGCATTGTTTAACTATTCAATCTTCACAGGGAAATACTCAATTTAAATATGAAAACCACAATCAATTCTGTTAACCAACAAAAAAAAACTGCCCAAAATAAGATCAAAACAACAACAACAATCAATGATAGTTATCTGTAAGCTATGGTTTGATCGAGAGCGGTCCTTTATTTACTCGGAATTAATTTGTGACCCATAAATATGTAATTCTCGTTTTGCAGATTTTAATTTACATAATTTTATGAATGAATGAGAAGGAAGGCGTACTTGGGATTTCTACCCGGAAACAATACTACGTGATATGTAATAACAAAAAATTAGCTAGAAAAGGGTAAATAATCTTGTGACGTAATTAAATTTTACATTCCTACAATTCTATACCGGAAATAACTTAAAAAAGTGTACACCTACCTGGTGATATGCCCAAGGCAGCACATGTATTGCTGACATCCTTTTTCATTTGTTCTATAGCTAAATTTAGTACAGGATCGATTTTTTCCCTTGACAATTGTTCGGTGCATGGATTCATCATGCTGGTGTCATCCGGTTCTTCCATTTTTATCTGCGTTTCCATTAACGTAAAATCGATCGGCTTGATGTTAAACTTCTTTTGAAAACTTGTATCTCTGAGCACCTCTCTTAATAATTGGTGATCTTGCGATTTTGGTTTTTCAGGAACTATATGAGCTTCTGGACTGCCGTAATTATTGCTTTCGAGCAGGTCACGAATATCTGCGTTCACATCGAAATTTTGCAAAATATTGCCAAAATCTATGGATGTTTCTTGCTTTATAATCGCACTTCCCAGTATATCTAATAGATTTGAATTGTGGGAATCAGTAGTATTAGTTGATGATGCTGAAGAAAGGTTTGTGTAATTTGGTGGACTTGTTGGAGATTGTATCGAATCACAAGCCGATAAATAATTTTCTTCTTTGATATAATTTGTATATGGCGAGTTAGGATAAATCTCTTTCTTGATAAATTGATAACTGTTGTCAGGTGAGTGAGAATAATAAGAATTTGGTGAATGTGGGTATAAGGAAATCTCAGAAGGCGAATTTGGGTATAAATTTTGATGTTCAGAATTTGGTGACGGATATGTGGCAAACTGGTCGTTAGGCGATAACAAACGTTGCGGTGAATACGGTGATAGAGAGCCAGAAGGTGAACTGGGATAATAGCTTTTATTTGAAGGTACCTCTAGATAAATATTACCGATTGGTGATGAAGGATATAGAGTGTTTTGCTTGTCTGGTTCTGGACCCAATAATTTCTGGAAATCGGGTCCAAAATCGATATCGTTATTTTCTACACTTTGTGGAGAATTGGGAAAATACGTTGTTGTAGCGATCTTTGATTTTATACCGCATGACATAGGTGGTGGTGAATTAGTGTACAGGGTGGTTGAGGGTGAGACGGGGATTGGGCAGTCTCCTCCCGGTAGTAAAGAGAGATCGAAGTTGTCCGCGAAGTTGCTATAGTCGCATGGAGGCGTGAATCCTGCAGATGGAACTGTTTGTGGCATCTGAAAACAAATTAAAAGAAAAAGTCAGTTTGTGATATTTCTTCGTACAGCAAACTATGATATATAACAAGAGATCACAGTCAATATTAATTATCTTAACGTTTCCACGCCATTTCTCACCCAAATTGGCTTAAGAACAAACTGCATTTAAGAATTGTGCGCCTAAACTTATAACAAGTAATCAAGATCAAATTCATCGCCATTGCATTTGTAAAACACAAACCCCCAAAACTAACCAAAAAGACTTTGATTGCTAGTTTCCGCACTTTTCACTATGAATTTTCTTGAAAGATTCTCTTTCTTGGGCAGTGTAAATCACAATCACAAAAAAATCAAATGTGTAGCTCTAAGATTTTCATTGCAACTTCACAAAACCTTGCTTATATGGTTTAGGCCTTTGTGGTATAAGATCAAAAATTGTTGATTTGGGAATTATTTAGAATTACTTTTGTTGTGTTACTCAGACCATTACGGATAATCTCAAACAAGTTGTCTCTTTTATATTGGTATCTGAAATTCTACAGAAGAAGAAATCAGCCTATACTTCCAAGTACCATAGTCTTTGAAATCCATATGTTTTATTGTTTTGAGAAATTATGGTCTTGGTGTAATTACAATGTTTAATATTTGCAGTTTCAAAATTATTGAGTTTATTTTCAAAAAGTAAGACTGCAGCATGTACTTTAAAACGCTTTATTACATATATTTTGACAATATGTAACATCACTGGTGGTCAATGTTGTCGGTACTTTATATTAGGCAAACTTTTAGCGCATACAAATTCTTAAATAAAAAGGTGTTATCTTCTAAATAATGTACGTTATAAGCATATTTGAACATATATTTTGTGATGCAACTATCTCTAGGGAAGAATTTCACAAATGCCAACAGTTAAGACTTTCTATTAGCCTAGACAAAACCCAGAAACAGGATCTAAGAAAAATGTAAATCCTGCATCTGCTGCTATTCTGCATATATTGAACATATTTTCTAGTAATTTGAAGCATAACTGTTGCATATTTTATTTGTAGGTGCCAACTATAACTAGTACATACTTGTGATACTGTGATCGCATATTCTCCGAATAACATGTCTTATGCATATTTTAGCTTATTTCTTGTATATGCTTGAATTCTCGGAATTATAAATTTCCACATATTTAGTAATAACTTTAATTAGATATAGTTTTGATATCGAAAATATTTGCCGAACAATAATATCCACCTGCATATTTTAATTAGTTGCATAGCATATTTTGTTTATGGATGGTAGTATTAACGACGATCAAGCCAAATATTATAGTACATATATAAAAATGTTGAACTTCTTTGCATATTTTCATTTTATATCTCAACAATCTTTAGCGCCTATTTTATGTATAGATGCAGTATAAAAGACCTGGAGGATCTAATAGTTGAATGCATATTTTATAGTGAATATGATTACGAAAATCATGTATTTCTGCATATTTCTTGATAAAGTAGCTATTTATTTGTAGTATGTTTTAAATATTTTCTAAAGTTAATAATTTGCATTATATAAAAAATTGTCCTAATGGCAATAATTAATACTGTCAAAATATACCCATACAACTGCAGAAATCTTACTCCATATATTCAGCGCAAGTTCAAAAAGTTTACATAATTAGGTAACATACCTTCATGCGTGATGACTCTAGAGTGACTATATGGAATCTAGATTAATGATTGAAGACCAATTGTGATTTCATACGGAAGATGTTAAATGACATGACCTCGTGTAATGTATGGGAATGTACGCTTTATGCTTCCTTTCATTAAACGTTACATTCATGCAATTATATGTTAAACACCAGAAGATAGAGAAAGATCATCAGCCTCGATGTTTTTATGTTAATACTAAATCATGATTATTTTTGGATGCTCAAAATTAATTAAAAAAAAGTTAAAGAAAATCAATTAAAACTGTTTACTTAAATTTTATACAGTGTGGTAGGTTCGTCGAAAAGTCTGCTTCAGTGAACTGTGATATGGCAGATTCACTTTGATTTAACCCGTTACTTATTACTATGATTAGTCTATTATTAAAACAGGTTTTTTGCATTGTTGTTAATTTTATGATTAATATTTAATAGAATTTATAATTAAGAAGAAAATGATTTATCTTCAGAAGAAGCTTTTTGAGGTTAGAGTTAAATTGTATAATAAAATTATTATTATTTATATTAGTGTTCATTTGTTAAATTATCTATAGCACATGTCATTGTTAAAAAGAGATAGGAAAAGTTCAATATATTTATGTAGTTACCTTTCAAAAGCTCTGCATAGTTTTTAATGTCAGTAACGTAGTGTTGTTAGATCACTAAAACCACAACCAAATCAACCTTTTAAAAATATCAATCTGTTTAATGTGGATTGCTGTTAGCATTAACAAAAACTGTTTAAAAAAACTTTAAGTTAATTCTATGAAAAAGAAACTTTAAACAATAATTAAAGATTTACGCTAGTAGCTTCACATTTTCATACACTTGATTACACTATGCAGAATATATAAAACTTATAAGTGCGTCATCTTCTATCAAATTTGTTTACATTAATTTTTTAATGTTTATATATACTTTACTGCTCTAAATTTGTTCCAAAGAAAACAAAGAGTACTAGCATATGGGATCTACCAGCAGGCAATTTCGCAATATCTCAAAAACTCACCTTTAATCATTCTGAATAATTCCTTTAGTAGTGTTTTATAAACTTACAAATATATTACACTTTTTAAACTATTTTAAGAGTCTACACTTTGTTAAATCGCGAGGCTAACTAAAGAAAATCTCCATCTTTCTCGGTTCCCCAAAATGATGGTTAATTCCCTCTCTATCTTTTTTAGTTCACCTTGATTGCGCCAAATTGTAGCTCGCACTGCCAAGGTACGCAACTACGTCATTATAATATGTCCTTAACTATTCTAATATTATTTAAAAAAAATATCGTCTGTTTATAATAGTTAGAATGTAATAAGAAACTAAAATTGCTGTTCTTACGTCATTTGTTTTAATTATTGTTATGAGATGAGATTTTTCCTACATTCCTCATTCCTTAACGCATTCCTTTTGGTATTCACGAAGATGACATTCCAAAATCAAGATGCCAATAAAAGAATCTTCTTTCTTATCTTCCACACCTGAACGTGTAATATCAAATTTGAGAAGGAAGAAAAACGTAATCCATTCACGTTGCTATTAATGATTATTAATTAAGAGAGAGATCATTTTCTAAAATAGTAGTAAAAACTGCATTGCTGTACTGTATAATAAATGAATGGTATTTCCAATTACATAATTTAATTTTTCTTCATGAATATAAATCTCTAGTCTTCAAATGGAATATTTCCAAATGATCTTAATGAAATGTAAATTGCTGTATCTATTGTTTTTAAATAATCGTGTCATAAGCAAAACAAACCTAAATCAAATCGGAAAGACTAGATATTACATTTTTATATCCAATAAGAGTTATGACTACTACCAGTTTAATATATTAACAAAAAAATCGCTGTTGTAATATAAAACAGAAAAAAAGTAAGAGTGAGAGGCGGCTCCATACAAGATTACATTTAAGAGTTTCGGGAAAACCAAGTTACCTTGAAGAAACAGTGACGCGGTTGTATAATTGTAATGCACGCAGCGAATCTCAAAATGTATATCATTCATTCAGGTAGGACATCCGTAGATGAAAAAATTCCAATTTTGAAATAACAGAAAATCCCAACATTATCAACAAGTATCCTAGAGGAAAAGAAGAAACTCAAATTTAAACAGTGATACAGCTTCCCATAGAAGCTGAAACATTTTTGGTCCTACTGGTATCTTATGGTACCATATACTAAAAAGGTGCCTTTACTGGTTTTTATATCTTTTATGAGCTTATAAATGCATGGGGACGTTCGTTATTGCGGAATCTGTAAAAAACATAATTCATGTTTTTGCTGGAAACTTGAGAATACTTTTTCTGTCATGAAAAAAAGGATTAGGTTGTAATAATTTTACGTTTGTGTCTTTTACAACATCTTAACTAACAAACAAGACGCAAATACGTTGATTTGAACATTCTCTTGCCACAATACGTTATAAATTCATATTAAGATAGAGCTTAGTATAAGAATGTGTGTGTGGGAGTTGTACGCCAACAACAGAATGACTTGGAAGATCTGCTTATCCTTAAACAATTTTAGCATGATATAGAGCAAACCCTAGTACTTATATTCCTGATCCTTTTTGGCACATAAAAAATATGAAATTATCCTAATTGGTCTAGATGATTTATATAATGACGTTAGTGAGTGCAAAAATAAACTAGCAAGAATCTTAAATGATATTGATTACTATTATTGAGAGCGTAATATGGAAGAACAAAGTAACTACCGACCAATGAATGCGCATCTGTTCTACATTTTCGGTGTCATTTAACAGTGTTGCTTCAATTAGATATGTCTCTTATCTTTAGATTCAGCTTGCATTTCAACTGAAACTCCACTAGAAGTCTGATGTCTAACCTCACCGTGTATCATGACGCGTACGTTAACATTCGCTATTTATTTTTGGGCGAGGAATCGGGTTGGCAAAGCATTCCTCGTACCGTATGCCACCGATTACTATGATTATTGGCTGACCTTATTAGAATTTAATTGAAACTGGGGGATTTTCAGTCCCAGTAGGGATCTTTATAGTGCCAAACATCACATTGACACGGAACCTACAGTTCTACTTCCAATTCGAGAAGGCATGTTTTAATTTGCGACTAAATTCCATTTTTTAAAACATGTTGTTGTTTTGTTACTGTTACTTAAAAAGTCTTGCATCGTTTTGACCAAGTTGGGAGCTTGTAACAAGAAATTATAACAGCACATATATTATTTAGCACATTTTACAGTACTTCGATCAGGAGTTTTTGGTGGAGTTCATTCTGACTCAGTGGCCCAGATCATACATACTACATCCTTTTTGGTGCTGCTTAACCTCCGGCATTCGGCAAGGCTTAAGTCAACACCGGAGATCGTATACAATGTCGTTAATTTAAATACGTATCAGAAAGCTCAGCGGTAGAGCTTCTGCCCGGAAAGCTGAAAGTCCTGGGTAGGATTCCAAGTAGGGGCGATAATTTTCCTACATTACTATAACATCTTAACATTTAATTAAATAATCAATCGTTCAGTGGAGCTGATAAGATCATGACGTAATCTAGGTGAATTAGAAACAATTCCTATTTATGTTTTTATCTCTACATATGTTCTGTTCCTTTTCAGTCGATTGGATCTCAAATTGAAAGTATCGTCTCGGCCTCTGGCCTTTATTAAAATGCTATATCGGTGAGTAAATCTTTAGCCCCAAATTCATATTTTCTACATTCCTGGCGGTAACACTAATTATATCCTAATGTACAAACCAAACTATCGTAACTATCTAGATATAATTGGGATATAAACCAGAACTAACTACATAGTAGGTACATCTGGTAATCTCAACCGTTGGAATCAATATTCGAAAGAAAATGGCACCTCAACACATTTTTATCAAGCTTTCTATTTATTGACTAACTTTAATTAGATTTAAATGTTTCTTTCCGATAACAGCACTCACCAGTAATCACCTCAAGAATGAGACTTTCAGTAAGGTGTTAAAAAAACGTCATTTTATCTCAATACAGTTAAAGGTTAAATTTCTTTTACTATATTCTATTATATTTTTTTAGATAATTTTTAGCTGTTCGACAATGAAGTAATATAAAGTTCTTCTACATTAATTCTGATGTAATCGATAAAGTCACAATAATCTACAACAAATTAATTAATGTATACCTTAATTAAGACTAAACAATTAGCATATTTTAATTAATGTTTATGCTTTCCTTGAGTTTCTTAATGAATCCTTGTATACATACAATGAAAGATAAAAAAGGGTATAATTGAACTGATCTATAATTGAAAATAAATAAATTAATTAATAATAAGACCATTGATATGACTTTTCCGAAGCTTTGAATAACACGTTTCTTCTTTTCTTCCAATGTGAAGAATATAAATACCAAAAACTCCAGAGAGCCGCCCATTACAATTACTTGCAGAAAATATTCGGACTATGTAACTGTAACTGCAATTTGTTAAAATTTAAAAGGTTGGGTAAGGCTAATTCTTACTTATGCGATGAATTTATTATAATTCAAGAATCAAGACATTTATTTTACTGAAGTTGTTAAAACTTGATTAAATCGTCTAATGTAATACCGTAGAAGTTCTTTCATGCATTTATTCATATCTTCATATACCATATACGTAGATACCGCACGTATATAAGTACATAATTAAATATATAATAATACAAGAAAGAGAGATAAACGATAAAAAAGAGATGTCATTATCCCTTCAACTTTCTCTTGGGTATTTGAAGAAATCGTGTTGCTTGAAATTCCAGTGACTTACAGTGAAGATATTTTTTTAAAGCGCTTGTGTAATTCTACAGAAGATAATGTTCATTTTTTAATCACTTTGAATTTTATTAATATGACTATCGTATGCTTTCGTTTTTTCTTGGAAATGAAACTTGAAAGTTTAACTTACCTATAAGATGATTACAAGAAAGCTTCTTGGAAGATATTGTGTAAGGTATAGAAATTTCCAAAAAAGTTTTGTTATGAAATAGTAGCCCAGGCATTTATGTAGTTCAAAATTGGTAAATATTAAATGGGTGAAGAAAAAGAAGAAATCATAAAACATTCATCCTTATTGCATATGAAGTCCCTGAATGCACAGCTTGATTTTCTTTATCCATTTTATTGTTTATAAGCTCCTCCGTTTAAAACTGCCTTTGTCTCATTTCTAGTTTTATTATTTCTTTATGCTATAGTCATCACTTGTCTCTTCACTCGGTCTTCACGAATGTGTTATTAATAGTATTCTTCATTGAGATTTCGCGTGAACTTGTTAATACACAATTTGATGATTGTATAGGTTTATGTATGTATGTATTTATGTATTATATATTTCTATGTATTTAAGATAGATTTTCTCCATTCATAGTTGATTAAATCTCCATTTCTATCTACAATTAAATTGTATGTTTATTGTTTTTGCAAAGGAAATATTCGTCAGTCCATTTCTATCGCGATTTTGGAGATATGGTTGATGGATACATTTTTAAAATATTTTATTTTCTATTACATATTTTTCCTTTTATAATTCTTTCTGTTTTTCGTCAGATGTATACAGATTTATTTTTAGGAAGTTGTTCATAATATATTTTGATGCTTTTTTTTAAATTTATTTATTTTTAATTTTTTTCTGCCTTTCCTCATTGGTTTTTTCTCTGCTGGTCGTACAGACGATCGTCGGTAACATTTGGTACTATCTTGAAAAAGTCTTTATAACATTTTGATTATTCTCTCCATCCATTTGTTTATTTCTTACGTTTCTTCATTTAAAACGGCCTCTCTCCATTTATAATGTTATAGTTTTTTTTGTTTGTCATACAAAAGTTCTTCAGCAATATACATTGATATTCTTTGGAAGTCGTTGGTATACACTTTCTGTTTGTCGTACAAACCATCTTTGGTAATATACATTGCTCTCTTTGAAATGTCGTTGATGTACATTTTGATGTTTTTCTTTATTTATTTCTGCTCCGTTTAAGAATGCCTTTCTATACCAATAGTATCGTTGCCTTCTTTTTCTACTTGCCATACAAACACTCTTCGGTAATATACATTACTATCTTCCAGAAGTGGTTGATATACGTTTTGATGGTTTTTCTCCATTTATTTTTTGATGTGTCAGAATTAAGGCTGTTTTCGCCATATACAATACGTCATATAACAACGTTTTTGGGTGGTATAAATTGCTATCTTTAAGACGTCCATATACATTTTATTGTTTTTTCCATTTACCTTGTTTTTTGTTTTCTTCTGTCTATCATCAAACTTTCTTCGGATTATATACTTATTATTTGATAATATAATATATTGCTGTGTTTGAGAAGCAGTTGATATACAATTCTACATTTATCTATTTATTTATTGATTTTCTACATTTAAGGATGTTTTTCTGCATTGGTAATTTTGTTGTTCTTTTATATAAACATGTTTTGGTATATAGAATGTTACTTTTAAAACTTTGATATGCATTTTGATGTATTCTTTCTTTTGTTTATTATTACGTCTTTTTTTTGATATAAGAACGCCTTTCTTAGGGCTCATTTTTATTCATATTTATATATATATTCATTTTTTTTATTCTCATACAATATTCTTTGGCAATATGTAAGTAGTCATTGATACATATTTTGAGTTTTTCTCCAATTTTCATATTTTCTTTGTTTGTCATAAAATCTTCAACATATTCCTTATCATTTTTTAAGAAATCGGTTATGCATATTTTTCTCCGTTTATCTTTTCATGAGTAATCTGTGTTTTTTGCTTCTGTTCATTTTTGTTGTGCGTTTTCGTCATTTTAATAATAAACCTAATTTTTCTCCATTTCTGATGTTCTGTCTTGTCTTGTCTTGTCTGTTCTGATCTATATTTAAAATTAGTGTTTTAAAGTTTCTCCGGAAAATGTTATTCCGTTAGATGCACTTGCGATTGTTATTATATTCTTCTTGAACAGTTTAGTACTTTCTTCGTTTATTTAGTATTTATAATTACTTTTATTTCTTTTCTCATGTGTAATTCCATTCTGTTTTTTGTTTGTCTTAGATTCTAATAAGTCGTTAGTATACAATTTGATATTTCTTTATCTTTTAATTAATTATGGTTTTCTTTATTTACAATATTTACCAATGTCTTTTTCTGTTTGTCACAGAATCTCGTATGGAATCAATTTGACAATTTTTTTCGTGTGTCATACAAGCATACATTGCTATTTTTGAGACGTTTATATACGTCTTAATGGTTTTTCCATCTATTACTGTTTTTCTTTAATGCTTTTTTCTATTAATAATTTTCTTACTTTTCCTGTTTATCAAACAAACGTTCTTTGAGAAATCGTTGATAAATAATATGATGGTATTCTCCATTTGTAGTTTAAACGGGTTTTTGTTTGCCATAGAAATCTTCTTCATTATATCATTTTGTATGTTTATGTTTTCGCTCCTATTATCTATTATTATCAATTTCTTCCATATATAATATGATTTCTTTTTCCTTGTCTATCAGAAATGTTGCTCATATACATGGAGTTTTTCTTAAGAAGTTGTGTTTTCAACATTTTGTTAATAAACTATAATTTTCTTCATTTCTGATTGTTTCCTTATTTAATTTGTGTTTTTAGCTTTGCCAGAAAAATGTTCATCCGTCAGTTGCAACTTTTTATAAAATTCTTTATTCAGTATTTGTCTTCATTATTACGACTATAATTATCTCCATTTTTTTCTGTTCGTATTAGTAACGTTCTTCTATCTAATATACCATTAATAAGAAGCCATTTGATGTTTCAGTATCTTCTTATTTATTTTATCTTTCTTCACTTATAATGTAAGTTATCTTTTTCTATTTATCCTAGCATCTCTGTTTTAACGTATGGATGTGTTATTATATGAAAATTCTGTGAAGTTGAACGCAAATATCGTAGACAAAAACGTCCTAATACATTTTTAAAAAACTTTTTGCAAAAGAGTTTCAACATCTAAAAGGTAAAACAATTGCTTTTCATTTTCAATGTTGAATTCAAATGTGCGCAGTAAATAAACATTATCGATATAAATATTTAATAACAATAATATTAAGAAATTTATTTCTGGAAACCATTTCCAATCCATCTTTTGCTCAATAATTCTCTGTTATCAGTTGTTTTCTAAAATAGCAATAACGCACAAGCAAAAATCTTTTATCAAAATCAATGGACCGAGAATTGCTTGTTAAACTGATTTGTTTCTGGTCACCATGCTTCGATTTTAAAATCTTAAGAACGCAACAGTCAAATAGAGAAATGCTAAAATAAATATTTAAAAAATAAGAATTGCGTCACAATTACAGTAATTCTAATTAGGACGTAACTGCTAAAAAATTATGAACAAAAGAGAAAGTGAATTGGATTTCCCAAAATAAAATCAGGAAAGGCAGTCTTTAGAAAGTATACAATGAGTAATATGGTACGGCCATTTCAGTCTCCAGAACTACGCCTACTCAACTTTATAACTATTAAAACAATAAACAGAGATAAATATAAATAAAAATAAAATATTGATTAGCAAATCCTTTCTCCATCACTTGAAGCTTTGAAAATTACAACTGATTTCAAATAGTAGCTCAAATAATCATTAATAATAATGTACCTGGACTACTTTGCAAACACTTTTTGATTCTCATGTTTTAATTAAGCTGAAATCTGTTTCTAATTACAGTCTTGTTTGTTGTACGTTTTTATTTTATATCAAATTCAACCTTGTAATTGTGCCACCAGGTATGTTTTAAGGTCAAAATAAAACGCCCAATTAAAATTAACATTAACAATACAAGAAGTTATTTATAGATAACAAATAACATTTTGTTATAGATTGTTTTTTAAGTAAATTCAACTTATAAATCAAGCTCAATATGAGTGATCTTAATATGAAAAGAAAAAAAATACTAATGTGTTTGTAAGTAAGTTAATGAAATTAAAATTTATCTAATTTTATTACAAATAGAAAGATAGGTCCATTCGATTATCTTCTTTTTCTT
This sequence comes from Agrypnus murinus, assembly GCA_929113105.1. Lineage (NCBI taxonomy): Eukaryota > Metazoa > Arthropoda > Insecta > Coleoptera > Elateridae > Agrypnus > Agrypnus murinus. The sequence continues at coordinate 66,207,726 of OV816029.1, read as the reverse complement.
TACTGGTTTAAATCGGTTTCTCTACACAAATTAAGATACTTGTCTGAGCACCATTGTAAATTTAATAAAATTATCGTGAATAGAAAAAAACCTTTTTAATTTTTAATTATTTTTAAAAAATTTAAATAAAAAAAAATATTTTTTAAGACTTACCGTTTCTTTCAAACTGTTATTACTCCTACTTAAAACCATTTTTCAAACTCGTAAAAATCTCAGTTGTTTCTTCAATTTCTTCAAAAATCGTCACGTTTATAGCACTTCAGAAATCATTCGTTTCGCTAATTACACTATTTTCAATTAATATTTTATATCTTTATGAAAATCTCAACAATTATTAGCTTTTTCAAATTACCCGCATCTATAGGGCGTACATAAAACGTAAAAGTACCGCGCTCTTCGATTGCCTTCAACTCAATGTGGTTACTCCTCTTTCAAAAGTCACGGCCTACTTTACAACACTGCTGGGCAAGTTAACAGACAAGAAACAAGTGAAAGATAAAACGGGTAACCTAACCCCACCGATTGTATTATATTATGTATTTAAGATTTTCTTTTTTATCCTTTTTCTTGTCTTGAAACTGCGTGGTTTGACGAAATGCGTTCTTTTAAGCTAATGGGATTTTCAGGTTCGCGTTGAAAAAAAGGGTAACTTTCAGATTAATTTTGTCATTTATGATAAATGTCACCGGTTTTAAGTTTTAGTTGTTTGCTTCTTACATAATCGATATCGATGATAAATTTATTAAATTTATGAAAATTTTCCAGTTTATGAAAATATTTCTGTTTTTATTTACTATCAAAAACAACTGATATGAGGTTAATTGAGGCTGTGATACTAATAATAATCATGTTTAGCAATATTATTAAAGGAAAAGCACCCGTATATATTTACGCAAATTCTACAGCCTTTATGAATTTTCGTAAACTGAAACTCCATACTTTGAGTTTTTGGAACCTACCAATCAAAACTTTAATTTCAAAATTGTTAAATAAGATTTTGAAACTATAGGTGTTTGAGATTTCCAGAATTTAAACAAACCTTTGAGAATTTTAATTCTTATTATTTAAAATGCTTAGACTATGCCTGAATTTTATGCAACTTTTTAAAAGTCTGAAACTCTGTAATTTTGGTTCTATATAATTCTAGAATTCTGAGACTGAGAAAAAGAAAAGAGAGTGCTAAGACACTTTACGTATATACGTATGATGTAGCTTAAAGGTTTTTAATTTTTCAGAAATTTAGCAGAATAATACCCTAAAAACTTGTAACTTTGAAATTTTGTTATCTTGACTGTTTAGTATTTCATCATTAAATCTTGATGTATCGATTGTCGAAACTTCGAAATCTGGATACATACAAAAGATTGGATCTCTAAACTATGAAAATCTTAAAAATTGAGAATCTTGCAATATCTGAAACTTTTAATATTTGGAATTTTGTTACCAAAAACCAAAATGTAAATAACATTGCAGGAAAAAAAGAATAAATACAGGTCGTAAGTGCTATTTTACATACAAAACATTGTTGGAAAATACAAATCACGTGCGACATTGAGATATGTGTCAAAAAATATGAAACCGTAAATCAACAGTTGAAACAATAAGAAAAAAATAGTATAAGATCCTATAATAAACTAAACATCTAAAAACAGCAAAACAGCCACAAGGAGGTCTAGAAAGTTATACACAACTTGATGATTCTGTAGAAGAAATCACTGCATAATAACTTGACGTAGGATATTTCCTTTTTTTTGCTAGCCCATAATTTTTTAGTGATATCAATAGAAATAATGTTGCTGATTGAATGAAAAAAGATGATCGCATATTTAACATAGCATAATTTTGTTCAAGTTCGTATGCGCGTATGCCTATAGATATTGACCTCCTGAACAATGATGAACTCAACCCCAAACCTTTGATGGATCGCTTGATCTCCAGAGGTCATCAAATGTCAAGTACATTTGAATACTGAATTACATAGAATTGATTCAAACTTTGCACACGTATAGAACTTGACCTCCTGAACAATGATTAAATAACCCTAAAGTGATCCGATAGATCGTTTGACCTTTATCGGGAATTATGTTCTCAAAGACATCTTAGGATATTCAACATTTTTAATGTATTTGGCCTTTGATGATCTTTGGAGGCGAATCAATCTATCGGATGGTTTTGAAATTAATTTGAACATTGTCCAGGAGGTTAAGATGTATAAGCATGTGAAGTTGGGACATAATCGTACAAAGCTCATTTGCCATGTTAAATGTGGCATTTTCTTTAGATACTCAACAAATTAATATTAAGACTTTGGGATGGAATTGTGAGGGATATGAAAAGGTGGTGGAACGTAATGAATATTATACTCCACTCAACTATATGCGAACCGAATTGATTCCATAAGCAGTAACGAGACAAACATCCATCTGGGGTGATGAATGTATTTACTAAAATAAAGAATGCGTTTTTAAATCAGTTTAGATTTTATGAACTATATTTTATAAACTAATTAATGAAAACTAGAATTGGATTGTGCACATTTTTCGTTCTATTATTAACACACTCCAGTGAGTACGCTTATGTCACGGCATCGTGTCTGTCAGACACTCTGATCCACTATAATACATATACTATAATACAAAATCTTTTATTAGAAAATTGCGTGAACCACTTTTAAGATACAAGTAAACTTGTATAAATGTACATATGCAAACATAGTCGGTTTATTATTTTATTAATAAATGTTATCAAGTAACATTCAAATGTTGTTTGTTTCGTTATATTACAGACACAATTGAAGATCAAATATTTCTATAATAATATAAATAATAAAATATGACTAACATGAACCAAGAGGTTCAAGTAAAAAAGTATATTACATTGTAGTAGGTTACAAGTTACATTACAAGTTGAGTAGTTAAAGAACATCTTCCCGCGAAAAGGACTCGCGACATTGTTTGATTACACGTCGAATATCGCTTGGCTTGGAAACTTTACCAACAATACATGTATACTATTTTATTCACAATCATTAGACTTAAATAATCAAAATAAAAAATATTTATAAATTTTAAAATAAATTTTCTGTAAATTGGCAATAAATTCCAATCAGCCCTTTATCTATCAAAAGAAATTTTCAGTAAGGTTTTATTGTTCGCCGCTAGATGGCAATGTACGCTCTCAGTATTTTAAAATTGGAAAGTAATTAATTCCATCGTATTTATTAAATAAAATACGGAAAAATAAAACTAATATTAAATAAAAAAGATATTTTTAGCGTTAAATAGATTTATAAAAACCTAAATTTAAATCGGATGAAACGTCTTGTTTTAAATTATTTACAAATAAAAGTTGGCCAAGACTTAGATGGTCAGTTTTACAGACATGTAATAGTTATTTACGTGCCAATTTTTATAAATTAACTTTTATGGGTGAGCTGGAAAGTTTCTGGAAATTCAGTAAGCCCAGTAAAGATTAATTGCAAGCGTGGTGTGCACAAAGTTTGCTTTCCACCTTCACCATCATCATCATTTTTTTATTAATTTATTGTATATTTTTTATAAAAAGACATTTTGTAGTCAAAGGCGGCAGCACAATTTATAGCTAGGCGTTGGGACATGGTGTTGTGTTTAAGCAACAAAGTAGTTTCCATTAGCTTGCTGTTGATGAACATTGTAGAATTTTACAGATCTCTTTTAGGAGTCCCGTCTTTACAGGGCTGTAGTTGTAACTACTGATTTACTTAGTTACCATAAATGCCTGTACAGTGTCATTTACATAGAAATCGGAAATAAAGGAAATTGTTAACCACTTTGCTGTTGGTATAGCAATAGCTTACTTTCCAAGGTTTTTAAAATGATAGGAATGTACATATTCCAATATGATCGTGAATAAAAGTATATTTTCATTTAAAATTCGTTATTACAATTAAATTATAGAACGTAATCTGCAAATATAAAAACAAATGTCCTGACTGGTTGAATCATCAATGACCAGCCTAAACTCCTGGATTTAGAAACAGGAAATTTGGGCAGTATATTTCTTCCATTATTTTGCTTTAACCTATAAGGGAATTGGGGGAGGGGGGTTTATAAAGTTACAAAAACCCTGTGTGTCTCTTGCGTTTGTCGAGTTATATTAAATAATTTTTTGGTATATACATTGTCTTTTTAAAATCTTTAGAAACGGCTTTTTAAAATTTCATCCTAAATAGGTAAAATGGGGTATTTTTGTTCCATAAAGGACGTTTCTCCCGTGGCCCCTTAACCGTTTTTTTGTAGGCTTATCTATATCTTTATAAGAACGAACCAAGGAAGCTAAGAAACTTAAAAAAATAAAGCCAACTAAAAAATAATAGAAGCACTTTCTTAAATATATGTCATGTCATTCGATGGTGATGTAATTACAGGTGTTATAAGGAAATAAAATAGAAATAATAGTATTTTGTGTTTCAAGGGCAGATAGTTAGCATTTGCAGCACGCAGTTGTTTGAAGCGCGAACGTAACGAGTAGCGAGGTCAGCAGACAACTAAGGGCTGCAAATGCTTTTCTGTCTGAGTGGCAAAGGTTTTTCGCCTACCTGTTATTATACTTTAAAATGGAACTCAAAATTTTAAACAGTAACCCAATTTATCTTAAATTAAAATAAACATATGTTAGAGGATTGTGATGGAGTGAATGAAAACGAAAATAACCCCAGATTTTTTTAAAAGACATAGGTATATTAAATTAACATAATCAGAAGACCATAAATATAAAATGCGTAGTCCTTCGCTGTTTCAGCGGTACTGTCCAACCTATACCTCTGTAGCACGTGATTACACGCAGTTACGCAAGACGCGTGTGGTCGAGTTTAAGTTATTTAAGATAGGGGTGCTCGGTTCATATGTCTAGTGTATGTTTTGGCGTTGCAATTTTAACCAATAATAATAAAATAATTCTATATCACCTATTTATTAACAAAATATTACACAATATTAAAGTAACAAAAAGACTAAATAATAGCTAATAATAATAAACTTTTAATTATTGAAAGAATTCATTACATCTATATTTAGTATTAGTGTAGAGGTTCTGTATTTGACATAAGAGGGCAGAAAAGAAGCCTTAAATGCGTCAAAACAGGACATTTAGAAAGCACTTTCCGGACAGGTAGGCGAAAAAATAATTAATTACACGAGTTTCTATTTTTAAGTTAATATTTTTACCGTTTTATAATTTTACCGATTGAATTGTTTTTTTTTGAAGCTTGGTTTATAAACACCTTTAACATATAATAAAACAAAGTCGTTATTAAAATTTAAACAAAGTTTTTTATAGTATGCACTTTTGACTTTGTGCGGTTTCACTCAGTCTGTTATATATAATTTTGGCCCCATCGGTATAGTGTATGCGCACGCACGCACACAAAAGTACACGCTTTGGACGCACACATTTATACATACATTAGTTGTATAACTGCTGAAGAGCATATATTAGAACAATTAAAATAAATTATAACTAGCAAATACAAGAAATAAAATAAATAAAGATTAGTAAAAAGTTTCACAGTATTTATTAAATTGTAACCTGACAATATTGTTTCAATAGCTTTGTTATTATCAAAGGTAATATAAATATAAACAAACACGTCGCTAAGGTAAATACAAAAAATAGGTAACTATATAAAAAGATAAAAATAGTCAATATTAAATATCTAATACTTCCAGTAACGGAGAATTACTGAGCTCAATCTGTTCATTCATTGAAGGTACCCTAAGTTTGTGTTTGTATATCTCAAAAGCTTCTAAAATGCCTGATTTGCGTTTGTTATTACAAAAATGTAGGAATTTAATATTATTTTGAGGAATTATTGTGTAATTTTGTTCTAAAAGGTGTTTGGCATAATTAGATTTTTCAGAATGTTTGTTTCTGTAACAACGCACGTGTTCTTTATATCTTATGTCAAAATTTCAAAGTGTTTGAACATACGCATTTACGAAAAACATTTCTAACCCTTTTGTTATAAAAATACTGGTGCAGCGCTATTGAAAACGTTCAGGTTTTTTTCAGGCACATTTGGTAGTTCTTTAATCATAACCTTTATATGCTTGTGAACATTTAAATTTATATTTATGTGTAAATATTATATTTTATTTTTTATTTATATTTATTAAACGAGTTTTGGCATAATAGAAATTTCTTACTAAATACTTATAAAGGAATGTATCACAGTATTAAAATTTGACACCTTGATCGTGATTACCCGACATCAAAAATACAGTGATATTATAGTAATGTCAACTTAGTGGATCAATTATTAAGACTACCACGGTGTCAAAATGATTCAAATAGTGTATAACTAACCCAATATAAGACCCAGTTTTTCAATCTGTGATAAATCTTAGGTAAGCAGGTAATTGGTAATGGCTTTAAAAATCACATTCACACTGCAAATAAGTAAATACAAAGGAGGACTTCATCATCTGACAGAAAAACTTTACATTATCAACTTTCAAACAACGTAAGTATTTAAAGTAAGCAGTTGCTTCGACTCAACTTGACTATGACTTCGACTTGAATAGCAAGCGAACGATTTTAAATATTAAATATTATTTAAAAAGTACTATTTTGCACTACCCGTATATTAAGCTCTATTCCCTTTTTGAGGAAGTAAAATAGCTGTTTGTCTCCCTAGGGAGTAAGGTGGGTTTCCAGGACAAACCTAGGATTTATTTTCTTAAAACTTCAATCTTGGTGCTTGCAGAGTTCAATTGTCAGGACGACATTTAACAATATTTTGGAAAATCCTTAAAATCTTTGCGATTAAGTTCTTTAGGTTGTGCAAAAATAGCATACATACCACTGGAATAAAGTACCTTTTAGTTCCTCACGTGTTTCAGATTTGGCATTAACATATGCAGACTTTACTCCCTTCTCCCTTGGTATATAATATATTAATTTACACTAGCCGTAGAGCCAACTCCATTTAATATAATTCTTCTGAGCCGTTCATCTTTTTTCCTGCAGTATCTGATCTTTCCTAAGATTACATCAGAATCAAGATATATATAGACAATTTTTAAGGTTAGGGATCTCGTTTAGTGTATTTGGCGCGTTTGTACGTTAAGGAGTTTAATGCTAAGGTTGTTGAGGATCTGTTATTCCTTTGACCCCAGTTTCTAACCTTTCCCAAGTTTATTTTCAAGGTTAGGGCTATACAACGGCTTAATGCCGAAATACCGATGATAAGGCGGACAGTGTCACTTTAAGATTATAGTGATTATCGCGTAGATTACTTCTTTTATATGTTTTTGAACGTATTCAGTAAGATGTAAGAATATGAAGTAATCTTAAATTTAAATCTATAAATAATCTTGTCGATTTGAAGAAGGAACACATAATTGGTGAAAATCTTTTGAAAATAACACCGCTATATTTAGAACTTTGACATTGAAAATTCGTTGAGTTCTATTTGTAGTGTCACTTCTTGCTATAAAAAAGTTTGCTAATGTTTACAATTTTTTTAAAATTTTTATTAGATGTTAAAAAATCACAAGAAAATGATATTTTCAGATGAGATTTACTAAAAGTTATACTCTTTAAATGTGTACATTTTAAATAAAAAATACAATCTTCAAAAGATAAGGTGCATTATGAAATCTCAGATAGTATTGCCAGATACTACTATAATACTACAATGTTCTAATCTTTTGAACTTTCAAGTTTTAAAAACTAAAGAAGTTATAATATGACTAATTATTATTGTCTATTTATCAATTGTATTATCAATTTGCACGAAGTCTAAAAATGATTCTGATAATATGATAGAAGCATTACTCAACTTTTAGAGGCATAAAAAATTGAAAGCATAGGAGCCAAAGGTTGCACGTACCTCGATGTCACAATAGTAACAACAAAAATAATACTAACAATGATTATTCGATATTCATATACAAAAAATTTCATAAACCACGATGTTTTTGTCGCCATGACAAAACATTGCTTTAAAAGTGTGCGTGCAGTTTTAAAACGAATGAACTGTTATTTACGTTTGGTAACCATGACAACTGTGAATGTAGTAACGCTTATGTTCATAAGTTTATATGAATATATGAAAGTCATCATTACTAAAATAATCAACAATCAATAAATTTTTTTTAATCTTGTGAAAATTAATAATTTTCCACGTTTCACACATCATGAAGGTATTTAAATAGCAACAAATTGAAACAAGAACATTGCTTCAAAAGGTCAGAACTGTAAATTTGGAGACAATTTCTGACGCCGCCAAACGAAACCGTCGTATATTACATCCGATTTTAATAAAATTGAGTAGTACTTCTTGATATAATTCTCAATATTGCATTTTAGTGGCACACGACGGGTATGCAAGGGAGCTTCGTCTGCCAGCGTCAGACTTAGGGTCCTATTCTGTATCTTAATGTTATATTACATTATGTATAGTAACGTTATGTTATCTAACATGGTCTTATAACGGTGGTTATGAAAAACTTATTCTGTAAAGTGTATGTTCACGGTTGCTGTAGAGTAACAGCAGACGCGGACGTTTTTAGGTTTATATAGTAGAATAAAAGTTTGTGATCTTTACATTGGATCTTTACTTCAATTGTTGCGATTTTCGTTGCTAAATGTAAAATGTACATAAACAGTAGGTTACAAAATTTACAGATTTATAAAATTAATTAAAAAAATTAAAATTTAATATCATTAAACCATATTATTACCTACATGTAATAATATACTTAGGGGTTCATCCTACTAGGAGGATACCATGGCAATTCAATAGACAACAGCACTCGCGTACACCTGAGGTGATGATGTACTTAACTAACTAACGTAACTTTTCTGTATATACAACGAGCCAAAAGTCTCCGAGAGTTCCTTTATCTTTGTCATTGCACTGTTTCTCAAACTATCTAACCTCAAATTTTCCATGTTACGACAATAACGGCAAGTCGAAAGCAGCAGTAATGTAACAGCCGCTATAACATACAACATGTTATTTAACAACTGTTAGCTTACATCACTGTAAGATACAGAAAAACCGTCGTATGTAACGTAACGCTTACTGTTCCATAATATGTATGTTATAAGATACAGAATAGGACTTTTATTTATTATTAGGACTATAATGGGAAGAATTAAGTTATTAGAAATTACATATGTCTATCGAAATACAGGTAAATATTTTAAATCCTTTGAGGAATAGTATTGCGAAAAAGCTCCAAGAAAAATATTGTCATGTATTATTCAATGTTAGTTCGAATTTTTAACACTAGCTTCAAAGCAACCAGACACGAAATAGTTCTATACATAGATAGAGAAGTCCAACCTAATTATTTGGTGAGGAATCGAAGTAGGGTAGAATATTGCATCATGGGTAATTTTACTTACCGAAAAACTATTTTGTAAAGTCGGCAACACATTTAGAGTAGTGTCATCTGGCGATTGGGTGTACTACTAAAGTTGATAGTTCTGAATTGTTTGACTAATGATATAAAATTGTCATTGTAATGAATGAGTGCTCAACTCTTGCTGTAAACCAATAATGGTTTCACCACATTTCAATTGATCGCATACGTTTTTACTCGCTAAACCGGGAAAGGCCTTTTAACTATTTATGACAGTTTGTTTCTGTGTTTCTGTTAGTGTTAATGTCTGTTAGTTTCGTCCCAAAACGAAACTTATTTGAATATAATTATTCTAATCGCTTATGGTATTACTGTTAATTAATTTTTTAAATAGTTTTATTTTTGAAAGTTGATGTTATATGAAATAAATAAAGATTAATAAAAAGTTTTATTAAACATAACTTGGCAATTGTTTCGACAGCTAAGCTGTCATGATCAAAAGTGATACAAATATAAACAATACGTCGCTAAGGTAAATACAAAAAACAGATAACTACATAAAAATAATAATAATTTAATATCTAAAACTTCCAGTAACGGAGAATTACTGAACTCAATCTATTCATTTATTAAAGGTATCCTGAGTTTGTGGCTGTATATTTCGAAAGCTTTTAAAATGTCTAATTTGCGTTTGTTAAATTATAAAAATGTAGGAGTTTGATATTATTTTGAAGAGTCATTGTCTGATTCTGTTCTAAAACAACGCAACGTAACAACGCACGTGTTCTTTAGATCATATGTCAAAATTTCGAAGTGTTTGTCCAATATATACCGAATTACAAAAAGAACAATTCAAACAGCAAATGCCCGATCTCATGATAATCGTGGGTTCTGTCTTTAGCACTAAATAAGATTGAAAAAGTATTCGTGTTGGCTTTAAAGACAGTTTTGTAATTATTATTGGGTTTGAGAAGATGAAAAATATTCCCTTGAAGTCAGTATGTAATCATCTATTATGATGCATAACTACAGAATCGAAATTACAGATTTTTTAACAGAAAAATACAGTAAAACACGATCAACTAAACCTAAACCATAAATACAAGGAATGAGTCATAACAAATCACCTGGACGAAATCGATGGACTCCCAACACTTTAGTGCATTCCATCTATCTCTATTTTTTACTTTTTTTTCTTTTTATATATTCGTTACACAATAGAGAGAGATGGAATACAATAATCCGTTGGAAGCAACCCGCTGTCGACCAGGTGATTTGTGATGACTAATTTCTTGTATTTATGGTGTAGGTTATAATAGTAAATGTATATATCTAATTGGTCTTCCCATAGAGTGCACCCCTTGGCACCATCTGCTAACACATTTGCAAATGGATTCCAGTCTTTTCTTTTCAAAGATTAAAATATTGCAAATTACTAGTTTATTGTGTTACAAGTTCAAAAAAGTGTTAATTCCCACCAGTGTGAAATTTGTCTTTTTGCACATGTTACACACTATACTTTATTTACGAACACAAAAAAAGTAATAATTCATCAAAAGCTAAGAAAAATATTTAACTTAGAATGTATACTCTCATTCATATTTTTTACGAGAAACCTCTGGCAATAAATTAAGAAATGTAATGTAAAAATTAAGAAATGTCTGTAGGTGTACAGTGTACACTTCATTTCCACATCATCGGATTCACTGTTAATAAATTTAAAATTTCGAAAACCGGCAAAACCAATATAGTTAGGCAAGACGTGCCATCTATTTCTGTCATCCTCATCTGAGCGCCTTACGCATAGCGCTATCTTTTATAGAGAACTCCTTTGCCACAAAAAGTAAACATATTCTGGCATGCATTACAGGTGTTGTGGCAGACAAGGCAAGATAGCTCTAAGTGTATCCATCGCGCTTGAACTCGTAAATTATATGAATAAAAGTTGCAAATTATAAAGTTCTCATTTTATAATAATGTTAAAATGAATCAATTTTACGTTAATTCAATAACAATTTTACAATAACTTTATATAGTAATAATAACTAAATTATAGTAGGGGAAGAGGGAGAACAGTGTTAGACAAAAAGATTTTTGATATAATTCAGAGCCAAATAAAAAATTTAATATTTATTCTCTTCCTAGTTTAAGAGTTACGAATCTTGTTTCAACTTTTACATCTAACTTGCTTTGATTATTTCAACTTTTAGAGAAATTAAGATTTATTCAACTTGATGCTCTGTGTAACACTGTATCCTAATAGTGGGGTACAGAGTTACAAGGAAAGGTTAACAATGTTAATGTTAATAAAACAACTTAAAATTTGTATATTCTTGGGTTGTACGGACGAATTTATAAGTTGGAATAACTTCTGTATTCGTTTTACGTGTAATTTCCCTAATTGACAAAATTCTGTATTTTATTGTAGCCTCTTCTTGTACTACCACAAAGTTTCCAACATCGATATCATTTGAATGAAATAATGTATCTTTGTCACTTAGATGCAACTTGGACTGATCACTGTCGGCACAAGTGTTACATAAATAATGTTACACCGAACCCCACTATCCACTGTAACACTGTACCCCAATCATCAAAAATCTATACTCGAATAGTTAATAAGGACACAAACAGTTTTGAGGTTAAGTTCGTGGTTCTCAGGCATAAATATGCTTACAAACTACTTATAAATACATTTTCAATAATCTAGCTTTAATTAATTTAATCCTGAAATAAATTGTATTTTACTTGAAATAATTACTTTTGATATTAAAAAATATCATACCTTAATTTCTTGAAAACCCATCAGTGAATATTAACCAAAATGCACCTACACTTGGTTAATACTTCTAACATGAAAATATGAACAATGTTTAATATAAAGCAATCCTAAAAACATTAAGTATAACACTATTGTACGTGTAACACTGTTCCCCCTCTTCCTCCACTCTCTTTATAGGTCAGCAGTAGGGGTTCGATACCTAGGCCTGATTTTACTATATTGATTTGTATTCAAAATATAATTTAATGTAAAACATTAATTAAACAAATTAACCTTTATCTAAAATTTAAACTTATTATATTTTAAATAATTAATAATGAATATAATATTGCATGTGCTGACATCTATGGCGTTTTAATCGAACTACTGTTTGTGGTAAATCATATCCCACGGCCATTACCGTTTAGTTTAGATATTGTGAGCAATGAGTCATTTTCATGGTTACTAGACTGTGTGAAATGTGTAATTTTCTATAGTCATCGTAGATAAAATATTATTCAGTCACTTTGCTTTATTACCCTGAGCCGTCATGCTGATGATAAGGTTTAATTATTCTTCTAATAAAATTTCTAACGATATACCTACTGGCCATTTTGACATGGACAACAATGTTGAGTGTAAAAAAGTGCATTCATTTAAAGGTTTTACAGTAAAATCAAAATCTTTCAACTTTCAGTTAATAGAAATATATGATTAACAAAGTATTAAATACATGAATTATATATAGATTAAAAATGAAAGAAAATTAGTTCTGATTGATTATGGAATGATCAGCATAGAGATACTATATTGAATATAAGAACGCGCAAATTATTCATTACCTTACATGTATTCAATTTAACTAAATTCAGGTTTAAAAGTTTTTTTATTTACAATTCTTATTCTGAAAGCCCAAACCTGTAATATGCAAAATACGTTTTTACTTTGGTCATTATTAAATTTCGCCCTAGATGATGTCGATTACTCTATTTTGATCTGCCAGGGTGACCTAGCTGATTCTATACAATATGTAAACACTTCATAAGAAAAACACTTTTTACAGCAATATCCAAACATCAAGAGATAAAAATAGCTATCGTCGGATCTGCACAGTGGAGGTTTTTCGTGGGAATATGATTATCTGTGAGACTAGTGATGACGAACATACTGTATATAATTTTGATGGTGTTTAAGAGTGGCATCTTGTAGAAGAGAAAGGACCACTAAAAAGCAACTCGTATTATAGGTAAGATAAAGAAAGAAATAATAATCTTTATTTAAAATCAATGAGCGACATAATAGTCTATTCGTAAATAGTACATTTTATTAATAATAACTTCATAAATAACTGTTTATAAGTAATAAGTGCAGTGTTGATTGTGTTAAACAATAGAATTTTTGTGAATTCATTATTTTTTTTTAAATATGAAAATAGACGCAGAAAAATTAATTGTTTTGATTGAACAAAGACCCGCAATTTATAATTTATACGCTGAAGATTCATCATAACAAAAATCTGATCAATTATTAAAATTATGGCATGCGTTTTTCGACAGAACAAAATGTTTTTGCTTAAAGCAGTCTGCGGCCAGCCTTAATAACATTCAACCTTCCAATTACTTTGTAACGTCGCGTAGTTTTACGAAGAAATAAAAGTAGTAGTTAACATGTTGAATTGTTGATCTGATAAAAGATATTGAGTGAGTACGTTCTGTGTTTGTATATTTTTTGTTTAATAAATAATGAAACTCAACCACTGTCTTTTAATTTTATTTGAGATTGTAATATTATGTACATCTAACATTTTTCTACAAAGGTTCAGTCCCTAATTTTTCATTTATTAGATAATTTTAAATGGAAATCCTTTATTTCTCTGTATTTTAAATAAATGTAGTTTCTCGTTGTGGTTAGTTATTTGATAAATTACGAGGGTAGATTGAAAAGTTTCCGGAATGGGCAAGAAAACGCAGTAATTGAACAGGTTTTTGTTTTTATTTTTCAACATAATATCCTTGCAGGGCGATACACTTTTCCCAGCGGTGCTCCAACTTTTTTAAGCCTTCAGAAAAATATGATTTCGGGAACTCTGCAAAATAAGCTTTAGTGGCGGCGATGACCTCCTCATTTGACGTAAAGCGCTTGCCTCCGAGCCAAGTCTTCATGTTTGTGAACAAAAAGAAGTCGCACGGGGCCAGGTCTGGAGAGTACGGGGGATGCGGCACCACCTCGTAGCCCAATTCAACCAATTTAGCATTGGCGATTCGGGATGAATGGGCCGGCGCGTTGTCGTGATGGAAGAGCACTTTTTTTCGCTGCAAATGAGGCCGTTTCTCCTTCAAAATGCCGTTGAATTGATCCAATAAATCGCTGTAGTATTGTCCCGTGATAGTTCTTCCCTTCTGCAAAAAGTCGATGTGTATCACACCTTGCGAATCCCAAAAAACGGTGGCCATGACCTTTCCAGCAGATGGGACAGTCTTTGCCTTCTTCGGAGCAGATTCGCCTGGAGAAATCCACTGTTTCGACTGCTGCTTGGTTTCTGGTGTGTAGTGGTGGATCCATGTTTCGTCCACGGTCACGAATCGGCGAAAAAAATCCGTTGGATTACGATTTAACAAGGCCAAACACTCTTTCGAAGTGGTCACACGATTTCGCTTGTTGTCCATAGTCAGCAAACGCGGCACCCATCGCGCCGAGAGCTTCCTCATGCCCAAATGTTCGTGCACGATATTTTGCACACGTTCATATGAGATGCCCGTGGTCTCTACTATTTCGCGCAACTTCACTCGTCGATCGGCTAACACGAGATCATGGACTTTATCGACCATTTCTTCATTTGTGGCCGTTTTTGGACGTCCACTGCGTGGTTCATCCTTGGTGCTCGTACGGCCACGTTTGAACTCGCTCACCCAGAAACTAATAGTCGAAAATGAAGGTGTGGATGTGCCATGAACTTTCTGCAAAATATCTCGTATCTCCGTCGCCGTTTTCCCGTCCATCCAGAAATGTTTGATGACTGCACGAAATTCGTTTTTATCCATTTTTGCAAAAGTGCCTGAATTGCTTCACAAGATATCCTAGTAAACATAAACGGAACGACGCACGTGTCTGAAAATTTGACAGCTTTCCTAAAATAGGTTAGCCTTGACAACCATCATAACAATTTCACGATACGCGCGCCATCTCTTGCCCATTCCGGAAACTTTTCAATCTACCCTCGTAAGTCATTTTACATACAATACATTTGATGTTATGTTACAAAAAATGCACTGATATTGTGATTTATTGATTTAGTACTACTTGATTATTTTTATTTAATAAAAAGAATTACTAATTTTTTGCTTGTTTTCCTTTCAGAAAATGAAGCTGTTAAAGATAGAGGGTATACCAGCTCGAACAAAATGGAGATTGACCTATTTGTGTTTTTTATTAGTATTAATTTTTAAAGTAAAAAAAATAAGTCACGTTTCAACTAAAGAAACTCGTCCCTAATGCAATAATAAAGTATTAAATGAATGTAAACATCACAAAAAAATGAAATGTGATATCTTCGATGCGTATAATTGTCCAAATATTGTTTTTAAACCTACTCTTTGGCAAACAAGAGAATTGATCTAATACGTGTCGTAACACGTTCTAGCAGTTTCCAAAAAAGCACATTTTTTTGATGTGCTTAAAATCAAAAATGGTAAAATATATCTTTTTGTTCCTATTGATGAGCCTATCGCACATTCAATTTATGCCAAAGTTAAATGAAATCTGTATAATCTACAGAAAATTATTCATTGATATTTTTTGGGATAAAGCAGTTCGTTACAATGCTGTTGAGCAGATGAATTCAATAATCTCACGCTTCTACAATCTAACGTTTCCACAAAAAAGTAGTGCATAGTTTTATAATCAATAATTAGGTTTACAATTTATCGGGTCAGGTCGGGTAAAACTATAAAATTTTAGTTTGTACCACAGGTTTAAACAACAAATAAAGTGCAATTGAAAAATAAACAACTTTACGTATGAACGTAAAATAGAAATCAGGAAAAAAAACTCTACGTCAGCAATGTTACAGTCTAGCTAAGATAAACTATCTGTATTTTTACTGATATGTCAGACAGAGAAAGAAATCAATGCTTGTTATCATTCTCACTTAGGTTCTCAAATGTCCAACATAGTTACTAAAACACCATTGAATGTCACAGTTGTAAACTGTGTTTGTAAACGTTTTTGTTAAAAACGTTACCTGCCTTTATCTGCTATTCTGCATTTATCTTTATCTTTATCTCCGTCTTACTTTGCTGTAAGACGGAGGTTGAGGTTGCCTTGCGATGGTCAAAGTATGGTTCGAAAGTTAAGGTGGCTTCGGTGTTATTTTCAGTGGTGTTTTTAGGAGTAGCAGTATTTATACGAGACAAACATGCAAAGATTAATATTTTTTGTCCCGAATCTAAGAATGTACCCTCGATGACATTTTGCTGGAAGACGGTGGTCGAGGCTGCCTTGCGACTGTCGTAGTACGGTTCAAAAGTTTAGAGAGCTTTGGTTTAGTTTTCTGTAGATTCTTATTGTGTATTATATGCATATGAATTTAAGCAATATTAAATCTTTAGAAGTGAACAATGTATAATGATGTGTAATGGGTGAGATGAATGACTAGTGTATGTTGTGACAGACAAAGTATGTTGCGTTGGTTTATAGAGCTGATTTTTATTGAAGTTTTGTGTCTGACACGTCAGATACGATGCATGCCAAAAAGAAGTATTTATTTTTTCTTAGTGGTAGAATCATGTTGAATACTTATAATATGCAGAGAGATGTACGAATCGTAAATATAAGCTTTATGGTGTTTATATGTTACAACACGACATGTATGCGCGTGTGTGTATAGAATATAAGTGTGGATAAAAATTTTACAATAGAAATAGTCGAAAATGACATCAAGGAAGAGTTATATTTTGCATAACTAATTTTCTTTTTTCTTGATTATTACAGTATAATCTAAAAAAGTAGTTTAGAATTTAGCCCAATTTGGATAGACTATTCCGAATCGTCCTTTGACTAACAATTTTAGTCTTTAACCATATAGAGATGATTGATAACGTAAGGCTTTTCTTTAGTTAGTACCAAAGAGAGGCGTGACCTTGCAAAATGTATAGTTGATGTTCAGTTTTGTGCGGCCGCACGTATAAAATTTCGAAGAGCGGCCATTACTTGCCATAATTTTATAGACACGACCATACGGAATAGTGTACATAACTACCCATCTAGCAAGGTCTGCCGCGTTCTGGACTGATTACTGCTTTATGCATTGTGTAGCTATAGCTACATTTCAGGTAGGCACGTTTTTACAAAAAAAGTATCTACACGTACCTAAAGATTTAATGTCTAGTAGGTAATATCTAGTTTTTTGAAGATGTCTTACGTCACAGATTTATATGATTCAAGTTCGGCATAACAGTTACTATGATTAGCAAGTCGAAGGAAATTTTCTTCTAACTATCGCAGCAACGGTATACAGAACTTACCTCATAAATAATTCAGGTGAAGGTTTTTGTGTAAGTAAATGTAGTAAATGTGTTATAAAAATGTAGAAAAATTATCACCCGACTGGGAATCGAACTATATACTCGGATTATATATTATTAATATTTAATTAGTATTCGTTATATTCATATGTTATATGTAATAGTTAATAGAAGAGTTATGTCATTTAACTTATGTCATTTTCCGTTGGGAATCACCTTAGATAGGTCATCGATAGAGTTCTTATCGGCAAGCAGAAAGTCCTGGGTCCGATTCCCAGCCGGGGTAATAATCTTTCTAGATTACATATTATAACGCCTTAACATTTAAATTAAGATATGTAATATTTACTTACATGAAAACCTTTACCTGAATTAATTATCCTCATTTTCCTGAATTAGGGTGAAACGTACCTAAATCTAATTAAACGTTTTGATTGATGTCTAGGTATCGCAATTGTCGAAAAACCAACTTAAAAAAGCAATATTTATTTAGCATTCATATGTGTTATATTTATAGTAGTTCCAACTTATGTAGAAGAGTTGTCATTTCAGTAGGGAATCACCTTAGTTAGTTTAGAGGTAGAGCTTCTCTCCGGCAAGCAGAAAGTCCTGGGTCCGATTAGCAGTCGGGGTAATAATTTTTCTACATCTTTATAACATCTTAACATTTAAATTGAATCATAAATCTATGACCTAATCCCAAAAATTAAATATTCAGTATCTAATTAGTCAATTAAGAAACGTCTAATCAATTTAAAAATAGATACCACGCATTATGGCATTGGGAGTAAAATAATAATAATTTTACTTCAAATAGCTATTAAAGTGCCCTAAACCTAAAGTTTTTTCCTGGCCTGCTCTGACTTACCCAGCACGCCCCTGCTTAAAAGTAAAGAACAAACCAATGTTTAGACAATTTAAAGGGTATGAAATCAGCTCCACAAAGAACAAGAAAAGTAAGAGAATAGGAATATACAAATCACTGATATGCAAGATATTATACAGGGTGGCTTATAACAAGGACATCAAACGTGGCAGGTATATAGACATCGATAAGACAAACAAAATAAAATGCAAATAAAGATGGGTATAATGTTTTTAGCACATACAATAGTGTTTGTTATTTTCTTCAAACAAGATGTTTTATGGTTTGTTGTGTTTACAGTGCTGATTCTGCAACATGGTCGTTTTTATAATACAATTTTATGAGGTCAGTCACTTAAATGATAATTCCGCGAATGCAGATAATTAAAAATAGTATATTGGTGTCGGTCAAATCAATGTAAACGATGATGATTCGCAAAATCGGGGAATCCCCCCCATTGAATCACGGATATTATAACCTAATAAACAAGTAAATGGTGAATCTGGGTCAACGCGTGATCAACACTTGTGTAAACAGATAAAATGAGATCAGATTTCAAGCAACGCTGATATTATCTAAGCTGTTAAAAATGTCAGCGACGTACAATATGACAGAATATGAACAGGGGAAATAAATGTTCATTTTCATAATTTACCTCTTGACTGTTTACTTCTTTGCTTCATTGGTTACTTCTCTTCTTAAAATTATTCAATTAATGTTATTGTAATTAAATTACGTTTTTAAATTTTGCCCTTTTACCCTGGTAATTTTTGTAACCCAGATTCTTCATTTTCTTGTTTAGGTTAGCATCATTAATTAACACTATTTAGTAAATTCCATAGACGATTGGAATTCGATGTGGAAAACTGTTACCCAATGTTTTACTATTGAAAGTTGAGACTAGATTTAACCAATTTTACAGTAAGAAGATATGCGAGGTCGCGGTTAAATAAAATTAAAATCCCGTTGTAGACAAATGTCTTGTAAAAATTAAAAGCTTAATGCACAATTTTGTATATTTACGTTTTTTATTACAATTAGTCATCATTTGAGACGTGCATTTTAGTAAAGCAAAACCACTATGTCAACGAAGCGAAGCGATTTAATTTGCAATAGTACAATGTAACACAATTGGGCTCTTGAAAATTGTGGGTTTGGACTAGAAAAATACACAGCCATTTATGTGATCTTATCATGTTTATCTGGCTTTAAAATTTCAAACCTTGCACTCACATATACAGTTAACTTTATTTTTTATTAATGATATCAATATCAGCATGAACGCGTTATAATCTTATACGTACTTTTATAAAAACTTTCTCTAATCAAAAAACTTTATTAAGATTTTTTGTTCCAAATGCCATCAAAAATGCACTGGTAAAGTCTAGTGCAGGTGCTATGAGACACCGTGTATAAGCGCAAGAGTGCATATTTATACATAAATCAAAATTAATAGAAACCTAATAAAAATACAAATCAATAATTAAGTAGAAATATAAAAATAAACAGTTCTACATAATTTACAAAAAAAAAAATAGAAAATGGCGTTTCAATTCCTAGTATCAAACCTTACCTAATTTAAATAATAGTAGTGTCTAAAACAGAATTATATTTGTTTTGTATCAATTTGTGCTTACAACTAAGATGAAAATATATGACATGAATCATCACTAAAAGAAAATAATGTAAGGAAATATTTTATTTTAAGAAAATATACTACGTAAATAAAATAAAAAGTATAGATGAAAAATTCAGTATAAATAGTTTTGACATAGTGTAAAATTTATGAATTAATTATTTACGTTTTAATATATAAACTGTAGATTATTAATTTTATAGAAAACAGAAAATCGTATAAATTAATTTTACATCTGTATGCGAGTTGAACACGTTTTTCATCTCACTACAATTAGTACGACACGAACGTAATTTTTTGAAAAAACAATGTGAAAAACGCTAACAAGTGTTGATATATCGTGCATCTGTACTAAAGTTGAACGTCAATTTGACGTCATAGAGCGAAAAAGCTTTAAAACAATAGAAGCAATACAAGAAAAGAAAATAAATGAGTATAATGAAAGCATCTGTGAACGTTTGGTTAGTAAAAACCGTAAAAAGACCTCTTTTTTTAATTTTAAACGAGCGTACCGAGACAAGTATATGCTTCCTGCGTTAAGACTATAACTTTTAATCAAGACGGGCAAACATAAACGATGTAATAATACATCCCAAATGAAAAATACCAACTTATAGTTTCTGCAACATGTCTTAGGCTACAGTACTGATAATAAAGACCGCTACCCAGTAGACTTTCCTTGGGTAGAGCTTTTAACATAGAAATATAACGAAAACTGTCTTTTAACGTTCATAAACTGAAAATTTTCGTATATCCAAATAACGCATTTTCCTAATGAAATAATGTAAGGGTTATTAGTGTAGTAACTCAAAACTGCTGTAGCAGTAAACAAATAGATTAAATATTATTACTATAAAAGACTGATAACAATAGATTTGAATTTTCTGCTATTAGGAAATTCTGGTCTATATCCAAGTAAAAACGTCTTACAGTATACAGGTTGATTATAAACTAAAGGCCAGTTGAATTGCCTCTTTAGTCTAAGAGAAGAAAAATATATAAATAAAAGCTTTATGGTTTTATGTGACAAATACTTTAAGAAAACTAACAAAACGTATTACTTCCGGTTTAAGCTGTAGGTAATTCCGCTTTAGTTTTTGCTTACTTGAAAGCCTTGTGTTTCAGTAATGACGAGTTGACTTCCATAATGTTCTTAAAAAATTTTTAATAATTAAGTGGACTCATTTTTGTAACTAAATATTAAATTTAAAAGTAAATAAAATATAAGGCTCCGCTGTTTCGTCTCACATACACATATCCACTCGCGGCTCGGTGTGTCCGGCACTTCGACACCGAAAGGTGTAAGAAGTTAAAGATTATGTATGTATGTATAAAATATAAATAATAACACAGTTAACAAGTCCAAAAGGAAGTGATTGAAACACTCAAAGTTACGGTTTATATGAAAAAAGTTCAGAATTAAACTACAACCGTCACGTTCCAGCATCTTTAGGTATACAGTGTTTGTTTTTTGAGTTATTGCGTTTTTGATTTAGAAAATAGTAAAATTGTATTTAGAATGGGATCTGTAAATAAGTTTATGTGTAAAATCTTGAAATTCTCTAAGGTTTCATACAGTAATTAAATGTTGTTTCTGTTTTATGTACACAAATTGTGTATTACATATTTTGCAAAGCGATTTTCATGTCTCGTAAATATGTAAGTCACGTATCCAAAGGAACTTGTAAGTCATTGAATTCGTCTCTGCCAAAGTAGACGAGAGGCTACTGGAGATGTAAGTAAATAGAAGTTTATATATCTACATATATATCAGAAACCTAATGTCTAACCTTCACTATAACATATAACAGGGATCACCAAATGGCGGACATAGTCCGGATTCGGACCTCCAACCTGTTTTGTGCGGGCCTTAACGAAGCAGTCAAAATCATAAACTCTTTTAGTTTGCATTGTAATTTTATATTTTATTTACTTGCCCTCCACTTGGCAACTTTCGCCATCCAAACAAGTTAAGATGAACGAACGGTTGGACAACGCCACGGCGATATAGTGAGTGATTGAGTCATGAGACGCGCGCATGCCTTGTTGTTACGATGAATCCGTAGAAAATACGTAGGTAGCTGAAAACAGACAATTTGTAGCGGAATAGACAAATTTACATATATTGCTGTAAGTTGCCTAACCCTGTTGGGGCAGTACCTGTGTGTTTGATTTGTCAAGAAATGGTGGCTATAATTATTAAAAGCTCGAATATAAAACGACATTATGAGACCAAACACTAATCATTTACCGAAAAGTACCCAGTTGAGAGTAACCTTCGTAAATCGAAAATCGAAAGTTTATCTTCAAGTACGACATGTATTTTGAGTCGTTCAATGACCGAACAAGAGAAATGTGGTGAGGCTACTTTATGCGTTTCTTGGACTCTGGCTCAGAGAATATCATATTTATTTTTCTGTAAATATAATATTAATAAAGTTTTTCTAAAAAAGCCTAGACAAATACAAAATGGTACTTGACCTTTAACGACCTCTTGGCTTCATGACCTTTAATGGGATCAAACGGCTGATAGATATTTTGAGACCCTATTTAACTTTGTTCAGAAGGTCATGATCTATATGCAAAACTTGGCACGATTTCTACCATTAATTTAAATCTATGCTTTTTGTGTATCCTGCAAAGGAAAATCATATGATTTTGGTTATCCTTTAGCAATGGCACTCGAACTTCTTAAAGTTTTAGCCTCTCCTACCATTTTACCAACACTCAAGAAATAATATTTTATTGACTTTACCCATAACAACGCATATTATAAATTTCATGTATAGCAGATTGTATTTTCCTGAGTCATGAAAAGAAGCACTAGAAACACCTACTCCTAAAAATTCAAATGCTACTGCATTCAACGATCTTCGGCCTATCAGCATATTGCGAATCTTATCTAAACTTCTTGAAAAACTTGTAAAGCATCAACTGATGGATCGCCTAAATACTCATAACATCTTACCATCACAACAATCGGGCTTTCGTACTATAGTATAGTTGTACTACAGTCTTGCTTATAATTTTAGATGGCATATCTACCGCAGTCGATAACAATAAAATGGTGGCTTTAGTTTTACTAGACTTTTCAAAACCCTTTGATATGATAATTAGTCAAAAAATGTAAATATCATTTTTATACTGATGACACACAACTTTACCTAACATCTTGATCAGAGGATGTACAGTTGGCAACTGCTAGAATAAATGAAGGTCTAGGTAAATTAGTTTCACTATCTCAAGATCACTGTTTAAAAAAATCCTTTTATATCATGCTTGATGGTTTTTGGGAATCGCAATTTACGTTCCAATATTGCTTCTCAAATAAATGTATCAATTAATGGAAACTAGGATGAATTAGCTAAAGAAGCAGCATGGATCACAGTAGGGAAAATAAAGAAAAATAAAAAGAGAAGATTAAATAGTATTACACTTGATTTCTTACCAGAAAAGGAGATTACAGTCATTAGGTTGTCATTATGAACAAACTCAAAAGCGAAACCATGGATAGGGTTCTGTAGATGGTGTTGGTGATGCATTAAAGAAAAGCACATATCAACTTGGAGCCTATGGATACGAGATTCAAAATTTCGAATTTTAATTTTTCATCTGAAAGAAGCTTTTTATGGAATTGAAATTAGTGTAATAATAGATATTTAAGATATAAGTATAAAAAGTCATTCTTTATTACGCGAACGGTTTAAGACACGAGCGAGTGTTTTAAAAGACGCAAGTGCAATGAAGAGACTTTTTATATGTGTATCTTACAACGTTTTATCTACGATCGTAACGTTTTACTTAAAAGTTAAAAGAGTATTCATTTTAATTAATATTCTTTAAAATTTGTGACTCATGTCATGTATATCAGCGTGCTTTGGTTTTTACGTGCTAAGTTGTTTAGCAACCAGTTTGTCAAATATTAATAAATCATTTATCATACATATTTTGTTTATATTAGCGCGCAATAAAAATTTTATAACACTAGCTCAATAAAAGTTAACTTTTTATACGAAAATCAGTGTAAAAAGTAGTCACTTTTTGTATGATCGTATATAAAATGAATAAGATATGCCCTAATTTGATCAAGTTACACCTTCCAATTCAAAGACATTGAATGATCCATAAATATATGCTGGACCAGTGTTTCTATCTCTGAGATCATTTTTCTGAATCATTTGATTTTATTGTCATAAGAGTAGGTAGCCAAAAAATTCAAATATTTGCTACATTAGTTATATTCCAGACATAAAGGAGAATAAAGTGTTTGAAGTAGGTGAAAACGTTTTCATTCCAAGGCTGCATACTGAAGTAAAAATATCTCTAAGGGGCGTTTGTTAATAAATTATTTTACTTTATTTTATTGATTGTAGGTGCAATTTTTTTTAGGAACAAATATCTTATTAATAAAACTTGTGAAACTTCAACTAATCTTTGTATTTATATTAAATATCTTATTGTCAATTTTTTAACTTGGGCCACAAATGTCACCTCTGTGAACACCAATTTCATATTTTTAGTTTTCTCATAAATATTTAAAATATTGCTTGGCCAAAAAAGCAGTAAATGCTTTTTTGATTAAACAACAACAATTCTTTCTATTATCTAACAATTATTTTTATTGTATATTTACATTCTGTCCCCTATAAGATGCGATATTTCCAAAATCGGCCAGGTATACAGTATAACAATATTTCATTCAATGAGTATAAGTTTCAAGAATTCCAAAACTTATTTTTGTAAAAAAAGTCATTACAATAACAAATTAAATTAATCATCAAAAAATTCATTAAAACAATTTTTAACGACATGGTAGTATGCATAATAAATCTTTAATCATTTATTTTCATGTAAGTACGTAACACCTATGTATACTTTTTTTAGTTAGAATATTATGAATTATAAATACAGTTAACGGATTATGTCTGTAATTCTTACCAATTCAATTAATTAAAAATGGAAATAAACAGACTATATAAGAAAAATAATTTCATGAAAAACCCTTTATTATTTAACAAAATTAAGTTCGTTATAAGATATAAAACACAGATGGAGCATGTGTTGCCTATATTACAGCTGTGTGATTAGCTATAACTGAATTTGAATACAATTGAAGATTAATTCTTAAAAGTTAATTGAGTTTTACTGTACTATTTTATCAAACAAAAGTAATCAGTTTTGAAAATTATTTTTTGGGTATCGTTAAAATTAAATGGAAAACTTTGCAGTGTAATAACTAAATTAGGCAACACTTTGTACAACATATAATGCTTATTGATATCAAATGCAACTCATTCCACAAAAGTCTTGTCTTGATAATGGTCTCTACAAACAGGAAATCTATATAATAATGTGTGTAAATGCATCTATATGGGATTCTTGGTACCCAATAATGTAGCTCACATAATTTATTAATTTTACCAAGGTTTAAAAGTTTCAATGCTGATTTATTAAACCTCGTGTTTCACCCAACAAAACTTAATGTTAATTATCATATTGTTTTAAATAACAGAATTTTTAAATTTGATCTGCGTTAAAGATATAGAAACCACTGAGTCCATAATGCATTAAATGTGAGCGATATGTCGAGAGAACGCAGAAATGTCTTAAAGCACTCGCAATAACACAACACGATGTCCAATATTTGAAGTTTTATATAACATTACACATAACTTTAGCGGATTTCTTTAATTGTAGTGCAATTTTAACGTTCTAACGTTCTGGTAAGATGTGTTTTCAACTGTATACACTATATTTAACGATGTCTCCTAACCACAAATTGTATTTGACTAATTGCCAATACGTATCTCGGTAACGATGTTACCTGCATGATGTCACCTTACGATGTTCAGACGGTTGTATGCCGAGAAAAAGGTAACATCGTTACCGAAATACGTATCAGCAATTAGTCAAATACATACAATTTGTGGTTAGGAGACACTGTTAAATATTTTTTTAAATTAACTTTATTAGCAATCAGAATATGTACATTCTATGAGCAAATATTATATCATTAAGTATTTGAACTTAGGACTTTATTAGAAAGGGCCCCCATTGGTGTCCTTCCTCGTTTAATTAGTCAGATCCTTTGGCCATTTCATCTGAAGTCGTTTGTTGAGAGGATCTGCTGTCAGTGGTTCCATAATTTCATTTGGGTGATTTTCCAGTGTATTTTGGTGTTTTACAGCGTATTGTTTGATAATTTCTCTCACATATGGAATATTTAGGTCAGTGTGTATGGTGGTTTCGTAGGATTTTTGACTGGACTCTTTGTATGATGTCGAGATTGAAATTTCTGGCACATCCCCATAGCTGGCACCCATATGTCCATATTGGACGGATTATAGTTTTATATAGTAGAATTTTATTTTCTAGCGTTAATGGAGATTTTCTTCCAATAAGCCAGTATAATTTTTTTAATTTAATGTTCATTTCTTTACGCTTTTTGCTTATATGCGTTTTCCAAATTAGTCGCCTATCAAGATGGAGTCCCAGGTACTTAACTTCATTTGATTGTGGTATGGGTGTATTGTTGAGAGTGACAGGTGGACATGTTGGACGTTTTGTTGTAAAAGTGATGTGTGCTGATTTGTCTTGGTTGACTTTAATTCTCCATTTATCAAACCATTTCTCAATTTGACTTAGGTGGGCTTGGAGCACTTCTGATGCTGAGTTTGGGTCTACATTACAAGCTAGGATCGCTGTTTCATCGGCGAAAGTACTTATGGTGCTGACGTTGGAGGTTGGCAGGTCAGAGGTGAAGAGTAAGTATAACATTGGGCCCAGGACACTACCCTGCGTGTACACCTGCGTTTATTTGCTCAGTCTGGGATACATCGTTGCCAATCTTAGTTTGAAAGCTCCGGTTAGTAAGGTACGAATGAAATACGAGGTAATATTCATGTGGCATTGTTTTCTTTATTTTGTATAACAGTCCTCTATGCCAGACTCGATCGAACGCTTGTCTAACGTCCAACATTACAGCAGAACAGAATAGTTTATTATTAAGTGATGTTTGTATAGTTTGTTATTCGGTGACATTGTTGGATTGTCGAATGGTAGTGTCTAAAACCGAATTGGTGGTTGGGTACTGTTAAATATAGTGTGATAAACCACAGTCTTTACAATCCATTATTAGTTTAACTTTATGTTTAAAAAACCTTCAGAGCCCTCAGAAACCTCAAGCATCTCAAAAGCGGCAGAACCAACCAAAAGACCAATTGTCTTAAAACATTATTGACACAAATATCCGCATTTTTCTGTTTAAAGCATCAAACAGATCATAATACACCTATAATACATAATTTGAAAACGGAGGGTTTCCGGGCTTACTTCGTACATAAGTTTTTATCTACTAATTACTGAACTTAACAGCAAAAAAAGGAAAACAAAACAAAAAAGAGCATGGGTATGAATAGGAACATACAATTTAAGCTTTACACTGTTCCTGTATCGAGACAAAAAAAATTACACATACAAGAATGCAACAGAATGATTAAACGAATTAATGCATTTAGACATTAATTTTCCTTAAGGGTTTAGTTAAGAACTAATATATCTTATATCAGTAATAAACCACAGTAAAGTTAATGAATCGGACTCATGCAAATAAACCCCAATAGCATACTATATTTAATAAATATTTGTTAATTGTATTTTAAAAATTATAAGTTGTTTTAATGTAAAAAATATTTATTAAATTTTTGTTACATAGTCAAATTTATATTTGAAACTTTATGTATCATACATATTTAATACGTATTTGGACAAACATATAAAAATCTAACATGTATTAAATATTGTCATGATATTAAAAATTAATATTTTTTAATTATATAATCGATGAACATTTCATATACAAATAAAGCTTAACAAAAGCATGATTAGAGATATACAAACAAAACAACATTAAATTCTTACATTTTTGTAACAACAAGCACAAATTAGACATTTTAGAAGCTTTTGAAATATAGACATAAACGCACAGTACCTTTAATGAATGAACAAACTGAGCTTAGTAATTCTCCTTTATTAGAAGTGTTAGATATTTAGTTTTTATGTATTGTATCTAGTTACCTATTTTCTGTATGTATTTATCCTTAGCAACGTGTTTGTTTATCAATCTTATCTACCTTTGATAATGACACAAAGTGTCGAAACAATATTGTCAGGTTAAGATATTAATAAAACTTGTGAAACTTTAACTAATCTTTGTATTTATATTATATTTCATGATAATGGAGTTTCACAAAGTAAGGCTGGAGACAGTAAACATATTGTAGCAAAACAAATAATAAAACACACTAGTTTAATACATTTATTCGTTACTAACGTTGTACAAGCGTGCACCCTCTTACACGGCATGTGCTTGACTGCCGAGGTCTGCATGTTAAAGCGCAGACGCTACCTGGAACTTGGAACTAACCAACTTATATTAAGGGGTGGTCGGTGACGTCAACCGTTAGGCGCTGCCAACCACTATAATTTCGGCCAACCTGACAGTTGATCGTCCTCGATAAAAAGTGAGAAAAAAAAACAAATAACATATGAAAAATAAACAAAATGAAACATATGAATGTTATATAACAAATATAAATTTAAACCTAAGTAGTACAATTCTAATGATTATAAAGTTTAGTTTACGGCTGTAACCATAATCTCATATTTTCTGGTGTACATGTGCCTTCAAAAGATTTTTGGGTTATCTGAAATCCCTCAATATCTTTAATAATGTATCTGTCATTTTGTAAAACTTTAATTACTTCGTATGGACCACGGTATTTCGGTATTAATTTTTTGTTAACACCTACTGTAGTATCTACGTTCTTAATCAAAACATAATCACCTTGCTTATAATTATAAGGACTTTTATGTTTCTTATCATAGTGGCGCTTATTATAAGCTTGAACTTTTTTATTCTGAATTTCTGCCTGTTCCCTAATATCTGATAAATCAATATTGGCATCAGTATTAGTTACTAAATAATTTATGAATTTATCATTAACATCTCTTTGATTAATTCCAAACAATAGCATTGATGGAGAAGTTGCAACAGATCTACAAACACTATTATTGATTGCAAATTCGACATCGTGCAAATACCTATTCCATTTATTTTTACATTCAGTTAACTTAGATAGCATAGGCGTAAGATCACGATTAACACGTTCAATTTGCCCATTCGATTTTGGAGAAGCAGTAGCAATTTTAACATGAATTACATCATATTTGTTTACAAAATTGGTAAATTCCTGAGAAGTAAAAGCAGTTCCCCTATCAGATACAATTCTAACAGGATAACTATAATTAACAAAATACTGTTCTAACTTGTGTATAACTTCTACAGTTTTGGTGGATTTAACATCATAAAGTTTAACAAATTTTGTAAAACTATCAATAATTTCAAAAATATATTTCTTGTGATCACCGGTTGGTTCTAATGGACCATAGTGATCAATGTGAATGGTTTCAAACGGCTTATTACCTTTCGGAATATTATGTAATGTTCCTTCACCTTTACCAAAATTAGTTGAATAAGTAAGGCATTTAATACAATTTTGGATGTAATCTTTAATTTTGCTTTTCATTTCTGGAAACCAATACACCCTATTTAAATATTCTAGGGTTTTGTCTATCCCTAAGTGTCCTAAATTATCGTGACAATTAAAAATCACATTTCTTTCCATGTTTCTAGGAACATAAAACAGAATTTTATTTTTAAATTTTCGATACACAAGACCATTTTGTAATTCAAAATCTTTGTCTTCCAAATTCTGAGTCTCTAAACGACTTTTTATTTCCGAAATTTCTTGATCTAAATTTTGCGCAATTGATAAATTTTGTCGAATGTATTCTCCTCTAACACCAATACACTATTACTACGCGAAAGTGCATCAACGTGTCTCATTCTTTTGGCATCCCTGTGTTGTAATTCATAATCATAATTTTGCAAAATTAAAGCCCACCTATTAATTCTTGGATTAATTTCTTTTTTGTTTAACGCTAATTTAATAGAATTACAATCAGTTATAATCTTAAACTTAATTCCTTGAAGATAAACATGAAACCGATTTAGAGCATTTATAATAGCCAATAATTCTACAAGTTTCGGTAGTTCTCTTACTGAAATAAAACACTGGCTGGAAAAAATCATTACTTTGTTTTTGTAGTAAAATAGCACCATAACCCTTTGTGCGTGCATCGCAGTGTAACTCTGTTTCTAAAGATGACTGATATATTGACAATATAGGACCTTCAACTAGCATTCTCTTCAAAGTATTAAAGCTATCTAATTCGGTTGGACCAAATTCAAAAACGTGTCCCCTTTTTAATAAATCATACAAGGGTTTTGCAATAACAGCAAAAGAATTTACAAAACGTCTAAAATAGCTCACTAATCCTAAAAATCGCTTAACCTTTTGAACAGAGTCGGGAACTGGATATTGTTCTACAGCTAACGTGTTTCTAGGATCAGGACGTATTCCTTGATTACTAATAAGGTATCCCAAATAAATAATACTGGAGTTAAAAAATGAACATTTATCAAATCTTAATTTCAAATGATTTTCAGACAATAAAGTCAATACCTTTCTTAATATTTTAAAATGTTCGTCAATAGTTACGGTGGCAATTAATATGTCATCTAAGTAGATCAATATTTGATTTTGCCTTATTAAATGTTGAAAAATTGTGTTAATATATCGTTGAAAAACAGAAGGAGAATTAGCCAAGCCAAAAGGCATTTTAAGGTACTCAAATTGCCCTAAAGGTGTAAGAAACGATGTATATTTAATTGAACTTTCAGCAACCCTTACATGATGAAAACCGTTTTTAAGATCTAAGGATGTATAATAATTTTTCTCTTTCAGTAAGTCTAATTGATCATTAATTAAAGGTAATGGGTAATGATCCCTAATGGTTAACTTATTTAGGTGACGAAAATCTACACATAGCCTCAAATCTACATTGTTTTTCTTTCTTACAAGTACTATGGGACTACAGTATTGTGAATTACTTTCTCGAATTATACCATTTTGCAAAAGATCATCTAAAATGGCTCTTAATTTTTCTTTTTCAGCAAATGATAACCTACGAGGCCTATATGAAAATGGTTGTTCGTGCTTTAAAGCAATAATCATCTCATAATCAATTCCAGGTTTATCATTGTCTAAATAATTTTCCTTAATTAAACATTCTAATTTGTCTCGGTTAAAATTATCAAGATTTTCATTTATTTTTATAATTGATTTATTGGAATCGTTTAAAGATTCTACTTGAATATTCATAATCTCATTCTCAACAGTTAATTCATCTCTATTTTCCACCTTTTAAACCAAAAGTTTTCCGTTAGCTAATACAATTTTGAAATTGTTTAGACAAGTAAAGTCTCGCCCTAACACTATTGGTGAAAACATTGTATTACTAGCTACTACATATAAATTAATTGGCACTTTTACATCATAAATTAAAATTTGATCATTATAAGTACCTACAATATTTAATTTAGATCCATTTATACCTCTAAAATTTGGTTCATCATCATCAAGTGATTTGATACAAGATTTTGGTAAAACATCATCTCGTACAAAACTAATCGGACTACCTGTATCCAACATAGCCAGAACATTTATAATGCAGCTTGCACTTCTAAGTTGCACCTGTAGTTCATACGCCTGAGTCGGAAATATTGGATCGATGGTCATCGTTGCCTCCCGATTTCCTTGTTGCACCACGGAACTCCGCTTTGGACAGTTCTTGCGTTGATGTTCCTTGCTGCCACAAACATAGCATGAACCATAATCACGTTTTGGTTTAACACACGATTTTGCAGTATGCCCAATTGCTCCGCAATTATAACACTTAACACGCGAATCACTTGTGCTTTCGGATTTCACTTCTGATTTCACAGAAACACTCCGTGGTTCACTAATTTTTCCACTAGTACCAGGAAACACAACCGTTGACGATGCTCCAACCTTCTTCTGAAATGCCTGTACCGATTGCCACTGGGAAGCAGCACTCTTCTTAACCTTTTCATAAATTTCTAGTTTTTCTCGTAATTGTTTCAAATCACGTGCTTCATAAAGCATAGTTTTCCGGGATGGGTCGTCTTGAATACCCTCAATAATATAATATATTAATGAATTATTATCAATATTTCCTCGAGACGCGATTTCCTTCATAACCAAAAAATATTCATAAAGCGACTCGTCCCTTTTCATTTTCCGATTAACTAACATCGAATGTAGCTCCGCACCATTGATCCTTTTCGAAAATTCATCTAATAAACATTGTTTTAATTGTTCCCACGATTTTATTCCTTTTTCACCCTGAATAAATAGTTTCGCCAGTCCTGATAGTGATTGCTTAGCGAAAATTAATTTTTGTAAACCGGACCATCCCAAGAGTATAGCCGTTTCCTCGAAATCTTCGATCCATGTTTCGATTGGGTACAATTCATCACCACTAAACGAACGAATAGTGCCTTCAATGTCTTTAAATGTCAATGAAAATTTAGGATTTGCTGACAATTGATTTTGCATAACTGAATTATTAGCGGCGCCCGCACTTTGCATACCACGCAAATTTGAATTTTGCGCGCCCGGTAAAGTCGTTGTAATTCCCGCTCTCGCTAACGTAAACATATTTTGCTACAATATCAGGTGTGGGGTTATAGGTGATAGGTACATGGTTACAGGTACAGTGTTTAGTTACACTTACAATTTGCCGAGTCAAATTTAGTTTGCACGCGTCACGACAGTTTTTAGTTCAAGATGGATGCAAGTGATTTCGTTAATGAAGCGGGGGCTACTTTAGCTGAAATCGCCGGGGTAAAAGACGCAATTAAACAAGCTTCGGTAAAAGCAATTAAGGCATTTCATAAATTCGTGTTTGAGGCTGATGGTGATCGTCGAAACCGAGCACGACTGAGAGAGTTTGCCGGCTTTAATTTTGAAATAGGGTCAGAAGAATTTAATAAAAAAGTGCAGTGGGCAGTAGATGAACTATTATTTGGTGACCTTGCATCGATATGCAACATTTTATCTTTAGATTACGCGGGAACGGCGAAAGATGTGGCCCGTAGAATCTGTGAACATTTATGTGACATTCGATTGTTATGTGATCATGGTAGTGACAATGAACAAGAGGGCGATGATGAAGAAAGCGATTTGGAAGAAGCCGCGGTTAACCCAAGCACGCGTAATTTATTAAACAATGTAGGAGTGGAAGATTTTTCATCGCGTAGTAGAGGCGTCTCGTGGCCTACGCCGAGCGCGGGAAATGTGTTTCCGTTGCCAAGCGGGGGAAACAAATAATAAAACACACTAGTTTAATACATTTATTCGCTACTAACGTTGTACAAGCGTGCACCCTCTTACACGGCATGTGCTTGACTGCCGAGGTCTGCATGTTAAAGCGCAGACGCTACCTGGAACTTGGAACTAACCAACTTATATTAAGGGGTGGTCGGTGACGTCAACCGTTAGGCGCTGCCAACCACTATAATTTATAACCTTATTTTAGTAAAAATTAATAAATAATAAAGAAGGAATATAAGTCAATTTAAATGTTATATTTATTATAAAACCTGCTTTAGGTAGCTTAGGTTACAAGATTAGGATATCATGTCAGCTTTTCTTGTATGATTTATCTTCATTTTAGATTTGAGTGCCACCGTAGAATATCGTAGTTAGTCTTATTCATTTACCAGAAGGCTAACACAGTTTCAAGTGGCTATTTTACTGAAAATATATAAATTAAGTCAGTGTCTTAAACTTTATTATACCATAATTAATTTACCTGTTTTTGTATCTGGTTTAATCTTGATTTTTCTGTTTAGAAATATTGATCCAAAGTCATTTTTAAAACTCATGTAATATTTTATGTTTGTGCCCATTGTTTTAATTCAGTCCCATGAAGTAATGTACCCTGGACCAGAATGGTTGGAATTTTGTTTAGTTTAAGGTTTCACTAAGCCATAAGATGATTTGACAGCATGTTTTTCCAAAACGTCGAAGTGGCCGATTTATAATTTGAATTTTCCGTTAGTATTAATGTTGTAGCATAGCTGGAATCTGTAGAATTAAGGTGTTATTAAGTCTTCAGCTAAGAAGCATTTTAGACTATAAGTGTGTTATATTGTTTTATTCGCCTTTTTATCAGCTATCTTTTCATGTAAATAGATTTAAGTAATTCGCTAATTAAACTAATGATCACATGTTTTATTTATGCGGCGTAAACATTTGTGTTGAAGAAATTTCATGTTTTTCGATTGTTTTTAACGAAACGTATAAAAGGACCTGCAAAAGAAAACAACTTTAGTCAGTTAAAATCAAAAGGCGAAATCTATGTCTTTCTGACTCAAAAATTATCAAAATAAAGTTGAGTTATGTACTCGTATGTTTTTGTAAACAAAAAGAACTTCAACTATTACAAGAAATATACGTAACTGTACGTACTTCACTGAACTAAGAAGAAGCAGTATCACTTTTATTATCACTTTCAACTGTATGGAATTGTGGTGGAAATTATTTTATTTGAATACAAGAAGATTTAATTTGTTGATCAATAACTCCGATCGATGAACTGTCAACGTCAAACTAACAGCTGAGTTTATCAAGTTTGTGTAGTGTGTACAATACTGCTCTGTTTATCAGCGGGAATTTAAGGGTTGTGTCTCGTGTAGGCATCTTAATTCCAAAGTAAGTGAAAACATTTGAATATTTTCTGATCAGAAATCAAATAAACAATTTTATTAAATTTTAATAAAGAATAGA
The DNA here is from genome assembly GCA_929113105.1 of Agrypnus murinus. Taxonomy (NCBI): domain Eukaryota; kingdom Metazoa; phylum Arthropoda; class Insecta; order Coleoptera; family Elateridae; genus Agrypnus; species Agrypnus murinus. The sequence goes on along the minus strand of OV816029.1, from coordinate 66,172,815 downwards.
GCACTTTGGTAACATTTATATTAATGAGAAATTTTAATTATAGAGGTTTGCTGAAATAAACATTGCTATAGCACTTTTGTCATGCTATAAACAAAATAAAATTTCGTTTCAGCAAGCTTAGTTAAATTTCACTAGAATTTTGATTTATGTGTTTCGTTTTATTTAATTTTTCTTCATATGCTTAATAAAGAACACTTGTGTTGATAATTCATAAATTCGTTTATTTACTATGTGTTATACAATTATTTGACTATTCAATAGCACAGATTACAACAATATTTCACGTCCAACTGTAGAACTCCATGTGTGCTTTTGAAGGAAGTTTTTACAGGTATTAAAATTGGTAAGATTATTATTTGGTGTTTTATATTGATTACATGCTGAAACAAATTAGAGACCTACTGGGGAAATAGAAAATTATTGGGCTGCTTATATTTCAATTTTATTTAAGCTAGCCGAGTCAATTAAAGTATTTTTAATTACGGCTGCTTACGGCACTCCATAACAAATTATAAAGGTAGAATAACCGTAATAAATTGTATCTCTAACCTATTAATAAATCAATAATTCAATATTTCCTTAGTAATTGAACAACGAACAAATTTTAAAATGCTTTCAACTATTTAATAAATAATTCCACATCTTAAATTAATATAATAGAAATCCAGCTATCCTACAAATTAGATATAAAAAAGTTTTTTGGCCTAAACTTTTTCATTCTTAGTACTAGCTTCATATGTTAACACTGTAATAATGAATTCTAATGGAAAATAATTTGCAATCAAAATAAAATAATGATTGGGCTCTATTCATTTCTTTAATATACACTCTAAAAAATTCCCCTTGAAGTTGCCTCCATTTCTTGGGGTAAATTTACTTCAAAGTGTAATTTTCATAGGAAGTGGGAAATTTCAATATTAGGTTAAATTTGCATTGTCATGTTTCCTTTTTAAATAAATTTACAGATTAAAATTACGATCTCAATGCAATCTTACATTTCATTTTAACATTAAAACACCTGCGTAAAGTTATAACTTTACCTAATATTGACCTAATATTGAAATTTCCACTTCCTATGAAAATTACATTGGAAGTAAATTTACCCCAAAAAATGGAGGTAACAAAGTATACTTTATAAAAGCTTGTGCTTGTTCTAGAGCACAATTTCACTATAAGGTCAAGTCCAATAAATATAAATATTTAAAAATAGGGTACATTCTATGTAATTATTATTGAATCATTGTTTAATTGCGTATAGAATGCATATGTTCAACAAATTCGGTATTATATGCCATGCATATATAATATTGAAATTTCCCACTTCCTATGAAAATTACACTTTGAAGTAAATTTACCCCAAGAAATGGAGGCAACTTCAAGGGGAATTTTTTAGAGTGTAATTAAGAAAATAAGTAAAGATTAATACAAAGTTTCACAATAGATATTTATTAAATTATAACCTGACAATTGTTTAGACAGCTAAGATGTCATTATCATAGGTACACTCTAAAAAATTACCGGTGAATTATACCCTAAAAAATGGAGGCAACTATGTTACCTCCATTTTTTGTGGTAAATTTACTTCAAAGTGTAATTTTCATAGGAAGTGAAAAATTTCAACATTAGGTTAAGTTTGCATTGTAATGTTTCCTTTTTAAGTAAATTTACAGATTAAAATTACAATCTCAATGTAATTTTACATTTTAACATTAAAACACCTGTGTAAAGTTACATGACAAAGTTAATATTTCATGGCAATAGTACTTTTCAGGGTTAAAATACAAATGTGAAAATACTTCTTGAATGTAACGATGACTTGCGAAAGTACTTGCAAATTCAATCGTTCCTCTGGGAATTGTATGAAACAAAATAAAATCAAAGTAATTTTTATTGAACGTATGTACTTATATAAAATATAAGACATTAACAGAACTTCTTTTCAGGGGCTTTCGGAAATATTTGGTCTCGCAAAGACATTCAGATAAAGTTTCGATTCCACCTAGAAAATTAAAAAATTATAAATTATATAAACAATTATACACGAGTACCTTTCTCAATTACAGTTATGCTAGTTTATTTCGAATTCTTCAATTTTTGATTCATCCTAGAAAAACATTAAATTAAATATTTTTATTTTATTGGTTTAAATTTGTAATTTTAACATATAGGTACTTACCGATTATTATTTTTTAACTTCTACTATAAAATAAAATTCTTCCCATCTTCGGTCATACGTGTAAATATTTGCCTTTAATAAATCCGCACTACACTACAACGAAAAACAAAATATTAATGAGCAATGAACACTTCGTTCGGTATCGATAGAGTACGCTTCGCCGAAATCATAAAAGAATGGTACACACCATTCCGACCATTCCCCAAAAAGCCTATTTGGACTGTTCATAATGGATTCCTGAATTCTTTCACGAAACGAAGGTCACAAACAAGTGCGATCAGCGAAATAGCATCTCAACGGTTAAAAACATATTAAGGGTAAAATTACACTATTCTTGTTCAAGTTCATCTTATCTTTAATATTACACTAAAAATGAATTAAGTTATTGAGCAATTATACAGTTGTAAGGAAAAAATTGTCTGAGTTATGTAAATTTATATTATGGATAGTGATTTTAACCAGTTCAATGTAGTAGAATTACTTATATTTGTATAATTTTACATAATTACAGGGCATTTTACCACAAATAGTAAAACTACTAAATGTATAGGTAAAATTAATTTTAGGGTAAAAATACCGCAAATAATAGCGAAAAGTTACCTCTTTCCCAAGGTAATTTTACCTCATTTTTTACAGTGTAATATGAATATAAACAAACACGTCGCGAAGGTAAATACAAAAAATAGATAACTAGATAAATATGATAAATATCTAACACTTGCAGTAACGAGAATTACTAAGCTCATTTTGTTCTTTTATTAAAGGTACCCTGAGTTTTTGTTTGTATATCTCAAAAAGCTTATAAAATGTCTAATTTGCGTTTGTTATTACAAAAATGTAGGAATTTGATATTATTTTGGGGAGTCATTGTGTGATTCTGTTCTAAAAGGTGTTTGGTGTAATTAGACTTTTCGGGATGTTTATTTCCAAATGTTTGTTGAATATATATCGAACTACAAAAAAAATGAAAAAGTATTCATGTTGGTTTTATTAATTATGGAGTTCCACAAAGTAAGGCTCAAGACAGTTTAGTTTAGTAATTAAGCTCTCTATGAAATAGAGTCCGTTTTAAGGGTTCTTATAAAAGAAAACTTGTGATACTGGCTTCAACGGCGTCTTCAAAAATGTAATGTATAGTCTAGAAGTCCACTTTGCACATACCCATATAGGAAATAACAAAGGGCCCGCGGTTGGCTCAGGCGTGGGACGATGTTTAATCAACTCTGGTACAAGCCTGAAATCCAAGACTGGCCCATGGCTGGTTTAAAATCGGGATGATAACTTCGTGCCAAGCTTGTTAATCAGTCATGGCCCTAGATTGGTGATGCATCTTGGTCCAGTAGTGAAAACCAATATAGTGCCGACGTTAAAACTGAGTCTTGGCGCAAGGTATATAACCAATATTGGACCACTCTTAATATTAATGTGGTATTAAGGCTGACAATCATTGACAGTGTAGGTTCGGAATCCAACGGTAGCCCCGGGTTATTACTGACCTTTGAGTATGAGCCCAACCTAATATTTAATACTGTACTATAGCTTATATAGACTTGTATGAAATAACTTTGATGAAGAAAACAAATTAACACTAAAATTCTAAATCATTACCAATTATTCTAATTCGTTCAATTATTAGTAACATAACAACGTAACTTAAAAAAATTGTGAGACGAACAAGTCTGAGACTGATTTTATACGAAATTAATAATATCTTAGATGTTAAACAAATTAATTAAAAAACAGTGGTTTAAAAAATTATTTTCAAGCATACAAGTTTAATTTTTACTACAAAAAAATTGTATTTATTCTTATTTGCGTAGCTTTGCATTTAAATAAACACTTTTTATTTCATAGACATTATTTTATTAATAATATTACAAAACGGTTAAACGTAACATCACTCATGGTAGGCGGATGAACACTGAATAATTTAAGTCGGTAAACGCTTCCCCTTGCAGCTGCCGCGTTACTGACTTTTCATGTCTATGCTTGTTTCGAAGAAACGAAGCGCGCAAAAATTTGAGAGCTGAATTTATATTTAGTAATAATAATTATAATCTATGTAGGTATTTTAGTTTAACTTTTCTCGTATTTTCCTCTTAATTAATTACTAGCTGATATAATAAAGACAGAAAACTTCACAAGCTTGATTTGGTAGAAAATGTGAAGATTGGGCCAAACTTGGTTCAAGAGTAAGAAACCAAGTCTAAAAACACTAGAATTGGTTGAGGATTGGGCAAACAGTAAGAAACCGAGACTAGGGCGCTGAAGGTTGGCTCTGACTTGGGCAGAGATTAGAGAGCCCAAAATTGGTACCTAGGCGTTGGTTGACCTTTGGGCTACGACAAAGTAGCCGAGGTTTGGGATCTGAAGGTTGGTCTAGGCTTGGGCCAATGTTGAAATAACGACATTTGGTTATCCAATATTCCAATATTGCCAAGCTGGGGCCTATTGTCAAGGTTGGCAGTTCCTACATGGGTTATTACTCGTCGAATTAAATGCGAACCGCTTATTAAAGGTAACGTGCTCTTACACACGTAACCATCTGTTCGAGTTGTATAATGTTCATTTCCAATTTCTAAAACACATGCTTGTGGTATTTACGTAAGTACGTTTTTAAGAGTAAAGTGTACTCAATAAACATCGTATTTATACAATAGTACCAACAAACTTAATATCACTAATTTTGACCACCATTACTATTATCTATGCTATTATATAAATAAAAATATTTATTGGGTAAAATCTCGGAAACTGTAGAATTGGACTCATTTTGATTTCGGGCTCCATAGTGCATAATCCGGAGACGGGTACATAAGAAAGCATTTTCTTAGAATATCGTGTTATGACAACAGTGAAGACGAAACACAGAATACTAAATATTATTGGCAAGTGGTTAAAAAAGAAAAGAGAAAGAAGAAAAAACCTGATCCACTGAAAATATACATACAATAAACTTAAATCAGTCGTATCCAAGTGCACACATCATATTTACAATACTTACAGATAACGACGATAATATGAATGAAAACGAAACCGACAAAACTAAGAAACTAACAAAACTAAAGAACAAATAAAAAAGATAAAATCACCGCCAATATTCATTTACGGCGCGTAACTAACTTTATTTCCACTTGCTGTGTAAATGACACTTTACAGGCATTTATGGTAACTAAGTAAATGAGTAGTTACAACTACAGCCCTGTAAAATTTTCTGGCTCCTAAAAGAGACCTGTAAAATTCTACAATGCTCATGAACAAAAGGATATGGAAACTAATTTGTTGCTTAACCACAACACCATGACAACGCTTAGCTATAAATTGTGCTACCGCTTTTGATTATAAAATGATTTTTTATAAAAATATACAATTCATAAAAAAGCTGGTGAAGGTGTAAATAAACACGATTTGCAATTAATCTTTACTGGGCTCACTGGATTATGGAGGCGCGCTCCTTCGTCGCTCGCCCCACAAACTTTCCAGCTCACCCATAAAGATTCATTTGCAAAACTGTTAAACACTATGAAAGACATGGTTGATAATCTCGCGAAGGTTACCGATGGTGAAAGATATTGTAGTAGTGCTCTAGTAAATAATAGGGTAAAAATAAATGTCTACACTGTGGTCACTTATAGATAACTAATTGCTCGCTTAAGGGATGAAAAGATAATCCACCACACTTACCAACTAAAGCAAGAGAGGGTTTCTGACCACCCAATAGGGTACTTGCACAAAAAATAAATATTGCTAAATCGCATATAATATGAAATACAGCTAAAATAAGTGTCGGAATTTTTTGGGCGACATAAAAGTGTACAGATGTGGATTAAAACTAAATTAAAAGTTAATCAAAATATGAAATTCGAAAGTGCTTGCAAAACGCCTACGAGTCTGCGCCAATCGCGTGACAGCTATGCCTGCAACATGGTTTACTTGTTTTGCCGGTGCGTTTATAGTATATTACGTTATAAGTCCGGTAAACCCAAGTTTACAGTAGCGAGTTGAAAACGTTTCGGGACGAGGCGACGAAGGAGCCGAGTCTCGAATGTTGAAACGAGCTACTGTAATGGTTTACCGGAAGTATGACGTAAGGCGTTTTATTTCATACTGCCTCACATTGTTCATTTTTAAAAAAAATGCATTTAAAATTTTCAGTCCGGTAAAATTTTTTACCGGACTCAAATTAGATTTTCAGTCCGGTAAAATTTTTTACCGGACTCAAATTGGATTTTCAGTCCGGTAAAATTTTTTACCGGCCTTGTAACGTAATAATTCATTTACCGGACTCAAATGAGTCCGGTAAATACCCTTTTACCGGACAGTATGAAATAAAAATTGTTTATTTCATACTGTGTCACATTTGTCAGTTTTACGTCAACCTTTTTAGTCCAGAACATGCGATTTTACGGTCTAGTATGCCTGTAAAAAGTTTTACAGTCACTTATGGCTGTAAAAAATTTTACCGGACACAAATACAATCAATCACCTGGACAATGTTTTAGTACGTAATCAGTTACCATGGAAACTCGTTTTTCATAGATGTTCATATTTTGCATGCGGAAATTTATTTTATATATTTTTTTTAAATTAAACCAATAATCCAATAATTGCACTATGAAATAAAACGCATTACGTCATACGTCCTGGAAATGGTCTTACAGTCTCGTTTCGATGTTCCGGACTCGGCTCCTTCGTCGCCTTGTCCGTAACATCTTACTCGACTGTAAAATTCCATTTCCAGGACTTATAACGTAATAGGTATTTATGTATTAAGGGCATAATCTATTAGATTATGGCATGAGAGAATGTTTAAAGCCCGACGAAGGAGGGCTTTTAATTTCTCGAGGGCCATTATCTTGATTATGCCCGTGGTACATACAACGTTTTATTTTATTTTGCTTCATGGAAAGGATAATTGCAAGCAATTGCACATTTCATTTTGAAAAAATGAAATAGTTATAATTATTTATTAAAATTGTTAGAACTCTATAGAAACGTTTTCTTTGTATCTTAGCAACTTTATACGCCCTCGGGCTAAAAAAGCCAAATTACGCCCGCAATTGAGTGCCAGTAAAGACGATTATCATGTCAAAATAAAATAAATTACTATTTTGCTACACATCATTGATAAGTAATTGTTATTTGACACTTTTTAATGTCTAAAATATGTCATTATGAAAAAGTGTGAAATAAAAATATAACTATAAAATAAAAAAATAACTATGAAATAAAACAATCACTAGAAAAACATATTTTATTAATATTCAATTCAAAGCATCAACAAATCAATGAAAATGTAATTGGATGTTACTATTATTAATGTTATTAATATTTATGGTTGGAAGCACACGCTCTGTTCTTGATATATTTTCAATAATAACCTGCCCTTCACGTTCTGTAGAATTGTGAGAGAGGACCGATGAGATTGATGACTTCGGAATCTCTACATTCATGTTTGTCCCACTGAAGATTTTTCTAGAAGTTCCTGCTTTCATCTCATATTCTCTTCAATATAACTTTCTGCTACGGCGGATGATTTCCACCCGCCTTGACGCTTGATACTCAGATATCAGCTCCAGTACTGGCAAGGAGAGAAGCAGAAGATCTTCTAAATGCGTGTCCTGTATAACTGTTCGGATTAGGAAGCTGAAAATATGTAGCAATGATACTTGGTATTAATGAAAATTGATTAATGCCCACTCGCTGCACAGTGCACTTTCCTTTACGGTATTGAAGAAAAAAACTATCATGATTCGTATGAGCTGGACGAAGAGCAGCATATTTGTCATAAATTTCCAAAGGATTGATTCCTTTGATTGGCACATCCATAACTGTGAAAATTCTTTCAGTGTGTGTCTTCGAATCAGGGATTTTGATGATCAACATGGACTCTCTTCTCTCGATGTCTTTCATTCTCAAGTGATAAAGTTCTTCCCGGCGACAAGCGTCTGCTAACCCCAATATTAATGCAATTTTCATCATTAAGAAGTTATCATTTGGTGCTCCTTGTATGAAATTTTCGATTTGTGGTCTTTCAAAAACCTTTGATTTCTTAGGCCTGTATCCAGTGCTGTGTCTCTTAAGAAACGATTTCAATTTTAAAAACTTGTTTACATAAACATTTTCTTTCACAGAGAGAACAGCTTTTATCATTGAAAATTTTGACCACATACTTGAATTTTAATATTTCTTTGATAATTCGTCCAAATAGGGTAAGAGCCCCGTTTCATTAATGGTCCTTACTTGGTTTTTCCTACACCATCCCATGAAAAGTTCATATTCGGCTTCATACATTTTTCGTGATTTAGCCGGTAATAATCCCAAACTTGCAGCTTCAGCTTTCTCCTTAATCTCTAATGGAATATCCAATATATATCTTGGGAATATCCATGATTTCTTCATCACTGCTAATACACGGAATTGCATTCATTTTTGCAAATTTATAGCCACAGATTTTTAAATACATTTGTTTGTTTATGTTTTCTACAAGGTTCTCATGACAACCATGCACAGCATTACCAACTATTGAAAGTCAAAACCGGCACGAAATTTAAAATATATACAAAGTGGTGAATTTTATTAATTAACAAAGAGGTGTTGCAAAAAATTATGTATGAAACTCGTTTATAAAGCGTCGTTTTTTTACTCGTGGGTTTACAACACTCTCTTCGCTCGTGTGTGTAAATTTCCCACTCGTAAAAAAAAGACATGCTTTATAAACTTGTTGCATAAAATACTATTCGTTTTGTCTTGATACGTGTTCGTTTGTTAGTTACTTTTGAATTTATAGAAAAACAGCCTTTTTCAAGACTACATGCAGTAGAAAACACGAGAAGAAACGTAAAGTATCAACGCAATTGTCACTTATAATACCATTAGTAGTCAAAGTTATGTCGACTATTTTTGTGGTGGTTTCACGAATGTCTATCATGCTTGCATTTAAATACCACGAGTGCGCAGCACGAGTGGTATTCGCAAGCATGATAGACATGAGTGTTAAGTACCACAAAAATAGTCTACTTAACTTTGACTACTTATGGTATTCGAGAGACTATTCAACGAACACGCTTTAAAAAATCAAATTGTTTTTCATAAATGTAGCAATGTTACATTTAATAATTGTACGTTCAATACTCAAAAATAAATGTTGTTAAATATTTGTGTTTTATTAAAATTGTCGATTGTTATCACTAGTGAAAATTGTCGACAATTTTCACTAGTGAGAATTGTCGATACAATTCATTTTCATTGGATTAAAAATATCAAATGCTGCATTTTAATTGGTCAATTTTTAATAAATGACATGTGAGTTGAATAGTCGCATTTATTTTTATTAGTAATTAATTTCTGTTTATTCATTTAAAAGAGTGCTGTATTCAAAAGTAAGGCCGTTGTCGTCAAAAGAAGGTTTGATTGTTAGCGTGACAGTTCTAATCGTCTAAGAAAGTTCAATTTTTCGAAACAAAAGCTGCTACCTGCTGCTACCTTTACAAGAAAGGCCGATTTATTACATACGTTAATTAACAACTGCCGTGCTTTCATTGTTATGTAATAAATGATTAAAAATAAACTAAATGCGTATGTATTTTGTAGTTTTAAAATATTGGATACATTTGTCGTTATACTTACGTTAAAATGATCTTCACATGCAAGCATTTTTCAAGCAAGTTTTCGCAAGATCTAAATAATTCCGCCTGCCGCATTTATCGACAACTTCGTTCTTTTTTCGTCAGTGGGAACGCGAAAGAAAAGTTTGTTTATTATTAATTATAATAAGATGAGAAGGAAAATATTTTGTAAAATGAAATAAGGAGTATAGTTATTAATGTAAATAAGTTTTAAAAAGTTGGGACTTTTATTAGCAGGTATTGTAATTAAGTTTTTTTATTGGTAATCGTCTGAGGATGGCAATATAATTACTTTGAACGTTTTTATATTTTTAATGGTGAATAGACTTGAGTACTATTAGCTTATTTTATTAATAATAAGCATACATTTATCGGTAATTTAAAAGTTACCTTTCTATAATCCTCTTGTTTTTGTAGTCTTGAAAAAGGCTGTTTTTTCATACAAAGAGCAAAAACAAAACACGTGGTATACACAGAGTAAGTGCATTTGCAAGACGGGTCAACGCGTGATGACATCACGCAGCCCGCGCCAGCGCAAATCCGTTTCAAGGGCCTGAATAACTATAAATAATAACAGTTATTTAGCAAAAATATTTTGAATAACAGTAAAATATATAATTCTGAACTCATTGGGAATAAATCTGAAAATCATTCAAGGACCCTATTTGCGAACTGGAAGCAATTCCAAAACTATATTCAAGACAATATTAATTTAGAACACCGCGTAAAAGAACGAGAGGTACGCAGGGTGCGATTTAATAACAGCATAAACACTAAAAAGCTTTTCCCGAGAAAAGTGGTTATTAAATTGTTATGAAATAAATAAAGATTAGTAAAAGTTTCACAGCTTTATTAAAATAGAACCTGACAATATTGTTTCGACAGCTATGCTGTCATTATCAAAGGTAATATAATTATAAACAAACACGTCGCTAAGGTAGATACAAAAATAGGTAACTAGATAAAATAATTAAATATCTAATACTTCCAGTAACGGAGAATTACTGAGCTCAAGTTGTTCATTCATTAAAGGTACCCTGAGTTTGTGTTTGTATATCTCAAAGGCTTCTAAAATGTCTAATTTGCGTTTGTTATTACAAAAATGTAGGAATTTAATATTATTTTGAGGAGTCATTGTGTGATTTTGTTCTAAAAGGTGTTTGGCGTAATTCGATTTTTCAGGATGTTTATTTTTGTAATGACGTACGTGTTCTTTATATCTTATGTCAAAATTTCGAAGTGTTTGCCCAATATATACCGAACTACAAAAAGAACAATTTAAACGGTAAATGCCCGATTTCATGATATCATGTGTTCTGTCTTTAGCATTAAATAAAAATGAAAAAGTGTTAGTGTTGGTTTTAAATGTTATTTTATAATTGTTGGTTTTTCTTAGTACATGTGCAATTTTTTCTGATATTTTGCCAAAATATGGTATAGATATGTAATTTGTGTCTTCTGTTTGATTGTCAATGGGATATATTCTTTTGATAGCTAACCTATAGTATTTTTGTTTAATTAAAGTGTCAATCATGTTCGGATTGTAATGATTTGCATGTGCTAGTTGTTTAATGGTTGATATCTCTTTGCTAAAATCTGATTTAGTTAGTGTAATAGTTAAAGCTCTGTGTACTAATGATCTGTAGGCTGCTATTTTATGTGTATTATGGTGACAAGATTCATTTGATATTGTTATGTCTGTTTGTGTTGGTTTTCTGTATATGGAAAATTCAAATAGATTGTCTGCGTTAATATTGATATTTAAGTCTAGAAAGTTTATAGCCCTGTTTTGTTCTGTTTCTAGTGTAAATTTTATGTTAGGTTGGATACTGTTAATAAGAATTAAAAATTCATTGATAACCTCAAAAGAACTGTCAAAACAAGCTAAAATGTCATCAACATAACGAAACCAGAAGATAATGTGTTTAGAGAGGTTTAATTCAAATATTCGATCTTCGAACTTGTCTATAAATATGTTAGCTGATAGAGGACCTAGAGAATTACCCATAGATAGAGAAATACCAATAAATAAATTATGTTATTAAAAGTGAAATAATTTTGACTTATACAAAGGTCAAATAATTGAATTAACTCTAACCTTTTAACTAATTCTATATTACTATTGATCAAGAAACTATCTAATAAAGGAATACATTCTTGTGGGGGTATTCTGGAGAACATGTTGCAAATATCAAAACTAACAAGTTTTGAATGTGGTGGAAGATGTATGTTTTGCAGCTTATCTAGTAATTCTAATGAATTTCTAACAGAGTATTTCGATTTGTAACCTATCGTGTTAATAATCTGGTTCAGTTTTTTGGATAAAATGTGATTAGGTGCATTGATGTATGATACAACTGGTCTTATTGGCATATTCTGTTTAAGTGTTTTGACTAGTCCATATAGTTTAGGTGGTTGTGGGTTTTTATTAATGATTTGTTGCTTTTCTAATTCTGAAAAGCAGATATTGCAGTTTTCTAAACCTTGTTTTATTTCTTTTTGGAATTTTGTGGTTGGGTTTTTGTTTAAAGTTTCTAAATTTTCTTTATTAATAAATTCATTAACTTTTTGTATGTAAATATCTTTTGAAAGAATTACCAAAGTGTTACCCTTATCTGCTTTAACAGAAATTAGATTGTTCTCTGTGATTTTGTGTTTTATAGATTGAAGAAGTGATATGTTAGATGTGTTGTACATTTTGTCCTGTTTCAAAGACATCTCTTTTAACAAATTCGAAATTTGGAATTTTGCACAGTTATTATGATCTTTCTTAAGTATAGTTTCGCATTCAACGGCCAAAATTTCTTTAATTTTGTTGGTAAATTTTGGAAAAGGACAAAACTTGAAACCTTTGTTAAGAAATTGTGTTTCTCTGTCATTGAATGTTATGTTCGATAAGTTTATGAAACGAGGATAAAAGTTTGCAGTGTTCTGACAATTAAGGTTATTTTGTAGTGTACGTTTTTGTTGTACAAGTCGATGAAGTTTATTTTTCTGTGTGGTGTATTTTTTGAATTTAATGTGACTGACGGTTTCTCTAATGTCAAAATCTAAGATGTCAAATTGGATATTGTGTAATTTATGAGTAAGTTCTGTATGGAGTACCTTTATATAAACGTATATATTGTCTCTTATACTAAACCATTTCTTCGATTCTTCTTTGAGCCATCTTCTTTTGGCATTCCTAATTACTTTTTCGGTAATCGAATTCTTGATTCTTGTAGTGATAATGATATAAGTCTGAAATTTGCACTGGACTATTTCGTTATACATCGACGCTGTCCCAAGAAAAAGGCGTAAGCGGCTTTTGTAAAATTTTATAAGAAGTAAAACACAGGAAAACGTGAAAAGACATAATAATAGTACAAACAACTTTATTAACTAGTAATACAATTAGTAAAACCGAATATACTCGTAAGATACTATACTATAGTAATATAGAATACAAGTGATATTTTTAAAAATTTCTCTGTCGAAAGGCGTTTTAAAAGTATAAAAATATCGAAGACATTCGGTACAACTCTCGGTATTCTTACAAATTGTTCTCCAAAATCAATTACTAATAATGAAATACGAGTCCTCTTGGCCATGTATATTGCTCCTTATAATCAGAAATGCACTGATTATTTCAGATATACTAATTCATTCATACCCACCAGCATTTAATAGACTTTATCTACAGGTTCAAAAATGGCTAGACAATGATCTCGGTGCAGAAGAGTGAGGATGAATGATGATCAACGATGTCTTACAGCCAATTAAAATCATTTTGCCACCTGCTCCTGGTTATAACTACAAAAGGCTGAACCATGAGTTACGGTTGCAGCAAGATTGGTCTCCACTGTTCTGCATTATGCGGTCACTGCCATGGTCAGTATTGTCTGAACGTTTTACCTGACATTTGTGAAAAGAATAATGATGCTCATCTATCGATGCTTATGAAGATATTGACCCTATAGCAGCTATAACTTTCTTACCACAAGAGGTAGAAAGAATCGAGGCAGAAGACAAAGAGAAGCAGGAAAATTACCAAAAAGTCGAAAATGATCTACAACTCGAGGAGAACTAGAATAATTGTTCTACATTCCAAATAACATATTACAGTGAAGTCTCGTTGATCCGAATCTACGTTAATCCGAATACCACTATAATCCGGACCAGCATTTTATTTACATTGGGTTTATTGTAATCCGGATTTAAAGGTTTTGATAATCCGAACTTTCAAATTAATTGTTTTTAGTCCTCTAGTTTTGTTTATGGTAACGAATGCAATGGATATTCAGATGTGTAATTTGATACAAAACTACCGTTGTAGATAAAATAAGTGATTTTATTTTATTTATGTTTACGTTATATAAATTTGTCTGGCAAATTCTTATCATAAAAAGTCACGTATTTTTTAGAAGTGGTTACATTGCAACTTCACAATTCATATTAGTTACAAAGGTTTATATGTTAAGTTAAAAAAGAATTGATACTTCTTTTACGAATTACGACTTTATGTATCTCCGCCATACATAAAAAGATTTTCTGTTAAATTTAAAAATTGTTAAATGTTTAAAGACCGCATTGTAACTTTAAATATTAAACATTTCCAGATTTGTTACAAAATCTGAAGGATCATATTACAACGTTAAAAAAAACTTTAAAATCTGCGGAATATCCGAAACATGGATACGATGGATACATTCTTGTGCTTTTAAAACAGTTTTTGCGTATATATTTTTGTAGTTCTTTTTAAATAAATGTTATGCAGAATGTTTTAAATGCATTTATTTACAAATAAAACATTGTAACTCTACAAAGGCGGTAATCCGAAAACCGCGATGATTCGGATTACCCCTCTTTTAATTAGTCCGAATTAGCGAGACTTCACTGTATTTTGATAAATTATAGGGGGGGAGGGTGAATGAAAGTTTTTCCTGTATTAATTTAGGAAAAACCCCAAATAAATTGATGATGATTAAAATTTGATGTTATAATTGATTTTTCTTTTTTTAAAAATTGAGCTACAAACAACACATAACAGACTTCGGTAAAAGCACAGTGAAAACATATACAAAATATAATCCACCTACCTTTACCATAAAAAATATGCACCGGCTAAAATAATTGTTGTAAACCTTGACTGTAGTCATAACTCAGACACTACAAGGCGCGTTGCTTCAATAGGGCAATAAATAAACATGAATCTATAAAACATAATTAAACCACACACACAAAATAAAATAATAAACCAGAAGTTACTTTTACAATTTAAGTGACAAAACTTATTTAACATAACATCAGTAATAAACAAACAAAATTGAAATTGAAATATTAAAAATTAAAGAAAATATCAAATTTGATATCTTTAATAAAAGAAAGATTAATTCTAAGACAGTTGAATGCTTTTTATCTTCAGAAGTAATATCTCTGTCATTCATATTATCTTAAAAAACTAAATTAAAATAAAAATAAATGCCTTAAAATATTTACAAATAATCAAAATTTTGGCGCCTTTTAAATTCCTAACTGAACTTAGTAACAAACTGCAAATTCTCTGATTTCCATATGGTTTTATAACAAAATGGTAGAAATGCAAAAATTTACCTCTCTTCATAAAAAAATCCTTCATAAAAAATTTATATAATAGAAATTGTTAATACCAACTGTATTCTTGAGATAAGGTAAGTCCATTTAATTGTTAAATTGATAAATTTCCTTTTATCATCCAATTTGCAATGAAGGTTAATAATCTTATAACCCTTAAAAATTTTCTTTTGAGAAATGAAAATTATATCACTATTAATATTTACAGCACTGTTAATTAAATTAATTAATATTGTTTATTATTAAAGGTATTAATTAAATTCAAAGAATTTTGACAATTATAAAACACTTTGACGTTACATCAAAACATAACCTAAGAATTTGACGTTTAGGCTTTGTTTATATTTTGAGGTCACAACATAACCTTTAAATTTAACATTTTCTCTGGGAATATGTGCACTGCTTGAAACAACTAAAATTACGGAGAGATTGTCACTAAATTGCCTGCTGTATTTATATATTTTCTCAAACAAAACACAAATATGGTTATTTTTCTAGGATGAAACAAATGCAAAAATAGAACTAAATTTACATAACCATATAATTGTTTATAATTATTAATAATTGTTTAAACAAATTCTATAGTTCTAGAGAAAAGAATTCCTCTTTTAATGATATATAATACTTATACTAAAACACAATAATAAGATGGCTATTAAATGTCAACCAAATCAATTTTCAAATGCATTCAATTATAGATTGAAAATTGAATTAATTATTTAAACTGCCTCGTTATCTCCTGTTCTGATCACAAAATTCTTTCTTAAATCCTATTAAACAATATTTACACAGTTTTAGATATCCAGATGGTAAATTAACAACTAAATTACATAATTCCAGATTATCAAGGTTGAACGCAAAAATTGTATATTGTATATTTAAACCCATAGATCTTCTATAATAAATTATTCCCTCGTTTACCTTTATGTCTCAGTTGTGTCCAACTATGTCCAACTACTTGACAATAACATAATGAAATATTTGACTCCACAAACTTTATAATCTTTAAAAACAACAAATTTATAATGAAACTACCAAATCGTATTCTTGTAATAGATTGTTTTTATTAATTAAACCTGTAGTAAGATAATTAATATTTGCATATATCCTCACAATTACGCTCTTTATCTGTTTTAGGTCAAAACAAGCCTTGAAATGGCTTCAATACTTATTTATATACAAAATGTATGTAACGATAGCTCATCGTTGGCTAAACCATGAAGTTTTATCAAGATAGAAAGAAAGATCATCTCCAAAATTTATCATTTTTCTATCTAGTGTGTTATTGAATGTTTCTTTAACAAAATGGAAGATTTTTCAATGACTGCTTCAAAAAATTAAATTAAATTAATTATTTGTGTCCGGATCTTCGACACCGAAGGTATCTATGTATTTATGCACCCAACCAGCATGTTTGTAAATAGGGATGCCTCCTTTCCAAAAGTATGTCGTATATCATGACAATATGTATTAGGCCTACTGGTGATACTACATAAAAAAACGCGCTTAGTACTCGGTGGGTGGTGTAGAAAGAGGTGCATTTTTTGCAGAAGCACAATAATTTGAAATTGTCACTCATTTTTCTCTAAAACGGTTACTTTTTTGAAGAAAAATTATAGAAACTTTTTTGTAGCAAATTTTACGAGCAACACTTTTATAATAACCATATTTTCCGAAAAGCTGATTTCGGGATAATTTGAAAAAAGTAAAATTTTCCTTTCCTTCTATACAAAATTTTCCATATCGATATTATACATTAGGACTTTTCGGAGCTTTCTTACAACCTCAAAATAAAATTGCATACAAAAATTTGTCCTGTTGTGACTTTTTGCGAAGTTCGAGTCTAATTTTCCTGGCCTAATACGCGGGCTGCCCATAATTCTTGGTTTTTAAGAGTACAATTCACAGTTTTATTGATATCGAATGTGAGCGCCAAAAATATACATGACTTCTGAGAAACACTCAACTTCCAAAACTAAATGTGTAGATTATGGGTAAGGTATGAGTAACTACTGGGCATTTACAAATTTTAATATACCTAATTACTTTGACATTGTTTTCAAGTATCTTTGGTGGCAACGCCTTTAGTTTGAATAGCTGTTTCTTCCTGATATTAATTTATTCAAAAGTATCTACGATTCAAATCAATTGACTAATCTAAGATCAATGCACTTATTATCAGTTTTAATATCTACAGACCAACATATAGCTTTATCTATTGAATACTTGCATTGTAGAAAATATGTAGGTATTTTCGATAAAGTAATTCCATTATTGACATATGACGAGTGCAATTTGCTTGTACTAATATGTAAAGCAAGCAACAATTTAAACAGCTGGTTAATTTATCACAGCAAAAGCACTTAAGCTCTTAATACTTATTCATACATATAGTAATTGTTCTTTTAATTCAAAATATAATCTGTAATTGCTACTAGTACGTATTACAGAATGATACTGATAATAGAGAGTCTTTTAAATTATGTGGTACCTACGCCTAGAAAAAAAGTAAATAGTCTGCTCGAGTCTGTTTATTATCGTAATAAACAAGATTTTCACTTGTTCTAGGTTTACAATCTTTTTGGTTAACGGTTGTCGTTAGACGTTTAACAGCTTTGTTTGTAGTATTAATGCAAGTCATGGTGTTCCAAAAGTTTTATAGTCAGTGAAAAAGTAATACATGGAAATATGATTGCAAATGCTCGTTATGCTATTAAAAAACGATTTTATCTGTTAAACAACTCAGACGACAACATGATGCAAAAACCTTCATCTGCATCCTACGAAATCCAGATATTTCAGAAACTTCTGACTCCCGATTATGTGATGTGAATCTTACTGACAACTTACTTGGTTTAACATTCTATAGTATCTAGTAATGATACATCGATACATGGTTCCATTTAAAGAGTATATTCGTCCCCAAAATATGTAGGTATATATGGAGGGAATACATAAGCAGGTACATACAAGCACCCAAAACAGCGCCTTTATACCTCATTTTAGTGCTTTAATAGTCCAACTTTTTCAAAGTTGGTAGCATTGAAAAACAAATTGAAAAAAACAGAAAATTGACAAAAACTTCACTCTAAAAATTTCAATTTTCAAATATTACATCAATGTTGCCAACTACTACAAAATTTCCTGAATTTTAATATTGCGAATTAAAGAAATAGCATAAAAAAACTCGTTTTATTATAGTCATTATTGCACTCGCGCTTTAAAACTCGTCGCAAGCGGCTCGTTTTCTTAATTTGGACTCGTGCAATAAATCTTGCTTTTTGAAACACGTTCTTTAATATACTATTTTATACTTTGCGTTAACAATATGCCCATTGTGATACTGAAAACGGTTTAATAATAGAGGCTATTACTAAATCGTTTATTACTAATTACTTGATACTAATTTATTACTAAAACATTTGTTTTATACTAAGTACATATAAACACATTTAAATTGTAACATTATGATCTCGCAAAACGTGAAACGTCACTTGATAACGTTACCACATATTACGCGCAAAAATCGATAGATTGTAATGCAATGATATTAATAGTTTGAATTTATAAATTACTCTAAAATGAATGACGCGAATTAACTTTTCTTGACGTGGAAAGGCGTTTTTAAACGCAAAAGACGGAGTCCAAGTTACAAAAATATACTCAATTTACTGTTGAGTACAATAAGTATTTATCCGTTGTTACTATACAATATGCACTTGCATAATAACTTAACACTATACAGTTTCAACTTAAATCAGTAATGTTCAGAAAGGCCGAGGTAAACGGTACCCCTGGGTACTAGTTTCTACGGCTTTCTGATGGTAAGTCCTGACTTAGGTAAACGGCACCCCTGGGTGCTAATTTCTAAAGCCAGAACCCCGTCGTAACCTGAACTGATCTCCCACAAAGCTCTGGTTTTTATAGGGTTTTTTCAGGGTCTTCATTAAGTTTGGAACCGGCTTAATATCTTCAAAACTATTAACTGGATTAAATTGAAATTTGGGGTGTGCATTTTATAAATTAATATCTATTGTACCTAATTTTTTCACCTGCTTTGCATCGTTATTTTACGAGATACACAGCCAACTTGATTTTTTTTAAATAGCAATGGGGGTCAAATTTGACATCATTTGAAAGCTTATTTTTTTCTGAGTACCATTATGTAATACACGTGTTGTATCATTTTGACAAAAATCGCCAAAAAAATTAAAATGAACGAAACATGTTTTATCCACAAAATCAAAAGTGTTGAATAAATTAAAAATTAAAATATCTAGTGATCTTACAAAATTCATAGAAATGTCAAAAGTTACACATTGACAGTAAAGAAATTGTCAAATATGCTTAAATTAAGCGAAAAAGAAAGAATAGAGTTACTTATGATGATAGGCTATGGAGATAGAAGGCGTAGTCATGCAGAAGTATGTGCCCTTTTTAACGCTACGCATCCTGTAATTTACACGTGTATTACATAATGGTACTCAGATGATAAGCTTTCAAATGATGTCAAATTTGACCCCCATTGCTATTTAAAAAAAATCAAGTTGACTGTGTATCTCGTAAAGTAACGATGCAAAGCAGGTGAAAAAATTAGGTACAATAGATATTAATTTATACAATGCACACCCCAAATTTCAATTTAATCCAGTTAATAGTTTTGAAGATATTAAGCCGGTTCCAAACTTAATGAAGACCCTGTATACTATTTCTGTGGTCTTAAAATCCTTCAGTTGAGCACACGTGGCTCTGGGTTGTACATACGTGGCGATAGCGTTTTGCATCCTCTAGCATTTCATAGAATGCATTAGATAAAGTTCTCGAATACTGCAGCTGCTTCCGCTCTAGCATACATGGGCGCTCCGCTGCGAGGAGTTATCTTGCACGTGTTTATAATGTCACAGTTCTCTTTAATAATGAATAAATGTTAACTGGCGAAGTAGAAAAAATAGTATATTATATACTAGTTTTATGAGACGTATTGTAGCACTCGTTCCTTTGCAACACTCTTCGTTTCTCTCGTCGTGTCCCAAACACTCGTGTTACAATGGACCTTTTTATAAGGTACAACTCGTATAATAATATACTATATCCGTAACTTAATTTTATTACTGTACCAAATATGTAATAAATTTACAATTGATTTTGTTAAGTTGGTTGCAAACCTACATTTCTTTGAGGCAGCATAGAAAGTAGGTACTACAGGGAAGTATAGTTTTCAAACTTTATTAACTTCATCATTAGATCTAGATTTCTAGCAACATGCTTTGATTAGGATGTATAGTCGGGCCTACAGGAATTGGTTTTTATAGCTCTGAGATTCAAGTAATACCTTTTGTTAAAATATCTTTAGACTCAAGTACCGACAATAACAACTATTGTTAAATTATCTTAGAAAGAGTATTGAACAACAGTTGTATGGGCTTGCATTCAGGGCCGTCTTATTTTCATTTTTGTTTTTCTTTTTTGAGGTGATATAATTTAAGTATGACGGGATAGCAACAATTGAAGATAGATAGAAACGATTTCTATTTCGACGATCATTTATAACGATTTTTATATTTATAACTTTCTTTTTATGTCTTAATAAATGGAGTTTTTAAAAATTTAAAGTTATACCTTAAAATGTCCTAAATACTTACCTGATAACAGTTGACATTTGAGTTCAAAGTATCCTTTTATAATTTTATCCCTTTAAGATTGTCTTAGGTATTTGTTAAATTCCAAAATGTTTTAAGACTAATTAGTTTGTTTGTGTAAATCTTATTTTGTGGCGATTCCGAAATTTAACGTCAATTCTTTGTAGTTAGAACTGTTTGATGAATGTAAAAAGATATTGTTCAAATCAATCCAAAGCAAATTTAAAAGGGAGGGCATTTCACAAACTATGCACTTCCTACCTTTATTCAAATGATGTAACATCTATTCAGTTTGGTGGCGCCCTCTACCTTTTTATTTCTTCCTGGATCTATTATCTATTCAGAAGCTTTTGTGATTAACACCCACGATGCCTAATTATAATCTGATTTAATAACATGTCTCGGCAGGAACTTTAAGATCTTTAATAAGTATAGTAACGTAAGTATTATGAATTTATGATGTTATTTGACTTTATTGATTGATTTCAATGTAATTTGTCTTGCAAGTAAAAAGTTTAAGTCACAATTGAAACCCATTTGTGGCCTTCTGGGGTTGATTTTTGAGGAAATTACAGATTTCGGGAATAGATAAAAATTTCTGTTGACAAGGTGTAAATTGATTTCTTGTGAAATGTCGTTTTAGTCTTCCTTGTTTAGTTTCCAAAACACAAATATCATTGTTTACAGATAAGACAACACAAAGTAAGCTTTTAGAGTCAGTTCTGCCTCGATCAATATCAGGAATGAGTACTTTGACTCCATCTTCTACTGCAGCAGGTGGAAATGCTTCTTTAGACAACTACAGCATTTTATTGCCTTGTACTTGGACACTATAACGTGCCAGCTGTCTTTTTTGTGATGTTAGCTCTTTGTTATTTTAAAGGGTAAAAATTATTAAAGAGATTAAATGATTACTGTTTTCATTTTGTAGATCTCCGATACCCTACAACTAATATAAAAGTATTATTTTATCATACATACATACATTAAATTACATACAGCTAGATATTGACAGTTAACATACTTTTGTACATATTTGGATCCTCATTTTCCACGTCAATTGAAAAATCCATTTCTATATCTTGAAATCAATAAAGTAGTTGCTAAACAACATCTACTAAATCTCCATCTTGCATCACAATGCACTATTAAACAATTTCTCTTGTATTTCCCGAGACTACCTCGCAAGATGTATTAGTTTCTCCATTTACTTCAGATATTGATGCTTTATCAATAATATTTTGTAATTCTTCTTCAGATTGTACAAAACTATGATTTGTTTTGATGAAGATATACTGTCAGTTGGATGGATACAACCAAAACTACTAAGTGATCAGACCTAAAATTTGTTCAGATGATGAAAAACAAATAATGACATATATTAATATCACGAAGCAAATGAATTAAGCATATTCCATATGAAGAGATGTTTGGATCAAAAATGAAATTAGGATAACAGACCACTAATCTTTCCGAGGAAGTGATTACTTTCTGAGAACTTCCTAAAGTTCTCCGACAGGATTAGAAATAAGGAGAAGCTTGCTCCTCCTTATTTCTAATTCTGTCTTACCCCACTCGCAATCCTATAAACTGAACTACAGTAAGTTTATATCAGAAAAGCTGAAAACACTGTTTCTTATCCCTCCTGACCTTCAAATGAGAGCAGGTTGAAACGTACGTTTTTCTGTCAGACTAAATGACAATAAACTAACTAAATTACTCACAAACAAAACTAGGCCCCGCGATTGGGCGCCAATGAAACGTAGGTTTTTTCGCCAAGATAAAACAACAAAAATAACTATAAAAGCTATAAAAATACATGAAAATACATCATACTTACTGTAACTGAAAACTCAAAAAATATCTGCCACAGCTTGAGATTTAAACTCTCTCTTTACAAATTAATTAATCAAGTCGTAGGTATTGGTTCCACAGCTGTATAAATTGTGAAAAGGAATAGATAAGGATTCAACACAAATAAAAACTTAAAAGGGCGCCATCTGGTTCTGAGCTTAGTTAATGATTTATTAACCATTCAAAGATGTTAATTTGAATAAGCATTAAAATTTATTAAATTCATTAACCAGAAAATGAATAGAATATTTAGTTAAAACAAAATTTTGTTTACTTAAAATTGTTGAAGAAATGAACTTAAGCATTCATAACCAATATGGTTCCGTTTTGTAGATCCATCAGTTTGAATTAATAACATTTATTAACAGGAAAATAATTAAAATCAACTTTGCATAAATAAAAATAAAACACACATCGTATATTTATTACAAATCCACCCTACATTTAGTAGGTTATAATAATACCAAAATTAATCAATAAAAATTCACCTAGAACTCTTCATTAAATTATGAAAATAACTCAAAGAGATTTGATTAAATCGACCACAAATAATGTTCAAAAGCATTAACACAAATATTAAAATTTATATTGACTGGTCTTTTTCTGGACAAAAAATTTATACACAAATATCTAAATGAGATTAGACAAATTAAATCAATTCGACAGTATCAATACAAATGATTTGTAATTACATTAAAGTTTAAAGCTTTTTAACAACTGACGAGAGTTCTATTGATAATAGAATTTAATGAGCAAAAGTTTATAATGAACTTCTAATAATTGAGAAACAATAACAAAAATGACTGCAAATTCAAGCAAGAAATTTACCTAAATGAATAACACTAAAAACAATAGTCACAATACCTTTTATTTTTGGTAAGTCACAAACCAAAATCAACGATAAACTGCATAAAATTTGACGACAACGTCACAGCAAATGGAAACTGGAAGATTGGGAATTTTCTTTCATACATTAACGATGTACGAGATAACCCTCGTAGAAACTGGGTATGGCGAATTATAATTTGCAAATTCACCCCAAACGGCAGTAACAAAATGCAACCAAAGAGTTCCATAAAAGATTTGGCTATTAGTTTTGATAACCATTTTATAATTTCATTGTTTTAAATAAAACAATACACATAACCATTAATTCTGAACTGAATTTAGAAGGCACACAGCACGAATTATTATTTAGCCGAAATTTTGATTACAGAGAAAGCGTCTGTAAATATTAAATTATTTCGGTACAATAATTATTTAGACGAGAGTACGATACAGTAGGCTGTCGTACTTATTACACAGTAATAAGGGAAACTGAATTTCCCACTTTTCTGAAGCACAAACATCCGCGAAAATATTTAACGGAATAACTAACTTTTGTTAACCACGAATTATTGGTTAATTTCCGAACACTTATTTAAACGAGAACTATTACATGTTGATTTTAATTAAATGCACCGACCATCCGAAAGTCGGTACTTGTTCAAACAATATGAAAAACTGAATTTAGAGTTTTCTTTTAAACTCCATTTTACTACAACAAAAGGGCATTTTTAACGCAAGATCGAACGTACGCTCTCGGCGTGCGATTTTGGAAGACAGCCCTCGTCAAAACCGAGCGAAGCCTTTTTATTAACTCCGTTTCACGTTACTCCGCGTATAGACATCTGTTTTTAGGCGGCAAGGGTGCTTGTTGCTTGCCCTACTATAGGATTCACGACCTTACGTGTAAAAAGCAACACCAGAATTCTACCCGCCAAAACACACGTGTGAGCTAAAACGCTGGCTGTAGACGATATTCATACACTGCATTGACTTAAAATTTAAAACGCAACTAACAGACAAAGGAAAGTGTATGTAGAATCGTATACACTCAAAATGTTTACCAAAATATTCCAATAAATGAGATGACGAAGCGCTTCTCATGGTTTCTTTTCAAGGTTTCTTTTTGAAGAAATTGATATTATTTTTTAAAATACCAGGTCGCAAAATACGAAAAACGACATCAATATGACGTTACATTATTTCATTATAGCAAATATTAAACATTCCCTTCCTATAAATGCTTTCTGTAGGAAATGTTTGCCTGATGAACTGCATATTTAAATAAAGCGATATCTACAGGACCGAACTTAAGATTTTTATCCAGAATTAATACAAAATTCTATGTACTAAATGCCGGTGGAAAATGTACCCGTTACAAGGTCTAGTGATCTAGTTCCGACTAAGACAATCAGTCCGAATTATTTTACGATTCTATGTTCCTATGTGCTCAAACGTGCTCTACCTGACTCTCGAATTACTTTTAATGTATAGTAGGATACTTGCTCAGTCTGATAGCTCAAAGTTCAATATAGGATGTCATGAAGTTTTAAAAGGCTCTCTCCAGGAAATTAAAATAAATATGCCTTGAATGAAAACAAGAGAAATGTTGTGTATTTCAATTTGCTTCAGCTTTTAGAGATGATTCTTTTTCCCATAAGGGCCATATTGCGCGAAAGTTATGACTTGTATTTACTATCTTGGTGTATCAGGGCGATAAAGGTCATAATCAGGTCATAATGCTAACTTTGCGTAGAATCATCGCCTACTCACATGTGATAGCTCATTTTGATGGGCTCGACGAGTAGAGAAACTTGATCGAACACTTGGTGCATCCGACAATTCCTACTGTGCCCAAAAGTTATGTATGTCAACACTTGACTACTACAGAACGGAAGTTTCTGGTGGTTTTAAGTGTTTTTGTATAGATTCAGAATACCTTTCACAATAAGCTTCAGAATAACCTTCAGAACCTACGATAAATTTTGCTTACATTTATAAACTGGGTCCGGGTCGCCTGGGAGGTTTATTAGTTCAAAATGTGCGGTACAAAACTACAATAACAGCTTCTTCCTTGTGTATTTCAACGAATATGACTCCAAACTATGTAATATTTCATTCGAAGCGTCCCAACGAGAACTTTACATCGATAATTGACGTAACATGTCAACTATCGGTAATAAATGTGTTTTTTTTGACAAATGACATTTTCAGAATCCCTGCGCATAGGAGAATACTTTGTCTTACGCACCACCACCTCAAACCAAGCACTCCCTGAAAAGTTAGGTTTGAGTGATCTTCCTTTACAGAGATTATCTGAATGTTTTACGTGGAGTCCCCGTGTGAACATACCTCCACGTTCCTTCCAATGAGGAAGTAATTGAGATACGCTCAAACAGCGCGCGAATTGCATAGCAATTGCTCCCAGTCAGCTCACTGGTCGGAGCGAGGTTGCCTATCCACCCTCTACTAGCTATCCAGGCTAGTACCGGAGCGATCGACTTAACACGTGCTCACCCGCCGGTACCCTCCCGTCATCTTTCATACGGGGTGAAGTATCTCGTCTAGCAATAGGACTATTCCCCCAACTTAACTCAGTTGTATAGAGAGAGCCCTCCAGTCCTATTTCATACCTTCACAAACTCCTCCCCGAGACAGGGGTTGGGGCCACTGCCCGATCGAATTCAGCCTCAATTGTGGCGGGACTTGGTTTTTTAATGGTTTTGCCACCCCGATCTACCAATATATAGGCTTGGTGGGCCCTCGACAGAGCTTCGTTCCTAAGTCTACACGTTATAGGCTCCCAGTGTGTACCCGTTAAGGTGAAGTTGTCTTGATTGTGAGAGGCTATGTATGCGCTTCTACAAACCTTAAGTGTAATGACTTTCAGAGCTTCTCCCAATCGCTGTACCCGGCTGCAGTCCGGATCATAGGGTGGTCGGGATAGCTCCTAAGCACATTTACCTGGCGGCATGTAGTTTCCCATATGCCAAAAAGCGGGATAAACCTCACTTCGCTTCTCCTCACTTAAGATTCAGTCAAACAGCGGGTTCCTTTGGTGACCATAAATGACCTCGGTCAAACAGCGGGTTCCGTCGGTGACCATAAATGACCTTATCCAAGGCGAGATTTGAATCCGCCCACACCGGTATCATATACCAGGGCTCCCCCTGATCGGTATGAGTAACCGTCGAGAATTCTCACGAATTTCTCTACCACACACTTGACCTGACAGCTTCATCCATTGCCCAGGATCCAGGATCCAAGGATAGGGTAGAAGACAGCCAGTTTTACGGGTGAACGTCGTGTGGTCTCCCGAACACCCGGTCTTCCTTTACAGTAGGAACTTTAGGTTAGATTTGTTAGAGGATTATAAAGTATTTGATAATGATTTTCGAAATGTGACCTTTCCAGAATTTCCAGATGCACAATGTGAGTAGGCGATGCTTCTACGCAAAGTTAACATTTTGACCCACCAAGGTTAGGGTGGTCCAAAAGAACCGAAGTGTTAAAATATTCTGAGGCGGTTACGGATTTCGATTCCACTCTAAAAAACAAAAATTCTATCTAAGTGAGTCTGATATGAACCCGATTGGTTTTCTTTTCTGCTGATGATGAAAATTGTGTGCGGCCTTTATCGCTAAAAGCAGGAAAAGCTACAAAAGAAAGTACAAAAGAAATGCAAACTAAACAATTAAGTAAGGTAGATTTTATTTTCTTCTACTCATTTTTGACATTTTTTTGTGTTTTTACACAGACGACATGAGCTACTGCCGTTGTTGCTCATCCCGCGTCAACCTGTTAATCTTGAGACACTGCGAAATGAGCGCAACCCCTCTTTCGGCAGTATCATTAACAACTTTTAGGTTATTACAATAGCCTTTTCTGAAAATATTGTCTTCATTTTTACTGTTCTGGGACTTTTTCCAAAAAGCTGCGGAAATTCTTACAACTGAAAAGAATTTCTTGAAATACTGTTGAGCAATATCAGCAAGACAAGTCCTTGATACCATTGTTTAGAATCATTTGTGCATGATTAGGAGCGTATTCATCGCCTTTCCTCTCCCTTAAAGCAGCGGCAAGAAGTCCATTATCTTCAGAAGATACACTGTCATCAAACAGAGACAGATAAACCAGCCTCGAAGACAAGTACCAAAAGTGGTTGTCAAACTTCAGAAAAGCGGCATTCCATTGTGGCCTCTCTTCTCACGCTTTCACTCTTTCGCAGTAACTTAATGTGCGATAGGAGCCTCGGCTGCTCGTGGGGCTGGTACCAGCTACATGCCGAATACTACAGCGAATCGACAATGCGGATGTAATCTTAGTGTGCTGCCTTGATCAGCTGCAGGTAACTGTACTCATTTAACGTTTCTTTGAAGAATTTATTAATGACATTGAGTCTCATGTTGTCTTTGGTTCATTACAGACTAAGCAATCGCGGGATAACTATCGTTAGTTATTGGAACTCTCCGTAATTCTCCT
The DNA here is from genome assembly GCA_929113105.1 of Agrypnus murinus. NCBI lineage: Eukaryota > Metazoa > Arthropoda > Insecta > Coleoptera > Elateridae > Agrypnus > Agrypnus murinus. The sequence continues at coordinate 66,144,619 of OV816029.1, read as the reverse complement.
GGGCGGTGTAATTCCAAACACTAATGCGCCATACATTTTTAAGAAGCCCATCAGCTCTATCAGTAACGTACGGAGGATGGTCAAGGACATATATTCACCAGTCAGGGAGTTCGCTCGCTAACCCGAGAAACTGCAAGCCACCAGGTAGCGTTTCGGAGGTGACAGTACGGGGTCTGGCATATGCCGTCAGTTCCAGCGTCGGATTCCCAGAAATCCTCTAGAGACCTACACTTAAAGGACGTTGATGCGAAGATACATAGCCTCTCACGTTCAAGATAACTTCACCTTAACGGGTACACACCGGGACGCTACTTTGATAGGCCTTATAAAGTAGCCTCGAAACGAAGCTCTGTCGGAGGCACACCAGGCCTATAATTGGGAGATCGGGGTGGCAAAACCATTTAAAAACTAAGTTCCGCCACACTTGAGGTTGGATTCGATCGGGCAGTGGCCCCAACTGTGGCTCGTGAAGTAACTTCAGGGTTCCGACGTACTGACCTAGGTTGGGGGAATAGTCCTAATGCTGGACGAGGCACTTGACCCCGTATGAAAGAGGACGGGAGGGTGCCGGCGGGTGAGCACGTGTTAAGGCAACCTCGCTCCGACCAGTAAGTAACTGGAAGCAATTGCTATGCAATTGCGCGCTGATTGAGCGTATCTCAATTACTTCCTCCTCAGGGAAGGAACGAGGGGGGGTATGTTAACACGGGAACCCCACGTAAAACATGCATTTTAATCAATGTTTCCAAATCCTGTTTCCAGGAGACAGCCTGTGCTTCAATGGTGAAGAGATTTTCCTTTACTTAGGCTACGTAATGAATTGATTCTGTGGACGTAAACTGACCCATGATGAATATTATACAGCACGTCAGAAATAAAGGTACAAATATATGCAAAATCAATTTTTTATGACTACCAGATGTAAAATTCCTAATGTTGCCTTCTTTTGTTTGCAGCAATTAAAAGAATGACAATGTAAAAATGGCTAAGAACATGAAACTTTTAATTAACGATAATAGGAAAATTATTTCCATGTGGGCAGAATGTATGTACTCTCCGAATGCCCAATTGTAGGTTATGGAATAAACAAAATTATCTTTAATATTTTAATTGGGCAAAACCGTTGAGTTTTTCTTACTTTTCTACATTACGTAAATCAATCCCGGAAGTCGCAGTTTTACCATTAATTCAAGACATAAATGGGTTTATTGTCAGATCGTAAACATTGTTATCGTTGTGCTGGTCGGTCAAACTTTTCTGCTTTATTAATGGAGGATAATAATTGGACTTTTTTTAATAATAACAAAGGATTGTACAGAAAAGGTATCGTTATTATTATTAGTACAAGATTATTGTATTGATCGAGTGAAGATTACATTTATCAATATTAGTCCACTCAGCCAAAGCGTATTTAAATGACTTTCCTAAAAGAGGCTTTTTAAAAATAACTCACCCTAATCCATTGGCATATTTCACAATTAAAGCTGTAATCTTATCACATCACTACAAAATCATTTATAAACAACAACAGTCTCACTTGTTAATCAAGATACTTTAAAGATACATTCAGGAATTCCTAGACGCAAGCGTCGATTTGATTTAGTTAGATTTAAACCATATTTAAACATTTGTTTGCAGTTATTATACAATCTATTGTACAAGTCTTAGAACAAAAAAGATAATCATATTTACTCTGATAAAGCAGAACATTTTTGATTGTCATGACTAAAGTTAAAAATGAAACTATAAGTAAAATTAACATTAGCTAGTTGTGTGATGGTAAAGTACAAGACATTGTTAAAATGAAGGATAGCAAAGAAGTGCAACCTTCCTTTGATGATATATTGGATGTGGTTGGAAATGATGGACCGTTTCAAAGAAAATTTAATATAGTATTTAATTTTATTCTTGTAATTTGTGCGACGATGCCGTATTTCAATTTTGTAATTGCTTTATCGACACCTGAACATTGGTGTAATGTGCCAGGAAGAGAATCTACAAACTATAGTGTTGAAGAATGGAAGACATTGACAATTCCTAAGTTATTATCTTTTTGATATTTTTTGCTAATTTTGATGCTGCTTAGTCTTGAATATTTATATTAAAAAATTGTTTTAGGGAATACAGTAATGGAAAGCATGTATTTAGCAAATGCACGATGTTCAACATTAGTCAAATTTCGAACTTTAATAAAACTCTCCAAAGAAAAAACTTGACGGATGTAGAAATATTGGGTAAGTGAAAATATCAAGATAAGTTTGATTTACAAAAATTGATTCTGTCAGATTTGATGAAATGAGTGCGATAATTCTTGAAGTGTATTTCTATAAAAGTATAAGAAGGTAACGAACGATAAGATCGCAATGTAAATATATCAAGGATCAAATGGTTCTTAATCCATCACATACAAACAAGTATCCCTAGATAAATTTAATAGTTAGTTTATTAGTTTTTATTTTGATGAACAACATTAAAAAACAATAAAATGGTTATCAGTCCGGCTGACCTGGCGGTGAAGATACCCGTTGCTCTACTCTTTGCTTTAGAGTGTATTGACGCATCCTGGACAAACCTTGGGATCGGGAAATATTTTTCTGTATGACCTAAGTAAGCACTAGGATTCGAGACTAGCTTGAAGGCAGACCACACGTCGTTAACCCCGAGAACTGGTCGTTGTCTACCCCATCCCAGGCTTGTCTGGGTAACAGATGACGCGATCAGAATCAAATGTGTGGTAGAGTTATGCCGAGGTGTTGCGTTTACGTTTCACCGGAGTATTTCTCGACGATGACCCTAAAACGTTGCTGAGGGAACTCTGCTAACAAGGGGGTCCGGTGTGGGTGGATTGAATCTTACCTGTCGTAGGGCCTTTTAAGGAGCTAAGTATCCCGCTGTCTGGCCTAGACGAATGAATGGTGTAGATTCAAGTGAGGTCTATCTCGGTTAGGGAGTTCGCTCGCGACAGTACGGGGGTCTGGCATGTGCTGTCAGTTCCAGCGTCGGATTCTCAGAAATCGTCTAGAGACTTACACTTAAAGAACGTTGATGCGAAGAGACATAGCCTCTCACGTTCAAGACAACTTCACCTTAACGGGTACACACCGGGACGCTGCTTTAAAAGGGCCCTTTAAAGTAGCCTCGAAACGAAGCTCTGTCGAGGGCACACCAGGCCTATAGCTGGGAGATCGGGTTGGCGAGCCCATTTAAAAACCAAGTCCCGCCACATTTGAGGTTGAATTCGATCGGGCAGTATTCCTAACCCCTGTCTCGGGGAGGAACTTGTGAAGGTATGAAATAGGACTGGAAGGTTCCCTCTATCAACTGAGTTATGTTTGAGGGGAATAGTCCTATTGCTGGACTAGGTACTTCACCCCGTATGAAGGATGACGGGAGGGTGCCGGCGGGTGAGCACGTGTTAAGCCAATCGCTCCGGTACTAGCCTGGATAGCTAGTAGAGGGTGGATAGGCAACCTCGCTCCGACCAGTGAGTAATTGGGAGCAATTGCTATGCAATTCGCGCGCTGATTGAGCGTATCTCAATTACTTCCTCCTTTGGAAGGAACGTGGTGGTATGTTAGCACGGGAATCCCACGTAAAGCATTCAGATAATCTGTATGACCTAAGATGTTGGTGCCAGTACCAGATAAGGTAGAAGGCAAAAGTAATATGCTTTATTAATTTAAGGACAATATTAGTGTCCAGGAATTCATTGTATCGTCCGATCTTGAGAGTTGTAGGAGACAAAATAGTCGCTTGGTTCAAAAATAACTAAATAAATGAACTATTTGTTTATTTTACAGCATAAGCTTGTCTCCACAAATATCTTCTAGATATTTGTGAAAACTTGCGTCCATCATTTTCTTTACGATATATTTAAAGGCTATATAGTAATCCATCATGGGTATAGGCCAATAAATTCTTTTATGTACGACTGCATTATAAAGTACCGTTTATAACCTAGTTTTGCGGCTGTAAAGTAGCTCTTTATAGTACTAGTAAAATAAAGTAGTAGTAGTAGAATAAAGTATAGCAATAGCAAAAGCACTCTATAACATATCCAGTTTTCCAATGGCAATTATGTATTACATGCTCAATTTCCTTCTATGAAGAATGTCAAATTTATAAACCGAATTCTTCGCATTTTAGCAGTCGAACATAAAGCTTTGTATGCAACTCGAACATAATCGGACATTATAAACTCGCCTTTTCTACAGACCTTGCTCGCTTCGCTCGCTCTGCCATAAACTGGTCTGATCCATAAAGTCCTACATTATGTACTTTTTACATAAATAGTTATTTATTCTTTATATTCTATTTTAATTTCTTTGGCTAATGTTTCGTAGATTATCTACATCATCAGGTTTTAGAAATGTACAGAATAACAAGCTTTTACAAAAACATAAAACCTCAAATCAAAAAACATCAACATTTTAAAGGGACCATGACTAGGACCAGGTTTTATAGATACAATAAATGTTGTGTGCTGTTTACGAATGAATAACAAATAAAATATTGTACATTTTACGCAAGGTAACTCTTGTGACTCAAGAAGGTGACAGGCTCGCCTGTCGGCTCGCCAGTCACTTCCTTCTATTGCCAGTAAAAACAGGTTTATCTTGCTAATAATGTAAAATACTATAAGACGCCTAATGCCTAATTTGTAAAACATTAAAAAAGTTTTACAAATATAAAGTCAGGAGTTGATAAATAAAATTGGAGAAGAATTTGTATTATTATACATAACAATACGTGACTAAATACAACCATCTGACAATGTCCTGAGCATAGCGTTTAAATCGTTTCAATAAACGAACAGTGGTGCTTTAGCATGTTATAATTATGTTTATAACAGTAAAATGAATCAAACTCGAAAGACAAAAACTGGATCACTTTAAATTACATCAACAATGCAATGCAACAATAAAAAATAAAGTAAATCAAAGAGAAGTTAGAAATAGATTGTTACATAAAGTAATAATTTATCACGGAGAGAATAAGGCAATATCAGGAAGTATACAATATCTATGCAATTTTTCACACGAGAATAGTATGGCGCCAGGAAATGAAGTAAATCCACGATAATAATTTCATTGACTTACAACGGCAAATTTTAGGTCTGCAGTTTATTTACTGGAAGAAAGGTGGGCTTCGGAAGAGGGTTATAAAATAGGTCGTCGAGTCGCAAATAGTTATTTTGCTGTGAAATTTAGATGCAGGTAAGTATTTTGCAATAGTTGTAAAACTTTAGATTAGCTCAGCTACCCGCAGCCGCACATAATATACATATATTCAATGCGTCAATCCAGATGAATAATAGTGTCCATATAGTGAGATTTGTGGGGGGCAGTAATTTTTAATATACTCGCTAAAATACTTTTTGGAAGGGAAGCTACAGGCTTACATATTAATTCCCCTACCCTACCTGAAAATGCGTGTTTTGATGCGCATGCTACCTAACCTAACCTAAAGGTAAGAGAGGTTTAATTTAACAATAGACATATATAAGGATCGTACATTAGTTAGTTAAGAAAAATCCTAGTAAACAACAAATGCATTTAATATAAAATACTTAAGAGCTAGCATATTTATCGAATTAATATTAAGGAGCAAATATACGTAAGGAACAAAGATCATAATTAATATAATGTGTATGTGATGGCCGATATATCTAATCTAATGATATCTAACCTAGCCTAACCAAACCTATCCCAACCTTATCTGACCTAGGTTTAAGTTAGGTTTAATTTACGTTTACGTTCTTCATCAATTCATACGTGTTTTAATTTAGTTTTTGGTTAGGTTAGGTTAGGTTAGGTTAGGTTAGGTTAGATTAGATTAGATTAGGTTAAGTTAGGTTAGGTTAGGTTACGTAAGGTTAGGTTAGGTCGCATGCGCATGAAAACATGGATTTTCAAGTAGGGTGGTGGAATTAACATGGTAGTCTATGGCTCCCGTTCTAAAAAAGCTTTTGGCTTTTATATTGATAACTACTGTTCATGATATCTAACCTAGCCTAACCTAACCTATCCCAACCTTATCTAACCTAGGTTTAAGTTAGATTTAATTTACGTTTACGTTCTTCATCAATTCATACGTGTTTTAATTTAACTTTTGATTAGGTTAGGTTAGGTTAGATTAAGTTAGGTTAGGTTAGGTTAGGTTAGGTTAGGTTAGGTTAGGTTAGGTTAGGTTAGGTTAGGTTAGGTGGGAGAATTAACATGGCAGTCTATGGCTCCCATTCTAAAAAAGTTTTTGGCTTTTATACTGATAACTACTGTTCCCAACAAATTTCATTACGGACTCTATTGTTTAGCTTAATGAGACGCATCGAATGGCATATAGCAGGTGCGGCTGTGGATGGTGGACCTAAACTAGAAAACTAGAAAGAACCCAACTGTTCAGCAATATCACCATGGCGGTATAAGACAAAAATGGGACGAAGTAAAACAGCTGAATATGGCATGTTTGTTAATTCAGTTAGTAAAGAGTTTCTGGTACCTCGGTGGATCAAGATATGAGCGATTACTTACGAAAAGAATCTTACGAAAACCATGTTTCTAACATCAAAATGTTCAATGGGACGCAAATCTGTTCTAAATGAAGAACAACAACAAGATTTATGTGAAAGAATAATTAATCTGGCTGAGTAGGTTATATGTTAACTTCTAAAGCTTTACGACGATGTGTTGAATTTTTGCGAAACAAATAAAACTGTGAGTTCGTTTAATATGCGTTTAATAAGGAAAATACAGTGGCTGGTCGTTTCTGCCTAAAAGTATTCCTAAATCGACATATATAAATACAAAATCGCAAAGCTCAAAGTGTGAACCCTGCCAGGGCTCAAAAGCTTAATAAATGTATCGTAAATGACCATTTCCACAACAAAAAAAAGAGCCAAGCTAATTCATCTTGTAGCAAACGTACACGGGTAAAACGTTACAATCGTCGCTTGTGGCATTGCTGTGGGCGCTGAAATGGAAATAGTAAAACCGGAGAGGGTAGAATCCCTACCACTAAGATTATGACAGCTAAGGGAAGCTGAGATATTTAAACAATGTTTACAGCAAGTGCGCAATGTTACAACAACAAGTGGGTGGTCGCGCGGTAAAGAGTACAACTCTTACTCAGACGGCGCCGGCGGCCCAGGCTTGATCCCCGAAACTGACGAGAGGATTTTTATCGTTTATGTAAAGCGTACACAGTACACTTCGACGTGTTGTCAGATGGGCACCTTAAGCTGTCGGTCTCGGCAGCCATATAAACATCTATCGGTGATTGTAGTTAAGAATAACGCTGCCCTATACCATGCACAGTTAATTTATTTGCTTCAGTGCTTTGGCAATGCTAATTACAATTAACAGTAAACTACTACAAAAGCATCTGGTACCTGTCTTCTAATTTTCAATGGTGTTAGATGTCATTTGAATTGTTCCATTGCGACTACTGCGGAGGAGTTGGACATCACATTGTACTGTTTTCCGAGCAATACTACTCATGAGCTGCAGCTAATGGATAAAGCGGTATGTTCCGTTCCTTTGAGTCCTATTGGGATAAAGACGTTTTGAAGTATTGGGCAAGACATAAAGGAGCGTGTCATAATGAAACAACACTTTGGAATATTTTTTCTGTACTTTGGGATGAATGCATGACACCATCAACATAAAATCTGGATTCTCAGCAACGGGTATTTACCCATTTAATCGAAATGCTTCGGGTCCTTCAAAACCTCCTTTTTTAAAATTCTCTACAAACAGTGAATAAATGATAATGTTTACATTAAATCTTTCACATGCATAAAAACAAACATGACATAAGCATAACCTAAAATTTATAACTGACAGCTGCTGAGTTTTGTCACTAAAGTTAAAAGAGACAAAAAATATCTCTGTTTCAGCCTAGAAAGAGATTTTGAAATCCGTGTCCTAACTAAAATAACACAGTTAAAGCTTCATTCAGGAATTCTAGCGTAACCTTGCAAATGTACTGGGAGTAACAAAAAAAACTGCGTGTCGATGGGTTAACAATCAAGAACAACCAGAAAAGCAGCGAGGAGTTAAACGTAGAGTAAAAATAACTTACAAATCTAGTTAATTCATGGAACGTTCAGTCGGAGAAAATCCTAAAATTACTCTTAAAGAACTGACTGAGATAATAGGCGATGTTTCCCAAGAATGCATTCGACATGCGTTGTTTGGATGGACTTATGTTTACTCTGAACAGTTTGAACCCAGAAGTCCGTATAGCCAATCTCAATCCTACTGAACAAGCATGGTCTGTATTAAGGGCACACATAATACCAGACATGATTGAACAGCTTAATAGCAAATTGGCTGGTGCTGACCGGGACTGTTGCTAATTGTGCATTGTTTATTGCATACATCCAAAGAATTATTTCTTCTGCATTAGATATGCAAGATATTAATTTTTAAGAAAATTTCTTTAAAACTTAACGTTACTTTATTGTGTCTGTGAGTCAATATGATATTGACTAGGGCTAATTTAATTTTGTTTATTGTCGACTTGAAATTGACTAACGACAATAAGATTTTGATTATTGTCAATTTGATTTCGATTAATGACATTTTGATTCTGATTAGTGCCAATTTGAACTTGAAAAGGTGTAGTACTGACTCCAACATATGTGCTGTTGATCAAGAACCACACCCTAATGTTTTGTAATCTAATCACAACTCTTATATGAAATCATCAACTTCCAATGATCAAATACTATTGGACACGTTCCTGCTGACGTCAATAATTATCGACCAATCTAACTTTGCTGAATGAAGAATAAATCTATCTTTTACTATTGGTACGACTCAAGTTTTGGAGTACTATGTATCTATAAGTAATCTGGTGGCATTCTTCAGTAGCCACGTGCCAAACCATGTATTTAGATATAAAACGAGAGCGGGTGAAAAACTTCGAAAGCAAATTTCCCGCCTTAAAAAATGTTGAAAAATGTTTTGAAGTTCAGGTCGAAGCATTACACACGTGTGGTATCTCATTTGATCCTGTTTTTCGGTGAAACCGTTATCTATTCTGCGGCAGTGTAATATAGTTTTTTGTTGTACTACTAATACTACTACTGCATGCAGAAATTTTAAAAATTGAGTCAAATTTGGATGTGGTCTGATGTATGCACCCACACAAAGTGATCGGCACTTTTAGGGCGAATTTTGCAAACACTTCAGTTTTCCTGGAGGGCAGTTGAAAGTTGGTGAAATTCAATGCCTTAAGTTTTTCTTTTTGCTGCATTATTGTCCCAATCGGTCCCTCCAGCAAAGATAATAGGAATTTAAGTTGCCCAAAAGTTGGCTCAATTCCTCGTTATCAAAGGGTCAATTTGAATTAAAACGTTTGTAATCGCATGTTTCAATTGTTTCTTTTGAAGAAATTCTTCACATCCTCTCGTTTTATATTCGAATACCAGATTTAACAACTCCAATTATCTTTCCTCCTTTATTTTAACATATTACCTACTGTTGTTTAATGCTGGAAAGTAATAGACCTTAAAGTATTGGAATATTAGTATATATTTTTTAGGTACAATAACAATAGAAAAATGAAAACACAAATGCCATAGCTGAAATATCAAAAATTGTTTTACGTATCATCGTTTCCTTCTCACACAATGCAGTTTCGAACATTAATGTTTTATCCATATCTTTAAGTTCAGTGGAAACCTGTATTAAATTTGCTTCCATCTCATTCTTTAATTGGTCTATACCAATAATAAACTCCTTTTCGATTTCATAAAACTTTCTATTGTTTCTAAATTCTTCTTCTGCAATTGCTTTCTCTTGGATCTCAATTTTCTTCAATAATTCATTTTTTTTATGGGTAAATTCTTGAAGGGAATTTAATTTGCTGTTAAGCTGATTTGTTTCAGATGTTAATTGTTCCTCTACGTATTCGTACTCTTCTTCCATTTCTACCAACTTATCCCTAAATTTTTCAATTTTTAAAGTTCGCATAGCTTCTAAAGCAGCTACCCGGGTTTGAAATTTAACAATTCGTTTTGCTTCTTCTTGCAGCGCTCGCTTGAGAAATTTGATAAGATGGTTACGGTCATCATCTAATTTGATTAATTTTCGTTGTAATTTTTTATTGTTTCTTCTGAACTGGTTAGTTAAATTTCTTACACGACCTAATTTCTCATTTAAAATTATAATTGTCAATTCGTAAAGGCTTCTGTCAATTTCTGTCAAACCATTTGGATATTGCTTTGCAGCGGGGTTTTCTTTATTTTCTTCTATTTTTTTGTTTGGATTTGCCATTGTTAATTTATGTTATCACACCAAACTTGGCATCATTATTGGTGCTTCGCACAAAAGACACCAATCGTTCTACTACATTGAAATGGGAAGAGAGTACAAACAAATGCACGAACACTGAACAAAGTATTATATTAAATGTCAATTCATCTGAAACAATCTGTACGTGTCTCTACGTACATACATATACTTATATTTTAATTCTAACCTCAATAAATGACATTTGTACATTCTATATAACCTAAGAATAATCAAATCAATAAAGTCTTGCAAATAAATAGTGAATTATACAGAAGAATTTCGCTTACTACTTGCCAGTAGTACTAGCCGCATAGCCTTATAGGCGTGCTTGGTGTGAAGATTATCTATGGTTTGCTCACTTCTTTCAACGTTCTTATAGTTGTAAGCGACGTATAAACTTTATCAAGATTCTGTATACTGATGATGAAGACAAAATAAAGGATCTGTACAGTGTACACGTAGAGAGTTCGCGCATTATCATAACGAAGTTCAATTTTATTTAATTCGGTCAGATGCTATATCATTAAACAAATTGAGCCATATTCGCCTCTCTCTATTAGATTAACAGCATGTTTAATTACCATGGTGACCAATTCTAGTCTTTTCCCACCTATTAGAATTAGATAAAGCTATCTCTATTCTTGTTGATCTTAAACACAACTTTAGTTAGAGATACTTTTAATCGAGACTTGTAGTACGGTCCATTGTCTTTAATTTATAAACCTGGCACCATAGTCCAGGCGATAGGAAAATTGGTATATGGGAAAAGTCACAAGACTTGATAACAGCTATTCTATTTTTTTAGTATGTAGGCGGGGGTGTGGTGAGTCTACATTCAAGTTTTCGTATTGATCGGAGGGTGCGAAATGTCCGCCAGCTTGGAAAAAAGGTTTAAAGTGTTTTTTCAATTTATCTCGTCAACCGTAGGTCTGAGGAAAGAAGTCATTCATAACGTTTTTGTCGGAAATTCGATTCTCTACAACTTCTTCAATATACTTCTTTGTGAAATGTTTGTAATAAAGAAGTTATAAACAAATAACCGTAAAAATTTAGGGGTTGCAAATTTTTGGGGTGAAGTAGTTACAAAGTTATTAAAAATAAACCGCTAAAATACGGAGTCATTTGTATTGAACGTATGGGGCGAAAAGTATTTCATTTTTTGTCGCACGGAAAAAATTGTTCTTACCTTTCTTGTACACAATGTAAAGACGAGAATTTTGATATACTTACTTTTTTATCACGTTCTTTGGTATAGTGGAAGGCAGCGGTCGAAAGGTTTATCCATGGCATATAATACGAATTTGTTGAATATATGCATTTTATACGCAATTAAACAATGACTCGATACTAATTACATATAATGTATTAGTAGGTGTACTTCTCTAGCGATTCAAATTCTGGTCGAAGGGTGGAAGAATGGCCAGGTGCCTTTAACCACTCAAGGCGAACTGCACAGGCGCAGGAAAGTCGTAGAATACAGCATGACTGCCATCCACTCAGTCCAATGGGTCAGTCGGTTTTGTCTAGCCTAGTCGAAAGCCGTTAAGATGAGCGTCTGTTTCGTGTGCAAAACGTCTTTACGTGTAGGTGAAGTTTGCGTTGTGAAGGATAGAAGAGTAAAATGTTTGCTCCAAAATAGCTTTGAAAGAGTAGATGAGGAGCACGAAGAATTTCTAAAAGAAGTAAAAAGTAAATAAATTTTACCCTAAATTTTTACGGTTATTTGTTTATAACTTTTTTATTATAAACATTTCTAAAAGAAGTGTATTGAGGAAGTTGTAGAGAATCGAATTTGCGACAAAAACGTTATGAATTACTTCTTTCCTCAGATCTACGGTTAACGAGATAAATTGAAAAAACACTTTAAACCCTTTTTTCAAGATGGCGAACATTTTGCACCCTCCGATAAATACGAAAACTTGAATGTAGACTCACCACACACTCCCCTACATACTAAAAAATAAAATTGCTGTTATCAAGTCTTGTGACTTTTTTACCCTGTCGCCTGGACTACCATTGGATCGAAAATTGAACATGCAGTTGTTGATGATATCTCCGATCTTTCGATAAAATTCGATCAAGTTAGAGGTATCCTAGAAGTGTGCACAGCTCGTAGAGAAAGTTGTCATATCCATGGGTCATTCAAAGGACTGTTTCAAAATGCCCAAGTTTTACTTTTTACAAAAAAAGAAAGAATCTGAAACACCGTAGCATGTCTGGTCTGTTAATGGATAATTTACTATAAGAGGAAATTCATTTCGACCAAACACTCGCAAAATCTCCATTTTATAAACAGAACTATCAGAGCAATGGGCTTTCACAAACATTTTTCATTGCGTTATTCAATAGCGTAAACTAAAAAGTTTACGTTAGTATTAATATTTTGTGCCACACAGCAGCCCTTACAAGAAAAAAAGTTTTAATTCGCACCATATATCACCTGTTAGAGCCCGAACCAATAAGAGATCGTATATAAATGCCTTTTCCGCCGTGAATGTTTGACAACTTTTCTAACCTCAAATTTTTGAAATTGTGAAGTGTTTGAAGAAGTTAAAGAAGAAAAGTGAAAAACTAGAAATAATTAAAAATGTGTCAAAAGGAGAAATAACAAAACTCATCACCGCTAGCAATGTAAACAACGCTTGCAGGTTAATTCTAACCTAAATAAAATCACGTCGCTTGCCTGCACCGAAGCCGAGAATACAGGCCGTACCGAATACAGTTACAGCCTCTTTTTTTATTGGCCAGAGCTCTATTACGTATTAACCGCCCTATTAAAAAAACGAAAATTTTAATACCATTTTTGTCATAATATTTTTAAACAAACAATATTTTTCTGTTGTGTGTAACCATTGCGGTGCTGAAGCTGCAAGAATATTAATATTTTAATGGAATTTATGTTTACGCTGTAAAGGTCCATTACAGTTGTTAAAAGAATCCTGAGATGGCTGCGTTCAATATTAGACATGGATAGGTAATGCATGACTCCTTCGTAATGCTGTAACAGACTATTGTCATTTAGCAATACATAAAATGATACATCAAATATAACTGGGTTCCTCAATTAAATAGTTGTTTTCGTCATACTATGTTGTTATAGAATAAATAATGTTCAACACTTGACAACCGTTAAGCTGTCAATAACATCCTGATAACACTCATGGATGTTAAACGAGGTTTTAACAGCCCGCTTTTCTTAACGGCCCACTTTTCTCAAAATTTCCATTGCCAAAGTGACAACAGCGTCTACGATTTTATAAATTTTTTAACATACGCTACGTACCACATTCTGTTAAGATCTATAACATTGTGGAAGCATTAAAACCCCCCTTTATTGGTCTTCAAACAGATCCCTTGGCTGTTATAGCTACCTTAACAGACCTGAATACGTAAATAACCATTATTCACAATCATATTGAAACATGTACTTTTCATATGTTGTAAAATCCTTGGAAAGTAAGCTTTTGCTATAGCAACAACAAAGTGGTTAACAATTTCTTTTACATGTCTGAAAAACTGTCATGTAAAGTCTTGCCCAACTATTTTTTGTGGATAATTTAAAACAGGACGTTTTGTCCAATTTAAATTTAGGTTCTTATAAATTATTTAACGCTAAAAACATCTTTTTTATTTAATTATAGTTTTATTTTTAGTTTTCCGCATTTTATATTTAATAATTACTATGGAATTAATTAATTTCTAATTTTAAAATACTGAGCGCATACATTACCATCTAGCGGTGAAGAATGAAACCTTACATAGAATTTCTTTTGGTCGATAGATGGCGCTGATTCGAATTATGACAGTTTATAGAAAATTTATTTTAAAATTTAAAATTACTTTTTATTTTGATTATTTAATTCTAATTATTGTGAATAAAATAGTATACATTTTTTGTTGGTAAAGTTTCCAAGCCCCGCTATATTGTTTGACCTCGACGTACCGTCTCGGCCAAACAATTATCGCTTGGCTTGTAAAGATATCCTTTACTAACTCAACATGTAATATACTATTATATATCAAGGGCGTTATGATGAGATAATGCACGGAGGCTCTCGGTGTTCCGGAATGAGGGCCATACAAGATTTTTATGCTTACGACAATTAAATCCAGCTTTTTTCATTTTTTTTTCTTGTTTTTCATCAATACATTCTAGCCTATTTAACAGCATATTGCAGCAACAATATTTATGTGTGCGGGAAAGTTTTGTAGCGACGATATTTATATCAGATAAATGTTACAAAAATTATGAATCTTATTTTTCATGCTTGCTCCACTGAATTGTGCGTTGCTTCAATATTTTTCATTCATTTATTATTCGTTGCTGCTGTTTTTGGAAAATAATTACGCGCCGTTTCGCTACTATTTTCAGCAGCAATTTGTATTCAGAATGACAAATATCGTTGGAAAAAGTCGGGGCATTTATTGTATTATAGGTATTATATGAGAATATGAAGAGCAGAATTAGTTTTAATTTGTAATTGTGATTATAATAACGCGTATGAGTAGTAACCTTGGTATTGCCAAGAATGTTGATTATTGATTTTGAACATAACGTCGATTGCATTACGTGCTGTTTGTTACGAGCAGGCGTTATAAATTATAATGCCTGTAATATAAATATGAATTATAATGCCTAATAACTGTTTGAAAGCGGCACAAACTGAATTAAATGAAGACTCAGTCAAATACGTTAAGTAAAAATAAATATTGTATCGCCATTGCATTGTTGTGAAATTGTTTTTGGTTATAAACGGACGAGTGGTGTCAGTGCATCACTCGTGTTCCAAGGGGCGTGGGTTCGAATCCTA
The DNA here is from genome assembly GCA_929113105.1 of Agrypnus murinus. Classification (NCBI taxonomy): domain Eukaryota; kingdom Metazoa; phylum Arthropoda; class Insecta; order Coleoptera; family Elateridae; genus Agrypnus; species Agrypnus murinus. The sequence goes on along the minus strand of OV816029.1, from coordinate 66,129,510 downwards.
CTTGGGCGGCGGGATTTTTCTAATTGGAAAATTCCGCCACCTCAACTATGGATGTGTGTATTCGTGTTGCATGTTAGTTGGGGGACAGATGACCTTAGATGTTGGTTCCCCCGTAGTGTAAGCGTGAAATAAAAAAAAATTCAATCAGTAGCAGTGTATAATGAAACATGTTAGTGACTTGTGAATAATAATTTATATATTTAAAAGTTTACAATACAAGGCTCATTTTTGTTTCACTTCGCTTACTAGTTCGATAAGACCGATTTACATGATTTATCTTTTATTTTGAAACTTTCACTGTGTAGATTAGTCAACACTCTTCACTGTTTATTGTTTTTAAATTTTTATAACATAAATTTAAGATATTTGCATTTATATGCGTACGCTTGGCAACGCCTATTCACTTGAAGCGCCGCCTTAGTTCATACTATGTTAAATTTTCTCTGTTCTTCACCCATTATTGAGTGTTTAATGTTCTAGTTGTTCTCCTAAACGGCTATCTGTGAAATTTTGTGTTTACATCTTCTTAAATTCGTTGCTTTTATTTCATTTTGTCTGCTATGTCGTTCTGGTGAGCACCAATAAGTGCGAAACACGTGTAAACGGCTGCAACCCACTTTTCTTTTTTTGGGTATATACAGTCTGTTTGATTTAAAGCGCCCCGCTTTGTAGCAACTTTATTTTCAGACAGAAGTGGTATAAACCATGTATATTATTAAATAGCATAAAATTCTCTATGTTCTGGTTCAGAAAATTTTGTATTTATTAAATCGGCGTGAGCGTGATGACGTCATCGGCCTTTTTTTAAATTACATGATAGGTATTTTTTTACTGAAATGAATAGAATATTCTGTTCTCTTTTTAACCATCATAAATATTCATACTCTTACATCCGAAGAATTTCAAGAAAAACGTGAAAAATGATTTACCGACATTGAAAAGATGTCGACCTCAGTAACAAAATACCTATCATGTAATTTAAAAAAAAAGATTGATGACGTCATCACGCTCTCGCCTAATACCATTTAATAATATGTATGGTTTATACCATTTCTGACTGAAAATAAAGTTGCTACAAAGTGGGGCGCTTTAAATCAAACAGACTGTATAATTATATTATATATGTAAGGTTCGGTAATACCAGTCATTTTACAATTCCTGCGTCACTGTTCTTTTATTATCCTGGATATGTAACTGTCTTCCCATTTGCTGTTGTTATTTCCTTACTTCCCATCCATTGTGTTTCACGAATTCTTAGCACTTAACTACGACCTAAGTATTTTATCTTACTTGCATACGTTTATTGTATAAATTCTTGTTCTTCCTTTTCAGCTTCCCTTATCACATTGCGATCCTCAACTTAAGGATCTGCATGTTTCTTCCCGGTAATAGTTTTTTGAATTATAATTGTATACCCTAGTAATTGTGCATATGGAAAAGCGTGTTCGTTTTACATTTCCGTCGTCGTCTTCCCAAGGTTCACAGTTCGTCTCCTTTTTTGTAACATGCTCGTCTCTTTTCAGGTTAGCTTCATGTACCTTCTCAATCATTCATTGCCAACCAGTTTATGGAATGATACGAATGCTCTGCTTCCTTCAGCTGGAGCTTGCTTCATATGCTCCGTTAGTTCTTCTTTTTTCTAATGCTTTTCGGTTCCTGAATTGGCTTTGAATAATCCTCAGTGAACCATATCTTGAAACTTTTCTTTGTTACTTCTATAACTTCTAGTCTTTATATTCCATTTTATATAAATTTTATGTCAATGTCTCTGAACACCTACCTTGCTTCTTCTTTCGATTCTAGATCTATATTATGCAGTTCATTTATTATCAGGTAGCCCGTGCGAACAATGACCCTGTTTTCCTAATCTATTTCTTCCCAATCATTTCAATTTTTGGTCTTTGCCAGTTTTAATATCTCAAGCTGGTCTTGAGTATTATCCAGCTCATTTTCGATTATTTCCGTTCTTTTATCTATATCATCGATCTTTTGATTTCATTTTATTTAGCAATTTAATGTTCTAAAGTTTCATTGTTCCATTTTTTCTTTATCTTGAATCCAGTAATATTTGATTATTTTCTTTAAATATAAATTCCCCGAATGTAAGTGTTTTGTTTGCTTTTGCGATCACGGGCTGCACTTATCTGCTATTGCTATAGTCAATTTACTTGTTTGTTTTTTTCTCGACTTTGTGCATTATTTATAATTTTTGATTAACGAATATATTAATAATCGAATAATATCATTCTACACTAATAGAAACGGTTACAAAATTGATCCAAACGAGATGTGAACAATTTGCCCAAACTACAAGCGCAGCAGACACTGTTTCATATTTTGTTTTGTTGAGTCTTGAGAAACTGCCATTTACAGAAGTGGTTGATAACTGAAGTGCCTTTAATTATTGTGAAATTTTGCAATTGTACATCAATTAAATATTGCCTATCATTTCATTACGAAAATCTTTTTATCTCGTTTCTTTGTTTGAATTTATTTTTATTATTATGTATTATATGCTTAGACATTAACATGTACAATAAAATTTCCTTTTTGGGTATTAATCATTTTTATTACTATAAGAATTACTTTTATTATTTTATAGCCAACCTTTACTGTAAGAATCTGTATGGTTTCACGTGCAATGAGTATTCTATTCAGTGAGAGATATGCTGAGACATTTTAAGAAAACTAGAAATTTAAGAAAATTATTGAAAAAACTAGACTTTGGGAGAGAAATCGGTTTGAAGCACCTAGACATAGAAAATTGTGCTCTGCTCTATAAAACATACTAGTAGCCCTCCAAAGTGAAACGAGCTCACTTTGAGGCATTAAATAAGGAAGCGGGACATGTCATATCGCTATTTCTGTTCAGCCATTTTCAACCCTAAAATAGGGATAAGGTTCACTTTAAAAATTTAAAAAGGGTCACTTTGTATAATAATAACCAGTTCCGATGTCCACCGAAAAATATATCGAAAACCATAAAACTTAGGAAGCTGAAATTTTACAGACAGGTTGGGCATTATCTTAAAGGGGTGCATGAGTATATTTTTAATCCTAAAAACCCAAGGGGTCGCAAATAGAAGCAATCTTAAAAAAACATTATGGCTATACAAGGATGCAGTTACTACGCTTTAATTTTAAGTGGTGATAGAAGACATCAAAAGGAACAAAAAAGTGTCATACAACTTTGTTCTAGAAAAAAGTTTAGTAAGATTTTTTTGGTCCTTTTGATGTCTTCTATCACCACTTAAAATTAACGTGTCGTAACTGCTTCCACCGTGTATATCTCTTGAAATACGTAAGCTACAAGTTTCAAATTCTCACAGATGATAGTTGAAGCAATTCTAAAGCAAAATAAATATGAAATTACCGGCATTTTATTCAGGGGTGAAGTAAGAGACTATTCCAGGAGGAGAACAGTTGATTGTGAGTAATCTTTAAGAGATACATATATGTCACCCGGGACTTTTTTGTATTCCTTTACAAGACCGACAATTCGTTCGACAGTTTGCCTTTATATGTTACAATTTCTGTAGCGTAAGGTGTTTTGTCTGTTTGAGCCAATTTTCCGAATTATTTTTCACACATTTCTCATTACTCGACTCACGAAAGACCCTCTCAAGGATCTGCATATAAAAAACGTTCTCTAAGAAACAAGCTATCGAATGCTGAAAACGGTGTTAAAATCTATTCAGTGATTCTTGAAATTCACCAAGTTTTTACGGAGACATAAGTTAACTGTAATTATTTGAGCGCGCGTACATCTACGAATGATGTAAGGTGGTATTGCACGGCGGAGCGGTATGCACGCAGATTGCCGCCGGCGTGACCAGCTTAACTTTTGTAAATAGATCTTCAAGTTATTTCATTAATAGCTGACCCGACCAGAAAGGAAACGTTGATTTGTCAACGGGAGTTATGCTAGTTAAAGAAAGTTATTTACCGGAGACATTAATATCTGAAAGAAAACAGAGAAATGTAGCCAAGAAATGCCGCCAAACTTTAATGAAGAGTTTTAAAAAAAGCTAATAGTCTCTTCTTTTTCTCGCTTTGCATTTTTGTCTTAGGCTATTTTAAGGGAGTATGGCTCTGTCTGCGGCTTTTCTGGAGGTAATGAATTTTCCAATTGTTCCGTTGTTCTTCCGGTTATGCCAATATCAGTACAACATACAGATATTCAGTAAATCAGAAATTATGAAACCTATGGGTATATGAAAATGTAGTTCTGAAAAAATGAATGTACTTCTGAGCTTCAAAACTTAATTTAGTTTTTCGGAATTTTTAAAGACTCTAAGAATCGAGTATTTAATGCAGTGTAGCTTTCTATATCATAGTAACAATTATCAGAACAATTGTTTCCTAGGAATTTCAATCTGGTTTAAATTTAAACTGACTGTACAAGAAATCATAAAAATATGATATCCAAAAACATGCCCATTGTGAAATTCTGATCTTTTAAAATTGGAATTTGGACTGAAATAACAAGACCATTACCGTAAACGATAACTAGATTCAAGATATTGACTACAACGACAAGACATCTTGGTGACAATTATTTCTAGCACGACCACAATAATAAGTGGCATCTCTCGAAAAGGTCAGCGATCTCATTAAGGTCACATTGCCGATGTTTGCGACAGCTGTACTCACCGTTAAAGACAGTTGTCGTTAGATACAACAATAGTGCCTAATATTACGATTATATAGGTGAACGGCAACTACAGCGAGTTAAGCAGATCCCATATGATCTAGTCAAAGAGGATGACGGGCTTACTTATGATGGCGACGCTCCTCATAAAAAGTGTGAAGCTTATCAAAGATAATAATGATGCCACAATTATGTGTAGTTTCAGGTGACTTAGTAGGTGGAAGTTACGTTACCACAAGTAACACTTCAGGCTCCCCGGAGCGCCATTTCCTGTCCACTAAACTAAACAACCACGTCTTAATTTCACAAGAGGATAACACACCCTATAACATGAGTTGAACGAAGAAAAAGATGTATCGATAATTCTGAAACCTTTGGCTTGTCACGATTAACCAATGACAAAAAGGCGAAATCCACTTCTTGATTGATGAATTCCGAGAATAGAAAATGTGTTTATTATTACCCTAACATATTTCGTTTCCAAGTTAAGAGATCTTTATAGCTATGACAAGTGGTATGAAATGCATTAATTATTATTATTTGTCAAATGCATCATCGTAAATAAGTCTACAAATCAGCTTATCTTAAAAATCAGTCTGTAAATAATATCTTTACCTAAGTAAGTAGTGAGACTATTTGGATTCCTTTCGACATTTGTCATGTATTTACATTTTTACTGTCCAAATACTTTTTATCTGAATCAATTCATGATGATCTACCTGCGGATAGCACATTGCATTCAAGTTTTCAATCCTTTAAGTTATAGTAGCAGCCAAATATTTATTCCTTTTATAAGAGAAAATAATTAGAATAATTTTTTTAATGCCGAGAAACCGAATGTAGTCTCTCTGCCTGCCTGGATTTTGTCCTGATGACTTAGAATAAATTAAATTCATTTTTTCGGTTTCATTTCGAAAATGAAAGGTTAAGCCATTTATTAAGAAAATAAATGGTTAGCCTTGCTTCTTTATTTTACATTAAATGTCATACTTTTTAAAACTATTGTGTTTGTTTTGCAGTTGTAATTACTGATAAGTGTAAATTGTCTTGTGGTCTTGGAGAAAGTACACTCTGCTACTCGGTTCAAATAGAAATTCGATGCTCGTGGTTTCGCTTTGTCGAGTATTTTCCGTACACCATGTATGTCACATACAAGGTGTAATGTAAATAAACGGCACATAAATATGCGACTTAGTTTTAGAAATCACTTAGTATTCTTTTTTTAATTGATATTTTGTCTTTTTTCTTTTTTACAGATTGCCAGAGTGGGTGGGAATACGACAAAACGTGGTACACAATAACCACCGTATCCCAAGAAGACTGGGTATGCGAAAAAGAACTATATGTGACAAATACATTTGCACTCTCTCGAATTGGTGAACTTATAGGAAGTTTCATTGCTGGACAGTTAGGCGATACGTATGATGCACTAGATATAATTCTGCTAAAATAGGCACCTGATATCTTTTTTCAGAATTGGGAGAAAACCAGTATTTCTAATGTCTGTAATAGCATTATCTATTGGTAAACTTGCCTCCATATTCGCCGCCCACATCTATCCTTTATTCCTAACAGCAGTAATGATTGGGAGTATGACTTCAACATCAGTATATGCGAGTCCTTTGATAATAGCAATGGAGATATCTAAAGATACTGATAGGGCTTATATAGCTATGTTGCAGTGTGTTGGATGGACTATTGGATTGGCACTGATGCCTTTTATTATGTGGAGAGTTGGACATTGGGTTTACTTTATGGTTCTGACTACATTGCCAACTGGCTTATTTTTGTTTCTATATAGGTTGGTTTGGTAGTTAAATATAATTTAATTTTTAATAATGAAGATTCTTATCACAGCTCAATGGTGGAATCTCCTAGATGGTTGATAACCAAAGGAAAAACAGCAAGGTGTATAAAGGAGCTCGAAAAGATTGCAAAAGCTAACAATACTAAATTAACAGAGGATGTCATATTGAATTTAAATGTGATTGCAAAAGATACAGAAAAAGTGTATGGGGTGATGAGTCTTTTCTCACATTGGAGGATTGCGAAGAATACCACTTGTGTAGTGATATGTTGGTAGGTGAAATATAATTGGAAAGTGATGAAATATGACCCGAGTTTGATTTGCAGGGTAGTAACCGCCGTAAGTTATATGATAATAATTCTAAACACAAGCAATCTTGGTGGAAATCCATTCTTGAACTTCTTCTATCAGGGATTAGCTGAATTTCCAGGATATATAATAGGAAAGTATTACTGCAATTACTTTGGAAGGCGATGGACGCACATGGGAGGATTTATTGGAACCGTTGTTGGTTGTCTTCCTCTAATAGTCTTAATTAATGGTATGTAGCAAAATACATTTTATGTAGGTAGGTATATCACTACCTATTATTAGTTGCTCAAGAGCATCGATTACATAATAATCTTTGGCGAAGAAATTGAGAGATGAAATACTATCTATTTCTCACGCTTTTATTTTGATTTATTTCTCATGTAACATATGAGGTAAGCGCCATAAATTCTCGGCCTGATGTAGAAAACATAAACTTGGTAAAATATAATCATTTCTATTTTTCAATATAATCTCCCCTAATGTCGATACACTTATTACAACGTGGAATTAATAATTCAATGCCCTTGTAAGAATAATCTGAAGTTTTTCCTTCAAAATGTTCTATTACAGCTGCTTGCAACTCGTTCTCGTTCTTAAAACGACGTCCCCCTAAGGTCTTTCTTTAAATTGGAAAATAAATAATAGTCACCATAGGAGCCATATCCGGACTGTACAGTGGATGATCCGATGCTTCAAAGCCGCATTCGTGAATGGCAGCTTGTGAAATTGCGGTAGTATGAACGGGTGCATTGTCGTGTAATAATCGAACACCTCTTGTCAATTTTTCTCGACGTTTTTCACAAATATTGTTTTTCAATTTATGCAATAAAGACGCATAATGTGTACTAACAGTTGTATTGCGTTCTTTAAAATTAATTAGTAAAATTTCTGCCAGAATATTGTTGCCATAACTTTCTTTGTCGATTGAACGACTTTCGCCTTTTCTTGCCCCAAACGGAAACATTTTGACCACTTTTTTACAATGGAATATGAAGAAGATAAATCACCATAAACCGTCTAAACGTTGTTTGATTTGATTAACCGTGTGCCCTTTCGTTAAAAATTTAATGACCGCGCGGTACTCAGTTTTTGCTAGCTGCGACATGTTCATGCATTCGTCACGATGCTTGAGTGGCTGCGAAAACCTATTATGCTTCTAGCCGTAATATAAATTATATAGTGTAGGCCTCTTACATGTTCAACTATGACGCAACCGAGATTGAACATGTTGGCACCTGTAGAATCCTGCTGGGCAGAGAATTTATGGCGCTTACCTTGTACCTAACGCTGGTGGAGGTTCGCCTGACTATCGCTTAATTTCCAATCTAAATTGATAACACTCTCGGCCAGTTAGCAATAAGCTCTCAAAGAGCGACTCGACGTTCAAGCGGAGTGTAATGCTCTGGCGAAGCAGTGTAGGTATACCAAGGTAGGTAGGTACAGACACAATCGCTCGTACCTACTCATGTCTACCACACTCGAGCACTCTACTCCGCTTTAAACGTCGAGTGAATAAATAGTATTCTGCCAGCGCGGAAGCGATTTTTTAGTTAATTAATTATAGTTTACGCTTAAATTAATGAAGCATGAATAAATAAATGCCTTTTATTGTTAATAAACGCATATTCATTATGTTTTTATTTCGATTTCAAGTTAATGATCTTTGGTTGTTTAAAACACGGTTATGGTACCACTTTCATCTTTTCAGCGCTTTCAAATGTCGTATTTACAAAATTTCATAAATACCTCAACTTACGATATGTTATATAATGTCGCAGGCAAAAGGTTATTTTAAGAAAATATCTTTTTTTAGATGTTTACCTAGTAGTTTGAGAGTGGGAGTTGTATCATACAAAATTACTATCAAAACTTAACAAAAACTCCCACGATTAAGCTAACCAATTGTAACCAACAAAATTCTTCATCAACGCATAAACATTAAATAAATAATTATAGCTACTGACAGAGACTTCTTACTTATTCGAATTATTTCCCTCGGACAGTATAGAGGGCGTCACCAAAATTGTTTGTTGTTATTGTTTAAAAGCAACAATGAAAATCTACAAATGGGAAAACGACTCCTATTTGTAGACTCCCGACTCGGATTGTACACTTTAACATATTACAGACCCCATTCTAAGTACCTTTTTACAATTTTCTAAATTGAGCACCAATTTCTATCATGAATGAAGTTCAAAATACAATTGTAATAGTATATTTTATGCATTAAGGGCTTAATTGAGTGTCTTAGAGCCCGTACAGTCAAAGCCGAAGGCGCTAAGACGTTACAGGGCTCTAAACCACTAATTAAGTCTGAACTGCATACGTTAGTTTATGTCCGGTCTAAGTTTAAGTTGATATTTAATTTAAAATAAAAATAATTTGAAAAGTGCAAAACTTCAAGTAGGTAGGTGTAGTGATCTATAATTATATTTATTACTATGGAGACGGCGAAAACAAGGGTAGTATAAGAGAGTGCTTTAATTTAGCAATTTACGCTCTAAAAACAGGCCGCTAAAAGGTCATAATCGCCCGACCGGACATACAATAAATTACTGAAATATGTTGTGAGAATAATAATCCTTTTATTCTAGTACACTTAATCCACCTTAGCACTACACAGGTAAATATTAATCATCACAATAACCCAAAAAAAAACAAACACTGTCTAAATTGAAGATGCTCGAACGTAACAGATGTATTTGAACCCTGAAACAATGGTTTTTTCTACACGAGAACACAACTATAAAAATGCTCCGCGATTGGGCGACAGTGAAACAATCGCTTTTTTGTCGGACTAAAAAAACTATAAAAACTATTCATACTTACTTTATCATAATATACTCAAAATATTCGCCACAGCTTGAGATTTAGCTCTCTCTTACAAATTTTAATATTCAGGTCGTAGGTATTGGTTCCACAGTTGAATAAATTATGAAAAGGAGTAGATAAGGGTTTCAGAACACAAATAATAACTCAAAAAGGGCGCCATCTGATTATGAAGCTTAAAAGTGTTTATTAGTATAAACAATCAAAGATGTTAATTAAATAAGCTTTAACAGATATTAAATCCACTAACCAGAAAATGAATTAAATATTAGATTTGAGAACAAAAAGAATTTGTTTATGTTTTAAAATTTTGGAATAAAAATGAAATGATATGTTCATAATTATATGGTTCCGTTTTTAGATCCTCAAAATAAACTGAAAACATTTATTAAACAATATAAGAAATAAGAAAAGAATAACAATACACAGAAATAATAAAACACACACAACATAGGTTTATTACACATAAAGATCAAAGTTCAAAAAATAATGATTTAACTGCTCTGAAATAAATTTAACTCAAAACAACTCAATAAGAATTACACAAAACGTTAATTGACCAAAAAGAACAAATTTACTTAATTATGATAAACCAAAATTATTCATCAAAAATTTAATAGATTGTTGAAATTATATTAACGTAACTAAAATTGCAAATTCAAATAACAAATATCTGAAGGATATTACGTAAATTCGATTAATCTAAATATTATCAAAATTAATTATTCTGAAATTCACTACCAATAATAATGAATTGAATTTTACATGCTAATGATAACTCTCTTCCTAAAGACAAAAAATCACAAAGTTCCTTACATGAAGGATTCATAAGCAAGATTACAATAAAAATCTGTTTTCTATAAAGTACGGTACCTTAATTTTCTATCTGCATTAATCTGACGAAACATACTGGATCTAAACCATTAGAAATTGGAAAGTTGCCTTTATTCTTGAAAACCAAAATTGACTTGAACTGCATTCAACTTAATACATAACGATAGCAGATCCCAAAGATAAAATTTATCTCAAATACGGCTGGTTGCCCAAATAATTCCACAAACCATCTTCATTAATGCTCAAATTAAACAATCGTAGCGTAAAGATGAAGTCTTTCAAAAACATAAAATGATTTTAAGCACGAATAGCACTTGCTATTATTAAATCCCTCCCGTAAAGCACTAATTATTATTTTAAATATAGGAGAACTGGAAACTGTCTTTGTATTTATAGATCAATCTATAAAATTCTCATTAACCAAAACTGTACTAACTTTGAGCACAAACAGCAAGAAGTAATTGTCTTTGATAGTTCGGCACGATAAAACAACCCCAGTTGTTTATTAAGGGTCATTCCATGCGAAATCGATCACTAAAATGGGTCGATCTCACGGATTTCGATGAAAATCAATTATGAGGTAGTAATCAACTAAAGAACATAACTTTCATTCATCAATTTGCTATATTGCGCAGAACTTCGGAAATATTCAACCTAAAAAAAAATGTCAACACTGCTTGCACGTCTTTAAAGAAATATAAATATCTCGAAAAGTATTTATCCTAGAACAAACATTTTTTTTATAAATTACTCACAAGAAGACGGGCTTTTTGGACGGCCTAATAATTTTTTGCTACCAAACGTATTTCTATTTTTTCTTAACGAAGTATTCTAAAATTGCAAAACAATCGGTGTGGTCACATTTTTAAAAATCTGAAAAAAATTGTACAGATTCTTTGAACATTTCTGTATTTAAATGCAAAATGGCAAGCTGGACATTTTAATAGTTTTTGCAGGAGAAATTTTTATGGAGCGCATTACAAGCAGTTGGTGCACCATAGCCCACGGCCGGCCGGTGCAATCCTATCGCTACCTTTTAGTTAGTAATAATACGATTCATATAATAATAGCGATCTGTCTTAACTAGTGTACATAAGATAAATGCATCTATGTGGATATGGTTATACTGATTAGTTAATTACTAATTTAATTAGAATTTAAATCGGTTTCTTCGGGTGTGTTACATAAATAAAGATCCTAAAATATTATAATGCAATAGCTTATTTAATTTAAGTTTTATTAAACATCAGAACCTACAATAGAACTCGGAAAAAGCGTTTATCGGTGCAGCTTTTCCGGACTAAGTGTAAACTGTTTTTAAATTTAATATTAACAACAACTCATTTTCTGGTTGGACGGAGAAAAAAATAGTAACAGCTTGATCTAGTAAACATCACTAATAAGGTTTGTAAACAAAAATGTATACTGATTCACTCTTGGCCAATAACACGTCTTAAATGATATTGCTCGACGGAAACCACGAGAAGGTGGTGAATCGCCTTCCGTCAGGAAAGGTTTAGGAAAGAGGATAAAGGAAAAATGGGAAAAATAGAAAGTCGAGGATAGGAAAGATGAATTTAAAGAATTGCACGAATTACCTGAACAACGGAGCTTTCCTCTGAGGAAGAAAACGTTTTGGCTATAAGCTCTGTCTGAGATTGAGGTAAAAATCCATGAAACTTTCGCGTACCTTTTACGGGTACAGCTAATTGAAATCTATTTGCTAGTTCGACAGTATGATTTGCGTGCTCTTCTTTGGTGCAGTATTCTATATTAAGGTTTTTTATATTCTCATTAGCCCATTGGAATAATTGTAAAGGATCTGTAATTAGAAGGTATGTGGTCTTTGCAGGCTCGCATGCTTGGCTAATCGTTTGATTGTACCCCCAAGTCCATCACATGGGCCCTTTCCATGGGAAGTAGCAAAAAAGTGCCATTCACCTTGTATTCCAAAATCTCTTTGGTGATAAACTAAATTTGCAAAATTGTACTTATTCTTGTACTGGGAAGCAGCTCCATCCGAAAAGTAAAACATCTTTTCAATTCTATTTTCAAATTTTGTTTTTACGAATGAAGTTAGCCGACATTGAAAAAGATGAACAGCACTTGTGTCATGCGTAAGGCAGTCGGAAATTATCACAAAATTTTCACTTTTGGTGTCATTATTACTGCGATGGTATATAGTAAAAGGGTGAATAGTCGCTTGTGTGTTAGTCCAGTGATAGCTTTGTACTTCATCCTGAATTACGAAAGAATAGTTTTCGGAAAAACCTGCGATTACTACTAATTCATCAATACCAAGATTTTCTTTTCTTTCGTTCAGAAAGTCGCTTTGCGTTCTGGCAATAAAATCATGCGTTTGAAGCTGCCGCAACTGTTGTAATAATCTATCAACATATTCATCGGGTGTACAAATGGATGTTCGCAAGGTACATCTATCCGTTTGTGTCCACTCTTTATATTCGATTTGAGTTATAAAATGTTCATCGAATAATTTTTCCATACGTAATTGTATGTCTTCAAATCCAGGACACAGACTGCAGTTTTGTAAATGACAAGACGTGGAAGGTGGTTGGCACATTACCATCGCTAGTATTCCCTTATAAGTTGTAGGAAAGGCGACTGTATCCGTTTCAAGTTCGCCTAGTTTTGCTGCCATTAACATTAATTTGGGATTTTGGTGTATGACACATACACACACGGAATGAGTACCACTGGATCCTGCTAACACGCATTCTTTTGGCCGCAAAGACGCAAATTTAGAAAATCCTACTTTTTCCAGGGGATATTTTTCTTTGAAAGCCTCATACGTTTCTTTTAAATTGCCAAAACCAATCGCTTCTGTACGTGTATCCGACGATTTTCCTGCTTAACTGAGACAAAATCTTTTGCTCCAGGCATCATTCGGCTTATGCTATCATCTTTGTAAAAATCAACTACACGGGTTGCTGTAGCTGCTGATAAAGTCTGACCAGGTTTCAAATTGGGAGAAGAAAGTAATCCTTTTACTTTACGTAGATTTTTAGCCTTGCGTGCCATATAAAAAGTTGTTCCGAATTCTTTTATTATTTTTCTTATTGACCAACTCTCTGGAAGTACTGTGAGAATTCGAACTTTTTCACTGGAATCTGCCACGGACACGAACTTCTCCTTTAGGTCTTTTATGATAGTACCGCCGACCGTTTCTTCTTCCTCCGAACTATCACTACTATCTTCGAATAGCTTTCTCTTTAGCGCTTTCTGGATTTTATCAATCTTCTGACGCTTGTTTGGATCTCTGCTAAAATCTTCCTTTATTGGCGACTCTTTGATTATTGGAAGCACCTTATTAACAGCTGTTATAATCGTTTGCCTCTCAGTTTCTTGGTCAACAAATACAGCGGAAGTAGTTGATGTGGAAGATCCTTTATTTTCTTTTGATGATGACGATGATGATCCTGGAATATCAATTTCAGATCCTCTTGATGTGCTAAAATCAACATTTTCTAACTCCCTTTCGCCTGTTGTAGCTATATTCTTAAGTCGACATAGATTTAGTCGACAACTAGAACATATATATTCTCCTAAAACTAAGTTAATGTCTTCACACAACGTACATAACTGTCCAGGCACTTTTCTCACATTTTTTGTTACGCGATTATGACCTCGCTTCTTATGGGGGTTACAACAATAAAATTTTGGCATTATTGAAAACTCGTGATATGTAACTTCATGAAGTTCACAGAACAACAACACGTTATCAACTGCTGCTGTTTTCTAAAAACCAAGTTTATATTTAGTTGTAGGTAAAGGGAAGTAAATAGTATATAAAACCAATAAAAGATAGAATAAAAGACTAATTGTACTCTGTGTCAATGCCGTTACCGTCCTTTTTTCTAAAATTGCCTGTCGAATATTTATGACTCGAGATCCAAAGCTATATGTACCGTTATAACATAGTTTGAATGTTGAAAAACACTCTTCGTCAAACTCATTTGTAGAAATAGGTAAATGTTTTATTGTGCCTATTGTTCAAATAGGTTTTAAATGCTATTGTAGTAAAAGAGGACCGAGACAGGACATATCAATTTTTATACCATGCTACCAATAAAACTTCAGTACTTCATCATAAACATTTTAAGAGTTTATGAGATCATAAACATTAATTTACTATAGGTACCCTTTTAACGGAACAGTTGGAATTTATAATACGAAGCCGATCTGAAATACACAAGTAATTAACTAATCAATATAATCATATCCACATAAATGCATTTATCTTGTGTACACTAGGTAAGACATATCGCTATTATTATAGGGACCATGTTATTACTAACTAAAACGTAGTGATAGGATTGCGCCGGCCGGTCGTGGGCTATGGTGCACCAACTGCTTGCAATGCGCTCCATAAAAATTTCTCCTGCAAAAACTATTAAAATGTCCAGCTTGCCATTTTGCATTTAAATACAGAAATGTTCAAAGAATCTGTACAATTTTTTTCAGATTTTTAAAAATGTGACCACACCGATTGTTTTGCAATTTTAGAATATTTCGTTAAGAAAAAAATATAAATACGTTTGGTAGCAAAAAATTATTAGGCCGTCCAAAAAGCCCGTCTTCTTGTGAGTAATTTATAAAAAAAATGTTTGTTCTAGGATAAATACTTTTCAAGATATTTATATTTCTTTAAAGACGTGCAAGCAGTGTTGACAATTTTTTAGGTTGAATATTTCCGAAGTTCTGCGTAATATAGCAAATTGATGAATGAAAGTTATGTTCTTTAGTTGATTACTACCTTATAATTGATTTTCATCGAAATCCGTGAGATCGACCCATTTTAGTGATCGATTTCGCATGGAATGACACTTAATGAAACGGTAGTGACAAACCTTTCAAACGAGATTTGTCAAACATAAATTGCTTCCAAAAATCTCACTCATTACGAAGGTGGACTGTACGGTACGAAACTGTATATAGAATTTTCATTAATTCTAAACACACACTAACAAACGGGAAATCGATAACATCGACCCAAGTCGACTGATTTTTCATAAAGTTTAACGAAAGAGTTTCTCAAACACATTTTAATTAATCCGCAAAACCAAATTCATAAGAACTGCACCCTGCCGAGGTCAGGGCACATACTTACACTAAAACTGTAGCCGAACTGTATTTTTAATTACTTGAACTAAAACAAAAATTCAATAATATCGATCTTCATTACAAGATCTGACCGAGGTGGTCTAACTCGATGCTTAAACGGGAAGCAAGTGTGGGGACACTACCCTATTACCGCGCGAAAGATGCCAACCTATGCAATCCTGATCATCCGCGGAGTAATGCATTTTATTTGTTCGTAAGGAAGTTTTTTAACTAGCATTCTACAGAAGTTTCGACCTAAAGGAATGAAAAGTAATATTTGAAGAAATAGCGCGCAAATTGGTACGAAGTGGCACCCAGATGTAGTCTCGCCGAAATTACTACGCGTCAACCAGACTTAAATCTCAAACACGTGTACCAAAGTCACCTTTTGAACAAAGAAAAATTAATCCCAAATCCAAGCATTCTCAGAATACAGACGAAATATTTTTATAAAATAATTTGACCAAATACTTCCCATAATTTTTATCAAGGTCTCTCACGAAGTAATTGATATTATACCAAAACACAAGTAAACAAAACAGCGAAAGACATCATTTTTATGACGCTACGTTCTTTAATTGTATCGAATGTAAAACAATCCTTTCTTGAAATGTTTTTTATAGGAAATATTTACATGACGCAATTCTATTTCGAATAAAGCGCAGTCTTACAGGACCGAACTTATTAAATATAACTGTAAAATTTTACGTACTGAATGCCGGTGAAAAATATACCGTTACAACCCTGAGATGTATTTGTTGTTATTTAAGGTATATTTTAAATATTGGGCTACTACTGTAAAATGATCGAAACAATATAAAAAATATAAAAAAATGATATAAAAACGAACTTAGAATCCATATTTTAATAACTCTTCTGATTACCTCAAATTATAGAAGTTAACTAGTTATTACTAAAACCTGAGATTTTTAAACTCTAATTTTATTTTTATTTTTGTAAATTCACACAAAGAACACTCCGACTTTAGTACGTATCAACGAAGGTAATAACCACATAGAAATAAATTCTCTAATTTTTCGAAGAAGGCTAGGTTTCACCATTAATTATTGTTTTATTACTTCAAATTATTCAACGAAACGCACAACAGATGTCGCTTTTCTAAATTTTCACACGGCCTACTAGATTCATATAAGCAAGCGAAGCTTATATAAATCTAGTAGGCCGTGATTCTCACACACACAACGGTTTAAACAATGAACCCAACTAAATGATACTAGCCAAACCGCGAAACAAATTTATCGCTAGAGGCTAGACAGCCAAAGCCGCCCAGACAAGCGTTGGTGCAGCCCGAGGAAGAGTGATATAATGCACTCCTTGGAACTGAGTTCCCCGAGCAAAAACTGTACTTATTCTTCCGATTACACATTAAACATGACATTACGGTACCAATATTCGGGCAACAACAATCGGATACCAATAATAGATTAGACAAAAATCTCTCTTGTATGATTTTAAAAAAGCAAACACCATAATATTCTGAGACTTGAAACCAGCTTATCAAAATGCAATTCTAATTAGCTATAATAATGTCTTGTAAAATATGGATTTATAGTTTTAAAAGCGTTTTGTTTCTTTGTGAATATTTTAATATTGAAGATATTTTACGCCAAACTAACAGTTATGTCTAAAAAGCATTTAAACAAATTATTGTTATTTGCTTCGTTCAGCAGTACTTGCCCAGTCGGTTAGTAACTAAATAGGAAAAGGATATTTTCACAGGCAGATAACATCTGCAAAAGAAACAGTTTTCTTGGACTTTTTCAGGCTCGGAGTTTTTTCAATCTCGTCTATCGGCTCGGCTGGTAAATATTCCATGGTCAAAAGAGTGTTATTTTGTGGTCTTGATACATAAATAACTATTATTATGTTCCTGATGATATACTAATGTGCTTTTTGTCTACAAATTTGATATTTTCTGATCAACTTGTATGTGGACAATTTAATGTTAAAGTTAAAGAAAGATTTTATATCTTTTAAAAATGATTTAATGCATTGTGTTTTACGATTTGTGATATATTTCCTCAGTTATGGAGATTGCATATTTCCTAATCTAGAGAAATGTTGACGGTACTTTAATCTGTCTATTATGACTCTTGTTTAATTTTCTAGATCCAAATTTTCAATGGCTAGGAACCATAATAGCAGCTTTCCTAAAATTTTCCATATCGTTTTCATTCTATGGTGTCAATTTACACGCTTTAGAACTATATCCGACCTGCCTTCGACAAACTGGAATGGCTCTAGGAGCTGTAACTGCAAATGCGTTTGGTATCTTAGGCCCTTACGTAGTCTATTTGGTAGGTATATTAAAAAGCTACAAGTAAAACGTTTCAAATATTTTTCATACTTCTTCTAGGGGACATCGGTAGATGCAAGGTTTCCGTATGTAATTTTAGCTCTATTGGGTATACTAGCTATTGGCTGCGGTTTTGTTCTACCTGAAACTCTTCATTACAAACTACCACAAACTATAGCTGAAGCTCAGAAATTTGGAACTGATCAGAGATATTTCAGCATACCCAAAAAGGAGAAACAATTTGAATTAATAAAAAATAAAGAATAAATATTTATTTCATATTGTTGTAACTTAAATATACACGGTGTCCCACAATGCTGTTTACACGCAATATCTCCCTTATTTGAAAAGATAAAGAAATCAACCAAAAACTATCGTGAATGACTCAAAATGGACCTTCAGAAAACATCCTTAAGCGCTGGTTGTATAGCAACGTTTAAGAGATCATGCTAACTTGATTAATTTTTCAAATTGTACCCTCTGTTTTTTTTACGGAAATGTATTCTTCACTTCATTCTGCATACGATATGCCTTACTTAATTATCTAATGTGCATTTAGGGGTTGAAAAAAATATTTTTTATAAATTGTACACTTCATATTCACTAACTAAATTATTTATTCAAAACATATGATCAGAGCCGTGTCTACAAGGGAATTTATCTTTTCAAATAAGGGAGATATTACGTGTAAACAGCGATGACACGCTGTATATTAGAAAGTATTTATATACAAGTGTTAGAGACAGTTTGATTAATAATGCGTTTATAAATAATGTCTTTTATGAAGGAATAATGATCAGATTTTTTGTTAATACTTA
This sequence comes from Agrypnus murinus, assembly GCA_929113105.1. Taxonomy (NCBI): domain Eukaryota; kingdom Metazoa; phylum Arthropoda; class Insecta; order Coleoptera; family Elateridae; genus Agrypnus; species Agrypnus murinus. The sequence continues at coordinate 66,110,821 of OV816029.1, read as the reverse complement.
TATTTGTATATTGTGTTATGTCAATAAAAATAGTTGAACTTAATTAATTTATGTTATGTTGGATTTAGTTTTGCTGCAAAAAGTGTAAATGTATAAACTATAGTAGAACACATATAAATTCTAAGCTTTTGTAATAAATATGTGTTCAACTTCCGGAGGTCGGAAAGGTTGAACTTCAAGAGGTGAAATTAGTTAATTTATTGCTTAGCCACTGGTTAATAAAATTGATGAAAACTAGTATTTAGTTTTTTTGGAAGTCTAAACAAACTTTAAAAACATAGAAGGAAAAAGTCGCTGAAACAAGGTACCAATCAACATGAGGAAGTTAAGAAAGAATCAACCGCAATCTAGACAGATATTAAACAAATGAAGTGATTGTAATATAATGTAAGTCTAAAAAGAATTTTAATGATCAGCACTATAAAACCTAAGAGTTCATCAAGTCTCTTCGTTTTGTGCGATGACCGTGCAGTCTACAAATAATAGAATTAAAAAATTTATTATTGAACTTTTCAGTAATTAAAATAGTATAATATATTATGATACAATTTGTATCATTTCGTACAGTAGCCTGTGGTATGACGTCATGTCGTTGAAATGGAGATTGGTTTGCATTTGTTGTTTACTTTGCTGTTTTGTAAAAAATGAGTCAGCTTTAAGAAAGTATTCCACGGGAAATTAAAAAATTGGCCGAAAAAGCGGAAACCATTTTAACCACCAACTCAATCAGTTTGTTGTTTGTTTATTTACTGTTATTTCATGTATTACTTATTTTAGATTTTATCTCATTTTTGTCCCGTGTAAATTAGTAGTTAATCCAAATTACCATCTTTAATTATACGCTACTACAGAAATATCCATTAGTAGAAATTCCAAAATGTCAGCCAAGCCAACGTCAAACAATCACAAATGGTAACCAACGCAAGACAATTATTATGTTCGGTTTTACACTACATATTAAACTACGTACAATAAAGTAACACAGGCAGTCGCGAGTATTGCAAGAAAAAAATGACATACTTCCAACATCCTTTTATCATGTTGCTTGGAGAAAATTAGATATTAAAGAATCAGGGTAGACTGGCGAAGACATAGAAATGGTATACAGGGCGGGATCGGACGTTTCAGCGCAGGCGGTTCGGCGCAAGGACGTTTCGGTGCGAAGATAATTCGGCGCGAAATACCCAATCATGAATTTGACGTCACTTTAAGATAAACTCGACAATCAGAATTGTTTCAATGTTTTTTTGCTAATTATAGTTTTGTTTTCATCAACTCAAATCCGTTTAGAAATACATTACAAGAACTAAAACAAAAATTTACGAAGATTTTACTACAGATTTTATATCTTGCTGGGAGGTAGATGATTTGATCACACAGACGTCTTTGGAAATTGTAACAATTCTGCATATTTTTGTGCACGATACGATACGAGAAAAAAAATTAAACCGACCCCCACTTACAAGAAGTGTTCAAACAAATAAACAATTATTCCTTATAGGAAGAGATTACTGATTTACAGAGAAATATTCCAATATTTCAATAGTGTTTCTTATGTAATCTTGAAGATTTTCTAGTAAACACCTGTGTGAATGCAATTATTATTTTCGCATTTTCTTAAGTCATGCTATATAACCTTCTGATACTTTTAATCATATTAAAGTTGTTGTTTACAAGATAACATACTCCAAATTATAGTAGTGTTGTGTTCTGATGACCGAATATATTGTTGTGATATGGCATCCCGCATAACATGTATGCACGATGTGTTGCCTATCTTCCAGGCGAAAAAAGAAATTATTAAAGGATTCTACAATTTTTATTTTAAAGCAATACAGTTTTGCATTAAATATGTTGAAGATACACACTACAACACTATGAGGATAAGGAAAAAATTTTAAACAGATTCTTCGCTTGAATTTCACAAACTCAATTTCATGATGGACGATCCTATGTCGTTGGTTGATATTTTGAAGCCATTTTATGGCATGTCCATCTGAAAATTATTAAAGGCATAGGTGAGAAGGTATACACAAGTATTTATTAGTTTACTTACAGTTTTTATTATTGAATTTCCAGAAACTTTTCTAACTGTTCTATTTCTTTGGCGATTCATGATTTTCCATAGTAGATGGATATTTTTCAATATTATTTAAATTTCTAAGTAAAATACTTTACTGCAATATTGTTAACCAGGTTCTAGGGTGCATTTGACACTAGACTGTTAAAGCGGGGAACTTTTTATAGAGAAGGTTTAGGCCTTTGAAATCCCAAAATTGTAACGTTTCAGCAGGATCTGCTAGAATGTTAAAATCTAGTTTATATTCATAATTTTGGTGTCAAAATTTATGTAATTTTTGTTTGATAGGATCTTAGGATTAATTTTATGATAAGAAAAGGATGTAGCAACATGTTAAAATGTTTGAATCTTTGTAAAGTAATGATTATCAGAAAATTCAAGATGGTTGTCAATGAATCCTAACTCTAAATTTACATTTTTATAGCCACGTTGGGTACCAAAATTACATTTAAAATGGCATTATAATAGTTGGTCCAAGTAAGTTAACGTTAAAGTAATATCTACATCCCAGATTTAGTGGTACATATTAGTGTTACATATAAATTTATCTATCTTTACTTTGTCTACGGCTGTTTATTCGTAGCTAGTAAACATATGCGTTTATCTACCACATTCAGACTTTTTCTTTTACAAAAAGCGTTGAAATTTATTTAACAACATGCCCAATATCTGCGCTATATGTTCAAAAAATATTAACACTTCCTCCACAAAATGTAATGGTTGTAGTGCTCTTGTGCACCTTACGTGCCTCGAAATCCCGATTACTCAAGATGATGCCGCTCGTATTACGCGCTCAAAAACCACCAGTATCAAGATTTAATGCACAAAATGTGCAACAGCCTCCAATAGCTTTGATGAACTCAAACAACTTCTTATTTGTTTCAAGACCGATATCGAAAACAGGTTGGCAACTCTTGAAAACAAAGTTCAAAACATGAATTTAAACACTACCATCCAGGATTCTCCCGCATCTTTTGATAATATCGTAAAAGAAGTCCGCGACAGAGTTTCCCGCGAAAATAACGTAATTCTGTATGGAATACCTGAAAATAACAACGCTAACGACTGCACACGAAAAACCATAAATTTATTATTAGATAGTAACATCGAAGAAATTCCGTATTCGATAACTCGCCTAGGCAAACCAAAAAGTGACACAGATAACTCAAGAAAACCTCGACCTTTGCGAGTTACTTTTAATAATCGTAAACCAGTAATAACTATTTTAAAAAACAAATTCAAGCTACGTTCTTCCACGATTTTTAAAGATATTTCCGTATCTGACGATCGCACAATTCACCAAATGAACATGTTGAATAATGCTCGTAAAGAATTACAAGAACTATTGAAAGCTGGGGAAACTGATATAACTATAAAATATATTAATGGGGTTCCAACAGTAATTAACCCATCTAAAGACGCCCCAAAAAACTAACTACTACTAAAGTTTATAACATATCATTTATGTAAGCAAATATAGCCTCATTACATGCTAAATGTATTGATCTTCAGCTTTATTTAAAAAATAATAAACCCTCATGCATATTAAGCGCGGAAACATGGCTAAAAACTACAACTCCAAACAGCATAATCCAGTTAGCTGGTTATTCTATTTACCGCACGGACCGCCTGGGCAGAAGAGGAGGTGGAGTGTATTTATCTACGCGACGAAACTTTCGCCGATTTCCTAATATCTAAAATAGATATAGACACTGCACCCATTGAATCACACTGTGGCTAAATATTCACAGTAAAAATTTTTCTTTCAAGTTAGCATGTATATATAGACCACCGGACTCTAGTTTCGACTCTGACACAAATTTATTTAATAAAATACTACAAGAGTCGTCCAGATTACTAAATCTTATTATCGCAGGCGACTTTAATCTCCCTAACATAAAATGGCCAATTACTGAAAATGACTACTCAAATGAGACTTCAGAATTTCTGCTCATTGATATGTTACTAAATAGCAATTTAACTCAGGTAGTACACGAATATACACGATATAGAACTGTACAAAATCCATCCCGGCTAGATTTAATATTTACAAACGATACTGAATTATTGTCAGACATTTGCTACGATTCCCCAATAGGCATATCAGATCACTCCACGATAACCACTCAAATCCAAGCAATCACATACCCTAAATCGCCTAAAACCAAATTCATTAATGTAATTAATTATGTGGCGATGACAAACTACTTGCTTCAATACCAATGGGATTGCCTTATGAATAAAGATATCCAGACAATGTGGAACAACTTCTCAACAATCATTAGTCGCACCAAACTTCTCTTCACCCGATCCTACACGTCCCGTAAGAATATGGATAAACCCTGGATAACCGAAACACTAATTCACCAGCTCCAACATAAACGAAAACTTTGAAAAAAATATAAAAACAGTAGCAATGAAACTGATTATGTGGCGTACAGAAATTTTTCCATAAACTATCAGCGGATATTAAACATGCTAAAGCAAGGTACGAATATAACCTTGTTGACAATCCAAAATCCTTTTACTCATACGTAAGAAAAAACATATCCTCAAAAGTATCAGTTCCACTCATACAAAATGGCAACGGTCTCTCATGCAAAGACAGTAACGAAGCAGCTTGCATCTTTGCAGATCACTTCAGTAATGTATTCTCTACAGAACTTGATGGACCTATGCCTGCTGCTCATGGTACTAGACTCGCGTCATCCTTAGCAGAAGTTACATTTACTATCCATGATGTTACGAAAGAACTTAAAGCATTATCAACTCAATCATCCCCAGGCCCAGATAATATTACAGCGAAACTTTTAAAGGAATGTGCGGATGCTCTCAGTTACCCAATTCACCTCATAATATGAAAATCATTTGAAAATGGCGAATTACCTACACCTTGGCTCGAAGCAAGTGTCCCCCCGATTTTTAAGAAGGGAAACAAATTCTTGGTAAGTAACTACAGACCTATCAGTTTGAGCTGCATTATTTGCAAAGTAATCGAAATAATTATTGTGAATAAAATTGTACACTTCCTTTTACAAAACAATATACTACCAGCATCACAACATGGGTTTATTCCTGGTCGATCGGTCGTAACAAACTTGCTAAATATAATGAACTCGTGGACGCAATTTCTAGAACATGATAACTCAATTGACGTCATATATCTCGATTTTAGCAAAGCATTCGACAAGGTTCCTCATCGCAGACTCTTGCTTAAACTGGAACATGTAGGAATTAGAGGAAGGCTTCTTGCATGGATCTCCGCTTTTTTATCAGACAGGACTTTTTATGTAAGAGTTGGGAATGATGTATCCCATCCTAAACCGGTACACAGTGGAGTACCGCAAGGATCTGTTTTAGGACCAATTCTGTACCTTATTTACACGTCCGACCTACCTACACTATTACACAGCCAAACATCAATATACGCAGATGATACCAAGCTTTATGATGATCCCATTAATCATCAACTCTTACAAAGGGACCTAGAATCAATTGATCGCTGGTGCACTGAATGGTTGATACCACTAAATAAGGAAAAATGCGTAGTCCTTCACATAGGTAAAAACAACCCACAATGTCCCTACTACATTGGTAATACAGAACTTCAAAAAGTCAAAAACCAAATAGACCTAGGCGTAACTACTACTCAAGATTTATCTTGGACAGCACACGTTGTAAATATTGTCAAAAAAGCTAGAAGCTTCTTATACGTTCTTCAAAAAACTTTTACTCGTCCTACTCCACAATTAGCCTGTAAATTATACCGGCTATATCCGGCCCATATTGGAATTTGCGGTTCCTGTTTGGTCGCCCTGGCTAATCAAAGACAAAAAACTGTTAGAGAGCGTTCAGAGAGCAGTCACACGCTGGCCACAACAAATGCAACATCTGTCATACGAAGACAGAATGACTGCAATGAACCTGACATCCTTAGAACGGAGACGCCTTAGGGGCGATCTTATCCAAATATACAGATTCACGCATGAACTTTTTCCCTCCACAGTTCCAATGGTAACAGTAAATAAAGATTGTAGGCTTCGTGATAACAGTTTTAAATTGAAGAAAGAACAATTCCGTACGTCCCATCGTCTCCACTTCATCAGCAATAGGGCCTTCAACGCGTGGAATGTATTACCAGAAAGTGTTGTGAGTGTAGTTCTATAAGTGCAAAATCGGTTAGACTCAAGTGCAAACATTTTAAATCTAAGTTGAACCAATTACAGCATCATGGCAATTTGAATAATTTCTAATTGTGGTTTTATCAATATAATTTACTGTTAATTTAATTTATAAGTAGGAAAACAGTTGTTTTACTTTAGTACCAAAACATTTAGTATAGTTAGCTTGCCCATTTTTCATTTTATATACTATCGGGAGTATTATATAAGAATAATTTCACTTATCTTATATCAACAGAATATTATTTAGTTACTTCATTATTATTGTATACCACTAATTTCTTTAGTTTGTAGTAAATCATCGCACAGTTTGCAAGTGCTGTATAGGTATTGTTGTACCTCAGTGCTCTAGTTATTTAATAATAATAATAATAATAATAAAAAAATGAAGGAAAAATTGTCCTCTTTTATTATTTAACATTTATTTAAACAATTAATTTAATTGTTTTTCAACAATTTGGTTAGAAAGGTTTTTTGGTGGAAAAGATGCTGTTTTGTTTCTAGTAAGAAACCAAATTAATCTAGTTCCGAATTAGGAAAATCACTAGCGATTCGCAATTGTTTTCCAATTATTATAAAAACAGCACGAAAACTTGGTTACTCTCTCTTGAATTTTCATACGGAGCAGAAGTCATGTCAGTTTGTACGTTGTTTTGATCAAATTTCGAGGTTATGTTGGTGAATTTTGTCACTTAAATGTCAACAAATTGAGGTTATGACAAATGTAATATTGTTTTTCAATTTTTTTTAAAAGTTCTTAATAATTTAATGAACAATCAAAGTGAACTAAAATTAAAATAAAACGAAAGTGCAGTGTTTAAATTTGGAGTTCATACTGTTATTATTATTTGGGGAAATGTTTGGAAATTTATTTTGTATGGAACGAATTAAAGAAAGGTAATGGAATCTTGTTGCAAATAACCGAATTATTTTATGTACTCACGTCGTGGAAGATACATGTTGCACCTTTAATAATTATAATTATCTTCAAAAATCATAAATAAAATCAGTTTGACGGATGGTATGAAAATGTGCTCATCTTGTTAACAAATAAAGAGGTAAATTTACCAACTATAACAGGAATCTGCTAACCTTCAAGTTAACTTATGATTAACTTAAATGTGTGCCGCTAATTTATTTTTAAATTTAAAATAATTTTCAATTTTTAATTTTTTTTATTAATAGTAATTTAAGATTGTTGGATTGATCCGATAAGAATTAAAAAAGACAAAGAGAATTTAGAATGTCTCTTAATTCTTATTTTATTAAATCTATTTGACACCGAGATTTAATTTGATTTTCTTTAATTTTAATTTTGAATTTTAATAGTTGTTTTCTTTTCTCTTCATGAAATTTTAAATTTTTATTTCTTTTCTGTGTTAACAAATAAAATTATACATTTAAATGTTTAAAAAGCAATTTATTTGTGTCTGGTCCATTAACAACGTCTTACAGATATAATTTAAATAATTTCCTAATTAATTAGCGACCCGCCTTCGGTCGATTTGGTCTCATTCATTTATGGATCTTGTTTTCCAGTTTAGAAATTATAGCCGGAGAATTTTTTTATAAAGGTAAGTGATATTTAGTTGTGTATATTTTCAGACTTTTTGCCATGATTTTGTGTTTGTGAATTTCAACAATAATAAATTTTATTTTTCAATTTATAACCTTTCATCTTTCATTAAGTGTTGGAGGGTCTATTATTCACAACAATAAATATTTCTTTTTTCTCATTGTCCTTCTATAGCATAACAATATGTAATAGACCGAATGCATGTATTAGAAAGAGTACAGAAAAACCTAAACAATATGTGTATATAATCGCGCCGAAACGGCCTCACGCCGAAAAGTCCTCGCACCGAAACGTCTTCCCGTCGAAAGGGCTGCGCCGAATCGGTCGCGCCTAACTGTCTTAGTCAGGGTGGGTGTCGAAGTGTGGAAGTTCAGAAGGCTATTTCTGATCGTTTTTCGTAGTGCATCCACTCATAGTGCACTTGCATTTCGTTAATGACATCTTGAATGGACTTATTTTAATTTTGTGGAATACATGGTTTCAAAGAGTATTTATTTTGATCAACCTAAATATTCAAGCGATAAGAGAATATGTCAACTCGACTTGTAAAAGTAGCACTTTCCTGCTTTTTTATGTAAATAATTATTACGTACATATGTACTCGATTTGATAACGTTAATTTTTCAACTAAGTGAATTCAAATTAACTAAACATCATTAAAGTGTCACATCACGTATGTAGATTTTTCAGTTGAATAATAAAGCACTTCCTGCATTCTTACTAGTCTTACTGTAAATTAAATTTAAAATAAAGCAACTGTCATCGCTGTCAATCATTTGTAGGTAATCACTTTGTAGGTAAATAGAAATTCACTTGTTCTGATTACGCAGTTGCCAGTCCAGCAGGCTAATTTCCTTGTAACAGAATTCCAAATACCATTCAATGAGCATACTTAAAGAAAGAAAGATGGTTTTCTGTTATTTGATTTATCCATTTCTTGTACTTCTAACACATTTTCTAATTATAGGTCAGGGTTGGCAAAAAACATGTTTTTTTCAAAAAAAACAAAAACAGTTGTTTTTTTTAAATTAAACATGTTTTTTATCGAAAATTAGTTTAAAACACCCCATATAAAAAAAACATGTTTAAAACATGATTTAAACTGTTTTAAACTAATAAAGATTTTGAAATATTTTAATGAAAGCTTTTAATAAACATATTATTAAATTCGGATATAAATTACCATCATGAATCATGATTGTGCATGCCTGAAACAATAATAAAAGTCCTTTTATTCTTATATCATCACTTTTTAATTTTACAACTTCCTAGTATAGAGTAACTTAAATAAAAAATACCCTAATAAAAAATCTACTTCAATTCTCGCCAAAACAAAAGTATTAAATATTGTTAAGTCAACACCTTGCAAATTGTAATTTAGAAATGAAACGATCATTATTCTTTGTAAATGTGTCTTCAGACCTCTGAAAAGAATGCAGAATTAGTAAATAGAAAATCACTGGAATATTATATATTCATGATGACGGGTCGACGAATGCGCATTTTATATGGCATATGGCAGCATTTTTTAACAATTTTATTAAAGATGCTGTTGAACCTCATAAAATTCGTGCCAAGTGTATCCATTGCAAAAATAAATGTGCGTAATTAGTTTGATTTATTGAAGTATCAAAGACTATTGCTAATATTTATAGGGGAGGATTTTCTAATGGGCACCACTCACGGTCTTCCCCGACGACGTCGGCGAAAACGTCGTCGACGACGTCGGGGACAAGGTCGAAATAATGAGGTAATGTTTACATTTACTGTAATTTAATGCATAAACAACTTGTAACTTCCAGCATGACTGTGTATAATAAAATTATGAATATCGTATTTCTATAAGACATCAAAATGAAAGAAAGTAGTTTTGAGCATAATAAAATGCGTACTGAATTTCTTTCTTTAAAGTATTTCGAAATAGCTTATGCAATTAACAAAACTTTTCATAAGCGGAATAATATTGATATCCATCGATAGAATTACAAGTAACCCTTTATTATAAAACGAAAACTCTTTGTTTTTTTTATTAATCTCATTCTTAATTTAGTTTAAAAATGGATATAATTAACGCAGGATTTAGGATTCTGAGTTCTGGTGCGCAAATAAGGATTTCCTATAAAGGACTTTTGATAAAATTTGGTAGTGATAATCGTCGGAAAAATATCATGTTTAAAAATGTAATGGTTTCACCGTCGCTTCCTTTTCCGTGTAGTTTTAAAATTTTATGCTGATGGTACATAACCTTATAATAAAAATCCTTCGGCTCATTTTGTCGCAATTCTTTTAACAAGGACATGTGTGAATATTGTTTGCGATCTAAAAACCAATTCTTTGCCTATTTTCTTTTTTTTCGTGGTGTTTCAGTTTCTTCTTCTTCGAAGCACAAGGCAACTGCCACACCAACTGCAATTTTTTTTCTCAAAGATAATTTATAAAAATCCATCTTATCACTTGAAAGTTTCACAGCATATTGAATTCATAATGTTTTCTTAAAAAGTATAATAAAAAAAGCATATATTTTTTAGTAATCCCAGATGTATATGTTTATTTTGCCTAATAATAATTTACAGTTGACAAGGGTTTTATTTTCACAGTTGTAAACAGTTGTTTGTAAACAAATGTAATAAAAATGAAATAATTCAAGTAAACCCGAAAAAGATAGATATAGTATAAGGTTATGTACCATCAGCATAAAATTTTAAAACTACACGGAAAAGGAAGCGACGGTGAAACCATTACATTTTTAAATATGATATTTTTCCGACGATTATCACTACCAAATTTTATCAAAAGTCCTTTATAGGAAATCCTTATTTGCGCACCAGAACTGAGAATCCTAAATCCTGCGTTAATTATATCCATTTTTAAACTAAATTAAGAATGAGATTAATAAAAAAACAAAGAGTTTTCGTTTTATAATAAAGGGTTACTTGTAATTCTATCGATGGATATCAATATTATTCCGCTTATGAAAAGTTTTGTTAATTGCATAAGCTATTTCGAAATACTTTAAAGAAAGAAATTCAGTACGCATTTTATTATGCTCAAAACTACTTTCTTTCATTTTGATGTTTTAAAGAAATTCGATATTCATAATTTTATTATAACAGTCCAGCTGGAAGTTACAAGTTGTTTATTACCTCATTATTTCGACCTTGTCCCCGACGTCGTCGGGGAGAGACCGTGTATGTCCTATTTAAGGTATTTTTGTTTATTTACATTTACGTTATTTATAGTAACTCATTATTAAATGCTCTACATCTAAAAGAAATATTTAACATTAATTTAATGTTGTTGCAGCAAAATTAGTTTATTTTATACAATGTAATCTAATCCTCGATCCACTTTTCACAAGTTTCAATCTAAGTCATGTTCCAAAATAGATTTAAATAATAAACAATCAATAAATTGTCTATACTTTTACATTTTATAATTTATAATTGTGATGCTTATTATACATAATAATACACGTTTCAGATGGAAAATGGTCATTTAAATTCGAAAATGCAGTATAAGAATCTAAAATTATCTTAAAAGTTGTCAAAAAGCTGTTTTAAAACGATTACAAAGAAACATGTTTTAAACATACGATTAAAACATGTTTAAAAAGAAATAGTTTAAAACTAAGTTTGATGTTTTAAACTAGTTTTAAACATGTGTTTTAAACAAAATGTTTTAAACATGCCAACCCTGTTATAGGTTAGTATTTTTTTGTAATTTTTTTTAAATTATTAATTCGATTTCTTTTTACAGCTGATCCTAATCAGGTCAAGTTTATCGAATATGTACAAGCTGGAGAGTTAGTAACTAGCCTAATTGCAGAACTCAGGAACGTCTTGACTGAATTTCATAAATTAAGCAATCGTGATGTGAACTTTTACTTAGTAACAAGAGAAAACAGAAATTTAACAAAACTAAACGACACCAATCTAAATTTGGTAAATGTTAAAAAATCGACAAAGATTATTGTTGGCGGTTGGCTACAAGATTATAGAATTAGCACGGTGTATGTAGATATGGCTAAAGCTTATTTATTGAAGGGAGATTACAATGTTGTAGTTGTGGATTTTCATGCGGTGATGTATCTTCCTTTGAATGTATCGGAGTCTTACTTAGAACCAATAGGTAATTCTTTGGTTAATATGTCATATCTAACTAGCATAAGACAGGTTGAAATTAAGAAATTAAAGAAAGCTGATGTTACATCAGGTTTTTCTTTTCGCTTAAACTTACAATTTGCACGTGCAGTAGCCCCAGCTGTAAGAACACTTAAATCTGTAGGATACGCCCGGATTCACCGCGCAGTGACGCATCTGTTGGTCAATTTACTGTTGGTCAACAATAAATGGAAACTGTATGAATGTCGTATGTACAATCAAATCACACAATCATGTTTTAGGTATTAAAATTGGGCAATTTATTCTACAATTGAATCAAACAGCTAACGTATCTCTAAATGACGTTCATATAATCAGCCATTCATTAGGAGGCAACTCAGCTGGTTTGGCAGGAAGAGTAGTAACTAAATCGACCGGTTTACAAATCTACAGGATAACTGGGTTAGATAGCTCGAAGCTTCCGCTTGAAGGGTTGCATAAAGGAGACGCTGAGATCGTCGATATGATTCATACTACAGCTACCATTGGTGACGCGGCACCAAGCGGAACCATTGACTTCTATCCAAACGGTGGAACTTACCAAGTTCAACCAGGATGTCCGCTTTATCCACAATCGCCATTTAAAAACCTTCGGGCTGCTATTGATTTTAGTTAGTTAGCTTACGTAAAGAGCGTTTTATGTATATATCTAATCTGACGTTTTTCTTTTTTTAGTATTCTGCAGTCATCATAAAAGTTATAAATATTTTATTCTAACTATGAATCTTACTATCTGCGCTGCACAATGTTCATCGTACCAAAGCTTTCAAGAAGGGAAATGTAAAAACAACGAAGTGGCAATTTTCGGTGATAACTACAAGCCTGGACCTAATGGAACGTTTTATTTATATCTGAATTGCTCTGACACTACTTGTACCACTAGCTGTAACTAACGTATAGAGCATAATAATAATTGTGCTCTGATAAACTAAAACTTCTGAGAAATTATACTTTAAAGCTGTATTGTTTTAATAACTGTAATTTTATCGAACTCTTGATATATTTAGTTTTGGAGTCGTTGGATACAAACGTGAATACTATTACGGAAAAGATTTCCGCTACAAAGATTTTTAGTAACGCTTTTCCAACACGAACAGGTTGTTTTCTTATCACAATTATTCATTAGTTAAGACTCAGTCTTATAGAAATATAGATCAATTTTCTAGTGTTCAATCGAGTGTAACGTTTAATCTCAACAACTCCTCAGAAAAATGTATAAGATATTTTTAGAAGAATCTCCAGTACACAAAGAAATTTCTGGTAAAAATTAACAAAAATATATCAAGAAATCTCATCAAAGACTTTTAAGTTACCTACTAATAGTGAGATTAACAGCATTATGAAGTCGTTTATAGAGTTTTATTCGAAACTGAAATGTGTGAAGGCTTCTCATATACAGATTTTGAAGATTTTCAGACAGTTGCCCGCAGACGCGTTTTTTAATGCACCTCTTGATACTAAGTTACCCGATCAAAAAATGTATTTATCTTAATTTAAGAGGTGCCATAATATCCCATAGCTATCCGTCCAAACACGCGTGAAACAGGACATCATGATACTAATCATAGGGTATAAAATACTGAGACTTGAAACCAGCTTATCAAAATGCAATTCCAATTAACTATAACGATGTTTTGTAAAATATGCATTTATAGTTTTAAGAGCGTTTTGTTCCTTTGTGAACATTTTAATATTGAAGATATTTTGCACCAAACTAAGTGTTTGTTTACCTAAAACAGAATCATAAAAGGGTCAATCCATATAAAATGGAACAAAAATCAAATTAATTGGTTACTTGATCATTTTTTAAATATAGAATATTTTGTAAACATAATTCTCTGTATTATGACAATGCAGAAATAGTATTACTTATTTTCTTAAAAATTCTCCAGTCATGGCAGCTATTTTTGCTCTTTCAGAGCTTTACATTAACTCGATTATTTCAGATTTTATTTGGCCCAGTATATTTAAACAAAAACCAATCTTTTTAGCAAGGAGCAAGCTAAGATTCCAATCCAGTGCATTATCTACCTAAAATTAAACCTAATGGGTGGGATTTGGCCTCATACTAGGAGATTAAAATGTATAGAAATCAATAAATAAGCTGCTGGCATTTTTTTCTTTTTAAGATCTCTATAAAAAGTAAACATTGACCAAGTTTCAGATTTCAGCCTTAAATACTTCTCTTTGTAAAATTGCATATATATGCCAATTTGTTTCCATATTCGAAGTCCAATGCACAAGCATGTACAATTCTAAAATTGTACTAAATTCAAGTCCTATATAATGGGAGTTAACAAGTAAAAATTTGAGGTTGTGGACTTGAATAAGAATGCAAATATAACATCGAAAATTATTAGCAAAAATATAAGGGTTTGGGTTCTGATTCCGGTACTTGCTTTGAACAAATAAGAGTTTAGGGTACGGCACAAATATCGGTTCTTGCGGTTTTATAGGTTCCAATTCTGTCCAAGTCCCTGGTTGAGGTTTTTAATGAGATGTGTACACAACATCGATACACAAGAAACTAAAATTTATATTAGAGCAGACTCTGCTCAGCAGAGTTATTGTCCGATTAAGGATGAGCATGTCATGGATGTCATCGAGAAGCATCTAAGCACCCTGAATAATAGTTATTTACATTACAAGCTGCGAAAGTTTACTTTTAGGTGAAAGGTGTCTTTGATTGGTCGAGGCGAAGCGTAAGTGTAAGCGTAAGTACTAACATACGATGTTAGTACTTTACAAACTGTGTATGGCCGAAACTGTTTGTGGATTGAAGGTGCGATATTTCCACCGTATAGTATCTATTTCTGAAAATAAAGTTAGGTGTTTCAAAATCTGTGTTTCAGTCATTGCAGAACGACTTATTGCTTGTGCAAAGATATGAGGTTGAACACAATGAGTCCTTTATTTATTTTTATAAACCTTCTGGACCTAGAACTTCTGCCAAGCTGAGTTCAAGAGATGAAGCTTAGGTACAGTCTTTAGCAAATGTCTTGTCCCGAGTAAGGGCGTTGCTGCTTTAAGAATCGAAATACCCCTTATACTGTATACGAAAGAGACCGAATTAAACAGAGATGGACGAATACCTGGGCAAGATATTTAAATTCTTTAAAGCTTGTTTTGAAAACACGCTTGTAAAAACTCTTGTTACTCATTTTATTCAAAATCTCTTTGACGCACTTTATAAAATAGTCCTTTTAAATGGAAGCATCTACTAGTTAAACAAAGTTATATAACGTGTTTGTGTTTCATATTCTTTACCTTTAATAAAAAATAACTAAACGAAAACAATAATGAAAATAATCATCAAATAATAGAGAATTAGGAGTATTTTAGATAATTAAATAATTGCAGAAATTATTGTAAGCTATAAATAAAAACAAAGTAATAATATAGGCATTTATTTATCTAAATACGTTAAAAATTTAAAAAGTTATTATATATTCACTTGTTTTAATAAAAATAGTACAAGCTAAGAAAAAACTTGAAACATAGATATAGTAACTACTAAAAACAAAACAGTAATAAAACAAAACTTAAGAAACACCCTTGGCAAAGCTAGATCCTTAGATCTGTTTACCTAAAATTTTTAGCATTTGTAAAATATTACAGATTTTTTTTAAATCCCGCCTCCTTTTAAGTATATTAGTCAATGGGTTTAATTTTTCTCTCTAACACATTATTCTGTCAATTACCCATCTCTCTCTTGCATGTATTACCTGAGTGCAAAAGTTGGACCCTTTCTCATAAACATTCCAGTAACTACTTTCAAGATATAATCCTGTGAATATACGCAAACTGTATATTTAATTGTAAAAGTGGATAAATTTAATTTGATAATAACAACGAATGTATTTTTAACAAGAAAATTTTCTTAATAAGATCTAAATGTTTGAAGTTGAATGGAATTAATGAAAAATTAAGACTACCTTTGGTTTATAAATAATTAATTGATATATTTAATACAAGCAAATAATTGTATTCTGTATACAAAGATCTTCTTGATTAATTAACGATCAAATTAGAATCTTTGTTTTTTTATTTTTAATAGCTGTTGTTGGAAGTTGAAAATAGATGTGTATGGAAATGCGGCCACTTGTTAAAGTTGGAGAAGTTATTTGATTGTGGCAAAAATTTAATTTATTTAAATAATAAATCTTCGGCTTTTTATGTATAAATAAATTTTGTTATTAATATTAAGAGCAAGATACCAATATAAAAGAATAATTATAAACAAATTATAATTAAAATAGTTTTTTATAGTTAGAATGGAGAGGAATTATTAAGGAATTTTGAGATTGATTGATTTAAATTAGAAGCAAAAACACAGATTTATGATTCATGTCTTTAAAGACATTTCACAAATTAATTCATTTTTATGTATGAGAAAGATCACTCTATTCCAATCTAAAAAAAGAGATTTCAGTTTGATATCAATTTATATTATGTTTATTTGTGTTTATGAAAATAAAAAATTTTGTTGTAATTATTATATACACATTTATTTGTGTATTGGTATTTTATTATTTGATTGTAAAATAAGAACTTTTAGAGATTTTTTAAGCGACCTAACTTGAGAGTCTCAATTTTGTGCGATTTAGGGCCGATCTATTCACCTCTTTGTAACTTTATCTGCTAGTTAACTGTCATGGATACAATTGTGGGAACAATTGTAACTATAGCAACTAACTTCCCGAAAAAAATTTAAAAGGAGGTGAATAGATCGGTGTAAAGATTATAATCGCTACAATACAGACAAGATAGGGAGTTGCATTTTCTTTATTTGAATACAATTTGTTGGTTTTGTTTCTATTTTTCTTAATTATGGTATGTATAATAAATAATTAATTTTATAAAAAAATTATAAGCTCCCATATCGTAGCAATAGGATGCATAGAATACAAAAAATGCATAATAGATCTTACATACCTTAGATACGAAAACATGAAATACAAAATTGGTTTGTTAAAAGTATTTCACAGAAAAGGGCTTCACGTTTGGTACAGTTTGGATTACTCTATTTGAAATTTTATGATCATTTAAGGCATTTAAACTATCTTGATTAGAGAATTTTACGAACATTTTCAGCTGATCGGATATTAATTTTTCAGACCTTATATGTTGAATAGTTTTACTACAGTTCTATTGGTCGTTTCACGTTGAGACTACAGTGTGTGTTCTTATGGACAACGGGGTTGCCAAACATCTTGCAAGCAACTTTTAAAAACACTTCCTAAATATTGTAGTTGTGACTGCTTAAACCTTTATAATCCCTATTGTTCGAGCAAGTTATATTGCAGGTAGTCACTTCTTCTGACAGCGGTAGTAAAACAAAATTTCAATACTTGCTATTCATATAATCTTTTATTAAATATTTTTGAGAAAAATTCTCGAACACGTCGATTTTTATCTTAAAGGAGACATATTTTAGTGTAA
Organism: Agrypnus murinus; assembly: GCA_929113105.1. Lineage (NCBI taxonomy): Eukaryota > Metazoa > Arthropoda > Insecta > Coleoptera > Elateridae > Agrypnus > Agrypnus murinus. Next base: position 66,093,382 of record OV816029.1, on the reverse strand, counting down.
TCGTTATTTGTAGATCGTCTTTTGTTTCCGAGTTATGGCGATAACGAAAGTTTTTTTAAATGGAAACCCTAATTTTTTATGATGGATTTGGAAAGATAATGCAATGCGATTTGAAGTATTTTTATTCTTCGCTCTTTTCCTTGGAGATTTTATTCCATCAGGTGAAATACTTTCTTGACGTACTGAGAACAAAGTTTTTCGCTAATAACTGTTTCTTTAGAAACTTGTCGAATAATTACTGATAATGACTGTCGGTTCTCAGTAAGACGATATTTTATCAAATTTGACAAAATCTGTTTTTCACCAACCTTTAGTACACAACCCATTCTGTTTTTAACAATATCCGCCATACTTATGTGTAATGTATGTAATGTGCGTTATGTAATACTACAATGCGAATAGTTACAACAAACACACGACAATGTTAACAATAATTACAAACGATAAAACCCAAACAACTAAGCGAAGATCTATAGACGCAGAAGCTATCAAAATTTGAAACCAAATAATTATTTCTGTATTAAGAAATTTGCTTATATGCGTTCGGTGACAAATAATAGTGCCGACAAAAAACGTTATACTATAATCTCAGTAAGTACAAACTGTATTATGTAGTTCCGCGAAGTAAAAGTAGAAAAAACCAGAAGGGTTTATTGTTTACTAAAATCCTTTGAATTTGCTGCTAATCCTAAATTTCCGTTTTTGCAAGTTTCTTTTGAAACAAGTTGAACAAATGAATGATTTTATCATGATGAAATCATTTTACCGTTAAAATTACGTTTGGGACTTTCTGTATTTACCTGTGAATTAAAAGATTAAAAAGATCATACAGAAGCTAACCAGCCGTTATGTTTATGTTGAAAGAATTTGACGACGAAAGAATTAAACAAAAAAGTATAAGTAATAAAATATCGGATATTTAGATACATGTACGATGTAAAAATCCCAAGTAATGTTTAATAAAATAACAAATACATGTTAATAAGACTTTCTTTTAAATGCTCCTTTTGTATGGTTACGATTACACTTTTTCTGTTACTGTTTTCAAAGGTTTAGAACTTCTGGAATCTTAATCCACATTTCTATAGATTCATGCAGTGAAGTAGGTGGCAACAACGAAGCACAAACTCCCATAAGAAATACGTTGGCTATCTTTCCTTCACTATAGTCCCAACGTGAGACGGATAATAGGCCAAAGCACTGGTATAAAGCAGAACAATTGATAAAAAGTCTCACTGATAAAATAAATTTACCTAAATATTAAATTTAAATTAATTAACTGTGAAACCTTTTACTAATTATTTTACTTTTTTGCATAATTATGAAATCTCAAGGACTAAGGCTAGTTTTTTTTACATTTACTAATAGGAATTCCAAGACCATCCAGTTAGTGCTCTAGATTTTAAGTAAATGACTTGGCATGACATTTTGCTTAATAGTTTGATAAAAGCATGGTTTCTTTCATACATACATAACATTTTCTGTATACTTGCTGTTTGCATAGATACAAAATAATTATGCACTCTGTATCAAAAAAGGACATTATCAGGACATGGCAGGAGACATGCAACAACACAAATGCAATTTATTGAAATTAGAATTCATTTATTTATAACGTAAAGCTGTAACTTAGTGAATATAAAGAACTCACGAAGTTATAAAAATGCAGGTTCGAAAAGATCCAATCACTCCGTAAAACTGTTTGAAAATTAACAACCTTTAACATTCTTTTTTGTAATAGAGGATGTTTCTATATTGTCTGCTTTATTTATTTCTTCTTTATCTACCAAATCTAATTTTGGGTAAGTATTCATTTACTTTTTGAAAATTCTTAACAAAAACAGATTTACTTGCAGTCAGATCTACATCAAAACAAGTCGAATTCGTTGAAAGTGTAGAAAATGAAGAAATACAGACTGTATTGAATCAAAACTTTAGAAACGTCTTGACGGAGTTTCATGAACTAAGATTTGGAGATGTAAACTTTTATTTGGTAACCAGAGAAAATAGAAACTTCACAAAATTAAATGAGAGCAATCTAGACTTAGTGAATAGTACAAGATTAACAAAAGTGATTATTGGTGATTGGATGCAAGATTTCAAAAATAGTACGATGTTTGTCGACATGGCTAATGGGTACTTAAAGAAAGGAAGTTATAACGTTATTATTGTCGACATTCATAAGCTGATGTTTTATCCGATTTTAGTGTCTACGTCCTATGTGGAAGCAATTGGTAAATAATAATTAACAGTTATCTTATAATTAAGGGGATAAGTTTTCGTAACTTGTTATTACGTACTTGATTGCTAAGAGCGTTATCTAATTTCTAGCATGCAGTGTTGAAGAAGTATAATCTCATATCCACAAACTGTACTAAACCATTTTATTTACATTTCAGTTTATCTTTGCTCATCTTGCTTTAAGAATAAATTGTAGTATAATATCAATCATTATACCTAAACCATAAATATAAGGAATGAGTCATCGCAAATCACTTGGGCGACAGCGAGGAACTCCCAACACTTTAGTGCAGTCTCGTGCATATCTCTCTATTGTTTACTTTTTTCTTTTCATATATTCGTTACACATTAGAGAGAGATGGAATACAATAATGCGTTGTCACTATCGCTTAGGCGATTTGTGATGACTCATTCCTTGTATTTATGGTTTAGGTATAGTAGCAGATTCAAATGTCCTCAAAAAAACTACTTTTTACAAAGACAACTCAACATCTATAGGTTACCATCTTTACATAGATCAATCAATTCTCAATTTAAACTCTACCGTATTTAGTCACCAGCTCAGTGCATTAGAAGGATAGGGGTTGTGCTTTTTTATATTATTTAATTGCTGTCAATCTTTGCTTCCTATTAAACAAATGAAGGTTTCAACGGGCTAAGAGTTTCTTAGACTTCTGATATAGTATTTCCAAATTGGCTCAATTTTGAATATCTTCAAGTAGAAGGTCTAGTTACATAAAGTTCAACCTTTGTAGGATAGGAGTGTATATTTACCAACTGTCTCTTCCTCTCTTTCTCCAAAGTTCAAGTTCCAGAGTTTGAGTGTTACAAAAATTCAGAATTTTAGTTAAAGTAGTCAAAAATTTCTTATCGAGGTTTGTATGGTCCGAATCAGTTAAATTCAAAAAACCTAATCAAATTTAGAACTTCAGACTTTGTGGCCTTCAAGACTTCAAACCTCTAAAGTTCATATCTTGATAAGGTCTGGAAAATTCTTGGTTGCTGATGGTTTAAAAATCTACTAAGAAGTATTATTATCTTCATTATTGAGAATTATCCATTCCTAACACCTAATATCAGAACTTGGAGGACGACCACTACTTTCTGTAGTGACTAGTCATTAGCCGCCAGGAAAATTTCTAGTATCAGTGGAATGTCAACGGGTGAAACCAAGTAAAAAAAACTTAATGTTTGGCAGCGTCCGATAACTTTCATATCTGCCGTTAACAGCCAGGAATAACTTTTTAATATGGTTGATTTTGACAGCGTCCCTAGTATTCGGTTTTGGTGGTGAACAGAAAGCTATTAGCCATTTTAGTAGGCAAAGAAAACTTGTGATACTACATTTTTTAGTGGAAACCGGTAAAGGCAGTATCGGTGTTCAAATAAATTTTTTATTTCCGTCGTCACAAGACATCAGACAAACATATTCAAAACCTAAAGTACCTACCTTTTTGGTGCTGATCTCAGCAGTATTACCTAAATTATTCTGTTTTTTATTTTACCGAACAATTCAGGTGAAATATCATTTCGCCTTTTACATTGGTATCAGATGTTACAAACTAAGACTTGGGTATCTTAGTCTCATGTTGAATCGGATAAATGTTCTGTATCTTCATGCACTGCTCTTTCCTCTTCTGACTGATTCTAATCTTTTATGAAAAACTGCCTTGTGAGTTGGGTTTCATTTTGATTACCTGCGACTTGGTTATGGTAGGTAACATGTTTTTCTAATAGCTTTAAATGGATTTTATCCCTGTTTATTTTTCGCCTTGTTAGTTTTATCTGCTTGGCGCTATTTATTGCATAGGAACCCAACTAGCACAATTAACTGCCTTACGTATACTAAATATGTAAATTTGATAAGTTTCGATTTTCAAATATCCATCGTAATTGGAAGATTAGACCCTTGAAATCTAGTAAAACCAGATGTATTAAAATTTTTTTGAAATTACGTTAATTAAAAGTAAAACAAACTATACGAGCCCCGTCTCATTGAAGTTCTCACACTCTATTTTTGTTATTTAAAGAATGCCCCGCAATTTTTTTCTGATATACATAGTAGCTGTTTCTTGTTGTTAGAGTGAAGTACTGTCTTTGCACTTATTCCATGTTAAGTTTCATCAAAATCTATGAAATGGTTTCCTCACGCCGCCCCTTCAATTCTGAAGTCTGCGGACGCAAAGAAACGGTAGGAGAGATCCCTGCCTTAGTAAAATTTTAAAAAACGTAACTTGGAGTAAGTGCAGAAGCAATACTTGATTTTTAGCAATAAGGAACAGTTACTTTAAAGACCAAAGGAAATTTTGGGAAAAAAATGTTGAGATGTACTTTGTTTTAAAATATAAAAGATAAATACACAATGAAATATAACAATAAAACAACATAACTTATAGATCAGTATTTTACTCTGGCAACAAGGAATAGCTACTTAGAAAAGCCAAAACTTCCAAAGTGAAAATTGCGGGGCACCGTTTAACAGAAATACAAGTTTACGAACTTCACTGAGATGGTGCTCGTATTTGAGACCATTATACAGGGTGTCCTGTTTAACAGTCTATACTCAATCATTCGGACTGGCTTCTGGCTAAAGCAATGAAATTAAAAGAACTTTGCATAATTCGACCTCTAGTTTACGAAATCAGTGTTAGAACCCATCTTGGTACTTTTGCTGGTACGGGATATGACGTCATCGGGATTTTTTTTAATGGTACCATTAGGTTTTAAATATGAAAGTCGATAGAAAATGTGATTCTGAATATAAAAGTATTGAGGTAATACAGGCCTAAAATGCAGAATAACCGAGCTAGAACCACTTAACGGGTTCTGTCCTGTTTAACAGTCTACACTCAATCATTCGGACAGGCTTCTGGCTAAAGCAATGAAATTAAAAGAACTTTGCATAATTCGACCTCTAGTTTATGAAATCAGTGTTAGAACCCATCTTGCTACTTTTTCTGGTACCGTATATGACGTCATCGGGATTTTTTTAAATGGTACCATTAGGTTTTAAATATGAAAATCGATAGCAAATGTGATTCTGAATACAAAAGTATTAAGGTAATACAGGTCTAAAATGCATAATAACGGAGCTAGAGCCACTTAACGGGTTCTGTCCTGATTAACAGTCTACACTCAATCATTTGAACTGGCTTCTGCCTAAAGCAATGAAATTAAAAGAACTTTGCATAATTCGACCTCTAGTTTACGAAATCAGTGTTAGAACCCATCTTGGTACTTTTGCTGGTACCGGATATGACGTTATCGGGATTTTTTTTAATGGTACTATTAGGTTTTGAATATGAAAATCGATAGCAAATGTGATTCTGAATACAAAAGTATTAAGGTAATACAGGTCTAAAATGCATAATAACGGAGCTAGAGCCACTTAACGAGTTCTGTCCTGTTTAACAGTCTACACTCAATCATTTGAACTGGCTTCTGGCTAAAGCAATGAAATTAAAAGAACTTTGCATAATTCGACCTCTAGTTTACGAAATCAGTGTTAGAACCCATCTTGGTACTTTTGCTGGTACCGGATATGACGTCATCGGGATTTTTTTAAATGGTACTATTAGGTTTTAAATATGAAACTCGATAGAAAATGTGATTCTGAATACAAAAGTATTAAGGTAATACAGGTCTAAAATGCATAATAACGGAGCTAGAGCCACTTAACGGGTTCTGTCCTGTTTAACAGTCTACACTCAATCATTTGAACTGGCTTCTGGCTAAAGCAATGAAATTAAAAGAACTTTGCATAATTCGACCTCTAGTTTACGAAATCAGTGTTAGAACCCATCTTGGTACTTTTGCTGGTACCGGATATGACGTCATCGGGATTTTTTTAAATGGTACTATTAGGTTTTGAATATGAAACTCGATAGAAAATGTGATTCTGAATACAAAAGTATTAAGGTAATACAGGTCTAAAATGCATAATAACGGAGCTAGAGCCACTTAACGGGTTCTGTTCTGTTTAACAGTCTACACTCAATCATTTGAACTGGCTTTTGGCTAAAGCAATGAAATTAAAAGAACTTTGCATAATTCGACCTCTAGTTTACGAAATCAGTGTTAGAACCCATCTTGGAACTTTTGCTGGTACCGGATATGACGTCATCGGGATTTTTTTTAAAAGGAATCAGTATGTTTTAAAACATACAAACAAACAGGAAAACAGTGTTAGAAAACTTTTTAGTGTTTATGAGATATCACAAGTATTCTGTGGTCAATGATTAAATATCAGCAACTCTATATTTTTATACGTTGCGGTCTAGATGGTAATAACCGTTCTTGTTGCTGTACACGCTATGGTGTTAAAAAATTAGATAAGGAAATAAAGGTTTTTTGGTATTGGGTCTGCTGTTACCTATTGAATAAGTACCATTTTTGTATCTAATACAGGTAAGTCGAACATCTCTACTAGAAATCTAAATCTCAACATTAGGATATTAAAGAGATTAGTTTGGTTATTATCATTTTGATTCTAAAATTAAAAGCGCATTTGTTTGATGAATGCTATAACATCAGCGATTGAGTTAAGTGGTAGTGGCAGATATTATCTGGTGACATAAGTGGAATCGTACATGAGAAAGTTCAATTTACTAACAGTCGTTATAGCGGTTTGGTAACAATATTCTATTATTCGCTAAAGTCCTTCCTTGTGGGTTGTCAAATAACCCCCTGAAAGTCAACAAAATGTAGGGCTCGAAGAGATAATAAACCACGCTCCCTAACGGTTTTTGTCGTTTTTTTCGAAACTATCAGAAGGAATTTAGGTAAAATAAAGTTTATTTAAATCCCTACCAAACCTTCTCAAATGCTTTTTCGTGCCTCGCCTTCTTTTTGTGTTATCGCAGAAAGAAAATATGTCATACATGGACCCCATAAGCACTAAAAAGTTTTCTAACAGTTTTCCTAAGCTCTAGATGTAACTACACTACTCCTGTCAACTCCATTGCTATAGCTAGAAGCCAATTCAACTGATTGAGTGTAGACTGTTAAACAGGACATCCCGTTAAGGGGCTCTAGCTCCGTTATTATGCATTTTAGACTTTTATTACCTTCATACTTTTGTATTAAGAATCACATTTGCTATCGATTTTCATATTTAAAACCTACTAATACCATTACAAAAAATCTCGATGACGTCATATTCGGTACCAGCAAAAGTTCCAAGATGGGTTCTAACACTGATCTCGTAAACTAGAGGTCAAATTATGCAAAGTTCTTTTAATTTCATTACTGTAGCCCGAAGCCAGTCCGAATGATTGAGTGTAGACTGTTAAACAAGACAGAACCCGTTAAGTGGCTGTAGCTCCGTTATTATGCATTTTAGACCTGTAATACCTTAATACTTTTGTATTTAGAATCACATTTGCTATCGATTTTCATATTTAAAACTTAATAGTACCATGTAAAAAAATCTCGATGACGTCATATCCGGTACCAGCAAACGTTCCAAGATGGGTTCTAACACTGATTTCATAAACTAGAGGTCGAATTATGCAAAGTTCTTTTAATTCCATTGCTGTAGCCAAAAGCCAGTCCGAATGATTGAGTGTAGACTGTTAAACAGGACAGAACCCGTTAAGTGGTTCTAGCTCCGTTATTATGCATTTTAGGCCTGTATTACCTAAATACTTTTGTATTCAGAATAACATTTGCTATCGATTTTCATATTTAAAACCTAATAATACCATTTAAAAAAATCCCGATGACGTCATATCCGGTACCAGTAAAAGTACCAAGATGGGTTCTAACACTGATTTCGTAAACTAGAGGTCGAATTATGCAAAGTTCTTTTAATTTCATTGCTGTAGCCAGTAGCCAGTTTCCGAATGATTGAGTGTAGATTGTTAAACAGGACACCCTGTATACCCAAAATCTAAGGTGAAACTAGTTAAGATACTCCTGTACAAGAGCGACACGATTACCTAGGAATTGTGTTTAACGCGGCGGGTTGTTCCAAAAACTCTAAATACTTAGAAAGGGAAATAAATAAGCAGCACTATTAGTGTAATCTTAACATTTTAATTTTTTTAGGTGTCACAGTTGGGCAATTTATAGTGAAAATTAATCAAACAGTAAATTTACCTCTACAAAACGTGCATATAATTGGCTATTCACTAGGAGCAAATGTAGCCGGTTTTGCCGGAAGAGAAGTTAAAAGCCAAACTGGGTTTCGAATTTACAGAATCACTGGTTTAGATATTTCGAAATTTCCCTATAGCAAATTACATAAAGGTGACGCCGAAGTCGTAGATGCTATCCATACAACAGCTACTATTGGTTTAACCGAACCCATTGGCGATGCTGATTTCTATCCAAATGGTGGAAACTACAACATTCAACCAGGATGTTCCCTTTATCCTCAGTCACAATTGCAAAATATGTCTGACGCTGTTGATTTTAGTATGAAGAATTATGCTACTAAAATTATGTACATATATATAACAGGTTTTGTTTTAGTGTTTTGCAATCATCACCGAAGTTATGAATATTTTATTAAAACTATAAATCTTACCATATATGGTGTACAATGTCCATCGTTTAGAAATTTCCAGGAAGGGGCATGCAAGAGCAACGAACTAGCTATTTTCGGTGATAATTATAAACCTGGTCCCAATGGAACGTTTTATTTATATTTAAATTGTAGTGGAACTGTTTGTAGTAGTAGCTACAAACAATTCGTTTAGTCTACAAGAAGCATTGTTTGAAAATAAAGCAATCTTAAAACGGCGCAGTGATTATTAGAAACTTATTATTAGAATCGGCGATGTGTGGTATCTGTAAATACTACTTTCGATAAGAAATAGTTAAAAAAATTACATATCTAGTTACGGTAAATTATACAGGCAAATGAAAAAGTCGATAGGCCCTTGAAATATTAATCGCAAATAATAATATTAATAAAATTACTAAAACATAAATCATAACAAAACAAGCTGCAAGAAGTTAGCCGCACATTTTTTGAAACTAGGGCTCACAATATACCAATTTTTAGTGCCCATTTAGCGCCGTTGAAATTAGAATTTGCGCTGCTCTCTGGAACTCAGAAATTACAATGCGGCCAAGTTCACGTGAACTTTTCTTTCGAATCCTGCTATTCCTAATATCAATATTTAGCGCTGAGTTTGCGCCAATTAGCGCCCACAAATAGAAAAATGCTCCTTAAGGTTAATGCTCCTTGCTTCTTAAGGTTAAAATGTTAAAACCTTTAAAACAGTATGTAATTATGAAATTAAATAAACTTGAAACCGAGCATTTTTATAGAAAAAAATGGTTTATTAGACACAAATGAGTGTTTTTAAGCGCTTAATTAGCCCCGCTTAATTAAGCATTCCACAAATTTCGCGAATTCGCGCCGCCGAAAAAAGTACTTCTCTTTGATCTGTCTTAACTTTTAAAATATTTTAAAAATATCCATACGCAATCAACGGCGCTATATAGCGCCAATTAGCGCCGTCCAAAAATGTACTTTTCTTCGATCTGTCTCAACTGTCAAAAATTTGAAGGATATCCATACCCAATCGACGGCGCCAAATAGCGCCACCCAAAATAGTACTTCTCTTTGATCTATCTCAACTTTTAAAAAATTCTAAGCATATCCATACCCAATCGATGCCGCTAATATAGCGCCGCCCACAAAAGTACTTTTCTTTGATCTGTCTCAACTTTTAAAATACTTTAAATATATCCATACGCAATCGACGGCGCTAATATACCGCTAATTAACGCCGTCTAAAAATGTACTTCTTTTTGACCTGTCTCAACTTTTGAAAAATTTGAAGGATATCCATACCCAATCGACGGCGCTAATTAGACGCCACGATTTGTTTACAATGAACGCCCCGCTGCTTCACAAACACGCGTGCGTATGACCATAAATTTGGGGATAATTTTATTGCTATGTGTAAAACTGCTCTTATTATAAACGTCAAAGTTTCTTTACCAAAACTTTGTTGAAAAATTTCAGCAAAAATTTGGTAAAAAATTTCGCATAATACATGTTGTTTATCTGATGTAATTAATAAAAAGCAGCCCCTACATTTAAAATAGTAACAATTATGTGGTAATGAAGCAGTTTTACAATCCTCCACCAAAATTATTTAACCAAGAGCTGTAAAATTCTGAAATACAAGGAATTTATACAACAGAGAAACCTCGTTATTATGAAAATACATTTTTTAACTATTAATTGATAAGTTAAGATAGTAAATACTTGTATACTTCCCGATTACAATACATCTTGTCTGTTTTATGTTAAATTTTACATTAGCATTGGTTGAAACTTAACTTAAATGCAAAATTAGATAATCGTCTCCCACATCGTTAATCGACAAGGAAAATTAACTAAATTCTATGGAAAAATCAGTTTTCCAGATATCTTTTATCTAATTATAGTGGACAAGTGTGGATATTAATCATAACCATATTTTAACATATAATAACAGAAACTTACCTATTTTATGTTATCTCTTTGAAAATTATGCAAATACAAACTATAAACCAGATTTTCTATTACAAATTTAAAACGTTTAATTAGATCAGTATGTAAAATAATTTATGTCATTGGACTTATTTATAAATTATTTGAAAATGTTTTAACTGCAAATTAGAGTTGCCAATTACGCTCTTTATTAATTACTATTATTTAGTTTACAAGAATTAATATGTTACTTGAAATAATTTTAACAATTTCTGAATAATATTTCTATAGCAATCGGAATTATTATATTAGTATTCCCATTTTTTCATAATATATTCAAGAATATACTCAACATGCATTTCTAGTAAATATGCATTTCCGTTATACAGTGTAACCTGATTTAAGTACTGTCCTGGTGGTGCATGTGGTGGAAATTTGGTGAAATCGGCAACGCCTTTGCTCAAGTTATAGAAACCCTAAAATTAAAATTTCTGTAAATTATAATAGTTAAACGAAATCCGAAAACATATATACCTTTCTAATGGGACATTTCATTTTAATATTACAATTTTTGCTGAATCCTTCCACTACACCAAAACGATCTATCTCCAATTCATGGCATAAGCTCACATTCAATGCAATAGGAAACAAACGGTATTCGTTACTGGCAAATTTATATATCTGAATAGAAATCTAAAAAAGAAAAAAATAATTATAAAATAATCATATCGATCTATTTGTATCGATTGAACGCTTCTGATACGTTTCTTGTTATATAGTATATTTACGTATTTTATATACAGGGTGTTCCTGATAAATATGCAATGCTTTAAGGGGGTGAAAGGTGACCATATAGAGACCCCAAAACTCATAAAATAGAAATAAAAAATAAAAAAAATTTTCGAATTTTTCCGTATTTTTTACAAGTCACGAGTCGACTATGGATTGTTTGCAAGATTCTGACCCTGAATTACTGATAAAGCAAACAATGTTCTCACATATGCAGTACTAAATTAATAACTGACCTGCGCTACGTACGTATCAATTTACAGAAACAACAGAATTGAATTTCAACAGCAGTTGCCGAGTGACTCACTACCTTGATGACTTGATCATTTATTAAGGTCGGTAAATAAAATGTAACATACGTTCGTTGACCTAATTGTGATGGAAACATTGCCTGTTTTTCATTTTACGAATGTCATTTTAACAAAATGAGTAAAACTTAAATGTAGGACATACGCGGTCTTCCCCGACAACGTCGGCGAAGACGTCGTCGACGACGTCGGGGACAAGGTCGAAATAATGAGGTAATGTTTACATTTACTGTAATTTAATGCATAAACAACTTCTACTTCCAAGCTGGACTGTTATAATAAAATTATGAATATCCTATTTCTTTAATGCATCAAACTGAAAGAAAGCATTTTTGAGCATAATAAAATGCGTACTGAATCTCTTTCTTTAAAGTATTTCAAAATAGCTTATGCTACTAACAAAACTTTTCATAAGCGGAATAATATTGATATTCATCGGTAGAATTACAAATCAACTCTTTATTAGGAAACGAAAACTCTTGTTTTTTGTTTATTTCATTCTTAATTTAGTTTAAAAATGGATATAATTAACGCAGGATTTAGGATTCTGAGTTCTGGTGCGCAAACGATGTACAATAATTTCCTATAAAGAACTTTCCGTAAAAAAACACTGGGGTAAAAATCTGCTGATTTTGGTATAGGAGAGGTCAATGGACAAATTATTAGGTATCAAATATCATTTTGTTCGTGTTGTTCATCAAGAATGTGCTGATTCTAGTAAAATAAATATTTTGTTGCATTTGTAGAGACCGTTTAATAAATTCAACCGAATTTGATGTAAACTGATTCTTAATTTTACAAATCATGTTTACAATATGGGTCATAACCTGATAACCTTGGAAGGTAAATGGACTCCAGATCAAGCTCTAGCCGCCTTACCAAACAGTGGAAAAATGGGGCATAGAAGAAAAACACAGGCATTGTGTTGCGATACAACTGCAAGTAACACCGGCCGAGTAAATGATGCGTGTATAAATATTGTGTAAAAAATGTTTGATCGTGATTTGCTTTACCTTCCGTGTCGACATACATCTTCGTATTTGTCTTGAAAACTAGTTTTAACGCAGTATTGGGTGTTACTATTGGACAAGATTTAAATTTGTTTAAAAGTTTAGCGAAACCTGGTCGGCCATAAGCAATACAAAATATCGTAGTGGGATAGACGATATCACAGAGGATGTCTGCGTTAGTATGCTGGAATTTCTACAAGAACAGTTATGCCAGAAACAGCACAGAGATAATTATGGCGAATTTTTAGTATCCGTAATCTTCCTTGGTGGTACTCTCCAACGAGAATTCCAATTTCGTATTCCTGGTGCCCTGAGCCATGCTCGGAGTAGTAAGTAAATGTTCCTTCAAGACTAAATCTCCCCATGTTATTCTTATGGGAGTTTCGTTTTTAAGACAGGACAATTTTGTGAGGTTATGTGTGTCAAACTTGGCGTCCTTCCCGCTAGATGTCAGCATGGGTGTGGGGTTGAGTGTTTTGGCGGGAAAATGTAAATGTGATGCTTGCTCGTGATTGGTCGGACTGAATTGCCGGTAAAATAGGTAGCAGCATGTGTCGCTAGATGTCTCTGTGGGCGTGGTTTTGGCGGGAAAAATCAAATCTTAGGCCTGTTCGTGATTGGTCCGAAGTTTTGGCGCTAAAGGAGGTTGCAGGACGTGTCGCTTTGGAGCTGAATGTAAACAAACGGGGTTGCCAAATCTCATATTTGGTAAAAATGAAAAGTCACTAGATAATTCCCCAGGACTTGAAAGTGTGTGTTTAGACCGCGCGCAAAGGGGGCCTTCGCCCTGGGCCCCCATTCTGGGGCATCCTAGGGAGATCGTTAGGGTGCTTCGCTCTGGGCCCCCACTCTGGCGTTCCCGGGGAGATCGTTAGGGGTGCTTCGCCCTCCTCGGGGCCGCACTCTGGAGGGTCCCCCTGGGATCGACATCGGTGCAGGGCCCCCTTGTGTGAAAGATGTCGGCGTGCGCGTGAACGCGACCGGGCGGGCCGGGTTAATCCGAAAAATTTGTCGGGGCGTTACGTGGCAGGGTATTCCAGTGGTCCAGTGCCCCGGTGGCCGTTGAAAGGGGTTAATTTATTTGGCGGTCCGAAAAATTTGTCGGGGCGTTACGTGGGCGGGTATTTCAGTGCCCCAGTGGGCCGGTGCCCCAGTCGGCCGTTGAAAGGGGTTAATTTGAAAAATTTAGCGGTTGTCTCGTTGCTGCCGATTAATAATAAGGTAGTGGGGTAAACATTTTATTAAAGGGGGCTGAAAAAAATAATATACAATCATCGTTTTTTCGAAATTAACTAGATGTAAATACAATATTAACAACATAAGCGTACTGTAGATTTTTCTTTAATACAAATAATGAATAGTGACCTATAAAATACAATAATAATATTTAAAGAAGAATGCATCGTTTTCTTCTCTCTCATGAATTTTCATGAATGATGTCAACAGTTAATTGTTGCATAGATTTGATGTTGGGCTAAAAATAAAAACATTACATTTTATACATTAAATTAAAATAACAATCTCAAATTACCTGCATTTGTTTTTTCCTTTAATACAATGAATAAAACAGAAGCCAATAAAATACAATAATGATATTATTTTAAAGGAGAATGCATCTTTCTGCCGGATGATGTAATTATTCGAAACATATGTGCATCTAAACATTCCTTTCATGAATGATCTCATCACTTAATTGTTGCATAGTTTTGAGAGCTAAAAAAACATTACATTTTATACATTAAATTAAAAATAACTTTCCTCAAATTACCTGCATTTTGTTTTTTCGTATTTTACACGTTATAATGAAATTTTTAAGATCGCAAACAATATATCTTACGTACTACATTCGTTCACTTGTCTATTTATACGAAAAACCTTTTTCATTTTTCACTAAACATTTTCTTCGTGAATGATGTCATCAGTTTTTTACATTAATTATTGCATAGAATGACGTTGGAAGCTAAAAAATAAACATTAGATTTTTTGCGCTTTAATTAAATAACATTCTCAAATTACCTGCGTCTGTTTTTTCGATATTGTAAAACGCTGGAGCAGAAAGACATCATATCTTACGCACTATAACGAAATATTGTTTTAAGAAAACAAAAACAAATAAAGAGGGTAGGTACTTACTAATTATATCAGTTCACTTGTATAATTTTATTGATTAAAAGATGTGAGTTTAGGTTTTAACAAACCGCATTACATATGTGTTCAGTTTACCGCTTAGTTTGAAACTGGACGCTGTTGAAAGAGGGAATGTTTTTCGCGTTGACTAATTAATATTTTATGTTTAGAAAAACTATAAAATGTCATGACATATATAATAAATTACTGCTTTTTAAATGCAAACAAACATCTGGGGAGTCATCCGGTTTCTTTATAGATTAAATGAACAACAACATATAAAATTGTTCGAAGTGTCGACTAAACTAATTTCAAAATATCGGAAATAGTATTTTTATTATTATTATTATTATTAACGATGTATTAAGAATATGTTTACTTTTTTTAAAACATTCGCAGCGTTAATTACAATAGTAATTTAGCATTTTCTGTAAATGCAATAAACCAAAACGAAAATAAAATAATTTCAAAACTTTCATCACAGTATTTAAACCTGTTTTTCCCTAAAGAAGGAAAATATGAAAATACCAGGGTCCTTTTTATTTACGATGTAAGAATTGAACAAATAATAACATCGATTCAGTTTGTAAACCTTAAAAGTTTTAATAACAAAATCGATTTCTATATTATTAAAACAATGCAAATTACTTTCAACTATCTGAAAATTAATAAGTAGTGCTACATCTAGAATGTTTTTTCAATTGTGTCAGTCTTGAACAGTAATAAATCTTTTTCGTATATTTACATTTCTTATTTAATGGTATGGCATCACTCGCTGATCTAATCATCGCTCTGTCTTATGTATATTTCGGTAAAATCATAAAATAAAATAGCTTTTGTTTACACAGGAAGAATTTTAAATGATAGACGTAACAAACTCGACGAATTTCACGTTTTTACATTAGAAAATAAACTTGCTCATATCGGCATTATTTTTTACCAATTAAAGGTGGATTCCAAACTTGGATATGGTAAAGCATTCAAGCAATTCTGAAGGTTTTTCATTATTAAATTGTTCGTAATAATAATTTGTGTTTATGCTGTATTTGATTATTACTATAAAGACATGCATTGTAGGTGCCCCCTCGCTTGAAAAACCCCTGATTAACTCATTTTTTTCTTAAGCGCCGCCGCTACAAGATATATTTAGAACATACAGTTTTACAAATACGAAAGCTGATTTAAAAAACTTGCCACGCCACTGTCAATTTCTCTACACTTTCCTTTGTCACAATTTTTTGTAAAATAACATTTGCAATTTTATCAACACATTGAAAATCAATTGACGATGTGTGAAAAAAGTGAATGTAATAAAAGTGTAAAAAATAGTATCTTTAAACTGTATTTTAGATTCGTAGATATTGAAACTTGTGAATATTAAAAGATATTATCATAATTATGTATAACTTGGCTCGTCAAGCGGGTACCTAGCAGGAAGAAAAGGCAATCTTATTAGCAGTTTGTACCATTACAACTCTTGCTGTAGAAAACAATAAAATTAAAAATAGCATATAGCAACAGAAGTTAAACAGAATCTGACATGAACATAAGGCAATATTACTTTAAAAAATTTATTTCTAACATAAGTTTTAGATTGAACTTTATGAAATTTTTTGTTGAAAGGACAATTATCTAAGATGATTGCAATAACACCAAAACGTAATAACCAACAACATATTGTTGTAGCGCCAACATCACGATTTATTATAATTAGCAGAGACGAGAAAGATTTGCTGATAAGCTTATGCAATACGTCGGATCATCGGCGTACCAATAATCTTGTCTAGTAATGTTTCTTTATGTGATTTAGATGGAATAAAAGTGTTATATAAAAAATAATTCAACTCACAATCATCACAATATTTTATCAGTCAATATGACTCCATTTTGTGATAGATTCATACATGAAGAAGATGTTATATAAAAGCTCCACGCCACTGTCTTAATTTTATTGTATGGTTTAGTTGATAATGAGAAATTCAAAACGAACATGTGCGGCAGTGGAACACCTGGGAAGTCATCCGGTTTCTTTATAAATTAAATAAACATCAACATATAAAATTGTTTGGATGACTAATCTAAATGCTTCATTTCTTGATATTTGCTACTTGATTTATAAAACAACATTAGGGTTGTATAGAATTTCACATTTAAATTATTATTTACATGTGTTTTTTTCCATTTATAAATAAATCACTGCTTTGGACACCCATTGCATTATTTTACATTTATTTCTTTATCAGCTTTTAATTCTCGGCTCTGAATTAATTAATTTTATTTATATAAAATGTAAGAATACATGATTTATTGCAATTCATAATAATAATGTGTTACAATATACATTATTTTTTGTTTATTTTGAACATTTTGAAATTCTGAACCAAATAGCCGTTTGTAGTAATAGGTAATAGTTAAAACTTATTTGATTTTTTGAAAATTACTCATCAGATCTTGGAATGCCGGAAATTTCAATGAACTTGGGTTTATTCACACTTGTGAAATGCACTGCTACATATTTGAAGAATATTAAGACTTGTAATATTGTATTGAAACACATTATTCATAATGTAACCGCTATTTGTGATCATACTTTTCGACCTTTTTTTAGCCAAAGATCATTTTTTACAAAAATCTATAAAAATTCCTGTACAATTCTGTATAAAAATTTCTTCAAATCACTGGCTCGAACGAAATTTTCAAGCAACCGTTCAATAATCGTGGTTGTCCTTGCATCAAAACAATTCAGACAATGGAATCAGAAATGTCGCCAGACTGAAAATGTGCAAGATACAAACATCAACGACCTCTAGCAAATCCTGACAATATCCAGAGAGTGTTGTATGAGATTAATCAAAGCTCTAAGAAGTCCATCTTAATACATTCAAAAAAACAATTTACTTGATAAGTGGTTTATTAAAACAAAAAAGATTGTTTGTGTTTAAAATATGTTGATAAAATAATCAAAACAAGCAACCTGGTACAGATCAGCGATTCGTCTTGTTATTAATATCCAATACCTGCTCGAGATAACATTGAAATACATTAAAAAGATCTTAAGTTAGTTTCAAAATTGGCAAAAAAGATCGAAAATGTATTTATGATCGAAAATGGCGGTTGCATTCTGTATATTTAGTCTAAACAAATCTGCCATCTTTCTTCTTTATAATGATATAGGTGTTATCTTGTTTTGCCGGTAATACACAATAAGAGTTATTGCACTGTACAAGGAAATGTTGCAATGAAACCTATTACAGTTGGTATTCAATACTTCGTATTTTGCACAGATACTAGCAGTAGAAAAGAGAGGACTGGGCTATATAATATTTTGTTGAATATATACTTTAAAATAAACTAATCTGCTGACTTAAGATATATAATAGATCTTGCATTATGACTGGATGAGATCTCTTCCAGTGAAGACAACTGCTTAGCCATGTTAAAGGTCAGCCGGACATCTGCAATCAAGTTTTCTTATTATATTGTTATGTAGAAGAAGTTCGAGCAAAGATTTGTATAGGTTTTTAGCTTTTCGTGACGACTTCTTTGCTCGAACTTCTTCTACATAACAATATAATAAGAAAACTTGATTGCAGATGTCCGGCTGACCTTTAACATGGCTAAGCAGTTGTCTTCACTGGAAGAGATCTCATCCAGTCATAATGCAAGATCTATTATATATCTTAAGTCAGCAGATTAGTTTATTTTAAAGTATATATTCAACAAAATATTATATAGCCCAGTCCTCTCTTTTCTACTGCTAGTATCTGTGCAAAATACGAAGTATTGAATACCAACTGTAATAGGTTTCATTGCAACATTTCCTTGTACAGTGCAATAACTCTTATTGTGTATTACCGGCAAAACAAGATAACACCTATATCATTATAAAGAAGAAAGATGGCAGATTTGTTTAGACTAAATATACAGAATGCAACCGCCATTTTCGATCATAAATACATTTTCGATCTTTTTTGCCAATTTTGAAACTAACTTAAGATCTTTTTAATGTATTTCAATGTTATCTCGAGCAGGTATTGGATATTAATAACAAGACGAATCGCTGATCTGTACCAGGTTGCTTGTTTTGATTATTTTATCAACATATTTTAAACACAAACAATCTTTTTTGTTTTAATAAACCACTTATCAAGTAAATTGTTTTTTTGAATGTATTAAGATGGACTTCTTAGAGCTTTGATTAATCTCATACAACACTCTCTGGATATTGTCAGGATTTGCTAGAGGTCGTTGATGTTTGTATCTTGCACATTTTCAGTCTGGCGACATTTCTGATTCCATTGTCTGAATTGTTTTGATGCAAGGACAACCACGATTATTGAACGGTTGCTTGAAAATTTCGTTCGAGCCAGTGATTTGAAGAAATTTTTATACAGAATTGTACAGGAATTTTTATAGATTTTTGTAAAAAATGATCTTTGGCTAAAAAAAGGTCGAAAAGTATGATCACAAATAGCGGTTACATTATGAATAATGTGTTTCAATACAATATTACAAGTCTGTAATATTCTTCAAATATGTAGCAGTGCATTTCACAAGTGTGAATAAACCCAAGTTCATTGAAATTTCCGGCATTCCAAGATCTGATGAGTAATTTTCAAAAAATCAAATAAGTTTTAACTATTACCTATTACTACAAACGGCTATTTGGTTCAGAATTTCAAAATGTTCAAAATAAACAAAAAATAATGTATATTGTAACACATTATTATTATGAATTGCAATAAATCATGTATTCTTACATTTTATATAAATAAAATTAATTAATTCAGAGCCGAGAATTAAAAGCTGATAAAGAAATAAATGTAAAATAATGCAATGGGTGTCCAAAGCAGTGATTTATTTATAAATGGAAAAAAACACATGTAAATAATAATTTAAATGTGAAATTCTATACAACCCTAATGTTGTTTTATAAATCAAGTAGCAAATATCAAGAAATGAAGCATTTAGATTAGTCATCCAAACAATTTTATATGTTGATGTTTATTTAATTTATAAAGAAACCGGATGACTTCCCAGGTGTTCCACTGCCGCACATGTTCGTTTTGAATTTCTCATTATCAACTAAACCATACAATAAAATTAAGACAGTGGCGTGGAGCTTTTATATAACATCTTCTTCATGTATGAATCTATCACAAAATGGAGTCATATTGACTGATAAAATATTGTGATGATTGTGAGTTGAATTATTTTTTATATAACACTTTTATTCCATCTAAATCACATAAAGAAACATTACTAGACAAGATTATTGGTACGCCGATGATCCGACGTATTGCATAAGCTTATCAGCAAATCTTTCTCGTCTCTGCTAATTATAATAAATCGTGATGTTGGCGCTACAACAATATGTTGTTGGTCATTACGTTTTGGTGTTATTGCAATCATCTTAGATAATTGTCCTTTCAACAAAAAATTTCATAAAGTTCAATCTAAAACTTATGTTAGAAATAAATTTTTTAAAGTAATATTGCCTTATGTTCATGTCAGATTCTGTTTAACTTCTGTTGCTATATGCTATTTTTAATTTTATTGTTTTCTACAGCAAGAGTTGTAATGGTACAAACTGCTAATAAGATTGCCTTTTCTTCCTGCTAGGTACCCGCTTGACGAGCCAAGTTATACATAATTATGATAATATCTTTTAATATTCACAAGTTTCAATATCTACGAATCTAAAATACAGTTTAAAGATACTATTTTTTACACTTTTATTACATTCACTTTTTTCACACATCGTCAATTGATTTTCAATGTGTTGATAAAATTGCAAATGTTATTTTACAAAAAATTGTGACAAAGGAAAGTGTAGAGAAATTGACAGTGGCGTGGCAAGTTTTTTAAATCAGCTTTCGTATTTGTAAAACTGTATGTTCTAAATATATCTTGTAGCGGCGGCGCTTAAGAAAAAAATGAGTTAATCAGGGGTTTTTCAAGCGAGGGGGCACCTACAATGCATGTCTTTATAGTAATAATCAAATACAGCATAAACACAAATTATTATTACGAACAATTTAATAATGAAAAACCTTCAGAATTGCTTGAATGCTTTACCATATCCAAGTTTGGAATCCACCTTTAATTGGTAAAAAATAATGCCGATATGAGCAAGTTTATTTTCTAATGTAAAAACGTGAAATTCGTCGAGTTTGTTACGTCTATCATTTAAAATTCTTCCTGTGTAAACAAAAGCTATTTTATTTTATGATTTTACCGAAATATACATAAGACAGAGCGATGATTAGATCAGCGAGTGATGCCATACCATTAAATAAGAAATGTAAATATACGAAAAAGATTTATTACTGTTCAAGACTGACACAATTGAAAAAACATTCTAGATGTAGCACTACTTATTAATTTTCAGATAGTTGAAAGTAATTTGCATTGTTTTAATAATATAGAAATCGATTTTGTTATTAAAACTTTTAAGGTTTACAAACTGAATCGATGTTATTATTTGTTCAATTCTTACATCGTAAATAAAAAGGACCCTGGTATTTTCATATTTTCCTTCTTTAGGGAAAAACAGGTTTAAATACTGTGATGAAAGTTTTGAAATTATTTTATTTTCGTTTTGGTTTATTGCATTTACAGAAAATGCTAAATTACTATTGTAATTAACGCTGCGAATGTTTTAAAAAAAGTAAACATATTCTTAATACATCGTTAATAATAATAATAATAATAAAAATACTATTTCCGATATTTTGAAATTAGTTTAGTCGACACTTCGAACAATTTTATATGTTGTTGTTCATTTAATCTATAAAGAAACCGGATGACTCCCCAGATGTTTGTTTGCATTTAAAAAGCAGTAATTTATTATATATGTCATGACATTTTATAGTTTTTCTAAACATAAAATATTAATTAGTCAACGCGAAAAACATTCCCTCTTTCAACAGCGTCCAGTTTCAAACTAAGCGGTAAACTGAACACATATGTAATGCGGTTTGTTAAAACCTAAACTCACATCTTTTAATCAATAAAATTATACAAGTGAACTGATATAATTAGTAAGTACCTACCCTCTTTATTTGTTTTTGTTTTCTTAAAACAATATTTCGTTATAGTGCGTAAGATATGATGTCTTTCTGCTCCAGCGTTTTACAATATCGAAAAAACAGACGCAGGTAATTTGAGAATGTTATTTAATTAAAGCGCAAAAAATCTAATGTTTATTTTTTAGCTTCCAACGTCATTCTATGCAATAATTAATGTAAAAAACTGATGACATCATTCACGAAGAAAATGTTTAGTGAAAAATGAAAAAGGTTTTTCGTATAAATAGACAAGTGAACGAATGTAGTACGTAAGATATATTGTTTGCGATCTTAAAAATTTCATTATAACGTGTAAAATACGAAAAAACAAAATGCAGGTAATTTGAGGAAAGTTATTTTTAATTTAATGTATAAAATGTAATGTTTTTTTAGCTCTCAAAACTATGCAACAATTAAGTGATGAGATCATTCATGAAAGGAATGTTTAGATGCACATATGTTTCGAATAATTACATCATCCGGCAGAAAGATGCATTCTCCTTTAAAATAATATCATTATTGTATTTTATTGGCTTCTGTTTTATTCATTGTATTAAAGGAAAAAACAAATGCAGGTAATTTGAGATTGTTATTTTAATTTAATGTATAAAATGTAATGTTTTTATTTTTAGCCCAACATCAAATCTATGCAACAATTAACTGTTGACATCATTCATGAAAATTCATGAGAGAGAAGAAAACGATGCATTCTTCTTTAAATATTATTATTGTATTTTATAGGTCACTATTCATTATTTGTATTAAAGAAAAATCTACAGTACGCTTATGTTGTTAATATTGTATTTACATCTAGTTAATTTCGAAAAAACGATGATTGTATATTATTTTTTTCAGCCCCCTTTAATAAAATGTTTACCCCACCACCTTATTATTAATCGGCAGCAACGAGACAACCGCTAAATTTTTCAAATTAACCCCTTTCAACGGCCGACTGGGGCACCGGCCCACTGGGGCACTGAAATACCCGCCCACGTAACGCCCCGACAAATTTTTCGGACCGCCAAATAAATTAACCCCTTTCAACGGCCACCGGGGCACTGGACCACTGGAATACCCGGCCACGTAACGCCCCGACAAATTTTTCGGATTAACCCGGCCCGCCCGGTCGCGTTCACGCGCACGCCGACATCTTTCACACAAGGGGGCCCTGCACCGATGTCGATCCCAGGGGGACCCTCCAGAGTGCGGCCCCGAGGAGGGCGAAGCACCCCTAACGATCTCCCCGGGAACGCCAGAGTGGGGGCCCAGAGCGAAGCACCCTAACGATCTCCCTAGGATGCCCCAGAATGGGGGCCCAGGGCGAAGGCCCCCTTTGCGCGCGGTCTAAACACACACTTTCAAGTCCTGGGGAATTATCTAGTGACTTTTCATTTTTACCAAATATGAGATTTGGCAACCCCGTTTGTTTACATTCAGCTCCAAAGCGACACGTCCTGCAACCTCCTTTAGCGCCAAAACTTCGGACCAATCACGAACAGGCCTAAGATTTGATTTTTCCCGCCAAAACCACGCCCACAGAGACATCTAGCGACACATGCTGCTACCTATTTTACCGGCAATTCAGTCCGACCAATCACGAGCAAGCATCACATTTACATTTTCCCGCCAAAACACTCAACCCCACACCCATGCTGACATCTAGCGGGAAGGACGCCAAGTTTGACACACATAACCTCACAAAATTGTCCTGTCTTAAAAACGAAACTCCCATAAGAATAACATGGGGAGATTTAGTCTTGAAGGAACATTTACTTACTACTCCGAGCATGGCTCAGGGCACCAGGAATACGAAATTGGAATTCTCGTTGGAGAGTACCACCAAGGAAGATTACGGATACTAAAAATTCGCCATAATTATCTCTGTGCTGTTTCTGGCATAACTGTTCTTGTAGAAATTCCAGCATACTAACGCAGACATCCTCTGTGATATCGTCTATCCCACTACGATATTTTGTATTGCTTATGGCCGACCAGGTTTCGCTAAACTTTTAAACAAATTTAAATCTTGTCCAATAGTAACACCAAATACTGCGTTAAAACTAGTTTTCAAGACAAATACGAAGATGTATGTCGACACGGAAGGTAAAGCAAATCACGATCAAACATTTTTTACACAATATTTATACACGCATCATTTACTCGGCCGGTGTTACTTGCAGTTGTATCGCAACACAATGCCTGTGTTTTTCTTCTATGCCCCATTTTTCCACTGTTTGGTAAGGCGGCTAGAGCTTGATCTGGAGATGTTGGAAGTTCAGGTATTCCTAATATAATTGTTCCTTACCGCGAAAAGTAACAATTATGGCTAGTCTATCAACCTTTTCCACACCAGATAAAGCTGGTGGTAGTTTGCCATCCAAATGCAACACCAAGGCGCCGCAATCCGCTAGATTAAATTTGTCTTTAATTTCTGTTTGCCTCTATTGTCTGAATTCCTTTCGTCGACATTGAAACAAAGTTTGATTAATACTTCAGCTTTCAATATTGCAGTCACAAGCTTCTGCAGCCGCCATTATAGGTATGTAAAATATGACCCGCACTTCGAGCGCTGATTTTATATCTGTCTAAAGCTTTGACTAAGGCTAAGAAATGTTTTGTACCACTCATAGAGACATACCTAGTTCACTCACTCTTATTGTATCACTTGTTTATTTTCACCTGTTGCTGGCTAGCTTCTGCATCTTCACTATCACTGCTTGACAATGATTGTAGCTTAGCCTTGATATTTCGTTCCATTTCCTTGAAAGTTCTCTTTCTTCTCTCTGTTTTCTTTTCTATGCGTTCCGGTTTCTTTTCTTCAGCTGCTTTAAATTTGCGATCAATGCCAGCCATGGAACCTGGCCGTCCTTTCTTACGTTGCAATAATAAAAATTGCTTAATCCTCTTCACTCTTTACAATATTCAGCACATTCTCATGGGCAATATCAAATAATTATCTAATTTATTGACCTAAGTATCTCGATCGTTTATTATTTAATTTAGTTGCAGCCCGCAATGAAAATGTAATTAAATGTAATTGCAATTGAAATGTCACAATTAAATCGTCAATCAATTGATTAAGAATTTAATTGATTAATGCTCAACACTGGGGACAGGGATGTTCTTAGACTAAAAAACCAATATAATGTAGATTTCTAGGCAATGTAATAAAGATTTTAGGGCCTTCGGGGGCCACGTTAATAATATGTATATCGATAATATTCTGGGCCTTTTTTAGACTTTTACTGTCATATGCTAGTACCTGTAATTTCTTGTTACTTACCTCAGAATCATTCCGAAGGTCCTTCAAAAGGTAGGCACTTCCACTTACTGCTCTTACTGTTCTGTTATACCAACCTAACTGTCCTGTTACATTTCTGATAAGGCTCTCATTGTAACCCTTAACTTTATATATTATAAGCTTGACTGTGTATTCATCTTGTTGGAACTGGAAAAACATAAAGATACATAATAACAATTAATCAGTCAATTAAAAAAAATCTTTATTTTTATTCATTTCTGCATTTTATATATCTCGAAACAATTTGAAACAAAAAGAAAGAACACACACAACTATCTAAAGTTTCTTATAGAAGTGTAAGTGTAGTGGCGGCCCGTGCCAAATATTTTTGGATGTGCGGCATTCTAGAAATGTAGATTTCGTTACTAGATCTTTTTGGTACTGCATCTAATAAACTCAAATTTTGACTTAAATTAAATATAAGGTCCATTTTCGAAATATATGTGTAGTATTTAAAATAAGAGTTTTTGTTTCATTTAGTTGTTCGCTTTAGTGGACTTATTAGTTGGGAATTTAATTAATTTTTATAATTGGATAGTTTATTTATAGTGAGTACTTATCGGATTACTGATGTTTACTGAATAACATTTGGTTGGTTTTCCATAAAATGTATGTTAGGTGCAATTAGTCTTATATAAATCATAAACAGATTACACCACAACTCCATAAGACATCTCTAAACAGTATGTTTTAGCGCTATTTGTCTCGTAGACCAAGCGCGACTAACGGTGTTACGCTAAGAGACGCGACCAATGAAGGGTTAAGTTAGAGAAGATTTTTATAAAGATTAAAGAAATTAACAACAGTTTGTATATAAGAGGGTATAGTGTGTCTTTTTGATGTTTCTTGTATGAAAAACGCCTATTGTTTTAGATTGCTTCTACAATGTTTTTCAAAGGAGTAGCAGATAACACCCCAAGGTTACAGAGTAAGACTTAGAGTGAGGATAACGAAGAAGCCGAAAGAGATAGTGCGGCTTCAAAAGTAGAGGTCCCAAGAGGTACGAATTGCCTCTTGTGCATTAGGTATGTTTTTCCTTGAAACTCAGTGGTTCAATCACAAATCGCACTGAATTTTCGGTGTATTAAAAGTTCACCTACGTGAAACCAAACTTTAGCTCGTTTGACCGGAAGTATTTAAGAATGGAATGCACATTACAACATGTTCCAATAGAAATCACAGCCAAACTTGTAAAAAGGCAGATTATCTAAAGGTGTAAATTATTATCTTTAAGGGTATAGGTAAAACCATGACGAAATTAGGTATGACAAGTTTAGATAATAACACATTGGGGAAAAGCGTTTTCAGGAGAAAATTTTAGAATAAAGGCTGACTATATACAGGGTGCCTATTATGTATGGAATATAGTAACTATATACCTCGGTAAATATCGACTTTATAAAAAAATTTGTTATATAAAAGTTGTTTAACATTTTATTTTCCATAATAAGATAGCATTCAATTGTTTTTATTTCAGAAAACAAATGAGTAATGAATAACACTTTAGTTTTTTTTAAATAGCAATGTACCCTTTCAGTAGGCTCATTTGATAGAGATTTTTTTTCTCTTTTCGATTACCTAAAATCTTAGTACCCTTATATCAGAAAATTTTTGAAAAAAATGTAAAGAATGTTTAAGTTAATTTCACCAATAACATGAATCTAGATATCCGAGATCGTGAAGTATCTCGAATTATTACCCTAAAATAAACAGATGTGCATCTACATAATGTACAAAACAAAACAAATGAACAAAAAACAAAATAAAACAAATGAACAGAAAATTATGTACGTCTCTTATAAAGCTTGAAGACAAAAAGAAATTAGCAATAAAATGTTCACCATTAACTGCAAGGCAGTGGCCCAACCTATCACGAAAAGCTTGAAAAGAATTTCTGAGCGATCTGGGAGAAATTGCTGCAGCTTCATTTTGTATTCGTTGCTCTAATTCGGCCAGCTTCTGGGGTCGGTTTGTATACACTTTTGATTTTAAATATCCCCAGAAGAAGAAATCGCAAGGTGTAAGATCCGGAGATCGGGGAGGCCACTCCACAGACAATGCTCTTCTGCCTATCCAACGGACCGGAAATACCACATTTAAATATCGGCGTACATCTAAATGATAGTGGGGCGGTGCTCCATCTTGTTGAAACCAAAGATCATCAAGATTTGCTTGGTAAGCTGGAATAATTTGCTGTTGCAATAATTTCAAATAACGGTCACCTGTTAGAGTACCACGAATAAAGAAAGGTCCAATTATGTGATCTGCGCAAATTCCCACCCATACGTTTAATTTTTGTGGTGTTTGGGTATGATTTTGGATCATCCAATGGGGATTTTCAGCGGCCCAATATCGACAATTATGCCTATTTACATTTCCATTTAAACAAAACGTAGCCTCGTCAGAAAAAACAATATTATTAAGAAAATTTGGATTGTTGTTGATTCGCTCCATCATAAATTCACAAAATTCAACACGTCGATCGTAGTCATCTTCGGATAATTCTTGCAATAAAGTCGGTTTGTACGGATGTAATTTTTCTGAATGTAATATTTTCTGTATTGAACCTTAACTGACGAGTTGAAATGTTTGGATTTTCTTCGATTTCTATTAAAACATCGAGCTTTTTATCTTCATTTGTCGCAGACTTCTGCGGACCAGTCTTCACCAGATCTTTAACATTGCCAGTTTCCCTAAACCGTTTCAACGTTTTGCTAACTACTGACTGAGTGATTGGTTCTCGATGTGGATAATGCTCATTAAAAATTTCACATACTTCTAATTGTGTTCGTTTGCGATCCCCATAACCGACCATAATTAAAATTTCTATACGTTCAGTTTCTGTTAAATGAACCATTTTTGTTTTTCCGTGTACCAACAACTTAATTAAATAAACCAACTTCTGTCACAATAAAAACCTACAACCAATTGTTAAGACAAATGAAAGAGATCTCGGATATCTAGATTCATGTTATTGGTGAAATTAACTTAATAAACATTTTTTACGTTTTTTTCAAAAAATTTCTGATATAAAGGTACTAAGATTTTAGGTCACCGAAAAGAGAAAAAAAATCTCTATCAAATGAGCCTAATGATAGGGTACATTGCTATTTAAAAAAATTAAAGTGTTATTCATTACTCATTTGTTTTCTGAAATAAAAACAATTGAATGCTATCTTATTATGGAAAATAAAATGTTAAAAAACTTTTATATAACAAATTTTTTTATAAAGTCGATATTTACCGAGATATATACTATATTCCATACATAATGGGCACCCTGTATAAAACCATAATATATAAGCACATAATATATAAAACTATATATGAAACTATATACAAAACCGATCCTGGAGTCGAGAAGTTTTTTTCCAAATCCAGGTTCTATCTCATGTCGCTCCAGATGGTTTTGTTCAATAAACGTCGTTATATATTCTATAGTAAAGTAGTCGTAGTAGTATAGTAGTAGTAGTGTAAGTGTAGGTTAAAAGAATCTTTACCGGTAAGCTATCCAGACCGATAGCTAAGGCATTTAATTTGTGTTTTAAAGAAATTACTTTCTTAGCAGGAATTCAGATTTTCAAGATCACACCTGAGGCTGCTTTCTTTAAAAAATAACAATTCACACTTAATTTAGTTTTGAAATAAATAAAGATTATTAAAAGTTTCACAGTTTTATTAAAATATACCTGACAATATTGTTTCGACAGCTATGCTGTCATTATCAAAGGTAATATAATTATAAACAAACACGTCGCTAAGGTAGATACAAAATAGGTAACTAGATAAAATAATAATAATAATAAAAATTAATAATAAAAATCATAATTAAACATCTAATACTTCCAGTAACGGAGAATTACTGAGCTCAAGTTGTTCATTCATTAAAGGTACCCTGAGTTTGTGTTTGTATATCTCAAAGGCTTCTAAAATGTCTAATTTGCGTTTGTTATTACAAAAATGTAGGAATTTAATATTATTTTGAGGAGTCATTGTGTGATTTTGTTCTAAAAGGTGTTTGGCGTAATTCGATTTTTCAGGATGTTTATTTTTGTAATGACGTACGTGTTCTTTATATCTTATGTCAAAATTTCGAAGTGTTTGTCCAATATATACCGAACTACAAAAAGAACAATTTAAACGGTAAATGCCCGATTTCATGATATCATGTGTTCTGTCTTTAGCATTAAATAAAAATGAAAAAGTGTTAGTGTTGGTTTTAAATGTTATTTTATAATTGTTGGTTTTTCTTAGTATATGTGCAATTTTTTTTCTGATATTTTGCCAAAATATGGTATAGATATGTAATTTGTGTCTTCTGTTTGATTGTCAATGGGATATATTCTTTTGATAGCTAACCTATAATCTTTTTGTTTAATTAAAGTGTCAATCATGTTCGGATTATAATGATTTGCATGTGCTAGTTGTTTAATGGTTGATATCTCTTTGCTAAAATCTGATTTTGTTAGTGGAATAGTTAAAGCTCTGTGTACTAATGATCTGTATGCTGCTATTTTATGTGTATTGTGGTGACAAGATTCATTTGGTATTGTTATATCTGTTTGTGTTGGTTTTCTGTATATGGAAAATTCAAAAAGATTGTCTGCGTTAATCTTGATATTTAAGTCTAGAAAGTTTATA
Organism: Agrypnus murinus; assembly: GCA_929113105.1. NCBI lineage: Eukaryota > Metazoa > Arthropoda > Insecta > Coleoptera > Elateridae > Agrypnus > Agrypnus murinus. Next base: position 66,063,461 of record OV816029.1, on the reverse strand, counting down.
GCCCTGTTTTGTTCTGTTTCTAGTGTAAATTTTATATTAGGATGGATATTGTTTATAAGAATTAAAAATTCATTGATAACCTCAAAAGAACTGTCAAAACAAGCTAAAATGTCATCAACATAACGAAACCAGAAGATAATGTGTTTAGAGAGGTTTAATTCAAATATTCGATCTTCAAACTTGTCCATAAATATGTTAGCTAATAGAGGACTTAGAGAATTACCCATAGGTAAACCATCCTTTTGTAAATAAATTATGTTATTAAAAGTGAAATAATTTTGACTTATACAAAGGTCAAATAATTGAATTAACTCTAACCTTTTAACTAATTCTATATTACTATTGATCAAGAAACTATCTAATAGAGGAATACATTCTTGTGGGGGTATTCTGGAGAACATGTTGCAAATATCAAAACTAACAAGTTTTGAATGTGGTGGAAGATGTATGTTTTGCAGCTTATCTACTAATTCTAATGAATTTCTAACAGAGTATTTCGATTTGTAACCTATCGTGTTAATAATCTGGTTCAGTTTTTTGGATAAAATGTGATTAGGTGCATTGATGTATGATACAACTGGTCTTATTGGCATATTCTGTTTGTGGGTCTTCACTAATCCATACAGTTTAGGAATTTGTGGGTTTTTATTAATGATTTGTTGCTTTTCTAATTCTGAAAAGCAGATATTGCAGTTTTCTAAACCTTGTTTTATTTCTTTTTGGAATTTTGTGGTTGGGTTTTTGTTTAACGTTTCAAAATTTTCTTTATTAATAAATTCATTAACTTTTTGTATGTAAATATCTTTAGAAAGAATTACCAAAGTGCTACCCTTATCTGCTTTAACAGAAATTAGATTGTTCTCTGTGATTTTCTGTTTTATAGATTGAAGAAGTGATATGTTAGATGTGTTGTACATTTTGTCCTGTTTCAAAGACATCTCTTTTAACAAATTCGAAATTTGGAATTTTGCATAGTTATTATGATCTTTCTTAAGTATAGTTTCGCATTCAACGGCCAAAATTTCTTTAATTTTGTTGGTAAATTTTGGAAAAGGACAAAATTTGAAACCTTTGTTAAGAAATCGTGTTTCTCTGTCATTGAATGTTATATTTGACAAGTTTATGAAACGAGGATAAAAGTTTGCAGTGTTCTGACAATTATGGTTATTTTGTAGTGTACGTTTTTGTTGTACAAGTCGATGAAGTTTATTTTTCTGTGTGGTGTATTTTTTGAATTTAATGTGACTGACGGTTTCTCTAATGTCAAAATCTAAGATGTCAAATTGGATATTGTGTAATTTATGAGTAAGTTCTGTATAGAGTACCTTTATATAAACGTGCATATTGTCTCTTATACTAAACCATTTCTTCGATTCTTCTTTGAGCCATCTTCTTTTAGCATTCCTAATCACTTTTTCAGTAATCGAATTCTTGGTTCTGGTAGTGATGTTTATGTAGTTAGGAATAACCTGACGTTTCAGACATTCTTGGTTAAACCAAACATTCTGACTTGCGATTCCGTGTTTGATCATAAGTTTCTTGTATAACTTGGCTTGTTCTTCTAACGAAGACGAAATAATCTTGTTTATTGTTTCCAGCCTTATTTTGTGGAACTCCATAATCATGAAATAAATAAAGATTATTAAAAGTTTCACAGTTTTATTAAAATATACCTGACAATATTGTTTCGACAGCTATGCTGTCATTATCAAAGGTAATATAATTATAAACAAACACGTCGCTAAGGTAGATACAAAATAGGTAACTAGATAAAATAATAATAATAATAAAAATTAATAATAAAAATCATAATTAAACATCTAATACTTCCAGTAACGGAGAATTACTGAGCTCAAGTTGTTCATTCATTAAAGGTACCCTGAGTTTGTGTTTGTATATCTCAAAGGCTTCTAAAATGTCTAATTTGCGTTTGTTATTACAAAAATGTAGGAATTTAATATTATTTTGAGGAGTCATTGTGTGATTTTGTTCTAAAAGGTGTTTGGCGTAATTCGATTTTTCAGGATGTTTATTTTTGTAATGACGAAGAAATGGTTTAGTATAAGAGACAATATGCACGTTTATATAAAGGTACTCTATACAGAACTTACTCATAAATTACACAATATCCAATTTGACATCTTAGATTTTGACATTAGAGAAACCGTCAGTCACATTAAATTCAAAAAATACACCACACAGAAAAATAAACTTCATCGACTTGTACAGCAAAAACGTACACTACAAAATAACCATAATTGTCAGAACACTGCAAACTTTTATCCTCGTTTCATAAACTTGTCAAATATAACATTCAATGACAGAGAAACACGATTTCTTAACAAAGGTTTCAAATTTTGTCCTTTTCCAAAATTTACCAACAAAATTAAAGAAATTTTGGCCGTTGAATGCGAAACTATACTTAAGAAAGATCATAATAACTATGCAAAATTCCAAATTTCGAATTTGTTAAAAGAGATGTCTTTGAAACAGGACAAAATGTACAACACATCTAACATATCACTTCTTCAATCTATAAAACAGAAAATCACAGAGAACAATCTAATTTCTGTTAAAGCAGATAAGGGTAGCACTTTGGTAATTCTTTCTAAAGATATTTACATACAAAAAGTTAATGAATTTATTAATAAAGAAAATTTTGAAACGTTAAACAAAAACCCAACCACAAAATTCCAAAAAGAAATAAAACAAGGTTTAGAAAACTGCAATATCTGCTTTTCAGAATTAGAAAAGCAACAAATCATTAATAAAAACCCACAAATTCCTAAACTGTATGGATTAGTGAAGACCCACAAACAGAATATGCCAATAAGACCAGTTGTATCATACATCAATGCACCTAATCACATTTTATCCAAAAAACTGAACCAGATTATTAACACGATAGGTTACAAATCGAAATACTCTGTTAGAAATTCATTAGAATTAGTAGATAAGCTGCAAAACATACATCTTCCACCACATTCAAAACTTGTTAGTTTTGATATTTGCAACATGTTCTCCAGAATACCCCCACAAGAATGTATTCCTCTATTAGATAGTTTCTTGATCAATAGTAATATAGAATTAGTTAAAAGGTTAGAGTTAATTCAATTATTTGACCTTTGTATAAGTCAAAATTATTTCACTTTTAATAACATAATTTATTTACAAAAGGATGGTTTACCTATGGGTAATTCTCTAAGTCCTCTATTAGCTAACATATTTATGGACAAGTTTGAAGATCGAATATTTGAATTAAACCTCTCTAAACACATTATCTTCTGGTTTCGTTATGTTGATGACATTTTAGCTTGTTTTGACAGTTCTTTTGAGGTTATCAATGAATTTTTAATTCTTATAAACAATATCCATCCTAATATAAAATTTACACTAGAAACAGAACAAAACAGGGCTATAAACTTTCTAGACTTAAATATCAAGATTAACGCAGACAATCTTTTTGAATTTTCCATATACAGAAAACCAACACAAACAGATATAACAATACCAAATGAATCTTGTCACCACAATACACATAAAATAGCAGCATACAGATCATTAGTACACAGAGCTTTAACTATTCCACTAACAAAATCAGATTTTAGCAAAGAGATATCAACCATTAAACAACTAGCACATGCAAATCATTATAATCCGAACATGATTGACACTTTAATTAAACAAAAAGATTATAGGTTAGCTATCAAAAGAATATATCCCATTGACAATCAAACAGAAGACACAAATTACATATCTATACCATATTTTGGCAAAATATCAGAAAAAATTGCACATATACTAAGAAAAACCAACAATTATAAAATAACATTTAAAACCAACACTAACACTTTTTCATTTTTATTTAATGCTAAAGACAGAACACATGATATCATGAAATCGGGCATTTACCGTTTAAATTGTTCTTTTTGTAGTTCGGTATATATTGGACAAACACTTCGAAATTTTGACATAAGATATAAAGAACACGTACGTCATTACAAAAATAAACATCCTGAAAAATCGAATTACGCCAAACACCTTTTAGAACAAAATCACACAATGACTCCTCAAAATAATATTAAATTCCTACATTTTTGTAATAACAAACGCAAATTAGACATTTTAGAAGCCTTTGAGATATACAAACACAAACTCAGGGTACCTTTAATGAATGAACAACTTGAGCTCAGTAATTCTCCGTTACTGGAAGTATTAGATGTTTAATTATGATTTTTATTATTAATTTTTATTATTATTATTATTTTATCTAGTTACCTATTTTGTATCTACCTTAGCGACGTGTTTGTTTATAATTATATTACCTTTGATAATGACAGCATAGCTGTCGAAACAATATTGTCAGGTATATTTTAATAAAACTGTGAAACTTTTAATAATCTTTATTTATTTCATGATTATGGAGTTCCACAAAATAAGGCTGGAAACAATAAACAAGATTAATTTAGTTTGCTTGTAATTTAATGACCTGAAGTTGTTTATCAAGAGCTCGTTGAACTTACCATCCTGCGGAAAATCAATCATGCAAGATGGCTAAAACTACGCTATCCAGATTTACGTATTGATAACCAGTTAGCAGTTTTCATCCTTATTTAAAGGGACAAAGTTATTGATTTGTGAAGTTTAGAACGCTTTTGTGCACTAAGAGTAGACTAAGTCAGGCTGTTATAAAGAATGAAACATGTCTCAACTTACCAGCTGAAGAACAGAAGTAAAATCCAGATTATTTACATGGGAAAAACGACTAATAAAAGTTCAGGTTGTAAATGAAATATTTATTTTGCTTTCTAAATCAAATTTTCGTAGTTCTTGAACACCATTTTTTACTTGGAGTACAAGGTTAAACTTCGTCAGTAGAGTCTACTAGTTAGTGACGTAGTCTTTAGTGAACTTTAGTCTATAAGTAACTAAAGTTTAAGTACATGACTGGTTGACTGCAATACTAAAAGTCAGGTACAGACATTTCAGACCAGTTAAAAATCATAGTTTGATAAACTCTGTTTTGAAAACCAGGCAATAAAAAATTACATACAATGGTTTTCAGTCATTTTCATAGCTTGTCATAATTTATAAAATCAAGAAATTACATAACTACAAAAGTTAATGTGTATTCATTGTGACTAGTAGTATGATTAAGTTTACTACGCGTTAAATAAGGAGAGGTTAAGATCGGTTGTTGTTATTTAAATTAATTTAATATTTTAATATTGCGAAAGAAAACATAAATGATTTATTATTATCTAATTGAGAATTTCGATTTACTTATTTCGCGTTATTGGTATAAAAATGATTTAATCTTATGTCAATTCGACACAGGAATAAATGAACAATAATATAGAGTTGTTTACTATTTATTATTAAACACTATAAAGGGCGCCACCCAAATTATTTGTTATTAGTATTAAATAAGGCAGCGACGGGAGCCTACAATTTGGGAAAAGTATTCCATCTGATTCATGTTGTTTTGACAGGATTGACTGTAAACAATTTGTTGGGCCAATTTTCACGTATTAGTTCAAGTTCAAGAATGTCCATTAGTTGTAAATAAGGTGCACAATCTAAAGTATAACAAATATGTAAAATTTCTTAATCGCTTGAAGCACAAAAAGATTAAGCAAAAATTACAGAGTAAACTTAATTAGGGATTCCCTTTTAATATGTAACCACTTCTGAGAAAATGAGGCACAAGGTGGAAATTGAGTTAACAGCAATTTTAGGAACTACATATATACAATATACATATACTTACAATAAAAAACCAAAAGCCCAAAAAAGTTACATTCAAGACGATAGGATTGGCACAATTTGGAATTTATAGTTTTGTAAAAAAGCGAATTAAAGTTTCAGATATTAATAATTCAGTTGATTTTAACAAGTTATAAAAATAATTTTACACTAGTAAAATATAATATTTTTTCTTCCAAGAAACAACAAAGATTATAAAAACAACCCTTTACATAACAAGAAGTAATTATTAAATAACGCTATATAATACTTAATAATAATAATTGCTACTACCCATTACCTGGCGAGCCAGGCTCCATAGGCTATAGAGTGAGGATTTTTATTTAAGCATATTAACATTTATTTGAGGTATACCTGCGATTATGGGTGGCTAAAATTAGAATCTCATAAATCTGTCGTTATGTCCTGATCTGGAGATGTCAATATATTATTTTAAGCAAAAGACTAAATTTCTAGTAAACTTGACTTTGTTTACTTTTTCGGGCTTTTTGCGGAGAATGGGAAAACGTCTTGTGATCCCTTTTGTCAGAAGCGGTCACATATAAACATAACGGAACATAAATCAAAACGTTACTGTTTTATGAAGTTTAAAAATAATCATTTCACAAAATGACTTACAGTTCGTTTTTCTTATTAATACATAGGCCTCGTTTAAAAAACACAAAAAAACCTTCAAACATTGACATGCTGCTGGAATATCAGGGCCGTAATTTGCTGAACTCTGAACTTTCTACATCAAACCCCATAATAATTTTTTTTAATTAGTAACGTTTTTATTATTTATTTTGTCACGTCACATAATCGTCAAAAGAAATAGTAACACTTATTTAGTAGTAGATTTTCAAAAAACACGGCGCACACAGGACTGTAACCTGATTCTAGCCGGTCAAAACTCCAAAAACCAGTGTTAAAATCAAAGGTATTCTAAGAAGTAGTATTTTAGCAGAAAGCTTAGTGAACTCGTAACTGCCTGTCGTTTACCGTTACGGCAAATAATAACCATAAAAAAATCCACCAATTCCGGTAAAGTGCAGGTCATTGTTAACACTTCCGAAGGCGCCAATCTTTGTAGATGTATTTGTAGTTTGTAACCTGAAAGTGTTTTTTTGTGGAACTGTTTTTTTTATTGATTTCAATAATTTATAAAAACAGAATTGAAGTGCTAAAAAGTCTTATAAAAAGGTAAGTTGATACCCTTCTAATATAGAAAACGGTGAGTTTTACTTTCCGAATAATAAATGTTTTATTTTATGGTTTATAACTTAGAACTCTTGCAAGCTCTTGCGTTTGTATTTTTGATATTTTTTGCTATAGTATAAAGAATAACATATTTATAAATCAGCATATACCATGATGCATAAACTAAAATATAATGGAAATGAAAAAGGATATTTATTAAACGATTAGCAATATAGTTTTTGCACGTTATTTCATTTAGATATTAAAGAAGCATTTTAAGTTGTGTAATATTTCTTAAAATAAAGAAGAATTCGTGTAAATGCTATTTATTTTAGGTCTTTACCTTATTTTTTAATAACATAATTATGTAAATAACTTTTTCTTGGGAAAAGTATCAAACTGATCTAGTTCTAGTGGCCAAAACATTTGTTTTTATTTCTTTTTTGATAATTTTATTATTTTTATACTACTCCAGTCATTTGCTTTCAGTTAAGCCTATAAAATAATTTTGACCGGCTAGAATCGGTTTCCAGCCCTGTGTGCGGCGTTTAAGTACATTGTTATTCAAGCTGGAGACCATCAAAATCTCATATTAATTTCCTTACAATATACTCAAATTGAGTAAATATTATTAGTGGAAATAATCCCACTCAAAAGTAGTTTACAGCTCTCTCACAAAACGACGGCCACATTACACCATTAATTCCCTTGGCATTAAATTAGCCCAAATAATAAACTGGTGTGATCATAGTAATCGGTGCCATGAGGTACGAAGGATGCACCGCCATCCCGATTTCTCGCCCAAAAATAAATAAATAATTAACTGGAAACTTTTCACTTGACTACGGTAACACTTAATTAACCCATACATGTTTGAACTATAAACCCGACGATATGGTAATGTTAAATCAAATCGAAAATCTGACTTTCTTGTAGGAATTTCAAAGCACTCTGAAGTACTATGCTGTATACAAAAATACGTTTATTGCTTAACTAAACAATTTTTTTGTAATCAAAATCTCACCTTTCTATTAAAATATATTACAAAATGGCAGGAAAGGCAATAAGAAATTGAAAAACAAATCTGATATTTTCAATTATTGAAATTAAAATGCTTTCCAAATAAAAATTACTTTTCTGTGAAGTTGATAAAAAGCACATAAAAAATAAAAGTACCTACTTATGGTAAATTAAGTATAACTTCCTAAAACGAGTTTACGTGTAGTCGTGCTGTCTAATGTAACTGCACATATTTTGACTTATAATCCAGGCATCTTTAGAGCGCTTTTATTAAACAAGTCACACTGCCGAGAGAAACCCCTCGCAATTGCAAATGTTCATCCACTTTTTTTAAAACTTTAAAAGAGGCGATTATATTCCAGAAGGTTCCAGCTTACCACACGTTGAACCTGACATCATTACTACCAATCACAAAATTAGACCCTATTTCCACTCATGTTTATCAAAAAGTGCAGAAAACTAAGAAATGTAATAATAAAATGTAAAATATTGTTCCGAAAGCTGTACGTCCATTTGTGAACACTTAATGTCGCAGGGTTTGGCTCAAATAAACAATCTATTTGCCTAAAAATAGGTCATAGTTTTAATAAAACAAAATTCATTAGTGTGCTCTAAAGAATTATCTTTTATTTGGCACGTCTTTTTACAATACGATAAACAAAAATTGTTTAAATACGTGACCAAAAGGGGAAAGTGATACTTGTGAAAATGTACTTATGTTTACACAAGTGGTAACTTTGTTTAATTATATACCAATAATGTACGATTTATAAACATCGTATTTAACTATTTGAGGTCATAAACATCCATGATTTGAATTTATCTATGCCCCAATGCGAAAATCTTAAAAGGAAGCGAATTAAATATTCAAAATAATGACCTCGTTATATAGGTGACTTTTAATTTCAAATATAAAAAACAGAATACATAAATAAGTGAACATAGATTTCTTATGATATACAATGGTTTATAAATTAGATTATTATAGTTTTACATTACTTAACTTCCGCCATAAACCATTCTACATATTACCAGACATGTTCATTTAATTAAGTATATGTTTTCTCGTGTATTTCTTTGTTGTTTTAAATCAAAGAATACTCTGCAATTTTTACCCAAATACTTTTTTTTGACCTACAAGGTTAGCTGTTTCATGTTGTTAGAGTGAACAATTTTTGCATCATTCTATGCCAAATTTCATAAAAATTTATTGGAGTGATCGGTTGCACCACCCCCCTTCGCGCCCGAAAAATAACAAAATCATGAAACTTGGCATGGAGTAGAGGCAGTGCAGTACTTCACTTCTAGCAGCCATAAACAGCCATCTCTGAAATCAAGAAATATTTCGGCAAAAGATAACAGGGTCTCCTCTAACACAAATAAAAGTGAACTAATATTATGTAATGCTTGTACTAAGTCAAGATTTTTTAGAATATACGCGTATTTATACACAGTACAGAACCAGACGCAACAGGCTATTATGTATATTATAATTTATTATTTAAGTACGAGTATCTCAAGCCTTTAAACTTACACTGAGATAAGTTTACGGTTGAACTCAATTGATCCTTATTCAACACTAATTTTATAATACTCTATACAGGGTGTAACTAATATAACTACAAACCTCGTAATAGGGAGTAGCTGTATTGATTTAGAACATAGTTTCCTTATCAACATAGTGGTCGCATCCTGCCAGTGTTTGAGAAAATCGGGAAATTTTAAATTTTAAGTACGCCTATTGTACTCACATTACATTAAAAATACTAAACAAGTAAAAACAATTTTTTAATTATTTTTAAATTAATTTTTCAATTTTCTCAAATATAATAACTATTTTATTTATCATAAATGACAAAAGTGGGTATAAATAACGGTTGAAAGTATAAAGTTAAATTGTCTCTACCCTTTTGTAATTCTACAAAGTATCAGCTTCGAATTTTTGTAAAGTCTGCAGAATTGCAATATCTTTTAGATTGCAGGCAATAAAAATAAATGGAATAATAAACAGTACTGTATGCACTTACCGCTGTAAATTCAATTATTGAGAATATCAGCAACAAACATACCACGCGTAATTTCATTTTTACTCTAAAATGGTAAACAATAATCGCCCTTTATATAAATATCCGTATCTGATTATGTTTTCAAACAAAAAGATGCATTTGTAAGATTATCAAAGTGAATCGAATATTTCAAAGAGATGTAATTACACAAAAACCATTTTTAAAATTGGACTACAGATATAATCATAAATTACTTATTTAATTGCAACTTAATTGCAAAGGTATGCTCTATTAATGTACTAAAAATTACCCATATCCTATCATTTCCCTTGTAATTTTGCAAATTATAAATGCTGCGCCTAATTGCATACCATATATATTTGTTTATCAATTTAAAAAAAGACGGTACATTTTTTTAATAAAAATGGTTCCTTATTAAAAAAAGGCCTCTTTCAGTAATCTACCAAACGCTGTACCTCCAAGATTGCAGGACTTACCATAATACATAATTCTGTCCTGGTATGAAGTTATCTAAAATAGGATGTATAAAAATAAACCGCATAATCAAATGACCTTAAAATAAAAAATACACAAGCAAGTTACTAAGCGGAACACACAATAATCTTTCCACTTTTTTTCCTAATTTGCGAAGACTTTATCCCCGAACCAAATTGGACTATATTTTAATTTAATTAATGATATGTAGTCTTATATAACAATTAATAATTTAATTGGACTATAATCTAAATCCTATTTAATATTTTTCCCTTTGTTTTCGTCCAAATCTTGCCAAGCTATAGTTCAACCAAAGTTGCAAGAAATGAGTCATCACAAACACATAGGCGAAAATGTAAAATGCATCTGAAATTACGCCAAGGCCACGCTCTAATCTAAATGATAAAATTAACAATGAGCTAGAACACAGGCAGTGGCTAGAAAGATTCATTAGCGGAACAAATCCCTTTTTAATTAAAAATAAATGTGAATGAAGCAATGAAAATCTGTTAGGTTCTAGCGTACGTCACTGAATTCTTAGCAACGTGAAATTTGCACTCTTATCTTATCTCACCTCGGGTCGTATTTCCTTATTACCGTGTGATTACGAAAATGACTCATTTCATGTATTTGTGGTAGAAGTATAGTAATGACATTCCGCATATAAATGCTTTCATTCTCTGGAAAAATCAAACTAATCACGCTTGCCATCATTCCGTTATCAGCGATTTAATCACCAAAGTAGATATTTAAAGTTTTTTTTTAATCAAAAGTTAACATATAATAAATACAACTAAGCAATGGTTAATAGACATGTTAATAATTCTAGAACTACAACACAGAACTATGAAACTGCAATTTCAGAATACATATGAAGAGTCTAGAAGCCAAGGGGTATATATATATATATATATATATATATATATATATATATATATATATATATATATATATATAAAATAATGAAGATATTTCGACCGATATAAATGTTAATTATAAATATAATAATGTTAGGAATTGCGGTCTAGTCAATAATTACGCTTTGTTTTGAGCCAAGCTTTCGCAATTAGTTTATTGCTTCATCAGGGCCTATAAGGTAGGTACATCAGAACAATGTATATCAGAACGATAGTAATATCTACTTACAAAAACGTGAGTATCCTATTAGTAACTGAATACAGTTAACAAGATATAAAAGAATATAATACACAAATACATAAATTCTAGTTTATAAACATCAGTTCTCTATTATACTTTAAAAATTATATGTGCAGTACCATCTGCACAAATTAATGAAACTTTAAATATATTTAATAGTTTTAATGATTACATACAATTCACAATAGAAAAAGAAAATAATAATAGTGTTCCTTTCCTGGATACCAGGTTGATTAGAAGTGAAGATGGTATATTAATTCTGGACTGGTACCAGAAGCCTACTAGCTCGGGTAGATACATTAATTATCACTCTAATCATCCTATTAACCAAAAAATTAACATCATTTTAGGTTTAAACAATAGAATAAAAAGGATTGCTCATCCTTCATTATATGAAAAAAACTTAAAAATACTTAATAATATTTTACTTAATAATGGTTACCCCAAACATTTAATTAACAAATTATTATATAACACACTCACGGTCAACCCACGTAATAACTATCCTAATGAGAATAATGAGGATAACGCTATCTATAGAAGAATTACATTTATCAACAATCTAACTTCCAAAATAATTGACATTTTAAAAAACAATAATTTAAAAATTGTTAAATATAATGTAAAAACAATTTATAAACTATTTTCAAAAATTAAAGACATGACTCCTGTGTTGAGTAGCTCTAATGTAATATATTCGATCCCTTGTGGTGAATGCAATAAAGTCTATATAGGCCAGACATCACAATGGCTACGCTCAAGAGTCACTCAACATAGAAGTGACTGCAAACTTGGGAAAGATTCATGTGCTTTGGCTATACATTCAAAAGAATTCAACCATGTTATTGATTTTAAAAATGTAAAGGTTTTGGATATAGAAACTAACTACAAAAATAGACTTTTTATTGAAATGACCCATATTCTAAATGCACCTAATTCTTTAAATTTTAAAACCGATGTGAAAAATCTCAGCACAGTTTATGCGTATATGTTAAAATTTCATAAAATTAATAAAACTAACAATAATTATAATTTTGCAGATATAAGTATAGAATAATTCGTCAATTATTATGTAAAAAAAATTTGTTTTCACTTGCCTACTTTATGTAAGACATAATAATTGACACCTTGTATGTCAATTATATTTGTCATTTTAATTTTTAAAGTATAATAGAGAACTGATGTTTATAAACTAGAATTTATATATTTGGGTATTATATTCTTTTATATCTTGTTAACTGTATTCAGTTACTAATAGGATACTCACGTTTTTGTAAGTAGATATTACTATCGTTCTGATATACATTGTTCTGATGTACCTACCTTATAGGCCCTGATGAAGCAATAATATATATATATATATATATATATATATATATATATATATATATATATATATATATATATATATATATTGCTGTGGATGGTAGTTTCAAAATTTTGGAAAATTTTGAAAATTTTGTGAAAATCTAAAATCTTTGTTAAATACTAACACTTTTGGAATATTTTTATCAACTTTTCCAGTTAAAAATAAATTTGAGCTATTTTATTGTGTGTCATTGATTATACAATCAATGTGTATACTTTTTAATACGGTTAAATAATACATGTTTCTTTATTTATTATCAAACAGCTTACTCACCGATTACTTAAGTATACGTAACATCCAGTTGTTCGCAAGTTTGTTATGATGTAATTCAATTATGTATAATCCCAAATGTGTATATCGACGGGTTATGTGATTTTTAAAGGTTTTTATTAATGTAAATAGATCGTTATTATTGCGTAAAAGTATTGGATAATTAATCTGTAATAGATGTGTCACTTTTATAAGAATATTAATCTGCTATTATGTATTATATGAGTGTACAGTTTGTATTAGTTTGTAAGGTGACGTCAAATTGTGTAATATAATTATGTAAATAGTCAATAGTATATAAGCTTAGAAAATAATAATTTTAAGGAGACTTACTGATAGAAAGCGACGGAGTAAAGTCGTGTAAGATAAAATAAGACTTACCAATATAAAGCGACAGAGTAAAGTCGTGGTTGAGAATATTATAAAATTTTAAATATAGACAAGTTAAGTTAGTTGGTGATTTGAATACGGCGAAAGTGTAAAAAGTATAAATTGTAAAAGTGTATATGATGATAAAGAACCACCTTTAAGATAAATTACTTGCTAAAGTTAAGCAAGATAATAAATCTACGTTAAAACCATAAACGGGTGTTTTATTTAATTAAACACAAAAACAACTATAAGTATTCTACGAAAAAGGGAAATTGTACCCGCAATTAATAAACAAAAGTGAGTTACCAAAATCAAGTGTGTGGATGATATATGGAAAATCCATCCAAAAGGAAGACAGTCAACCCTGAATTGGAAACCAGCCCTGGGTCAACATAAAGTGATCTACTCTGCCAATGGGTTGGGAAAGAAGACATCTATAGTTAAAGGAAAGAAGAAATATTATAAAAAGGTAGGAAGTTATTTCCGTCTATATTGGCATTTGCTGAAGAAAAGACTATCGTTTGTGAAGTGTAGTAAAGTGATTTGAACAATTTAGTAATAGTTAAAATTAATTAAGATTTCAATTATAAAAGTAATTTTAAAAATTTCAATTTGTATAATTTTAATACCACAAGAAACCACATTCACCCTGAGATGAGTCTTTATTAAATATAATTCTGTTAATTTAAGTTATTTAACTGGCGCCCAACTCTCTTACGTAAACTTGAGTTAGTCAAGAACTAACGTAACATTAATTTTATATAACCATTGCATTATTAAATCTATTAAAAGGTATTTTCAAATCATATTAGATATTATAAAAGAGGGAAGTTGAAAAGCATATCCAAAGTTCAGTCATTTTAAAAATCAATTTAATTATAAAGTAATTATCTACGATCGAACGGCAATTATTCAGTTTCAAAATATATTATAAAATTTTTTAAAGTAATTTATTATTTTTAATTAACCAATATTACTGCATTTATTTATGTCGCTGTCAACATTTGTTAATGTCGGGCAAAATACTATATTTTTTTTAAATGAGATATCACTGCATTTATATATATATATATATATATATATATATATATATATATATATATATATATATACAAGAAAGTGTTATAATAATGGGATATCGCGCAACAGAGAAGAAAGAAAACATAAGTTGCAGCCGTCTACACGTGTTTCACACTTATTAGTGATCATCAGGACGGCATAGCAGATGGAATAAATATAAAAGCAACTAACTCAGAAAGATGTAACAACACAAGGTTTCACTGATAGCAGCCAACAGCACATTTGCAGTATCGGCCTGAAGACACTGAGTTTTCAGTGCAACAACAAACGTCACTACGGAGGCAGCTAAAGCCACTACCGTGAGACAACCAATCCCAAAGTATAATATCAATGATTAGAAGTAATAATGCGCGTAGAGATATACAAGAAAGTGTTATAATAATGGGATATCGCGCAACAGAGAAGAAAGAAAACATAAGTTGCAGCCGTCTACACGTGTTTCACACTTATTAGTGA
This sequence comes from Agrypnus murinus, assembly GCA_929113105.1. Classification (NCBI taxonomy): domain Eukaryota; kingdom Metazoa; phylum Arthropoda; class Insecta; order Coleoptera; family Elateridae; genus Agrypnus; species Agrypnus murinus. The sequence goes on along the minus strand of OV816029.1, from coordinate 66,048,290 downwards.
TCATCAGGACGGCATAGCAGATGGAATAAATATAAAAGCAACTAACTCAGAAAGATGTAACAACACAAGGTTTCACTGATAGCAGCCAACCGCACATTTGCAGTATCGGCCTGAAGACACTGAGTTTTCAGTGCAACAACAAACGTCACTACGGACTTATTACTTCTAATCATTGATATTATACTTTGGGATTGGTTGTCTCACGGTAGTGGCTTTAGCTGCCTCCGTAGTGACGTTTGTTGTTGCACTGAAAACTCAGTGTCTTCAGGCCGATACTGCAAATGTGCGGTTGGCTGCTATCAGTGAAACCTTGTGTTGTTACATCTTTCTGAGTTAGTTGCTTTTATATTTATTCCATCTGCTATGCCGTCCTGATGATCACTAATAAGTGTGAAACACGTGTAGACGGCTGCAACTTATGTTTTCTTTCTTCTCTGTTGCGCGATATCCCATTATTATAACACTTTCTTGTATATCTCTACGCGCATTATTACTTCTAATCATTATATATATATATTGCTGTGGATGGTAGTTTCAAAATTTTGGAAAATTTTGAAAATTTTGTGAAAATCTAAAATCTTTGCTAAATACTAACACTTTTGAAATATTTTTATCAACTTTTCCAGTTAAAAATAATTTTAAGTTATTTAATGGTGTGTCATCGATTACACAATCAATGTATATACTTTTTAATAAGGTTAAATAATACATGTTTCTTTATTTATTATCAAATAGCTTACTCACCGATTACTTAAGTATACGTAACATCCAGTTGTTCGCAAGTGTTTGTTATGATGTAATTCAATTATGTATAATTTCAAATGTGTATATCGACGGGTTATGTGATTCTTTAAGGTTTGTTAATGTAAATAGATCGTTATTATTGCGTATAAGTATTGTGTAATTAATGTGTAATAGATGTGTCACTTTTATAAAGAGTAATAATCTGCTATTATGCATTTTATGTTGTAAATAGTGCGGTCATTGTATTAGATGATAAGGTGACGTCAAATTAGGTAACGCGATTATGTAAATAGCAAATAGTATATAAGTTTAGAAAATCATAAGTTTAAGGCAGCCAGTAATATAAAGCGACGCAGTAAAGTCGTGTTAAAAGACAATAGTAAAATGTAAATGAGGACTTCCTGATATAAAGCGACAGAGTAAAGTCGTGGCTGATAATATTGTAAAAATTTAAATAGTCTAGAATTAAATAGACAAGTTAAGTTAGTTGGTGATTTGAATACGGCGAAGGTGTAAAAAGTATAAATTGTAAAAGTGTATATGATTATAAAGAACCACCTTTAAGATAAATTACTTGCTAAAGTTAGGCAAGATAATAAATCAACGTTAAAACCATAAACGGGTGTTTTATTTAATTAAACACAAAAACAACTATAAGTATCTTACGAAAAAGGGAAATTGTACCCGCAATTAATAAACAAAAGTGAGCTACCAAAATCAAGTTTTGGAGGATATTATATGGGAGATCCGTGCAAAAGGAAGAAAGTCAACCGGAACTGGAGACCAGCCCTGGATCAACATAAAGTGATCTACTCTGCCAATGGTTTGGGAAAGAGGACATCTATACTAAAAGGAAAAAAGAAGTATTATAAAAAGGTAGGAAGTTATTTCCTTTTTGTATTGGCATTTGCTGAAGAAAAGTGATTTGAACAATTTAGTAATAGTTAAAATTAATTAAGATTTCAATTTTAAAAGTGATTTTAAATTTCAATTTGTATATTTTTTTTTATACCACAAGAATCCACATTCACCCTGAGATGAGTCTTTATTAAATTTAATTTTGATATGTTAAGTTATTTAACTGGCGCCCAACTCTCTTACGTAAACTTGAGTTAGTCAAGAACTAACGTAACATTAATTTTATATAACCATTGCATTATTAAATCTATTAAAAGGTATTTTCAAATCATATTAGAATTTATAAAAGAAGGAAGTTAAAAAGCATTTCCAAAGTACACAGTCATTTAAAAAAAAAATCAATTTATTATAAAGTAATTATCTACGATCAAACGGCAATTATTCACAGTTTCAAAATATATAATAAATTTTTTTAAAAATAATTTATTATTTTTAATTAACCAATATCACTGCATTTATATATGGCGACCGACAACGTGGGACATTTGTGGTAGATATAACCTTTTGTGGTTTATATAATCTTTTGAAAAATAGTAGGTTATAGTAGCTTTTAATAGATTATTTGGCTTTTGAGATTATTTAGTTTTTGTAGGTTATTTTGCTTATAGTAATAGTTAGCTTATTACGATTATATTAAATTATTAGGCTTATAATAGCATAATTGTAAGGCATATTAGGGCATACGGTAGCAAATTATTAATTTAACATAATATTAGGAAATTAGCATATTACAGCTAATACTAGGATATTTAAAAGGTATTGAGAAGATTTTTAGTGGTTAATGTATGACGTCAGTTAAAAATATATATTCTGCGAAGGAAAGTAATTTAGTATTGAAAAAGAGTTGTATAGATAAAGAATTAATAGTTTCTGAGAAACAGAAAGTTTTAACGATTTCCATAATGGAGGGGAACGGTGAAGAAGGCAAAACAACAGAACCTACACTTTCGAAAATTATGGAACTATTAATGAATCAAACTGAAGAAAGAAAAAAAGAAAGGGAACAAGATAAAGAGGAACGTAATAAAGAAATGAAAGAATTTAGTAATAAATTAGACAAACAATCTGTGGAATTGAATACAAAATTTGACAAACAGTCTGAAGACATGAAAGAAATGAAAGAATACATGAAAACTAAATTAGACAAACAATCTGAAGAAATAAAAATTGTATCGGAGACAATAAAACAAGAACTAAAAGAAAATACTGAAACAATTATTAAAGAAATAAGAAGCAATACCAAAACATTAGAAATAGATAATGACAAAATTAAAGAATTAAGAAAATTAGATGTAGAGAACAGTGATGATAAAACTATAGAAGATGAATTAGGACAGGTAGATGTAAATTGTAATATTAATAAAAATGAAATGATAAAGGAAGGAAGAATTAACAAAATGGAATGTAGTGAAAAATATAAGAAAGAGGACGGTAATTTGTTACAGAATGATGAAAATTTGAAGGAGAAAATAATTGATGAGTTTCAATATAGTAAAAGATATAAGAAAAAGGCTAATAAACAAACTAGGAAGAAGAAGGTAAAGGTAAAATGCAGAGAAAAGAAAAGCAAAAGGAATAAAATTATGATCAATAATTTAAAGGCAGAAGATAAAAATAGAAAGTTTCATAAAGATTATAGGAAAAAGATTAAAATTAGAGATAAATTTTGGAAAAGACAAATTTTACCAATTAGTAATGTTCATCTAACAAATTATAAAATGAGAAGAAAGAAATAGAAAATGGTAGGATCATTATTTAAATAATTAGAATTTACATAACCATTTGTGACAAGAAACCCAGATATGACGTAATTTAAAATGATTCAGACTTAATATAACTGATTTGACTTTATATAATAAAGAGGCTTATGGAATTTTATACTCAATTAAGACTTATGTATTATGTTATTAAAAATGAAAGAGGGAAAGTGTATGAATAAATTGAAAATTAAAATATAGATGAAAAATGTTTATGAAATGTTTATAGGGGAAAATGGGGATTAGGAAATGATATTAAAATAAAATTATAAAGATTAATGAATAATAAGAAGATATAAGTTTATAAGGTGAATAGTGATGAATTTGATTATGATAAGTATAAATCTTATGAAAATGAAAATAAAAGTAGGATTGTCTAGATGAAATGGAAACTATGATTGAAATATATTATTATATGATAAGCAAAAAGATTAGTAAATTTATAAAGAGCGATTATTAATAAAAATGACGTAGGAAATAGAATGATTATGATACTTTGAAAAAGGATTATGAAATAATTAGATGAATAGGATGGAGATGAGATTGGGATGGATTGATAAGATGTAATTATTGTAAATATTGTAGATAGTTTAGTTAGCAGATTTAGAATAGGGCAAGTTTATTGGGATAAAAGATTAAAATACAAAAAGATTTTTGGTGTTTAAAAATATAAAATTATTTAGTTGTATAACTTATATTGTTAGTATTGCTGTATTTAGCTTATTTGTGTTTAAAACTAAAATTGCATTTTTCAATTTTATTTGAACAGGAGGGGATAAATGCTGTGGATGGTAGTTTCAAAATTTTGGAAAATTTTGAAAATTTTGTGAAAATCTAAAATCTTTGCTAAATACTAACACTTTTGAAATATTTTTATCAACTTTTCCAGTTAAAAATAATTTTAAGTTATTTAATGGTGTGTCATCGATTACACAATCAATGTATATACTTTTTAATAAGGTTAAATAATACATGTTTCTTTATTTATTATCAAATAGCTTACTCACCGATTACTTAAGTATACGTAACATCCAGTTGTTCGCAAGTGTTTGTTATGATGTAATTCAATTATGTATAATTTCAAATGTGTATATCGACGGGTTATGTGATTCTTTAAGGTTTGTTAATGTAAATAGATCGTTATTATTGCGTATAAGTATTGTGTAATTAATGTGTAATAGATGTGTCACTTTTATAAAGAGTAATAATCTGCTATTATGCATTTTATGTTGTAAATAGTGCGGTCATTGTATTAGATGATAAGGTGACGTCAAATTAGGTAACGCGATTATGTAAATAGCAAATAGTATATAAGTTTAGAAAATCATAAGTTTAAGGCAGTCAGTAATATAAAGCGACGCAGTAAAGTCGTGTTAAAAGACAATAGTAAAATGTAAATGAGGACTTCCTGATATAAAGCGACAGAGTAAAGTCGTGGCTGATAATATTGTAAAAATTTAAATAGTCTAGAATTAAATAGACAAGTTAAGTTAGTTGGTGATTTGAATACGGCGAAGGTGTAAAAAGTATAAATTGTAAAAGTGTATATGATTATAAAGAACCACCTTTAAGATAAATTACTTGCTAAAGTTAGGCAAGATAATAAATCAACGTTAAAACCATAAACGGGTGTTTTATTTAATTAAACACAAAAACAACTATAAGTATCTTACGAAAAAGGGAAATTGTACCCGCAATTAATAAACAAAAGTGAGCTACCAAAATCAAGTTTTGGAGGATATTATATGGGAGATCCGTGCAAAAGGAAGAAAGTCAACCGGAACTGGAGACCAGCCCTGGATCAACATAAAGTGATCTACTCTGCCAATGGTTTGGGAAAGAGGACATCTATACTAAAAGGAAAAAAGAAGTATTATAAAAAGGTAGGAAGTTATTTCCTTTTTGTATTGGCATTTGCTGAAGAAAAGTGATTTGAACAATTTAGTAATAGTTAAAATTAATTAAGATTTCAATTTTAAAAGTGATTTTAAATTTCAATTTGTATATTTTTTTTTATACCACAAGAATCCACATTCACCCTGAGATGAGTCTTTATTAAATTTAATTTTGATATGTTAAGTTATTTAACTGGCGCCCAACTCTCTTACGTAAACTTGAGTTAGTCAAGAACTAACGTAACATTAATTTTATATAACCATTGCATTATTAAATCTATTAAAAGGTATTTTCAAATCATATTAGAATTTATAAAAGAAGGAAGTTAAAAAGCATTTCCAAAGTACACAGTCATTTAAAAAAAAAATCAATTTATTATAAAGTAATTATCTACGATCAAACGGCAATTATTCACAGTTTCAAAATATATAATAAATTTTTTTAAAAATAATTTATTATTTTTAATTAACCAATATCACTGCAATATATATATATATATATATATATATATATATATATATATATATAAGAATAGATTTTAAGTAGTAATAGATTTTAGTAACCACTCAAGCATCGTGACGAGTGCATAAAAATGTCGCAGCTAACGAAAATTGAGTACAGCGCAGTCATTAGATTTTTAACAAAAGACGGGCACAGGCCTAATCAAATCAAACAACGTTTAGACAGCGTTTATGGTGATTTATCTCCTTCATATTCCAGTGTAGAAAAAGTGATCAAAATGTTTCCGTTTAGGGCAAGAATCTCTTGAAGATAATGAGCCAATTGAAGCGGTAACGCCTCAAAAAGTTGCGATCATTGAAGGAATGGTATTAGAAGATCGCCGTTTGAAAGTTAAGGAGTTAGCAGTGATATCTGACATTTCGGAAACAAGTGTTCGCCGAATTCTTCAGGACCATTTGGGTATAAATAAAATTAGTGCAAGATGGGCACCGCGTCTTCTTTCTGCTGTTCTACGTCAACGTCGCGTAGAATGTGCGCGCTCGTTTTTAAACTTGTGTGGAGATGACCCAAAGCCGATTTTGGAGTTCATTGTCACTGGAGATGGAACAATGGTTCTGTATTATGATCCTCTATCCAAAAAGGAATCGCTGGAATGGCGGCGACCCGATGAACCTCGTTCCAAAAAGGCGAAAATCGTTTAATCGACAAAAAAAGTTGTGGCAACAATATTCTGGGATTGTGACGGCATTTTACTGATTGATTTTAAAAAACGCAATACAACTGTTAGCAGTACATATTATGCGTCTTTATTGCATAAATTGAGAAACAATATTCGTGCAAAACGTCGAGGAAAATTGAGAAGAGGGTTCGATTATTACACGACAATGCACCCGTTCATACTACCGCAATTTCACAAGCTGCCATTCGCGAATGATTTGAAGCGGCTTTGAAGCATTGGATCATCCACCGTACAGTCCGGATATGGCTCCTAGTGACTATTATTTATTTTGCAATTTAAAGAAAGACCTTAGGGGACGTCGTTTTAACGAGGAGAACGAGTTGCAAGCAGCTGTAATAGAACATTTTGAAGGAAAAACTTCAGATTATTTTTACAAGGACATTGAATTATTAATTCCGCGTTGTAATTAGTGTATTGACATTAGGGGAGATTATATTAAAAAATAAAAATTATTAGATTTTACCAAGTTTATTTCTTCTATATCAGGCCGAGAATTTATGGCGCTTACCTCGTAGCACGTTTTTAGATAATTAGAGCTAAAGTTTGATAATTCCTATAATTGAAGTATGATACTTATTTAGTTTGTTATTACATTTTACCTTTACGTATACTGTTTTGCACTTTTCTCTAAAATATGAGTCCATTTTATTCATTGTTAATGTATTTCATTAACAATGAAATCAGTATTTTCTTAGCATGTGTTTGTATTTGTACCCATTGTCTTTCAGACATGTCTGCTTAGTCAATAAAAAACCAGGGTACAAGTGCAACATATTTTATTTCATATCTAAATATTAGTACATTTACTCGAAATACTTTTCCATGTAGTTTTGGGCGATGAATCGGGATTTGGAGCTTCCCTCGTACCTCAATGCACTGATTAATAATAATTACATAATGATGATATTTGGCCGAATCTGGGTAAATTCCACTCCATTAGCGGTTTTTATTGTTCCAAACGTTGCATTGATCCGGCGCCTACTACAACTAAATTTATGGCTTTATAGGTTGAATTACTTCATTCAGTTCGGAATATTTTAGTTATTATGTATCTGTTTCTACTATTTATTGGAACTATGTAGTTCCATTACTTTTGAGTAACTTTTAAAGTATGTGGAACGGTATTTCCACTTAGTATAATTACTTTAAAGTCGTTGCAACTTCAAAGTGGTATTATGATTGTAGCAGTAACTTGCCCGGAGCTACTTTAAAGTCTTTAAAACATTAAAGTAGTTCTGAAAGTTCCCGCCACCTCACAGAGCGTTAAACGGTAATTCTAGGAGGACAAAAGTCCCAAAAGTGTCAATAACAGAAAGAAGAAACTTTGTGTAAGACTGTATAACAATACAATAAGGAGTACCTGGATAACGTTTTAAAATCCTTTGTACTCATACCTAACGGGTACACAGCTTAATATGCTTCTATTGCAGACGCTAAAACTTTACCCTTGCAAGTAGCAGTTCGGACGTGCTGTTGTAAAGTTATATATTTAAGTGTTGTATTGTGCTTTAGTCTTTTTTTCTTCTCTACATTAATTTCCAAGGTATTTAGATATTTCAACATATTTTTTTAACTTTTATGAATATAATTAGTATAAGATATTGTATTTAAAAGATAGATCATATTTTTGGTATTCCTTTTATGAATATGTAAAATTTATAAGCTTTGCATTTCTACGATACACATTGAAACAAATTATTTATTATTTTTCAATTTACTTAAACAATAAACTATTACTAGGTAAATAATTAAATGCAATGATTTGCTTATTGCTAACTTACAGTATGTTTTAGGAGACATGGCAATTACGAAGAGAGAGCTGTTTGACGTTTGGCGTAGGGAACGTGACATTCAAAAGAAGAATTCGACCGTCTTTTTATATGTAGCAGACAAATTAAACATTGCTGAGGATAAGGAAAACCAAAATTATAAAATATGCTTGGACCTAATAAAGAAATTCACTGGCGATGCTGCTAGAAGATGGAAGTGGTGTTACCGCTCTGTGGATGTTTTCGAGAAGCGGTATAAGGAGTAGCTAAATAACAATATTAGTTTTCCTACAAAGAGCGGTAATGATTCAGAACCAGGTCCATCAGGATCAAAAACTGGCCGTCCCACAATAACGTTTCTCCGAAGCCAGTGGAAAAACAAAAAAACGAAAAATTTTGCATTTGGTAGAAAAGTATTCAAATGAGGAGTTAGCGTTTGCGACTAGCGCCAGCCTACAAAAAGAGGGTAAAAGAGATGCCGCAAAGTTATTAAAAGAAGTAACTGGGTCTGCAAAGAGGGCAACGGAAATTAAAAAGTAACATATTCACCAACTACCCTTCCAATAAAATACATAGTTGAAGAAGCTCTTGCTTTATGCGTGGGAGGCAAATATACTAGCCATTCATATATTATGATGCAAAGAGGTGCAAAAGCTCGAAATGCAAATATATACCCTTCCTACAGTGCATTAAGAAAAGCCAAACAGGGATGTTATCCACGAGAAGAAACAATTTTCGTGAGTGATAATTCAGCAGAAATACAATTACAAGCGCTTCTGGATCACACTGCGCAAAGGATTGCCACAGTTCAGGAGGAAGTTTTAAATCAAGATAGATCTCAATTTTCAGGTGGAATTACACTTGTGTCTAAATGGGGCTGCGATGGAAGTGCTGGGCACTCCAATTATAAGCAAACCTTCTCATCTGTTGATGACTCTGATTCAAATTTTGCTTGCTGTGTGTCTTGTACCACTTCAATTGCATACAGGTGACAATATCATTTTATGGAGTAACCCCCATCGTCCTCTACAAAATATTGCAGGTCCATTAAACTGCTGTTTAAGAAAGAAACAGCTGATCTCACAAAAAAAGAAATTGCAAATATAGAGGACCAAATAAGAAACCTTGTTCCAACGCTTATAAAAATTGGCGATATAGACTTTGAAATTGATCATAGTTTAAAACTCACTATGATTAAAGGAAAAACTTTTGGGGTGATCAGTGAATGTTCGTCGCAAACTTGCGGTGTTTGTAGAGCAAAACCTGTTATGATGAATGACTTACAGAAAATTTGGAATCGTTCGCCCGACCCAACAAAACTTCAATTCGGCCATTTCATACTGCACGCATGGATTAGATCCTTCGAATGTCTCTTGCATATACCTTATAGGCTAACCTTAAAAAATGGCAAATTCGTAGAAATAAGGAAAAGGAAGAAGTAAACCAAAGAAAGAAAATGATAATACAACGATTCAGGAGTGAAATGGGGTTGCTTGTTGACATTCCAAAACCAGAGTATGGAACTACCAACGACGGAAATACCGCTAGACGGTTTTTCAGCAAATCATCACTATCATCGTCAATAACGGGCATCAACGAAGATTTGATAAAACGTTTTGACGTTGCTCTTGTGGATATTCTATTATAATATAGATTCATTTAAAGAATATGTGAAACTGCTAGAATGTATGTCAATCTGTATCCATGGTACTACATGCCTGCTAGTATTCATAAACTCTTAATACACCTCAGACTACTTTTTGTATTGTACAAAAAGTGATTACTTTTTGTACAATTGCTATGCTAACGAGTAACAGTTCCTAAATGGTTTACTTTTTATACAAAATAATTTGATGTTATAGTGTCATATTCGTGGGGTTAGAGAAAAATAGTTATTTATGATGTGAGTGTTAAAAGTAAGATTTTATTTTGTGAGTGGAGAAGATTGCGAAACGAACGTAGTGAGTTGAGCAACTCCACGAACAAAATAAAATCACTTTTAACACGATTATCATACAATATTTTTTCTACAAAACAATCGGAAGAACTTTAAACTCAATAAAAATAAGAAATCAAAAAATAATACCACACAGATCGCAATATTTATGAACCAAAATTTTCGTAGCAACCAGTGCTGTTGTTAGTTACGAAAAAAACGCAAAAATATTGACAGCATTTTCTATTAATATTATAAGTATAATGAATAATCTCGATAATGAGCGTAACGAATCCATCCCTGCTGAAATCGAAAAAGCCGCCAGTCGAGCAACATTGGAATTATTGCCGGCGAAATCAAAGGAACAGTACGAAATCGCTTATAGACGCTTTTCGGAATGGTGCAACATTAAAAAGGTCCCTGGGAAATGTAACGAATCTGTTTTACTGGCATATTTTGAGGAAAAAGCCAAGATATGGAAATCGTCAACGCTGTGGTCAAATTATTCTATGATCAAAACTATGTTAAAAATAAAGCAAGATCAAGATATAAGCAAACATTATAAACTTATTGCTTTTTTAAAACGGAAGGGTGAAGGATATCAAGCAAAAAAGTCAAAAGTTTTGACGAAGACGCATATCGACAAATTTCTCACAGAAGCACAAGACGAAAAGTATCTGATGATGAAAGTCGCAGCAATAGTGGGTGTCTTCGGGGCGTGTCGCCGGGAGGAATTGTGTCAGATGACCATCGACAATATCGAAGATTTGGGCACTTCGGTTGTTGGGACTATACCAGATACCAAAACGAAAGTGCCTCGGACTTTCAGTGTTGTTGGTGAATTCTATTTAAACTTTTATAGAAAGTATATGGCACTCCGGCCACCCAACGCTGACCATAGACGACTTTTTCTTAAATATATGAAGAATAAATGTGTGAAGAATCCAGTCGGAATTAACATGTTTGGTAAAATGCCTGCCGACATTGCAGAGTTCTTGAATCTACCAATTCCTCAACTCTACACCGGACACTGTTTTCGTCGTTCATCGGCGACATTGTTAGCAGATTCTGGTGCAAATCTTAATACCATCAAGAGACATGGAGGATGGAAATCTTCGACGGTAGCTGAAGGCTACATTGAAAATTCATTGGAACAGAAGAAGGAAATTGCGTGCCAAATACTTCCTACTGCTGCAACTACTAGCAAGACCACCAGTAGTATCAGTACTATTTCTACAGAAAATAGATGTGTCACACATGTTGACAGTAAAACCAGCTTAAGTATGATGGCTCCGGAGGGAATTACAATTTCAAATTGTTCTAATTTTACTATAAATGTTAATACTAATAACTAGTTAAAATGTTGGTTTGTACTTATTTAAAATAAAAAGTTGTTCATGTGTTTGTTAAAACGTTTTATTAATTTTCAAAACAAATTTAAATAAACTTTGAATTACTTTTAACACTAGTGTAAAAAGTAACTTACTTTTAACACGCGTGTCAAAAAATGACACTTTTAACATCAAAAATGACAATTAAAAAGCCCACTTTTAACAGTTTTGTAGAAAAAGCAATTTACAATTTGAAATTAAATTTGTTTCTTTTGAAAGAAAATGTTTAAAGTTACGTAACGCCAAGCTTAATAGCCTCCAGCAGCGTACAGTGGAAGCAGTCGAGATACGACAAATACGCTATTACGCTCGTACGCAATGTGTACGAGCGTAATAGCGCATACGTCATATCGGGACTGCTTCTAGTGTCTCGTATGCACGGCATGCTGCTGATAGCCTCCCTATCTCGCGTATCGCTATCAAAGAATCTCCTTCTATCCTTACGTAACTTAAGGACGATCCCTTAGCTACGTCCACCATAAGAGTCAAAAGCAAAACACTATATTAAAAAAATGTCTCATGTCTCAAAAATGTCTTCGGCCAAATGTGTTATTTTCTGCCGTAACGAGATTATGATTTCTTCTTATCGGTGCATTCAACTTTGGAAAATAGGGTTTTTTTTATAATATTCAACAATTTTTCCTAATAAAATCCTGTCAGATATTAGTTTTGAACCTCTGTACGCCGCGCTATTACTGATGTTTGTAATTTATATTTGTTTACATTAAAATAAATCTAGGAGAATTTCATTCCCAGTAGACCTACAGACACTTCTTATTCGAGAAAAAGACGTATTTTTAAATTTTTCTCCGCTATGAGAAAGTATCAGTTCGGCCAGGGATATAACCTGCGACCCTTGGATTATGAAGCAAACATACAAACCACTAATCTACCTAAGCACAACGCCATATGTTTATATTCACTTTTCATTAGTTCTAAGTTTCACTATCTCTAACATCAAGGTTTCCGATTTTCAAAGATTCCTAGTTTCGATGTTAAGGAGACGGACAGAGAAGAAATGGAAATTTCATCCCGAGGTTCAATGCTTTTCATTTACTAGCTTGAAATAGGGAATCAAAAAAAACTCATGGGTTTCTCCAAACCAATGGAAGACATACTTAGTAAGTATAAATGCAGTGGCGTGCGGTCCATGGAAGCAATGCTTCCCTTAAGAATTTATTAAAAATAAAAACCAATGTTAACAAAAATATTTTTATAAAATTATGGTTATCGTTTATTTAAATTGTAATATTTAATCAAACTTAAAGTTCAATATCAATTCCGTACACCAAAAAGTATAATTATTTAGAGTACTATTTTAAATTAGGCTCATTAAACTTGCGTGGAAGTAATACCCATTCAAATGTGTTACATACGCTGCATATAAGCACTGATTTCGTTGCGTACTGCTCTTTTCCTCGCCGAGTCCACACTTTCGATAGCAGGCGGGTGTATTTTGGTGATACGGTTGACATCGTATAAAGTCGTTATTTTTAGTGTGCTCCGTGCCCAAATGTTTATTTATTATAATTTGGTTATTTGCCCAATTTAGTGTTTGTTAAATGTTACTTAAGTAATGTAAATCTACGAATGCGACTGCGTATTTCGGAATATTTTATGATTTTCGATACGTTTTCTTATTATTATCAATTTATATAAGACAAATAATTCTATTTAGTTTGCTCTGTATGCAAATTTAAAATTGCTTTATCGCCATGACTGGAAATTCAGCTGCTTCGGTGGAAGGTTGGAGTACTTACGATACTACATCCGAATCGCGACGATTTTGTTGTTCAGTTTATAAACAGTTTGTCAGTAGATAAAAAATTTTCTGCATACAGTTTAGGGGAGAAATTACAAATTGTTCAGAAAGGCAGATCAAAACTAGAACTTTCAGATTTAACATAAAGATTAAAACCTGCACCAGGTATTTTGCTAAAAAAAGACCGAAAAATCGAGTTGCATTATTATAAATAAATAGTAGTGCTTTTTTTAAAATAAAGAATACTAGTCAACAAATTCTATAATAGTAGAGCCAATTTTTGCATTAAGTTCTTATTTTTTACTATCTAAATAGAGACTTGAGATCTTTTTTAATGCCTTTATTACTGGACCAATATAAAATGTAATATGTTTAAAATGGAGGCACGCCTCCCCCAGGTGGTTGAGACCCCTATTTTGAACCTCTAATTTAATAACGCAACCAAATTGAGCAGAATTTATGTTGGGAGGGTTCTTGGGGTCGCTGATTATGAATCCAATGAGAAAATTAAAAAATTCAAAATGGCGGACCCAAAATGGCGGTCCTAAAATAACGGCCTTTAAGATTGAGAATGCGATTTACGCCTTTTTTATAAATTTTAGAGAGAAATTCAAAAAGTCAAAAAGTGTTTAGAATGTAATTTTGCAAAGGAATACACTATTTTGGTTACCTTATTATGTAACCCGTTCCCTCTGCCCTAGTAGTAGACCCAATTTCTTCATTAAGTTATTATTACTATCTAAAGATAGAGACTTGAAATCTTTTGTAATGCCTTCAGTACTGGACCAATATAAAATGTAATATGTTTAAAATGGGGGCACGCCACCTCGGGGGGTTGAAACCCCCATTTTAAACTCCCAATTTAATAACTCGGAAAGTTTTCAACCAAGTTGAGCAAAACCATGTTGGAGAGATATTTGAGGTCCCTGCTTATGAATCAAATGAGAAAATTTAAAATAACGGGCCCAATATGGCGGTATTTTAGATTAAAGATGCGATTTACGCCGTTTCTATTAATTTTAGAGAAAAGTGCAAAGAGCCAGAAAGTGTTTAGAATGTGATTCTGCATAGGAATATATAATTCCGGTTACCTTATTATGTAACCCCTTCACTCTTCCCCACTGAGAACCCCACTAGGGGAGAGTGAAAAGAGTTACATAATGAGGTAACCAGAATAGTGTATTCCTATGCAAGATCAAATTCTAAACACTTTTTGACTCTTTGAATTTTTCTCTAAAATCAATACAAACGGCGTAAATCGCATTTCCAATTTCAAAGACCGCCATTTTGGTTCCGCCATTTTGCATTTCCTAATTTTCATATTAGATTCATAATCAGGAACCCCAAAAACCCCCCAACATAAATTTCGGTCTAGTTGACGGAAAACTTCCCGAGTTATTAAATTGGGAGTGTAAAATGGGGGTTTCAACCCCTCGAGGGAACGTGCCCCCATTTTAAACATATTACATTTTATGTCGGTCTAGTACTGAAGGCATTACAAAAAATTTCAAGTCTCTATCTTTAGATAGTAAAAAATAAGGACTTAATGCAAAAATTGACTCTACTACTAGGGCAGAGCGAAGGGGTTACATAATGAGGTAACAAAAATAGTGTATTCCTTTGTAAAATCACATTCTAAACACTTCTTGACTCTATAGATTTCTCTCTAAAACCAATACAAACGGCGTAAATCGCATTCTCAATCTCAAAACCCGTTATTTTAGGACCGCCATTTTGGGTTCGCCATTTTGAATTTTTTAATTTTTTCATTGGATTCATAATCAGCAACTGCAAGAACCTTCCCAACATAAATTTCGCTCAATTTGGTTGCGTTATTAAATTAGGGGTACAAAATGGGGGCTCAACCACCAGGGGGGTTGATTTTAATTTTAAACATATTACATTTTATACTGGTCCAGTACTGAAGGCATTACAAAAGATTTCAAGTCTCTATCTTTAAATAGTAAAAAATAAGAACTTAGGCATGTTTTTTACAAACATGGACTCTACTATAAGTATAAAGTGTAAAAGTTCTTCTTTGAAAAACTTTTAAGCTTAATAATTATAATACTGTTTTTATATTGTACCTAGGTACCATTAAAATTAAAATCATGGTTGCTTCCCTAATCTAGATTCTCACCGAACGCCACTGTATAAATGTGGTTTTGGATTATTGCATTTGGAGTGTCAAAGAACCTTTTGTGCGCGCAGTGTATTATGTCACGTACGAGATGTAAGCCCTTGTCGTTAGTGTGTAGATTGTCGATGTCAAATGGTTGTTCGTGTCAAAAGATCAAGTATTTCATATTAAATGCTTTTTCAATTTTGTTAACTTTTGTTGCCGATTGTCGAAAAATTTTTACTTATTTTCTTATATACTCCCTAGTATGAAATGTAAAAGTTCTGAGTTTGAAAGCGCACAGTACAAAAATTAACAGATCAAATTAATTCAAACAAAAACAGCTAGATAGACAATTCATTTTTGTATAAAATAGTAAATATGTAAAACTATCTGAATTTTTAATTTTCGTAAATTATGTTACAAAAAGTCCTGTTTTTTGCGAGTTTTGACGTAAAGCGTGTCTTTAATAATTAATATTTCAATAACTACTATACAGAATTGAATGCAACTTCATATTGCAAGTAGCTAATGGTGTACATATGCGGCAATTTTTGTAATTTGATGTATGGATTATTTCTTAAATTATTCTATGTAATAAATCGCCTTAATCAAAATTTTTTTACAAAAAAACATTTAAAAAAACAACAAATGCGTCAAAAGATTTTGAAGATATTCACGAATTAATTAGTGAATAATTCTTTAAAGAGTATGCACTACCCCCAACGCAAATGTTTAAATCGTGCGGTAGAAGTAGTAGTAAAGGGTTCAGTTAAAGCAAGCGGCCAAATTCTCGATGCCGGGAATAGCTTAAATACTTTATTTTGTTTGTTGTAAGTCTGTGTAATGTTGAAGTTATACTTTATTTAAACATAAATATTTTAAGTGTATCGATCTCTACAAATTAAATTCTATTCATATTTTCAATAATTTATTTATTGCAAAAAAGGTTCATGTTATAGGAACAAGGTTGAATGATTATGTTAATAAACATTGCTTATTTTGTTTTACATTATTGTGCATACTTTGCATACCAGTTCAATACGAAAATACCAAATTATTTACTATTGTAACGTATAGTAAACCCACATATGACGTCATCAAACATTTTAGATGTATGAGTCATCAATTGTATGACTCATCAATAACACCTGCATGTATGACTCATCAATCAACACCTGCAAGTATGACTCATCGACACGCCTCATCGACGTCACTTATCAACAGCTGCATGTATGACTCATCAACACGTCATCGAACATTCTAGATGTATGAGTCATCGTATGAAAGATATAAATTGAGATCGCGAGTAGAAGGGGGCAGTTAATGTTGGACCGGCATAGTGAAATGTACTCTGAATAATTAGTTAATAATTGTTGTAATACATAAATAGTTTTTATATAAATATTCCTCAAATAAATTTGTAAATATCTAGCATTTAAATAATAGTTCGTTAAATAGTTTATAGTTATAGTGTTTTTAATTAAGTGCATTGTAAATAATCTTTTCTTTATTAATAGACGATTTAAACAGCATTTTTGTTATTATTTAAAAAAAAACTTTACACTATTTTTTAATATAACAAGGACGTGGTGATTCTGCATCGCAAACATGACTTCTGTCGCAAGTATTTCTAATAATTTTTTCAGTGTTCTAAATTATAGCGTTTAAAAAGTCTAATGGATAAATCTCATCTTTTAGTATGTAATTAAGCATTCTATCAAAAACATATTCTACTTTTATCTTTGACCACGTAGTTTTTTTGCTATGCGCATTCAAACTCAGAGCTCAGAATTTCTGCACTTGATAGTAATCTGTTTTTAATTAACTTAATACTTAATGTTAACTAAGTTAACGTTCATTGCAAGAAGCATCGAAACAATCGAAGTTACAATGAGCAAGAACGCATTCATTGTAACTTTGAGATTGCTTTTATTTTCTTTTAAATAATTAGATATAAATTAAAACTGATAATATCAAGTGGTGCGTTAATTTCTTGTACGGGGTAAGCGCCATAAATTGTCGGACCGTCAAGTTTCTACAGGTGCCAACATGTTCAAACTCGGTTGCGTCATAGCTGAACATGTAAGAGGTCTACACTATATCGCTTGTCCGGAAGAATAGTGACAGATCTCAAAAATTGTAATTGTTCAGGAGAAGCAATTTAAAAATATTATATTCTTCGGTGGACGCTCGGTAATAGAAAGTTTAACTTTCAGAGTTTAGGTTATTTTGTAGAGATATAGGGACAGTATATACAATATTTAACCCGCACTTTGACAATTATTGAATTCGAGAAATTTTCGAAAATTGAGTTTTAGCTGCCTGATACCCACTTGTGACACTTTTCTAGAAAATAAAATTTTAATTTTTTGGGTTAGTTTATGGAGGAGGAAAAAAGAGATGTCACAACTTTCTTTCAAAATTGTATTTTTAGCTTAAGAAAACAATCATTTTACATGAGGCATACATCTAGAAATAAAATAGAATCATTACAAACGTGAAACAAGAGAGAGACTGACTAAACTGTTTCTCTTTTAGAACAATTTATTATAATTATAGGAAACGAAAAAGAAAATATTGGTAATAAAATTGTCTTATAAATAAGGTCCCTGGTAGTTTACAAATTTTTATAATAATCGTAGTACACCTTAGGAACAGCGTTTTTTTTAATTTTAAATAGAGATAACAAAGAAGCCTTCTTCTTTTCGGTAATTCCTCCTTTTTGTTGATACGCATTTTTTAACTTCACTACTTTACCTGCATTTTGTCTTCTGGAATGTTTTACATAAATTGTATCAAATTCTTCTTGCTCAAATGAATTTTTATAAAAAACATTATTAGGGCTGTCTTTTTTCAACATAATAACTTTGGCTTCAGAAATTTTAACTGTTTCCCCCTTAATGTTCTTAGATAAGTTATTGAAACCAAGTTCATTGGCGAGATCTTTAAATCATAAAAATCTTGGTAACACAATTCTTCCACTTTATAAGGACTGCCGTTTTTTTTGCACCTCAGATAAGAGTGACGTACTGTTCAGGAATATAAATGGGCCCCGATTTTAATGATTTTTTCACCTGCCTTTCAATAACTGAGAGAGCAGAATCACCTTCATTTTGACTATGGCCAGTTATCAGAAACTTATGCGTTATGCTGTTAATGAATTGATAATTTAAAATGCAATACATGTACATAGCTAGTAGGAAGCGGTTTTTTTGCTGACCTGTGCAATTGTCTGAATAAAATATTACATTTGTTGCTTTATTTGCAGCAGCCGCAGTTCCATTATAGTATATTAAGTATCAAGAACAGTAAGGACAGTTTACCGATCGACGACAATGTTTGGAGACTGAGCGAAGCGAAGTCGCCAATATTGGAGGAGATCGGTAAACTCCTTACTGTTCGAGATGCTTATACTATTTTTTGTACGATCACTATGAATACAAAGGTATTAACTAAGGAAATATCCCGAAGATGGTAAAAAAATAGATTTAAGATAATTTATTTTTGCCCTGTATATCCACCAAATATTAAGTAGGTTTTGTCGTTACCATGGATACGTTTGTAATTACTATTATTTTTTAATGTTACGATATTTGTCAAATTTGTGAGAAGTGAATCTGAAAACGAATATAATTCGGATATTGAAGAGGCCTGAGCAAATTTAAATAAACAACATACATTTTTTTAATAGTTCAATAATTTAGAAAATAATGATTTTTCCGCGATCGCGAAAGAAACACCTAAAGATCATGCATTTATTCTATAAATTACATATAATTTACTTACCGTTCTGTTTTTGACAGAACTGAACGGTAAGTAATTACTTACCGACGCGTTTTTGCTTAGCAACCAGTAAATATAACCTACTGTTCTAAAACCAAGTATGGTAAACAATTCGAAATAGCTTGGTCGTACAAAAAGTTACTCTAAATACCGTAAAACGCAGGTGCCAATGTTGTTTACGCCTCTTTCTGCCTGGCCTTCATGCCAAACGTAGCACTGAACATTGTTAGTTTTAAGATCATAGACAGAGAAGTTGAAGACGTTTAATTTAGATACGTAGTAGAAAGACAAAGCATCTCCCCTGGGACATGGAAGAACAGCTTGCAGATCATAGACAGCTACGGAAGAATTCGAATTCTTATCATTTTGCTTTTCCAGGCGTGATAGTTTTTTCTCTTTGTGATGTGTGTCATACTTTTCTTGGAGTATAAACTTTTCTTCATCATTTGCGTTGCTGAATGCGGTGCAAAGCTCACACTGATCCTTCTTAGGTATGAAAAATGACAAATTAAACTCCTCATTGAATATGCGAGAGTACATTACAAAATTAGCACTTTCTAGATTCTTTTGTCGGCACATTTCTACATAGTCCCTATGCAAGTCGGCAATCGTTTTTCCACCGTCAATAAACTCTCTTGTCGTATCTGCCCGACAGTAATGGCTCTCTATTCTTGGAATCGATTTTATATGCCTACGAACATTTTCTTTTATTTTATCGTCAACCTTAGCATGATGCCCATGCTTTCTTCTTAAATCCGGCGCGATCATCTGCCCTACGGTACATAATTCTTTTTTTTGAACTATAGTGCGAATTGGCCTATCATTAATTGCCAGAGTTGATTTAAAAAACAGCTTACAAACGCGTATTTTTTGGCCACCAATTTCAAAATAGAAAGCATTGTTGAGACGGCGATGACTGTTCTCCCTGACATACCTGTATTTTGGATTTATAGGTTCCATACTTGCCGCCAAAAAATCCCGCTGTCTTTGTAAACTCTTAAGCCCCCAGTATTTGTTAAAAAGTATTTTGCGATTATCTTGCGATATTTTATTGAAGCATTTCAGTTTACATTTCTCAGTGGATGGGGGCAATAATCTTTTTGCTCCAAAAACCTTTTTATATACACCGCTCGATACGTAGGTTTCTCCAGAGTTTCTTTTCTGCTTTGCAAGATTTTTTGCCCATTTCTCTGGCTCATCTATTAGCTTTTTACCGTTTTTGACATTTTCACGTGGACGACTAACTTTACGACGCTGATTTTCTTCAGTGTTATTTTTTTCAGATTTCTTATGATTTTCCTTTTCTTCACCTTCAGTAGAGAATGTTTCATTACTACTTCACGAGGAGCTTGATGAAGAACTTATTGACGAACCTGAAAAGTTTGGATCCGCTACTGAATCATCCGAGTCATAATCTGCTGCATTGTTAACAGAATTGCTACCTGATAACTCGTTTAGACTTATAGAAGCTTCGCAGTTGAAAATACTCCCATTTTCTGATAGGATGCTAGACAGACCTATGTCGCTTACATGGTCAGTTTTCTTTGGACTCTTGTTAATGTTGCTATTTTGTTCGGAATCAACTGTGCTGCAATATACTTTGTCAGTTATAAAGTTGCTCGGCACTTTATCTTTGCCAGGGACTAAGAAATTTGCTGATGAAATTAAATTTGTGTTG
Organism: Agrypnus murinus; assembly: GCA_929113105.1. NCBI lineage: Eukaryota > Metazoa > Arthropoda > Insecta > Coleoptera > Elateridae > Agrypnus > Agrypnus murinus. Next base: position 66,027,333 of record OV816029.1, on the reverse strand, counting down.
ATATTCTGCAATATATTTGCAGGAACAGAGTCAGTTGTAGTCTGTACCGGATCAGATTGAACTAGAATTGGCTGGGTTGAGCAGGATTGGATTTCGCTGAGGTAAGCTGAATTGAGTTAGATTTTGCCGTCCTTGATAAACCAAACTCTGTTGGTCTATGTTCATCTAAAATAGATTGGACTGCATAATTAGAGTCTCCGATACTAAGCCGTTCATTTTTACGAATTTCGTAATCTCCAGTCAAATTTTGGGACAGCTTCAAAATTAACCTTGTACGACTATGACTTGCCATTTCTGAAAACATAAACACGAAAACTGTCACAACTCGAAATACAGAATATAAGGTGATGAAATAACTCGCAAGTTTATAATTACCTTATCGTGAAAAATGTCACAACTCTAAAAACAGAATATAAAGTGATAAAATAACTTGCAAGTTTATAATTACCTTATCATGAAAACTGTCACAACTCTAAATTTGTCACTGTTCTTGAATATCAAGGCATCAACATCAAGGCACTACACAAAATATGTCGTTTTTCTGGCAGATTAATAATCAGAATGAAAGCACAATCTGAAATATGTCACTTTCTTAGATCGTGCATGCATGTTTCTCCGTCAGCGGTAAACGTGCAACTGAGAAGTGACACTTTAGCAGAATGAAGGCTGCCTGCATTACCCGCGCAGAAAAGTGACACTTTCGCCATCTACTGGTTGTTATTGGAGCTTCAGTTGTAACACTTTTCTACATAATAGTAGATCACTTTTTCAATTCTTAGCTAGCAATAACCACAAAGACTGTGCAAGCACGCTTGATAATAGGAGACACGGCCGACATTAGCGCTGCGCTAGCGTTAGGCCGAACTAATGTTGTGTGTATAACGGGTTGCATACCGCATCATCAAAAAGGGGCACCCTTCTTGGTCACTTCTTAATTATTTTCACATTTTTTTAAATAAAAAAAAATCTTGTTGCTACTAAATAAACTTTAATAAGAATTTTAACATGTATAACAATAATACTAATACTTATTCTATATATATTTACAAATAAAAAAATAAGAAGAAAGAAAAATTTATTACTTGAAATAATAATCAATCAGGTTCCACCAGAAATATGTTGATATATATTTATTCTTTTTTTATATTTTTTTTCATTTTTCTCCTTAATAAATTTTCTTTGGACATCATTTAATATTTTAAAAATAACTAACCGCATTGTTATAGTTAAAATTTGGTTACTTAATTCATTGACATGTTCAGCACAAGAAATCCAGTCAAAAACTACAATTTTTGTAAGAGCTTCTTTAATTTTTTTTGTAATACCACTAATTTCTCCACATTTGGCAAGATAAAAAGAAGTAGCATCAAAAATGCAAGCCACAGTAAGAGATAAATGCTTGCTGGTGTAATTTAAACGTAATTTTTTGTCGTACTCTTTATATAAAGTAAAAATATGACCATCTTCTAAATTTCCTGTTGTTAAATCTTTTTTACAATTAACACAATTGAAACGACTTATTAACTTTTTAATTAAAAAACCACATACATAATTTAGTGCCTGTAAATCATATTTATCGGTAAAAACATTGTTTGTATTTAAAAAGGGTATTTGCAAACTTAATAATTCGTTCTTGTTACTAACGTCTAAAATTTGGAGTGATTCATTTTGTACTAAATAATCGCGCAAATTGTCTAAAATTTTACCTTCATCTTTTTCACAATTTTCCGAATAGCTTTTATTTGATACTAAATTATTTAAAATCGATGTTTTTAATGCCGAAATAAATTGAAAACAGTCTGGATTGTTACTGCCAGCTCCATATTGCCTAATAACAGCAAACAAATTTTCGATTGGGTCTTGATTTAGCATACGAGTTCTCAAAAATTTGAATCCCTCTCTACTACAGCAATCCCACAGGTACCTTATTGCTTCAATAGTATTTAACCACCCAAATTTAAATGGCATGTCTTCCTTAGTTTGTTGCTTTTCTTCATCATAAAATTTCCAGCTGTTAATTTTTAACTTCATTTTATCCCAAAAAGTCCAATGACATGATGTTGAAGTTAGCGCACATCTTAAACGTGGATTTACTTTATTCATTTTGATACCTGTGGAATTGAAACTGTCAAATAAATCATTTACGTCTTTAACAAAATATGCAGTTTCTAGTGCTTCGCTTGAAATTTTACCACAATCGACCATTGTCTCTAATGCTGCAGCCATGGAGGCACTAAGAGTTTTTGCAGCCACAGATACTTTCATTTTTAAAAGCCGAAATCTATTAACATAAAGATAGCACTCTCTAATTTTGTGTAAGGTTTGAAAACGTCTATGTTTATCATGCTCATAAGCTTGCCTCATATACGACAATTTTGCTTTTTTCATTTCTTCATAAAAAATAATATATTTTAAGAGTGCATTTCGCGTTGATTTTAATAAATGGGGCACATCAAAAAAAGTTATTATTTGTTGTGAATTTACGAAAAAAATAAGGTTTGGTAGTGTCAACACTTGATTCAATTTTTAACAAATCTATAGCCCTTTTATTAGTAGCAGCTTGGTCGCAGACAGTACACACAACTTTAACACCGGTTTCAATTAGTGCAGTTATTACTTCGACAATTAAAATCTTTAAATCTTTACTTTTAACTGAATCTTTAACAAAATAATAAGCAACCGGTTGTTTCCAACCAGAGCGCAGTCCTTGAATCATAAAAACTAAAGCATGATTAGCTAAATTTTTGTTACGCCCCAAAGAACCTAAATCTTGATAACCGATAATTTTGTCATTAAATCTTGAATACGTTAAATTTGTAGTTAAAGCCATTTCGTCAAACATTAATTTACATATTTTATCTTCGCGTTTCATTTTTTGTACTCTTTTTTTTACTTTGTTAAATAAGTGATAATTTATACCAGTGTCAAAAGGAATATGTTTATGAAAGTTATAAAGGGTAGTTCTAGATGGCAAATTTAGAAATTTTTGTAAAAATCTGTAGGCTCTTGGTCCTCTTTTATATAACGCCAAAGCAAAAACTTTATTTTCAACAGACCACGAGGGATTTAATTTTTTGGCATTTCTGAACTGAGATTTAATAAATTCTAAAGCTACCGAATTGAAATGCAAATGTGTTAATTTTTTAATTTTCTTGGTCATATTTTTAGCGGTTTTTAAATTACTTTTTAATTTTGAAATGGTTTTTCGCTGATTTCTACACATGTTATAAATTTTTCTTTCTTTAGTGTTCAGCTTTTTAACAGTGGTATTATCAAACATTTTCAATATGCCAACGTCGTTGGAATGTTTTTCAAAATACTCAGTAGAAGTACCTGGTTGAAAATTTTCATAGTTTTGAGAACACGGTACGGGACAATTTTGAAGATCTGGATTTACTTGGGACTGGTGGATAGTATTTATGCACGGCACGGCGAATTTATGAAGTCTTCTTTTTTCAGAACTTGTAAAAAATTTTCATTGAAATGATCTTCACAAACATACAGTGTATTTTCTAATTTTGCGTGAGATATCTCCAAAGATTCAGCCCATATTTTCTTGAATTTTTCACACTTCGGGAATTTAAAAAAATGTTTATTTTTCTTCCCAATTTTGTAAAAAGACCCACAGTTATTAACAACGCATTTTTGCTTAATTTTACCCATTTCCAAACAATCTAAAGATAAGATATTGTACATTTTTGCAGAAAAAAGAGTCTTACCGAAATCATACTTCTTATTTTTTGGAAAAAGTGCTTAAATAAATAATTTTCTTTTTCTTTTTTGTCATAAATTTGACAAAATATTTTTTTTTAATTGCCGCCTACTTTCAACTGATTAATATAAATATAAATTATGCAAGCCTTTATACATTAGTTCGGCCTAACGCTAGCGCAGCGCTAATGTCGGCCGTGTCTCCTATGTTTTAAGCGTGCTTGCACAGTCTTATGGTCTGTGGCAATAACTCAATTTTGTCAGTTTTTTAGTTGTGTCACTATTCTTGCGGACAAGCGATATATATTACGGATAGAAGCGTAATAGATTTTAGTAGCCACTCAAGCATCGTGACGAGTGCATGAAAGTATCGCAGTTAACGAAAACTGAGTACCGCGCGGTCATTAAATTTTTAACAAAAGAAGAGCACACGCCTAATCAAATCAAACAACGTTTAGACGCTGTTTATGTTGTATTATCTCCTCCATATTCCACTGTAAAAAAAGTGGTCAAAATGTTTTCGTTTGGAGCAAGAATCTCTTGAAGATGATGAGTGCACCGGTCGGCCAATTGAAGCGGTAACGATATTAATAACCTTATTAAATAAACCCACTTTGTGTTAGCAATAGGGAAGACGCACGTATTTATTTTAATTTTTGTTTTCGTTCCTTTTGGTTAGAAAAATATTTCCAGATAGGTGAAATTTGTAAAGACTCTTAAGGCTCCGTTATCTCGTAGGTAAGTACTTTAACAACAGCGTAAACAGCTCTGAAGAATTTCATTACAATTTTTAAAAATTGCACTCTGTTTACATTTATTGTGCATGAGATCTTTTCTTAAGAGTGTTATCTAGTTTATATTATGCTTTATAGCAGCGTTTCCCAACCGCCGGTCCGCGGACCGGTACCAGTCCGTCAGAGATTTTTGCCGGTCCGCAGAGTAATAACAGTATTTTTAAAATTTTACTGAAAGAATTTGTTAATTCGCGTTATCCTGTAGCTAACGTAGGGTCAAATAGTTTATCGGAGTTGACCAAGAGTAAACTCTGACTTTTATATGGAGTCGGCGCTATATACATACATACATACATACATGATATATATAACGCGCCGGCTGGGTACCTGTATGGTAAAGTAATATCCAGTAATAGGTAATAAGGAGGATCTCCCATTTTAGAAATTTTAAGCGCGGTTGGCGCACATGGATCTAGGCATACCGGAAACCGAAAGAATTTTTGTCTTGCGTCCCCGATTGACGCGAACGATCAAAATTCGGATTTCGCGGTTTCGAGGAGCCTTAAGACTTGCTTCGATCCGGGCCATTTTTTGTTGTCGATGCGTGTGGTACTTCCCATCTCGGATTTGGAACTATTTAGGCGGAGGTAGGTCGGAGTGAAAATCTGAAAAACTTTGCCTGCGCAGTACCCCAATCATTTCTACCGGAAAGGTCTTTTTTGCCAACACTTCCGGGGGCGGGGGCTAGGGGTGAGATGGGGTTTTTTGGGAGCGATCGAATATATGTTAGCAGCATTCGATGTCACGCGCCCTGCTACGATCGGTGTATCTATTGGTTTTTCCTTATCTCCGCTCTAGGGAACTCCGCCCGTTTTCGAGAGGCGGTAGCCAAAACTACTATCTTGGAGTCAAATGACGGGCAATCTTAAAATTTTTCCCCTTCAAATGCCGTGTAAAACCACAGGGAAAAAGTTACAGCCGAGAAACTCGAAATTTTTCAACCGTTTTTCGCTCGAGAATCGTGGCAAAGTAATATCGTCGCCCACAGCCTAATCAAGTTCCTTCCTAAGTGAAAACCACTTCTAGAGGTCTTATATGATTGCCTTCTGTATATTTATTTACTTTAGATTGTTCTTGTACAGTGTAAAAGTAAATTTATTATTATAAGATTTATTTTGCGAAATGATTTCTTTAATTTTTCACCTTACCGGTCCTCAAGCAAACGCTACGTCGTTTGGCGGTCCGCGAACGAAAAAGGTTGGAAACCGCTGCTTTATAGCACATACAAAATTACAAAACCTATTTCCTTAAAAAATAAAAAAGTTTAAATTTATAAAAATAAAACTATAGCTAGCGAGCTTTTAAAAATGGTAAGGTGTACTTCCTAAATTATCGTTCAAGTGTTATTTGAGATAAAAATGCCCGAATATACAACAGCATAAAAGAACTTTATGAACTAAAAAAAGGTCATATCCCGCGTTTATTCAAACATTTTGGTATTGTTGTGTTTGCCATTGTGAGTGTGGGTATTTGTAACAATAGTTTCAGTAGTACGTCAGCGAAACATCCAAGTGTAGGTAATATAGACCATTCGGTCAAGCAGAGGGCTTACGTCATAATCTGTTACCAACGTAAATTAGCAATTATTCCAATACTTTTACGCCTAAGAAATGTAATTTATGTTGGTATTACGATTATTACGTTTATTTGCATATTCCAAACGAAAACAATTATCCATTGTTGTATCACTGCAAATGTTTTATCAATTTGGCAAGTTGAAACGTCAGAGAGGTTATTAGACAGTTAAATACTATTTCTACCTTGTTCTTTAACCATGCCGAAACCATTTAGTTTGCAATTAGGTACCCATCCCTACACCAACGTTCAAGCTCGAGGCTTGAACATCTGATATATAGCATATGTATATATCATAGAATTGATACATCTCAGGAATTATACCTTGTTGTTTTACGTTGTTTAAATATATAAGAAGAGACCAAGCAAATTTAAAAGGTATTCAAAAAAGAACCAACGAAGAAAACGGTTTTGTTTTGATAAAATATGTTACGTTAGTTGTTAGTTACAAATTGGGTTTCCTATGGTTGATGTATATTAAAGTTTGTAAGAGAGAAATTACACAAATTTCAATTAAGAACTTTATTTTATTTGCGAGATATCAATTGCTGTAAGAATATACACTATTTATAATTCGATTTAAATATTTCAGTTTTATTTAGTTGTAACTACAACCACTTTGCCGCTGTTTACATAACCAAAATAGAGTTACTAGATTGAGAGAGTAACGCGAAAGTCGGCCATTGTTGGTCCACAAATTGGCGGGACATTTGAATGTACATAACCACACAGTGTCCTGTCAAAAACAACTGTCGAGTACTGAAAAGCAAAACGAAAATTTGCAAATTCAAAACTTTATTTTAAATCTTTTAAAGCACTTCTCATTGCAATGCTTCTTGAAGCTCTGGCAGTCTCTTTGCTATTTTTACTATACTTTTTATTAAAGTCACGTAATGCGAAAAAAAATCTTGTTCGCATAAACAAGGAAACAATTTTTTCAATTACATTATGACAGTTTAAGTGCACAAAACTGTTTTTATCTAAAAACAATGCAGCTGCTTCCTTGGAACTCATTCTATTATTCAGCAACTTTTCTTTAATTGCTCGAAAAAAAAGTTCCGCCTTTTTAATGAATTCAACCAATTCCAAATTTGAATAGATTAATAAATTTTCTTTATAATCCTTTAACTGCGTCAATAGTGCGATGTGATGCTTTTCCTTTATATTATTACACAGTAATGGTTGGAAACAATTAATGCATGTTTCTGTTTTCAACTTGTGGAGAATATTACCAAGTAAGTAATACAAGCACTGGGAGTCATTTTCACTTATTTCTGCATTTTCATCATAAATTTCAAGATCAGAAAATTCTATGATGCTATCTTCATTTTGATTCGGTTCGTTGGTTTGCATTTCTTTGCAATATTTAACGATAGCTTCGCTGTTGTCTGCAAAGTAGTTGCCCTTACTTTCTGTTTCATATTGCGATAGTAAAATCAACCGTAATGAGGTTTTAAATTCACGTGGTCCGGGTACAGGTGTTCGAGATCGACAAAGTGAAAAGAGATTTTCTATGCAATCTTGAGTCAAACGACCTAGTAACAAATATTTAAAATTTTCATCTTCCAAATACTCAGCTTGTAGATCGAGAGCCGTTTGCGTTGCCAATAGCAAGCCGCATTGGAAGGGCTGCCATGTTCCATTGCTAACACGGAGTCCACGAATTATTTCCATAAAGTCTTTGAAAAATGTCATGGTTTCTTCATAAGCCACCGCATTGGTTTTTGATATACCCAGTTTTTGATGGCGGGCAGACATCAAAGAAAACCAATGAAACAACAGTTTGCAAAACCAAGATGTTGTTTGATACGTTGGATCCAGCTGTTCTGTCTTCATATAGTAAGTTATAGCAGCAGCCGTATCATTATTGAACAAGCCAAAGGCTAAATTCACGTTCATTTTGTCGAAATGGGTCGGGCTAAACATAAAGTCCTTCAATCTGGGAGCCATTCTTAATTCCTTTTCTTGTTCAATCTTGAAGACTTCTTGAACAGCTTTCAGAAGAACAGTATTTGAAGGCAAGTCATACTTTTGCACTATAGATTCATCTAAATCAAAGACTTTGTGTTTTATCAATGCAGTTGCTACATTTTTAAATATGTGTACGGCATCAGGCATTACATACAGCCGTTTTTCAGGATTGACAGGGTGTTCACAAAAATTCGAGATTTTTCCGTGTCGATGAGCTACTATATTCAATAATTTCCATACAGCTCGATTTTGTGGACCCATATCTGATATCACCGTCCTAACATTCAAGCCTGTTGCACTCGCTTTACAGACAATGTCCAAAATTTTCTGTAAAGCCTCCTTCGCACTATAAGAATTGGCTGTAAATTCGTATCCTACTGCCTGTTTCCAACGGCTAGTTAGGCCTGTCAACATAAAAACTAAAGTGTGTGTAGCAACTTCTAGTGAACTATCTAAATTTCCTGATAATGACATGGTTGGTCTTCCAATCACTTTATGTACACTGTTATCATATTGTAATTGTGGATGAATAGCCATCTCATCCAGTACTAATGACGCAAACTTTTCTTGCGGGTTAAATGTTGAAATCTGAAAATACAAGATCTCAATATACCATATGAACTGGCTTCTAGTTTCAAACAGCATACATACTTTTATTGCTAAAAGTTCAAAAACGTGATCTACCGTACCAGTTTCCAACTTGAAGTTTTGAATGCGTTGCTGCAATGTTCTAATGCTTGGATAGGGTAATTTTTGTTTTCTGACTTCTTCATATCCCCTCCGTCCACATGCCATATATAACCGAAGACCTCTGGTAATTGTGTTGTCAGACCATTCCACCCCTCGGTGAGAACCTTTTATTAATAAGTGAATCTGATCTTGATCAAACAGTTTTCTGTATGTTTCCTCCATGTCTGTGATGCGTTTTCTCAACAACTGAATGGTTCGTTGTGCTGTTTTCAGTTTTCTTTTTACTTCACCTATAGATTTTATTAAATTACTTACACTACATACCTTGATTGAAAGTATATGCTTACCACAACAACTTTCAACATTTCCATTTTCAACATCCTCACTTTCAACTTCATTTTGGAGTGGTTGGAATTCTGTACTCGTTTGAGTTTCTGAAGGGAAAACATGCCTTAGTATAACAGCATCAAATCAAATTACGCAATATTACCATCACGTTTTTTTGGAGCTGGACTTTGAAATTCATTGACCTGAATCGTAGGTACCGCATTCCATTTTAAAAGTTTTCTTCCATCCTGTCTGTCGGATTCAAATTGGGTTGTTTCAAAATGTGCCTGTTATTGAAGAACAATTAATTAACGATTCAGATTAATTGTAAATCTGTTGTAATCTACTAATATAATGTGGGTATATATCGACTTACTTCACAAATACGAGCTCCTGAACATAAATTAGTTCTGTTTATAAACGCCAACCATTTACGCCTTTTTTGTCCATTCTTTTCACCTTGTGGTAACTGAAACAGTCGAAAACCAGATTCGCTGCGATTTTTACAAAAAGGCACACAACACCCTGGCATTTTACGATTCACCGAAGCTCAAAAAGAAAACGAAGACCGAAGGGACCGAAGGTTAACAAATTGACATAACTGGTGCATAACTGAAAAGTGAAGTGGCAAGTGTCCGACGTCAAATGTCAAAATTTATCCAATCACTTGACGGCGCAAAATCAGGAAGTTGAGAAATCACGTCTTTTGAAGTGGCTAAAGTTACAAACCGCCATTTATGATCCAAATACATTGGCGATACCAATCGCGTTACTCTCTCAATCTAGTAACTCTAAACCAAAATAAACCAAAAAAGCCAAAATACACACCATTTCACAAACACTCCTAACCTAACCTAATTTTGAAAATCAAATGTCAGAAATTATTGGTATTTTTATCTTAACATGTTTACAAAGTCCCGTGACTTATGACGTAAGCCCTCTGCTTGACCGAATAGTCTATATGTACTTTGATTTATAAGTTTATTTGGGCCGGTATTATAAAACTTTTTAATTTCTATATAAAATATACTTTGAGAATAATAGTATATTATATACCAAGGTTGTGAAGAGTTTTTTCTAGAGCCGAGCATTATTAGATCCCGAGATGCGCAGCATCGAGGGATATAAGATGAGAGGCTCTAGAAAACACTTCACAACCGTGGTGTATATATTATTTTTTTCACTACTAGTACTTTTATTCCTTTTATTCTTCTCACATAAAAAACGTACTATCGCGATCACGGATTTTTTCCTGGATGCCAGTGTATAATGGGATGAATTTTTGCCCCGTGTTACACTAAAATCTGGATTATTGACTAGTAGTCAATAATAAAAAATTATTTACCACTAGGCAAGAAGGCTAACTTCACAAGGTGACAACAGACTAGATAATAGTATGTTTTAAAGCTAGTAGTGAAAAAATTAATTTATTCTGTCATTTTGCATATGAAATTGACAGAACAAATAAATTTACTCTCAAAGTAAATTTTATCTAGGTAGTAAAAAGTTTTATAATAACGGCCCTAGAGGATAAATTATAATCACCAATTTTCCAATCAATTTTAATAATAGTTTAGAAGTATGATCGTATATTAGCACTTTTCTTATTTTTGTAGTGAGTTAATAAGGCACAATGATCTTTACAGTGGATATAATTTATTATTATTTGATGAACCAACCGGTTTCGTTACATTTATTCGTTTGCATTATTGGTCAATTTATTTATAACCATAATAAATTAATAAATAAGAAGGATTTAAACATAATATTCCGCACAATTAAAATATTACTGAATTGTTGCTTTAATTCATCAGGTTCTACAGAAGGCTTTGTTTGTTTTTGTACGACCATGCTATTTCGGATAGTTTACCATACTTGGTTTTAGAACAGTAGGTTATATTTAGTACTGGTTGCTAAGCAAAAACGCGTCGGTAAGTAATTACTTCTGTCAATTAGTTCTGTCAAAAACAGAACGGTAAGTAAATTATATGTAATTTATAAAATAAATGCATGATCTTTAGATGTTTCTTTCGTGATCGCGAAAAAATAATTATTTTCTAAATAATTAGACTATTAAAGAAATGTATGTTTTTTATTTAAATTTGCTTAGGCATTTGCAATATCCGAATTATATTCGTTTTCAGATTCACTCTTTCTCACAAATTTGACAAATATCGTAACATTCGTAAACGTATCCATGGTAACGACAAAAATATCGTGACATTCAAAAATAAAATTACAAATGTATCCATGGTAACAACAAAACATACTTAATATTTGGTGGATATACAGGGCAAAATAGTACATTACATACCGAGGCCGAAAGTACTCCATTCCTGTCGAGAGAACAATATAGTTTACGGAGAGGCGATAGCCTCGAGGTGAACTAGTTCTCGAGACACAGGAATGGTACTTTTGCCGAGGTTTGTATACTATTTTATTCGCAATCGTCCGTTAAATACCGAATTATCTAAAATTCTTGACAGATGCAAAATGTCATCGGTTGGGATTGGCGCCACTTACATCATCAAATTCGATCGCATAATATTTCGAGGATTTTATTGAATAGGAGTATTTATAAATTAATAATAATACCTGGGTACTCGTTCTTTAGCAGCCAAGGTCCGCAACATTACCAAACATGATTTATACAGCCATTTATACACCGCATTTGGCGATGTAATTTTCTGCGCGCCACCTAGTAGCTGAATTTAAAGACACGTAGAGGTGCGAAAATAGGTCGTTTCGGACCATGAGAATATGAAAGTTACAAACAATGATGCATTTTCGGACCTCTAAATGGTCAGGAATGGGCTCATGACCAATACGATTGCGAATAAATAAATTATCTTAAATCTATTTTTTTATCATCTTCGGGATATTTCCTTAGTTAATACCTTTGTATTCATAGTGATCGTACAAAAAATAGTATAAGCATCTCGAACAGTAAGGAGTTTACCGATCTCATCCAATATTGTCGTCGATCGGTAAACTGTCCTTACTGTTCTTGATACTTAATATACTATTCTTTTGTTGAATTCTCTTTACGATTCTTCATTTTTATAATCGAATTTCGACATTAATATTAACTTATTACAATATGCAAGTGCGAATTTTAAGAGAGGTTATGTTTTATTAATAACTTTGAGAATTTTCAACCGGGTAGTAATGTAATATTTCGAAAGAAAGTTTGATAATACGCAACCTGGATGTTCTGTATTGGGGCGCCCCCTTCAAAACAGAAATAATGCCTGGAACTACAAATGCGAACGGCCGTGTAAGAGACCTTTGTCTCTCACAAATCCAGGAGGCCGTGTTAGATAACGGGCCTTTAATTTACTTGAAAAAATTAAATTTAAAAATTCTCCTCATTTTAAACCGAATGTGACCTTGACCTACTTCCCTCAAAGCTATTTGATGTAAAAAAGTAGGTACCGCTATGAATGAGAAAAAGTAACATTGACGATCTACTCACCGTTAGATGGCACTGATGAAAACCAATAAATTAAATTTTGAATTTATATTAACAGTAATATTTTACACCACTTTTATTATTGTAGTTAATTACACAACAGCATAACGTAATTATTATATTAATTACTCACTCGTTAATAAGTAGACGATATTTGAACTTGAAAATAAAGCGTTTTTCAAACTGACAAGTAATACAGAACTCTTTAACTGTTACATTAACACAAACAGTAAGTCGTCTTTGGAACTGTGTGATGCAAGTTTCATCCATTAGAGGACATCAGCATTGCATTTTAAATTTTCAAGGTTTTCAAAAATTAATTACTTAAAATTGGTAATTCTTTAATGCATTTATAACTAATATTCTAACTAATTTAGTAATGACGTTTATGAAAATGCAAGAATTTCCTAATTGATGACATATGCGTCTTCCCATTATGATATATTTATATTTTTAATTTGTTGTTTTTTCTTATTAATTACAGGCACCTTTTTCAGATTATTGGTCTCTGATTGTGAGTTATTCTCTACAACCTAGTATCATTGGTTTACCTGAATTCAGAAGGGTCAGGAACTCTGGATATCATATAATTAATCAAATTATTAATGATATTTTAATATAAAATATTTGGTATCAGATATTTATATATAAAATTATTAAAATAGACAAATACAATTAAGGTTCATCAGATCTAGAAGACGAGCTAGATAGAGCTGAATCATTGCTGCTGGTACTGCTATCGTCACTACACAAAACATATAACAATTAGTAGGTATACAATAATATAAATTGCAAAATACAGGTTGGCTACAGAAAGCATCAATAAATAAATGAAGCATCACCTTCACACGTAAAACTTCTTATTCAAGTTCTGTAAATCTTGTATAAATAACTATTAAAAACAGATTATTCTTTCTGGAACAACCTGTCAAATGATAACTAATTAAGACGTTTTCTTACCTCACTGGGCTTATTAATTGGATGAAAGAATCTCTTCTATATTGATTCGGAAAACGTAACACGTAATTTTCTAAAATTAAGTTGAGATCTAGAATCACCCTATCTTCATGTAGCTCGTATGCTTGTATGTCGGTTTGTTTAATAAAATTAAAAAATGCAAATGTAGGTGGTTCTTTAGTGTCAATTATGATACCATTATGTACAACCTGCACAACTACCTCAATTTCAGGATTATCAGCTATTTTTAACAACACGTCAAATGCAGACATTTTTCTTTTATTTTTGCGGTGTATCTGCTGAAAATGCCGAAATTCTTCTAAAATTCTATTAATGTTCATGTTATCTGACAATGAATACATATGAAATCAGAAGGATAAAAGTTTTTACATCGACAGAAAGCGCAACTTCGAAAGGTCCTGCGCGAATAAAGATTATATATAAGTAGTGCAAGAAACTACTATCAGAGCTCAGAGCCTATTTATTCACTTATTAGATGAGCGCAAGATATACGAATATCTGGTACGCCAACTCGCCGCCATTTTGTCAACCAATTTTTACGCCAGCTATTATTTAGCTAGATGGCGTGACATGTATCGAAGGACTATAGTCCCTTTATTTCAAATAGTAGCGACATCGTGGAGCAAACCTGACACAACCTTTAATAAAGAAAAAATTACTACATGCATGGTGTAGAGGAAATTTATTAAAAAGTTGTTAAAAAAATACAATTACGAAGGTATATATCATATTATGAATATGGTCGTTTTTACAGAGCATGAATGTACATTGTACATTATCAAATCAACGTTAAATTGTAAATATTTTGTGCATGATTATGATTAAACCTAAGATTTATTCTAAGACGAAATGTCAAATGTGGTAACATTCAATGTCGCCAACATAATTATGATGCTTTTGCTCCAGCGGCGAGATCAATCGTTGGCGCTACTATTTGAAAATAAAGGGGATATAGGACTGTTAATATTCTACAGCAACATAACCTGTAATAATTTAAATTTACTTTTGGCGGATTTTTCCGTAATAGAAGTATTTAAAAATTAATACTTCTTTAATAATACTTCTCTAAAAATTAATAAACTTTTATAATGAAGAGGTGTAAGATTTGTGGCACTATTAAATTGCGACTCTTCTTTATTTAAAACACCTACGGTAATGAAACTAAATTGAAATTTCATTTTTTATGAAGCAAATTAAATTAACATTTTTTTCCATTTAACTTAAGTAGTAAGAATACAAATATTGTTTCAAATTTACTTATGTAAACATTTCTTTTGGGAATTGTAGTTAAATTAAAGGTAGTATTTATCAACCCTTTTGTAATATTTTACATACAGCAGATAAACTGCAAGCGTGGATTGATGCACCAGGTGTTTTATTAACAAGACTTTGTGTGCATGAAACATTTTGACAAGAGATTTATGCTTGAGCATCCCTTAAGTAATCCAAATATAGTGCGAAGAACTTTAACCTCCAACGCAATACCCATACCTTAAACTTAGTATGCATCAGTAAGTAGTTCCTATCATAATCCTGCTCATGAACAAACAGTTAGTATAGTACCCATAGGCGTAACTAGGGGGGTCCAGGGTGGGCCCGGCCCCCCCTAGAATGGCCATGCCCCCCCCTAGGTAAAAGCCAATTGAGCGCCTGGATGTTTAAAACTCGCCGCGCTCCACACTGGATCATTTAAAACAGACGTAAAATAATTCTAATATCACTTTAAACGATTGTAGTCGTCATATTTTGTGTAGTATAAGTAGTTAAAGTATAATTAACTATTTTAGAAAAAATAGTTAAGTGTACAGGGTGATCCACTTAACTTTCCCCCCTACTTTTCTCTGTTATTTCTGTAGTTACAAAAAAATTATTCTAACAAAAGTTGTAGGGCTTTTTCTAAAGTTTTTAAACATGACATCCAAAAAACAAATGAAGAATAAATGTCGAAGTTATCTATATAAATTGAATTTTTTTAATGGAACACCCTGTATTTTATTGCCTTGTTCGACGTAGAATTTCAATCTGTTTTCAACAATATAAGATATATACTACTTACTTTTGACAGTTTTTGAAATATTTGCTTTTAAATATCGAGTCTGCGTTTAAATCTTTTTAAATTGAGTATGCTGTGATTTTAAAACCATTTGCTTTGAATGGTTACTTTGACATTTCTAACAATAAAATAAATGGGCATTAGTGAATTTATACTGTAAAAATGTAAAATTATTGTTAAGTGTTATTATTTAATATTATTTATTTATATATTTAAACGTAAATAATTTGGGAAGTATTAGAAGTAAATACTATATTGCTGAAATCAGACTGAAATTCTAGGTCGAACAAGACAATAAAATACAGGGTGTTCCATTTAAAAAAATTCAATTAACATATATAACTTCGGCATTTATTTTTCAATTGTTTTTTTGATGTCATATTTAAAAACTTTAGAAAAAGCCCTACAACTTTTGTTAGAATATTTTTTTTGTAACTACAGAAATAACAGAAAAGTAGGGGGGAAAAGTTAAGTGGATCATCCTGTACATAGTAAGCTCATCTGTGCAGACAAAAAAAAAACAAAGTTCCTTTCTTAAGATTTAATTTATTACACTAGTTAGATTATAATTATTAACAAAAAGATTTAAATAATGTTGTAAAGAAATAGTATATTACATTTCGAGGGTTGTAAGTAGCAAATTATACTTTGAAATGCGGACATAATTTGCCTTACAACTAGAGCGATACCTTTTCTCCGACCACACATTAAATTGATTGCCAAAGTGTGACATTTTTTTAAATAACAGTTTGGGTTTTTGTACTTGTCAACTATTTTGACAAAATAACTGGCAATGCCGCCAACACAAATATGTGATAAACAAAAATGGTCCCACTAACTGTAGCATAATATACATATTACGTAACAGTTTTCCTTTTCATTACATAATAGTGTTCACAATGACACCTTACTTGTTAAGTAAATCGTTGTGTAAGACAGATTGGCTGTAGTTGAAAATCCATTAAAGATACTTACTGTAAATACCTTTACACAAACACAATAGTACCTATATAATCAAATCTGTGGTCACATGCAAAAAGAGAATAAGGACTGTGCACGAAATACTCAACTCCATAGATATTATGAAATAAAGCAACTTCGTTAGCAAATATGAAATCGAATGTACTTTAATTAATATTTAAACAGTTTCTTTATGAACTAAACAAGATATATTTACTTTTAAAAGTTTGTCTAGAACAACAGCGATTTTGAATTTAACATTCTTCATCACTTTTCACAACTTCCATAGTCAAGGTTTTGGTCGTTATGTTCCTTATTTCTTGAAAATTCTCAATAGTCTGAAAATATGACTAAGATGCCGAACAATGGAATTCATTAGTGTACAATATATTTTGACGAGTCTCATTTCCAGTACATTAGCATCACACGTTTCGGAGGTATGCTTTGCTATAAAAATTACCTTTTTTTGCATGTACCAAGCAGCAACTTCCTTAGCGTGTTTAGGTATGAATGAAAGATGAATGTCGTCCTTGGAGACACTGTTTCTGGTAAGTTTTGGCGTCAATTGTACCTTGGTTGAAAAACATTTGGGGTTTTAATCATAAAAACAGACGTCGGGTACCAAACTTAAATTTTGTCATCAATTGTACTTTGGTCGAAAAACACTTGGGTTTTTAATCATAAAACAGATGTCGGGTACCAGGCCTGAATTTTTTACTGAACTTTTTGAATACCTTCAGTGTTGAACTGAGTTCTGGAAGCGTCCTAAAATCCATTTTGACATTTTACCATCCATTATGATGCAAGCATCTTCCAGCTGAAGAAATTTATAAAAATGTCACAATTAAATTGAGATGAGGTCTTTTTGTTTGTTTGCTTTTTGTAACTGGAGTATCTCAATATACCAATATTTCCTCTCGTTTGATCTGTACATTATATTAATATGTTTAAGAAAATCAACTATGATGTTTTGATATCGCTTTTTTTTTACAAGCACCATAAAATTATAAATTTTATAACAAACTTGATTCCTATATATCATGCCCAATGCGGAACAGTAACACTGTGGGTTATTTTCACATTTTTTAAACTACAGATGCACATTTTAGCTACATTTCTTACCAAAATGGATGGATGTCTATTTAGCATCAGTAGAATCTTTTTTTAAATTTTATTACTAGCTCTTGGTGGCCTGCCAGTTCTCTTCCGTTCTTCCATGGTCTAATTCTGCTTCCACCTTCTAATGGTTCTTTTAGTTGTCAAAAGGGATGGTTTCATTTCCCTTGCAATGCTGTTTAATTTTATACCTGGATTATCTAACATTCACAAAATGCTTTACAAACCTCAACTTCTTTCTTTTTTTAATTTTTTATAGAAGGAATAAAATCATAACAATAGCTGGTTAATATTAATTTGGAAAGCCTTGTAGATTACCAAATTAAGATAGTTCTCTAAATTCAATTTTAGACTTACTCAAAGAGAGAATATAAGGGGTTAGTTGTTTTGTGCACAGTCTGTAAGACATCCTAACATTAGTATATTCTGTTCACAAGTTTTGTTCTGTTCTAAGCTTAAATGCCATCCCCTATTACGTCAAGATATGTCAACATGCAACAGAAGGATGGAAACTATAAACCCCTAAAAAGTGATGTGTGCACTGATATTTTGAAAACGTTAGAACTGAGTAAAAATTGTGGATACTGTTCCTGCTATAAAGGAATACTTATATTTGTTTCTACACTGCAATATTTTAATTTTCACTATAAAAAGTCTGTGTGAAATTCAAACCTATTAGTCACTAAAAATTTAAAGTATTAAAAAAGGGTGTAACTCAATTTACATACTTAATGCTTAAAAACAATGCATAATCATGTTTTTATTTTCTATGCACTAAGCAAGTTAAGTAAAAATGTTATTGGTAACAGTTTAATTAATTGTAATTAATAGCAATGAAACACATATTTCAGCATAGTTTTTATGACAATATAAACATGATCCATATGAGAAGTAAAAAAAATATTAAATAAAGCTGCAAGTAGAACACAAAGACTTTTGTAAGGAAAAGCAGTAGTTTTTGATTTGTTTTGTCTGTTACCATATAAATTATATTATTGTGCATCTAGTTTTGTAACAAAAAAGATCAATTACAGCAAAACTATTCATGAAATATTTATATTTTATAAGTTTAATTACAAACTAACAAACTATAACAAGGCCATCGATGATGACAATAACAAAATCAATGATGTACCAGACCAATTGAGGCCTGGCAAGGAAGCTGAAGTAGACATCGATGACTATTACAACAAAAAAGTAACTATACATAACTAATACTTTTAAAAATGGGTATGATACTGTAGTACAGACATAGGTATTTATATTTTACGAACAAAATTCTTTTTGTTAATCAAATTTCAAAGTCATTCCAAGAACCTCAGACACTTTCAGGAGAATCCATGTAAGACCTTCCATGCAATGTTCCTGAAAATATAAGAAGTTTTGATTGCAAAGCGATTTCATTTTATGATAAAGTTAAAAATGACATTTTGACGACTGATTTTCTAAATACTTTACCTTGTGATTGGGGAATACATAATAGTCCTCACTCCATTACCATTAGCCCTATACAGAATGTTGAAATCCCAAAAATTGATAAAGCAGTTTTAATAGACCAATTAAACATCAAAATATTTAGTGATAAAGTTTATCATAAGATAAACATTCATCTTACAACCTTAGAAGATCTTAGAGTTCTTATAGACAAAGTTTAGAAAAAGTGCCTATTTTAAAATTTGGTAAGGTTTCGTCGTCATTTATGGCTTTCAGTACCTTCCTTAGTGTTGGAGGCTCATTCCGCATAAAAAATTCATGAACCGGAGGAATACTCTGATTTGAATCAAAATAGAAGTAGATAGGCTATGTTCGTTCTAGCTCAAAATCCCATGTATTTTCTTATGAAGGTTCGTTTTACATTTCAAGGTCATCCGCGGTTCCCCACTCCTATCCCCACTACCCCCTACTTAGGCCCCCCACTTAGCCCCCTACTTAAGCCCCCCACTTAAGCCCCACTCCTATCCCTACTCAGCGGCCATTTTGAATAGCCATTTTGAATCGCCATTTTGAATCGCCATCTTGGATCGCCATTTTGAATCACCATTTTGAATGTCATTTACATATCCGCCATTTTGTATCTGTCATTTCCAACTTGTCATCATTTCCCGCTGAAAGATTTGAATTCCTAGCGCTGCTAATGCCATCTATCGGTGACGTCATATGATCGGTATAGTAGATTTCTATACGCCTGTAGATAGGCAACCCACTATATTTTTTTTATAAAAATCAATGGAGCCAACAGGGTTTGAACCGGGGACCGCTCGAATGGTAGCCAGCCAATGCATCCACTACACCAACGAGGTAATCTATTAAAGCACTGTAAACTGGTTATAAAAAAAAAATTGTTGACTAGCGACTACGTACTCATAACATAATACATGTTAGTAATTTGTAGTATTATATCATACGGCTCCCTCTTCCTCCTGCATGTGTCATGATTGATTGATTAAGTAGATGATTATTCCTGTGCTGTGATTGATTAAAGGGTCAACATATAAAATAGGTATAAATTATCATATCTAGAAAAAGCAAGTTAAAAATTCAATTAAAGAATCATTAGATCTTTTACAGCCAAATATGTTTCAATCTTGATCTCAATGCCTAAGACTTTTATTAATTAAACTTTTACTGACGTTTTGTAAAATTGTATATAAAAAATTGTTGAATAGCGACCACGTACTCATAACATAATACATGTTAGTAATTTCATATTATCAGATATGATATCCATTATCTCAACAAAATCATTAGCAAAGACGTGTTTTAGTTATAAGTTTAAGCGATAACAAAATGATTGTAATTTCTTATCAACATATAAAATAGGTATAAATTATCATTAAGGTAACTTTATGGCTTCTTGCTAAAGCAGATTCCAGGTCTGAAAATTTTGATAGATCACGACTTATATTAGGGTATGAACCCTCTAGAGGCCGAATACAGGCGTATATATTCAGTATATTACCTCGTAGTTAACATAGTATTTTATAAAATAATTAGATATAGTTATATTTACTTAGTCGGGTATGTAGTACCATTATTAGTGTATACGAAATATACTATATTTAATAGATATTATATAAGTTATGTATTATGTTTTAAGTAGCGTCGAAACTACTAGTATCAATAAACGTTCTTTGCAGCTCGAACTCGTAGAAAGCACCTCGAACGGGAACTCCATGTAGATCTTCCAACAAGTATGTGATAGGTTTTGTAAATTGAAAACCAGGCAAGACTGAATTATTAAATAGAATGTAAAGTAATATTTCCTATGCCTATTGTGAGGTTCTTTGAGTAATTAACAAATTTTGCGGAAAATATTTATAAACCAACAAGTATGTGATAGGTTTTGTAAATTGAAAACCATGCAAGACTGAATTATTAAATAGAATGTAAAGTAATATTTCCTATGCCTATTGTGAGGTTCTTTGAGTAATTAACAAATTTTGCGGAAAATATTTATAAATATTGTACATTAATAATATTAAATCTTTAGGATTCCAAAATTATAAGCCAATTATGATTATTATCATGAGTCATTGAGATGAGACAATTATTAAGCTTATATGAGCCAATCGTGAAGAAACTCGAGAAATTTTTCTTGATACATCTTAAATATTCTTGGATTTCCCGCCCTTGGATTTGAATTTTTAGTACTACTACTGCCATCTATCGGTGACGTCATGTGATCGGTATAGTAGATTCCTCTCTCTCGCTCTCGCTTGGCTCAGGTCCCCTCTCTCGCTCTCGCTTGGCTCAGGTCCCCTCTCTCGCTCTCGCTTGGCTCAGGCCCTCTCTCTCTCTCTCTCTCTTGTCCAGCTTGTCATCATTTCCCGCCATTAGATTTGAATTCCTAATGCCTCAACTGCCATCTATCGGTAACGTCCTGTGATCGGTATAGTAGACTTCTATACGCCTGTAGATAGGCAACCTGTTACACTTTTTATAAAAATCAATTTTGGAGTAACCAGGGTTCGAACGCTCAACCATCTGATTAGAACTCCATAGCTTAGCCCCGAGACTACGGAGCTTGTCTTTTAAATTACTGCATACGAGTTATTTATAAAAATGCTTTCACGTATATTTGATTAAAACCAATTTATTTAAAAATAATTCCCGGAAAATATTTATAAATATTGTACATTAATAATATTAAATCTTTAGGATTCAAAAATTATAAGCCAATTATGATTATCATCATGAGTCATTGAGATGAGACAATTATTAACCTTATATGAGCCAATCGTGAAGAAACTCAAGAAATTTTTCTTGATACATCTTAAATATAACAATTTGAAAACTATATACAGATATTATTACTACACGAGGCCCGTAACATCGATATTTTACAGTAGACATCTTTCAAACTGTTTTGAAGAACTGATAATATTAAAGAAAAAAATGATTGACTTTATATAGTATTTTTCAGGAAAACCTTCTTCAGAAAAACCTAATAATTCTTAATTGAAATGTTTTCAAAATATGATTACATTTATTTATTTTAAATATAGTCATATACATAGTAAGGATTTTGGTTTTTCCTCTATTGTTAATGGTAATAACCGTACTGAGGTCAAGCTTTCACTAGATGAATTAAACATTTTTTATGAGAATACAAAATACAGTGATCTTTTCATGTATCAATCGTTTCCTAGCATAACTTTTAGATTATCTGTGTGAAATTCTATTTTATTTATTTAGTACATGATATGATTTTTCAACATATAAAATAGGTATAAATTATCATATCTAGAAAAGAATTTCATGTAAAGAAAAATACTCTACATTTATTTATTTTAAATATAGTCATATACATAGTAAGGATTTTGGTTTTTCCTCTATTGTTAATGGTAATAACCGTACTGAGGTCAAGCTTTCACTAGATGAATTAAACATTTTCCATACATTAGAAAGGAGAAATTGACTTAACCAATAAAAACTAATTAATCTTATTGTAATTGATTCTTTAGCAAACAAATTCTGTTTATTGTGTAATCAAATGTTTTAAATTGCTTTTGACAACTCATCATACAAAACATACTGTATTTATGTATTCCCTTTCTCTGCTGATATGTTTTCTACAGTGTGTTTTTAAATATTATACCCCGTTCTCTCAAGAATGCATACAATTTTCGAAATATCTGTTTATTATTTTACTTAGCACATATAACCTACTAAGTATGTCCTAATGGTAAAACTGTAATCGACGAGATCTAATATCATAGTAATATTATAACAGATTAGGTGACCTAACAAACTCTTTAAAGAAATGTTTATTTACATGTATGAGATAGTATTTAACATATACTAAAAACTTCTAACTTTAGATGTTTTAAAGATTACATCTTCAGTTTCTACAATTGAATTTCTGTTATAATTAGATTCAGCCACTAATTTTAAAATATCAAGTAAGCTCTATTATATTACAGGTGGTATAATTGTTCATGATTTTACTGTCTATCATCTATAGTCTAGTCTAGTCTGGTCTGGTATGGTCTGGTCTGATCTGGTCTGGTCTGGTCTGATCTGGTCTGGTCTGGTCTGGTCTGGTCTGGTCTGGTCTGGTCTAGTCTGGTCTGGTCTGGTCTGGTCTAGTCTAGTCTTATGAACCCTCGTTTAAATATGGCGACGAACTTATTTCTTTTAAACTGACGACAACTCATCATACAAAACATACTGTATTTATGTATTCCCTTTCTCTGCTGATATGTTTTCTACAGTGTGTTTTTAAATATTATACCCCGTTCTCTCAAGAATGCATACAATTTTCGAAATAACTGTTTATTATTTTACTTAGCACATATAACCTACTAAGTATGTCCTAATGGTAAAACTGTAATCGACGAGATCTAATATCATAGTAATATTATAACAGATTAGGTGACCTAACAAACTCTTTAAAGAAATGTTTATTTACATGTATGAGATAGTATTTAACATCATGTCCTTACATACTGGGTTACGATAGAGACGGATAATCATACGAGCTGCTGAAATGTATGATATATTGTAAAATAACGTTTAAATAAGAGTTTACTTTAGATGCTACGAATATCTATATGGTGTATAAACAATAAGAACGTATATGTAGAAAATGGCGATTCAAAATGGCCGCTGAGTAGGGATAGGAGTGGGGCTTAAGTGGGGGGCTAAGTGGGGGGCCTAAGTAGGGGGCTAAGTGGGGGGTCTAAGTAGGGGGCTAAGTGGGGGGCCTAAGTAGGGGGTAGTGGGGATAGGAGTGGGGAACCGCGGATGACCTTGAAATGTAAAACGAACCTTCATAAGAAAATACATGGGATTTTGAGCTAGAACGAACATAGCCTATCTACTAATAGAAGAGAAAAAATATTATGTCGTACCTTCTTTCTAATAGCAAATAAATCTGCATCATCAACTTGGTTTATAATAGAAGTTTTAATTTTAGTTTTTTGGGAGATGAAAGATTTCGTTTTCTTTCGACTCTTTCAGTACTCTCTCTACAGAACGTACAGAAAGCCCAACAATTTCTCCAACTAAACCTTTAATAGCTGTTAGAGTCATTTCTGGATGCTGTCCACACAACCTCATATAGTTATTAACTATGATCTCCTTTTCACGTCTGGAAATTGCAACTTGTTTCCTTTTTAAAGGAGTGTTTTCTTGATTTTCCGCCATTCTTGAATACTTACACAAATCCAACACTCTTACAAAACAAATGCAACCGCACAGTACAAACGTTAATGAGAAATGATTGCATATACGTGTTTATGCATTTATGTGAAGTAGTTTAAGCATTAATGAGGCCACGTGCGCCAATAGCATTGCTTATGGCTGTTTACGTCATTGGGACAGGTTATTTTGGACAAGGTTTAGCTGATCCTTATTCAAAACAGATTTAATTTTTGTTTGCAGTTCAATGTTTTTTGTCGTTCCTGCTTCAATTTTTTTTAGACCGTTGTTTTCTTTTGTGAGATTTTTTATCGATTTTTTAAACTGCAGGATTTCGGGGTCTACCGTAGTCTCTGTTCGGATTGACGCTTCCTGCATTTCTTGTTACAATTCTTAGTGAAGTCAGGACCAGTTGACGTTGGCTGAAGATACAATTGCTTTATTTTTTCAGTATATAGTTGAAAACTTGAATTAGCATTACTAAGATTTGTTACCTGTTCATGATCTCGATCTGCCAACAAACTGGGAACTGCTGAGTCTTTTAATCTCTTTTTACCCTCAATAATTTCCCACTGTTCACAGTCAAAATGTATTTCGCATCTTCTAGAACTCGTTTTAAGTGTCCAGTCCCAGTCCTTTATATTTTTCAACCAAATCTCTTTTTGTGCTTCTTGTTTTGGAAATCGCTTAAAAGTAAAGCCTTGTTCGGATCGATTTTGGCAACCAAAAACCGAACAACCTGTCATTTTAGATTTAATTTAAATGACAAGATAAAGACAAGTAGCTAATAGAAATTTTGGGGTTATGGGGAAATTGTATGTTTTCCTAACTGAATTGTCACAAACAAGCCTACTAGGGTGTCGGACCATCTGATCACATGATATTTAGCTAAGTACTCACAGCAGCGGATCCGCAGGCGGATGTCATACGATTGGTCGGTTTGAGTCAAACCAACCAATCGTATGACATCCGCCTGCGGATCCGCTGCTGTAAGTACTTACCTATTTTCTTTTTAAATTTAAATATGGTTTCTATGGAACCAAATATTTTGATTGGTTAAAACATCACTTTTTGTTTAGTGGATCCAACCAATGAAAATTTAGGTGTTTGATCAACTCTTATATAAATATATATATATACAGGGTCTCTAAGTACATATAGAGTTCCTCTATAATAGTTTTATAAGAGTTGAGCCAACGCGAATGTCAAACTGCCATTATGGATCCAAAAATATACGTTGCAAAAATTATTGGTTATGTTTGCCTGCCAAATGTCAAATGTTTTATAACCTGACATTTATTTCATTATAATTTACAATAGCTATTTGAACTGATTAATATAATAAAATACAGTCATATATTTATATTTTAGCTGCAAAATTGAGAAAAGGAGAAAATACTCTCAGCTACAACTACAGCTACAGCCTCTTGTGTTCTAGTAAGTCAACTTTCACAATAAAAACACTTCATTTTTAAAGTACATTTAGACAAAAAAAATTTGTCATTTATTTCAGTTTATAAAAGGTAAAGTTAGGTAATGCTAGTAATTTGAAGGATGTTTATCTAAATTGTTTGTTCTTAACTATACACAGTTTCAAATTGGTAAAATAATGTAAGATAAAAATGGCTGATGAGTGAAACGTGAGAAGCAGTGAAAATATTTTGCTTTTTGCATTTTGCACATTTTATCAAATGGTCCGACTAAGAAACATATTTTTAACTTCAAACTGTCGATTGATTAGTTTTTTGTAAAGAATCTTTGACCACCTATTCCTCTAAAGTCTTCGCGAATGTATCACATACATTCACACAATTACCCTTTTGTGTTAAATAAAATGTAAGAACTGATGATGAAATAACAGAAAAATTTAATGAATATTTCATTGATAGTGTAATAAAAATAGTAGACAGTATTGAAGTAAGTGAAGTTTGGTCAAATAAAAACAGTAATGTTTATAAAGATTTTTCTGAATTTAAATTGTTAACATTATATGATTTACAAAAAGTTGTATTATCTTTAGATAATAAATGTAATCCTAATGTGATATTGAATGCAAAGATTGTTAAAGTGATTTTTGAATCAATTGGTCATGTAATATTAAACCTAGTCAATACTTCACTTGACAAATTGTTATTCCTACAGTATTGAAAGTAAGTACAATTATTCCGGTCCCAAACATAATTTGATTAAAGCTAGTGAACATAGACCCATTAATACACTACCTCCTTTGGAAAAAATATTGGAAATTGTTGTATATAATCAATTATTGGAATATATTGAACTAAATGAAATATTAATATTTAATCAATCTGGCTTTCGTAAAAAACATTCCTGTGCAACTTACAGTCAGTACCTTAAATACTAGCTATTGATAAAAATAAATATGTTGTAGCAGTGTTTCTGGACCTTAAAAGAGCGTTCGAAACCATAGATAGAAATATTCTATTAGCAAAATTACATCATTATGGCATTAGAGGTAAGGTTTATGAATGGCTTAAAAATTACTTAACAGGAAACAAAAAGTAAGGATTAGAAATGTAATTTCTGGAGAACTAGACGTTAATCTAGGGGTCCCCAGGGAAGTGTGTTAGGCCCGCTGTTGTTTTTATGTTACTTAAATGACATTAATTTATTTGTTAATTGTGAGTTTATAAACCTATTTGCTGATAATACTATGTTAGCATGCACTGACAGCGATATTAACACAGCTGTCCAAAAAATGAATATAGTTCTAGAAAGTGTTTCTAAATATTTAAAAATTAATAAATTAAAATTGAATGTTTCTAAAACAAAGAGAATGATTTTTACGACAAGGTATAAATATAACTGTTTAAATATAAATAATATAAATTTATCAATAGATACTGAGCAGATTGAAATTGTAACATCGGTCAAATACCTTGGATTTATGTTAGATAATTTGTTACAGTTTGAACCTCATTTTAATTATCTTGTTAAGAAAATATCAAAAAAGCTATATTTTTTTCTCTAGAATTGCAAAAAAATTTATCAATGAACACTAAAATTACAATCTACAAATCCATTATATTACCTCACTTTGATTATTGTGCATCGCTGTTGCATCAATTTAATTTAAATAAAATGTCCCAATTACAAAATCGTGAGATGAGAATTATTTTATCATGTAACCGATTAACTCCAGTGGTGATTATGTTAGATACTTTACACTGGATATCAGTGTCTAAGAGGATATATTTGTTAACCATGACTTTTCTCTATAAAATATTGAATAATCAGACTCCATTATACTTTAATAATTTTATATCATTTCATCATAATATTCATAACCATTATACTAGAGGTTCGGCTAACATTTATATTCCTCAATATAATTATCGTTCTACATTGAACTCATTATTTTGTAAAGGAGTCGATATGTACAATAATTTACCACTTGAAATTAAAGCTAGCAAATCAAGTAAAATTTTTAAAACAAAATTATTGCTATACATTCAAGAGAAAGGTATTATGTAATTTTTTTTGTGGTGTTATTTTGTAAAATTCTATTATTAATTATTTTGTAATATTCTATTATTAACCATTTTGAATGTATATATTATTATTATTATTTTGGTGGAGTATATAATGATTATATTATAATGAAAATTAAGATGTATTTAGTGATTTCTGTATATTAGGCATTGCCTATTTATTAATATTATTATTATTATTATAAATAAATTAAAGAGATCGCTATTCTAGAACGTGGAGGCAATGCATAATTAGAAACAAGACTGCATATTACTAACGAATCACAACTTGTACCTAATGTACCAGGATTCTATCGAGATCAATCATGCAAAGGTAAAAGATCTTCAAGCCCTTTGTGAAGCATTATCCAATCGAGAATACTGTGGATTTGATGATATTCTGGAGACTAATGAAAACCCAGAATAACAGCAGTGCTTGCGAAGATTTTTTCTTTCATGATGCTCAAGATATGAATCTTGATGTTCAAAAAAGGATATATTTTAGATTGTTTTTAAATCTCCCAGACCGATATATTCTAATTTTCTAATCAAAATGTATCTTACGTTTAATAAAAAAAATAACAAATCTGTTTTGCAAATTTTCGACAAAAACCACAGATTTTTTGGATTGTGTAAGAATGTTTCATAAACTGCATATAGTTACAAATAAAAAATTTTGACCTTACAGTTAGTTTTTGGTTCTCCTAAAGGTTGTAGTTTTTTTTGACAAATGCTGTTTTTGACCTGTACTAAATTACATAATTTTGTCAAACTTCGTGTTTTTAAATTGGCATTAGTGCAAATGGATCCAACCAATCAACGTCAATACCCGCGTTGGCCGAACTCTTTATAAGTAATATAGAGTGACTTTAAGTCCATGTAGAGTCACTACATTTAATCACCTAGGTCGCGCTGGTCGATCAGAGTACCGCAAAACGCCGCCATATTGGGGCAGAGAAGGCTGATTTTTAATAATGAACAAATTAAAACCACGTTTTACATATTTGACTATTTGACGTATTAGAGGTTTGATCTTTCAGAATTTAAAAAACCTTTTAAAGTTTGATTAAATGCAATACAGATACAAATATCGTGCTTCTTTTACTCCAATATGGCGGCATTTTGCGGTACTCTGATCGACCAGCGCGACCTAGGTGACTAGATGTAGCGACTCTAAATTCATGCGGCATCTAGCGGCGACTCTCGAACTAATGATCTCGCTTAAATTTTGGGTGAAAAATGTATTATGGCAAGCCAATATAAACATATTTAATTTTGACACATTCTAACCTCACAAAACGTAGAGTAATTTTATAATGTTACCACATTTTTAAACGCAAAAATCACTAGATTGTAATGCAATGTTTTTAATAGCTTGAATTTACAATTTCTATAAAATTAATGACGAAAAGTATAAAAAATAGTATATTATACTTGTTTTATAAGACATGTTGTAGCACTCGTTCAAACAACTCGTTTGGAAACAACTCGTGCTACAATAGACCGTCTTATACAACTCGTATAATAATATACAACTAAGATTTTGTAATTTTAAATTAGGAACCCTATAGCTGATAAACATATTTGAATTTACTAGTATACTTTGATTTTAAACTACTTTTACGATTAAACAAGGTCTACTATGTTTCTTCGATTATATGAATTTATCTTTAATCGTACTATTAGGCTGGTGATTTCTAATGTGGTTTTTAATTACACACAAATCTCTTTTAAGGGGTTTTATACCTGATAAATTTAGAATTGATTCGTTTATAAATAAAAAAAAAGCAGGGCTATAGAGCTAAAATTTCAAATAATTATTAGTCAATATATTTTAACCAAAATTTGGTTTTAGGGTTTCCAAGTGGCCCAGAACAAATTTCCGTCTTGAGTTTTCCGATTAAATAGAGCCTAATATGTTTTTCAATTATTTCTATTTTTTATAGTATTTTTTTATTTGATTATAGTAGGCTGGTGGTTTACAATAAATGGGATTTTTAATTGCCCATAAAATTATTTTAAGGGGTTCTATACCTGATAAAAATTTGAAATTGATTCGATTATAAATAATAAAAATACAGGGGTGTCCAACTGTGTAGTGAAAACACTGCATATTTACTGCACACTTATCAAATTCAAACCACTTTTTTATAATTAAAAAAATCTTATTCTGCCATTTGTTTTAAACTTCCCCAACTATTTGACCTATAAAATATTCTGATATCAGCAAAACTGATCCCCTTTATATTAGGAAGGAAGGAAAATTTAGGAGGCTGTCTATATACGATAAAAACAGTAGTGAACCAAAGACTATTCCTTGAGGCACATCAAATGACTGTGTTCATTTCACCGATGATCCTGTTGATAGAAACCTTCTCAATGAAAATAAAAAAAATATATATTAAAATATAATTAACTTTTAGGTGTAAATAAAAAGGTTACTTGCAAACAGTGTTGGATTTATATTTGTGGGGGCCCTGAGGCATACAGTGTGGGGGCCTGCATAAACCCTTATAAATTATCAAAAGGGACTTTCCTGGTAAATCTTTCATTTTTAACCTTAACTGCACAGTTTGTTTTTACGTAAGTTTTTCATGCAGGAAAAACACTATTGTAGGCTCAAAACAAGATGGTGCGGCATCCACAATAGAAATTAGTTAATGTTTTGTTTCTTGTGGAAAGGACCCCGCATGTTTCTTATGGAAATTGGATCCTGGTCAAATTGGCTGAAATTTTGATATGTTGTAGCTAATATCATCCTGATCAAAAGTCTTCATGGCCACGAAGCTCTAGAATTAATAGTTTCTAGGAGTTACAGAGCACGAAAGGCAGGAAAAACACATACTTCGGTTTATGGGTTTTTAACACGTACAACCTCGGTAACGTCATTTTTTTGTGTATATTTTTTGTTTTGATTAACACAGGTAATTATGTTGGTTTGCTTTCGTGCGAATTATGTGAAATTATACTGGGTGTCCTATTATATTTTGACCCTTTATAAACCTGCATAACTTTTGAACTAATTGAGATAATGAAATGCGGTGTTTACCAGTCTTCTTCTTAATTTTTAAAGCTTTTTTCTGAGTATCCGTCTTTTTTAACCACTTCCGGTTTATCTGGAAATGACTTAGCGTATTTTCGGGGGATAGGGCAACTTCAAATGGAACAACCTGTGTACTTTTTCCACAGTTGAAAAGCCCATTGCCCCCCCCTTTCCAAAAGTACCAGACTTGTCATGGTTATTATACAGAGTGATGGTTTTATAAGCTCTTAAAGCGAATACTGCATGTTATTACACTATGCAATAACCATGACAAGTAGGGCACTTTTGAAAAGAGGAAGCTTTCCAACTGTGAAAAAATATATAGGATGTTCCATTTGAGATCACAAAGTTGCCCGATCCCCAGAAATCCGCTGTCATTTTCAAATAAACCGGAAGTTAGAAAAAAAGGCAGATACTCAGAAAAAACTTAAAAAAAATAAGAATAGTAAAGAACACCGCGTTTCATTATCTCAATTAATTCAAAAGTTATAGAGGTTTATAAAGGGGGCAAAATATAATGGGACACCCGGTATAATTCCACATAATTCGCACGAAAGCAAAACAAGATAATTACCTGTGTTAATCAAAACAAAAATAAAAAATATACACAAAAAATGACGTTACTGAGGCTGTACGTATTAAAAATCCATAAACCGAAGTATGAGTTTTTCCTGCCTTTCGTGCTGTGTAACTCAGAAACTATTAATTTTAGAGCTTCGTGGCCATGGAGACTTTTGATCAGGATGATATAAACTACAACATATCAGAATTTTAGCCAATTTGACCGGGATCCAATTTCCATTAGAAACGTGCAGGGTCCTTTTGAGGGTTTCCATTGCAGGGGATCGCTTACCCTTAAATTCAACACTGGTTGTAGTAAATAAAAGTAAGACACAGTTTTAACTTAATTTATGTGTAAATATGAATTCTGTACATTACATACTTAGAAATTTTTGCTAAATTTTACATTATGGGAAACTGCAAGAAGAAAAAATTGTTAACAGAACATTTCTCAGTTCAAAAAATTATATTTAAAAATTACCTTTTTTCTATAAGCGGAAGAGTGTGTCTGTGCTTTATACCCATTTTAAAGAGAAGGCCTTCGTCACCCATGTCTGAATTATATCCATATTGAAATTGCATACCTGGAGCCTATTAAAAACAGTTATTAGCAAGATCAATATTCTAATAATATAAATATAATACATGTATGCAAAATACTAACATTTGTTCTAATCTGCCTTGCAACTCTTGCATCATCGGCATCAGTTATTAATTCTGGTACATCAAAACGAGGTATGTTTGTATTATTCATAAGCTGCTCCTTTTTATCAGCATATCTAAAAAGTAAATCACACATTGAAAGATGTTAAAATAAACAATTGATAATGAATAGTTCTTAGCAGAGAATACTTACGTGTGACGTAACACAGCCCATTCTTCTTCTAAATGATACTCCCAATCTTTCATTTTAAGATCTTGCTTATCATAGCTAGTAAAGTCTATACGTTCAATATCTTCAACTACAACTTCTACTTCTGCTGCATCTGACCAGTCGTAAACAAGCAGTTCAGAATGTACACTACAATCAAAATATAATTTATTATATTTTATTATTACTATTACTTTTCAGTTTAATCACATTATATTTTTTATTTACTGTCAACAATAACCTAATAATATATGATGAATCTTTATAAAATATAAAGATAAAATAATCTTAGAATCTGTGGGCTTGTTGCAGCTTGAAATATTGTCACTAATATTAAAAACTATATAATCCTTGATATACATACAGTGTGGGATTAAAGTATGGAATATAAAAAAAAGCAAACTTGACCGGGTTTTTTTAAAACGCTGAAACATGTCGATTTTATTTTTTAAAAATACACATTAATATGTGCGATTCACCTTCCAACTTTCATTTGTTTGTTATAGTGCAATCAAAGTTACAAGAAATGAGTCATCACTAACACGTGGGCAAAAATGTAAAATGCATCTAGAATTACATGACAGTCACGCTGTAATCTAAATGATAAAATGAGCTAGAAAGATTCATTAGTGCAACAAACCCCTTTTTAATTAAAAATAAATGTGAATGAAGCAATGCAAATCTGTTGGTTCTGGTGTAGGTCACCTCGGGGCGTATTTGTTTATTCTGATGTGATTACGAAAATGACTCATTTCATGTATTTATGGTTAAAGTATAGTTATGATGTCATCAAAAAAAATTTTAAAGACAACATAGATTTTTAGTAGTAGAATCCGATAGTGATTTTTCTTCCCTTTATGATCATGCAAATAAATCGTAAGGTTGCATAACAAAAATTCTGAAAAAAATCGAACTGAACATTAATTGTTGATATTATTGTATTTAATAGGAAATGATTCTAAGATAACAGAAAAACTAGATTTTCTCAGAAACTGTGTAGAATTTCAATATAACCATTAGGCAAACATACTTAAAATAAATGGTAGATCAATAAATAAATAAATAAATGGCAAACATACTTAAAATGTAGAATCGAAAACAGTAAAAATATACAGGGTGTTCCATTGAAAGTAAAAAGATTAATGGTAGCCACAGCAAAATGACTCAACCCTGTATATACAAAAGTATTATAAAATTAAAATTTGTTTTACACCAACCAACTTTGATATGTAACTGTTTTTCGTAATATTTCAAAAATTGGGCGAAGAGAACTTTCCGTTGGGCAATATGGTACTGTAATGATATTCAGTCATAAGGACAGTCATTACATAGATATTATCTCAAGAAGGCATTGGAATGCTAAGTGATTGCCATAGCTACAAGAATAAATAACAAGTAATAAAAGATATCTAAAATAAACACGTTTTTTATTAACTCCAAGAATAATATAACTTCTGGTAAACTAACTACCGTTATACTGGTGATCTTCGACGAAAAGAACTCAACAATCAACAAGAAGAATCGACATCAGCAGATCTGATCTGATATAAAGTGTCCTGCTTCCAACACGTGCTAGTCGGCTGCATACAACTAACAGCACTTAGTTCTGCATCAACCAACTACGGCATCTACAATTGGATTGATCGGACAATCGCTAGCTTATCGATTCTGAACCAATATCGGAATATATACCTTTTTTTAATCAAGATAAGTATAACTTAATCAATTTCATATTAAATATGGCTGCTCATATTCCATTTCCGACATTTGACAATTCAAATATAGAATCCTGGTTAACTCTATTAGACCGGTACTTTATTCATCTCGACATAAACGATGAACGCCAACGATATGATATTCTAACCTTGAACTTGCCAAATGATGTTATAGTTAACCACCAAGATCTCATAGTAAACGCACCTCGCAGACAACCATATTCTGTTTTGAAGAATGCCATTAAAGATTTTCATGTAGGCTCACGCCTTTCGCGAATTTCAAAACTCCTGGATAGCTTGACATTCAGTGGTAAAGTCAAGGAATTAGTAACTGACATTAAAACACTATCAAAAGACTTGGATTTTGATGACGAAATTCTCAAAGATTTTCTAATAGCGAAATTACCAAACCATTTAAAAATTCAAGCGATAAATTTATCACAATTACCTATGTCAGATCTTATAGAAAGACTTCATATGAGAAACGAATTACACGAGGCTCCAAAACTTGATCAATTACATACAACTTTACAACATAAGATTGACCAACTGACCGAGCAAGTACAAAACCTTTCTAGCAAAATAAAGCAAATTCAAAATGTTCGCACGTCAATCTATCGTGTTTCGACAAATTATAAACCACGAGTTAATACTGCTACTGATGCTGACTATCAAAGGTATCTAGACTGTGCTACTACCACGCTAGGTTCCAAGACAATGCCCGTAAATGTACAGGCAACTGTTCCTATCAAAGAAAAAAACTAATTGTCAGCTCTGCTATATCAAATGATGAGGGTAGCAGAGTTTGTCCCAATGCCTCATCATCCTTCATCGAATTGACGGATACAATTAACAATATTTCTTTTATCGTTGACACTGCATCCCCATATTCAATAATAACACCAAAAATAGCTAAGTTATTCCAAAATACAATCAAACAAAATTTTACTGATAACCTGAAAGCTGCAAACAATACGAACATTCCCATATTAGGTACAGTAAATTTGACACTTGACTTTGACATTTCTTATATACAGCGCCAACCCTGGAAATTTTTGATAGCTAATGTCACATTTCCTATCCTTGGTTTGGACTTTTTACAAACGAATAATTTAAATATTGATTGTGTCAATAAAACTGTCACATCTAATTTGACATCGACAAGAGTTGCAGACATGTCTTCTAATGATCATGATGGTCATGTTGAACAGGTCAGTACCGTTGTTACTAACCTTTCACTACCTATACAGGTATCCTCAGAAATTGGTAACAATAACGATGATCGCAACATTTACACGAACCTATTACATAAGAAGTTTTCTGAATTACTACAACCCTTTAATTACAACAGACCTATCCAACATTCAATTACTCATAAAATTGACACAGAAACTAATTCTAATGTTAGGGCTAAGCCTAGAAAATTAAATCCTAATCAACTACTCTTTCTAGAAAAACACTTGAACGAGCTCATGGAAGCAGGTGTTCTTGAACGATCAGCTAGCGATTGGTCCACACCGATCCACCTGGTGCCAAATAAGAAGAACACACCTTCAGCGGAATCTTATCGAATGGTCGGAGATTATAGTCGGTTGAATTCAATAACAGTTCCTGACAGATATCCAACACCCTTTTTGAGTGACTTCACCCGGAAAATAGAAGGCGCTACCATTTTTTCCAAAATAGATCTGAAGAAGGCATATTATGCAATCCCCATTCACCCTGATGATATTCACAAAACAGCAATTACCACACCACTAGGCCTCTTTCAATTCAAAAGGATGTGTTTTGGTGTAAGAAATGCAGCAAGTTCATGGAGCCGATTCATGGATATAATATTATTAGGCTTATCTTCTATATTTTTTATAAAGATGCTCAAGAACATCTTGACCATCTGCAACAAGTCTTTTCACGATTGAGAGACAATGGGCTTCTAGTAAATGTGGATAAATGTAAATTTGGTGTCTCAGAAATTGACTTTTTGGGACACACTGTAAATATTAACGGGATTAAACCACAAACTACAAAAGTTGAAGCAATTGCAGAATTTCCATTGCCTACTAATCAAAAGAACCTTAGGAATTTTATTGACCTTGTTTCGTATTATCTTGACCAAGTTTAATTTACTTAGGTTAAGTTTGTCATATTACTCCGCCTTCAGCCATATTTTTTACTTTTAAAAGTAAAGACTTCCAATTCTTTGGTTATTAGAATAGGTGCTAAGGCATAGGTGCATAGCGATTAGGATCCTTAGCATAGGTTTTATTGTCATAGCATGTAAAAAATTATTGAAAAGATGCAAACGACCTCAATTTTTTGTAGCTAGTATACATTAAACATGCCAATACATACAAGTATGACATTAATGTATGCTATTTTTTTTGTTGAGGAATGCATTAAATGCCCTTTTGACTCATGACTTGATTCTTTTGGTACAGATTCAGCCTTTTTTTACCCGGAGTGTCATGTAATGATATTCAGTCATAAGGACAGTCATTACATAGATATTATCTCAAGAAGGCATTGGAATGCTAAGTGATTGCCATAGCTACAAGAATAAATAACAAGTAATAAAAGATATCTAAAATAAACACGTTTTTTATTAACTCCAAGAATAATATAACTTCTGGTAAACTAACTACCGTTATAGTACTAAAAGGTGGGTGTTGTTATGTTAATTGTTATAGACCCTTTATTGAATTACATGTACATTATTGTTTTATTCTGTAATATAATAATATAATCATATTCCCAAAATACTTCTGACATACCGCATGAAACCGTATTAACATCTCCACTTCGTCATCGTTTAGTTGTCCAGAGAGCTCGAGAATTTTTGTTGCTTTTTTTAAATCATAATAGGAGAGCGTGAATGAGCCTTTCAAAGGCAGTTTTTCTTTACATAATATGTGCAATTCCGGTAAGGTGACCAGATTTTAATTTTAGTAATGTGGGACACGAGAAAAGAAAGCAAAAAAAACATATTTCAAAAACGGAACATCTTAATACAAAATTCTGCAAACACATGAAAAAAATACAATTACTCATAAATAAACTTTAGAAATTCAATGAACAATATTAAAAATGTAAATATAAATTTACTTAAACTTAAATTTTAAGTACGCACCTTGTACTCACATTACATTAAATTATATTAGTTAGACCCTGTAGATATATTTTAATTTTTTGCTGTAAACTGGCAAAAAGTATATTCTTTTCAAAAAGCGGGACGCGGGACAAATTGTTAAAAATCGGAACTGTTCAGCCATAAGGCGGAACGTACGGTCACCTTAGGAATGCCGCCTGCAATCGAAAGGGACCTCGCAAAAGTCATCTTGCCCACGTCCAATGTTGGTTTTGCCCCGCCACTGTGCATGGTCATAAAGGGCAGAAAAATCACTATCGGATTCCACTACTAAAAATCTATATTGTCATTTAAATTTTTGTGATGACGTCATAACTAACAAACAAATGAAAATCGGAAGGTGAATAATTACACATATTAATGTGTATTTTTAAAATATAAAATCGACGTGTTTAACCGTTTTTAAAAAAACCGGTTGAGTTCACTTTTTTCTTTCATATTCCATACTTTAAAACCACACTGTATAGGGTTCGTGTTAATATAGTCATGTGCAGATAGTTTTATTTTCCTACATTAAACTAAACTTAAATTCAATTGATTCAATTATAAATAACAAAGATACAGGGGTGTTATCAAGCTGAAATAAAAATTTTTAAACAATTCTAATAAATGTATTTAAAATACTAATTATTATCAAAAAATTTTTAACCAAAATTTGGTTTTAAAATTTTCAAGTGGCCCAGAAGAGAATTTTGTAAATCGTTTTATAATTAAACTAGGCCTACTATGTTTCTTCGATTATTTGCATTTATCATCTACCATAGTAGGCTGGTGGTTTACAATAAATGGAACTATACTTGATAAAAATTTAGAATTGATTCGATTATAAATAAAAAAAATGCAGAGGTGTTGAGCTGAAATGTCATATAATGATTAGTCAAGATTCTTTAGCCAAAATTTGAGTTTGAAGTTTTCAAGTGGCCCAGAACAAGTTTTCGTAACGATTAAACAAGGCCATGTTTTTTCCATTTTTTGCATTTATCTTTCATTGTAGTTTTATAATAAAAGAGGTTCTTAATTGCCCACAAAATTATTTTAAGAGGTTCTATACCGGATAAAAATTTTTAAGGTTTTTAAATCGCTATTCAATAAATATACATTTTCTGTTTTATTATTCAAATTGAATTTTTGAAATTCAATTTCTTTTTAGTACGTAAATTAATTTAAAAAAAATAAATTATGTCACAAAACAATATCGAGATTTGAACCGGTGATCAGTTGCACACGAAATACGATGCTTTTACCATTAAACCAAACTGGCTTTGCCTTTATAATCAATCTTATTTGCCTCTTCTTGTGTTTACATCTTGTGCTTTTTTGATTTTTAATATAAATAAGTAAGTTCAGCCCTTTTTCTGTAAAGTTCTCAAAATTTTGAGTGCCTATGATGACTTGGAGCGCAGATATGGATTTTTGAAATTTACTCTGCATTTTGTTGAGAGTCTTTCGTCTTCTGCCAGCGACATTATTACCGGTTGAGTTTGAACATTTTTTCCCAAATTCAAAAATTTTGAAAAATGTTTCTAATTAATAAAAACATTTTTTTATCAACTTTAATTTTTTAACGTGTAACCGCCGAAATCAGCGTTACTCGATGTGCACCATGAGCAGGTTGTCGGTCGGATTTTGCACATCGTGTATGTGTGTGTCGCATACTAACTCCTACCTCCAAATGAGCAACAATTCGTGCACGTTGAATGTCCGTTAATTGCGGCATTGTAACGCTTCGAATAACTTTCTGATACTGATTAATTTCAAAACATTAGTCAAATAAAAATCAAAACATTAATTTAGGCACTTGCACATTGGGTAACGTCGGCGGTTACACGTTAAAAAAAATGAACGTTAATAAAAAAAGTTTTTATTAATTAAAAATTTTTCAAAATTTTTGAATTTGGGAAAGAAAAGATTGAAACTCAACCGATAATAATGTCGCTGGCAGAAGAGGAAAAATACTCAATAAAATGCAGGGTAAATTTAAAAAATTCATAACATTGCGCCAAAAAATCATAGGCACTCGAAGTTTTGAAAACTTGACAGAAAAAAGACTGAACTTTATTGCCCTGGTGGTCGATAGCGTCCACGATTTTTTTGGTATGTCGTACAAGCTGTTAAAATGTGACATTTTTTAAATCAAAAAAATTTCTTTTTCTGCAGGTGGTCACGGGAGGCGGAAAAGCATTTACGTAACATTCGCGAGCACTCCCTTAAACTACACACTTTAAACTTTTTAGCACTCAAAGGTTCATCCATTTTCGTCCAAAATCCGCCGAGTTATAACGGTTTGAAATTTTGGTATTTTTGGTGCGTTTTCAAGTGGTGTGTTTTTTTCCTCGAGTGTATTATTAATAAATCATATACAGGGTTACTTAAAAGTATGGAGTCGACGATCTATTGTCGTTAATATTCATTTTAGGAAATAATGTTCAATACAAAATTTTTGTAAGAAATTTTTATCTACATTTGAGAATACTTTTTGTTTCTTCAATTGTTTTTGAGATACGCCTTTCTGCAATTTTTTTTTAAATGGGAACCTGTTCATTTTACGCTACTATTCGATAGAACATTTTGTTCTCTATACAATAGTATTAAAAAAAATTAATTTTATTTTATTTTAATAATATTTTTTCCAGGAAATGCCGGTTCAAGTATTTACAAATAATATGCATATCTAAGATTAAACTCGCTATTGACAATTTTAACAGCAAAAAATTGCATACAATTATTGTATGCAATTTGTTGCTGTTAATATTAGCAATGGCGAGTTTAATTTCAGATGTATCTACTATTCATAAATACTTGAATCAGCGTTTTGTGGAAAAAATGTGTTAAATACATGTGTAAATAAAATTTAAAAAAATTATTCCTATTGTAAAGAGAAAAAAATGTTCTATCGAATGGTAGCATAAAGTTTTAACAGGTTCCCATTTAAAATTTTTTTTCGGAAAGGCGTAACTCAAGTAGTCTCAAATGTAGGTAAGAATTTCCTAAAAAACTTTTGTATTGAACATTATTTCCTAAAATAAATATTAACGACAATAAATCGCCGTCTCCATAGTTTTAACTAACCCTGTATACACGTTACACAATAATGTAATAGCAATGTCTGCACTGTTTACATGTAATTTATTACGTGTAATATCAGAAATTGAAATGGATAGATTGTATTTGTACTCACCCAATAGTTTTCAAATAATTTTGCTTGTACTTATCCTCCATTACTCTTAAGTAATCTGGAGTCAAAACTGATGAACAAGTTTCTATTTTATTGTTTCTCTGTTTTATCTTGTCTTGAACCTTATCGATTGGTAGATGCAGGTATATTACCAGATGTGGTCTTAGAAGTTCATTTAGTGTGTTTTTACGAAGATCATAATAAACTGAGCGAGCTGTTGAACAATAAATGAAATTATATTAATATTAGAATTATATTAATTAAAATTAAGTTTATCTATATTAGATAATAATAGGCCTTGATTTTGAACATTTTTTTAATAATAGGTTTGTGTCAGGGTAATTCCACACCAAGTGATCCAATTTTTTGGAAGTTTTGACCATCACCCTCTTTGATTTTTTTAAATTTGACACAAGTGTTATAGTCCTAAAGATAAGTAACAATCTAAAATATTATATTTTTAACACAAGTGGTTCTTGAGTTGTGCCCTTCTAAAGTGTACAAAAATGAGTGATTTTGAGCATGTTGGCGTTGACGTTTTCCTTTATAACTTTTGATAGAAATAAAATAAAGCAAAGAAACAGTTGTTTTAAAGTCCATCATTTGGGCTTTAAGATGATTGGTTGCATGGCATACTTTAATATGAAAAAATAAATTATATTGCACTCCTGAAGTCTTTGACCTTGAATTTCTCAGAAAACATGATTAAAAGTTATGGAAAAAATTGGACAGAGTTGTATATCTTATAAATATGTGTGCCAAATTTCAACTTGGGATCTCAATGGGATCGTTACTAAATTATTGCAACAAAATAGCAATGCTCAACATTTTACCATTAATAATGTTTTCAATATTGGGAACATTGGGAGTTTTCTTTTATAAATGATTATTTTCTGTTTTGGTAATTACTTACAAATAATCTGGGTTAGACAGAACATTAATTAAGAAATTCCTGTACGAGTTTTTAAAATTTTTTAAAATTATTTGTGAATCGTTACCTAAATAAAATATCCTGGGTACACTTGTCAAGAAAATTTTTTAGTATTATCAGACCACGTACAAATTGTTATCAACTATAATAAATTAAAATCACTATGACATGCAATTTAAAGAAAATTTTAATTTGATGCACATTATTAATGTAAAATACTGCATGCTAATTCCATTTCCTGATAACTTAAACTGTATGTACGACCTGTCGCTGTATTTGGATCTACTTTCCTTAAAATCTGCTTGGGATATCTGGTATTTACGAAAATTGTTGAACATGGAATAGTATATTGTGTTACAAGTGCAGAAAAGTGCCAATTTCACAAGAGTGTGAAA
Organism: Agrypnus murinus; assembly: GCA_929113105.1. Taxonomy (NCBI): domain Eukaryota; kingdom Metazoa; phylum Arthropoda; class Insecta; order Coleoptera; family Elateridae; genus Agrypnus; species Agrypnus murinus. Next base: position 65,985,717 of record OV816029.1, on the reverse strand, counting down.
TGCCGCAATCACACGAGTGTGAAAATGGCGTTTTTGCACGCGTTACACACTATACTTTATCTACGACAACAAAAAAAGTAATAAACCACCAACAGCTAAGAAAATTTTTTAACCTACAATTTATACTCGCATTCATATTTTTTACGTGAAATCTCTGACAATAAATTAAGAAATGTAATGTGAACCGCTTCCACGATGTTTGGAGGTGTACAAGTGTACACCCCATTTTCCCATCATCGGATTCACTCATGATACATCTAGAATTTCGAAAACGACAAAAGTAAACATTAAATTTTTAAAGACAATAGTAATAATACGTTTAAAATCTGTATAATTTCAGTCAATCTACTATTTAGTACTTACAGTTAAATAATCATACGTATGTACTCGTTTTCAAAACATAACTTTATACAAACAATCACAATTCAATTGTTAAGGTTATAAACCCCTTTTCTGCGAAATGTCAACATATTCTCGCATTATGTAGCAAATTATAAATGTTTTCAATGTTTTTATTGTAATTTAGCAATAACAATAATAATAAATAATAGCCAGCCTCGGTGGATTAGTGGTTTGCATGTTTGCTTCATAATCCAAGGATCGCAGGTTCGATCCCCGGCCGAGCTGGTAATTTTTCATAGCGGAGAAAAATTAAAAACATGCCTTCTTCTCGGATAGGAAGTAAAACTGTAGGTCCCATGTCAATGCGATGTTTGGCACGTTAAAAATCTCTACTGGGGGTGGAATTCCCCCAGATTCGGCTAAATTCTAGTAGGGTCGGCCAAATGATCATAGCAATCGGTGCCATGAGGTACGAAGGATGCTCCGCCATCCTGATTCCTCGCCCAAAAACAAACAAACAATAATAAATAATATTACATTAACAATTATAAATATAATAATGTAAAAAATGAATCAATTTTACGTTTTAATTGAATAACAATCTTTGTAACTTTATATAATGAGAAATAACCTAGTCGTTTAAAGGCGTCTACGTAGCTCAATGGTTAAGCTCCCGCTACTAGACAGGCGATCCAGAGTTCGATTCCCCGCTCTGCCGTTGGTATCTTTTCTAGTTGGATTTCCACTCAAAATATAATTTAATGTAAAATATTATAGCCCCTTTATTTTCAAATAGTAGCGACAACGATTGATCTCGCCGCTGGAGTAAAAGCACCAGACCGATGTTGGCGGCATTGAATGTTACCAGATTTGACATTCTGTCTTACAACAAATCTTAGATTTAATAATAATCATGCATAAAAATATTCACAGTTTAACATTAATTTGATAAAGGACATTCATATTCTGTAAAAACGACCATATTAATATGACATATACCTCCGTAATTCTAATTGTTTAACAACTTTTTAATAAATTTTTGCGACACCATGCATGTAGTAATTTTCTGTTTATTAAGGTTTGTATCGGGTTTGCTCCACGATGTCGCTATATGAAATAGAGGGGCTATATAAAATATTAATTAAGGGCGCGTTATCGCCGCCAGTGTTAATAATAGAAAGCTTCAGAAACTATAAACACCTAAAGATGGCGCTACGGCCCGCAAAACGAAATTAATTTCTTTAAAACTAAAATTTGAAAATGTAAATAGAAACATTGTTTGATCGCATCGCAGTTCTTTGCTCACAGTGTTGCCAGACATGCGTGAACTTTAAATTTTTAAATGCCAATGAATAATTTAAGGTAGTTGAAATCAAAAAGGGGAATATAAAACTACTAAATATCTTTAAAAATATTAGTTGTTCTTGCTGATTTTAAGAAAAAGAAAAGTATTACTATATTAAAATATTGAAAATATATATTTGTTTTAAAAAATTGATCAGGACTAATTAAGAGTGAAATAGTTTATTCAAAAATTAACCGTCACATGCTCTTAAGTATAGAAAAACAACATTTACTTCGGAAATTTATTAAATAATAATTGAAAATGGTGCAGGACCAGCAGGATGTAGAAATGACGCGGTGACTTCGCATTCTTTACTATCTAAAGACATCACATGGGCTAACCACTACTTGCAGTTATATTCACATGTAACAAAACCTGTAATTTCATATATTTCTAATGTAAGTCTAATTAGTTCATCAGATGTGGAGTGTATAAATGTTTGATCACTACCAAGAGTAGAATTCTATTAATATATTATTTTCTGAGATAGGTATAAAACAGTGAAAGGACCCCGCACAAACCTTATGGATTTTGCCCCTCGGTCAAATTGGCTAAAAACTGGATATGATATAGGTTTTGAGCTATTGAACAAAAGTCTCAATGGGCGCGAAGTTCCAAGTCCAGTCGTTTTCATGCTATGGGCACTTGAAGTTCTTTAATTTAGCGTCATTTCAACAATGTTTAAAATCAGGACATGAAAAACAAGTTGGCATGGCATATCTTTGACAATAATAACGTCAGTGTTTTTGAACTTTTTATTTTATGACACCTACCTATTAGTTGAGATCTTGTAACAGAATTGTTTTAATAAATGTGTTTTAGTTTAATATCTTATTCGTTGCGTCAGTTATTTTTATTTTTGTGTTTGTAATATATGATTTAAACATTTTCAGGAGCATAAATGTTACCTTACACAAAAATGTGGAATTTGCAAGATATCTGTGGTCATTTTCTGCATTGCAGACAACGCAGCACGATTTCTTCGTTGCTTCAAGACATTTAACCTCAAACTTGATGAATCTGTATTAAATAAAATATCCATTGCTCCAAACAGAGGTGATTTTCATAAAAAATATTTCAGAAAACTCAAAGTCTCCTCCATCAAAAATTTTATTATTATAAAATCTACATAACAATTGTTTCGGCCTTTTCAATTAAAGGTTAACCCTTAAGGCCATCTTCAGATATAAAGAAAATATTAAATAAAATATCCATGGATATTTTATCCATCCTTGGATTATCCCGTCCGATCCTTGGATTATGAAGCAAACATGCAAACCACTAATCCACCGAGGCTGGCTATTATTTATTATTATTGCTAAATTACAATAAAAACATTGAAAACATTTATAATTTGCTACATAATGCGAGAATATGTTGACATTTCGCAGAAAAGGGGTTTATAACCTTGACAATTGAATTGTGATTGTTTGTATAAAGTTATGTTTTGAAAACGAGTACATACGTATGATTATTTAACTGTAAGTACTAAATAGTAGATTGACTGAAATTATACAGATTTTAAACGTATTATTACTATTGTCTTTAAAAATTTAATGTTTACTTTTGTCGTTTTCGAAATTCTAGATGTATCATGAGTGAATCCGATGATGGGAAAATGGGGTGTACACTTGTACACCTCCAAACATTGTGGAAGCGGTTCACATTACATTTCTTAATTTATTGTCAGAGATTTCACGTAAAAAATATGAATGCGAGTATAAATTGTAGGTTAAAAAATTTTCTTAGCTGTTGGTGGTTTATTACTTTTTTTTGTTGTCGTAGATAAAGTATAGTGTGTAACGCGTGCAAAAACGCCATTTTCACACGATATTTTATTTAATATGAAACGGGCCAGTCGAGCTAAGAAAATCCAATACTACAAAAATAGCAACATCAAAAGAAAAAGGCTGAAATTGAACATTTGGTTCTTAACTACATGCCTACATTTAACAAATAAGGTGAACATGTGGTTCATGGCTGTATTATATTTTAGATTTATTTTCTTTATATCTGAAGATGGCCTTAAGGGTTAACCTTTAATTGAAAAGGCCGAAACAATTGTTATGTAGATTTTATAATAATTAAATTTTTGATGGAGGAGACTGAGTTTTCTGAAATATTATTGATGAACCTGCTTGAATAGCAACTGTTTTTTTTATAATAGACTGATTGCATTTGAAGCAAATCCTTGTGCTATTGTCGATATTAATATTGGGCAAGTTATTAATAATACGTCTGCATAATGCTATTTGTTGTTTGTCGGCATCGGCGCCAATTCAAGGCAGGTTCTGGGGATTGTTTTGTAAATTACAAATGTAGCACCTCTTTTGTCTGTTACTTAATAACTAATAATCTAACACGAATCTGCAAGAATATAATTCACCGTCAAATAACTACATACATAAACTACATTTTTATTTAATATTTAAAAATCGTGTATATGCCAACCAAAGATATGCCAACTTGTTTTTCAAGTTCGGATTTGAAACATTATTGAAATGACGTTAGATTGAAGCACTTCAAGTGGCCGTAGCATGAAATGACTGGACTTCGAACTTCGCGCCCATTGACACGTTTGTTCGGTAGCTCCTAAAACCTATATCATCTTCAATTTTTAGCCAATTTGGCCGAGGGGCAAAACCCATAAGGTTTGTGTGGGGTCCTTTCTGTGTCCGAACAATTTTTTTGCTTTATCAAACCGTTCATGAGAAATTAAGATTTACATGTATTCAGTGTGATACATTACTATGAACTATTGATTTCATAATGATCTAGGACAACAATGCTAATATGATGGTATTTTTTATTATTTTATCCTATGCATTGCTTATGCAAATCAATAGTACATACTGATACTGTCACTAGGTACTGAACAGTAATATGTTTTAAAAAAAATTATTATTAATGATTCCATTAAGATCTCAAGTTGAAATTTGGGAGACATAGGAATTTAAAGAATATGCAAAGTTTTAAAAACTTATCCAGGAATAATTAACGGTTTATCTAACCCAGATTTTTTGTAACTAATTACTTAGAACAAAGAGTAATCATTCATAAAACAAAACTCTAATACCAATAATATAGTTACCAATATTGAAAAATATATTTATGTTAAAATGGACATTGCTATTTTATTAAAATAATTTAGTAATGATCCCATTGAGATCTCAAGTTGAAATCTGGCACACATATTTAGAAAATATGCAACTCTACGTCCAATTTCTTTAAAGTAGATCCAAATACAGCAACTGGTCGTACATACAGTTTAAGTTATCAGGAAATGGAATTAGCATGCAGTATTTTACGTTAACACTGTGCATCAAATTAAAATTTTCTTTATTGCGTGTCATAGTGATTTTAATTTATTATAGTTGATAACAATTTGTATGTGTTCTGCTAATACTGAAAAATTTTCTTGACAAGTGTACCCAGGATATTTTTTTTAGGTAACAATTTCACAAATAATTTAAAAAATTTTTAAAAACTTGTACAGGAATTTGTTAATAAATGTTTTATCTAACCCAGATCCTTTGTAAGTAATTACCAAAACAGAAAATAATCATTTATAAAAGAAAACTCCAAATGTTCCCAATATTGAAAACATTATTAATGGTAAAATGTTGAACATTGCTATTTTGTTAAAATAATTTAGTAACGATCCCAAGTTGAAATTTGGCACACATATTTAAAAGACATATCTAAGTCCAATTTTTTTACAAATTTTTAATCATATGTTTTCTGAGAAATTCAAGATCATAGACTTCAGGGAGGCAATATAATTTATTTTTTCATATTAAAGCTTGCCATGCAACCCATCATCTTAAAGCCCAAATGATGGACTTAAAAAAAGTTTGTTGTTAAAAAATCACTCATTTTTGTACACTTTAGAAGGGCACAACTCGAGAACCACTTGAGTTAAAAATATAAATAAATAAAAAAGGGGTGAGTTACAACTCATTGAATCACTTGACATGGAATTACCAGTCAATAACATTCACAGTTTAGTTTGAAAGGTTAAAAAGAGCTCGAGCAGCTAAGTTTTAATATTGACATAATGAAATATAAAATGATATGTATTACAGTCGAACCTCTATAACTCGAACCTCCACAACTCGAAATTTTCTACAAGTCGAAATTTACCCATGTTCCCTGCACATTATCTACATTTTCAATGTATTTTGATCTCTCTAACTCGAATTTCCATAACTCAAAATCTTCTATAATTCGAAGCTAACAGGTCGTCCCAGCAGCAAAAAAATCTCTGTAACTCGAATTTTTTGGGTCACTGACCTCGTTCTCGCATACGATCGCACCCGAAGTCAAAGATTCCCGCAGACATCGTTGTGACCACAATTCTTGGTCGGTTTGATCACTAGTCGGTCAGTCGGTTGCAAAATGTCTCCGCCGCGAAAACTAAAGAGTTTGACGATCGAAAAGAAGTTAGAAATTTTAAAAAAAGTGGAAAGTGGAGTTAAGAAAAAGACTATTGCTGAAGAGTATGATATACCGCAAAGTACATTGTCTACCATTATTAAGAATAAGGCTGCTATATTAAATTTCGGTGCAGAAATAAAAGGTCGAGGTAGTTTCAAGCGAAATAAGCCTAGAAAGACTGTTAATACAGCCTTGATAAAATGGTTTGCATCTGTTAGGAAGGAAAATTTGTGTGTATCAGGTCCAATACTACAACAAAAGGCGCTAAATTTTGCTGAAAAATTAGGAGATCAGGATTTTAAAGCTAGCTCAGGATGGCTTGAAAAATTTAAAAAGAGGTAAGAACTATAGGTGTACGTTTGTAGGTATGGCTGTAAATTTTTACGTGTAATTTTAGATATGGCATACTACAAAAAAAGGTTTGCGGTGAAAGTGCAGCTGTTGACGAAGAAAAGTGTGATATGTGGATCCAGAACACCTTGCCAGCTCTTTTAGCCTCCTATGATGAAAACGACGTCTTCAACGCAGACGAAACTGGTCTTTTTTTTAAGTGCCTACCAGATAAAACGTTAGCATGGAAAAATGAAAAGTGTCACGGAGGCAAACTCAGCAAAGAACGCATAACCTGTTTACTTGCGACGAACATGACAGGTACTGAAAAATTAAAAGTTTTCATAATAGGAAAAAGCGCTAAACCACGATGTTTTCGAGGGGTCACGCACTTGCCGGTTACTTATAAGAGCAACAAAAAGGCGTGGATGACCAGTGAACTTTTTGAAAATTGGCTTCTAGATTTGGACAAGCATTTTTTAAGTCAGAACAGGAGAGTTTTGTTAATTATTGATAACTGTCCTGCACATCCCCAAATTGATCACAAATTAAAAGCAATAAAATTAGAATTCTTTCCACCGAACATGACGTCCAAACTTCAGCCTCTGGATCAAGGCATTATAAAATGTTTGAAGTTCCATTACAGACGCAGAATTTTGGAAAAAATTTTGGACAGTTTTGAAAATCATCATTCTATTCCTAAAATTGATCTTCTTGATTCAATTAATATTGTAAACACAGCATGGAGAGTTGATGTTACACCGAAAACAATCCAAAATTGTTTTAGACAAGCAGGTTTTGGAAGGCATAACTTTTATGAAGAAGAAGATGAAATTCCATTATCACAATTAAAAGAAAAAATAATCACGGAACAAAATATGATGTCCGATGTTGAACAGTCGTTTAATAAGTGTGTTGAATTGTGTAATGCAAATCAAGTGATTTCTATTGACGATTTTCTGAACCTTGATGAAGACCTTGTTACCAGTGAAACTCCCACAGATGATGAAATTGTTGCTAGTGTTAATCAACAAGATGAGTTTAATGAAAATTCCGATGAAACTGATACTGAGGATATTCCTAGGGAAAAGCCTTCTCGCTACGAAATGACTAGATCATTTGAAACAATACAGTTATTTTTTAATATGACTGAGAACACAAGGGATGATGTATTCGTTTTACTCGATAAAATAAAAAAAATGTATGAGTCAGAATATGTAAAAAAGACCATACATCAAAAATTAATCACCGATTATATAGGTCAAAAAATAACTATGTAATATATTTTTATTACTACAAAAATTGTTATACTAAGTGCTTTTTCATAATTGTAGGTACTTTTAGAAATGTTTTGACATTGTTATTTGTACAATAAAACATGTATGCCATATATTGTGTATTATTCTTTAACTCGAAATTTCTGTAACTCGAATTAATTTCGCGGTCCCTTGGAGTTCGAGTTATAGAGGTTCGACTGTATATTGATTATTATTATTATAGAATTAGGTATCTAACGGGTTATTATAAACCCTCGACATCTCAGTTGCTGTGAAATTTCATAACGTATGTGTTTTATTATTTCACGACAATATTCTGGCTGTAGCACGATTTATTGCTAGGCGTTGTGGTTAAGTAACAAATTAGTTTCCATAGTATCTTGATAAGGCAACCGAAAGCGAAAGTAAAACATGCGAAGTGGTTGCTAGGTATGAAAAACTTTCGGTCCCTGGACAACGAAGTAAAACTGTCAATTTTTTAAAAATATAATATTATAAGGTGGCTGTTGTCAACATTACCTTGGTAACAATACTGTTGTATATATAAACATTATTTTATTATAATCACTGAATCATCATTTTATTTATTTATTAATGGTGGTTAATAAATGTCAAGGAGAGAATGAAAAGTTTAATAAAGTACACACTGCGAAAGCCCTTTCAGGTGCTCGGTGTTTTTAAATAACCTCTGCTACGCTTAGGTTTCGCCTCGGCCAATCAAAAACACCTTGCACCTAAAAGTAAACTTTCGCAGCTTGTAATGTAAATAACTATTTGTTTTCAAACCGTCTCCAAGCAATTAATCTTTTTCTATGCGTACTTTTCATCAAGGGTACCCCTGTGGGACTGGCAAAGGTGCAGTTACACTGCTGACCACTTGTTCTTAATTATGAGAAAAGTTTGAATATAAAAGAAGTGAAAAATGTTCAGTTTATAACATATGCATAAATAATAAATTATTAAAATTAGCTACAAAATTAATCAAAAAAAGAGTGCAATTTAATTTGGCCCACAGTGTATTTGCTAGAAGCACATGTGAGGCAAGAAAAACTTAAATATGCTATTCAAACATACCTCCTTTTGATAAATATCCTTGACTAAACATCGCCTCCGCAAAAACAAAATCAGAATAAACGCATCTATCTAAAACGACACCTTGACCTGTACTGAATACATGTGCCAAAGCATCAATATACTGCGAATACCTAAAAACATTAATATCATTTTATTAAACAACGTAACTTAAATTTTATTAAAACATACTTTGCTACATATTGACGTAATTGAAAAGATGCGGCGAGTCTATGTTTAGGATTCTGAAGAAAATCTTTAACATCAAAACTACGACAAGCTTCAGGCAATTGCGGATCAAGTTGCTTTAAATTATAACCATAATCATTGATGTACAACATATCCTGATTAGCTTCTGGCATGTATAACATGTCCAAATCTTCAGCCAGCTTCTTTGCCAATGCTGTTTTACCAGCAGCAATTGGTCCTTCTACTACAATAATCTGCAAAATTTCAAAAATTATTATTCTGGATCATAAAATTGAAATGTTTCCATTACTATAACCTTACTTTTGAATTCTGATCAAACCTTGCTGTGGTCTTATCGTAGAGAAAATTTAAGAAGGTGTATCGTTTGGTCTTGTATGGCCATGGTGCTGGTTTCGGTTGACATGATTGTACACTTTTTAAACTTTTACCAGCAATTCCTCTTATTGAAACTTTGAGGTCAGCAGTGTTAGATAACAGTTTATTTGCATTGTTGGTGTTTATCTTAAATATTCCTAAACGAAAAACGGCAGCCATTATTTTTAAAATGCAAAAACGATACAAATAACAGAAATTAGTCCATTAAATCACTAATAAAAAATTAATATCTTAATTTTGGTGTTGTGAATTCACCAACGTAAGAATTATTTTGACATATTGACAGCGCATTAAAAAGTGTTGTATAACATGATTTCGTTTAAGAAAATCCCATTAGATCAAAAAGTCTGTAGAGAAACATTGCAGAATAAAGTTTGTGTTAAGGAAGATACAGTGAAATGTAAAAATGTAGAGAATGACGTGAAATTTAAACCATGAGTTCTTTCAAACTTATTCTATTCGGTGGTATTTTTTTATAATTTTTGTGTGTACCGTTATAGAGAAAAATAGAAAATAAAATCCAGAATTTAACATGGGCTCTTATGGGGACCACCTAAACTCTAGCAGTTTTCACTAAAAATTCTAATGAAGAAATGTAGAAAATCTAATAAAAAAGTATAAAAAGACATACTTCACATACTATTCGAAGAACAATGTTGCCCAATATTTTTGAAATCGTGTGTCTAGTTAATGCGCAATAATAAATTGAAGTTAGTAAAACAAGAATTCTTCACGACATATAAGACCATTCAGTCAACCACAGGGCTTACGTCATTATTCACGTGACTTACTTTGTAAACATGTTAAGATGAAAGCGTTTACTGTCTCCAGCCTTACTTTGTGGAACTCCATAATCATGAAATATAATATAAATACAAAGATTAGTTAAAGTTTCACAAGTTTTATTAATATCTTAACCTGACAATATTGTTTCGACACTTTGTGTCATTATCAAAGGTAGATAAGATTGATAAACAAACACGTTGCTAAGGATAAATACATACAGAAAATAGGTAACTAGATACAATACATAACAAAAACTAAATATCTAACAGTTCTAATAAAGGAGAATTACTAAGCTCAGTTTGTTCATTCATTAAAGGTACTGTGCGTTTATGTCTGTATATTTCAAAAGCTTCTAAAATGTCTAATTTGTGTTTGTTGTTGCAAAAATGTAAGAATTTAATGTTGTTTTGAGGTGTCATTGGGTGGTTCTGTTCCAAAATGTGTTTGGCATAATTCGATTTTTCTGGATGTTTAAGTCTATAAGAGCGTACGTGTTCTTTGTATCTTATGTCGAAATTTCTAAGTGTTTGCCCAAAATAAACCGAGTTACAAAAAGAACAATTTAAACGGTAAATGCCGGATTTCATGATATCTTGTATTTTGTCTTTAGCATCTCCTATGAAACGATCACATTTTGATAAAGAAATTTCAATCATCAAACAATTAGCATATATAAACCATTATAACCATAACATGATCGACACTTTAATTCAACAAAAAGATTATAGGTTAGCTATCAAAAGAATATTTCCAATTGACACTCAAATACAAGACACAAACTACATATCAATACCATACTTTGGCAAGATATCAGAACAAATTGCAACTATACTAAGAAAAACCACCAGTTACAAAATAACCTATAAAACTAACACCAACACCTTTTCATTTTTATTCAATGCTAAAGACAAAATACAAGATATCATGAAATCCGGCATTTACCGTTTGAATTGTTCTTTTTGTAACTCGGTTTATTTTGGGCAAACACTTAGAAATTTCGACATAAGATACAAAGAACACGTACGCTCTTATAGACTTAAACATCCAGAAAAATCGAATTATGCCAAACACATTTTGGAACAGAACCACCCAATGACACCTCAAAACAACATTAAATTCTTACATTTTTGCAACAACAAACACAAATTAGACATTTTAGAAGCTTTTGAAATATACAGACATAAACGCACAGTACCTTTAATGAATGAACAAACTGAGCTTAGTAATTCTCCTTTATTAGAACTGTTAGATATTTAGTTTTTGTTATGTATTGTATCTAGTTACCTATTTTCTGTATGTATTTATCCTTAGCAACGTGTTTGTTTATCAATCTTATCTACCTTTGATAATGACACAAAGTGTCGAAACAATATTGTCAGGTTAAGATATTAATAAAACTTGTGAAACTTTAACTAATCTTTGTATTTATATTATATTTCATGTTAAGATGAAAATCATAGGTTAAATAAGTTAATTATGAAAACGCCAATAATTTCTGACATTTCATTTTCAAAGCTAGCTTAGGTTAGTAGTGTTTGTGAAATGGTGTGTATTTTGGCTATGTAGTTACAACTAAATAAAAATGAGATTGATATCTCGCAAAGAAAATAAAATTCTTAATTGAAATTTGTTTAATTTCTCTCTTACAAACTTTAATACAGGGAGATCAAGATTGAATGTCCTGATCCTACACTACTTTCCACGAGCTTGATATCAATATTTACATCCATCACCTGAGAGTCAGGACAAAAGCAGTGGCACAGTATATATAACAATCAGTAGATTCACTTGCATTCGACACCATTCATTTTATTAATCCACCTTCGAATATCACGCCCATAAACGAAGTAGTGAACCGACGTTTATCGGTCGGCATCGCCGGTAAATGAAACGCAGAGCCGCATTCAATAAAATGTCTCGAACAAATATGTAAACAAAATCTCTTGTTATATAATAGTATAGTAAAATATGAAGTAGAATTATGTGTAGTGAACAATTTGATTGAAGTTGTTTTACTTATAGAATCTAATAAATAAAACGATAATCAATTTAAATATTTAAAACATTTATTAAACTAAGTTAGAAGAGTTGTTTCTTGTTACATCGTTAATTACCAACTAAAGTTACATAATTCTTTCAAGCCATTAACCATATTCTTGCGCTGCAATAGTCATTTCATTTTATTTAGAAATAATTACGAACAAATGCATAGCTGTATACAATTTGAATACCTGTTCAACAAACAAATGGAGAATCTAGGTCACCGAAATCAGATACGTACAAAATATAGGAGATGAAATCAATTTACACTATAATAATAATAATTAATAATAATAAAATTTATTTTCATTCATATTAAATTAAAGACACAATGACAAACAAAATGCTAAAAAGTACAATCCTAACGCACGCTTTGACTTTTTTTAACAGTTGAAAGTAACAAAAGACGCTGTAGTTCACACCTGTTGATAAGGCGTTGACCTAGATTCTTTATTGTTGAACTCTTTTAATAAATCAGCATAAAAAAATTTATTATGTAGGATTTCGTAATCGCTTATTTGTTCTATTACGTGTTAGTAATTCACTTTTAAGCAATTGGTAAATATATACAAAAGTGAATTCTTAAATACTGCATTGTTTTTACGAGCGTATTTATTAAAAAATAATAGTATGTAGGAAAAAATAAACTGAAATCGGAAACCTGAAAAAACTAATTGTAGTTCTTTCCGAGGTATTTTTACAGCCTTTGCGGCACAAGGACTAACACTATGCATTGTTTACTGGCACTAATACTGCACGATTGTGGGTTTATCCGGCTCTGGTAAGTTCGATACGTTCTGTTGCGTGTTTGAAACAGAACTGCTGTCTGCACAAGCGTCTAGAGATACCAATTCCACTTTGGCTTCCTGGCGTCCGCATGCGCACAAGTGCCAAACTGAGAGACGCGCGTCTAGTTATGGTCTAGTTATCAAATACAACAAAAATTCCCCACATCCACAGTGTTTTATGGCTATGTCATGCTTTTCTCGAAAATGGTTGATTAAATTAATTTTCGAACTCTCTATTGTGTTTTTTACATTATTATTAACATGAATATTTTTATGATATTTAAAATGTCTTAAATGTGTAAACTGTTTCCCACATTCTTCACATTTATAGTTATAATTTTTAGGTTTAGTCAAATCTTGAATTAAATCTATAAAAAAAAATTCGTTATGATTTCATTATTGATTTTACATTAAAACTGCTTACCAGGGTGGAATTTCTTAACATGAGACGTCAAGTTTGAATATTTTGTGAACGGTTTGTGGCAAACATTGCACACAGCTTTACTGGGATATGTTTTGTTGGGGGCCAGTTCATTTAATTTATCTAAAAGTAATAAATGAAAAGGGTTGAATAAGAATGTTGACAAGTACACAATAAAATTACTTACCAGGGTGAAATTTTTTTACGTGAACTCTTAAAACTGAATGTTTACTAAAATGTTTTTTGCACAGATTACATTCCATTGTCACTATAATATGTGTATAACTGGCAACTAATGATAAAATAATGAGTGGATAATAATCAAAATGATAACTAAAACTTAACCTCTCTTAAAATTGTCTTATGACTCTTATGTTCTGTTTACGTTATCGGGCAACTAGTTCAGTGAATGACACTTGTGCGTGTGCGCATGCGGACGCCAGGAAGCCAAAGTGGAATTGGTATCTCTAGACGCTTGTGCTGTCTGCATACTGCCGACTCGCGCCAGCATGTAGTGTGGTGGATGGAAATTATTTGCGACAGTCACATTACTGTATGTTATATATACTGTGGCAGTGGTGTGCTGATGACATTCAAAAAACTAACCTCCAAAGTAATGTACAAAAACTTAGAAACACTTTGGTTTGTATGAAATTAAAAACATGAAAAACAAGTTCGTTTTTAATTAAAAAATATATTGAAATGGTTATAAGGATTGTTCATTTTCTCTCATTTGAACTATGCAAAAGTTTATCCTTTTCATACAAAATAAACATCAGCAATTCTTTTAAATTCCTGAATGCTAATTGAAATATTTTACTGTTTTATGTGTTACCATTGATAACAGAAATAACAAGACGTGTCAATTTCTCTTGCCACAGTATTGGTAACCAATATTATTATTATCAATTATTATCATTAAGATCAATTACGATCAAAAATAAGAAGTAAATACAAAAGATTTCATTTAATAAACAATTAAAATTACACAAATTAACACAATTAAAAAATTTACAATTAAAATTATTACAATAGATTTATAGGATGTGTTCAAAATGACCTCCATGTACAGCCAGGCAAGCATCTACTCGTTTTTTCATATTTTCGAATATATTTACCAATTGCTCAGGTGTAATGCTTCGTACTGCCACAGTAATAGCGTCTTTCAACTCATCTAGTGTATGCAAGCGAGTCTGGTAAATTGTATTTTTTAAGATGCCAAACAAACAATAATCTGGTGGCGTGAGGTCATGTGACCTCGCAGGCCAACGTCCTGCACCGATTATTCTCTCACCATAAAATTGTTCTAAATACCGAACCGTTCTTCCAGCTGTATGAGCAATCGCATTATCGTGCTGAAAATATCCACGTTGCAGTTCCTCATCATTAAGCTGGTTTATAAACGTTTCTAATATTTGTTGGTAACGTGCTGCTGTTACTGTATCTTCAAAGAAAACAGGGCCAATAATCCGCCTCCTGGATATTGCTATCCACATCCCAATTTTTAATGGATGAAGCTGCGTTTCTTGAAAAACGTGTGGATTTTCTGCAGACCATACTCGATAATTTTGTGTATTAATGTATCCGGACAAATGAAACCACGATTCATCGGAAAAGAATGTGAGATCCAATAAATCATCATTGCGAAGATTTGCATTAAACCAGTTACAATATTGAATTCGTCTTTCATAATCAGGGGGAAGTAACTCTTGCACGACAGTAACTTTATATGGATGGAAGTGTAGTATTTTCTTTACTGCCTTGTGAGCTGTACCATATGATAAACCTAGAATAATTTTCATTTAATATTTCAAAGTAATTTTCATATAACTGTTACGATTACCTGTTTGTTGAGCAAGTTGGCGTAATGGTTTGTTTGGACTACGTTCTACACGAGTACGCACATCTGCAACAATATCTTCCGTAAGTACAGTACCACGACCACTTGACTTCCCCTTACTAACACTCCCTGTTTCACGAAAACGGTGCACAATCCGTTGTATATGTTGAATTAAAGTTTCTTCATCAATTTCCATATCAGGGAAGCGATTTATCCATTCTTCTGCACAAAGCGTTGGAGAATATTTCCATTCTGCATTACCATCCCGTTCACAGTTGCGAAAATAAGCTTCTATAATAAATTTCTCTTGTTCAAGAAAAAAGGGCATTTTGATAGAGGTTATTGACCTGTAACCTGTAATTCACAATTTCTACATAAAATAACTTTATAACAACAATAAAAATATTTTTTATTTACCTTGCAGTCAATATAATCCTTCAGTGGTAGTCTTGAAAAATACTTTTATGTATAGAAATAATTAAACAACGAAAAGAATAAAGAAATAAACGGAATTAACAACGCACGACAATGAGTTAACAACAAAAACAATTTTGACAGATTGACATCTGGGGACATTAATAAATTCCCCAGAATTCTTTATATCACTAGTTTTATTTATAAATTGGATGTAAATATTGATATCAAGGTGATGGAAAGTAGTGTAGAATCAGGACAATCAATCTTGATTTCGCTTTATATATCAGCCATAGAAAACCCAATTATTAACTAACAACTAACCTAACTTTCTTTATAAAAACAAAACCGTTTTCTTCATTGTTCCAGTGTACAATTGTACACTGTGTACACCCCATTTTCCCATCATCGGATTCACTCATGATACATCTAGAATTTCCAAAACGACAAAATCAAATATTGAATTTTTAAAGACAATAGTAATAATGCGTTTACAATCTGTATAATTTCAGTCAATCTACTATTTAGTATTTACAGCTAAATAATCATACGTATGTACTCGTTTTCAAAAAGTATTTTTTATAAACAACCACAATTCAGTTGTCAAGGTTATTAACCCCTTTGGCTCGAAATGTCAACATATTCTTGCATTATGTAGCCAATTATAAATGCTTTGAATTTTTTTATTATAATTTAGCAATAATAATAAATAATATATTAACAATTATATAATAATTTAAAAAATTAATCAATTTTACGTTTTAATTGAATAACAATCTTTGTAACTTTATATAATGAGAAATAATCTAGTCATCTCAAGACGTCTACGTAGCTCCTGCTAGTAGACAGGCGATCCAGAGTTCGATTCTCCTCTCTGCCGTTAATATTTTTTCTATTTAGATGGATTTTCATTCAAAATATAATTTAATGTAAAACATTAATTAAACAAAATAAATTAACCTTTATCTCAAATTTATAACATTTTATATTTCAAATCTTTAATAATATTATAAATATTGCAATTAGTGACATCTATGGCGTTTTAATAGAGCTATTGATCGTGAGAAATCATTCCTCACAGTCTTTACCTTTCAGTTTACAGATTGTTTGCAATTTGTCGTTTTCATGGTTACTAGATTGTGCGGAATGTGTCGTCGTAGATAAAAAAAACCTACTCGATACCAGGATCTTATAAATAAAGGAAATTAGGATTTCAAAAAAGGCAAAATCCCCTGTATGCATTGACTAGTACACTGTACTCTTCTAAGAATTAGTTGCCAATACGAGACTTTTATTCGACTGACACCAAGAATAACAATAATATCAGCTGATGGATTTTGCCGAAGAGATGCTAAGGTAAAAGATGACGAGCTCAATCGCGTCCGGCTATCAACGATTTTTTCCGAGAAAAAAGTCAAAACCCCATTAGGGCACGTTGTTTACGCTCATTATCTCTTCGGACTCACCACCTTTTTTCCCAGTGCCACTTATTTTACTATTGTTACTCTCTCTTAATCTCCTCTTTCACATGCCCTACAGGATGGCTGTTAAAGGCCCCCTTAAGTCATTGAGGTCTATTTGGGTTATTTATTATTTTATTTTATTTAGCAGGTTATTAATAGTCAGGAATAAAAGAAACTAGTTTGTTGAAAAAAAAACGGTTTGTTTAAAATGCATATCGTTACGAGAAAAACGCTTGTAAAGCTGTTGCCATGTGGGGTGATGGTGTAGTTACTACCGGCCAGGAATGCATTAGATATAGCATCGACACTCCAACGCCCCGGTTGCATTGGTAGAAACGACATGGTGAAGATTTTTTTAAATGCTCATATCTCTCTTATTTTGCATGATGAAAATTTGCGGGTTTTAATGCGAATTTATTGGTGCGTCCCAATTGTTTAGCCAGTCTCGATAGATTAATAGTTTGCTGGTTACTTCATAACCAAAGGGTCGTATGTTCGATCTCCTGATAGTCCTTCATAGCTATGAAAATTGTTTTTTCTCGTCTTCTCTACTAATGGATGTTGTGGAAGACTAACTTATAAGAATTGCATTGGCGTGCGGTGAGAACTTAGGCTAGGGAAGCAACCACGATTTTAATTATAATACACCTAGGTACAGGCGCGGATTAACGGGGAGATAATAATTCCCCCCTCCCCAATTTAGAAATAAGTATACATAGAATAGAAACAAATAATATTTGTTTAATTATTAATTATTAAAATAATTATTTTTCCAAAAATTTTCCCCTCAAAATACTTCTCTGGATCCGCCCCTGCTAGGTACAATAAAAAAACAGTGTTATAATTATTAAACTTAAAAGTTTTTCAAAGAACAACTTTTACACTTTATACTTATGGAATTTGTCGACTATTATTCTTTATTTAAAAAAAAACTACTACTATGTATTTATACTGCAACTCGATTTTCCGGTCTTTCTTAGCAAAATACCAATGCAGATTTTAATCTTTGTTGTTAAATTTGAAAGTTCTGGTTTTGATCTGCCTTTCTTAATAATTTGTAATTTCTCCCCAAAACTGTATGCGGAAAATTCTTTATTAATAATTATTTACAAACTGAACAAAAAAATCGACCCGATTCGGATGTATCGAATGTACACGAACCTTCCATCGGAGCAGCTGAATTTGCAGTCGTGACGATAATGCAATTTTAAATTTGCATACAGGCAAACTAAATAGAATTATTTGTCTTTAAAAAATCCAACTTATATAAATTGAAATAATAAAATGCGATAAAATACACTCTCATTCGCAGATTTACATTACTTAAGTAACATTAAACTTAACCAACACTAAATCCAACAAAGAACCAAATTATAATAAATAAACATTTGGGCATGAAGCACACTAACAATAACGGCCAAGCAATGCTAAGCGCATCGTCTACTATATGACCACGCCAGCTGATACACGCCAAGGCTATTTAAGAGAAGAGCAGTTATAATAAGCAGTGCTTATATGCAGTGTATGTAAAACACATTTGAATCGGTATTACCTTTCCGTGGAAGGTTAATGACCCTAATTTAAAATAGTACTCTAAATAATTATACTTTTTGCTGTACGGAATTGATATTAATTTTAATTGATATTAAATATTACAAATTTAAATAAACGATAACCATAATTTTATATAAATATTTTTGTTAGCATTGGTTTTTATTTTTAATAAATTCTCAAGGGAAGCATTGCTTCCATTGCTTCCATGGACCGCACGCCACTGAAGAATTGACGGTTATTACGAACTTATGCGGGGAGGGCACCCCACAAAACAAATTGATGACTAGCTATATCATATTTTAATTAGCTGCTTTATGACTTCAGGGAGCCTTTAACTAACATTTAACGCTTCAATAAACTTTTTTTTTGCAAATACTCATATTTACAGCTTGAAAACCGCATGCAATTATCACAGACATTTCACGACAAACCGTTTAATTCATGCCCCTCATCTAAATTCTTTAATTAGGTATACTGCTTGCAATACAATTATACTCATGCTTGTCGCTGAATAATAGTCACAATTTGTATGTTCCGTTAATTTTATTTGCATTATAGAAAACGTAAAATTTAAATATGTATATTATATACTTACGCCGCCATCCGGCAGCTGGCGCGTGCGTCACGCAAATCAGATGTGTCAATTATACGAGGTACAGGTTTTTGTTTACAACATTTGTATGAGACACGTTAAAAACTCGTCGAAAACAAAAATGTCTGCAACATGCCGTATATGTATGCGACCGCTCTAACGGGGAAATAATAACATGGATTGAGACGAGCTAATAAATGGGACGCGCTTATAAATAGATGGCGTTGTACAGTAACAAAATTTAGAGTCACTGCATCTAGTCACCTAGGCCAGTTAGTCGATCAGAGTAACGCAAACCGCCGCCATATTGGAGCAGAGAAGGGTGATTTTTAACAATGGATAAATTAAAACCACGTTTTACGTGTTTGACATATTAGAGGTTTGATCTTTCAGAATAAGAAAAATCTTTTAAAGTAAACGTGGATTTGATTAAATTCAATACAGAACAAATAATGAACAATTTCGTGCTTCGTTTGCCCCAATATGGCGGTGGTTTGCGATACTCTGGTCGACCAGCTGGACTAGGTAACTAGATGCAGTGACTCTAACAAAATTTAGAGACCCTTTAATAAGAGTCTGACCTTGGTCTGACCAATGCATAGCCACATATGCATTGGTGTCACCATTTTATATCACATTGCTTTTTAGTTCCATACTTATTCATGAACATCACATTTTTATGCTAAATAATGTTTTAATACACAACCCACTATTTCGTGTTTTTTTTAAATTCAGTCAAATACCTTTCACATTCGTGCCAATATTTGGCCGTGTAACCACTTCTACACTCTTCAGACTTGCGCCACGTGTTGTGATATACAATGGCTGCGTTGGTCAAACTCTTATTAAAGGTTTTCTAACAAAATTTAACAAAATGATGTCGATATGCGATAGGTATTCATGTACGCGACCAATAAAATGAAAGCTTTCTCACAAACATTTTATTACTGGTCATATGTCCAGCCAGAAGCAAAGGCGCCGATCCAGCCATGGCAAACAGCATAGGGCCTAAACGTATAAAAGACACCGGCTTTGCTGGGCTGAATCTGGTATGGTACAGGTTCTAGAATTTGGTCAGCATACAGTCATTATGTTGCCATTACGAGAAATCTTTACTTGACCAATAGCACTGGTCCATCCTTTTTATAGCATATACATATGTATTTGCTGCGTTCGGTATTTCAACTCTTTTTGCTGTGAAAGCTTCATTCAGAACCTAAAAATTAATACTTAAGGTAGAAAGTCACCCAAACCTTACAACTCAAGAATTACATAATTTAAGTATATTTGGTAAATTCAATGTTGCTCTTTCGATTGATACCCGAAAAACGGCATTTCACCACGTATATACCGAGAAAACGATTAACAAAGTTGCAGTCAAACACATTGATGTATATGGGTTTACACAGTATGCCCAAGAACAACTTGGAAGTTTTATATTTAAACAACTCACCATGTATATGAAAAACTATGTAACAATAGTTTAGAAATTGTATTTTATATTGACGTTCTAAAGACTGCAGTTTACCTCTTAGTTATTGAGATATTTCGATTATAAACTTGTATTCCAGCTGTAACCGGAAACTGATGACTGAAGTCCCTGCACATGCAAAACCCTATTATATGATCTGGCAACGTTGCTTCGCGCGGAAATTCAAATTTGATATGTTAGATGAATTTATGTTGGTATTTTTTATATTACTTGAAAATAATGATATACGTAAATAAATTAAATAGATGAAATCAAATATAATAAATAAAATTGAATGAAATAAAATAAAAATTGTATTAACGTTGATTTTTCTCATTACTTGTACGTGATCCCAGACGTGGTTCGGCGAGTGGTCGCGGACTACTGAGTGCGTGCTCTATATTAAACAGACACTTTGAGTGGACAAATCAGTCTAATTTTTGATTAATAAGTGAATAAATATGAAGTTCATTAGTAACCGTTTATATGTGTATAAAAAGGATCGAAGTTCTGTACTGCAATATTGAAAAACAGTGATAAACTTACAACGGCCTTTTTATTGTTAGTTCCCGCTCTTGAAGCAAAGCTTTCTCGCTACTTGACTTCCCTATAATATTCCCTGCTTGCTTCAACGTTGTTTTGCTCACAGCAGACATGTCAAGTGATGTGAGAATCGCGTTGATTTGACTTGTCCCAATACCGGCATCGATCATCGTTGAAGATCAATTTTTGATTAATTAATGTTATACACAAAAAATTATAATGATAATAGGAAATAGTATTAAGAATCTTCTACCTGCTGCAAGTTTTATATTCAAAACATGACGTTTTGTAGAATCATTATTGGGGAGTATGTTTCTGATCTGTGAACGTATTTGACAACTTGGCAAGAAGGGCAGCGAATCGACCAAATTGAAGCTATACCACACACTTGCTCTTTTATGATGTCATCAAGAAATAAATTTTGGTCACAATCATATTCATAACACCGCATAAAACTATTTAACGTGCAGCAGTCAATAATTTTTACCAAACTCTAACCTCACTTTGGTTTTACGTCAAATACTGATCGTACATTGCGTTGCCAAATCTTACGCATCAATGTATACTACGTTAGTAAAGCGAACAACGATGTTATCATTATTAATTTGTTTTCTGATTTAAAATGACAATTTTTGTGTGCTAAACAACAAATAAATAATTTTTTAATTTTCTATAATGTTCATATGTGAATTAGAATTTGTTGATTTTATTCATATACAGCAGCTAGTTTGACTTTAGATTTGGGTGACTTTCTACCTTAAAATGAATCCTTACAATTATTTCTTTATATGACTTCAAATGTATCATTCACAATCGATATAATTATTTAGTAATTTTTTTGCGTGGTCTTACAACTATCAAAACATAACATTATAATAAAAATTTTGTGTTTTGCCGCAAACCTTTCGCTTGAATAATAAAACTTAGTTAAAAATAAAGGGCTTGCCAGAATGGACGGATATGTTGATCGAAAAGACGAAGATGAAGATTACGCTTGCGCACCAAGCTTCTTGACGAAAAAATAATCCGTAAAAGTTTGGAGTTTGCAAGCTTCTACGTAAAGTATTAATTTTAAAGGTTAATTTTGAGGAATGAAGCTGAAAGCTCTATTGCTATAGTTACAATTATTTACAACAAAGAATGCTATGGAAAACGAACTCTTTGGGTCATATGAATAAAATGTAGCAAATGCTTTTACTTCTATTAATAAAAGATGAAATATGTGATTTTTAATTAGTAAGAAAGAGATAGTTATATAGTAAAAGCATTTACTACATTTTATTCATATGATCCTTTGAGTAAATAAATTTGAAATACCGAACGCGGCTATTGATATTATATTTATGGTTAATTATATAATTTTTAAATTCAACAAGGCATAGATGCTATAGTAACAAAAATGAAATATACAATTCACTACTTGCTTACCGTTAATTGAAATAAATGCTCCGGCTAAATATAAAATTGTGAAAAGTCTAACTCTTCACAAATTCAGACTCTTTCAGGCGGGCCGCATCAATAGATAACTAAATTCTTATATTTAAGAACACAGTAATATAAAAACACATACACAAAGTAATTTTGAAAATAATAACAACACAGCTTTATTTTTAATTAACATATACCAAAGAACAATAAACAAAACAAAATAAAAATTAAAAATAGATACCAATAAAATAGATTTTTTTTATGTTAAGTAAAAACACTTCTTAACCATGAATTTATCTTTAACTATTTAAATGCAACAAAAAGATTGATTATTAAATTCTATCTTTTTAATTCTATCATTCCTATTACTAATTCCAAAGCAGTTCAGTTTGCTTGATTCGGAGATTAATACTTTTGGTATCATCATATTTCTTAATTACTAAAAATAAAACTAACTAACACCTGTTACATAAGTTTTGGGAAAAGTTCTAGAAGAATATTATTTAAACTCAAGAAACCTTTATTAAGTGAACATAACATAACAATAACTAATGGATATTAAACTTTAACACTTGGCTCCTATATTGCTGCTAGGGGTCCTCTATCCTCAATAAGACGAAGTTTTTGTCTTATGTTTCGCATTAAGGTTTGGACGCTTTCTAAGTCCACTTCTCTAACTTTTTGGAGAATTCTTTGGCGCAATTGTTGTTGATTTCGGGCTTCCCAACCATTATCATATACTTTTGTTGCCAATAGAGCCCAAAAATTTTCAATTGGCCTTGCCTGAGGGACGTTTGGACGATTATCATTTCTGGGGACATACGGCACATGGTGGGCTTCTAACCAGTCTAGTGTAGCTCTGGCGTAATGTGACGATGCAAGGTCAGGCCAAAATATGTAATCATCATTAGCATGGTGCTGATTAATAAAAACAATCAATTTGGATAAGCAGTTTCAAATATATACTTCAGCAGTCACTGCCTGACCTCTTACATTACCTACATAAACTCTGGATATCCCTGCGGCAGATATCGCGCACCAGACCAAAACTTTGTCAGCAAATTTGGCTTTCTGTTTGTATCTGATATCACTAAGGGTGTCTTCAAAGTTATGTGTATAAAAACCTGCATTTCCTGGAATTTCTGCGTGGCTAAAAGTAAAATATTTTTCGTCGTCTAGGATAATTGTCCGGTTGTTGGCGAAGTGATGACGCCTCAAAGCTCTACAGCAACGAGGGATTCTGGCCAATTGTGCGTCAGTATACTTGGGACATTTCTTCCGTTTTCTGTATTTTAGGCCTTTTCTTGCGATGCATCGAGAAATTGTGGCATTCGAGACATGGAAACGGCGGGCAAGCTTACGGGTGGAAACTCCAATGGTGTTTTTGGAACGTTCGGCTACTCTATTAGCTTGAACTTCTGTTAACTTACGTCGACGGCCTGTTTTTGGCAGGTTTACACATGGAATACCCTCTTCACATTCCCGAATTGTTCGATATATCGTAGTTTTTGAAATATTCTGCCCGCGAAAAATGTTTACTATTTCTCGTTTTTGCACCTGTCCAACTAGGTTGTAGATGGACTTTCGAATATCTATTTTATACGCCATTTCACAAATGACAAACAAAATTGTGATATGTCATACAAATTGACAAAACACCTAGCAACATATTTCTCCATAGTTGACTAGATGAATTAGTTTCACTATATCACAGAGCGCATTAAAACATTTTCCCAAAACTTATGTAACAGGTGTTACTATTAAAAACTCACGTTTTTATTTTAATTTCTTTTAAATATTTGACACTAAAAGATTGCCAACTTTATTTTATTAACTCCCTTTGTGCCTGCTTGGCTGCTTTTGTTAGTCTTGACAAATAATTCAAGAAAGTGTGCCAACGACCTATTTGAAATATTTCCAAATAAATAGCTTTACTAATACGAATTACAAATCAATTTAATTGTACAATCGTGGTAAGTAAATTAATTTTTATTAAAGTCCAAATCCACTTATAATTCAGTCAAGTTTTTCATAAGTTCTTCTTTTAGTAACATATTTCATTGAAGAATAAATTAAACAGTTAAACACAAAGTTTAACTTGAAGAATTGTTTTTTTAATTGTAAACACTATGTTTCTCAAAAATATCACTAACCTGAAAATCTTGACATTGATTTGTTTACATTTTGACTTGTAACACAACCTGAATTAACTTACTTAAATTACTTTATGATTAAGATGATTAAGAAAAGATTAGAATTGGTCGTTATGATAATTAAACAATTAAACATGTTATTAACCTAATAGTAAGATGTGAATACGGCCCTAGTCTAATAACAGCCGGATAGTTACGCACCGGCATGCATAGGCGCACATATATTGGCGTGATACTGGCCCGTTCATGCTGAGGTAGATCTGAATTCTCGCATTAGGTAAGCCAATAGTTTGTAAAATGATGATTTTATGGCACCGACGGGAATGTAATTGTGTTTACCCTCAGAGACCATATTGGTTTGGATTGCCTAATTACCCTAACGCATAATTACGTTTAATAAAATTTCTCTACAATGGTGAATCTTTGGTGCGTCCCAATTCCTCATTTTTGATATTTCAGAAGATACTTAAATTTTGTCCGTTTAAAGAATTCGATAGTTTTTAAGAAATTAAAAGACCCGTGCATTTCCGCATTCGTACTCGTAGTAGCTTTAAATTAAGAAACGCCTTTAAAACCTACAACTAACGTCTTCTCTCGTCTATCTCGATTCCAATAGATTCGGGATAGCCAAGCAACCGCCAGCGGTCGATTAGTGCGCTTCAATATCCGTTGATTATTTAGATGGCTTTAAAAGATAGGTCATTTCATCACAGGTAATAAAAATAAGTGAGAAATTAAATTAGAATAAATAATAAGCTTGTCCTAGAAAGTTTTTCACAGTTTTTGTACGCATGAATGCATATTTTAAATAACTACAATCATTTTGTTAAAATATAGGTGTGATTAGTAATGCATATGGTTCAATTGCCACTTCAAAACCGCGTTGTGGTGGCTGACCCTGCTCAGTCCGTAGTACAAGTTCAAAACTAGAAGAGGTGCATTGAGACATTTTGCGCGTCTACGTTAAAAATTCTAATATTGGATGATGAAACTATTTTACGTTTGACTTGGCTATACTCTACCAAGTCCACAATTCTATACAGTAGTCAACAAAGAGAATCTACCAGATAATCTGAGACAAATTGCAATAAAAAAACTTAGACCGGAGATACTCGTTTGGCAAGTTACCTCTGAGCTCCGAGTGTGGTCTTCGCAGTAAACAACTGTTTGCAGAAGACACCATCAATCGCGGAATTTGTTACTAAGTATTTGCTAAACGTTACTGCCCCTAAGTGTAAGAACAATTACTACCATTTGCACCAAATCATACTAAAGTAACTTTGTTTAAATACTACCAAGTGGTTACAAAACTATAATATCCATTACGTCCCAAAGAAAGAACCCATCCACCACACCAAAACTTTGCTCAATTGAGAGATACTGGGCCCTAATAAAAAATATATTAAGGAAGAACGGAACCACAAGCAAATCGCTTCAAGAATTTTCCTCAAAGAGGACACCAACAGTAAAAAGGTGGAAAACCGAAGAGCGCAAAAATCAATGGGAGGTGTCAAGAGGAAAGTTCGAATGTTTTGTGGAAAACAATTGGTAAATGACAGCTAAATACATTATAATGTAATAGCCTAATGTAGTTATCTTCTGGCACTTCCAAATTGCAGCAAATTAAAATATTACTAAAATGTAACACATGAATTTTAAATTAAGACGAGCTCGCGACACCCAGGTTGTTGCCAGCGAGTGCGCTTCTAATAAAATAAAATCTGGTTTACTAATGAAAAATAATTAAAAACAATATAAAAAAGTGGGATACCTTTATTAACTAAATTTAAGTTACCATTTTATATCAGAGATTTTGCTAACTACTACATAAAAATCTATACAATAGTTTAAAATATCAAATATTACATATTAGCAGTCTTCTCCATGTTCTCCAACCCATTTCCCAGAACTACTGCAAGTTATCAAGTATCTGATATTATCCGAACAAACTAACGTCACTTCATCCTGATACAAATATGAGTTTCCTTCAATATGTGTTGATTCTTTAACGATAGGTTTGTAACACGATTGCCCTAAATTCACCCAATAATAATTATCAATATTGACTGTAAAATTACGTAGGTACTAATGTATAACTTACTGTTACATTTTCCTTGCATCTTTGACCATCTTCCATTAGCAAGACATCTTATTCCACTGTTCCCAAAAATTCTATATCCTTCCTCGCATTCAAACGTAATCATGTTACCAAAACGATATGTATCGTTATATAACTGAGCGTCCTTAATGACCATGTTCTTGAATACTGGAGGTTTTCCACATATTATTGCTAAAATAAACCAATTGTATTAATAGCATTTGGGTACCAGGCAATAAGACCAAAGATAGAAAGGTTTCAACTCACGGTCACACGATACATTTGGTTCTGTCCAATAACCATCAACAATACACGTAGACAAATTATCGCCACGAAGTTTATAACCGTGTCTACATTTGAATTCTATAGTATCACTAGTACCATTACCATAAGCATAGAGTGTTTCTATCACGGAATAACCATTAGTAGGAGCACGTGGCATTTGATCCATGGGACATGGTGTAAGGCTTGGTTTAGCTGTAGTAGTTGTTGTAGTAAGCATTGTGGTAGTAGTAGGAGCAGTGGTTGTAGTTGTAGTTGTGGTAGTTGTTGTTGTGGTGGTAGTTGTAGTTGTACTTGTGGTGGTTATTTTAATACAACTTGGAATTGAATAGTCCCAAGTACCTGAAAAACAACTTAGTATTTTTAAATATGTAATTCCTGTATAAAGACTCTTTACCATTGTCCATACAGGTAATAATAGTTTGACCATCTAGTCTAGCATCATCTGAACATTTGATCTCAATCTGGGTACCTACATCAAAATCTAACTTGTTTTCAACATCTTCATCTATTATATCAGAAATGATTAAAATTTCACTATGTTCTGGCTTTTTAAAGTCTTTGCATTGTATACCTGAAATTAACCATAAAATCTAAAACTTATTAAACTATTAAAGAAAAAATATTACCAATACAAGATGGCTTATTAGGAAACCAAACTCCTTTATCTGTACAAGTTTGCGTATCAGAACCCACTAAGTTATAACCATCATAGCATACATACTTGATAGTATCCCGATAGTAATATCCTCTTCCTTGCATTCGTCCATGATTTATATATCCTGGATATCCGCAATATACTCCTGGAATGGTCTTTAAAAGTGAAATAGTCCTTCACCACATAAAAAATCTTACTTTTGCATAATGGTTCAGCATATCCTTCCCATTTAGATGCTTTTGTGCATTTCCTACCTGATGTATAACTTGGTATGTTAATGGTATAACCTAAATCGCACTTATAATAGGCTACATTACGTGCAATTTCTATCATTCCATTTTGCAAAGGTTTCGGTATATGGCAGCTTTTACAGAAGGTAGAATTGAGAATCTAGAATGAAAATAACTATGGACACTATGTATATACATAGTGTCCATTTAGTACTCTGTTCTTCGATTACTTATAGGTATATTGTTACCTAGATCAGAAATTCAATTGGAGGAATGTTAATGAGATTGAAGAAGACGCATTTTAAAATTTATGGCACTTATACAGGGTGTCTCAAAAAAGTATGGCGCATAAAAGTTTTTTTTTAATGGAACAACCTACATTTTCTCGTCTCAAATTGAGTCTCTTTATATAATCCTATTCATGTTTTTTGATACAACACTAGAGATGCAGGTGTTAAATATTTAAATAAAAAAAAGGTTCTGTTGCAAAAAAGTTTAAACGTTGCGTGTTTAGGAAAAAAATTAAAGGACAACTTCAAGGAAATGGAAATCACATTAACTCACTTTTCCATTACCCGAATTAAGGTGTAGAAAAGATTAAGATTTTTTGTTTTAACCCAGGAAAGTAAGAAGATATTAGGTGTACATATGAGGCTTAACAAAATATCTGTCCGATCCAGAAAACGTAGTAAGTGTCAACGTCAGGTTAAAGCTCATGGAGACAGTCAACAAGATGCACTCGTAAACTTTTCAAACTTTCGAAAGCGCAAAAGTATTCTGTTTGTCATCATCCTAAATTCAGATTCCAAACATTGTTTTGCGTGGGGTACCTGTAATACTTACCCCCCCCCCGGCTTAGACTATGAAGTTCCAGTCGTCGGATATCCAGAAATTGTCTAGAGAGCTACGCTTAAGGGGCGTTGATGCGAAGATACATAGCTTCTCACGTTCAAGACAACTTCTCTCTAACGGGTACACACCGGGAGGCTACTACGATAGGCCCTATGCAGTAGCCTCGAAACGAAGCTCTGTCAGGTGCACACCAG
Organism: Agrypnus murinus; assembly: GCA_929113105.1. Lineage (NCBI taxonomy): Eukaryota > Metazoa > Arthropoda > Insecta > Coleoptera > Elateridae > Agrypnus > Agrypnus murinus. The sequence goes on along the minus strand of OV816029.1, from coordinate 65,956,523 downwards.
GCCTATAACTGGGAGATCGGGGTGACAAAACCATTTAAAAACCAAGTCCCACCACATCTGAGGTTGGATTCGATCATGCAGTGGCCCCAACAAAGGCTGGGTGAAGGAACTTGTGAAGGCATGAAAGAGTGCTGGAGGGCTGATGTACCTAACCTAGGTTGGGGGAATAGTCCTAATGCTAGACGAGGAACTTACCCCCGTATGAAAGTGGACGGGAGGATTCGGGCGGGCAAACACGTGCATCCCCTGTAATCGCTCCGGCACTAGCATCCTAAATTCAGGTGTTGTTAATGAGAACATCCAATGCAGAGATAGAGGTAAACTAAAAGACTATTTCTGGCAGCGATGGGATTTTAGAAGCTCCCCTCACTCCACCAAAAGCATGTGGAAACGTTATCATATGCGACGTAGAATATTAATAAAACTTTTGGTCAGTAAACAAAATGGCCTTATTTTCTGATAATGATGGTGAAGCTCAGTTCGGGGAGCTGGAAACTGTAAAACAAAGAATTTTGAAGTCAATGGGGAAGTGTAAGTTCTAATAAGTGATTTAATAATCTACTGAATTAAATTGTCTGAAATAACAGTAAATTTCTTGATTAGGAAATAACTGGAAACTTTTTGAGAGTAAAATCACTACCTATTATAATTTTTTAATGAAGGTTCTTCTAACCTTAAGTAGAAGCTAATGATATCTGTAGGTAATGTTACGTCCTGTAAAATGCATACTTATTCCTATAATTATTCCTTTCCTTCTGGATATCTTTGCGTTATTCTACGAAGTAGTCAAGCGACTGAAATCGATTTTGACCAATAACAAATTTCGCGATCTAGTTATAGTTAACTTATTTTCGTTTGGTGCATGTGAAATTGAAACACAAAGATGCAAGAGATTATAAAATTGATTAAGCTATTTTCATAGTTAAAAATCACACCATTCGACATTCACTTTTAGCTTAAACATATCCGACAAATTTTACCTCTATGTCGCCTTGAACAAATTCTTTAATTTCAACCCAGGCATACAAATCACCAAAAACATTATCCGAACAAGAATTCATATATTCTTCAATTTGAGATGATCTTAACGCTTTCTTCCAAACATCCAAATAAGCCATTTTACCCAAAAAAGATTCAGATTGGCTGAATTTTCCACCTAGTACATCCTGTTCTTGTCCTATAACCAGTTTACCTCCACCTTCAAAACAAAAAATATGCACATTACTATATTTACACGTTAATATATTTAAATGTATACCTTCTATTAAGGTACCACTAGCTAAACCAGTACCATTCTGAACACGTTTACCATCAACATAAATGTTATATGTGCCATTAATGCTTTGCCATGTTACACAGAAGAAATGCCAGTGACCATCATTTAAATAAACATCAGTTATAATATGTTGACCATTGATATATAAAACTAGCCTAGAAAATAATTCAAAAGACAATCTTTCAGTCATTATTAAACACTTTGTATAAATTCACCCAGTATAATCAGTTAAAGTAAAGGCGTTATCATAATCGTATGTGGCATATGATAACAGAGTTCCGTAGTTGAAGCTGTCTTTAGTAACCATCCATAAGCACACTGAAATCTAAGTTTAAACAAAAATATTACAATTTCATAATTTTTAAAAATAAAATGATTTTATTGCCAACCATAAATAAATCCATGCATTACCATAGCGATTTGTGTAAGTAAACAAACACTTTATTGTACTGTACAAATCAAGCATTTTACCTGCCGCAAATATGGTTGACGATAAAATTTTGTATGCACCACGTCAGTAAAGTGTCTTTATCGAACTCGCCTGTTATTCGCCTCTCTCGCTTCGCTCGCTCGTCTCAAAATCGCAGACTCGTTCGATAAAGAATCACTTTACTGACTTGGTACATAAATAACTATTACCTCCGATAAAGTACCAGAAAAACCATCCAGTTTCACAAAATCCGTTGTACCTGATCTTGGGAAATTCAACATGAAATTATTATTCTTTTTTTGTTCACATCTAGTGCCATAAAATGTCCTTGGGCACTCGCATAAAAAGTCATCATTGATGTTTTTGCATTTCCCTTTGTTAAAACAAGGATTGTTCTTGCAAAAGTCAGCCTTCTCAGTGCAGGTAATACCAGTGAATCCTTTCGGACATTCACACCTATACCAAAATAAATGAGATTAGTATATAGTTGTTTAACTGTAAAAGAGCTACATAGGCCCCCCAAAAAAAAGAAGTTACGTGTAACTATATCTTGTAGCATTTATGTGATTGATGTTTGAACATATTGAATAAGCTGGACAAGGTCGGTAATCACATGGTAGGATGTTGCATCTCTTTCCCATATAGCCATTTTCGCAAACGCATTTGTAGCCATTTGGTTGTTCCATGCACTTTCCATTATTTTCGCATAGATTTTCTGTGCAAAATCGCAGATATGCCTCGCACGATTCTCCGCCAAATCCTATCAAAAAGGCTATGAATTAACATTAAAAGATATGATATTAGGGTGCTTATGTACTAAGTGATAAAGTCATTTTGACTGTTCTTTCCTTTTTTCTAAAGTTGTAAGGTTGTTGTTCGTCTATCCTATCAAACATATTTATATCCTTGAGATATAATGATAAAGTTCTAAGCTCAAATATAAACAATTTCTACTTTACGGATTTATTTTAAATATATTAAAGTAGCGTTACACAATAACACACGAATTGGCAAGTAACAGGCATCCAGTAAAAAATAAATACAATACCAATCCGCTGTAGATAATCCGTGGTGAATTCGTCCATTTGTTATCAATATAGGGTCAATGATGGGACGGGTTGTGATAGAGCAGTAAAACAGAACCCAAAATGTACAATCGATGATGTTGTGTTAAATTATGTATCCACTGTTAGCCTCAAGGGCTTCAAACGATAACTGAGATATTGCCAAAGTTTTGCAAGAGTATCTATCGTCATTAACGTCAATTATGGCATCTAAAGTATTTTTTCTTAAACCATACAAATGTTATTGTGGTTTTGTAGACTTGACCATTAATGACCTGCACCCTCTAGTTTGTCGATCGTGATGGTCCATGCATTGGCCTACCACACTACACCATTGATTAGGAAAATGTGTTTTCAGAAATTCGCGTACGGTTACTTTCCAGTGTGATGGAGCGTCATCAGCGTTGGTTGCGATAACAAAAAGTGATCCAATATATCCAAATAATTATTTGGATCAGACCACACCACACATGAGTTTAAGGCAGTACGTTTTTAAAACATTTTTTTAATCGCATTTTTTTAAAACTTCATGAAAATCTCCCGATAACTAAAATACATTAGGTCGATTTATCTTGTCCACCACATAAAAAATTGCCTCATCAGAAAAAAATGATTCAGAAAATCTTCAGCTTCCTGTAAAATGCGTAAGTAAAAAGTAAAAGTATACGCACAAATACACTTCTTGTGTAGTATTTTATGTACAGGGTGTTTCATTATATATTCTTGCCAGTACTTATCTCCGTTATTATTAGTTCTACGAAAAAGTTTAACATAGCAAAGTTTTAGGAATTTTCCCAAATTACCAGAATCTGATGTGAATAGAAATGATCGTGCAAGTTAAAAATTTTATCACAAATTTCTTTTTTTTAAACACATCATATATATTTTCTTTAGTTGGGTATAGATATTTTTTTCGAAATTTATAAATATATGATTCGTAATAATTATCTTTAACCGTTTCTGAGATATAACGATTCTGATCTCTACGAATACCTTAAGATGACTATGTGTCGTGGTTTGGTTATGCAAGTCACAAGCAGAAAACTTTTGTTGTTATCGAAACCAAACAATATTACTTTGTTTATCCTTCAAAAGTATCAATTTTGTTGACAATGGGTTTTTCTGAAGCTGGAAAAAATATTCATATATATTTTCACGATTTATATAAATAAAAACAAGAGGGTGTCCTGAATATAGAAGAAATTCTCGAACTTACCAATATTACTTGGTTTCCATAACAACATAAATTTGTTGCTTGTCACTTACGTAAAATTGCATAACCACGACTCATAACCACCTTAACGTAGACCAAAATCGTTAGAAACTTAAGATGCTTAAAGATAAGCATCACAAACTATATTTTTAAATTTGAAAAATATATTTCTTCAGCTAGAAAAAAATATATAGTATATAGTATACCCTGTACAGATGTTCATGCTAGGCAAAGTTTTCGAGATAATCTTCGGACGGACTTCTTTGAACTACGTAGAAATAATTCATGTATAGTACACGTTCAACTGTGGGATGTTCCACCGTCGCGTCGCGTATTTGACGGCAATAGATAGCCATAATCTTTTTTATAGAATAGACTTCCAACTTGTTTGAATTCCACATATCAGCTTTTAATGCAAGTACCTTTAGTTTAGCTTTTAACCAGATAAAACAACAACGGATATGAAAGAGCTAATCACAATACCTACTTCAGATCTTCGCACTAACCTAGTATATAGTAATGTATTTTTAGAAACTTATAATTATATGACGTCATCGGGATTTTTTTAAATGGAACCATTAGGTTTGAAGTATGAAGATCGATAGCAAATGTGATTCCGAAAAAGAAAGTATTGAGATAGTACAAGTCTAAAATGCATAATAACGGAGCTAGAGCCACTTAATGGGATCTGTCCTGTTTAACAGTCTACACTCAATCATTCCGACAAACTTCTGGCTATAGCAATGGAGTTGACAGGGGTAGTGTAGTTAGATTGGTAAATAGGTAGCTTAGGAAAACAGTAGTAAAAAACTTTTTAGTGCTTATGAGGTATCCCAAGTATTGTTGTGTGGTCATTGATTAAATATACCAAGTCGATATTTTTGTACGGTGCGATCTAGATGGTAATAACCGTTCTTGTTGCTGCACGCACTATGGTGTTATAAAATTAGATAAGGAAAAGTTTTTTGGTATTCGGTCTGCTGTTATCTATTGAATAAGTACTGTATTTAATATGGGCAAGTCGAATATCTCCTCCACTAGAAATCGAAATCCTAACATTAGGACATAAAAAGAGATTAGTTTGATGAATGCTATCGTATAACATAAGTGATTGAGTTAAGCGGTCATGGCAGACATTATCTGGTGACATAGGGTGGAATCGTACATGAGAAAGTTCTATTTACTAAAATTCGATGTTATCAGCTGTTTGGTAACAAATTTTCCATTATTCACTAATAGTGCAGTCAAATTAGAAATAATAGCGGAAAGTTGAGGTAAGTCCGTGGATTTTTGCATAGGGCTTCCTTGTAGGTTGTTAAATAACCCCCTAAAAGTCAACACCAGTGTAGGTGGTGAGCGTGAAGAAATAATGAAGGTTAATCTCGCCCCGTAACGGTTTTTGTCGTTTATTTTTCAAAACTATTAGGTTTATCGAGATGAAATAATTTTGATAAAACATTTTAAAAATGTCCAAATGCTTTTTCCTGCCTCGGCTCCTTTTATGTGTTATTGAAGAAAGAAGATATGTCATACATTGACCCCATAAGCACTAAAAAGTTTTCTAACACTGTTTTCCTAAGCTACAGATTTAACTATACTACCCCTGTCAACTCCATTGCTATAGCCAAAAGTATATCCGAATGATAAAGTGTAGACTATTAAACAGACAGATCTTAAGATATTAATATCCAAGAATTTTACATCTTATGTATTTTTATTATACAGGTATAAGTTAGTATGCAACCTTTATGCTTTAAACAACCAGCCCTTATGCTGTTTGAACTTGAAGAAGCGACTCATATTCAATACCCACGCAGTTACCCGGATCCGTGTTTTCTAAAATAATCTTTTTTCAAAAAACCCAGACAATTTTAACTTTGACTGATCAAAAATCGAGAATTTATCTTGTTGCGACCAGGTTAGGTAACTAAAAGCAGTGGTTTTGATTATATATCTATAAGTAAAAGCCCAATATCCATTAACGAAAGACTTGTCAGCTGGTCAAAGAAGTAGTATGGAACAGAAATTAGTCGAAAAAATTGCGTTAAATTTTTCATTTATGTCTTGGCAGTGTTTCAATTTTAAAGGGCATTAAAGGCCCTTTGGAGTCCTCTTTTTGACCCAACACCCACCATAGACTAGAGTTTTGTCAAAATATTGAGAACAAGGTAAAAAATTCTTAAATTTTTTGAATCTGATTTTTTAGACTTTTTATTTCGTTTTTTCGATTTTTTGTACGAGGGGATATTTTTAAAAAATTTCTTTCATAGAATAGGGCAATTTCAAAATTAAATCGCACACCTTCAGGACCGATTTTCTGCCAGTTTTTTTTTAAATAATTCTGAATTTCACTCTTCCAAACGATTCGAGCTGTATACTTTCTTTACAGCTATTGCCAAGGTTATTATAACAGTGTTTCAAAATTTCACTTTTTAAAATAATTTTTTTTCGGAAAGTTTCAACAATTTTAAGCTCTTTGACGATGAGTCGCAAAAACATGAAAATCCTTATATATATTTTTTTGTAAAAATTTCAGAAATTCAAATTTCAGCACGTATCTTTGATTGGATACGGTGCGGCGACGCGAGTATTGCACATGCAACTTCGTCCCGTTAAAATTAGTTCTATAAAGTGAAATAAGCAAATTTAAAACATCATAGTACGGAATTATAGAAAAAGAAAGTGCAGTTTCGGTAATTAAACGTTAAAACACGAATTATATAAACGCGGCAATGATAAAAAGTGTAAAACAGGACGCTATTTAAGGTTATGTGTCTTTAAAGATAAACAATCGGCCTACGTTTGCATTTAAACATAGTTTTGTGCGAATTTCGTATAAAAATTAAAAAGAGCAAAGTTTTGTGCGATAAATTTTGGAACACAAAAAGTTTTGTCAAAACAAGTGGTTTCAAGTAGCGAATAAACGTAATTAAAACTTGGTGAGGATAAATTAATATCACGACAGTGCGTCAAGATATAAATTTGAGTGAGTAATAATAGTGAAATAAAATAAGACGTAGAAAAAGTTACCTAGCTGAAGGAAATTTAAAAATAGTAGAATTTAAAATTTGGTTCAAACAAAACAGCAAAAAAAAACGTGTCCACTCCTAAAGTCAAATGAGTGAAACACCTAGAAAAAAAAACAAACAGTACAAACTCGATAAAGGATTTTTTAGAACAAAAAAGAAAAAGACAAAGTGAGTCACCAGAACCATTCAATAGGTGGAAGTTAAACGAAACAGCATTCCAGAAAAGTAAAAAAATAACAAGATCACCAGTAACAGAAAAAAAACGAAGAAACAAAAGAAAAACCAACAAACACTAACAACACTAACCTTAATCCAGCAGAGATGGACGAAATATTGAAGGAGTTAAGGAAATGGAAAGAAGATATAAAGAAAGATAACAAAAATAATCACGAAGAACTGAAAAGAGAACTTAAGAAAGAATTTAAAACCAACTTAGAAGAAATTGTGAAAATTAAAGCAGAGAATGAAACTCTAAAGAAAGCAAACGAAGAATTAAAACAAGATAACATAAAAATAAATAGAGAGCTAGAGAATATTAAGAAAAACATAGAATGGCTCGAAAAAGACACAAGAAAAAATAATGTAGTCATAACCGGACTAAAAATAGACAGAAACGATCCCGCTGAACTAAAAACAGCTATGCAAAATTTTATGAAAACTCAACTTGGAACAGATATCAAAATCAGAACAGCACATAAAATGGGAGAAACAATGTGTCGCATAGAATTAGAAAACGAACATGAGAAAACAAAAGTACTGGAAAACAAAGTAAAATTAAGGGAATATACAGGTGAGAAAGCTGTATTAACGATGATCTAACAAAAACAGAAAGAGAAAAGCAAAGATGCATAAGAAAAGCAGCAAAGGAAGAAAAGGAAAAAGGAAAGAATGTAAAAATTGGGTATAACAAAATCACAGTAGAAGGAGAAGTATGGAGATGGAACGAACACTTCCAACAACTTCAAAAAACAGATCCAAAACCACAAGCCTCACCAAAAAACTAACACAAAAAATGGGGCAAGAAGCAAGTCCCACCATCCTGCCCTAGTAAACCCCACACGGACTGAGACGACAAGCAACCAAACAAAGCCTATAGAAAACCGAAATGAAAAACAAATAATAAAACTGGCAACATGGAACCTACAAGGACTAAACAAAGAAGGAGCCATGAAACAATTAGCACAGCAATTCAGAAAATATGATCTAGACATATTGGCCATACAAGAACTAAATATAAAAGGAGCAACAATATCAGATTATGAAAATCTTACCTGGTGTATAGGTGGAGGGGAAATAGTATATTAAAGAACAAGTTTTATACGACATGATTTATTGCAAGAATGCTAGTTTCTAGAATGATAAAGCATGAGTGCAATAAATGTCTTATAAAACTAGTTCTTTATACTATTTTTTGTACTTTGCACCTCTTTTTTACTAATTGTATCCGTTTTAAAATAAAAATTCGCACTTTTAAAATTTGGGGAATTTTATCGTGGTTGGTACTATAGCGGTTTAACACTGTGGTTGGTGAAATGGAAAAATCTGCACCACTGTCAACCACAAAATTAATCTTGTAGGTTAGGTCTTGTAAAAATATTAAATTAGAAGTTGGAGGTATTGAATTAACCCTGGGAAATGGGGAATTGGCATTTCCCGAAGGTATGGAACTGCGCTTATTGAAATGCTGAAGTTTTTTTGGGGTTCGGAGAGATGGTGGGAGCTACAGGGAATTGTCGCTTGTTCATAGCAGAAAGCTCATTGGAAATGGTAGTAAGATTGGTCGTCAAACTGTCCAGCTTAGCTTCTAATGCAGGAGTAGTTGAAGGTTGTGGTGTTTTCTGCATAGAATAAATTAAATCTAATCTCTCTACAAAGGATATTAATGGTAAGTCATTGAAATTGAAAAACTGAATTTTAAGTTCTGATGGTAGTTTAGCTATTAAAAAATCTCTGGTTAATTCCTCAGTCAAGCCCAGATCCAATTTTTGGATGTCAAAGAGTAGTTCTTTGACACTACCAGAGAATTGAAGAGTCTCCAAAAGATTATTAATGCGAGATTCTCGTGGCCCTAGGACAGATTTTATTACTGCCCGTTTCAATGTAGTATATGGTTGTTGCCTTGGGGGGTTAATGATTAAGTCGCGATGAGCTCCTAAAACGTCGAAAGGTAAGTTTAGGGTTAATAAGTTATATTTGGCGAGCTCATCGTTGATCAGCATACGAGTAAAGTATCGTTCTACCAAAATAAAATATAGGTCGATATCGTTACTCGTAAAAACTGGAAATGGAACTTTGACAGTCGCCATTTGAAATATTAAATAAGTAAATAAAAATAATTTGAAACTTATCGGATGAGAAGGGGCACTAGTTCCGGTTCCAACGGTCACCTCTAACCAGCCACGACAAGTCACGCAAGCGAAGCAGGTAGGTAGCAGGATCTTACGATGACAGAAGTCGAGTAGCAGCCGATGACGGATGACACAGGGATAACTAGATGTGGTTCACCTGGAGAATTCAATGCAGCAGGCAAAGACCAATACTGCCAAATTCTTCTTCAGGAACGTGGGGATCACCATATATAGCGATTTAACACTGTGGTTGGTGTGTTAGGGCTATATTTATTAATTCTTGTAGAAGGAAATAAAACGCAGATTTACTTCTATGAATTATTTATTTGACTCTACTTGTTTATTGATACGCGTTGCCTAGTACCATTTCGTATCTATGCAAAAATATATGAGTTGTGAGTCGTTCACAACAGTACCAACAATCAATAAATGTCAAATTTTGACATTTGAAAATTCAAATTTTAATTTAACAATGAGTTCAATGACATTTTATTTGTCATGGTTCATGACTGACAACCTCGAAAAACTAAATTACACTAGTTCTAATTCGAAACTCAAATGAGCTAGTTCAGCACTACTTTCGGTTCTGAATGAGCCTTGATATAAACGCAAAGTACAAAAAACAGATTTGGTACAGGCTTTATACTGAACGACGAAATTAAGGAACAGCTGCTAGATTTCAAAGTGATCACAGACAGAATAAGCACAATAAGATTAAAAGGAGCATTTAGGAAAATATCAATCCTTAATGTGCATGCACCAACGGAAGAAAAGGACGAAGACATAAAACAAGAGTTCTACGACAAAATAGAAGATGCTATAAACCAAATACCAAACTTTGACATAAAAATTATAATAGGTGACCTGAACGCACAAATCGGAAAGGAAGAACGTAATACAGAAATAGCCGGAAGAGAAAGCCTACACAATATAACTAATACAAATGGACAGAAACTAATAGACTTTGCAGCTAGTAAAAAAATGATTATCAAAAGTACTCAACAAAAACGCAAAGCCATACATAAAGCAACATGGATAAGCCCAAACAAGAAAACTTTCAACAAAATTGACCATCTACTAACAGAAAAGATACATGAGAACTAGTTTTAAATGTAAGAACTTACAGAGGGGCTGACATCAATTCAGACCATATGCTAGTAGTAGCAAAACTCAAAGAAAAACGGCCGATTCTGTCACATAACAAAATCAAGAATCAATTTAACCGGAACAAAAAATATAATAACACAAAATATAAAGAAAACATAAACAAAATACTAAATTCAAAAGAAGTGACAAAAGATGTGAATGAAGAATGGTGCAACATTAAAAACGCAATAACATTCAGCACGAAACTAGCCTTAGACCCTTCAACATACAAAGGGAAAAAAGAATGGTTTGATGATGAATGCAAAAGAGCAATAAAACGAAGAAACGAAGCAAGAATGAAAATGCTTCTAATACTCAAGAAAACTAAAGGCAATTGAAAAATACTATAAGAACAAGAACACCAAACTATTTTACAAAAGTTTAAAAAATGAAAAAAAAAGGCTTCCAACCACCCACTACCGCGCTAAAAATCAACGAGGAGAAATCTGTATAGGAACCAAAAAAATACTAGATATCTGGGAGCAATACTTCAAGAACACCTTAACACAAGACAATAACAGAAACCAAAGCGAGCAATACATACGTAACGAAAAGAATAAACAGCAAGAAGAAGAACCAACAAAAGAGGAATTAATAGATGTGATAAGAAAAACAAAAAACAACAAAAGCCCAGGCTCTGATGGCATCGCAATTGAACAAATAAAAAACGGCAATGGCTATTAAGGAGATTGCACGATCTCATCAAACAAATCTGGCATGAACAAAATATGCCTATAGAATGGAACCAATCGCTAATCTGCCCCATACACAAGAAAGGGAATACACAAAACCCTGAAAATTATCGCCCTATTGCACTCCTTAAACGTGTCATACAAAATACTAGCTAAACTAATAAACAACAGAATATAGAACGATATTAAAAACAAAATAGGCCAGTACCAAGCGGGGTTCAGAAATGGAAAATCAACAACGGATCATATATTTATGCTACGTCAAATACAAGAAAACTGCGAAAAGAAAAACATCCCAATTCATGCAATACTGCTAGACTTCAAACAAGCATTTGATAAGCTAAAGAGGGAAAGCATTTTTATGAAGAAAACTCATACAGCTAACCAAAATGACACTACAAGAAACAACAAATAGGATAACATATCGAGGACAACGTTCCAAAGGTTTCAGAAGCTATACCGGGGTAAAACAAGGTGACCCGTTATCATCAACATTATTTAACATAACTCTAGAAGATGTAATTCGAAAAAGTAAAATCAAGACCAACAACATCATCCTAAAGAACTCGTATCAATTACTAGTCTTCGCAGATGACGTCATAATACAATCAAGAACAAAAGAAGAACTAAAACAAATTACAACTAGATTTGAAAAATTAGCAAAAAAAAGCAGGCCACGAAATAAACCAACAAAAATCTTCCTAGTGATCATAGGAAATAAAAACCAACCGGAAGAACTCAACCTAAAAATAAAAAGTGATAATAATGAGTAAAAACTTAATTTAGTAAATAGTGCAGTGTACCTTGGAACAGAAATAACAAGTAAAGGTGAATGCTGCAGTGAAATTAAAAGACGAATAACAGCAGGTTCAAGATGTGCGGAAACATTAAACAAAGTGCTAAGTGACAAAAATATAACTAGAAAATCAAAAATCCACATTTACAAGACAATAATAAGACCCACAGTGACCTATGCGAGCGAAACCTGGACTATAACAGAAAATAGTAAAAAAAGATTGGAAATTTTCGAAAGAATCCTGAGAAGAATATATGGTGGAAAAAAAGAAAATGGAATCTGGAGAAGAAGAACAAATGAAGAGATTAAAGAACTATTTAAGGACACTGAAATAACTACAGTTATAAGCCAAAATAGACTACGATGGCTAGGCCACATAACACGCTTACTCGAAAATAACAATACAAAAATTACAACAAACACAGTAATGCCAGGGAGAAACAGAAGAGGAAGACCGCGGAAGTCATGGTAGGACAACATAAAAGAAGATCAAAAATTATAATACAAAATATTTGCATTATTAAAAATTCAAAGTGGGAAAATTTTACAAAATAAGTCAAAGTGTGACAATATTAAACCCACAAATATAAATGAGATGTGTATAATTCACAGGAGACACTCTAGGACAGCTGTTTCGATCTTTTTAGATCTTATCAGCTAGAGATAGTCTCCTTTGAATTATACACACATCATCCAGGCTTATTTATATACACCGTGTTCAAAATAAGAATGCACAGCATGGGGATCTTGAAAACGGTAAAAGATACAGGTTGGCTTAAATTAGGAAAAAGTTGCACTATTTAGAGTATGTTTACATGCCGATTGCAGAAATCTATGATTGTTTATCGTTTTCGAAATTTTCCAAAAAATGCAATTTTTCGGATTTTCGATTTTTCCAATTTTTGTATTGATTTTAAAAGATATTAAAAAACTAATGACACTTTGTCGTTGTCACTATTTAAGCTCTACAAAATGGCGTCTTCAAATTTTTTATCCGATGTTTCATCTTCGAGAAATCATCATCAATTTAATTTTTTTGTATGGCCACAAAAGTAGAAACACCTTGTATACGGTAGCATTCTTTATTACAAATTCAACGATGTATCACACATTATGCTTCTAAAGCCAAAAAACAGAGAAAAATGAATTTTAATATTTTTTTAGATTCGTAATCTAGTAGGCATTGAAAAAAGAATTCAAAGATTATTGCAAGTGTTCAAATAAGTTCCCATTATTTTCTAGACACAAGTATGCTCTTTGTACAGTTGAATGTAAAACTTTGGCTAACATTTCTGAGGAGATTGTGTTAACTGCTGCTATAACCGATGCCAATAATTGTTCTTCAGTTTCAAAAGTTGAGTCATACACTTGATTTTTTACATAACCCCACAGGAAAAAGTCTAACGGGCTCAAATCTGGTGATCGGACTGGCCAAGCTACTTCACTGTGAGTTCCAATCCATTTTTTAGGAAACCTCTGCGACAAGTACTCCCGTACATTTCTTGAGTTATGTGCTGGGGCATCATCTTGCTGAAACCAGCAGTTGTTAATTATTGCTAGAGGTAATCCATCCAAGGCGTCTTCCAAATCAGTCTGCAGCAGGTCAAGATACCGCTCGGAATTTAAATTGTTGTGATAAATAAAGGGTCCTATTATTCTGCTACCTAAAATACCTATCCACATATTAAATCCAAATCGGTGTTGATGCCTTGCATCTTTTTTTAAATGAGGATTGTCTGTTGCCCAATAATGTTTGTTACACCGGTTGAAAATGCCATTGTTGGTTATCATGCTTTCATCAGACCAAATTACTTGAAAAGGAAAAGTTTGATTTTCTTGACATTTTCTGGTATACCATTCACAAAAATTTGCCTGCCTTCTCTCGCCACCAGGTCTAAGACCCTGACAAATTCTAAATTTATATGGATGAAATTTATTCTTTTGTAAAATGAAGTGGGCTGTAGATCTAGCTACCCCAGTCTGACGCTCAATTAGTCTTGTGAATATTTCAGGATTTTCAACAACGGCTAGTAGAACAGTATTCGCTTTTTCTTCGTTGGATTGTTTTTTACGAGATGAAAGTGGTTTTTTGAATGAACCAAATTCCTTTAAATTAGATACCAAACGTCTAAACATGGATTTCTCAGGTTGTCTTCGTTCAGGATAATTATCAGAATACATCTGCTCAGCAGCTACACAATTTTTGTGGCACAAGTTGTAACACGTCAACATATCAAATTTTTCTTCGTTTGTGAAATTTCCTCTTTCCATCATAACATAAAATAAATAAACGTAAATTAAAACACTTTAACTTCTTATAAACAAAACAAACAACTTCAAAATACGTTAGAACGTTTTTAACTATAATGTGACAGATCAAATAGAAATATTGCAATTGTTCCAATGCCTACTATTTAAAAAGTAAAAAAAAACAATACTTAATTACATTCTCGGCAGAAGTGTTAGACCATGTTTTAAATTCAGCTGTTTTTTCTAGGCTGTACTTGTGTCTAGAAAATAATGGGAACTTATTTGAACACTTGCAATAATCTTTGAATTCTTTTTCCAATGCCTACTAGATTAAGAATCTAAAAAAATATTAAAATTCATTTTTCTCTGTTTTTTGGCTTTAGAAGCATAATGTGTGATACATCGTTGAATTTGTAATAAAGAATGCTACCGTATACAAGGTGTTTCTACTTTTGTGGCCATGCAAAAAAATTAAGTTGATGATGATTTCTCGAAGATGAAACATCGGATAAAAAATTTGAAGACGCCATTTTGTAGAGCTTAAATAGTGACAACGACAAAGTGTCATTAGTTTTTTAATATCTTTTAAAATCAATACAAAAATTGGAAAAATCGAAAATCCGAAAAATTGCATTTTTTGGAAAATTTCGAAAACGATAAACAATCATAGATTTCTGCAATCGGCATGTAAACATACTCTACATAGTGCAACTTTTTCCTAATTTAAGCCAACCTGTATCTTTTACCGTTTTCAAGATCCCCATGCTGTGCATTCTTATCTTGGACACGGTGTATATACCCGGAAATAACATTAATACCGAGAAATGAATGTTGCGACATCTGTAGAGTCATATACCACATTAAGTGGTGTTCTCTACCAAACAACAATAAATATGAATGGTTTGTCCTTCATTCGAGTTTAAAAATCAAAAATTATAATACAAAATATTTGCATTATTAAAAATTCAAAGTGGGGAAATTATTTTACAAAATAAGTTAAAGTGTGACAATATTAAACCCACAAATATAAATGAGATGTGTATAATTCACAGGAGACACTCTAGGACAGCCGTTTGGATCTTTTTAGATCTCATCAGCTAGAGATAGTCTCCTGTGAATTATACACACATCATCCAGGCTTATATAGATAGCCTGAAATAACATTAATACCGAGAAATGAATGTTGCGACATCTGTAGAGTCATATACCACATTAAGTGGTGTTCTCTACCAAACAACAATAAATATGAATGGTTTGTCCTTCATTCGAGTTTAAAAATCAAAAATTATAATACAAAATATTTGCATTATTAAAAATTCAAAGTGGGGAAATTATTTTACAAAATAAGTTAAAGTGTGACAATATTAAACCCACAAATATAAATGAGATGTGTATAATTCACAGGAGACACTCTAGGACAGCCGTTTGGATCTTTTTAGATCTCATCAGCTAGAGATAGTCTCCTGTGAATTATACACACATCATCCAGGCTTATATAGATAGCCTGAAATAACATTAATACCGAGAAATGAATGTTGCGACATCTGTAGAGTCATATACCACATTAAGTGGTGTTCTCTACCAAACAACAATAAATATGAATGGTTTGTCCTTCATTCGAGTTTAAAAATCAAAAATTATAATACAAAATATTTGCATTATTAAAAATTCAAAGTGGGGAAATTATTTTACAAAATAAGTTAAAGTGTGACAATATTAAACCCACAAATATAAATGAGATGTGTATAATTCACAGGAGACACTCTAGGACAGCCGTTTGGATCTTTTTAGATCTCATCAGCTAGAGATAGTCTCCTGTGAATTATACACACATCATCCAGGCTTATATACATAGCCGGAAATAACATTAATACCGAGAAATGAATGTTGCGACATCTGTAGAGTCATAGGTGGTGAAATTTTACAAAATAAGTCAAAGTGTGACAATATTAAACCCACAAATATAAATGAGATGTGTATAATTCACAGGAGACACTCTAGGACAGCTGTTTCACAGGAGACTATCTCTAGCTGATGAGATCTAAAAAGATCGAAACAGCTGTCCTAGAGTGTCTCCTGTGAATTATACACATCTCATTTATATTTGTGGGTTTAATATTGTCACACTTTGACTTATTTTGTAAAATTTCACCACCTATGACTCTACAGATGTCGCAACATTCATTTCTCGGTATTAATGTTATTTCCGGCTATGTATATAAGCCTGGATGATGTGTGTATAATTCACAGGAGACTATCTCTAGCTGATCAGATCTAAAAAGATCCAAACGGCTGTCCTAGAGTGTCTCCTGTGAATTATACACATCTCATTTATATTTGTGGGTTTAATATTGTCACACTTTGACTTATAAAAGAAGATATTAATCTATACAACCTCTAAGAATGAGAAAACATGGCAAAAAAAAGGAAATTATGGAAAACCCGTGTTCAAGCTATAGGCCTTCAGGCCTGAGACGCTGTTTTATATATCTTTGATTGGACCTTCGAGCAAATTTGATTGATTTTGAAAGTACGGTTTATTACCGTATACATTCTTGGGAAGGTGACAGCTCTATTCTTACTCCATTGTATGTACATTTATGTATGAACGCTTTAAAGTGTTTGATAATGTATTTTCTTAAAAACATCAATAAATTAATTGTAAACAAAAAGAACATTTTAGAAAGAGAACTGCCCAATAGAAATTGTTTTATTTAGATTTGGATTATCTCTTCTCGTTTCGAGTTTGCTAACTCAGTTCCACGTGTCTATCCACTGGACATATGTAATCTTAAACTTAAAAATTACGCACGATAAACTGTACAGAAACTATACAATTGCAATAACTAACAATTTATATTTATAATTCTTAAAGAGAAATTTTTAAAGGAAAGGATAAACCAATCTTAATGACATTATTATTTTAATAGGATCAGACGAAAAGAGATAATCACTAGCAATCAGTAAATTGTAACAAATAATCTAATTTAGCAACTAATAAAATGTGTAAGATGTAATTTTACAACAACATAACCATTATTGATTATTGTACAGTGTGTAAATAAAGTAAGGAATAAAATTCATATTTTTTGTATTACCTATCACTGTTTGGAAATAAAGTTCGGACACGTCAATTTTATTGTTTTCCTGCGGATTTTATGGACGTCAATTCTAATTTTTTAGTTTACTACTGTGGGGCCCATGACGTCATCGACTTTTTTTAAATGGAACCCCCTTATTTTTTTGCTAGAAATGAAAAGTATATTTTTTTCTGAGTTTTCAATCTTTCAAGTCTTATTATTATTTTCGTGAAAGTTATCACATTCGGTTCTACATATTTCAAAAAATACTAATTTTAAATATCACATATGGGGTATTGCTCAGAAAAAAAATATACTTTTCATTTCTAGCAAAAAAATAATGGGGTTCCATTTAAAAAAAAGTCGATGACGTCAGTGGCCCCACAGTAGTAAACTAAAAAATTAAAATTGACGTCCATAAAATCCGCAGGAAAACAATAATGTGCGAGCTATTTTTCCAAACAGTGATAATACAAAAAATATGAATTTTATTCCTTACTTTATTTACACACTGTATAATTTTGTTGGTAAGAATCAAGTTAAGGAGAACATAATTAGAATGGTTAATTGTATAAATTGTTTACAAATATTTTTAATGCCGTTGTCCATCTAAAAATAATTCATTATATTTAATTAACTTAATAATAAGTTTTAAAACATGCTGAACTTTCCTTTGTATATTCTTGTGTATATTCCTTTGTATATATCTTGCAGTCAGACTGGCCATCGCCGCCGGTCCCTAACTAAAAGCTACGAAGTCCAAAAATTGACCTAATATAAACTTTTTATTATAGGTACAGTTTATATAGCGGTGCTTGAAAGCACAGATGTTAGTCATCAATATTAGGAAATAATTAATATGTCAATAACGATTATGTTTAGTGTATAAATAATAATCTAATCAACACTAACATAATGATGTTAGTTTATATACAGTTTTCGAATTTTAATAATTTAAGCACTTCGTGTAGTTTTTGAGATATTATAAATACGTTTTGAGATACCCTGTATATTAAGTCCTTTTAAAATTTAAGATTCTTAAAAATATTTGAATCTGGTGTATTGTAATTTATATTTTTATCAATTTTAATATAACTAATAGTTTACAGATCTGTGTCTTCTGAATCGTTTCGTTAAGTTTGTTACAATCGTTTGGACAAATGTTCTGATTAGGTTGGGTAACAGAATAGATTCGATTTCTGTATCGAACGCAGTTTTCAAGTAATTGTCGCTACTGTAGTTTATTTATATACTATATTTACATTAATTTTGTCGATTACATAACGTGTAATTCGTTGATTTTTATGGACATTAGAGATTTGAGACAAAAACAGATTTGCAGCTTGTAAAACGTACTACCATTACTATTGCTACTGCAATATATCGGCTTTTCTGAAGCCTTCTGGCTTCTCTATTCGTCAATCGATAATAAAAACTAGTCTGTAATCTCTCCAATTTTATTTTGACTAACTTTTTGATGCAGCCAATTAAAAACCAGTATACTCATCACCTGACTCACGCTTCTTTTGGCAAGGGAGTTTTTTCTAAAACACCTTCTCTTCTGGAAAATTTCTTGACAAGGCAAGATGTTAGATTTGGTGCTGTTTAGGTTTTTGCGATTTAATAGTAAAATTTCCCTTTTGATAAGAAATGAAAATGATTTTGTGAAATAATGAAAGTATTAACTCACTGTTTGGAAGTTATGGAATGACGAAATTATAGTTTTCCTTGTAATGCGAAATGATGCTTCGTTGACCATTTTTGGATACCCCCTCTTTGATTTCGAATAATAATATTTTTATTTAATCAAAGTTTCCTTTTGTTTGATTTTTAATGATCTTGATCTGATCTTCAAACTTAAAACTGTAAAGTTTTATCTCCGTTCGTTTGGTGTTAATGGTGATTGTTAATGATTGAACCTTAGCGATTGTTAATTATAAAAAAGAATCGTAATTGTATTGATTTAGAATTTCTAAAGCTGCAGTTGGATGTAAGACATTAACAATGCCCTTGTCATACGCAATATGCTGAGTACCTACTCGTGGGAACTGAAAACCTTGTCTAAAAAGTTCTTAACAACCTAGTGATTGTCTATTACGAGTCACCGGAAACAACGTTTGTAGACCAAATTTATTTTATTGAAATAACCAGGTGGGTTCTTTGTATTTTATTTTTATGTGGAAAGGTCAGTTAACTAGTTGTATTAAAATTTTAAAGTAAATTTAGTTAATTCATAAGTAATAGAATTTTTATAAAGTAGTAAGTTAACGAAGATTCTTAATGTAACAAAAATCATTTTATATAGTAGTTTTGACGTTCATTTCTTGAGTAACTAAAGAGTTTAATAACGATCAAGGTTTGATTTTATAAGTATTTTTAAACTCGTTAAAAATTGTTTAGATTAATTTATAGAAGCACTAGGTGTTTAACAATTTATCTTTTTATGTATAACATTATTATTAATGATGGTAAACATTAGTTAAATAATAACTGAAGGTCTTCCTAATTAATCCAGTGAGTGGATAATGATTTCATGCGTGAATAAATAAATTAATTAAATTATTGGTGTTATTTATTTCCTTTTATTTGTTGTGTGATATTTAGTCTTATAACCGAGTGAAGAAATTCGGTTTTTGCATGGTTAGAACGGATTCACTTTAAGATCTATTGCTCCGTTGTTGTGTATAAGTACGGATAACACTTTGTTTGTTTAAACTAATCAAGCTCGAGCCCATTCTCTATAACTCTATATAATTAGCTGATATTCCAATTCACCTACGACCTGCTTTAATTTAGAAAGAGAACGAGTTGTAGTTATTGTTTAGGCTAAGATAGGCCTATTTAAAGTCAACGTAAGTATAACTGCTAAAATTGGTTATTTACAATTGACGGTCCATCGTGGCGCCACTGTTTTTATAAAAGCTAATGTTATAAAAGCTAACCCACCATACACCATATACAGGTCGTCCGCGACCACGTCGCCGACGACATCGGCGACGACGTCAGGGACATGGTCAGGATATTGACGCAATGTTTAGATTAGATGTTTATTGCATAAACAAGTTGGACTGCGAGATGGATTGTATAAAAAAATTATAAGTATCGTATTTCGTTAAAACGTTTTTATCACAATGAAAGGCATTATTGCCTGCATAATACTAAATACTTCTAATTAAAGAAAGAGATTTTAGTAGACTTTTATTCTGAACTCAATAATGATTTCTTTCATTTTATGGCGACGTGGTCGCGAACGACGGTGTATGGTGGCTCATTACAAATTGGTGCACATGCGTGGGACTTTGGTTTTTGAAAATAAAAGAGTAGTTTTGTATGCTACATTCAACTACAAAAAAGTAATCATTTTAAAGATCATTTTTTTCTGATATATTATACACTATATTTTTTCTACCTGTCATTTCATTTTATGTGTGAATAAATGTATAAAATTGAGTGACCGCCATTGATTACAAAATATCTTTTTATAAAAAATATACAATTAATAAAAAAACGCTGATGAAGGTGTAAATAAAACTTTGTACGCGGAACTCTGCAAATAATCTTTACTGGGCTCACTGCATTATTGAGGCTTGCTCTTTCGTCGCTCTCCCCACAAACTTTTCAACTTGCCCGTAAAGATTTACAAAGCTTGGCGCGTAAATAACTATTATAAATCTGAAACACCAAACGGTAGTTGCAAAAACTAGTTTAATAATTTTATAATTTTCATAGAATAATTTAAAAACTTGATAAGTCAGGAGCATAATAATAGAAGTAGCCTAAAAATACCATTTGGTAGATAAGTTTAAAATACATAACATTCACACTCTAGTTTTTCATTAAAATAAGACAAAGGAAATGGGACGAATGTTGACTAATTTAAATCGAAGTCAGGAGCATTTTAATAGATATTCGCAAGACACTTGCCTTCGGAACAAATGCAAACTTCCTCGTCGTCGTTTTTGACGCATCGTCCATTATTATAACACTTTTTCTCGCATCGGTCCTCAACTTCTTCGCAAATCTTTCCTGTAAATCCTTCCTTACAGGTGCAGGAATAACTGTTACCATTTGAAATACAAATTCCATTATTTAAACAAGGCTGTGACAAACAACTATTTAGTTTTGTTTCACAATGGGAACCTACAACACAATATTAAAGAAAATGCCCTTGTATTTAATGCATTGTTTTACCGATATAGTTCCTATCGCAGTCACAACTATAATAAAATCCGTTTTCAGTGACACACTTCCCTTTATTACAAATATTTGTATAATTTTCACAAATTTGACTAGCTGTTGGTGCACACTGATTGATGTTGGACGATTTTGTTGATGTAGTCGTATATCCTTGAGGACAGGGCCGACAAGATAACTGTCCGTAATTGGGCTGATAATATCCAACCGGACAAGGACGACACTGCGGTACCAATGTCATATGGTCGATAGTTGTATTTGGATGATGTTTAGAAGGTTTTAACTTTTTTCGACGTGAATGAGTTCCTGGTGGACAATGAGCTGGATATTAAAAGAGAAAACATAAGAAAACTAAATGTCTTAAAAGTTGTATGATTACTTACATTTGCAATCTTTAAAGGATTTACAATACATTCTAGATGTTGAATGATTTAATGGACAAATAGTACAACTGCTTTGAGCTACTTTATCGTTGTAAAAACCCAAGCCGCAACTTTGGCAGGCTCCTCTAGTTGTATTATAAAATGTGCCTTTTGGACATTGCACTAAAATGTTAATAGCATTCAAATTAAAGCTTGCCCTCACAGCTGTTGATTGTTAATAATCATACCACAACGCATTTTCCTACGGACATATCCAAATGGACAAACCACATCTGAGTTTTTCACTTGAACACTGACTACTGAAACAATTTTATTGCCTTCCAAAAAAGGAATGTTTTGTAAATTCTCTAAAGGATTCATGTTAATTTTCTGACTACCATCAGTCACTTTTGCGCATATTTCAAACGCAACATTTACTTTCCTAGTTTTATTAGACTTTCTCCTTTTGCTACCTACTTTTACTTCACGCTTGCTTCTAATTATGTTTGTTCGTTCCTCATATTCTGAATCTTCTTCATTTTCACACAAAGCAGTTGTGTTTAAATTACAAGAAACGCCAGGAACGCAAGTTTCTTTTAAATTTTGATGAAGAGTGTTCTTGATTTCATTTTCTAGCTGCAAATTCGAATGTTACATATTAGTATGAAAAGTAAAAAAGTGCATTACTTCATTTAGTATTTCAGTATCGTTGCAAATGTCAGTTTCCAACTGTGGTTCTATAGTGACAATGCCTTTTTGAAGAACTTCATTAGGTATTTCAGTTACTAAAAGTGGTAGATTTTTAAGATAAAGTATTATTTTTAACATATATGCTACTTACTTGTACAGTCAGGAAATAGTGTATTTTCTTCAGAATACCACACAGGATCTGCATGATGACAAACAAACTGTGTTGAACTATTATCGATGGCGATAGTGTCTAGAGGTATAGAAATTGGAATCGCATATCCTTCCTGACATGTAACCACACACTGAATCCCATTACTCATAGAAGTGCATTCGCTGTGCCCGAATATGGGATCAGGTAAGGGTTCACATTGAGATTCTAGTTAAAAAAAACATTAGAATATTAAGAGCAGAATATTTGTTTACCTTACCTTGAACTGTGATGTTCATTACGCATACATTGGTATTATTTGATGAGTCCTTCGCTGTATATGTAACACTTGTTAATCCGATTTGGAAAAAGCCAAATTCATGACTTTTATCAACCTGTTGGTAGAAATGATGTTAAATTTGTAGATATATTACCTATTATAATATACATAAATTAGTATTTAAGTGTCTTTAAATATTTTAAAAACTCTTTATTTGTATGGTGTTTCGGATAAATTCAGTGATTTGAGAATTAGGGATTAAAAAAAACTCATAATGGCATTTTTATACTCTTAATACTTAATATACTCATAATTAAGCATTTTTTAAATGCTTCTACCCTGTTAAATTCGTGACACTCCGTACCGCTTGGCTTTCATGCCATCCTGTATAGTTTATTTGGATATTCTCTCTACTTTAATTGCCGTTCTGAAATTTTCGAAAGCCCTTAATTACCTATTTTGATAAGACTTCTAACTTCGGTATACGTTTTCATTTCGTTAGTTTCAAAAAAAGGTTACAGCGAATTACATTTTCCTTTTGTTACACTTATTAATTGGAAACGCATTTTTTGCGGGTGTGCTTTTGGGTGGTAAATTTTCCATTTATATTTGGGAGCCTTCGGGGATTTCACACTATAAATTTTTGAGGTTATAAACACGTTCTATGAAGGTTTGTGATTATTGTATTATTTTATGCAGAAATCATTTATTAAACCCTTAATGTTTCGAATTCTGAAGCGGTTTGGTAATCCATCGCGGCCGCCTTCAACTGAAGTAGTTATTTGAAAGCTTGCGATGTGCATATTTATTAATTGGTTTGTTTATTGCAGGCCTTATTCTGTTCCTTTTTCCTTTTTTTTTTATTAGCATACGTTCTAATATTTGGGATTTGGTTACTTGCGTTTAACGCCTTTAAGCAACGCTATGCTTAGATGGTGACATTCCTTCCGACTCGATACCTGGAGAATTTCTACAATCTACAATACTGAAAAACGTAGAGGAATCATGAGTTGTATGTCTATAAGCTCGTGTGTACGACTAATTATATCAATGGCCACCACTAGCTTTTTGAATGTAATCAATTAGTTAATGCGGTATACTTATATCTTTCTTTTGGTTTTGCCCAGTGCGAGTAAAAGTTAGGATACATAAACAGTACATATAAACTTTGTTAGAATTTATTCTTGCAAGTGTGCCCGTTTATTTTGGTATTGCAAAGAGTATAAACTAATTACTGTATACTTGGAGCATATCCGATTGTACAATCTAGGTGAACCCGTAGACACGTTCACATTCCGTGATCGTTTGTGGCCCTGATTTAATTTTTATACACAAGCAAGTAATTTATTTAGGTAATAATTATAATTGCTACTGCTCAATTATGCACACTACTAATAATTATGTACAACACAAAAATAGTTAAGTTAAGGAATTATGCGAGCGGGACAATAATTGTCCCGATCGCATAAATTCCTTGCGGCCGTTGTAGAAGGCCTCTTGTGAGACCCACGACGTCACACCAGATTCCCAATTAGCGACCTCCATTTTGTGGGTAAATGTATTTGTATTCGATTAAAACTTGTTTTTACTAACTTTGTTAAGTATGTGCCGTGAAACAGTTTCTCATAGTAGGGTAGTATTAGGAGTATTTTTTCGTTTACGTTACCATTCTTATACGTTATACATTCTTACTTTCTTTCGTATGTATCAGAATGAAGTAACATCAATACTCATCAGGCACTCTTTAATTCCATTGTTACTTTGAGTATATGACGTTCACTAATAAAAATTGCCCAGAAAAGGTTGGGCTGCGTTATTTCGAGCTTAGTTTAAGAAATTTTTCTGGTGTAAAATTCGTCCTTATCGCTCATATAGCCTTAGGCGGTCCTTAATGTTCCAAATAACAAATTTGCAAGAAAAAACTAGAATGTGATGTAATTTTTAATTATAATTACATTCTACTGTAACGAGCTCATAACTTAAAGCCTTAATTCGCTTCGATTTAACTTTAAGCGTAGTATTAAATATTCTAAATTTCATTTTGAGTGCGATAGATAGCTTTAAATCAGGGATGATTTACAATTTCAAATAGTTCAATTCAATGTTTAATTCCTGGTATTCATTTTAACAAGGTTACTATTTGTGCAAATAAAACTATCTTCTCACGAAATCGTATTCCTTTTTAGTCACGCACGTGAAATATTTCCGCTTATTGTACACGAACGAAATAAAAGTTAATTATTTTAAAGCACTCTATTCAATTCATTTTAACAAAATAAATCACATTTTTATGATCCCTTATGTTTGTGCAACAGGCTAGATATTATTTATTGTTTTCAAATATTTCGATTTACCGCGCTTTTGTGATGCATTTCATACTGCTGCGCCCTAGCGCCAAAAAAAGAGACTCTCGTTCACAACATAAAAGCGCGCACGTCAAAAATAAAAGTGCGAGTTTTCCGAATTTTTACAACTAGTGCAATTCTATTATCATTGGAGACGTGCAGTTTGGAATATACAGGGTGTTCCGGAAAAATATGCAATGCTTTAAGGGGGTGAAAGGTGACCATATAGAGACCCCAAAACTCATAAAATAAAAATAAAAAATAAAAAGAAATTTCGGGTTTTTCCGTATTTTTTACAAGTCACGAGTCGACTATGGATTGTTT
Organism: Agrypnus murinus; assembly: GCA_929113105.1. NCBI lineage: Eukaryota > Metazoa > Arthropoda > Insecta > Coleoptera > Elateridae > Agrypnus > Agrypnus murinus. Next base: position 65,930,856 of record OV816029.1, on the reverse strand, counting down.
GTAAGCTGTTGACCCTGAATTACTGATAAAGCAAACAATAGTAACTGACCTCCGCTACGTACGTATCAATTTACAGAAACAACAGAATTGAATTTCAGCAGCGGTTGCCGAGTGACTCACTACCTTGATGACTTGATCACTTATTAAGGTCGGTAAATAAAATGTAACATACGTTCGTTGACCTAATTGTGATGGAAACATTGCCTGTTTTTCATTTTACGAATGTCATTTTAACAAAATCAGTACTTACTTACTTACTTACCGTTTACGAGTAAAAAATTTTGTGCAAACGGGGAATTTTCCTGTTTGCGTTCCAATAGCCATTGGCAAAATTGCACTCGCGGTATAAGTGTACTTTTTGAAAAGTTCCGTTCATTCAACAGGCGTGTTTGGTTCTGCTATAATTTAAACAGCAACTAAATACACTTAAATAAACTACTTATCTGTAGGGATACGAGAATGAATAAGCCCTTTATATTTCAACCATTGGTTATTTTTAATTCACGCTTACTAATGTTTGGTCTGAAACATTCTGATTTTATACATAACTTTTAAGGGTCGTAAATGCTTAATGATGCTGAACGTCTGCCATGTAACGGCAAGACGATTATTAAAAGAAAGGGAAGTTTTAGTTATTAGTTAACACTGGTCGAATTCGGTCCATGTATTGATACATTTTTATATTAAACATTAAAGATTGGATTATCGGCTTTTGATTTACCTGGCTAATTATCTTACATATCACTAAAACAAACACTTAACACTACCTAATGCAAGTTATTAATTCTAAAAAACGTGTATTAATCGAAACTCAAGTTTACCAACACCTAACACAAAGAAAGTTGACGACAAACTGCATACTGCATTTACAAATCTCAAAGATCTGAGCAAGTAACAGTTATTACAGATGTTCAAAATGAGTGTTATTATTTATAGTTAAAAACGTTTTAAAAGCACGTACTGCAATTTGGTGTTGATTACAATCTTCCGAAGAATTTATAAATATTTATCCTGCTACCTGCTTGGGTTAGTTTATGGCTTATTTGTCCATGACATTTAAAAGTATGTATTAGTAGACACAATTTTCATTTCATACAGCTTTATCTACTATTTGCAGTGGCGTGTCTATTATTTTTATAAGGGGGGTTGTCATTTCAAAGGGGCATTTCAGGAAATTGTTAGTAAGATGTTACTCTACACATGTTTCTCTATTGCTCTTTAACGGGAAAGGCATCTTTTTCAAAACACCCTGTAGAGGTGACGATCTCAATAAAAGGGAAGCAAAAGAAAACTAATCGAGAAATAACGGTGGACAGTTTCAAAAGGTAGGTGGTATGTGAATGCATTACACGGGAAAAATAAAGTAAAGAATTTCAGCGCTCATTTATGCACGAGTTTGTGCAATCACCTTATTAGGCAAACATATTGTTAGTTTAAGTTAAATTTCTCCAATATTAAAATGTTCACAAAGAAACAAAACACTTTTAAAACTATTAACTCATGTTTTACGAGACATCATTATAGCTAGATGGAGTTGTATTTTGATAAGTTGGTTTCGAGTCTCAAAGTTTTATGATGTCTACATTTTCTATAAACACAAAATTTCATCTAAGTTTGTTATTCGTAGCAAGAATGTCATGCTTAACGTATGATTTAGTAGACAGTTATCTAGCAGTAACTAAATATTTAAAATAAAAAATAATAACAAAGTTAACAAGTCGAAAAGTGAAATGATTGCAACGTCCAAAGGTTCCGTTTTTATAAAAGAAGTTCAGAGCTCCAATACAACTGTTACGTTTCAGCATCTTTTGTGTGGACAGTGGTTGTTGGATGGGATGCCTAAATAAGTTAATAATTAATAATCATTCGTTATAGTTTAGAACGACAAATTGTTTGTAGTCCGTTTAACAAAATTTAAACAGTAGCAATACTAAATCAAGAAATTTAACGTAGACGGAAGTCTTTTTCCGAATTGCAGATTCCTACCATTGCTTCTAAATAATAACAGCAAACAATTTGGGTGGTGCCTTCTATATTTATTAATTATTCCCGTGTCTTATCTGAAATCAGTAAGCCTCATTCGAATAAGCAAGAAATTTCAGTCGGCAGCTATAATTGGCGTAAGTTGGTATAAGACTATCATTGTTAGATTGATAGTTTGAAGGTATGTATGAAAGCCTTGGTAGTGTAAGGACTAGCACGCTCTTCTCTCACCAAAGCGGCTTAGTTTCGACTCCTGGTACTGGCAGATCTGGTTAAGGTTTTCTGCAGTTTCCTTTAGCTGTAACACAAATATGAGATTTGTGCTAAAACCATCTGTTCAAAAAGTTCTCGATACTGTATAAATGTAATCTGTGAAGGTCAATTATCGTAAAACACCTCGCCAACAAATAATTTCCAAACTTCAGAAAATCTATGGTAAACACAGGTAAACTGTTATGACCTCTAGAGTCAGTCAAAGTTAAAATTTTTCAACACGCTTCATGGCTTCTAATTCAACAAGTTGAAACAACCAACAAACTGGAGATCACTGAAGGTCAACTAACGAGGAAAACATGTACCAACTTAACAACAGTAAAGACTAAACATTTATTCGTTAGAAATCGTGAAAGACCACGCCTAGTAAAACGTTGCATTACGTCTTACTTCCAAAGTTTGGAAGGAAGTTCTTCAATGTGTTCCGATGAGCAAGCTCTAATGTACGTGTGATCTCTATATATCATTGTAGATCACGCGGTGCAGGTAATTTAGTGATTTACGACTTCTTTAAGTAAGTAGTAATAATGCAATGTTTTCACAGGTAAGACCATGGGCATACAAAAAGAATACTAACTATTTGGTTTGTGTGTCCCAGCTATCATCTAACTAGAAAATGTCAAAATCTTACCGTTACATTTCCAGAATTATCATAAATATCAGGTTCGTCCCAAGTTATGTCTGCTCCAGCTTGATCACTAGCCAAAAATGTTAGAGGATCCACACAATTTTCAATAGTAGGAGGTTCATTATCTATAAAATTATACAAAAGTTAATATTAAGAATTAACTATAACAAAATGACTACCTTTAATTTTTACAGTGAAATTACAATAAGCTACATTATTAAAGGCATCTTGGGCGAAATACTTAATTTTAGTTGTTCCAATTTTAAACTTGAATTCTGTAATATTTGTTATGGCTGGTTTTAGCCATACTGTCACATTCAAGCCTGAATTGTCTGAAAACAAAACAAAAATTGATCTTTACTGATTAGACTAAGAATTAAACATTTATACCAGTAACGATGGGGGCATCCCAGGAAATTGTTCCGTAATTTTGACCTGGGACTGTATTTGAAACTATATCTTTTGGGCATGCTAGTTTTGGTGGCGTAATATCTAAAATCATGATTATGTTCTACTTAATATTTTCTGAACTTTAAACCTAGTATGCAGACTTATTACCTTCGCAGCTAGTTTGAACAGATTTACGATTCCAAGTTCCTTGTTTTCCCGTACAAGATCTCTCTGATGGTCCAGATAATTTAAAACCTTCTTGACATGAATATGTGCATTTTGAGCCAAACTTCTGTTTACTCATTGTACAAGATTTTGGCTCAATCTTTCCATAAGGTATGTTTGATAACTTATTGCATTTTATTTCTAAATAGAGCAACGTTTCTTAAAACCGTTTATATAAATATACTACAGTTACCATACGTTTGCAAGAAGTCCTTAAACCATCCCACTGAGCTAAAGGTAAACATGTTCGTTGTGTTGATCCAATCAGAACTCTGCCGCTTTCGCAAGAAAACGTACATTCTGTATCTACAGGTAAACCAGTTTCGTTTCCTCTGTAGGTAATTTGCAAGTCATCGTGGCTACACGAAATTGTGCCATGAAGAGGTAAAGGAAGCGGTGAACAAGTCTTTACTAGAAATCAAGCATTTGATTTTTTGTAGATCTTGTACAGGTTATACATACCTTTACATGAAGGAGGATTTCCACTCCAGTTTCCACTCGTTTCGCATAATCTGATACTATCACCAATCAAGGAATAACCAACTTCACAACGAACTCCACATGCGTTATTCAAGACGTTACCACACTCTTTTCTCTTAACAAAATATCCATGTTCAGGAGGTGATGTCTTTTGGCATTTTATAACTGAAAAAGATAAGAAATGAACCAAAAACTAAATCAGGTTCTTCAAATACATACTTTCACATTCGTGTTTCTTTGTTGCCCTGTATCCTCTTTTGCAGGTGCAACTGTCAATGCTGTTAGCAGGTGGTACGGTAATATGATGAATATCAGGACATGGCAAGCATAAATTAGGCCCATCAGCAAAAGTTCCAGATGGACAGGCTGTTATTTGTAACAATAAAAAAATAAATTACTGAATAATTATAGATATGGTAATACTAACGCGAACAAGAGTTTTGTAATCCAGATCCATAATATCCAGGCTGACATAAGCAAGTATAGTGTCCAGTTGAAGTTCCGCAAGTACAGAGAGCATTCTTATCGCAACAGTTGCCGTCGTCACATAGCTTGTCGCAGGGTTTGTTTGTTCCGAGTGGTACGTAGTCGCCACTTTGAATGTCTTAAAATTGACAAAAAGAACAATAAAAACATTTTAAAAAATATTGATAATAATAATCAGTACAGTGGTCAGCTATGGTACGTGGATGAGGATTGGGAAAAGTAGTTGTTACAATGGATGTCTTCTGTTATCTTATCTTGCATCGGAGCGATATCGTTATGTCGTGAATGTTTGCGCAATAGAAAGAAAAATTTAAAAATGAATAATAAGCAATAAGGAAAACGTATTGGACAATTCTGGAAAGCTAGAATTTATAAAGAGACCTTCAAATAGGTCCCAAGCCTAAATACTTTAGATGTGCAAGATGCTGATACTAAGTACCGCGCTCTGGAGGACTAACTGCTATCCACAATCTTACGTCGGCAGCAAAACTAGAGAAAATCCATTTAATTATAACCACAAATTATTTGTGCTACATTTGGAGAAAAATGGACCAAAAGTTAATAAAACTGTTGGCTAAGAGATCTATAAAATCTTCTAATTTAAAATCTATTGAAAAGCACTACAGGCTTCACAGCTTGTTTTAGTATCCCCAAACGATTCCGCGTTCCCGCGATTCCGAATTTACAAAATCCAAAAAGGACCACTAACCCGAACCACAGTTTGATCGAATTCCGAAATTGTAACTGCTTGCAATACCTATACAAGCACCTAACCTGTTACCGAGCTACGAATCTAACTTCTTCTGTAGCATTTACGTCAACCTAACCTAAGTTGCTCAAATTACTCACTTCGTCGAGTGATTCGGTCAAATGTCGGTTTCGAGTTTCTTTACAGTTCAACTTTAACGAAGTAAACAAGTCAACAAGGTAATGGATGTTCCTGTAACGGTCGATTGCTCCAGTGCTATTTTCTCAAGAAGAACTACACCAAAGACCACAATCAGTGCGGTAAAAAAAGAGTAAGAGGATCAAAACCATATTTGTCCACCAGAGCAGTGGCGCACCTGGTTAGGAAATGTAGAAAAAGAGACCTACCAGATATAAAGAGTTGAGTCAAAATCGTTGTTTTGAAGCTTTTACAGAAAGAGGTTGCTTTAAACTGGGAGAAAGACGAAGCTAGTCCGGGAGCATAGGTCAGTTGCTCCGTAGTTAGAAAAACTAGTTGCGCACCGGTAGATCTTCATATAGAAAAAAAAAACATTAACAAACTATCACATAATTAAAAACTTTTTGATTTAAAAACTTAAAAAAAGTATACCGAGACAAATGCAATTGTTTGGAAAAATGATTGTCCTTAATCTGTTAATTTTGCCGTCCAATTAAATTTAAACTTACTTAAAGAAAGCAGTTTCGAATTAGAATCGCTTATTAATAAAGTTCAAAATGAAATAGATACTTTAACTCCATTTTTTAATCACGATGTGACCTTTACCTATAAAATAATACTTACTATGTTCCATGGTAAAGTTTGTAATGTGCCGAAAATAAATAATCTGCGAGTTGTTATATTTGCAAGGCATCTCCAAAACAGATGAATGACCTATCGTTAGTGAAATACTATCCTTGCAGTGAAATTTATTATTCTTTTGGGTTATCGTCCTTACATTGTTGGATTCGTTTTTTTGAATGTCTCTTGCATGTTGCTTACAGACTAACTTTTAAAAAGTGGTCTATGAGAAATATACCAAAGAAACTCAATTTGAGGAAAGGAAAAGAAGTATTCAAGCTGAGTTTCGTAAAAGAATGGGGTTGCCGATCGAATGATCTAAAATGACGGGTTTATATCAGGACTTAATTTATAGGTTTTCTGTTATTTTACAAACTATACTAACGGGAAGAAAATTAACGCAAATAAATTTAATTACTGTCCTTTTCAAACAGCTAAGAAATATATTTTTTTATATTGGCCAACTTTCCGAAGAAGAAATTGAAGCAAAGCGTATATAGTTTAGGTAGGAAATTAGAGAAAATCATTCATGAAATAGTATATTGTGTTACAAGTGCAGAAAAGTGGCAATTTCGCACGAGTGTTAAATTGGCGTTTTTGCATGGGTTACACACTATACTATATTTACGACCACAAAAAAAAGTAATAAAACACCAAAAGCTAAGAAAAATATTTAACCTAGAATTTATACTATTCATATTTTTTACGTGAAATCTCTGGCAATAAATTAAGAGATCTAATGTGAGCAGCTTCCACTATGTTTGGAGGTATACAAGTGTACACTTAGTGTCCTAGGTTCGATTCCCGGTCAGAGTGATAATTTTTCTAGATGGATTTGCGTTCAAAATAATAATTTAATGTAAAACAATAATCAAAAAAAAATTTAACTTTCATTTAAAGTTTATAATTTTTATATTTCAAATAATTAATAATATTATAATATAGCATGTGCTGACATGTATGGCGTTTTAATAGAACTACTAATCGGCGATATTATTTCCCACCGTGATTTCCGTTCAGTTTAGAGATTGTGAGCAATGAGTCATTTTCATGGTTACAAGACTGTGCGAACTGTTTAGTTTCCTATAGTGGTCGTAGATAAAATATCTGAAATTGCATTTAAAAAGATATCCTTAATAGTTTATTTCTCAATTCCGATTCCATTATGTCTGCTTTAAGACGTAAATTGAAAAAGAATATTAAAGAACTTTTACCAGAGGTCAGAGACTTATTGGAATTAAATTAATTATTAATTTTTTACAAAATCATATACTGACAAACGACGATCTAACAAACAAATCTACCAGTTTTAATTTATTTACTGTAAGCATTTGTAATATTAAGTTTTAATAGCTTCTTTTAACTAAAATCAAATGCTTCATCCTTTCAGTGTCATCAAAAGCCCTTATAATTATGAGTATATGGTAAAATTTGGTAAATGTCCGTATTTTAGCGAAAAGGCCTCTCTGTGTATTTTGGTGGAAAGAACCAGAATGCTTCCACTCCATTAACTGCTGTTTCGTCTCAGGATCGTAGTTTTATATCCACGTTTCATTGATTGTATCAATTTGGCCCAAAAATAAATCACCATAATCTTCAAAACGGCGCAAAGGGCTTTAGATGTTGACACTCGCACTGGTTTCTGATCAGCATTCAACAATTTGGGAATTCACTTCGTAACAATTTTTTCAAGCTCAATTCCACATGATGAACAAAATTAAACACGCGTTCATACGAGATTAACATAACGCCTCTGCTATACTTTTCAAGCCAATTTAACCATATGGCGATTATCAAATCGTGTACAGTCTCAACATTTTCAGGGGTGACCGCAGAAATGGGCCTCCCAGTTTGCTTTTCGTCTGCAACATCAGATTTGCCCTATCGTCGAATAGGACGGGCATAGATCCCTGAGAGTCTCTTCCATATCTAGATAAATCTCCTTACACTTCAGTCACTGTTTTGATTTGAAAACTTGTCAGACCAGCGGATAATCGAAGTTTATTGCCTAAATTATAAGAAAACAATAGTTTGTCACTTTTCCGATGGAACAGGAATGAGCAAACCACAGTGAAAGTTATAGCCGCTGTAGCACCCCGGTGACCCGCTGACTCAAGCAGCATCTAAGTAGCAGTAACTGAGACCGGAACTTTGATTGAGTAGTTGTTACGTAACTACAACTAAAAGACCCCTCACCAACCTAATGGAAATTGGATTTCGGTGGAATTGGCTGACTTTTTGACTTTGTGATCAAAAGTCTCCATGGGCACAACCCTCAAAAATTAACCGTTTGACCTACACGAGATCAAATTGAGAAAATACCGCACAAACCTGATAGAAATTGGATTTCGGTGGAATTGGCTGATTTTTTGATATGTTGTAGCTAGTGTCTTTGTGATCAAAAGTCTCCATGGGCGCAACCCTCAAAAATTAACCGTTTGACCTCCAAGAGGTCAAATTGGGAAAATACGCCGTATGAAGGGTACATAATAGCTCATGCAAGGCGCATTATCGCGATGCTTGATAATATCGTGAGTCCCCCTTGCCCCTCACGTCGGGGTGCTTGATTATATCGTGAGTCCCCTTGCTTCTCACGTCGGGGTGCTTAATTATATCGTGAGTCCCCTTGCCTCTTCATGTCGGGGTGCTTAATTATATCGTGAGTCCCCTTGCCTCTTCATGTCGGGGTGCTAATATTTTGGAATTATTTCAATTGCTTGGTTAATATTTTCTTGTGGCATTCTGTTTGCAGCATCGAGTATCGAGTTATCAAGTAATATTGTTGACGGATATTTGACGTTATTTTCTTGCCTTGCATAACCTAAATACCTCAACACGCTAGCGATATGCGTCCAACATCCCACAGTTCTTGCACCTAATTTGCACGTACAATAGTAATCGGCGGTCGCCCTCATTATTTTCAATGTTGTAAGCAATCCATGTATGATATCTTGTGGCTTGTCGAAATCGCCACCTAGCAAATATTTCTCGTTTTATTGCATTATTGTCACCATTTAGTCGAATTAATTCATTCACGCGAAAATATTGATTACAAATAAAACACTGCATTCGATTTCTATTGACCATTATATTAATTACGTGATATTTAATATCGTAAATGAAACAGGATTTTCACGTGCAGTCAGAGTTTTAATACCTACAGAACGGAGTATTTTAAATGTTTCACAGTCAAGTCAAATAAGTTTTAAAAAACACTAAAAGGAAAATGTTGCATTAGAGTTTTAATCTATTATTTTAAAAATCAAACTTTTATTATAAACTACTAGAACTATATACAAACAATTTTTCATGTTGATAAAATACTTTTCATATATTTTCCGTTTATAGTGAACATATACGGCAAAATAACGAACTGCGCCTTGCATGCGAGATATACACAAGCGCCTAGTCGGAGCACGGCCGGATGACGTGATTGGCTACGGTGACGAATCAGATTTAAATTCCCAACGGCGCGCGGCGGCAAATTGGAATGTAAATACCTGCTTATATGATTGTGTGTTGTGCATTTTACATGCGAATTGATTTAAATTATTGAAAACATAATTTAATAATAAATTTGCTCTTCAATAATTCTTTCATTATCTACAATTGTAAATTAGAATGCGTCAACAAATAACCAACAATATGTTAAAAAACTGAAAATTTATACTCTTTTTAACTCGTAAAGAAAGATAAATCATACGGGTCAATAGCAATAAAAAATGATGCGTAGTGGTATACCTGGCATGTTTTTACAAAAACAAATAAAATAATTAATAATTAAAAAAAATAACATACTTTCATTCATAAATAAAGACAAAATGTAAAAAATGCACTGCTCCAATAAATTACAACTCCTTTTCTTAGTGTTCCCCTCAGTGTAATCTTGATTGAATAGTTGAATTAAGAATATGTACGATTATTCAGATGTTCAGATCATTCATTAGTCAGCACTGTATTTCTCAAATTTTGTCTTTATTTATGAATGAATGTATGTTATTTTTTCGTAAAATTAGCAAACTCAAATTAGTATACATGTATATTGTGCAAATATATAGTTATGTAGTCAGACTTCGTAACTTGGTGTACACGGTTTTTTGTATATTGTAACTTTAGAAAGTCCTAAAAGGATTTATGCAAAATTAAAAAAAAACAGAAAAACAGTATTCTTTGACAATAATCTCCAAGGAGATTGAAGTTTGTTTTTTTAGAAACATAATTACAAAATAATTAAAACAATGCTACTTTCCTTACGATTTTTCGTTAAAAAAGTCAACTTTCATAATCAATATCAAAAAAATATTTTTGAACTAATTGCTTGATTTGTTTTATATCAAAACATGCCAGGTATACCACTACGTATTTCCTATTGCTATTGACCCGTATCGTTACGTGTTTTTTACGAGTTAAAAAGAGTCTAAATTTTCAGTTTTCTAACATATTGTCGGTTATTTCTTGACGCATTCTAATTGCAATTATTATAGATAATGAAACGGTTAATAAAGAGCAAATCATGCGGGTCATTATGTTTTCAATAATTTCAATCAATTCGTATGTAAAATGCACAACACACAATCATATAAGAAGGTATTTACATTCCAATTTGCCGCCGCGCGCCGTTGAGAATTTAAATCTGATTCGTCACCGAGTGGCCAATCACGTCGTCCGGCCGTGCTCCGACTAAGCGCTTGTAGATATACCCTTCATACGACGTATTTTGCCAATTCGACCTCGTGGAGATAAAAGGTTTAATTTTTGAGGGTTGTGCCCATGGAGACTTTTGATCACAAAGCCACTACAACATATCAAAAAATCAGCCAATTCCACCGCAATCCAATTTCCATCAGGTTTGTGCGGTATATTCCAATTTAACCTCGTGGAGCTCAAACGGTTTATTTTTGAGGGTTGTGCCCATGGAGACTTTTGATCACAAAGCCACTACAACATATCAAAAATTCAGCCAATTCCACCGAAATCCAATTTCCATTAGGTTGGTGCGGGGTCCTTTATGACTTTATGGGTTTAATTACTTCAATTCGCAATATCTTAGTAATCGTGTAGTTGTTTATTCTATTTATTGGAACTATGTAGTTCCATTACTCCTAAGTATCTTTTAAAGTATGTGGAACGGTATTGCTATTTAGTATAATTACTTAAAGTCGTTGCACTTCAAAGTGGCGTTATGATTGTAGCTGTAATTTTCCCGAAGCTACTTTAAAGTTTTTAAAACTTTAAAGTACTACTGAAAGTTCCTGCCTGGAACCACTGCTTAACCCTTTAAAGTAACGGAACCTTACAGGAGTATTGAAAGTAAAACTTACGTTTTTGCTACCTAAGAGAATCACTTTAAAGTAATATTTCGTAAACTACTCCATCTCCATATTTACTTGTTGGAAGCCATTAATCAATTTGTAATTTGTTATGATTTTTATTAGGTATTTTACTAGATAACCTTCAATAAAAATAACAACTTGGTGCCAAATTGTGCCTTAGGAATTGTTATGTATGTAACTTGAAGTTGGCAACATTTATTTGTAGTGATGTAACTAGCCAATCCTGACCTGTGCGTCAGTACCACTTTGAGTCGCTTGGAGGACACACATTTTGTACAATATAGAATTACTTCGCAAAACATAGTAGTCGTAAAATTACCAAAGTAATACTCTCTAAATTACAAGCTATCTTTGGTTTTTTATTAACTTAGTATGCAGTTTTCCTAGATGAATTTAAAATGTTCGGACGTCGAGTAAATAATCCGTTTATAAGTAACAACTAGTTTAAAAGCATTGTATTTTTCAAATACATATTGCAATATTAGGCCTGGGCATGTATTATTACTGCTTTCCTGTAAATCTACATGAATCCTGTAAAATCCGGGAGATTTTATGTACACGTGACTTCTATTGCTACACTCGTACTTACATTATCTGAAGTCGAGGATTAGGGCAAGCCAGGTAGGTATTACTATTATGAACCTTAATTATTTCTCCTAATAATTGTGTTGGGCTACTGCAATGTTTATAATTTGAAGGTCGTGAGGTTAAATCGTGTTTGGATTTTGCGTTGCATTTAGCTTTTAGCCATTTCTAGTATAAGGGTTACTGTTTTGTTACATATGTGTAGCGTGTCTATATAATCAAGATCTTTTTATAATTTGGCGAGTTTTTTTTGTTTTGTGCATACAGTGATAGTTTTTCTTTTAAAGGGAGTTTCTTTGAAAATGATAAAAATATCATTAGAATTATTTTATTTGGAGATGGTTTTGAGGCAGGTAGGGTACCCATTAATAAGTATTTAAATGTTTTTTAGGAGCCTGAAGAAAAATTTTGTAAACAAACTCGTAGTGGAAGAGTATTTGTTACATGATAACCGTTATGTACCACCATTTTCTTTTATTTTCTGAAGATTAGGCTATTTGTGAAACAAGGAAGGAAAATTGGACTTTCTTACACGAGGGAGAATTTGGCCACCCGAGTGTAGCGAAGGCAGCAAATAGATGATGAAGGAAGACACTTTCCTTCTGAGAAGACACTTTCCTTCCTTTTCCTTTAGAAAATTAACAAAATGAATATAAACGATTATCTAAAATTTGTAATATTTAATTTTATCTACATAAATAAGTTTGAGATTATTTAAGGTTTATCAAAAAGGTTTATCTTGGCTTGGTTTATTATTATTTTCCATTCAATAAAAAAATTATATTTCTTTATTTCTGAAGCACTCTACATGAATTTAGTAATTTTACAGGCCTAATTGTAATATTACAAGATAACTAATAGTATCAGATACGTGACACTTGAAATTACAAGATGTCTGTAATATTACAGAAAATGGTTTTAGAGATTGGTGGTAACTCTACTTTTACTTTTACTGTTCGTTTGTACTAATACAGTTGTCCCATAAATTCGATATGAATAAATATTATCGGAAATAACCAATGTTACCTATTCATAGTAATGTTACAGATTTTTTTCAGTGTAGTGGCAAAAACTTAATAGTTCCACTGGTAATTGTTGGTACGTAGCGATGACTAAAAATGCTGCTTGGGGACGGAGTGGCACACTGGCAGAGTATTTTTTGATAAAGAAATGGCTATTAAACCGCGTTTGCATGGCAGACTTTAGTGTACCAGGCAGGAGCTGTAAAAAAGCAACGCTGTAATTTTACCCATATTTTCAAGGAGTATTAGATTATATTTATTTAAAAAAAATGCAAAACAAATTTTGTAGTTCAATTCTTGGTTAGAATAATGTCAACATATGTCACTATTAATTTTCTCAAGGAATATTAGATCATAGATACCTGTGCAAATCTTACTGTCAGTTTTCTGTTGAATATAATTTTTTTGGTTGAAAGGGTTATTAATTATTCTCTAACTTATCTGTAACTAACAAAATTTACATAAATAAAAAATAGAAATTTATAATTTTAATTTAATTAACAATTATTAATTAACAATGAAAATACATAAAGCCAACTAATTTGAAGACAAATGTTACAATTTACTTACTTGAAAAATTCACTAAATGTGATTTTTGTTTGTTTAACAAGTACCTGTAATTGAGAATTCTTTATTATTTATAAGAAAATGAATTGCTAAACTGATAATATGCCTTTAGGAGTGTTATTTTTCAATATTACAAATCTAGAAACACACAGTTGACATTATTCTAACCAAGATCTGGACAGACAATTTTTGTTTTATATTTTCTGAAGTAAATATAATCTAGTACTCCTTGAAAATATGGGTAAAATTACAGTGTTGCTTTTTTACAGCTCCTGCCTGGTACACTAAAGTCTGCCATGGCGTTTGTAAAATGAGTCACGTTTTTGTGACGCTATCTTTTGGAGGAACGACCATAGTCGAACCCACTATAATGCAGTACTGGAAAGAAGAGTTTTCCGCAAAAATAACTATTATAAAAATCTTGATTGTTAGTAATATGTAAGAGATACGTATATGCCATCCCGGGCTTTTTTGTAGATCTTTTTGAGATCTATAATTCGTTCGCTTACAGTTTGCCTTTATCTCTTATCATTTTTGCAGCGTAATGCGTTTTGTCCCTGTTTGAGCCAATTTTCCTAATATACTTATTTCACACTTTGCTTATTACACGACTTTCTAAAGATCCTCGAAGCAATGTATACATAAAAACCTTCTCTAAGAAACAAGCTATCAAATGGTAAAAACGGGATCAAAATCTATTCAGTGGTTCTCGAAATTCAACAGTTTTTACAATAACTGAGCTTACAAAAACTATAAAGTTAATGGGGGCACGCTGACTTCCAGCGATCGATGGCGCGTTTTAAGCTGTGGTTCCTCCACACGCCGTTCATTCTCCAATGTATATCATAAAGTAGATAATATAATAAAAAACCTACATATATAATTAAAATAACTATATTATGTATTCTCTTTGAACACGCCTGCCATTTGTTTAAAGTTATTTTGAAAAATGGCCAACTTATGTGTTTTATAGTATTTACTTGAGCAAAAGAAGTTTGAGGCTTATTAGTAATTACGAAGAAAGGCATTGCTAATTATGAATCAAACGTGATTATTTTAAATTATAGTTACAATGTTACATGTTATGATCCTATTGACATTATTATTAAGGAAAATAGAAATTTCATTGGAGTAGCACATCCTGAGCTATGAGGCGACTCTTCTTTCTCTAGGAGCGTTGTTCTGTTCATATATAAGTAGCGACGCAACATCGGGCGAGTTTATTCCGACCGTTTTAACTTGAACTTTTTTTTACTTCGGATTTGCGTTTAGCAAACTTTGTTACGGAGTTGTTAATATTTGATTTTTTCAATGGAGAAACTGAGAATGGAAGATGGTAAAGCCTCCCATTGCATTGTGTCAATGAGACTCATGACTCATGGCGATAAGAACTGTCTATTTCGAGCTATCGCACAATGTGTGTTTAACAGTAGACAGTGCACGATGTGGAAATGGACCTCATTTTCGGCCACGTGTGCAACAACTGGGAAGAGTTTGAGGTCAATGAGTTTGTATCAATGAGACTCATGGCGATAAGAACTGTCTATTTCGAGCTATCGCACACTGTGTGTTTAACAGTAGACAGTGCACGAGGTGGAAATGGACCTCATTTTCGGCCACGTGTGCAACAACTGGGAAGAGTTTGAGGTCCTTAGACCGACTTCCGTCTATGATAATTACCTAACTCTTACCGAATACTAGGCAGAGATGGACCTCGGTAGGACTTATGGCTCGCTCTGTGAAGTTATTGCAGCTACCCAAATCTTCCCATTTGTATTTGAAGTGTGGAAGCACGGCAGCCTCTTTTATCCGACTACACCTCAGGTTCATGTTGACCTACATACAAAAAGGCTACTTTTCTCAGGGAGACCCTCAGAGGGTCACTTTGATGTGTTGGAGAAAATTGAAACACCGCGTCAAGAAGGTTTAGAAGACAGAGGGTCTGTTCTAAAGAAGCACAAAAAATGAAGTCAACAACAATTAGGAGCAAAAAAATTCAAGTCAGAAAGCGAGATGGAGAGACAACTAAGAGGCTGGCTCAAGAGAAGATCGATTTATTGCAATGGAAAGAAAGAGACAAGTCAGGGATGAAGAGAGTGAGGAATCAAAAAAGAAAAGGATGGAGGTTAACAGAGATAGACATACAAAGGTGGAAAATAAAGAGGCTGGCAATGGAAAGACGAAACATGCTACAAAGAAAGAAGATAAGGAACCGAAAAAGAAAATGTAGGAAGATAACAGAAATAAACGTGCAAAGATCGGAAATAGAGAGGGTGACAGGGAGAGGGAAAAAATGCTAGAAAAAAAGATAAGAAATCGTAGAAGAAAGGTTGGAAGATCAGAGAAATAGATGTTGAAAGATTGGAAATAAAGCGGCTGATAGGGAGAGGAAGAAAAATGATAGAGAGAAAGAAGAAGATGAATCAAAAAGGAAAAGGTTACTATAAACCTTGTGTACGACGAAATATTCAATTAAGGAATCATGTCCGTTCGTTCGTTCGTATGTTCGTTCGTCCGCCAAGGTTACTCAACAATATGCTCAAGTATGCATACATATAAACTGGTAATTGTTTACGGTAGGGGTGAAGGACTACTGAAATAGGTGGGAGAGTGTTGGTGGTGGATCGCAAAAATCACTTTTATACGTAGAACCAGCGTATAGTAATAAGAAGTACGGACAGTTGCTACCGGCGTCTTTGATGTTCATGTACCCAATTTCAATGGCCTTCAAAGGCTTTGGCGTGTAGGTTCAGCTAGCAGTAAAAGATGTCGCTGTAACTTTTTTCTCGCTACTTTTTTCTATCAATTTAGTTTTCAGCAAATTTAAATTTTCAGCACGTAGAAATGTTTTTTTCGCGATTTATAATTTTTAAATAATTAAATTAATTAAATACTTTTTTATAATTTGTCATTATTTAAAGCTAAAAGTAAAATGTTGCTCTGCTTTTACGAATGATTTTTAATATTTTGCCTCCTTTTACAGCGACATCTTTTACTGCTAGCTGAACCTACACGCCAAAGCGTTTGAAGGCTATTGAAATTGGGTACATGAAAAACGAATAACTGTCCGTACTTCTTATTACTATACGCTGGTAGAACTGTTCTTACTTCGTGGATAGGCCAGACGAGTGACATGACGAGAAGGGGACCGTTGATTTTTTAACGGGTATTATGCTAGTTTATATAATAGTAACCGCAAACATATGGTGCTCAAAATTAGTGATATTAAGCTTGTTGTTACTATTGTATAAGTACAATTTTTATTGGGACCTAAATTGGCCTGCTAGATAGTGAATAGTTTCTAATACGTATACTTTCATAGTTCATATTTCAAAATATTAAAGCTAAAGTCTTCAAATGGCATGCGATTATAATATCTAACGAACATGGGGGAAATCGAAATGCAAGTAGATACATTTAATTTATTAGATTTGTTCAGTTTCAAGATCGTTTGTAAACAAGTTGTGATTTTAACATTTTAAACATTAAATATTTATGAATTTATATGTAAAAGTTAGTAGCTGAGTAAGAATGTTTATCTTATTTTAAGCACATCACTTACCAACATGTAAAGCCCTCCGAGCTAAACTTTCAAACTCCTGAAAGCTGTCCAAAAGATAACTATAAAGCTCCCCAGGAGATGTGGACAATTCGTATAGCTCCTTATAATTTCCATTTTTGATTCCAATAGTAAAAATGCTAACTTTATTCTTTTTTAATTCGTTTGCCAAAGGTACAGGATCCCCACCGTTAGAATATCCATCAGTTATTAAAAATAAAATTTTTTCTGATTCATTACGGCTATTTGAGAATATTTCCTGCAAATTAACATTATTATCCTTTAATTTTAGTAGAGTGAAGGAATTAAACAAAACTTACTTTCGCCACCTGGAAAGCCCCTAATGTATAAGTTCCTCCACCAAGGTATTTAATTCCCCCAAGTTCTTGATTCAACAGCAAACATTTGTTGTTTTCCCGTCGCGGCTCCGTAATTTCATCAACACTTTTTATCTACAGAAAAACATACCCCAGAAAAATAAACCAGAGAAAAACTTTATTAACTATTTGTAAACACAACTTACGACGGAATTTTTAGAACTGAAAGTAACAATAGCAATCCTGGTATGATCATAATCAACTGTGACATCGCTAAGAAGTTTTTTAACAAATTTTATTTCACTTCTGAAATTTTCCTCCCCTACACTAGAAGACGCATCAATTAAAAATGTAATATCTAATTTTCTTCGCGCTTTTAAAGAATCGATGTTCTTTTTAAACACTTCACCGAGTACGTCAACTTTTGATTTAATTATATCATTTTCTAGATTACTCTTATTAAGTTTTGTCAACTTCTTTTCACCAAAATTAAAAAAGGAACTATAATTTTCTAAAATTTCATTATTTATTTTATCTGACGTTACAAGATCGGTAGTAGTAGTAATAAAAAATATTAAAAATGCAAATATAACTGCAGCCTCGCGTAATATCATTATTAATAATTTATTTTTATCGAGCGTTCCCTCGAGATTATTAAAGTACACTGGGGCATTTTAAGAACTACTTGGAATTATTATTACAGTGGATTTTTCTGAAGAGAATTACAATCTCACGCTTCCTCCGTGAATATAACATTTCTTTCTTACATACATCATTTTGATACTGGGTTAGAGTGAGAACGCGGATGATAACATCTATATTATTTTTTCTGTAAATTCCACACACATGTGTTTCATATGTTGAATAATTTGTTTATGCCTTAACGTATACATTGCTGGATTTTTCTGTTTCATATCAAAGAAATGGTTTATGTCTCTTTGAGTCACACGGGTTTCAATTATTTATGTGAAATTAGCAATAAAGATCTTTTTTTTTGTTTTATTTCTAGTGAAATGTAATATTTTTTCGTCCATTTCCAAAAATTGAAGTTAATTATTTTTTGGAACTAACAAACAACATTAACAACACGTTTAAGTTAATAACATATGTATTAGAAAACAAAATAAGAAATGTATTTGTTTATCAAAATTGACTGTTGGTAAAGAGCAAAAATGTAGATTATCAATCATCGGTAATTGTGTGACGTAAGATCGACTAGGAAATAACCATCTATACACTCGGCTTGATTTTAAGCGACCCGCTTTGTAGCAACTTTACTTTAGTCAAAAATGGTATAAACCATATATATTATTAAATGGCATAAGATTCTCTATGTTCTGGTTCAGAAAATTTTGTTTACTAAATCGGCGTGAGCGTGGTGACGTCATCCAACTTTTTTAAATTACACGATAGGTATTATTTTATTGAAATCGATAGAGTATTGTGTTCTTTTTTCAACCATAATAAATATTCATACTCTTACATAAGAAAATTTACATAAAAATGTGAAAAATGATTTACGACTAGTAAGCTTTGATTTCTGGTTCTTCAATAAATAAAACAGAATTATCTAGCAAGCTTAGGTGAATAATGAAACGTTAGTTGTTCCAGTGGTGTATTTACATTTTTTATCGGGATGGGGGGAGGGTACTCTACATAAATTCCGAATCAAAATACTTAGATCCTTCACATAACATAGTTTTTGACATAAATGACCTGGACTATTAAAAAAATGGGAGGCTCTATCCCCCTCCCCAAGAAAATATGCCACTGAGTTATTCTGATGGTTTTTAATTTTTAATTACGAAAACTGTAGAACAAAACAGTACAAAAATAAATAATCAAGAAAATGAATAGAAAAACTTATTTTAGAATTCCACTAATAAATAGAGAGCCGCAATAGGAAATTATTGATCTATTTTTTACCATGCGAAAAAGTATTAGTCATATCTTATCGAACACGAAGAACAAGAATATGGCCATAAGAAATTTGCATCTCAGTCTCGTTTAAAATTTTTTGGGCGGTCTGGCACCCACGCGCAATTATGGTTTGATATTCTTTGCTATCCTGGGTATCGTTTAATCATGTATATTAAGTAATACGCTTCAAGAATAAATAGCAGCACTTACACAGTAGCTCCCGTGGCCAAAGGAAAGCTTAAATCTGATATCCCTCATGATACACGAGATGGTAAAGTTTTATTTCACTTATCATATCTTATCATATCGAAAACACAGAATATGACCATACAAAATTTGCATTTTAGTCGCCCTGCAGGACGCTTGTTTAAAGTCTTTCGGGCGATTCCAATACTTCCAAGCTTTCCAATGCTTCTGGCAATCATGGTTTGGTATCCCTTATGATGCAAAAAGTTATTAAAAAAAAGAATGAAGTGGTAAAAAGTATGTCACGTGACCCTTCTACTAATGTAATGAATCAATACATATCAACAATTTTCTATTGCGGCTCTCTATCTGTTAGTGGAATTCTAAAATAAGTTTTTCAATTTATTCTATTAATTATTTTTGTACTGTTTTGTTCTACATTTTCTCTAATTGAAGATTAAAGATCATCAGAAAACCTCCCTTTTTCTCTCCCGATTCTTTTTAATAGTCCAGGTCATTTATGTCAAAATCCAAGTATTTTGACCTCCCCACCGAGAAGTATTTTTAAATACGCCACTGGAACTACTAAAGTTTCGTTATTTACCTAAGCTTGCTAGATATTTATGTTTTATTAAATGGAGAACCAGAAATCAAAGCCTACTATTCGTAAATTATTTTTTACGTTTTTTTTGAAAATTTTCTTATGTAAGAGGATGAATATTTATTATGGTTGAAAAGAGAACACAATAATCTATCGATTTCAGTAAAATAATACCTATCGTGTAATTTAAAAGAAAGTTTGATGACATCATCAGGCTTACGCCGATTTAGTAAATACAAGATTTTCTGAACCAAAACATAGAGAATTTTATGCCATTTAATAATATACAGTTTATACCATTTCTGACTGAAAATAAAGTTGCTACAAAGCTGTGCGCTTTAAATCAAACAGACTGTAGATTTAAAACACAAGGCTTATTTTTGTTCCACTTTATTTGAGAGTTCCACCGGGCCGATCTAAGCGAATCTTTTTTTTATATTAAAGCTTTCGCTGTGTAGATTAGTCAACACTACTTAATTTTTATATTTTTTTAATGTTTATATTTTTAATTTAAAAAACTCTAAAATGTTTAATTTGAGACGGGCAAATCGGACATTCACTTGGCGCGCCCTCTCACTTTCTGCGGTGGTTAGTTTCGTAACTATTCCCACTTATAAATATAAAAGGGTGATGCAGCTGTCCATTAACATCATTAATAAGCGGTTAACACGTGGCTAATGTTTAATTGTTAGGTTGCGTAGACAAAACCCGCATAGTTAAAAATTATGGACAACAGACGAATTATTCAAATAATAGCTGATGTCAATTGCTTATTCAGAGCAGTTTAATATTGTTTGTATAAAACGCAGGAAATTTGTCAACACTATGTTTATGTCATGTTTTTGAAAAATGTACTAATAGACGTTTTCAAGAATTTTTTATTCTTATCATTTCATAAGGCAAAATTTCCGTATTTATGCATGTAGAATAAACCGAGGGAGGGGTAAGCCAGAGAGGAATATATGTCGGAAGATAGGAGGGTGAGCTGGGAGAGAGGAGTGCTAGGCTTAGAATTTCAACTGGTTATGTTTGGTTGCGTTTATTTAAATAATCACTCGCGAAAATCCGAAGGATTGTAATCACACATCGAATGTTGTATATAGGGAAATCCTTCAATGCTTTTGACCGTCATGTCTTGACGATGATTCCCTAGTTCTTTACTAAGTTTTAAAAAGCTCTACACAGAGCATACCTTGAGTCCAGAAATTGTACAGTAATAGCACTTTGAACAAGGTAGAGTTAGGTACAATACATAAATAGAAGAAACGTATCTTAAATAATTGACATAATTAAAAAATTGAAACAAACAAATAATTGACGAAGGAAATTTCATTAAAAATCTGTATAGGCTATCCAAATCGTCGAACGATATTATAGATAAACAGATATACACTATCCATAAGAAAAACTAATCAGAAACACGTCAATGATGCAAAATAGTATATTGTTTTATTAGGATTAAAAGTGTCACTTTTTGATGAGCAATTTTGCATTTGCGAGGCGAAGCGCAGCGTAGCCTAGCGGATGCAAAATTGCGAATCATTGAAGACACTTTTGATCCGAATGAAACATGCTATTTTTTCTCCAGCCGACATTAAGATTAAAAGAAGTGAAATGGTGCGGAATTTGTTCGATCCTACGAGCAAATAGAAACAGGAGAGAACATTGCATTATATTCCACGCGACGGAACTGCTAGAAAAAGTGGTTTATAAGAGTGAGTGAGAGAGGGTACGAGTGAGTGAGAGAGGGTACCGGCACCCGATGAATATCGATCGATTGTATACGTCAACAACCCCGACCTGACACGGACAATATCGAACGTCGTACGTCAACAACCCCGACCTGCTCAACGTGGTTTATATAATGGCCGACTTCCGTCGCGTCGGTTCCTTACC
Source organism: Agrypnus murinus (assembly GCA_929113105.1). Lineage (NCBI taxonomy): Eukaryota > Metazoa > Arthropoda > Insecta > Coleoptera > Elateridae > Agrypnus > Agrypnus murinus. The sequence goes on along the minus strand of OV816029.1, from coordinate 65,908,898 downwards.
CCCGACCATTGAAATGTTCTCTCCTGTTTCTATTTGCTCGTAGGTTCGATCACACGGTAATGTGCTAGAAGGCTATGCAAGAAGGTAGTCATGGCGTTGTTGAGTTATACATTTGTTTTGCAAAAAAAAGCTTGTCATCGTAAAAGTGTTATTGTTGTGAGTTATTTTCTGATGAATAGTGAAGAAGATTTGCCCTTAGAAGTTGTAACAGCGGCACAAGATGTCAGTTTACATCTACTTCCGTCCAAATCGTGGGAAATATATGAGTTTGCTTACAAGCGATTCATGAGCTGGTGTGAAGAAAAAAACGTAAAAACGTATTCAGAGACGGCTTTATTAGCATATTTTGGGGATCTGGCGAAGAAACTGAAATCGTCTACTTTGTGGTCGCAATATTCCATGGTAAAAGCGACTCTGAGCGTGAAAAATGGTGTCGAAATAGGAAAAATTTCGAAATTGCGAGCTTTTTTAAAACGAAGTAGTGAAGGTTATCGACCGAAAAAAATCAAGAGTTTTAACGAACGAACAGATAGCAGTTTTCCTAAAAGATGCTCCCGATGGCAAATATTTGATGATAATAGTGAGTTTTTTGATTCCTGAATGAGTTATTTTTCATAAAATGTCTTTAAGGTGGTTGCGATCTTCGGAATTTGTGGAGCATGTCGCTGTGATGAATTAGTGCAGCTGAAAATGGCAGATATTGAGGAAATTAAATCTGGTTTATTAATAAAGATTCCCGATACCAAAAACAAGAAACCTCGGTCATTTACTGTTATGGGAGAAAATTATTTGGCTCCTTACAAAAAGTATTTGTCTTTACGTCCTAAAAATTATAATGAAAGTAGATTTTTTATCAAATATAAAGATGGAGTGTGCCATAAACAGGTAGTGGGTATTCACAAAATTAGTTCGGTTTGTCAAGAAATAGCTAAATTTTTGAACTTGGAGAATACACATGAATTCACCGGGCATTGCCTGCGCCGCACGTCTGCAACGCTTCTTGTGGATGGTGGCGGTGATATAACATCTCTCAAGAGGCACGGCGGATGGCTATCTAGCAGTGTAGCAGAGGGCTACATCGAGGACTCGCTTAGCCATAAGGAAGAGGTAGCAAGGAAAATTTTACGGCTCCATGAGCTAAGCACTAGCACCAGCAGCAGCACCAGTAATAGCACCAGTACCAGTATCAGTACCAGTATCAGCACCAGCATCAGTACCAGCACCAACGAAAACATGGAAGAATTTATTGCAAATGAGAAGCTATCGAATGTAAATATTGTTAGCAACGGCACTAAAAATGTCGATAATGAATGTACGCCATTAATTAAGTTTGCAAATTGTACAAATTGTACTTTCAATATTACTTTGAAAAATTAGAAATCATTGTCTTATTTCTTTAGACTATAAACAAAAAAATATCGACAGGATTAAAAATATTTTTAATTCTAGCATTAAAAGTAGTGAACGTTGTCTTGGTAACGTAGTTTTTTTTATAGTTCCAAAATCATCAACTTTAGCTTTGGAAATTGGTATTAAAAATGACGGATTTTAAGACGGCTGGAGAAAAAGTACTTTTTTTGACAGTTATATCTCCTCCTCAAACAGATCGAAATTTATGTGGTCAGCAATTAAACAACATATAAATGTAAACAAAAATAATAAGAAAACTCCGATACCTAAAAGGTAAATGACTACTGTATAGAAAACATCTGTGATATAGCAAACGTTTTCAATCGGTATTTTGACAATTCAATAAATGACTTTTGTTCGATACCTCCTTAGAAAGTAGGTCTGTAGCCATAGTTACCAGCATGTGAAGGTTTCACTTTCGCTCACGTCTACTTTTGCTCACGCATTTTTGCTCACGCGTTTTCATCCACGCATAATTGAATTTCCATTTTGTCAAAAGAAATGTATTTTTAAAATAATTAACAATTCATAATTTTTTTACAATATGTATATCTAATTTATCAATCTTACAATTATTAAACTCAACCATTTTCAAAACATCGTCGACATCCTTTGTTACTTCTGTAGTTGCAACATCCAAGTGCGATTGTGCGGTTATGCCATTAGCAACTACATTAATAATATTGGAATTTTCATTTATATGAAACGTAGAAGAACCTGGTGGATTTTCTGAAATTTTTTTGGCAATCTCTATTTTGCTAGTTTTAGATGCAGAGACATAACTTTCTGCAACACTGTTGGACTTCCAAGAGCCATGACGTTTTAGTGTTAATATGTCTGCTCCTGAATCAGCCAATAGCGTCGCAGAGGTTCGACGTAAAGAATGACCAGTAAAATTTTCTTTATCTGGCAACTTCAGATACTCAGCAATTTGTCCTGGTACCTTAGCTATTGAATTGACTCCTAACACTTGAAAAATAAAAGTTCCTTTTCGACACTGAAGAAAAAGCCGTCCATCAGGAATAGGTCTCCGTTCTTTGTACTTTTTGTATAAATCTAGAAAATTTATTCCCATTCCATTTTCAACGACTGTAAAACTCCTAGCTACACCAGTTTTAGTGAATGGAATTTTTACAACTAATGTTGGATTAATGTCTTCAAAATCTTCTTGTACATCATTGATCGTCATTCTAGATAATTCATCACAACGGCAGCCGCCGAATATGCCCATGATTAGTACAACTTTCTGAAGAATCCATCGTTGATCCGGCGCTTCCAACAAAAACTTGTAAACATCGTTTCTTGAAAATGTTGCAGCCTTTTTAGGTTGATAATTCCTACATTTCGTTTTCAAAAACGATGTAAGACTGTTGAACCTGTATGTACCATTTATTATATTAAAACTACCAATAGCTTGTTAGAAAACTTCTTACCTGGAGATATCGACATTTTGAAACACAAACAGTGTACTCTTTAACATTGAATACCGCGACCACGCTGATGCTGCTCCTACATCTTTAAAGTATGCCATCATAACATTCTCGTCTATTCCTTTTATCCTTTTCTCCGTCTGCCACTGTGTAAATTTTTCCAATTCTTTCAGATATAGTACTTTTGATTTTTCAGGCAACATTTGATATTTAGCCGCATTAGCTTGTTCCAGGACGTCCTCAGGGACAAATAATTCATCTTCATTATCCATTTTCAAAAGAATAATAGCACAAAAGTTACTCACAGTCACAATCAGTTCAATGAAATTGTAGAATTTGTTTGTTGTTTGTTTCCTTGACAACAAATTCCTTCAACCTTGATTTGTAGGTATTTATATTAAGAATGACAATTTTTTCGCAAATAATTTCAAACTTTTCTCGAAAGTTATAGATTCATTTTCTAAGGAGGTATCGAACAAAACCAAATACAGCACTCGAGAGTAAGGTCGCTTTCGTTCACTTGAATTGCATCGTCCACTCAGCTTCGCTTCGTGGACGAACACGCAATTCGCGTGAGCGAAAGCTTCACCTTTCTCACTCTTACTGTAAATAACTATTGTTCAGTCCTGTCGTTGAAAATTACTGTTTCTTACCTAGATACCAAATGTGAAAGCGTTTGTTTTGTCCATTCAACCTACATACATAGCAACGGGTGAGCGAAAGCAGTGGGTGAAAAAATTTTCACTCCCGATAAGCAAAGTTATAAGCTGAACATTTAACCAATTTTATTCATAACAGTAACACATATCAACAAAATTACTTATAAATATGAAAGTTAACATTACAAATTGTTAAAAATCGGTTGATTAATACCAGGGAATTGATCTTTGTTGTCAAATAATGACAAATTGATTGTTTGTTTTATGACGAAGGATGAGAACCATAACAACGAAATTGCCTTCTAATTTTTCTGCAATTATTCTAAAAATTTAAATTTATTTATTTATTTTTTTAATTTTTAATAGCAGGATTGAACAAAACGCTATACAGCACTCGTGAAAAACTGAGTCACTCACTTGTGTGTCGTTCCACACTCGGCTTCGTCTCGTGTGTAATCTCGACACACGCGTGAGTAAAACTTTTAGTTTCTCCGCTTGTACTGTAATATACTAAATCACTGATCTTTCTTTTGATCCTTCCAAGATTAAGATTGACACTGTTGTTAATTCTATCTTCTTAAACCCGGTAACCATCCAGAAAACTAGTAATAACACTGTGCTACAAATTAAAAAAAATATATATACAAGACCTCCCACCTATATAACTGTTTTGATATTGAAGAATAAAGACTTGTCATACTTGCAAAATTTTCCCATCACTTCGTTTTTTTTTCCAGCCCGCTGAATGCACTTCACCCAGTTTTGGTGCTTTGCACTACTCTAATGACCAAACTTTAGCCGTGTCTTGTCACATTTTGGAAATCTTTTCTCTACGGGGCATATATGAAGTGTAGCTTTACAAAAGTTCAAAAATAATAAAAATCGGTAAAGAAATGACTGTGTCATAGCCTGAAACAGTCATGAAAAAAGTTTTAAGTTTCATCGGTTCAAAATGATATCTACTCAACAAATAAAATTTCTTTCATTTCATTTATTAAACATATATTTTGCTTCATTTCTAAAAAATTTCTGTTTTTTTTTTAATTGTTAACAAATGCCCGAGTTATAGCCGATAATATGCAAAACAACAATTTCTTTTCATTATTTTAATCTGTCATTATAACCCAGTGTCATTATAATGCATTATAATCCAGTCAATCTGTACATTTTACCTTGCAAAAAATCAAGTAAGTAGCTTTGGTTTTTGGATATGTTTTGTATGTTGGGGCCTTTTATTAGAAACCCAAGCTTTCGATTATGACATTCGCCACGTGGGTTGATATATTGAAGAATCAAGAAAAATTTCGATCTTTCTTCCGTTTTCGCAAAATATCTCCTAAGCGTTGTGTTTTACGACAAAGATGGTTATGTTTAATTTTAAAGTAGACTAAATCTGCTACAGTTTGAGTGCAGAATAACTTTGCAGAACCTAATAGTTGCCAAGATACAACATCTTTAAGGTTTTGATAACTCTGATCATCATTAATGATCAAGCCAGTTTTAGGAAAAGAAGGGTGTTGATAAAACGAATCTCTGAGCTTATCCATGTTCTCATTATCTCGGGTAATGTGAGAAGGCTTTTCATATCCACATGTTGATCAGATGTTACTGAGTTAGTATCACAGTATTTCTTAGCTGATTTTAACTCCATCAAAGATGTTCTGAAGATGCACTATTTCTAGAGTCCATGGAGTAAACACACTGTCTGTAGTTCCTCGATCACGGGTCAGTCCTCCAGAACTTTTCATCGTCTTCATCAGTGTTCGTTCTATGGTCATATTTGACCATATATCTGATCAACACTTTTTTGTGCATCTTTTGGTAAAATATCCTTCAGTTGTGAATTTATTTGTATTTAGCAGCACCGATTCTTTCTTCCAATTATGTCAACATGTCGTGCAAATAGACGTGTGCATTCTCGACAAAGGAAAGTGCATAAAAAATGGCAGCATTTTTTTAACCAAAACAAGATGAAGAGTCCAGTCCCCCATTTTCTCCTAGCTGTATCTCGGAAACTAGCAAATCTAGTCTACTTTAAAATTAAAAATAACCACTTTCGCTGTAAAACACATTGTTTGCAAGATATTCTTAGAAAACCGAAAAAATGTCGAAATTTTCATTTGTTTTTCAATATGGCCGTGGTGCGCCAATGTCGTAAATTTGGATTTTTAATAAGCACCCCAACATACAAAACATATCCAAAACTCAGAACTACCCGATCTTTTGCAAGGTAAGGCCTGTTTTTCTAACAGTTTGACTGGACTATTAATAGAAATTTAGGTTTTTCTAAAAAATATTTGTTAGATTCTTTTATAAACTTTATCACTAAAACATGAACAATTTCTGGAAATATTATATGCCAATGGACTAAAGTGCTTTTTTTAATCCTGAATGTGAAGTTTATTTTCCCAAGCGTAAGCCAGGGCAATAAACACACGCGAGATTAAAAGGCTCTTTAGTTCTGTGGTTATTTTTTACGCTATTTTTTGCACGACCTAAAGAACTTAATCGCAATATCCCCGAAATTTTCGATAATACTGTTAAATGTCCTTCTGACGATTGAAATTTCTTAACACCAAAGTAATTTTTAGCATAATTTTAGCATAGTAGGTTAGGTTTCCTTGGATATAACGCAATTATTTTACTTTACTCCTTAGGGAGTAAAATAGCTACTTTACTCCCTCTTTTGAAGGAATGAAGTAGAGCTTTACATCAGTTCCTCTAAAATTAATTTTTCACTTAAAACATGTGAAATAATTTAATTAATAAACATCGTTTTCCAAAGAAAGTTGGTTAAACAAGAATTTAACATTCCTAGAGTATTAATTTAAAACCAAATGTTATCCATCATTATATTATTTATGGAAAAAGCAACACACGTTTTTCTGGGTGCACTTGGACCTTAACTGTATTTCGCCTTTCTTTCTCAACAAGTTTAAGCGCACAGACTGTATGCTGAAACAAAATATCTTCAATAATAAATGTCTACAAAGAAACTATAAATTTATGTTTAGATGACATTGTTTGGGTTCTGATAACATGCTCTGGTCTTGAAACTTGCATTGTGTCATTTTTTATAAACCCTTTAGAGAGATTTTCGCTAAATTTGTTATTGGTAGATAATGATGTCAGGAATATTGTGTGGTTGGTTGAAACCCAATCACCCCTCTTAAAGCTTCAAAAAGGTAGCTGATAAATATTAGATTTAGTCATTCAGGCAAGAGTGGAAATGCCTCCGCGGGCAGCGTCTAGTTTGGTACGGCCTTGTCTGTCTAACCTCTAGTTAATAAATATGTTTTGCGTTGGCTAATAAAATGTGTGTGCAAATTTAGTTGAGTTTCCGACATCCGTTGTGCGTTCCGTTTAATAATTTGAAGTAATCGAACGTAAAGATATAAAGCCTTCTTCGAGAAACGAGAGAATTTGTGTCGGTGTGGTTGTCACTTTCACTGATAGGTATTAAAGTGTGAGTGACAAAGAATTTTTGAATGTACCGTTACATTTTTTTGGTACACTTGGACCTTAATATCTAACTCAACGGATTACACAAAAGTTAATATCAAACTTAGACTCATGGATACAGAAGAAAGCCAAAACAACACATAATTTGATACTTAATATTCTCAGGAATTCTAGCTTCGAAATATGTGCAAGAATCAACTACTATGAGTGTACCAAAACATTATTACTATATAACAGGTAATCGTTAAAAACGGTTAGGTTAGGTTAGATTACGAGTTGCAAGCGCATGCAGAATACCGTCATCAGAAGCGTTATACATCATTACAGGAGTGATGCCAATCGATCATCTAATTAAAGAGAGAACACGTATATACAAAACTTGAAATGAAAATGGCAGGAAACATCTGACAGATACTGCATGAAGGGTTGAAACTATAAACGAATGGCATAGGCGATGGGAAGGCAATACGCAAATCACACAGTGGACAAAAACACTGATTCCACAGATTGCTACCTAGATAAGCTGCAGCTTTAGGAAAGTCGATTGCTTCATGACCTATCATTTAAGATATACGCATATAGACCCGCTAAGACTGAAACAGATAACTGTGTGTACTGCGGAAAAAAGGACACGGCCGAGCAGACGGTTGTTGATATATGACAAGTGACAGAAAGAACGCATACAATTCCAATTAGGATTAGGCACAACCCTGACTGTAGATAACATTGGCAACAGAATGACACAAGCTCCTTGAAATTGGACTAAGATCCACCAATTTATCAGGACAGTCCTAAGTAAAAAAGAAGCAGAAGAGCGAAGAATGCAAGACTTTTAGAGAATCTAAATGTGAGAAATATTGGTACCAAGGAAAAAATTGAATAGATGAATGTGTGAAGATAGGAAACTAGATTCGCCACAAAAGACTGCTGGAAGCAGCTGATGCATGCGCCATTACGCACGGGGGTAATGGTGTCTTTTGAAGATTTCTCTTCCTTATGTAGTTTAGGTTCGGTTATGTTATGTTATATTGGATATATAGTAGGTTACGTTATGTTAGGTTAGATTATGCTATGTTAGGTTAGACTGGGTTATGTTAGGCTAAATTATGTTATGTTAGGTTAGATTAAGCTAAGATCGCACACGGCTACTTTTGCAACGCAGTTTTAGAGTTGCGGCTGCAAAAGTTTCGCGTAGTATTCACACACATCCTAAAAGTAGCGCGCAGTATGCAAGTTTCTCTGCTGCAGCTACCGTTTAAAACTGCAAGTCTAATAAAAGGCTGCAATAGTGTTTACACACCACACGCTTTTCCAGCGTGCAGCCAACAGCTGCTGCATAGGTGCAGTATTTTTTATTATACTTTATATAATTCCTTGGCGTTTCGTCCTGTGCACTCGGTTTTTAACAAGTTTGAATTAATAATAAACATTTATTTGTGTCCAATATGGGTGTAATTATAATGACTTTCAGTACTCGGAAATGCATCAATATAGACTTAGATTTGTTAAAAATCAGGGACATCTTTGAAGTTAAAAACAAATACTGACATTTTTCAAAGAAAATGATCTGCTCTGTTGAACGAGGTTGTTTGTTTTTTGAATTTTTATTTAATTCTTTAAATAAATGAAAGTAAATCTGATTAAAATGACACTAGTTTGCATTAAAATATTTCGCTATATTATTACAAAAATGAAATTTCAAGGCCCACATGCAAAAAGGATAACATTATTATCAATCTATTACACCAACCAAATTCCAACTACAAAAAGGTGATATCATCAAATTATGATTAGAAAAATGCATTACAAAATAGTGTATCGATTCCTCTTAATAAACCGGAGATGACGCCCAACAAACCAAAGAATTTGGGTAAAAGACTGGATAAAAAAGAACGTGGAGCTATAAATATTGCGTAACAGGGATGATATATTCTAAAAAAAACTGTTTAGAATGACAGCGATAGATTTCGAATATTTATTGGAAAAGGTGGCACCTATAATAAAAAAACAAAACACACTCTCTACATCAGAACTAGATTGATACTGCAGGGGCAGCCGTTGCAAAAGTTTCAACCAAATAAAAATGGTACTTTTTGGACTGCGCGCAGCAAACAAATACTGCATAAAGGTTGCAGGGGTGTTCACACTAGGATTCAAATGTGCTGCGCTATTTTTTATGCTCCACTGCAGCAAAAGTAGCCGTGTGTAATCTTAGCTTTAGCTTAAGTTAGGTTAGATTTTGTTAGGTAAGATTAAGCTATGTTATGTTCAGTTGATTTTATTGTGTCATTATAATCGGAATTGATCATTCTCTATAAACTTTACATATAAATTAGAAAAATCTATATTTTAAAAATGGATTGCCTGCCGGTGTTGGTCCTATAGATTTGTCTGCTCAGCTTTGAGAGATGAGTCTAACTATAACTAAGTCTAATCTATAGCAGTGCCCCCTATTGAATATACGCTAAAGTAAAGTCTTAAGGTGCAATTCCACTGGTGCAACACTAGGCGACATGTCACATGCCACATATCTAAAGTTACTAAATAGATTAAGTACCGCAATGGTCAGCCATTTTCTGGCAAAATAAAAGCGCCAAATTTAAAATGTATTTATTTCGAAAACCTTTAATTTGGTTCTATGAGATCTCTCTTAAAATATCAAAAACGAATTTAAATACTTAAAATAAATACGATAAGTATAATATATTAAAATATATTATAAATAAAACAAATATCTTGTTATTTATATTATTTATTTTTTTACAAGAATTCGCATCGCTATGCTCCTACTACTGTTAGTATCAGCGCAGTTATCAAATTGTTTCGATCTATCTTTTAAAATAAAATGTAACCTACTTCTTACAAAGATTTTAACAATTTTGTATACTATATTGTGGCATGTTGGAAATCTTTCTGAAGGAGGATATTTCATTAAAGCATTCTTTAAAAAATCGTCAAGACTTAAATTATTATTTACAATAATATCTTGAAATTGTCTAAAATATATCTTGATATTATAAATATAATTATAAAAATCCATTGTAGGAAACTCTAAAACATTTTCCTTAAAGTTTAGTTTAGTAAATAAACTTAAAGATGTAATGTTGGTGGCATTCTTAGGGTCCCTTATACTCTCGTAACAAGTAGAACAAATTGATTGATTTTTCTTCACTTTATATATAATAGAACCAACTAGGTAAAATAAACTAGCTTGCAGTATATCATTTAAATGTGCAAAGTTCAACTCCTCATGTAAATCCTCCTCCAGTTCTGAAATAACTTTGTCATCAATATCTTCCATTTCCATCATATGTTGGGTTGATTTACAATAGTTAACCAGATGGTTCGAATTATCATTAGTGTAACTGGATCGTTTAACTTGGGCTTCAAACTGTGACAAACAAATTAAACGCAAGGAAACTCTGAACATATGTGCATTTGGTATAGGCTGTTTACACCTTATGGAAGAAAATGCATTCTCCAAAGCATCCTGTGTCAACCTACCAAGCATAAGATAATGAAAATTTTCGTGTTCCAAATAAATCTTTTGTATATCTAGGGCAGTTTCTGTGGATAATATAATGCCTGTTTGAAAAGGTTTCCATGTTTGGTTTACAGTCAAATTATATGCAAGCTCTTGTACAGATTTTAAAAATTCAATGTTTTCATCATACTTCTCCATAGTTTTTAAAGATAAGGCCAATGCTGCATAACGACTAGTTAATAATTTAAACCACCGATACATTACTTTGATAAACCAGGCAGTTGTCCTGTGTTTCTCTTCTATTTTATTTTTCGAAATGCAGTACAAAAGTCCTGCTGCAATGTCGTTATTTATTAACGCCACACTTACTCTGGCATTCATTGTGTGAAAATGTGATGGATTTAGGTCGTCGTTTTTTAATCTTGGACACAATTTCATCACATCATGTTTATCAATTTCATGCAATGTCTTTATTGGCTCGATTGATATTTCATTTGATGGCAGATCATACTTTTGTACCAGACTTTCATTTAAAATAAATTTGTGGCCTTTGGTCAATGCTGCAGCAAGATTCTTAAACACATGCACTGGGTCTGGTAAAACAAATAATTTTTCATTAGGCAGACACGGATGTTGAATGGAATTTTGAATTCTGGTATGTCGTCCAGCAACAATATTTAAAATTTTCCATACACTTCGGTTTTGTGGACCCATATCAGAAATTACAACTCTAATAGTGATCCCAATATTATGAGCTTTTTCTATAATTTGTTTTAATCTATCATAAAGTTCACTGGGATCAATGGAGTTTGCTGTGAAGTCATATCCCACAATTTGTTTCCATTTGGTTGAAATTCCCCTTAACATGTATACCATAGCATGTGTGGCAATAACGTTTTCATTACGTTTTGCCTTGGGAACATTCACAGTAGGTTTGCCAACAACTGTATGTAAGGAATTATCAAACTGCAAGCCAGGTCTTATAGCCATTTCATCAAAAATTAGAACTGCATGCCTCTCTTCTGGTTGAAAACTGTCCATCTATAAACAAACACATTAAACCATAAATGTTGTATTAGCAGTAAAATTATTATACTAACTTTAAATTTTAACAGGTCAAAAATTTCTTTAAGAATACCTGGCTTGAATTTTAAATTACTAATGCGGTGCTGAAGGGTCCTTATGCTAGGGTAAGGAAGATTCTGACGAAGAATTTCTTCATACCCTTTAGTCCCGCATGCCATGTACAATTTTAAACCTTTCGTTACAGTATCTTCTGACCACATTCCACCTCTACATGTACCAGTCTTCAAAACATTCAACTGATCTTCATTGAAAATGCTCTCTAGATTCGTATTTCTTTGTTGTTTCAGTTTTTCTCATACTCTCTACACTTCTGCAAAGCAGCTTTTAATTTTTGCTTCAATTTTCCTATAGCTTCATCGTCATGCACCATTTTCTCATCTAATTCTTCATTGGGATGGTTTTCATGTTGACAATGGGATAAGTCATCTGTAACTGCATACATTTTCAATAAGACATTCATTGGCATTACATTAGATATATCTTAATACCTACCTTTACCATTCCCTAGACTCTTTCCACCAATTTCAATGTCGCTCGATCCAGAAATAACGCCACCTTCACCACGTCTTCGTTTAGAATTAGGACCATTTTCACTGCTTTCGCCACAATCTAAATCTCTCCTCAACAAATCGGGCACAGCACAGGGCCTAAGAAGTTTTTTCCCATCTTGCCTTCCATTTTCAAATTGATTTGCCGAAAAATGCACCTACAGTAGCTCTTGATAAATATCTACATTTAAACATATTTTTTCATCAATACTTACTTCACAAATTCTAAAATTTTCATTAAAATCTGGTCGATCAACTAAACTTAACCACACTTTCCTTCGAGCGCTATTTCTTTCACCGCTTGGAAAAGAAAATAATCTGAAGGCCTTTGCAGAGCTGTTTTTACAGCCTAATATACAACAACCAGGCATTACAATGTTTGATTTAAAATCGTAAACAATATTTGTAACAATATTAACAACAGCGGTTATTGCAACGACGGCTGACGTTTCTACAGTCTGTCCGCCGTCGACACGACATTAATAACATAAAAATTACTAAATATCGCCGCCATTTTCTGGCAAAAATAATGTCTCTTTGTCTAACACATTGGCCGAATGTTTGCGGTACTTAATCTATTTAGTAACTTTACACATATCGTCTAGTGTTGCTGGCGCATGTGATGGGCAAATACAATCAATGTATGGCATGCGGCAAGACGCATGCTTTAAAGTCGCTTCATGCTGCTTCGGTTGAAAGACTCAGTATAGCATGCGTCATTACCGCATGCGACACGTTGCTTAAATGTTCCCTCAGTGAAATTGCGCCTTTACATACAGTTTTAATTAATGTAAGTAGGTACTTTTTAATTTAATATTTGATAAAAAAAATCAAAATGTAAATAATACCTGGAACCTTAAACAGTCTCTTAAACATGAGTCCGCAAAAAAATCTTCAGGCCTAGGCCGTAGTGAGAAAACAAATGAAATCCACTCTTTTGGTGAAAAGATCAACTTTACGTCCAAATGTTCTAATCCTAAAACATGATTTTACGTACAATCGATTAAAAAAGTATTTTCGCAGTGCCTTCAACATGCCTTGAAATAATTTTATTGATGGTCCTATCGAATGTTTTACAGTCGTGAACGAATTATTTACTATATTTAATAACAATGCTTGTTCTCCATTTGTATTAAGTAATACAACAATAATAAAAACACCATAACTTTACTTAGAACATAAGTTTCTTATCTCTCCTTATGGAGAAACCATCTAATTAAGATGCAGCACAGCGACTATGAAAATCACAAGTGCTGGGAAAAATGTCCTGACCATTACAATTAGGGAGCTTTGGCGACGATAAATTCATTTGACTTTGAGAGGTTATTTTATTTTCAAGTGCTAAAATAAATTGCGCGGTTCTTTACTTGGGAGCTCTTTGGGAATTATCTAACAATAATGGTAAAGGTCTCAACAAACCCAGAAAGAAAAATGAATTTAAAAGAGTTCAGTTTTCTGTGCTTAAGTATCTCCCCCACAATTTATTTTTATGAATTTTTTTATCATTTAGCAGATTCGATTTTATTGTTACTCTAATTATTTCTGATAATTAACTCGGAAACTACACTAGGCTGGTGGATCTGATAAAATCGGTCTAGTATTATTTAGTATACAAATACAATATCGTAGGGAATAAGGAAACTATAAAGATAACATGGTATCTAATATTTCCCAAAGTAACAGTTGTTTTTCCTCACTGGTCACCCTTCAGTTAAAAGATATATTAGCAAGGGGACAAATTCAGTTAATGTTAACTGCCGGCTACCCTTTTAAATTTTCTCAATTGTCGTCTGTGTTAGCTTAGGAAAATCAGAAAGAGGCGGGTTGTGGACCCTTGTTATCGCTTACGTATGGAAAATTGGGAACGTGTCTTTTGGTAAGCACCAATTAAGATAATACTGTACAAACTTCTCGTTTTATTATAATAACTGTGATTAAGAATAATGTTATTGTTGTAAAACTGCATTTTATAAATAATGCATACAGAAGTTACATCAATGATTGCATAAATAAAATTGTAATTGTAATATATCGACGTTGTTCTGACAAAACGACGTAAGCGCCAAAAAGTCAAAAATGTGTTAAAGCACCATCCTATACTAAAACGCAAGCCCCACCTATTCCGATGCTAGGCGTATTCACCAAAAAATTCTTTTTAAGAAATATTTACGTTTGAAATTGTGTAAGCTCCACTGAGTGTAAATGAATATCGTGAACTACTACTACAAACCCGCGTAAACGCTAATTTAGTATGATGTAGAATAGGGGACATATGGGTAATGATAGTATGGTTTATAAGAAAATAAAGACATACTAGGTGAGTTGTACTATGTTTGTATTATTACGTTATCTATTTTTCAAATTTTCAACTAGGTTCTTATGTAAACCGTAGACAAATGTGTTGTGAACCACTTGATTGAGGTCTTACTTACAGAACTGAATAAATAAAACGATAACCAATTAGAAACTCAAAACATTTATTAACCTAAAAGTTTAAAGGAGTTGTTCCTTTTCGTTACATCGATATTTACCAACTGAACTTTACATTGTTCTTTTAAGACTTGCTTGCTATTGTAAAATGCAAGCTTGCGGTTCTCATGGAACGCATTAATATCATATTTCACAGGTTACACGTGGAGTCTTGAATGCAAGTGCATAAAAAATACAAAGTAATGATTTTACATTCTGAAAATAGATTATGTGACTTTACAATTCATGTTGATAAAAAGACAGAAAACGTAATTTATAAAATAACAATTTATAAAATTTAAATTGAATTTGATATTGATATGAAACAATTGGATATTACAACAAATGGTTTAAAATGATGATAAAAATGGTTTCCGCTTACATCTGTTTAACTAGCATTTATTGATTTGCGTAAGCGACATACAGCGATATAATTTGAATGTAAATCTCTGTCTCGAATATCTTAATTCTAAATAGCAAAAACTGTTGCATTGCTTGATAAACCATAATTACTGCATCTAAAGAGTTAGTTTAATCTGTTTTTTTAGACGTAAGTGACGCTAGTTGATAGTAAACCACAGAAAACAGAAAGACGTAAGTGCCGCTTAAGCGACAAATTCTTTAAAATTCACTAATAAATTTCGCGTAAGTGACATAGGAAAAAGACTTAACCACCAAATCAGTTGGAGTAAATGACTTAAGCGACAAAACTAGCTCTAAAAATTTGAAAAGTCTATCAGAGTAAATATATTTTTTCTTAAAAATTGCAAAGAAATGACAGAAGTCATGTTCAGTATTTTTGTTTGTATTGGCCACACAATAATTATTTTATAAACATTTTTTGCTCTCCTGAAAAATTTTGTCGTTTTGTCAGAACAACGTCGATATGTAACTATAGTACTTAATTAAATCTATAAGAGTAGTATAATAATTCAAGATTTAAAAGATGGTATTCAGCACACAAAAGCGTGAAGATTGAAGATAGATCCCTTAATACTTACAGAATATAACTTTCTTAGGTTCAAAAACTTTAAATAGTAGAAGCTTTTAATGAAAGCTTCGATTTGGCTAAGTAATTTCAACCAGTGAAGTATCAACGTAGTACCTGAAATTCTCGAGTTTTATACTTCACATTTTCGAAGATTAAAAGTTAAATTGAAGATTTTATTAATTTCAGATTTTGCAGTACTACAAGTTTCGGAGTTAGATTTTGGCACCCAGAGTTTGAAAGTTAATAAAAGTGAGAAATAAATTATTAGACTAAGGCAGATAGACTGCACTGTCAAAGTTTCAAAATTTCAAAGTTGACAGTTTTAGCTTTTTAGAAGTTTAAGTTATCTGAGATCCGGCAATATTGGTTTTAAAGTTTCAAAGCTTTAGTTTTTAAAGTTTATTTTTAGGTACTCTATTCAACAGAGGTTGGAAGTTTGGGCATCAAAAACCTTATGTTTTTAAATTTAAAACTGAAAGTTCTCACGCCAATACGGCGAAAATTTTCGTAGAACTTTCCATTTTTCAAAAATATTAGAAAAACGTATTTTCTATGGCTAATTGACCTAACGAATCCTGAAGCGGGTGAATGGTTACAAACATATAATAGTTATTTACGTGGTAAGCTTTGTAAATGAATCTTTAAGGGCAAGCTGGAAAGTTTGTGGGGCGAGCGACGGAGAAGCGAGTTTTCAGAATCCTGTGAGTCCAGTAAATATTCATTGCAAAGCGTGCAGCGTACAACATTTTATTTTCATCTTTACCAGCGTTTATTAATTCATTGTATATTTTGTATAAGAAGATGTCCGGTCGGGCGATTTTGACTTATAGTCCAGTCGACGGGGAACCAAAACTATCTGTTTTTGATTCTTTCGTGTTAACAGCTATTTTATTGCACAAACCTATTCAGAATAGTGGGTAGAGCAATATATGTAGTTGCGTACTAAATCTTAGTAAGAGCAGAAAAGTTATTAACACTTTAAGACGCCATTAACCGTTTTCGATAAGTTTTTATTCCGTAGATTATCAGGATGATTTCCTACGAAAAAATGTTTAGTATATGATTTGTTTGCCATAAAAATAGCTACCAAATGGCACCGGTTCAATTGTTATAACTGAAATAATTAAGTTGCAAAATCGAAGAAACTGCCAAATAGCGGGCTCTAAAAAGTTTTAGAGCCCTAGAGCTCTAATTTAGCAACTTACGCTCTAAAAACAGGCCACTAAATAGGTCATAATCGCCCGACCGGACATAAAATCCATTATTGTTTTGTGCTTCTGACTTTACTGTTCCTTATTCCTAGATGTCAACAATCATTATATTTTTTCAAAGTAGAAAGTTTTTTTCCTAACCTCCGAATTTTCGAAGTTATAGAGAAATAAATGTTCAGATCTTTGAATTGGTTGTGAATTTCTTTTGAGAAAATTAGAAAAAAAAACTTAAAGTACTTTACTTCTCTTCGATAATAACAGCTTAGCTGTCCAAACAATTTTCAGGAAGATTAAAATATATTTGTCAACTTTTATAGACAAGAGATTTCAAACGAAACACAGTTTTACTGAGACAATAAATTCTAGTTGTATTTACACACACGATAAACAAAGTGGCATCTAAGTAAATCTCTTTAAAACAAGGGGAGCCTCTAAGCAATAACACTGACATAAATTGAAGATTAAATAATCATGGGCTAGATACTGTAGTAAGTTACTACATTTCTTATGAATCTAGAAGGTAGTAAACAAAAAGAGGGTTGCATTAACTACAGATGAACAGAGAATAATAAACAGATCTATAAATAAAACACGATCTTTTATTGATTTGAAAATAATTAAATTATTTACAAGTCTTTCAAGAAATGTAAAGACAACCTTCAAAAGGTACACAATTGTTATAATTCACAACCCCGACGTAGAACAAAAGCACTTTTTGCATTTCATGGTGTCTGGTTCTCCACCACAACGGAAACTTCTCTTAAACCCTGAAATATTTTGGAAATTTCCTTTGTTAAACTTTCTTTTGTAATTATTGATCGATATTTCGAATACTTTCATATTGAAGACGAACGTCAAAAATATAATATGTTGACTCTATACTTACACTACTCTTCTATTACCTGTCGAGATTTCAAGAGCAGGCCCGAAAATGCGCAGGCAATTGCTCATACCAGAAAAAAGACTAATTTACCACTGCTATTTTAGATGGGCTTTTGCAATTATCCCCATCAAATTCTATCATTCTAAAGGATAAAATACAATATTCCTTATACTATTAGTGATACCTCTTGCTTCAACTTCTTCTATCAATCCACAAAGATTAGCTGACCTATTCCAAAAAGTGTTAAATTCTACTTTTTCCATTTTGATACCAGCTAATAATATGAAAACTCCAATAATAGGTGTTCCACTCCAACGCTGGGGATTTTGTACAACCAATACCACATTCTCCCTTTTAGAGTAAGATTTTTTATGACATCATAACCTCACAATAGATTTCTAAAATACAGATAATACGGTCTCTAGTTGGGGCTAAACCAAGAAAGTTGCATTCTAACAGATTATCATTTCTAGAGTTACATTTGGCTGCAACATTTGGTGCCGGTATTTTAGAGCGGTCAAAACCAATCCACTTGGTTCTGAACAAACAGGGTTCTGGTCATCCAAATTCTGCACCGGCAGACGCTTACCGGATGTTGAGATATAATTTAATATTATTATTATTAGTTATTATTATTATCACAGTTACTTATATGTACCTTACATTTAAGTATGAAAACTTCATATTGTAAATTATTTTTTAAAAGGCTCATCTTTCATTATTACGTAGAGTCAATGATGTGTTATACTTCTTAACACCATAAGAATTTGTACTTTTACCACCTATGAGAAATGATGAAAGTATGAGGACAGATCAACGTAAGAACTTAAAAATTAGACGATTACCCAGCCAGCACACTGACATCATAATGTCTCCGTTTTTCGGCAGTAACGACGTCAAACGTCAAATTGTTGTAAAACTGACATCATTATGTCACAGTCCAAAGACGTCAATATAAGACGTCATTAAAACATCCTATACGAGGACTAAGACAGGAATTATAAATAAATAGTTGAATTTTGGAAATAACATTTATTATATACTACAGTCAAAACATCTCTATATTGTGACCACCTGCTTAATACGACCAGTATTCCTTGGCCCCTGTTAAAATAATATCTTTTTAATGAAACTTGTATGTATTGTATTGTACGTCCAAAAGACGTCGTTTTGAAGACGTCTACGTACGTCCCATTATATGACGTCTTATGGACATCATTTATTAGTCATATGACGTCATCGACCAATAATAACTTAAAAATAACGTCATTATAACCTCAGTCTGCTAGCTGGGTTTTAGTACTGTGAAGTACCAACATAATTAATAAATTATTTATTGCAATCCATGTAAGTAATAACAATTACTTGTCATCATTAGGCATATTTGCAAGTAATCTTTAGAAATTATTTGATTAATTATAACTAATCAGAAATCCAAAAATAAACTACTGTTGTTTATTATAAAGTAATAAGTGTATTAGTATATTACTGTATTATAGATATCGTGTAAATGGATTCCAAAAGGGAAAATCTTTTTTAATAAACATTTTACAAAAAAAAAGTTATTTTGATAAAAAGTTTTGCTTTCCTCAAAACCTCTAAAAATTTACTTAGATTCTACTAATGACATATAAAAAATATAATATGCAATTAAATACAGGTTTTGTATTTGTAACGCTATCCGCGGACACACTGTATAAGTGCACCAACTTTAGATGAATTATTATCAGAAATTAAACAATTTTGTTCAAGGTACTTCAAAAGCTAATTGCTGAGCTATAAGGTTACTTTGGAAGTTTCTTGTAACAAAAATGCATACAGTAATTAACTATTAAGTTACGCTGCATGAGCAGCTTCCATGTACAAAAAAAACTTCTAGATACATTCTTTGATGTATAGTTCATTAGAGCGTACCATAGGTTTCCTCTTAGTAAAGTTAAACATATTTTTGAATACGTATGGTATACACGATTCTTGAAAGGTTTAAAATGCGAGCTTTGTACTTGTACTACTCGAGGTTTTTTATAATCTTAGGTGAAACTATTTGATGAAACAGCATATTAACATAATTAACTAAAGGTTTCACAAGTTTATTATTTATTTATATACCTGACAATTGCTTTCACATATAGATTTCATTATCAAAAGTAAAATAAAATATAAAAAACACATCGCTGTAGTAAAAAGTAACTAAATACTTTGTAATATTATGTTAATATAATAATTAAAATGTGTTAAGATTAAATATGTAATAGTTCCAGTAACGGAAAATTACTAAGATCAATTTGTTCATTCATGAAAGGTAACTTGTGTTTGTATATCTCGAAAGCTTTTAAAACGTCTATTTTGTCTGTTTCGTTATTCCATTATATACAGATACCCCGGGGACCTTGGAGCCGAAAAATCTTTACCGGTTTACCGGAAAAACTATATGTTGTTATATAATTGTTTAAGAATACAGATATATCTCAGTTTTCGATGTCACATATACATTAGGGTGGGCCGAATATGAGTCAAAAAATAATTTTTTTTAAATAGATTTCTGATAGGAAGAAATACATGCCTTTTTGCTTCTGTATAAAGTGTGCAAAAGCTGGTTTCAATATGAGTACTTCTTGAGGGGGCGCAACAGCTGTGAAATTTATGATTCAAAATTCAAAACCCTTTATTATTTCCAAGAAATATACAATTCAAAAAATCTAAAATATTTTATTGAACACGTATTTTGAGCACGTCGAGTTCCTCCCCTTCTCCTCTCCACACACAACCACCCTACCATTCAGAACTTTAAGGCTTGTAGTCCTGTTTACAATCAAATTTAGGCATCTTCTTTCGAGATGCAATCCTTGCGCGGATAAAACCGTCTCTTGCTGCAGAATCACAGACAGCTGCAGATGCTTCAGTAACTATTTTTACCGTCCGTTCCACACCTTGTGTATGGCACGGAAAACGTGGAAATTGTAAGGCATCAACACTTCCTTTGTTTACCATATCACACAATTCCTCATCTCCGACCATTCATACGATAGGTGGTTCTGTAGTAACAACGAGCGGCCATTCAATAATATCTATGTAGTCATCACATTCAAAGCAAAGCTGTGGTATTTTAAATAAGCGCGGTTTATCTGACTTGTTCTTTCTTGCATTTATAATTTTTCGCAGCCCTAACTCGCGAATATGCTTCCTGTCATCTGTAATCATCGACAGCAACATGTTTTCTGGATGTGCAAAGAAGGCATTTCTTTGTATCACTGGATCAACAATCTTTCGTAGATCTTCTGACAAATACCGGGAATTCTTAATTAGGGCGAAGAGATGTCTAGAACCATCTTTACAAGAGGGTGATGTTTTAATCTTGAACCAGGTTGGAGCATAATCTTTGATAACGTACTCTGTTAATATTTTTAAATTTTCATTTGGATTTTCCGTCGAAATATAAAGTCTAAGGATGCGATTGGCAGCTGTCAGCCATCGCGAATGGGCTAATTTGCTAGGATTCTTCAGAGAAAGATCTTCTGGACAATGACCGCTGATAACTGCATTACAAATGTCTAGCAAATAACACTGGTCTGTGCTTAAATCTGATGGATTCATACAGCTGGGCTTCTGCCCTTGAATAATTTGATATTTAACAACTGGCATATTTTCGCATTCAGCCAGTAACTTTCATATCGGACCCGAAAAACATCGTGGTCCTGTAGTGTGACCATCAATGTGCTGCAATAAGTGCCGGAGTGGTAATTCATTAGCATGGAGTTGGCAAACCAGCCACTGCAGCGGCTTATTGCGGACATATTGATAACATTTCATCACTTTTGCGTAAGTTGGCAGAACTCGATGACTCAACTTTTCACCAGAACCAAATATTACACACTGTTTATCAGCATCACTTCGTGTCGTAATATTGCGTGATGACATAGTTTATGCACAATTATTAAACACGATTTTAATCACAGTAACAACCCCGAAATAAGTAAAAATCTAAACAGTAAACTGCAATACGCAATCACGCATCAGACGGTCACGGTCAAACGTCAACTGATTGGATTCCTCATTTACTAGCTCATAGGTGCTGACACGCAACATCTTGCTAAATAACAAGAAAACAATTTTGCACATACAAACAAAAAAACAACAGTTTTGTGCACTTAAATAAGAAACACGCCTCTAATTAATAATATAATAAATGCCATAATTAGGAAATTTTCAAGGCCTTTGCGACCCCTCAAGGACTTTTCAAAAACTTACTAGTTTTTTTTGTATTAACATATGCATGCAAAGGCACAATATTTTCACTATCAGAACCTAAAAATTGCGAGTCGACTTTTTCGGCCCACCCTAATATACATATTACTATAAATTACTATTGTGGGTTATAATATAACAAATACAGACAAGAATGATGATTGCAGCAAGTTGCAATACAAAAATTATAACTTGCTTACTTTAAATAAAATAATGGTCCGGGTAAATAGTACACTTGTGAAAAGCTTTACTTTTCACATACTTGAGACTCTCAGGCGGGTCGCTATTATGGTATTCTATATATTATAATTATGGGAAAAAACAATAGAAAAGCACATACATAAATAAATCTCTAAGGTAATAACAACACAAATTTTTATTTTTATTAACATATAGCAAAGAAACAAAAAACAAAATGAAAATGATACCAGCTAAACATTTTTTTTATATGAAGTAAAATGACAGAAATACATTTTAATTATGAAATTATATTTATAAATTAAATTGCATAGGAAACATCTGACTATAAAATTATATCTTTTTAATTCTTTGATTAGCTTCAATTACTTCCAAAGTAAATAAATATTTTTTATTTGGAGATAATTTTCTTTCATACAAATACCTGTTTTCTGTAACTATAAAAAAATAGTTACTAAAATTAATTACTACGAAAAACTCACGGTTTTTAATTATTAATATAGTATATTTTTAAATTTGACGTCACAAAAATACTAACTATACTTTTGCAATTACTAGGTATCAACTGCCTGCTTTCAATAATCTTGACAAAGAATTGAAGAAACATGTGTTACCAAGCCATTCATAAATATTTCCAAATAAAAAGGCTTTCGCCTTTTTATTTCAAAATGAAATTCCAAATCCATACTAATCTTATAGATCAATGGTAGGTAAATAAATTAAATATTACATCATCATACTTGCATACAACCTTAATACAATACACTTTGTCTGTTCCAGGCGCAATCTTACATTGGAAATTGAGTAAACTTATGTAAGTTGAAAAAATACATTAACGACACCCAAATCGTCAAGATAACACGAAAATTGTGTATTTCGTATGGAAAAACATGATTTCCACTTATCCTTTATATATTTAAAGTGTTCTTGCGTGCATGATTGTTCTAATTACCTAGATTCAATCTCATAAAAGAAAAATTATTAGAATTTTTAATAGTTGAAAAGTGCGGTATGCAACCCATTTAACGTTTAATATTTACATTGCATAAAACTGGATAAAATAATAATAATACGTGCATTCTCTTTGTTACATGATAAAATATGTAGCTTCTAAGATAGGAATTGGTTTTCCTATTTAGTTTGGTTCCTTCACAGCCTAGTTACTTTTGTGACTTTTTTAATAACGTTCTTAAATTAATTTCTGCCAAAGACAAAATCTCTTTTATTTTACATTAAATAATATTTAGAATGCAAATTCATATAGAAAAATTTATCATCGACTCTGCTAGGACTCGAACCCAGGACCCTCCAGGGTGGAGGGTGGAGGGTCCTGGGTTCGAGTCCCAGCAGAGTCGATGATAAATTTTTCTATATGAATTTGCATTCTAAATATTATTTAATGTAAAATCATTATTCAACTTAACAAAAATTAATTTCAACTCTTTTATTTTAATTCCCCTGACAATACTTTTTCCAACAACAGACGGTTTATTCCCAAAGGCTGGGGGAAGTTTGCTGCAAAAAGGCGCATAGTAATCGCATTTGGTAAACCATTAAACAGCTCATCAAAGTTTCCAGCTACCAACCTACAGGAAATGATCTTCTACCGGAATCATGAAACATTAGATAAACTAGTACCGCTTGCCGTGGCTAACGAAGCCTACACTTGATTTGGACGATAGTTTCTTTAACTTTCTTCACACACAGAGTTGGAAAATGCCATTAGAACCTCTAACAGCTCCGCAAACAGAGAACAGTAATCTTTATACTCATTATCACAGTTACTTAATTTAAAGCTAAATAAAAAATACTAACAGGAAATGGGAATATATCTTATCGGAATAAATGGAACATGTAAAAGGAAACCAAGTACTTCTATTTATTTACTGAATTAAATATTAACTGTGAAATTATGTATCATCTATTTGTAAAATTTTTGGATTATCTGAATCCAATAGGTCAGCGATTCTCAACCTTAGGGGGGCACGAAACAACAGAAAGGGTGGCGCGAAGACAAAAAAAAAGACAAACGAATCCGAACCAAGATAAGAAAAAAATACGTTCTGTTAATACAAAAATAAAACGTTACGCTTAAAAATAGGTATAGGTATACGTAAAATATAAATAGGTAACTTCTAAGTGAAAATTTGATAAATACGGTGAGGCAGTGTTGCCAAATATGGCGTAATTTCGCTATTCGTACGGAATTTAGCCTTGTTGCCGCGTATCAGCAGTCACATAGAAATAGATATAAGAAAAAAATATTAGGGCTCCAACAAATCATTCAGAGGGGGCGCGCTCAAAACTGATAAGAGAAATTGGATCCCAAATATTAAAAGGTTGAGAAGCGCTGCAATAGGTCAACAACAATATTTTGTTTCAAAAAAAGTTATCAAAGAATAATATTTTTGCCGACATATATTAATAGATTAATTGTGTCATTCAATGAAGTTATTATTTTCTCCCTTATGCTACTTTTTGCTTTTAGTGGCTTTTTTTTATAATTTACTCCAGCCTCAAGTAAAATCAACGACCTTGACTACTACTTTTTACTATTTACTTTCTGAATTAAATGAGTTAAATCATTATAGACATCTGTTCAATGAGTCTACAAGATCGTTCATAACACCCCTCAAACCTCGCGGTACGAGAACAATCAATTGGTTTAGTCACCTTTGGGTTTGGAAGGTGGAATGGCGAAGGTTTCGGATTTTTACTCAGATACTTACGGTGGTAGGGAAGCAACCCCAATCTAAAATCATGAAAGAGGTGCGACATTAGCTATTTCCTAAAATAGCGCATTCAACTCAACGAGTGAAATACTGTCCTCAAAGTGGTCCTTACGAACATATACGTCAAATAGATTAACCAGCCTAGAAATATTTGTGAAATGAATTGAATTCATATATGACATTAGCTAATGGAAGCCATCCAACTGAACAATTAAATTCATTAATTTTGAGTCTTGCCCGCACTTTACAATAATGTCACTAGTCTTGAGGTACACTGGGGTACACAATTTTAGTTCGAAGACCGCAATTATATGCCATCTTTTGGAAAAATGCTGAGTTTCAGTTGGGCCGCTGTTACACAACATTATTTCAATATATAAACCATGAAACTCCAGTTTTGTCAGTTAAGCCACTGTTGTGCTATGCGCCCCTAAATTCTGAGAATAAGAGCAAATATATCCAAAAGAAAATACCAACGAACAAGAAGCGATATACAGCTGAGAAGAAAGAAAATATAAGTATTTTGTTGAAAAAGCAATATACAAACTAAATGGAAAAGAAAGGACAGAAATTTTGATAACTCTCCATAACCAAATGAACAGTCTACGTCGGATGTGAACAGTACTTACAATATTGACGAGTGATCATTCTACACTGCAGATGATTTAAAATTTGATAATGATTATCATAAAAGCATAAGACAAAATATAAAAAATCCTCTGCATATAGCAGATGAAAGATTGTCTGCAGAACAGGAAATAGAAAAAACTCTGTAAAAACCAAGAGTAAAAAGGTTTCCGAGGAGGACGGAACTACAGAAGATTTTTGTTAAGATTTCAACAAAAATTTTCTTCTTATATGTACAACGGGCATTTTTAAGAAATGTCTTAAAACGGACTTATTTCTATTTAACGACGGCGGTCAAGTTTAGGAGAGGTTAATGATTAATACAGTTATTGAACATATATACGTATACAAGTTCAGCAATTACATCAAAGTACTCTGACTGTTCGAATAACTAGAGAGACGGTTGCCTTTATAATGGTTGCCATAGTTATTCGAACAATCAGATTAGTTTGATGTAATTGCCGAACTCAGCTATAGAAAGATAAAACATAATATATAGGGCGGAAGGGGTTACTATGCGTTAATTTTAAGGAGCGTTAGAAAACAACAAAAAGAATAGAAAAGTCCGATACAACTTTGTTCTAGAACGTACCACTTTTAATATCAATAATATTAACGTTAATAATATTAGTTTAATTATGGTGGTATTTTTTTCATAACATAACATCAATCTTAATAAGTACGTAAAATTGGATCCTTTTAACAATTTTACAAGTTTTGAAAAAATTTAATTTTTTATATGTAAAAATAATCCGATTTGATGAGTAAACGGTTGATCATACGAAAAAACATTACCTATGAAGGTTTTTTTTTGTGCTGAATCAGATGCATCTTTTTTTTGAAAAAGTATATGTGTTCTATTACTCCTAAAAATTAACGCATTGTAGCCCCTTGCATCCTGTATATAGACATTGTTGTTTGATCACTATAGAAACAAGATTTTATGAGAAAAATATACTATCGAGAAAAAAAAAGTCTTTTCCACTCCATGTCTAGAAACTTCGATTTTCCTCTTGCAAGATAGTGAGGAAAATGCATTGTCTCTATCTAGACAGTAAAATTTCAAAATAGTGGGAAAAATTCATTTTTCCTCTTTAGAGCACTTGCACGACAGTTAATTTTCGAAAAATAAATTTCCACAATTACATTCGTAATGTTATGTCTAACACGAGAGGAAATAGCTTGCCTCTCTAGTTGGACATTACCGCCGTTTATTATTTTTGATTGAAATTTCACGCATATCACTTTGAGATTAAGTTCAAACGAATACATTTTCTAACTTTAATCCATTTTGGAAAGAACTATTGATAATGAATATTTTGTATTTCGTATCAAATTAAATTTCGGTTACAGTACAGTTTTTTACTGAAACGACCGGTTTTAGGTTGTCGTTTTTAAACCTCAAGCTCTTAGATGTGAAGAATCGCAATAGTTATTTACATTACAAGCTGCGACAGTTTACTTTTAGGTGTAAGGTGTCTTTGAATGGCCGAGGCTAAGCGTTAGCGTAGCCGAGGCTAGTTAAAAACTCTGAGCTCCTGAAAGGGCTTTCGCAGCGTGTAATGTATTAAACTTTTCATTCTCCATTTGACAATTAACCACCGTAAACAAAGAAATTATAATAAAATAAAATTATTCAGTGATTATAATAAAATTATATTATAAGGTGGCTTGTTGTCAACATAAGCCTTTTAGAATTAAATTTCAACGCCTTCTAGACCAGCGTTTCCCAACCGCCGGTCTGCGGACCGATGACGGTCCGTCAGAAAATTTTGCCGGTCCGCAGAGAAATAACAGTATTTTGCAAAATTTTACTGAAAGAATTTTTTTACTTCGTATTACCTATCCTGGATCTAGGGTCAAATAGTTTATCAGAGTTGACCAAGAGTAAACTCTGAGTAAATTTACGTGATATATAACACGCCCGCTCCGTACCTATGTGATGGGATAGTATCCAGTAATAGGTAATAAGGAAGATCTCCCATTTTAGAATTTTTAAGCGGATTTGGCGCGCACTAGTCTAGGCATATCGGAACCGAAAGATTTTTCGTTGTGCGTCTCCGATTAACGCGAATGATCAAAATCCAGGTTTGGCGGTGTCGAGGGGCCGCGAAACTTGCTTCGAACTGGACAGTCTTTTTGTGTGCCAATGCGTTGAGTAATTCCCGTATCAGACTTTTAGTTTCGACCGTCTCCGGTAAACCGTTTAGGTGGACGCGGCAAAAAACTGCCCCCGCTTTACGGTAGGTCGGAGCAAAATTCTGACGGCGGAATCTTTGCTAGTGCAGTACCTCAATCGTTTCTACCGGAAAAATTTTGTTGCCGATACTTTTCTGGGGGCGGGGGCTGTGGGTGACATGGGGTTTTTGGGGGCGATCGAACATGTGTACGAGCGGTACATCTATTGGTTTTCTATATCTCCGCTCTAGGGAGCTCCGCCCGTTTTCGAGAGGCGGTATCTCGGAAACCATAGGAGCCAAAACCACTATCTTGGCGTCCAACGACGGGCAATCTCAAAATGTTTCCCCTTCAAATGCCGTGCAAAACCATAAGAAAAAAGTTACAGCCAAAAAACTCGAAATTTTTTATTTGTTTTTCACCCGAGAATCGTGCTAAAGTAATATCGCCGCCACCAGCCTAATTCGGCTCCTAAGTGGAAACAACTTCTTAGGTCTTAACAAGGTCTTATATGATTGCCTCCTGGGTTGTTTGAGCTCATTCCCGTTATTGACCGCCGCTCCCGAAACCCATTCGCCAGCGTTTGAGGTTATATCTCCGCTCGCTGTCAAGATATTTTTCGTTTCTCGACGTTCGTTTGCCAAAAAGAGAAAAACTCCGACCTCACGGTACCCGCCGATTTCGGACCGGCCCCTGTTTTGGTCGTTCGAGGCTTGATAAGCGGGAAGTGGATGAGGTGCGAAAACCGACCTTTGTTATTATAAAAAATGTATATTTATTTATTTTAGATTGTTCTTGTACAGTGCAAAAGTAAATTTATTATTATAAGATTTATTTTGCGAAATGTTTTCTTTAATTTTTTACCTTCCCGCTGTTCTAGACGACTTCTCTTCTCGATCATATTGTACAATTATTACTTTCAGGGAAATGTCACTTTCACAAATCAAGTGACCATGTGCTTGTGCTATTTTAAGGCGCAACTTAACGAACTACGAAACAGTTGTACGACATTTCACTGAAACTTATTGTTGTTTCTTCACTAAAAAACAACAACAAATGCGCACCTTATCAACCCAAGCAGCATCTAAGTATCGGTAACTGAAATCGGAACATTGATTGAGTAGCTGTTACGTAACTACAACTAGATTTATGACTGTATAGGTTTAATTACTTTAATTTGGAATATTTTAGTAATTATGTAGTTACTTCTACTATTTATTAGAACTATGTAGTTACATTACTTCTAAGTAGATTTTTAAAGTATATAGAACGGTATTGCTACTTAGTATAATTACCTTAATGTTGTTGCAACTTCAAGTGACATTATGATTGTAGCAGTAACTTGCCCGAAGCTACTTTTCAGTTTTTAAAACTTTAAAGTAGCACCGAAAGTTCCTACCACTGGTCTGAAACCATTGCTTAACCTTTAAAGTAACTGAACTATACAGTAGCATTGAAAGTAAAACTTACGTTTATGCTACCCAGGAGTATCACTTGAAAGTAATTTTAGTTTGGAATTTGGAGGTTAATTGTGTTTTCGCAGTGGTAGTAGTTTTGCAAGTTTTTAATAAAAATGTCAAAGGCAAATGAAATAAGAAAAAAAAGAATTTTAGATATACGTCCACCTTTTATAGAAAATTAGAACAGCAGTTAGGTGAAATCAGTGGAAACAAAATCAACTGTTTACAATACAAAATAGAAAAAATAGGGATGAGATCACTGATAAACCATCATGTAGTAAACAAGGGTGAAATATATTCCCCTTTTTTCTTTCGTCGCTACAACTTTAAAATGAGTCATAATTAAATAATAATTGTTATTAAGTAGCAATCAGTATAAAAATATTGGTTGTTTGTTTACGATTGACGTTTAAATGTGAGGTTAAGTTCCAATGGGAATTTTGCAGTGACATTAGGAGCTAGAAAGTGGCTACGGAAACCGTATTTTATACTTCGTGGTAACAACAACCTAGAAGTAGAATTTGTTTAGTTCCCGTTTATAAAGCGACACAAACTTTAGACACACATTTTACAGTTAATACTACTTTAAGGTGACATTTTCAAAACAACTCCATATTTACTTGTAAAATGTTGAAGGCTATTAATCAATTTGCAATTTGTTGCAATTGTTAAAAAGTCTTTTACTATAACTCTCAATAAAGATAACAAATCGATGTCAAATTGTGCCTTGGGAATAAAATAAAAATGGTTTCTATCATGTTTATCAATTTTAAGTATTTTTGTCATATTTTATTCAAGACATTTTTTATTAAAAAATATATTTAAAGAAGGCGCGTTGTTATTTTTCGATCTATCATCATCGCATTTAACAGAAAAGTTGCGATGGTTCATAATTTTGGTATGCTAGATTGACAAAATAACGAAACATTTCATCTCTTTATGTATTATGTACGTATTACAAATAAAATAGTAATCCATTTTGTGACACGACCACGGCATTAGTAGAGAAAGTGAAAGAATATTTGTTAAGTTGCTAGAGTAAGAGAGAACAACGACGCTACACGATGTGTCAAAGAGAAAAAAAGTTCCACGAAAGTAGCAATTACTACGTCGCCACGTTCCCGCTACGTAGCCTAAAGGTAGCTGGACAAGTTCCGGAAGGGTTACTGCAACGTATCTGCTACCCGAGAAATGTTCCCCATTTTTGTTCCAGGCACGTAACAATACCGAGCAATTACGTTCTTGTGACTAACGACAAAAACTTTATAGTTCCACCGGTGGTTGCTGGTACGTAGCGGTGACTAAAAATGCTGCTTGGGAATATTCTGACCAACCGTTATGACTTAGGGTAACGGAGACTTACAACGCTAGCGGCCTTTAATGACATTTCGTTTTTTAAAGTATACGCAGAGCTTACGCATTGTATACAAGGGGAACAGTATACAAGGGGCATTTCTAAGTAATCTTTCAACTCGTAACACTTAAAACATCGTTTTTAACAATGAGTCCGGAAAATGTTTTCATTACATCTAAAAAGTGCGATTTTGGGCTAATAATTTCTTGTCGTTGATCAAGCAAGTAAACGTTTTATTACATTTGTGTAGAACGATATATATTTTTGTACTCATTTGAAACATATATGTATACAAAACAATGGGTGCGTCTAGCGAACGCAACCGTTCAAACCGTTGACTGACAGCGCTTCGCTGAACGCTGCTGCTGAGTGCGCGCTGACTGTCAACTGCTTAGTATATTAGTCAGAGCGGTTTTATTTGCTGCCGGCGTTCATCGTATGTCATTATAACCCCAAACAATAATAATACTACTGTTGCAGCCAAACAGTTTGTTTTGCTGTCGTATTTTCGTTAATTCCATTTACAAAAAAGATGCAGAATATCTCCAAATATGAGTTGTTAAGCGTCGCCAGCCGTTCAGCAAACTTGCAGCTACTGACACTAATGAAACAGTAAACACGTTGAGTGCTGGCTCCCAGCTGTTGAGTTCGCTAGACGCCCCTAATATCTGTATGCAAAAATAAATTATTTTAACATTGTAAATAAATACAACTATTTTATCTCGGAAGTGACAATACCCAGCCAGCACGCTGAGGTTATAGTGACGTTATTTTTAAGTCAATATTGGTCGACGGCGTCATATGACTAATAAATGATGTCCATAAGACGTCATATAATGGGACGTACGTAGACGTCTTTTGGACGTACAATACAATGCATACAAGTTTCATTAAAAAGATATTATTTTAACAGGGGCCAAGGAATTCTGGTCATATTAAGCAGATGGTCACAATATAGAGATGTTTTGACTGTAGTATATAATAAATGTTATTTTTAATATTTAACTATTTATTTATAATTCCTGTCTTAGTCCTCGTTTAGGACGTTTTAATGACGTCTTATATTGACGTCTTTGGGCTGTGACATAATAATGTCAGTTTTACGACAATTTCACGTCGTTACTGCCGAGAAAACGGAGACATTATGACGTCAGTGTGCTGGCTGGGTTGTGGCCTATAATGCCATACGCTGATCAGTCAATAACGCCAAGTGCTTATTTTTGACTTTAAAGTGAATTCTTAGCTTTATTATGTTTAAATAATACTCGTACATGAAAAAATACTTATTCCCACGTTCTCCAATATAAATACATGTTTGTATTACAAAATAGTAAGATGACATTCTTCAGTGTCAAGTTGAGGTTATGCGACACAGTTTAATGTTTACAATCAAATTACATTATTGTTTTTAATTTGTAATACAAGTTGATCCTTATATCATTTTAACAGTGAATGTACTTGATTTAACTAATTTGTACATTATTATTTCTTCACGTAAACCCGTTTTTAACTTACAAAGATGACGAGAAGCAATGAGTGGCGTTATAAGCCGCATCGTAGGCCTATAACGCCATTTGCACTTTTTTTTATAAACGTGATGTATTTTAAAACCTATAATTAGCAGTGAAAAATGTCATACGTTTCTAAAGCTTAGAGGTCAGGCTATTCGGACATATAAGCCTATTTGAATGAATTAATTGGTTTATTATTAATAATATTCAACAAAATAAAAAAGGGTGGCGTTCTAGGTCTCCGATACCCTACATAATAATATACTGATATATATTTTTTACTTTTAAATATTGTGGTTAACGCAAAAGATATTATAGGATACTCATAGTTAAAGACTTTCTACAACACATCTGGAAAATTGGAAAAGCTCGCCCTTTCGAGTTTCGTTCGCTATCTTTTTTCAATGTGATATAAGGCACTTGCCGATCTTGTATCGTAAAACTATTTTAAATCCCATCAAAATATTCTTAATGTGTGTGAAAAAAAACACGGAAAAAAGAAATAATACAGTTTTCTACACTTTGTTTCTAATTAATTTATATTTTAGAGTAGCAACTGTTTCTTTTTTAATAAAAATTCTCAAATTTGAGATAAGCTAGGGTAGAACATGCCGCCATTCGTATTTATTATTAATTCAAAGCAATAGTTATCGGCGTGAATGCGTGCGCATCCCATACCAATCTTATATCAGTTCGATGCCTGAATCATGCCAGACGCGCCGCGACGCCACCCTTTGTAGTTTGTTGTCGTAGTACTACCACTGTATCCGCTAATTATAACTAGAATTTTGAGGTTATGTAAACAAAACAATGAATTTTTCCACTTTAAAATGCTGAATTAAAACATAAACTTAACGTTTTATTGACTTTCTAACCAATTTAAGTGATAAAATTCCTATTTTCACCCGTTTAATACATCTAATTATCCTGAATAATAAATAAGCAGCATAGGTGTGTTTTATTTTGATAACAAACCAAAACGAAAGGACAATGACTGCAACGTTTTATTCAAAAATCAAATTATATCTGAGTGCGTATGTGACAATTTTTGCTTTGACCGCTTTTTGCTTATTATGTTTTCATGAAAGACATGGGGATAACCCGAATTTAAATGATAATTCCTGGAAGGAGGGACTGCATACTAACAGGACTCTTATGAGGGATAGCGATCCCTTAAGTTTAACATATGCGGGATTAAGGTGGACTTCGAAGGTGTTTAACTGTTCAGTGATTGCCGGGATTGAAGTTGAAGGAAAGATTTGTTGAGATAGTTTTTTTTTGTTTTTATTCTACAGACAATTAATAATTTCTGTTTTGTCATAACTAATTAATTAGTTTTGATTTATATCTAGCAGCTAATTAGTGAGAACTGTCATGACAACGTTCAATTCTCATTAACATGACGAAAGTGCAACAGCTAAAAAAAAGTATTTTCATTTATGTCTTGTTATGATATAGCAGCTGCCAGAATTCTGGAAGAAATTGCGTTACTCACAGAATTACAACACAGAAATATCATTAAGGTAAGACAGTTATGTTGGTCGTTGTGCTGAATTAGATATGTTGTAAAAGGAAAACCGGAATAATATTTTTTGCTGTTGTTTTTTTTGGCTGGACGCATGAAACGTGAAAAGTTCTTTGTCAATTTCATAAAATTGTAATTTATACTTTTCAAGATTAAAGTGAAATAAACTAAGTTTCCTGCTTAGTTGAATTTTTATGCTACAAATTTAGCTATAATTAGTTATACCTAGCTAAGTTAGTTATAAATTATTAAATTAATTAAGCAAAATTTATAACTTTAATAGCTGAAATAGTCTAAAGATCCCACAGATGTCTCTAACTGTAAGATAATGTATGTAGATTAAAAAAATATATTTCCATTTTTTAAATATTTCCCTAAAGAAAGAGATTTCAGGAATTTCCTTTTTCATTTCGAGCTTTCTTAAAATTCTCTTTCAAGTTACGAAAAAATCCAACAACTTCTTTTTGAACATAAAAGAGAAAAAAGAAAAAAATACTTTTGGACATTTGCGTTTAAATGTTTTCAATAATGAGTCCCGATATTTAGACTCCCTGTTGCGCATAAATTTTCAGTTAAGGTAAAATCCCGAAGGTTTTAATGCGATTCGCTTCTGAATTTGACAGCTAATCCCTTTTATCCATATTTAAAATTCAAGAGAGAGTGAGAGAGATAACGTAAGATCCGCGACATTTTAGAAAAAGAATTTGGTCCAATATAAGCCAAATCCCTGTTGGTATTTATACTGTCTAAGTTATATGCGCGGCTTCGGTGATGTGCTGTCTGTCAGCAATTCCATTAGCTCCTCCGACTTGCAAACTGTTCGGCACGGATTTAGCTCAATTTCAGTTTGATGATAGGTAGGACAAACTTCGTGAAAAGACATTAAGGGACTTAAATGGCTCGAATATATAGCAACATCCTCATATGTAATTCAGTTAGGAGAGTTTTACGAGCTTGAAACACGAACACGTTAACAACTGCATATATAAAGTGGAATTTTGTTTTTCGAGATAAATTACTCGTATTTTCTTAAGTTGTACGAGCTGAGCCAGCAACTAGTTTTTGTTTCTTACAGCAGGGCCGGCGCTAGCAGTTTCGCCGCCCCGGGCAAAAAGGTAAAATGCCGCCTTTTTATAACAAAAATTAAAAGAGATAACCTAAACCATTCCCACACTTAGAAGTAAAACAAAACGAGAGCACAAAAAATTGGTATTAAAAATGTTGAAGTTTTGATTTGTCAAAAATACAAATTTTTTGATTTATGATTTTGGCACTAAATTGAAATTAAGGTTGCACAGAAAAAAAAGAAATGACACAAATCTAGTATATAATTATAAAATGCATAAATATATTAAAAAGATAGTAAAACAAATTATAGAACCACTAAAAATAAAAACCTAATTATTAAAAATACAGTTAAACTTAAAAGTGTTTTTTTTTCACTTTTAATTCTGAGAATTTTTTCATAATTTTTTGACATCAATTTCTTCAGCTAGCTCATGTTCAATGGCTAATGTTGTCAAGCCATTTAGCCGATTCTCGGTAGTTGTAGAGCGTAAAAAATTTTTAATTAACTTTAATTTGGAGAAACTTCTTTCTCCACTTGCCACACTTATTGGGAGAGTAAGCAAGATTCTTAAAACTATACCGAGATTTGAAGCAAAATCCAGCTTTGAATGAATTTTAAAATCTCGATTGGACTTTCTTTTTTATTTAGTAAGGCCAAAACCGATACTATCTCGTCTGCCAGGTCCAGCGCTTTTATATCTGATGAATTCCCATCAGTTAACACTATTTCTAGATTTTTAAAATATTTTAGTAAGTCGTTTTGAGGAGTATCTTTTAAATCATAAATATTATGTAAAAACTGGAAATAGTTGCTGTGAGTACTGATCAAATCAAACCTGGATTCAAGTGCATTGATAGCTTGGTCTAATGTGAAAAAATAAAACTCTGCCTTATATTTCAAAGTAGGATCTTCTAGCGGATCATCTCGTGCCTCATAGTCAACATTAACATTACTTCTTCGAACTCTATGACTTGGCTGGGTAAGCTCAAAATTAGCCGGTATATCAATTTGTTCGGCGAGTTCTCGAGCATCGCAAAGCATTTCATTAAACGCCGTGTCCGATCTAAGATCCTTGAAAAAATCTTTACAATTTTTCAAGAGTTCCATAGCAGATGGTAAGTCATAGTCTTTTGTCTGCAAGAGCTTACTTATTGGATTGATACAATTTAAGATTTTGTACCAAATTACAATAAAGCATAAGAACTTAAATTGTTTAACACAACTTAATAGTCCAGAAGCCTCAACTCTTATAGAGTTGTCAATCTCCAAATTATTACAAACAGCAAATAAAGCATCATATATCCCTCCTAATTGATACTTCAGTGGTTTGAATGCATCTATTCGGCTTTCCCAACGAGTATAACTTAGGGGTTTCAAAGTTAGTCCCTGGACATATTTTATTAATATGGTGCATCGAAAAGTTGATGAAAAAAATAGATATATTTTTTGGACGATATTAAGAAAATTGACGCCTTCGAAGGATGCCTTTGCCATGTCATTAACGACCAAGTATAATGAGTGGCTACTACATGGGAGGTAAAATACTCGTGGATTTAACGCTTTTATGCTAGATTGTACTCCAGATTTATCACCTCTCATGTTGGCCCCATTATCGTAAGCCTGTCCCCTCATATCCTGCAAATTCAATCCCGATGTTTCAAGTCTTTTAAGTATTAGAGTTGAGAGTTTAGAGCCCGTCGATCTTTCAACCGGAAGAAAGCTTAAAAAGCTTTCATTAATTTTAATGGAAACCTCATTGGGATTGGATTTGTCAATGGATACATACCTTACTAAGACTATCATTTGCTCGATCTTGCTGACATCAGGAGTACAATCTAGAATAATTGAATAATATTTAGCTTTTTTAATCTCGCTAATAATGTGAGATGTTATATTTTCACTTAAAAGAATAGTTATTTCATTTTGAATATCTTTTCCGAGATAGTGGACTTTAACTTCCTCTTTTTTGAGCACTTTGATATGCTCTTCCATTACTGGATCAAACTGAGCAAGTAATTGAATAATTTGTTAAAAATTACCATTACCAAAATCGTAAAGTTTGTCACTTGTATCTCGGAGGGCTAAACAATTTTGAGCAAGCATTTTTATTGTTGAAACAATTCGTAGAAGCACCTCGTACTAGTAATTTATCTCTGACTGTCAATCGTTTTAGAGTACTGTATTCTTTGACTAAATTCAATCCAAGATTTTTTACTTTGGATATGGTTTTTAGAGGTTTCATGTTGTTTTAAAGTCTCAGCGAGGTGCTTTCAATCTTTAAAACCTTCAGTAGAACGAGAACTTAAAATAGAACCAAAAAAGTTTGCAGCAAAAGCAATAAACGCAGTTTTTTGCAATTGAATAGACTAACCAGTTACGCATGACTTTTTCACCATTTTTCATGTTTCTCAAATAATGAACTGCGCTAAATCTTCGACCGGTATCATTATACGGAAAACTGTATTCCTTTAATGCTCGAGGTGCCCCTTCTTTTACCAAAAAATATATTTCGGCTTCTGATAAGCTAGTTGGCCAGGAACCCGGATCTGAATTTATTATCGTAGCAAATGTTTCATATTTGGATTTCCCTGGAGTAGGTTCAGTGGACGTCCCTGGAGTAGGTTCTTTGGATGTCCCTGGAGTAGGCTCCACTTGAGCAATATCGGTAGCTTGATTGGTACTGGATTCATAATTAAGATTTGAATCAGCTTTTAATATCTCTGTGTCGTCATCGTTCCTTTTCATGCCTTGTAGGTAACTTAACAGACTTCCAGCCTGTTTTTGGATTTTTAACTTGCTTTACCCTTTTTCTTTTGTACTGAGCACCCGATGATGTTTTACGTCCATCAGACATTCTAAAACCAATTAAGAAAATGTTTCAATAAAAAATAATTGTGTTTTTTTAAACGAAACAGAGCCGTTTTCGAATGTTTCAAGGTGAGATTTTGTTGGCTTTGTTTAGGGTAAATTGTTAAAAAAAACACTTTTTGTTCCATTGCTGACGTTTCGGATTTAATCAAACCTTATTCAGAGATTCAAGGTTTGATTAAAACCGAAACGTCAGCCACGGAATAGAAAGTGTTTTTTAACAATTTACCCTAAAAAAAGCCAACAAAATCTCGCATTGAAATAAGTAAATAAGGGTACGAAAAAACAAATGATTTTTACAATCAACTACTCAACTTTACAAACAAATGAGGGTTATTTTTACCCCTGACATTTATTTATAGCGAATATGAGTTGAGCGGTACCTTGTCTGTTCTTACTTACCTTTTGATTCTTCTTATGTATTAATATGTATTACGGTTTTTTTAAATAGTTTAATTAGATTTAGAATATTTACTGTCAAAGTTACCATAAGCAGAAAAAATATTTTTCTGAACAACTACTTTTTGCTTGGACTCATCGATTTTATTGTTAAAAAAGGCACTTTTGCTTATTTCTGTTAGGTAACATGCTCAAAGAAATAATTTTTGTTTCGCTCATATTATTTTCGAAAAAATACGTCGTTGTAAAAATTATAATCCTTTCAAAACGAGGTGCCACTTGACTCACTTTCTTTATCCAAATAATATGGGTAAAAATTACCCTTCATATGGATTCATAACTATAAAAAAACAAAATAAAAAGAAAAATGATTTCCTTCAAAACAAAATCGACATGTCCGAGCAAAAAGTCAAAATTTACAGATAACATGCTTAAAAAAAATAATTTTTAAATGGCTCATGGCAAATTTAAAATTAAATATATATTAAAAACTATTCAAACGATTTATAAAAACAATCGACCCTAGTAAGAAGAATTAAGAGCCCTTAAAAACAAGGTGCCACTCGGCCCATATTTCCTATCTAAATAAGAGGGGTAAAAATTACCCCTCATAGGAGATGTATCCTACTGCATGAAACACCAAAGTGGTCAAACAATTGACGGATTTGAGCGTTTTTTCAAAAGCATCCTATAGAATAAAAATATTTGTTTAGAAAAGCTGCCTATTTTTTAATTATTACCTACTCACCTTACTTTTACAACACACTTTATGGCACAATTTTCAAAAACACACGGCATATAATAATTGTATGTAACGCACTCTACTTCACTAGTAACCAACCTGTAAGGCAATTATTGCATAAATAAAACGATCGAACTGCCTCTTTTCCTTTTATAATAGTAGCGTAAAAATCGTGTCACAGCTTGTCATGACTGGTTTTTCGCGACCCCATACGCATACATGTTCCGACAAATTAAAACACACGGTAGACAATTCTTTTACAGCACTTTGTATGTGTGTCCATTTATTTAAATTTTAATAAAAAGGGTCATTTTTTATTTTATACATTTTTAAGCGGGAGTTTATTATGCTTGTGAGCGGTTTCCTTGAAATATTTTGATACTTTATCTATATTCCTCTTTCTCATGATGAATATATATTCTATATTCATCTTTCAAAACGTGTTTTTATTTAAAAACTACATGCCTCAACCTTCTTACGTCGTTCACATGCTTGAGGATTTTTGAAGTGAGTGGGTACCTATACTTAAAAGTTCGAAAACATATTAAAAGCAAATTTTATTAAAATTCCACCTTCTAATTTTTCATAAGTATTCAAATGAATCTTGGTTTAATCATTTTCTTCATAAACTAGTTAATTTTACACAGGCTGGGTCAATTTTAGGGCCCGGGAAAATATTCCCTTAGAGGGGCCCACCACCCCACGGACCCACCACCACAGGGCCCCCCACTTTGGTTAATTTTTTTAAAGGTAATTTATTTATTTAGATTAATTACAATGAACAACAAATTTGAGGTCATTTAATTTTTTTAAGAGAAATATAGTGTACGTTATATAGGTATGCACTCTAATATGGAACATTTTTTGGAATAAAATTTTGTCTAGCACTCTTGATTAAAAAAAAAATTATGACGATAGAGATCATTTTAATCGAATTTTATACAAAATAAATGAACAATTTTCACAAAAACTTACAGAGATTTAATCTTTTTCTCTTTCCTTTGTCTTTTATAGTCGCTGGAGGTATTGGTAATTAATGTCCAACAATAGTCTGCTAGCATAGATGTTGTAGACCTTTAAAGCTGCTTCCATAGTTAATATTTTGGCGAACGATAAATTTGGGGTAAAGGGACAGGATTGTAAATCGTCATATCACTGGCGTATTTAAAGGAGGAGGCTAACGGGTTGGAACCCCCCAATTCTTTAATAGTTCAGGTCATTTATGTCAAAATGTAAGTATTTTGATTCGTAATTTTTATAGAGTAGCTTCCCCACCTTAAGAAAATTCCTAAATAAGCCACTGCGTCGTATATACATATCTTCAAAATAAATGAAAATGGAATCAATAAAAGCAAATCAAATAAATAATTTTAAGAGTACCGACAACATTATTTTAAAATATACGCAAGTATCAGAAATAAAATATTTTAAAAACGGAGGGTGCTACAACAAAACTAATTGCACGTCTAAAGACATCATTCAAAAATACAATCTATGAACCCGCTTTCAAATCAAAAAATTTTTCACTTTTGTACAGTGCTTAGATCATTTATTGTATTGGATTCATTAGTAACTGTCAGTACAATTTTGCATTCCTCTTGCGGAAAAGAAACTTGCAGAGAATGAAGCTTGTTGTGGCCACGAGTCTGGGAGACGAGAGAGCCATGGAGGTTCTTTCCACCACAAACTATGATTTAGCAATTGCGAGTGCAAAAGTCCCCGTGAGGCAATATCAGCTGGATTCTCTGCTGGCGGAACGTAATACCATGACGAAGGAGCGATGATATCTTGAATGAAATCTACTCGGTTAGCCACAAACGTATTGGAGTCTAAGAGTCAGCCAAGCGATCGTATCGTTAAACGTGATCTGCTTCTTCAAAGCATCAATGAGAACTTTGCACCAATTCTGCTGCCAACACAGCATCGTACAATTCCAAACGTAGGATGGGGATTGTTTTGAGGTACAACTCTAGTTTTCCCGCACATCAAGAAAACTCTGATAGAGTCGTCAGAATATTGAACCCTTAAATAAGCTACAGCACTGTAACTAATTTCAGACGCATCTGAGAATGCATGAAGTTCTTTTATGACGGCAGAGTCTAAATTAATACATCTAGAAAACTTTGAATTTGAAAGTTTAGGAAGTTCTAACTTAAACAAATTCTATTTATTGATCACTGTCTTGGGAACATTGGGTGGGTGAAGCAGATACACGGCACATACCCAGAGAAGTGGCACCGGTAAATCCAATTCCAGGAATCTGGGCTACGGGTTGCTCATGTCAGAATTTAACGTGTGATGGAGTTATAGGAGAGTATGACGTATCTCGACAAATACTCATAAACGTTGACTGACTGAATCTTATGGATGAGAATTGAAGTGAGGTTTATCCCGGTTAAACGAGGTAAATTCTGGCCAATGGGAAACTGCATGCCACCAGGTAGTTGTGTTTAGGATGCTATTCGGATCATCATATGAATTAACTGCAGGAAGGCCTGTGAACTGAAGAAGCTCTATAGTCACTACACTTAAGTGATGATGAATCGAACACACAGCCTCTCGCGCTCAAGACAACTTTACCCGAACGGATACACACCGGGAGTCTACAGCGTGTAGACTTATAAACAAAGCACTTTCAAGGGCATACCAGGCCTACAACTGGGAACCACTAAAAAACCAAGTTGTGCCACAATTTAAGTTAGATTAGATCGGGCGTTGGTCCACCAACAATGTTAGGAAATCGTCCAAAAGCTGGACAAAATATCATCTCCTAGAGAGGGCGCCGACGGGTGAGCCCGTTTATAGCTCCGACCGTACTAGCCTGGAGAGCTATTGATTGACAGATTGGATTGACAGTAACCTCGCTCCTAACAGTGCCTACTGGTACATTAGCAATGCACACTAATTGAGCGTAGCTCAATTCATATCTTAGACGGGAAGTGAACATCCGAACGTCCAAATACAAGTATTAAATACCATAGCATCAATTAGGGCCTATTTGGGTATCTAAATGATACGCTTTGCGGCGGAGAAATGTACGTAACAATTCACAGAGCATTGTATTAGGAACCGGGTCATTCCAATTTATTTCCGTTATCCATAATTGCTGCATCAACCTTTTTGCAAAGAGAACCACTGGGATTAGAAATCTTAAAAGATTGAAAATTCTCGCTACTTCCGATAAGATATTTCTTTTTGTACAAAGGCGATCTGCAGAAAAACACGTCGGCCATGGGGTTCCAATGAAAACCTAAAACCATAATAAAGATAGGTTCTTCTTTGTCGAATTAAAATGGCGTTTGGATATCAGCCAATGGTACATCCGCAAGAAGTTCCGGACAGTTATTCACTTTCGCAACTCGAATCCACCGTATCGCAGAACCTATATTAACTCCAATTGAAGTTTCTGGGCAGCACCTACAAAATCATATCCCCAAAGTACGTCATCAATATAAGTATGATACAAAACGCATCCGCAACATTAGGATACTTCGATTTTTCTAAATTAGCGAGCATTATTTGAATGGTTCGTAAGGCTTAAAACGGGAAAGAAGATTAGATTCAATCGTCGCTGTTCGTCAGTTGCGGTCGAGTTGAACAGCTGCGAGGTTACTGTTTCTACTTGAAATATAATTTAATTGTTGGTAATTTAAATTCAACCGTGTCGTAGGGCCCTTCAAGGGAATTTTATAAAGGCCTACCGGGAAACTCCCGGTATCCCGGTGGGCCAGCACGCGCCTGATTTTACAGCCCATTTGCCGCCTCCTAAGGTTGCCGTCCCAGGCTTGGGCCCAGCTTGCCCGCCCCTAGCGCCGGCCCTGCTTACACACTAGCAATTTTGCTCGATATTTGATCTGTGTAGCTGAATAGATTGTTTGTTTTCAAATGTGTCTGGGAATAATTTATGTAACAGTGAGTTAGCACATGTCTTCCATATTTTGTTATTATTTTTATATCTTTTTGCATTATGAAACGATATATTATTAAGGTATTCCTGATCGCAGCTTCGCCTGCTAATTATTTGTAATTAAATCACACTTTAGGTTTTTAGTGTAAAAGGAGGTATGCAAACGCAAGTAATTAAATTTATAATAGCAAATTTAAACCCAAAAAGTATTCACAAATACATAAGAGGTATGAATTAAAAAAAAAACAAATTTAACTGAAATTACTAAAATGTGTATAACTTACTAATAGAAATTCAATTAACATATATTCAGAGACTTCGTTGACAGTACGTGCGTACCAGTACGAAATACATTATTGTATTTTTTTATCATATAGATTCCTCAGAAATAATAATTGAAGTAT
Source organism: Agrypnus murinus (assembly GCA_929113105.1). Classification (NCBI taxonomy): domain Eukaryota; kingdom Metazoa; phylum Arthropoda; class Insecta; order Coleoptera; family Elateridae; genus Agrypnus; species Agrypnus murinus. Next base: position 65,866,046 of record OV816029.1, on the reverse strand, counting down.
AATAAGGATTCCTATGCTGCAATTTACAAAAACGAATAATATTAAAATTTATATCAACATTTCCAAGAAATTGCATTTAGTCAGTCGTATAAATATTTCTAAGCTATAACGTGCATTTGTATTGAATAAAACCGAATATATAACCTATAAATTCCTAGAAATAATGGATATATAAAATGGAACTTTCCGCATTTACAAACTTTACTAACTTTTAACAACTTCCATGCATACATGTGCATGTTATTTATAATGTATGAGTTGGCCAATTCAATTCTATTGATTTTTCCTTTATATACATAACAATACGTACTAACCATGGTTACTGTCACTTTAATAATGAAAAAATTGAAAACTCAAAATTTAACCGCGATAAATTAACTCCTATATAAAATGTGTCATTTAATGGTAAAAGGTGCATCCTTTTTTATCACCGATAAAAACGCCTGTTCCTCATAACCAGACTACATCTACTACGCTTACGTCACTTTAATGTCTGCCCTGTCTGTTATAATTATTTATAACAATTGTGTATTTCATAACTGTTCATTCAAATAATTTAATTGTAGCAATAAAAATAATTATTGTTGTTGTTCATTCATATATTCAGTCGTTAATTTATCTTGCCAAAAAACACTCGAGCTTTTCTTTTCAGGATTAATTTCATTTAACTCAAAATTTTTCCATCAGTAATTTTGCTCGAAAAACTGACATCTGGCAAAATCGCGAGACCTTAGGTCTCGCGTTTTTGCCATGTCATTTTTTCTCGTAAAATTACTGATTTGCAAAATTATTTCGTTACAAAAAGAAATTTATCCGATAAAAAAAAGCTCTTGTGGTTTTACTGATGATAAATTAACTCCTATATAAAATGTCATTTAATTATGACAGTTTTGTCATTTTGACAGCGATAAAAAAGGTGCATCCTTTTTTATCACCGATAAAAACGCCTGTTCCTCATAACCAGACTACATCTAGTACGCTTACGTCACTTTAATGTCTGCCCTGTCAGTTATAATTATTTATAACAATTGTGTATTTAATAACTGTTCATTCAAATAATTTAATTGTATCAATAAAAATAATTATTGTTGTTGTTCATTCATATATTCAGTCGTTAATTTATCTTGCCAAAAAACACTCGAGCTTTTCTTTTAAGGATAAATTTCTTTTTAACTCAAAATTTTTCCATCAGTAATTTTGCTCGAAAAACTGACATCTGGCAAAATCGCGAGACCGAAGGTCTCGCGATTTTGCCATGTCAGTTTTTCTCATAAAATTACTGATTTGCAAAATTATTTCGTTACAAAAAGAAATTTATCCGATAAAAAAAAGCTCTTGTGTTTTTACTGTTGATTATTTCCATCACTATAGCAACACAGACAATGGTCCAATGAGAATTTGACTTTTGAACCAATCATTTTTGTTTATCTCGGATAAAAATTCGCTTCCTGTTGTAAGTGATAAAAAATTTTCTTTCCTGTTGTCACATTTGACAGTTCATTTTATCATTTAATGAAAATGACTTCGTCGAGATTTGGAAGTTCTGACAAAACAGAAATACATGAATTGGTTAAAACATCTGTGCCTGCCAATACCGTTAGAACCAAACAGTCTGTTTGGTCTCAGTTTAAACAATTTTATAAAGCACGAAGTTATGAATTAAATGAAGAAACTTCTGTTGCGCAATTGTCAAACATTTTAGAAGACTGGGCTGTAAACATGAGGAAATTAAACGGGGTTGATTACAAGGAATATTCAGTGAAGTCGATTTGGAATATGACAGCCAAAATTATTCAAGAAGATTACTTTACAAAGTATAATAGAAGCTTTAATCCTTTCGAAGATATAGAGTTTAAAAGTGCTAGGGATGCAAGAAATGCAAAAAGAAAGCAGTTACAAAAACAACAAACTAAAAGGCGTCAAAGTGCTTCCGCAATGGATAAATCTGAAGTGGAACGAATGGTAGATGACTGTAACGAGGGAACACCTGAAGGTCTTCAGCTTAAATTTTTTCATTTGGTTTCGTATGAACTTGCCTGGAGAGGGGGCGAAGGTACCAACTGTTTGACACATTTTTTCAAACCAGAAATCAATAATGAGGGAAAATTAATAGGACGAGTTGAATACAATCCTGTATTTACAAAAACATGCCAGGGAGGTAACAAAAAACTTTCTGATTCTAAGTGGCTAATTCCCAATACCTCAAATCCAGGTAGATGTCCTGTGCGAATTTTTAATAAACTCAATGAAAAACGGGGAGAAAATATAACAACAGATAGATTTTTTTTAACGCCAAATCCATTTTGGCAAACGAATCAAGGGAGATGGTACAAAAATTGCCCAGTGGGCAAAAACGAAATATCTAAATGGTTAAAGAAGTCCGCCGAAAAAATTGGTTTAGACACCAAGAAAAGAAAAATTACTAACCATTCGAGTCGATCAAGTGTTATTTCCCATTTGGCCAAAGCAGGAGTTCAAGAACAAGAGCTTATTAAAATAACGGGACATTCGACTGCTTCTTCTATTAAACCCTATCTACAGATCAACGAGGAACATCATAAAGGAATAATAAATAAAATTCGTCAAACTGATTTCACAGCTACTACTTCTGGCTCTACCTGCAATGTGAGTACAAGCAACATCGCTTCTTCATCGGAGAACACCCTTGTAGGGTCCGTGATAAAAGAAAGTTCATCGGCATCGCAAATTTTTAATAATTGCACTTTTTATAATTGCTTTAATAAATAATAGGATATTGTCGTTGTTTGTTGTTTTTTTTTTTGTTCTGGAAATAATCTCAACAAATATAACTCGACCTTGTTTTTTTCGATCGGATAAATTTTTTTATTTATCTACTCAAACTTTTTGTTTTTGATAAATTTACTCATTGAATTGGACATTTTTGTTCAAAGATTAAAGCCCTCCAGCTACGCTGTCGGGCTCTAATCAGAACAAAAATGGCCAATTCAAATTCGTAAATTTATCACCAAAAAGTTTTTGTGAAATAAAAAAATTTATCCGATTAAAAAACAAGGTCTTGTTATATTATTACTGATTAAATTTCTGTCAAAATTTAATCGCTCCTGACTAATTTTTAACTTGTTATCAACGGTGCTTAGACAAGTGAATGTGCAGAAATTGGAAAATATTTAAAATTGCAATTTCTTTATTAACTTACTGTACTAATGTAAATACCAATTGTAGGCCGGGGCGTAACTCAATAATGATTTAAATTTTGTTAAACATTCTTTTGGTACATTTATTTTTAAGAATTCTAATTCTCACAAATCAAAGTTAATTCCAAGACTGAATGTTACATTTGACGGTGGTAAAATACCACAGGGCCGGATTAAGGCACACATGAAAAGATAATTACAACACATTAGTCGCTTACCCTTTAAATGGAAATTAGCAGTACTAACGGGGGAGATTGGAGGATCTCCCGTGCCGTGGCACGTTGCTTCTGGATGATTGGCGCCTTCGGGAGTGAAGACCTTCAGTGCACTAGCACGATCATGATGACCTGAAACAGATGCTTGCCGCATCGGACGCCCTTTAGCCGAACGCTAACAAGACCAGGCACACGTAGGTACTGTCAATGTATTCAACTCCCTCCGAGTCCGCCCGTCGTTGGGATTGACATACAGGAACGTAGGGGAATAAGCACCCCATTGCTGCCCGGTGATCAGCCGGGGACATTGGTGTGACTATAACTAGTCAGCCAAGTCGAGCCGACTTTGAAATGCGTCCATTTCTCCGTCTCCAAGCAAACGGTATACCGTGCGGTTAATTTTACAGAGCTCAAACAACATAATCAAAACAATAACAGCAATTTCTCAAATTGCTAACAACCAACATAACTTCAAAACAACAGCGATCTACCAATTGCTAACATCAACATCAAGCCAATATCACTCATTGGCCAACAACCACAATTCAAGCAACATCTCACGTTGCCACACAAATAACAACAACCACCAGTTAACACGTACCAGCACTTCTAAGTATAGTAATTACGCATCTGCGTTTTTGATCTCAATATAGAATACACGCACAACACTCGAAACCGCTAAAGGCCTTTTTACGTTCGAAGGCGCCTGACCGTTCGCCCAACACTACCATAAGGCAACTATCCGTTCTCGCATAATACTTATCGCCGACTGATTCCCTAACAACCCTAATTCTTGTAAACTTTTGAATATGTATTTTCTCTAGCTTTCTAAGGGTGTGACAAAAACTATTAAGACGCAGTTGTAGGGTCAGAGGGGTGACTAATTTATGGCTACACATTCGTAAATACATTTTAGGTTCCTACAAGTAATGTTTAAGACATTACCTATTATCATTTACTATTAATTAACCACTAAAGATGCTAAATTCTCATACAGAAAATAAATGTCCCACACAATAGATAATTTACAAACAATATCTATTTATGCAGGAAATAATCACGTCAAATACCCAGCGTGCATATAAAATAGCCTGATTAGATTTTGGCGATTTTGTGTCAAAATGTCTTGCTCTAAAGAATACGTCTCGAAAATGTTTTCGCTCAAAATTTTGTTGCGCGGATAAATATACTCGATGTATTTCTGAGCAAAACATTTTGGCAGAAAACGTCAAAATGTATTCGGCTATTTTACATGCACTTGCATTACTATTGATTAAATGTTCGAATATTTAATAGAAAAGTAACCTTTAAAGCATTTGTTTATTTTTACTTTATTTTGTTTTGGTGTACCAACTAGACGGAAACTAATTAAAACTTTTGTTATAAAACATATTTAATAGCAAATGCATTTCCGATTAATTCAAATAAAAAACACAATGAATTAGAGTTTCTTTTCGATGAACTAACTTTAAAAGAGTTCGTTAACATGGAATAATAAATGGTAAAAATTAAACAAGAGGAAATCCAAAGACAAATTTGCAGTTGCAATTACATAAAAACATAATTGTGCGCATCTAACACGTAAATCAATGGGTGCGTCCAACACATCGCTGGAAATGCAGCGCTGCAGCATCTTTCGCAGACGTCTTAGATTTAAAAACCATTATTTAAAATTTTTATTTTTCTATTATACCTCGTATCTACTGTCAAAATTGAAGTTCTGACATTTTAATTATTGACATTCAGTAAATCAATCGTCTAGTATTACTTGTCAACCTTCAAACGTTTTATATGTATAAAGTGATGATGTATTTCGAACGATTTTATTGCTTCAGTGGTTTTTAAATCTAAGACGCTTGTGAAAGCTGCCGCAGCGCTGCATTTTCAGCGGTGTGTTGGGCGCACCCATTGAGATACGCTCAACCAGCGCGCATTTGCTTAGAAAATGCTACCACTTACTCACTGATCAGAACGAGTTTGCCTCTCCACCCTCTAGTAGCTCTCCAGGCTAGTTTGGAGCTAAAAACGTGCTCACCCGTCGGAACTTGCTCACTCTATTTCATGCGGGAACGAGTTCCTCGTTCAGCATTAGGACTATTCCTCAGGTTACAGACATCAGGACTAGTCCGCCCTTTATCATGCGCAGCCGAGTTCCTTCCCCAGCCTTTTGTATGGGGTCACTGCCCGATGGAGTCTAACCTCAGATGTTACGGGATTTGGTTTTGCCACCTCGATCTCCCAGTTATAGGCCTCGAGTGCCCCTGTCAGAGCTTCGTTTCGAGGCTACTTCATAGGACCCATCAAAGTAGCATACCGGTGTGTACCTGTTAGGGTGAAGTTGTCTTGAACGTAATAGTCTATATATCTTCGCATCAAAGCCTCTTAAGCATGGGTCTCTAGACGATTTCTGAGATGCCAACGACTGGCACTGCATAGCTAAAGCCAGAACCCCCATACTGTCATCCCCGAGACTCTACCTGGTACCATGCAGTTTCCCATAGGTCAGCGAGCTGACTGGAATATCTTCATTTAATTCTCCTCCATTCGTTTATGTCAGACAGCGGGAAACTAGCTCCATATCAGATCCTGAAGGCAGGTGAGAATCAATCTATCAACACGCACGCTCTTGTTAGCAGAGCTTCCTCCGCAACGTTTTAAAGTCATCGTCGAGAAAAACTTGCGTGTAACTCTACTACACATTACATTCTGATTGCGTCATCTGTTACCCCGACAAACCTGGACTTGGGTAGACAACAACCAGTTCTAAGGGTGAACGCCGTGTGGTCTGCCCACAGGCTAGTCTGGGAGACTAGTGTTCCCTGACACCTCTAACGACTCTGACCAAACCTCTGTCTCCTGAGCTAGTCTCGGATCCTAGTGAGTCCGACACCTCGAACGACTGCCTGTTCGTTCACCCTGCTATGAAATAGAGTGGAATAGTTAACATTAATTAAATCGCAAGAAGCTGCAGAGATTAGACGTGAGTTAAAGATTTTGATTAATACCATTATTCTAAAACCTCCTGAAACTCAGAAAGTGGGGATATACAAACAGTAAATGTCTTATCGCTGTAGTAAAACAGAAAAGTAATAAATAGCATATTATTTTATAAGCAGCTAAAGTGAAGCTTTTTGCGGTGAGGCTGTTAGTTTGAAACAGGTAAAACAGCCGAAACACAAAAAGCCACTTTAGCTCCACACTTTTATTATTTTATCTTCAAACGTAAAGAATTAATTGAAATGTTAATTTTCTCAAAATATCATGTTTTTGAAGTTTGAAGAAAAATAAAATTTTGACAAAATGAATTTTTTTGTTTTGATATAACTTGGCCTTGACTCGCAACCAGCACCACGTAATAGTTATTTGTGTATCTAGTGCGCGAAATGCTACTTTTGTGGCTAAGAATGAAAGTCTTGAAACTTTGGAAGTAAAACTTATTCGCGACCACCAAAGTCATTTCGAGTACGAATTGGGCACAACATTTTTTCTACAGCGTTATTAAAATAATCGAACAAATAGAAAAAATAACACACGACAATTTTTATTTTAGCGCAAAGTGAACATTTTCGTTGTTGCTACGGAAACGAAATTGCTGAAATATGCATAAATAGCATAATGATTTTTCGCTTTATAGCGAAAATCATTTCGCCCTGACTCACCACCATTGGAATGTAAAATACTTTATCTACGACCATTATAGAAAATTACACATTTCGCACAATCTAGTAACCATGAAAATAACTCATTGCTCACAACCTCAAAACTAAACGGAAATGACCCTGCGAAATGATATTGCACAATCAGAAGTTTTATTAAAACACAATTGATGTAATATTATAATATTATTAATTATTTGATATATAAAAGTTATAAATTTTAGATAAAGGTTAATTTATTTTGTTTAATTACAGCCGTACTTACAGAGAGATTTCACGCATGTGACATAATCTTTATTATTATGTTACACGCGTGTAATCTCTCTATAAGTACGACTTTTAAAATTTTACGTTAAATTATATTTTGAATGAAAATCCATCTAGAATAATTATCACTACGGCGGGGAATCGAAGCATGGACCGTCTGCTTGCTAACCCAGATCTCATATCGTTGAGATATCGAGAATACTTGTCATAATTTAGTTATTATTACTATATAAAGTTATTGTATGATTGTTATGTCATTCATTTGAGTTAGATAATGAAGTTTATTATCAAACTGAGTGGGATAATGAAATCATGATCATAATTGCCTGGTTTCTATGGCTTGGAATTCTACGCTGCTCTGATTTTAAATAAAAAAATTTTTGACGTACGTTTCAACTGTTTAAAACTGTTTCAACTTATTAAATAATACAGTTTTCTTCAATTACGAGCAGTCGTAGGTAAAAATGTGTATCTTAACACGTGTAATAAGGCCTACATATTAACACACTTATGTTCTTACCCGACTCGGGGCTAACGTCCTCGTTGTGTAACTCAAAGCAGTATGTTAATAGTGCCTTGATCCCACTAATACAATAACATAGGCTCCCGGAAGGGGGGGCAAGCCCTTGCACTTGCCCCCCCCCTGGAAGTTGAACAATTTGAATTTTATTGAAAAGTTTGTATAATATGCCTTTTTTTCTAGGCTTGCCCCCCTAGCATGTCGTTTATTCTAGGTTTGCCCCCCCCCTAGCATGCCATTCATTCTAGGCTTCCCCCCCTGGACAAATCTCTGCGGGCGCCTATGAAAATAAATAACTATTATCTGCCACTGCTGATAAACGTTAAAAAAGACAGACTTTCACCTTAGGTGCTTTCGGTTTTACGTTTCAAGAGCAGAGTAAGAAGAGTAGATCATGTAGTCACGTGACCAGCGAGTATATGGAGTGCAAAATATTATCTAGAACGATATAGAGCACAGAAATCGTCAAGCGTAAAAGTTATGTTAATGTTATACCTTCAAGAGCGACTTTCTCATTATTTATTATTATTATTTCATCCTTTGCTTAAGAAATTGTGTAAGTTTGCACAGATTGAAAATCTGACCAACAGCTATCTATACTTACATATAAATGTATTACCATGTATTTCCATATTTGTACTAACTATAAAGAATTATAGTTATATTAACCTACCTTTAACGTGATGTTGCGTTTGTATATGCCTAGTAATTTCATCTTTATTAAAACTTTGTACTTTACATTCGGAACATCTAAATAATATTCCCGGTATATCATTACTAAGTATTACAAAAAATGATATCCACAAAAATTGCAATCATAAATTTTAGGTTATGTTGTTATTTGCTCTCTTTACAGCACCATCTCTGCTGGAGTTAAAGGAGTATACTCTCTATGCTCCTCGCTATAATAAACGAACGTATGAGTGCATGCTCTGTTTGCTCCAATTCTAATAAAAGAACGGTTTGGCGTTAAAAGTGTTGCTGGGACGTAAAGCCGAACGCAGCTCTTGTCAACTGAGTCTTAAAATGTCATGTTTTTCTAACGTTTGAAGATAAATGTGTTTATTTGTTCACTCATCAGATAGAAAGGAAAAAATGTTAGTAAAAATGCATCCATAAATCGATACTTCTAAAATATCAAACTATAAAAGCTTCAAAAACGTGCAATTCAAATCTCAGCGCCGAAAGAAGATCCAACAGTTATAATCATAAAATGACCAGGGGCCCGTATTCTCGAACTCGTATCGAAATTAGGAATTTTACGAAAATTCATCTGCACCAGATAGGATTCAGTGGTACCGCGGACCCTAGTTGGGATACTTCTGGTTTAATCCATTTGCGTTTAGGCACTAACATTATCCGTCATGAAAACCTAATTTCAAGTTTCGTTTGCAATATACTGTATTAGTCCTGTCATAGTCCGAATACTATTGTAACGTTCTTTTTAAAATAATAATAAAAATGCACTACTAAATACACTAATTAAAAAACACTATAATTATAAATAGTTAACTTAAGTGCTAGATAGTTAGAATCTTAAAGTAAATTATAAAAGAACTATTTATGTATTATTATAACAATTATTTAAACATTTATTTATTCACAAATATATTTGATTACTAATTACACAGAGCACATTTCAATACGTAGTATATATTAGACAAACATTTCGAAATTTTGACATAAGATATAAAGCACACGTGCATAGATGCGTTGTTACATAAATAAACATCCAGAAAAATCTAATTAGACCAAACACCTTTCAGAACAGAATCATACAATTCCTTCCCAAAATAATATTAAATTCCTGTATTTTTTGTAATAACAAACGCAAATTAGACATTTTGGAAGCTTTTGATATATACAAACAAAAGTTCAGAGTACCTTTAATGAACAGATTGATCCCAGTACTTCTCCGTTACTGGAGTTCAGCCGATAAAACGGTTTTTATTAAGCTAGCAAACAGTCCCAAGAATAACTTAAAAAAAAGCAAGAGACCTTCCAAAATAATTTAACTACTCTATCAAGAATAGACAACAGTATCGGGAAAATTGCTAAAGCTAATAAGACACTACAAGCGACGAACACTCCGAATAAAAAAAAACAGATAATGGGTGGACTAAAGCAGACCAAGAGAAGGCAGACCTATATTTGCTCAATATTTTGCTGGTGTTTGTATCTCCCCACTCGGATGAATTAGATGATGAAGTAGAACGTTTCATAGAGATGCTACTGCAACAGTCGCTATCCATTAAAAGCTTAACTTATACAGAAGTCCACGATGAAATTCATCGTGTTAACAAGATGGCCCCTGGATATGATTTAATAACGAGAAAGGTGCTTGCTGAACTATCTAGTAAAGATATACTACTATTATTAAGAAACCTTCTTATTTTTTTTCTGCAGCTGTCAAAAAATGATGGCATCTTTTTCATTAATATCCGTATGCAAAATGCCACATTGGTTTTGTTTACTTGATAACGTACACGAAATAAAAAAATCATATGCGATTTATTCATATTTAAGCAATTTCGTTTCTGTAGCAACAACGTAGCTGTACACTTTGCGCTAAAATAAAAATTTCCTTGTGTTATTTTTTATAATTTTTTTTCTACTTTTTTGATTGTTTCAATAGCGCTGTAGAGAAAACATTGTGTGCAATTCGTACTTGAAATGACTTTGGTGGTCTCGAATGAGCTTTTGACTTTCATTCTTGACCACCAAAGTAGCATTTCGCGCACTAGATACACAAATAACTATTCGGTCTTAGATATTGGCATTCTTATTAAAATTCGCACAGATAATCCTAAGATGAAAAGCAGGAAGAGTTCCTGCAGTGTTTATAGATATTCGGCAAGCTTTTGATAAAGTTTAACGCAATGACCTCTTATATAACGTTAAGTCACTTTTTCCAAGTGGATATTACCTACTCTTTAAATTATACTTGTCTGATTGTTAATTCCAAATAAAATATGGTCAATAATATTCTGGTATTCAATCAATTAACTCTGAAGTGCCCCAAGGAAGTGTCATTCGGCCTAGTCGAGGATGCAGAATGCATAAAGAGTATAAAGTATGCAGAGTATGCAGTATGTAGAGTATGCACTTATGCAGAGTATGCAGTATGTAGAGTATGCACTTATGCAGAGTATGCAGTATATAGAGTATGCACTTATGCAGTATGCAGACATACTTAACATAACAGAAGAAACGTATATAGGCCCATTTGCTGATGACACCTTTATTCTCTCCAGCCATACTGATCCTCATACAGCTTCAGTTAACTTGCAAATCCATTTGTCCATTTTGCACACCTGGCTAACTAAACGACGGATGAGAGTGAATGAAGCAAAAAGCACTCATGTCAACTTCACTTTAAATCGCACGGAATACCCACCACTGTCTGAACAACATAGAAATTCGCCAAACAAGCAAAGCATGATGATAGCTAGGTTTTCATCTGGACATAAAGCTGCCGTGAGAACAACTCATAGGTACATTGAAAAAAGAAAGGAAATACAAAAATTGGAATAAAAAATGTACTGGTCACTCGTCAGAAAATCATATTTATCTCTAGAAAATAAGATTTTTCTCTATCTATAAGGTGATTATCAAGCCTATCTGGACTTATGAGATTGAATTCTGTGATTGTTCCTGTAAATCTTATAGTAGAGTAAATCTGAAAGCGAATTGTTTTGTCCGTGGTACATTGAAAGGTAAAAAGCTATCGAGTACGTTATCGGATGCTATTTAGGGTGTATATCAATCCCTTAAATTCGTCTGGCGATATCGGTGTTCAACACCCCCCCGGGGGGGAAAAAACTGAGAAAACTGCAAATCTAGAATACTTTATTTGCTATCCGGCTATATTAAAATAAATACGATCTCTAAAGTATTAAGCGAGTTAGAGCTAATTTTCACTCAAGAATTATCATTAGATAAACGGAAGGATACTCACTAGATTAGCTTCTAACTTCCTTATTATGCGTATTTGTATTTTTTCAAAAATAGAAAAATGTTCATACCGTGATAACTTTTGGACGACACAAGATATCAAAAAAGTTTAAAAAATAATTGTTGTTAGTGCAAGGTTTTACATTCCAATGGTTTTTGAAATTGGTCGAAAAATAACGAAGATATGGCCAATTCATTTCGACAATGTAAAAATCACCGATAAGCAACTATCGTTCTATCTTTATTTTCACCGGCCTTCTGTCTCATTCTAACGCACTTCTCTTTACCATGCCCGTACATACTAACTATTAGCACAATATTAGCACACATAGATGTAGGTGGTTTAGCATTTTGTATAAAAACTTTATAAAACTCTTACTGTTTTTGTTAGGGTCATAAAAAAAATAAAGTGACACAATTGCGAACTGAAATATTTAGTTTTTTTTTTAAATTAAGAATCTTAATTGTTTCATATGTAAACCTTTATTATAGTAGATTTCACCACACTCCAACGACTCCAAGATTTCAAAGTTCACTTCGTCAATAATTACTTTTTTAAAACCATTTATGCAGTTCCACTTGTTTACTCTGTTCTTGAGGTAACCCCAATCAAAATAATCTAAGTGAGTAACGTCGGGAGTATTTGGTAGTCAGTTTTCTGGTGTAATAAACGTAAATTTTATTTCTTAAGGTAGCTTAGAGTTTTCTGGGCCCTATGTCTGAGACAAGAATCTTAATTGTTATCGGGATACAATTTTGGCACATCTTTAATAAATGGTTTTAATAGCCTTGGTAGTGTAGCGATCAGCGTGCTGGTCTTTGACCCAATCGGGCCGGGATCGAGTACCGATGCCGGCAGATCTGGTTAAGGTTTTCTGCAGTTTTCCTTAGCTGTAACACAAATGTGGGATTTGTGCTATACCATCTGCAAGTCAACTGCAGCCGCACGATGGCCTGCGTAATAATAATAATAATAATAATAAACGTATACAATTCAGTTACAGTTTACGACCGATATGTCTTACTAGGTGGTAACTTGAATCCGCAGTATTTTCTGAGAAAACTGAAAATTTGTTTGAAAGATGACCTTGAATTTGTCAGATCTTGTAAAAATAATGAAGCTAGCTTAATGTATCCAAAACTACAAAACAATATTTATAACGAGGTGGAAATGCTTAAAGACTCAGACTTTGAATATCGACCTATGATGCAAAATGATACGTTCTTAAGCGCACTTCACTTAGTAGCCTCAAAAATTAAAAAAGACTTTCGAGATGTGGAAGATACTGATATTTTAGCAGTTCCCAATGTAGATAACATGAAAAAATTTATTCCATCATCGTTATTGGATTTGCCAAATTTGCTTTTGTGTGATTATGCGGATGATGATAAAGAAATCAGAGTTTTAAGCATTGCTCAGAACATTATTTTTTCCTATAATAAAAAAAAGCCTCCGAAGCAAGTAATGGTAGGATTAAGTGTTCATCAAGCCACCAAGTCAAAAAAACTTGTGGATATGTTACATCGTTGTGGACATAGCATTAGTTACGCAGACGTTCTAGCCATCAGAAATACAATAGCCCAAACACAAATAGATAATTATATCGCAAATAGTAGTGTTTTTGTACCACAAAATCTTAACAGGAATCGTTTTGTACAATTTGCAGCAGACAATATAGACGTGTTAGAGAAAACTATCGACGGACGCAATACCTTTCACGCAACTCAGATGGTAGCTTTTCAGCAATGCCCAGAAAACGAATTATCTGTTGGTATTCCAATTCGAAAATTGACAAAGCGACTACTTGTGTCTCAAGACTTCTATTCTTTGTCAAACTCGCAGTATACTAAAACTAGAAGACCTTTACCACTTTGCGAACGAAACGAGAAATTAGTTGAGATATTTGCCGAAAAATCAAGATTAGTCAATACTGATATAAATAATTTGGTGTGGATTTTAAGTAGAGTTCAAAATTGTAGTTCACAAATTGTACCTCAATGGACTGGTTTCAACAAACTAACTGACAATTCCGACGATACTCTCACGTTTCGAGGATATCTACCAATTATCCCACATGTTGCTTCCGAATACGATACATTGTGGACAGTCATGCTTAGGTGTCGAGATATCAGTTCACATCTGAATGTGAAATATACAGTGATTACGTTTGACCAAGCATTGTATTCTAAAGCAAAGGAACTGCAGTGGTTGCATCAGGATACATGTAAAGATTTTGTTCTAAGGTTAGGAGGATTTCACATTATGTTAGATTTCGTCAAAGTTATTGGTCAAAGATTAGAGTATAGCGGATTTTCAGATATTATCGTAGAATCCGGAGTGTACTCCAGTACAACTTGTGAGAGTATACTAAAAGGTAAACATTGGAACAGAACTGTAAGATGTCATAAATTAGTCTATGAATCTTTATGGAGAATCCTAATTGAAGAATACACAGATTGGTTTGATATCTCTCTTAATAAAGACAGTGCTGATTTTTATGAGTTGACGGAAATCATTTCAAAACTATCAAGAACTATTAAAGATAGAGATTTTAGTCAAATATCAGTAAACCAATCTACAAGCAGTGCATAAAGTAAGACAGATGCAAACATTTTCCGATTTTCTCGATGGTATTCAAAATGAAACTGCACAATTTTGGATGTCTTATTTAGATATGGTTGATACACTTCTAAGCTTCATACATGCCGAAAGAGTAGGTGATTGGAATAAATACTTGAAGGCTTTTTACAACATGCTTCCCTGGTTCGCTGCATACGATCATCACAATTACATACGATGGGGCACTGTATATTTTTTGGATATGATTAATTTAGAAAATTCAGCTCCTGATGTGTTTCATGAATACTCAAATAACAAATGCTTTTCAGTTGAGATTACAACCAATAACTTTAATCGCATAGCCATTGATCAAGCATTAGAGCATGTTAACAGAGCGAGTAAGGTGGCTGGAGGAATTATAGGAATAACACAGAATGATGAACATCGAGATGAATGGTGTTTAAGTTTTAACACTGTAGGGAAACTGCTTGAAGATTTCGATAATTCTATTAATACTGGTTCATATTTGTCAGTTACTTGAAAGAACAGTTTTATAGATTTTCAGTATTTTCAAGAGAAACTTCACATCTTGTTTGTATTACAACAAACGATGTAATCGACAATAATAATAAACAACAAATTTTAAGTGCCAAAGAAAATGGTTTTGCAGTTATTGACGAGATTATGTCGAAAGTAGGCAGTGAAGATTTTTATAAACCCTTGAAAAAATCAGCCATCAAGTTATTTCCTAAGAACGTTCCAAATAAAGCCACGCCCCAAGTTAAATACAACTCTATGAAGAAAGGCCAGCAATGGATTCAAAGATTATTGGTATTATCAAAGCACAGAAATATATCCTTAGAACATATATATTCTCATGAATTGACAGATTATCCAATGCCTATAACTGTAAATGGAGTATTAGCTACACCTACAAATAAAAGCACGCTGGGAGCAATTCTGCAAGACCTTGAACAAATATACGCAGAGCACCGTCCTAATAGAGAAAAAGCTTGTTTTATAGTAGATGCTATGTCAATTGTTCACAGCATTGGAAAACCAAAACATACAAAAACATTCGGAGAGTATGCGGCATTGTTTTATAACATAGTTAGCAAATATTTCCTGACATACAAACGTGTAGATTTGGTTTTCGATTCTTACAAACAAAATTCTATAAAGAATTGTACAAGGTAGAAAAGATCAGGACAAAATAAGCCAATTCGAAAAATGGTTGACGGTGATGATGTACCCCTACCTGTTAAATGGGAGAATTTTATTCATTCGTGGGAAAATAAATTTGATTTGACTCACTATTTATGGACATACTTAATAACACGAGCTAGACGTGATGGCTTACATCTAGTAACATCTGGAGGTTTTCGTGAACCTTTACGCTTTGATGCAGCAAATGATCTACTACTTCAGTCGTCAAAATTTATATCTTCTAATCATGAAGAAGCAGACAGCAGAATGTTACTGCATATATTGTCAGCCAAAACAGAAGGCTACACAGAATATGTAATTTCCTGTAGAGACACTGATGTACTAGTTTTATTAGTACACTTTTGTGATAAATTGAGCGTTGGTTTATACATGCAGACAGCAGTTAATAAGATGATAGATATAAAATCCATCAAATTACATAAAGATGTAAAAAGAAACTTGCTTCTCTTTCACGCTTTAACTGGCTGTGATGTAACTAGTCAATTCAGTGGCATAGGGAAGAAAAGCGCTTGGAAAACTTATGAAAACCATTGCCATCTTCTTTCCTCGACATGTGCTGAACCATTTCCTTTTGATGAAAACAAGTTTCGTGATCTACACAAGTTTGTCATGTTGATGTATTCACATACTTCAACTGAAGTATGCAAAACAATTGACTGTTTGAGAGCTAAAATGTCCGCGAAGGTTACTATTGATAAATTACCCCCAACTTCAGATGCACTCAGACAACACTGCTTAAGATCAATTTACCAGATGATAATTTGGAGCAGTCCCTTAACTCCAATTATGACTATACCTAATCACAATAATTACGGATGGACAACAACTCAAGACGGCGATGTTTTTCCTGTATTTACAACAAAGCCAACACTACCGGTCGTTACTGCGGAAATGTCATTTTGTGCATGTAAGACTGGTAAGCTTCATTTCCTTACATGGTTAACCGATTCTTCTATTACCTATTCCTATTTTATTCTTTTGTTTAGGTTGTGGTACCCTTCGGTGTCAATGTAGGAAACACTCATTGCCTTGTCTGACAACATGCGGCTGTTTTGGATCAAAATCTTGCCTGAATGAATTTACAGTCATTCAGATTTGTCCGATGAAGACGATATGGATTTACTTTAATTATTAATTAAATATCAATAAACAGGTATATTATGCATCAAGGCTTTTATGAATAGGTAAATAGTACATGTTATTAAATCATTATAATTCTCTTTGTTAACGCAAATAAGAATTTTAACACAAAAGGTTTTGTTTGAGAATCTCATTTATTCATGCGGTGAGAGTTGTGTGTGCATCAGAATGGGTTGGAAGACGAGATAGAATGATCGTTCTATCGACAGCGATCGCTTTTCATCGGTGATTTTTACATTGTCGAAATGAATTGGCCATATCTTCGTTATTTTTCGACCAATTCCAAAATTTCAAAAACTATTGGAATGTAAAATCTTGCACTAACAACAATTATTTTTTAAACTTTTTTGATATCTTGTGTCGTCCAAAAGTTATCACGGTATAAACATTTTTCTATTTTTGAAAAAATACAAATACGCATAATAAGGGAGTTAGAAGCTAATCTAGTGAGTATCCTTCCGTTTATCTAATGATAATTCTTGAGTGAAAATTAGCTCTAGCTCGCTTAATACTTTAGAGATCGTATTTATTTTAATATAGCCGGATAGCAAATAAAGTATTCTAGATTTTCAGTTTTTTCAGTTTTTTCTCCCCGGAGGGGTGTTGGACACCGATATCGCCAGACAAATTTAGGTGGTTGAACTACACCCTAAATAGCATCCGATAACGTACTTGATAGCTTTTTACCTTTCAATGTACCACGGACTTCATTTCTAGATGAGTTTTTCAAGTTCGCGAACTCTACTATAAATATTATTTAACGCAATTATTCAATTTCAATTCAATACACCCAGAATGCTCGCAAACGCCCCTTGAAAGGTTAGTAATCTGACACTACATTCTGACTTTGGAATATCAACAGTGGAAGAAGAATTAACCAAAACAAGTAATAACCATTTTAGCGAGTTCGTTCAAACACTCTCGCCTCCAGCCTACATCAGGATCCTTCCTCCAGAAGACTAAAGAAGAAATGGTTCATTGACTACGAGGTTAGCTCCAAGGAACGGGATAACATCGTTGGATGGTAATGCAGCAATATAACAAAAATGAAATTAATGCTAACGACTTGTAGTTTGCTATATATTGGGAAAACACTACAGAAATAAACCTTTTAGAACATAATCACACTTTTGTAATAACAAATGCAAATGAGGCATTGTAGAAGCTTTCTTAATATTTTGTCTATTTTTTGTGTTTACTTTAACAATAATCTTTATGTTTATATTACCTTTGATAATGATAACTTAACTGTCGAAACAATTGTCAGGTAGATTAAAATAAATTTGTGAAATTTTTTATTAACAGAGTTATTTATTGTATAAAAATGTATTTAGTTTAATGAATACATTATAACGTATACGTTACAAATGTTTGGCTTTGTTTACTTATCCTAATAGTGCCTTTTTCAGGTCATGTAAGTCCATTGGGGTATGCTATTACTTAGAGCCGTACGGTACACATAGATGATAAAGTGGCTACCTTTACACACCGACCGCCTTACCCTAGGAAATTATTCACAGGTTCTCATTTCCACTGTTTGAGTCGACCTGGAAGCCTTAAATATTGTTCAGTGATTGAACTCAGGATCTTGAAATTGGTAGTTTAGCGTCATACCCACCGACCAGGCTTTCCTTTTTTTTTACTTAAAGTTAGTTTATTTATCCAGTCAATCTATACATTTTTACTTGCACAAGGCCGGGTAGTTCTGGTTTTTGGATATGTTTTGTACGTTGGGGCTCTTATGAAAAATCCAAGTTTTCGACCTTGGTACACCGCCGCGCGCACCTCCATATTGAAAAACCGATGAAAATTTTGACACTTTTTTGGGTTTTGCAGAATATCTCCGATACCATGTGTTTTATGGCGAAAGTGCGGTTATTTTTAATGTTAAAGTAGACTAAATCTGCCACACTTTTAGTGCAGAACGACTTTTCTCGGTCGCTTGGAAAGACCGGGAGTTACCTTTTCAAGTTCTCTACTAACTATATCTTCCTCAAGTTGTTCAATGTCGAAATCATCGCTTTCTGCTTGCTCATGTATTTGTTCAATCATTGATGGAGTGTCTACGTCGTCGGTGTTACCATCGAGAAGAACTTCGGGTTACGTTTTCGCACCCTTGTCGTTTGGAAAATGTGCATATCAAAAAGCAGTTAAGTCCTGCATTTCTACACCTACACGTACTACAGCATCGTTTTTTCAGCTACATAAAATGAATTAAAAAGAGGATTCCGTGGCTGGATCATTTTTGTTTTCTGAGATTTCATTCCAGAGGATTTTTCCCATCCACTTTTGCACTTTATGGTAAGACCTTAGGACGTGATATTGTACAACATCCTGAGTTGGAGGTGTAAGGTGGTTTGGGGTGCCCCTGGGTTGCCTCGTTACGCATCTCTGCTCGGGCACCAAACTTTGTACGGGGCTTGCTTACGAACTGGCGCAGTGTGGTTTTCGGTCCTCGGCGGTACTCTCGGGTACCAGTTATTTTAACTTGGTATGCTCCACGGATCCGGGTAACTGCTAGTGGAGAAAGGATAATCCAGGGAACTGCTGGGGTTGCTGAGGTCGGCCCAGTCTGGATCACTACACTTCTCCATAAAGCTTTTACAAATTGGAAGGGTGTTAATGCTAGGAAATATGTTAAAACACACAATTGTTAAACCAAACAAATTTATTGCTACGAAAGCTCTAACCCTCCAGTAAGCTTCAATCTCTATAACTAAAATAAACATACGGTTATCTACGGTTAACTAAAATAGCAACAGCAAGCGGGGTGCAATACGGCGTGCAATAATAATCAAGCATGCGAATATGATGTCAGGATACGGGGTCGTCGGGTAATGGTAGACGGACTGGGATAAGGGGAGCGGGAGAAGATCCCCAGGCTACGCACAGCGAAATCTCGGAACGGAGTAAAGGATGAAAGGAAGATACCCCCAGGCTACGCACATCGAGGTCTCGGAGAAAAGGATAAGGAGAAAGAAGAGACCACCAAGCTACGCACAGCCAGGTCTCGGAAAACGGGGTGAGGAGAAAGGAAGAGACCCCCAGACTACGCACAGCGTGGTCTCGGAAAAAGGTAAGGAGACAGGAAGAGACCCCCGGGCTACGCACCGCGGGGTCTCGGAAAGGGTACGGACAAGCGGGTGGAAGCAGGTACCGGAAAGTCGGCAAGAGGACTTACTCTTGAATTCTCCGGGTCGGTCTGGTCTGCTGGGCTGGTTAGGCTGGCTGGCTGGGCTGGCTGGTCCTGTTGGGAGTCCTGGACGCGGACTGAGTAAATCGGATGACCGCACCTCTTTATCTAGGTGTTCTCGGAGCATGGGGGAAATGGTAGGAGTGAAACGGAGCGGCGAACGCCAAATATCGGTTAGGGAAGGGACGCGTGCTCTCGCTAAAGTCGGCCGCTTATCCGATCGGTTTGAGATTGCACAGCTGATAGCTTATTCACTCTTACAGAGGTAATCTGGCAAGACGGAAATTAGTCTTTGTTCCTGCCTTACAAATAGGTGGTAACGTAGAACGTTAAGCTTCTGAGTAATGGAATCACTCCCACAGTACAACTAGAAAATGTTCGCCCGCCTGTGCGACCGTCACGTTGGCCGGTGTGCAAACATTAAGTTAGGATGACAGGTGAAGAGCTGTATCTCGGCAACTATTAAGTTTAGAAAAATCGTTCTGTACTCAAAGTGTAGGAAATCTAGTCTACTTTAAATTAAATTAAAAATAACCGTTTTCACTATAAACACATCGTATAGGAGATATTCTGCGAATACCGAAAAACAGTCGAAGTTTTCATCGTTTTCTCAATATGACCACTTGGATTTTTAATAAGACCCCAACATCCAAAACATATCTAAAAACCAGAAGCACCCGACGTTTTGACTGAACTATGATAATATGTTTAAAATTTAAATGCTCTTTAATTTGACAAGCAGAGGGAAAGATGCAATTAAATTTTACCGTTTGAAAACTAAAGCTAGAGAAATTTAATTAGCTCAAAATAGTATTTTTCACTTAATATTGCCTAATCACTAACCTTTAGCTTACATAACACTAATAAAATATAGCAAACAGACAAAAGATTCTGTGTTCTGGAGATACCACAACAGTAATTTAAATTAATCATATTTAGTTTTATTAAAACTTATTTACATAAATCATTCTTCAATCATTTTATAAATGCAACCAAATGACAGTGTTGCCTATCGTTTTTATTAAATAATTTACGTGTGTGTTACAGAAATGTGTTATTTCTAATAGTATCGGTTATTTTGTTGAATCAAGCGAGTATTGCTTGAACTAGTTAAGGAACTAGACAATAGATGGTTCATTGGTGGTATTTACCTCAATATTATCCATTAGCAAGACCTAGATCATAGAAATTACATTCTATGTATAATAGACAGAAGCATTATCGTATTGCATCGCACAGATGGTCCAATTTGTTTTCGTGCAACTAGGTCTTGAATAGCTTCAAAGCTTATTTTTTATCGAATATCAAATGCAGAAATTAAACGGGCAACTATTGTTTCGAATGAAATTTCAATTAATCGACGGTTTCATCGATTACAAGATTTCAAAAAGAAACTTCTGTTCTACAATAAATATTTAATCGCAGTGTGATTTGGTGTGTGTCGAAGCCATTTCAGTCTTAAAAGCTTTTTTTTGAAGCCATATCTACATATTACTTTCTTTCGAAAAAGCTACCCGAATTGAAGTTTAGCACGAAACGTATTAAAAAGATGAAAATTCTTTATAATCTATTTTTACATGTAGCTATTTTGTATGAACACAATGGGGTTTTCTCGTTAGCAGGTTAGGTAGTTAGAGTAAGTAATACAAACGTACCGGAAATGAGAAAAATTCTATTTATTTAAGTCAACTTCACCTGAGCTTTGAAATTGCTTTTACATGTCTTCTTCTTTTTGTCATAAAAAATTGCAGTTAATCATATTTGCAAAACTCATCTTGTCTATTAGTAATTGATGATAATTTCTTAAACATAAAAAAAAGTGTAACAGCTGGAGAAGAATAATATTTATTCAATGTTCGTCAATAACATATCTCATGCCAATGCCGTTCAGATCAGCGTGGGTGTAATACCCACTGTGCAGTAATGAATTAATTTTTACAAAATTACTTTGACATATTTAATATTTTATAATAAAATTAAATTCGTTCATGCGAAAAAGTTATCTGTATCTATCTAATATCAGAACTGTCTAGTACAGACTTTGGGGCTTTTACACTTTTAGATAATAAGTTTATTTTTACAGAATATGCTTCATTTAATAACTTTGTGCTTTAGAAATAGTTGTATCTAATTTTCAGTTTATTAATTTCCATTTGTAATTATAAATGATTTGTCAAATTATGAAAGCTGATTATACAGTGTGTTTTTTGTAAACGATAATATAGAAAAAATAATAATTAGTAAGCAATACAATTAAAAAAAAGTATACGAGGATGGGACTTGAACCTGCGATATCTGATTAGTTATCTGAGGCGCTAACCGTTACACCAATCGGCGTACAGATTCTACCTTTTTTTATAGCTTATTACCAAAACCAATAAACCAATAAGCTTTTTAAGTATTTTTCTAAATAGTTTTTGGTTTTCTTCATAAAGTTTAATATGTTTTTGACGTAAAATGAATTCTTCTTTCGATTGATACCAAAATCTCTACTTACATTTTCAAGGGTACAGATTTAGGAGGAAAATGATAAAATTCCATTGGGTTTCCTATATTATCGTTTACAAAAAACACACTGTATATGAATCAATTATATTTTTTTTTCTATTTATGTAAACTGTTGCATAACGTTTTCCATCGAAATGCTTTTATTGCTTTCCCATCAACCTTTTCCCGATTGAAGGAGATCAAGGGTCACTAATTGCTTTTGAATTAATTATGCACTATGCTGAAGTTCTTTTTAGAACTTTCTCTGACGTCATGAAAATTTACTACATTTAGAAAAGCACGATTACTATAACAAAATGTTTGATTACATGCAAAATAACAAATACCATGTCACACTGTTATATAATAGAAGTGCTTAATAAGAGGTGATTATTAATTTAACTCAAACGTCAGCAAAATTAATAACAACTAAAAATTTGCAGGAACTTTGTGTTGGATTGTTATTAATTACAGATCCTGATTTTCAATTTCCAAATACTGTTTTAAACAAAAATAAGTGATATCTGAAATGTATTATGTAATAATTCCATTCGAACTAGAAAGGGTCAGGGAAAGGGTTGTCAAGAAGAACCATCTAAATATTACTCATGAGTAGTTAAGAAACGTGGACAATCTGGTGGCAAGGCGAAAATAAATAAAAAGATTCGAACGTGTACTTAATATTACACACTTTCATACTCTTTCTTGTTCGAATGGCATTGCTATTTACCTTGCTATGAAATTTAAGAGACCATTAATTTTTGTTTTGCAGTAATTAGCCACAGCACACTGCGTTAAATTGTTATTTGAAAATTAAAAATCATAATCTGTGATTGATTACAATTCGAACAAAATAGTGCATTTTTTAAGTTGTAACCCGTTAGAATATTTAAATCGGTGTAAGCGGCTATACCAGTACACAAAAATTAACATGATTAGATACATTCACTTTTATTATGCGTTTAACGTTATAATATGAAAATTGTGAAAACATTGAGAGACTCTAAAACGGCAATGTTTCGTTTGGTTTCGGCAATCGATGTTAGTCGTTGGTTTTACTACATCACGCATATTAAAGTCTATGGTGATTATTTGCTGGTAAACTTTTGCCTAGTGTAAAATCAAATAACTAATCTATATATAGTGCATTTGGTGAATTGGTGGCAGTTCTTGAATTTTTCTTGTCTGTACATATTATGCAACTTTATAGATATAACTTTGTGTTTTGAGTTGCTAATAATAATTCATAATATTATATAACATATTGATACGAACTAAATGGGGGGGGAAGAGGTAATTTATTTTATTAATAAATTCCAACGTCTTTGTTATGATGTAATGATAATGATATATTTAATTTATTTGAATAGTATACACAGACATAGATGCGATTGTAACAAAAATGAAATACACAACCTACTAGTTGCTTACCTTTAATTGAAATAATGCTCCGGTTAAATATAAAGTTGTGGAAAGCCTAACTCTCTACGAACTGAGACTGTCTCAGACGAGTCGCTTCAATGGATAACTAAATTCTTATATTTAGGGACATATTTATTAATAAGTAATAATGAAGCAGTAAACAAAACGAAAATTGATACCATCAAAGAAATATTTTCTTTTATACGAAATAAAAAACAGAAATAATTGTTTATAATTTAACTAGCAATGAAAAATATGAACGGGTACAGATTTTCTCTTTTTAATTCTATAATTAATTTTCATTAATTTAAAAATAATTAAATGTTATTTATTTGGAGATACATTAAATTCATTTCAAAACAAATAATTGTTTTAGTTTAACTATAAAAAATTACTTCTTGAAATACACAGATTAATTTGTTTACAATTCTTTATGCCATTTTTAGTATCATCAATATTTATTATTACTAATTAAACTAATAACTACAGAAAATTCACGTTTTTTAATTACTAGAATTGTTATTCCTTCCTGATAATTTTTAAAATTGGCGTCTTGTAAATACCAACTTGATATGCTGAAACCCCTGGTATCAGTTGTCTGCTATCATTAAAGTTGACAAAGAAATGAAGAAAGAGATTAATACAATCCATTTATAAATATATCCAAATCAAGAAAAGGTTTACAAATTGGAATTCCAAATCTAATAATTCATTGTTATTTATCAATGGCAAGTATATAAATTTTCTTAATGTCTAAATCCATTATAATAATGAAACTTCTTCATAAATTTGCCCTGTTAGCAAACTAATCGTAAAATTTATTAATCACTTGTTCAAATTGAGGCACTTTTTAAATAAACACTTTTATTTTAAATCCTTTTTTTAATTAATTCACTTTGACGTTTAACATAAATAAATCTAACCTCAAGACTTTGACATTTTTAAATTAGGTCAACATAACCTTGTAATGAGCCGGGGTCCCTACCCACTAGACGATCACGGCCCATCTTACTCTACCCGCGTAAAATTCAAATATTTAACAAACCGGAAATTGACACAGTATTTCCAACCTTACAAATGACAAACTTTATAAAGATAAATATAACAAAAAGAACAAACTTGATATTTAACAAACTGGATCCTACGTTGTGATTATTTTTTATACCATGTGACCAAGCTTGATAACGATTGATCTACTTCATACGGACGGAGAAAGAGAAATCACAAGTAAAAGAACACAAATAAAAGAACAATTAAATATGATTGTATTATTTTATTAATTTATTCTTAATCTTGAGCGAGGAGGGACGTATTTAAACTGATACAAATAATGGCTAGTTCTCTAAAAACCTCCTTGAAATTATATGCTAGCCCAGCTTAAATACGTACACGCTGCAAGTTTTATATGTGATCAAATGATTATTTAGTTTGGTTACAATAAACAATACAGATCAATAAATCAATTTATCAACTTGATACAGTTGTGTGATTATACTAGGCATTTATAAATAGACAAACGCAAATCTCTCAATGACATAAAACATCAAAAATGAGTGAAACAGAGTGAATCAAAAAGATTTACAGATAAACTAGGCAAGGTAAACGTGCCAGATTAAAATGAATACACAAGGACTGCTGCACAAAAATTATATCATATTTGACATAGCAACATATACGTTGTGACCAAACCATATATGGTTATATCAGAACACGTCTTTTGCAAGACATAGTCAGAACACGTCTTTTGCAAGACATAGTTTTACTGTCAACAACAGGGAAAGCTCGTATCTAGATAAGCGAGAGTGTGTTATAAGCACTGAAAAATAATAACACAGCACATATAAATAATATAAATATGCAAAACAAAACAGTTTGACGGTTCTACGACACGGCCTATCAAATGGACTTAAGCCACCGGGGAGCCTTCGTACCCAACAGTCTTTGGACGGTTCTACAACCCGGCTGATCAATGGACTTAAGCCACCGTGGAGCCTTCGTCTCTTAAATACTAAATCAGATTTTCTCTTACACGGCCTATCATGGGTTTTATTACCACCGTGCAGATTAATACACTTTTAAATAATAATAATTCTAACCTTAGGGTTTCATAATCTCTTGTTCCGGACCAAAAGATTATCCCTTCATTTTTTAGTCACAAAGTAAAATGTTTTGTTAGGTTATAAATATTAACCTAAAAACTCAATAACAACTGACAGTAAAACACATAACAGCAGTAGTCGTATTTAAACACTATAAAAAATTATCAAATTGCAATAATTAGCTGTAATGCTACGACAAACATTATAAAATATTATTAATCATATTTCCCCATAAAAAGGATAATTTTATCAATTATTAAAAAGTATCAAACAAATCTAGTTACAGTATAAATTTTGATTTATATATATAGATTCAAAAGAGAGATTTGGGTTTCTGATTAATTAAACAATACAAAAATTACACCACACAACTAGAATCAACATAAATTCAATTAACAGAATACACTTACATGAATTTATATTCAGTTTTACAAACCAAGACAATATGGCTACTTCCTCTCTGTTTTCCCAAAACCTCCTCTGTTTTAAAAACAAAAACCCAACGTCCCTTAACTACCACTTAGCAACCCAAACTACCAACATTAAAGAACCTGTAATAACTATCCCTAAACATAAAATCAAGTTACCAACCCCAAAGAAACTGTAATAAACAACCCCAACATTTTATATTGAAGCAAACAGTTGTTATTTTTAAAATAAATTACATATTTTGCCTGAACTTGTATGTAATAACAGAACTAGGTAAATTGATTATTATGAAAATTGTTTTGTGACAAATTGACTTGCTACAGCTACTTTGATAATTTTGGTTGACTGTAGGTCTGACCACTACAACCTTAATTTTTATTAATCTAAACAAGATGTATGCACCTTCTGCAAGATGTAATATGAAAGAGAGTTTGTTACAAAAATGACCGTGCTTTTATATCTTTTTGGTAAACTATTGAGCACTATACTAATTTTTTTTAAACAAATGAGCACTAACATTTCATTTATAATATAATAAAATTATTATTGTTTGTAACTTTTAATTAAATCTAAAACTAATTAGATAATCTTATAAGAAATTAAATTCCTAATTTATTGGAATGCTACACAGGTGTTCATTACAAAATAATCCCTCTTTTGAATGTCGACGAAACCTAATTTTCAAACAAGTATTTATTAACTTGATTACTTAAAAATACCTTTATACACCTTCCTATCTTCGCGAATTTAAACATTATAATCTTGATAACAGTATGTTTTTAGATGTCAACAAATTCAAATAATAATATATCAATTACAATATTTTAATAAACGTTCCAAGCGGAACATAATTATATGTTGTTTATCTGATATCAATAATAAAATGCAGCCTCTACATTTAAGATTGTATCAAGTATGTGGTAAAGCAGCTGTTGCGCAAAGTTGCATCACAATACTTTAGCCAAAAGCTTTAAAATTCTGAAATACAAGAAACTTATACAACTATAGAACTTCGTTATCATGAAGACCTATTTTTCAAGAGAGTAAATACTTGTATACCCCTCCATTACAAGATAGCTTGTGTGTTTTAGGTTAAATCTTACATTAAAATTGGCGTAAACTTCAATAAATTGAAAAATTAGATCAACGTAGCTCAAATCGTTGATAGCAATAGAAGATTAACTAAATTTTATAAAAAATCCAATTTTCCAGGTATCCTTTTTATTCCTAACGTGTTGAAGTGTACATGTTAACTATAATTACCAATATTTTAATTCATCAAAAGAAAAATTACTCAAAATAATAATTTTGAAATTGAGGTTATGCAACCCATAAATCGGATAAATGTGAAATTTGCCATGTTAAACAACACGATAGTAAATATGTACAGATTATGTGCAACTAGTGTTGCACTAGATTGTGTGCAATATGGGATATATTCATATTATATCAAATACATCGTATTAAAAGTACATTATAAATATTTAAACAACATTCTAATTTCTATATTTAAATATTAAAAAATGTTTGTCGTTGTCTATGTTTGGCAAATATTGAAAATTAAATATTTCATTGATATACGATGCTCCTGGGGTATTTATAAAAATGTTATTTATTGAAATAAAGAGAATGGATAAGAAAAAATACGCTTGTCAAAGAGGCAATCTAACTATTATTTGTTAGTATTAATAGTAAAGCATGATTTTATTATGTTATTGATTTAGTTTGATTAATTCATGAATAAGAAACTATTTCAATTCTGGATTTTTCCACTTAACAAATTTTATGTCCGGTCGGGCGATTTTGACCGGTTTATCGTCCTGTTTTTAGAGTGTAAATTTCTAAATTAGAGCTCTATGGCTGTAATAGTATATTATATACCAAGGGACTAAAGTGCCTCTTTTAATCCCGAAGGTGCAGTTTGTTGCCCGAGACGTAGTCGAGGGCAACAATTACCTTGAGTTAAAGTTATATTATATAATAAAGAGTTAACAATGTACAATCTAATTGTATAGTTGTTAAATAAATGCAATTACAATTACAAAACCGATTGGAAATGCTAAGTATAGTATTACCAGACAATATTAAAATAAAACTTGATCTGGTACAAATTCCTCTATCCGTACATCTACGAACAACCTGACATCCCGATTGTACTCGAAGAAGTGAAGGTTGATAATCTAACAGCTTCCACATTATTTCATAAACCTGAAGATTGCCTATTTAATTTTGTTAATTGTGCTTATGTCTATGTCATTGTACATATAAATCACAATAATTAACTCATATTGTATTTTGAATTTGGTTAAACTAGTATTTTGAATAAACTAGTTGGCATAGTAACATTAATTTGTTAAACAGACATAACAATACCAAATGAATCTTGTCACCATAATACACATAAAATAGCAGCCTACAGATCATTAGTACACAGAGCTTTAACTATTCCACTAACAAAATCAGATTTTAGCAAAGAGATATCAACCATTAAACAACTAGCACATGCAAATCATTATAATCCGAACATGATTGACACTTTAATTAAACAAAAAGATTATAGGTTAGCTATCAAAAGAATATATCCCATTGACAATCAAACAGAAGACACAAATTACATATCTATACCATATTTTGGCAAAATATCAGAAAAAATTGCACATATACTAAGAAAAACCAACAATTATAAAATAACATTTAAAACCAACAATAACACTTTTTCATTTTTATTTAATGCTAAAGACAGAACACATGATATCATGAAATGGGGCATTTACCGTTTAAATTGTTCTTTTTGTAGTTCGGTATATATTGGACAAACACTTCGAAATTTTGACATAAGATATAAAGAACACGTACGTCATTACAAAAATAAACATCCTGAAAAATCTAATTACGCCAAACACCTTTTAGAACAAAATCACACAATGACTCCTCAAAATAATATTAAATTCCTACATTTTTGTAATAACAAACGCAAATTAGACATTTTAGAAGCCTTTGAGATATACAAACACAAACTCAGGGTACCTTTAATGAATGAACAACTTGAGCTCAGTAATTCTCCGTTACTGGAAGTATTAGATATTTAATTATGATTATTATTATTATTTTATCTAGTTACCTATTTTGTATCTACCTTAGCGACGTGTTTGATTATAATTATATTACCTTTGATAATGACAGCATAGCTGTCGAAACAATATTGTCAGGTTGTATTTTAATAAAACTGTGAAACTTTTAATAATCTTTATTTATTTCATGATTATGGAGTTCCACAAAATAAGGCTGGAAACAATAAACAAGCTTAATTTGTTTGTTTACTTTTAATCTCTCCAGAAACGTTAATTGTGAACATGCCGCAAACACACCTAACCTTACTTTTGTAATTTTGTAGCAAATGTGTGACAGCTGATTACGCTTTGACATTACAAAAGTAAGGTTAGCATGTTTTGCAGTATGTGCACAATTACTGTTTCACCGCCATTAATTGTTAACATTTGTTTGTTTTACTTTTAATCCCCCCGGGATTAAAAGTATTTTTAATCCCCCCGGGACTAAAAGTGACACTTTAGTCTTTCAAACGGAAGATTAAAATGGCACTTTTAGTCTACGGAGTGCAAAAAACTATTTATGCACAGATGCATTATAATTAGACTATTATTGATAGATCTATCTAAACATAACTGTCTCTTTATGCCCCAAGGGCCTCTTTATGATCCGACGGGCAATAATGAAACGCCAATTAAATGTCAGAGCTGTATTTGTAGAACTTGATTGGTTCTTAATATAATTTGTAAACTTATCACCAATGAAAATAAGCTGAAATTAAGTATTTTAGATAGTAACTATAGTAACGTACTTCGTATATATGCACATAAGTATACGTACAGCGGCTTGATGTAACCTACGTACTCATTTAATTATATTTTTTACACAATAATAGATTTGAGATAAAAATAATCTGTGCATAAAATAGTGTATGCATTTCGGGCATAACTTGCTTTTATGGCCCTACAGCCTTTTCCTAGCCCTCGGCTAACGCCTCGGGCTAGAAATAACGCTTCTGGCCATAAAAGCTTCTTTATGCCCTTAATACATAAATAACTATTAGAGCCCGCTAGAAAAATAGCTACCCTTGTTTACGCCGTCTCCATAGTAATAACAGTAGTTATAGACTTGCACTTTTCAAATTATTTTCATTTTAAAATTAAATATTAATTAGAACTAGACCGGACATAAACTAACGTATGCATTTCGGGCTTAATTAATATTTTAGAGCCCTTTACCGCCTTAGCATAACTAACTCTGCGGGCTCTAAAACACTCAATCAAGCCATTAATATATAATACTATAACTCAATTTACGTACACATTACAGCACGTAGGTGTAGTGCATGTATTCTTTTAGTTCTTGAGTAAAATTCCTAAAGCCCGCTACTCACGATTCAATGCCGCAGTTCGATTGGGTTGGACACGACGAAATGCAGGTATTTATGAACATGTGTGTAGGCGACCAACTAAATTGGTCCACGCATTTTGACCGCAGACAATCCCGACAGTTTGCAGCAGTACGATTGAGTTTGTTGCAACGAGCTTTGAACGTGTGTGTAGTAGTTAACTATATAGTTATCCGATTCGGCTGTTAGTGGAGGAGCGCTAGGCAAAAAAAGAGCATTATCTCGGAACCGGTTAAAACTACTCCGATTTTCATGATTCTTTTTTAAAATCTTGTAAATATAAAACACTAAAACCTTTACAAATTAGAAATTGACGCTCAGATCGGGAAATGCGGTGAAACTCGAAAAACCAAAAGGTCTTCCAAGTGGACCAGTAGTGGTTGCTCGACCATCTCAGAACAGGACAATTTTTTGTGTGTTATCACACCTATGTATTGGTAGTTCGAAA
Organism: Agrypnus murinus; assembly: GCA_929113105.1. Lineage (NCBI taxonomy): Eukaryota > Metazoa > Arthropoda > Insecta > Coleoptera > Elateridae > Agrypnus > Agrypnus murinus. The sequence continues at coordinate 65,834,797 of OV816029.1, read as the reverse complement.
CCACTATTAATTTATTTTTGTTATTTTTAGTTTAAATATGGCAGCTACATTTGTTTCGTGATGCACGATGTTTCTTGCAGTTTTCTATGTAAACAAAAATCTCGATATCTTAAGAACGGTTGGTCCTAGAGACGTGTGGTAAAAATCGATGTATTGCTCACACTTTGAACTACATTTGTTGTTCTAAACATAAATTTTGTAAGATGCTTCTTTATGGGTGCAATTTCACCAGAAGTTTAACACCTTTTCTGCAAAATTCCCGCTTTTTAGGGTGCCATATTTCCAGGAAAAGGTGAGGTTTCAGGGTTCATTTTTTCTAAGAAGGTGCACAATTAGGAATACTTTATGTTTAAAATATTTGAAATCTGAAACTTCACTATTTTGGTATTTATGGACTTTTGAAATTCTTGATTTCATTTTTGGGCAAGTTTGGACCTTAATATATCTGATGGGCATGCATGTTTTTTATAGTCAGGGCAAATGAAGCAATATATGATGGCAAACTGCGGTAAAAATTTAATTTTGATATTAGCATGAGGACATAGTTATGCCGAGTTGAAAGCTATAAATTATTCTTGTAAATGACTCTAATACGTTCCAGTGATAAACTATGTATTTTTAATATATGACTATCAACATTAGTAGTTAACTATGATCGTCAACTTTTAACATATAAAAGTTTTAATGTTTGTATGTATGTACGACATTTAAAAAAAATCATTCAAATCCGAGTAGTTTCCACCGGTTCTGAAATAAAAACGACGGGCTTTTTCTTCATTTTTGGGCAACTTTGGACCTCAATATCTCTGATGGGCACTGATGGAATTTTGTTATATTATGTGCATACGAAGCAGTATATAAACGTTAACTGCGGTAAAAATTTGAACTTTAATATTAGCGTGGGGACAGAGTTTTGTGAAGTTGAAGACTGTAAATGTAAACCATCTCCATTAGTAATTTCTGAGTAAATGTAGTTTGTTCTGATGCTAACATTGGTTTGGGAAAGTAAAATTATTATTATTACTATTATTATATAGTTATATGCTACTGATAAAACCCCTTGCAGTGATAACTAAAGTTATTAATATAATAAGGGTACTTTTTCCATGTATTTTTTCCGTAGTCAATTTTCATCTCAATCCGTGTAACACAGCTAACATGAGCACAACTCTATACTCACGCTAATATCAAAGGTAAGATTTTTACTATAGTTTGCCATTATATATTGCTTCATTTGCACGGAATATAAAAAAAATCCATACATGCACATCAGAGATATTAAGATCCAAACTTGCCTAAAAATGAAGAAATCAAGAATTTCAAAAGCCGATAAAAACCAAAATAGTGAAGTTTCAGATTTCAAATATTTTAAATATAAAGTATTCCTAATTGTGTACCTTCCTAGAAAAAATGAACCCGGAAACCTCACCTTTTCCTGGAAATATGGCATCCTAAAAAGCGGGAATTCTGCAGAAAAGGTGTTAAACTTCGGATGGAATTGCACCCATAAAGAAGCATCTTACAAAATTTAGTTTCGAACAACAAATGCAGCTCAAAGTGTGAGCAATACAACGATTTTAACCACACGTCTGTACGACCAGCCGTTCTTGAGATTTTCGTTTACATCGTGCACCACGAAACAAATGTAGCTGCCATATTTAAACCAAAAATAACAAAAATAAATTAATAGTGGTTTCGAACTACCAACACATAGGTGTGATAACACACAAAAAATTATCCTGTTTTGAGATGGTCGAGCAACCACTACTGGTCCACTTGGAAGACCTTTTGGTTTTTCGAGTTTCATCGCATTTCCCGATCTGGGCGTCAATTTCTAATTTGTAAAGGTTTTAGTGTTTTATATTTACAAGATTTAAAAAAAAGAATCATAAAAATCACAGTAGTTTCAACCGGTTCCGAGATAGAAACGTAAGGTTACTCCACTATGTACAATTAATAGATTATTGTTTTGGTAAGAATATAACCTAACTTTTTTTTTATTTATGTGGGAATTTAATTTGTATTTACAGAATCATGGCAACCAGTTATAACAAAACGTTTTTGACGGAATTTTTTGCGTTATATAAAGATTACGAGTGTTTTTGAAAAGTAAAGTTACCACCATATCATGAGAAAAGAGCAATGGATGCTTTGGTGACAAACTTCAAAGAAGTAAATATTGTTCATTCGAAGGTAGTTTCGCCAAGCTTTAGGATATAGTCGCAATTCTTCCAACAAATGAGTCTGGAAATACACGGTGATTCAGTACCTAATGATCGGACTTTGAGGATAAGCTTCTTTGGTCATTAGAAACATAAAACCTTAGTGACATTTTTTGATTAAATGAACTTGAAAATTTCGAAGATTTTGCCCGATGTTTTCAGGAAAGTACGTATAATTGATGCAGGTCAGTGTTGTTAAGTCGAATAGAAATAAATGCAAGATCTTTAGAAATTGACACCATCAATAAAAACCTGACATCTGTTTAAAGAAGAGCAACAAGGATGCAAATGACGCAAATTCCATTTTGGATGTTGTTAAAACAAAACGATATTAATCCGAGGGATTCCTCTGTATTTTAATAGGAAACGAAGACAGAAATGACATCATTTTAATACTGACCCATTTAATGATATCATTAAATTCGATTTGTTATACGTTAATAAACAGATATTAGTTTTAATTAAGTAAACACATGTTTAGCTAATTTGATCTATCCATCAATAGGTATTGTTATTTTTTATTGGAATTCTAGAAAATTTCATTAGTAAAACCTTATTATTCTTTTTGATGTTTTGATTCAACGACCCTGAATGATTGATGGATTTGTTTACATAGTCAAGTAGTATCACGTTTTATTACTAAAAGCTGCAGTGTAAGGGGTTTGCAATTTGTTATTATTTGAGAAACCAAATAGTAGTTATTGTGTATCTTATTGAACTTGACCTGAGAATATGTGTCACTATGACTTGTACTATAATTTTTTATTCACAAACCTGCAGTATTGTATTACATATAGGGGTTAATGTGCCTATTAAAAGAATTTGAAATTGTCTTAGTAATCAGAAACAACACAAAACAAAAATACCATTTTTGAAACAATATCCATCGAGAGATCGTTCTCAACATGTTTTGTTTATTTAATTCTGTTTATCTGTTGTTATTCTACGAAACACTTGGCCAAAATAAAGACGTGTTTATTACTTTATTACGCTATTCTTGCACATTCTAAGAAACATGTAGTATCATATATCTGCTTGAACTTTTTAAAATATGTGTCATGTGCATTCATACTATTACATTTCAAAATATTATGCTGAACTTCAATGCAGTTTTTCTCCAAAAGTATAGAAATACGAGAAAAATGGTACATAGGAATTTTCTTTCTTTAATGGTTATCTAACCACTGGCAAAGTCTGACTATATATTAATGGGACACGTTGTATGTATTTTGTTTCGGTAATCATTTTTTGCACCGCCATCTACATTTCTTGTAATATTTTCTTTTATTTGTTATACAAATTGGGAGATCAGTTAAAAAAGCTTTTTCGTTTGACATTCTTACTGCATGAATGCAAACTTCTAACTACAAGGTTGTAACATGTGTGTACACATTTGATTTTCTACAGAATTGTACAGTAGTTGTATCCAACTTAATGTTAATACAACTCAGCCAGTATCGAGCAATGCTAATTTGATGCAATCTACATATTAAACATGATGTAACAAAAAAGTTCCAAACCGTCAACCTCATGACTTATTAGTGATTCTGTGATTAATTAGCCTAAAGAAAATATTTTTCGCGAAGCGACATAGATGGTTAATATAATTCTGTAGCTATCAATCCATCGTAACCATAATTTTGTAATGTAATAGTTGAATGTTACATTCTTAAATCATTTAAGTAAAAGTAAGACAATTACGAATAGTTTAGTCTTATATCGACAGGAAAGATATAAAATTAATCGACAAATGACAAAGTTAAAAATTCACATGGAGTAGATTACGTTGTAGGTTAGCAGTAAAGGTTAAGTTTTTAATTACATAATGTTTTACATTAAATCACATTCTGAATGCAAATCCATATAGAAAAATTATCACCCTGACTTGGGATCGAATCCAGTCCTCTAGCTCTCAGGGCAGCCATTCTACCAAGTGAGATGTCAGGGGATCTATAGAAGAATGACAATTTCCCTATACGAACTAGATAATTGTAAATATACAAAGTGAACTAAGTAGATATAATTGCTTTATCAAGTTTAATGGATCGGCAGTTTGTCGACAATAGATCAACTATCAAAGCTAATCTAGATTATAATTAGCGTTCACTATTAAAAGATCTACGGGAATGACTCCACCCGGCTAGTGCTACAGAAATGTTGTCGACTGGTGTTCTTATTGTTTATAAACGTTATTAATACGTTACGTGATTAATACTGTTGCTGCATTGATTTAAAAACTTCATTTGTAAATTGTAGTTGTTAGCAGAACTTATTAACCTTTTTGGGCTCACAGCTCACAGTGTACAGTGTGAGGTATTTTGAGACTTTTCAAAAATGTAAAAAATGCATTAAGAAAATTTGACGATAGCATAAAACCTAATATTGGAGTAACGTGGAGATACGAACGGGACTTGTGAAAATCGTTCTGTACTCTATTTTTGGCTACTGCGCTTTGTTTTCAGTTATGCTTTCATTTTTATGATTTTTATTTTCAACTTTTCGAATAGTGTTGAGAGCCGTGGTATTTCTTATAACTGACCGTAACTGCCAAACCCAAATTTATTGTTTCTAATTCGGGCCTCGGTTAGTTGTTTATTTAGGTATGAAGATAGAATATAAGGTATCTCAGTATAAATTTTTGTGAAATTTTAGTTTAAACATAATAAGTAAAAATGAATATATATATATATATATATATATATATATATATATATATATATATATATATATATATATATATATATAGCTTTAGTAAATAGATAACCTAAGATTCTTATCATCGCACCTGCTGTATATTGTGATTTTTTGTTTTGTTTAAAAATACCAATCATAGTGATATAACGTCAGAAACTGTAGATATTTTTAATTAGTGTAATGGAATAGCCTGGTATGCTGGTACTAAAATCCTTTTTAATTTCAAACATTACACATGCGACTCGCAAACACCTAAGGTGTCTTTGACTACGTAAAAAATGACTTTTGTTATTGTTACACAGCTTCACAGTTTGTACTCGTCTATGCCTGGCAGCTGGTATAATGATGATGAGCTTGTCTGTTATTTCAGCACCCGCGAAATTAAAATGTCACCCTCCATTCAAATAATTAAAAGCAAACAACTATTGTTTTCCTAGATTGAGAATTTTTTTGTTTTATAAATATTTCGGTGATTATAAATTAGAGACTTCGTGTCGTTTTTTTTCAAAAAAGAACAAAGAAATAACAAAATTAGAAAAACAAAAAGAATATAAATTTGAAATTCCCTTTTACGTTTCTAGAGTGTGTTAAATTGTAGATGGCTATTTCACATCTGTTAAAATCCTTAATCCACCATTTGCCTAATTAATTGCAGAGACTAAATGTAATACCGATGCCATTTTGTAGTTAGGTATGAAATGAAATATCCATAATAGAGCCTTTTGCTTAATAGCACCTGGTGCTTCAACAAATTGCGGTAATTACAAAAGCCCACTGTATTACCTCAATTTCGTCTACTACTCGTTATCATCATCAGAGGTGTAACTGAAGATAAAGTAGACTCTGGGGAAATTAGTAGAAAAAAGAATTATTATATATTCTGTATTATCGTACTTTATAATGGAAAGTTAATATTTGCGTAATACTTACATCCTAAATTTAAAATATTAACAAAGATCTCTAGAGAAAGTTATTAGTTGTTCTCCATCTATGACCCATCTTTATGTTGGGTCAATATTGTTTTATCTGTATTATATTTTTTCTGGGATATATAATAGTCTAATGTATTTTTATATAATTAAAAACGATACATATTGTTATAATATTGTTATTTGCGTGATATTTAAAAATACTAGATAGACATGCTAGCGCACCAAGGATGGAATATACAACTCACTAGTTACTTACCTTTAATTGAAATAAATGCTCCGGCTAAATATTGTTATGAAAAGTCTAACTCCCACAAATTGAGACTCTCTCAGGCAGGTCGCTTCAATAGAGGCACAGTAATATAAAACAGATACGCAAAGTCATTTTCAAAATAATAACAAAAAACGCTCTATAACTCTAACTCTATCCGCTCTCAAGAAATCTGAAAAGTTTGTCAACGACCTCTTTCAAATATTTACACTTCAAGGGTTTTACTAGTTGGAATTCCAAAACTATTTATTTGTATAATTAATAGTGGTAAGTAAATTAAATTCAAATCAATTTATAATCCAGTCAGAATTTTTTATAACTGTTTCTTTATTATCAGTCAATACAATTTTCTTCGAAGAATAAATTAAACACTTGATTAACTTGAAGCTCTTGTTACATAATCACTTAGATTTAGAAGCTTTCTTAAATTTCAAACACTTTGACGTTTTACAAAATAACATTAACCTCAAAAAATATAACATTGATTTGTTTAAATTTTTTATAAAAATAACCTTATATTTAAGTGTGCTCTACAACAGATGTGCACTTCTGGAAAGAAGAAATTAGAAGAGAGTTTGTTACAAAAATAGCCGTGCTTTTATGTCTTTTTGTTATGTTAGATGTAAATACAAGGTCGATTTGACGTGGTTACAAATAAAGCCTCTCACAGCACTTAGTAAACGTCACTAATACTAAACGGTAAACGGTCGGTAAAAATCTTTGTTTTTGAGAAAAATAACTTATTAACTTTAGTATCTAACGTAACGTTACGTAATGTAAAGTTAGTAACGTCGGCGTCGTTATACAATCAAGTATAATACCAAGTATACTCAGTTTCAAATGCACTTTTATAATTTTTAAAAATATCTCAGTATATTTCATACTTTGGTTCCTGTTTAACTTTATAGAAAAACAATTGATTGGAAGGTGCTGGTACGTTAGGAACGTGCTAAACGTCACCTTGTTTACCGTTTTTGTTAATAATTCTTTATTAGAATTTTTCTAGTTCCAGTTCTAGTTCTTACCACCAAACGAAAGGTCTTTGTTGTAAAAAGAGCGTATCCCAATTTTCACCATGTCGTTCAGGTGGCTGTTCTTGCTGTTTCTTGTAGTTAGCATAAAATATTCCCAGTAAAGGTTTCAAGTTGTTTCAATGAAATTGTATTGGATATTTCCTTACACCGCCCGTTTAAAGTTTTCGAAAACTTTAAAGGGATGCTGCAAGGAAACTTCAATAGATTCTCATAAAACTTGACATGCAGTAGATGTAGGGGCATCATTTTAGCAACAAGAAACAGAAGACACACATTACATATCTATACCATATTTTGGCAAAATATCACAAAAAGTTGCACATATAGTGGAAATGCGGGTAGCCCCGGACAGCGGGAATTCCCGGACAATCAAATTGCTAAGCCGTCATTAAAAAAATAACATAATGTTAAATTGAAATGTGACCCATATGGCCTACAAACAAAAAGTAATTCAGTATTGCCGTGACCGCTGAATGAATTGTACATTATAGTAAGTTTTGTTCCAGCCAACTATCTTTTACCCACTCCTATCAAACCTCATAGGAGGTTATTACATAGGAAACGTATGTAGCTTAACTTAACTTTCTTGGCTGAAGTTTTGGTAATGGCATATATTTTACGACTACAATAGTATTTATCTGATTCCATTCATAAATAAAGTACTATTAATAGAAACATAACATTTAAGTAATCTTAACTAATTTGCAGGAAAACATTTGAAGAAGACTGAATCTAATGCTATAAATGTAAAGGTTGTGCTCACAAAGCCTGCGTTAACATTGATCTATCAAATAATTATTACTATTGTGTCATTTGCAGGCATAAAAACGTTTAATAAGTATGTCCGGTGCTACCCGCCATCTTTTCCATTGTTAAAAATCAAGGGATAGGATTATCGTATTATTACTACTTAAATGACTAAGAGATGTTTTTATTTTTTGTACTAAAATGTTTGAAGAAGTTCCAAAGTAAAGTTTAAGTATGAAGATAAACGTTGAAATTTGTTATTTTTGTGCATTTTTGGTATTTCATTTAAATGTCCGGGGCTACCCGAAGTTCCCCTACAAAGAAAAACCAACAGTTATAAAATATCCTTTAAAATCAACACTAACACTTTTTCATTTTTATTTAATGCTAAAGATAGAACACATGATAACATGAAATCGGGCATTTACCGTTAAATTTTTTTTTTGTAGTTCGGTATATATTGGACAAACACTTCGAAATTTTGACATTACGTATGTTGTTACAGAAATAAACATCCTGAAAAATCTAATTATGCTAAACACCTTTTAGAACAAAATTACACAATGACTCCTCAAAATAATATTAAATTCCTACATTTTGTAATAACAAACGCAAATTAGACATTTTAGAAGATTTTGAGATGTATAAACACAAACTCAAGGTACCTTTAATGAATGAACAGATTGAGCTCAGTAGTTCTTTGTTACTGGAAGTGTTAGATATTTAATGCTGATTATTTTTATCTTTTTATCTAGTTAAGTGCATATTTTTTGTATTTACCTTAGCGATGTGTTTGTTTATATTTATTACCTCTGATAATGACAGCTTTTTATCTAATCTTTATTTATTTCATGATTATGGAGTTTTACAAAGTAAGACTAGAAACAAGAAACATTTACTAAGTACTTCCGGTTTTATTTTTGACTATTCTCTCAAATTCACCCTGTATATACAGAACGGTGTTGTATGCTTCACCAGATACATGCTACTTACCGAAATCGACTGAAATTTACTTTTAAAAAATTAATCTGTTACAATTACCTATTACTAAGGAAAGTAATTCAATTACTATAGTTAAATTACTTGTAATTCATTACTTCCGTCCACTGTAACAAAGGAGGTTGGCGGTGAGTTGCCTTATTGTTGGTGGACAATTATCTTACTTTTAGTGGGTAGTTCAGCAGCGAGTAGGAAACCCGGGTACCTTACTCATAAAAAAGATCTTTTTCTTGAAATGAGAAAGAGACTCTAAGACAAACCTACGACTAAACTGAACAATTCAAAAGCTCGAAATTAAAAGTGGGACTCAACTAACTCTGTGACCGCAAAATGATAATGTAATATAAAATGCTGATTAAATAAGTAATGGAATAAATTCAAAACTTTAAGTTAATAAGTGGTTATACAATGGAAACAAAATCTAACTTAAAAAAAGATAACTAAAAATAGATTCGTAAAAGGCAATAATTATAGAACTAAGTTAACAACAGGAATAATTGAAGTAAAAGATTTATGCTTTCACTTAGAATTAAGTAAATTTTAACTCACTTTCAGAACTCTATCATAAAGAAACTTAACTAAATACTGAATAACTGAATACTGAAAGATAAGACAGAACGAAACATTCTTTAAAAGCAAGGTAAAGAGTAATAAATCCTCTTGAAATTCCCTTATCACGCGATATTCTTAGAGGTGGGGTATTGGGATACTAATCAACGCCAAGAAGGTGGTGACTGTTAAATTTCTTCTGTTGAGGCAGTTTTACCTACAGTATCTTGGGGGCAGCTGAAAGTAAATAACTGTCGCTTTCTAGAATCCGATGGAGAATTTTCAACGATGATGTATTAGAAAAATATTAATCTGCCATTTGCATATACGAATTGTTTATATAAAATAATAGTAAACATAAAAATGTCCATCGGGTTAATCCTTTTTATTTAAGATGTCAGAGAATTACGTTACTATAATAATTTTATAAGCAATATTTTTAATGGTAGCATAATATGAATTTTTTAAGTTATAATTATCGTAAAGCCACCTATCGTCTTTTTTTAATTAAATCTTATCTACGAAATGTTTTTCGCTAACATGATTTTATATTAATTTTTATATTTTGTTGGAATTGCAGTTCTCATCACACCAACATTTTATAATTCAATGCAGATCAGAGCTGATTTGAAAGAGTTATATTTTGGGCGAACTTTACTTTACTAACTTTACTTTACTTTACTTATTAAGCATATGATGGATGAATTTTGTGATAAGAATGGGTGAGTAAGTCGGGGGAGAAGTCCTAAGGGGAGTTAGGTGGAGGGGGTAAGTTAGAGCGGGAGATAAGTTAGAGCGGTAAGCCGGAAAAAGGAGTAAGACGAAGATAACTAAAGTAGGAAGGATGGGTAAGTCGGGGGTGTTTGTTAAATAGCGCGTTCAAAAGTTCGTCTAAGAATGGTAAGCTCTGTATTTTCAACTGTTTTTGTTCGATTGCGCTTATTTAATAAATATTAATATTAAATAATCACGCTTGGAAACCCGAAGGATTGTAATCATACAACGAACGTTGTATATAAGGAAATTCTTCAATAAATTTTTGACCGTGATGTTTTGGCGGGGGTCTGCGAGGTTAACCCAGAAGAGTTATAGACAAAGGTTACGTAAATAGAATTACCTCACAAAAGATGGGAGCGGAACTTCAAAATAAAAGAAGTTCAAATTCGAAATATACTTACCGTCATATCCGAGGTCGCAGTTGCCGCTTGCTCAGTAGCGAAGTCGTGGGTTTTCGGAAAAATGGAATTTCTAAGGCGCCAACCGCTCCCTACTGCGCTCGAATACTCCGCCAAATCGGAAAAACGTATCGTTAGTGGTATACGATTCGTAGTGACGATAACTCCAAAATGAAGGTTGCTCTTGCTAGATTAAGTAAGGTTAACAACAACAAAGAAATAACAGGCCAAATGGTGAGTTTAAACCAATACCATAACAGTACTTTATTATCAATAACGCTAACAATATTAACTTGATAGACGTAGCAACGTACCTCTTTAAATACACCTTAATAATAAGTTAAATAGGCCTGCAGTAAACTGAAAGTTCGAACGTGCACGTTAGAGATTGAGGACCTGGAAGTAGAAATAAACATATATATATATATCTATACGTTGGGCGGCCTTGACAAGATTTAAAGGTATTCGTCTATTCGTGTAAGTCATTGAAATAATAAAATACATATTAATATCCAAGTAAATGAGCACTGATTTAAACCTATAGTTTATATGCACCAGTAATATAATTGCAAATTGTATGGCAAATACGCAGTTTGTCAAAATAATTAACTATAACTGAATAAAACTATTCCTTTCCAAGAATTATCAAGTTAAAAACACATAAGTACTCACTATTAATGAATATCAATCGTCCACTTAACTTCATACCATGTCAAAGTCCAACCTTATGATATAAATCAAATGAAGGATATAATCACCGGCAATCACAGTTCGATTTGCTACATTAATGATCTCATCTCAGTAGGGATCATCGACATCTTTGAGCTAGTAGTGCAGCTAGTATGCGTAACGTCACATACGAGATAGAAACCAAAATATACAGATCTCACCAAACCTCCGGTACGAATCCAGCAATGATTAAAACAATGATGCTGATCCAATCTCGATGCTAAGTTCTGAATAACGACTGCCGACAACAAGAATAACCCATTACCATCACCTCAAAACCAATCTGTCAGATTCGAACTTGCACGTATGACAGTTCCAAGTAGTAATAGGCAGCAAAATGATTATTCCAAGAAAGGTATACAGAACGAAAATAAGGGAAGAAAAAAAAGGCTTAAGAGCGCGCTTGATAACGCAAAAGTGCATAAATTACTGCGCCTTAAAAGAAAATTAATTAGATAACCCATCTTGCACTGGTTTCTTTTCTTTCAGACAGCAGATATGACTAATTCAACATTGGAATTCCCAAATATTCCGACCAGGGTCGCTCGTAAATTACTGTGTTATAAACAACACTAAACATATTAGGTTTCATTTTCATTTTTATAAGCGTCAGTTTTATAATTGTTCATTTTTCTGTTTATCAAAATGAAAGACATTATTGAATGTCTATTGAAATCTCTTTAAATTAAAAGTATTTATTATTATATTATTAAGAGTTACGAATTAAATTAATAATATTAATTTAGTTTCATATTAGTAAAGGGTTTATGTTTAATTTCACCTATGGATATCAAGGTTATTGTTATTATGCTTAGCAACTATTAAGCTATAATAGCATAAACTATTTAAAATACTTCGTTATTATTAAAATTGGAGATTTCTAGTGGAAATCAATTTTTCAGTATGTGGAAGTTTCAATTAAAAAAAGCATAGAATGCAAGAGTTTATACATTTTGTTAAAAGACACAGTTAGAGGTTACTATACAGGGTGGCCTAAGGAATACATACGTATTTATTTTTCTAAGCAAGAAAATCAAACAATTAAGTGAAAATATTTATTCAATATACATGTAAGTCGTAGACTTTTGGTGTAATGCGTTATTCCGCGGAAAACGTGGTAATATTATCTATGTGACACCATAACAAGACTTATTTTAAATATTGTATTCGGCGCATATTTCACTGGGCCATGGTGCTAGAGATAAAATGATTTTTGCTTTAAAATCAGACCACATCATTCCACGACCTGTTTTCGGATATTTCTACAATCGTGTGAAATTCGTCTTAAGAAGAAAAAAGGTAAAATCGAAACATACAAATTTGGTTACTAAACCTATAGTTTTAAAAGAATTTTGTTCTCGGGGCCAAGTTGATTTGATCGATTAGCAGTCATGTCAGGATAAAGAATACAAATTGTTACAAAATTATTAGGACCATCCCACAAAATTTATTTGCCTACGTCCTTTGAAATCAAAGAAAGCTGTTGAAGTAGCTTAGAAGTTTTTGAAAATCTTCCTTGAACTTGGATGTCCAGCCATATTACAAAAGCGACAATGACCTCGAATCTGCAAACTATATAATTCTCGAATTAGTAAAACTATGGCCTGAGCTGGAAATTATTCATGGCCAACCGCGACATCCTCAATCACACGCAGTATTATAGCAAGAAGCAATCAGGATGTCAAAAATATGTTGCCAGTCTGACTGCAGGACAATAATTACACAAATTGGTCCGTTGGCTGTTATTTCTTGCAGTTTCAGTAAAGCTGTTCCTTCCATAGGATTATTACATTGGATTGGTACAAGGCAGAATTTGGCACAGACCTAAAGATTAGACTATCCTCTACAAATCATTTCAATAAAATGATTAAATCCCTAGGGCATAGTATAAATAACATACAGTAACGTGACTGTCGCAAATAGTTACCATCCACCACACAACAAGCTGGCAGGTGCCGGCAGTACATAGAAAGCCTACTTCATAGACGCGACCGAGCACATCAAATTATCCAGTCCCGTATAACTCCAATTATGCAGTGCGAATGCCCCCTACTACGAAATGAAATGATTACCAAACTTCTGATAAATTAGAAAAAACTTTATTCGATATATATGCAGTTATTTGATAAAAAATGTTTATCGGTACATACCTGCAAACCTGAGTTTTATTTAATTTATTTTATCTATGGAAATACTTTTTCAATAACACTTCCAAGATATTTGTGTAAATGAAAATGTCAAACGCGTTTTATCCATCTTCAAAACATTAACATTTCTACATTCGTACAATAATTTTAAATATAAAAATAATATAGTATATCATTTACACGCTCGACTGCGAGTGCATTACACTTTAAAAGACGTTAACAGAAATTTTAAATCATCTAAAAGTAGTAAAAAGATAATTGTATTGAAACATAATTAACAATAAAGTTTTCGTTTTGTAAATGAATATTCAATTATGTACGTTAATTTAAGTTCAGTTAATAACAAACTAATTGTTCAAAGGCGTCAATTAATTTTGTTGATTCAAACAATTCTATTTCGTATTTTATTGAATACGTTACTGGATATTATCTGCAGGCGATGTCGACCGATCAACTCCGGTGCACTACTTCGTTTATGGGCGTGATATTCGAAGGTGGATTAATGAAATCAATAGTGCCGCACGCAAGTAAACCTACTGATTGTTATATATACTGTGCCTAGGCACTAAAGATGATCTTGATGAGTTACTCTAAAAATTACAAAGTCATTCAGTAGAAGTAAATGCCAGTATTAGCCAATCATATAAATATGTACAAGAAGGTGAACAATGGGAAAGAACAATTGGCGAAGAAGAAACAACAGAAATGTGTATAACATGGTGGAAGAAACAAATGTAATAATATATGCAGAAAATGTAAGAACTTAGAATTGAATAACGTTACTACAATGCCTTGTAACGAACAGGAAAATGACAAAAACCTACAAGAAACAGATCAACAAATTATGTGCCTTAATTGCGAAAATCAGAATACCACATGTGTTTTCAATGGAATAGGTATGCCGAGATGTTCTTGCAAATGTCTCCCTCCTAATGACTAATCACTAAAACAATGGATTTGTACTTTTCATGATTTCCAAAGCATCGTTTGTAGTGTTCGATTTGCCAGTTTTCGGAAATATCTATTTGAAAAGGGCAGCTTTGGCAAATTCGAGAATTGATACAAAGTTGATACACTTTCAAATTTTGAAAACATATTTTTGCTGTGGGGAGTTTATGTAGACGCATTTGCCGTTAAACGCAATTGGGGACCTCAAGTGACTCAAGTTCGTGAGTGAAGTCTACCAGAGAACTTCACTCACAAACTTAAGTCACATAAAAGTCTTTAACTGAAAGATAAGTAACTTAATAAAATAAGCAGATATTATAAAAAGTATGTACAGCCTCTTCCACATGATAAAATCAGGAGACTAATCTCAAGAAAGAAATTGTACACGCTACACCAGATTACAAAACACCGCATGATCTCACAGCCGAATACACATTTTATTCAGAATTATTTATTTGCCTCAAAATTTGTATATCGACTAACCAAGTTTCAAAGAATCGAAATTTCATTATCTCTAAAATTCTAAAGTTTAGTATTTTAGTTTCAATCATTTAAAGATTAAATATCAAGAACTGAGACATTCAAACATTAATTTCCAAGTTTCTAATGTAATCGAAATCGTTAATCTAAATTTTCAAAGTTTCAGTTTCCAAGTTTTCATTTTAAACAATAATGGAATGTTTGGAAGTTTCCAATATAATGATGCCCAGAACATATCAATGTAAACTACGGATATGAGTTGAAATCTAAAACGTGACATCTCTGACTTGAATTTTAAATTTCTAAAATTTCGAATTTTAGAACCTTAAGAGTGAGACTTTACAATATAAACTTCTTAAACTGCATTTTAAAACTATGTCGGTTTTAGACTTAAGCTTCATTTTTAATCCTAAACGTTTACAGTAAATACCAATTCCGTTGGAGGGAGATTCTTGGAATGAACGGAAAGGAGATTTCGAATCCCTAGAACCAACCGACAGGTAGAGACCCCATCGTTTACAATCATGTAGCATTCTAGGGATAGCTTTCACTATGTGACAGATGACGTTTCGTTCCAAGAATCTTCCGCCAACGGAATTGGTATTTACTGTAACATTCTGCTATTTTTAAAGTTTTCGAATATTATATCTCTGAAATTTATAATTTTTGAGATTTTAAAAAATAGAAGAAATTCTATAATCGATGCTTTAAAAACTGTTGTAATGCTGAACTTGTAATTGTGAACCTCTAAAAGACTTCTGTTTGAGACTTGAGAAATGACACAGTATTGGATTATAAATTTCGAATTTTTGATACCTTAAAACGTTTGAACTGGGGTTTCAAACCATTTTCATGTTCAGGAGCAAGAACAGATTATTTTAAACCTTTGGGACATGCAAAAAAGTAACATTATATCAATTACATTGATTCGGCCTGTACTTTATGAAGATCCATAATAACACAATAAATAAAACTATTTATTTAAAAATCATAACTGTCCTTTCGCTACACGGTAGCTTCTTCAGATAAAGACTGGTTTAAGTTTTAGTTATAACCAGTCTTTATCTGAAGAAGCTATTGTGTAGCGAAACGACAGTTATAATTTATAATTAAATATTTTAGTGAAGATTTTAATAGTATTTTATTGTGTTATTGTATTTAACATTATATTCAATAAATAATTAGCCAATCGCACACAGTGTATAGCAATAGAAATGGAATTTCTAGCTTTTCACCGGTAGTAACAGGAGTACATGTTTTGTGTTAAAGGCTGTTCCCAAAGGCTTTCCAAAATTAAACTTACACCAAAAAGAGTCTACAGCTAGCTGTATAACATACTGTATTTCTAAAGAAATTGAAGGTACACTTTCTTAGATATTCAAAGTCAAAGGTCACATCATGTGACCTTGGAATGAAGAATTCAATATTTTTTATAAAACTCTGCTCTTTTAGCTTCAAAACAAGCCTAAGATAAAAGATCTACTACGATTAGAAGCAAAGTTATGAATTGTTTTTGTTCACCTTGTAAGCGTAAATTTTACATTTTGTACCATATATCCAACCCTGGTGTATGAATACCGTGTGTCACTGAGGGTTATTATTTTACATACGTAAGTTACTTTATGTCGTCTACCATCCTACTAAATTTCACGAAAATCTGAGATGGTCGGGTTGAAAAGTTCATTTTGCTTGTGATGATTTGGCATGGAATGACCCGAATGACATTGAAACAACAGTATTTGACCTGACCCAAAAAAAACCAATAGCAGATTCGTGATCTTCATACCAAAAAGTTGTAGAAAAACCATATGAAAACCTGGAAGTTTTTTTCGTGTTGTACAGTGTTATCAATCTTCAAAAATCAGTTGTTATCTTCTTTGCGAATAAAGCCTAATACATTTTTAACTGACAATATTAACGTAGCGATTGGTGGGATCCCTATTCCTATCAAAAAAGAAGCTAAAAGTTTAGATTTTAGTTTACAGTGTGTGTCGTAAAGTTGGATCCATATTCCACATCAGAAAATTCTTTCTATTCTGATTGGAAACAACTATACAGGGCAACTCTCTTTCCAGAAATACTTGAAATACGCCATGTCAAAGTTGACAGGTGAAATTATAGGTAGGTATCTGTTAAATTCGCAATTTTCTAAATCACGAAAAATGACCTTATGTGTTAAAATATGGAAAATATTTTATTAATAATAATGATAATAATAATTGCTACAACCCATAGCCTGGAAACCAAACCCCAGAAGCTAGAAGCTTGTGCAGGAGGGAGGGGGCGATTATTATTATTACGTAGGCCGTAAGAAAAAATGTTTCTAACGACATTTTACGTTCACATATCTAGTTTGAACAAGATATCCCAACATAAGGAAAATGTTTTTTAACATTTTTACACCCCATAACTGACTATTTTGAAATCATTAAATAATAGTTTATGATAGAAAAGTGTCAAAAGTGAATGTTTATTTTGCGAAAAGAGAAGTTTGGCCCAAGACGTGCCAGCAGAGTTAGTAATCTCCTCGAACAAACTAAATTCACTTTTAACACGTATATCATACATTTATTTTTTACTTTTTACACTCGTGTCTAAAGTGTTACTCTAGATATCGCTTTAGATACTAGTGGTATAAAATGACATTTTCGACTCACGACAATACAAAAAAGTCAAAAGTTCTGCTTTTAATAGGGTTTGTAACACTTTAAAGGAGTGGTAAAGCAACAATTGCATAGCAGATTTTGCTAATAATATCAAAATATGAAATGAAACTTTATGGACGATTTTCCAATTTAGAAGAAAATAACGGATAATTTTAATCCTTTTTTTATTAAGTCAGTTTGAATAATACTAGATAATACCTTCCTATGTGAAAAATCCATATAAACTCTCGCATAAATAAAAGTATTCAAGCACTGAAATTAATCTACCTCCATAGACAAATATTAACTACTGAAACAACAAAGACCTTGCATTGTTATTCACTTATTTTATCTAATTTTTTATGCTGTAGCGAAATTTACGATGGATAAATAAATCCATTTATTTAATATTATACTGTATATTTATTTTTGTTGTATTTTTAACTATTTACTAATTGTGAAATGAATAAGAATTAATAAAAAGTTTCAATAAATTGTTTTAAATAAGTTTTACTATTTGCTAATTAAAACTTACTTCTTACAAAATACGTTACGCATGTGCTCAAAAGGATATTTATTAATTAAAATTCCCATTCTCTATTCCATAGAAATATTTTAATTTTAAATTTATTTCTAAGAAGGCAAACAATGAACGAAATATTATACATTTATAAATAGAGTTCTAATAAAACATGTATATTTATCTCCAATATTTTTTTTCTATGTCAGAATTTCTTTATATAAACATCACAACTGCTCGAATTACAAATACGAATGAAGCGCCTCTAGTGGTAAAATACCTTAACTTCTTATCTCCGCTTGGATATCTTTTTTACAGCCATTGTCAGTTGGGTAGCCTAAAATTAGGAGTAACTGTATAAATCGCTGTCAGGAACATTGCGCACTTTGTTAGAGTTCATCACAAAATTCAGAGGTGATAGCGACATGCAGTTTTCATAAACACATTCTCCATTGAATTTCCAAGGGGATGACATATTTCTAATTTTCGAAGAATTTCTAAACTTGTAGAAAATAACAATCTAAAGTTGCCGAAGTTTGAAAGACTCTCTATCAATTATTACAAAATATCCACCCTTGAAAAATATGTCAAACCCTAGGTATATCCTTTATCTACAATTTAAGACCTCGACCAAATCTTCATCTCATTCCTGAAGGTGTGTGAACTCTAACGAAAATTGGTCGGAAACGACACTTTCAGCACGTAATGAAGCGCGCCCTTAAATCAAAATACATATCTATTAGTAAAAGAGAAACGTAAGATACTCAAAATACCTTTATCTTCAAACGTCAGAAAAGTGACAGATTTTGTGACTCAAATGACAAGGTAAAAATAGCATTTTGTGTGCTTAGGCGCTTCTTTTTTTATGAGCTTAGGCAGACAAAATGAACAACAATAATTTTCAACAATGTAAACATAATTTATTACAAACTAATCATATTACAAATTATTAGTTGTTAACGTTAATGTGAAACACACAGTTAGTAATACTAGCATTTTGAAGTAATCCCCTAGCGCCAACAACATCTATTGCAGAATTATTAACAATATTATTTTAATTAATCTCTCTAGCGTTTTCACTGGTGCTGGGTTCGCAGTCACTTCTTACGTCTTCCTTAAATGAGTGTTCTTTGTCGGATGGCACAAGAATTTTGTATGTAATATCTTTCTTGCTTCGTAAAGACTCTTCTACGTACCCTTCAGCTACAGAACTGGAACGCCAGCCCCCATGTCTTTTGAGCATGGTAATATCGCCTCCTCCATCCACAAGCATAGTTGCAGATGTTCTGCGTAAACAGTGACCGGTATATTCATTCCAGTTTGGAAGTTTTAAATACTTGGCTACTTCTTTCGCTACATTCTCAAGCTTGTGAATACCCATTACCATTCTCAAGCACTTTCCATTCTTATATTTTAGAAAAAAACGTTGTTCTTGAAAGCCTGCAGGTCTTAGAGATATATATTTTCTATATTTGGCCAAATATTCTTCCCGCAAAATCGTGAAAGATCGCGACTTTTATGTTTTGGTGTCAGGAACCTTTACTAGCAGCAACGAACCACAGTCTTCAATATCATCAGTTTTCATTTTCGCAAGTTCATGACATCTACATGCACCAGATATTCCAAAGATCAAAACAATCTATAAATAAGAAATGAAATATTTAAATAATAATTATACAAAGTCTTAGGATCGTGAGTACCTTTGTTCCTAGATAAATCTCGTCAGGAGCGTCGTACAAAAACCTGTCAAATTCTTCTTTTGATAGGATTTCGGTTTTTTTTGGCTTGTAACCTTCTCCTTGTTTTTTCAAAAACAAGCGCAGTGTGTAGTATCTTGAGATATCGACATTTTTCTTTAAATTTAAGGACGACTTCACCATTGAATATTGCGACCAGAGAGAAGAACTTTTCAAGGCTCGAGATAATTCCAAAAAGTACGCTAATAAGACGTTTTCCGAATACACTTCCACATTTTTCGCGGAACACCACTTTAAGAATTTTTCGTAGGCCGCTTCATAGACACTTGCCGATTTAGTCGGTAGTAATTTTTCGATAGACTCTCTCGCAGCTACAACGACTTCAGGAGGAGTAGAAGGTCGGTCGGAACTCGACATCGTACAGTTTTATTCGTTATGTAAGCGTGAAATAAACTGATTGACGATTTCACAAAACACTGGCGTTTAATTTTTTCCGTTGTTTGAATTTTGTTTTTTGCATCGCCATGGAAGCAGTACTGCCAAGATATTGTGATCAGTTAAAATTTTAATTTTTAAAAACTTTTCAATATTAAAAAATGTTCTAAATTAAGACGTTTGAAGATGAACTAGTATATGTCATTCGGCGCAAAACTGTCTTTGTGTGCTTCAGCTGACATGCTTCAGCACACAAAGTTCCAGTTTTACGCCTAATAACATAATCTACTATTGACTGATACATACGTGTTTCAGAAAAACACCCTTTCCGATAACTAGATCTTCAATGTGTGCTCGCAATTAATCAATGATACCATGTCAATAGATAATTCCCAATTAACTATTCTTTCCCAAATTCGTCCGCCAAAATTCCACAAAAAGTGTGCCTTAGATAATACGATAGAAACGGTATAGGGCGCGGCAGGACTGAATTTTTCTTTTAACACACAAAGAAGCGGTTTTGTCAAAACGACATTCAACGAAAACAAAACGAAACAGAAAGGAAAGCCGTCTTTTCAAAAATGAAAATCGCGACCTGTGCAAAGGTAACCAGATGTAGCTTTAAAAGCGCTACCAAAACTTTAACTACAAGATTGGCAGAAGAGCTTTTAGTTTAAATATGGTATTTCATGGCAAAATTAATTTGTGTCATTTTGTGCCTTTTTATATACGTTAATAAACTAGAAAGACCGTTATTTTTCAATATATAGTAAACAAATAGTATATTAAGTATCAAGAACAGTAAGGACAGTTTACCGATCGACGACAATGTTTGACGACTGAGCGAAGCGAAGTCGCCAATATTGGAGGAGATCGGTAAACTCCTTACTGTTTGAGATGCTTATACTATTTTTTGTACGACCATTATGAATACAAAGGTATTAACTAAGGAAATATCCCCGAAAAAAATAGATTTAAGATAATTAATTTTTGCCCTGTATATCCACCAAACATTAAGTAGGTTTTGTCGTTACCATGGATACGTTTGTAATTACTATTATTTTTGAATGTCACGATATTTGTCAAACTCGTGAGAATGAGTGAATCTGAAAACGAATATAATTGGGATATTGAAGAGGCCTGAGCAAATTTAAATAAACAACATACATTTTTTTAAATAGTCCAGTTATTTAGAAAATAAATGATTTCTCGCGAAAGAGACATCTAAAGATCATGCATTTATTTTATAAATTACATATAATTTACTTACCGTTCTGTTTTTGACAGAACTGAACGGTAAGTAATTACTTACCGACGCGTTTTTGCTTAGCAACCAGTAAATATAACCTACTGTTCTAAAACCAAGTATGGAGCTGAGTTCGGCAATTGCATCAGATTAATCTGATTGCTCGAGTAACTATAGCAACCATTATTAAGACAATCGTCTCCTTAGTTACTCGAGCAATCAGATTAATCTGATGCAATTGCCGAACTCAGCTATGGTAAACAATCCGAAATAGCAGGGTCGTACAAAAAATAATTTTTAGAAATCATCAAAAGCTAATAACATCCATGTACGAAAATGGATAAGATGAAAACATACTTTTCATATACAGTGTGTTTTTTGTAAACGATAATATAGGTAATCCAATGGAATTTTATCATTTTCCTGGTAAGTTTGTACCCTTGCAAATGTAAGTAGAAATTTTGGTATCAATCGAAAGAAGAATTCATTTTACGTCAAAAAAATATTAAACTTTATGAAGAAAACCAAAATCGATTTAGAAAAAGACTTAAAAAGCTTATGGATTTATTGCTTTTTGTAATAAGCTATTAAAAAAAAGCTGGAAGCTGAACGCCGATTGATGTAGCGGTTAACGCTTCAGATTTCTAATCAAAAATCGCGAGTTCAAACCCCATCATCGTATACTTTTTTTTTTTAATTGTATTGCTTACTAATTATTATTTTTAGTACTTTATTACAACGATTATTAGTTTTATGCCCTTTTTCATTTGCCTTTTTGATGGGTAGTTAAAATTGTACAAAAAATAACGGTAAACCCCCGTAGCAAAAATATCTAACAATAAAAAAAAATGAATAATCGTTGTAATAAAGTTCTAAAAATAATAATTAGTAAGCAATACAATTAAAAAAAAAAGTATACGATGATGGAGTTCGAACTCGCGATTCTTGATTAGGAATCTAAAGCGTTAAACATTACACCAATCGGCGTTCAGCTTCCAGGTTTTTTTTAATAACTTATTACCAAAAGCAGTAAATCAATAAGCTTTTTAAGTCTTTTTCTAAATCGATTTTGGTTTTTTTCATAAAGTTTAATATTTTTTTGACGTAAAATGAATTCTTCTTTTGATTGATACCAGAATTTCTACTTACATTTGCAAGGGTACAAACTTACGAGGAAAATGATAAAATTCCATTGGATTTCCTATATTATCGTTTACAAAAAACACACTGTATACGTGCATATATAATTTACACATTTATAAGTTATAGTCGTGTGCAGAATTAATCAAGCGTTGTAAGAGATAATGGTTTTGGTGAAGCAGAGGCTTTTGGTAACCAAACATATTTAAAAGCATATACAGAAGTGAACATTATTTTAACACCCTCTTTAGTTGAAGCACCGAGTTTTGGGTTTACATTTGTAAGCACTACGTGTGTTTTATTCGTATAGCAAACACACAAGGCGGGAACTTTCGTATATTTACTCCCTGTGTATTAACATTTTCGCTCAAGTTAATTTGTTTGTTTTTATTGTCAACACGGTTACCTTGAATTATTATCGCTTTGAGCTTACATTTGCACTATTCAAATTATACGTTTACTTCTTGTTGGTTATTCTTGTGTTTTTGTTTAAAAGTTAGTTGCAAAAAAATTGTTTCTTGCGTTCAACTCCCTACGATGATTGTACTGTTTACTTACATTACATTTAAGTTTATTCTTGTTACTCAAATAGCATGAAATAGTTGTTCATATAAGGTAAGTATACCGTAGTGGCCAGAGAAGATGTTTTTGACCGAATCTTTAAAGCTGGGCTTACGTCCCCAGACCTTAAAATTAGATGACTAATAAGAAACGAGTCTCTGACGCTTCTAATGACGACGTAAATGAGTAATAACGATACCTCGCTGCCTTAATTCAATTCAAAACATATTTGATGAAGAATTTGGTAAAGTTGAGATATTGCTATTGCCAGATTCAATATAATATTCCTTACATATCTAATCCAAAAAAACAGAGAATTAATAAATTCAATAAAATAGAATTTATGGAGGAAATTCTCATTTTAATCGTATGATACATAATGGTACCTACCCTCTCTGAAGTTGTTATTACTCTAGGATCTGTGATTTTAAGAAGTTTCCCTTTTGAACTGAAGTAGCGACCTGAACAGTTTCTATCACTGCATCTTCGAAGATACGCAAACGAAAAACTTTAAGCTTTTAATGCAAAACTAGCGTTTCGCGTCACGAACTTTTGAAGGAAAACTTTGTAGACAGATAACTCTTTAGGTCATAAGTGATCTATCAGTTATTAATTTGGCACATGATAGAGATTAAGTCACAGGTCAAATCAGATTCCAGAATTAACCTCCCCCCTCAATTAGTTATCTCACCATTGTTATTTGACCACTTCCTTTTTCCAGTCAAACGTGTTTGATGCGAAGAGATGGACACCGGACAGGTGGATAAACTCACAGGCTAGCGTTACAGACGCCTCGTATATACTTTAGCATAGAATGCCTAAGAGATCAAACTTTCAACTTTAAATTTTCAACGACATACGTAAGCCCGATAACAAAGCACCTATTTAATGGAATGGTAAACCACCAGAAACAACAGTTTTTGGTGGTTTCCCAGTCCACCTATTCATAAAAAAGTTCAGGAACTTCCAATTAAGCTTATAATAGCGTCCCTGTTCGGTCGCCGAATTTGTAAGCCGCTTGGCTCGGGCGCTTAGTTG
This sequence comes from Agrypnus murinus, assembly GCA_929113105.1. NCBI lineage: Eukaryota > Metazoa > Arthropoda > Insecta > Coleoptera > Elateridae > Agrypnus > Agrypnus murinus. The sequence goes on along the minus strand of OV816029.1, from coordinate 65,810,591 downwards.
GTAAGCAGGATCTCTGCTCGTGCGCCAAATTTGTACGGATCGTTGCGGTGACGGGATGCTTAAATGTAAGGGTTGTTGTTCGGACGCCAAGTTGCTTACGAAGGGCGCTAGGTAGTTCTGGGTGGTCGGAACGAAGCGGCGCACGCCAAAGAAACGCTTAGGGAAGGGATGTGTGTTCTTGTTTGAGTCAGCGGCTTATCCAAACGGTTATTGACTGCAACGGCTGACAACCTTACTTATTCTTACACCAATAAACAGTTAAATAAAATACTAAAATTCATCCATACTAAAACTCATTCAACAATTTAGGTACAGGTTAGCTTAGAGGTTGGGTTAGATGTTAGGCTAAATTTCCAAGGGCTCAAAAATGACAATTTCAAAGAATTTATAATTTTCGAAGGCGTGTACAATTTGATTCATTTATGCAAAATATCTTTCATACACAATTTATCAAAAAGTATATAAAACTAGCGGCTTTCGTTCTTTATGGCTAGTATCCGCGGTCACAGATTTTTTTTTTATTTTCTACACATCTACAGACCATCAGTAACAATATACAAAAAGTCTTACGTCAATATTTCACTTCATAACGCAAGATAACGTTTATCTACACAAGTTTCTCGGTACTTTGATAATCTGCAAACACAGAATGAAGCGATGTGAGGGAATCCACCAATAGAATTTAATGAAACTTGACATCGAGTAGGTGCCATTACTTCACTTTAACAGCCAGAAACAGCAACTGCCAAGAATGCAGAGTGTCATTTTGAATACAATACAAAATATATACATACATAAATGAGCAAATTTTATAAATGGAATGGTAGGATGGTAGAATTTCATGAGACTTAGCAAGAAGTAGGTGCAGGGACAGTACTCTAGCAACAAGAAACAGCTATGTCGTGAACCAAAAGAATTTCCGAACTAAAAGTTCCGGTGTGTCCTAGATAGAAATAAATTTTGTGCAGTTTGGCAGTCTGATTAGAGTTCAGAAATGTTAAAATGGCATTTTGCGATCCGACGAGAAACCAGATTAATATTGGGATTCTGGTGCAAATGTGTTACTTTGAATCTCACGTACTGTACGAGTTGAATTTATTTTTTTATTTAATGGTTTTGATTATTTGATGGTAAACTATCAGTTTTGATTACAGTTCTGGGTAATAATCTTCAGTTCAGAGTTCTGTCAAAAGTGTTTAAGAAATATTTGCGAATTTGATATCAATTTTTGGCTTTTTATTTTTGCTGTGATTTTACATTTTTTATGGTACTATTAATAAAGGCTATCAAAAACTTTTTATTTTCCCGTAGCGTGAATTTGGCGGGCAATTTCTTTTTTTTGTCTCTTTTTGAGGTTTATTTGGCATAAGCTCTTGCAAAAGCTAATTGAGAACTCTACAACTATTGGAACTTTATCCAGAACACTTATTTGCAAAATGCCCTGCCAACTTTACACAAGTATTGTATCTATGGTTCGTCTTCTTCTGTTATTTTGATTTATCTTCTCCCTATCATTTTTTCTGGCTTTACTTTTATTTTTAGACTTGCACATCACTGCAAAATGATATTTATACGAAGCTTACATTTCCTATATCCAGGATAGGTTTTCTTTTAATGCACTTTTCCATACTTGTTGTTTCACCTGTATAAACCTTTCTTTTTCTAGTGAATTTTCTTGGTTTATACACTTAATACCACTTTTAACGACTTTACTTATTGTTTTACTTTCAACACCCTGTTATGAATGGAAACGGACTCAATTAATTATTATATTTATTAAAATATAAACAAATATACAAGCGTCAAGAATTCGAATGCTCTAACACTTCCTCACTAGACGCACATTCGTCTAACCCTCTCTAATAGAGTATGTTCACTATGTATACAATACTGTGTATACAACACGTATAGGTACTTGGAGTTTTTTGTTTAGAACCGTAAGGGATTATCCTGAATGTACAAATTCTCTAGAACTTCAAATCTTCTATTTCTATTTCTTTAGCTATGTTGGTGAATGCATCCTTTTTCTACTTATTCATGTTAAAAAAGAGAAAACGTATAGGTAAAAGTCTTGTAAGCCGGCTACTGGTTTGCGTAATGTTAATCCACCACGGTTTATACAATCGCGTTTACCAACTATATATACGCTAAAAGTTGTTGCATACAATACACATGTATGGGCATATATAAATAGAGTGTATATTTAGTTTACATTTAATATAATTTAATTGAACATTTAATTCTAATCTTATAATGTCTAATTTAAGGTTATTCAGGGTTCTCGAAAATACATTTTTATAACTGATTATTGCCTTTTAAAAACAAGTTGGGAAAATGGCACAACCTAGATGGATAAAATACGTTATAAAGAGATAAAAGAGATTAAATAGTCTAGAATGAAAACATGTGCTTACATTAAGCTCTCTTTTATAGCTTAAAACGTTGTCAAGCCGTGGTGCAGCAAGCATGTGCACAGTCCGTAACTACAATTGCAGGCAATGCCTTAAATAGAATCTATAATTGTATATTATAACGCTTGCTCCTTTTGCATGTTCTAAATTAAAAGAAACGAACTTTAATAGTGTAATAGGTTAGTAGATGTGGTGTAATTACGTATAGGAGTTTCTTGTATTTCGAATTACTTTTATTTGTGTGAATAGCGTGATAAAATTAGTAGATATTTAGTGATCTTCGTTATACAGAGCGATACAGTTTAAATACTCGTGGGTTTATGGGGTTCATGGCGGAACATGAAGGTGGATAGAACAGAAAAATTAAACCCAAAATTTTCTATCAAAAATTTTGGGGCTCCTCAATAATTTATCAAACTTAAACCGGCTCTGACAGTCTGATTGCTTAATATTACGATATATTTTGTGCTAGATTGTTAAGATAAAATAACACATTACAGATGTTTGTAAAACTGTACCAAAAAATAACAAACACACTTTAAAAAACTGTAATAGGAGTACTTATTAAAGTTCATCACATGATATTAATAAAGGATTTATTTAAAGCCAGCACTGTTTATATTTTAGAGGAAATTCATTACGTACCTAAATTATGATTTGTCCTAGATTATAATACCAAATTTATTGTTGCATTTTTTGCTTATAATATTAGTTATCCTAAAGAACTAAATACTACACCTTAATGACTCATATTTTCTAAATAATCGAAAACGCAAGTATATCAACTCTTTCTCCAATCGAATAAACCATTTGAAATGATGAATGTTCAGTAACGGAGAATTACTAAGCTCCGTCTGTTCATTCATTAAATGTACCCTGAGTTTGTGTTTGTATATACCAAAAGCTTCGAAAATGTCTAATTTGCGTTTGTTATTACAGAAATTTAATATTATTTTGGGCCATCGTTGTGTGATTCTGTTCTAAAAGGTGTTTCGCGTAATAAAATTTTTCTGAATGTTTATTTTTATAACAACGCACGTGCTCTATATATCTTATGTCAAAATTTCTGCGTGTTTGCCCAATATATACCAAACTACAAAAACAACAATTCAAACGGTAAATGCCCGATTTCTTAGTAGTTATCGTGTGTTCTCTCTTTAGCATTAAATAAAAATGAAATGGAGTACTTATTGAAGGTCATCACATGGTATTAATAAAGGATTTATTTATTAATATAATAATTTATTATTAAATAAGGATTACTGTTGGTTTTAAAGACTATTTTATAATTATTGTGTTTTCTTAGTATATGTGCAACTTTTTTTTTGGTAGTTTTCCAAGATATGGTATAGATATGGAATTTGTGTCTTTTGTTTGATTGCCAATAAGAAGTCAAAAAAATATATTTTTGATAACTAACCTGTAATTGTTTTGTTTAACTAAAGTGTCAATCATGTTCGGATTATAATGGTTTCCATGTCTGCTAGTTGTTTAATGGTTGAAATTCGTTTGCTAAATTCTGGCTGTGGGTGTGGAATAGTTAATGCTCTGTGTACTAAAGCTCTGTAAACTGCTAGTTTATGTGCTTTGCGGCGACAGGATTAATTTAGTATGATGCTATGATGGTGTCCGTATATGTTGGTTTTCTGTATAAGGAAAATCCGAATAGATTGTGTGCGTTAATCTTAATAGTTAAATCTAAAAAGGTAATAGTTTTGTTCTTTTGATAATGTAAAATTTATGTTTTGGTGAAGACTATTAATAAGAATTAAAAATTCATTGATAACCTCAAAAGAACTGCCAAAACAATCTAAAATTCTATTAACGTACCGAAACCAAAACACATAAGAATGTGTTTTAGGTAATAGAATGGTTTAATTCAAATATTTGTTCTCCTAAATTATCCATAAATAATACACATGTTAGCTAACAGGTGACGGAATGGATTTTCCTTAGTTAATGAAATAAATAAAGATTATTAAAAGTTTCACAGTTTTATTAAAATATAACCTGACAATATTGTTTCGACAGCTATGCTGTCATTATCAAAGGTAATATAATTATAAACAAACACGTCGCTAAGGTAGATACAAAATAGGTAACTAGATAAAATAATAATAATAATAAAAATTAATAATAAAAATCATAATTAAACATCTAATACTTCCAGTAACGGAGAATTACTGAGCTCAAGTTGTTCATTCATTAAAGGTACCCTGAGTTTGTGTTTGTATATCTCAAAGGCTTCTAAAATGTCTAATTTGCGTTTGTTATTACAAAAATGTAGGAATTTAATATTATTTTGAGGAGTCATTGTGTGATTTTGTTCTAAAAGGTGTTTGGCGTAATTCGATTTTTCAGGATGTTTATTTTTGTAATGACGTACGTGTTCTTTATATCTTATGTCAAAATTTCGAAGTGTTTGCCCAATATATACCGAACTACAAAAAGAACAATTTAAACGGTAAATGCCCGATTTCATGATATCATGTGTTCTGTCTTTAGCATTAAATAAAAATGAAAAAGTGTTAGTGTTGGTTTTAAATGTTATTTTATAATTGTTGGTTTTTCTTAGTATATGTGCAATTTTTTCTGATATTTTGCCAAAATATGGTATAGATATGTAACTTGTGTCTTCTGTTTGATTGTCAATGGGATATATTCTTTTGATAGCTAACCTATAATCTTTTTGTTTAATTAAAGTGTCAATCATGTTCGGATTATAATGATTTGCATGTGCTAGTTGTTTAATGGTTGATATCTCTTTGCTAAAATCTGATTTTGTTAGTGGAATAGTTAAAGCTCTGTGTACTAATGATCTGTAGGCTGCTATTTTATGTGTATTATGGTGACAAGATTCATTTGGTATTGTTATGTCTGTTTGTGTTGGTTTTCTGTATATGGAAAATTCAAATAGATTGTCTGCGTTAATCTTGATATTTAAGTCTAGAAAGTTTATAGCCCTGTTTTGTTCTGTTTCTAGTGTAAATTTTATATTAGGGTGGATACTGTTTATAAGAATTAAAAATTCATTGATAACCTCAAAAGAACTGTCAAAACAAGCTAAAATGTCATCAACATAACGAAACCAGAAGATAATGTGTTTAGAGAGGTTTAATTCAAATATTCGATCTTCAAACTTGTCCATAAATATGTTAGCTAATAGAGGACTTAGAGAATTACCCATAGGTAAACCATCCTTTTGTAAATAAATTATGTTATTAAAAGTGAAATAATTTTGACTTATACAAAGGTCAAATAATTGAATTAACTCTAACCTTTTAACTAATTCTATATTACTATTGATCAAGAAACTATCTAATAAAGGAATACATTCTTGTGGAGGTATTCTGGAGAACATGTTGCAAATATCAAAACTAACAAGTTTTGAATGTGGTGGAAGATGTATGTTTTGCAGCTTATCTACTAATTCTAATGAATTTCTAACAGAGTATTTCGATTTGTAACCTATCGTGTTAATAATCTGGTTCAGTTTTTTGGATAAAATGTGATTAGGTGCATTGATGTATGATACAACTGGTCTTATTGGCATATTCTGTTTGTGCGTCTTAACTAATCCATACAGTTTAGGTATTTGTGGGTTTTTATTAATGATTTGTTGCTTTTCTAATTCTGAAAAGCAGATATTGCAGTTTTCTAAACCTTGTTTTATTTCTTTTTGGAATTTTGTGGTTGGGTTTTTGTTTAAAGTTTCTAAATTTTCTTTATTAATAAATTCATTAACTTTTTGTATGTAAATATCTTTTGAAAGAATTACTAAAGTGTTACCTTTATCTGCTTTAACAGAAATTAGATTGTTCTCTGTGATTTTCTGTTTTATAGATTGAAGAAGTGATATGTTAGATGTGCTGTACATTTTGTCCTATTTCAAAGACATCTCTTTTAACAAATTCGAAATTTGGAATTTTGCATAGTTATTATGATCTTTCTTAAGTATAGTTTCGCATTCAACGGCCAAAATTTCTTTAATTTTGTTGGTAAATTTTGGAAAAGGACAAAATTTGAAACCTTTGTTGAGAAATTGTGTTTCTCTATCATTGAATGTTATATTCGACAAGTTTATGAAACGAGGATAAAAGTTTGTAGTGTTCTGACAATTAAGGTTATTTTGTAGTGTACGTTTTTGTTGTACAAGTCGATGAAGTTTATTTTTCTGTGTGGTGTATTTTTTTAATTTAATGCGACTGACGGTTTCTCTAATGTCAAAATCTAATATGTCAAATTGGATTTTGTGTAATTTATGAGTAAGTTCTGTATGGAGTACCTTTATATAAACGTGCATATTGTCTCTTATACTAAACCATTTCTTCGATTCTTCTTTGAGCCATCTTCTTTTGGCATTCCTAATCACTTTTTCAGTAATCGAATTCTTGGTTCTGGTAGTGATGTTTATGTAGTTAGGAATAGATATTTACATACAAAAAGTTAATGAATTTATTAATAAAGAAAATTTAGAAACTTTAAACAAAAACCCAACCACAAAATTCCAAAATGAAATAAAACAAGGTTTAGAAAACTGCAATATCTGCTTTTCAGAATTAGAAAAGCAACAAATCATTAATAAAAACCCACAAATACCTAAACTGTATGGATTAGTTAAGACGCACAAACAGAATATGCCAATAAGACCAGTTGTATCATACATCAATGCACCTAATCACATTTTATCCAAAAAACTGAACCAGATTATTAACACGATAGGTTATAAATCGAAATACTCTGTTAGAAATTCATTAGAATTAGTAGATAAGCTGCAAAACATACATCTTCCACCACATTCAAAACTTGTTAGTTTTGATATTTGCAACATGTTCTCCAGAATACCCCCACAAGAATGTATTCCTTTATTAGATAGTTTCTTGATCAATAGTAATATAGAATTAGTTAAAAGGTTAGAGTTAATTCAATTATTTGACCTTTGTATAAGTCAAAATTATTTCACTTTTAATAACATAATTTATTTACAAAAGGATGGTTTACCTATGGGTAATTCTCTAAGTCCTCTATTAGCTAACATATTTATGGACAAGTTTGAAGATCGAATATTTGAATTAAACCTCTCTAAACACATTATCTTCTGGTTTCGTTATGTTGATGACATTTTAGCTTGTTTTGATAGTTCTTTTGAGGTTATCAATGAATTTTTAATTCTTATAAACAGTATCCACCCTAATATAAAATTTACACTAGAAACAGAACAAAACAGGGCTATAAACTTTCTTGACTTAAATATCAAGATTAACGCAGACAATCTATTTGAATTTTCCATATACAGAAAACCAACACAAACAGACATAACAATACCAAATGAATCTTGTCACCATAATACACATAAAATAGCAGCCTACAGATCATTAGTACACAGAGCTTTAACTATTCCACTAACAAAATCAGATTTTAGCAAAGAGATATCAACCATTAAACAACTAGCACATGCAAATCATTATAATCCGAACATGATTGACACTTTAATTAAACAAAAAGATTATAGGTTAGCTATCAAAAGAATATATCCCATTGACAATCAAACAGAAGACACAAGTTACATATCTATACCATATTTTGGCAAAATATCAGAAAAAATTGCACATATACTAAGAAAAACCAACAATTATAAAATAACATTTAAAACCAACACTAACACTTTTTCATTTTTATTTAATGCTAAAGACAGAACACATGATATCATGAAATCGGGCATTTACCGTTTAAATTGTTCTTTTTGTAGTTCGGTATATATTGGGCAAACACTTCGAAATTTTGACATAAGATATAAAGAACACGTACGTCATTACAAAAATAAACATCCTGAAAAATCGAATTACGCCAAACACCTTTTAGAACAAAATCACACAATGACTCCTCAAAATAATATTAAATTCCTACATTTTTGTAATAACAAACGCAAATTAGACATTTTAGAAGCCTTTGAGATATACAAACACAAACTCAGGGTACCTTTAATGAATGAACAACTTGAGCTCAGTAATTCTCCGTTACTGGAAGTATTAGATGTTTAATTATGATTTTTATTATTAATTTTTATTATTATTATTATTTTATCTAGTTACCTATTTTGTATCTACCTTAGCGACGTGTTTGTTTATAATTATATTACCTTTGATAATGACAGCATAGCTGTCGAAACAATATTGTCAGGTTATATTTTAATAAAACTGTGAAACTTTTAATAATCTTTATTTATTTCATGATTATGGAGTTCCACAAGATAAGGCTGGAAACAATAAACAAGATTCCTTAGTTAAATCATCTTTTTGAAGATATTCTAAATTATTGAAGATAAAGCAGTTTTGACCTATACAAAGATAAAATAATTAAATTACTCATGTAGGAACTGCCAGTCTTTACAACAGGGTCCAGCTTGGCTGAATATTGGATAACCAAATGTAGTTTTTTCAGCATTGGTCCAAGCCTAGGCCATCCTTCAGGTCCCAAGCCTCGGCTGCTTTATCGTCGCCCAAGGGCCAATCAACGCCTTGGTACCAATTCTGGGTTCTCTAATCTTTGCTCAAGTGAGAGCCAATATTCAGCGACCATATCTCGGTTCCTTACTCTTCGCCCAAGCGTTAGCCAACCTTCAAATCACAAATCTCACAAAACTTGTAAGCTTCTTAGCATAAATGTAGAATTCTTAGCATTAATACTTTTTTAAATCACTTTTCTTTAAAATTTATTTGTTTAACACTTAAAATATTATTAATTTCATATAGAAACAGTCTCGTATCTGTTCTTATATCACAAATGTTATTTCTTAAGTTACGTTGTTATGTTACTAATAATTGAATTAATTAAAATAGTTGGCGGATCATTTAGAATTTTCGTATTAATTTGTTTTCTACATGAAAATTATTTCAGACAAGTCCTTATAAGCTAGTACTCTATTAAATAATAGGTTGGTCTCATGCTCAATTGTCAGTAATAACTATGGCCACCGTTAGATTCTGATCCGACACTATCACTGATTGTCAGCCTGATACCATATTAATATTAAAATTGGTCCAAGACTCGTCTTCAGCTTGATTACGATATTGGTGCCACTTATTGGACAAAACACTCGTCCACGATGGGATCATTGATTAATGCCATGCTCGAATTGCAATTCTGCACCAATATTGGTTATTTACCTTGCGCCAAGACTCAGTATTAGCGTCGGCACTATATTGGTCTTCACTATTGGGCCAAGATGTATTACTAATCTAGGGCCATGACTGATTAACAAGCTTGGCACGAAGTTATCATCCCAATTGTAGCCCAGCCATGGAACATTTCTGAAATTCAGGTTTGTACCAGAGTTGGCAAGCATCGTCCCAAGCCTGAGTCAACCGTGGGCCCTTCGTTATTTCCTATATGGGTAACTCTAGCCTTTTAACTAATTCTTCATTATTGTGGAGGTATTTTTGAGAACATGCTAGAAACATCAAAGCCAAGGAGTTGTAAATGTGGTGGAAGGTGTATGTTTTGTAACTTAGCTACTAAATCTGAAGAATTTCTAATAGAGTATTTTGATTTGTAACATATCGTATTAATAATATTTTTCATTTTCTTGGATAAAATGTGATTAGATGTATTGAAATATGATACAACTGGTTTATGAAGAAACTGAACCATAAACAACACGGTCATCCATGAATATGGCTTTAACGACAGCGTCCTATAGGTAAGCAAAGCTCTGGGTTAAGACATCACGTGTTCAGGGTACACAAACCACGTCTCAATAAAAAAACCTTTAAAGAACGAAACTCATTTAGTATGTTACAAAACAAAGACCAACTAATAACTTCTAAAAATGAATGAGAGACAATTAAGAGAAAATATTTTACTTGAATACATCGAAGCAAAAACGCACAAAGTAATTTTCCACCAGAAATTCTTTTCGGAACATACAAGAAAACATTTATAAAATAAAAGGCCAATATCACACTATTAAAAGGTGGACCCCAAAAACACCACTGCTTTAACAATTTACCAAGATGGGTGCTTGACTTGTACCTTTCGATTCTAACGAAAGAATTGCAGAACTATTAGCGTCTTGCGAAAAGGACGCTTTTGGCAAAAGTTAACCCGAGTCACACATATGCCTTAAGGTTGGGATTTCCATAATCTTATTTATATGCAGAACATGCAGCAGTATTATTTGGATTTTCTAAAAAGCAGGATTTAATATTCAGGCCAACAATCCAGAGTGGAATTTATCATCGTTTTATTTTATAAAAAAAGTTGAAACCTAATACGACTCTAGTATATTATCTTGATTAAGGGAGCGTTGTAGATAAATTCTAAAATTGTATTTATGAGAAAAAAACATAACTCGTTAATAACTAGAATAATTTAAAATCGCGAGTACGGAAATTAACTGATTATTTAATTATTAACCGAAGGTGAAATTCTTATAAAAATACAATTTGGTACAAAAGGGTCTATGCAATTTTTATCCAAATAAGTCTGCTAAGGTACTGTAGTAATACAGGATTGTTTATGTGGGTCTTGTACACTACTTATAAGTTATCTCTTCTAGAAGATAATAAAACACATGTAACTTCTATGAGATATTTATTTATACTTCTTGTTTATTCTTGTTGTCATGGCAATCTCTTAGCATTCAATGCATTCTTGAGGGTATATGTATGTAATGATTGATTTTATGAATGAATATCATTACAGTACTTCAAATGCGAACGTGTGCGATTGAATGAATAAATCGACCTTTCCAATTCCATCTCCTTACAAGGGTGTACTTAAAGGATCATAAAATCAATTAGGGATGTTTTTAAAGTAAACCTTACACAAACTGACAAATGGTCAAAATGAATTCCTATCGAGAAACGACCCTTAGATATTTTTCAAATAGCTCTAAATTAATCAATGAGAGAGAAAGAGAACTCCCCATACGTAGTATAAGATTAAATGACCACCACCGTAATATTAATGTTTGTTTGTTTGTTTTTGGGCGAGGAATCAGGATGGTGGAGGATCCTTCGTACCTCATGGCACCGATTGCTATGATCATTTGGCCGACCCTACTAGAATTTAGCCGAATCTGGGGGAGTTCCACCCCCAGTAGGGATCTTTATCGTGCCAAACATCGCATTGACACGGGATCTACAGTTTTACTTCCTATCCGAAAAGAAGGCATGTTTTAAATTTTTCACCGCTATGAAAAATTACCAGCTCGGCCGGGGATCGAACCTGCGATCTTTGGATTATGAAGCAAACATGCAAACCACTAATCCACCGGGACTGGCTAATATTAATGTATTTGAGGATAATAAATTTAAGAAAAATTAAAAGAAAATGAGGGTATAAACTCAATAATATCGAGAAGAAATCTAAACATTGACTCAATAAAAATGATTTTTTAACGTCTAAAAAATAAAATGTAGCTATTAGAAATGAAATGAAACTGGAAATGCATACAAAGGAAAATCTCAAGAAACTTATTAACAAATGATAGTACAAAATTATTCAACTTACAATGCTTTGCTATGTATTTACAAAATCCTCTTTTAGTCTGTCGCAAGCACATTTTACATTCTATCTATATCTATACCAAAAAAGCATTTATTTCCTTTGAAAAATTTGTACGAACTGTGAGAAGATTAACAGTTTCACGAGTTTCGCTTTAATTCCCATAGGGAAGCGATCACAAGTGATTATTATGCAAGGATAATTATCAAACTTGGAAATGGAATAAACTGACAAAAGGTGGAAGTATTTGTGAAAGTATTCGTTAAATTCCAAGTTCTTAGAACTATTGCTTGGAACGCAGAGCTTAACTTTCATTAATTTTCCTAAGCGCCATCTTTACAGAACTCTTCAATGAGAAAGCACTACCATTATATTAGTATTCATAGACGGTAAAAGTTTTTTATAATCAATCTTAGAATATTGAAAATGCATTTGCTTGAAAAATGAATACATTTTTAAACATTTTGAATTTGCATTGAAACTAGAATTTTCATTTCAGAAATTTACGGTTTCAGATACACTTTTGAATGGTTTTTCCTCAAGCTTCCAAGGTATTAAATAAAAAATGCTATTGTAAAAGATAATGTACAACCAGGGTAGTAACTATATACTTTATATTCGCAATACGAAATCGAAACCAGTGAAATAAGCTAAACGAATTCTCCCTTTCTCTCGTGTTTCTCATGTGAAATTCCTTTTAATGTGGGAATGTGGTGGTAGGTAACTCCTTTTCAGTCAGGTAATCCCCTTGACAGACCGTTTTAAGAGACATAAGCTCCAGGTTAAACCGATTTTTTTCCAATGCAATATTAATGACTCCCACTAAGCCCAGAACAGTCCACAATTAGGTTGAAAGGTTTCATTGTGTTCCGGTTCACTTAATTATCCCGCTTGGGATGATCTAATCTCTAGTCTCATTTCGTATTCAGAGAATAAACGAACAGAACACGGAGCGTGTCGTTCCTAAAGTTAACAGTGTTAGTTAGGACCGACTAACATAATTTACTCAAGTTAGACCTAGAATTTACTAACAGTGGCTAATAGAGTTTTCTGGTCGACCCAACAGGGAATTCTGTCAAACAAAACCTGCCTGCCTGCTGCTTGGTTGTCTGTGCCTTACCGGCAAACTTGAATGTATAGAGAGAAATGTTCTCTCTAAACTTGTGTAAACACGTTCGCGTGTTTGACTTTCCAACTCTGATTAAACTAGGAATAGATAATGCATTCGTGCTAGCTTGCACCATCCTTCGTTCATATTTTATAAAGGCGCCTTATAACGGTATTGTCGAGACAACATAGAACTTCAATTCCCCCAAGTTTACATGTCATTAGATAAATGATGATGGGGAATTACTCATTACAGATAATGGTATACGAGTGAGGAAAATATGTATTACACAGACTACGCAGTATTGTTGTTGGAAAACTTTATTCTTTTTAATTAAAAATACTTACCATCGATAAATAAATTAACGAATGAAAACTGTCGTTATTTTCGTAGAAAGCTTCTACCGACAAAACACAATGAAATCCACAACGCATTTCAATACTGGGAACCTATAGTGAGAACAGGATTTAATTAACGCCTACAAAATGAAAACATGTCGACACAACACGGAAAACAGTTAAAATGGCATGAAAATCATACAGTTAATTAAAATGAACGTGTAGTAAACTAATATTAGTCAATAGTTGATTTTGGGGAACGAGAATGATGTGAATTTTCGATGATTATCAAGATTATCGGACAATGTACTTTTGTTTGATTAATTAAATATACAAATTTAGTACAGAAATTGTCGTAGGTTAACATTATGGCTGCTAAACTGGCCAATACTCACTATTTCCTTACATTAAATTAAACTAATTGCTCCGGCTAAATAAAATTGCTGCGAAAAGTCCAACTTTCCACAAATTGAGACGCTCAAGCAAGTCGCTTTATTAGGGCATTAAATTATAATTTATCTAGAAACACAGTAAAGAAAAACAGACACAAAGCAATATTTCAACAATAACCACACAAATTTATTTTATAATTTTAACAAATAGCAAAAATTGAAACAAAAAGAAAATTTAAACTATGTAGATACCAAAATTTTCTTTGTATTAATCCCAAAATAGTTTAATATGCTTTATTTGGGGGATTAATACTTTTGGCATCATCATATTTCTTACATAGTACAAACAAAATCAGATAGATAGTGTTAAAAAACTAACGTTTATATATATATATATATATATATATATATATATATATACAGGGTGGTCCAGACCACCCGTACACCCCTTTTAAAATGCGGGGGATTAAGAATTTTTAACAAGACGATGGGTGATCTTACTACTGTCGATGTGCTCTTTCGAATGACCCTAGAATGGAACCACCCTGATTCCTCCTTGTAGGGGGTAAGGGGGGCAACTTTGAAAATTCAAATGGGAACCCCTAAATTTTATTGCATATTTACATTCTACTCATCAAAATATGAATAATTTATTTGAAACATTTTTTTATCTTGGCAACAGGTGGCGCTGTAATCGCAAAAACGACTTTTTGCATTTTCCGTCGTCTCTGGCATATTTACAGGTGCAAATAACAGTTTTTCATATTTTTTACTATTTTTTACTAAATAGTGATGAAAAAACTTTGCTAATGTGTACTTTCATGAGAAAAGATTTTACGTTACAATGAAAAACCCAAATTCTCTACCTAAGGTGTTTTCGGATTTTTTTTCTAACGTTGTACGTGATAACAATATTTTTTTGCCTTAAATGTTGTTAGAATTTGTGCTCCATTCTAACAACATTTTCCCAGATTCTACTGTGGAAGATGGTTTTACTTCAAAACATGTCAAGTCATATATTTAACATTACAAAAATCTGCCGAGAATTTCACATCTCATCCACTCAGGCCATAAAGTAAGAATAATTTAAACGAAAAAAATTTTAAATTGTGAAATAAAAATTATTATTTATTTGAACAGTTGATTTTCAACAATTACATACTGTTTAAATAGAATTGCGAAGTAAAGAATTGTAGCAAGTTATTTTCTGTTAAAATTAAATATTAAATGAGTATGATTTAAATATTATTTTGCCATATGCAGAGCAGATTACAATTTAGAATGTTTTATCGATCATTTTTATTAATTACATACGCCTAAAATAAATATTCAGATAAAAATTTAAAAGATTAAGCAATGTCTAGTCAATGCAAGTAGACGTTAAGGTTAAAAAAGATCTAAAAATTTCAGAAAAAAGATTGTTGTCGAGTACAACGCAAGAAAAAAATCAGTTTGTCGAAAACACCTTAGGGAGAGAATTTCTGTTTTTCATCGTAACGTAAATATTTTCCCATGAAAGTACACATTAGCAAAACTTTTTCATCACTATTTAGTAAAAAATATGAAAAACTGTTATTTGCTCCTATAAATATGCCAGAGACGGCGGAAAATGTAAAAAGTCGGTTTTTTGCGATTATAGCGCCACCTGTTGCCAAGATAAAAAAATGTTTGAAATAAATTATTCATATTCTGATGCGTAGAATCTAAATATGCAATAAAATTTAGGGATTCCCATTTGAATTTTTAAAGTTGCCTCCCTTATCCCCTACAAAGGGGGACCAGGGGGGTTTCTGTTTGGCGTCATTCGATAGAGCACATGGACATTAGCAAGATCACCCATCGTGTTGTTAAAAACTTTTAATCCCCCGCATTTTAAAAGGGGTGTACGGGTGGTCTGGACCACCCTGTATATATATATATATATATATATATATATATATATATATATATATATATATATATATATATATATATATATATATATCAACATTTTTTTAATATTTGCCGCCATAAACTTGCTAACTGTGTTGTTACGAATTCCCAAATATCTGCTCTGTCGTTCTCTGTTTCATACGTCTCGGCAATTAAACTAAACATAAACTAATTAGATAAACCTATAGATAGAAAAAATCACAATCTAATGGTATGTAACACTTACATTTTCATTACAGAATGAGGCCTAGAGTGGCCGTTATTTTGCAAAAGTTAAATTTTTTTAGGTCCCCCCTCCTAGATCTCTTTAAAATGTCAAAAAAACCAGCTGTGCAAAATATCAGCCCATTTGGACAATATTAACCCGCGCCACCGTGAGGTTAAAGTTTTAAATGGGATTTAACATGGGTTTGGTGCACTGCTAGAAACTTTGTGGTATAACTTTTCTATATTTTAACGTGAAATTTTGTATACTTATGTTGTTAAAGTTGTTAAACACGAATCTGAAGCCATAAAAACGTTGGCTGTTTCGCGAACATGCTAATTTTAGTGAAGTTGACCGCTTTTTTGACAGCTGTAAACTGTCAAAAGTTTTTCTGACAGTTTGGATTTTATCATATTCGCGTTCAGCAGTTTCAACAACATAAGTATATAAATTTTCAAGTTAAAACATAGAAAGATAAAAAGTTATTTCACAAAGTCTGTAGAAATGCACCAAATCCATGTTAAATCCCATTTAAACTTTAACCTCTCGGTGGCACGGGTTAATATTAACCAAATCGGCTGAAATGCACAGCTCATTTTTTGACACTTTAAATAGATCTAGGAGGGGGGAGCTAAAAGATTTTAACTTTTGCAAAATAACGGCCACCCTAATAATGCCACCATTATTAATTTATTTACGTGAGCATATTTTTTCACACCTTCCTAACTTCACACGCATTATATGCTAATAAACATTATTTGCATAATTTCAGACATCAACAAATGAGAATTTCAACCAATTACAGTATTTCAATGTATGATCCAAAACCACAACATAATTATATGTTGTATAGCTGATACCATTAATAGAAAACAACCTCTACATTAAGGAGTTCCTTATTCCTTGATTTTTAACTTTCAAAATACGTACCCTCGAATTTTTTTAAATTACATGAAAGGAACCCCTAAAGTTACCCTAAAGATTTCAAGTCGATCAGATCATGCTAACCCGACCCGCATTAACGCACTAATAAAACAAAACGCGTATTTGCTGCGAAACGGTCGCAGTTACGAAAAAAAACGCTATTTCAGCTACTATAAATCATTTTCAAGAAATAATCCGTTTTAGAGTTATGAAAGAAAAATCAGTTGCGATAGCTCATGACGCGACTTAGATACCGCAAAAACTCCTTACAGCACGACCTCAAAAATATGATGGCGCCAAGCTAAAAATAAAGTTTTTCTCTCTATTTTTTGCTTTAGAAGAACGCAAGCAACATTTAGTCTTCCTATGTTTAAAAACTTCAGCTTCAACTTTGTCTGTTAATACCGAATCGCAGATAGTATCATAGACTGCTGAAGATACTTCTCGCCCTGTTGTTGATAATTTTGGAATACAAATTCATTATTCGATACTAATTAAGCCAATCTACTTCAGATTTTCCAATTAAAGCTGGAAGTAGTTTTAAGTCCCAGCGAATGATTGCAAATTGTAAATCTATTTCTAAAAAGGTCAATTTTATTTTGTTAGCTATCTGCTGTACCAAAAAATATTGTCTATATCCCAAGATCTGTTTATGACATAGTCACTTGAGTCTAGTTGAAACGGCTTCTACGGTTGCTGACAATAATGGCAGGTCACTTATTTTACATCTATCTAGCGCTGCTGACAGTCGCAGAGTCTAAATTTGTTCCTAGAGTCCATTGTATCACCGTTTGTCCCAATTTGTATTGCTTGAAATCGATTCGTTTCTTTCACCCTCTTCATTATCTGACGCTTTTAAAGTTAAAGGATCGAAAACCTTACTTTCATTTTGAAAATATTACGTAAATTTCACTTTTTAGCCTTACCTACATCAGTGGATTCAATTTCTTCTCTTCTTGAAGGTTCTGGTACGACTAAATGCATCTACCTATCTTCTCTTTTAGCCTCCTTCTTTTTCATTTTATTTTCTTCTTTCTCGATTCTAACCTTTTTCAAGGGCAGTAAGATCGTATCTTTGTCTTCTATCTTCATCATTTCTAGTGCATTGGTATGTGTGATATCAAATAAATCATCTAGTGCCTTTTCAAATTTCTTTTCTCTTTGCCTGCATAAATCGCTTTTTCTGTTCTAGTTGCTGCCAGGTTGCATATCATTTCTTCAACTGTTTTTCTCAGTTTAAATTATTGTGTTGGAGTGATTGTGTGAATTCGTGCATTTTCTTAGAGCACTGATCTACCACAAACGCAGCACTTTCATTAAAAGATAATGCTACGAATCCCATATTATAAAAACGTAAAAAGGCTAAACGGGTAGTTGTAGAAATATTCTTATGATTTAAAACAAGGTTTACGAAAAAAGAAACTAGAATATCTAATGTATTTCTACTCAGTTATTTCTGGTCAACGTAAAATCTGAAAAGACTAGTATTATTTCAGTTTTCATAAACGTGAATGAGAATTATTTTTTTTGATTTTTGCGGGTGCACCCCGATGTACCCATTTTTTTGAAAAACAGCCTAAAATAGTTGAACTTTGATATTAATGCGGGTCGGGTTAGCATGATCTGATGGACTTGAAATTTTCAGAGTAACTTCTTTTCATGTAAGGTAAAAAAACTGGAGGGTACGTATTTTGAAATTGTAGTTTTTTTACCCATACCCATTAGGGTGGGCCGAAAAAAGGTTTTATTTTTTTTCGATTCGCTATACCGCGGAAAACTTGCCCCTAGGACAGACAAGTAAATTATAAAGGAAAAAACAAAAATCGGTTGATGTCTTCCGGTCGCGCATCGCCCTCGAAGATAACAAAAAATGAAGAGACCCTGTGATTGAATGTAACTCATTTTTTTGCTCACCCCGAAAATTTGCTTTTGAGTATGATTGTAGATGAAAGAAAGCATATCAAAGAATTAGGACTTAAAAGAATAATTCAGGCGAGAAACAAAATTCCTAAAGGAAAGTCAATTAGGAGTTTTGTGACTAATTTTTGCTGCTACCGACTACAGCGAAAAGATAGACTGGAGTACATCAATCTTTCACCGCCACCTTTGCTCCGAAGATTAAGTGATGAGGAGATTTCATCTATAATAAAGACATGAACAGAATCTGAATGGAATTTTGTCAAGTTTCCATGTCATACACAAGCAGTGGAGCGGTGTGTAAAGCTGGTGACTGAAGCGTCACAAAAAGACGTTGGTGCCAAGTCCAGGGATGAGTTCATCAGATCGACGCTTCTTTCACGATCCACCATGTCTAGTTTTTCGCATAAATCGGAGTTTAAAATAGCAAGTACCAAAAACAATAAGTAAAACACTATTGTCATAAAGCTATAGTTTGTAAGATGTATCCATAATAAGTATTTTATGTAAAAATTTAAAATTTGCCATTTTAATGCTAAAAACACGTTTTTCAGACGCAATGAATAAATGTAATAAATGTTGAAACATCTATTATTATTAAATTTTTTGCCTTCCCTGTGCTATTATTTACTTACTTAAAGCTGTAGTATTTAACTATAATAGAAAAAAATTTTTTCTTTATTACGAAAAATTGTTCAAATTTATCATTTTTTGTTATTTTCGAGGGTGATGCGCCACCGGAAGACATGAACCGATTTTTGTTTTTTCTTTTTAATTTACTTGTCTGTCCTAGGGGCAAGTATTCCGCGGTATAGCGAATCGAAAAAAATAAAACCTTTTTTCGGCCCACCCTAATACCCATACATAAGGACCACCCTACCCTACATTTAAGATACGTAGTTACAATTATGTGGTCATGAAACAGCTTTACACTCGTCCACCAATAATTATTTACATTGCAAGCTGCGAAAGTTTAATTTTAGGTGCAAGGTGTTTTTGATTGGCCGAGGCGAAGCGTAAGCGTAGCCGAGGTTACTTAAAAACACCGAGCACCTGAAAGGGCTTTCGCAGCGTGTAATGTATTAAACTTTTCATTGTCCCCTTGACATTTATTAACCATCGTAAATAAATAAATAAAATGATGATTCAGTGATTATAATAAAATAATGTTTGTATATACAACAGTATTGTTACCAAGGTAATGTTGACAACAGCCACCTTATAATATTATATTTTAAAAAAATTTTACTTCGTTGCCCAAGGACCGAAAGTTTTTCATGATTTGCAGGTGGTTTGCAACCACCTCGCATGTTTTACTTTCGCTTTCGGTTGCCTTGTCAAGATAGAAAGTTACACTTTCGTGAAGGGGAGAATGAAAAATTATTTACCCAAGAGCTGTAAAATTTTGAAATAGAAGAAACTTATTACAACTGTAATATCTAGTTAAGATGAAAATTTTATTTTTTATTTTATGAAAAAAAAGTTTTACAGATATCCTTTATCTGACTATTGTGTACTGCAACCAATCTAACGTGTCGCTTTGAAATTTCATATATAAGCTTATTTCAAACTATAGTGTGGGTGAATGCTGTCCTTCATGTGTCAAATATCATGAGATTATTAAGATAAAACTGATATCCGTTAAATAGTATGTAGAGGGAAGGTAGTAGAGCAAAGGAGGAGGGTCGATTTGGTGCGGTTTTTGCCCCAAATTATTTTGGGATGAAAAAATCAGAAAACATTTTTTTAATGTCTACTAACAATAATAAGTCGATTTTACCCTAAACGGACAATCCCCCACCCCCCTAGCTCCCCCTCAATCCTGAATATGCCATCACTTGCTAACAGCGTTCTTGGGGAGATATATCGCTTTCAAACTTCTACTAACTCCCTTTTAACTGTATCCGCTTTCATTTATCATTTTTTCTTTAGAGGGTTGGAGAGGGTGGTTTCACTATTTATTCGTTTGCGGGAAATATAAATGCAAAATATCCAAGCTTGCTCACCAGACTTGACCAGGGTATCATGGAGTTTTTGGGGTCGCTGATTCCGAACCCGAAGTCCGTTAACCTGTATCACATCAAGTTTAAGGTCATTTGAAGGTCAAATTGAAAAAAGATGACAGATGAAATCCAGAAAAATAGGTAAATACGTTTTTGGCGTTTTTGAATTCGATTTCAAGCTTTCTTGAATCGCTCGCTGTCAATTAGAGGTCATTTCAAGGTCAGATTAATATTATGCTAGAGTGAAGCTGAAGAAAATGCCGTGTAATGAATTTGAATCACTTTATGTATAGGTTTTTGAGGTAACTGAATCAGGGGATCAGCTAGAGGTAGTTTCAAGGTGAACTTAACATCTCAAGGTAGCTGAAGCCAACTCAGGAGATCTTTTCATTTCTTATGATCATCTAGAGGTTTTTTATGGGCTGGAATGAGAATGGTTCATTGAGAACGAAATGCATTTGATATTGCGAGCAGAACAAAATGTGTGTTCACGTTTAAATAGCAACAATGAACCATTTTACCTTAAACACGTCATCCTTACCTTTTCCTAATCTCTCCCTTTAACCTCTAAAATGAAAAAGATGGCACCACTCACTTACTGCACATTATTTTACTAACAATAATAAATTGAAAACAACCTGAATGAACCATCCTCTCCCCTTATTTCCCCCTTCACATCCTCAAATACAGAAAATGCAATTGGAGTAATTCGGAGCTGCGAATCTTCTACACATTCGGGGATATATTACTTGTTTTAAAAATTGTATACTGTCAATCTCTTCTTATTTATTTTTTCCTATAAAAGGGCTGAGGGGAAAATTGGGAAGAACGGGAACGAAGGATAAGTGCTTTTACAGTTTTATCCTTGAGCATTGTAACTAATCAAATATCACATTATATGTACATTATATGTAGTCTTACGTTAGTATGATGTAGAAGTTACCCTATTCTATCTATGAATAAGTTCTATCTATCTATCTATGAAGTATAATGATCTACACTTTGCGTTACCCAGGAACAACGAAGTGGACGTGGTAGATCAATGCTCCCTTTGGGGTGTTTTTTTAGAGTCCCCTTGCCTCTCACTGGGGTGCTTGTTTAACGTGAGTCCCCTTGCCTCTCACTGGAGTGCTTGTTTAACGTGAGTCCCCTTGCCTCTCACTGGAGTACTTGTTTAACGTGAGTCCCCTTGCCTCTCACTGGGGTGCTTGCTTAACGTGATCCTCCTTGCCTTTCACTGGGGTGCTTGTTTAACGTGAGTCCCCTTGCCTCTCACTGGGGTGCTTGTTTAACGTGAGTCCCCTTGCCTCTCACTGGGGTGCTTGTGTAACGTGAGTCCCCTTGCCTCTCACTGGGGTGCTTCTTTAACGTGAGTCCCCTTGCCTCTCACTTATAACAGTTTAATGTTAGTATTGCATTTCTTCTTTATCTTCTTCCTTTTCTTTTCCCCCAGATGCTTCATCTGATACTTCAAAGTCAGCAGCGTCTAACAAAAAATCTGGGTAGCTGTCACTATTGTAAAGCGTTTTTTAGCTCAATATTGAGATGTTAAGTTTACCTTGAAACTATCTGTAGCTGATCCCCTGATTCAGCTACCTCAAAAACCTATACATAAAGTGATTCAAATTCATTACACGGCATTTTCTTCAGCTTCACTCTAGCATAATATTGATTTGACCTTGAAATGACCTCTAATTGACAGCGAGCAATTCAAGAAAGCCTGAAATCGAATTCAGAGACGCCAAAACGTATTTATCTATTTTTCTGGATTTCTTTGTCATCTTTTTTCAATGTGACCTTCAAATGACCTTAAACTTGATGTGATACAGGTTAACGAACTTCGGGTTTGGAATCAGAGACCCAAAAAACCCCAGGATACCCTGGTCAAGTCTGGTGAGCAAACTTGGATATTTTGCATTTATATTTCCCGCAAACGAATAAATAGTAAAACCATCCTCTCCACCCCTCTAGGGGTGGAGGTAAAAAGGGGAAAAATGATAAATGAGAGCGGATACAGTTAAAAAGGAGTTAGTATAAGTTTGATAGCGATATATCCCCCCAAGAACGCTGTTAGCAAGTGACTGCATATTCAGGATTGAGGGGGAGCTAGGGGGTGGGGGATCGCCCGTTTAGGGTAAAATCGACTTATTATTGTTAGTAGACATTAAAAAAAATGTTTTCATCCAAAAATAATTTGCGGCAAAAACCGCACCAAATCGACCCTCCTCCTTTACCTTGACAAGTATACGTCGAAAATTTTCTAGAAAATGAATGTTGAAGATTTATTGAATAGTGGATCCGGTCCTGTCATTCCTAATTGACCTAATTACGAAAGGTAACCTTGTCATTGAAAACACAAATGTGATATAACTGTCTGCAACTAAAAGATATATCAAATCGGAGTTTGTTATTGTTATTTTATGGTTAAATGACGCTACAAGAAGATTTATGTGTTTGTACTTTTACGAGTTCACGGTCACAATTTTATAACGGAATATTGTTTAGAATCTTTTTTATTTAATTCTATTACATGTTGTTTTAAGGAATTTAAATGTTGACAAATATGTTCTTATTAAAATTGAAACGGAAGTGTGCCAAAAATACTGTTTAAAATAGTCAGTAATTAATAATTTACTTTCATCTTTAACACGATTAAAACTAAATATCTAAATTTGATTGTATTCATACATATACGGCAGAGTTATTATAAATTGTAGTAACCATTATTATTGTTCCAATAAAAGCACCAAATTGCTTATAATTTATTGTTTGACAATCCTATAAACCCTATTGTAAAGAAGTTACTTTATTTTTGGTTAATTATTTTCGGTATAAAATAATTAACGAACGACTGAGGCACTTCGCCTTAGGCGTCATGCCTCAAACTTCGTCCTCGTGCCATATAGGCATCATATCCACCCTTGTTGCACAAACTACTAATTCTATACATATTCTCGTGAAAAATAAAATTTTGTATGCACCACGAGTGTTACTAGATGATAATACCATAGGGCGACTAATAATAACATCGTCGTCCTTCTGGCATTATCATCATTCTAACGCCCTTGGTACATAAATAACTATTCTAACCAACGGAAGAAAAGGGACTGCAGGATGTTTATGTCTTTGTTGCATGCGTGTACTTGAAGGCCTGGATTTCAGCTCTATTGGCAGCCAGTGCTCCTTACAATGACCTTATTCTTCTAAAATCACTTCTTGACTACTCGGCAATCAACACGACAATATCCAAGACAGCATCTCAAAATTGTTTTCAAACACTTGCGACATTTGTCACCAGAACTGGTTGCTTTAGCTTTTTTCGAAAGCCTTGTGAGTTCTGCTACAAAGAGGCTAATGATTGGTGCAATGCAAACTGAACTATGACACTGAACAGGGTCACACTAAACGAATCGGTGTTGACACTTTCATGGACAAATCCTTAAATTATTAAGTACAAGAAGCATTGTGTTTTCATTCATGTATCTCGGTATTCCGCAAGACAGCCAGCGCTACCTAGCGCTGGATGACCCAAACCCTATTGAACTACGCGATGTAAGAGAGGTGAGGATCCGAGCTTGAATTCTTTTTTTGTATTTCAACAAAAGCAACAAGTTACTAAAGCTTACCCATTAGGGTAAGCAGTTGGCACCTAGTATACTTTAATACTGTAATTGTTACAAAACTGAAACAAGACTGGTTTACTGAAACAGCTGTTGTATGTTTTCATTTGTAGAAAATCGCTCTTTTTATAAATTTTGTGGTCATTCAGCTAACTCTAAACATTAATATATCAAGTTCCAATTTTTTCTCTAATATTTTGAGACCAGTTGGAATAGTTCTGGAGGGTAGGACCACAAAAAACTCAGCGATTAATTTTTTCCATATTTTAAGCACCACTGTAATCTTTATAATAGTGTATTATGTATTAAGGGCTTAATTGAGTGTCTTACAGTCTGCAGAGTCGCTAAGACGATAAAAGGCTCTAGAACACTAATTAAACCCGAAATGCAAACATTAGTTTACATCCGGTCTAAGTCTCAATTAATATTTAATTTTAAAACACAAATAAATTAAAAAGTGCGAAACTTTAAGTAAGTAGGTGCAGTGGTAAAACTTCAAGTAGCTATAGTTCAACGAAAGTTGCAAAAAATGAGTCATCACAAACACATGGGCGAAAATGTAAAATGCATTTAGAATTACGCGAAGGCCACGCTGTAATCTAAACGATAAAATAAACAATAAATGAGCTAGAAAGATTCATTAGCGGAACAAACCCATTAATTTAATTAAAACATATTTAATTAAAAATAAATATGAATGAAGCAATGAAAATGTGTTGGTTCTAGCGTACGCCACTGAATTCTTAGCAACGTGAAATTTGCACTCTTATCTTATCTCACCTCGGGTCGTATTTTTTTATTCCGGTGTGATTACGAAAATGACTCATTTCATGTAGTTGTGGTTGAAGTATAGGTGCAGTGGTATATAATTGCTGTTATTATTATTACGTTATAAGTCCTGGAAATGGAATTTTTACCAGAACTTTTTCAGGACGTATGACGTAATGTGTTTTATTTCATATTTCAATTAGTGGAATATTGGTTTAATTTAAAAAAAATATGCGTATAAAATAAATTTCGGAATTTAAAATATGGACATCTACGAACAACGAGCATCTATGGCAACTATTAGTCGAATTCAAGACATAGAACTAGTGTTTCACTAGAGTCTTGCATTTTTCTTGTTCTTGTCTTGTTCTTGCACAAATTGCAATACAAGAACAAGACAAGAATCGCAATCAGTTGCGCAAGACAAGACAAGAATCTTTTCTGCAAGAAAAGTGTGAGAATAGTAAGATCTTCTTGCATTTTCTTGCAGTCTTGCTAAAATTCAGGTTTTGAAAAGATAATGGAATTTTTAAATTATTATTGACAATGTTAGTCTAGATATATCATGAATTTATAATATATTTTATTTATTTATTTAAAAGCTGTATAAATAAAACAAAAAAATATAAAAACAATATATAAAATATTTTTCTATTACACATATTTTCTAGTGTGGTGACTAATAAGATATTAACATTTAGGTGACTAGAAATTACGTAATAACCTAAAAGCTAAAACAATAAAAGAAAATATTACAGAAACGTAACTAAACGCCTAAGTTTGGTTCTTTATTATAATTCTTAGCCATTGAAAACGTCAAACCAGGAATTAACGTATAAAGGCTTCAGCATTTTCAAAAAATCAAGGCAGACTTTTGTATGATTGCACTACACTGTCAGTATCTTCGCTTACCCGTTTATAAGCAACATATATTCATTTAGTTCGCTGCGCCGTTTATCTGTCCTTGCCTGTGTTAAATGTTTTATCGCTATTGACTATGCTTTATTGGTCCATACGTATGCTACGCGAAGTCCAATTAATTACTGACAATGAGGTTGTGATTCATTAACAGAACGACACAGCTAATTATCAGCAAAATCTCCGAGTCGCAACAGTGTAAGAATTCTAGGAAAATCAAGAAACGGGGAAGTCCCGGCGTAAATTCCAACCGCAAACATGCAAGACAAGAAAATGCAAGAGTCTTGCAAGCAAGGCAAGATTTTTGTTTGCAAGAATGAAGCAAGACAAGCGTTTATTAGAATTCTTGTCTTGTTTTGCAAGACAAGACATGAAGTAGTCGTACAAGACAAGAAATCTTGTCTTGTGAAACACTACATAGAACGAGTGTCCATGGTAACTGAATACTAAAGCATTGTTCAGTTGATTTATTTTATTTGAGTCCGGTAAAAGACTTTACAGTCATACTAGACCGTAAAATCGCATTTTCCGGACTGCAATCGCTACCGTAAACATGGATAATTCGATGCAGTATGAAATAAAAAGTTTTACAGTCTTAGAGCTCTAATTTAGCAATTTATACTCTAAAAATAGGCCCATAAACCGGTGAAAATCGCCCGACCGGACATAAAGATTTTTAAGCAATAATTATGAGACATTATTAATTTCTAATTAAAAACATCAAATTAAGTATATGAATAATACATCTATCACATCAAACATTATTTGCACAGCACCAGTAATGAATCTTATTACACAATAGTATGCTCTAGCCGCAAACTAAACACATACGCTAGGTACCTATACAGTTGAAATTGCGATAATTGCATAATTATTAATTGTCAAATAGTTTACTTAAAAAATGATGCATATGTAGATATGTGTGTGTGAATATATATTGTACACAGTAAAAACTGGAGTGTTAAATCTTACACTCAAATAACACCCAGAGTGGTTCCTATTTATCCACACTAACGAGTGTAAATAACATTGGTCTTAAAAGTGGTAAAATATATAACAACTTTAACCTTCAATGCAGGTTAAAGTCATGGACACTGAGTGTAAAAATGACAACCATATTGTTGTGTGAGAAAACATTTGTTGAGTGTAAAGTATGCACGAACTGAGTATTAATTTCCCATTCTTTTAGTGTAAAGATTATTGCTTATAATGGTAAGGAACATTTTTTTAATGGAAAAGGAACCAACTATAGTGGTTACAATCATTTATTGGAGTGTAAATAACTATTTTGTTCGTGTAATTATATACTTACTTCTATTTTTTGGTTCAGATATTTTTTTTGTAATTTAGGATAAAACAGAAAAAGGTAAAAAAATAGTGCACACAAATATTAGTTTTATTTTAAAACAAAATGCAAAATATAAATACATTCTAAATCTAAATAAACCAATGTAAATACATATTGTGATGATTTTCCTTCATTATTTGAAAATCATGAATTCTTAATTTTGTTACTCAATGTAAAAAAGTTCAAAGTTGACTGTTTGTGTTTATCATTTGTAATTATTAATTGAATTTTTAAAAGGATTTATTGTTAAAACTATTCAAGTTTGAGTTAATTTATTTATTGGATACATGTATATAGTAACAAAATTTGATCAGGAAAACAATTTTGGGTCTACAGGATCTTCACTTCCAGTTAAATCTGAAAAAGAAAATGTATTAGTTACAAAGGTTTATAAAACAGTACAAACATTATTAACAGCAATATAAAAATAGTCTTGACGACCATATATAGTTAGTAGGTACATAATACAATTGCTTTATAGACAATAATCAAATTACTGAAATAATGATCAAGGTCAAGCTATTTTTTGAATAAAATTATAAACTATCAAAATATATGGAAAATAATTGCAAGAAAAACAATATTAAGTTATCAAGGGTTAGTGATGTAAATAAAAGGGGGAGATGAATTTAATAAAATGATAAAAATGGTTGTAAATGAATTTGTCCAGTAAATAAATGTATAATTTATATAGAAAATAATAAATAAAAGTTTAAGAAGTTATCCTGGGTTAATAGTGTATAGTTTATTGGTCAAAATAATTTAAAAAGAACTACAGGAGAAGAACGTAAAATATTAATTAGTATCCTACATACGGTTGTTTTCGAGACACCAGCAACAAGTGAAGAAGAAGTTAGCAATAATGTTTCTTGAATAGTAATCAAGAAATGCTATTTAAGAAAGGTAATTAATAAAAAGAAAATTGAGCTCACCATTTCAGTATTGACAGCTATCCAGCCCAGAGAACGGTTTTGGGAGTACCACAGCAGCAGAATCTTGAAGGGCATAACACCAAGCAGCATGCAGCTACAAAAGAAAATAAAGTGAATCACAGAATAAGGTTTGTGGAAATAGAAACAAGTGTATATAAAGCATATCTAGTGTTTCTCATAGAAAGAAAAATAAATCCAATTAAAAAAAATTATGGCCTAAAAAAGATAAATGGTTAAATTATAAATACAGAATTAATAAATAAAAATATGTACAATATAATAGGTACAATATTTAAATATTATAGAATACCTTATAGACAAAATGTTATAATTTGTATATTATATTATTTACATATTATTTACAGCCGTACTATAGATAAATTACACGCGTGTAACACAATGTTTATTAATGTTGCACGCGTGTAAATCTTTCTATAAGTACGGCTGATAATATTAAAATAATAAAAAAGTGAATCTTTACTACTAGGAAATCAACATTAGTTTTGAACAATTACCTATGAGCTCCTTTGTATGATTAGGGTAAATGACCCAGCCATCACCATCATGACCACCAGTTTCTGTAATTAAAGTTTTATTAAATTTATTATTGACACATTCTAATTTACATTACAAACCTTACCTGTAATTATAGAAACGACATTCAATGTCACTAATCACAATGTCAGTTCTTAAAAATCACATGTGAATTTTATAAACACATGTGCGCCATCGCCGCCATCTTTGTAAGCTGAGTTCGGCCGTCAATACCTACTATACCAATGCGTAGAGCGCGGCAATAATTAAACTATGGAAGTATAATTTCATTACATACATACTTAGGGTTAGGTACTGCATAGCAGGAACCAGAAACGGTTTTGCATTTAAATTGTTCCTTGTAAACCAAAAATCTGAAAATAATTTTATCTATTATTTACCCACAATTCACGTAAAAATAATTATTTTTATTTATGCATAATGATGACTTAAATTACAATGGATCAACATGGCAGCTAAAACTTTTACATAAGAAAAAGCTGAATAGACACAACCAGGAGTGGAAATTATAGTTTTAAAATCTTACTTAATTGCACAAGATCGTTAGAAAGATGCATCCTCTTCTATTTTAGCATATTTACTTTTATTGGCTAGTTGAATCTTAAAAATCATTGTTGTCACTTTCAAAGAGAACCAACTACATTCAAACACAAACAGTAAATAAAAGTGCTCACGTCCAATCGTGATTATTCGCGTTGCAGGTGGATGTTCGGTAGATGACACTCGCGAGGGTTAAATCGGTTTTGTTGGATCTTATTAATACACTCTTTAATGTTGTTAACATGCTAGAATAGTGAAATACATTTTTAGAAAGATGACTGTTACACTAACGAGAGTATCTTTACTAAATTCAAATGATTTTTGTACACCAAAAACATTATTTTTACCCATTTTTTAAATTAAGATAACACTCATAAGAAACCTGGTGCTGCGTGTTAATTTTAGTTGTTAATTTCATTCACATGAGTGTAGAAATTTACACTCAGATATTTCACCACACCAAATATGTTTTTCACCACTACTGCATTTTTTACTGTGTATAATTCCAGTTTTCTAGGAAAGTGAAAATCTGTGTTTGTATCCTTTTATATTTTTGAAATGATATTATGGACATATAAAACTAAGAGAAGGAAAAATTGAAGAAGACGAATTAAATAAGAAGCAGAATTTATTTGACAGGAGTGCTATTAAAATATCTTCTAAATCAAATAAAGTTTGTATGTATGTAAATGCGTCACATAATTTATAAAGTGAATGATTCTTATTTTCTTCACTAGCACTGCTAATACTTATCTGTTTAGAAAGCTCCAAATATAGAAATTCAATATTAACTATATAATGCTTCTCAGTTTCTAAGTAATCCCAACTGAGTATCGGCTTGGAAGCATTTCGTATCTCTGCTTTAAAATATAAGAAAAGAGGAATATGACAAAACTAAATGATGAATTATTCCCAACAACAAGCCCCTTAGATTAAAATATTATTGTTATACAAAGAATTGTTTCCCTGTTTCGCAAAATAAACCCCTTTAAAACCAAAAGAGAAGCTAATCTTACTGAAATAGCAAATTCTATTTTGCTTTATTAATTTATTATACATTCCTGTGCTTAACTGAATGTGGAATAACAATTGTAAGACAGGAGAGCAACCCACTAAACTAATATTAAATCCATTTAATGAACTAACTTTACCCATTAGCATACCTGAACTTTACTATTAGCTTACTGTAAATGCAATTAATTAACTCTACTTAGTTTATCCTGAATGGCAGGTATTGTTAATTGAGCCTACAATACTTGCGTTGAACTTTGTGCATTATTGGTTTTTGCTTGTACCGCGATTCTTTTTAGAAGAATTTCTTAAAATAAAACGGTATTAGTCTTTTCAAAGTTTCAGTCAGTCTATTTCATGTTTTTAGTATCTTAGTATAGTATTATAGTATCTTACTACATATTTGTATTATATTAATAAATACTTTAGTAATAATCAATTTTTCAAACCGCATAACTTTGAAGTAATAATATGTACTAACGAAGAACATACGGGCAGAAAGTAATTCGAGTGTGACTCGGAAAAATTATTATTAAATAAGAGCGCCAGCTACTTTCAGCAATCACACTAGGGGAAGAGGGGGTACAGTGTTACACAAGAAATATTTTTTGATATAATTCAGAACCAAATAAAAATTTTAAAATTTATTCTCTTCCTAGTTTAAGACTTATGAATCTTGTTTCAACTTTTACTTGTTTCAACTTGCTTTGATTATTTCAACTTTTAGAGAAATTAAGATTTATTCAACTTGGTGCTCTATGTAATACTGTATCCTAATAATGGGGTACAGAGTTACAAGAAAGGTTAACAATACTAATGTTAATAAAACAACTTAAAATTTATTCTTGCGTTGTACGTACGAATTGATAAGTTGGGTTAACTTCTGTATTCGTTTTACGTGTAATTTCCCTAATTGACAAAATTCTGTGTTTTATTGTAGCCTCTTCTTGTATTACCACAAATTTTCCAACATCGATATCATTTGAATGGAATAATGTATCATTGTCACTTAGATGCATAAATAATGTTACACCAAACCCCACTATACACTGTACCCCAATTATCAAAAATCTATACTCGAATAGTTAATAAGGGAAGAAACAGTTTTGAGGTTAAGTTCATGCTTCTCCGGCGTAAATAAGCTTACAAAATACTTATAAATAAATTTTTAATAATCTAGCTTTAATTAATTTAATCCTGAAGTAAATTGTATTTTACTTGAAATAATTACTTTTGATATTAAAAAATATACATACATATCTTAATTTCTTGAAAACCCAACAGTGAATATTAACCAAAATGCACCTACACTTGGTTAACACCAAAGTACTTCTAACATGAAAATATGAACAATGTTTAATATAAAGCAATCCTAAAAACATTAAGTGTAATACTGTAGTACGTGTAACACTGTTCCCCCTCTTCCCCTATTCTACAAAAAATGATCGGTTTGATGCCTGAGGTATAAACATGGGTTTTGACTAATTTTGATGTGCGGAATACCATGGAATACCCGTTTTTCCCAATTAGGTCTAGATTTTAAGATACAGTAGATAACCATCTGAAATATAAGATCATGCTCTACAACGCGTTGAAAAGTTCTTATGCTATAAATTCTTTGTTATTAATTTTAAAAATTATGAAATAATATGTTGAATAATATTAATTTAATAGTAAAAAACGAAAATCATACCAATTATTTATGTAAAACTTCTTCTATGAGACTTTTTTTAGGCGATGCATCAGAACAGTCACGCACAAGCTTCAAACAGTAATTCGTCATCATGTGGAGATTCCATCTCCCCTGGAATCTTTCCTCCATAATTTTTATATTGTGTTGGAACCTTTTGCCGTGCTCTTCGCTGAAATTACCCAAGTTTTCCCGAAAATGGCCCAAAGGACTATGCAAGTGAACGTTTATGCTCATATTGCAGCCAAGCTTTTGAAAATAGGACAGCATATCTTTTACTAATTCAGCATAGTTTTCTGCTTTATGTAGGGTTGCCAACTGAGCTTTTTTCGGAAGGACAGTCCTTGTTTCTAAGAGTGTGCCCATCATCCTTTCTTTGCATATGAAAGGACGGATTTTGTCCTTATTTAAAACAATCAACGAAAATGATCCAATATTTTAATTAAAATTTTACTTTTATGAGCTGTCTTATGTTAGGTAATTTAGTGAATTATTGTTGTTTAAAGCCATTAAAATGATTGAAGCTACAGATTATAATTTACCGTACAATGAAGAAAATATGGTTAAAAGCTCAGAAAAAAAACGAAAACGTATATGTGTATGTAGTATAATGTAGTAAACCTGCCAATGTCGTTAATGACAGCCAATCCTGAAAATTGCCTAGAAGCATATTTATTAAATATCTAATAAACTTCGCATAACACATAAACACATAACCTAACAACTAATCTACGGCTTATTAATTATTAACTGAGCAGCGTTAATTATTAATGGTCAAGCGCCGCAGTTGAAGTTTTACTTTTATTATGATACTGATTGACCATTAAGGCTATATTCAAACAGTCCTTAACCCTCTGCTGAAGGAACAACGGTAAGGGGAACCTCTCAAACTAGATAGAATTCAGAGAAACGAGATTTTTCAGGCAGTGAAACCAGAAATAGCAAGCGTAAATGGTTTAATATTAATTGTTGATTTATTAATATTAAACAATTAATAAGTAAACGTACTTAATTAGTAATTGTAAAACATCATCAAAAAGTAATTAATAATAAAAAACAAACAAACAAAAAAAGGATGATAAATGACATTCATTAAAGAAGCAAAAAGACATGAAGAGGTGCGCTGAACTTAGGATTTTCATAAAAACTTTTTTATGGTTATAACTTACAATTAAATACTAATATGTATGCATAATGATTTCGTTTTATTTTTATAGTTTAAACGACCTTAAAATTAAGGAATAATTTTATCTAATTATTCTTCTTTATAAATATTAAAATTATAAAAAAATGTTTATTTATTAAATATATTAAATATTTTATTTATATTAAATTACCCAAATCAGTAATATACCCGGGGTTTTGCAGTCGTAAATCCAGCGCGCCTTCCGGTCGGTCATGCGGTCTATTAATGTCTTTTTCTTATTAAATAAATGTTGCCGGATGATGGATTACGATAGGCGTCGACTTTTCATAATTTTAATGAGGGCTGGTTAATTTCGAGTTGTGATCTAAATTGTATAACTAAATGAACAATAATGAATTTTTGTTAATCGTACTATAATAATTCACGGTAAAAAACATTAATAGAACCCCGATGACATCATCAGAGGCTATTGTCTCTCATTATGACTGAATTGGTCTTAGGGCTCCCTTAGTTTGGGAATGATCCTAGAACGGTTGGACGCCAGGACGCGGAGAGTAATTCGTAAGATTTATCCCGGCATCGGCTCCCAGGTAAATCATTTCGCCAGGTTTTTTCTTTGGTGTAGTTGCGTCTGTAGAGTAGCGTACTGGGTGTTCGGGAGACCACACGACGTTCGTCCATAAAACTGGCTGTCTTCTACCCTATCTTTGTTTCCTTGGAAACTGGGCAATGGATGAAGCTGTCAGGTAAAGTGTATGGAAGAGAAATTCGTGAAAATTCTCGACGGTTCCTCATACCGATCAGGAGGAGCCCTGGTATATGATACCGGTGTGGGCGGATTCGAATCTCGCCTTGGATAAGGTCATTTATGGTCACCAACGGAACCCGCTGTTTGACCGAAGTCATTTATGTTCACCAAAGGAACCCGCTGTTCGACTGAATCTTAAGTGAGGAGAATCGAAGTGAGGTTTATCCTGCTTTTTGCCATATGGGAAACTGCATGCCGCTAGGTAAATGTGCTTAGGAGCTATCCCGACCAACCTATGATCCGGACTGCAGCCGGGTACAGTGATTGGGAGAAGCTCTGAAAGCCATTACACTTAAGGAGAGTTGAAGCGAATACATAGCCTCTCACAATCAAGACAACTTCACCTTAACGGGTACACACTGGGAGTATATAACGTGTAGACTTAAACGAAGCTCTGTCGAGGGCCCACCAAGCCTATATATTGGTAGATCGGGGTGGCAAAACCATTAAAAAACCAAGTCCCGACACAATTGAGGTTGGATTCGATCGGGCAGTGGCCCCAACCCCTGTCTCGGGGAGGAGCTTGTGATGGTATGAAATAGGACTCGAGGGCTGTCTCTATTCAACTGAGTTAAGTTGGGGGAATAGTCCTATTGCTGGACGAGGTACTTCATCCCGTATGAAAGAGGACGGGAGGGTACCGGCGGGTGAGCACGTGTTAAGTCGATCGCTCCGGTACTAGCCTGGATAGCTAGTAGAGGGTGGATAGGCAACCTCACTCCGACCAGTAAGCTGACTGGGAGCAATTGCTATGCAATTGCGCGCTGATTGAGCGTATCTCAATTACTTCCTCATTGGAAGGAACGTGGAGGTATGTTAACACGGGGACTCCACGTAAAACATACAGATAATCTCTGTAGAGTAGCGTCTGTTGAGTTTTTATATGCATTTGATAGACGATGCCCATCAGGTTGCCCACAGCAAGGCTATCTCAAATTTACACCTCCGCATGGTATATGCCGGGTCCCTATTTTTAGGTAAAGTCGAACGGGACCCTGTCGAAGGCTCGCCAAGCCTTTATTACGCTAGTCGGGGTGGCAACTCCTAGGTAATTCTACTAGGTGGCAACTCCGCATGCGGGCTATGGTGTGAATTGGGGCTATGGGTCGACGAGTAAGCACGTAATAGCTCCGGCATTAGCCAGAAGGACAACCTCGTTCCCACCCGTAAAAATTGGTAGCACTCACTTAAGAGAGTGACGCGCTAATTAAGCGTACCTAACTCAATTCCTTGCCCAATAGCAGGTCGTGACTATAAGCTTAACTCAGGCGAGTCACGTATATCCGCAACTGAAAATAGACAGACACACCCCTTTGCATTGTTAAACTGTCAAATTCAAGATTTAACAAAAACGTTGACTTTCATTAGTGCCTTCTGACGGCCAGTAGATTGTTAATGTTACCTTTTTCGCATTCGTAACGGTACTTGATTATATCAACTGGCTTTGTGACGCGTCCCAATATAATAATACTAATAACAGTAATTAACACAAAATATTTGAATTGTATTTAAAATAATAAGTTCTTATTTAGAACAAAACACGTTTCTTCGAGCATCACATCTTTCAATCAAGAAATTTACAACTGACTCTATGTCATATTCTTTAGCAATATTTTTGTGACTATTCAATACTGTTATATTCTTTTAATTTGCTTATGTCATAGTACTTTACAAATAGACTTTTAGTCCGCGTAATACAAAAAATCATCTTTCAGCTGTACATGTGGATTTGATCAAAGATTGAAATAATTTGTTGCCTTCCTGTAAAAATTGCAAAATTATCCCAGCCGGACAAGTAGACTGTAGACTACCTTGTTACATGTTACAATTTATAATTGTTATTACCTAAAATATATTAATCAGGTTAATGAGGGCTCATTAAATTATTTTAATGAGGGCCACAGCCTTCGAGCCACCACATCGTCGGCGCCTATGAATCCACCCAATTTATCATCCTTTTTCGTTTGTTACTTGAATAAATTGTTTATTTTATGAATAAGCATTTTTTTATGCATATAATATTTATAAAAGAAATAATTATATGAAATGTTCCCTTAATTTTATAGCTGTTGTTTAAACTATGTATATTTATGTTAAATAAAAATAAAACTAAATGATTATTCATACCGTTTAGTATTTAATTGTAAGTTATTTCTTTTTATAAATATTATAATTATAAAAAAATTGTTTTTGAAATATATTGAATATTCTATTAAAAAAAATTAACCGAACCGGGAATAGAACGGAGGTTTTGTAGTCGTAAATCCATCGCGTCTTCCAGTCGCTCATGCTGTCTAGTCATGTCTTTTGCTTCTTTAATGAATGACATTCATCATCTTTTTTTGTTCGTTTTTTTATTATTAATTAGTTTTTGATGATTTTTATAATGACTTATTACATTAAATTATTTTGATAATATTATCTACAATAATAAACAAAACTCGATGTAGCGCGATTCCATAAATAACAATAATTCGGAAAAATTTTGGTTTCTATTCGTTTTATAACTATCCCTTGAATTTATACTCGAGGTACACTCGTGTATACTATGTGGAGAAAACCGTTTAGCGAGCATTCAAGAGAGCCCTTTTAACTACATTGGCAGGTTTACTACATTAACGTTTCGTTTTCATTTAAGTAGCATTGGAAAGAATTTATTATTGTAATGAATATAATAAATAACGTTTCTGGGAATTCTTGAGAGTCCTTGTGGTGTCCTTACTTTCGAAAGTTGGCAACACTAGCTTTATGATTTTCAAGAAAGTTTTCACAACTAAAACATATAATACCAAGCATTTCTTTCAAATTCACCCATCGAGTCCATAAAATGAGAATCTTTCAAGAGATTTTGCATCGATCGACCAGAGGATCATTTATAACATCCTGTTTCCCTATTATAATTTCTTTCCTTTAATTCCCACAGCTAACCGGGCGGCAGCAAGTTTATAGCTACTAAATGCATTTTTTAATTGTAAACGTTTTCATTTAGTTGTAAGATTATCTTGTGTTTACCAACTGTTGTTTATTTTGAAATCTTATTGGATTCTGGTTTGTTGATATATATTTAAATACAACTTTTTTGACTGTAAGAAAAACTAAGATTAAAATATTCATAAACAACTTTATAAACATGAAATAAATAAAGATTAGTAAAAGTTTCACAGTTTTATTAAAATATAACCTGACAATATTGTTTCGACAGCTATGCTGTCATTATCAAAGGTAATATAATTATAAACAAACACGTCGCTAAGGTAGATACAAAAATAGGTAACTAGATAAAATAATAATCAGAATTAAATATCTAATACTTCCAGTAACGGAGAATTACTCAGCTCAAGTTGTTCATTCATTAAAGGTACCCTGAGTTTGTGTTTGTATATCTCAGAGGCTTCTAAAATGTCTAATTTGCGTTTGTTATTACAAAAATGTAGGAATTTAATATTATTTTGAGGAGTCATTGTGTAATTTTGTTCTAAAAGGTGTTTGGTGTAATTAGATTTTTCATGATGTTTATTTTTGTAATGACGTACGTGTTCTTTATATCTTATGTCAAAATTTCGAAGTGTTTGCCAATATATACCAAACTACAAAAAGAATAATTTAAACGGTAAATGCCCGATTTCATGATATCATGTGTTCTGTCTTTAGCATTAAATAAAAATGAAAAAGTGTTAGTGTTGGTTTTAAATGTTATTTTATAATTGTTGGTTTTTCTTAGTATATGTGCAATTCTTTCTGATATTTTGCCAAAATATGGTATAGATATGTAATTTGTGTCTTCTGTTTGATTGTCAATTGGATATATTCTTTTGATAGCTAACCTATAATTTTTTTGTTTAATTAAAGTGTCAATCATGTTCGGATTGCAATGATTTGCATGTGCTAGTTGTTTAATGGTTGATATCTCTTTGCTAAAATCTGATTTTGTTAGTGGAATAGTTAAAGCTCTGTGTACTAATGATGTGTAGGCTGCTATTTTATGAGTATTATGGTGATAAGATTCATTTGGTATTGTTATGTCTGTTTGTGTTGGTTGCCTGTATATGATTGTGTGTGTTAATCTTGATATTTAAGTCTAGAATGTGTATAGCCCTGTTTTGTGCTGTTTCTAGTGTAAAATTTATGTTAGGGTGGATACTATTAATAAGAATTAAAAATTCATTGATAACCTCAAAAGAACTGTCAAAACAAGCTAAAATGTCATCAACATAACGAAACCAGAAGATAATGTGTTTAGAGAGGTTTGATTCAAATATTTGATCTTCGAACTTGTCCATAAATATGTTAGCTAATAGACGACTTAGAGAATTACCCATAGGTAAACCATCTTTTTGTAAATAAATTATGTTATTAAAAGTGAAATAATTTTGACTTATACAAAGGTCAAATAATTGAATTAACTCTAACCTTTTAACTAATTCTATATTACTATTGATCAAGCAACTATCTAATAAAGGAATACATTCTTGTGGAGGTATTCTGGAGTATTAAGTCCTCTATTAGCTAACATATTTATGGACAAGTTCGAAGATCAAATATTTGAATTAAACCTCTCTAAACACATTATCTTCTGGTTTCGTTATGTTGATGACATTTTAGCTTGTTTTGACAGTTCTTTTGAGGTTATCAATGAATTTTTAATTCTTATTAATAGTATCCACCCTAACACTACACTAGAAACAGAACAAAACAGGGCTAAACTTTCTAGACTTAAATATCAAGATTAACGCAGACAATCTATTTGAATTTTCCATATACAGAAAACCTATAGGTTAATAGAATATATATAGGTTAGCTATCAAAAGAATATATCCCATTGACATTCAAACAGAAGACACAAATTACATATCTATACCATATTTTGGCAAAATATCAGAAAGAATTGCACATATACTAAGAAAAACCAACAATTATAAAATAACATTTAAAACCAACAAATTTTGACATAAGATATAAAGAACACGTACGTCATTACAAAAATAAACATCCTGAAAAATCTAATTACACCAAACACCTTTTAGAACAAAATCACACAATAACTCCTCAAAATAATATTAAATTCCTACATTTTTGTAATAACAAACGCAAATTAGACATTTTAGAAGCCTCTGAGATATACAAACACAAACTCAGGGTACCTTTAATGAATGAACAACTTGAGCTCAGTAATTCTCCGTTACTGGAAGTATTAGATATTTAATTCTGATTATTATTATTATTTTATCTAGTTACCTATTTTTGTATCTACCTTAGCGACGTGTTTGTTTATAATTATATTACCTCTGATAATGACAGCATAGCTGTCGAAACAATATTGTCAGGTTCTATTTTAATAAAGCATAAATATACTACATTTGTAGTATAATTCGTTTAAGATTTGGTCACGCCTGCTATCCTGCACATCTTTGGAAAATAAATGTAATAAATTCAGACCAATGTGATGTGTGTCACGTTAGAAGTGATTTGGACCACATTTTATTCACTTGTCAGAAATATACGGAACACACTAATAAGTTACTAAGAACTCTCCGAGATAGTTGTCATATCTGCTTTCCGATCAATCTAATGCACCTGCTAGCTCTTTATGACGATAAGAAAGTATATGAAGCAATTATGTCTTTCCTTTATGATGCTGTACTCACTTTGTAGAAATAGCTAGAGTTTGCAACCTTTGTATTTTTCTTATGTATGTACAACCCCTTACCCGAGGCCTCCCTGTGTTGCATTGTAACATAAATTGAGTCCTGATAGGCCCCAGGACGAGAAGAGAGTGACCCTGTTTCTATCCTTATGTTTAGGGTCAATATACTTAGTTACTTAGTTTGTGCTAGGATTACTAGACAATAATACAACAAGAATTTGGCTGCATGACTAAAGGTCCAACGCCAAAAAAAAGATTGTCAGGTTATATTTTAATAAAACTGTGAAACTTTTACTAATCTTTATTTATTTCATGATTATGGAGTTCCACAAAGTAAGGCTGGAAAGAATAAACAACTTTATAAACAAATCGGAGTTACCAAATCAAATATAATTTTCAATATATTAAAAGAACCATCAAAAGTTGTGATAATATTTGTTAGAAAGTATGGGCTTACAACTGTATGTAATAAAATTTGTTGTATATTTCAGGTGCTACACTTTATCACCAGGCAGAGATAGTTTCAAATACAAAAATTATGGATTTATCGACTAGTGTACCTACAAATACATGACAAATTGACTTTCACTGACTGATCACCTAGAAGTAAATAAGGTAAAAATATTTAAAATATAAAGTTTTCTCTTATTTATAAATTATTTGTTTCAGCTGTCTTTTCAGAAGCCGAATATTTTACACAGTTACCACGAAGTATTAAATTCGCAATTCACTCATGGACGTTTTATATACATCGATTGCAGTTTCTCAAATTCGTGAACCAACTGATATAGAAAATTGTATTCACAATTTTAAGTATAGAAGACTGAAACAAAACAGGAATCGAGGTTGTGTGTACATTTGTATAATCTGTTAATAAAAAGTAAGTATAAAGTAAAAATGAAAAATTAAATAAATATCATTAAATCAATAACTGAATATCCAAAAAATTAAACTCATTGCACTAAACTATAGATTTAGCTTTTGAATTGATTTCAGTCTATGTTTCAATAATATTTTCCAAGAAAAAGTAGTGTAAGGAGTAGAACTGCCACTATTAAAACATGTGGTAAAGGATGTCAAAAAAAACAAAAAAAATTTATAAAGAAAATAGTAAAGTTGCAAACTTCGACATCACATTATCAAGTTGCTAAACATACTATGATTGTAAGATTTGAGTCACATAAGTAGCTCATCAATCGCAATAAAAAATCTAAATACAATTTTTTGTAAACAAGATTATTTAAGCAAACTTACAAATTTTATAAACTATATTCTGTTACACGATCGATTTGACAATCTCACAAGTAGATGAAACTATTAACCCACCTGGAAAGTTCGTTCAAGTTTACACATTTATTGTCATAATTTTAGAATTTACTATGGTTAGGGTATCGCCCTTCCACACTAGTATTATTTGAACAAAAGGCAAATGGTTGTTCGAAGTTCACTTAATTTTTAAAGGGTAACGTACTAAATAATGAGTAAAAAAGTGTGTATTATTTTATTGATCCGCTTATTATTTTACACTTATTTAAAAATTACTATTACGTAATAATTTATTCATATTCAATAATCATTAAGTAAAATGCGAATGTGTTAAGTTATTAAGTGTTAACTGAATAATAAACTTGTATTAAAAATGAACTTTTTAGTGTACGTCCATACATAGTAACTAGATAAGAAAACTAATAAAAAGCCAATAATAATAAACTACAAAGGGAAATATAAAGAAAATAACAAATTTATCAGTGAACAACATAACAAATACTTCCTTTCACAAATGATTGTTTTCTTTGGTTTAAAGTATTTATCAGGTTGTGGTCAATACAACCATTTTCAGTTAGTGCCATTTAATTCACCAGTTTTATTCATAAAACTAGCCTATCACTTGTTTTAATAATGGCAGCTATATCCCTTACACCCTGTATATAGTATAATTGACTTGCGTCTATCAACGCATATATGACAACCTATATTATTATTCTTTAGATTTTTTTAGTAGTAAAATATTTATTTATTATCTTTAAACATTTAATTTAATTCTTATTTAATTAAATCTACTTTTTAACCAGATATTATTTTATCGTCACGTGCATATTTGCCAGATTTTGTAATAGAAAATTTTATAGCAACGACGTTTAGGTACCATTGTTTTAAATTACTGCTTTTTAATATGAAGGCCATTTGATAAAAGAACTACGTCGATCTTGTAGTTTTTAAAGAGACTTTCTTCAACCTTAACAAACCTCATAAAAGTTTTTGATGAAAATAAATTACTCCAATAGATGAAAACGTTTCATGGAAATATGCTAGGACATTTTTTTCATATATTTCTATAGTAAAATCTAGAACTTCCACCTTAACTTTTCTTTAACTTGGGCCGTAAGGTACCTTAATTTTCCTTTTATCGTTCATGTCGCCTGAAACACACTTTAGCACAACATATAAAAATAAATAGGATGACGAACGTAAAAAAACGAAAGTACTTTAACATCTTAATCTTAAGGAGTGATAGAAGAAATTAAAAGGAACATAAGGTTTTTATACAATTTTGTTCTAGGACGTACCACTTTTTAAATAAATAAAATAAATTAAATATAATAAATTTAAAAAAACCTCCTAATAAAGTTCGAAACTGTAACATCATTTTGTAGCGTTAATAATAGTAGTTATAGTTAATTATAGTTAATTATGGGGCTCTGTCAGAAGATGCATCTCATCTAGTACAACAAAAAACCTGTTTAATAACATTTTTTTCAAATGATCAATTGTTTACGCGTAAATTCCGATTCCTTTTAAATTTAAAAATTCAATTTGTTCAAAAATCTGTAAATGTAAAACAAATCCGATTTTACGCGTAAACAATTGATTAT
Source organism: Agrypnus murinus (assembly GCA_929113105.1). Taxonomy (NCBI): domain Eukaryota; kingdom Metazoa; phylum Arthropoda; class Insecta; order Coleoptera; family Elateridae; genus Agrypnus; species Agrypnus murinus. The sequence continues at coordinate 65,768,000 of OV816029.1, read as the reverse complement.
ACGAAAAAATGTTATTAAGGGTTTTTGTTGTGCTAGATGAGATGCAGCTTCCGACAAAGCCTCATAATTAAATTAATATTATTGACGAGGTACAATGATGTTAAGGTTTACAACTTTATTATTTTTTTCTGAAAAAGTGGTACATCCTAGAACAAAGTTGTATACAACTTTCTTGTTTCCTTCGGTGTCTTCTATCACCCTTTTAAAACTATCTTAAAACTTGAAACTAATCAAGTAAAAGCATTAGTTTAAATTGATTGGTTATTGCAAGTACGTATGGATTTTTCCACGAACAGACGTGACTTTTTTTATAAAAAATACATCTTTGCATCTTTTATTTTACAATAAATGGTATTTTCATTAACTTTTGTATTTTTAAAAAATTCAATGAGTCTTAAATTATCCTCAATTGAAATCAAAGAGGTTAAACGGCTAGGGGAATTATGATGAGTTATGCATTGTGGGTTGCATAATAACATACACAAATGCAATGGCTTGAGATGATTATTTTAAAATGCAATATGGAGCATATTTGCTTTTTAATTTAATAGCGCTGTATATTCCTTAGCTCAAAGGTTGTATCGGATGTTGTATCTAACGATTCGCGTTATTCAAGAAACAAGAATTGCTGGATATTTAGCCGCAGCATAAAATTCAGTTAACCCAGTCACTTTTAGCTTCAATGACTTGATCACGAGATCACTTTTTGGTGAAATAATTTTGAAACACTCAAGTAAGCCAAACACAAAAACAAAGCGAAAGGTACGAAGTGTTGCAGAAATAATCACTTCAGAAGAGCTGTACAAAACGAAATAAATAACAAAAAAAAGAAGGCACAAAATGTCAGTCATCTTCCAGTAGTTACGAAGAAAACGGATTTGTTACGTCGATGATGACTTGGCCGATGATGACGAAGTTGGCTGATCTAGACCTAATAAGAAAGGTTTTACTAAATGCGTAAAGTGTTGAAGGCGTTCGACAAGGAAGTTGAAGTCAATTGCCAACAAAAACTGCCAAAAAATTGCCAAAGCAGACAAAAAGTTTATATATCTTATTGGTGTAGACATGTTAACGATTTCCAAAGAAAAAAAATGAAAGTGCTGTCAAAATAGTTTGCTGTAACATTAATATTATCCTTATTACTAATTGTAAGATGCATTAAAATTATAAGTGAAAGAAAATGGTTTTTATGTCAATTAAAATAAAAAAATAAAACATAATTTTTAATTTGGCAGAATTATTAATAGCTGCTCCATGGTGTTGAATCTATGCAGCTGGGTAACAATTGTATTATTTCGTGTATTTAAAAAAATTCATGGCGTAATGAGAAATTTAGAATTTTTTTGGACTTGGAGAGAACTACAATTAGCAAATATTGCAGAAAAGTAATTGAACTGAATATTAGATGTCAAAACTAGGACACCATAAAAGGCAATTAACAAGATTTTGGCTTCATCTTACCCCAATTTACTTTAGAGAAATTTGTGTCCAAAAAATGTGATACTTACTTTAAATGATGTTAAAATACTCCATGCAGCTTATGCTTTTTAAAACCTAAACTCATATTGTTTGTAAACGAATTATCAAAATGTAGGTGTTAACTAAAAAGCTTACTGATTTTAGATTTAGGAAGGAATAGGAATTATTTCAATAAAAAATTGGGCGCCATCAAATAGTATGTAAATTATCGTTATTTTGAAGGATCTCTACACCCAGTTTGAAAAGAGTGTAATCCATTAATATTTAAATTAAATAAATATAATACATAGAAAATTTATTATAAATGTGTTTCAACACTACCCGTTAAACAATCTGCTGTTTTCCAAACGTCACAATGTTATCTTTTAAAAACATTTTATTATAGGCCAGTCAATGAATGCTCGAAAGGGGGGTGTAAACGGAAATGTCGGTATTGCAAGAATTGACTTCAATGCTTTGTTGGGCTACTTTCGCTTATATCTCAAAAACGGTTAGCCGTAGCTTCAAAAGCGCCGGATACAAAATGAACATGGTACAAAAGCAATGCAGTTTCCCCAAAACTACTATAGCGCGGTTGAAGATTAAATCTTAATAGATTGGATATAGTTCCATCAGCAGCCTGCGAATGTGGCGCTAACTTATGGCCTTGTGCCCTTATTGTAGTAGTGTCTTATTAAAAGTCGTTTTAAAACGCCCTGAAACGTGAAGTGTGTATCACAAGTTTCATCCTAGCACTTTAGATACTACTAAATCAACCGATAAACTGTTGGCTAATGGACTTAGATCCTGCAAAAAAAAGGTCAGCCGATATAAAGTTTAATTTGAATACTGAAATTACTGTTAAGCAAGACCAATGAGCACATTAAACGCAGGCTGATTACCCTACTCAAATCACAACTCGAATGGGATTGGGACTTGACAAACTGCCATAGACAAATCCACCGTTGCTGTCATTGGAAAAGATGTTGATCTGCAAGTTCTCCTAATAATAATTATTGCTACAACCCATAACTTGGAAACCAGGCCCCAGAAGCTATAAGCTTGTGTAAGAGGGAGGAGGCGATTATTATTATTACGTAGGCCCTACGTGCGACTGCAGTAAACTTACAGATGGAACAGCGCAAATCCCACATTTGTATCACAGCTAAGGAAAACTGCAGAAAACCTTAACCAGATCTGCTGACACCGGGAGTCGATCTGGGGCCGCTTGGGTGAAAGTCCAGCACGCTAGACCTTACACTACCAGGGCTGTAATGGCAAAGACTCCACCTGACCGAGACATCCTGGCCTTGGAAAAATCAAGATAAATGTTCTATACGAGTCGTTTTCACTACACACGCTTTCACAGGCTGCGACACAACCTCAGCAGTATCGGGAGAAAAAAAAGTTGGTTTTATTAAACTACATCAAAAGAACCGTGACATTCAAAAAGCTGCTGAAGTCTTCTCAAACTCCAACTCATCACACTCTCAGGTTGAAAAAGAAAGGAAGAAATGGTCCTTGAGATAGCCTGGTGCGACCGCCAAGGAGACATCCCTGAACCTCTACCGCTACCAAACGTTTACGAAGTCGACAGCGAACGTCAAACCTGACATCTCATCACTACCACCGACCAAGGGGGCATCTAAGCAGCAGTGGCGGATTTAACACTTGAGGGGCCTGAAGCGCTACAAATTTTTGGGGCCCCCAAGGATTAACATAAATTAAGGTCTATAAAACAAAAAATAATAAACTATAAAAAATAAACAATTTACCAAAATCGAAAACTTTTTATTAACATTATAATAAATTATACTTATATGGATACTGTATTGTACAAATCAATTGGTAAGTGCAGAAACGTAACATTATGTCCATAATATCAATGTCAAATCAAATATTAATGCAAAAATATATAAAGTACTAACAAAATAATTCAAAATATCTGAACGCAACAAAAACACACGCGCAAAATATAAACAAGCAGAGAAGTGAGGTTGATTAAAATACTACTAAAACAATGGTGGATTCACGCATGCTTATATAAATTTGGATTGGCGGGACCAGGCGAGCTTCGCATCTGTAAAGTATAATCTGTGGTCAAATCCGGCAAATAATTATCTGCCTAGTCATTTACTAAGTGACGGGACAGACAGTAAAACGAGAATAAATCTATACGATTTTGCTTCATGCCTAGGCATGAAGAGGGTTCATTGAATGAAGGTTACTAAATGCCGTTGTTTAGAACAGGCAGTTAGTAAATGACTTTATGTGCTGTGGGCAAATAAGGTAATAACATGCACATTTTTTTGCAAAACATTCTTTAGGCAAGGGTAAAGATTTTCCAAGTGTTCATCTAAAAAAATGTTCTACGAAGAAATGTGCATGTTATTACCTAATTTGCCGACAGCACATTAAGCCATTTACTAACTGCCTGTTCTAATTTAGTAAATTTAGTTTAATTTAGTAAATACCTAGGCATCTAACAAAATCGTATAGATTTATGTTCGGTTTACTATCTGCCCCGTCACTTAGTAAATGACTAGGTAGATAGTTAGTTTTCCGGATTTGACTATCTTCCTGCGACATATGTACTGTTCTGGCAGGAAAATCTCGCACGATTTTTATCAAGTAGGCTGATTTTTCTAAAATTTTAGAGGAGTAACAAAGACTTTTCATGACATGACACAATATCATAGTCGCGTCAAAAATAACTATTTCAATAGAAATAAAATAATATTGGCTGATTTTATTATTAATATAAAAAAGAATTTATATCAAGACACATCATTTTGATTTAGAAACTACGTATTTTATTAAATTGTACTTTATGACATATGTCATTAAAAGAAAAATAACAATTTGACATAAGTAAAACTTGCCACTGGATGTAAGACCGTTTACAAAGTGAAGAAAATCGAGTGAAAATTTTCTGCCGGCATAGTACTTAATCGTATAATTTTAGGTTTTTGGTATAACTGATTTATTATTCGTTAATTAACATTATACGCACTAATAAATATTAAATAATAGCTATTTATGTAACAAGTACATAATGTAGAACTTTATAGATGAGCTCAGTTTATGGCCGAGCGAGCGAAGCGAGCGAGGCCTATAAAAAGGGCGAGTCTATAAAGTTCGATTATGTAAGAGTTGCATACAAAGCTTTATGTCCGACTCCTAAAATTGGATTATTATTAAAAAAAATCAGTTTATAAATTTGACATCTATTCTTGACAGAAGAAAACTTGACATGTAATATACAGTTGCCATTGGAAAACTGAATATACTACACTTTATTTTACAACTACCACTTTATTTTACGAGTACAATAATAAGCCAGTTTACTGCCGCAAAACAATACAATAAACAGTACTTTATAATGCAATAGGACATAATAGCTATTTATGTAACAAGTACATAATGTAGGACTTTATAGACAAGCCTCGTTTATGGACGAGCGAGCGAAGCGAGCAAGGCCTATAAAAAGGGCGCGTCTATAAGGTCCGATTATGTAAGAGTTCCATACAAAGCTTTATGTTCGATTCCTAAAATTGGCTAATTATCAAAAAATTTTACGAGTACAATAATAAGCCAGTTTACTGGCGCAATACAATACAATAAACAGTACTTTATAATGCAATCGGACATAAATACATTTATTTTACAATCAGTTATTTTACAATGGAACTTTTCTACTTTTACTATACCAAAAACAATTGACAAAAGTCATTCAGGAATTTTACCCGTTGAAAAGCGTTGTAAAATTCCCCTTCACCGAACGTCTTATCAGAAACCATTAATTCAAGAAATTATAGTCATCATAGTAGTCTGATGACCGCGCTGATGCTGATTGTGCGAGAAAGCAAGTGTTCGGAGCGACAGAGATAATACATTCCTCGCAAGTCTGTTGTGAAACAGTATACTCCGTTACAATATTTTACTTATGCTTGCCTTTTCGTAGAAAACTATAATGTGTCAGCCGATATGAATGATATAATCCGTTTTTGTTTCACTTTTCGCGAGAAAGTGAATTCCACGCCAATAATTGTTATTTATCGGGTGTCCAGTGCGGTCCTTGGCAGGAGGCCTCGGCGGGGCCCTCTGACTTGCGGGGCCTGAAGCGGCCGCTTCAAGCGCTTGTGCCTAAATCCGCCACTGCTAAGCAGCACTCCTACAGAACCTACCTCCAGGTTCAGCAGTGGTTAGAAAACGAGCTGTCCCTTGAACTGTGGCGGTGGGTACGTATGTGCAAACCTACTATGCAAACGAAAGACCCCACCGCACCAGACGACATTTTCTGCCGGCCCAACAAAGATTGCGGCAGTGGCAAATGTGAATGCAAGAAAGCATCCCTGAAGTACCTGAAATTGTCTGCAATTATCTAAACGGCTTCCCTGTGCTAGAAAACGAGGATGACGATGACGAAGAGTTTGAGTTCTCTCTTACACTGGTAGAAGAACCGGACGATGAGATGGGAGAGAATTTTGACGAAGACGACGAGGAGTACAAGCCACAACCAGGACCCTCCAGGAAAAGAAGCAAATTGATGTAATTTCTCCATTATTATTATTATTAATCAATCAATTATTATTCTTGATCGATATTATTAGTATTATTATTATTGTATAAATATATTGTAATAATTGTTCTATTATTATTATTTTTATTAATTACGTTTAACTTTTTCTGCACTTGCGTACTTAATGTGCCTTAATGTAATTCAATATTCTAAAATTACATTCAATTCCAATAAATGGTTGTTTTTATTACATAAATACTTTTTCCCCAGGTATTACGGTGTAGTACATACACCATATATGGAATTTCTTTAATGGAATAACCATTATATAACAAGAAATTGCAATACACAAAATCGTCAAAGTGCTCTTTTAATCAGTTGAAGATGCAATATTGAAGATTATACTCATGTTAAAGAAAATCTAATTCTATAAAACTTCTTCTTTGAAACATTTCGTTTCAAATGAACAGCAAAGAAGACAAGAGCAAATTTTTTTCTTTGGAATTAGCGACTTTGATGAGCGTAGATCTCTTAAAATATAACAGAAATGAAAAAAACGAATAGGGACATTCTTGTAGGAAATTTAATTTCTTCAATTTTGTACATTTTTGTACTTTTGAAGCTACGGCTAACCGTTTTCAAGATATAAGTGAAAAACCAAGAAACAGGACCTTCTCTCTTTGCCGATACTCCTAGATCCCATGGTTTTTATAGTATGTTTACCTCTTAACTAGTTCAAACGGAGCCTTGAAGTCAATTCTTGCCGTCCCGACTTTTCCGCCTACAACCCCCTCGCTGACTGGCCTATTGAACATTTTAGCACTTTGCCGCATTTTGAACATAAAATATTGTAACAAATGATTTATAAACAATATTAGTTTGTCACCATGAAACACTCTTAAATTATTTCTGTTAAGAAATAAGAAAGAAGAGGTTCAAGGCATCCAATTCCATATATCTTCTAGTAAACTATTGCTAAATCTAGAAGAAACAGCTATTTAAATTTTATAGAGTGGTTAGTATATTAGGGCTTTATTTGTAGAATTATACAAATTTTATTAAATTATATTTTGAATGAAAATTTATATGAAAAAACATATCGCTCCGGCTGGGAATCGAACCCAGGACTCTCCACTGTCTAGGTGGTATCTCTACCAACTGATGCTGATAGTCGTTCTCTGGTAGCTCAGTTGGTATGTTTCTACATACACTACTTCAATATTTGTTTACAGAAATTGTATTATCTATGACATTATTAACGGTTACAAAAATATTGATAAGCTTAGACATAGTACAAGCATTTCGTAAAATAATTTTTTTATTAATTTTTTACAATGGATATTCAAAAATAAAGTATTTTCATGAACAGACCACAAATAAAAAAAAATAATTAAACACTGAACTACAAAAAAAAACATTAGTCTGGAACTCAGCTGATATGTAAATCTTTTGTTTATTTAAACAATTTGAACAAGAACTGCATTCGCTCACGTGAAATACTGCCTATAGTTGTTGTGCACATGTAAGTAACCACACCCAAAATTTTCTTGGTTCCGTTGGAATCTTTTTGCATTACTAATCAAATAGTCTTATTTTGTATCTGTTGGTACTCGACCCAGGAATGTCATTTACACCTCTAATTTATAATTAATAGTATAAAAAAATAGAACTTATACTTATAATTTAGTAATTACTTACTTATAATTAACTAATAATTCTTGTTTGTCTTCCAGGTGATAATAGTGGAGATAGAAGAATCATAAGATTCAAGGCAGAATCTAAAGAGCTATCATAAGAAATGATGATAAAGCAATTAATATCCAACAAAGAGGCAGCTATTAACCAGTGATGTTTTACTAATGTGCTTTTTGCTAATTAAAAACAAATTAGCAACATTAAATTAGTTTATCAACTTTGATAAAGTTCAAACACATCAGAAATGTATAAAAAAATTATATATTATTAACAACTTTACATCAAATTTGTATAAAAATCATGAGATAGATTAGGGAATGTGAACGCTTTTCCTTTCATATAATATATAATATCGAAAATTCATGCCTAAACCATCATTTATAATCAAATTATCTTAATAAAATTATTCTATAATTTTTCTATTTTTTTGTATATTGCAACCACTAATAGAACATGCACCGCATGGTATAGTAACTACATATCGTACATACATACATAAGAACTTGTCCACATCCAGGGAGATTATATTACACCACTAAAATTATAGTTTACACCTCACGTTCTGTTTTAATAGCAAGTGAATTACTTTAAGCGGATGTGCCAGAAGATAACAACTTCCTGGATCATAATTACGCTATGACCACAGCTGGACAGCAGTTATCTCTGGTGGAGTATTAACCAAAATTACAAACAAGTTTATAAATACTTTGCCAACCCTTATCATGGAGAGTTTTCAACAACATTTAGGCATTATTATTATTACCACCCTATCTAGGATATATCAGCAGAATAATGGAACGAAATGTAATTTCCGTAGTTTCCATTGATAAAACAGTCGTAAAACTTTGGAGGAATATTAATTAACCCACTAAAATGAAACTTGGATTAAATTAGATTAGTTTTTACATGCTTACTAATAAATAGAATTTAGTTAAGTATAATTAATATCTAGAAAGCAAAAGAAGATGATAAGGTAAGGTCGAGGAAACTCACATATTCATTTCTGTCTATCTACACCCAATAACAAAATAAAAGAGCCCTAGATTTTTGTAAGTATTAAATTGTTATAGACCGAATACAAATCGCAAAACACGCCAGAAAACCAGCCCTAGACACTTATCATTTAACAACAAACTATAGTTAACAGGTCATTTCTTACAATATCTTCAATATTCACTGAAGAATAGAAACTAAAATTGACAGCCGAAAATTCAGAAGTCACTAAATCAAAATATGTTCGTTCTATGTTAGTTTATAAATTTGTCAGGTGATATTAAGAGCACTAAAAGCATAGAGTACCTATATACAACTACATATATTACAAGGATGGCAAAAGCAGTAATAGAATTTCATTGATTGGCTATCGGTTGCATGGCCTAGCGCTATGAGTACTAGGGTGGACCTTAGTTACTCTTGACGAATTTCTTTTTTCAAAATTAAATGCACGCGATCCCTGCAATCTATTCTACTTACTGAAAAGTTAATTCTCTCCAAATTTGGAGTCGATCCTACAATGGGAAGACGTGCCACAACGGCTTTGTTTATGAAAAAACTTGAACTTTACCAAAAAAAATTTTTTTTCCATTTTTTTCCAATTTCATTAATTATTATATATTATTCTAACGTAATATTCTCATTGTTATAGGAAAAAGAAAATGATTTATAATTAAAACCAAAAAATAAAAGTGATCAATGTTTTGTGTATCAACTATTTAATTGTTTACTAATGCATATAAACTTACAAATTGCAACTAAGCTTATTAAAATATAAAAGAAATCTGTATATTATAAATACATATGTACTAATTCGGAAAATAAGAAACAATAATAATACAGTGAAACCTCCCATTAGCGGACACCCGGTACCACACTTTTTGTCCGTTTGTTGGAGACGATGTCCGGTTATAGGAGGAAAAAAGGAAAAGTAATAATAATCTTTATCAAAAACCAAAGAAATATACAATTTCATCTAGGTTTATCCTCTAAATTTTGTACGTAATAATCATCTAACCGTAACATAACGTCAGTCTTCGTCATCTGAGAGGAATGAGAGGAAGTGTCCACTTAAGAGAGAACTACGACTCGACCAATACATCGGCATCGGCGACGATTGTTAAAAAATTCAAACATCGGCAAAATGTACGTAAGGTTTCGATTTATTTACTCTGCGTAAAAGACATTCAAACATTATCTTAAAGTAAAAATCAGCATTTGCTGGCAGTGCATTAAGTTCGACAGAATTAATCATTCCGTTTCGCATTTGCACGTAAAGCGTGAAGTTGCATGCCGCATATTTCCTTTGTAATTTTTAGGGTAATAACAGCAAAAAGCAACTAGTATGTCTTATATCATTGTCTTTTTTTAAATGCACCAAAACAATGACGAAATCGTCGAATCGAAGATCTATTCGTTATTAACTCGTTTGGATCATATCGTAAACCCTCTGCTGTTGTCATAGTAATACGAACAGCTTCGCGATCACTAATTTTGCATGCATCTAAATAAAGCAACAATGAGTTTTGAAGAAAAAACCTGTTGTTTTCCTTTTTTCTGTTTTGGATTGCTAGGCCGATTTATGTCCAAATCACCTTTAACTTCCGAGGCACCGGAGACCTGCAACTTGTTGCTGGAAGCTTCAAGTAACAGACATGGGCTTCAACATTCGTTGATCCTTCATCATTGGATGACGTAAATTGCAACTGTAACTGTTTTTGTAATGCCAAAAAATATTTACTAAATTTATTTCCATTAAGTTAGAAATATATTTAAAATAATTAAATTCCAAAAAATATTTTTAGTAATTTAATTGTTGCGCCCTTTTGTTGCAGCATTTCTCTTCGTTCTGCTCAAAGAGTTTTTCGCTTCTTTTTTTCTGATAAAGTGTAATCCACTAGCACCCATTACTTCAATTCGCCCTTCTTTTCCCTGCTTCGACAGAAATATTTTGTCTTCTTCGTTGTTCATCATGTCCAAAGCATTTGCATGACTGATATCAAATCAATCGTTTAACGATTCTTTAAATTCTTGGTCGTATATGAAAAGCAGTTCGTTGATTCGAAGTCTTATTTAGTGTTCTCCACTTCTGATGAAGCGATTCTAACTTGTTAATACTATCTGCTGTTTTCTTCACTGAAATTCATGTATTTTGCCAAAAACCTTCAACTTCTTTTAGAACTAGAACCGCACTAGTGCAAAGATTTAAGCCTACTTTACTCAAATTATAAAAAAGCGCTAGTAAAACCTGACCGATATTCGGCAATTTTGTACCAACAATGTGTTGTTCGAGATAGTTTAATAAAGACAATTTATCACTTATTCTTCTCTCCATTTTTGCTCACTGTGACACAAGTTGTACTAAAGGACAAACAAGCGAGTATAAAATCGGTTGTGAAAGAAGAACAGCGCTCGATTCAAACAGGAAGATTTCTATGTCTAGAACCGTGCCCTCCCCTAGACGGGGTATCGTCGCTGTAGTTCTGCTCCATATTGTAAAAACCTGAAGTCTCGAATAAATTGTCTAAACTCTTAAGTGAATATTGTTATTAAAGGATGATATTTTTATATCATAACAATAACTTTCATATTTAAAATGTTAAATTAGAGTTATACGTAGAATTAGAGTAAAATTATTGAAATTTTCAAATTTCAAATCGATTGTGGCACCTCTTCCCATTGTCCAATTGAGTTTTCCTTCTGCAAAACTTATTTTTTTCCTGACTAGAACAAATCTAGAGGGTCGCGTGCAAAAAATTCGATGGTCGAAAAATCAGGTCCACCCTAATGAGTACTCGTCAAACGGTATGTGTAATTAAATTATGTTGACGCGGATGGCACATCGATGCCGGTTACCAGTTATACTGGTAGTCGTTAGGTCATGTAGGAGGTGCTAGCGCGATCTGAAAACTCCGACAAGCTGGGGCTGGTATTCTTCAGAATGTAAGTCTCCTAGCAAGCAATTCCATACGCTATTTATTTTTATTGGTTAGCTCTTGGCATCATAAGCATCTTAGGTCATAGATTTAGGCATGTTTTAGGTATTATTAAGAGCGCGTTATTGCCGCCAGTGTTGATAATAGGAAGCTTCAAAAACCATAAACACCTAAAGATGGCGCTACAGTCTGCAAAAGGAAATTAATTTAATCGCATCGCAGTTCTCTGCTCACAGTGTTGCCAGACATGAACGTGAACGCGTGAACTTTCAAAATATTTTAAGTTTAACTGAAATTTTTAATTTTTAAATGCCAAGGAACAATTTAAGGTAGTTGAAATCAAAAAGCGGAAAAAACTGCTGAATAATTTTAAAAATATCTGTTGTTCCTGCTGGTTTTAAGAAAAAGAAAAGTATTACTATATTAAAATATTGAAAGTATATATTCGTTTTAAGAAATTAATCAGGACTAATTAAGAGCGAAGTAGTTTACTCAAAAATTAACCGTCACGTGCTCTTAAGTACAGAAAAACAACATTTACTTCGAGAATTTATTAAATAATAGTCAAAAGATTAGGAAAATTAAATTACTTTTAAATGTCCCGCGAATATTACCACCCAACGCTTCCTGGTGCAGAAAGCATTCAACTAAAAATGACTGATTTTCGTGCTGTCATATTTAAATTTCCGCGCCATGTACATCTATTTTATTTCAATCAATACTAAATAAGTAAGCAAAAACATTTATCCATTGTCATAGATTTTGCTATTAAACAGTGTTATAATGACTGTATTATGGTTATTTTTTAGAAAACGTTAATTCTACAAGATTGGAGATGTTTGACTACGATTATAAAATTTATTTTAAATATCTACTCCTTAGAAACTATGATCCGCACTTCCTTAACAGTTTAGCAATCGACATCAAACGCTATCTTCCTAAACAAACGATTACTAAAAGAAAACTGAATGAAAAACCTGAGCTATAGTATGACGCTAATATTTTGCGCCAATAACGCCCCCTTAAGTCGTTATTCTCATTTCTTACATTTCGGTTTATTAATGTTGTATTGCTTTCTTATATCCATAGGATGAGAGCGAGTTTGATTCGATTAGTTGCGTGTGGCACTGCTGACCAAGAGGCCTGGGTTCGAACTTCGGCCAATATATTTATCATCGGATTTCTAAAAATTGCTTATCCCTCGGAAGACAATCACGTCAATGGCAACGCACGGCACTCGCAAACGATATCCATAGTAGGAGAAACACTAGTAATTATAAATAATTTCCTTTTTTACATTTTTGGACATTTTAGGAGCCATATAACACGAAAAGCATACTCTCTAGAATACTAATTTCTCGTCTGTCCATGGTACATGTGACCTCTTTTTTTTCACAAAATACAGATCCAGTACATAAACAAATTCTAACCAGCATTAAAAAAAGATCGTGACGCCTATATTTTAAAGTAAGGAACTAATGTAAGATTTAAAAATCTTAATATTACTTTAAAATAAAGAAGTTATAAGAATGCATATTGCCACCTGTTTATTTAAAACAGGTGGCAATATGCAATCGTATTTTTGTCAATAGCACTTACAGCTGATTCAAATAAGTCTTGAAAGTAATTTTTGCATTTATAACGTGTGAACTAGGCTTTCAATATTATTTTCATAGGTAACTACATAATATTCATTAAACAACATGTATGATGTATTTGAAATCAGCTGCACATTTTAACTTCATTTTAAAGGAACTTTAAGATTGATTAAAACCCTATGGATGTTAAATTCACATCGGCTGTTTTAAAGCTAGAAACGTTAATTGTAAGTTTAAAAACGTTAACCTCAAAAAAAAATAGAAAAATAACCTGTGTCAAATTCTGAAAATGGATTAAGTAAAAATAGAACAGAATTCATATAGCAATAAAAATAATTGCATCTCCCACCTATGTTGCTCTTAAGACATATATTTCTACCACTTTTCAACTTCTCCCGCGTTACACAAAATGTTGGTCAATGTGTATATGTACTCTATGAAATATTTATTAAATAAAACGTACCAATCTATTGACAATTTTCTTTCAAAAAACTACATTGTTTTTGCATCATTTTTACATTTTTGTCAATTTGACATTGAAAAAGTGTCAATAATAATGTGAACAATTTAATTTATGATCAATGTTCAGTTTTCGAAAGATCGTCGGAGGGTCAAGATTAGGTTAGGTTAGCTAAGGTTAAAGGTTATATTAGGTTATAGAAATTATGAATTAAAATATTAAATAAGCTTTTAATGGGCGTCGCGTATTTCTTTTAACCTATAATTCATGTTATGTTTAACCTATAAGTCCAGTTTAACGTTATAATAAACTGTGTAAAATAGCTAATACAAAAAGATTAGTGGGGCACAGTAACTCAGCATGTCAAACTACCCTACAAGAATTAAAGATTCTTAACAGGTTAGCCTGGAGATGATTGTTGGATGAGCTCAAGAATTGAATTGACTGACGACTCGGGACAAGCCTGTTTAAATACTATTTATCTTTACTATGCTGACACACTAGTCGATTTCGTAAACATATTGCAATTGGAGTAATAAAGACACGCGTGTCAAGACTAGGTCTATTATCTCGTTTTTGCATGGGGGCTAAGATGCACTATCATGGATGAAACACATGTGTTCTCTAACCCAAGTGGAGCGGGATCGAATCCCGGTGCCGGCAGATCTGGTTAAGGTTTTCTGCATTTTTCCTTAGGTGTGACACAAATGTGTGGTTTGTGCTATAATTTTTGTGCTTTTTCTTGAAATAGCAAAACTACCCTATTCTAAGAAGCAAACGTTTTTGCTATTTTACTGATCGTTACTAGTGGAGACGAAAATTTATATCTTTTTGATTATATGGCCTGTGCCGATAAAGTTTCCCGCAAAATTGAAAATTTCGTAAGAAGTTTATATTATGTTCTTTTTAGAGGCTGCATGGTCTAGGGCTATGAGTACTCATCAAACGGTATTTGTAGTTAAGTTACGTTGGCCCGGGTCAGAATTTGGGTGGGTTACCCCATAGCGGTACGAATATTGCAAACGATCGTGCTTCGGAGGGCACGTTAAGCCGTTGGGCCCGATTATCTGTTATACTAGTAGTCCTTAGAGACTCTGGTAATCAGGCTTTACCACGGCCATTCGGTACTTTACTTTTACTATAATTATAATAAATCTTCACCCCCGCCCTCTTTTACACACTCCTTGAGAATTTGGCCCAGCTATGAGTACATAACCACAATTGCCCACGTTTTAATAATACTTAATCAATCTGTATATGAATACTGACTTGCAAAAAATTGCATACATTTTAAAATCAAGTAGCCAAGTTTTTATCTAGTTTTTACTATGTAAACGTGCATTTTTCAACTTTTAACGTTATTTTTTTGACGGCTAAATCTGTTATTAGGAAAATAAAGCAGAATAATTTTAACTGATTTACAATGGCAAATTAAAAATCAAGACAGACTTAGTACAATCAGAAATAGGTATACAAGGATTTTTTGCAAGCCCGAGTACAGGGTGATCCAAAATGACTGAGGACAGTTTAAATTTACTGCCGCGATAAATTATTGTCACGTTGGCAACTTTTCAGACTTTTTTATCTTTCTTTTATTTTACAGTGGCGTTTTAAAAATAATAAAATATTATAAATTGGTAACATGTTGCAGCGTTATAAAGAATGAACATCTTGTCTACATACGTAGTGGGGAATGGTATATAAAACACAACTCACTACTCTCTTACCTTAAATTTAAAAAAAATGCTCCAGCTAAATAAAATTTGTTCTGAAAACTCGAGCTCTCCATAGATTGAGACTCTCATGCGGGTCGCTTCAATAGGGCACTAAATGAATATATAAATCTAGGAACACAGTTAAATGCAACAAATATATAGCAATATTTCATCAGAACAACACAAATTTATTTAGTAAATTTAACAAAGAAAATTTAAACTTGAATACCTAAATTCTACTTAATATCAATCCCAAAATTATAAAATTCTCTTTATTTCGGGATTAATACCTCTGGCATCAACATATTTCTTACTATAATTTACAATAACTATTGTTAAAAAACACACGTTTAAAAATATTCAAATCTTTGGCG
Source organism: Agrypnus murinus (assembly GCA_929113105.1). Lineage (NCBI taxonomy): Eukaryota > Metazoa > Arthropoda > Insecta > Coleoptera > Elateridae > Agrypnus > Agrypnus murinus. The sequence continues at coordinate 65,752,249 of OV816029.1, read as the reverse complement.
CCACCAGCTTGCCAACTGTGTTGCGATACATTTCTCAGTATCTGCTTAATGCTTTCATATGGCCGAGCAATGAAATAAAGAATGTATCTCATTTATGTCATCTCTTTCAAATATTTTCATAAAAATGGCTTTAATAAGTTGAATTCTAAATCCAATTGTTTGTCTAATCGTGGTTATTCAATTAATTTTATAATTAAAGTCCACATCCATTTACAAAATCAAGTCATAAAGAGAATTTGATAATTATATTTTTATTATCAAATAAGAAAATTACGTAGCAAAATAAATTGTCACTTGAATAAATTAAAGCACTTATTATTAAAAGAATTACTTGTATTTAATAATCTTCCTTAAAACGTTGAATACTTTGACTTTCCACAAATACAATAACCTCAAAATTTTGACATATGCTTTTTACATGTTTTTTAACTCAAAACATAACCTTAAAATTATTTTAAGGTTGTTTTGAGTTAAAAATCATGTAAACAAAACATGTCAGAATTTTGAGGTTATTGCATTTTTTATAACAATTTTGGCCATTTTAGTAAACAACCTCTTTTTCAATTTACATCTTTGGAGAAGTGCAGTTTGATTGCAAACTGCACTTCTCTAAAGATGTAAATTGAGAAAGAGTTTGTTACAAAAATGGGCGGGTTTTTATATTTTTTGGTAAGTAATGGAACTCGACACTTAATTTTCATCAAAACAAAAGAACACTGACATTGATTTTTTAACAAAATCAGATTATTCTTGATAAACTTTAATTAATTCTAAAACTAATTAGGTAACGTGATAGATTATCAAATTCCCTATATAATGATATATAACACTAGGGTTTTCATAACAAACTAAGGCCTCCATTGAATGTCGATGGAACGTATTTTTAACACAACTATATATTAACTTACTTACATAAAAATACCATTTCATACCTTCCTATCTTCTCAAATTAAAACCTTATATGCCAACAAACATTATTTACATAATTTGAGATACCAAAAATATATAAAATTTCAACCAATTACCAATTACAGTATTTCAATGTATTATGCATAGCCGCAATATAATAATATATTATCTAACTGATATTATTAAAAAGCAGCCTTAAATTTAAGATAAGCAGCTTTACAATCCTCCACCAAAATTATTTAACCAACAGTTATATATTTCCGAAATAGAAAAAACTTTAGCCAATGAATAAACTCGTTAGCATGGAAACACGGTTTTTTTCTTATTAAATGCTCGGATAAGGTAGTAAATACTTGTATACCTCCCTATTGCAACATACCTTGTCTGTTTTAGAATTAATCTTGCATTAACTTTGGCCTAAACTTAATTTAAATGCCATATCAAGTCATAGTCTCTCATATTAATAATGAATCAAGGAAAATGAACTATAGTGTGAATGTTAATTATAATTAACCATTTCTAGCTTCTTACAAGATAAATTTTTCAAAATTATAATTTAGAAAGTGAGGTTAGGCAACCAATCTAACGTGTCGCTTTGAAATTCCATATCTAATCTTGAGTGGATCACTAAAACTATTGAGTGGTTGAATTCCTTATTTTGTATGTTATAATATTACGACAATATTGCGATGTTGTCAAATCATCGTATTGAAAATTTTATCAACGACGGAACGGAAACGTTAACACAAATATTTTTATATCAGATTTAAATTAAAAGAGGGACATGCTATGTCATGGGCATAATTAATATAAAGGCTATACATAGGACCATAGTTAGGTTCATTAATACTTAAATTAAAAACTAAGAATAAAAATTCCATGCAAACATAACCTAGCTTTCTTATGCATAAATAAATAGGTTTCATTTTAGAAAAAGGATATCAATTAGTTAGATTGCTTGATCATAAATACGTTTATGCAACCCAAGTTACAATTTGGGACGGTTTCCCACTTGTTACGAGGAAGTAATTTCCATATCTAAATTTACAGATTACGATTTTTAGCGTTAGATAAATTTTTCTATTTTCCAGGAAGCCAGCTCAAGTTTATGTTGCTAATTAGCTGAAAATAGATTAATTAGGTCAATCTTGTTGTGACTTATGCAATACAATTAATTTTTGAATTTGTTTATAAGATTTCTAATCACTTCAATTAATGAAGGTATTAAATCCTGTCGTTCGTGTTGATATGACTCTTATAGACTCTTATCCTGTCTTTCCTCACCATTGTTTTAATGTAAGTTTTTAGAGCATTGTATACTGGACATTTTGAGCATAAATTGATAAACATTGACTTAATATTTAAGCTGGCACTTGTATATGCATTAATTGGTGTTCGTACTCTAAAAAAATTATGTTTATAGTAAATTGTAAAGATGTTTCTATGGAGAAATTATTTGTATTACCTGTGTCATGTATTCCTGTAACTAGTTTGTAAAGGATGAACCTTGATTTGTTGAACTTTATATGTAATTAGATCGTAACGAGATATGTACGTTGTCAATTGTTTTTCTTGAATATCTTCGTTGCAATACATTTTAGGACAATAAATGTATTATACTTTTTTGATCTTCGTTTCAAGGGCTACAATTCTGTAGTAACATAATTAGGATTAGTGATAAAAAATAACAGCTGTGCGGGATTAGTGACGTCACGAGCTTACTCGATGTTTCATTGTTTTAAAAAAGTGTCATAGTTTTCGTTTGTTCTGGCATAAACGATATAAGCTGGGGCAAATTGCAATTGACATTGCAATTGCAATTGCAAATTGACAAAGTCAGTCGATAAAGCATTCAAGGCAGAAGCTATGCCCGGCTACGGATAATATCTGTAATAAATTTGAGGTTATATTTCAACCATATGTTTTTGGCACAAATGTCATAGTATAAAGTTTAAAATTAAACTAAAAGTGTTACCTGAACAATTCTCAAGGATTAAAAGAAGATTTAATTATTGTGTAACAATTATTGAAAGTGAAAGTGATTGTTTTAAATAAATTCTGATTGAATTTATTTTTTGACATCGATCTACGTATCGACGATATTTTATAAACAAGAAGTCGGCTGACAGGTTCTGTCGCAGTGTTACCAATAAAAAGGATTAACTTTTAAAAAGGGAAAAATATATCGTAATATACAAGGTTGGTTATAATAAATGATTCTTGTTAATTTCATGAATAATAATTAACTTGTAAAGTTCATCCTCAAATATAAAACTATTTGGTTTAGTTCATTAAGTTCTTTTGAGAATTTATTTGATTTGAAGTAAATAAAACAACTAAATTTCTTTTATATAAAATTTATTTTCATTTGATGAATATTTTGATTTATAAATAAATTTCATTTGTGTTGGTCTGTTCAAACGAATGACCATACTGATCCTATGTCAGGTCACTACAACTATTTCTAACGTTTGAGCAAACCTGAGAATTTATTCTCAATTTTCAATTATTGTATTATTTTCAATAACATTTTTTTTACTTTGACTTTTCATTTGAATTTTTATTTTGTTCGTTAAATAAAGTTTATGTATTTTCAATTTTACATATGTGTTTAATTGATGTTAATACAAGCATCCAGCGTTCTTTTCTTTTGAATTCAGAGTTTTGTAGCAGTTGTCCAGCTTGTAGGAGCTTTAGTGCTTACGATATAAGTTTTTCTTCCTTTCCAGGCATAAAAGTAAATAAGAGTCCCGTAATTCAAATAATTTATGCTTTACTGAGCAAACCTGAGCTAGCTGAGAGGAATAAAGAAAAATATCTGTGGTGTATTTTCATTTCAATCCACTGTATATAATTTATGTTTATATTTGGAACGGTGGACATATTGTATTTTATTTTATCTTCAAAGATCACCGCAATATGTACATCTGATTTCAAATAAATCTAGGATAAATCTTGAGAGCAGTTTTTCAACAATATGTGAGCCAGGTTTTAAATTATATTTATATTTAGGAATTACACCAAATATATTACATATCAAGGAAAATAAAATGCAACAGTTACACTATAGAGTACTGCCTGTCCTAGATTTATTTGAAAACAGCTGAGTATCAATTGATAAATGAGAAGGTTTTTTCACATTAGAACTATGTAACGAAGTTACTGAATTTTATTAATTATTTTGGGTGTATGAATAAATATTTTTATCTTCGAAAGCAATCTCAAACCGTTCGGATAAGCGGCCGACTCAAGCGAGTGCACGCGTTCCTTCCCTAACCGATATTTGGCGTGCGCCGCCGCTCCGATTTACTCCTACCTTTTCCCCCATGTTCCGAGAGTGCCTATATAAACAGGCGCAGGGCGACGATTTATTCAGTCCGCGTCCAGGACTCATCTTCAGGAGAACAACCAGCCAGAACCAGACAGCAGCCTACTGAGCAGCCTAGCAGTCAGCTAGGAAGATTAGAGTAAGAACTCTTGACCGTATATTCCGACCCCCCTTTCCGCACCGATTTCACCCTGTTTCCACCCGCTTTACCGTACCTTACCCGAGACCTCGCTGTGCGTACGTCTGGGGGTCTCATCCTTAATCCACCCTCTTGTCCGAGATCTCGCTGTGCGTATGCCTGGGGGTCTCATCCCAAATCCGCCCTCTTGTCCGTACCTTGCCCGAGACCTCGCTGTGCGTATGCCTGGGGTCTCATCCTTAATCCACCCTCTTGTCCGAGACTTCGCTGTGCGTATGCCTGGAGGTCTCATCCTAACCACCCTCTTATCCGAGACTTCGCTGTGCGTATGCCTGAGGATCTCATCCTAGATCCGCCCTCTTGTCCGTACCTTATCCGAGACCTCGCTGTGCGTATGCCTGGGGGTCTCATCCGAACTTCCACCCTTACCGCAATCCTTAGACTCTTGTACCCTCCCGTTAACATACCTTACCTCACCCGCACGTTGATTTTGCTGCTTACGCTTTGCACCCGCTTGCTGCACCTTACCGTAGAGTATTGTATGTATTTCATGTTTTGCACCCGCTTGCTGTGGCTACGACAGAGTAGTGTAGGGTAATAGTTAGGGGTTGAATTGAATGACTTGCTTTTATTATTAATAAAAACCACTTGCTTAATATTGTGTGTTTTATTTGTTAGTATTAATACCCTCTTAGTGAGAGCTTTAGGAATAGGTGGAGTGATCCAGACTGGGCCGACCTCAGCAACCCCAGCAGTTCCCTGGATTATCTTTTCTCCACTTGTAGGTACCCGGAGCTGTGGAGCATACCACGTTAAAATAACTGGCGCCCGAAAATTACCGTTGTTACCGAGATCACCGAGAAGCATACAAGCGCCACTACGTAAGCGGGCCCCTTACAAATACCGAGACAACCCCGGGGCACCTCGAAACCGCCCTTACAACTATATTTGTATTTTAGTTATTTAGTAAAATTGTAAATATACCCGACCATAGTATTTGATTTAACTTTTTTAGATTAATTCATGCAAATTTCGTTTGTAACGCACATACAATCTTAAGATATCTAGACAATAATAGATAAATTAATTTAGGTTACAATGTATAACTTATATCTCTTTTAAAAAAAGTGTAGTTTAATTTGTCTCGCTTTTCCGAAGGACCCTGTATACTTGTCAATATTTTTAAAGTATGAACATTTGGCAACAAACAAACTTTTACATCGAAAGTTTTCTCGATATGTAATGGTAATGGTACAAGAGCCATTACATATTGAGAAAAATTACACACTAAATAAGCATCCTGCACAATCCTGGATAGGCCACTGTAAAATCATAGTAGCCGTACTGTGTACAAGGTGTATCCCGGAATCAATCAAAGTTGTTTCCGTCATTTTATTTATTTTTATTATCATTTCTCAAAGCACTTTACAATGTTTAAGTTTTATGTAAGCACTTTAATACATTTATTTGCAGTTTATGCTTCCACAGGAAGCAGTGACCCAACTTATAACTACTGCAAACATAAATGTCTCTCTCAACCTCCTGAAAAACAGATTCACACTATTTGTTCATTAGGACACGTAATTAGGTATCCATTTAGAATTTAATAGTAAATAAGGCAAAACTTTTTAGAATTGCGAGGAATCCTCAGAATGTAAAAACTACAAAAATCAACCTTTAAGCAAACAAGAAAAACAAGAAATAATAGATATACACAACGAATGGAGAAACAGACTTGCATGGGGGAAGGAAAATTGTTGGGGAATGAAAGAGTTTCCTTCTGCTACAAATATGCGAGAAATTGTAAGTAATCTACCAAATGTCATAAGTTACCTTTATTACCAGAGTGTATTTTAGGTATGGGATAAAGAATTAGAATTCCAAGCACAGTGTTGGGGAAATCAATGCAAATACACCCATGATACGTGCAGAATTACTTCTTATGGTAAAATAAGAATTACAACTTTAAGCAAACACGAAAGTAATCATTATTTATACAGGCTGGAAATCTGGACAGAATTTACAAATCGCCACGAATTGGGAAAACATTCGCAAACCTCTTCAATCGTGGTACAGAGAATGTAATGATACTCTAATGAAGCACATTAAACAGTACGATATTAATAAAAACCCCAATCATCCGTACGTGCTTTTATATACCAATTAAACATCAATTTGCGAACCACTTTTATAACTACATATATTAAATTTCATAGGAATGGTCATTTTACTCAGTTTATTTGGGCAGAGACAAGCCGAATTGGTTGTGCCAGAACAGGCTTTTGTAAGTTAAACCCTTTGTGTAGAATACTTTAACATGCCTTGCTTCTTCAGATTATAACAAGTGGTCGCGTAATGCGACTCTTTTTATCTGTAATTATGCGATCTCAGGGAACCTTCTAGGAGCAAATGTTTATATATCTGGAAAGCCCTGCAGTAACTGTGCCAAACCATGTCGTCCAACCTATAAAGGGTTGTGTGCAACAAAACCTTCAACTGCAAGTGAGAAAAGCTTACTTTTATTGTTCCTTGTTGAACATATAATCTTATGGGAAACACTGTTTACACAGGATGCAACTAAAATGAGGACGCTACTTATAAAGGAAAAGTACTCATTAAACTTAGTAAGAAAAGTCCCGATAAAGGTATGGCCGAAAATACATCCATCCAGGTATCTAGATGGCGTCAAAATTCTCTGTAGTAAAAATGATTTTATGCACAGATGCATTATAATTAGACTATTATTGCAAGACTCATCTAAACATAAACGTCTTTTTATGGCCCAAGGGCATCTTTATGGTCAGACGGGCAATAACGAAAAGTCAATTAAATGTCAGAAGTTTTTTTGTAGAACTTGATTATTATGCTATGGTAGAAATTGAAAAATTCCAAACCCTTCAGAAGGTTTAATCGATATGTTGGTAACGGTATTAACTGCCACAGCTCATATAAAGACTCCCACGCTAAATACAATTCATCATCTCCTGCATCAGTTATCTTTATAATTTTTGTTTTATCGTAATTTCTGTTAACACGCTCAAACGAGATAGTTTTTGTACCAATTTTCAAAGGAACCCCGACCTCTTCTCCTGCTTTAAAGTACTTATTAATGACTCCTTCATTGGTTATTAACGCGTTCCACTCCGTTTCATCAAACAATATCCACTGATTCTATACTCCAGCTACTTTTATTACAGGAGCGAATCCCAAATGAGCACATAATCCAACAAATACAACTTTACTTTTTGATTTGTTTAAATAAAACACTGATTGATTCACTAGCGGTGCCCATTTAGCATCCTTAGGGAGCTCGTTTGGAGCCATCAACTGCTTTTCTAGAGCTTGCGCTTTCGCATTCTCAATTGATTTAGCGAGGCTTTCCATTGTAACACTGCACTGTACACTGCAACTGCAAACGCTTTACTCTTCCCATACATGCGACCTGCTATATATATATCTACAGCTTGACCTTGAATGGTGTTTGATAACCTTGAAGAGTGGCCTTGAATGCATTGTTGCCATATTGCTGACCTTGAAGAGTTGCCTTGGATCCAAGGTCATAACATTGTTACCATATTGTTGGCCTTCAGAATGCGGTGTTGCCATATTGTTGACCTTGAGAATGCAGTATTGCCATATTATTGACCTTGAGAATGCGGTGTTGCCAAGTTTACGTGACAGAGATAGATTCAAGGTCATCATGTGTTAGAGAGAGAGATAGATTCAAGGTCATGGTCAGGAGTGGGGGGTGGTTCCAGAACTCTCATTTTTTCCCTACTTTAAAAGAAAACCTGGAATACGTCAATTTTTATGTTAAATGGGATATATTTTAGTTGAATTGTTATTTTTAAATTGTGTTTTGTTTATGAATTATGGCGATAGCAAAGATTTTCTAAATAGAAACTCTTTTTTATGATGATTTAGGAAAAAGTGTACAATTCTAAGACCAAATATACCTAGGTACTAGAAAGAATTTCGAAAATTGAAATTTTGGAGATACTCTCATTGCTTTTAAAGTTTAAAAACAAAAATCAAATAACAATCAAGAGTTCAAAGTTTTAATAAAGAAACTTTGTAAAGAACTGTCATAATTTTAACGCTAAGACAATTGCTACATGACTATTTGATTCAAACAATCTTTTAATAGCAAACCTAAAACAAAAACCGCATAAACAAATAGAACATAAACAAACGAAAATCAGGTTAAATTGTATTGGTGTCCAACTTAAATTCCCTAAAAATCAGTCTAAGGACCCTAGATTTTGTAAACAGTAACAGCGCATTCACAATGAACTTCGCCTTATTCATCGAACAACTACGTCTGCAAATGTGTTGGTGAAACAGTAATTTGGTTAACCTGAGATTAAATCTTATTCATAGAATAACTATTCATTGATTTATTGAGCGTTGGTGAAACCGGGCCTAAGTGTAACTCTTATGCTAAATAAACTTCAAACGCAATTTTTGTCAAAAATTTTCTTATGTAGCACTTGTTAGAGGATATAGTTTCAAAAAAAGAGAAAAATTCTCTTTTCACTAGAAGAACAAAATGTATAGGGTTTTATTTGAAAAGTTTAAAATGACCATCAACAAGAAAATGAGTGGTGAAAAGAAAATTGAAATTCATGTTGCTATAGAGCATAATTCGCTGTACAAAAATATTCTTAAAAACATTCTAATAATATTCCAAAAATATTATTTGAATCAGAAATATAACATACACGTAAGATGTCCTAACTAGAATGTTAAATAAATAATATTAAAATAATATTGAGGATATATTTTAAATAATATATTAGCTAAATATTTAGGCGGATGTTGAAACAGATATCTTTTAAATATTTGAGAATGAATATTTATATAATATATTTGTGCTACTAGGGATATAACATTCATAAGATATCCTAACTAGAATGTTATATAAATATTATTAAAATAATATTAAAGAAATATTTTAAATGATGTATTAGCTAAATATTTAGGCGGATGTTAAAACAGATATCTTTTAAATATTTGAGAATGAATATTTATATAATATATTTGTGCTACTAGGGATATAACATTCATAAGATATCCTAACTAGAATGTTATATAAATATTATTAAAATAATATTGAAGAAATATTTTAAATGATGTATTAGCTAAATATTTAGGCGGATGTTGAAAAAGATATATTTTAAATATTTGAAAAAAATATTTATATAATATATGTGTGCTACTAGTGTTGCTTGTAATAAAATGTAAAAATGTTTCGCTGAAATCTAGAAGCTTTAAAATACTTAATTTATGACGGTAACCGTGTCTGACAGACCGTATCTTAAGAAATAAAGATGGCATGTAAAAGACAGAATTTCATAAGCTAGATCAGATACTCCAAACAATATCCGCATTATACACAAAATTGTAGTTATTTATTAATATAATGTATGTTTTTAATTAGCGTTATGTTATCCGAAGGTATAACGAACCTTGGTAAATTATTAAATTTTAACTTTAGAAACAACATTGCAAGTAGTTAAAAGGATCCTTAGTAGTTAGGCAACACCGATTCTAGCTCAAAATCCCATGTTATTTTAAAGGGGCCTCAAAGTTAGCGAAAAACACCACAAATCTAAGATGGCGACCGCGCCTACAGCTTCTGATTGGCTATCCCTACTCCTGTAGCTCCTCCCCTTGCTTCTGATTGGTCGACGCCATCTTGGACAATACGCCTGCTGTTCTCTGATTGGACGAGTGCCATTTTTGGATGACACGCCTGCTGTTCTCTGATTGGACTAGCGCCATTTTAAAATACACGCCTGCTGTTCTCTGATTGGACGAGGACCATTTTTGAACTTTGGGCGCCATTTTACCACGCCAACCATGAAGGGAAACTGTATGACCTGCAGACTGTGTACTACTACTAGAGGGCGTCATGAAGAAAGGGTGCCAAGGTTTATCATTTTATATTAATAAATTTTACTGATTTCTTAAAATAATTATCGTCATTAATACTTTAATTACATATAATAATTTAAGATAATTAATTCAGCATTAAAATTTTAAATTGTTTATATTATTAACAACATGAAAAGTGTTAAAAAAAATCTAGAAACAATTCTCAGATAGATTAACATTTACCTATAGAATCTGCCTGTCAGAACAAGATATCATTAGGCAGATCATTAACGCAGTTGTATATCTAGCATACCATAATATTATAACAACCTTTTTAATAAATATCACAACATGGGATATATGTATTCAAATATGGTTTCCCTTACTGATGAGTCTAGGTGACGATGAAACTATTAAAACAATCCGATTAATTTATATATATTTTAAAGTATGTTTGCAGTTAGAGTCTAATAATTATATGCTAATATTCTTCTTGGTTCTTAATATAATTTTTAAACTTATCACCAATGAAAATAAACTGAAATTAAATATTTTGGAATAGTAACTATAGTTACGAACTTCATATAATCCGCATTACGGGCTTAAGTAGTGTTTTAGAGCCCTTTATCGTCTTAGCGCCTTCGGGTTTCGCCTCAGGCGCTAACTGACTCTGCGGGCTCTAACACACTCTATTAAGCCCTTAATACATAATATACTATTATATGCAGGGTGTAACCGTTAGATAGGTAAAGCTGTGCATAGTAGTATTCTAGTAAGGTATATTGAAAACTGAGTTAAAAAAGATTACCTAATAACATTTTCATCTCAGGTGGCTCTTTTAAGGAACATGTAAGACTATACTATATTACATGCTCAATTTTCTTCTGTCAAGAATAGATTTAGAGTCAAATTATAAAAGGATTTTTTTTGATAATGGACCAATTTTAGCAGTCGAACATAAAGCTTTGTATGCAACTCGTATATAATCTTAGTTTATTGATTCACCCTGTTTATAGCTATTGCTCGCTTCGCTCGCTCGGTCATAAACTGAGCTCATTCATAAAGTCCTACATTATGTATTAAGTTACATAAATAGCTGTTATGTTGTTAGCGGAATCAAGACATCATTATACGAGTGTGAAATCACACGAGTGCTATTATGCTTTTATAGCACCATACAAAATATTATCTACGACTGCCTCATTAAGTCATTAATTTACGTTAGGTAATGCGGTTTATTAAAACACCAGAGAGGTAATGAGTTCATTACATAACTCCTTTTATAACTCAGTTATGTAATTAATTCATTATATCATTAGTGTTATAATGAACTTGAAGTTCTTATCCAAGCAGTCGTAGATAAATTACTAATATAGCTATCTTGACCTGAAAAAATTCAGTCTTCTGTACCCCTTCTAACAAATATTATAATAACTTAAAAGTAGCTACAGTTTCGTAAATCGCAAGAAATTATTGTATGTATGTGCCCTACAATGTTGTAAAATAAAAATATAAATCTGAGAAGTGAAAAGTATCATTTTGTCCAAATGTTGTCTGATACCTTAAGAGTGGATCTATCTTAAAGGAGCCGTCATAGAAGAAGTAATTATTAGACCTTATAACTCTGTTTTCGATGCAGAATTAACAATGCATTGTAAAAATCTACCTATAGAATGGATTTTAGGAGAATTATCTACTTACCTGTATAAAAGTATCCACACTAATAAAAATTGTTTTAATATTCAACTACCAAATTTAATAATACATCTTCTATTGACTTGTTACTTCTAAAAACAAAAGAGTACTTTTGCAATATCAAACTCTAAATTGGTAACTTTATAAAACTAGTATCCACTTATCCCTAACTTAGATTATGGCAGCATTTTAAATGTAAATGAAATGAAAAATTTTAATACCATACCTGAAACAATTCAAATTGACCTAGTAAACAACAGTGAAGCACGGCCTTTTCGGTAAACAAAATAAACAAGGTTAATTGTAACGGACACTTTTTGTCGCTAACTTAATTACTTTAAAATGAGTCGAAATCTTAAATAACTAATGCTTCTGTAACCATACTTATTTTAAAAATTACTGTTTCAGCAAAGACGTCTCATAAACTCAAATTATACTCAGGCGTCACAAAAGCATCCGATTAGAAAATAGAACACAGGAATAAATAAAAAGATAAAGGGCGCCACCCAAACTGTAAAGATGTTTTATAATTAACAATGTCGGGAAATCCACAGTTTCGGAAAGGATTTCCCTTAAAAAGTTGGATTGTCTGAACAAATCTTTCTTAATAATAAAATTTTGCTTAGAAACGAACATTAACAGTGATATCAATAATTATTAAATTTGAAGTCGGTACTTTAAATAAAAATAAGATAGAAAATTTATTTCACACAAAAAGATCATAACTGTTAGATTCATTAAAATATTCTATTTGCAATATTCATTCATACATTTTACCTTATTTTTGGAATCCCAAACTACGTATATTTTTCACAAAAAAAAACGTAATCTTAGCAATTATTAGCAATTAAAATATTCAGAAAATAAAATTTTGGATACTATGAACAACGAAAAATTAATCCTAAGGTAATTAAATGCCTTTTATCCGAGGAGTAATATTTCTGGCATCATCATAATCTTAATTACTAAATTTTTATTTAAAATTAAATGAATACCTTAAATTTTTAAGTCAAATCAATATTTGGCACCAACAGTTTACCAACTGAAATTGTAACAAAATAGCAATTCTCTGTTTTCCATATGGTTTAAATACTGAAATTGTGGAAGACAACCCCCTACCTCTCTTTCAAATAATGTCCAAATAAATGGTATCAATAAATAAAATTAAAATCCAACTGCTTTAATAATTAATGATTTAATGATTAAGTTTTTAAAATCCCATCCAACAACCAAATTATTAACGAAGGTTAAAAGTTCCATTATCCAAATAAAATCTTCTTCTTGTAAATAAATATTATTCCACAATAAATTCACAACACTGATTATTATATTAATTAAATGTAATTATTATTAAAATAAATAGTCAAACTCAAAGATCTTCGAGATTATTGAACTCTTTGACATTTCAACAAAAAATAACCTAACATATTTGACGTTTGGTTTGTTTACATTATTCAAACTCACAACATAACCTTAAAATTTTAAATTTTTGCTCTTTACGTGTATGCATTGTTTCACAGTTTTAAGATAACAGAGAGTTTGTTGCTAAATTGGTCGCTCCTTTTATACTCCTTTTGAAATAAAAGACGGCTGTAGTGATATCTTTCATTACAAACAAAAGAATTTTTAAAACTAAATACAACATAACCACATAATTGTTTATAACTATTAATTATTCTTTAAATAAATTCAGTAAATAGATAGCCAAAAAATTTCCCTTTCAATGATATATGACACTTGTACTGACATAAAGAAGTAAGGTCACTAGACAAAGCCAAACAAAACACATTTCCTACACAACTATCAGATACCTAAAATTACCTATTTACATCTTCCTACATTTACATCTTGACAAGATTCAACATTACATTCTAATAAACATTATTTACATATTTTTAGATATCAATACGATGAAAATAGTGGTTAAATTACATTATTTCAAATTGCTATGGCAAAACGTACACACTTGCATTTTATTTGAATATCTTCTACAAAAAGCATCCCCAACATTCAAGATTGGTTCAGAATTGTGCTTAAGAAAATTGTGCTTGACAAAACAGCAATAAAACATTTTAGCCACTAGCTGTAATCGAACAAAAGAAATTTAACGATACCACTATCTCGTTAACTTAAATAAATTTTTATATAAATAACTCAGGTAAGGTAGCAAATTTAGGTAACGATTTCACATCGTTAGCTGGCCAATGAAAAACTGCCAAGATTGTAAGAAAAATCAACTTTAAGATTTATTCTTTTAATGCCTAGTGTGTTCTAGAATGCATATTTATTAAATTAAAACCTTTTCTTAGGCTCATAAAAAAATATTAAAATTAAATATTTTTCTCCTTGAGGTTATGCAACCCATCTGACATCTTGGAAAAATTCTACCTGGGAGTGCATACTTTCTATTGCGTATCAAATATCATGACAATACATATGCTATTAACGTGAAACATGGCAATTGATGTTGATCAATGGAAAAGACAGAATTATTTGCATTCAGACCTATTAAAATGATTTATTCCTTTCAAGTTACTATATACTTGGTATGTCCACATTTAGGCTTTAGAACAGCTTGATCTCGGCAGTGCTCTTTTAGCGTTTCGTCCTTGTTCCAAATCAGCCTTTCTGCAAGAACTTTTGTATTTGAAATCTGCACCAATTGCAAATAGGAAAGTTCTTGCAGAAAAGCTAGTTACAGTTTGTGACAATGACGAAGCACTAAAAGAGTACTGTCGGCGTTTAATTGGTAGTACGCCGGCGCCATATCGAGTTCAAGCTGTTCTAATGGCTAAAGGTGTACCTTCAAGTACTAACTACGTTTAAAATATTAAATGTTGCGTTTGTAATTATTAATAATTAATAAACTAGAATATATAACCCTCTCAGGATTATTATTAAAGCTAAACCATGAATAACTATTATAAAAAATCCATAATCATTTGGCTAATATTGTATATTATACGAGCAACGTTGAGACCGACATACATTAATCTATTTTCGGGCTCGAAAATTTCTTGTTTCACTTGATTAATATATGGCTAGTTAAAACAGGGTTGATAGGCACAGAATTATCCTCATTTGAAATTTCATAAATAAATCGTTTTGAATAACTCTTTATTTTATTTTTATGTAAGTAACGGTGGGAGGGTATATAAGTAATTTGTCTCTAACTGTAACCTTATATAATTTCTATTCCAGAAGTGCCAAACATCTGCCAGTACGCTAAAGATAAGAAAAAATGTATCCCATACTTAGGTATCAAGGAAGATGCAGGTAAATAAAATTAAAAAAGTCCCAGTGATTCGTTTACGAAAGATTCGCATGCAAAATGATTCAATTCACGATTACTTTTTAAATAAATTGGCTAGGCTATTTCTTAGACGTAGATCAGACGATCCGATCACATCGACAACCAACGACCGACCGCCCAAAAATTTCAAAGATTGGTACTATTGGTTTCATAATAATCTAGATATCTAGAACAGCAAGGCTAATATAATGCTATATTTTTTATATATATAAAAGGCTTTAGAAATAGCATCATATCAGCATTGCTGTTCTACAGTATCTGGCCATATTTTTAGGGACATCCGAGAATTTTGATGTTAAAAGTTATGTACTTATTGTTAATAGCAGGAATAAAAAATGTTGGGAACTGTTTCACTTATGAACGATGAAATAATGAAATAATTAACATTAACAAACAATTCAATAAAATACCTTTAAATAAATAAACCGGTCGGTGTAAATGGCGAATTTGCTGAACATGCCAATAACTGAAGGAGGCAATGTCTTAGAGGGCACTGAACAAAATATTCTACTAATTCTGCAGAGAAGAGTTTCTTGGAAACATTTCTACGATTATTTTCTACAGAAATAGTAAAATATTTTATTCATTAATTTGTTCAGTGTCCTCTAAGACATTGCCTCCTTCGGTTATTGGCATGTTCAACAAATTCGCCATTTATACCGGTTAATTATTTATTATTATTTTATTGAATTGTTTGTTAATACAACAAGCGTTAAAATACATATATGAAACATTTTCCAAAATTTTTTATTTCTGGTATTAACAATACATAACTTTTAACATCAAAATTATTAAATGTCCCTAATAATATGGCTAGATACTGTAAATCAATTTGAAATCAATATAGTACATGTAGAAAATGTATATTAAATTGCATTCTTCTGGATCACTTTCATCTCTCATTATTATGCTACTAGTTGCTGATTAAGAGGGGCCAGCAGATTCTATTTCCAATAAACCGTGTTGAGTTTTGTTCATTGCATAGTTGTACATATTGTAATGGTATTTGATTATTGGGCTAGTCAAAGCAATGAGTTAATAGACAAAATAAGAAAAAAATTAACTTGAGAGATAGTTTAATACATTTAATATAGCAGAAAGATGCACGTACAATTTTCAATAAATTTACTACCATAAATAAGTTCGGTTTAATCGTTATTGTGAAGACAATACATTCTTAAACATGTTGAAGAAAACAGGATGATCTCAGAAGTGACTATCCCTGATAAAAAAACATTGTAAATAAATTGGTTATTTTGAAAAATATTTTATCATATCCAAATCACAACTAGTTTTGAGAGTTGGAACACTACAAGGATTAAATATTACTAAGAAACCTATGCCTTGATTGTTTAAACTACATTAATAAATTATATCGAGGCGTTTTTGTTACGGTTTCCTATCCGCATGACTGGGTGTTAATAAGGCGAGGGAAAAATAGAAAAACGTAAAGTAAAGAAAAGAATGTAACAATTTTTCTAAAGAGTTTATAAAAAGTTAAAAGTATATAAAATAACTTTAAAGACAAATTAGATATTTGAGACATGTAAATGGTTCCTATATGTAATAATGATTAATAAATGTTAAGAAGATAATACTTACTAGCGAGATTCGCTTAATACACATGCGCGGTAAGGTTGGTGATTGGTAAAGTACAGAAAAGTGGATGGCAGCTCTCCAGAAAAAACAAATGTTAACATTGGTTGATTGATCTTTAGGAAAGTGAAAGCTGTTGTCATGGTACAATTTATTGAATTTACACCTGGAGGTAATTGATAAACATTTAATCATACAATGCTTAAAGAAGAAGTGGTTTGGCAAAAATCATATGACTTAGTTACAAATATAAATTCATCCTGAAATCTATAAAAGACAATTATCATTAAAAAGTGGTAACCTTCTCATATTATCCAGTGGGTTAACTTCAGTCAAGGGTGGCATTTCTCATAAATTTATTTCACACTTCACATACAAAATTCACAGTATGCCAAACTGTTAGTTCATACAATAAGCATTGCAGGATATCCAATTCTCAAATGGACACATGAAGAAAAACTTTAAGCAGAGAACCCCGCATTGAATTTTTTCAAATTAATAATAATAATAATAATAACTGCAGATTGTAGTTCAGGCTGATAATAACTACAAGTCTTTAAATCTACTCCGACGGGAACAAACAGTTACACAATGGGACAACCCCCAACAATGTTGGCGAGAAAAAACGCTACACGGGAAATATCCCAGTCTCATTGACAACCCTGCAATTGATAAAGATTCATCTCTCTTATGGTTAAAACAGGGATACCTGCACCTTGAAGCAGAGAGTTACATCACAGCTATTCAAGATTGGATTATCCGAGCAAGAAACTACGAAAAGTACATCTTAAAAAATCGCGATTCTATAGACAGATGTACAATGTGCAACCAACCTGGAGAGACGAAAAAACACATCACAGCACGATGTCCATCTTTGTCCAATATGGCGTACCTTGGCAGACATAATGAGGTGGCAAAAATAATATACCCTCAACTTGCTCTACAACACAAACTAACAACGAATCCGCCCTCATTTTACAAATATAATCCTAGTCCAGTTTTGGAATCCAAAGATGTTCTCCTATACTGGAACCGACCGCCCCGATGTAGTGCTAATCGAAAAGGTTAACAAGAAGGCGGCCATTATAGATATCGCTTGCCCTCTAACAACTAACATTCAGAAAACCGAAGGAGAGAAAGTTTTTAAATATCAGAACCTCGCGATAGACCTCCAACATACCTGGCAACTAAAAGAAACTCAAACAGTACCATTTGTAATCTCAGTCGCTGGGGTAGTAACAAAAAAATTTTTCTTAAAAACATCGAACTCCTACAACTACCAAACTACATCTTCAGGACAATGCAAAAAAGCAGTAATCCTACAAACTTGCCATATCATGCGCAAGTTTCTGAACATTAAATAGAAAAAGATAAAAATCTTCTCTATTCATAGAAAAGCCAATGCAAAGCTGAGAAAGTGAAAAGAAATAATATTGTCGAAATAATAATAATAATAATCAACCGACTGAGCATGGCATTAGCATTATGTAGGTTTGATGCACAACGTATAAGGTAATTTAGGCCTATATCATTACAATATGTTACATATAAATACTCAAAATGGTACAACTGTACAAGTCGTAAATTTTTGCAATCTCATACACTTATGGGCGGTTTCACAAAGGTTGACTAAGTTCTGATTAGCTTAATCGCGATAAATTTGAAATCCAGAAATTTCATTGGCTGAGGATTAGGAAATCTGGAGTTTTATCCAATTATATTTCTAGATTCCAAATTTAATCATGATTAAGTTAATTAGAACTAAATCAAGCTTTCTGATACCGTCCAATAATGTTGTTTATTTCTTATCAAATAGCTGTATTTCTTTTATCAATTAAATATACATAAATAACAAGCCGTTATTAATAAAAATTAATTATAATCAGTTACAGCGCCCTCTTTTGATTTTAATAAATGGCATGCCTCTCTTAATGGCGAATCATATACGATACCCATATCGTTTTGATTGATTGTAGACCATCCTTTGTGTATGAATTTTCAATTTTAAAATGATCGATAAACAAAAACCCCGATCGTTAGTGACTATTGAGGAGTTCCAGCATACATCCCCTTCTGTTCAAGGTCATTTACATTGCTTTATAAAATAGTGTATAGCGAATACTCGTAGTTACACACAACCTAACAAACTTATAAATCATAGAATATACACGAAACCAAACAGATAACCCTAATTTTGTAAACGGCAGAAATGTATGTTTCTAAACTGATTTTATTTCCAGGTCCAGAGTCTCCTAGAGGAGGGAGCAGGAAAGTCAAGACTGCTTTCTTTAGACTGGGTAGCATATTATACATGCTGTGGTTCTGTATTGAAGTAATATTTAATAAGTAATAATGCGGAGACTAAGTGGTTTCTAATTTTATTATGAAAAGTAAACATTTTAGAACCACAAAATAAAGAATTAGCTTAAAATTGATTAGTTCATCTCTCTCCATTTTCCTGGGAGTAGAAGGGGGATAACAGCGAACTTTGGGGTTATATCAATAATAAAAGTGGTTTTCCAAATAATTAGTATCGACGTGCTTAAAAAATAGTACTAAATCTTCTCTTGATAATCGTATTAAATAAAAATTGATTTGGAAGTATCAACAATATCTTGATAGGCCAGTAACCGGGTAATTTATTTCTGCAATCTTCTACAGAATTGATTTTCTTGTTGGAAAATGTTCGGGGGTGTTCCCTGAATGTAACGTCAAGTTGGCGGGGCGGGGGCGGTTGAGCGTTAGCCGCCAACTTGAAAAACACGTTTTATCAAATATCTCGTGAACCATGCATAGTACGACAAAAATAGAAGAGATCGTTTTCGTAGATAATAATATTTTCTACAACTTGTATTCGAAACTTTTTTCTGTATAGTGCCTCGGTTTATATAAGTTTTTCCAACATGGTTATTGCTAAATATATAGTTAACGGTTGATGATACATTAAAAATGGTAATAACCAAATTTGTATAACACAGAATTTTCAATAAGATTTATTTGAAGACTTTTTTCTATAAGATTGATACTTTAAGAGCTATAATGCTGTAAATGCCGAGTTGACGCACAATAGCCACGAGATTATAACGCTATATATCAAATCATGCGCCTATATACACAGCCTTGGTTGTGTAATGTATAGCACTAATGTCTGCGATACAAATGTGGGATTCGCGCTGTTCCATCTGTAAGTCGGCTGCAACCGCACGTAGGACCTACGTAATAATAATAATCGTCCCCTCCTTCCCGCACAAGCTTATAGCTTCTGGGGCTTGGTTTCATGTAGCAATGGGTTGTAGCAATTATTATTAATATTATATATTTTACTATATATTTTACACGAAACTAAACCTCTCATTTCTACCTTCAACCCAAGATACGGCACGTTACCATTCTTTTAGAATCTACCACCAAGTTCAAACTTGGCTTGGATTTTACCATGATCCTGAAGAAAGGGGTTGGAAGCGGACTACAAATGAACTTCAACCAATTCGAACTACTATGGCTACCGCACCATCAACTTTGTTGCAAATAATATCTTGCAAATGTACAAGAAATTGCGGGGCTACCTGTGCATGCCCAAAAACTGGCTTAAAATGTTCCATTATTTGTTCGAATTGTAGTGAACACACATGCGACAATGTGGCAGATACATTAGATGCCATCGAAGACAAAATCGATGACGATGAGATTTTCGATTCATCTCCTACGGATATAGCGGAGGCAGAAGACAGGGGTGTGGAAGGTGATGAGTGTCTTTCTTCATCACCGAAACAGATGAGGCTTATGACGTAAAATAACGTGCCACTTTTTGTATAAATAAATGTTTTAATCCGTTTTTTATTTCAAAAAATTAATTTGTATTCATTGAACTCTGTTATCCTTTTCTTCACCTTTCCCTTCTCATGATTATTATTATTATTATCATTATTATTATCATCATCATCTTTATTATTATTGTTATTAATTTTTATGATGTACGTGATGTACAAACAATTGTATCTTGCTACATTGACAATTTTTTATGATAATACATTCTACCCATGCAAGTAAGAAAAATCTATAAATTATGAGTACTTCTTCACACTATTTATAATATTAATAGATTCACTACACAGTATTGTCATTTTTCTGAACACTTTTCGCCGTTTTATTTGTTATAAAATGTTTCCGTGTACTACGAGCAACATTTCCACTGATAATTCACGCGGTGCAATAGTTTACTAAGCTATAGCTCTTAAAGTATAAATTTTATAGAAAAAACTTCAAATAGTAGGTATTGCGACACCTGGCCAGCCTGCGCCATAAATGAAGCGGAGATCTATGATATGATAAAAGGTGTGAGGTGAGAATTATTAGCGGTTACCTGTAAAATGATTAGCGGTTACCTGTGAAATGATTAGCGGTTACATGATTAAAGGTGCTGATTAGCAAAGGTGATGATTAGCAAAGGTGATAATTAAAGGATTTGAAATGATTAGCGGTCACCTATGAAATGATTAGCGGTTACATGATTAAAGGTGATGATTAGTAAAGGTGAAAATTAAAGGATTTGAAATGATTAACGGTAACCTGTGATATAATTAATTTGATATGATTCGCGGATACCTGCGACCCTATTAGAAAGGATGATCTAATTAAAGATAAGGATTTGATATGATTAAAGGTTATGATTAAAAATGTGATAATTGAGTAGCGGATACCTATGATATGATAAAAGGTGTGAGGTGAGAATTGATTAGAGATAGCCTGCGATATGATTAAAGGTTATGATTAGAAAGGTGATAATTGAGTAGCGGATACCTAAGATATGATAAAAGGTGTGAGCTGAGAATTGATTAGAGATAGCTTGCGATATGATTAAAGGTTATGATTAGAAAGGTGAAAATTAAAGGATTTGAAATAATTAGAAGGGATGAGGTAATCTGTGATCTAATTAAATTGATATGGTTCGTTGGTGATAGGATTAAAGGATAAGGATTTGATATGATTAGCGGATGCCTATGAACTGATTAGAAAGGGAGATCTAATTAAAGATAAGGATTTGATATGATTAGTGGTTACCTACGATATGATAAAAGGTGTGAGGTGAGAATTGGTTAGAGATAGCTTGCGATATGATTAAAGGTTATGATTAAAAGGTTATAATTGAGTAGCTGATACCTATGATCTGCTTAAAGGTGTTAATTTGAAAGGGTGATCTGAATAAAGGTACGGCTTTGATAGGGTGATCTGTTTAAAGGTAAGGATTTGATAGGGTGATCTGCTTAAAAGGTATTGATTTGAAATGATTAAGTGAGAATTAGCGGTCACCTGTGAAATGATTAGCGGTTACATGATTAAAGGTGATGATTAGCAAAAGTGATGATTAAAGGATTTGAAATAATTAGAAGGGGTGCGGTAATCTGTGATATGATTAATTTGATATGATTCGCGGATACCTGTGACCTGATTAGAAAGGGTGATATAATTAAAGAATTTGATATGATTATAAGGGGTGAGGTAACATGTGATCTGAATAAAGGTACGGCTTTGATAGGGTGATCTGCTTAAAGGTGTGGATTTGAAAGGGTGATCTAAATATAGGTAGGGCTTTGATAGGGTGATCTGCTTAAAAAGGTATTGGTTTGAAATGACTAGGTGAGAATTAGCGATCACTTGTGAAATGATTAGCGGTTACATGATTAAAGGTAATGATTAAAGGATTTGAAATGATTAGTAAGGGTGAGGTAATCTGTGTTATAATTAATTTGATATAATTTGCGGATACCTGTGACCTGATTAGAAAGGGTGATCTAATTAAAGATAAGAATTTGATATGATTTGGTAATATGTGATCTAATTAAAGAATTTGATATGATTATAAGGGGTGATCTAATTAAAGGATTTGATATGATTAACGATTACCTGACATACACATTCTGCTACATGTGACTGATAGCATGATGAATGTGGCTGATATTTATTACACAATAAAGTAAAGGCAAATTAGTTAGTTAAAAGAGTTATCGTTTTATATCTTATACGATTTATTATTTATAATTTCGATATTACAAAATCAAAAATCTAAGTTTACGAATATTAATACCAATTATACATGAATAAACTTTATGAAGGTAACACACACACACAATCTAATCCTAAACGAATCTTCGTCTTTTCTATTTCATGGTAGAGTTCAGCAAACGCTCTTTCCTACTGCTGTTTATTTTCGATCTGGGGCTCAAAGGGCTGTAAAGAGAGAGAAACAAAATTATGATGTGTTAATATTAAGAACCCCTCTGTTGATTATTTCATTATCCAAGGTAGACCAATACTCAAATAAAACTGCGTAAAAATCTTTTGAAATTAATACAATTTGATTCAATTACCTGAAAATGATATACAAATAAAAAAGAGATACGTACGTACGTTAATTAAGTAGAACTGTAACCCTCATCGACGTCATTCGAATCCATAACTGCAAATTCTGTTACCATTATATCGTTGTATGGATTCACATCAACCGGTACACCGTTGATATGCACAAACATATTTTGAACAGCTATTGCTTCATTTAATAGATTTATTAATGAATCTTTAAGAACCTCCATTATTATAAAGAGAGTAGGAACTACAATAGCATAAAAGGTTAACATTCAGTCGATCAATTTAAAAACTTATGATAATATAATCGAAAACTCACCTATCGATCTTGAAGCTGTAAAACACAGTTGTCTTACAATAATGAAACTGATTAAAAATGAGGCTTATATATATTCTCACACATTTCTTAATAGTACTGCATACATCTGATTGATCTAGTAAGATTTCACCTCCAGATAATATTAACTCATATTCATAGCATACAAGTGCTGATATCGAAAATAGATCAGTTGTATCGTTATCTAAGATTGGAATACCGGAGACGGAAGACCGGAATTGTCGTTGTAATTCTTGTTTATTCATACATAATCCTGTATCTTCGAATATGTAATCATCACTGTCTAGCGAGGACACTGAAGTGATGCGAAATAACGGCATACTTTCGTCTTGAACACGACAAACAAGTTACAATTTTAACGGGTCGGTTTCTATTCAGAGGCTGAAACAATCGAAATAGTTATAGAAAAAAGGTTAACCTTTCAAGTTTCAATTTAGAAAATAACTGAGCTAAAGACGATGTAAGAATATACAATACTAATAAATAGGAACTACATTAGCATAAAAGGTTAACATTCAGTCGATCAATTTAAAAACTTATGATAATATAATCGAAAACTCACCTATTGATCTTGAAGTTGTAAAACACAGTCGTCTTACAGTATTGAAGAATTGCTGGATTTCATGAAACTGATTAAAAATAAGGCTTATATATGTACGTATATGTACGTATATCTATTTGCTGACTTTCAGATATTCTCACACATTTCTTAATAGTACTGCATACATCTAATTGATAAAAATAACATTTCTCTGATTAGAAATATAGTAAACACTAATTATAATTTATCGAAACTATTTGCGTTTCACAGGCTTGAAATAAAAATCTGTTAAAATGTGTTTATTGTATTGTATTGTAATTACTGAAGATTATAGGGGAGCATGTGAATTGAGTATTATTTATATAGTTTACGTAAAAAAGAACGAATTTAATAAATGTACCTGAGCAATTATAATTAGAAATATTATATAGTATCTTTATGACTAAAATTAAATTAATTGTTTCCACGATTTCTATTAAATACAATAAGATTTATATTGCTGTAGAAATAAATAAATAATTGATAGCATTATTCGCTAATATTTAAACACTTCGAATTATTATCGATATCAATTTCCTATTAATTAATATAATCAGTAATTTGTTTACAACAAGTAAAAACAGATTATTCTTTTATATTAAATTAGACAAAATTCCTCATTCTGCTATCAAATCCTTTAATCATGTAACCGCTAATCATTTCACAGGTAACCGCTAATCAATTCTTATTTTTAATCATACCGTTATACGAGTTCATCCGATCGCTATTCCTGTTTGCAATTTCGTTAAGCAAGGCATTCAATCAAAATGTATCGTTGAACTATTATAATCGGATGTAATGAGAAACAAACTGACTATCGAAGTATAATTTCTCTTCCATTACATACAAGGCAATAAATTGTGTACATCTGTTCTGCTTAAAGGTGTTGATTTGAAAGGGTGATCTGAATAAAAGTAGGGATTTGAAAAGGTTAACCTTTCAAGTTTCGATTTAGAAAATAACTGAGCTAAAGACGATGTAAGAATATACAATACTAATAAATAGGAACTACATTAGCATAAAAGGTTAACATACAGTCGATCAATTTAAAAACTTATGATAATATAATCGAATTAGATATTCTCACACATTTCTTAATAGTACTGCATACATCTGATTGATAAAAATAACATTTCTCTGATTAGAAATATAGTAAACACTAATTATAATTTATCGAAACTATTTGCGTTTCACAGGCTTGAAATAAAAATCTGTTAAAATGTGTTTATTGTATTGTAATTAGTCGAATTATTATTAATATAATCAGTAATTTGTTTACAATAAGTGTGAGAATATTAAGGCAGATTTAGTATAAAAAAGACGAGACAGGAAATACATCAGTTCATCACCAAGAATCATTAAAGCAACATCTCAAAGTTCAGTGAAGCACCATAATAAGTAAGTATGATTTCAAATATATGTAAGATTTCTAATATATGTTTTAATATTTTCTATTTCGATTTTCAGTATGTCATTATCATCACTAAATGAGATCGACGATGAA
Source organism: Agrypnus murinus (assembly GCA_929113105.1). Classification (NCBI taxonomy): domain Eukaryota; kingdom Metazoa; phylum Arthropoda; class Insecta; order Coleoptera; family Elateridae; genus Agrypnus; species Agrypnus murinus. Next base: position 65,726,608 of record OV816029.1, on the reverse strand, counting down.
TTCATATTCAACAATGTTGAATATAGTCTAGATGAGTTAGAATTACATCAGCAATTTCGGCGTTGTATCTTAGATGTAGGCGACACACCGATTTCAATAGCAGCGCTTCTATGCTATGAGCAGGAACTATTACTACCTTATGGGGAAGTGTTATTAGATTCAAAACAATACACAACGGCATCAGTTCAAATACAGAAAAGTGACAGCGAAGAACATGTGAGCAGGGCGTATAATCAACTTTTACAAGAAATTGAAATGATAAATAGACGTTTAGGGGTGAATTGTATCACATTTGTAAAATTTATTCATGTATAAGATAGAATTATTTTTTACGCTAAAGCAATTTTTACTAAACATTTACCAGTACTATTAACACAAACGGTAGATATCAAAATATTTCGTGAAGCCTCAAGATTCAGAGCCTGCATACTTTAACGGGTGCGAGATCCTATGAAGAGTGTGAGATCCTATTCACGACATTCAATTCAGTGCCAGTAATCAAAATTACTAAAGGCTAGAGAAGCATCACCTTAGAATGATGATTAGCAAAGGTGTAGATTAGCAAAGGTGATAATTAAAGGATTTAATATGATTAGAAGGGGTGAGGTACTTGTTAACAGTTTATGAGCATTAATCAAAGACTATTCTATAATGATGTATTATTTATTTATAAACGTTACATAGTATAGTAGCTAAATACATGACTGACTGAAAAAAGTTACTTTTATTAATGATGACTATTCAATTCGATCTGTCACTAGCTTAACCTTTTAATTTCCACTTTTGACCAAATTATAGTTAATCTGATCAAATATTGCTTACAAATCGGAGCTCTAATCTAATGTCTACAGTAGAATCCTTAAAACCCTCTATGAAGTTTTAGAATTGTTGATTACAAAGACACCCATTTCTTCTACCTTCTTCAGTAAATTCATATTGTTAGCTTCTACTTTGTCAACTGTTACTCAAAACAACATACTTTCATACAAGAACGTTTATTGATACGAGTAGTTTCGACGCTACTTAAAACGTAATACATAACTTATATATAATATCTATTAAAATAGTACATTTCGTATACACTAATAATGGTACGATATACCCGACTATAAAGTAAACATGGTAAACTTTTATTAATGATGACTATTCAATTCGATCTGTCACTAGCTTAACCTTTTAATTTCCACTTTTGACCAAATTATAGTTAATCTGATCAAATATTGCTTACAAATCGGAGCTCTAATCTAATGTCTACAGTAGAATCCTTAAAACCCTCTATGAAGTTTTAGAATTGTTAATTACAAAGACACCCATTTCTTCTACCTTCTTTAGTAAATTCATATTGTTAGCTTCTACTTTGTCAACTGTTACTCAAAACAACATACTTTCATACAAGAACGTTTATTGATACGAGTAGTTTCGACGCTACTTAAAACATAATACATAACTTATATATAATATCTATTAAAATAGTACATTTCGTATACACTAATAATGGTACGATATACCCGACTATAAAGTAAACATGGTAACTGTCAACAGTTTAAAAGAATAGATAGTATATATAACTATATCTAATTATTTTGTACGGATATAAAAAGCCTCGAATCGACTGATGTTACGGCCCTCATGTAGTAATAATATCTGTATATAGTTTTCAAAATTATTTTTTCTATATATAGTTTAATAATGTTTGTATATTTTTCACCATGTATTTATATTAATCGTATGTAATAGATGTAATAGTTTAAACAATACCTGTATATAGTTTTCAAATTGTTATATCTTTTACACGTTTCACTGTGTTATCAATTATTTTGTAATGTTATAACCTGTATTATATTATTCGTAAATAATAGATGTAATATGATTTATTTCTAGTCTTTTTATTTCTGTAATTTAAGGTAAAAAATAAAAAACAAATATTTTATACAAGAACTTTTATTGAAAGAAGAAAATACATTTCATATTGATATATAATACTAAATTATATCTAGAAGAAAATACATTTCATATTGATATATAATACTAAATTATATCTAAAATAATACATAAGTATACTAATAATAATACTATAAAGGAGCTATTGAGTGAGTAGATCTTCCTTCTTTATCCAGGACTTTTCATTTAAGTCGAGCCATCTCTGTTAATAACTGCAGTTACTCAAATTATTAGCAGTGTAAGACTGAACTATTAAATAGAATGTAAAGTAATATATCCTACGACTATTGTGAGGTTCTTTGAGTAATTAACAAATTTTGCAGGTCTACGAGCGGTGATCTATCAAACTTATTAGATCTAGAATCTGCTTTAGCGTTATAAGGTTAGTGATATCGCGTGATCGTCTTTTATTTTATCATATTTCTCTGTTTAAGTTCAGAAAGACACTGGCTAGTCACCCTTCACCCTTAACCTTTCACCATTAACCCTTCACCCTTCTCCCTTCACCCTTAACCCTTAACCTTAACCCTTCGGTCAGTGATCGTTAATCTCTCGCACTAACCCTATATTAGGGTATGAACCCTCTAGAGGTCGAATACATGCTTATATATTCTGTATATTACCTCTTAGTTAACATAGTATTTTATAAAATAATTAGATATAGTTATATTTACTATCTATTCTTTTAAACTGTTGACAGTTACCATGTTTACTTTATAGTCGGGTATATCGTACCATTATTAGTGTATACGAAATGTACTATTTTAATAGATATTATATATAAGTTATGTATTATGTTTTAAGTAGCGTCGAAACTACTCGTATCAATAAACGTTCTTGTATGAAAGTATGTTGTTTTGAGTAACAGTTGACAAAGTAGAAGCTAACAATATGAATTTACTAAAGAAGGTAGAAGAAATGGGTGTCTTTGTAATTAACAATTCTAAAACTTCATAGAGGGTTTTAAGGATTCTACTGTAGACATTAGATTAGAGCTCCGATTTGTAAGCAATATTTGATCAGATTAACTATAATTTGGTCAAAAGTGGAAATTAAAAGGTTAAGCTAGTGACAGATCGAATTGAATAGTCATCATTAATAAAAGTTTACCATGTTTACTTTATAGTCGGGTATATCGTACCATTATTAGTGTATACGAAATGTACTATTTTAATAGATATTATATATAAGTTATGTATTACGTTTTAAGTAGCGTCGAAACTACTCGTATCAATAAACGTTCTTGTATGAAAGTATGTTGTTTTGAGTAACAGTTGACAAAGTAGAAGCTAACAATATGAATTTACTAAAGAAGGTAGAAGAAATGGGTGTCTTTGTAATTAACAATTCTAAAACTTCATAGAGGGTTTTAAGGATTCTACTGTAGACATTAGATTAGAGCTCCGATTTGTAAGCAATATTTGATCAGATTAACTATAATTTGGTCAAAAGTGGAAATTAAAAGGTTAAGCTAGTGACAGATCGAATTGAATAGTCATCATTAATAAAAGTTTACCATGTTTACTTTATAGTCGGGTATATCGTACCATTATTAGTGTATACGAAATGTACTATTTTAATAGATATTATATATAAGTTATGTATTACGTTTTAAGTAGCGTCGAAACTACTCGTATCAATAAACGTTCTTGTATGAAAGTATGTTGTTTTGAGTAACAGTTGACAAAGTAGAAGCTAACAATATGAATTTACTAAAGAAGGTAGAAGAAATGGGTGTCTTTGTAATTAACAATTCTAAAACTTCATAGAGGGTTTTAAGGATTCTACTGTAGACATTAGATTAGAGCTCCGATTTGTAAGCAATATTTGATCAGATCAACTATAATTTGGTCAAAAGTGGAAATTAAAAGGTTAAGCTAGTGACAGATCGAATTGAATAGTCATCATTAATAAAAGTAACTTTTTTCAGTCAGTCATGTATTTAGCTACTATACTATGTAACGTTTATAAATAAATAATACATCATTATAGAATAGTCTTTGATTAATGCTCATAAACTGTTAACAAGTACCTCACCCCTTCTAATCATATTAAATCCTTTAATTATCACCTTTGCTAATCTACACCTTTGCTAATCATCATTCTAAGGTGATGCTTCTCTAGCTTTTAGTAATTTTGATTACTGGCACTGAATTGAATGTCGTGAATAGGATCTCACACTCTTCATAGGATCTCGCACCCGTTAAAGTATGCAGGCTCTGAATCTTGAGGCTTCACGAAATATTTTGATATCTACCGTTTGTGTTAATAGTACTGGTAAATGTTTAGTAAAAATTGCTTTAGCGTAAAAAATAATTCTATCTTATACATGAATAAATTTTACAAATGTGATACAATTCACCCCTAAACGTCTATTTATCATTTCAATTTCTTGTAAAAGTTGATTATACGCCCTGCTCACATGTTCTTCGCTGTCACTTTTCTGTATTTGAACTGATGCCGTTGTGTATTGTTTTGAATCTAATAACACTTCCCCATAAGGTAGTAATAGTTCCTGCTCATAGCATAGAAGCGCTGCTATTGAAATCGGTGTGTCGCCTACATCTAAGATACAACGCCGAAATTGCTGATGTAATTCTAACTCATCTAGACTATATTCAACATTGTTGAATATGAATTCATCGTCGATCTCATTTAGTGATGATAATGACATACTGAAAATCGAAATAGAAAATATTAAAACATATATTAGAAATCTTACATATATTTGAAATCATACTTACTTATTATGGTGCTTCACTGAACTTTGAGATGTTGCTTTAATGATTCTTGGTGATGAACTGATGTATTTCCTGTCTCGTCTTTTTTATACTAAATCTGCCTTAATATTCTCACACTTATTGTAAACAAATTACTGATTATATTAATAATAATTCGACTAATTACAATACAATAAACACATTTTAACAGATTTTTATTTCAAGCCTGTGAAACGCAAATAGTTTCGATAAATTATAATTAGTGTTTACTATATTTCTAATCAGAGAAATGTTATTTTTATCAATCAGATGTATGCAGTACTATTAAGAAATGTGTGAGAATATCTGAAAGTCAGCAAATAGATATACGTACATATACGTACATATATAAGCCTCATTTTTAATCAGTTTCATGAAATCCAGCAATTCTTCAATACTGTAAGACGACTGTGTTTTACAACTTCAAGATCAATAGGTGAGTTTTCGATTATATTATCATAAGTTTTTAAATTGATCGACTGAATGTTAACCTTTTATGCTAATGTAGTTCCTATTTATTAGTATTGTATATTCTTACATCGTCTTTAGCTCAGTTATTTTCTAAATTGAAACTTGAAAGGTTAACCTTTTTTCTATAACTATTTCGATTGTTTCAGCCTCTGAATAGAAACCGACCCGTTAAAATTGTAACTTGTTTGTCGTGTTCAAGACGAAAGTATGCCGTTATTTCGCATCACTTCAGTGTCCTCGCTAGACAGTGATGATTACATATTCGAAGATACAGGATTATGTATGAATAAACAAGAATTACAACGACAATTCCGGTCTTCCGTCTCCGGTATTCCAATCTTAGATAACGATACAACTGATCTATTTTCGATATCAGCACTTGTATGCTATGAATATGAGTTAATATTATCTGGAGGTGAAATCTTACTAGATCAATCAGATGTATGCAGTACTATTAAGAAATGTGTGAGAATATATATAAGCCTCATTTTTAATCAGTTTCATTATTGTAAGACAACTGTGTTTTACAGCTTCAAGATCGATAGGTGAGTTTTCGATTATATTATCATAAGTTTTTAAATTGATCGACTGAATGTTAACCTTTTATGCTATTGTAGTTCCTACTCTCTTTATAATAATGGAAGTTCTTAAAGATTCATTAATAAATCTATTAAATGAAGCAATAGCTGTTCAAAATATGTTTGTGCATATCAACGGTGTACCGGTTGATGTGAATCCATACAACGATATAATGGTAACAGAATTTGCAGTTATGGATTCGAATGACGTCGATGAGGGTTACAGTTCTACTTAATTAACGTACGTACGTATCTCTTTTTTATTTGTATATCATTTTCAGGTAATTGAATCAAATTGTATTAATTTCAAAAGATTTTTACGCAGTTTTATTTGAGTATTGGTCTACCTTGGATAATGAAATAATCAACAGAGGGGTCCTTAATATTAACACATCATAATTTTGTTTCTCTCTCTTTACAGCCCTTTGAGCCCCAGATCGAAAATAAACAGCAGTAGGAAAGAGCGTTTGCTGAACTCTACCATGAAATAGAAAAGACGAAGATTCGTTTAGGATTAGATTGTGTGTGTGTGTTGCCTTCATAAAGTTTATTCATGTATAATTGGTATTAATATTCGTAAACTTAGATTTTTGATTTTGTAATATCGAAATTATAAATAATAAATCGTATAAGATATAAAACGATAACTCTTTTAACTAACTAATTTGCCTTTACTTTATTGTGTAATAAATATCAGCCACATTCATCATGCTATCAGTCACATGTAGCAGAATGTGTATGTCAGGTAATCGTTAATCATATCAAATCCTTTAATTAGATCACCCCTTATAATCATATCAAATTCTTTAATTAGATCACATATTACCAAATCATATCAAATTCTTATCTTTAATTAGATCACCCTTTCTAATCAGGTCACAGGTATCCGCAAATTATATCAAATTAATTATAACACAGATTACCTCACCCTTACTAATCATTTCAAATCCTTTAATCATTACCTTTAATCATGTAACCGCTAATCATTTCACAAGTGATCGCTAATTCTCACCTAGTCATTTCAAACCAATACCTTTTTAAGCAGATCACCCTATCAAAGCCCTACCTATATTTAGATCACCCTTTCAAATCCACACCTTTAAGCAGATCACCCTATCAAAGCCGTACCTTTATTCAGATCACATGTTACCTCACCCCATATAATCATATCAAATTCTTTAATTAGATCACCCTTTCTAATCAGGTCACAGGTATCCGCGAATCATATCAAATTAATCATATCACAGATTAATTATTTCAAATCCTTTAATTTTCACCTTTCTAATCATAACCTTTAATCATATCGCAAGCTATCTCTAATCAATTCTCAGCTCACACCTTTTATCATATCTTAGGTATCCGCTACTCAATTATCACCTTTCTAATCATAACCTTTAATCATATCGCAGGCTATCTCTAATCAATTCTCACCTCACACCTTTTATCATATCATAGGTATCCGCTACTCAATTATCACATTTTTAATCATAACCTTTAATCATATCAAATCCTTATCTTTAATTAGATCATCCTTTCTAATCGGGTCGCAGGTATCCGCGAATCATATCAAATTAATTATATCACAGGTTACCGTTAATCATTTCAAATCCTTTAATTTTCACCTTTACTAATCATCACCTTTAATCATGTAACCGCTAATCATTTCATAGGTGACCGCTAATCATTTCAAATCCTTTAATTATCACCTTTGCTAATCAGCACCTTTAATCATGTAACCGCTAATCATTTCACAGGTAACCGCTAATCATTTTACAGGTAACCGCTAATAATTCTCACCTCACACCTTTTATCATATCATAGATCTCCGCTTCATTTATGGCGCAGGCTGGCCAGGTGTAGCAATACCTACTTCAAATAAATCTTATTGGAAATTTTGTGTTCTACAAATTTGGTTATTATCATTTTTAATGTATCATCAACCGTTAACTATATATTTAGCAATAACCATGTTGGAAAGACTTTGGCGCGCTATAAATATAAACCTATGCACTATACAGAAAAAAGTTTCGAATAAAAGTTGTAGAAAATGTTATTATCTATGAAAATAATGTGTTTTACAAGATGACGGCTAACGCTCAACCGCCCCCGTTCCGCCAACTTGACGTTACATTCAGGGGACACCCCAGAACATTTTCCAACAAGAAAATCAATTCTGTAGAAGATTGCATTATGAACCTACTTTTTTTGCTCTGGTTGTTGGACTATTAGTAGTAGTAAGAAAACGTAACTTTCGCTTTTAGAAGACAAGTGGAACCTTCATTGTACAGCATAACTGTACGTTTATGTTGAAGCTTCGAGTATGGCTGTGAGCGTTGCTTTCAGCAACGCAGAGAATAGGGTTTCTGTTAAACAAATGTATGCGTTTGTAGTGACGATGTGTTCCCAGATAGCGTAAGCTATGCTAGCGAGATTTGAGCAACGAAAATGATTTTATCCAAAATCGTGAATAATTAGTGAATTACTATGGTGATTTGAAGCATGAACATTACCCACTAGTGAGAGAAAAATTAAGACTCACGGAACAATTATCAAATTGTAATATTTTTAATAAAATAATGTACTCAACACTAAAAACACTTCAAATTATTTATTTTTGTAACTGAACATTAACATTTATGTTAAAACATAATCCCGCAGCAGCTCTCTTGCAATACATTTTGGTCAAAAATTTATAAATTTTATTTTAATGTTTTTAATTTAATTACACGCGATTTTGGATAATAGTATATTATATACCAAGGTTGTGAAGAGTTTTTTCTAGAGCCGAGCATTATTAGATCCCGAGATGCGCAGCATCGAGGGATATAAGATGAGAGGCTCTAGAAAACACTTCACAACCGTGGTGTATATATAATTTTTTTCACTACTAGTACTTTTATTCCTTTTATTCTTCTCACATAAAAAACGTACTATCGCGATCACGGATTTTTTCCTGGATGCCAGTGTATAATGGGATGAATTTTTGCCCCGTGTTACACTAAAATCTGGATTATTGACTAGTAGTCAATAATAAAAAATTATTTACCACTAGGCAAGAAGGCTAACTTCACAAGGTGACAACAGACTAGATAATGTTTTAAAGCTAGTAGTGAAAAAAATATTATATTACACGCGTGTGGAATTGCTTCTTAGGCACTTAAGAAAATTACCCTTTTCTTGTAAACTTTTTCTTGCGTGCCTAATCTCGTACATTCCACACTTGTATAATAAATATCTATTATTCACAATAAATTGGAATAAGTTAATTTCTATCATTGTAAAAATCTTGCTATAGCAACAGCAAAGTGGTTAAAAATTTCCTTGACATGTATGTAAAACTGACCAATAAAGTAAGGTAAGGTGGGGGAGGTACGACCAGGTTTTTGAATAGTTCAACTTCAATAGGTTATAATATATATAGCTTTCACATTAAGAATGTAATCTGTTGGCGGAGCGGTACTTTATAAAATGCTTGAACGGATTTTAGTCCTATTTCGTTGACAAAACAGAAAAAGTGTACTTTTATTATTATTATTATTTAAGTCTGCAGCAGATTGCATTTTCCCTTCCAAAGTGGGAAAGTGCAATCACAGTCTACAAAACTCTAAACTACAAAAAAAAACGAATAACTGTTTCACGATTATCAAACCCTTTCTCGGTAATAAAGCGAGTAAAGCTTACACGGCCCTGTTACATTCTAGAGGACACCAAAATGTTTCAAATCAGCCACAAAGATCCAGTCTAACTTCATTTTATATTAAATTACATTCCGTGATTGCACTTTTCCTGATATTGCACTTACCCCACCTTACCTTATTGGCCAACTTTTATTTGCAAATAATTTAAAACAAGAGGTTTTATCCGATTTAAATTTAGGTTTTTATAAACGTATTTAACGCTAAAAATATCTTATTTATTTAATATTAGTTTTATTTTTATTTTTCCGTATTTATATTTAATACATACAATGGAATTAATTAATTTCTAATTTTAAAATACTGAGAGCATACATGTCATCTAGCGGCGAACAATGAAATCTTCTTAAAACTTCCTTTGATCGATTGATCGCTGATTGGAATTTATTGACAGCTTACAGAAAATTTATTTTAAAACTTATAATAATTTTTACTTTGATTATTTAATCCTAATAATTTTGAATAAAATAATATACATGTTTTGTTGGTAAAGTTTCCAAGCCTCGCGATATCGTTTGACCTCGATGTACCATCTTGTTCAAACAATATTGCTTGGCTTGTAAAGATGTCTTTTACCAACTCAGCAGTCAATATACTATTTATTAAAAATTAAAATGAAAACTAAAGATTTTATTGGATTTTATTATTTGTCCTTTTAACAAGTGCATTATCTATTAATAATAGCGCTTCTTCTGATTCACTATTCATTTTCTTAATGCAAAACGTTATGTACTATGTTTTGTTTTATATATTTTAAATCACTCATTTTAATAAACTAATTGCAACACTTCAACATGAACAATTCAAGTAATTATAAAAAGTTCTAGCTAAGCTTTGAAGGCATCAACGCTCGAATCTGTGCTCAAATCTTCAACATAATGTTGCAAACCAAGTTTTTTTTTTAGGAAAATGCGCTGTTTTAATAACATTTTCAACGGCTGTTAGATTGTGAAACAAAATTAAAAACGTATCTTTTAAAACATTATATTTAGAAATCTTTTAAAAATTTGTTTTTTAAAAAATTTTGTAATTTAGTAGTGGTAGCCACTTGCTGAGCTTGGATTTCAGAAAGAAAGATTCTAAGGGTTTCTGAACGCGATCTACTGTTAAAGCACCATAAAGCACTGTTAAAATTAAAATTTAAAAAATCAAGCTATTTTTTAATATTAGAAAGAAAATTGTACTAAGAAAAAGAAGACTTAAAAATAGATCACTAAATGATCGCATCCGAAAAATAATAATTGTTTTAAACTTACTCCAGTTGCTTTCTTTAAGAATTTAAGTTTTTTACCCTAGCTACAACTCCATTGTTTAAGGCAGGTTTAAGGCAAAACGCTTATAGCTTTTCTACTTCTGCAATTGCCGTGCTCTGTTGCAGAGCGTTGTCGTCTCCCTCCAATACTTGTATTGTGCGTGTCCACAAGTCCACAAGAGGACGTACAGCTTAAGGTGGACTTAGAACCACTCCAACTATATAGCACTTGGATTTTTTAAATTCATTTCTTGGGAAAGTATATCTCGGTGGTTTGCTATTGCCTTCCCAGAGAGAAGCGATTTTTAAAAAGTGGGTTTGATATATTGACCTGGGTTCGAACCCGAGTTTCTTCGTCGGTAGCCCCGCACGCTACTTTTATTTTTTTAAATTAACCTTTCATAAATTTATCTTCTACAGTAAGATTGGCGCCTTTCGAACTTTGTGAGGATTTAAATGTATCCACGAAATAACTCAATTTAGTTTAGAATGTGGGCCAGTTACAGTCTGCCAAGCCTAGTTTAGACCAAAAAACTAAATTTTCACGAAAGATTATAATGTATCACAAGAATGAACCTGGAATGTCACACTTCGATACGTTCAATGTTAAGTAAGATGGGTTTGACCAGTTTAATCAATATTTTAGGCTAGGTTATATTCAGATAGAAGTTATAGTTTAGGTTTTTCATATATTAAAGATTTAGCAATATTAATCCAGTCAATATGTACCAAAAAATGGGTTTTCTTGCAAAAGGTCGAGTTTCTATAATTTTTTGATATGTTGCAGGGACCAAGGCAACTATTAAAAAACCAAGGTTGCGGAAACGGAGGCAATGTGCAAACAGAGTTATATCGAGAAAAACGTCGAAATCTTGGCACTTTTCTCGCTTTTTGCTCAATACCTCTAGTAGAATCTTCTTCTACAGGCAATATCTATCAAGCTGCAAAGAACTGAAAATGTCATAATTCTTGCAAAATCTGGTAAAAAGTTCCCACAACATACGGTTTTGGTAAAACTTAACTTGGTAAAATAAATTAATTACATTTAATGTTTTCTATTATTATTCTGTATGGACAACGAAAAATGTGTAGGTATGATTATTAAAAAGTACAAAGCTGATATTATGCAAAAACATAATAGACCTGGAATTTGTTCAGGAGTGATAAAGAGCAGTTGAGATGAGTGCTTGTTTGTGGGTGAGTAATAAGATGAGAGCAGGTGTATAGATAAGATAAGAGATAGCATAAGATAAGAGGAGGGGTGAGGGCATTCGAAGGGTCCCACCACCTGCCTGCTTTCAATCTACTCGTATGTTGTATCATTGTGTGGCGCGTTCTACCAACCCATAACTTTATTACAAGTCGTTTTTAGGTTGTTAGGTGTCGCTCCTCTTCTAAAATATCCATTCCACCTGACATATGTTTTATATGTCGCAATACTTTGGAGGAAGATGAAGTAAATGTGATGAAAAAAAATGGTATTACTATGAGAACGGCGAGTGTAAAATTCTTCACGAAAATAATCGTTTCCTAAAAAGTTGGGAACAAGTGTCAGTTCATAATAAGTGTAGGAAGAAATACGCTGATTCATCCGTCGTGAAGATGACACTGTTCCAGAACCCACTGTAAAACCATCCCTCAGATCATCAAGTGAACAGCCACAATTATTGAAAAGCATTTGTTTTTTATGTGGGCATGTGATAACTGAAGAATTTCTTTAGCCTCAGCAAAAACTACCACTTTCACGGCGAAATCATGTTCACACTGTCGAGAAACTGGGTATAAAAGAAACTGTACTAACAGCTGCTAAAGAACGAGGCGATGAATGGGACCAGAAACTAATAAGGCGTCGCAAAAGTGTGAATAATTTAGTGACAGCAGATGCAAGATACCACCACCTGTACCAAAAAAAGTTGTACCAGGTTCCAACGAAAACTACAGAGAAGAGAGGATATCGACCAGCTATAAATGTTGATCAGGCCATAAAGACGATTTTCTTGTATCGTCTTCACTGTTCTGTAGCTTGATAACTATTGCCCGTAGAAAAAAATTCTAAATACAAAAGTTGTAGCAAAATCTTGTTCCCTACTATATTCATCCACTAGGAGGAGGAAGAGGATACTACTTAGGTTACGTGTAATTAATTGAATTAGGTTAGAGTAATTGTTTTTTAATTGTAGTGTATCTCTATTGTCGTGCCGATTTCGTCAGATACAATATGTAACTTGTTTTTTTTTTTGTTGTAATTTCACTGTTTGTAGAAATTGAAATTCTAAAGTGAACTTTACAATTAGTAAAATCTACTATTTACCTGTCGTTTTCTGCGTTTCTGTCTTTAAAGATAAGATTACTTTTTTTAAGTTTTTGTATTAATTATTTACATGTATAATAGTAGAAGCAAGTTCATTAAGTTATCTTATTTGCAGGTCCGGAGTCTGCTAGAGGTACGAGTTCGAAATTCAAAGCTACTGCGTTGCTAAACGTGATATCATACACTTGGTATTTCTACTGCAGTATTTATGTATAGTGATTATATGTAATAAGTTGTAAAAAGAAAAATACATACATACATACATACATACATAATCTTTAACCCTTTATAACTTTCGGTGTGGAGGTGTCGCGCACCGAGCCGCAGTAAAAAGAAAAATAAAATTTTAAATTTATTTATGATTTTTACAGCAACAAAATTCATATCCTCTGCAATAGTTATACAAGGTGTAACTAATATAACTAGAAACTCTTCTTACATTAAAAATATTTAAAACAAGCAAAAAATTTTTAAAAATTTCAATTTAAAAAGTTTTTTTGCGTAGTTAGTATTTTTAAAGTAAGGAGAGTACAACAGACGTACTTAAAATTTAAAATGCGATTTTCTCGAAAACTAGTAGGAAGCGACCACATGTTGATAAGAAAAATATGTTCTAAATCAATACAACTACCCCCGCCCATAAGAGGTTTCTAATTATATTAGTTACACCCTGTATATACGTCTTCTTCAAAAACGATTTCTATTAGCAGTGTTTTTTCAGACAATATTTTGTACTAATTCATCTTTATCAAAAATACCTGTTAATAAGGAATTTTAGAAAGTTAAACTGGAAATTAAATTTTTATTTATACCTACTGTAATGGTAAGCATCTTTAAAAATAAAAACAAAAAACTAAGATTTACGCAATAAAGCATCGGCTGAGACTACTTACTTGATCAAGTTATTTAGGTATATAGATTTTAATCACAAAAGCTCACTAATTTTTGAGTGCTGTATAACACATTTTTTGCATAGTGTAAGTTGAGATTATCCTGAAAGGATTATGCAAAATTTTAAAAAATCAGAAAAACATCGTATTCTTTGACAATAATTTCCCAGGAGTTAGAGGTTTGTTTTTTACAAACATACGATAAATAATTAAAAAATAATTAAAAAAAGCTTTACCTTCACTACGATTTTTGTTAAAAACAGTCAAACGTTGATATCAATATGCAAAAAAAATTATGAAAAAAGTGTTACTTTACTTACGATTTTTCGTTAAAAAAGTCATCGTCAACAAAAAATGATATTTCGATTTTAATATTCATATAAGTTTACTCATGTTACAGATACTTTTAACAGACCTTTCCTTTACATTTAATTTCTCAATAAAATGTTTCAGTAATATGATATAATTAGGTTAATTTATTTCAATTAGTTATTAACTGTACTCGTATCATTTTCATTTCTGGCATACTTATCACATTCAATTCTGTGTTTTTTATCTATCTTGTATTCATTAACTGCTAACTGAATTATTAATTATTATTATTATTTTCAAATAATATAAAATTATTATTATTATTGAAATAAATTTAGCAGAATGGTATATAATATAATCAAATTTAATTTATATTACACATTTTAGTCATTCGTAATATCTACTATAATTATTTCATTTCTAAATTTTATGATGTATATGTTTTAATATTTTTTTGTCATATTATTGAACCACGTTCTATTTTTTTTAGACGGCGTTCGTTGTCTTGGTTCTGCATTATTAATTTATATATTGTACATTTCCTGTAAGTGAGATTTAGCTCTGTTGGAAAAATAAATAAATAATTAACACTAAAATGTTCTTAAACATCAAATAAATTATAATTCGTTTCCTTTAATTATAGTATTTACTATGATTTTTGCCTTCTATGTTTTTTATTAATTTTAATAGGATAAGGCTGGGTTTATATGAATCAAACAAAAACGTTTTATACAAAACGTTTTGCAGTTCGACAAAACAGTAAGTCACACACTTGAACATCAAAAACGTTGGCAGTCAAATCGTTTTTCATTAAAACAAAATCGTTTTGTTGCAATTTAGCACACACTGAGCAATCTAAACGACTGAATGAAAAACGGTTTGTTGTTATACAAAACAGTATCACTGCTGTTTTGTGTCTTTAAAAATTCCAGTATCATTTAGAATTGTTGATTGGAGATACTTTTTTATTTTAAACAGGTCTTCTGATAAGAATGACCAAACATAAAATGTCTAATTAATCCTTTTTATCATAGATCATACCACAGATTATAGTTTTTAATTTTCAAATAATAATTTAAAAGAGTATGATGTGGTTAATTACTGCAAAACGAAAATAACTGATCTCTCAAATGTATTATAGTAAGTAATAATGCTATTCGAACAAGAAAGAGTACGAAAGTGTACAGTAATAAATAGATCTTCGAATGCTTTTGTTCTTTTTCGTCATTATTTTTGCTTTGCGACCTAATCACACACTTTTCTTAATTACTCTATCTCTCATGATTAATATGTAGATTGTTCTTCTTGACCATTCTTCTGACAACAACATAAATTTGAAAGATCATTAATTTTGTTTGCAGTAATTAACTATATCACACTATATTTTAAAATACTATTTGAAAATTAAAAATCAGGATCAGTGACTAATTACAACCCAACACAAAGTTAGTACAAATTTTTAGTTGTAACCCGTTATATGCATTTTACACAGATTATTAAATTTTATTAATAATTAACAAATAAAATAGATGTGAATATGTCCAAAATAAATTTGCAACTGCATAGTTTCGCGGGTTTCACATTTTGTTTTGCCTTCAAACAAGGGATCATGTTTGCACGTCCGACACGTTGCAATGCGGTTGAAATTGTTTGATAGTGTTTGAAGCTGTAAGCACATTGATAAGACGAAAACGCTTTTAAACAAAACGTTTATGCAGAATGCGAAAACGTTTTTTGTCTTGCAATTTATACCTATCAAACAAAAACGGTTTTAGACAAAACATTTTGTCTGAAGATGCTTAAACTTGCTTTTTTATGTTTTTGTGTTTTGTTTGAACAGTGTGAACCGCCTCATATACCAATTATTAAGAAAACAGCATCGAACAAAATCATACAAAAATGTTTTTGTTTGATTGATATAAACCCAGCCTAATATCGACGTAGTCAAACAAAGTCGGCGTAATTACTTTTGCCACTACGATGAATAATATCGAAATTATATTCTCCAAACTTTTTCCTCTAACGACCAAAACGCTGGACTAACCATACCAATTTCACAATTCCTTTTCTATCATGATATAATTTTTCTCGTGTTTGTTAAGTACATGTACTATCTATTTATTATTATTTGTTATGGGATGATAGCTTTCTAAAGTACACTAAGTAAAATTGACATTGTCAAAATAAATTGATGTTGTAAACTATTCAACAATAGGAAATCCAATAAAATTAAAAGATCAATTATTAAATAATCTTAAATGTCATTATCAATGATAATGACATCCAATGTTGAAACAATTATTGAAAAAATGAAATCAGGTTAAGAATTTAATAAAACTTGTGAAACTTTTAATTAATTATTTAATTTTATTATATTTTATGATTATGGAGTTCCACAAAGTAAGGCTGGAGATAGTAAACTCTATTAAAGAATAGGTGGATTAATCAATTTTACTTTTATTTTTTGAACGATTTTGAACAAAGTGAATACCAACTGATATCTACCTCCTTTTTCAGAAGATTACTAAGTTGTTGAGTAGTTTCCAAAAAGTTTTTCATAAACCTGCGGTATTAGTTTTTAATTTACGATTTTTAATTTTATTATTTCAAACTTGAAAAATATTGAAAGTTTCAAATCAGTTTCCTGGCTATTGATGTTCAAAAATCCACAGTTTTATAATGTAGATTAAGATTTCCAAAGTACTCCTCGAATATTATGTTTCAAAAATTCCAATCAATTAACAGAAACCCAAATTTATTAGACTCTCAAAGATTCAGCATTTCGTAATTTAGATTTTTGCGGACTTTTTAGTCTGGAGTACATATAAAACTTGTCGGTTAAGATTTTGAAAGTGTCAAGGTACCAAAAGTTCAAAGTTTCGTAAACCAATAGTTTTCTAAGTTCTGGAGTTTAGAGAACAGGAGATTCCATTATAGTCCAGAGGTACAAAATCTTAAATCTGAATGAAAATAGAAATCAAAATTACAATAACTCAAAGATTTCTAACCGACTTTAAAGACGACCTTTCAAAGTTAGAGTTCTAAGATTTCAGAGTTTGGAGTTTGAAAGCTCAACCTCAGAGTCATACCAATAATAGTAATTTTTGTGTTGCTCCATCAACTAAGGTAAACTCTTGTCAGCGAGAACTTTGAAAACTGTTACTACTATTGATTTCCTTGAGGCTTTAAAGCTGAATCGTCTACATGCCTTTAAGAGCAAACAGGAGAGTGGAGTAAGTGTGTAATCGCTTTAATGTGTGAGCTGTTACATGAATGCAATCTTCTCTATGGTCACGACGATTTACAGACCTCATGCAGCAGTATCAAGTTCAAAGGAGGATACCTAATTTACATATTTCAGTAATTTTCTTAGTTCCAAAAATTTCGTTCTATGTAACTTCCAAACTTTTTAAATAGTCCAGTCAATTTAGAACAAATTATCATGAATAGCGGAAAGTTGAGGTAAGTCCATGAATTTTTGCATAGGGCTTCCTTGTGGGTTGTTAAATAACTCCGTAAAAGTCAACATCTGTAGATGGCGAGTTCTAAGAGATAATGAGGGTAAACCACGCCCCTAACGGTTTTTGTCGTTTTTCTCGGAAACTTTGAGGTTTATCGAGATGAAGGACGTTAGGTAAAATAAAACTTATTTAAATCCCTAAAAATGTTTAAATGCTCTCCTTTTTTTTAGTGTTATCGAAGAAAGAAGACATGTCGTACATGAATCAGCAGTTTGAACCAGTAAATATGATCAAGAAACTTTCGGGCGTAACTTTTTGTGGTCTCATATTCGTCATGAAGGAGCTAACAAAAATTTATTAAGAGCCGGACTCGATCGTTGTTCAGTCATCTTTTACCTTATCATCTCTTTGGCGTATTGGCAATTTAATTTTTAGGAAAGTACACTATATTAGTCAATTTTTAGTTCGCTTTTTTTTTAAATCCTAATTTCCTTTATTTATAAGACCTTGATATTGAGTTTTTTTTTTCTTGAATGTAAATGATGAGTGTAAAATTGAAATATACCATTTAAAACGAAACTGTTGCCTTGTGGCTTTCGTAAAGTTTAAAGCAAGTCCTAAGAGATAATGAGGGTAAACCACGCCCCTAACGGTTTTTGTCGTTTTTCTCGGAAACTTTGAGGTTTATCGAGATGAAGGACGTAAGGTAAAATAAAACTTATTTAAATCCCTAAAAATGTTTAAATGCTCTCCTTTTTTTAGTGTTATCGAAGAAAGAAGACATGTCTTACATGAATCAGCAGTTTGAACCAGTAAATATGATCAAGAAACTTTCGGGCGTAACTTTTTGTGGTCTCATATTCGTCATGAAGGAGCTAACAAAAATTTATTAAGAGCCGGACTCGATCGTTGTTCAGTCATCTTTTACCTTATCATCTCTTTGGCGTATTGGCAATTTAATTTTTAGGAAAGTACACTATATTAGTCAATTTTTAGTTCGCTTTTTTTTAAATCCTAATTTCCTTTATTTATAAGACCTTGATATTGAGTATTTTTTTTCTTGAATGTAAATGATGAGTGTAAAATTGAAATATACCATTTAAAACGAAACTGTTGCCTTGTGGCTTTCGTACAGTTTAAAGCAAGTCGGGAATTAAATCGTATTTTTCAATTTCACATCAAAAATCTTTCAAGGAAAAGATTTACTCGATACTAAAATCTTAGAAATATAGAAAACTGGGATTTCAAAAAAAACGAAATTGGGGTTGGATACAATAATTGACTAGAACAGTGTACTCTCCTAAAAATTAATTACCAATACGAATTTCTCAGCCGACTGGCACCAAGAGTATCGATATTATTATTATTATTATTATAAAATCGCCTGATGGATTTTGCCGAAGAGATGCTAAAGTAAAAGATGACTGGACCACAATCGCGTCCAGCTCTCAATTCTTTCTTCGCTACATCATGACGAATATGAGACCACAAGAAGTTACATCTGAAAGTTAATGATGTATACCTTCTTTCTTCGATAACACAAAAAAAAACGAGGTATGAAAAAGCATTTCAACATTTTTGGTAGGGCTTTAAATAAGCTTTATTTTACCTAACCTTCTTCATCTCGATAAACCTAATAGATTCCGAGAAAGACTACAAAACCCGTTAGAGGGCGTGGTTTACCCTCCTTATCTCTTCGAGCTCACCATCTACAGGTGTTGACTTTTAGTAGGTTATTGGCCAACCCACAAGAAAACCCTATGCAAAAAATTTTACTGGACTAAAATTGATTTTGATAGTTAACTGTAATTTAACAATTCATATGGCAGGCCTTGATTTTCTTTTTTTTCAATAAAAGTCATTTTGCGACAAACGTTTTTATTTTATGGATTTTCACAATAATACTTTTTTAACCATTTGTTAAATACACCTATATAAAATTTTCTTGCAATTTTAACCGAAACAGGATCAGCGGGATTACTAGCTCTCAAGTCTAAATGATGTGCGGTATCTGGTAGAACAATAGCTAAGACAGTATCCGAAACGTTGTTTAAAACACCTCCACCGGACCATGGATCCAAAAGTCCGTTGCTAAAGATGATGTTAGATGTGCTTCTTAAATCTTTTCCACCATATTCTAAAACTACAGAATCAGCACGACTAACACGAATTTTCCATTTCTTGTAGCAAGCTGCGGCGTAGTTTGTAAAATTCCATGAATCGTTTTCAAACATGTCTAAGTCTCCAGAGCACATGGGCATCACCATCTCCGTACACGCCTGGAAATCCCACCCGATATCCCCCAGACCTCCATTTGGTGATTGACTGTAATCGAGACACCGCGAATTTCCAGTATGATTAAAATAAATTGATAAAGCAGTTCCCAATTGTTGTAACAAGAAATTAAAAGTACATCTACGTCTAGGACAACACAACTTCTCACAGAAAATTCTGATTGGGTATGCTGGAAGAGGGACGATAAAATTTGCCTCGTAGGGATAGTTTGCCATAGCTAAATTACCGTAAACCTCTTCTAACCAATCCTTGAGCAAATGAATGTCTTCAGTAGTTCTCAAAGGTTTGCAAAGTTTCCATTCTGTTGATAACCACTGCCTCCCAATAGCTGTAGATGTTACCGAACGAAGTGCTAACCACGATTGTTTAATTAACGAAGGGCATTTATAAGATGATGCAATATCGAAAGCAAATGTTATTATTCTATTAAAAATTTCACAAGAAACTAAACCTTGAAATTGCCATATTGGAGCGGATGCAGCTAGAGCTCCCATTACATAAGATGGATACTTCATTCTAAGCCAAGCTGATAACATACCACCGTATGAACCCCCAAATGCAATCACTGGGTGTTTACCAAATTGATCTTTTATATAATCTAGAAGATAAACGTAATCGGCCAAAGCTTGAGATGACGACAAATATCCAAGATGTTGAGGATCAGCAAACGATCTATTTCCAAACGGCAACGACTTTCCATAATAGCGATGTTCAGCAAAAACTAATAAGGCTCGAAATGAGGGTGCAATCTCCCATATAAATCCACTGTTCTCAGCAAACGTATCAATGCTTCCTTCGTTGCCAGTGTAAAAGAAAATAGGACCATGATAATTCCAATAGTTATCATTTATAAGATATCTCATGCAAAATGTATAGTTAGTGGTAAAACTGAAATGATCCAAGGGAACTTTTATATAGTAACTTTTATACGAATAATTTTGAATAAATCTTGGGTTCAACAAAACATGTAGTATTAATATAATTATAGTCTTCTTTTCCATAATTAATTTCTTTTTGGTTAATCCAAACTATTAAACGTTTAAATTTTAATACTTTTTTAAAAACATGCAGGTAATAAATAAATATATAATGTGACAATTTTGATATAAACAAACTACGATTTTTAAAATAAACATTTAAACTTCAGTAATGGAATAACAATAGTAGGTGGTGTAAAGGCACATGCTTATCCCCTGACTCAAACGTCGTAGGTTTCAACAGGCCCATGTAACTCTTCACTATTGGCAGACTTCCAAACGTCATCTCAAAAGAATGTAAATTTATAGACATTTGAAAAATCTGATAAAACTGGCACGGTACATATCTGCAAGCAACATTGTCATTGATAATACAGTTTTCTTTGGTACTGATTCAGTGATTCTACAGCCTGACGTAAAAACATCTAGTCACGACACACCATTATTAACCCATCTTTAACATCAGAAACCTGTGTGTGTTGTGTGCGTATTTGTGTGCGTGTTCAGTTTATTACTAAATCAGCTGCTTGTACGTTTAGCAACGTTCGCTTTAGTCCTTCCTGTCGGCTAACCAGTTTATAACTGGAGAATAAATTGCATTTAGGAAGTTGAAGCTATTTGTGCTCCATCGAATTCCTACTTTATTTCAAACTGTGGTGACATCAGGGCCATAGCTAGAGCAGGGCAAGCGGGACTCGTGCCCACGGCGCAAATTTCACAAGGCGCAAATTTTCGATGGCGCAAAGTAAAACACATTGAGGCACCCTGGAGCTGCTAGGTTGCAAGCAGTTACACGTATTCGCCTATAGGCAAATTCGTTTCGTACGCCGCGGTGGCGGCAGCCAATCGCGGTGCTAGTTCTGATGGTGTAGAGTGAATAGTACACATGTAGAGTACACATTGTTCCAGATATACATATACGTACCGCCAACGCGGCACGTGTCGAACTCGCCTAGTGTACGCGAGATCTAACACACAGAAGATGTTGATGTTGGTGTTTGTTGGCCAGTGTTAGCTAGTAAATGCAGCTTGACTCTCAGCGTGCGGGACTCACATAGACATCGGACAATGTAGGGCGTCATCGGCCGACTGAAGTAAAGCTGAGAGCTTAAAAAAGTATTGAGACCGCTCGATTCTTGTGCACCGGGACCCGAGAAAACGTTGCGTTCGTCTTAATTTTATAAACTACTAGGTACTTATTTTTTGTTTGGAATACAATTTACTTTTAAACAATTGAATAATTTTATTTTACCAATACGAATAATATAATTTACATTTTAAATAATCTAAAACAATTCGAAAATTGAAGTGCCGGTGGGGGGGGGGGAAAGCAAAAAAATGTCCCGTTCCCACGGCGCAAAATTTGCTAGCTACGGCCCTGTGTGACACCCACAAATCTTTTAGAAAATCGTAATAAAAAACAAGCAAGCTTTGACTTCTTTTAAATTAAATTGTATTTCTTTTACACTGTGAGTTGCTTGTGTATACAGGGTGCCCTGTTTAACAGTCTACACTCAATCGTTCGGACAAGCTTTTGATTAGTATAACAATGGAATTAAAAGAACGAAATCAGTATTAAAACCTATTTTAGAATATGTAGTGCCATCAGACATGACGTCATCGAGATTTTCTTAAATGGAATGATTAGGTTTTAACGTTTCAAGTATATTGTAACGAAGTTACTTAAATTTTTATTTTTACTTAAAGAAAGTTATTTATTTATTAGTAGATTTCGTTTAATAATTATTGTTAAAAAGTATTATTTAATTTGAAGTTTTCTAAGTTTCCACGCGTCCTTGCCGTAAACCGAGTCCGGCTATACAGATCCCTCACTGTCCGGCCGCCATCGCGTGACGCGCGCACTCTTGACGTCTATAAAAGCCCGGGCCGGGTTGCGGTTAGAGTCAGTTGGTAGTTCGCAACTACAATTACAACTCCAAGTGAAAAGTGAAGTGTCTAGTGTTCAACAACGGGTCCGACCGAGAGTACACAGGTGAGCTTAGCTTAATGTGTATTCACCAATATCCCCTACACCAGCCCGCTACCCTCTACTGAAATCCGTCTCCTTTTCTCTCTCTCTTCTTTCTTTTCCTCTGCCGCACTACCGAACTTGACCGTGGTGCTGGTTCCTTTTCTCTCTCTCTTCTTTCTTTTCTTCTGCCGCACTACCAAGCTTGACCGTGGTGCTGGTTCCTTTTCTCTCTCTCTCTCTCTCTCTCTCTCTCTCTCTCTCTCTCTCTCTCTCTCTCTCTCTCTCTCTCTCTCTCTCTCTCTCTCTCTCTCTCTCTCTCTCTCTCTCTCTTTCTTCATCCGCACTACCGAGCTTGATCGTGGTGCTGGTTCCTTTTCTCTCTCTTTTCTTCTACCGCACTACCGTGCTTGACCGTGGTGCTGGTTCCTTCTCTCTCTTCTGCTGCACTACCGAGCTAGACCGTGATGCAGGTCCCCTCTTCCTTCGTACAGCTCTGTCACATCAACCAATTACCCTAACCCCGGTGTCCTGGTACGCCTATCCTTCCCGCTGGTTTGGCTGGGGTTAAGTATACCGAGGGGTAGTCTTAGAACCTGTAAGTCCGATTGCTTGCTTGGCTTTTGCTTACCTGCTTCAAGTTTTGCTGTGCACCCTTATAAGACCTCTGGAGTACCGTGTCTCCACTGCAAGTTACTTTGGCTCCGATAGGGTCAAAGGGTAGCCTATTGGATTTAGCAGAGAGTAAACTCTATAAAATTTGGCGCCCGAAAAAAGTAGTACGTTATAGGACGGAGGGACGTAGCAGGCGTCCGGCCTCTCAGAACATCAGTCACAGAAGAGCGTCGCAATATAAATCGATAGCAAGCATGATTTTAAATAGAAAAGTGTTGAAGGACCACAGTTCTAAAATGCACAATAACGAAGCTAGAACTAATTAATGGGTTATGTTGCGTTTAACAGTCTACACCTTAGGTTGACACTCAATCATTCGGACAATATCCCGATGATGTCATATCTGGTATCAGCACGAGTCTGGTATAGCAAGTCCTTTTAATGCTATTGCTATAGCCAGAAGATTGTCCGAATTATTGAGTGTAGACTGTTAAATAGGACAGAACTAGACAGATCCCGTTAATTGTTTCTAGCTTTGTTATTATGCATTTTAAACTTATAGTACCTTCATACTTTTTTTATTCAGAATCGCACTTGTTATCTATCTTCATACTTGAAACGTAATCGTTACATTTAAAAAAATTCTGATGACGTCATGTTCGGTACCAACGCATGTTTATTTAATTTCATTCCTATAACCAAAAGCTTGTCCGATTTATTGAGCGTAAACTGTTAAACAGACGTTAAACCCGTTAATTGATTCTAGCTCTGTTATTATGCATTTTAGACCGGTAGTACCTAAATACTGTTACAAAGTTGCTTCATTCTGGGTATACGAGTGAATAAGCTTATCATCTGTGCAGTATAAGACCGCTCGGATAAGCTACCGACTCCTGCGGGAGCACGCGAGTTACATATAGCTCTAATTTCTATCACATTAAGTCACTTTTTACTTAAACTACCTATACATATTTAATGCAGTCGAATATACTGCAATTTGCTGTGAAGAATATTTCATTTAATGTAACTATTAAGTCCGTTCTGAAGAGCCAAGGTCTTCCGACCCTCAGCACAATCTAAATATAGCCACGTTTATCAAGTCACGTACGCTATGCATTTCTACTTGCGCCTACGGACGTTCCTGGAAATCGTATGAAAGTCGAAGCAAGGGCAGGAGCAACAAACAAACCCACACTCAAGAAACAGCAGCTATAAAGGAAGGTTCCAGCGGTAACCTTGTTAGAAATAGTCCGACATCGAGCAGCAACGTTCAAGACCACCGAGCCAGCGATAAGCGCAGGGTCTGCACAAACGTATAGTCAAATTTGTCGACTTAGACTTATTTGTGTATTTAACAATAAATACTTCTATTAAATTCTGGCCTCCAAATTATTTAATTATATAATTCGCGTCCCTTTCCTAACCGATATTTACCGATTATATTATATAATATTATATAATAATATTCTAGTATTGTTTTTATTTAAGTAATTGAGTTGTAATGAGATGTTTTCGCACGCTGAACTATATGAAACTACCATAAACTGAAACAATAATTCGTTTTAAAAATAAAAGCTAATAAGATATTTCGAGATCCTTTAAAATTAAATCGATCAAGTCATAAAAATCTTTAATAACTTAAAAAAATGGAATTGCCTTTAAAGCTTAAAAGATTTATTTAATAAAGAAAGATAATGAGTTCGTGTATCAACATACTTTAGAGTTTAAATTATCTTCCCCTGTTCTTGAAGTTGCAGCTTTAGGGTGTTATTTCATTAGTGATGTTCAAAAGAGGAAATAAAGCTTATAGTAACCAGAGGATGTTATGAGGTTGTCCTTTCAAAACGATCTTATTTTTACAAGTGAGCGAAATACATAGAAAGACATATAAAGGATGTATTTAAAGAATCTCTTTTGTCACAATGGTTTAAACAAATTTTTTATTGTAGTTTTTAAATCGGTAATCAAATCAGAATTTCCAATGTTCTTTTATTTATGATTTTAAAAGAAGCTAAAACGTTTATCGCATTACCTTCGGCCTGGTGAAGTGTTGGTTTCTTGACCAAGCTCCGGAGAGCTTGGTGTCGACTTGGGCCGGCGACTGGGCTAGCACTGGACCTGGTGGGGTCGAGAAGTTGCAACGCCGACGGGTTCAGAGACTGTGTACAAGCTTGGTATCTCGGTATTAACCTGCTCGCTTGGGTTCCACTGGAGGTTGTGGAGCAATGCAGCTCACGAGTACTCTCTCACTGCCCGCCCGTTAGGAACTGCGGTTCTTCCTGATTTTCTCTAGCATCAGACCGGTTTCGAGTGGATAGTTAACTAACCGGAATATCGCGGCCAGACAACAAAGTAGCTTTAGGCAATAAAACTCATTATAAAATCTCATCTAAAATGTTAACGCATTCTTTTAAATAATCAACTTTAAAAGTATCAATAAATTTAATGTTGTTCCTTATTAAATTGCACGTGCGTGTTAGCATTTAATGCAATATTAATTTTTGAAGTATAGTACTAGTTTAAATAATTGACTCCTTATTTGTTATGCAAATCTCTCTTTTTAAAACGCATTCTTTTAAATAGGGTAGATGATTTCTCTGTGATTCAATTAATTATTGTTTCATAAAAATCTCAAACACCTCTGTATGCCTACCTTCTCTCTTTGCTTATAATTTATTTATTTAGATTACAACAATTAATACCTAACCTGTAAAAATAATAAGCACAAAAATAATTTATTGGTTTAATTTATTTTAAAAAATAAACAATAGATTCCATTTCTACGAAAAAAAACAATCTATAAAAATTACATAATTATATTAAATAATGTATAATAATAATTATATATAAACAATAAACAAAAATTGTGTTCACGTAGAAATTCGGGAAAAGAATGTAAGAGAACACAAGAAGAAGCGTTCTCTCTCCTTGACTGGCCCGACTCATTATGAAGTCCACACAGTAGTTTTATGAAAAGAGAGCACAAGAAGAAGCGTTCTCTCTCCTGACTTGCCGGACTCATTTTGAAGTCCACCCAAAAGAAACAAGAATTCCTTCCACACAAAGCCGCCTGTCTGGCGGCTTAATTTTTAAAAGACAATAAATTTCGTTATTAAATTGCACGTGCGTGTTAGCATTTAATGCAATATTAATTTTTGAAGTTTAAATAATTGATTTTTTAAAACGCATTCTTTTAAATAGGGTAGATGATTTCTCTATGATTGTATTTAGCAGTAGGCTAGTAAGTCACATAATAAGTATACAATTACATATTAAGCTACAGCTGTCGTGTGTACGTATTTAAAAACTTCTCAAACGTGTGAATATTTCATGCATTTTTAATATTTTCCTTCTCTCTAAAAATGATTTTAGGTATTCTGGTAGTAAATTATGTTTAAGTTTGTAAATTAAAGATATTGCATATTTATTTTTTAAAATATCCACAGTTTCTTATACAAATTCTTTCAATAATTTTTGATAAATTTCTAGACTTTAGTAATTATAGAATTGCTTTAATAGTAAAGTAATAGATTAAAATAAAAAATTATTATTTTATTATCACGTATTATCACGTATCTTTTCCCACTCCATAAATCTCTATATAAACTCATTTTCTGTCCACTTCTATAGTTATTTATCTAGTATAAAATGTGTTGGGAACATCAATGGTCTATTGAACGCAGGAATGACACAAGAAGTTTTCTCGTTTTAAAACTCACAATACCGGGTTGTTAATTGAATCAAATAAACTGCCCAATATTGTAGAATTAAGAAGCATAGAAGATATAGGTCACACTGTATGTTCATATATAGAAATTTTACACTTAAATGAAGATGGTAATTCAATAAATTCACAAAGAATAGAATGCATGAAATCGGGTAGACAACATATTCACGAAATACATCTCTTGGGGGACACGTTGTATTGATTCGACAATATATTACCATTATCTTTTTATACCGCTCTGTTTTATTGTTTTAATTCTGTCTGCGGACTGCATTCCTCCGAGCTTTTATAAACAGGAGTTAAGCGAATTGATTATCCACTTCACGAGAAGTTCTCAGAGAGGTGTATCGTGCAATTATTATTTGCTGTGTGAGTTTGAAAGAGTGTTTTTGAACGTAAGTTTCTGGTTTGTTTTGTTGTTGTTGTGTTTGATTGATTTGTTTGAGTAGATTTATAGAGTGTAATATGGAAAGTTATCAGAATGTGTTTGTGAATGGTTTTGATCAATTGCGTGAAGAGTTGAATGTGTTGATTGCAAAAGAAAACATTTCTAGAGCAGGCAGGGTACGAATTCTACAGGATGTATCTTTAATCCCTGCGATTGCTGTGACGGCTGGAGATGTGAATGGGGTAATTGAAGAGTGTGATAGCGAGGATGATATGGTGATTGATTTAACCACACCTCCAGTTGTGGATGCAGGGCGTTTCGATATTGATATGTGTGTGGGTGATTTACCCACTCCTACGTCCGATTTTGAAACTAATATTGTTTTAGATGATTTAGAATTTGATCCAAATGTTATTGTACAAGATTTGGTTCGACAAAATGATGTAGATTTTCCAAATGTTGGAGAGCAAAATTTAATTGATCAAAATTTGAATAATGATGTTGAAAATTTGGTTGAACAAAATTTGCAATTTGCAGATCGAAAATCAGGTATGACATTTAAAACGGTGTGGAAGCGAAAACTTACGTGTTTTTTATGTTTCCAGGTTGGACGTTAGTCAGATTGCTGTTTTTAGAAGTAAATGTTAATAAGTTTAACCCTCTACGTCCTTCATCTTACATCCCCCTACTCACGCAGATTCGAAAAAAGGGAGCTGTCATTAACGTGCAGAATAATGATGATAGATAAAGCGTGTGTCAATGTTTGTCTGCTATATATAAATTCAATATAAATAAATGTTGTATTAATTTTGTGTACTGTATATAAATAATTATGTAAACTACTGTATATTGTCACGATCTTGAATTATTATTGTTCTGAAATTTTATAAAATTATAATAATTTACATAAATAAAAATCTGTTTGTTCAACTGATGTTGTATTTCTTTCCCTAGTCTATAAAATCCGAGTAGAAATCTTCAAAAGTGGTAGGGATGTAGCTTAAAAGCGTTTAACGTAACGAATTAAAAAATTATGCAAAACAATCTATTACATGAGTTTTATGTAAGTAGTATACATTGCTTAATGCACAATAGCAGAGTGAATGACGACAATAAAAGCATGATGGAGACAAATGCTTCATTCCAATCGAGACAATGATCATTATGCAATAACCAATCAGTATGATGGCGCCACCGCTGCTCGTATACATTAAAACGAATAAAGTGAATGCGTAAGAGTTAGTTTATAACGTGTAGTTATATATTGGTCTCTCAACAAATTGCGATGAATAATCCACTTTTACCTCTTGATGAAATTATACAGCTACCTATCGATTTCTTGAAACGATATTGTGCACATGCTGTAGCACGAAACTTCCATTAACTTCCTAAACATCTGCAAAAAGAACTGCAACAATATCAATACTGCACTGTTCACTTTCCTAAGCAGGGCGATGTTATAGATGGACCACCACTTTCAAAAATCAATTGTGCACGTTGTAAAACATGTAACTAAATGTTTATGCAACTTTTTATTTCTAATAAATGTTTATGCAAATTATTTACTTTTTATTTATAATAAAAAGGAGTCCAGCTGAAGTGGTGGAGGGAGGTCACTTTAATATAATGACTGTAATTCCTAGTATGATGCTACCAGTAAAAGTATGTAGCAAGTATAAAAGACGTTTCTATCCTAGTGGAGTCAGTCTTTCATCGACTTAAGTGCACATACCTTCTACGAAAGAGTAGAGAAAGTGCAGAACCTTCTACTTAAGTACTAAAAGTTGTGATGCCAAAGACATTATCCAAGAGTTTCTACGGCAGACTTGGGAATGGTACACATGGGAGTCGCCCATATATCAATATTGATCAAGACGGTATTCATAGTCCACTAGCCGAATATGCGTGTGAATGGTTAAATGACTGTCGCAAGAAAAAGAGTGTTGATGGTGAAATACTAACTAAGGTTATTGGTAGTAAAGACACACCTATTGCTGTATGTAAACTTCGACATGTAATGTATAGAAAACGTATAAAGAAAGTATTATGTTATGTGTGTAAATTAAATTATGCCAATTATATACGTAATGAAACGTTTGATGTTGTTCGTTTTTGTAATCTAATATGTAATAGCTGTGCCAAGAAGGACGATGTATATGCTACAAGCGTGTGTTCAGATGATGGTGGTAACTTTAGTGATACTGATTCTTTGGAGGATATATCAAATTAAAATACATATGCTACTTAATGTATTTATTTATAATAAATGTTTATGCAAATTATTTCATTTTTATTTATAATAAAAAACCTTGACTTTTATCTTAACAAAACAGCTCTCGTTAAATTGCCAATGAAAGTAAGTACTCGAAAACGACCATTAAACAATATCCGACTATTTAAGCTATATAAATGATGATGAAAATTTACACAATTGAATAAAAGGAATATTAAAATTAATCAGTTGTTTTAACATGCATTAAATATTTTTATCTTTATAAAAAATGTAGGTATTTAAAATGTGCACCAATACTTGTTATGTATTTAATTGTTTACGTGATTAATATTGTTGTAAACACATAAATGTAAGAAATAAATGTTGCAAATTGTTTAAGTAAACGTTAATAAGTTTAACCCTTTACGGGTATCGTCTTACATCCCCTTGCCCCCTCAGATGCGAACACAGAAACTGTCATTAACGTGTTCTCCGAGCATTAGATGGGGAAGAGGGGATAGCTGGTATGGAGTCTGCATTTAAATCTCGTATTGCTAGCAATAAAATCTTCACTAATGAACATCATGTGGATACGTCAGAGTTTATGGAGGTTATTAAAGCTAAAGTGTTCAAAGTTCTGAGGAATGAGGTGAATAAGAATACCTCGATAAAAGTAAATGTGGAGTTATTTGGATATTACGTTCTCGAAGCCAAGGGTTTGGAAGATATCAAGTCCTTCAACACAAAGAATTCTGTTATCAGTCCAGGTTTCGATTTAGATGGATATTACGAATATGAAGTCAGCGTTATTTTCTGTAAAATGTTTGTCTTTAAGTCACAACATATATACGGAAATGAAAAAACAAGATTGCACTTTCCGTCGTAGAGAATAAACGGTATTTGATTCCTGGCACTACAAAAAACCTTAGCTTGGAGTCACGTTGATATTGTTCCAGAAATGGTAAATGTAAATTTAGATATGCTTATGGAAGTTATTGACGATGATTTATAACAACAAAATTTAAATCGATTGTTAGAGAATGAATTGTAATTTTGTTATTATTAATGAAATAAATGTAGCATGTTAAAACTGTGACTGAAAGTTACAAAAATAAAAGAATTTATGTTTCGTGCATCTATTATAGTGTGTACAACAATATTAATCACATAAACAATTACTATCATTTAATTCCCCAATCAGATAACGCACCAAACCATCAGGAAAACCAGCTGCAAGGTTGTTACGTGCACGTTGAGTTGCAGCACGCCAATCACTATATGATGTAAAGCACTTACATTTAAAAAGAATGAAGTCACATTTATCAGGCAACAAGTTAATAGTATGATGATGTTCCAAATCATGTTCTGTACATCCGTATTCTTGCTTATTTATAAGTTTACCATTTTTAAACAAATAATGGAATTTTACACCTGCACAGGAAGTGTATCGAAAATCTTTTTTCACTTTGTATAACCACAGTATAATAATATATATTAATGCTTCTCTAGGTCATGGTTAGATACCAAAGGTCACTCTATTAATGTAGGTAAATGTTAAGGTTACTGTAAATAAAAATTAAACAATTGGCAAAGACATTTATGTTACACTTACATAGTAAAACAATTTATGTTTTATATGTTTACAACAACATTAATATGATTAATCGCGTAAACAATTAAATACATAACAATTATTCGGATTAAGATCCTTCATCATGGGTTTCAAACCATTAGGAGTACCAGCGGGATGTTTTTCACGAAGTTTTAGCTCTCTCTCCTTGTTAAATTCTTGTTCAGTCAACCACTTCGTTGTCGTGAACGTTACCCAATTCGGTTTGTGAAGTTTATTGCGCCAAATATTCCTTTCAGGTTCACCAGCCCATTCATACCATGGTGTATAGCAGCAGCCTTTGAAAAGGACGAAATCACATTTATCAACCAAAAGGTTAATAGTATGACGATGTTCCGAGTCGTGATCTACACATCCGATTTCTTGCATATTTATGAGTTCACCATCTTCTTTTAAATACTGAATTTCTAAAACAGCACACGAAGAATAACCTTCATCGGTTTTACTTAGTATAACAACCGTATCCGGAAGTCGAACTCTTTCGATTAGTAGTCCAGTATTGTGAGTTGCATTACGAGAAAACACAATTTCACCATTATTTCTTGTTTCAAGAACCCAATGATGCCTCCAAACCATCTTGATTCTAACTGAGTAATAAGCGACGTTGAATGCTTTTAAATCTACATCCCTACCACCTTTACAGACTCAAGATCAAACCACCATAATTTTCTGTTATCACAATACAGCATAGAAACTAGCATAGAATGGGACATGAGTATATATAATTCTCACAAACTATTTGATATTTGCATCGACCGCGTATGTGAAGTGGTTAAAACTGGGGACAATGGGAAATCTTTGTGCCTAAAGAAGTAACTATACCTGTATCGTCTTGGAAAGAATGAAACCCAGATATACCTATTTACAGTGGGGTGTATTAATACAAATCGATCTTTGCTTCTTCAAATACAGTATGAAGAGTGGTTGTTCGTGGTAAAAGAACGAACTCGAAGTGGTATACGTTGAGATTCAGTAGAAGAAATGATGAGAGTGATGGGAATTCCACAAGGAATATACCACAATTATATTGTTGTTCGGAGAATTTGGTGACAAAACTCCGATGAATGCATATGTTATGATTGTGTTAGTGCATATACAGAATTGGGGTATGATGTAAAACGTTATGAATTACATCATCATTTACAACCCCAGGGTAAGTTCAGGAGAGACGTCACAGTTGACATATCTCCACAACTAAAAGAAGATAGAGATATAGTTCTATCGCATTTCAATAACATTATTTATATCTATGATACCAAATTAGCACACATTCGATTGTTGCTGCGCATGACAGTAGGTATGGCATCGCTTGGCCACCCCCCTCTACTTTTGTGCAAATAAGGCGTGGATGATCTAATTAATATGCGCGAATTAAATTAATAGACGCGAATTATTTGTTCTAATTAAATGAGTATTGTACAATGTACGCTCCATACTGTAACGAATGTAGGAGAGAAAATATAAGAAAGAAAAATATAAAAATGAAGAAGTAGTGCACATGACATCTTTTTTTATATTTTATATAATTGTTGATTCTGATTAAGAAAACTTTATAATTGTTTTTATTTGTTGAAGAAGATAAATGTTTAAATAAAATAAGAAATAAATATCTTTAATAAGTGCAAAAACCTTTGTATTGGAAGCCCTCAAGCAAAAAGGATGGCGTCTCTCCTGAATTTATCCTATGCAGTTGCTCTATTACTACGCAGCTCTTCCCTTTGGTGTATACGAACCTTGCATTGAAAAATTCTTTCCACAACTTATTTTGAGGGTTCGTTTTACAAAAATAAGGAAAGGCATCCTTACGATCAATTAAATATTAATTATGCTGAAAATGAGCGATTTGCTACTTTATACGAAATGTATTCTAACTTTCAACGATCGTTCTACGATAAACCCAACGAACTTCTGCCGGCTCCTGAAAGATTTAAGTCACTTACACCTCTAATCGTCATCGACTGTTCTCAACAAAAAGATGCTCTAGTTGGAAAAGCTGTGGTTCTTAGGGTTACCTTCGAAACCAATAAAAGTATTCCAGCGAATACTACTGCTTACTATCTTATTTTACATGATCGTATATTTACGTATAATGCGTTGACCATCGAATTGTTACATATATGTAAAATGGAAAGAGTTTCCTTAGTTAAATTAAAGAGTTACCTGCTGAACTTCAAAACAAACACATTGGTTAATAAAGCATCACTACTGTATTGCTTGGTCTAAACGCGCGACTCCAGCGTCATGTTTCCGAAAATCCTTCTGTAAGTGACATCAGCTGAAGTGATTTATGTAAAAGAACGCGAAAAAAAGGATTTCTTACAAAATTTGTTTCAACATCAGTTGTCGATTTTCCAGAACAACCAGCTCTACCGGAAGTTAATGAAATATCATGTTTCTATCATAATAAAGATCTATGTGTATATGCTTTATCTAATGTTTATTGGTTATATAATGAATTTGTAATGAATTAATGTTTATAATAAAATACATTTTCTAAAATCTCTTTTATTTATTGTTTACATATAGTTTATAATCATATAAGACTTAAGTGCTAAAACGTTCAAGGTAAATCATATGTACTTTTGCTTATCCATTACAACACATAACCTCTAACGTCGTTCACAATTCTATCGGACTGAATTGTTAATAATTCCAAACCACTTATAACATTTCCACTCACTGGTAAGGATGTTAAAACGTGCTTCAAGTTGTCACACACATCCCCCACTACTTCGGCAAGGCCTTTGACCAAAGTCTGATAAAAATCTATAAATTTTTCTTCTTCTAACAGCTTCAATCGTGATTTGCCTGTTGCACACAGTTCCAATAATTGAACTACACTTTCGATTCCTAACCATACTTCCGCATACAGCCTTGGTAGTGTAATGTCTAGCGTGCCGGACTTTCACCCAGGCGGCCCGGGGTCGATTCCCGGAGCCATCAGATCTGGTTAAGGTTTTCTGCAGTTTTCCTTAGCTGTGACACAAAAGTGGGATTTGCGCTGTTCCATCTGTATGTCGGCTGCAACCGCACTTAGAGCCTACGTAATAATAATAATCGCCCCCTCCCTCCCGCACAAGCTTATAGCTTCTGGAGCCTGTTTTGCAGGTTATGGGTTGTAGCAATTATATAATAATATAATAATATAATTGGTTGTAGCAATTATTATTATTATTATTATTGTCACGGCGATCCTGAATTCTCATAGTTCTCTTATCTTGTACATTTTGAAACGTAATCGTCTTATATAGCAGAGGTATTGCATAGTATTGATAACTACGTAAGAAATGTTTAATGATTGCATGATTCTTTTCGAGATTCTCCCATTCTTCCAGGTTAAATTTAATGTAGTAGTTTTTCGTTCCTGACAATCGCACTTGTGGGGTTAACTCTATAGGGCAAAGTCCGACGCTCAGTAGTTTACATCTTGATTTGTTTAAATAATACACCGTAGCGTAAAACAATGGATCTGGTATGGCGGAACCGTTGGATAATGATGGATGCTGGATGGTGGACTGCTCGTAACCATCTGTGGATAGTTCTCGCACAGAATTTTTAAACTCCATCGGAACGTTCTTTACAGTTTCAAATGCTTTCTTTAACAAATCCATTATAACACAACTAACCAATGCCACTACCATCCTGTTTAAATAGATTTTTACTGATGGGTGGGGATTTGCAAGGTTATCGTTGTGGAATGATGGTTCAGAGTTATTAATAGGTTATGGTTCAAGGTTACCAATTGAGGTGGGAGATCTTTAACTTCTTCTTACGTAGGGTTTCGATCCTAATACAAAGTCAGTGTTACCCGTAAAATTGTTGGTGGTGCTTAGTACGGTCTACGACGGTATTCTATATACTGCTCAACCATCGGACTCTGTTTCCGTATCCATTGTGTTTTCTCGAGTTCCTACTAGGTATGCGTTAACTAGTGACTTTCTTCACGGTGTTAACGTATACATCATATCGCCACACAACGTTTCTCAACCTGCTTCCTTCAAAGTTAAATATAATTATCCTAATAACGCTATTGTATCTAATTAGCAATCTCTGTCACATCCCTGATCCTACCTCCTGTACAATAGTAACAATAATCTCAGTTATATCTGTAGTTATTTGTTCCTAACCATTTATTGGTTTAATTTCAAATGCGTCTGTTGTGAAAGTTAAGTATGAAGAACAAGTATGGATGATGTGCGGCGACAGTTACTACGCCAGTTTCCTCGATTTGTAAAAACGGTTGAGAACGAAGATCTTCTCAATAGACACATTGAATTATTTGCAGAAGTCACTTTCATAGTTAGTGGAACATTGCCTAATGGATCATTCGTGGACATTTCGCACCCCATAGGAACAAATCCTCAGTATGTGACGGAACCATTAGAAGATTGGTTTCAACTTCATGTTATGAAAACAACCTTTTTCGAGATTGAAAAGTGTCTTGAAGATTTAGCTTCCTTGGATGTAGACTTTTTTCACATCTGCCTCGTTCGCTTTTTAATGAAGTAAATTATATATTATTATATATGATATAATAAAAATTATACAATATGAGAATGGTAACTTATTTATTAAATTACATCTACATAAGAGTTATAAATTATTGTGCCATATTTCCAAAGAACAATTTGGAAAACCCCTATAAATGTTAATTAGAATTAATGTAATTTTAAGAGTTCATATTATGTAATTAAAAATGTAACTAAACTTACCCGAATTTTAAGGTTCTTATAGCGAATATATACACTTCCATGCTATATTTGAATCGTTGACTAATAAAATGATACGTTATCAAAGGTTCAAAAATTTCACTATTTAATATCGTGTTTATAAGGTAATACACTGGAGTTGTTCTTTAATCGGATATCGAAATCTCTGTCCTATTAGACTAAGAAACTTGTATTTAATACAATTATTTTTCCTCATTTCAACTATTGTATATCGTTATTGATTTTGTGTACAACAGACACGATAAGTAAGCTTCAAGTGCAACAAAACAAAGCAATGCGTATTCTTTTAGGATGTAATCGGTACACTGGATAAGAAAGATGACATTTTTGCAGTGTCCCAATATTTAATAATTCCCTAACAAAAGTGTACAGTTTCAATTGTATCCATAATGCATTTATCAAACGCATTAAAACGTAGAAACATCCAATAATTGAACTGTAATTTATATTATAAATATAAAATATTCGTAAGGTAGCAATAATTTTGCACTATTAGGTACGTTGGAATTTAAGAGGAAAAGTATTTACAATTTTCTAGCAAAAATATTTGAATACTGAAAATGTATAAAATGTATGTCTTTTCATGTATAAAAGTTTGATTTATTTGTTGATTACTAACTTTCCAATATTCAATCGCTGGTATTATTAAACCAGAATGTTCGAATGAAATTTTCTTCATTGCCCATAAATTTAGTGTCTCTACCCAGCTTTTTTTATATCTTTGATCAAATTGTCACTACGAGAATGCGTTAACATTACTATTAAAACCAATAAATTACTTTTGTGCTTATTATTTTTAGGTTGCCTATATATTCTTGGTATTCTTTTTGTGTGGACTTCATAATGAGTCGGGCCAGTCAAGGAGAGAGAACGCTTATTCTTCTTGTGTTCTCTTACATTCTTTTCCCGAATTTCGACTTTAACACAATTTTTGTTTATTGTTTATATATAATTATTATTATACATTATTTAATATAATTATGTAATTTTTATAGATTGTTTTTTTTCGTAGAAATGGAATCTATTGTTTATTTTTTAAAATGAATTAAACCAATACTATTATACCAATTACTTTTGTGCTTATTATTTTTACAGGTTAGGTATTAATTGTTGTAATCTAAATAAATAAATTATAAGCAAAGAGAGAAGGTAGGTATACAGAGGTGTTTGAGATTTTTATGAAACAATAATTAATTGAATCACAGAGAAATCATCTAGCCTATTTAAAAGAATGCGTTTTAAAAAGAGAGATTTGCATAACAAATAAGGAATCAATTATTTAAACTAGTACTATATTTCAAAAATTAATATTGCATTAAATGCTAACACGCACGTGCAATTTAATAAGGAACAACATTAAATTTATTGATACTTTTAAAGTTGATTATTTAAAAGAATGCGTTAACATTTTAGATGAGATTTTATAATGAGTTTTATTGCCTCTTTATTGTCTGGCCGCGATATTCCGGTTAGTTAACTATCCACTCGAAACCGGTCTGATGCTAGAGAAAATCAGGAAGAACCGCAGTTCCTAACGGGCAGGCAGTGAGAGAGTACTCGTGAGATGCATTGCTCCACAACCTCCAGTGGAACCCAAGCGAGCAGGTTAATACCGAGATACCAAGCGTGTACACAGTCTCTGAAACCGTCAGCCTTGCAACTTCTCGACACCACCAGGTCCAGCGCTCGCCCAGTCGCCGGCCCAAGTCGACACCAAGCTCTCCGGAGCTTGGTCAAGAAACCAACACTTCACCAGGCCGAAGGTAATGCGATAAACGTTTTAGCTTCTTTTAAAATCATAAATAAAAGCACATTGGAAATTCTGATTTGATTACCGATTTAAAAACTACAATAAAAAAATTGTTTAAACCATTGTGACAAAAGAGATTCTTTAAGTACATCCTTTATATGTATTTCTATGTATTTCGCTCACTTGTAAAAATAAGATCGTTTTGAAAGGACAACCTCATAACATCCTCTGGTCACTGTAAGCTTTATTTCCTCTTTTGAACATCACTAAAACAAATCACACCCTAAAGCTGCAACTTCAAGAACAGGGGAAGATAATTTAAACTCTAAAGTATGTTGATACACGAACTCATTATCTTTCTTTATTAAATAAATCTTTTAAGCTTTAAAGGCAATTGCATTTTTTTAAGTTATTAAAGATTTTTATGACTTGATCGATTTAATTTTAAAGGATCTCGAAATATCTTATTAGCTTTTATTTTTAAAACGAATTATTGTTTCAGTTTATGGTAGTCTCATATGGTGGCCTCGTTCAGCGTGCGAAAACATCTCATTACCACTCAATTACTTATTAAATAAAAACATATACATTATTATTTTTTAATTCGAAATTCGAGGATTATCGTTCAAAAACTTATCTATTTTTTTTACTTTTGATACACTTTAAATTATGAAAACTGATTTCACATAAATGAAAACTAATGCAAAGCGACTTTGCACAAAAATTGGTAGGTGATTCGTTCGTTCACCCATATGGAATGAATGTTTGTAAACGAAAACGTTTAATTTGATTAAATCAGCGACAAAACTGATTTTATTGTTAAGATTCTAAAAAATTATCCCGCTTTAATTTTAAATGCTTTTGTAATTATATTTATATATAATTATTAATCATAACAATTTATTACTTTATTGTTAAGAAAATATACATTATTGTTGTGAAAGTAATTTTTATTTGGTCATTCCATGCGAAATCGATCACTAAAATGGGTCGATCTCACGGATTTCGATGAAAATCAATTATGAGGTAGTAATCAACTAAAGAACATAACTTTCATTCATCAATTTGCTATATTACGCAGAACTTCGGAAATATTCAACCTAAAAAAATTGTCAACACTGCTTGCACGTCTTTAAAGAAATATAAATATCTCGAAAAGTATTTATCCTAGAACAAACATTTTTTTTATAAATTACTCACAAGAAGACGGGCTTTTTGGACGGCCTAATAATTTTTTGCTACCAAACGTATTTCTATTTTTTTCTTAACGAAATATTCTAAAATTGCAAAACAATCGGTGTGGTCACATTTTTAAAAATCTGAAAAAAATTGTACAGATTCTTTGAACATTTCTGTATTGAAATGCAAAATGGCAAGCTGGACATTTTAATAGTTTTTGCAGGAGAAATTTTTATGGAGCGCATTACAAGCAGTTGGTGCACCATAGCCAACGGCCGGCCGGTGCAATCCTATCGCTACCTTTTAGTTAGTAATAATACGATTCATATAATAATAGCGATCTGTCTTAACTAGTGTACATAAGATAAATGCATCTATGTGGATATGATTATACTGATTAGTTAATTACTAATTTAATTAGTATTTAAATCGGTTTCTTCGGGTGTGTTACATAAATAAAGATCCTAAAATATTATAATGCAATAGCTTATTTAATTTAAGTTTTATTAAACATCAGAACCTACAATAGAACTCAGAAAAAGCGTTTATCGGTGTAGTTTTTCCGGACTAAGTGTAAACTGTTTTTAAATTTAATATTAAAAACAACTCATTTTCTGGTTGGACGGAGAAAAAAATAGTAACAGCTTGATCTAGTAAACATCACTAATAAGGTTTGTAAACAAAAATGTATACTGATTCACTCTTGGCCAATAACACGTCTTAAATAATATTGCTCGACGGAAACCACGAGAAGGTGGTGAATCGCCTTCCGTCAGGAAAGGTTTAGGAAAGAGGATAAAGGAAAAATGGGAAAAATAGAAAGTCGAGGATAGGAAAGATGAATTTAAAGAATTGCACGAATTACCTGAACAACGGAGCTTTCCTCTGAGGAAGAAAACGTTTTGGCTATAAGCTCTGTCTGAGATTGAGGTAAAAATCCATGAAACTTTCGTGTACCTTTTACGGGTACAGCTAATTGAAATCTATTTGCTAGTTCGACAGTATGATTTGCGTGCTCTTCTTTGGTGCAGTATTCTATATTAAGGTTTTTTATATTCTCATTAGCCCATTGGAATAATTGTAAAGGATCTGTAATTTGATCAGTATGTGGTCTTTGCAGGCTCGCATGCTTGGCTAATCGTTTGATTGTACCCCCAAGTTCATCACATGGGCCCTTTCCATGGGAAGTAGCAAAAAAGTGCCATTCACCTTGTATTCCAAAATCTCTTTGGTGATAAACCAAATTTGCAAAATTGTACTTAGTTTTGTACTGGGAAGCAGCTCCATCCGAAAAGTAAAACATCTTTTCAATTCTATTTTCAAATTTTGTTTTTACGATTGAAGTTAGCCGACATTGAAAAAGATGAACAGCACTTGTGTCATGCGTAAGGCAGTCGGAAATTATCACAAAATTTTCACTTTTGGTGTCATTATTACTGCGATGGTATATAGTAAAAGGGTGAATAGTCGCTTGTGTGTTAGTCCAGTGATAGCTTTGTACTTCATCCTGAATTACGAAAGAATAGTTTTCGGAAAAATCTGCGATTACTACTAATTCATCAATACCAAGATTTTCTTTTCTTTCTTTCAGAAAGTCGCTTTGCGTTCTGGCAATAAAATCATGCGTTTGAAGCTGCCGCAACTATTGTAATAATCTATCAACATATTCATCGGGTGCACAAATGGATGTTCGCAAGGTACACCTATCCGTTTGTGTCCACTCTTTATATTCGATTTGAGTTATAAAATGTTCATCGAATAATTTTTCCATACGTAATTGTATGTCTTCAAATCCAGGACACAGACTGCAGTTTTGTAAATGACAAGACGTGGAAGGTGGTTGGCACATTACCATCGCTAGTATTCCCTTATAAGTTGTAGGAAAGGCGACTGTATCCGTTTCAAGTTCGCCTAGTTTTGCTGCCATTAACATTAATTTGGGATTTTGGTGTATGACACATACACACACGGAATGAGTACCACTGGATCCTGCTAACACGCATTCTTTTGGCCGCAAAGACGCAAATTTAGAAAATCCTACTTTTTCCAGGGGATATTTTTCTTTGAAAGCCTCATACGTTTCTTTTAAATTGCACAAAACCAATCGCTTCTGTACGTGTATCCGACGATTTTCCTGCTTAACTGAGACAAAATCTTTTGCTCCAGGCATCATTCGGCTTATGCTATCATCTTTGTAAAAATCAACTACACGGGTTGCTGTAGCTGCTGATAAAGTCTGACCAGGTTTCGAATTGGGAGAAGAAAGTAATTCTTTTACTTTACGTAGATTTTTAGGCTTACGTGCCATATAAAAAGTTGTTCCGAATTCTTTTATTATTTTTCTTATTGACCAACTCTCTGGAAGTACTGTGAGAATTCGAACTTTTTCACTGGAATCTGCCACGGACACGAACTTCTCCTTTAGGTCTTTTATGATAGTACCGCCGACCGTTTCTTCTTCCTCCGAACTATCACTACTATCTTCGAATAGCTTTCTCTTTAGCGCTTTCTGGATTTTATCAATCTTCTGACGCTTGTTTGGATCTCTGCTAAAATCTTCCTTTATTGGCGACTCTTTGATTATTGGAAGCACCTTATTAACAGCTGTTATAATCGTTTGCCTCTCAGTTTCTTGGTCAACAAATACAGCGGAAGTATTTGATGTGGAAGATCCTTTATTTTCATTTGATGATGACGATGATGATCCTGGAATATCAATTTCAGATCCTCTTGATGTGCTAACATCAACATTTTCTAACTCCCTTTCGCCTGTTGTAGCTATATTCTTAAGTCGACATAGATTTAGTCGACAACTAGAACATATATATTCTCCTAAAACTAAGTTAATGTCTTCACACAACGCACGTAACTGTCCAGGCACTTTTCTCACATTTTTTGTTACGCGATTATGACCTCGCTTCTTATGGGGGTTACAACAATAAAATTTTGGCATTATTGAAAACTCGTGATATGTAACTTCATGAAGTTCACAGAACAACAACACGTTATCAGCTGCAGCTGTTTTCTAAAAACCAAGTTTATATTTAATTGTCGGTAAAGGGAAGTAAATAGTATAAAACCAATAAAAGATAGAATAAAAGACTAATTGTACTCTGTGTCAACGCCGTTACCGTCCTTTTTTCTAAAACTGCCTGTCGAATATTTATGACTCGAGATCCAAAGCTATATGTACCGTTATAACATAGTTTGAATGTTGAAAAACACTCTTCGTCAAACTCATTTGTAGAAATAGGTAAATGTTTTATTGTGCCTATTGTTCAAATAGGTTTTAAATGCTTGTAGTAAAAGAGGACCGAGACAGGACATATCAATTTTTATACCATGCTACCAATAAAACTTCAGTACTTCATCATAAACATTTTAAGAGTTTATGAGATCATAAACATTAATTTACTATAGGTACCCTTTTAACGGAACAGTTGGAATTTATAATACGAAGCCGATCTGAAATACACAAGTAATTAACTAATCAATATAATCATATCCACATAAATGCATTTATCTTGTGTACACTAGGTAAGACATATCGCTATTATTATAGGGACCATGTTATTACTAACTAAAAGGTAGTGATAGGATTGCGCCGGCCGGTCGTGGGCTATGGTGCACCAACTGCTTGCAATGCGCTCCTTAAAAATTTTTCCTGCAAAAACTATTAAAATGTCCAGCTTGCTATTTTGCATTTAAATACAGAAATGTTCAAAGAATGTGTACAATTTTTTTCAGATTTTTAAAAATGTGACCACACCGATTGTTTTGCAATTTTAGAATATTTCGTTAAGAAAAAAATAGAAATACGTTTGGTAGCAAAACATTATTAGGCCGTCCAAAAAGCCCTCTTGTGAGTAATTTATAAAAAAAATGTTTGTTCTAGGATAAATACTTTTCGAGATATTTATATTTCTTTAAAGACGTGCAAGCAGTGTTGACAATTTTTTTAGGTTGAATATTTCCGAAGTTCTGCGTAATATAGCAAATTGATGAATGAAAGTTATGTTCTTTAGTTGATTACTACCTCATAATTGATTTTCATCGAAATCCGTGAGATCGACCCATTTTAGTGATCGATTTCGCATGGAATGACCCTATAGATTGTTTTTTCGTAGCAATGGTTATGTATTAATCTATTGTTTATTTTTAAAAATGAAATCAAACCAATAAATTTAAATTATAATTGTTGGGTTATTTTAACAAAAAGCACGAAAATAAAACGCAACAAACACATTCGTGGTAATTAATTTCTGTTAGGGATAAATCGTTTAATGCGTCAATCTCCAAGTTGCGAGTTCATTTTTTATAAAAACAAAAACATGTAGAAAAATAAGATCGTTTTGAAAGGGACAAACCTCATTGTTGTTAAATAATAAATATATCTTTTGAAAATTTTAATACATTCCAATTACACACCAGACAGGTCTGAAGTTGCCTGTTTATTCTTGTTTGTGTGGACTTCATAATTAGTCGGGCCAGTCAAGGAGAGAGAACGCTTATTCTTCTTGTGTTCTCTTACATTCTTTTCCCGAATTTCGACGTGAACACAATTTTTGTTTATTGTTTATATATAATTATTATACATTATTTAATATAATTATGTTATTTTTATAGATTGTTTTTTCGTAGAAATGGAATCTATTATTTATTTTTTAAAATGAATTAAACCAATACATTACTTTTGTGCTTATTATTAATTGTATTAATTGTTGTAATCTAAATAAATTATTATTTATAACTTTTTGTGGATTTTTTTATTATAAGTAAAGAGAGAAGTAGAGGCTTGTGGCAGAGTGGCGAGGTAGAGAGGGGCAAGCTGAGAGGGGGAAGTGGCTTATAAAGGGGTGGGGCTTGGAGAGGGGGAAGTGGCTTCTAAATGGGAGGGGCTTGGAGAGGGGGAAGTGGCTTCTAAAAGGGTGGGGCTTAAAAAGTGAAAGGAGGAGGAGGAGCTCCACACAAGGTTGCTCCACTAAGCCCATTTGTTCTCTACTTGGAGGGTTGGAGCTTTCGTAATAATAAATAGTATTTGGTTTAATAAATGTGTTTTATTTATTAACACCCTCTTATTTTGTGAGAGCTTTAGGGACAGGTAAAATGATCCGGATAGGGCCGACTTCGGTGACCCCAGCAGTTCGTTAGATTACCTTTTCTCCACTACCAGTTATCCGGATCCGTAACACGAAATACGTATTGGCAATTAGTCAAATACAATGTGTTAGGAGACACAGTTAAATATAGTGTTGTGATAAATCGCAGTCCTTGCAATCGATTATTAGTTCAAAGTACTAATTTCCAAAAATTAAACAAGTTTTTATTTTCAAAAACAGTTAATCTTTGCTTCTTGTCGCAGCTAATAATATGAATCTTTAAATTTAATTTTGCAGAAATTTTAAGTCAAATAAAGTAGGCACATCGACATAGAATATTGTATTGTGAGAAAATGTAAAAATATAATTCCAACATCTTTTTTGAAATTCTACATTTTCCAGTGAATTAAGCAACTGGTTAATCTTCAGAATAACTTA
Source organism: Agrypnus murinus (assembly GCA_929113105.1). Lineage (NCBI taxonomy): Eukaryota > Metazoa > Arthropoda > Insecta > Coleoptera > Elateridae > Agrypnus > Agrypnus murinus. Next base: position 65,681,929 of record OV816029.1, on the reverse strand, counting down.
AAATACACCTTTACAAAACTGACGGCTACTTCTTTCAGGTAGTTCATTGTAATGGAAATTTAATTGTAAAAAAATAACTCTCTAGGGTACACCATACACAAAAACATTAGAATTGACTAAAATAAATGGAAAAGATAGTAATTTGGCTAACAGTGTAAACATAGGTATGTATTTAGGTAGATAACTTTTAAGTAAGAATAATCTGATTATCTGCATTATAATTTTCTGTGGTATTTTAGGTCAAAATAAAAAACGGCCTTTATCGTATTCGCAGTAAACCAAGAACTAAGCAGAACGCAGCTTGTATTTCCTTTATCATCAGAACAATTTTTCTCAGCTAATTTTATAACTTCACTATAGAATTGGCGGCGCCATGGTTAAACCAAATATTCACAGTATGAAAATGGTAGAACAAGAAAAATTATAGCCATCTCTTAAAAGTTGCAGCTTGAGATTATGAAAAGTGGCGGATGCTGTGTGAATACCCTTGCAACTTTAAAAATTACTGTTTACACTTTTAAGTTGCGCCATTCTTTTATGGAGTACATTGTACACGGAGGTAACTCCATTTGCACAACCTCTGAAGTGAGTGCATAAAAAGTGTGCACGCGTTGTTTATGAACAGCTGCTAGTCTAACGTCAGTTTTCGATTAACCAGAAGTTACACCAGTTATAATATTTTGTTACGTTATGTTCCTCAATCATTGTTACTGCAACCGTAGAAATTTAAGTTAGTACCACGGCAGTAGGTATGGCGTCCCTTGAGCTGCCCCCCTCTCCTTTTATGCAAATGACCCGCGATCTAATTAATATTCAAATAAGGCGTGGTCTAATTAAATGCGCGAATTAAATGCGCGAATTAAATTAATTGATCTAATTAAATTAATTCACGGTATCATTTACATATCTCATCCCCCATTTACATATATCATTTCTCATATACATACCCGAATTAAATTAATTGATCTAATTAAATTAATTCACGGTATCATTTACATATCTCATCCCCCATTTACATATATCATTTCTCATATACATACCCGAATTAAATTAATTGATCTAATTAAATTAATTCACGGTATCATTTACATATCTCATCCCCCATTTACATATATGATTTCTCATATACATGCCCGAATGAAATTAATTCACGGTATCATTTACATATCTCATCGCCCATTTACATATATCATTTATCATATACATGCCCGAATGAAATTAATTCACGGTATCATTTACATATCTCATCGCCCATTTACATATATCATTTATCATATACATGCCCGAATGAAATTAATTCACGGTATCATTTACATATCTCATCGCCCATTTACATATATCATTTATCATATACATGCCCGAATGAAATTAATTCACGGTATCATTTACATATCTCATCCCCCATTTACATATATCATTTATCATATGCATGCCCGAATTAAATTAATTCACGGTATCATTTACATATCTCATCCCCCATTTACATATATCATTTATCATATACATGCCCGAATTAAATTAATTCACGGTATCATTTACATATCTCATCCCCCATTTACATATATCACTTATCATATGCATGCCCGAGTTAAATTAATTCACGGTATCATTTACATATCTCCTCTCTCATTTACATATATGATTTCTCATATGCATGCTCGAATTAAATTAATTCACGGTATCATTAGCATATCTCATCTCTCATTTACATAACTGATATCTCATTCTGTACATCTCATTTTTATATATTATTTGTCTCACCTCTCTCTCTCATAAATTTATTTTAAAATAAATCAGTCCTATTTGATATTTATCTATAGGTCGTCATGTAATTCTGCGAAAACAATTTAATATGTAGAAACGTAATAATAATAAAAATTTATTTTCAACTATACAAAAGTAACTCTAAAGCTACTGTCAATCAACTGTCGGATTATCTATGGCACATTTTGACCTGTTTAAATATACGGATAAACATTTAGTTTGAAAGAAAACAATTAGAGTCGTTATGATTTCATAAGATTTTATTTAAATGAAACGTTTAAGAATATAGAATACTGTAGAGCATTATTTTTAAAATTAAAAAAAAAAACATTATCTATAGCTAAAACTGTTTAAGAAATAACTTTCAAACTAAATGTTTTGCATGAAAATACGTACAAACTAATTAGCCATGTTTCGACATTCTTTAAAACTGCTTTCAACTATAAATAAACAAACGTTCTTACGAATGACTGAAAGGAATTTAGATTTTCTAAATAATTTGTTAAGAGATCATCTTAAAAGCGGCATAAATTATTGTTTTAAATGACAATTACTCACCCTTGTGTTAACCCGTATGCTAAGTATGTCCTAATGGTAAACCTGTAATCGACGAGATCTAATATCATAGTAATATTATATAACAGATTAGGTGACCTAACAAACTCTTTAAAGAAATGTTTATTTACATGTATGAGATAGTATTTAACATAATGTCCTTACATACTGGGTTACGATAGAGACGGGTAATCATACGAGCTTTTGAAATGTATGATATATTATAAAATAACGTTTAAATAAGAGTTTACTTTAGATGCTTTCAACCATAAATAAACAAATGTTCTTACGAATGACTGAAAGGAATTTAGATTTTATAAATAATTTGTTAATAGATCAAAGCTACTGTCAATCACTTGTCGGATTATCTCTGTTGCAGTTTTAAAAAGTTAATGAAGCGTACATCAAATCTCTATGATTCATTTGAAAGCAGAAATACTAAACAAGTGACTGAGATTCCCTGAAGTTTCTTTATAATTAGCTCATGCGGAATAACACAAATTAAATTAATTCACGGTATCGTCTGCATAACTCATATCTGATTTTGTACATCTCATTTTTATATATTATTTGTCAGCTCTCATCTCCCTCTCTCATAAATTTATTTTAAAATAAATCTTATGTTGTCATTCCTATTTGAGGATATCCATCGTTTGACTAATGTCTATTTATTAAAACAAATAAGTTATGAAATGAAGCAGGTAGTCTATTCAATGAACATTACCTAATACTTTTTCTGATTCTTCTTCTATCCTATAGATCTGCAGTTAGAAACACGGGCCAACGAACTCCATAGCTTAACCCCGAGATCACGGAGCTTGTCTTTTAAATTACTAACATCTAACTCTGAATGTCATACAGAGCTATCAACTAAATCATATACAGCTTTTGCTTAATTGCACGAATAACTCGTTCAACTATTGAAGTCTTAATCATGGAATACGTAGAGTAATGATTTATGTTGTATTCATTCATTAACTTTAACTCGATATATGCGAATTCATATATGAGAGAAATGTTATATAAGTCAATACAGCTCTATAACTATCATTTATTGAGCTACACAAAGAGATTTATATCTACGCTAAACTAAAGATTAATAGAAGTAATGCATTCCTGATATAAGATAACGATAAAACACATGATTATTCTTAGACTAAGGCCTAATTTAGGTAGTCAAATTGTAGGTAATCGAATTGTAGGTACATATCATGATGTGGTATCATACAATTATATTCTAGTAAGAACTGTAATAAAGTCACTGCTATAAATAACAACATTCTTTATCACAATCATCTATCATTATCAAATCATCTAATGTCATGCAGAGTTAGCAGTTAGCTCCTAAGTTCGTATATGCGAGAATCGGTATTATATAACACACACACACCAGTCTACATGCATTGTTCCAATATTGATAGGAACTTTCTAGAATCTATAAATTATTATAAATGTCTTAACAGAATAAAAAGGGTGAAATGAATATAACCTATAGGATTTAATCAAACTAGAAAAATATCGATATATCCTACGTTGAGAAAACAATTATACTATGTAAGCATAGATACGCTACATATGATTGCGAGCCTGAGTATAAGCATAAACCCTATACTACAGATTTTTATCCTTTTTCATTATATGTACTACAGACGAAGTGAAAGAATAGGTACATTTAACATACGTATACTACAATTATCTAATTTTCTAGTTTTCTAGACGTAATGTAATTTTGAACAGATTTTAACCCTTTTCGTTATATCTACTACCCTTGTAAGCGACTTCTACATATACGTTCTTATTGTTTATACACCATATAGATATTCGTAGCATCTAAAGTAAACTCTTATTTAAACGTTATTTTACAATATATCATACATTTCAACAGCTCGTATGATTATCCGTCTCTATCGTAACCCAGTATGTAAGGACATTATGTTAAATACTATCTCATACATGTAAATAAACATTTCTTTAAAGAGTTTGTTAGGTCACCTAATCTGTTATAATATTACTATGATATTAGATCTCGTCGATTACAGTTTTACCATTAGGACATACTTAGTAGGTTATACGTACTAAGTAAAATAATAAACAGATATTTCGAGAATTTTATGCATTCTTGAGAGAACGGGGTATAATATTTAAAAACGCTGTAGAAAACATATCAGCAGAGAAAGAGAATACATAAATACAGTATGTTTTGTATGAGTTGTCGTCAGTTTAAAAGAAATAAGTTCGTCGCCATATTTAAACGTTATTTTACAATACATCATACATTTTCAATAGCTTCGAAATACGCAGATATGTAATAATATACTGTATACTCTTGTAGGTTATTTAACGTATCTATAGTAAACTCTTATGATTAATAATAATAATCTGTAACCATTTTCGATACCTTCGAAATATAAGTCTATAACATATGTTTGTAATACGTCTTTATAACTTTTGAAACACAGGGTATTTACCTCTTGCAATATCTACAGTTATGAGAACCCTGAAGACTTAACCTGGAGAAATAAATCAGATAAATATTTTACTTTTTATTGAAACGATAACTTTGCGTACTAATATATGAAAATAATATAATGTATATCGCCTGATAAATAAAATTGAAATTATTCTTATTCTTTTACAATAAAATGTGTTTTGAAAAAACACGATGAAACGTTATGTATATTAATGCAGGAGTACTGTTAACGCATTCATTATTTAGAGATTCACTTATAAGTACACTATCTATTTAGCTGATTCAATAAAAATTTCGTTATTTTTAAAATTCCTAACGAGGGACCTACTGATAAGCGTTATATTATACCAGGTACGTATGATACTCTACTGTTGATTGCATACCTGATGAACGCAGTTGTACAAAGTAATATAGGATATACGTTACAGAGAAGTTTAATTTTCCGTGCAACAAATGACCTATATATATATTTTATGTATAAAGCTGACATTAACATATTTAGCGCATACCTGTTGAACATAGCTGTATAAAAGTAATATTTAAAAGGCTTATATTTTAGAGATCGGATACAGTCGCATATATTCCTGTATATTACCTCTAAATTTTACGTTAACAATACATGCAGTCAGGTTTGGCGTAAATAACAATTAGGGATATCAAAGCCATACTAACTGAACGCTAACATAATATACTCTACAGGTCAAACTTAATTAATTAATTAACCCTGGGGTTATACATCCTTAGGTTAGAAACAGTCTTGAAACAAAAAAAAACGGCTGAGTCCACCCTGTTAGACAAGAAATCAGAGTATGGGCGTGATAAATAAAACATATAAAGTTATTTTACAAACATTTATTTAGTATACATAACATAATACAAGAATATAGATTATAAGTTGTTTGCTATGACGACTGTTGTAGTTCTACGGGTCTCTGAGTCGTCGTATGCCCTCGCAGAAATACTAATACGTATAAAGTCCGACGACTGACTCATTGGAACTGTACCGGTAGCCCTTTCCTTGTTCAACTCTTCGTTACTATCATAGTTGGTAAACGAGGAACCACATTCATCAATACCCAAATGCATAGTTGAAGTCACATCTTCTTCTTCTTCTTCTGTCTCAATGATATCAGCAGGTCCATTTGCTTCCTTTACCAGAGTTGTCTTTACAACATCTGCGTTATTATGTACGTTTTTTAAATGCCTTTTATAGCTGTCGATACGTGAAAGATATTTGAAGCAATTAGAACACCGGACTTTGATTGATTCGTGAACGCTTTTCGTATGTCTTTTTAAGTTGTCAGAGCGTGAAAAAGTTTTGACACAGCTAGAACACTGGATTCTGTTTGAATCGTGTATGGTTTTTACGTGTCTCTTGCAGGTGAATGGCCTCGCGAAAGACTTGAAGCAAACCGGACACTGTATGTTGCAATCCTGTCGACCAGAGTCATTCTTCTTACATACGTCGTTAGCGTGCTGCTCCATTTCGACTAATGAAGGAACAGGAACACTACCCCAGCCTATTTATACTGATCGACCAGCTCAATCGGTTGTTCTCGGTTATAATCGTAAGCGCTCGGAGCAATATGTATGCTCGAGAATGAATCGTAGGTTCCATCCTAAGTGTATAACCCGGAACCGATGTCCGTACATTTTAAATTATCAAACTTACCATATAAACATGAATATTTACTACATTTGCTTTAATTCTTGTTCCCTCCCTACATACCTACCTACCGTAAACAATATGACATATCTGTGTCTAAATACAATGAACGAAAGTACTAGAGGAACTTAATACCTTAGATCACGGCTGTCACGTATCGACAGCTATAAAAGGCATTTAAAAAACGTACATAATAACGCAGATGTTGTAAAGACAACTCTGGTAAAGGAAGCAAATGGACCTGCTGATATCATTGAGACAGAAGAAGAAGAAGAAGATGTGACTTCAACTATGCATTTGGGTATTGATGAATGTGGTTCCTCGTTTACCAACTATGATAGTAACGAAGAGTTGAACAAGGAAAGGGCTACCGGTACAGTTCCAATGAGTCAGTCGTCGGACTTTATACGTATTAGTATTTCTGCGAGGGCATACGACGACTCAGAGACCCGTAGAACTACAACAGTCGTCATAGCAAACAACTTATAATCTATATTCTTGTATTATGTTATGTATACTAAATAAATGTTTGTAAAATAACTTTATATGTTTTATTTATCACGCCCATACTCTGATTTCTTGTCTAACAGGGTGGACTCAGCCGTTTTTTTTTGTTTCAAGACTGTTTCTAACCTAAGGATGTATAACCCCAGGGTTAATTAATTAATTAAGTTTGACCTGTAGAGTATATTATGTTAGCGTTCAGTTAGTATGGCTTTGATATCCCTAATTGTTATTTACGCCAAACCTGACTGCATGTATTGTTAACGTAAAATTTAGAGGTAATATACAGGAATATATGCGACTGTATCCGATCTCTAAAATATAAGCCTTTTAAATATTACTTTTATACAGCTATGTTCAACAGGTATGCGCTAAATATGTTAATGTCAGCTTTATACATAAAATATATATATAGGTCATTTGTTGCACGGAAAATTAAACTTCTCTGTAACGTATATCCTATATTACTTTGTACAACTGCGTTCATCAGGTATGCAATCAACAGTAGAGTATCATACGTACCTGGTATAATATAACGCTTATCAGTAGGTCCCTCGTTAGGAATTTTAAAAATAACGAAATTTTTATTGAATCAGCTAAATAGATAGTGTACTTATAAGTGAATCTCTAAATAATGAATGCGTTAACAGTACTCCTGCATTAATATACATAACGTTTCATCGTGTTTTTTCAAAACACGTTTTATTGTAAAAGAATAAGAATAATTTCAATTTTATTTATCAGGCGATATACATTATATTATTTTCATATATTAGTACGCAAAGTTATCGTTTCAATAAAAAGTAAAATATTTATCTGATTTATTTCTCCAGGTTAAGTCTTCAGGGTTCTCATAACTGTAGATATTGCAAGAGGTAAATACCCTGTGTTTCAAAAGTTATAAAGACGTATTACAAACATATGTTATAGACTTATATTTCGAAGGTATCGAAAATGGTTACAGATTATTATTATTAATCATAAGAGTTTACTATAGATACGTTAAATAACCTACAAGAGTATACAGTATATTATTACATATCTGCGTATTTCGAAGCTATTGAAAATGTATGATGTATTGTAAAATAACGTTTAAATATGGCGACGAACTTATTTCTTTTAAACTGACGACAACTCATACAAAACATACTGTATTTATGTATTCTCTTTCTCTGCTGATATGTTTTCTACAGCGTTTTTAAATATTATACCCCGTTCTCTCAAGAATGCATAAAATTCTCGAAATATCTGTTTATTATTTTACTTAGTACGTATAACCTACTAAGTATGTCCTAATGGTAAAACTGTAATCGACGAGATCTAATATCATAGTAATATTATAACAGATTAGGTGACCTAACAAACTCTTTAAAGAAATGTTTATTTACATGTATGAGATAGTATTTAACATAATGTCCTTACATACTGGGTTACGATAGAGACGGATAATCATACGAGCTGTTGAAATGTATGATATATTGTAAAATAACGTTTAAATAAGAGTTTACTTTAGATGCTACGAATATCTATATGGTGTATAAACAATAAGAACGTATATGTAGAAGTCGCTTACAAGGGTAGTAGATATAACGAAAAGGGTTAAAATCTGTTCAAAATTACATTACGTCTAGAAAACTAGAAAATTAGATAATTGTAGTATACGTATGTTAAATGTACCTATTCTTTCACTTCGTCTGTAGTACATATAATGAAAAAGGATAAAAATCTGTAGTATAGGGTTTATGCTTATACTCAGGCTCGCAATCATATGTAGCGTATCTATGCTTACATAGTATAATTGTTTTCTCAACGTAGGATATATCGATATTTTTCTAGTTTGATTAAATCCTATAGGTTATATTCATTTCACCCTTTTTATTCTGTTAAGACATTTATAATAATTTATAGATTCTAGAAAGTTCCTATCAATATTGGAACAATGCATGTAGACTGGTGTGTGTGTGTTATATAATACCGATTCTCGCATATACGAACTTAGGAGCTAACTGCTAACTCTGCATGACATTAGATGATTTGATAATGATAGATGATTGTGATAAAGAATGTTGTTATTTATAGCAGTGACTTTATTACAGTTCTTACTAGAATATAATTGTATGATACCACATCATGATATGTACCTACAATTCGATTACCTACAATTTGACTACCTAAATTAGGCCTTAGTCTAAGAATAATCATGTGTTTTATCGTTATCTTATATCAGGAATGCATTACTTCTATTAATCTTTAGTTTAGCGTAGATATAAATCTCTTTGTGTAGCTCAATAAATGATAGTTATAGAGCTGTATTGACTTATATAACATTTCTCTCATATATGAATTCGCATATATCGAGTTAAAGTTAATGAATGAATACAACATAAATCATTACTCTACGTATTCCATGATTAAGACTTCAATAGTTGAACGAGTTATTCGTGCAATTAAGCAAAAGCTGTATATGATTTAGTTGATAGCTCTGTATGACATTCAGAGTTAGATGTTAGTAATTTAAAAGACAAGCTCCGTGATCTCGGGGTTAAGCTATGGAGTTCGTTGGCCCGTGTTTCTAACTGCAGATCTATAGGATAGAAGAAGAATCAGAAAAAGTATTAGGTAATGTTCATTGAATAGACTACCTGCTTCATTTCATAACTTATTTGTTTTAATAAATAGACATTAGTCAAACGATGGATATCCTCAAATAGGAATGACAACATAAGATTTATTTTAAAATAAATTTATGAGAGAGGGAGATGAGAGCTGACAAATAATATATAAAAATGAGATGTACAAAATCAGATATGAGTTATGCAGACGATACCGTGAATTAATTTAATTTGTGTTATTCCGCATGAGCTAATTATAAAGAAACTTCAGGGAATCTCAGTCACTTGTTTAGTATTTCTGCTTTCAAATGAATCATAGAGATTTGATGTACGCTTCATTAACTTTTTAAAACTGCAACAGAGATAATCCGACAAGTGATTGACAGTAGCTTTGATCTATTAACAAATTATTTATAAAATCTAAATTCCTTTCAGTCATTCGTAAGAACATTTGTTTATTTATGGTTGAAAGCATCTAAAGTAAACTCTTATTTAAACGTTATTTTATAATATATCATACATTTCAAAAGCTCGTATGATTACCCGTCTCTATCGTAACCCAGTATGTAAGGACATTATGTTAAATACTATCTCATACATGTAAATAAACATTTCTTTAAAGAGTTTGTTAGGTCACCTAATCTGTTATATAATATTACTATGATATTAGATCTCGTCGATTACAGGTTTACCATTAGGACATACTTAGCATACGGGTTAACACAAGGGTGAGTAATTGTCATTTAAAACAATAATTTATGCCGCTTTTAAGATGATCTCTTAACAAATTATTTAGAAAATCTAAATTCCTTTCAGTCATTCGTAAGAACGTTTGTTTATTTATAGTTGAAAGCAGTTTTAAAGAATGTCGAAACATGGCTAATTAGTTTGTACGTATTTTCATGCAAAACATTTAGTTTGAAAGTTATTTCTTAAACAGTTTTAGCTATAGATAATGTTTTTTTTTTAAATTTTAAAAATAATGCTCTACAGTATTCTATATTCTTAAACGTTTCATTTAAATAAAATCTTATGAAATCATAACGACTCTAATTGTTTTCTTTCAAACTAAATGTTTCTAAATGTTGTCTAAATGTTTCTACATATTAAATTGTTTTCGCAGAATTACATGACGACCTATAGATAAATATCAAATAGGACTGATTTATTTTAAAATAAATTTATGAGAGAGAGAGGTGAGACAAATAATATATAAAAATGAGATGTACAGAATGAGATATCAGTTATGTAAATGAGAGATGAGATATGCTAATGATACCGTGAATTAATTTAATTCGAGCATGCATATGAGAAATCATATATGTAAATGAGAGAGGAGATATGTAAATGATACCGTGAATTAATTTAACTCGGGCATGCATATGATAAGTGATATATGTAAATGGGGGATGAGATATGTAAATGATACCGTGAATTAATTTAATTCGGGCATGTATATGATAAATGATATATGTAAATGGGGGATGAGATATGTAAATGATACCGTGAATTAATTTAATTCGGGCATGCATATGATAAATGATATATGTAAATGGGGGATGAGATATGTAAATGATACCGTGAATTAATTTCATTCGGGCATGTATATGATAAATGATATATGTAAATGGGCGATGAGATATGTAAATGATACCGTGAATTAATTTCATTCGGGCATGTATATGATAAATGATATATGTAAATGGGCGATGAGATATGTAAATGATACCGTGAATTAATTTCATTCGGGCATGTATATGATAAATGATATATGTAAATGGGCGATGAGATATGTAAATGATACCGTGAATTAATTTCATTCGGGCATGTATATGAGAAATCATATATGTAAATGGGGGATGAGATATGTAAATGATACCGTGAATTAATTTAATTAGATCAATTAATTTAATTCGGGTATGTATATGAGAAATGATATATGTAAATGGGGGATGAGATATGTAAATGATACCGTGAATTAATTTAATTAGATCAATTAATTTAATTCGGGTATGTATATGAGAAATGATATATGTAAATGGGGGATGAGATATGTAAATGATACCGTGAATTAATTTAATTAGATCAATTAATTTAATTCGCGCATTTAATTCGCGCATTTAATTAGACCACGCCTTATTTGAATATTAATTAGATCGCGGGTCATTTGCATAAAAGGAGAGGGGGGCAGCTCAAGGGACGCCATACCTACTCACGGCCTACTAGATTAATATAAGCTTCGCTTATATACGTCCGTCTTATTTCCAGTTTTTTAATTGTTGAAATTAGGATCCAAAAATTACAGATTCGTACGTTAAGTAGCGCCCACTGACGGTCCTTTTGCGACAAAAATGGTTTGTATTCAGACTGCAGTCATTAATTCTTAGATTATACGTCATGTCAGTAATTGTCATTTCCTATTGTGTAATAAATACTTCATTAATTTATTGGTATTAGCACATACAGATTTGGATATAATGTACATAAATATGCCAAAAATATGTTACAGTAGGAACTAGGAAACCAAAATGTCCTACATAGTATAATAAAATTTAGAAAATTATGCTTAAAGTTAACGCAATGTTTACTAATGCCCCAATTCTTAGACTAGAAACACTTAATAACTACACTTAGTAACTACAATTTCATATTTCGCAAATTACAAATGCTCTTTTGGGTTTTGTAGCACTTGAATTACCACAGCATATGATGTAAACACATAATTAGTAGAGTCAATTTTTGCAAAAAACATGCCTAAGTTCTTATTTTTTACTATCTAAAGATAGAGACTTGAAATCTTTTGTAATGCCTTCAGTACTGGACCAATATAAAATGTTATATGTTTAAAATGGGGGCACGCCCCCTGGGGGGGGGTTGAAGCCCCCATTTTGTACCCCTAATTTAATAACGCAACCAAATTGAGCGAAATTTATGTTGGGAGAGTTCTTGGAGTTGCTGATTATGAATCCAATGAGAAAATTAAAAAATTTTAGAGAAAAACTCAAAGAGTCAAAAAGTGTTTAAAATGTGAATATCCGAAGGAATACCCCATTTTGGTTACCTTATTATGTAACCCCTTCGCTCTGCTCTAGTAGTAGAGTCAATTTTTGCATTAAGGTCTTATTTTTTACTATCTAAATATAGAGACTTGAAATCTTTTGTAATGCCTTCAGTACTGGACCAATATAAAATATAATATGTTTAAAATGGGGGCACGCCCCTTCGGGGGGTTGAAACCCCCATTTTACACTCCCAATTTAATAATTCGGGAAGTTTTCCATCAACTTGAGCGAAATTTATATTGGGGGAGTTTTCGGGGTTTTTGATTATGAATTTAAAGAGAAAATTAAGAAATACAAATTGGCGGACCTAAAATGGCGGTCTTTGAGATTGGAAATGCGATTTACGCCGTTTCTATTGATTCTAGAGAAAAATGCAAAGAGCCAGAAAGTGTTTAAAATGTTATTCTGCATAGGAATACGTAATTTTGGTTACCTTATTATGCAACCTTTTTACTGAGAAGCCAACTAGGGGAGAGTGAAGGGGGTTACATAATAAGGTAACCAAAATAGTGAATTCCTATGCAAGATCACATTCTAAACACTTTTTGACTCTTTGAATTTTTCTCTAAAATCAATAAAAACGGCGTAAATCGCATTTCCAATCTCAAAGACCGCCATTTTGGGTCCGCCATTTTATATTTCTTGATTTTCTCATTGAGTTCATAATCAGGAACCCCAAAAATCCCCCAACATGAATTTGCCTCAAGTTGATGGAAAACTCGTTCGGAAACAACATTTTATATTGGTCCAGTACTGAAGGCATTACAAAAGATTTCAAGTCTCTATCTTTAGATAGTAAAAAATACGACCTTAATGCAAAAATTGACTCTACTAATATGGCAGAGCGAAGGGGTTCATAATAAGGTAATCAAAATAGTGTATTCCTTTGCAAAATCACATTTTAAGCACTTTTTGGCTGTTTGAGTTTTCTCTAAAATCAATAGAAACGGCGTAAATCGCATTCTCAATCTAAAATGCCGTTATTTTAGGACCGCCATTTTGAATTTTTTAATTTTCTCATTGGATTCATAATCAGCGACTCCAAGAACCCTCCTAATATAAATTTCGCTCAATTTGGTTGCGTTATTAAATTAGTGGTACAAAATGGGGGTTTCAACCCCCCGAGGGGGCATGCCCCCATTTTACACATATAACATTTTATATTGGTCCAGTACTGAAGGGATTACAAAAGATTTCAAGTCTCTATCTTTAGATAGTAAAAAATAAGAACTTAATGCAAAAATTGACTCTACTAAATGTCAATGCACGATCTACGAACTGAAGCTATGATTATTCTCACTGTGGCAGTCATTACTAAAAATAAATATTTTTTAGGCATAAGAGCTGAAGAAATCTACTTGAGTTTTAAGACCAACCGTTTCAGTAAAATAAATATAAAACTGACAAAATTTGTCTCATAAGGCATTACCTTTATATAGAACTTGGTTTAGATGATATAAATCAAAAGCGATATCGGAGAAAGTATTTAGAAATTCTGAAGGGATAACGATAATTAAATAAGGATTTTCGTGTCATGCCTTAACAGATTTTATAATAAGAAGGTAGAGGAAATGTTCCAGGAAGAAGATAGAGTTTGAAAATTTTCTGAACTAACTGAATGCATGATCTAAACGGTATAGAATCAAGTCAATACTATTAAGCTTTTACACACATTAAAAACAGACGTATACAGGCTTTTGAGTTGTGATGCTAGAGAAAAATGCTAAGGCGTATGGATTGACCGAATATAGAGCAATGAAATATTAGAAAAAGTACTAGAAGAAAGATAGTTAATGAAGAAGACCATGAGACGCAGAGATAGATTAATACGACATACTTTAAGACATTCGGGTATTATCTAAAAATAATAATAGAAAGCATGATCGAAGGAAAAAACACCCTAGCTAGACCTAGACTGCAATTTATACTCCAAATAAAAGAAGAATTAGGCTGCTCCAGCTATAGAGAATTGACTATAGAGAAAAGAGCATATCGGAAAAATACCATAAAAATAGGTGTATTTGTAAAGTGTTTGTTAAAGTATTTTTTTGTTTTAATGTAACTTTTTTTAATAGTTTACCAATTTTATTTGGGGACTGACAGCCTTTTTTATAAAGATAAATACATCGAAAGAATAATAAATTAAAATAATAAATAAAATTTTAATGTAACGTTTTGTAATGTATATAATGTACCTATTGTTTTTTAATGCATAATCTAATAATATTTGATCGTTGTTAATAAATTTCTTATTAGTAATTAATGTTAATATTCGAGTAAACATTCTTTAATCGGAGGCAGTTGACACAATTGACATAAAAGTATAACCTAAAAATTAACGACTGAGCTCTGACTTCAAATATCTTTGTTGAGAAATTACCGCCAGTGGGCGCCATTTAACGTACGAATCCAAAGCCAGTAGATAATAAAGCGTGATAAAGTAACGACACGAACAAATGACGATCGTCAATTGAGCTCAATAACGATGTTTTCCCCGCTAGAGTCCGCTGTTCTGACACTTGTCAAAAAATTTTGACTTTGAATTTTTGCTTTGATTTCAAACAAAGAAATTAATAAAAATGCCGGCTTGTTGTGCTATTAATTGCAGCAATAGATCAGGCGGAAATGTTTCTTTATATCGTCTACCTAAAAATCAACCTGAACGATATGCACAATGGGTCGAAAACATCAATCGGGAAGGTTTGTCATCTCATTCAATGCTTTGTGAAGTAAGTTCTGTTTAACTTTTAATAGGATATTATTAACAAATTAGGCTTGAATGACTTTTGTAGAAACATTTCGCAATTGATCAGTTCGAACCTAGGACGGACAAAAAAGTTTTAAAATGGAATGCCATCCCTACGATTTTCGAATCTAATTTTAAATACATTCTTACGTCGTCTACCAAACGTGCAAGACTAGATTCTCACCAAACGACTCTCATTTGTGGTAAGTTATAATACATCAATAATACCCCTTAAAAGGGTCAGTTCCTTGAAAATAATAAATAAAATATTGAGACGTAGCCCATTATTTTCATTGATCCAGATCAACTTCATAACGATCCTGAAAACCTCCCTGGACATCCCGATCATGAACACCTTATTAAAACTTTAGAAAGCCAAATTCGAAGTTTACAAGAACAATCAAGAATATCAAATGAAAAAAATAATTTTCTTACGGAAAAAAATAACTCCTTCACAAAAAATTTGGCAAGGATATTTGAAACTGATCAAATTGCAATGTTAAGTGATAATAGTAATGAATATAGTGTTCGGTGGTCTAATTCTACCGTACGTAAATGTCTTAAATTATATCTTACCTGTGGTACCAGTGGATATGAAGAATTAATAAAACAAAATTATCCTCTTCCTTCCATTCGAACACTGCAACGCAGAATCGCATCTTTCAAATGTATGCCCGAGATTCATGACGAAATTTTCAATTTGTTTACGGAAGAAAGAAATGCAGTTTTATTGTTAGATGAAATGGCTATAAAACCAGGACTCCAGTTTGACAATAATAGTGGTGAAGTAATAGGTAGGTACCTATTTAATTCAGCTATTTTATTTAACTAATTAAAAATACATTTTAGGTAAACCCACAATGAAAAATTCTGGTGGTACAAAATCTGATGAATTTGCTACTCATGCATTAGTTTTTATGCTAGCGGGAGTTTCTACTAGATGGAAGCAAGTAGTAGCTTACCAATTTACGTCCAACTCATTTGATTCAAATCAAGCAAATGATATAATATACAAAATCATTGCAAAATGTGAAGCCATTAATTTAAATATTTGCGCTATTGTGTCTGACATGGGACCTCAAAACCAAGCCATATGGCGACTAAACGGTATTAAAGCAGGCAGGTTTTCAAAAATCAACAACTTTAAGGAATATAATCTTGAAAATAACAAAGTAAAACAAATATTTTTTCTTCCTGACCCGACACACATTTATAAAAATATACGGTTATCTATGACTGATGGAAATGTGTTCTATTTGTCCTCAGAGACTGTAAAAAAATTTAATTTGCCTTCTAATGAAATTACCATTGAGCCTATTCGGATGGTTGTTGAAGAAGATAAATTGGTAGATTTGAAAATTGCCCCATATTTAAAAGAAATTTATTTAGCACCTAATCATTATGATAAAATGAAAGTGCAAGGGGCAATGGCTCTTCTAAATAATGACGTGTCTGCAGCAATAAAATACTATGTTGCCAAAGGGAAAATCGAAGAGAAACATTTAACAACGGCTTGGTTTTTGGAAAAAATTCACAAATGGTATCACATCATGAGTTCAAGAGTGAGCAAGCATGGACTTAGCAAGAATAATATATCTAAATATAATGAAACTCTTAATTTTCTCCGAGAAATCATCGAAATTTTAGCTAATATGCGAATCGGATTAAAAGGGTGGTGGAAACTTTTACAAACGGGTATTATTTTAGCTACAAAAGGAATATTAGACCTGCAAGAACAATTTTTAAACTCTAATAATTTCCAATATTTATTATTAAGTCGATTTACTCAAGATGCCCTGGAAAACTTATTTTCAAATATTAGGCTACGTAATCCGGTACCTACGGCAAAAGAGTTTAAAACAGCTATAAGATTAATTTCAGTAGCGCAATATTTTAAAGAAACAAAACACGGAAATTACGGTGTAACAGACGACATTCAGTTAGTGGATTTTCTGACAATGAGTAAAAATAACAATGAAGAGGAAATCGATTTAGCATGTCTTCCTTCTTTTAATTCTGATTCAATTTCTAATGATCATATTGGACAAATTGAAAAAGAATCACTCTTTTACTTATTAGGTTCTATTATTCATAATATTAAAACAAATCAAATTCATTGTACTAATTGCTTTGAAGCAATCATTGCACAAAATTTAGAAGCAGTGACGGAAGTAAAACACTTAACAGTTTTAAAGTCTTATAAGGAAGGATCTTTAATATATCCATCAAGGGCAATATTTGATACAATATTAGAAGGCGAGTTATTTTTTCGAAAACAGACCAAGCAGTTAATTGCTGGAAATGTAAAATTAGAACAATTATCACATTCATTTTTAAATTCAATTAATACAACACAGTATCCTGAATGCCATAACATTATAAAACATGTTGTAAATTTGTTCTACAAAAACCGACTATTCATTTTTTTTTTAAAATATAATGAGTCAAAACCTTCCTTATCAGCAAAATGTGCAAGTAAAAGCATTGGTATGAGAACAGCTGTACAAAATCTCTAACAGAATGTATTCTATGTTTTACTTACCTTTAAGATTTATTGTTTTACGTTAATAAAATATTGTTTTCTTTAATAAATTATTTATATTATTAGCATTTAATCAATTATTATAACCTGCAATAAAATTTGAAAGCATTTTGACATTAATGTCAGTATGACAGTTCCTGGCTTTGACAGTTCTGAACCCAACGCGCCCTCTGACGGGTAAAATATCCGTATTGAGCCCAATTCATTTGTTCTGTCGTTACTTTATTATCTACTGACTTTGTACGAATCTGTAATAATTTTCAACAATGAAAACACTGGGAATGAGACGGCCGTATATAAGCGAAGCTTATATGAATCTAGTAGGCCGATGGCCATTTGTATTTGTATTTGTATTTGATTTGAGTTGACTAGTGGGATGCGTTTTTAGCCGTAGTTTTTAGATTAATTCATACAACTTCCGTTTGTGACGCACATGAAATCTTAAATATAGACAATAACTACTGTCAATTTGTCATTTTAATCATTTTTGTTATAATGTGTCACATGTTATAATGTCCAAATTCTTCATAAAATTTCTAATATATGCTTTTATTATGAATCTATCTTTAGGATACGATGGGCCAAATATTGATTACTGCAAATTTGAATGTTGGTACGCTAGTAACGATGACAAAAAGACTCACACTATTTGTAAATTACAGCATGTAATTAAATATGTCAGATGTATAAGGACTCCGCAATTTTAAAATTTTGTTGTAGAATTGCGAGCCATCTCCAAATTGTAAATACTTTCATAATATGCCTCTAAGCAATAAAGAGAAACAAGAAATAGTAGATATACATAATGAATGGAGAAACCGAATTGCATTAGGGGAAGAGACGTGCTTAAGTATGGATGAAAAAAAATTTCCAACGGCTGCAGATATGCGGGAAATTGTAAGTAAAACATATGGAGTCTTACTGGAGAGTAAGATGGAGTCTCAGTGTGTTTACTACAAGCTTCCAAAGCAATTGTGGCAGTTAAAGTTATCCTTTTGATAACATACAGTAACCTACCTATAGATAGTACCTTTCGATTATAATTACTTCTTTCCCTTTTTCCATATATGATTAAGTCTAAAAATGGTCTCCAATATTCCAGCCAAAATATTGTAACTCTAAAGCTAAACTTAATTAAATACACTAATTTCTCTGATTTCTAGGTCTGGGATTCTGAATTAGAATTTCAAGCACAATGTTGGGCAAATCAGTGCGTGGTTGGTCATGATTCATGTAGAATAACATCTTATGGTAAAGCATAAAAAAACCTAATGGAAAAAGTATTAGTATTAATTACAGTCAATCATGTTTTATATAGGCTGGCCTTCGGGGCAAAACTTACTATGGACTGCCGACAAAGGCATTCCTATCTTACTTCGCAAGTTTTATAATGAGTGTAACAATACTCTAATCGAGCAAATTAAAAAATTTGCTCATCATCCAAATAGAAAACCACAGTACGTGTTTTTTAACATACAAAGATACATAAATCATACTGTAAATATATTAAAAAGAAAGATTACTGTTTGCTCTTGTTTATAGGGTTGGTCATTTCACTCAATTTATTTGGGGGAATGTAAGCAGAATTGGTTGTGCCAGAACATTCTATTGTAAGTTAAGGTATGTATTTCAATAAATTAATTTATATTTTTCTTCTTTTAGACTCGAATAACGGCCATGCAGATGATTCTAGCAACAGAACACACCTTGCCTGTAACTACGCGTACGGGGGGAACTATTTAGATGGGCAAGTTTATGAATTAGGAGCACCTTGCAGTAAATGTCCAGATGGTAGCCAATGCCATTCAATATATAAAGGGTTGTGCGCAACTGAACCTTCAACGTCGAGTGAGAATATCTGATATGTTTGATAATTACAATTTTTATAACAAAAGAAGCATTCTAACGATACTGTCTATTGCTTTTATCTAATTGCCTTGCTATTGCCCATAATTATCTATTGCTATATCTTTGGAAATTTTATAAAACTTTTTTATTGTGATGTCTCTAAGATGTGACAAATTTCTGATTGCTGTATCCAATATTTAAATTGTTTGGGAGATTTGAGGGATGTCCCAAGAAGCTTTTTGTATTGTGTTTGCTGTCGTGAGTTCCATTGTTGTTTGTCTTTGGTTAATACGACCCAAGACATCTACGAAGCACAAAATAATACTTAACTATCAATCATATTAGACTAATTTAAAGTACACCGTCCAATTAGTCTTCCCAGATGCTATAAGCAAAATTTATTTTCTTTTGCAAAATATATAGGCAATAAAAAAGTAGTTATTGGCAAAGTTATAAACGAAAATCCCCACTTTTTGCGTTTCTCATATATATATTGCTATGAATTGGCATAAAAAGAAATTTTGATTTCTTTTGCCCCACGTTGGGACAAACCATATTTATATGCGGTGAATTCGCATAAAAAGAAATATTTGATTTCTTTTCCCCACGTTGGGACAAACCATATTTATATGCGGTGAATTCGCATAAAAGGAAAAATTTGAACTTTTCCCACATTGGTTAGCAAAATATAAATATATGCAATGAATTTGGCTAATTAAAAAAATATTGTTTTTATATTCAATTTCATCAAATACTTTCAAATAATGAATAATTGCTGTTAGATCGTAGATGATTATTTTATCAATAAATTGATTTTTTAAAATGACTGTAAACTTTGGAAATGCTTTTCAACTTCCTTCTTTTATAAATTCTTATATGATTTGAAAATACCTTTTAATAAATTTCAATAATGCAATAGTTATAAAAAAAATAATATTACGTGAGTTCTTGACTAACTCAAGTTTACGTAAGAGTTGGGCACCAATTAAATAACAAAAAAATAACTGAACTAATTATTAAGAAAAACTCATCTCAGGGCGAATGTGGATTCCTGTGGTTTTTAAAATATAAATTGAAATTGAAATCACTTTTAAAATTGAATTCTTAATTACATTTAACTATTACTAAATTGTTCAAATCGCATAATTACACCTCACAAACGATAGTCTTTTCTTCAGCAGATACCAATTCAGAAGGAAATAACTTTCTACCTTTATTATAAAGTTGGTCTTCTCCAATATCATTGGCAGCGTATGTCACCTTATGTTGATCCAATCCTGGATTCCAATTTTGGTTGACTTTCCTTTGCATGGACTTCCAATATAACACCATCCACACACTTGGTTTTGGCAACTCACTTTTGTTTATTTTAATAGCGGGTACTTTTTCCCTTAGTCGAAGAATATTCGTCGTAATTTGTTTTATGTGTTTATATTAAATAAAACACCAATTTATGGTTTTAATCAAAGATTTATTATCTTGCTTAACTTTAGCAAGTAATTTAACTTAAAGGTGGTTCTTTAACTTATATACACTTTTACAATTTATAACTTTTTACACTTTCGGCGTATTCAATTCACCAACCAATTTTACCTGTCTATTTAAGACTAGACTATTTAAATTTTTACAATATTATCATCCACGAATTTACTCTGTCGCTTTATATTCAGAAGTGTCTATTTACATTAGTACTATATTTTTTTACACGACTTGACTGCGTCGCTTTATGTCAGGAAGTGTCTATTTACATTTTTACTATTCTTTAACACGACTTTACTGCGTCGCTTTAACAGTATGTGTCTATTTACATTGGTACTATATTTCTCACACGACTTCACTGCGTCGCTTTATGTCAGGAAGTGTCTAAAATTATGATTTTCTAAGCTTATATACTATTTACTATTTACATAATTATATTACACAATTTGACGTCACCTTACCATCTAATAGAATGACTATACTATTTACAAACATAATAGCAGATTAAAACATAATTAAAATAGTTGACTCAACTGTTACAGTGTATTACATAACATTTGCAATAATAATGAACTATTTACATGAACAAAAACCTTATGAGAATCACATAACCCGTCGATATTAATCATTTGAAACTAATCATCACTGAATTACCTAATAACAATAACTTGCGCAAGTTTTGATTATATTCTGTGGCTGAAGCTTTTTTTAAAACTTTATTTATTGAATATAATAAAACACATTTATATATTTCGTTTGCAGTCGTAGAATATATTTTATTATTTTTAATCAAGAGAAAACTTTATCTCTTTTAACACTTAGAATACAAATGTATTAATATTACTTTGTCAGTAATTTATTTAACGAGTTTAAGACGAATTTAAATAATTAGATTTGAATTAACACACTTAACAGAACAATTTTAGAATTCACATTTAAATGACATTAAGCAAAATAATTAATTAAAAACTCGAATGAGCCTTTATGTTTTTTACTAGCAAGACAATTTTAAAATCCACACCTAGTTTTAATACTCACTCTGGATAAACACTTGTTGTGTGTTAAATGAATACTTAATAAAGACTGAAGACTTAAGATTAAAACAGAGGTATTTATATCTTATCTGCCTACACAGTTCTAATGGTCATGAGAGAATAAATGCCAAAGAAGTTCTCATAGAGATAACATAGACTTAGCAGAAAAATGTAATTTGATATCGTGTGTTCACATTCCTAAACAATTCTCATGAAACATGATCTTATCTATAATGTGATTATACGTACGTTACTCCTCCACCCTTAGTATTTTCAATGTTATTAAAATAATTTGAAAATAAAATTTGAAATAATATTTATATATTATAAAATTTTTCAAAGAAATCTAAATTGGTATTTCTTTGTTATTTTGGTTATTTATAAAATCTTTATTTAGAAAATCTATAAATTTGATTTTGAAGGAGTTACGTTTACAATAAATATACAATAATAAACTTATAACTATTACAATGATAAATATAATTATAATGATACTTAATAAGCTCAGATGATCGAGGGTTGTAGTACTATTCATCTTTAGAAGATGATTTTGGTTTGTGATCTTCAGTTGATATTTGTTCAATTTCTGTGTATCAATTGTAGTTAAATCGATTTTAGTTATATTTACATGTTCGAATTGAGGGGTTGTTAATTTTGAAATATCTATGATATTAAATTCTATTACTTTATAACAAATACTTTTGGCTGTAAATAACATGTTTTTGTGATTGATCATGACAATACAGTCAGGACCAAGATGTATAAGTTTTGAACCAACAAGTTCTTTTCGATACGTTTGATCTCTACATTTAATGTCTAAAATGGATCTGGAAGGGGAACTGATTAACCAGGTTACAGAATTAATTTGGGAAATCTTTATATCAATAAGTTCAAGTAGGTAAGGTATACAAGTTTGGTTATGATGAAAAGAAAGTAGTTGTGTCTCACAAAGTTTATTATTAGGGATTTCAAAGTAGTTTTTATGTTGACAAAAGTATAAATTTGGGGGCGGTCGATTTACAATGATCGATCTCAATAGGAATGCTAGTTTGAGCATTATATAGTAAGGTGTTATAAGTCGGTATAATCATACGAACTTGGTTGGTGCTGGTAATGATTGGAAACGGTATTAATTGAATCAGTTGATTATTTTCGAATTTAGAGATTAATGGAATCTCAAATATGAATGTGATTTTGTTGTCAATTTGGTAAACTTTAGTAACGATAATTGTTTCATATAAATGTAGATATTTTGGGTCAGCAGGGTAAGGGATGGTTAAAACGTCTTGATCTGTGAGATATGAAGCAATTTCATTTAAGTTTTGAATTATTTCGTCATTGTCTAATAGTGACATATGCATTTGCTGGTTTTGAGCAAAGGTTATAGTACCGTGAGATCATTTAAATTTAAAATTAAAGTAGGCGGGAATTTTTTTATACGTTTGGCGATCCTGCCAATTGACTCGCTGTGTAAATTAGAGGTTATGCAATTTTATGTTCTAGATTAAACATTTTGGAGCGTCACTTTGACAATTCAAATCAAACTGTGAAGTGAACAGTTAGTGTTGCCAATCTAATTTAAAAATCACAGCCAACTTTAATTATAAATTCAAATGATCTCGTGGTATATTATTTTATGCGGAGGAGAAGTACGACTTTTCATGGCGCGCCTGAGTTTACCCGCCGAACGTAGTGAGGCGGGTAATAGAAGGCAAGCCATGAAAAGTCACTTCTCCTCCAAATTAAATATGCTATTTTTTCTTCAAACGCTTTAAAATATGTATTATAAAGCTGCCATGTTTTTGTGTTTTTGATACTCAGCTCTGGGTTTGATTTATGCATACAATACTAGAAATGTAGTAGGCGATTAATAAATGCGAGTAGTTTCGATTGTTATACAAAAAAACGTTTTGACAGATATAAATTCAACACTTTTCCCTCCATGGAGGGAAAAGGAAAAGTAAAACGGTCGCCGGCGGAGAAGTTGCATTTTTCCGCAGCCACCTCAGTCAAAATATGACCTAATTATTTTACGTTTGAAGAAAAAAGTATTTTCTAATTCTGATAATTCATTAATAAATAGTTGAAGGGATTGAGCTAATTCGATTAAAGTAAGTTTAGTTGCAAATGTAGCTACGTTTTTACTAAATTGTTCATTGTTCAAAATTATTTTGTTTATATTGTCTTGTAATAAATTTTGATTCTTTGCTAAATCACTAATGGTTGAAATAGTATTATTTAAGATATTAGCTTGTTCGATTAGGATTGTTTTATGAAGATCATTATTTTTCTGTAATTTCGAGATTGTTTCTTCGTAACGTCTTCCATCTTCGGCGTCTAAACTGCCTGTCAAAAATTTGAAAAGTCCGCGTTTTTGGATTTTATGATTAGTAGGAAAAAGTTGTCTAAATAGCTTGTCTATTTTAGTAGCATATTGATTTTTAATTAAAAGTAAACTATGATGGTCATATTCTGGAGCATAAAGTTCATTTTGCAAAAAGTTGCTTAAATTGGTTAAAGTGATTTTGAGCCTATCATAATTTGATATAATAGGAGTATAATCTATAATTTTAATCAAAGTCCATTCACTTTGTTTAATAATTGCTTTGCCTAAATTTAAAGGATATAGTCCGGGATTATCGTCTATGTTTGTTATTGTAACATCGCTGATTGCCGATGCGATAACACAGAAGAGGATGAGGAACATTGTTGTCCTGAAAAAGGTAACATTTCGTTAGCATGTCTTTGGAGTGGTGGTCTACCATCAGGGGCATTAGTTCGTAAACGTCATGTTCTAAAATTTTTGAGATAATATAAGGTCCGTCAAATCTTGGATCCTTTTTATTTCTTAGATTGGTTTTTATAAATATTTTGCTATTTAAATTAAATTGTTTATTTGTTTTGGAATTGTTTATAATTTGGAATTTCGATTTTCTTTAGTTTCCATCTGCGTTTGTTGTAGGGATTCATATAAATATTTCATTTTATTTTTATGTGTGGATAAGTAATCATGATAATATATTCTGTTATAATCAAGGTCAAAGGGGTTTTTACTTTCAGTGTGTCCAAAAACGATTTCAAAAGGGATTAAATGAAGATTCGAATGTATAGTATGATTGTATGCTAAAAGGCAATATTGGATTTTTTGCTGTTCAGGTATATTTGTTAATAGTCGATAATGTTCAATGATTGTAGAATGTAATCTTTCGATTGGTGAATTAGATTGATGGTGATGAGGTGTTGTTGTATGTAATTGGATTTTATGCAAGGCTATAAAATCTTTAAAGATATTTTTATTAAATTCTCCGTCGGCTATAATGACATTAGGAGTTGTAAATGTTGAAATGTATTTCAATAACTGTTCAGTTACTTCTATTAAATTTCGGGATTGTAAAGGATAAGCTTGTGCAAATTTCGAAAAAGCGTCAATAATTGTTAAGTAACTTTTATTTTTGATTTGGAATATATAGATATGAATTGTATGGAATGGTCTAGAAGAAGTAGGGGTTAATTGAAAAGGTTGATTAATAGGTTTTCTGTTGTATTTTTGTTGTTTACAAATTTGACAATTATTAATATAATTTGTAACATCTTTTATAATAGAGGTCCAATAATATTTTCTTTTGAGATGTTCAATAGTTTCATTTATTCCACGGTGGTTGGTTTTTCCTAAATGGTATTCTTGAATTTGTTTTTGTCTTTCTTCGGAATTTAAAATATAGGTTACTTGAGTTATACAACGATGAAATTCGGGAGTATTTTCGTTTGTGATTGTATTAATGAAATTTGAAAAGTCTAAATAAAGTTGATCATCTGGGAAATAACAATAGTAATGATGTTTGGGTTGACAATGTTCAATTAATAGGGTGTTAAATATTTCTATCTTATTAATTTGATTAACGAAGACGGCGTAATGAGTAATTCCGTCGTATTTTGTGATTCTGATTGATCTTGGAATTTGAGAATTAATAAATTCTATCTGATTTTTAAAATGTTGTAGAGGTTTCTCTGAAATATCAATTACGGGGGTTGAAGATTGTTGAGAATGTACCGTGTCAATATAAGAATTTTGATCATTATTTTCTTCGTTGTTCGGGTTTTCAATGTTTTCAGTAGCGTCAGTTTGAGGGGGATTATAAGTTGGAATGTCGAATAAGTCTGTAATATCGGGAGTACTTGCTCTGCTAGCTAGTCTGCTGTCAGAATTAGTTTGTTCTGGTTCAGGGGTTGATAGCGAAGCAGGTCTAATATTTAATGGGTGAAGTTGAATTCTGGATAATGCATCTGCAACTTTATTTATTTTTCCGGGGATATAATTTACAGTAAAGTCAAATTCTTCTAATTTCATTGCCCAATGAGCTAATTTTGAATTTGGTTCTTTTAAATTCTTGAGCCATACTAATGGTCTATGATCTGTAAATAAGGTACATTTCTTTCCATAAAGATATGGTCTAAATTGTTTTGTT
Source organism: Agrypnus murinus (assembly GCA_929113105.1). Lineage (NCBI taxonomy): Eukaryota > Metazoa > Arthropoda > Insecta > Coleoptera > Elateridae > Agrypnus > Agrypnus murinus. The sequence continues at coordinate 65,655,181 of OV816029.1, read as the reverse complement.
GCCTAAATAACTGCTAATAATTCGCTTTCGATAGTACTATAATTTTGTTCAGAATTATTTAAAGTCCTAGAAGCATAACAAACAGGTTTTCCTTTTTGAGATAAAACTGCGCCTAAAGCGAATTTGCTAGCGTCTGTGGTTAGTTCAAAAGGTTCATCAAAATCGGGGTATTGTAGAATTGGTTCGTTAGTCAAAATGTTTTTACAATGTTCGAATTTAGATAAAAACTCTGTTGTATGAATAATTTTGTTATCTTTCTTTAAACATATGGTTAAGAATTTTGTGATTTTCGCGAAATCTTTTATAAATTTTCGATAATATCCAAATAGTCCTAAGAATAATTTAATTTCGGTTCTTGTTTTGGGTGCTGGAAAGTTTTTGATTGCTGAGATCTTGTTTGGATCGGGTTTTATTCCTTCTGGAGTTACAATGTGTCCTAAATATTTAATGGATTTATGTAGAAATTCTGATTTGTCTAATTGAATTTTGATATTATGTTGTCTACATCTTTGGAATATATTTTAAAGTCTAAACATGTGATCTTGAAGAGAAGCGGAATAAATTATGATATCGTCTAAGTAGACTAGACATTGTTGGGGTGTTAAACCTATAAGGGCGTTATTGATTGCACGCTGGAATGTAGCTGGTGCATTTTTTAAACCAAAAGGCATTCTTTTAAATTGAAAATGACCTTCTTCTGTCGAGGAAGCTGTTTTCTCTCTATCCTTTTTTTCAATTTCTATTTGCCAGAAACCGGATGCGAGGTCAAGAGTACTAAAATACTTTGATCTGCCTAAATTATCTAAAACGGTTTCTATTCGGGGTAATGGGAATTTGTCCTCGATAGTCTGTTCGTTCAGTTTCCTATAATCTATGACGATCCTCCACTTCTGTTTTTGGGATGCGTCTAATTTCTTTTTTACTACCCAAATTGGAAAATTAAATGGGGATTCTGATGGTTCAATAATTTGGTCCTTTAACATTTTATGAATTTGGTTTTTGACTTCTTCACGGTGAATCTGGGGGTATCTATATGTCTTAGTGTAAATTGGGTCATCTGTTTTTGTCCTAATATGGTGTTTTGCTAAATTTGTTGCTGAAAGGGGTATGTCTGGGGTGTAGAATACGTCTTTGTATTCATAGCAAAGGTTTGTCAAGAGGGTTCCTTCTTCCTCATTAAGATGTTCTAATCTTAAATTATTTTTTAAATTTTCGTTCAAAATTTTTCTTACGTTGGAAGGGGATTTTACATTGAAATTATTAAGTTGGATTAAATCATCTGAAGTGTTATAATCTTCTAAAATTAAAGGGTCATAAATACTGATAACTTGAGATTCATTGGAAGTATTGATAAGGCTTATTTGAAAATAATTGTTGTATAATCTGACAATAGCTGAAGGCATAATGACGTGGGCGTTAAACTTAAGTTTGGGGGTTAATTTTGTTCCATTAATTCCAACTGCTGGAAGTGTTGTAAAAATTTCGGTTCGAGCTGGTATATGGATCTTTTTTATTGGTTCCTGATTTGGTTTTAATTTTGAAAACTTACAATGATTTCGTTGTTGCATTTCTTGCTTTAATTTGGAAGGGTTATAATAAAAAGGTACGGTTGTTTTTTCCCTTTGGATATGCATCCATTTATAATCGATTGATGCGGATAAGTCCATCAAAAGATCTGATCCTATAAGTCCTACATAGTCGGGATGAAAGTCAAATAAGTAACATGTATGAAGTTCTTCTTCGTCAAAAAGATTAGGTATAAGAATGTCTGCTACGTAGTTATGTCGAGTAGTTCCATGGGAAGTTGTAATTTCGAAATTATATTTATAAATAGATTCTGGAAAGTTTTCTTGCACGAATTTGGGAGAAATGATAGTTTTTGAACTCCCTGTATCGATCAATAATTTTTCATTCGATCCTGGGATGATTAAATAGGGTAAGTTTGCTTTGGGGTTTATGTTAAAATGTAATAGGGGTTCCGAGGCTCTTAATGAAAATTTACCTTAGAGTCCATGTTTTCGTATTCTTCTTCTGGTTGATTGTAATATTGATTTTCTTGGACATATTCGTTTGGGGGATGTTCATCTTGAGGATAATTAGGAATTTCATTAGAAGTATTATCAAAATATACGAGATCTGGTTCGTCATATTCAATATTATTGAAAGATGTTGATGGTAAATTATCGTGGTGATAATTTATTTCTTCTGGAATTGCATTTGGAAAGCGTCTAAAGCGTTGTGAGTTCGTTCTGAATTTATTTTGGTTTCCTAATTGTCTGGTAGCGGGTCTTTTAATTATACTAACCTCCATAGGTTCTGGAGTATATGTGGGTTGATGGTTCGGTTTGAAAGAACTAAATTTTCTAGATAGATTTGATCTAATGTTGCTACTTGAAGCATTATTCGACGTGAAATTTGGGAAATTATTTTGTCTATTAGAAAAATTACTTTTGAATTATTATTTGAAAAATTAGGGAAATTGTTTGAAAAGTTATTAGGTCTTGAGAAATTAGGAAAATTATTTGGATTTCCAAATTTTTCAGTTCTAGGTTGAGTAGTACATAGGTTTTGGGATGGTTTAGGATAGTTATTTTTAGATGTTAAATGTATTTGATTATTTTTTGTTAAATTTTGGTTCATTCTAAAATTTTGGTTTTGTGAGTAACGAATATCTAGTTCTTCTTTAATAATTTTTAGGGCTGATTCTAAAGAATTTGGATTTCTAGATCTGACGAATGTTCCCAAATTTTCGTTTAGTCCACTGACAAATGTTCGTAGAGCTAATTTTGAATTTTCTTCTAATTTGTGGGTTTTAATTACTACTGGATCTGGTCCTAATGAAACTTTTGCATTTAGGGTCGTTAAATGAGTCCTAATTTTATTGTAAAATTCAATAGGGTTATCTTTTCCTTGTCTAATTCTAGTTTAATTAATAAATTTGTTTCTGATCTTTGATCGCCAAAGTTTTCTATTAAAACAGTTTTTATTTCATTCCAGGTATTGTAGTTATATTCTGTTATAATTTCAAGGGCTTGTCCTTTTAATCTATTTCTAATTGAAGAAATAATTAATTTATTTATGAATTCTTAGGGGTTTGCTGTACAAAATTGTGTGGTAATAATTTCTGTAGTTCTAACAAATTCTGATAAAGTGGCTGTGTTGCCATCATGAATGGGAATTTCATTTAAAAGTGTTGGATTGAAAACTGCCATATTATTGTTGTTATTATTTAAGAATAATAAAGGGGATGTATTTGAATTTGAACTTGGGTTTACTGTGCGTTCAGCACTTCTACAACGTCTCGGAGATCGAGATCGATTTCTAAGCATTTAAAATTAAACAAAAATTGTATAATCTTTACCTTAAAAATTAATTTGTTAGAAAGAAAAGAATAATTAGAATAACACAATTATTTTTAAAATTATTTTTATTGTTAGTAAACAGTTTCGGGGTTCCTACCCATACAGTGACCCATACAGATGAAGGGATTTGCTTTTACAATGCTGTTAATCAGCAAAAACCGATTAATAAAGCGTCAATCTAACTGTACGTAATGCATAATTAATTAAATTAATTTAAAATGTTAAAACTAAGTTAGTATGGTTTTTAAAAAATGATTTAATAAATTCACTGGTTTTTTCTTGAAACACTTTTCACTTTGAAAGAAAAAAAACACTTACTTTGTTGCGTAGAATTAAAGTTGAGTGCAATAATCAGCAGGAAACGTCCCAAGGTTGCGATAACCATGCGATGTGCTGTGTACCTCGAACGGGAGACTTCCGCGGCCAATGTTAGATGCGTGCGTTGGAAGCCTGGACGGTCGATGGTGCTGTTGAGATGTCACGCCTTAATTTTCGAAGCCTCTGTGCCAATGTTAGAAGCTGTGAAACTTCAATTGTTTTGATGCGATACCTTGTTGGGAACGGTTTTCCTTTGGATCAAGTGTTAAAACACAAAATCGATATTTATCGTCGATTTTCCAAAATCCGTTACGAAATCTGCGCCAGTTTTGATTATATTCTGTGGCCGAAGCTTTTTTTAAAACTTTATTTATTGAATATAATAAAACACATTTATATATTTCGTTTGCAGTCGTAGAATATATTTTTAATCAAGAGAAAACTTTATCTCTTTTAACATTTAGAATACAAATGTATTAATATTACTTTGTCAGTAATTTATTTAACGAGTTTAAGACGAATTTAAATAATTAGATTTGAATTAAGACACTTAACAGAACAATTTTAGAATTCACATTTAAATGACATTAAGCAAAATAATTAATTAAAAACTCGAATGAGCCTTTATGTTTTTACTAGCAAGACAATTTTAAAATCCACACCTAGTTTTAATACTCACTCTGGATAAACACTTGTTGTGTGTTGAATGAATACTTAATAAAGACTGAAGACTTAATATTAAAACAGAGGTATTTATACCTTATCTGCCTACACAGTTCTCATGGTCATGAGAGAATAAATGCCAAAGAAGTTCTCATAGAGATAACATAGACTTAGCAGAAAAATGTAATTTAATATCGTGTGTTCACATTCCTAAACAATTCTCATGAAACATAATCTTATCTATAGTGTGATTATACGTACGTTACTCGCACAACTGCATGTTACGTATACTTAAGTATTTGGTGAGTAAACTGTTTGATAATAAATAAAGAAACATGTATTATTTAACCTTATTAAAAAGTATACACATTGATTGTATCATCAATGACACACCAGTAAATAACTTAAAGTTATTTTTAACTGGAAAAGTTGATAAAAATATTTCAAAAGTGTTAGTTTTTAACAAAGAATTTAAAATTTTACAAAATTTTAAAAATTTTCCAAAATTTTGAATACAAAATCCACAGCAATATATATATATATATATATATATATATATATATATATATATATATATATATATATATATATATATATACGTGCTTATCTATCTTTTTCGACTCCGACAGGCTATAAGGCGCCCGCGACTCCGGCCTTAAATATACAGATACGGACATACCAGTTATCGCTATTGCTTTATACAGCTTTGTTGATGATGAGCACGTGGAGAGGGGAATTTTTTTTTTGTAAATTCTTTATACTTAGAGTGAACAAATTACCGTACCATTTCGCCTCTGAATCTTTAGCATACGCTTTTAACTCCTATTTGTATATTTTATATATGACAACCAGTTGCGTTCGCCTCCAGCGGCGTTGCTATTATTTCGGAGTCGAAAATGTATTATTTGTATCTCTTATATATTAATAACCATTTTACCAAAGCACGCACGGTTCGTCTGTCCTTGTTGTTTAACAGGTTCGCTGAGTACCTCTGTTATAAATAGAATTATTTGCATTGTTGTCTATAAGTCGTGTGCTTACTAATGATAATATTTAATTTAATAGGGATATGCCATATTTTAGAAGGACGGTTGAATATATTTGTATCGTTGGCGTGTAATATTATATCATTCTACCACGTACTTTCACGTATTTAGAGTTAAAAGAATTGGTTAAAAGACTTAATTTAATTAATTTAATTTAAAAGGTTGAATTTTTGTTAGAAGTTAACTTTGTATTTATTCAGTAAGAGAAGTACACTTATTTATTCTTCAAAAATGACTACCTTAAGCCTAAAGGTCTAATTTTCCAATAATTTAAAAGATCTAATTAAGCAAGTGCAGCATAGAAGGTGTAGAATCGCTTCACGCACCATACAGTTTTATATGCATTTTATTTCAAACCCTAATACTATCTCCCCTAATTATTTTACAGTAAAAATATTCGGGAGTGTTATAAAGAAAAGAAATATATATATGAATCGAATGATATCTTTGGTTACTGCAAAAATAGCTAAGCCTTGGAAACATTGGAACGATCAGAAATCAATTATACCTTGAAAATATTAGAATGATAGAGGAAACATTTGCTTTATAGTTAAGATTATTTTGACAATCCATCTCGAAAATTTTTAACCAATCAAATTACAGAATTTTTCAAATTAGGACCAATGAAATTAGTTTATAGTGAAAAAACCAGTAGTGGTTTTTTCTCAGTGAAAAGATATATGTCAAAATGAAATGTCAAATTTGCTCGATCGATTGTCAAGACGAATTCAACTCGTGTTCTAATTTTTTCTTGCAAAATTTGTCATTTAAGACATTCGTAGCTTTGCTTTTAGTTGCAAAAGATACTCATTTCTGAAATGACAAATTTTTTCGGAAAAAATTAGACCACTTGTTAAATTATATATGAAAAATTGAATTCGTTCGTATTTTGCAGTATTTTTGGATGTAAGATAGGACAAAATGTAACTCATATCGGAGAAAGTGCAAATTATTTAACCTTTGTTATAATAAAACAATCATATTTGTTGTTAGGACATTGTGAAGCCAAGTAACGCAATTTCCTTTTATAAGAAACTTATTAGGACATCTTATCCGGACCTTACAAACACTGAGGTTGTCTTTTTGGGGCCTTCGTGGGGGCCTCATCGGGCTTTCTTAAGTTATTTTATTGTAAAATTACCTCAGATTGCCCATTTTGAAACTTCATAACGATCTTAAGTGGTTCCCCTATGTAGTTTAATCCAGAAAAAAACTGTAGCTGTCCCGATCGGGTCTTAATCAGGCTACCCTAAGTAACTTATCCTTGAATTAAATTGGGGCTGATGTAATCGGGTACTCATAGGAACTTGATCGGGTTTTCCTAATTAGGGCTATCCTCAAATACACCTTATGAGATTTCTAGACCAAGTCGGGTAAATTTTCAATGTCGAGTTGTTTTGAAAATAAAAATCTTTTATGCACAGATGCATTATAATTAGACTATTATTGCAAGACTCATCTAAACATAAACGTCTTTTTATGGCTCAAGGGCCTCTTTATGGTCAGACGGGCAATAACGAAAAGTCAATAAATGTCAGAAGTTTTTTTGTAGAACTTGATTGGTTCTTAATATAATTTGTAAACTTATCACCAATGAAAATAAACTGAAATTAAATATTTTGGAATAGTAACTATAGTAACGAACTTCATATAATCACTTATAATACCATTAGTAGTCAAAGTTATGTCGACTATTTTTGTGGTGGTTTCACGAATGTCTATCATGCTTGCATTTAAATACCACGAGTTCGCAGCACGAGTGGTATTCGCAAGCATGATAGACATGAGTGTTAAGCACCACAAAAATAGTCTACTTAACTTTGACTACTTATGGTATTCGAGAGACTATTCAACGAACACGCTTTAAAAAATCAAATTGTTTTTCATAATAAAGAGTGTAGCAATGTTACATTTAATAATTGTACGTTCAATACTCAAAAATAAATGTTGTTAAATATTTGTGTTTTATTAAAATTGTCGATTGTTATCACTAGTGAAAATTGTCGACAATTTTCACTAGTGAGAATTGTCGATACAATTCATTTTCATTGGATTAAAAATATTAAATGCCGCATTTTAATTGGTCAATTTTTAATAAATGACATGTGAGTTGAATAGTCACATAAGTATACGCATAGCTGCTTGATGTACCTACGTACTCATTTAATTATATTTTTACACAATAATAGATTTGACATTAAAAACTTAATATGTGCATAAAATAGTGTATGTATAGCAGGCATAACTTGCTTTCAGGGCCCTACAGCCTTTTCCTAGCCCTCGGCTGACGCCTCGGGCTAGAAATAACGCTTCTGGCCATAAAAGCTTCATTATGCCCTTAACACATAAATAACTATTATGTTTCATTTGCATATTATTCTTTGTTTATACCTGTGATACGAACTATATAAACAACTCCATAACAACCAGGGCATTATAAACGAGCGTTATAGTCTATAGCGCCCGCTCATCGTATACTTTGCAATCGGGCCCGGTGTTCTGTTCGTAGTAATTTGTTTCTAATAGTCAATGTTTGCGTACGAGTGTGTTGCAACACAACAAATTAATCTAGGTACTCGCTCAAAACCAGATAAGTCCTTTCATGGCCTTGACAGCTATGTGTGTGCATCATCATTATTGTCGTTCAGAGCTCTGCTGATTGGCCAAACAAGACATTGGGCGCATTCAGGGAAGTTCAGTTGCTAAATTGCTCACTCAACTGTTTTAATAAACACCTCCGACAGAAAGTCAGAAACTGATGAAACTTTCCATCTTAAAATACTTTCGCTTACTTTGGTTATCCACGGTTGGTGGGAATGATTAGCGCGTAAAATACAGCCTTAGCAATATTATCAACCACTACCCAGCCAGTACACTGAGGTTATAATGACGTTATTTTTAAGTCAATATTGGTCGACGACGTCATATGACTAATAAATGATGGACATGAGACGGCATATAATAGGACGTACGTAGACGTCTTCAAAACGACGTCTTTTGGACGTACAATACAATACGTACAAGTTTCATTACAAAGATATTATTTTAACAGGAATATTGGTCATATTAAGCAGGAGGTCACAATATAGAATTGTTTTGACTGTAGTATATAATAAATGTTATTTCCAATATTCAACTTTTTATTTATAATTTCCGTCTTAGTCCTCGTATAGATTTTAATGACCTCTTATATTGACGTCTCTGGGCTGTGACATAATGATGTCAGTTTTACGACAATTTGATGTCGTTTATGACGTCAGTGTGCTGGCTGGGTATTTGCAACACGCCGTTTACCGCAAAATCATTAAATAAATAATATTACATTCGTTTAAATGATTTCTCTAATTGATGTTTTACCTAAAAACATCAATGATTATGTCTTCCATAATTTTCCAAAAAGAAAACAATATTTAAGGAGGATACAGCGAAATGTAAAAATGTAGAGAATGACGTGAAATTTAAACCTCGAGTTCTTTGACACTTATTCTATTCGGTAACTTTTTTTTATAATCTTCTTGTGTACCATTACCGAGAAAAATGGAAAATAAAATCCAGAATTTAACATGGGCTCTTATGGAGACCATCTAACCTTTAGCCGTTTTAACGAAAAATTATGATGAAGAAATGTAGGGAATCTGATAAAAAACTAAAATGACATACTCTCATATTCGAAGAACAATGCTGCCCAATATTTTTGAAATCTTGTGTCTAGTTAATGCACAATAATAATTTAAAGTAAACAAAACAAGAATTTTTCACGACATATGTGGAAAGACAGCAGAGATGTGACAACACCTCATAGCGCGAGACAATTCAAATAACAGAACAGAAAGATGACATATAATGACTGTTATAATAATCTACATTTTATTGTATTAACTAATAATCATATATTTTATTAATCAAATTATGTTGAACAATTCAGTCTCTGCGTTAATAATATCAGAATACAAATGTTAATTCGACGGAAATATTGCAAAATGTAAAATTACCTTTTGCAATGTGATGATAAATACATGATAAATACAATTTATCATCACAATCAGAATATCCACGAAATCTGTAATACAAACACACTAATTTTAAAAATATATGTATTAAACCTCAACAACTTTTTATATATTTCTTGTATCTGCTTAGCAGATTGTAATCTTTAGACTATACAAAAGTTAAAAAATAGAATATTCCCATCTGTAATTATGCATACAAAATTACAAAACATTCAACATATTTCCACTTATATTTTGGGTTTGACATTTGGAGGTTAGGATGTCAACTCAATCGAAAGCTGAAACGTAACACTGCTACCAACGAAATCGATTGATTTCTTTGAGGTGTTGCCACGATTCTTAACCTATTTACATTTATATTTACACTTTCAACAATTAAACAAATGCACTCCAATCGACTTAAATTATTTTAATATATACAAATAATTAATAAATGCATTATAGGCATTCATAATAAAATGATTTTGTTCAGTTTTAAGAATGTTAATTTATTTTTTTATCGATTGGTATTTCTTGTTAGAGCCTATGTAAAAGCATAGGAGATATCCCCTTGCCCTTCACCCCGCAAAGATCCGCTGTAACCTCCTTAAGTAAATAATTTTAAATTTATAACCTCACAATCAAAAAGCAGGATAATAAACAGAACAAAAATGCCGAAATGGTGTACTGTTTTTAATAGAACAGTTACAGTGCAGGATTTACGTATAAGCTACACAAGCTATAGCTTAGGGTCCCCACTTTCTTGGGGGGGCCCAAAAAAAATTGTCCAAGTGAGCAATTGTCATATGTATATACTTAAATAATACTGCAGTATTATTTGTCCCAATGCGGCATGTCCGGGACGTCCCATACTAAAGGGGCCCATATCTCAAATAGCTTAGGGCCTTATCAAGTCTAAATCCGGCCCTGAACAGTTAGCTATTAGCTTACATTTACCGCTTTCTACAAACTGAGTGTCAGAATCTATCCAGTCCGTGGGCGAAGAGTTGAGATACACAGAACTATTAGTTCGTACTGATGGGAGCTAGGCAACATCTCCACCTTCTGCTAGCTTTCCAAGACAGTACCGGAGCTAGAATCGTAGCTCACACGTCGGAGTGCAGCTCCCAGCGCGAACCACATCGAAACCAAGCGTGCATTGAACTCTTATCTGCCTTTGGCAGAGTATCGTTCGAGTCTACCTAATGGAGACCCAGGTTCTACAAGAAGTTATCTTCGACGTGAGGAGCTGTATGTTCTCTAGCCTAGTAAAATTACGTCTATCTAATCATCACTACTGTTTCCCAAATCTTCAATAGGCTTGACTTTACTTTAGCATACATGCCCTTGGTGGGCACTGCTATACATCGTTGAACCCTTCTCGTCGAGCTAGTCATAAAAGTTATATTAATTCTACAGAAACATACACAGAGGATTGAGTCAACTTGGCCACCGCCTAAGGAGTGGTTTCGTGGGCGTAACGTGCAGCGATATATGCGAATATTTGTCGTTGGCGTCGGCATTGTCGAAGGTGTATTGGACGCTATTCGAGAGTAATATGGTAATTCTTGTACTGGTTCCTCTCTAATAAATAACTATGTAACTTTTAGAAAAAAAACATATTGAATTTAATGGAATTGTAGATGGGTCTAGGTTAGATTAGGTTAGGTTAGGTTGGATTAGATAGGGCTGAGTTGGGCTGGCTACGTTATTTTAGGTTATGTTAGGTTACGTTAGGTTATGTTAGGTTACGTTAGGTTATGTTAGATTATGTTAGGTTAGGTTAGATTAGATTAGGGTAGGTTAGGCTAGGGTAGGTCAGGTTAGGCTAGACTAGGCCAGGCTAGGTCAGTCCAGGTTAGGCTAGGTTAGATTAGTATTTGCAACGTAGTTTCTGGGCGCGTGATCAGCGAATTCTTATGTGCCGAATTCTGCACAAATTTCTTAAATAGAATTAACTTGTTCTTTAGATAACATGAGTGCTATAAGGACTTTTTTGTTTTCATGTTGGTAACAACAAAACATTTGAATTTAAATTGTCATATCTCTGTTTGACTTTTGTAGATTTAGTAAAAAGTTGTTACCATCCGACAAACAAAAAAATTTCTAGCTTTATAAATATATAAACAACGTCCTTGGCAACGCCAACAATATTATCAACAGCTAATTTATCCAATACCTCTAAATAAAGAGGGCTAAAACTTGATGTTTGCAAGCAATTAAAGTTGATGTTTACTCACTTGTGGGTAGAAAAACATATACTTACATTAGAATGGTGATTGGCTGCTATTATACGTAGCAACCAATCACCAGCTTACATTGCATAATGGCACACGTGAGTTAAGGCTATTATCCACTCAGAAAAATTTCGTTCGTGGATAATATCTTACTTAACTCACTTGTACCATAAATGACTATTTCTACTTGTACAATATATTCTGTGAAAAAAAATTTGTATGCACCACGAGCGTTACTAGATGGTAATGCCCATCGGGCTACTTCCATCCTTCGGGCTGCAAAATCGTCCCCTCCTGTCATTATCCTTATCCGGACGCCCTTGGTACATAAATAACTACTATTGGGGGTTTTCTATAGTGACATGCTTTTTATATATGTGACATAGTCTGGGTAACTATTAAGAGCATAAGACACTACCTCACTTGAAATTAATTTATCTTAACGTATTCCATATTCTATTTCTCAGAAAAACATCTATAGTAAAGAATAGATTTCTCTTTGTTTATCCTACCGTGCGTTACCTAATCGAACAGAGAAGGGCACTCGACTCCAACCGGCAGCTGAGCGCCCGAAGCCCGCACACCGGCCACGAAATAGATACGAAAAGTTTAACCAGTTGCCCAACTATGTTATTATGAGAAATGAGCGACGTTAGCATTTGTATCTTATATGAGCGATTGTAAATCGTAACAGACATTTAGAATCCGACAATATACGACAAAGATAGTGTATTAGCCTAATAACTGAGGGGAACTGAGACGGGCAATGCAGCTTTTTACTTTAATTTAATTTAATTAAATGTAGTTAGTCTAGAGATTAAATGTTTTAATACGTACAGTAACGAAGTTTTGTTTTTAATGCCATTTATTTACACAAATATTACAAATTTTCACACATTTTACAAACATTTTCTTTTTGCTACATTTACAGGTGTATAAAAATACAAATAACTCAGTCTATTTCCTTCTAATGTCTCGTATATCGACGTGAGTAGAAGTAGTCGCGACGCAGTACGCACCTTGTAATGATCGTTTCATGTGGGATAAACGTGACTTATCGCCTTAAGAATAATGTTATTGAATTTTTGAAATGTTCAGTTTTCTAATGAATAAGTTGGTTAGTAACATAGTAACCAGATAGTTTTCATGATATTTAACAAAGGATAAGAGAAGACTACCAGGTTATAAACCGTCGCACAGTGCGTTGTTTAAATGGGAAATCTGGTCAAAAATAAAAAGTGTGTCTTTTTGTACAAAATCTGTGCCATTTCTCACATTAATTAGTAGATTACGCTTAGATTTATACAGTAACATTTTTTTCAGTAAATATTTTTGCAAAATTAGATAAAGAAATTGAAATCAAACCAATTTGTAACAAAAAAGATCATGATGTAATAAATTAACTACAACTTGATGTCAAAGCATGAAATTATACGTAAAACTAAAATTTAATTTAGAACCAGTTGTACAATCACTAGTTCTTTTTCTGCGAGTGCTGGGCTCTGTTGCGTTTTATCGTTTCCCTCCTACACTTGCGTTGTGCGTGTCCAGTGAACTCAAGTATCGGAGACCTAGAGCTTAAGGTACGCCTCGAACCACCCTAACTACATAGGATTTTTGGATTGGATTTTTTATTAATTTTAGGAAGATTTTCTGGGCAAAGTATACCTCGGTGGTTTACCATTACTTTCCGAGGGAGAAGTAATCGCTACTCCGAAAAATTGTTGATTCTGGGCAATGATTGATCCTCTAATCTTTCCCAAAAGTATTATCAACCAACTTCAGAGGTAAAAAAGCTATTACAAAAAAAATTAATAGTGTTTTTGGTATCAGAAAATTTTTGTTTAAAAATCTTGTACCCTGAACTGCTGTCGAATCCCTATTTACATATAACTTTTATTAAGACTTTCAAAACAATTTTCTACACCGAAAGGATCAAGAATGTAGGTGATAATATTTGATACTCCGTCGAAGTGTTCGCTAAAGATCCACTTCTCCTAAAGATCTTTGTTATTCATTTTTGATGGAATGCCTGTAGATATTCTATAAAGATCAGAATTGCGAACGTTAGCAGTTATAAATTAGTTATTTGGATAGAATAATAGTCAATTTAGTGTTGACAACAAAAATCTCATATACGGTTTTACCTTTTTTGAGATATCTTTTGCTAAAGTTGACGAGTAATTTTTATATTTGAAAATTTGTGTGGGACATTTTAAATGTGAATATCTTAATTCAAAATAAAAAACTAAAGTAAAAGTATTACTGTCAACAGAATGTACCTTTGACAATAATTTTCACAAAAAATAAAATTGCAATCAAAATTAGTTTTACCACAATCGACCGATATGCGTAACTGACAACTGCACTGTTGAATATTACGCTTAATATATTTTATTTATACCAATGTTTTAAATAGATTTTAGTCTAGTTAGGACATAATAAAAAAAATTATTTATAAAAATTGTCGTGCAATTTAAAGTCTCCTAATGACTTCTAAATGATTATTCAGATCTAATTAAATTAATTATTGGGTTCCAGGGGGTCTCAAAAATTACTAAATGATATTATAGATTTGCTAAATTACAATGGAAAAAATGATTATATGTTTATGTAATGACCAAGACGTGTTATTCCAATGATTAACGTTTTTAATAATAAATATTTCACTTTTTTCTTAAGTTACTTTTTATTAAAAATGTTAAATTTCGAATATAGATATGAAATCTTTAGTCAAAAATGTTATTATTCCCTGAAACCATTTCTCGCAATTAAAATGTTATTATTGACAATACGGTGGGGGCCTCAAAAATATTTTAGCTTGGGGCCTCGAATATGGTAAATCCGTGCCTGGATATTATTTTTATTTTTATTTTATTTTATTTTATTTTATTTTATTTTATTTTATTTTATTTTATTTTATTTTATTTTATTTTATATATTTTGGGAACCCAACAGTTTTACCCAATTATAGGGTTCCACTAAATTACAAAAAAAGTAAATAAATTGAAGATAGCGGTCTAATATAATTATTAACACACATAACTTAAATAACTGTTATAAATGAAATTATTAATAGAATACAATATTTTACATTTTGACAATAATGCGGATAAAATTAGAATCAGAATAGTATATTAGTATATTAGATACGTTTGTAATTTGTAAATTAGTTAATGTATATGCAGATAAGTCGGCTGCAGCCGCACATTGGGCCTACATAATAATAATAATCGCCCCCTCCCTCCCGCACAAGCTTATAGCTTCTGGGGCCTTGGTTAAGGTTATGGGTTGTAGTAATTATTATTATTATTATTATTATAAGAATTAGTAATGATACGATCTAGCTTTGGTAAATATATAAATGTCACCCTGATTGCTTTAAGATGTTTTTAAACTGATTAAGAGATATAGTGAAGATGTCCAGCTCTATCTTTCCCAACACATCATTGAGTTCTACCGAGAAACGTGTAATTGGTGAGTTAGAAGCAGAATTTGTTCGATTAAAACGTAAAGAGAATAGTTGAGTATTTCTGGTTTGTCTTGGTGGAATGTGAAAGTAAAACAAAGAAAGTTATACAATAAATTATTAAAGAAACGTTTTAGTATAATCAGCCTTCATGCAGTGTTTCTGCTAATATGAACAAAAAACGCAAGTTAAATGCTCAGAGACATGTATACTTAAATAAATACTTAACGTACTCTGTCAACTCCTGTTGGTATATATTGTATGTAGCTATCAGTTGTGCATGCCTCCAACGACGCGTCGCGACGTTGTCTTCTCATAAGAGTCCATAAGGAATTCTGCGTATACCATATGTATGTATGTAAGTAGATGAATTGAGTGAAACCAAATAATTAATAACATCTTAAATAGTAAATATTGTGTTACTTTATTTATTCATTGTAATTTTAATTGAAAGGATACCATTAAATTTCTATAATAGCTTAATCTTTTAACAACAGAATTTTTTGTTATTCTTGCTTACATAGAATGTGGGTTATTTATAAATTAAATGTTTGTCAGTAAAAACATTCATTCTTAATCTTGTGAAGTGATAATGGTTTATGTAACAGCGTTTTATTAAGACAGTATGCCTCCAAGAATGGAACTTTTTATCGTTAGAAAATAATATAATTATGATAATTATAAATAATAAAAATAATTAAAAAGACGTAGAAAGTTAAATTATTCACATAATAGCATTTTATTGTATACAACAATCGTTGATTCGTCGATTGCCAGTAATAAGGTGATACGTACTGCTGAATTTGTATTCTTATTCTTAAAATTATGAAGTCATCGTAATACTGCGCCTCTCCAGTTTTGACAGTATCATTTTACAAATTGTTCCTACAACAAACAATTTGTGACAAAGCATTCTCAAATCGTGCTAAAATGTTAATGATTGTTTGGATTTAATCATAAAATAAGAAGAAAACGTCTAATATAGCCTAATTATGCTTACAATTTTAATAGACATAAATATTAAACTTTATTTAATAACGAACAAAACTTTTTTGGCAATGAGGTATTTAAAATGATTTCCTAAATTCATTTTTATGTATATTATAATAAACAAAGGCGAGCAGTACGTGTGAGGGCATTTGCCATGCAAAAGTAGTATTTTGGTTATTTTTAAATTACGTTTAAAGTGCTAGGGAAGAAATAAATATCATATCATATAATTTTTTTTATAAGTAAATACGTAGGCAGTCGATTGAAATAATTTCACAGAATTTATGTATTTATTAGGCCTCTTATTCGATTTTAATAATGTATACCATACGAATAAACAGGGTCATTTCATAACAATTAAGAATTTTGCGAATTTCTGAAACCAGCTTTTGGTCGAAGTCTACCTTTTTCAGAAATTTAAACAGGTATTTTTGGAATATGATTACAAATTTTATGTGTAAAACTATATTTTAATATTTACATAAGTTACCCAAATCATACATAATGCAAGTAACCAATTGTAAAGCTTTTAGTAACAAAATTTTAGTTTCATTTTAATTTGTTGATCTTATGAAAAATCTGTTTCTGAATAAATTTGAAAGCCCATGGTGAAGTGTATACAATAGAACAACTTCTTGAAGATACACATAGGTAGGTTTAGCCTCTAGCTGTGTTGCCGCTAATATGAACAAAAAACGCATGTTAAATGTAGTGAGGTGTATAATGCTGTTACTTAGGCTAAGACGTATCTCGTATAAAGCGAAAGCGCCGCCTAGGGTATAACACGATGTACTAAAATGTATCTATGAGTGGGTGAATAGGTATTTTTCGACTCCGACCTAAAATTTGGGAAACGGCGTAATACATGATTACCAACATTTTAAACCACATATACACGGGGATTCGTTTTCGCCTCCGTTTTTTCCACTTCGCCTCCAAAATCGGAGGCGATCGCTATGAACAGACATATATTCGGAGGCGTATCAGTGCTTTCTGCATGTATATATATATATATATATATATATATATATATATATATATATATATATATATATATATATATATATATATTATATATATATATATATATATATATATATATATATATATAAATATATATATATATATATATATATATATATATATATATATATATATATATATATATATATATATATCTTGTCTTTGTGACACCCAAATTGCATATGCATTGTAAGAATGGCACCCAATTTTGCAATCCGACACCCGGCATTGGGTGTCGGATTGTTTTTAGCTGGAAATAGAGTGTATATAATACAGACCCATCTACACTTAAAAAAACACAACTTTTGATAGGGTGCCAAATTTACATCTTTTATATAGCTATATACAAATTAGTTCTAGAGGGTCTCCACCAGGCGGCGCTCGTTAATATACAGCTGTATATTTTTATATAATATTTGTCAATGTGACTACTTATTAATTATTGCATTTAGTGACACCCGACATATGGCAACTCTGTAATACCCAATATAACCCAGTCTCTTATAACATCTCTGAGATGTACTTTTCTTGTAACTATGCTAACGTAGCAGTGTTGGGGATCAATCAATTAAATGTTTAATCAATTAATCAATTGATTGAACATTTAATTGTGACATTTAATTTGCAATTATATTTAATTGCAACTAACCTTTTAATTGCGGACTGCAACTAAATTTAGTTGGTTAGTAACTTGATTGCAGTTAATATATCATTTGCAATTGTGCAGTTAAACATTTTTCAATTAACATGTCAATTGCAATTAAAAATCGCAGCTAACATTGTTACAACTAATACTATTTATGAAATGTTTGAATTACGTAAAAATTAACTATAAAGATCATTCTGGTTTTAGTTTCAACATATTGCATTTCAACCTTGTACCATGCGTAAACAAAGCTACCAAAATATAAATAAAAAGTACAATTGAAATGTTTATGAATGTATTAGGTCAATTGGGTGTACAAATATACTGCTCAACTAATGAACTGCACAATTTGCACAGATTGGTGTAATTTTTTAAATATTTAAATATTTCCCATAAAACCAACGAGTATTTATTTTATAATACTTATATTAAGCATATTTAATTGCATTGTGCTTCAATATCAACTTACGTATTAACATAATAATATTTTTATTAATAAAATATACTCAAATACCAATATAAACAAATTGTCCAGTTCATTTGTTGAACAGTATATATATATATACACTTATTTAAATATATAATCTGTGTAATCTCTATAAAAAGAGGAATTGTATAATACTTTTAATTTAAGAATTTAGAAGAACCGGACAAAACACACTATGATCAAAAATTTATATTATCACGCCATTGAATAGAAGAGGACACAAGCAATTTTCTGCTATAGACTGCATAAGACGTTTTGTATGAATTATCTATTTGTTTAATTGTCAAATCTCCACAAATACAAATGGCAAAATATCGTACATTTGCCAGCAAACGTAACGTCCTAGCTGTAGAAAATTAAAAACATCGGTATTCTTAAGGGATGAATTAGCAGGTAATAAAAATGCGTATCTACCCCTTAAGCTTAAAACATATTTTAACAAAATTTAAAATAACACCAGATGGTGAGAAATAACGGTTCAAGGGATTTATTTACCACCTTGGACTGTCAATTTAGGATTTGCAGGTGTTTGAAAGTGTTCTTTATAAAAAATAATTTTTTTGCCATTTATTCAAGTATTCCAGTATTACTTATTTATAAACAAAAAAAGCTACTGATAAGTACTATACCTACTTCTTGATTGTTTTTTTATTTTAAATTTTCTATATAAGGCTTATATATTAAATATATATCAATGACAATTTCACCTTGTTTAATTGATTTCTCATTTAATTGTTTTCGGAAACAATGACTAAAAGTTGACATATTTTAAATTGAAGCTTATGCTTATTTCTGGCAAGAGGCAATTATAATCAAATGCGTGTCATCTTGGCAACATATTTTTCTGAAGAAACTCCTCATCAACTTCAACCTTCAAGTAAATAATTTCTTAAAGTCCAAACGGCAAAATACCATTTCTTTTTTGAAGAGATACTCAATTGTCCTTGTACTTGATAAAAATAATTATCTTTTTCATTCGGTCTTGGTCACCATCCTTTTCTAGATAACCATCTATTTTTTTGAATTGCTTCATTTATCTCGAAATTCCTGGCCGTGAAAGGACATTTAATTTCTACTAAGTGTCCAGAATTTTCTTCTATACCGACTGTTGAAGCACCGAGAAGTAGCCATTTCGCGTTTATAAAAAGCCCACAACTAGAAATGCGAAAACCAAATTTCGTTTCTAACAAACATTTAGCTCATTATTTTTCCTCAAGCTGTGGCTCTAGAAAGAAACTCTTTATAAAGGATTCCAGTAACGGTTGAATCACAACCTGTTGTAGTAGATCGCGTCTTACAAACTTTACCAAATAATGAAGTAGTTAATAACTCTTTTCTATATTGTTCAATCAGACATTGTGAGAATCAGCTTGCAATCAAGTTTGTGCTTCTGTTTCTTTGTAGTTTTTCTCTGATTTTTAAAATTTTCTGGAAATTCCACTATCAAGTCTTCAAATGCATCTACTAGACACCTCAATTAACACTTTATTTTGGAATCGTTGAATGGTGTCGGTGTTACTTTGTTTGGTACAGCCCCAAAACTGAATACCATAGGTTCATACAGGCTTCAGTATTTGAATAATAAAAGCTTATTGTGTAGAGAGAGAGTGGAGTTTCTTCCAATCAGCCAATACATTTTTCTGTATTTAATACCAAGTTCTTTTTTTTAACGTGTGCTTTCCATCGAAGCTTCGCAAGTGTAATGCCTGTGTTAGAACATGGAATCTGGTTGTTATTTATGCTGACTGGCGTATATTGGATAACTTTATTCGTAAAGTTTACATGTACTGATTTGGATTCATTCAATTTTATTCTCCATCTTTTTGTCCTACAGTTTGTAATTTTTCTATGGCTTCTGCATTGGTTGTTTTTACTGCTAATATAGCTGTGTCATCAGCAAAAATAGCAAAGGTGTTGTTTTCTAATGCTTGAATATCAAAGTGTACAAGAGATACAAGATCGGTCCTAGTAACACTTCCTTGCGGCACTCCTGCTTTAATTTCCTTCAATTCAGAATAAGCACCTTCCTGCTTGATCCCGAAGTATCTGTCAGAAATGTAAGACTTCAAGATTTGAGAATATTGCTTTGGCAAGAATAGTTTCAGTTTATAATTTAGACCTTCATGCCATACCTTATCGAATCCCTGTACTACATCAAGAAAGATGTAAAACAGACATTATTTTCTTCTAAGGATTTCTCTATAATATTAGTGATTCTATGTACTTGATCGATAGTTAAATGTTTCTATTGAATTAAATTTCTCTCTTCAATGATAGGTTTTAGTATTTTTAACAATAATTTTTCAAATAACTTCGATATTACAAGTAGTGAAGATATAGGTCTGTAAGATGGAACTTCATGAGGTGACCTACCAGGTTTGGGAATCATAATGACCTCTGTGTATTTACACAACCTAGGCACGTACTTTAATCTAAAGGCAGCGTTTATTAGGTAAGTCAGCTTAACTGTAGATTTCCCTGGTAACTGCTTTAACACTTCGCCAGTTATTACATCGAACCCTGGAACTTTTTCGGATTGATGTTGTCTTTGATTTCAGACATTACTTCCTTAGGTGAAGCAAGGCTTCATCTTGAATGAATCGCAAAATTATTTGCTTTTTGCTCGTTATTTTTTGTCCACTTTCCAGCTTCTTGTCTTATTGAAGGAATTTGGGTTATTGGCCCTTTCACCTTGTTTGTAGCTTTCCAAAGAGAATAGTGCTGCTGCCAGTCGTTTGTTTTCTTAGATACGCTTCAATTGATTCATTCTTTACTCGCTTGAATTTCTCTTTTTAGTTGTTGACTAGCACTATTCAGAAGTGTTTTACCTTGAGGGGCTCTAGATTGTTACCACGTACGTCTTAATCTTCTTTTTTCTGTGATAGTTGATGATGCAGCCCAATTTTTGTAACATGTATGTTCTGGGACCTGTTCCTCTTTGTTCTCGGCCCTTTGACAAACACAGACTTGACATACAATATTTTGTCTGTTTAGCTCCAAAAATTGCAGCCACTCCAGAGAGTGAATTACAATTTCCTCCACCACAATAAGATCGTTTTGTCAAACTGCCATCACAGACAACTGCGATCATTGGTGTGCCATTCTCATCTATAATTCAACATTCTATGGCCAATCTAGCTTCTTGTTCCGCAGCTTCTCATGGATTTCCAAGCTATTTCTTCCCAAGCGTTGCATACCATAGTATGAACATTTTTATATAGGGTAAAACTAAAACAAGGAATATCCATAGTTTATGTAATATTTTTAACTATGTGTAGCCGCCAACAGCATTTATGACAGCAGTGACAGCGGAAATGTTAATATCGAGTCTTTTTGGGTTTTCCAGACAACAAACAGCTTGAGACTAAACCAGCTCTTACTTCTTTGAATAGGGAATACTTTAGGTAAAATAAAAACATTTAAAACATGTTATCATCCACTCTAAATCTCACCTCTATTTTTTCTGTACTAGCTAGGTACATCATCACCTTCACTGCTTATTGTAATATTTTCTGTGCTGAAAGCAGTGAAGCTTGTTTGGTAAAGTATTATAGAAATATTAAAGTTATCAAAGTGGTAGAAGTTATGACCAAAAACACTTTTTGGAAATCTCACTTTGTAAACAATCTCACTTCAGCAATCGAATTGTTTCAACCAAAGACTTGGAGCAAATTAAATTGTAGACATTTCGGAAACGGATGGAACGAATTCTAGAAATTTATATGAGCGGATAAGAAAAGTAACGTCATCCATCTTATTGAAAAATATAAGGGTTATTGCCAGCAAATTTTGAAAAAAATTAGTAATATATAATATAGGGCTCGTCCAATTCATAAATTTCCGTTGAAAACTAGCACTAGGATGCTCTTACCTAGCATCGTCTAGCACCCAAATTTTAAAGCTAACACCATTTTAGTTCCAGAGCTACTTAAAGGTAAATTCGAGAGAGGGGAGGCTAAGTTAACGCCAGCCCCGCCAATTTGTTCTATCCTTTTCAAAACTTAGCACTAGATAATCCATAGCACCCATGTTGCGAAGCTAGCAACACAATAGGGGTGAAAATATAAGGGTTAAAAGCACCGTAGATGTATGTTTTCACTTTTTTTCTTGAATCTTTCATCATCGAATGTAGAATTTTTATACTACCTATACTTCTATGATACAGCCAACTCTCATCTATCTACCTAACAATGAAAAAGATTGAGAGTTCATCACGAAGCGCTTCCAAGTTCTCCTGACAGCACTGGGCCCCGTATCCTCATAAAAGCTTGGACATGTCCAACTCTTCGTGAATTATTTTCCAAATTGCACTGACCACTGTCCTATGAGATACCTGGTTGCTAGATAGTTCCAGGTAGTCAAAACTGCGAATCAGCTGCTCTGGATATTCTCGGTAAACTCGGGTCCCAGGATTCGTTGAGTCGGAGAGCTTGCGAGTTTTCTCCAGCCTTTAAATGGGTTGGGATACCCAAGCACAGAAACCCGATACGGCCGAGCCGAGCAAGGTTATCTTGGGAAACGACCGTAAGAGATGTTGATACGGACACGAGTCGTGTTTGAACTAAATACGGTTCTGGGTATAGAAAACACTGATCATTTTGGAATTATCTCCTGAAAAGTTAACTAACGTAACTGTAGGGGTTTTTGATCCTCTTCTATAGTTTGACTCCTCCATTACAGTCACAAACTATCTAAAGTGAATCACTACCACAAATTGCACAAAGGTCAAGCATGTAGTTGAATTTTGAATTTTGAAGTGGATTTTCCCAGAATACTACTCCTATTTATATAACAGAATCATATCTAACGCATAAATAAGACGATAAAACAAAAATAGATTGCAATTATCTCATTTAAGAAAATTGGATTCATAGTTACAGGTATTATTTTACGCTGAAAGAAATTTTGTGGTAGTATTAATAAGAAGGGTTTATTATGATTAATTATAATTTATTATTATAGAACCAACCAAATTTTTGTAACATTGAACGTCTTGCTGTTGTCTGTTCATCGACAATAGTTAATATATTTGGTTAAATTAAATTATTTGTGTCGGTCCATATTGTATGAAGTTGGTTAATGATTTTATATAAATAAAACTGCAGAGTAGTAAGAACTATAAGCAAGAACTGAAAACAAATGATTCATTTCCGCTTGTATTCATTCACGAATGGAATTTTTGTAAACAGTTGATTTTGCATTCGTTCGCGAACGAATAAAACTGCCTTCGTTAAAATTTAATTCTTGAAAGAATAAATCATAAATTTTTAAATATAAAATTCTTTCACAAATGATAAAATACGAAAAGAATCGAATCTTTTTCATTTGCAAGTGATAATTTCCTTACCCTGTAATAACTAAATATTAAAAAAATTAAAATACATCGTTAAGATTTATTAGAAAGTATTAACTTATGAAATTCTATTTTACATATTAAGTATACAACTTGTTGTCAGTCAGCAGAAAATTATGTACAATACGGCATAAAGTTTTGGAGTTTATAAAGCACAGTACAGCAATATTGTAAGCTGATTTATTTATCGTAAATCTTTATCGAATTAACTTTCTTTGTATAAAAAATAATCAATTTTAACTAGTAATATTAATAATGGATAATTTGAAGATTATTTGATATGGATTGTAGGTTTAAATTTAACACCAAAGGTTAGTTTACTATATATAGAAAACATATCTAAACATATTGTTCTAATTAAGTTACATTAAAGATTAAAGAATCGACCGCACTAAACATAAAACATTCCTTTTCCGTGATGTCATTCCGACCTCTCGAAACTCAAACCCCTAAAATTGAATAAAAGGAGCATTGCTTTGTCTAGAATTGTCATCTTCAATTCCATCTGCTCTTTCGAATTTACAAGTGTTATAACTTATATAAAACAAGACTTGATATAAATTTGTTTTATAAGTAGCCACCATCCAAATTAAATATTTATATTCTGAACCACTCGTGGAACATATAATGTGTTTAACAAATATATCAATGCCACCAGTTTATCAGAATAATATGTCAAGTGACACCCGCTAATTTGGCAACGTTGGAGGGTGCCAAACTGGTAATTTATGATATAAAAAATATACACTTGGGTGCCATTTGCACTATATATATGCTGGTGTCATTATGCCCAGTTTTATATTGCAATTATATACACAGGGTGTCACTTTTACATTGATCGTGCAGGGTGCCACTTTCTACAAAACACATGTATATATATATATATATATCTATACAGTATGTCCCCGGATTGAGTTCACAATAGGTGAGATGGAAAAATTTTTGAATTGGAATTTCATATTTTGTGAATCCGCCCTGCTTGGTCTGAAACTTATTTTTAGTTTACTTTCGATTTGTTAAAATCAAGTAGGCCTTTACAGTTGAGCAAAAATCCGTTATTTGTCAATTCCGTTTCAGGTAAAGTACCTTTTTTGTTCATAGTACGCCAAAGTGTCGCTAAGAAAAGTTGTTCAGAATAAAAAGTTATGGAGTTATGCAAATTTTCAGAATGATCGGCCTACTTTGATAAAATCCGCTTTTGTTTTGTATTGTATGAACGAACAATCGCGTCGTAGTAAAGCAAACAATTTACTGTTATTATCTTAGATACACGTCAAAACTTTGAAGTATTTGTTCTAAACTGATTACTTATCTCAGTAAGTTGCAAATTACTTGTTCCTTAGTTTTTACTTGTTTTGTATTAAAAATGTTGACTCTCGAACAGCGCATTCACCTAATACAATGTTACGGACCTATGGATTTTTACTTATGGGGTTATTTAAAACAAAAATTTTATTTATATGATCTTCATGATAACATCGACTTATTAAAACAAACAATTAGGGATAAGGTAGCAGAAATTAACCAAATGACCATAGCGAAAGTATACAACGATAAACTGTAAAAATTTGAATTTGAATTTGAAAATTTCTAATCACCCTGTTTTCTCATCTTAGATTTATCATGTAATCGTTAATAAAAAATATTTTTCTCTTATTTTCTACTTCTATTATCAAAGTAGGCCGATCATTCTGAAAATTTGCATAACGCCATAACTTTTCATTCCGAACAACTTTTCTTAGTGACACTTTGGAGTACTATGAACAGAAAAGGTACTTTACCTGAAACGGAATTGATAAATAACGGATTTTTGCTCAACTGTAAAGGCCTACTTGATTTTAACAAATCGAAAGTAAACTAAAAATAAGTTTCAGACCAAGCAGGGCGGAATCACAAAATATGAAATTCCAATTCAAAAATTTTTGGTCCATCTCACCTATTGTGAACTCAATCCGGGGACATACTGTATATATATAAAAGAAAGTTGTAAGGAAGTAACGACCGTAATTATATTAATTGTCGTAGATTATCGGGATATCGGTCTATAATTAATTAAATCGCTTTGTTTTGTTAACCATGCTTTCGAAAGATAACATTTATCATTATATAATTTATAATAACACATTCCAATCTTAGTGTAATAGTAATACAAGTTTTAGTGACAGAACAGGTGGCGTTAATGAAATTATGACATTGGTGTATATATTCAAAATTTGTTCATAGACCACCATTTTATTTTGTAAAGGTTTATTTACTTGGATAAGAAAAAAGACAGCAAAAGGTTTGATGTTAAGATGTGTCTATAGATCGATTATAGACAAAGAATCAATGTTACTTGGTTTTTGTAACTGTATTAAATATGAGTAAATGACACTTAAGTTTTCTAAATCTGTCTTAAAATTTAAGGTACTGTCTTTGCTCATTATGTGAGTCATTTCAAGAAACAGTCTGCCCTTATAGTTATTTTCTCTCTCTAAGATTTTGCAGTAAAATCAGGATAATGGTTTGCATTGGTTGTGTGTATAGCTAAAGCACATGATTTTTTTTTAATTTACAATTGCTACGGTGTTGTGTTATTCTAGTTTGAAACTACGATGACGTCTGCCCTATGTACATCTTTTTGCATTGTAAGCATGGAATAGAGTACACTATGTTAGATTCTCTCATAATTGGAGTTTTATCTTTAGTTTTTGAAAAGATATTTCTTACTTTAATTGAATTGTAATAATCTATCTTTATGTTATGTTTCTGTAACACATGTTTCAATTTCTGAGATAGATTTTGGATGTAGGGTAGTTTCTTGTATGTAACTTGGTTCCTTTCTTCCTCATTATTTGTGTCTTGTGGAGGATGTTGGTTATTATCTGTGTTATACAGTAATTTAGTTACTAAAGGTCTAGGGTAACCGTTATTGGTCAGAATATCCATCAGAAGTTTTAAATTTTTGTCTAGTAATGTAGGATGTGCAATCTTTTTAATTCTATTTTTGAGGTCTAATACTAAGTTGATCTTCTGTTTTAATGAAATTTAAAACTTCTGATGGATATTCTGATCAATAACGGTTACCCCAGACCTAATCTGTCATTAAAACTTGTATTACTATTACACTAAGATTGGAATGTGTTATTATAAATTATATAATGATAAATGTTATCTTAACAACTTTAAGAAATCATAAAGAATTCTCATAGTTCTGTAAGTAAAGAGAATTCTTCTTCTTTTTATAAATAATATTGTTGTACTTATTGTTTAATATAACTTGTAGATACCCTGAAGAAGAAATAAAGTAATTTCGAAAGCTTGGTTAACAGAACAAAGAGATTTAATTATTTGTAGACCGATATCCCGATAACCTACAACACTTAATTATTTTTTTAAGGTACATTTCAACTAGCATCATCGGGGTTTTACACCTATTTTCAACCTCGTGCAAGCTTAATAGAAATAGTTTAGCACATTTGTTTTGGTTACGTGCATCCGAGACCTACTTGCCCAAGTGTTACCTTAAACACACACGCTACGAAGTCGCCCACATTACGATCCTCCCCTTTCCAGTTTCTATTTAAAAAGTAAAGAAGATTTTAGAAAAAGCTCAGAAAGCAAATATTAGATTGAAAACGCATCAAAAGTACCACAGCTTTAAACCGTCATAACTCAACGGATTTTGGACGAAAATTGATTAACTTTTGCGTGCTAAAAAGTGTGAAGTGTGTAGTTTAAGATCGTGTGAGCGTTACGCTTAAGCCTTTCTGCCCCGCCACCTTCCAAAGATAAAAAATGTTTTTGAATCAAAAAATGTCAAATCTTAACAGCTTGTACGGTGTACCAAGAAAATCGTGTAACCAATCGACCGCGAGGACAATAAAGTTCAGTCCTTTTTCTGTAACGTTTTCAAAACTTCCAGTGCCTACGATGATTTGGCGCAAAGTTATGAATTTTTAAAATTTACTCTGCATTTTGTCGGAAGTTTTTCGTCTTCTGCCAGCGAGACCGGTTGAGTTTGAACATTTTTTCTCCAAATTCAGAAAATTCCACCAAAATGTCACGATTGAGGGTTGTCGTGAATACGGACGTAGTAAAGAGTAGAGATATAAAGAAACACAAAGTTCAGCTTAACAATAGAATCGGCTTAACACAAAATGACCGCATGACGACGACGCACGAATAATTTAACTTCGAATTAATTTATCTGACATAAGTCGGAGGGAGGTCAGGGTAGGAAATAAGCCGAGAGAAGGCGTAAATCGTAGGTAAACGGCGGAGAGGTAAGTCGGAATGAGTGGGTAAATCGTAGAGAGAGTAGGTAAGTCAGAGGTGTTTGTTAAATAACGCGTCCAGGAGTTCACCTAACAATTCGAAGCTTTGCAATCATGAAAGTTTGAAGGATTGTAATAATATAACGAACATCGTATAGAAAGAATGTACTGATCATGTGCGATCAAAATATACTGAATAACCCTGTAGGGCAGAAACAGCATTTATATTAAAACTGACTCGACCATAACGATGACGGTAATACTTTAATAAATTCCGAATCTCAAACTTTGTAACTTCGAATATCAGAAAGCTAGTTTGTACCTAGTTTAGAGCTCTTAGTTGATTAAGTTTTGAAGCGTGTTTCTAAGAGTTGATTCACTCTGATATAGTGAATCTTGTACTTAATTTTTTAAAATACATTAGATAGCTAATTGTTTGATCTCCCTGTGGACTTTAAATAGTTATTTGCGTGCCAAGCTTTGTAAATTAATCTTTACGGTTCAGCTGGAAAGTGTGTGAGACGAGCGACGAAGGAGCGAGCCTTCATAATCCAGTGAGCCCAGTAAAGCTTAATTGCAAAGCGTGTCGCGTACAAAGTTTTATTTCCACCTTCACCAGAGTTTTTTTAATAAATTGTATACTTTTTATAAAAAGACATTTTGTAATCAAAGCCGGTAGCACAATTTATAGCTAGCCGTTGTCAGGGTGTTGTGGTTAAGCAACAAAGTAGTTTCCATAGCTTTTTGTTGATGAGCATTGTAAAATTTTATAGTATACTGACTCGTAAACATCTGTTTATTGAGCACTGTCTCCATGGGTAAAGGCTTTTTACGGGCTAGCCCGTTATGAAGCCCGTAGTAATTGTTATCATCACATTGATCATCATGACAATCTTACGTGTTGTGCTGTATTGTTCCAGTAAATGAAAGAATTATTTATTAAAGATTTACGAGTCAGTATACCATAAAACGTTGTACAATGCTCGACCGTTACACGAACCCTACGTGCTTGCACGGGTAACAAGCTCGCTAGTCGCTCACTTATTAGGTACCATGCTTGCGCGTAAAGTTCTAAGTAACGGTCTTGCAATGTAAATAACTATTACTGGTCTCTTTTAGAGCCCGTAAAGTTTTACAGGGCTGTAGTTATAACCACTTAGTTACCATAAATGCCTGTAAAGTGTCATTTACATAAAAAGTGTAAATAAAATTAATTTAACCATCTGGAATCACTAACAACTAATGACTGGTGATAATCATAATATAATTTCAAATTACTGTCAGCATTAGGTAGTTATCAAAATCAAAAACTTAATGTGGGATAGTACGACAATATGATTAAAGTCTATTAGCAATTAGCGACATGGGTTAGCCGCTTGCTAAACATCCCTAATATGTTTTTCTAGAAGTGCCAAACATCTGCAATTTCGCTGTGGACAAAGAGAAGTGTGTACCATATCTAGGTCTTGTCATGGATGACGCTATTCCTCCCCATGCTGAAGAACAAGAAGGTATCCATTGCTTTACTTACCTTATTCTTAGTGCAGAATACCTTTAAACGCAAAAGACTTTACCATCCTAACTCAATATACAGGGTGATTTTATGAAAACGATCCGCTGGAGATATTTCAGAAACCAAAAGGAAATTTAAAATTTCCGAAAACAGGTCCACTTATATGTCAAGGGGGAAACGGTTTGATCTATGATTCACACTTTTGACGTTTACCCCTGCGCCCCCACCAATACCTCCCCAAAATTTTTAAATGGAATGACCCATCGTATGGTATCTCAAATGAAAGCTTATCCTATCAGGATTATGGTGATGTGTCACTTGCGCATTTTTTTATTTTCTCATACATTTTATGAGAAAGTTTATCATTGCCACTTCAGGAGAACGGTAAGCGCTATCGAAACCTAATTTTAATCAGGTAGGCATGGAAGAAAAAGAAAGCAAGCCGTTGACGTTTTGTCTAACAAACTGTCACATTAGTTGTTTCTGTTTAGTCAACTTCACCTACATACTACATTGGTTTCCGTAAAAATGGTGTACTCTATTGCTGAAAGGATGATAGTTATCTACATTTATTTTGCCGAGCAATGTGCTCGTGCCACAGCAAGAGTTTTTAATCAAAGACATCCAAATAAGCATATGGAGCATAAATACGTTCGCGAACTTGTGCAAAAATTTGAACCAACTGGATCGGTAGAGAACAAGAAAAGGCATGCTAATCAGGTAGTAGATGAACTGGCGGAGATGGAAGTAATTGGAAATTTTACCATGGAGCCAACCAGTTCTTTGCGTTAGGTTGCAGCATCCACCGGACTTTCTTACTGGTCGGTACGCAAAGTGACAAAGCTGCATAACTTTCACCCTTACAAGATGCAGATATTGCAAGAACTTAGCGACGGCGATTGCGACCGACGACTAGAATTTTGCGAAACTATGACCGAAATGATCATTGCGAATCCAAATTTAGTAAAAAACATTTGCTTCAGTGATGAGTGCACTTTTTACTTAAATGGGCACGTGAACAAGCAGAATGTACGATATTGGAGCGACGAAAATCCGCGTATGACAAGAGAGGACCATACCTAGAGACCTCAAAAGATTAATGTTTCGGCAGGAATAGTAGGTGATTCAATAGTTGGACCCATATTCATTAATGAAAGGCTAAATGGTGCCGTCTACTTGAATATGTTGGAGAACATCATCGATCCTCTAATACCTTAAGAAGTGGAAAACCAGCTTGATGAAGAAGGTAATCAAATACTCGACGAATATCAATTGTTCTTCCAGCAGGATGGTGATCCACCGCATTATGCTGCGAATGTTCGTAACTGGCTTAACCGGAGATTTCCAAATCACTGGCTTGGTAGACGTGGAACAATCGAATGGCCTACACGATCACCGGACCTGACAAGTCTTGACTTCTTCCTTTGGGGTCATTTAAAGTCAGTCGTTTATAAGACTAAACCCATAGATTTAAATGACTTGCGTCAACGAATTATCAACGAGTGCCGAAACATTCCACGAGAAACTTTTCAGAAAGTAAGGCAAGAATTTGAAAGCCGTCTTTACTACTGCATGGAGGCCAATGGTGCTCATTTTGAGCAGTTCCTGCGGATATTCTTTTTTCAGTTTTGTTAAAATGTTATTTTCAACGCCTACTTAGATGTTTAAAGACTTATTATTCTTATCTTAATGTAAAATTGATCATTTCTCCATGCTAAATAAAAAAATTCGCAAGTGACACATCACCATAATCCTGATAAGATAAGCTTTCATTTGAGATACCACACGATGGGTCATTCCATTTAAAATTTTTGGGGAGGTATTGGTGGGAGCGCAGGGGTAAACGTCAAAAGTGTGAATCATAGGTCAAACCGTTTCCCCCTTGACATATAAGTGGACCTGTTTTCGGAAATCTTCAATTTCCTTTTGGTTTCTGAAATATCTCAGGCGGATCGTTTTCAAAAAATCACACTGTATACCGTACTAACTGTTTACTGAACTGTCATTTTAAATTATTTAAAAAGCTACATTCTTCAACACGTTAGTACGTTTAATAAGTCTTTGAAAGAGCATGAATACATAATTACTAATCATAGTAATCATTCTTGTTGCTTCCGCAATATCTGCTTTGTGTTTTTTTTATAAAGAAAATTTATCATGGAAAGTATAATGGAAAAGGCAAAAATTTCTCAGAAAGGCCAGCGGCCACACTTCTCGTTAAAATTACTTACTTTCATCAATAAATATATATTTTAAATTTTGTTTCAAAACTGAATGCTTTATTTTTTCAGTTATAGATGCTACCGGTACTGACACTACTACTAGTGCAAGTAACTTATCATCGAAAATACCAAAAAAGACATCAACAGAAACTGATCAACAAACAGCTGGTAAGTAGTAAGAGCGAAAGCACCATCCTACTTCCAGTTTTAATCTGTTAAAGGGTCATCTATACTATTCGTAATTTGTAATAATATTGAACAGGTGAAGTCAACAATCAAAAGTTGGCAGTTGATAGTAAACAGCAGGCATTAAATTATTAGACAGTAGACGCTAAGTAGTAGATTAATGACGGTAGTTGCAGACAGTGTTGTAACAGATACATTATTTTGTGTATCTAGATACAGGTACAGATACTATCAGAAAAAGTTACCTAGATACAGATACAGATGCTTTTGCTGTGAAGTATCTAGATCCAAATACAAAGTCTAGCATAATGTATCTAGATACGTTTGTAGATACTTGTTTTAGTTACTGTAATCACTCCAAAAATAAAAACTTCCTACACAATTTTTCGTAACGAAAATAGTCGTTTAACTAAGCATCAATTACAGGATTAGTCTAGGACAGCAATATTTATTAAAATTTATACATATTAAAAATGGATAATTATTAAGCAGAAGCCAGTATCTAATGATAAGTGCAATGTGTATTCAAACCTTAACATTTTTTAGAATTATTATGTGTTCTTTTCACACTTAACTTGCTTTAATATTTTAACAAAAATATAAAATAAAACATTATTAAAGCATTCCAAACATGCTACTTGTGTAGATTTTCTATCTTCAATCTTGGTATTGTGCAAAATATTAATAACTTGTATGAATTCCAATAGTTTTAGTTGTTTGAAAACCTAGATAATATTTTATTTCATACTGTGTCACATTTGTCAGTTTTACGTCAAACTCTTCAGTCCGACAAATGCGATCTTACGGTCTATTATGATTGTAAAAATTTTACAGTCTAGTATGACTGTAAAAAATTTTTTGTACGACCATACTATTTCGGATTGTTTACCATACTTGGTTTTAGAACAGTAGGTTATATTTACTGGTTGCTAAGCAAAAACGCGTCGGTAAGTAATTACTTACCGTTCAGTTCTGTCAAAAACAGAACGGTAAGTAAATTTTATTTCATACTGTCCGGTAAAAGGGTATTTACCGGACTCATTTGAGTCCGGTAAATGAATTATTACGTTACAAGGCCGGTAAAAAATTTTACCGGACTGAAAATCCAATTTGAGTCCGGTAAAAAATTTTACCGGACTGAAAATCTAATTTGAGTCCGGTAAAAAATTTTACCGGACTGAAAATTTTAAATGCATTTTTTTAAAAAATGAACAATGTGAGGCAGTATGAAATAAAACGCCTTACGTCATACGTCCGGTAAACCATTACAGTAGCTCGTTTCAACATTCGAGACTCGGCTCCTTCGTCGCCTCGTCCCGAAACGTTTTCAACTCGCTACTGTAAACTTGGGTTTACCGGACTTATAACGTAATATACTATTATTTCATACTGTCCGGTATATAGGGATTTACCGGCTTAATTTGAGTCCGGTAAATGACTTATTACGTTACAAGGCCGGTAAAAAATTTTACCGGACTGAAAATCCAATTTGAGTCCGGTAAAAAATTTTACCGGACTGAAAATCTAATTTGAGTCCGGTAAAAAATTTTACCGGACTGAAAATTTTAAATGCATTTTTTTTTAAATGAACAATGTGAGGCAGTATGAAATAAAACGCCTTACGTCATACTTCCGGTAAACCATTACAGTAGCTCGTTTCAACATTCGAGACTCGGCTCCTTCGTCGCCTCGTCCCGAAACGTTTTCAACTCGCTACTGTAAACTTGGGTTTACCGGACTTATAACGTAATATACTAATATGTAATTTATAAAATAAATGCATGATCTTTAGATGTCTCTTTCGCGAGAAATCATTTATTTTCTAAATAATTGGACTATTTAAAAAAATGTATGTTGTTTATTTAAATTTGCTCGGGCCTCTTCAATATCCCAATTATATTCGTTTTCAGATTCACTCATTCTCACGAGTTTGACAAATATCGTGACTAGTAATTACAAACGTATCCATGGTAACGACAAAACCTACTTAATGTTTGGTGGATATACAGGGCAAAACTAAATTATCTTAAATCTATTTTTTTTGGGATATTTCCTTAGTTAACACCTTTGTATTCATAATGGTCGTACAAAAAATAGTATAAACATCTCAAACAGTAAGGAGTTTACCGATCTCCTCCAAACATTGTCGTCGATCGGTAAACTGTCCTTACTGTTCTTGATACTTAATATACTATTACCGGACGCAAATACAATCAATCAACTGGACAATGTTTTAGTACGTAATTAGTTACCTTGGACACTCGTTCTTCATAGATGTTCATATTTTGCATTCGGAAATTTATTTTATATAATTTTTTTTTAAATTAAACCAAAACTCCAATAATTGCAGTATGTAATAACGCATTACGTCATACGTCCTGGAAATGTTCTTACAGTCTCGTTTCGATGTTCCGGACTCGGCTTCTTCGTCGCCTTGTCCGTAACATCTTACTCGACTGTAAAATTCCATTTCCAGGACTTATAACGTAAATTACTATTACCACTTAACAGAAACAATCATAACCTAAATATTATTTTTGGTAACTAATTTCAAAGTAGGTGTTGGTACGATTCACACTATAACAATTTTGCAAGTACCTAGTACTATTACACCACAAACGTCGATAAATCTGGTTGCTTTTAGTTACCCTCCATGTAACTAAATAAATTGTATTACTCTTTATCACATTTTCAAAAGCACTTCATTAAGACAGTTCTTACTTTAAAAGTTCTTAAATTGACCGTTGACAGAAAAAATAGAACTATGTAACAAAACTGTACTCACTAGCTCTTTACTGTACTCACAGACTTAGAGGATTCACCTATGGCTTGTCGTGGTACTTATCTACAATTCCAGTAAAATATACATTACAGACTTATTACGTAAATATTAAATAACTATTACATGTAATAAAGAATGATTTCTGTTTATTACATGGATTCTTTCCATACCTGAAATTGTGGTACATATTTATCTAATTGTGGTACGTTGGTACAAGCTGCAAATTATGGTACAAGTACAATAATTATGATACATTTGGCAACACTGCACTGGACGGACAAGAATGCGTCTTCCTCACACAATCGCATTCTGTAATAATATCCATTGTTTATAGAGTCACTACATCTAGTCAGCTAGGCCATGCTGGCGGACCAGAGTACTGCAATCGATCCTGTTTTGGGACGAGAAAAACCCGAAATTGTCAATTATTATTACTATCCTCATTGAATTTAATTAAATCCACGTTTAGTTTTAAAAGGTTTTCCTACATAGTTTTCATTCTGACGACCCCAAATTGTATTAAGCCAAATACGTAAGATGTGATTTTAATTTATGAATTACTAGATTTTACACTTCTCTTACCCCAATATTTGCCCGTCGATTACGGTACTCTGATACGCCAACTTGACCTAGCTGACTAGATGTAATAACTCTAATTGTTTAGCGAGGTGACTACCATCTAGTAGATTTCAAAGCAATTCCATAGTAAAAAAAATATTATTCGTTTTATGTTTGGCGGTTTATTTCAAATTTAAAATTCCATCAACTTCATTTATGATAGTTTTTGTATTATAAAATTATAAAAATATGAAAATAGTATCTGCACAATACAGATACACAGATACTACAGAAAATGTATCTAGATCCAAATACAGTTACAAAATTTTAAAAGAATCTAGATATGTATCTAGATACTATAAAAGTATCTAGATACAGTATCTATATACTTGTATCTAGATACATTACAACACTGGTTGCAGATTAGTACAAATACAAGAGATTGGACGGAGGAATGTTCTATGTTCGCCTATTCAGTATGCAACCCACCTGATACATTCAAATAAAAGAAACATAACTTACATAACATAACTTAAATATTATTAAAAACATTAATTTGTAATGCAAAGATAATATGAAAATTATGGATAAAAATAATAACATGAAAAGGTGATGTAAAATCTACTAAAATAGAATAAAACCAAATTATTCGTCTGTATGGTTAGAATGCCCGTTTAGGGTAGTAGGGCGATTTGAGCTTCACATAGAGCTCCGGTACTCATAAGTTTTATTTTTTAATAAATTATATTTTTGTCGTGTGTTAATTTTAATCTGTAGATTACATTATTTAATCACACTTTTTATTGAAATGTAGTTCCTAGAAACAATAAATATCTGGATTTGTTAATATGTGGCAGAAAACTGTAGGCTATGGATAATAGATAGTTGCCCGTACACAATAGTAGATAGTTAACGATGTAATCAGATACTTTACAAGCAGAAGATTGCGAAAATAGTTAAAGACAGTAAACAGAATGTTATACTTAGGTGACGAAAACCCAAACAAGAAAAAATATGTAAAGCAATATTATGAAGAAAACGGAAATGAAAAAGGAACTAATATTGGGAAGTCTTGGTCCGAAACCAAACAGACTGCAATGAAAAATAAACACGGCAACCTAACACGCAGAATATAACGAACAATAACCAGGCGAAAATGTATACACAGTACTAGTACGTAGAACTGCTACGCAATATTCTACACAAAAAATGGACAGAAAGGAGAAGTACTGTACTAGGAAGACTAATGGTACTTATTAGACGGTGGATTGGCGGAAAGTAGTTACAAGTGACAGTAAACAAGTCACTAAGCAGCAGTTCATAGAGAATACTATAATTATATTAGACATTAAGCAAATAATGTTCAAGTTAATGTGACGATTGATCTTGAATGGTAAGTGTAGACGATCACAGTAGCTCCTGACTGTAGATAGTGTAGTAGAAAGTGACTATTATACCGGGTGTCTTAAAAGTGTGGGAACGCTTGAATTTCTCGAGAACGATACATCCGATTACAAAAAGAAAAAACACGTGTTCCTTTATTTTTTGAAACCTAATCAGTTATGATATGCAAACATCAGTAAGGGAGTAAGTTGTGAAAACTTAAATGGGAACACCTATTTTTTATTGCACTTTTGCATTCTCCATAAAAAACTGTCCTCAAATTGAAAATTTCGCCCCCCCCCCCGATACTTCCTGGGGGTGGAAAGAGGGAAAATTGCACATGTCCGCAGAAAAACGATCTTTTCTTTTTCCTTCAAATTTTTTTTTGTGATTTACAAATTGTCCGCCACTCCCCTACGTCCCCACCCCTTTGGGGGTGGAAATCTTGGAGGAAAAAAGTAAAAGAAGATCGTTTTTCTGCGAATATGTGCAATTTTCCCTCTTTCCACCCCAAGAGGGGTCGGGGGTGTGGTGGCGAAATTTTCAATTTGAGGACAGTTTTTTATGGAGAATGCAAAAGTGCTATAAGAAATAGGTGTTCCCATTTAAATTTTCACAACTTACTCCCGCCCCACCCCCCAGGGGGGTGGGGGTGATGTTTGCATATCATAACTGAATAAGTTTCAAAAAATAAAGGAAGACGTGTTTTTTCTTTTTGTAATCGGATGTGTCGTTCTCGAGAAATTCAAGCGTTCCCACAGCTTTAAGACACCCGGTATAATAAATGTTGGAAAATTGAACGTCGTCAGTAAACGGTATTGGAGATATTTAGTCTGCAGTATACACCAGACATGTGCGAACAATAGATAGCAGATAATAAACATAGACTTTTTCTGTCGATTAAATGGTACAAGAAATGCTTATCAGGAAAAAGAACATAGACAGGAAGCAGTAAATTATAGGTATCAAATGGCACACAATGGTTACAATTTTCGAGATTTGTTGTGAACACTTAACGGTTTTTAGCACTATTTAAAAGTAAAAATTTATTTATGTAGAAAGCCAGAGTCGGTTAGAATGTTGCTGGCCATAACAGCACCTAGACACGGTATAATTCATTTAACAGTTCTGTTATTTGATTGTTTTCATAGTAATCAACAACGATTCGGTAAGTTGGATTAATCAAATAAGAATTTGCTTCGGTGAATTAGTGGTGAGAATGTTTACCTCCTAATCAAAAGGTTATAGGTTTGATCTTCGGTCGAGTTGATAATTCTTATAGTGGAGAAAAATTAAAAACATACCTTCTTCTGGAATTAAGAAGTAAAACTGTACGCCTCGCGATATTGCGATGTTTGGAACATGAACGTGCGGCAATAGTGAGTGGGTTTCTTCCAGATCCCGTTAAATTTTAGTAGAGTTGGTCATGTGATCACAGCAATCGGTGTCATGAGGTACTAAATATCTTCCGCTGCCCCGATTCCTCGTCCAAAAATGAACAAATAAAAATAGCTCGGTAGTGCAAATCGTATTATTTTATACTGTGTCCCTTCTTTGACTTTAAGAACTAAGTTTAGTCCGGAATATGTCCGGGTTTTTACGGATCTACGGAGCTTAGCAACACGTTCCGTAGATACGTGTTTATGACCTGAGCCGGTAATACCTAATGATACCCTTGACGACGTTCAGTAAGTATTTCAAAACAAACTGTTAAATCAAGTATTTGTATTACCTAAAAGATAATTCGTATAACAATTAGAATTAATAAATAAGCATTCAAAACGGTTTTATTTAATCAATCGCATTGAAAGTGTAGATGGCGTATCAATTGATTAACAAATAAAACCCATTACATCAATTACACTCTGAAGGCATTAGACAAGTGTTCCATAACCTAGCAGTGTTGAAAGAAATGAAGAAAACAACCTCTTTGCTACAGTGGCGTGCAGTCCATGGAAGCAATGGAAGCAATGCTTCCTTTGAGAATTTATTAAAAATAAAAGCCAATGCTAACAAAAATATTTTTATAAAATTATGGTTATCGTTTATTTAAATTTGTAATAGTTAATCAACTTAAAGCTCAATATTAATTCCGTACAGCAAAAAGTATAATTATTTAGAGTACTGTTTTAAATTAGGCTCATTAAACTTGCACGGAAAGGTAATACCGATTCAAATGTGTTACATACACTGCATATAAGCACTGATTTCGTTGCTTATAACTGAGGCTCTTCTCCTAGCCTTAGTGTGGATCAGCGGGCGTGGTGATACAGACGATGCTGTTAGCATTGTTTGGCGTTATTTTTAGTGGGCTTCATGCCCAAATGTTTATTATAATTTGGTTATTTGTTCGATTTAGTGTTTGTTAAATTTGATGTTACTTAAGTAATGTAAATCTGCGAATGAAATTGTATTTTGTCACATTTTATTATTTCAATTTATATAAGTTGGATTTTTTTAAAGACAAATAATTCTATTTAGTTTGTATGCAAATTTAAAATTGCATTATCGTCACGACTGCAAATTTAGCTGCTTCGATGGAAGACTCGAGTACTTCCGATAGAACCGAATCGCGACGTTTTTTTTGTTCAGTTTGTAAATTATTAATAAATAATTTTCTCCATACAGCTTTGGAGAGAAATTACAAATTATTAAGAAAGGCAGATCAAAACCAGAACTTTCAAATTTAACAACAAAGATTAAAACCTACATCCGTATTTTGCTAAGACCGGAAAATCGAGTTGCAGTATAAATACATGGTAGTAGTCTTTTTAAAATAAAGAATAATACTCTACAAATTCCGTAAGTATAAAGTGTAAAAATTCTTCTTTGAAAAACTTTTAAGCTTAATAATTATAACACTGTTTTTTTATTGTACCTAGCAGAGGCGTATCCAGAGAATTATTTTAAGGGGGAAATCTTTGGAAAAATAATTGTTTTAATAAATAATAATTAAACAAAGATTATTTGTTTCTATTCTATGTATGCTTATTTCTAAATCCCCCCACCCGTGAATTCGCGCCTGTACCTAGATATATTAAAATTAAAATGTGGTGCTTCCCTAGCCTAAATTCTCACCGCACGCCACTGCTTTGCTATTAGAAAGTCATCTAGCGCATCTTTTGACAAGATTTTTTCTTTTCTGTCCGCACACATGCGTACTCGATATCACGGACAGAATAATAGCATTGCTAAAGCGTAAATATGTTATGTTTAACTTACTAAATTCTCGCTAGAAATTGTTCAGATTATATACAGACTGGAAACGCATGGACTTGATATTGGGATATAAAGGCGTTAAGAAAAGTGGTAGTGGGACAGTGAGAATTGCGATAGGAGGAAAGGTTTTATTTTACTGTATTACTTCTCTACTATCAAAATTTATAGCAAACGTTTATTGGGTTAAAATGCGAACGAACTTAAGCTCAACCTCCTGCTTAACCTGTATCGTTTTTATATCCATTTGGATTTAAAGTATTATTACCAAGTCCGTGCATATCCAGTCAATATACAACTTGCAGTTGCAAGTCTTTATCAACTGCTTCTATCCCAATACCACTTTTATGGACGCTTTTATATCCCTATATCAAGCTCATGCGTTTCCAGTCTGTATAGGCCGGTTTTGTTTATTTTAACCTAGATATAGTTAGTAGAAAAATAATACAAAAATTAGCTGTAACACTTTCACTTGAAAGCATTCGAAGATAACATCGTTCTAATTTAACTTTAATATTCAATTCTTTAAGAGCTTAAACCATATGCACAGTTTATTTATGTTACTACAATGTAGTTGCGTATTATATTGCACATGTGTAGTTTATGAGTTTTTGCCAAGAAATCTACCGAAATCAGCTAACCATGATCAAAATAAAAGGCGCTTTTCAACTTATGCTCCTATCATAAAGTTGCTTAAATATTGCAAAAAATATCCATCACATCCCACAAGCAATTGTTTATTTATAGTTGTAGATACCAGTACTGGTACAAAATCCCAACTCGAGCAAGAAACAGAAGCAGAAACAGAAGTAAAAACAGAACCAGAAGGAAAAACTGAAACAGAATCAAAACAAGATGTAAGAACAGAAGCAGGACAAGAAGTAGGAACAGAAGCAGAAACAGAAGTAGGAACAGAAGCAGGAACAGAAGCAGTACAAGAAGTAGGAACAAAATCAGGGACAGAAACAGGACAAGAAGTAGGAACAGAAACAGGAATAGAAGCAGGAACAGAAGCAGGACAAGAAATAGAAACAGAAACACGAATAGAATCTACAACGCAAAAGAATCGTACGTACACAGTTCTTTATCTTAAAAGCTGTTCCTGAAAAATCATTTAATTTTTTTAACAATATTGAGATATAATTTTTTTATGTTTAGATATAATAACTCTTATACTGTCAGAATTATATTAATCCACTATAAGCCCAAATTAAATTGCACTCATCTGCAATACTTACATCTTTTTTTATTTTATAGCGTTCAGATTTACTGCAAAATTATGTTTTAAAAATACATATAAAGTAACTAGCTATACAATGGTGAAAGTTCAGTCTTGTTGCATTCTTTACATTTTGCTTATTTATCAAGAGAAGTTTGATTGCTTTTTGAAAATAAGTATCTACTTTGTATCTGAAGAACAAAATTTTAATAGTATGATCTCTAACGAAATGTATGGTGCAGATAAGTCAACTTTTACAAACAAGTTGATATCTTTAGCGACAAATGGTATAATCTAAAGATGTAGCTTTTCAGCAAAATGGTCTTTTAGTGGCTTACCAACCTTGATAATTAGGTATAGGATTTCTATGCATTTGCATGTTTTTTCTGCTTATAGCAAACATATGCAGAGTTATGTTTCTACATGTTTAAGCCACATATGAATCACATATGTCAATTTGAAAGTGCATATAAATGCATATTTAGGTGTTTTTTATAAATGCATGCGTATTTTACCATTTTTGAACGAGTGTGCATATTTTACCACTTTTTGAGCGTTTTACATGCTTTAATTATGAAATTGCTAATATTATTTAAATAATTTTAGCATTTTAGACAACCAATCAAGGGCGGCTTAGTTGAGTCTAGGGGAAACCCATAATTTAAGCTTATTGTTAAATAGTAGGCTTTAAAATATTTTACTGCCTTAACCATCTGTGTACTTGTTAATATTTTCTAAGAAAGAAAAAGTTTCAACTAAAATTTAAATACTTACTTCCTGCGGTATTGTGATAAATAGGTATTAGGAAATTTCAAAGACCCTTTGACAACTTCCTGTTCATAGAAAAATTTGCCTGTACTTTTGTTTACTAATCTTGTAATCTTTCAATTAAGACAGTTCAGAAATTGCAAACTGCATTTCAGTTTGAAATTTTAGAGTGTAAAGATGGGTAAAGAAAAACGGTCTGTGTTTGTTACACTTCGAAGTTATGTTAAGGAATTCAGTGTTCTTACAACTGACGATAAGGTGTTGTATTGTACAGTGTGCGACGATAAAGTGACTGCAACGAAACGCTTTCAAGTTACACAACATCTGAACACGGTTCGACATCAAAAGTGTGTTGCCCTGAAATCAAAAAAACAAACATTGTTGCCGGGGTACCTTAATAATTCGCGCGGTGAGTCAGCAAATCGATCGCATTTAATAAAAAACTATGTAGTGCATTAGTGCCTGCAGATATCCCGTTAAGTGAAATTAATCACTCAGCATTTCGTAATTTTCTGGAAGAAATTTCAAAAATGCCAATACCCGACGAGTCTACACTCAGGAAAAATTATTTACCTCGTTTATACGAAGAGACCATAAAATCAATTAGAAAACATGTAGCGAATAACTACATATGGGTTTCCATTGACGAATCTACTAACACTACTTGAAGGTGCGTAGAAACTTCATTTCCTTCGTTTTGTTAGTAAAATTTAACTAATTAAAGACAGCAGAGCCATTTACGGATGTTTTATTTTCTATTTTGTTAGTTACATATTTAATCACAACAATATTTTTGCTTGATTAAAATATAATTTTTTTTAAATAACTGTTTTGCGCTAATTGTTTGTAACCGACTAATTATGTAATTCGATAAAATAAAAATCAAATTTTTGTTTTCAGATACGTGGCTAACGTTATAATTGGCGTTTTAAATTCGGAGAACAATCCCAAATCCTATCTATTAGCAATGGACGTTTTCAAGAGCGCCAATCATTGTTCTGTGGCAAAATTGTTTAATGATTCGATGGCTATTTTGTGGCCGGACGGCATACAGTACAACAAAGTACTCCTGTTCGTCACCGACGCGGCACCGTACTTGATCAAGGCTGGAGCAGGCTTACAAGTTCTGTACGAAAAAATGATCCACTTAACTTGTCTTGCCCATGCAATGCATAGAGTTGCGGAAAAAATGCGGGAAATATATCCTAACGTAAACTCTATAATTTACATATGTGGAAAAATTGTTTGTAAAGCTCCATATCGCATACAAATATTTATGGAAACTGCTCAAGAAGTGCCTCTCCCACCTGAGCCTGTAATAACAAGGTGGGGTACTTGGCTTTCTGCAGCAGAATATTATGCAACTTATTTTGATATTATTAAAGCATTTGTAAATAAACTTAATAAACACGATGCACTATGCATACAA
Source organism: Agrypnus murinus (assembly GCA_929113105.1). Classification (NCBI taxonomy): domain Eukaryota; kingdom Metazoa; phylum Arthropoda; class Insecta; order Coleoptera; family Elateridae; genus Agrypnus; species Agrypnus murinus. Next base: position 65,612,066 of record OV816029.1, on the reverse strand, counting down.
AGCGCACAGGATGCTTTTAATACTAAGGAGGTGAGGGCAGAATTATTGTTTGTTTTGACAAATTTTGTGCGTTTAGCTAAAGTAATTCAGAAATTAGAAAGTCAGGGAAATTCATTAGATGAATCTCTCGAGCATGTAAAATTGTTAGGTGTTTCTTTGAATAAAGTAAAAGGGCCAAAGGGTTTGACTATAAAACAAAAATTTAAATCCGTTATAGACAAAAATCCTGGTTTTCACTTAAGACATTTTAGACGAGCTAAAACATTATTCGCTTGTAGAATTAAACAATTTTAAGTATGCCCCAACTACGTCTTGCGATGTGGAACGGAGTTTCTCAAAATATAAAACAATATTTAGGGATAATAGTCATATGTTTACTTTTGAAAATTTAAAAATGTACGTCATTGTGAACTGTAACGCTCTATGTTTAGAAAATATAATGAATTAAATTACTGCATAGGATGTCTAATTAAAATAATTTCTGTAAATAAAATGTAAATAACGCTAAACAGGTGTTCTTTTAATAATGAAAGTGCATATATTTATTAAAAATTTCTAATAAACGCATATTTCATGATTTTTAAGTGCATATTTCACGTTTTTATAGTTGCATAAGTGCATGCATATTTCAGCATTTTTAAGTGCATACAAATCCTATACCTCTTGATAATAAATGGGCACTATACTTTGACGATCCGAAAATGCAGAGTTTGACACAATGAACCATGCATGAACAGACTTATATACTATTCTCTTCCTTCTTTTTCAGGCTATGAAATAGAAAGTTTCCCTCCTGAAAACCCAACAGGTATGTAAATTGTTTCGATACTAACAGTAGTAATGTATGTATACATAGTGTATTGATGTGCACCAAACTTGACCAGTGACAACAAAATATCTTAATAGTTGTATGGTTAGAAAAAGTAAAAATTTTTAGTACTTTAGTAATTTTGACCGGCGTTTTTAGGAAAGTACTTATAAAATTAGAAACGAGTTTATGGTGACATCAATAATAACTGAAAGTGCCAGCTTTAAAATTTGAGAGTCAGACAAAATAATTTGTCAATAAAGCACGAGTTTGTTTATGCTGCATAATACTAAAAATGCAGACTTGAAACAAATTCAAGGTCTAATGACAACTTAAAATCAATCTGATTTATAATAAAATAAATCTAATTATTAAAGAGAACATTTGATTTAAAACATAAAAACAATTCGCCTTTATAAGAAAATTCCATTACGAATTCTAACATTCTGCGATACGATGCGGAGAACCCGCGGTTAATATTGTATCTAATAATTATAACGGATTGTTTTGTTTAATTAAACATTTTAATAATAAGAAACGGAAATTATGTAAATTAATCTTAAATTAAAGGGCGATTTTTAAATTAAGTGGGAGAAATTTTTTTTATTAATCAATTTAAAACCGAAAACACCATCGAATTTTTCATTTGATCAATTTTTCACATTATAACAAGAACGCTTACGTCGTTGATGTCATCGTTTACAAAGACCTGACCTTAACCAATATTCCTTTTCTTAATGCGACTTCTCGGGATTATCATTTGACTGACTGACCTCATAAATTTGTATTGTAAATAAAACACGATTAGGTTGCAGGATCAGCAACGTAAGCATAACAAAACATAAAACGGCTTGTTTTGAAGAACATAACAAACCCTACTTTACGTACTAAAAACATTATACCCTTCCTTATTTGCATTTTTTAAACTACGCTTCTGAGAAAAAAATGTTATCGGAATTTTTTGTTTGTGTTATCGATGTCTAACTACTTGCTGCGTTTGATGTACCCTTTATGAGGCACGCTTGATACTATGTTCTTGGCATTTAAAAATATTATTTAACAAAAACTGGAATCATTGCAAATTATTAATAAAGATTCAATTCTAGCTTATTGTATTGAGCAAAGTATTGTCGAACACAAGACGACTTAAAATAATATAACTGACAATAATTTATATTTTACAGATGATAAAGAAAATCCAGAAAATTTAAAGGAGTTTAATGATAATCAAGGTGAGTCAATAGTTAACCTATACATTGTACAGTGGAATGTATTCTCTTTTTATCCGATTAGAATCTTTGAGAGCAGTCTTCAGCTACTATTGTATGCAAAAGTTTTCTCTCTTGAGATTGAATGCGCATAGCAAACAAACTAACCGCCTAAATTAATTCAAACAAACGCAATTAGATAGACTATTTATTTTTATATAAAATAGTAAATTAATTAACAAATATTTTCAAAATTTCTTGACGTATTTATTGTTTTATTAAACAAATGTATCTCTTAAAACACCAGGAAACCAGAATGCATTACCCTCTATTTCATAGAATAACTTGAGAATTACATTGCATTCAATTCTGTAGAGTAGTTATTGAAATATTAATTATTAAAGACACGCTTTACGTTAAAACTCGCAAAACCGGACTTTGTGTAATATAATTCGCAAAAACTCAAAAACCTAATATCAAATGATTTTACAAATTTACTGTTTTATACAAAAATAAATTGTCTATCTAACTGTTTTTGTTTAAATTGTTTTAATTGAAGAGGTTAGTTTTTTAATACGCATACGCCCATTCAAACGCAGGGGTCAAAAGTTTTGCATACGATAATAGTAGATGCACTTACTAGACTTACCTTTGTGCATATTTGAGCTGGTTCTATATTTTTTAATTTCTTTAAAACAATCCCAACAAGATTATCAATAAAAATAAATCTTATCTAATGAAACCTTATGTATAGTCACGAAGAAAATTCGTTATAATCATTTTTCCTTATTTTCCCACAGTAACTGATCTACAGGGCTCCAATTCCAGACTATGTAATAACGAGGAAGACAGCAGCGAACCATGCAAAACTCTTATTCACGAAGGTATACTCGAGTGTTTTAGCCATCTTGAATGACGTCATAAACTATCGGGTGAACGTTTGTGTATTCGAAATTGTAATAACACGTACGTGTGAAGTTCAGAAGACCACGATCGTGAGCTTCCGTGGCGCCACACTGCGATGAATGATGTAATTAGTCTAAAGTAAGTTTTTTTTAAATAAAATCTAAAGACAAGCATTTCTATAATAAATCCAATATAACTATAATAACAAAAATAAATAACAAAATATAATCAAAATATTAATAACATAATAAGAAAATAATTCAATGTTGTGTGGCGTCAATAATGATCATGGTTTAAATAATTCGCTCGGGGTTATTATTGTTTCAATTTCAATTTATCAGACCAGGCAAAGCCTACTGCATCCAAAAGGAACGGGTTCTAGGAATGCCTTATAGATGCAGTATACTTTGGACAAGATGAATGGTAATTGTCCTCGGTCGATATTTTCAAAGTCGTAAATGTTATAGTAGTTCAAAAATGCTTTGTAGGTGCCACTATTGTTCATTGATGCTCATGACCAACTAAAACCACTCTAGTCAAGACTATATTATACCAGTCACAATAATTTTTTTCTCTCTTTTTAACTGATGTGCCTCGGTGGATTAGTGGTTTGCATGTTTACTTCATAATACAAAGGTCGCAGGTTCGATCCCTGGTCAAGATGCCAATTTTTCATAGCGGAGAAAAATTTAAAACATGCCTTCTTTTCGAATAGGAAGTAAAACTGTAGGTCCCGCGTCAATGCGATGTTTGGCACAATAAAGATCCCTAATGAATGTGAAATTCCCTCAGACTCGGCTAAATTCTAGTAGGGTCGACCAAATAAGCATAGTAATCGGTGCCATGAGGTATGAAGAATACTCCGCCATCCTGATTCCTCGCCCAAAAATAGATAAAAATAAATAAATTATCAGTTAAAAGATAATTTCATGTTAAAGCTCAGCTAACATAATAAACTACACGTAGTACTTCGCTATCTAATTGGGTGCCAGCCAGTTTTTGGCAATTCTGCACACAAATTCCTTTAGTGCACCCGTTCCTTTGGAACACTCCTCGCTTCTCTAGATGTGTCCCAAGCAAATCATGCTACAATAAACCTTCTTATAAAATTTGTATAAAATAATATAGTATTTTCTACTTTGCGTTGATAATATGGTTATTACGATATTGGAGACAATTTAATAATAATAATAATTACGACTACTATCTATAACTTAGAAACCAGAAAACTATGAAGCTTCTGCAGGAAGGAGGGGCGATTATTATTATTATGCAGGTCGAATATAATGAACCGACTATAGTACAAATCCCATATTTGTGTTACAGCTAAGGAAACGCTGCAGAAAACCTTAAGCAGATTTGCCGGTACCGTCAGTCGATCCCGCGCCGCTTAGCTAATGCTTTGCAATAATAGAGGGTCTTATTAAATCGTTGTTGGAAATTATTTATTTTGTAAGATTAGTACCATGTTTTTATACTACATAAAACACATTTATCCAACACTTCCTAATAATGACGCTATTAATATGGTGATTTTGCACATATGGTGATATATTACTCACTGGTGAGAGAATACTCAAAAAGTCACTAGTTAGAAAATCCACGTCCATGACCTCCCCAATGCAATTAACATTAATTTGTCAGATAAATTGCCAAATTGAAAAATTATTATTCGAATAAAAACTCGACTAAAAAAAGAAATAAAAAGAGGTGTTTAAAATTTTGTATTGCATACGTATGAAATTGCGCATTAGTCAATTGAGAAAATTAGCCACTCTACCTGACGGTCTCGTGGATAAACTTTTCTTACGTGACTAATGTGCGTTATTCCACACTAGTAGACTAAATAACTATTAAATTTGACACATTTTAATCTTACAAAACATCAATGTGTCACTTGATAGCGTTACTACACATTACATTTGCTAGATTGTAATGCGATATTCTTAAAAGCTAAAATTGCAAATTTGTTTAAAGAAATTACGCCAAGTAGAAAAAAATAGTCAACTATACTTGTTTTATAAGATGTATTGTAGCACAAGTTTTTTTGAAACACTCCTTGTGTCTCTTGTCATGTCCCAAACAACTCGTGCTCTAATAGACCGTGTTATAAATACAACTCGTAGAATAATATACTATGTATTGTAACGTTATTTTTAAACAAAATTAAAGATGCTCTTTTAAAAGTATATAAAAAAGAGAAATATTTATTATTATATTTATTTATTTAATTAATTACATTTATTTCGAATACATCATTTCTTACTCTTGAAGTACATGCATTGTGTTTTCATTCATTCATTCATGTGTCTCGGTACATTTTTTCTGTGGAGACAGCCAGCGCTACCTAGCGCTGAATGACCCAAACCCTATTGAACTACGCGATGTAAGAGAGAGAGGTGAGGATCCGAGCTCGATTTTTTTTTCATTTGAATTTTTCATTTAGTTGCTAAAGCTTACCCATTAGGGTAACCAGTTGGCACCTAGTTAATATTTATCTAGAATATTTCATGTTGTGCGCAACTAATTAAGTGGTTGCTTTTCGCTCAAACGGCCCACATTTATGTTTCGCGGGTTGCCGACTCGAATTTCTACTAGGCTCTCGAAGCGCCCGCGACTCTCTAGAAGTCTGCTTTCGCCGCCAGCCTATACGTTTTCCCGTTCATTACAGTATATGTTCCGAATTTGGAAATTACTGACATTAACATAACCAAAATGTATCATGTATTGACGAGTATTAGTAACAGTGGTAGTTGATTGATGGCGCTGATGGCGCTGGGACAGATTAAAAAACCGTTTAAAATAACCATGTATTTGATTAAATTCAATATTAATGAATAATAAACAATTTCGTGCTTCTTTCGTCACAATATGGCGTCGTTTGCGGTACACTGTTCTACCAGCATGATCTGGTCGATTATGTGTAGTGACTCTGAACAGATTCGTAAAGATCAAAGGAATAGTTTTGTATATTGGAAAATAAAAATTGGGGCGGCCACATATACGTGTCAACGTAGATAAATAAAGCTGGCTATGACAAAAATAAAGAATGCCACAGCTGTGTATACTCTTGACTGCATTGATTTTAGTTAGTCGTGCTTCTTATTTCAAACAGTTGAAACACTTTTAATTCAGAAGCCGGGTTACGATTGTAAGCATAAATATATATGTACGAACATGACTGCTTTAAATTTTCATATAGAAATATTTACCGTATGTACTATTGATGTCATAATAGCACAGTAAGGGTAATATGATCTATTTTATTATTTTTTCCAATGTAAATGCATAGGAAAAAATAATAAAAATAGCATCATATTAGCCTTGCTGTCCTAGATCATTATGAAGCCAATAGTAAACATATAATATACAAATTATATGACGTCGTTCGATATGGCTACGAGCCCAATTTTAAGAACATAGTAAGAAAAATAGTAAAATATTTCTTAAACTGCAATTATTATTGCAGAGACGGTGTTTGTCAAGGTTGGTGGAGATTCAGAAGGTACGTTTTATAACGAAATCATTTTATTACAGGCTTATTGTATATAATTTCAGGTTTTTCAGCGTCAAGCAGAACGGCGCTTTTCGAAATGCTTTACATCATACGGCTTTTGGGAATTTTCTTATGATGTAAAATGTTTGTTAATATCTTTAAGAATGATCATCTTTTTAATACCTACCTTAAAATAGTTGTTCTATGGAATTCTCCATTTTTAATAAAATATTCTACCTTAGATTATTTTACTTTTATTATATTTTTTACGTTTATTTACAAAAACAGTATCAAATTGAACACCCGTTATTTACATGGGTTATATAAAGGCTTCTTGAAAACATACTTCATGCAACTATGTATACTCATAGGTAATACTTAATAAACAACGTTATAAATAAATACTAACACAATATACTCGTAAATTAGTAACTAGGTTATAAAAGTTAAAATAGCAAAAAATGAAGAACTTAAAAAGCTAAGTTATTAAAGAACTAGTTTCATAAAGCAGGATTTATTGCACGAGTCCAAATTTAGAAAACGAGCCGCTTGCGGCGAATTATGGCACCAGCGAAAGTCATCTCTCACATTTTGCGCCGAATGGAACGCACAACGTAATTTTTTTACTAATGTGGACGCGGCTTTATATAATAAAAAACAACGATTGTACAATTTTAAATGTCAATTAGATTGTTAACTTAAGTAGACATTTTATAATGTTCAACTCAATAATTATACTAACATGTTCTTTGACGATAACTCTAACACTAGATGGACTTGATATTAATTATTGTTCATTCCCTTGCAGTAAAACAGAACAACATACCATATGCAATTTAAAACATGTATAACGTTGAATATTAAATTTCAACTAGGAGATCTATAACTTTCCCTTTTATAGAATTGTGAGGTATCGTCTAGGTGTAAGAATTTCACAAATCTACCATTTACTGATCAAGAGAAACAAGTAATCGTGAATACACACAACAATCTAAGAAATAGAATTGCGTTGGGTATTGGATGCAGATCAAGGGAAGGAAAGCTTTTTCCTAAAGCGGCTGCCATGAGAGAATTGGTAGAATAAGGTTTGGTATAAAACTCATTTTTTCAGATATTGTAAAACTGATAGGTCTGGGATAAAGAATTGGAATTTCAAGCACAGTGCTGGGCAAACCAATGTTTAGTTCGACACGATAAATGTAGAACGAAATACGGTAACACCTAACACACTTGTTTATATATACAAAAATTTAGATTTCTTAATATTGTGATTTTGCTTAAAGATGGACAACCTGCAGGACAAAATATTGTATGGACTGAAGATGAATTTATAGAAACAAATTTACGTAGATTTTTTGACGACTGTAAGAATACATCTACTTCTGTTGTTAATCAATTTCATTACAGCGGTGGACCTATGTACGTAATTTCAAAAACTTCACATAAATTAATTAGTGTTACTGCTAGGTTAATGATTGATATTTTAGGATTGGCCTGTTCACACAATTTGTTTGGTGGAATACCTCCCAAATTGGATGTTCACGAGCTCGTTATGGTATGTAAGATTGACTTAATTAGTTAAATTTTGATGAACTTATTTTCTATATACTAGTTCATCCAAATCAAAATTATACTCGAGTATTTACTGGTTGTAATTACGCTTGGGTAGGTAATACAATCGGATCTAAAGTTTATCCTAAGGGAAAACCATGTAGCCAATGCCCAAAAGACACCAAATGCCATCCAAACTATACAGGATTATGTACCACAAAGCCTTCCCAATCTGGTAAGCAAATAAATAGGTAACGGGGAGATTATGAGACAAATAATTGTTTAAGAAAATGATAGACGTACATTCGTAATATCTGGTTTCAGAAGTTCCCAATATTTGTAAGTTTGCAGCAAATAGAAGCAGGTGTATTCCTTATTTAGCTATCAGTGGTAACCAATCGCACCTGAATGGAACACTTTCGGAAGGTACGTACTATGAATCGAAGTTCCTTCCGAAACTAGAGTTTTTACGAAACCTTTAATTACTTTTTTATCATCTTAGCACATATTATATTACATGCACTTTATGTTATTACCCGTTTTTTAAATAGAGTAACTTATGTGTTTTACTTTTTAATTTTCTGCGTACCATAGTGTAGATTTTAGTTATTAATTTTTAATATTTTACATTGTACGGGCGGTTCCGGGTCCGCTTACGTAGTGGCGGTTGTGTGCTTTCGCTGATCTCGGTATCTGCGGTAATTCTCGGGCGCCAGTTATTTTTACGTAGTATGCTCCACAGCTCCGGGTATCTACAAGTGGAGAAAAGATAATTCAGGGAACTGCTGGGGTTGCTGAGGCCGGCCCAGTCTGGATTACTCCTATCACTAAAGCTCTTAGGAAACAAGAGGGTATTAATGCTATCAAATAAAACACATAATCATCAAACCCAACAAAATTTATTACCACTAAAGCTCTAACCCTCCAACAAGTCTCAATCTCTAAACCTAGAAAAAGCATACGGTTACCAGCGTTAGCCACGGCAACCGGGGTGCAAAACAGCGTGCGGTATCAAGCAAACGTGCGGGTTGCGTAGGGTAAAATAACGGACAACATGAGAGGCTCCTAATTTATGGTAACGGGTGGAAATTAGGATGGGACCCCCAAGCACACGCACAGTGAGGTCCCGGACAAGGTACAGTAAAGCGGGTGGAAACAGGATGAGACCCCCAGGCACACACACAGTGAGGTCTCGGACGAGGTATGGTAAAGAAGGTGGAAGCAGGATGAGACCCCCAGGCACACGCACAGTGAGGTCTCGGCAAATCGGGTGGAAACAGGATGAGACCCCCAGGCACACGCATAGTGAAGTCTCGGATAAGGTACGGTAGAAGTAAGATGAGACCTCCAGGCACACGCACAGTGAGGTCTCGGTAATGCGGGTGGAAACAGGATGAGACACCCAGGCACACGCACAGTGAGGTCTCGGATAAGGTACGGTAAAGAGGGTAGAAGTAGGATGAGACCCCCAGGCACACGCACAGTAAGGTCTCGGAAAAGGGGTAAAGAGGGTGGAGGCAGAATGAGACCCCCCAGGCACACGCACAGTGAGGTCTAGGAAAAGGTGTAAGGAATACAACGGGCGGAAAGGGGATCGGTTTATCGGTCAGAGAGCTTACTCTTATATTTCCCCAGGAACGGTCTGGTCGGTCGGCTCTGGCAGGCTGGCTGGTCCTGCTGGAAGTCCTGGATGCGGACTGAATAAATCGTCGCTCTGCGCCTGTTTATATAGGCGCTTTCGGAACGTGGGGGAAATGGCAGGAGTGGAACGGAGCGGCGCACGCCAAATATCGGTCAGGGAAGGGACGCGTGCACTCGTTCGAGTCGGTCTCTTATCCGAACGGAATAAGATTGCACGGGAAGATATGGATTTTAATTCATATACCCAAAATAAACAACCAAAATTAAGTAACTCCGTTACAACATTTAATAAATTACATTAATTACATTTACGCAAATGTTACTTATCAGTTAATTATCAAAAATAAAAACTAGTATTCATAAATGTTTTGTTTGTAAGTACTGAGAAAAGGCTCTGTCTATTCCATAGACAAGAATACCGTTATGCTTGTATCGCTGTATCGTGCAACCCCTCAGTTGCTGTTTTGCACCCACTATGAGAGGTGCGCTTAAGGATCTGTTCTTTATCTTGTAAATAAATATTTTTGAGTAGTTTAGTGAAATTATTCTTTATAACGACACAACTACCCCCAACATATGGTCCTTCGAAGCTGGATTTATCAAAAAAATTCGGAAAAATCAAGATAATAGGCAAGCAGTTTAAACATCCGAGGAAAGCAGCAATTCATTGTCCGATCAAGGAGCTTCCGCAAGCCCGTCGAACATTTCAAAGGAGCATCAACCAACAGCAAAACAAAGTGGTGAGAGTTTCCTATTATTTATAGTCCTTAATTCCCTCCTGATTCCGAGATATATTTTTGTAAGCCTCTATACAAAAGAGTAGTTTTTACGTTATTTAATCAAATTTTAAGGGTAAACATGACTGAATTAGAGTCATTAATTGCAAAAAGGGGTAGAATCAAGGCTAAACTTACAAGGCACGAAAATGCGGTGTCAAGTTTTAATCCCACAGATAATATAAATTCTAAGACGCGAATCCCAAATGTAACTGTGTTATTGCAAGAATTTCAAGACGTCCAGGATTCAATTGAAACTTTTTATTTAAAGGATGGAGCGAAATTAGCGGAACAAGAAACAGAGTGTCAAAATTTCGAAAGTCAATATTATAAGGTTTTAGGTGAATTAAAAACGCTTACGGAAGATCCCCCAACTCCTGCATCACAGGTAAACAATACTACTCCATATGAAGAGCTCCAAGTTAATTTACCAACGTTAAATTTACCGACTTTTTCGGGTCACTATTCAGAATGGATCGCGTTTAGGGATAGATTTGATTCGTTAATAAATAGTAAACAAAAACTAAACGATTGCGAAAAACTTCGGTAGAATCTCTTACAATATCCAGTGGAAATTACAAAGCCGCTTGGCAAATACTAAAGAAAAAATTTGAAAATATGCGTTTAATCGTGCAAGAACACGTAGTTTCAACACTAAAAGCACCTTCAATAATGAAAGCGTCACATGCGTCACTGAATCAATTATTAAATGAGGTAACAGTTAATTTAGAAGCCCTAAAGGTTTTGAATCAGCCTGTAGATCAATGGGACGCTATTTTAGTGCCGATTATAATTGATAAACTAGACTTGATAACAAGTCGCGACTGGCAACTTGGTTTAAACGCAGACGTTCCTAAATTAAAGGATTTAATAGATTTTTTGGAAAAGCGCTGCATAACATTAGAATCAATTGTGGTCACGTCTGACAAAATTATGAATAAGGTTAATAAATTTTCCTCGTTGAAAATACCGTCCGAACAAGGGGGTACGTATAAAAATCGTTTTAATAGTCATTTAACTGCAAATAAGACTTCTTGTAAAAACTGTCAAAAATCCCATCATATTTATAGATGCCCAGATTTTATAAATTTGTCTGTACCAAATCGAATTAACAAAGTTAAAACATTAAATTTGTGTAACATTTGTTTAAGAGATAATCATACAGAATCAGAGTGTCGATCAAAATTAACATGCGGAACATTTCAAAGAAAACACAACTCTCTATTACACATTCATGAAGAAACATTACAACCGACAACGTCAGATACGTTAGTTAATTATTGTAATGGATTACCAGAAGTGTTCCTTTCTACGGCAGTCATTGATATAAAAAATAGAAGTGAAAATTATATTCATTGTCGTGCGTTATTAGATGTTTGGTTCACAAATTAATTTGATAACTGAATCGTTGTTTCTTAAGTTAGGCTTACAAGCACAAAGGGTTAATACCGAAATCTATGGTATAAATTTAAGAATTAATCATGTAACAAAAATGGTTAGCGTAACATTAAAATCGCGTTGTGATTCATATTGCGGTGATCTATGAATAAAATAAAATATAATATCCACCGTTCCAAATAACTAAAATAAATTATATACGGTGAATTAAATTAAGAAAATACACCACATATATTCTTTATTTCTCTCAGCTAGCTCAGGTTTGCTCAGTAAAGCATAAATTATTTGAATTGCGAGACTCTTATGTACTTTTATGCCTGGAAAGAAGGAAAAACCTATATCGTAAGCTCTAAAACTCCTGCAAGCTGGACAACTGTTACTAAACTCTGAATTTAAAAGACAAGAATGCTGGATGTTTGTATTAACATCAATTAAACACATGTATGAAATTGAAAACACAACGACTTTATTAAACAAACAAAAATTAAATCAAATGGAACTTCAAAATAAAAATAAAATGTTTTTCAAAAAGATACAAATATTAAATTGAGAAGTGCCTTCTCAGGTTTGCTCAAACGTAACAAATAGTAGTAGAGATCTGACATAGGATAACTACGGTCATTCGTTTGAACAAACCAACATAAATAAACTTTGTTTATAAATAAAAATTTTATTTATTCAAAGAAAATAAACTTTATGAAAAGAAAATTAAAATTGTTTTATTTACTTTAAATCAAATGAATTCAAAAAAAGAATCTGATAAACTAAACCAAGTAGATTTTTATTATTGAGGATGAACTTTGTACAATTAATCATTATTTATAAACTCAACGAAGATCATTTATTTTATTAACCAACCTGGTATGTTATAAATATTTTCCCCTTTTTAAAATAATCCTTTTAGTGTTAACACTGCGATGAAACCAAACAGCTGACTTCTTTGTTTATAAAATCTTATCGATACATAGATCGATGAAAAATAACTTCACTTAAATTTGTTTAAATAACCACGTTCATTTTATTTGTTGTTGTACGATAATGTTCTTATAATCTTTATGGAAATGTTCAGGTAACACTTCAATTTATTTGTTTAATAACTTTGTTTATACAATGACATTTGCGTCAACATATGGTTAACTATCTAACATCAATTTTACAGATATTTTATCTGGAGCCGACTGACTTTTTAACGACTGACTTTGTTCCAATTTTCCCCAGCTTATATAGGTTCTGCCATAACAATTGAAATCTATGACACTTTTTCCAAAACAGAAGAAAATCAAGCGACGCTCGTGACGTCACTAATCCGACAGCTGTTTATGGATCAACACTAATCCTAAGTCTGTTATAATAGGATTGTAGCGCTTAAAACGACGATTAAAAAGATATAAAACATACATGGTCCTAAAATGTATCGTAACGAAGATATTCATGAAAAACCGTTTGACAATGTACAAACTCATTACGATCTAATTACATATACAAATTAGCAAATCAAAGTTCATCCTTTACAAAATGGCTATAGGAATACATGAAATAGGTAAAATTAACTATTTGTCTATAAAAATACCCTTACAATTTAACATAAACATTATCTTTACAGTACACAATACACGAAATACCCCAATCGATACTCATACAAATGCCAACTTAATATTTGAGTCAATGTTAATCAAATTATGCATAAAATGTCCAACATACAGTGCTCTAGGCACTTACATAAAAACAATGGTGAGAAAAAGCAGGATAAAAGCCTATAAGAGTCTGTTAGCACGAACAAGAGGATTCAATACCTTCTTTAATTGTAATTATCAGAAATCTAGTAAACAATTTCAAAGATTAATTGTATAGTACTAGTCATAATAAGATTGACCTAATTAATCTATTTTTAGCAGAATAACACTGTAAAACTGAGCTGGTGTCGAGGAATATAGAAAGAATCTATCTGACGCTAAAGATTGTCAAGTGTAAATTTTAATATGGAATTACTTCTTCCTAGCAAGTGGAAACCGTTCCAAAGTAACATGGGTTGCCTAAACATGATTATCATTAAGCAATCTAACTGAATTATATCCTTTTTCTGAAATTGAAACCTATTTTTAATTATGCATGAAAAAGCTAGGTTATGTTTGCATGACGTTTTGTAAGCCGGTTTGGTGTGCCCCTGAATGGTCTCGGTGCTTGTAAGGGGCTTGCTTACGAAGTGGCGCTTGTATGCTTTTCGGTTATTTCGGTACTCTCGGGCGCCAGTTATTTTTACGTGGTATGCTCCACGGAACCGGGTAACTGCTAGTGGAGAAAGGATAATCCAGGGAACTGCTGGGGTTGCTGAGGTCGGCCCAGTCTGGATCACTTTACCTATTCCTAAAGCTTTCATAAAACAAGAAGGTGTTAAGACAAATAAATGAAACACACAATTGTTAAACCAAAACAATATTTATTTTCTACTAGAACTCTACCTTCCAATAAGCTCCCTTTCCTAAACCTAAAAGCAAGCATACGGTTATCTACTATTATCTACAATAGCCACAGCAAGCGGGGTGCAATCCGGCGTGCAATAATAAGCGAGCATGTGAATACGGGGTCGTGGAGCAAGGATGTCGGGTAGCGGGGCGGACTGGAATAGGCGGAGTGGGAGGAGATCCCCAGGCTACGCACGGCGAGATCTCGGAACGGGTGAGGAAAAAAAAAAGAGGGAGAGACCCCCAGGCTACGCACAGCGAGGTCTCGGAAAGCGGGGAGGAGAAAGGGAAAAGACCCCCAGGCTACGCACAGCGAGGTCTTGGAGAAGGTAAGGGATGACGGGAGAGACCCCCAGGCTACGCACAGCGAGGTCTCGGAAAGCGGGGAGGAGAAAGGGAAAAGACCCCCAGGCTACGCACAGCGAGGTCTTGGAGAAGGTAAGGATTAGAGGATGAGACCCCCAGGCTACGCACAGCGAGGTCTCGGAAAAGGTACGGTCAAGCGGGCGGAAGCAGGTATCAGAAGACGGGAAAAGGACTTACTCCTGTATTCCCCGGGTCGGTCTGGATAGCTGGTCTGGCTAGGCTGGTCGGCTCGGTTGGCTGGTCTGGCTGGGCTGGTCGGTTCGGCTGGCTGGTCCTGATGGGAGTCCCGGAAGTGGACTAAATAATACATCGCTCGGTGCCTGTTTATATAGGCGCTCCCGGAGCGTGGGAGAAATGGTAGGAGTAAATGAGAGCGGCGCACGCCCAATACCGGTTAGGGAAGGGACGCGTGCACTCGCTCGAGTCGGTCTCTTATCCGGACGGCATAAGATTGCACGCGAAGATTAACTATTCACTCGTATGTCCAACATAATTAATTAAAATATAGTAACTCGTTACACACCCCCTTTTCTTACCAAAAAAAAAGAACTTTTTTCAAAAGATGCAATAGGCATCGGTACAAAATCCTTAAATAAATCAATTAAAATATTCCAACAAAATACATATTAAGATGCATAAGGCATCGCCCTAACTTAAATATACAATAAATTCAAATAAAACGGTGTCTTCCTTCTCGTGGGCTGTGGGTTTGGGACTGCTAACGGCTTCGGCGATGCTGGCGAGGTGGCTTCAGACATCCAGTCGTTGGACAGGGGGGACATCCATACATCGACTGCATTTCCTCTCGAGCATCTATAAAAAACAGCAGTACCCTAACGTGGGTCTCTGGTACGCGGGCTTAAGATCCTTTATGTGGACGCGGTGTACCTGCTTTCCGGTGCTACTCTTCAAATCATATACCACCGGAGAAATAACTTTGGTAACGGTAAACGGACCGGAGTACTTCGGAGCTAATTTAGCGGCGAAACCCCTGACGGCAGATGATAACGGATTCTTACGTTTCATAACCTTGTCGCCTACGTGGCAACGCCATTCACGGCGGCGCAGGTTATAGTAGTGGCTCTGGTTTGTAAAGGCCCTGGCTAAATTGACACGGACCAACTCAAAAATCTCTTTAAGTTTCTGCAGTCTTTTGGAACGAGCAGAGACTTGTACGGGGTCGGAGCCTTTGGCTCCTGGTTCGTCGGCTTTTGGTTCCTGACGGTAGATGGCATTTGGAGTCTCTAGTTCCCTGCCAAAGTTCAGGAATGCGGGGCTGTATCCAGTAGAGTCATGTCGTGACGTGTTCATTGCAAAGACCAAAGCTGGAATCTGTGTGTCCCATTTACGGTGGTCCTCTTCGCAATATTGTGCCATCATAGTTTTGACGGTCTTGTTTGTTCTCTCTACAGGATTGGCCTGTGGAGTATATGGCGGGGTTAGACGGTGTGTGATACCCATATCTTTTAGGAGTTCGGTAAAGGATTGACCCGTGAAGTGGGTGCCATTATCGGATATTAGGGTTTTGGGGCACCCAAACCGGGTAACAATTTCTTCGTAGAGTGCTTGACTGGCCCCTAGTAGGGTTTCTCAGTGGTCGACACTGTACCCATTTAGTGAAACGGTCCTGCATTACCATCAAATAACGGTTGCCTTTGGCAGACCTTGGAAGAGGTCCCACTAGGTCAACACTAACGGTTTCCCACGGTTCGGTGTTCCGTGATGGCTGCAACCTGCCGGGAGGTTGTTGTTGTGATAGTTTATATCTTTGACATAAAGCACAATTTCGGACATAACGTGCAATGTCTCGGAACATTCCGGGCCAATAGTAGCGACTACGACTAGTAGTTTTCGCTATTCCTAAATGACCCGCTGTGGGCGCATCATGATTCTCCTGCAAGACGGACGGTCGAGCTGACTTTGGTACACATAGTTTCCATGGGTCGGTAAGTTCAGGCTCGGTCATATCGGACATATCCCAGAAGTGTCGGTACAATCTTTCTTCTCGTATGCAGTAGTCGGGGTGAGCTGCAGGGCTCGTGCGGATTTCTTCCTTCTTCTTGGTATACCATGAACACTCGGGCACGTTGTCAATGGCAAATCATGGTTCAGATTCCTCCATGGGATTGTCAACTTGTACGGGGTCTCGGGACAAGGCATCGGCAACTCGGTTAAGTACTCCTTTTCGGTACTTGACTTCAAAATCAAACTGCTGTAGGAACATACTCCATCTTGCAACTCTCCCAGTCGGAGATTTAATGGAGTGCAGCCAACGGAGGGATTGGTGATCGGTGAGAACTGTAAAATGGTATCCCTCTAGATATGGGTGCATCTTCTCGATTGCCCACACAATGGCCAAACATTCCTTTTCGGTCACAGAGTAAGCCTTCTCGGTAGACGTGAGTGAACGACTTGCATAAGCTATCACGTGGTCTCCACCATCGATGTGCTGGGTCAAAGCTGCTCCTAACCCTCTGTCGGACGCATCTGTCTGTAGTACAAAGGGCTTGGTAAAATCCGGACATGCCAGAACTGGAGCTTCGGTTAAGCAGGTCTTTAATCGATGGAAAGCTTCTTCTTGCTCGGTGGTCCACTTCCACGATGAGTTCTTTTTCAGGAGACGGTTAAGTGGTGCGGTTATCTGTGAGAATCCCGGTACGAAACGACGGTACCAAGACGCGATTCCCAAGAATCGTCTGAGGCTATGGACGGTCGAAGGAGTGGGTAGTTCTAGTATGGAAACTACCTTTTCCGGATCAGTTCGGATCCCTTCTGATGTCACAAGATGGCCGAGGTATCTCAGCTGTCTTCGCCCAAATTGGCATTTGTCGGGGTTCAGGCGGAGGTTAGCTTCTCGCGGGCGACGGAAAACTTCACGGAGGTTTTCGATATGTTCCTCGAAGGTTTCCCCCAGGACGATGATGTCGTCCAAATATGCAAAGCAATACGGTTCCATTTCGGGTCCTATTATACGGTCCATCAGCCTTTGGAATGTTGCCGGTGCTGAATGCAATCCAAAAGGCATGACTCTAAACTGAAAAAGTCCCCGGGTTGGTATCGTGAGCGCGGTAATCGGTCTGCTTTCGGGCGTAAGAGCCACTTGGAAATAACCCTCTCTTAAATCCAAACTAGAAATATACTTGGCTCTGCGCAGCTTGTCCAATATCGAGTTTATAAACGGTAACGGGTAAGCGTCTTTGCGTGTTACAGCATTTACTTTCTGAAAGTCAATACAGAACCGGTAGTCCCCGGTTTTCTTCTTGACTAATACTACCGGTGAACTCCACGGGCTATCAGACGGTTCGATGATGCCCTCTTTGAGCATTCGGTCTACTTCTTTGTTCATAACCTCCTGCATACGTGGATTTTGTGGTCGGTACCGTTGCTTGATTGGTTCTGGGTTAAGCAAGTGTATTCGGTGTTGTACTATCGGCGTGGTTCCATTTATATCGGTAAACGATGGCAGCTCTCTGTCGAGGAAAGCTTTCATGCAAGCCTTTTCTTTCTTGCTCAAAGTCAACGGGGAACCAGTACTTATATGACCTATGGGGCAACATGCCAGTGGTATAGAATTTGCGGACGACGGTTGCCCTCGTAAATGTACCACTCCAGTTTTCAGGTTGATGTGAAAGTCATGCTGGCTCAGAATATCCATACCTAGGATCATATCGGATGCCAGATTCGGTAAGTAGTGGAGGGTTGCGGCAATAGAAACGGCTCCAAGTCCAAGCCTTAACCTGTAGTCTTTATCAATGGTGACGGACTCCCCATTCGCCATTCGGACAGATTTGGTTGTGGGCTTGACGGTCGGACAACGGACTTCTTGACATCGGCCCAGTACACGATCCCCTATAAAAGAGATAGCGGCTCCGGTATCCACTAAGACATTGAACGGTGTGGCTAATGCTCTTACGGCAACGTGTGGTCTTCGGTCGTTGGAACAGACAGCTATTCCGGGTTCTGACTGTCGACATGGGCAATCCCGTGACATCACTCCTTGGGTGCCACAACGGGAACAGAATAGGCGGGCCGGTCGTCGACAATTAACTCGTAAGTGTCCCGTTTGTCCACATCGCCAACAAATTATCGGGCGTTGGGTTGACTCGGTGGAGGTGCGGTGGTTGACTTGGCTGGCCTGTGGACGGTTGTCTCTTGCGGTCTTTGGAACGGTGATCCTAGTGGTACAGAGCGGTTGACGAGCGGTGGTGGTGACTGGAACGGTGGGACGGCGTTCGGTTGCTTGAAGCTCTTTCTTTAACACCTCGAAGTCACGGACTGCTTTCGAGAAAGAGGCGACATCCCAATAGTCTCCACGGCGGATTTGCTGACGGAAATCAGGCAACAGGTTGCGGTACAGCCATCGTAACTCTTGGTCTGGGCTTATCTTCCCATGACGGCGGACCAGTGTCTGCAGGTCAGTAATGTAGGCTGTAGCGGTTTCGTTGGGCCTTTGCAGACGGCGACTGATTTCTGCTTCTAAGTCGACTTCATAATTAACGGGAAAGTAGAAAGCCTTAAAGTCGACAACGAATTGGTCCCATGTTAGCCAACTATAGTGGTTGTTCCTAAACCAGTGTGCGGCTTCACCCTGCAGTAATTCTGGCATATGGGGACTCAATATCGACGTGGTGGTCGTTGTGCAGGTCACTGTCGTTACCGTTGGTACAGTTGATACAGGCAGTGACGGTAATCCTCTGCCTTCTCGAACGAACTTGATCAGTCGTCTTCTCTTCTCATCAACGGTGCCTCCCAAGTCTAGACCATACCTAAACATGTCCATATCTAGGTCTGTCTTCTTTAGTTGGTATATCCAACTTACTGGTACATCGGTGGTACTGGGTATTGTACCTGTTGTGGTGATGGGTAGATCGGAGATGGTTGTCGGTATGTTGCAGGCCAGTTCGGATTTTCCGTCCATCTTGGTTTTCTTCTAACGGGCAACGGTTTTCCAGTGTTCGGTGATGTTCGGGAAACTTCGGGTCGGTTCGGGATAGTGTCCACTCGACTCTCTTTCAGTTCCTCTATCCAATGGCGGTGTTATCTGGTCTTCGGGTACCTTCGGTAATCCTCGGATCCTTTCGGGAAGCGGTTCAAACGATTGCCCTTTGGTTCCTCTATACGGTGACGGTATTCTCGGGCGTTCGGGTATCTTCGGCAATTTTCGGATCCTCTCGGGAAGCGGTCGAATCGTCTCTTCTTTGGGTCCTCTACCCAATGGCGGTGTCCGGGTGGCTCCAAAATGAGGTCGGCGTTGGCAACTCCAAAACGAAGGTCCCTGCGCGGGCGCCACGTTTGTAAGCCGGTTTGGTGCGCCCCTGAATGGTCTAGGTGCTTGTACGGGGCTTGCTTACGAAGTGGCGCTTGTATGCTTTTCGGTTATCTCGGTACTCTCGGGCGCCAGTTATTTTTACGTGGTATGCTCCACGGAACCGGGTAACTGCTAGTGGAGAAAGGATAATCCAGTGAACTGCTGGGGTTGCTGAGGTCGGCCCAGTCTGGATCACTTTACCTATTCCTAAAGCTTTCATAAAACAAGAAGGTGTTAAGACAAATAAATGAAACACACAATTGTTAAACCAAAACAATATTTATTTTCTACTAGAACTCTACCTTCCAATAAGCTCCCTTTCCTAAACCTAAAAGCAAGCATACGGTTATCTACGGTTATCTACAATAGCCACAGCAAGCGGGGTGCAATCCGGCGTGCAATAATAAGCGAGCATGTGAATACGGGGTCGTGGAGCGAGGATGTCGGGTAGCGGGGCGGACTGGAATAGGCGGAGTGGGAGGAGATCCCCAGGCTACGCACAGCGAGATCTCGGAACGGGTGAGGAAAAAAAACAGGGAGAGACCCCCAGGCCACGCACAGCGAGGTCTCGTAAAGCGGGGAGGAGAAAGGGAAAATACCCCCAGGCTACGCACAGCGAGGTCTTGGAGAAGGTAAGGGATGACGGGAGAGACCCCCAGGCTACGCACAGCGAGGTCTCGGAAAGCGGGGAGGAGAAAGGGAAAAGACCCCCAGGCTACGCACAGCGAGGTCTTGGAGAAGGTAAGGATTAGAGGATGAGACCCCCAGGCTACGCACAGCGAGGTCTCGGAAAAGGTACGGTCAAGCGGGCGGAAGCAGGTATCAGAAGACGGCAAAAGGACTTACTCCTGTATTCCCCGGGTCGGTTTGGATAGCTGGTCTGGCTAGGCTGGTCGGCTCGGTTGGCTGGTCTGGCTGGGCTGGTCGGTTCGGCTGGCTGGTCCTGATGGGAGTCCCGGAAGTGGACTGAATAATACATCGCTCGGTGCCTGTTTATATAGGCGCTCCCGGAGCGTGGGAGAAATGGTAGGAGTAAATCAGAGCGGCGCACGCCCAATACCAGTTAGGGAAGGGACGCGTGCACCCGCTCGAGTCTGTCTCTTATCCGGACGGCATAAGATTGCACGCGAAGATTAACTATTCACTCGTATGCCCAACATAATTAATTAAAATATAGTAACTTCGTTACAGTTTATATTTTTAAGTTTTTGATTTAAATATTAATGAACCTAAGTGTGGTCCTATTCATAGCCTTTATTAATTATGTTTATAGCATGTCCCTCATTTACTTCAAGTCTAATGTAAAAAGTATTTGTTTTAACGTTCACGAACTATCGTTGGTAAAATTTTCAAAACGGTGGAATTATTACACCTCAATATTGTACGGAAATCAAATGTTTGATTATACCAAACATAAATAAAAATATTCCCACAAAATCATTGCATGTTAATTCAATAATGCTATACCCAAAGTACAATTAGCCGACCCTGAATTTTTCCTGTCAAACCCGGTAGACTTGTTAATAGGTGCCGAAATATTCTGGGAAGTTCTAATCCCTGGTCAAATAAAGGCGGCAGGTTCTTTGCCATATTTTCAAAAGACGTCTTTCGGCTGGGTAGCCCGTGGGCCGGTACAGATGACTCATCCCTCTACAAGGGTTTGTAATGCTGCAGTGGCAGCGAACAATGAGCTAGAAAATAAAATTGCAAAATTCTTAGATGTTGAGTTAGAGTTTCAGACATCGGGTAGTTTAAGTACGGATTACAGAACACAATGAGAAGACCATTTCCTTAAAACCCATAGACGCGCAGAAGATGGACGCTACATTGTTAAGTTGCCGTTTAAGCAAGGTCAAATAAATTTAGGGAATTCCAGGGAAATGGCATTGCGGAGGTTTTACACGCTTGAACGAAAATTCGAAGCTCAAGTTAATTTAAAACAGCCATACGTAAACTTCATGCGGGAATACCTTGCTTTAAATCACATGGAAGAAATTCCAATAAACGAAGTTAATAAATCAAACGTTAATTATTGCCTCATCACGCAGTGTTTAAAGATGATAAAATAAGAGTCGTGTATGATGCGTCGGCGCGAACGTATAATGGCCTGTAATACAGCAAGATCTTTTTTCTATAATTTGTAGATTTAGAACCCACCAATACGTGATAAGTTCAAAGTGGATCTAAATGAAATCAATAAATTACAATTTCCCCGAAAGGTTATTAGTGAACTGCAAACAAAGATCATAGAATTGCATGGTTTTTCAGATAGTTCCGAGCGCGCGTATGGGGCAGCCGTGTATATACGTATAAAAGACTACGAGGACAATTAGTTTTCGCAATTATTATGTAGTAAATCCCGCGTAGCACCTCTGAAGAAGATCACTATACCGAGATTAGAATTATGCGGTACAGTCCTTTTAGCACGTCTCATCAAAAAAGTCAAACAAATCCTGAACTTAGAGTTTAGTCAAGTATTTTATTGGACGGATTCGACTATTGTTTTAGCCTGGATAGCTGGCGATTCCAATAACTGGCAGACATTTGTAGCTCATCGTGTATCTGAAATCCAGTTATTGTCGAAACGAAATCAATGGTACCATGTGCGAAGCCAAGACAACCCTGCCGATTTATTATCACGCGGTTCGACACTCGAACAATTTATAAAATCTAATTTTTGGACACAGGGCCCCTCCTGGTTAAGTTTAGACGCCACATCATGGCCGTTACAAGAAATTTTGAATGTTTCTGAATTACCGGAAGAACGAAAACGCGTTATATCGTAATAAATGCGGCCAAAGAGGAATGCGAATTATTTTTAAGATTTTCATCATATACTAAAATGCAACGTGTTATTGGTTATTGTTTGCGCTTCATTAACAATTGTAGAAACAGTGGAGCGAGACATACTGGATATCTAACAAGGTCAGAATTAGGTAATGCAACATATGCCATAATTAAATCCATTCAGAATGATAATTTTAATGAAGATCTTAAAGGTCTACAAAGGTTCGGGCGCGTATCGATGAACAGTAAGTTGAGAACGTTAGATCCATTTTTATGCGAAGGAGGTATTCTGAGAGTAGGAGGACGGTTAAACATGCTTTAATAGCATACGATAAAAAATTTCCAATTTTATTGCCGCATAAACACCATGTCACAAAATTAATAATTTTTAACGAACACATTAAACAAATGCATGCTGGGCATCAAGCCACTTTAGCATCGCTGCGAAATAATTTCTGGATACCGGCAGGTCGCAGCGCAGTGAGGTTAGTTTTACATAAATGTGTCCATTGCTTTAAAGCAAATCCAAAACCTATGACACAGGAGATGGGTGATCTTCCTAAGGCACGTTTAGAGCCTGTAAGACCAGTTCTGAAGACAGGAGTAGATTTTGCGGGTCCCATTTACATCAAATCGGGTAACGTTCGCTCAAAACAAAAATTAAAAGCTTATATAGCACTGTTTGTTTGTTTCGCTACCAAGGCCGTCCGTATAGAACTGGTCGGAGATTTAACCACCGAATCCCTTATAAATGCACTAAAAAGGTTTATATCAAGAAGAGGTTACGTTCTTGAAATATATTGCGATAACGCAAAAAACTGTGGGAGCCAAGAATCATTTCAACGAATTGTATAAGATGTTAAATTCTTCTAATAGTCAAAACAATATAAACGACTATTTAGTACCAAATAATATAGCTTGGAATTTTATTCCCCTAAGAGGCCTATGGGAAGCAGCTATTAAATCTGCAAAAAACCACATGAAACGGGTCATCGGTAACGCATCATTTACATATGAGGAGCTATACACGCTTTTGGTGAAAATAGAGGCATGCTTAAATTCCCGACCTCTTTGTCCCCTAACCAGTGATCCCAATTACCTTACAGCTGTCACCCTCGGACATTACCTAATAGGCGAGCAACTTACGGCTCCGCTAGAGCTCAACTTGCTTCCGATAAAATGTAACAGGTTAACGAGATGGGAACGTTTAGAGAAGATTAGGCAACATTTTTGGAAACGGTGGGCAAGGGAATATTTATCCCAACTACAGGTCAGAACCAAATGGCAGCAGACTAACCAAACCTTAGCTCCAGGGAACATGGTTCTTTTAGTAGAAGATGGTACTCCACTGCTACAGTGGAACCTTGGACGAATCATAGAGCTCCACCCGGGCAGCGATGGCATCGCCAGAGTGGCATCCGTTCGGACAAAGGCTGGCATCTTCAAAAGGGCAGTGCACAAGCTGTGTTTGTTGCCAGTGGAAAGCAGTGCTTAAGTGATTACTGTGTGTAAGTTACTCAAAGTGTTAGACAATTAAATAGAGACGACAAACAAAAGAACTTCCAATAATTTATAGTTTAACGTTATTTAATAGTTTTTGATATTACTTAGTTATTTTTTTTCATATTTGAATTTTGTTTCTCATATATCTTAAGATTAACTTGTATCAACTGCGTATTTATAATATTGTATCATTGCATTGATATTGTTGACATCCCGGCAAGGGGGGGGTGCTATGTCTATTCCATAGACAAGAATACCGTTAGCATAACGGTACTTAGGTTAAGTTAGCTTGTATCGCTATATCGTGCAACCCCTCAGTTGCTGTTTTGCACCCACTATGAGAAGTGCGCTTAAGGATCTGTTCCTTATCTTGTAAATAAATATTTTTGAGTAGTTTAGTGAAATTATTCTTTATAACGACACAACTACCCCCAACAGGCTCAATTAATAATGATTCAGATTTTGTCTCCGAGTTCAGTCAGTGCAGTAAATTCATATGGTCTTGGGAGTTTTACCAATATTAAAAGGTCAGCTTTAGTACATATTTTTAAGTTTTTCATTTGTTCATAGTTATGCAAAACGCTATAAACTGTTGATTTGAAAATCGGCCAACGTCTCGTGATAAACATGTTCATAAACAAGGTGATGCTCTTTCTACCTTTATTTGACTCAAACTTTACTCTATCGATATCCGTATACATATCATACTTCAACCTATACTGTAAAATACTAGATAATATGCATAGATTTATACATTAGGTTAAACATAGTAATGCTGATGCAAAATTACGTTAAAAATTAAGTAAACTTAAAAGTCATAGCAAGGAAAGACTTAGAATCCATTAGGCACTGTCTTATAGAAAATATACAACACACAATATTTAAATACGTTTATCAAACTGCCGAGATTAAGGGAAAAAAAGGAATCTCAATGCCCGGTCTGCAGAAGCCCGGACAACGACAACATGGTGCTCTGCGATGGAACTGGCGAGCAGTGACACCACTTCAATTACGTTGGGTTCACCAGAAAGGAGGCTGAAGCGATAGAAAAATGGTTTTGTAGCATGCCAGATCGCCTTCAGAGGAATAGCAGTCAGTTTGATGATTAATTGCAATTTGCAAATGAAGCATCGTCTTCAACTGGAATTAGTCGAAGCAGAAATTTAACTCTTGTGGCGGCTAATCGGCTTTTTAATGCAAATTCAGTACTGTCGGGCGACCTCATACAACTCGAGCCAACTCGTACTGGATCATCTACAGTCTTAGTAGCATCGAAAACTGCAAAGCGCTCCAGGCAGTCCATTGAACTTATCACGCAATTGTTGGCTGGGAAACGAGAAGTTCTTAAACAAGAAAGAGAAGTGATTCAGCAAGAAAAAGAAGTAATTGGAGAAAGCTCTCCGAATTGTTAATCTAATTAATGACGCAAACTGTAGTGTCAACTCAAAAATGTTGTCGATAAATGATCTTTCTTTGAGTAATATTGCTCCCAATCGAACTGATAAAAAATAATTTGAACTGGTTCCCAAATCCATTCCAAATGCAAAACGAACTAAACTCAAAAAAACAAACCTATGAAAATGACCATGAATGCATATCAATGGTCGGCAAGACACTACATATCGAAAGAATTACCGAAGTTTGGTGGTATTCCAGAAGAATGACTAATTTTTATAAATGTCGTGCACGATGTGACAAACGATGCACCAGACAGAGACATGGATTGCGCATCGTGTAAAGATCCGTGCAAGTCACTCGAGGACTGTAAAGAGTTTACTAGTAGTTCACTCGGCGATAAATGGCAAATTCTTCGTAAAAATGGTATCTGCAGATAACGCCTACCAAAAAAAAACGCGACTGTGCGTACTGTGACAGACCGTCGTGGAAAGCATCATCCTGTGATGCACTTTGAACGTGACCAGTCCAAAGAAGAATCTGTAGCGCAAATTACTAATTGCAGCCACAGGATCAAAGGGTCAAATCTTCAATTTAGACACATTCCCGTGGTATTGAGGAATGGTGATAAAACGTTGAGAATTGCTGCATTTTTTGACGAAGGCTCTACTGGTACTTTCTTGGAAGGGGAAACAGCAAAAATGTTACATTTATCGGGACCGAAGACTACTCTCTGCATGAGGTTCACAGGGCAATCTCACGTACTGAATCCCATTCTATGAAGGTTTCATTTACAATATCTGGAGTTTAGAAAGATGCGAGAAGCTACGGATTGATTGGAGTGCAGACAGTGAAAAGTCTGAATTTACCTCACCAAACCGGGATATGAGTAGATTACAAAACAATATCCGCGTTTGAGACGCAACCCCGTGGAGTCATACAAATATGCCGCTCCCCAACTGTTGATCGGCTTGAACAACTGGAAGGTCGGTGCTCCTCTGAAAATCCGTATGAACGACAATCGGAAACCGATGACTGCCAAAAGTTTGTTGGGTTGGACAATCTTCGCAGAAAATTGTAGAGATGATCATCTTTTTATTAAGTATTACTACCAGGCAGACAACTAAGTATTATGTTACAGATTGAGAAAGACTTTCCACGAGCAGAAAAAACCATTACAGATAACCGTGATGTAGATGGTTTATTGGACTGTGTTGATATTTCAGAAAAAGCTGTTCAACTAATCAATGACGTAAATATGATTCATGCTAAAGCTGGTTTTGAATTCGGGGTTACAGTCAATCTCTCAAAAGGTGTTGCGATCGGTTGTAACAGTTGATCGCTGTAGATCCACAATGAACATGAATGAACATTGATGTTGAAGAGGACATGGTAAAAGTTCTAGGGATGTGGTGGTGCCACAGGAAGTTTGTTTTATATATCTTCTACGTTTTAATAAAGGCAATCAAGAAGTTCTCACTGGTTAAAGAGCACCAACAAAACTTGAATTCTTACTGATGTCGATCTATGATCCTGTTGGGTTGATATCACCGGTCTTGAGTTTCTTGAAAGTCTTGTCTCAAGATTTGTGGCGTTCCAATGTCGGATGGGATGATACCATTGAACCAGAACACCAAAGTAGTTGGCAAAAATGGATTGAGGTACTTCCACAAATAGAAAGAATTTAACATATTATCTAACACCTTACTTGAATGAAAAGAGAATAGTCAGAGTGTGTGGGCGCATCCACGCAGGTAATTGTGTTGAGTTCAACACTAAGAGGTCTATAATAATGCCAAGCGAACCCCATGCAACGAAGTTGTGAATCTCTGGTCTGCGACAGTTGCTCAAGAGAGTTCGTCATGACTGTTCCAGATGCACATTCGTGACAACGAAATCACCATGTCCGCAAATGCAAACTGCTGAACTTCCAAAAGCACGATTGGCAGCCGTATACACATCCATTCACATACGTCGAGATTGATTGTTTGGGACCCCTTGAAATCGCGGTGGCTCGACGTCATGAGAAAAGATGGATTTACCTGTTTACCTACCTTACAGTTCGGGCGAATTATTTGGAGATTTTGCATTATATAGATCATGACTCATTTATTCTGGCATTTCGAGACTTTCGAGACACACAACGGAGAGGAAATCCTTTGGAAGTTTTTTGTAACAATGGCCGCAACTTCGTCAAAACTGAACGAACACTCCGTAAACAATACCAACACGTGGAAATGAATAAGTTAAGCGAGAGTTTCCTGAACGAGAAGATCAAATGCAATTTTAACCCGCCTGAAAGTCCTCATAAGGGAGGAAGCTGGGAGCGATTCGTAAAATCCGTCTAGAACTCACTGTACGCCGTTATGTCCAAAAGAGCTCCTACCGATCTATTGTTTAGAAGTTATTTAATGGAGGTGGAGAACATTATAAATTGGCGTCCGTTAACATTATCTGCCTTTAGACAATGACACAAGCTAGGATATGATGCCTAACCATTTTATGTGTCTGTTCTAGTAGCGAAGAATACATTAGAGAATTTGACGACGAAACTAGGCTGCTGAGATCCAATTGGTTAATGTTGCAATAGTACGCTAAGAGTGCAAGAATAATTTTACCGGAATTGACCAGGCGCAGCAAGTGGTATGAGTCAGTCCAACCTTTGAAAGCAGTAGACGTTGTGTTTATTGCAGATCCACAATCGAAAGGGAACTTCTGGGAACCTGGAAGAATCGTCGGCGTGGTTAAAGCGAGGTACGGACAAGTAAGTGCCATGGTAGAAACTGCTATGAATCAGTTGACCAGATCAGCAGTCAAACTTGCCAAACTGGATATTATTTAAGTGCCTTCGATTGCTAGCATATACTATAATAATATTGAGAATAGAACCCTGCACATTGTACATATAAATTGTGGCTACTCAAATTGACAAAAATAGAAAAAATAGAATCGAACGGTGCTCCTCAAAAACCGAAAACCCAGTTTCAATAAGATGTTCCATGCTACTACAATCTAGCCCTATTAGAACGTTTTCTATCCCTATATACTTAATAATAATTTAAATAAATCATAAATAAATAAAACAGTGTGTCTTGAGATGCGGGTCACAAGAGTAAAACTTGTTTTGTAACAACAAGCAATTTTTTACAAAGTTTTTTGCTTGCCACATTTTCTCATAGAGTATAAGCCGAATTAATAGTATAAATGTAAACTCTAATTAACATGAGTAACCACTGAAGAAAATAAATACTACATAATATGCGTGGTGTAGGGCGGTGTTATTATTAACGACAACCACAGAACGATGTTTGTGCGGTTGTCGATACGGACTACTTAGCGTGCCCATCTGACAGCACGACGAAGTGTACTGAGGACTTATCGACGAGAAATGGTGTGAGCAATGGGGTAACGAAGTAGCGGAAATAAAAGTAGAAAAACTATAATTTATCTTACGGGCATGTTTTCTTCAATTGTCATTCATATTCGTCCTTATAAATGTACTACTTTCAATTAAATACGTCACAACGAGTTATGTCGGCATGTGTCATTGAATCGTCTTTTAAATGTGCTTAAGTGGCTACATGTGCCTTTAAACTTCTTTTTAAATGGGTTCTTCAATGATATACCCCATATGACCCATATCGTTATTTAAAAGTTTTACAACAATTGACTTATGTCACTAATGCTTTGTCAAATAGTGCTGCAAAAATAAACTTGAAGCAGTATATTTATACACAGGCAGCCCCACAGACAACAAACGGAAAAAAGTAGCCCTTTCACTGGCTTGCAGGGGTAAATATACAAGACTGTGTTGTTGACGAAAGCTTGGTTGCCACGGAAAAGATTGAAAAGAATTGCCAGGTTAATTTTTTTCCGAAGATCTAGCCCAGGGATGGGCAGACTTTTTCAGTGGCGGGCCGAATTAAAAGAATAAAAGTTTGCGGCGGGCCAAAATGAAATAATTTACGTAAATCTCGTATGTTAGCGATAATTCAAATGGAATAATGTAATTAATGTTGTTGTTTTATGTACAGGTGTTATAACAGTGTGTGTTATAGCTCCCGCACCAGACTTGATTGGTGCATTTCGATAGCGTTTGGAACAAAAATCTTAATAATTTTTTTTGATTAGAGAAAGTCAAAATTTTTAGTAATATTTTTAACCGACGTACAAATAAAAGTACACGTAAAAGTACATATAAAATCATAAACGCGTTTATGATGATATCATTACTGACCGTAAATGCCAGCTGAGATTTGAGAGTCAGACAAAATAATTTGTCAATAAAGCACGAGTTTGTTTATGCTACATAATACTATTAAGAATGGAGACTTCGATTTTGTCATTTTATTGACTTTGGTCCTTAGAAGCGATCTCGGAAACAGTGTGAGGGCAGTGGGTTTTTAAACAAAATAATCATATTTTATGGCTGACCACGTCCTTGTGAATTTTGCAATAAAGTGAGTGCATAAATTTGAGTGTTTTATCTCCTACAACCGACCAACGTAAACAGGACTTATTGGAGCTGATTAGTCGTAGACCAAATTTCATAGTTGTCTTTTTATTTAGACGATGTCCGGATAAAATAAGCTCGCGGACGCATTTGACCCGCGGGCCGTTAGTTATGGCCGTATCTTAATGGACTTTGCTGATTACTTTTTTAAACAAAAGCTAAGGCATTTATCTAAAAAACTTGTCTTACCGAACTTAAAAAATGTATTATTTTCAAAATGGCGGATACCTCAAGTCAGATACATATTAAGAAATAGCATTATCTTATTTTTATTTTCCATAAATCTTTGTTCATTCATACAAGATGATATGATTTAAAAATATGTATACGGTGTGTACCCAGTCACAAGAGGAAATAATTTTTTAATATTGATTTTATGACAAAAGTTCTCGAAATTGTTTGTACTTTTTAGTATATTATTTAACAAAAATATAATGTAGACTCTGTTACAAGAGGATGAAGTTTACAGCACGCGCCGAAGGCAAGTGTTATAAATCATCCTACGGTAATGTAGGCATTATATGTGACTCAAATACAATACCTTATTTACAACTAACTTTCAAAAATTTAAAAAATAAAATGTTAAACAACTTTTATATAACAAATTTTCTTATAAAGTCGATATTTACCGAGATATATACTATATTCCATACATAATGGGCACCCTGTATATTTAGAGTTCAATTCATAGTGCATTCATTATTTAATAGTTTTAGATAAAATAAATTTGGCTCAATATCATTAAGAAATGCACCATTTCAATATTACTTATTGTAATGACACTTTAGTGTTGCGATAGTTAAAGTATTGAAGGAATAATCAAAAAAGAATTAATTTAATATAGTTAACTGTAAATGTGAGACAGTTTAAACCATTTAATATATGAAAAAGTACATAAACAATTTTCAAAAAATGTACTATCAGATATATATTTCTATGCATTTCAAGAGTAAGTTGAATTCACAAGTGACTATTCCTAAGGAAAGGAAAACATTGTAAATAAATTAAGTATTTTAAAGAATGTTTTCAAACCTACTGGTTGTGAGGATGGTATTCCGATATTGTACAAAGGTAAATAGAAGCTATGTCCAATTATTCATAAATGGTGGCCATGGTCGACGTGTCCATGAGAACGTGAAGGCAGTTGTCATATAAATTGACATGTCTGCAAGAAAAGCATGGTAAAACAAAGTTACCACATGGAGGTCCTAGCCATCATTGACAAGGTAGTGTACTTTGAAGGTGTGGAAATAGTGAGTGGGGAGAAGATATATTCACTACGTCTACAGTCTACTAACAGTTAATGGATAAAAGGGAACAAGTATTAATTTTACAAGGTCAAATACAGTGATAAACATAAAGAAGGAAAGGTTTACAAAAAGTTATCTACTTACTTGGTTACAAATTTGAATTGTAAAGTTCTGGTGGACAATCACCATTTCACATTAAGTAAATGAAACCTTACCTGCTCATATAATATAGTGGTTTAACATCACTTAAGATTGACGTCTGCCATTAAAATATATTTTGGCATCTTTAAAATAAATTCCCATTGTGTCAAACTATTGGCTAACACAAAGAAACATAATTGGAATATCCAACGTGTAGGGCAATAAAAACCTAGGGATTATATTAAAGTACCTATAGATATAGGATTATATTAAAGTAGATCTAAAAGAAGTAAATCTAAAAAATGCGTTATTTTTTAGTTCTATATGTCACTATAAAATTACGGTCAATGCAATAACAATCAATGCAATAACAATCATATGTACAGTTGCGGCCGAGAAATTTTCAACGGTCTGTTGCGTCTGCGTGATTTCGACTTTTCAATTTTCATAAGAGACGTCACTTTTATTCATCTGAAATGTCATAAATAGCATACAAGCTAGACTCGTTCGATGTAAAAATGTGCAAACTTGATAAATTATCGTTGAAAACTTTTGGGTCGCAACTGTACATTAATAATATACTAATAATGTTTACAAATCGCATTACCTTATTTTTATTTTTCACACAATTTATTCAAACAAGACAATACGTTTTTTAGAATAATATTGGATTTTCTCTGACGTCGTTTTTTTCTTATATAATAACACATTTTTTAAATTTTCTACTTTACTATAAGTACCCAATCCTGAAGTTCTGTTATACTTTTTAGTAGATTTTTGAAACAATCAAAATCTTGTTGTAAGTAAATGATGATTTTTTTGTAATAAAATCGATAATAAAAAAATTCATTTTGTGACCCCATCTGAGAACAATTTTAGAATTTAGTCGTTATTTCTTTAGAAAATATTGTATTTTTCTGATTTTCTTCACCTTTCTTTTCTCAAATATTAAGGCACTATAAAATTTCTGTATAAGTTTTATTTCTGCAGATCAACGTCGACGGTTCCACGAATTGATTCTATTACATCCTGAGTCCTTTGAGAGAAACAATGAAAATACCATAAGATCATTCTCTTGTATGTTAATTGCGACTTGTAGTATTATTTGTTATTGTTAGCCATTAAAAACCATATAAAAAACAAGTATATAGTTTTAAACAACATTGATTTTAAGAAATTGTAAAACTTTTGTAAAACAACAAATAATTAAACAAATAAAGATTTTCTGAACTTTTTATTTATTAATTTCAAAATTTCAGCTCTCCCACCCCCATTATACGTAAACTCGTTTGTTTGTTATATTGATATTAGTTTAGAAAATTGAAGTTATAATCCATGCTTTAGTCAGGTAAACTATATTAGAAACTTAAGAGGCATAGGTCAGTTTTACAGTAACTCCAGTAATAGGAATATCAACATCAGGTATAAAAATATACGTGCCTATAGTAACTATAACAAGTCACATTCTATTGCAGTGACTTAGGACAATAATTTGGCTAATTCCTTTGAAAACGTCACATGATTGAATAGTAAGTATAGTAGTAAGTAGCATCTTATCTAGATACCTTAGATAAAGTATCATCTTAAAGCTACAATACTAGCAGTTAAAAAAATTAAACGAGCTTATAGTCTTAGTAAACTCTCACACTGAGGCAATGCTCAACTAGAAACTGACAATAAGCAACAGACAATATTATTTGGGTGTTTTGAAGGCGTTAGAAGTGCTTTGACTAGCTCTGAGGAATGGATTCGATCAAACTTCAGGCTTAGTAGGATTTCTGAAATAATTAATACTGGATGCCACAAACCTAACAAATCCAAAACT
This sequence comes from Agrypnus murinus, assembly GCA_929113105.1. Lineage (NCBI taxonomy): Eukaryota > Metazoa > Arthropoda > Insecta > Coleoptera > Elateridae > Agrypnus > Agrypnus murinus. Next base: position 65,578,732 of record OV816029.1, on the reverse strand, counting down.
GCTTACAAAGTATATCGCTAGTGGTTCTAAAATAGCTATCTTTTCAAAATAACTACCAACAAAACACCACTTATGGCTGAAGATCTCTTTCGCTAATCTACGCTCAAGCTTATAGTACTGTATTTGCATATTTGCAATTAAATGTTCAAAAATTATCAAAAGTGCTTTAAAATCAGAAATTGCAAGCAATAAACAAACTAATGTCCGATAATTTTCCCGGTCCGACTAAGGACCGATATTTCGATCTCCTATTTGGCCGATAACTTTATTTGGCCGTTACTTGTCATAGATACGATTGCATCAACAATGTAATCGTAATAAATGTATAAGAAGCTGGAGATCCCGGTCTAAATATAATTAAATCAATAATATATTTATGATTTAGGCAGAAAAATAATAAAATTAGTTCAATGTATGTTCAAGTATAAATATAAATCTAATTCAATGTTTACACGCCTAAAATTAATTAGCGAAATGTAATCTTTTAAAGAAATCGATTAATCTCCTCAATGAACGTGCGGGAAAATAAAGAAATCTACCAGACATTGATAAGGCTTTGACATAAATCAAATAGTTCAATCGTACCAAATATCGTGCCCAATTTAACTACGACCGACGTCCAAAGTAGCTTCGCTACATCAATTAACAATATCATTTTCGATCATGCATTATTTTATTATACTTTATATCGCAGTTCTATTAATCTCGATTTCACTTATATTGTTTGGCAGGTAAGTAAATTTACATACCTATATAAAATAAAAAAGGAAATCGTTTTCACTATTAGTTGCCTTACTTGACAGCACTTAAGGTAAGTGTTTTTAGCTGTGCAGAAGAACCTGAAGTTGGCTGTTTTAGAAGGGTAGCAGGACCTTCGATGGGGTGTCTTAAATGTTGCTTGAATACTTGCTTTTGAATCGACTCCAAATAGAATAGTAAAAAAGATATAATACATATTCTATATAGGATATAGGTCCCAATTCTTTTTCTTGCCTAATCCTAACTAAAACATTGCGGCCAATACCATCTAGTAAATATTGCTTTTAAAGCTTTATTATGCTGAATACTTCAGATAGAATGAATTTTACAAAAGAACTATCTACCGGAAACCATAATCTAATTTCAGATAACTTTTATAATATAAAATAACCAAGCAGGAAAAAAGTGTAAAATTTTAAATGGAAAAGAAGCTATAAGACTATAAGAATATAGCAAAGAACAGAGGAACGAATGAACAGCGAAAACACTAAAGAAATAAATAACTATAAAGTCCTGGGGAATAACATCGTCTAATTTGAAGTACCACGCGTACAAAGAATCATTCCTTAATGTACTCTGGGTATCATGTGGTGTGAAAAAAAATGTTCATACAAAAAACTGAATTTGCACGACCAACGTGACAATAGTATATTGTATTTCAAGTGTAGAAAAGTGCCAACTTCTTACGCGTGTGAAGAAGTTGCGGCATGAGACGAAGTTGAATCGTACGAGTGTGAAATTGGCGTTTTTGCACGTGTTACACACTATACTTTATCTGCGACCACAAAAAAAGTAATAAAACACTAAGAGCTAAGAAAAATATTTAACCTTGAATTTATACTCGCATGGATATTTTTTACGTGAAATCTCAGGCAATAAATTAAGAGATGTATGGCCGGTTTCACAAAGCTTGATTAAACTCTGATTAACTTAAGTGTGATTAAATTTGAAATCTAGAAATACAATTGGATAAAACTCAAGGTCTGTTAAATCCCAGCCAATTAAATTTCTGAATTTCGCATTTAATGACAATTAAGTTAATCAGAACTTAATCAAGTTTTCTGAAACCGGCCAGTAATGTAAGCAGCTTCTGCGATGTTTGGAGGTGTATAAGTGTACACTCCATTTTCCCATCATCGAATTTATTTATGACAAATCTAGAATTTCGAAAATAGCAAAGTAAATATTAATTTTTTAAAGACAATCTACTATTTATTACAGATAAACAATCATAGGTATTGCTATGATATAACATACTTGATTAGTGCATAAATGCAGATATGGATGTGTTGCCTAACTGGCAGGCGACTGAATTTTTTTTATAAAAAATGGATTTAACTTAGCTAATTGGGTTCAATTTAAGAAGGATACACTGTAGAAAACATTTTGTAGATTGGAGATGATTTTTAGAATTGATTTATTCCAAAAATTTAATAATTTTGTTCGGACAAATGAAATTGTACTGCCGTTGCTGGTTTTTTCAATATAATTAGATTTTAATGCCATCTTAAGTATGGTTTACACCTGAAACAGATACAGGGCACATTAATGGATGTCTATGCAAAAGTTAATAGCCATACCTGCAAGTTTAACCTTCCAAATTTGTAAAGTTTCTTTGCATATCAACGATTTCAGTAATTTCTTCACTATTTTGCTATTTTCCAAGATTAATTAATTTGTGAATACAAATTATTTATTATGATATTGTAAAGCAGTTTCTGCAGCACATTTGAGATGTAAAGATTCTTGTTTGCACCTTTTTTTAAAGAAGGTCGAGGATCTTAAAGTTCATTTTGGTCGCATATTAACACAGTATTCTAAAAGTGTAAAATTTGATATTATTTAGTGGGTTGGATACCTAGAAATGTATAAAATTTGTAAAATGGAATATAAAGAAGAATTGTATATAGAAAAAAGGATGTAATTAGTCCACTTAGTTTATTTATTTCATGTTTAAATGTGTAACTGAAAGCATACAAAATGGACGCCATTGTCAAGTTTAACTAAGCTTAAGATGCAATCAAATTAATATTGTGATACATCACTTTGCAGATAACAATGTCCATTACAAAACTACAATAATAATTTTGGAAATTATTAACATTTATAAATTATGTATGATTAATAAATTATTTAGTTTCATAGCTCCCAATTGTTTCTGGGGAATCAACTAAAAAATCTGCCAACAGTTTCAATTGTTTAAGCAAATCTTACAAAAAAGAGGCCAGAGATTTGGTTACTCTCTCTATATTTTTATATTATTCAAACAGCGTGTATCTACACAGAGCATTTATTAAAAAAATTTTAGGTTAAGGGGGAAAATAATTTAAATTAGGTCAACGGTAGAGATCTCGCTTAAAAAACGGACGCCTCAGGGTTCGATTCCCCGCCGGAGTGATTATTTTTCTATAGTATGGATTTGTATTCGAAATATAATTTGATGTAAAACATTAATTAAACAAAATAAATTAACCTTGTTCTAAAATTTATAACTTATAAATTTCAAATAATTAATATTATAATGTTGCATGTGCTGACATCTACGCCGTTTTAATAAAACTACTGATCGTGAGAAATCACTTATTACAAGATTTGTTACTAGATTTTTTCCATAGATGGTGCAATATCGTTTTTTTTTTTGTTGGTATAATTACGTACCGTAATTTAATAATTGTGATACTTTTAAAACCTTAAAAGACATGTTTTTCGTACTATTATTTTTCTCTTTTTTATCGGAGGTAATACCATAAGAGCTCAGATTTAGCCGGATATTTTTTAATGGTTGTTTTCGAGTACTTACTTTCATTGGCAATTTAACAAGAGCTGTTTTGACAAATTCACCAAAGCGTAGCTCGAGCGATTTTGTCAAACAGATCGAGTTAAATTACCTATATGAAAGTAAGTACGAGAAAACAACCTAAAAAATATCAGGCTAAATCTGAGCTTGAACGGTGTTAGGAAAGACAATTCCATGAATCTTTTATTCCTCATTTTGCATTCAAATCTTAACTAATAGACTGTCTTATTCCACCAAAAATAAAAGATCTCCCTAATATTAATTAAGAATTTGCTTTTATTTGACAGGAACCTATTTTCGTATGAAAATTCTACCGTAAATATAAAATATTAACTTATTTGCAATTAAATATGTATTTGCAATTAAATATCTTTAAAAATAAAATTTTTGTACTAGTTAGGCTAAATCGATGGTAATAGGATGTGCAAAATCTCTCAGAGGATATGAATCTTAAATCAAATGGCGGTGACAACGCGTAAATAATAAGCAGAAAATCAACGCTAAAGTTGCTATTCTGATGTTAGATTGTTAGGTTACAGTTATGCTTGACAGAAAGATTTTATAATTCTTGTGTTTTTGCGAAGCTTTTCTAAAGAAAACACCTTGGTCGTGAGGATCTTAGGTGTTTTAAATTTACTAAATTTCCTTTGTTATAATTTCTACTGTTAAGACGCCAGAGCACCAACAGTTATAACAAACAATGATTATACTCTTTAATAAAACTTGTTAGCATCTTACGAAACAGGTAAAAAGCAAACCAAATAAAAGCTAATAACTCACTACAGAATAGTTCGATGGCATAGAATTTTCTTGGTGAATTTTATGAATCCACTTTCTTGTGATATGTCGTCTTTCGGAAACTTAAACACGTGCATTTTGTGTTTTTCATTGTAATTACAGTTGCACCGGGTACACAATGACACAACACTTGTTTACTTTATTAGTACTAGATTATATTAATTATACAAGCTAATAATATGCTACACGTATAAAAATTACAATGCATCAGCCAACACAATTACACATTTGACATAATACTATTATAGTTTATTAGTACATACTGTCTTTTGTTTGTTTTTGTTTGTCTTTTGTATGTGACGTCACTATGACGTTTACAATATGTTGTGAGGCCTTAGTTATATAGGTGTTGTTGATTTGGCCTATAGCAAACTACGATTTTTGTATTAGTAGATGGCATTTTTTACATATGAGTGGAATTAGATAAAACTAGAAAAAATATTTTATTAAACGTGACTTTGGAAAGTAGGTAATAACGATTTCTTGCGTTTTATAGGTTGCCTGTCTGTCGTTTTTAACAACTTAACTGTAGTAACCCTAGTATACTCGAGATGCTGAACAAATATAGTAATTAAAACCGCCTACAATTACCCCCTCTTTGTAACAAAACCTTTCTATTGGTAGCATTCAAATATACCGCTCAAATTGAAAGGCATGTTTACTTGTTCCAAAAAGATATCAATTCGTTTACTGTCAAACTGTCTTACTCACGAACTTTTAATAACATTTTTCTTAAATTAATAAATCTGCAATTTTTTAAAATGTATGGTTATTATTTATACTAGCATCTCTCGAAGTGACATTATTTATAATCAATTAACAATTTATATGCAAAAATGTTTTATTGTAAATCTCACTTTCACATAAAACCAATTAGAACAATCTGTGCTGCCTTGATTTTTTTGTACTATATCTATTTGGCGGCCTCAGTATAGACCTCTGACAGAAAAAAACGAAGTATATTGTAAAGTGTCATTTTAATATATTTTTTAATACTGTCATGTCAGACTATATGACAATTTTAATAATACTTTTATTTTTAACTAACCCCACAGTTCAAAATCGTGGTCCAAATGTAAACTACTGTAAAATCTTCTGTCCAGAAAAGAAGAGAAGTAATCAAATCCACACCATTTGCCAATTGAAACACGTAACTAATCGGTATCAACCACTAAAGAACTTTCATCCAAAAATCTATTGTTGTAGAATTGTGAGAAAGGGCTCAATTGCGAAAATTATGTAGATTGGCCTTTTTCGGAACTTGAGAAACAAATCATAATAGATACACACAATGAATTAAGAAATAGGCTAGCATTAGGAAAAGAATCATGTCTGTCTTTAGATAACCAAAGATTCCTTCCTGCTGCTAATATGAGAGAAATTGTAAAATGAATAACATTATTATTATTACTAAAGTAGCCCTAAATTCCAGCTAGCCAATAAATACAAAAACAAATTAAATTTTAGGTTTGGGATAAAGAACTGCAATTCCAAGCACAATGCTGGGCAAATCAGTGTACGGTGGGTCAAGATCAATGCAGACGTACATTTTACGGTAGTGAAAAGAATTCAAATTTGTATGATTTTCACATATGTATTTATGGGTTTAAACATTTTTATTGCAGATGATTTGAATTCTGAACAAACTTTAGTATGGACCGATGACCGAGATCTTGTACTGGTGCTTCATAAGCTATACCAAGAGTGTAATAATACCTTATTAGAACAGATTAAGACATATCATAAACACCCTGAGGACAAACATAGGTATGTTACTTCCATACCAAAAACGGTTTTTACAATTTATTTTTAATTTAACAGAATTCAACGTTTTACCCAATTTATCTGGTGGAATACTTCAAGGATTGGATGTGCAAGAATGTACCATAGTATGTAAGACAAATTTACATTAAGAATTTTATTTTGCAATAAACTCATATCTTACCTAGTACATCTAAAGTCCCAACAAATCAACGTTACCTCTATTGCTGTAACTATGCAGAATCTGGCAACCATCTGAACGAACCAGTTTATACACCAGGACTACCGTGTTCCCAATGCCCTTTCGGAACAAAATGCCATGAAAAGTACAAAGGGTTGTGTGCAACAAAGCCTTCTAAATCTAGTAATACTCGATTAAATATAACTTTAAAACGTTGCCCTAAACAAGATTAACAATTTTAGAAGTTCCAAGCATTTGTAAGTTTGCAGCAGATAAGAGAGTGTGCGTTCCTTATTTAAATATGATTAAAAATAAGTATCGATCAACGGAAAATCCAGATACACAAGGTATTTCAATCAAATAACAATTAGTAACTTGTAATAACAGTATGCAGTAAGAGTAATTTTATGTAAACTTTCTACACCTAAATAATGTAAATTAAAAGTTGGAGCGATAGGTTAGAGAAGGTTCCACAGCGTGGAGTTAAAATTGATGCTAAGTGAAAATGCGCAAAATCTGAGTAATAAAACTTTAGAAAAGAACTAAACATTTAAATTGAAAATCAAGTATTTATTTCCGTATTGAAAGCAAGTAAATGAACCAAAGTCACTTTTGGCCATATATCCTCTATCGTTTGCTACAGAAAAAGATTTACCTATCATGCATCCATTAAAAGATTATCTATGATCAGATTTCTGAACCAACTTATGACAGATGACTTAGAAGTTTTAAAGACGCCTTACAAGCCGTTTTGTGTTAATGTAATTCCAAATACTGCTACAAAAATTCGTAGGATTAGTGGTTAGCATATTGACTTCATAATAATAATTCGATCCCCGGAAATTCTTCGTACCGAAGAAAAATTAAAACACGCCTTCTTTTCGGATAAGGAAATAAAACCGTAGACCCCGTGTTCTGATATTTGATACGATAAAAATCCCTACTGGGAGTGGAATTCCCCCAGATTTAGATAAACTTTAGTCGGGTTGGGCAAATAATCAAAGTGAAGAACAAACAAACATAATTTTATTCTACTTCTTTTATTTCCTATCTAATCTAACATTTGTAGAATCCTGTGGCTTCCATGAGGCTTGGACTTCTAATATAGCAGGCTCGATTTATTATCCTTTGTGTACATTTATTCTCAGTCCTCAATATACAGGGTGGCAGCAGATACGACGGGTTAGTTTTAAGGAGTGATAGAAGACATCAAAAGGAACAAAAAGTCTTATACAACTTTGTTCTAGAACGTACTACGTTTTCAGAAAAAAAAATAAAGTTGGAAACTATAACATCATTTTGCCGCTTTTTTAATAATAGCACTTTAATTATGAGGCTTTGTCGGCAGATGAATCTCATCTATCACAACAACAAACCTTAATAACATTTTAACGTATCATATGTCGTTTCCGCGTAAAATTCAATTCTTTTTACAATTAAAAATTGATTTTGGTCAATTAAGAAACGTGACAAAGTGACCTGTAAAGTTTGTAATAAAATCTGCCCGACAAAAAGGCTGATGTAGGATGTAGTTTGTTGAACTTGGAATAAAGCACAACCTTACAATTTAATGAAGAATATTTGGGTCAATGCCTGATCACAGCTGTGTAAATAATACCCTTTTAGAGTGAGATAATGCTGAGTTTGTAGTTTGTTGCACTTAAAATAATTTGTCAATAAAGCACGAATTTGTTTATCTAATAACAGTTTTTTATGATTTTATAAAAGAATATCTTTTAAAGAGAAGATTTATCTAATTTAAATTAGGTAATTAGGTGAAGGGATTTTGATAACGTCTTGTTTTGGCTACATTAATGAAATCTTTAATTTCATGGTAATTATGTGCCAACACATGCGACATGCATGTGTATGCATGCGAGGAGGATGGAGGTAGTCGTGTGACTGCCTTCATCCTATCATTTGCTCAACTCGATCGCCACTTTGCGCTTTTAATATGCAAACAACTATTTTATAATTATTTCGATAGTTATCCAAGCCACAAGTTAGTTTGTTTTAGATGTTTATCTCAATGCGAATCTTAAAATGTGATATTGTTGAGTGAGAAAATGGTCCTGTTATTGCACATATGTAACTGCATTCGTAATTATAATTTTTATTATAGTGTTTTATTAAGATATTCATTCTTGCTGAAATTAGGGAAGAACAAACAGGCTATAAAAAATCTGAATTCGTAGAAATGAGTACAAATTTGAGTAGTCCCCATGTTAAAAAAATATACCAAGCGTGGTAATAAAGTTCCACATTTCCTGATATCTAAATATACCAATAAAGCAAGAGGATTACTCTACAGAGTGTTTTATAGTCCCTGCACCAATCTTGATCAGTGTATTTCTGATGGCATTTGTAACAAAAAATCTTAATAAAATATACATACAATAATACACATAAAATTATAATACGTTTATATGATGATATCATTAACTGTAATTGCCAGCTTTGAAGTTTGAGAGCCAGACAAATTAACTTGTCAATAAAGCACGAGTTCATTTATGCTGCATAATACTAAGAATGAAGACTGTTGATCTTAAATAAATTTAAGGTCTAATAACAGGTTTAAAATAAATCCAATCTGAATATATCTGGGAGGATATCTGAATATCTTATCTAATTTTTAAAGAAAACATTTGATATCCTAATAAGGTAAGTTAATTATAGCTTACATGGCGATTTTTATTAGTGTTGGGCAGCTTTGAATTTAATTTAAAAAACATAAATACTATTTGGCTTTATAAAAAAATTACTTTGCGAATTCTAATAATCTGCGATGCAATGTGGGGTACCCCGGATTATGACGCCTTGTTTTGACTACATGAATTAACCATTTTAATAATGAGAAATTTAGGTTTAATGTGCAGCAAATTTTACGAATGGTATAAATATTTAAGGAATCGGAAATTATGTAAATTAATCTTAAATTAAAGGGCGATTTTTAAATTAAGTGCGAGCGATTTTTACTACTGATTTTATTTAAAACAGAAAACACCGAAGTTTTCGTTTGATGGATTTTTCACATGATTACAAGAACGCTTAAGTCGTTGATGTCATCGTTTAAAAAGACTTGACCTTTTCCATTCTCTGGTCTGATTCTCTGATCTCATAATTGTATTGTTTATCAACATGAAAGGATCAGGTTGCAATCGGGGTATCGGAAACGACGTCATATATTGAGACGGAGAAAGCGCGAAATTGTTGGTTATTGTTGTCTATGTTGAATTTAACTAAATCCAAGTTTTATAGGTTTATAGGTTTTTCTACATAATTTTTATTCTAAAATCCCCACAGCGTAAAATACGTAAAATACGACAACGACCCAATATGTGTGCGGTAATGCAAGTCACGTATGCTCCACCAACGTGACTTGCTGATTAGACGTAGAGACTCTAAGGTGTATGTGTGAAAGAAAGAAACAGCTCTTGACGTAACTCAGGAACCCTCTAAGAAAATAGAGCTTCATACATTAATCCTGATTGCATTAGAGGTAGATGTAGAAACTCAAACTCAAACGAAACGCGAAGAGTCGAAACTCGATAAATGAAAATAAAGCCTGAATTATTAGAGACAAAGTTATTAGATTAAGTTAAATTATAATGTTGCGTTAGGTTACTTGTTTAATCAAGTTTTGACTTTTTGAGTTTCAATTCTTCACTTACGGTGGGTAAAATTAATAGAAAAGTGATAACCAAATTGATGTTGGTGTTTCCATTTTTTTAGCCGCGTTCGTATAAGTCATAAAGTTCATATATTTAATTATATACCACTTTATGGGTTATTATATGAAAAACCGAATAACTTTTTTTAAGATGCGAAACCCGAGTTTTGTCATATTAATTACGTTTATTGGATTAATTTATGTATTAATTAATCATAATTAGTTTATTGTCAGTACTGACTAGGCCACGCCCTCTTAAGGTACTGAATTTCTTAAAGTCTGCAAAACGAGTCTTTTATAAATAAATTATAATTACTTTGTTGATTTATGTATTAATTAATCATAATTAGTCTAGCAGCAGTGGAATTAGGCCACGCCTTCGTAGGGCACTTTTATTAGTTTAATTTTTATAATAATTAAGTTATAATTAGTAGAGTAGATTCTCAGTGGAATTACGCTAAGCCCGCATAGGGTACCTACCATTACCAAATTGCTTAAATGTTTCAATTTCGACTTTAAGATTAAAATACGGATAGAATACAAAAGTTTTACTAATACTGAATATTTAATGTACAGGTCCGGAAATAGATTATTGTCAACCTGAAAACTCCTGTATGGAGCATGAAGAAAAACTTCACACAGTCTGTCAATTACATCATGTAAGCTTATTAATAGACGAACTTTTGGGCATACATTAGCACATAATATACTATAGCACACATCACGTAGTACACCGGAAGTAGAATACAGCATATAAAACCGATAACACAGTACACAATGGGCACAAAGTACAAAGTATACAGAATATAGTCACGGTACATAATAAATAGTACACAGAACATAAATACTGAGTATATCTTGCACATTACAGAACAGACGGTGCATAGTAAAATTAAACTGCACTTCTTATTTAAAACCCCATACAAATGTCCTTACTATGTCGGTAGTAATCAATCCTGTCTTAGAATTGTAGGAAAGCACGACAGTGTAAAGATTTTACAGAATACCATCTCACCAAAACTGAAAAGCAGATTATTTTGCACAAGCACAATCAACTCAGAAGCATGATAGCTTTAGGTAGAGATTTAAAAACCAGAAAGGGTGATGTTCTACCTCCTGCATCTAATATGAGAGAATTAGTCAAGTATTTTGTTTCAGTTGGTAACACGTAAATGTAGCAATGTATTTTTCAGGTATGGGACCAAGAATTAGAATTTTTAGCCCAATGTTGGGCAAATCAGTGTCCGAATGACCACGATCCTTGTAGAAAGAAATCAGGTTAAAATATGTAAGTGAAGATGGTATGAAAAGGGGTTTAAAAATGTTTCATTTTACAGATGGCATGGAATCAGGACAAAACTTAGCATGGACCACTTTTGAAGTTTCAATGGAGACAGGAATTCTAGCGCTTTTTAATGAATACATAAATATTAAGAACCTTACTGTAATAGATTCATATTATTCGCAACCTTATCCATATCAGTAGGCTGTTATTTTGTTTATTAGTCCTAATTATCAGGCTACCACTATAACAATTTTTTAGAATTGGACATTTTACACAAATGGCTTATTGGAATACTACACAAATAGGATGTGGTCGATCACGTTACTGTACGCAGCAACAATATAGTCTTTTTTTATTACATTTACAAATTTATAGATTTTTCTGAATTAAAAAAGGTTAGTGTACTACTTATCTGTAATTACGCATGGGCAGGAAACTACAAAACAGGTGTGGTGTATGAAAAAGGAGTCCCGTGCAGTAACTGTCCAATAGGTTCGACATGCCTTCAGAGATATCCAGGATTATGTTCAACACAACCATCAAGAACAAGTACATTAATGGTAATGGTTATTATGGTTTATCTAATTATTTCTATTTTTAGATATGCCCTCAATTTGCCGATTTTCGATGGATCCATTCTGCATGCCAATTTTAAAACATCCTGGACTAGAAAAAAGAGGTAAAAATTGTATTTTTTTAGTTAGTTTAAGCAAAATATATCTTATTTAAAGAAATGTTTAGAGTGTGCGATAAAGATAAAATAAAAACAGTAGGTATGTAGAATAATTAATATTTTTGGGGACCAATTTGTGCTTAGCTGCAGAGCCAATTTAAAAAATGGGGTGTAGTATCACTACCAAGCACAAACAGATAGCTGTTACCCTTACTTAACTGAGTAGCAAAGCAGGAAGTAAGTAGCACTCACAATCAGTACACAGACATAGATTCTAGATTAATGAGGCTTTAGCTATTTTTCAAGATCAAAACGGAATGGTATAACTAAACAGTATAATAAAATCGCTACGCCAGTAAGTTAATGAGGGTTTTTTCTAATCCTTGCTTAATATTAGCAATTTCCTCAAATTTTAATGCAACTACTCATTAGTCATTCGTTAGACATTATCCAATAACGTTCTATTTCTGCGGATGAAAAGTTCCTAAATAATCCTAGGCAGACCTAGGCCTAAGCTCAGCCACATTAAGGTTGGACTCGCCCGAGCAGAGTAGGTCCGCATGCTGGACTTGGGGTGAAGAGACTCCCTTGGAGACAACTCCGGTGCTAGCCTATAGAGCTAATAGAGGTTGGATAGGCAACCTCGCCTCCCACCAGTGAGAGCTGGATAATTCACATAAGTAACGCGCTAATAGAGCGCATCTCCAAGCTTAGAACCGTGGTATAGCCACCTGTGTTATGTGTTATGTCCCCTTACAGATGAGTCACGTAAAACAAAATTTGACAACCTTTTCCGTTGTCCTATTTCTCTAAATCTAAATTTAGCGATTTGATATAATGTCGTCTTGCAAGCTGATAATGGTACCTAACACACTGCCTTTTGGTAGTCTAATATTGGAAATTTAGAATAATGCTGTTAAAAGGAATTATTGTAGGTTATTACAAGCCGATAATAAAATTGGTCTTTAGTAACTAGAAACAACAAGCAATTATCAACAATCAAAATCGTTATTACCATTCGTCACCCCAAGCTAACATCAGCGGAGTTGTCCGCTGCAAGCTATTGAAAGCCGGTGATGGTATAAGATAATGACATAAGTCATTATGTTAGTCATCGTCCCCTAGCAAGTCAATGTCAGTAACTAGCGGCAACACCATCTACGAAAAGAATGGAAATACTTGACTCGAAAGGTCGGACATGCTAACTCCATTGATACATCAACCACTCAAACTTTGAGGGGTGATTAAGAAACGTTAGAATCTCTACAAGTACACCTCAATCAAAGTTTTCCAAAGATTCTGTCTATTTTCAAAGAGATGTGTAGTTTTTTCATGATATTCATACATAACCGGGAGAAATATATTTTGAAATGAAAGAAGATTAATTACATAGCCCCACAAAAAAAAAGTTCTAACCTGGGAACATGACTATGGTATTCCGATGTATTTTTCGACGCTGAAACCGAATCAGAAAAGCACATATACTCTCAAAATCTTGCGCTAGAGTCAAAAACAACCCCTAAATGGAGTAAAACCACTCCTGACATATAGTGACAATAAATAGGTACATGCAAGAAATAGTTGAAAACCGCAAATGTTTTGTATTTAGAAATAGACCTCTGGTATATGATCAAGAACTCTCCTCCCTAAGGGAGTTAAACCACTTCAAAATGGGTCAAAATCAACCTTTAGATCAAAATACAATAAATCCATGCAAAAAATGCTTGAAAACCGTAAGTGTTTTGTTTTTGGAAATAAACCTTTGGTATATGGCCAAGAGCCCTCCTCCCTGAGGGGATTAAACCACGGATTCGGTTTCAGCGTCAAAAAATACATCGGAATACCATAGTCACGTTCCCAGGTCAGAACATTTTTTTTGTAGAGCTGTGTTATCTTTAACGCAATTGATTGTTTTCAAGGTCAATCCCATGTTTCATCGGAACTTCCTAGAACAGATCTTAATCATTTAAAAACTAATTGGACGCAGCTAATTGGTAAGGTTTCTTTACTTAATAACAAGATAGGTTAAATATAACAGTTCATCTTTTTAACAGGAAGAAAGGATATGTATGGTACCATTGAATCCAGTAGCTACTGTCTTATTACTTCCAGGATTTTATTACTGTGTTGTTTTAGTTTTATCGCATTTTTATATATAAACTGACGTGTATTATTTTTACTAAATAACTTTACTATTTTTTTATAACTTTTTGATTTTCTCATAGTCTTTTGTAAAACCTGTTTGTCCTCATGGGCAACTTTAGTTGCCACTAACTCTTGCTGTACTGCCCTGCTAAGAAAAAATGTCCTATCTGCAAATTACTGGCGTTGAGTTCTTTAAAAATATATAAAAGCTCCTAACTTCCTTAGGAGGGCAATGCAGCCATCGTGTTCCAAAGGGTCCACTAGTTCTTTATTGACTGTGACAATGCTAAGTGTTACAATAAATGTTAATGCTTGAGATTTGTAAACGATGGGCGTTTTTTCATAAGTGAATTCGTTCTTGTTTTAATGTAAGTACAGTAACAATAAAGTAATATATTTCTCTAACAATTAACTTAGAGCCCCACACGTGAACGCCAATTTGTGACGAGCAGATTTCTCTAACGGTTAACTCAGACCCACGCGTGGGTGTCAATTTGTAACGAATAACTCTACCAAAGAAAAGCCCCGCAATTGACGATGACATAAATAATAAAAGCATAAAAAATCTTATACTTACACAAAATATAGCTCCCTGTTCAGACTTCGTACTTATTCGATTTATGCCCAGATGTCGTGGGTGTTAACTACAAAAGCTTACTAATTTCAAATTAGACACAGGAAGAAATAAACAGTATATAGGGTGCTACCCAAATTGTTTATTGTTATTATTTAAAAAGCGGCGACGGGAATCTATCAACTGGGAATACAATACAATTTTATGGCTACCAAGAATAATTAATAACAATAGTGACTTACTGTTTGTTTTGCGCATTAATCTAGAGTTCCTGTATATACTTAGATAAGAGTAGGGACAAGAGCTTAATCCATTCTGGTTGGTTGGTTGGCTCACTTTTCAAAGAACACTTAAATTTTTATTCAAGTATAATCAGTCATTGAAGCCGAGGAAATGTAATTTTTGTTTGACTGTTCTACATTATTCGAAAATCAAAATTACATATTCTAGTCATCTAGTGCAATTGAGTGTAAAGGTCACTCGGAAGATGGTTATATTTTTAAATTTATCCTTAAAAATGCTCATCACCGTAGAAAATATGAATCTTTAAAATAAAAATAAAATAAACAAATTAAATTAAAATCAAATCAACTCAAATTTACCATGTACAACTATCACTGGCGCAGGAACCTATGTGCCGATGTTGCCAAAGCATTACCAATCGTATTTTTGGTGTGGCTCAGCAATACCATTTCACTCAATTCTAACTACATTTCTGTATTTTATGTTATATTTTTTACGGAATTAAAAATCTTTTCACAAGAAAATTATTGCATTCTTTCACAGACTGCATTTGCGAAACGTTTTCTGAATAAAAATCCGATTGGAATA
This sequence comes from Agrypnus murinus, assembly GCA_929113105.1. Classification (NCBI taxonomy): domain Eukaryota; kingdom Metazoa; phylum Arthropoda; class Insecta; order Coleoptera; family Elateridae; genus Agrypnus; species Agrypnus murinus. The sequence continues at coordinate 65,563,258 of OV816029.1, read as the reverse complement.
AATAGTGATAGGACATTGCTCCGATTATAGGCGTCTGAAAAAGTGAGTTCCAGCCGTCTACACGTGTTTCGCACTTATTAGTGCTCATCAGGACGGCATAGCAGATAGAATAAAATAAAAGTCACAACAAACGTCCCTACGTTTGTTGTTGCACTGGAAATTCATTGTCTTCGAGCCCATGCTGCAAATGTGTGTTGATGAGCACTAATAAGTGCGAAATACGTGTAGACGGCTGCAACTCACTTTTTATTTTTTTTTTGTGTATATATGTTTGGATATGTGGATATGTTGTGTATATATAAAGGATGGCCGTGAATGACGACGGAGGTTTGGATCAGCAATGTATGACAGTTAAGCATGTTGTCCCTACTTTTACCTTAATATTATACAGATACACTACATTAATCTATATAGGCACTACAATACATAACGGTCTTTATTAAAAAAAATTACACACAAGCACACCTCTTACAGATACTGAAACACGGAACAGCTATCGTTAAACTCTGAACCTTCTGCAATTAACGATTCTTCACTTTTTGCAATAATTCCCGGTTTTTAACCTGTTACCTTTTTTATTTCATTCTATTTCTGACTTGAATTGATGTCAAAACAAATCAAAGCAGTTCTTCAATCAGACTTTTAAAATCTAATGTCATTATTTGTTTACTAAGGTTTCTTCAGAATACCACACTACAACAAATTCATAGGTCTTTTGCAGGAATACTAGAATACACCATTAATTCACCTGACGTTAAATTAACCCAAACTATCAAACTGAAAATGTAAAGCTGATTACGGCAACACTTGTTCTTACATAAGAGTTTAAACAATAAACCTAATGATACCATGAAGTAGCAAAAAAACTTTCTAATACAAAACCGAAGATTCCACATCAGAACTTGAAGAGCTCTGTCTACAAAACTTTCGCAACTAACTCCTGCAAAAATGTTCTATTTCCTGTTTTAAAATTTTAAGATGAGTGATTGTATTTTAAAGGGTCTCAACCAACCACACGAGGAACCTGACATTAGTGCTACCAATCACAAAAATTGATTTACAGTTTCTCTCGAATCTATTAAAAAAAACAGGCAGTCCAAAAATCAAGGCTGGAAAAGAAGTCTGCCATAATTATGTCTCATAATAGTTATTTACGTGCCAAGTGTAAATTAATCTTTACGGGTGAACTGGAAAGTTTGTGGGGCGAGCGATGAAGGAGCGAGCCTGCATAATCCAGCGAGCCCAGTAAAGATTAATTGCAAAGCGTGTCGCGTATAAAGTTTTATTTCCACCTTCACCAGTTTCTTTTAATGAATTGTATATCTTTTATAATAACACATTTTGTAATCAAAGGCGGTAGCACAATTTATAGCTAAGCGTTGTCATGGTGTTGTGGTTAAGCAACAAAGTAGTTTCCATAGCTTTTTGTTGATGAGCATTGTAGCATTTTACAGGTCTCTTTTAGGAGCCCATAAAGTTTTGCAGGGCTGTAGTTGTAAATACTCATTTACTTAGTTACCATAAATGCTAGTAAAGTGTCATTTACATACAGAGTTGTTTGTGAACACTAGGTAGGTATCTGGTAGGTATATCAAAAAGGGTTTGCTTAAATAAAACAACAAAACTGGTATATGTTTATGTAGTGTTGAGAAATTTCCGGAAATTTATTTTTGGATACTTTCGGTGGAAATATTTCCGAAAACTTTCCCGGAAACTTATTAAAATGGTAAATGTCAAAAGAAGTTAACGAAATACAAACTCAGTTTAAGAGGTATCTAGGTAAATCAATAAATTACTGAAAATTTGAAGATTTTTTATTTAGAAAAAATACAAAAATAAAAAAAATCCATTCCATGGAAGAATAAAAAACAAATAATAAATAATTATACAACTTATATTATGCACACACTAACGATTCTCATGAAATTTTGATGATTTATTTTATTTATTTTTAATTTTAATAATTTTGGTGTTTTAAATAAAAATTAAAAATTGCGAAAAGCCGATGTACGATACAACGTTTAAAAATTAGGTTATAAATGATAAAGATTGAAACGCGCAGGCGTACATGAATTCAAGGTTAAGGTAGAAATTTATGAAATTTATCTGAAATTTTTTAATTGCAAATTCTTTAATTATCAGTAGGAGTATAATGAGTATTTATGAATAGAATACTAGGCCATCCTTTCTTCCTCGTCTTTGATGAGACGAGTCCTATAGACGAAGATTCAGAATCCGACGATAGATTCTGGGATAGAATTGTATTTTGGGTAGGGTCTGGAAAGATGGGAAGAGGTTTTTGAAACGGTGGCTGAATGTTTTCAGAGTCCGTTGTTGGTCGGACATCTGGGTTGCTTTTCTGTATATAACAAAAGGAGGGATGTTTTGAGATTTGGATAGGAGTGTGATTGTAGGTGGTTTGGGCTGAATAATCTTATAATTCCCAATTGTGATTCTGACTGCCTCTACAATTCTGGCAAATCAATCTTTTTTATTTCTGGCAGCAATTCTGAGACTAATGGCTGTTGTTGTTGCACTTCTCTCGCATACTAGATTTGTTGAGTGGAAGGGGACATTCTTAAGTATTCCTGCTTTGCTTCAGGATAACTCAAGCTCTTTAAAAAAATGTTATTTGTGGTTAAATGGATTGGGTGGATACTCCGCCAAAAGCAGCGGTTGGGTAATAGAGGTATTGGGAGAGGTTGAAGTCTTGAAGGGTTGGTAGGAGGGTTGGAGTCGGGAAGCTCCGGTTGCGTAGAAAGGAGCACTTTTGAAACGTTGTTTCCTATATCGATTTCTATTTATAAATTAAGTTTGAAAATGTAGTTGTGGTGTACATATGTGTATATAGAGTGTGTGGTTTTAATTCCCTTTTGTGTTTGGCAGTTTGAGAAACCAGCAACAGCCAAAGAATTCCAAAGAACCCGACTCTGGTGACCTCAACGGAGCCCCCCGCATTATACCGCAAGGTTCCCGGTCCAGGTGCCACCCTGACATTACAGCATAAACGAGATTTTCGCTCTGTGATAGAGCAGCCAAGTCATATTGGATAGACCGATCCAGGTACCTGTACTACACTGCAGCCTGGGAGTGCACACCCCGGAACCCAGTTTTATTCGCTGTACTCTCCAGCAGGCAAGCCCAAGCATTCCAGACTGCTACTAGTTTCCCACGCTGTCAAACTAGGAATGAGTGTGCGTGTTGTGTTGGTGACCTGCCCGTATGCAGTGTATGTGTATTTAGTTTAGGTGTGTTTAGAGTGACTTTAGACTGTGTGTTTATATGGTTATGTTTACGGGCAGGTATGTGTGTTAGAACGAGCTGTACTGAGCTGGTATACGTGGGGCGCTACTTCCCAATAGCTGTCCGCTTTCAGCACCCTGTGGTTTTATTATTTTATTTATTGTTATTAAGAAAATCAATTATATACGTGTTTAACAAATAAGCTAAACGCTTGTGGTTGTTAGAGAATTATTATCATGCATCATTATTTATCAGTTTATATTATTTATCATAGGCTTATTTAAAAAATCATAAACTATCAATGTAATTGAGATATTAATATGCATTAATGTAATCGAAAAAGTAATCATTAAATTATGATACTAATTACTCTTCATCAAACATTAATCAACCGAATCGATTACGTTTCTGATTAAAGGTACGGTCTGCTTTAGGCGATTAGTCGAGGCATTTAAACGTGTCGTCATATCGTGCCAATAGGTTAAATACGCATATCATAGGGATGAAGGGATGGTCTGGTTTAAGCGACAAGTCGCCACAAGACAACGCGTCTCCGGGCAAAATTGGTTGTCAGGCAAATTTAACGCGCGCGTTTACTTAGTCGCTTGCGGTTTTACATCTTTCTACAGGTATTATTCTCAACACGACATAACTTAGCACCAAAGCAAGCTTTTCCCTGGCTGTAATTGGTCTTTTAACGCATTTTCTCGAAGTTTTTTCTATGTCAGAGAATACCAGATTTAACTCTTCATTAAACTGACATCTGGTCAGGGCCGTAGCCAGAAATTTATTTCCAGGGGTGTTCTGAGGGAATTTATTTTCGGGGGGAAGCAGAATAGAAAAATAATTTTATTTTGTTGTCATTTTATTAATATTAAATTTAGTTTCGGGAGGGGTTTAGACCACCTTTAGGTATTGCAAGTTCAGGGGGGTTTACCCCCCCTGAGCTTGCATCTGGTGATCCTAAAGTATTCTCTAAATTTCGTTTCGTCATCAATTAAATGTCTTTTTATCAACGTACTAAAACACCCTTCCTTTCTTCTTTGAACAAACATGTTATGAACCTTTCTTCGTGGTTTATGCATTAATGATAATAACAACATATCATCATCTTCTGCTTCCTCCATAAGCAACTGTGTTACAGTCACAAGTCTAAAAGCGTACATTTTTTCCGAACGAAAAATAATGACTGGCGACTATTCATTTTTTAACCGCGCTAAAAAGACCACTAGGTGCGTTTATAAGCGATTAGACGTAAGTGATTAAACGCCACGTTTAAACGTCTCGACGAATCGCCTAAAACAGATCGTACCTTAATAACAGTAACCTGTAATCATGATTACAAACTACAGAATGTAATCATAATCATGATCGATGTAATCGTGATTACTTTTAATCATGATTATTAATTTGATTGCAAAGTAGTTAATTACGCCCAACATTGGTATTCCCTCACAAAACGGCCCCGTTAAACTCTCTGAAAGGTAGTATCTCCTTAAAACTCTCTCTTCTCAGACTTATCTGTTAGAAAAAATCTTCTTCTCTGACAATCTACCTACATGACGTTCTCCTGCAAATATTTTTTTTTACAATTACATTTTTACAAAAAGTTATCATTTAAATAACCAATTATTTATTTAGATCTTACTATATTACATAAAAAAGTCAAACGGACTCTAATCATGATGATGACGACGATGCATCTTTATATTCAAACACGTTAGGTACGACAATGTCAATATTACTAATTACTGCTAAGATAGTCTTCAGCGCGTCTTCGAAGTCCTCTAATAACTTTGTATCCCTGTTTTTGGACTTTTCATCATTTTGGCCAACTTTCGTGTCAAAGCTTTGAATCTTCAAATTCTCCATAGTGCCTAGATTTAAAATATAGTTCACAACGCTCTCCATTTCTAAAATTCTATTATTGCTAACAAATTTGGCTTTATTTCCTTCTTCGTGACCTACAAAGGCAATTATAGGATTTTCTGAAAAGCCTTGCTTGCCGAACAGTATCAAAATTACTTTCCTCATTAAAAGGACTTCTTCTTTGGAAAGCTCCGCTTTCCCAGATTTTTGTTTATTCAAATTTAAAACTACACATCTAGCAATTAAAGACATTACATTTATCCTATGTGTTGATGTAACTACCGAATCGGCATATCGATGTTCGTCACTTTTTGGCGTAACTTTCTTTTTTACATTGTTTTCATCATTATCGTCTGCACCACCGACCAATCTTTGAATCCTCCATTTCCTTTTGATTAACTCTTTAAGATAAATCGATTCGTCTTTGATGTAGTTTTGTACTGTATAATATTGTTTAATTTCTGAATAATAAATGCAACTTTCAGTGTAACTCATAACTATTATAGCGATATACACAGTTGTTATGGCTAAAGTAATTAACATATAACTAGTATAATAAACATATCCTAAACCTCCATGGGTCTTTTGAATGAAATCAAAATCGAAATGTTGATATAAATTCAAAGATAATAATACTAAGGAAGTAAAAGTTCCAGTAAGATCTCTAAAATCATAAGAATTTGCTCCAAACATTATGTAGCCTGCAAATCCATACATCAGCAATAGAATTAAGTGTACAATACCAATAGCTATTAAAAAAAGTCCAGATAAAACAAGCGTATTTTCCATAATTCTAAAAATAATTCCAAATCTTAAAAATTTCCACAATCGGATTGTAGCCACACAGATCAATATGGCAGCTAATACTGTAAACAGTTCCTCCATGTACATTAAACCAAAATAATTGACAAATTCATTGTTTTTGCGAGTTTCCAGTTGTTTTAAAAAACCACCAACCAAGCGGCTTCTATACATGTATATTCCTATGCACATGAAACTCATCAGCACTATAAAGACATCAACTATATTCCAAGGATCTCTGATAAAGATTTTAAATTTCGTGGTAGCCGTGTATAAATATTTAATAAGCATAATCAGGATGACAGTGATGAAAAGTAGAAAAGATACAAATAACATAAACTCCAGTTCTAATTTTACAAAGAGGAGACGAGTTGAACAAATCTGTAATAAAATAAATTAATTAATTAATGCTATTGATTATGGATAAATCAAACAACGCGGAGTTAACCTCAAAATTTACAATAACTTAATGCCTTTTACAATTATGTGTAACCCAGCCAGCACACTGACGTTATAATGACGTTATTTTTAAGTGATTATTGGTCGGCGACGTCATATGACTAATAAATGATGTCCATAAGACGTCATGTTATGGGACGTACGTAGACGTCTTCAAAACGACGTCTTTTAGACGTACTATAAGGTCGTTTTTAGACTTAGACTAATATTATTAATTATGAGCTATCTAGGTAACCAAAAAGTGATATATTCCATAAAATATTTTTTATTTTTACATTTGCAGAATGTAAATAGAATACATTATTTTACTGTTTTCAATATTCAATTACACTATTTTTGTATTGTCAGGTCCACTGATGTACGAGAGACAAAGCTAGCAACACTGTTTTACTTTATTTTTTTACTGAACTGCACGTGACCACATGCCGCAATACAAACAGCAACAACGTCTTTTGCGTATTTGTTTTGCTCTTTAATTAGTAATGTTTCTGCTCATTATTAAAGTTGTGGACGTACTTACATTTATAGTGTATGTGTAGGTGCAACTACTGCCTAATAATTGTGTGGTTTTTCACAAGGGGTGAGTGTTCCGTCGCAATACTACATAACCTATACAATTTTACCCTTTCCAACGATTTTGTGAGATTACTATTGTTAATAAATTAATGCTAATGCAATGGTTTCTTAGTACTTACTAATATTATTTTAGTATAATCGATCATTCTGTATATTGTTTTAGCAGCTTTTCAGTTAGTAAATGTTTTCTTTTATTTAATAATTATGACATGTTGAGTTAATAGAAGAGATGTATGTTCTGTTATTGAAAGTTTACTTTTGTTTAATATTTATGTATGAAATAGTGTATAATAAATATTATTTCCAATATTTATTTATAAGTCTTGTCCTAGTCCTAAATAGGACGTTTTAATGGCGTCATTAAACTACGTTTTAATGACGTCTTATATTGACGGCCTTGGGCTGTGACATAATTCTGTCAGTCTTACGACAATTTGACGTCATTTTAATACGCCATTTGACGTCGTTACTGCCGAAAAAACGGCGACATTATGACGTCAGTGTGCTGGCTCGGAAACAGTTATAAATACCCGTTCGCTGTTATTTTTTAGGTTTTTGGCCGACATTTAAAGCATGACGACATAGCGGAGTGCTTTAAAAGAAGACTCGAACCTACAGATTGACGAAACAGCGCACTTGTAACAAAAATAGTTATATGTTTGTAAAACGTATTTATCGCGTTTAACTATTATAGACGACTTTTATGACAAGGTATAGACAATAGTTTTTGCGCAACGGTAAAAAATGCATGTAAATAATTACAAATTCCATTGTTTTGTCATGAATTGCAAAGTGTTGTCAACTTGGATAAAGTCGCTTAGAAACAAAACGGAAATTAGAAGTCTGAAGTTTTTTGTATATTTGGCAGTAGAAAGCCAATTACCGTACTTACATTATGAGATTTAAGATGCAATCCAGAAGCACTTCTTTCCAGAATCAATTTTACAGCATGGAAAATATTATAATTCGCATTATATGCCAAAAATTCCACAAAAATAGCTCTTGAATTGTAATCAATCCATTCGGTATCCACGTAGTACTGTAGATTGTAATAAGAATTATACAATGTTCGACCAAATGGTGCGCTATATCCAGCTCCTGGATAGATTGCCATATCCCCTACAGAATCAAAATTTCACAAAGCATTTGATTTAAGATAAATGATATCCTTACCGATAGAAGGCATTGCATCGTGTTTGTATTCCCATACACCTATAAGTCTTGGTACAAGAACATATTCCTTGGGTTTCCAATTTTCCATATACTCACCTTTATCGTTGTGCGAATAAGAATATTCAGGAGAGCAAGTAAAATTAAATTTTTTAAGGATTTTAGCTACTTTACAACTATTTTCACGCACACGTAATTGTCTAAACCTTGCAATCCCTAGTATCTTAATATTAAAGTCCGCCATCAAGCCTGGTTCTATCATCTGCCATGTTCCATACCAATTTGAAGAATGTATACATGGTAAAAGAGTTTCATTAACATATTCATAGAACCTATACAAAAAACAGACAAATTGGTTTTGCATGGTTAATTTAATCCTCAAGAAACTCACCCTTCAATGCTTGCTATCTCTTCAAACTGAGCAGTTCGTGTGTGTACACCATAAACCAAATCTTTAATTTCTCTATAACTGTAGACGTTTAACTCATCCTTATTGGCTAGCACAACTACATACAATAATATAACATAAATAAGGAACATGATAAGATCTTGGGTTAACTGTGCTATTTTAGATTTGTTAAATTGTTCCTCACGTTTTACCTTTTAAGAAATAATTGAAATCATTAAAAATAAAGAGCAATAAAACAGACTTGCCTTCCAGACTTCTCTTGTAAGGGGTCTATATTTTGATGAAAAATACGGTCTGAGTGAAAAACCTCCAAACCTACTAAACAACGCCAATCTTTGATCTTCACATCCCTTTGTTGCTTGTATGGGGTCTATTTTACTTCTTCTTGCTAACTTAGAGCTTTATGTTTAGTAAGCGATATGCAAAAGCAGTGAACAATGATAGTTACTTTGTGTTCTTTTTGCCAATAAAAGAGCTTAAATAAAATGTACATGTTTTCCAGCAACACTACACTTTGAATAAAGGAACCAATTACGGAAGAAAGCCATAGTAAACTTGTTACGTAGGGTACCCAAAATCCAAAAAAGATAAGAAATGTCAAAAACGTAAGAATCGTGAAAAGTAACAGCACCCTGTAGGTAAGAATTAATGAAGTAGATAAAGATGGTTAAATAATATATTTACCAAGCTGTATTTGGTGAAAGAAGGAGCCGTTTCCAAACTTCTATATGTACACCTTCATTTCTTCTTAACGATTTTCTACAAGTAACTTGGGGATAAATAAGAATAATGTAAGAAGTAAAAGGGACAGTTAAACACGTGGGAAGTGTTCCAAGTCAAGTAAACTTACATACACAGTGCTATTAAATTAAAATGAAATATGTGGAATACACTCTATGTTGCATTTGAAATAATCGAGTAATATATATTATGTAATTAGGAGATCAAGCGATACTTTAAATCCGAGAAGATGTATTATAACGCCGAGGCGCCAGCCGAGGCGTTATAACATCTTCGAGGATTTAAAGAAGCTTGATCTCCGTATTGCATAAATTGTTTTATTTTATTTCGTATTTCAATCCTAATTTCTCCCTTTTAAAATTCATCCGAATTTATTGTATAATGAAGCAAGTTGCCTTGTCTGTGTCATCATACGCGTAACCAAGGAGATAAAAAGCAGCATGTCACGTGTGGCTGTTATGCAACATCAAATGATTTTTACGTTGCCAACAACAACGGAGATCAAGAACGTCTTGAACTCCAGTGTCATTGACAACAGAGATCGAGTTATACTTTATTTTACTAATTGTAGTATAAAAACAATTGTTTGAAATACGAAATGAAATAAAAGCATTATGCGCACATCGGCATCCAATTATACAGTACGTTATTTTATTTACGATTTATATTGCATACTCGCATAGTAAATAAATAGCAGTGTACGTTTACCTATACATAGATACCATCTAGCCTTATTTTTACTTTAGTTATGGAAATATACGAATGTATTTAACTTTACTTAACTTCCGTAGCTGTAACAGCTTCGTTTTTTTCTAAAACCATACAAATAACACTGGATACTCTATGGATATTCATGTTTTTAATTTTTAAATGGGCATATCTTGCATATCCATCGGATGTACGAGGGTGGTTCAAATATAAACCGGAATTTTTGAATAAACGCGCGAAGAAGTTAGTGTCGTTAAAGTGGCTGTACTGGATGTTAGATTGGTCTATTACAAAGCGTAGAGAACAGCTGGGACCGCGTAATTTCGCTTGTCAGTGTAGTTGTAGCCATGAGTGAGAAGGACGTACCAGTGTCTGTTGCGCAACGCATTATTATTCGTTTTTTGGTCAAAGATAATGTAAAAACCGCGGAAATTTATCGGAAATTGCTCGAGCAGTTCGGGAATGAGTGCCTCTCCAAGACTCAAGTGTATGATTGGTGTTCCGCTTTTCGAAATGGCCGAGAAGTGATGGCAAACTTGCCACATGCGCGGCGCCCCAAAACAAGCGTTACCGATGAGAACGTCCGCGCTGTAGAAAAACTCATTTTGGGAGACCGACGCATTACTGTACGCGATATGGCTGCACAAGTGGGCATCAGCATAGGCAGTATTGAGCAAATAATTCATGAACGGCTCGGTTACCGCAAAATATCAGCCAGATGGGTGCCAAGACTTTTGAATTTTGACCAGAAATTCACACGCTGGGAAGTTTGCACGCGTCTCCTGCAGCGATATGCAGACGAAGGAGACAATTTATTGCAGCGCATATTCACCACAGACGAGACTTGGGTGCACTACTATATTCCGGAGAGTAAACGCGCGTCTATGGAGTGGAGGAAGCAAGAGGAAGGCGCGCCAGTTAAAGCGAAGGTTACACTGTCAGCAGGAAAGGTGTTGTGTACCGTGTTTTGGGACATGAGGAGTAATTGCGGTCGATTTTCTCACTGAACAACGAACTGTGAACGCGCAGTATTATAGTAACTTTCTAAAACACACGGTGAAACCTGCCTACAGATCGAAACGACGCGAGATTCCAATCCGAACTGCGATATTGCTGCAAGACAACGCCAGACCGCATACAGCTCGGCTTACGATGGAAACATTGCACGAATTGGGTTGGGAAACACTGGAACACCCTCCTTATAGTCCCGATTTGTCGCCATGCGACTATTATTTATTCGGTCCATTGAAAGAGGCACTTGGCGGACAGCGATTCAAAAGCAATGCGGAGGTAGAATCTTTCGTGCGCGAACGGTTACGTGACAAGCCGAAAGATTTTTACGAAAAAGGCATCCTAAAGCTTCCGGAGAGATGGCAAAAGTGTGTAGAGTGTGACAGAGACTATCTAGAAAAACTGTAAAACATTTCAGCTCTGTAACTTAATAATAAAATTTTTTACAGCAAAATTCCGGTTTATATTTGAATCACCCTCGTAGGTACACAGTTGGAGGGCCGTATGTTAATTATTATGTTAATTCGCGGCTTGTATATGCTTCGCGCAAGATGACAGGTGCAGGATTGATACAAAGTCTCTTGTAGAAAGTCTAAAAGATGTGATTATCCAATAGATGTAGACGTGGCGATTAGGATGATCACAATCTCAAAGTCAAAAAGTCGCAGCGCACAGTCGAAATCACTAAAATCTTTGTCTAAAATTATGCACTACATCGACATTAAAAAGTACGACCAGATATGCAATGATACCGTGCTATCGCTGTCACCGCAGTCTTATATGGGCCTACTGGGTAGAACAGTGACATAGCATCTTCAGCGTTGTCATAAACCGATTTTGGTACATACGTCTAATTAATTGTCTGTCGTTATTCAGCAAACGAGTTTATTTCTGCGCAACACTTGTTAGATTTATTTCGCAAAGACGAAAAGCCGGACAATAAAATTATTTGTCCAACCTAAGGCTGGACATATTAATCCAGGCAATATAAACTTTTTATTCTGAGTAAATCATTTTTGTATTTTTTTTCCCAGACCAGAATTTATTAATCTTATCATATCGAACACGAGGAACAAGAATATGACCATAAGAAATTTGCATCTCAGTCGCCCTACAGAGGGCACTCATTTAAAGGCACAGAAGAGTTCCTATTGTCACACTTTTTACCATCTGATTTATATTTCACTTTTGCACCATATGGATGCCAGAATTAATAGACAGTCGCGCGTAGGTACCAGACTTAGGGACTATACTTAACATGCATAAGTGGGAGGGATTACTAGAAACGCTTCATTTAATGACTTTAAACGAGTGGGGATACTAAAATGCAAATTGTTTTATGCCCATATTGGCCATATTCTTATACCTCGTATTCTATATGATAAGATTACTAATTTCTGGCATGGTAAAAAATACAGCAAATAACTAGTAGTACCGCAGGGTATTTTTCAAAGAATCGCCGTCATGAAGCAGAGCAGCGAGGAGTTTCAAAAATATTTTATTAATATGACGCCAGTTACAATATTTCTATTCGACGAGAACGTGGACGATGCAGCCGACATTTTAGTCGAATGATTAAAGACAAGAAACACTAAAGGAACTCAACTAAACCTATCCAAGCAGAATCCTGGAATTAAGTAGGTTTAAGTGTGTGTGTACATAATAGTTAGTAGTAAAATAATAGTTATTTACGTACCAATGACAAAAACGTGCACATTTATATCCAACACTGCGTTAGCTGGCCAAGACTTCAGTCGAGCAACGTCCGAAGTTCAGTTCAAAAAAGGGTTCAGAGTTCAGCTATCGCTGTTTATGTTTCAGCATATTAGTATGTGAGTGTTTGGTTTCTTGTTATTGTAATTATTATTAGCTTGTAGTCGGCAGTACGGCAAAGTGGTTATAGTGGATTTCTATCGCTTAACATAGTTAAGTCGAGTTTGTGGCGGTCAGTTGTTAGATGGGTAAACCACGAGCGCAGTGTACTTGCCTATATGGCTCCGCTGCCTCGTCTCACATACACATATCCACTTTTCGGCTCGGTGTGTCCGGCACTTCGACACCGAAAGGTATAAGAAGTTAAAGATTATGTATGTATTAGCTTGTACATGTGTTAGTGCTGATGTAAACGTACAAAGATAAACGAATTGTTGGTAAAACACTCTTTCAGTAAGTTACGCTTTAATTAATTATTGTAAATTTATTCACGATAGTAATAAAATAAATTGCTTCTCAATTTATAAATAGTAAAATTGTATGTAAAATTAGATTCCTAAATAAGTTAATCTGGAAAATCTTAAAATGCTCTTAGGTTTCAAACACTAATTGAATTTTGTTTCTGATTTATGTACACAAATTGTGCATTACATATCTTGTTGGCTGATCTTCATAAATTTGAATTGATAAGCATAAGTTAAAAATTATTAATCATTTGTTGTAGCTGGACATGACTATAGCTCCTTTATTTTCAAATAGTAGCGACAACGATTTATCTGGACGCTAGAGCAAAAGCACCAGAACGATGTTGGCGACATTGAAAGTACTAGATTTGACATTCCGTGTTATAATAAATCTTACGTTTAATTATAGTCATGCACAAAAATATTTACAATTTAACATAAATTTGATAATTTACATTAATGTTCTGTCAACACAGTCATATTAATATAGTATGAACCTATGAAATTGTAATCTTTAAATAATGTTTCATTAAATTCATGCAACAAAATGCATGTAGTAATTTTTGTTTATTAAAGTTTGTGTCAGGGTTGCTCCACGATGTCGCTACTATTTGAAATAGAGGGGTTATAGACATGACAAATTGTTTGTGCCTCCTTTAACAATAAGTGACAAAAAACTTAATGTAACTCATGGAAGTTTTTCCGAATTGTAGATTCCGGTCGTTAATTTTTAACACTAACAACAAACAATTTGGGATGCCCCCTCTATATTGTTCAATTATTCCTATTTTCTGTTTGAGATCACTAAGCCTTTGTATAATTAACACCCACGACCGCTGAAAATAATTCGAATAATTAGTATTTGTTTAACGGAAGTTTATTGCTTGAAAAATTAGTGTGTTATTAAATGGCTAACCCAATCGCGGAGCCTCTTGAGTTTTTGAGAGAAATTTTGTGTTACAATTAGCGCCGATCGCGGGGCTTTGATTCTTTTGTTTATTTGTTTTTTTTTTCGAAAGTTTTGGTTGTTACAATTAACGGATCTAAATAAAACAAAATGTATTTTAAAAAAACGTTTATAGCATTGCTTTTTTCATAGGTTAGTTTGTTGTTGAATTTAGTTATAAAAAAGTCTAAAAAAATACAGTAACTTGTTTCCGACTTTAGACGACATTCTATACTATGTATTGATTTTATATAATTTTTTTTATTTAACAGGACTCGAAATAATCAGTTTTAAACTTCACCATTTTTTACATTTTGTTAAGTTTCTTAAAAATTTAATATTAAAAACGTCTAAAATAGTGAAAAAATATCTGCCGAAATTTAAAAAATATACTTCTCGTATGTGGAACTTTTTTACGTTATCTATAAAACCTTCGGAGATATTTAAAAATAACGTTGTTTTACTATTAGATTAATTTTCTAGGAACAAGCTACCCTGTTAAAGGTGTAAAATGTTTTAACCTAGACACATAAACCTACTTAATTCCAGAATTTCGCTTGGATTGGTTTGAGTTATTACAACTTTTGGTAACTGAGCTGTTTTGGACTTATTCTTTGGGTTTTTCTGTAGGTAGGCAGAAGTAAGTATCAAAATTTTGCAGAAGCAGCGTCGATATCAAGCCGTCGTTTATTACAACTGTTACTGAATCGGTGCCAGTTTCAGTAAATCACGGTGAAGATCAATATTCATGAACGAGAACTTATCACTGCAACAAATTCATGAAGCGGAATATCACATTTTACTCGACAGGTATGGAGATTCTTTTAGGTAGTCAAAAATCGGCAAATAAATTCCGGTTTAAAAGTTTCGCTAGACCACCTTCCGAGAACTGGGATTGGAAAAAGAAGAACCTGTTACTGAAACCAGTGTTTACGTCGATACTAGCATTACCTGAAATATATTTCTTGTAACTGCCACAAACGATGTACGAACGGCTGCAATTATCTTTGCAGCCGTTCGAGGCTGCAAAGATCTTTACTTTATACTTACCGTATAAAGTAAACCGTTACTTTATATGGTAATATTTTAAGTCTACTGTGCAAGAGCTATTCATTTAAATTGATAAATTTAATTTAAATTGATTTGTTGCTCATTAAATTATTTAGGGTTAAAATATCAGAATTATACAAATACTAGAAGAATCCAGATAGAGAAGGTTATTTGATAATTGCGTTTCACCTGAGGCTAATTGATCTTTATTTGCTTTTCGATTTACCATTCCTATGAACATCATGTTTTTGTTCTGGCGTTTTTCAGTCTTTAGTATTCTTAATACAGTTTTATTGCAACATTCTTAAGAATTGCCCACAAGATTTTAAATATTCAAACGCCATTGGTGTATTCTTGTCGCAAAAATTTAAAATTCAAGTAATACCGCGAGATTTCTAAAATACTTGATTATGATTGTTTGCTTTGTCCGGCTATTATATCGTTAATTTAAAGATTTAAATAAATTGAAATGTTTTGTCACGCCTATTAGAGAACACTGGTTTACATATTTAACAGACATTTAGATTTAAATAGGTTAAAAATCTTATATCATATAAGTAATGTACATACTTTTTTCGTTCCTAAGTATAGTAAAAGTCAAGCTAGATTCGGCACAAACAAAGGAATATTATATATTCGTCATTGACTACATGCCAAGAAGGTGAACACTTTTTACGTGATAAACTGGCAATACTGTTTGTAAGGATAACTTGTAAGGTTACCGAAATAATATAATAAATCCTAGATGTAGAAAAAAAGATAACACGGAACTGCAGAAAGCCACTAGAACAGTGAATGGATATACTCCGTAATGTCCATAGTAGCTTATACTATCCTTTAAATGCATTCCAGGAACACCATACATCATTAAAGCAAGCGAAAATGTTGTTAGCACTATAGATAAGACTATTGTCAGTTTTTGAACGTATGATAAATCGTTTTCCTGAATACTGAAATTTTATTGTAGAATTTCTCTAAACCAGTACTAAAACAACAAAACTTACTTCCACATATTCCAATTATGTTCTTGTTTAATAGAAATCAACATCTTTTGTATGTCATACCAGTTTCGAATTGTTTTATATTCAGATGGCACTAATATTAAAAACGTCAACTGCTCTTCCTTTACTACAGAAAACCATTTATTCACTTTGAAATACCACTCCTTATCATTTTGTAAATCGGAAATTGATAACCATTCACAATACCTTAAACATTTCCAATAAATGCTGCTTTATAGATTTAAACATTTGTCCGCATATCTACCATGATGGTCTAAAACCAACAGAGTCATGCCACAGGTAGATTTCTCGAATTTCACCTAGATATCTTTCAGTTGTAAGTACAAAATAATCCTTTCCGCCTCTTTGCAAGAATCTTTTATCTGGATCTGGATAATTTAAAATGTGAGACTTAAAAAGGTAATCATTAGAAAAAATAGATAATAAAAACCAGTACATACCCTTACCTTACTGTCACATTTTGCACCAAAGATTTTAATGCTTATGTTTGATGTTGTCCCAGCAGAGTACCTATTTCCAGTTTTTACAGTTATCAAATAAGCATACCGTTCGTATTCAGCATTATCACTCAAAAAATATATCTAAATCGAACATGAGTTTTAATAAACATTAAATACTATAGTTTACCTCTTTTGGACTTTCTCTCTGTTTCGATCTATCAAAAATCAAAGCTATGCAATACAATCCGAACACAATGCAAACGAAAATGAAAACTATATAATTATTTTGTAATACTAAAGTAAAAGGAACATAGAGTAGTCGATCTATTTTGCTTGATGCACTTGAATATAATCCTGAGTAAGCACTTCTATGCTTACAATAACAATGAAACCGATCGGCCCTGGTGTCTTTTCCAGTCTGGAAGTAGAGATTTTAGCAATATTGGGTTTTGAGAATTGTGTAACGACAAATCTACCGTGAGTATCTTTTGATAGTATACACCACCTTTCAATGTGTTGTTAAGAAGCTGTTGTTGTCAATATGTTAACTGTTGAAGTGCATACTTTCAAGAGATATTCACAGTATACTTACTTGACAGCTTCTACTACTCCATTCTTCTGTATTTTCTTTCCAGTATACACATGATGCAGTCATAAAAGATACTTTATAATTGTACGTGAACAACTTTTTAGACGAACCCTAAAAATAATCGAGAATACTATTAGCAGAATAAAACATTGCTAATAAAAACGTAATAATTTAAAATACATAATAAAATAAAATAATAAATGCAGTGGGACCGGCGGTAAATAGTGGTGTTGACGCGCCGCTCGTATTCAGGCCACGGGTTTTAGTTCCAGTTCAGCTAGTAGAATTTCTCAATAAAGAATTCGGCCTCAACTATGGGTGTGTGTGATTTGTCTTTGGAAGTTAGATGGGGTCATATGACTCTAATAGTTGGTTTTAATACAGTTTTTATAAGAATAGATACTCAGCAACAGAAGCTCAATGTTTAATTGCATGTCCTTTGTAGAGAGAACTTCTGCCTGTGGCGTAAGCGTTCACTTTCTTTAACTGACCTTATTAGAGCATCAAATTTTCAATATTTCAGAAAAGATTTTAATGTTCAGACTTTCAAACGTCCTTCAAAGAATAAGTGTAAAAATTTAGGTATTTGAATACGAGATTTTTCAGATTCAAATTTTCGAATAGGTTTCATTCATTTCATAGTATCCATTTCGCGTACGCAATACAGGACGCGAAATAGTTTTTCGCGGCCGCTACTAAGGGTAACTCATTTTTACGATTTTTTTACAAAATTGTTTTATTTATGTCATTTCCATAGAAACGCTGAGCGTGAAGCAGACAGTGAATTAAACTTTTGGTTTTTAAGAGCATTGGAATTTGTAATTACATATTTTTTACGGTTGCGTAAAAAATATTGTGTATACCGTGTCCGTGAAATTCTTTAGTGTCTTCAAGACTGTCCTGCCTCAGCCGCATACGATTATGCATAATTATTCTCCCGGTTCGTTATTAAAAAGAGATTTTAGGGCCTTGTATACAAATAACTATTTTTACAATCTTTGCTTAAAATAGTAAAAAATACTAAGACATAAAATTTTCGAAATTTTCGAAAATATTGTTAAACTTTATCTTTACAATTAAAATCTGCAAATTCCAAATTGTTAGTTTCATTCACATATAGTCTCAGGATAACTATCCTAGGTTTGTTATAAAAATATTTTACTTCCTAGGCAGTAAAACAGCTCCTCATTCCATTTTTTGAGAAAGTATAGCAGAGCAAAGGTAAAGAATACTTTTTTGCACGATCTATATACAGTGTGTTTTACTTGACAGCTTGACACCTCTCTTTGTGTCTGTTATATATAGTCTAATCAATAGTCCAAGTTTTTATCAGGTATAGAACCCCTTAAGAGATTTGTTGGTAATTTGAAGTCTCCATTTATTTTATCCAACAGCCTATCAACAGCTTCAAAGTAAAACACATTGTATAGAGTGGTTCACGTAAGATGACCTTGTATCTTATCTTGCAAACTGTAAAAGTTACGAAAACAGTTTAAATATCAAAGTTGGTTGGTATAAAATATTTTTTTTTTATATTTTTGTATGTAGAGGCTGAGTCGTTTTGCTAAGGCTACTAGTAACTTTTTTATTTTAAATTAGCGCCCTGTATATTTTCATGATTTTCGATCCTACACTTTGTTAGTACACAGAAAAAGTTTCTCCAATTACTTTGCCATATTATATCTCAAAGTTATTCTACGTATTCAATTGCTTTCTCTTCCTGTATTAATTCGGTAAAATTATTAGTTTTGATAATAGGTATTAATTCCGGTTCAATTCGGTAAAATTGAAGCAACCCAACACGTGCATTTGTTTATGTGAAAACACCCTAAATAAAAAATTTATATTTCTTTGAAATGGTACTATATATACGTTTCAACTTCTTTTCTCACAACCGTTCACATCGCCAATGAGTCCTTATTGAAGAATTCTGTACATGCTGATGTTCTAAACATGTTTACTCAAATATAATTCTAACCTCAATTCTTGAACATATACATACTTTATGGAGCTTTAACACACATAACACAAAATACACAGTGGACAGGGGGCACAAGATGTATAATGAATATAACCTAAGATCTTTATTCGAATACTCACAACCGTCACAACTCTAAGACATTTTGGAAAGGTTGTGAGTGGAAAATTCCACTTCCACCAAAAATTCAGATTTTGGCTCATATACCACGGAACTAAAGTGCATCTTTTATTCCCAAGTGTAAAGTTTATTTAATAAAAACACGTGAGTTTATAACTATAATTATTATAGTGTATAATATAGAGTTAAACAGATGTAACGAATGACCGCTTTCCCAACTTTATTCTCAGTTATACAGGGTGTTTCGCAAAATCATGACAGATTTAAGTTACATTTTTGTATACTTTTACATAATCGCGTTAGCATTTCAATTTAAAATAAGACCAGGTTTAGACTTTGAGATTCTACTACGGTGTTGTCGAGTTAATCGACTTTTGGGTTATTCCTAGTATACAGGTACCTAGCAAAACCAATTCTCTTCAAATAAATATTAACAATTAGACTCCAAATAGTATTTTATACTTAAAATTTTTGAGCGAAAAATCAACGACAGTCATTTTCTTCGACTTCTTCTTCCTCCACATTCCTCACATTTTCATCCGATTCTGGCGTTCCAATGGCTTGTAGAGTTGTCCAGTGAGCTTGAAAAACTCGACAGTCGGTTTAAATTAAGTTAGGTTAAATTAAATTAACTTAGGTCAGGTAAGGTTAAATAACTTCAATTATATTGTGTTCCCGATCACTTAAAATGTTTCCGAATAAAAGTTGACCATAGTGAACTATAACATACAATAAATTACGTCATTTAATAGGTACCTGTATACTAGAAAAACTACTTTACTTCTGTCAACAAGAGAGAGTCACTTTCTAGAACAGCAGAAAACTGTGGAGTAAACATTGCGGGGTGACTTTTAACAAATATGAAAGTAGACAAATTACTATGCGTCGGGGCTCGTACAACTACATGTCCACATAAGAAAATAAATTGTAAAACTATAAAGTCAAGCTTCTGGGAATGGAACGCACTTCCACAATATCTTCTAATTTATTAGATCTTAAAATAGTGATCTTACGTTAGAGAACCTACGATTTCCTAGATTTGTTGGAAAATCTTAATCGAATACGCACCGTTATCATACTCTTTTCCGGAAGTACAGCAACGTAAAACCATGCGTCGCCATATTTTAATATTCTTGAGGGGAACAAAACTTTTAATACTGTTTGCATTGCATTCATAATTAAAGGTTTTTCGAAATCTTCAGCATGTGGCCTTCTGTTGTAAGTTATAACTACCTGTAAAATGGCACAAAATCATTCATTGAAATATTTTATATATTTGTGTAATTTTAAATAATGTTAACAACCTGTATTTTATCATTTCCACTAAGTCCATAAAACTGAATAAATAATGCACTGCCCTTTTTGACATCAATTCGATGAACCGTCATACTATAATCTAAAACTTCTGGAACCCATTCTTTGAAATCTGTCAATACAGAAACGTTCGCCATAACTTGCTCAGGAGTGATGCTTTTTGCTGTGCATTTAAGTTCCATTGGCCTCTTTAATTTTGTAATCTTCCTATTTCCTAGATAATAATTAACATCTATCACACCCATAGAAAAGTGTTTAGCTTGATTATTCCACCAAAATGGACTTCTATCATAGAGAACTATCTGTAACAAACTTAGAAAAGTAATAATCTTTCCACAAACGTAAAGCAAACTTACCACAGTCGTAACGGTAGCGTCAGAAAATTTTCTCAAGTCTGCAGAACCCTTTACAAAACATGTACTGTCACCCAAAGTTTTTGTAGCAAGATTTTTTGCAGCATCTGTTACAACCTGAACTTTGGTATTTTTGCCAATTTCCTTTAAAGGCTCACCAGATGCCAAAGTCCCACCAACTCCGACCCCAATCAACTTCTGTATGTCCATACAATTTTTAGTTATTTCTTTGTACTAAAATGTTTAAATTTTTACATCAGGTAATACTAAACCATAAAAAGTACATCTCTTAGTCTCTTGGCGTATTCAAAATCAGCATCATCGTAATTCGGATAATCCTCAGGAACAGCAGGCAAAGTTAAAACAGGAAATGCAGTTGTGATTACAAAATCTACTCTATCGCTTTCCAAATCGTTCAGATTGGCTTTCATATTTGTATCAGCGCACACTTTTAAATCTCTGGAAATTAAAAATTCAGTGAAAAATATTAAGTGGTACACAATTAAAGCAGAACCTACTGACTTATATCCACAGTTTCTCGAGTATTAACTATTTGCATTTTGTTAACATTATAAACAAGCTCTGTTGCTGTTTTTCTGCACAATTGTGTAGCAAGTTTGCCAAACACTCGAACAACTTCATCTGTATCTTCCTCGTTTAATTTTCTTAGAGTCGCAGCGACTTTACGCACCTCTTCAAAAGATTCTATTGGAAACTGCGAAAAATAGCCTATAATGATATAATTTTAAAAACGCCCTGTATATAATTACTTTGTTCATATCTTCTACTATCATCCGCTTCCAGTTTTTCTTAAAATCTTTATAGCCAGGTGCAGTTGTTGAAATTATTCCAGCTTCCGTAATAAACGCATTTATTAACTGTAAAGCCCCATTTTTATTTCCACTAGCAATAACCTCAGCAACAGAAGGTTGACCATTTTCTCCTGTATATATTTTTAAATATGTTTTAATTTGAGAGTCTGTTGGCACCTTATCAATCTTAGAAGAGACCTAAACTAATAAATTAATGTTGAGATATTTTTATCCGCAAAGTTAGAGTGGGGATTATTCATACAATAAAATTCAAAAATTCGTCGACAAATAAACCATTGATATCAATTGCTCGTATTCTAATTTGGGTAGTCTTTTTTTCGGAAGATAGGTATAGGCTAAACTTACAATCAGCGCTCGCAGCTAGAAGAATTCCTGAAATTACCTACATTAGTGGATTAGAATTAATCAAGAGCACAGGATAAGTAGCAAACCATAGTCAGATGCAGTTTCAGATCTTTGAAACAACTGATAATTTAATGTATCGACGTGTTGAAAATTTTTACAAGCGACATTATAAAGGGTACTTAAACTAGTGCCATACATTGGCTCTACTCTACATTCTCCTTTTTTTGGGAGAGGAATCATTTCGATCTTTTCTGTTGCTTCGCCAAAACCATCTAAAAAAATCTATAGATAAAATCAATATTAAAACTTTCACTGCCAAGAATGATTCTTTACAGAAAAAGCGTTTCATACATTTTAACTATTCTAACTTCTGTCACTTGATACGTCAAAAGAATATTAAAAGTTCCATATTATGTGATTTTTTTAATCATACGTTTTTCCATTTTCTTTATAAAAGTCAGATGTATTATTATAATACACTATATCAAAGAACATATCAGAATATTGTCACGAATGGAATAATTCCAATTAACTTATTCAACAATGTGAGATTCTAAACCTTATACAAGCCTGCTACTAAAAATAGGCAAGCTGCATCTGCTATGGCCCTGCCCATACAGTTCCAGCACATATAATGGCATCGTTTGCCAGAAAGAAGTCCACTGCTCAGAAGAAAAAGAAGTCTTTAAAATGTTTTTTACTTCTTATGTACTCCGAGGAGCTTCGCATCTTTATATCGCATATTGGTTTATTTATTGTTAAACTGGAATTTGCGTTTTATTCTCTTTCTATCCTTAACTGTTACTTTTAATAATATTAATACGCCCATAGTCACGTCAGCCGTAAACGTGACAACATATAGCATTACATAAAATAACTATGGTTATTAAACGCGTTATTTGCCACATATAAACTATAGTTAGCACTTTTTGCATCAAAGCACACGAGGGTATATTTCTTAGTTTTCAGCAAGACAGCCCATTTCAGAAAAAATGTTTATTCAAAAGGCTATCCGGAAAAACTATCGATTAAAAAGAGAAATGCCTAGACTTTAAACTGCCTCTTTTTACTGTAACAACCGAAAAGCGGACGAGAACCCAAAAAGTAGCCTGTGACAAGTTTAAACAGAATAAAAAGATTAAAAGGAAAATTTGAAATGTTGCCGTTTCGGCATAATTTAACTACGCTTTAGAAAAGGAATAGAGGTTGATCTCTCATAAGAACAGAAAGCAAAGCTGATCTTAGTTTATACATAGTACCAAACTGTTAGAAAAGGCAATAACTCTCTTCTATCTTAATTAATCTTTTAACTCATTTGAAAGTACTCCCTGCAAAGACTAACGTGCTGGACAGCTTGAAGAATTTTATAACTTGAAAGCATAGAATAACAAACAGTAATGATAATGATCTTGGAATTACTGGTGAGTCAGGGACTTCTCACTTTGGCGGGAAATCAATTCGTCGTAGTATCAGATGCATCTAAATATCGCAACCTTTTGATAACACCTATGGTTGTGCATAAAACATTGTTAACTACATGGTTATTAATACATGCGTTTGGTTAATTCAAAGCAAGTGTTAAGTCAAAACCCGTTGTTGAGTTTTATCAAACCAGGCTGCTTAACAGCGTCATAAATTTAACTAGTCCCTAGAGTTTAAAGATCTTGAATATAGTCCAGTCAATAGAGATGTGAAGAGTGTATTTTCATGTTAACAGCTCTTTTATTGCACAAACCTATTCAGAATAGTGTGTAGAAAAATATATGTAGTTGCTTACTAAATCATAGTGACAGCAGAAAAGTTATTAACAACTTAAGACGTCATCAATCGTTTTTGAGGTGTTTTTCTTCCGTAGATCATCAGGATGGCTTACTACGAAAAAATGTTCAGTATATGATTTGTTTATAATAAAAGTAGCTACAAAACGGCACCGGTTCGATTGTTATAAGTGAAATAATTAAGTTGCAAAATCGAAGAAACTGCCAAAATCGCGTACTTTTTTAAGTTGCCATAAAAATTTAAATAGTCAACCAATATTGATAAAACTTACGTTAAGTATAGTTTAAATTATGTACAATAAGCGCACAAAACGCGTATGCCAGGTATTCAAAAATTTTTGTTTAACAAGGTTTTATAATTCTACTGCGCTTAAAACTTTGGAAGTTTGCAAAAGCTGTTTGAAGCTTTGCATACCATTGAAAATGTGCATATATATAGCTTAAGTCATTAGCAATCGAACGCAATTTGTAAAATTCGATTGCGTTTATTTTTGCTATTTTGGTGACGTTTTACATCTCTTCATAGTTTTGCTACGTTTATAAATAATTAGTTTTTTGGTTCGTATACATGGTCATTTATAAAATATTCCATTGGGTTCGAACAGACGGCAAAAAATACGCAATTTAAAAAAAGTTCAAATTTCGATGCTTGGATCCTGCGATTTTTTGCGTAAGTATGCATTAGACTAAGTAGGCGATTGTCCGATTTTTGAGCGCGCTTCTCACTCTATTGCCATAATTTCTATTAAAAATATGCAACCAATAATTTTGGGCAATTGCATACTTATTCTACAAGGTTCACACTATACACACGATTTTGACTCATTTCAATATGGTAGATAATATACGAGCAGTGCATACTTACGCAAAAAGTTTTATATCTCAGGATCCAAGCATCGAAACTTGAATTTCTTTTTTATAAATTGCGTGTTTTTTGCCGTCCATTCGAACCCAATGGAATATTTCATAGATGACCACGTATACGAAACAAAAAACGTAATTATTTATAAACGTAACAAAACTATGAAGAGATGTAAAATGTCACCAAAATTGCAAAAATAAACGCAATCGAATTTTACAAATTGCGTTCGATTGCTAAGGACTTATGCTATATATATTGTTGTATTATTTTGTCGTAAATAGGATTTATTCAAAATTAATAAACATTATATAATCAAACTTTATTATATTGCATTGTTTTAAATTAAATATAGCGAATAAT
The DNA here is from genome assembly GCA_929113105.1 of Agrypnus murinus. Taxonomy (NCBI): domain Eukaryota; kingdom Metazoa; phylum Arthropoda; class Insecta; order Coleoptera; family Elateridae; genus Agrypnus; species Agrypnus murinus. The sequence goes on along the minus strand of OV816029.1, from coordinate 65,538,104 downwards.
GTCGTTTCTAGATACATACGAGGGTAGATTGAAAAGTTTCCGGAATGGGCAAGAAAACGCAGTAATTGAACAGGTTTTTGTTTTTATTTTTCAACATAATATCCTTGCAGGGCGATACACTTTTCCCAGCGGTGCTCCAACTTTTTTAAGCCTTCAGAAAAATATGATTTCGGGAACTCTGCAAAATAAGCTTTAGTGGCGGCGATGACCTCCTCATTTGACGTAAAGCGCTTGCCTCCGAGCCAAGTCTTCATGTTTGTGAACAAAAAGAAGTCGCACGGGGCCAGGTCTGGAGAGTACGGGGGATGCGGCACCACCTCGTAGCCCAATTCAACCAATTTAGCATTGGCGATTCGGGATGAATGGGCCGGCGCGTTGTCGTGGTGGAAGAGCACTTTTTTTCGCTGCAAATGAGGCCGTTTCTCCTTCAAAATGCCGTTGAATTGATCCAATAAATCGCTGTAGTATTGTCCCGTGATAGTTCTTCCCTTCTGCAAAAAGTCGATGTGTATCACACCTTGCGAATCCCAAAAAACGGTGGCCATGACCTTTCCAGCAGATGGGACAGTCTTTGCCTTCTTCGGAGCAGATTCGCCTGGAGAAATCCACTGTTTCGACTGCTGCTTGGTTTCTGGTGTGTAGTGGTGGATCCATGTTTCGTCCACGGTCACGAATCGGCGAAAAAAATCCGTTGGATTACGATTTAACAAGGCCAAACACTCTTTCGAAGTGGTCACACGATTTCGCTTGTTGTCCATAGTCAGCAAACGCGGCACCCATCGCGCCGAGAGCTTCCTCATGCCCAAATGTTCGTGCACGATATTTTGCACACGTTCATATGAGATGCCCGTGGTCTCTAATATTTCGCGCAACTTCACTCGTCGATCGGCTAACACGAGATCATGGACTTTATCGACCATTTCTTCATTTGTGGCCGTTTTTGGACGTCCACTGCGTGGTTCATCCTTGGTGCTCGTACGGCCACGTTTGAACTCGCTCACCCAGAAACTAATAGTCGAAAATGAAGGTGTGGATGTGCCATGAACTTTCTGCAAAATATCTCGTATCTCCGTCGCCGTTTTCCCGTCCATCCAGAAATGTTTGATGACTGCACGAAATTCGTTTTTATCCATTTTTGCAAAAGTGCCTGAATTGCTTCACAAGATATCCTAGTAAACATAAACGGAACGACGCACGTGTCTGAAAATTTGACAGCTTTCCTAAAATAGGTTAGCCTTGACAACCATCATAACAATTTCACGATACGCGCGCCATCTCTTGCCCATTCCGGAAACTTTTCAATCTACCCTCGTAGAGTAATAAAATACTCTAGGTACCGATTATTTATTGAACGGTCCTCGTATCATGTGTAAATTTATTTAAATAAATGTTTGATTCTAAAAGTAAAATCAGGCTAAGCTATTTAAAGCGAGAAACTTTTATTTTGTTTAAAATATTATTACATTGGTGATTAAGGAAATACTAAGCTCTAGAGAAAATTTTGTTTTAATTAATTAACACTAAAATTTAGTAGGTTCTCAGTCATAATGAATGATTCGTATAGAGAGTGGATTTGGTGATAATAATTATGTTAAGGAAAATGTGTTTAGATTCTTCAAAATTTAAAAGAGTGCCTTTACCTAGAAAGAGATAAAGTTGAAAAATAAAATTGTTTGGCAGTTGTTTTCGAGCCGGAGTAGTATGAAGATGTACAGGAGTGAGAGTACACTAGTACTGACATGCATTTAAAAATATATTATTTTATTTATTGCTAAAATGAATGCAAAAGTATTAATTATGTTTAAAAGATTATTGTTTGAAAAATGGTTAATGAAATAGAATTTGATAAGTTGAAGTATTAAGTTTATAATAATAATTTTGTTAAGTGAAAGATTACAGTGATTAAACGGAAAAAGTGAATTTGTGCAGAGAATCTAAAAGTGTTAACATTTTAAAAGGGAATCTACGAGAATTAATTTGTTGTATAATCAATGAATGATTATTTTGGTATTAACAATTTAAGATATAGAGAAGGTATAAAAAAACCATATTTGGTTAATGAAAATCTAAGTTTGTAAAATTGTAAAAGGTCATTTACAAGTGTTGTATAATAAAAGGTTAATTTTGGGTTCTATCAATAGTGCATTATTTACATCGAGAATAAAGTCCTGAAAAGTAATTGTTGTAAAAGTACTTGCTGTTGGTTATGAGCATCTGGCTCAACATCTTTGGAGAGCGTCTCGACAGCCAGAGAAAGCGGTCAATCATCTGGCAGCATCCTACTGCTATCGCATGGGGGAAGCCGATAGACACAGTTCAGCGTCTTCGTGGCGGTAAGAAAAATAAATTGTGAACATTTGCAAATTAAATTTGAACACATAGGTTTAATAAGCAATAAACAGTAACAATAATTAATTACTTTATTACAATACTTACTTTATTAAGTAATATTTGTAACACAAAACTGCACTTTATACGAATTTCTTTGTTTCTGTTTTTAATTTGATGAAGGTTTTTCTGAATTTTGAAAGTGTAGAGCTGCGAATTTTCGAACCTTAATAATTTTAAAAGACCCTTTGAGTATCAGTCTCTTGCTAAGATAAGCTTAGCTGGCGCCCAACATTGTTTTTTTTTATTATTTTATAATTTTAATATACAGGGGGTATCAGAATATTATTCTTACTCTGTGTAATGTTTATTTTTGTTGGTAATTATGCTTTTTCAATATTATTAAAATAATAATTATAGTTGGTTTGATTGTATAATCAAATAATTCAACAATATATATGCACATTTGCAATAGTATGCAAAGCTTCAAACAGCTTTTGTAAACTTCCAAAGTTTTAGGCGCAGTAGATTTATAAAACCTTGTTAAACAAAAAGTTTTGCATACCTGGCATACGAGTTTTGAGGGCTTATTGTACATAACTTAAACTACACTTAACGTAAGTTTCATAAATATTGGTTGACTATTTAATTTTTTATGGCAACTTAAAGACATACACGATTTTGGCAGTTTCTTCGAGTTTGCAACTTAATTATTTTAGTTACAACAATCGAACCGGTGCCGTTTGGTAGCTATTTTTAATATAAACAAATCATATACTGAACATTTTTTCGTAGTAAGCCATCCTGATGATCTACGGAAGAAGACCACTTCAAAAACGCTTGATGGCGTCTTAAGTTGTTAATAACTTTTCTGCTGTCACTACGATTTAGTACGCAACTACATATGTTGCTCTACACACTATTCTGAATAGGTCTGTGCAATAAAATAGCTGTTAACACGAAAGAACCAAAAACAGATACTTTTGGTTCCCTGCCGACTGGACTAATAGTAGTATATTCTTATACAATAACAGACAAAAACATCATATACTTTTATTCAATTACTATTAGTTTTGAACGCAAACATGACACATCATCTTAATGTACCGTTTTTCTCATTAATTGACTATTGAACTAATTAATAATAGAATCAGTAGATGGGGGTATATTTTCCTTTCCTAGCAGCGTTTGTGCGTTCGCATATATCTATTACTAGCAAATACCCGGCGCGCTTTGCTACGCTTTATTGAAATTACATGTTTTTACTTTTTGTAATTGTTAAATTACCAAATTTGACAATTGAGAACATATCTATTCACATCAATCTCAGTACCCATTTTTAACTTCCATATATGGGTTTTTCGCTGTTATTTCGGACCACGATGGCCGATCAGAGTCCAAGTTGGTCTTATTTTCTATTCTGGGCCAAGACCTTTCCAATGATACCAATTTCCAAATCGGTCCAGTGGTTGCGGAGAAAATCGTATACATACATATATACAGACAGACAGACAATCTTTCCCTTTTATATATATAGATTGCTAACTTGTAGCCTAATAAGAATATAAGTTGTTGGATTTTTTATTCGTACTTCAGCATTATACTTGAGATTTAATAGATATTCATGTATTTAATTAACGTTGGTAATTAGGTAATCTAGACAGTGGTCGTAGACGATGAACGTAGACCATTGATGTAGGCGGTAGACGTAGATGGTAGACGTAGATGGTAGACGTAGATGGTAGACGTAGATGGTAGACGTAGAGACGGTAGACGTAGACGGTAGACGTAGAGGTAGACGTAGACGGTAGACGTAGACTGTAGACGTAGACGGTAGACGGTAGACGGTAGACGTAGACGGTAGACGGTACACGTAGACGGTAGACGCAGACGTAGACGGTAGACGTAAATGATAGACGTAAACGATAGACGTAGACGGTAGACGGTAGACGTAGACGGTAGACGTAGACGGTAGACGTAGACGGTAGACGTAGGCAGTAGACGTAGACGGTAGACGTAGACGGTAGACGTAGACGGTAGACGTAGACGGTAGACGTAGACGGTAGACGTATAGACGGTAGACGTAGACGGTAGACGTAGACGTAGACGGTAGACGTAGACGGTAGACGTAGACGGTAGACGTAGACGGTAGACGTAGACGGTAGACGTATAGACGGTAGACGTAGACGGTAGACGTAGACGGTAGACGTAGACGGTAGACGTAGACGGCAGACGTAGACGGTAGACGTAGAAGGTAGACGTAGACGGTAGACGTAGACGTAAACACAGCCTTTTCGTCATAATCTCTCGCATATGCGATAAAGCTCTATCTTACAATATGGCTGTGTAGCTCTTCTTTTCAAGGTACTTTTTTTTGTTGGTATGAAACTCCTTCTCAAAATGACTGGTGCAGAATACGGAATAATCGCTTATGTTAGAGGTATATAGAAATTCTCAAATCCATCTGATAACCAAGTTGATGGATTTAACGCTGGGATGGAGTGGTCGTGCAACCATGAGTCATAACTTAGGCAGCCTAGGCATTTTAGACACAGATGAATAATACATAACAACTGATTGTAAACATTAATTTAAAAGGTAATCTTAAGTATTTTCGAATGGTATATGACTCATCGTCGGGCATGGAGTATGAAAAGGTTAACGATCAATAGTAAAATTAGATCGAAAGCGAATGGAAATTTGGTTGATAATTGGCATATACAGTGTGTAGCAACAGAAATATTGAGTGTCAAACAAAATCGAATAAGTTTTGTGAAAAATACAAGACTAATCGATTTTTATTATTTTAGAAGGTCTTTTCTCGCAATTTCGTTCAATTTTACTTTCAATTGTTTTTGAGCTATGGCGTCATGGTCATTTATTCAATAGCAACCTCTAATTTCTTCATCAGAATTCGATACCACTTACTTGTCTGATCACGCAGATATCCCATAAATAGGGTATGTTACCTACCGTTTAGAAATTGTGAAGTGATTAGTCCCAGAAACCACCCTTCTTCTAACAATAAAATAGAGATTTCAATTTTGTAAAAACACCATTTAAATCGTATTTCATAAAATGTGTTCATGTATTTATGTATTTTCACCTTTTACATTTTAATTGACACGACACTGTAATTTCTCCCTTCCCAAAAATTCTTATTGGTTACCAGGTAGCTGTTTCTGGTTGTTAAAGTGAAGTAATTCTCCTACAGCTACTCCATGTCAAGTTTCATTATATTCTATTGGTCAACTTCTTCACACCGCTTCATTTCGTGTTCGCAGATCATCATCGCAGAAAAACCTTGAAGGGATGGTGCAAGGGTTACCTCCTAACAAAATTTCATGAAACCTGGCACGCAGTAACTTCACTCGCAGCAACAAGAAACAGCCATATAGTGGACCAAGAAAAATTGTTGTGTTTAGGTATTTATTCTAGGGGCAATTTTTGCCCCTAAACAGCCTAAAGGTGAAATAATAGTGCATAAATTTTTAGATTGAACGTATAACTGGCAATAAAATTGATTGTATTTGTATGTAAAACGAGATTTTGTATCAAATTGAGTCAAATAAATATCAGAAAAAAGCTGCGATCATCCATGATAGGTGCAATGAGATGAACTTCCACACTGATGATCTACGTCATCATGGAAGTGATTCCATTCCAGTAGACATGAGAAAATTCTCCATTGACTGTAGTTATTTTAAAAAGAAAATGGAAAAGCTTCTTGTAAATTCTAAGTATATTAATATTACAAGGTTTAATCATTTTTAACTCCATTATTCTAATTTATTGCTAGTAGTTATGGAAGTTAGTGACGCATTGGTACTAAAAGCATTTCTGCAAGAAATTATTCTTAAATAATCAAGAATTAACCTTACCTTTATATTTTACTGTAAATTTATATTTATCACCTGGTACTAGAACTCCTTCTTTAATTAGCAGGTCAGGATTGTTTTGACCGTATTCAGTTTCCGACTTAAAATCTAACGACTTTTTCTGATTATCTTCAGAAGCTGCTTCCATAGACCATTCATAATTCTCATTTGGACAGTCAACGCAATCTGCTCTTAGATAAGTTACTGACAAGTAGCTACTGCTACCTTCACAGTTTTTTAAACACCTTTAAGTAAAGAAAATTTCATAAACAGAATGATCAAAAAGTAAAGTACATACATCGTGTTACTTACTTTATGTAAATTTGTTTAGCGCCATCTCTTACTTGTACTATCTGTGCTACTGAAATCCATGGGCTATGCTTAGTGCGAACTTCCAGTTTGAATTTGAAATCTGTATTAGAGACTGCGGCGGACGATGGGACGAGTAATCGATTTACTATAAAAGAAGACGAAGTATATTTTAAATGCCTGTACACTATTTAAATAAATAGCTGCAGTAATAAGTCATCAAATTACCTTCATTTATAACTGTGTCACATAGATACTTATCTGGTTTTGATTCACAGTACCACTTCATATGCAACTCTCCAATTTCCCATGGTGGGATGTCCATATTCGCTGATTGATTACCTTGTAACATAAATCGTTTATTACTTGGTACTGTTCGACGAATTCCTCCAAGGATGATTGGAATTGGCATTTCAGGTCTTATTGTGATCAGACACTGTAATGAATAAAATAAACTAGTAATTAATAAACCAATGCACATACGAACAAACTTGAGCACTATTTTTCGCCTTGCATCTACCTTCGGCACTTTCGGATACTGTTAAATATAAAATATGCCTACCAGTATCCAGGGCATACTGTTTCAAGTGAAATACATGTTTATTCTCAAATTCTGCGAATGTTTTCGCGTGATTCTCAGTTTCTGGAAAAACATCATTGATGAATTAAGTAAAGAGCGTATCAAAATAGATTTCTGTATTTTGTCAACTTATAACTAAAAATGATTACGTTTTTATTTCATTTTTTTGATCATCCGCATAAGTTTTGTTATGAATTGTTTATGAGGCTTGATGCGAGCTCAATTTTGAGGACATTTGTTTCATGTCGTTTTAAATTTCAAGCTAGGTATAATTTTACAATATTCTCCTTTAAGAGACCTTGCCCGTCAAAATAAATTAATTTAGTTGTTGTATTATTTTTAGTCTCGTACGCAAAATAGGTCTGCTTATTGTATTATACAAAAGAAGAACGTTGACGTTAAACATCTTCAATATTAAAATGTTCACAAAGGAGCAAAATGCTTTTAGAACTATCAATTCATGTTTTGCGAGACATCGTTATAGCTAAATGCAATTGCATTTTCATAAGTTAGTTTCGAGGCCCAGGATTTTATGGTGTCTGTATTATTTATAATCACACAAGAGAGGTTTTCGCTAAATTTATTATTGGTACCCGTAATGTCATGTTTAACGTGTGATTGGGTAGTTAGTTCTGGAACATTAGAGCACGAGGTTATTGAGTAAGTTAGTTACTGAATTTGTTTCCCTTTTGGAGAATAAAACGCGAACGGCTAATTAAGTACCTTGAAATATTCGGTTTGGATTTAAGAAAGTTCTGGTTACGAATCAATTAGTTGGATTTATTATTAAACCCTTGTGTGGAATTTAGTGTTATCGGCATCCGTTGTGTACCCCGTTTAATAATCTGAAGTAAATCAACGGATAAGAAACAATGGTGCGACTTAAACTTCTTTGAACGAGAGCATTTGTCTCGGTGTTATTATCACCTTCGTTGGTAAGTAGTAAAGTCTGAGTGCTTTTTATAAAAATTTAAGTCATTAATAAATGTGGACTCGAAATTCGACGACCTACACCAAAATCCTTATCTTAATTATTTGCGTTCGCAGAATTATCATTTAAGTAACTGATGTCATGAAATTGTATTGTAAAAATGAGCATGTTGCAGAATCAGCATTGTAAACATAACAAACGATAAAACATCTTGTTTGAAAAACATAACAAACACTACTGTATGTGCTAAAACCATTATTATTTGCATTTTTTCCGAAAACTACGCTTCTGAGAAAAAAATATTATAGGGCTTTTTTGTTTGTCTTATCGATGTCTAACTACCTGTCGCGTTTGATGAAGCACCCTGTATATTTGTTAGTGAATGAAGTTGATGAAATACAAAAGTTTATTTTGAGACACTTTATAGGACAGTTTTCAATATTAAAAGACTACCACCTGTTGATTATTTAAAACATTCATCTACATGTAAGAATCCGACTTTGTTATGGTCGAGTGATGCAAAAGATCACAATTGTAATCTTTTAGATTTTTTCTCACTAACAATTAACTGATCTGAACGCTGAACCAAAAGCCAAAAATTCACCTTTGGGTAAATAATAAAGTGCAGTGTCCTTCGAAGGTTTTTTTCCCTGCATTGCAGTGATTTTTCATTGCAGTGATCTCTAGAGGCCAGAAAGAATTTACTGGATTCCTCTGGAATAGTAAATACGGGTAGGTTTAAATGACATTGCTCTTGATTATCTTGAAGTTGAATTTGGTCTTCGGCGTTTTCTAGAGGTCACTGGGCTATTTACCTGTGTTGTGAATGGATGCAAAACTAATACAATCAAAGACTATTTCGCTAATTTTAAAGCTACCAATAAACATCAACAGATGATGGTGTTTTCAAATTGACATTTGTTACAGTTTTAGGTAAATACACGAACTCATTTTCCAAGAGTATTTCAAATGTGATTGTTGGCAGCATTTCAAAACTGTCGATGGAATCGTATACGTAACATCTCTTCTCCAAGTCCACTTTGGGTCGTCAGCAAACGCAGTATTGCTTTAATATGTTTGGAATTTAGGTTAGTTAAAAGCTAAATATCGGCGTATACTTACCATTTCTCCAAAGTAACCTTAAGAATGCAATCGTTTCTACGAAATCGGCTTTTCTTATCTGAAAAGATACATATCTCTCAAGTACAAACATATTGTTATTAGTAAACGCAATACTGCTGCTGGAAACTAATTTTCTACTACGTTGCAATCGATAGTTGTCAGTCAACTGAGTCGATTGGTATAGATTTTGGGTGGAGAGTCACTCTTTAACATGTAAGTCTATTGGAGATGCGTTCATGCCTATGAGAACAGACCGATTGATCTCAATGTAATTTTGAGACGCATGTTGTTTTGATCTCAGTTGGCAGCGAGCGTTTGTTTTGATTAGATGCATTCGTAAACTTTTTTTGGCGGCTTTTGCTCGAGACAATCGCTTGGGCCTACCGCTAGGCACCCAAGCGCCTAATATCCGATAATATCCTTTAAGATGGGCAATGGTCAGGTCCAGGACACTGCGGAGCCGGACATTAGGGCGCGGCTTCTAAGATGTAGCTGTTAGGGTGCGGGACATACGGGCGCGCGGACACTACGACGCGAAATAGTAAGTAATGGTAGGTATATGTAGGTAGCACATGTAAACAGGTAGTACATATAGTTGATAGTCTAAAATAATTTAGTACAGTGCTGTTTGTATTTGTTTCATACTGACCACTATGTATTTTTCTTCCAATTTCTTACAATTATGAAATGCATGGATGATTGTACGTACATGTTATGTATATTTTTTAGTTAATGGTTGTATAAAATAAAATAATTTAATACAGTGGTGTTTGTATTCGTTTCGTATTGACCACTATGTATTTTACATGCCATTAATATTTTCATATAAAGTTGTTTTTTTACTTTAATAATGGTTGATTTCAATAATTATTTTATTAAATTGTATTTACATTAGTGCTGTTCGTGTTTTTATTTATTGACCTATGTGTTGTGTATGTCAATAATATGTTTGTATTAAATTGTTAAACTTTACTAATCAATGTCTTTAATAATAAGTTTACTGATTATTACATTTTCTCGCACCCTACTGTCCTCGCGCCCTAATGTCCATGCGCCCTAGTGACCGCGCCCTAATGCCCTAGACCGCGAACACTCATAATCTTCCAAAAACGGCCCAAAAATGTTTAGGTTAGGTTAGGTTTTTACATGGTCGTTTATGTGCTTTTCATAGACTTGCATGTGTTTCCCATATGGTTTCATGTTCCATAATATTTTGCCTAGGCATTTTCCTCAGCTAAATCTAGTACCGTTGAACTTGGACTTAAGAAGAGAAGAGAAGAAAAGTGATACGGTACTCTAAAGTCGTAACTTATTATGATAGAAAAGACGAAAATCTAAAAGGCAGAGGCGCAGCACGGGGGCGCCGCAGTCAGGGGGGGGCAATCCCCTGACAGAGTAAAATATAATATAAATCAAATACTACCAGCAGAAATTTGAAATGAAATTTACTAATAAAATATAACTTATATTTTTAATCAACCTTTTTTTATATGAGGGGCGACATTGCCTTGTACAGGGGCGCCACAAACCCCATCTACGCCTCTGCTAAAAGGTGTATACACAAAAGTTAATAAATAGTAAAGCATGCAATAGAAAATGAAAAGGCACAAGAACTGTCAAAAAATGTATAGAAAAACAAGTATGTTGAAAAGTAAATAGACAAGGATCTAACTAATCAGTATTAAAAAAAATAGAAAATTATATACAAAATTCATTCATATTTCCAAAATTAAAAATTAAGTTTGTAGTTCCCTCCTGTATTACTTACCTTCGTTGTCCAACTTTTTTACTCTTTCCATATGTAAAGTACTAAAGTTATCTATAAATAAATTACTTCTTAAATTATAATCAACCCTCGTTACGTGTCCTTGTACGCCAGGACATCTTACATGCAACCATATCGTTAGAATAAGAACATGCAGGGCGCTCTCTGAAAATTGTTTTAGTAATTATAAAAGTTTGTTACAGACCAAAGTATGTATGCAACTACCTATCAAAATCATCTGAATTCTGGCTGATAATATAATAAGAACTAAGTACATATACTTCTGTTAAATCAAATTATTTAAGTGTATTGTCAAATTCGTTTGTTACGTTAGTGAAATGTAAAATATGACTTCTTGGATGCTTAATTGTGATCATATAATAGGGTGATGACTAAATGGTATGCTCGTTCTCTTTTAAGTATTGGAGACTTAGTTGTTTTCCAGCCTCATGAAGGGTGTTAAAATAGAAGAATTAAAAAAAGTTAATTCTACAAAACGGACTTTTAACAAGTACCTACGCTCTTAAATTTAGTTCAGGTTTTCTTGGGTCTGGAATTTTGGATCTGTTGGTAATTTCTTCTTTCAGTACAAGTAGGCGGTGTGACAACAATAATTCTCCGTTTTCCAAAAACATCAGCTATAAGTGAAAACTCAATGAAAAAAATTATCAAAAAAAAATATTATCAAGGTATCAACCACTCTCCACAATCATTGCTGGTAGACCAAGAGCCAGCAACGTATTTCGAGTTGTCATTTCAACAGTCGTGAATATTTGGGTACTAAATGTTATATACCTGCTGAACACTAAAAGTCAATTCTGGCAGCCCCCTGTGGCCGGGTTATACTACCCCAACATTTCTAAGAGGGTGAGAAATCAGTGGCGGCGCCAGAGGTAAATGAGCAGGGGGGCAAAGCAGGGGCACAGGAAATATCTCGGTGGGCACCGTACCTTTCCACGCGATCGTAGCGAGCGGGCGAAATTTTGACATTATTATTGTTTTTTTTTTATTTAAATCTACCCAAATTTTCAGAGTTTTTGCTTTGGGCAAAATAAAAGTAACAGTTTTATGATTTTTACAAATTGCAACTGTGAATGTCATTGTGGCTGTGAAAACGCGATAAACATCTGAAATGTCAGTATCTCACAACTCTTGAAGTCCTACTGAATGACGTTTAAAACTCTGTCTCTTTGCTCCCGTTCACAACCAGCTGTTACACTCTATTGGCAATACTTCTCCCTATTGTTTGCCAGTTTGTGTGCCCCGGCAGGGGCACCGCTCAATGTTGGGGGGGCCCGCGCCCCCCAGGCCCCCCTGTCGCGCCGCCCCTGTGAGAAATACGATTCTCTCTCTAACCAGCAGGCCGCTATATAACTGTCTCGCTCGCACTAACATGTAAACCTACATATACCTACTTTATTTATTGGGTCAAAATTTCAAGACTTTTAAAATAACAAAAATGTCACTTTTTTAAATCAACATTTAGAAGGGAAGGAAATGTTCTGGCAATATTTATAAATAAGAAATAAATAAAGAATACTATCGAAAGTAACCTCCTGAAATTTCATTACTGTTACTTTAAATAAACTGAATCTTATTTCTCACCCTCTTAGTAATTTTGGAGTATATAACCCGGCCGCAGGGGGCTGCCAGAATCGACTTTTAGTGTTCAGCAGGTATATAAGATTTAGTACCCAAATTTTCACGACTGTTGAAATGACAACTTGAAATACGTTGCTGGCTCTCCGTCTATTGGTGGTGGTTATCATTGAACTAGGTAGAGGTACACTAATCGTCAATTTTGAAAAACTTGTGACTTTCATTGGCCAACAAGGAATGTGTGAAGGAATGCGTTGAATTGTCCATGCTATTTTGTTATGCCGCAGCCGAACCCCTATTGGACCTACAAAGCTTTTATCCTATTGGACAATCTACTCTTTCTAGACTGTGGGGAACGAAGTATAGTATTTAAACTATTCGAAGCAAAAGGTATTTCGTTCGACATTTCTTCCGTCTGCCGCTACTTGCTTTGTGTTTCGTCCTCTGTTTATGATGGAACACCGATGGTCTTCCGCAAGGGACTTGTGCTCATTCTAGAAAACTATATTTAGATTGCCCTGCAGAACATCGATAATGGTTAACGACTTTTACTACAATAAAACCAAAACAAGATTTTATAAGCCGTTGTTGATCGTGGAAATATCGGTATATACAGGTTATTAATCAATTAACGTCCAATTCAATGCGGTAAAGCAAACGTACGATTTTCTTGTGATTTACGAAAACTTTTAGTCCATTGTAACACATCTATAAAGAGATTTTGTTTCTCCGTTTCGTAAAACAAACAGAAAGGTGTAGTCAAACGATTACAATGGGCAGAAGTGTCAATGAAAACTTTAGAATCCAAATTATAGAAACTGGTATAACCTACAATGCTGTATTATTTTACATGACAACGTTTTCCCGAACTTGAAGTATTTTCAAGCCGTTAGTGCCTTTAGTCTTCAAGAAAAAAATTTAAAAATCTTTTCTTGAGAACGGCAAATTAATCTTTTTTCAAAACTATGTCAAGTGCTGTCTGATAACACAGTAAATATGCAAAATAAAATTTCTATTAGATCAATTTCAGAAATATCTACAAATTTCTACAGGGTTCAAATTCTTTAGTTGCTCTATGATATCTCTTTATGCTACCCTGCTCCATCTTTTACTGCAGTTGTAAAGTAGCTTAGTTCAGCCTTTTTCCATGTATGGTGTTCTTACAGGGTGGCCTGTTTATCACTCAATCATTCGGACAAGTTTTTGGTTATAGCAATGCAAAGAACTTTTTATATTCCTTTTTCGTTCTGTGTTTACTGTTGAATAAAAGTAAAAAAGTGCAACAGGTTATTTTGTAATTGTTGGTTTTTTGCATTATATTTGCAATTTGTTGCAATTGATATGTAGTTCGTTGTCTTGGATTTGATGTATATATTCTTTTGATAGTTGATCTATAATATTTTTGTTTAATTGTTTGACGATTGAAATTTCTTTATCAAAATGTGATCGTTTTGGAGTAGTTAAAGCTCGACTACCAGTTTATGGATTTTATAATGACATGAAGCATTAGGAATAGTGACGTCTGTGTTTGTAGGTTTTCTGGAAAATTCTAATTCATTGTTTATTAATTTTGATATTTAAATAAAAAAATAATAGATCCATTTGAGTCTGCTTCTAATGTAAAATTGATATTTGGATGAAGCTTTTAATAAGAATTAAAAATTCATTGATAACCTAAAAGGAATTGCAAAAACAAGCTAAAATGTCAACATCAACGAAACCAAAAAATAATGGGCCGCATTACGAATCTCGATAAAAAGTGTACAACTAAAGTCACGTGTTTAAGATCAACAAGAATAGAGATAGTTTTATCTAATTCTAATAGGTGGAAAGAAAATTAGAATTGATCACCATGGTAATTAAACATGCTGTTAAGTTAATAGTGAGATGCGAATACCGCCAATGTGTTTAGAAACATCAAATTCAAATATTTGATCTTAATTATCCATAAATATATCAACTATATAATACTAGGTATATGAACATGTTAAAACGATTGTCAGGTTCTAATTATTAAATCTTTGGAATATTTTATTTCATGATTATGGAGTTCGAGTACCAACAAAAAAGGCAGGAGACTGTAAACTCGACCGAGTCTATTCAAAATTAGTTTCCGGTGTTAATGATATCAGTATTTGCCTGAATAGTAATAAAACAATATAAATAGACAGCATCCGGAAAGGTACTGGGAACAATAATTGAGAAAATAACAAAGTCATTATATTAAGTCTTTCTTGCAGAAAAAATATTCAAATGTAAGGATATATTTATTAAATTATACCGGGACAGCGCGTACGCAGTCCCGACTACCAAAAATTACGCGCCCGAGTTATCCACATTAGGGATAATCGCAGGGGTCAGCCCAATCGTAGTGCAATGAGAGGGCCTCATCCTGGGGGAACCGCCTTCATGATCACGGTAACCCCTACGCCAGGTAAGTATGCTTTCCCATCGCACCAGTTCAGCTTATATATGACAGCCGAATTTACATTAATAGCAAGAGGTAGACTGTTCCGACATATCCTGGGTCGTAACAGTAGCGGTATATGCACTGTCACGGCCTCCTCGATTTATGAGAGACAAAGGTCTCTTACACCATGGCCTACTAGATTAATATCCACTACGTTCCTAAATGGCCGTGTCATTCGGAAAAAGTGAGGTTAGCAATGGTAAGAACGGTGGCGCCAGAGATTATAATTTTTGTCGCAAATTTGTCAGTTTTGAAGTCTATAATGTTTATTGTCATATTTTGGCTCAGACTTCAAAGGCAGAATGGGGAAGAGCTGCATAATATGCAAAAATAAAAAATCTCCCTTCTTTGAAGTCCCCGTTGACCGAAGGATTCGATTTAAATGGTTAAACTGTTTGAAACATATTATTCCTGGTAAATCAAACATCATTTTTAAACATACATAAATTTATTAACACATTTCTAACTAGTGAGAAACTTCTCTGAACGTTCTGTTCTGTGCAAAAACCATTTTGAAGAAAGCTGTTTTGACCAATCTACCAAAATTTGCCGGTTAAAAAGAGGTTCCATCCCCACCCTAGCGTTATCTGTGACGACCCCATCTACCCCAGCTGTTCCTTCCGAGGTTCCTTCCTTTTCCTTATTTGTCGACAACTGTGCCAGGACCTCTTTTAAGATTAATCACTCTTCAAGATCATGGAGCCTTGACCTATCCCAACGAACTATTTGTAGGGCTTATTAAACGAATCGCTGACATCGTACAGCAAGTGTTACCTGCTTTGAGTTTCGAAAAAACATGTGGGCAGTTTATTGATTTAATCCAGCCATTTTTAATGAAAAATGTATTATTTACTTGTTTATTGCACAAGATAGAGTTATGCAGATTAATTATTATTCTTACTGCAAAACCTGCACTCAACAACATCTGCCTAGAAAAAACAAATTCGCTAAAACGGAAATTTTTAGAACACAAACCCATCAGCAGGAAAGTGTTAAAAATATAAATTATCAAAATTTTACTTAGGTACCTACTTACTGCTCTCCTTTTCCGTTGTTACCTAGCTTTATGGTTTGCTCATGTACTTTTTATTATTAAAACTTAACCTAAACACCAATTTTATAATATTATTTTATTTATTATGTCGTTGCATGTCATTGTTTGTCAATTTGATTTATCTATAGTTCAAAAAACTAACCAACGATGTCACTACCGTTATTACCGCGAATTTCCGAATGACACGGCCATTTAGGAACGTAGTGGATATTAATCTAGTAGGCCATGCTTACACGGCCGTTCGCATTTGTAGTTCCAGGCATTATTTCTGTTTTAAAGGGGGCGCCACAATACTGGAAATCGAGGTTGCGTATTATCAAACTTTCTTTCGAAATATTACATTACTACCCGGTTGCAAATTCTCAAAGTTGTTAATAAAACATAACCTCTTAAAATTCGCACTTGCATATTGTAATAAGTTAATATTAATGTCGAAATTCCATTATAAAAATGAAAAATCGTAAAGAAAATTCAACAAAAGAAACAAACAAAGCCTTCTGTAGAATCTGATGAATTAAAGCAACAATTCAGTAATATTTTAATCGTGAGGAAATTAATATTGTGCTTAAAATCCTTCTTATTTATTAATTTATTATGGTTATAAATAAATTGAGCAATAATGCAAACGATTAAATGCAACGAAACCGGTTGGTTCATCAAATAATAATAATAGAGATTATATCCACTGTAAAAATCATTGTGCCTTATTAACTATTACAAAAATAAGAAAAGTGCTGATATACGATCATACTTCTAAACTATTATTAAAAGTGATTGGGAAATTGGTGATTATAATTTATCCTCTTATAAACTTATAAATCAAAGTACATATTTCCTACACTTGGATGTTTCACTGATGTAGGTACTACTGAAACTATTGTTAGAAATACCCACACTCACAATGGGCAATTCAAACAATATTTCAAACTGTAGACCAATATCATTTCTCCGACAATCTTTGAAAAATGCCTACCAAAACGAGTTATGGGTGGGCTACTTAAATAAAAAGCACCCAGTGTGAATCTGTTGAAAAACATTAATATTACCTATTCTTTTTTAGATACCAGCAAAGTTTTTAATTATGTCGACCATTCCATTTTGCTAGAGAAATATATAACATCATTATGTTACTAAGAACTTGTCCTCAAAACAAATTGCAAATAGTACAACTGGAAAATAACCTTTCAAACAAAACCATCTTAAACAATGGATATCCAGCAGGGCTTCGTTACAGGACTAGTGTTTTATGTACTGCATATAAATGATTTACCTGTAAGTGCTTTTAAAAAGTTTATTCTTTTTTCTGACAACATATCTTTGCAGATGAATAGAAATCTACAGAAAACATGGGAACTTCTAAACAAGACACACAAATGGTTTGGGGCAAATAAGTTATACCTTACAAAACACGCAAATGTATCAATTCTTATCATGTATCATAATTATAAAAATCATCGGTATTTGTTTCAAGCCATTTATGTAATCTAGTGCTTTTAGGATTACTTACTTTACATTATTCCACCAAAGTATATGTTATGGTCTGCTTAGAATCATAGTGTTTCCTGCAATAGGGTTTTCAGTTTACTTGTAAAAGCTATAAGACAGTGGCAATTATTACATACCCTTTTGGGTAGTAATGTTCTGTTAGCGAGAGGTAAACGTATCGTGTAAATCATTACGAAGCAACTGGTGCTTGCTAGCAAAACACCCAAAAGGGTACGTACGAATCACCGCTGCTATAAGGGTACTCTACTTTGTATTTTAAGTTGTTAGCAAGTAGACTTATTAATATAATTAGACATCTATTAACAATGAGATTTTCATATACAGCGTTGGTAAAACTTTGCTTTGCATTTGAATTCTTACATGTGAGCAAAGGAAAAATAGCAAATAACAATACATTTAGAAAGATAGAATGTATCGCATACTTGTGAAGCTTTACTCGTAAGAATGACAAAACTCGATTAGTTTTAAATTTTTTTACCTAGCAAAAATGTTACTTAGGCAAGGATGCCATAAATATCTATCCTTCTCAAATGTATTGCTATTTTTCCTTTGCTCACACATGAAAATTCAACCTCAAAGCTAAGTTTTGCCAACTTGGCATAAATATGAAAATCTATTGTTAGTTAAAAGTAATGTGTATGAATATAACATAGACTTAAGAAATTTGAGCTAGGTCCTACTTTTATTTATCTATAAACTTATATAATAAACTGCAAAATGCTCGACAATTAGATTTAATGAATTTTCTATTGAACCAAGCTTACTATTATAACATAAAAGAATTATTTGATGATGAACTCAGTGATATGTACGTAAATTGTTCGTAATTTGTAAGTGCTATGTAATAACTTGTGATATTGTTTTTTATGAAATGTATCTTTAATTCGTGCAAACCCTTTATGTAGATGGTACTAATAAATATTATTAATTTAAAATATCTGCTTTAGAAGTTGCTTAATCTTTCTTACAAATAAAATGTAAATCAGTATTTAAATTTAATGAGATATGAGAGGATAGGCTAAAATATATCAACCGTCTTGGCAGTCGAACCAACAAAAGGAGCTCTTTTTCCATATAAAAATTGTGGCCCTGAAAAGGGCCTTTTTTCATTGAACTGGATGAAGTTTGGAAATAAAGCTGGACCATTTTGATTACAAATTGTAGAAATTTTTAGATTAGCTTAATTTTAAAAGCTTTCTCTTCTTGTTTCCGTACTGCTTCACTTTTTGACTCTCTGACATACAATAGTTTGTAAGAATTGGGGATAGTACTTTTCCAATTATTATGTTACTAACTAGTTTACCATGAAGTTCACATTGAAACATGGGATTTTCTTGTAGATAGCCCACAAATATTGTTTTTAAAATTGTACTAATGTTTTCTTTTGGGAGAGCTGGTAGAATTTCTACAATCAGTTGAACTACATATTCTATTAATACCACAAATTGTTCATTTGGATAAATCAATTTCCCCCTATCCTGATTGTAAATTAATTCTAACAAAGTATTTGTCTTTACTGGGGAACTATCTCGTAAAACGGATAAACATTGTTGGCAGTCAACAAACTCTCCTATTTTCATGATGAGGTAACCACATAGAAATGTAGCTGCTGCTTCAATATTAGATGATGTACATGGACTATCGGGTACAACTGAATGTAATTTTTCAATTTGTTCGTCATTTAGTGTTATAACTATGTCGGTGTTCTCACAATCATTATATACATTCTGGTTTGTAGTTCTGTCACTGATGTATTCAGTCTCAGAATTATTTAGGGTATTGCTGTAATTTACACTTGTTATTAAACCTGTTCTCAGAATCTGTCTAATAGCGTGTTCAGCAGCTTTGCAAACTGTAAGATCATTGGATCCACCACGAAGTCGAACATTGGCAAACAGTGTTTCGACAGCATCCGAACTGAATTTTCTAGTCAAAACATAATAAAAATTAAGGTCTTCAATTCGATTTCTAATACTTAAATAGGTACCTACTTCTTGAGGTAAAAATTAGAGCTTCAGCAGTCTCCTTAGTTAAGCCAGTTGTTTGTAGTTGTGATGAGGTGGACTGGATGTCATTAATATACTGAGGAAATACTTCATTCAACCAAACGAGGCGTTCATCGCTGATGTGAACATAAGGTGCGGTATTTGCATCATTCTGTTGAATATTCTGGAGAAGTTGGAAGAATTTATACATGTGTTCCATGTATTCTCTTGTTGCGACAGCATCTTTAAAATGACTAAACTCTTCACCACCATGATGAATAAGATATGTTAATGATGCTGTAACGGATGGGGAAAATATTTGAACAGCCAAATTTACTTTCATTTTGTCTAAATTGGATGGGTATAGATGCTTTTTTGTCAAGTATCTAACAGGCTTAATTATAAAACTTGATTGAATTTCAAAAAGGTCTTTTAGGTAACTTGCTGAAATAATTCCAGATGATGAAGCCATGTCATGATGAAGAAATAAATTTCTTGCGTTCTTAAGGGCGTGACAATAGTCAAAACTTAGAAAAAGCTTAAGACCAGGATGAGGGACAACGTTACGGTCTACCATTTCCAAAATGCTTAAATAGTACTACATGATTTTTATGATTATCTCCCACAATCCGTACTACTTTAAATCCACATTTAGCAAGCAACTTTAAAACACCCAATGTTAAGTTATACAAATTTTTACTATATAACTGCCTATGGAAATAATAACTTGCAGGGATAATATATTTTGTCGACACACCATAAATAACAAAACACAAAAGTTGATTTGCGACTACTGGCTTATTTCCAATATTATTGTGTGTTGTGGGAACAGTTGCTAACCCAAATATTCGGTCGTCTGCCTTTGAGTAACAAACTGTTTCTCTAACAGCCATATCATCTATTACCAGGGAACAGACTTTTTCTGCGTTGGTCAAAGATCCACTCTCTGACAGTAATCTATCTTTAACTAAATTTTCATTTCTGTTGCCAAAATATTTTAGTAGTGTTGTTTTGCACGGCAATCTAAACAATACATTCCTGGGAAATTCGTACCCTTTAGGAGAACAAAATCTCCAGGAAATACAATGGCGGATGGTTACTTCAGACCATCTTGGATATTTTTTTTTTGTAGTTTTTGATTTGATCAAGTATAAATATTGCTCTAGGAACCATATCATTTGCATCTTCTTGAATTTGTTCCATGCATTTCCATTCAAAATTATCGTTTTGTTTTTTTTAACTACTTCCATTTCTTGTTTCAACTTATTGTATTTCATTTCTAAGCGTTTTAATTTTTGGGTTAATGATTGTTGCGTATAAAGTAAATCCTTTATTTCTGCAGCTGTAAGTAAGGTTTGGGATGTACGCGAGTTATCGGATTCCTCAGGATAATTTAAAGATGGTAAATTAGTGGAACAATCAGGATTTTCGTTTGGAATCTAAAATGTAGGTACATTAAAATGATGGAAGATATTAAACATTAATAGAAAATACTTTAAATGGTATGGCGCCTGTAACTAGTCTCCGTTGTTTTTCGGTTACAAGGAAGCAGTTAAGTGCGAAATGTTAACTGCATGCAAATGAATACTCCGTCAATCGATTAATATCTACATGAAAAGAATAAGAAACGAGATTATTTTGTTTGTTGTTACACTTAACAGTAGAAACTTTAGGAATTTAAGAAATTAAAATAATTTATAGATTATGTACCAGTATGATTAATTAGAGCTTCTTTCCATTTAGAATTTAATTCTACATTTGCACGAAAACTATGGAGAGATACATTTTCTAATTCATATGAGCTACAGTTTGTAACACAACACTTTCGAGGCATTTTTAATAACTTTAACAGCAAATTAGAATAGATTTTACCACTAACATTAAGTAAATTATTGATGCAAATGTTTATTAAAAATAAACAAGCGGCAATCTAGATTGCGCGCCAACATTGTTTAATCACTACAGGACTCGACAGATGGCGCCACAATACGTACCTGTCAAAAATCAGAAATTTTTCCAAAGCGACCGGCCGTCTAAGAGACGTTCGTCTCTCAAATCGAGGAGGCCGTGTGCACTGTTTCCTAAATAATTAATTTTTTCTTAGGTGGTGCCCTCTGCTGTCTAATCTCTCTATTATCGAAAAACATGTGTTCTAAACTAATACAGTTTCGTTTTTTGAACATGATTTTCCCTTTTTTAGGAAAGAAATCCTAGGAGTCAATTCGGCTTTCTTTAAAGATCATTATTAATTAACCAATGGCAGTTTCGGTTTATTTGATTTAATTTCTGGTATCTGATGATTTTTCAAATTATCTGGAATTCTAACTCAATATAGTAGATTTCTGCAAATAACAGCGGTCGATATATCGTGGGAAACATTTCACAATTCACAATTATTATTTAAAACTAATTTCACTTAATAGGTATGTTGCATGGGTAGAAATTAAGCAAAAATTTACATATATGTAAACTACGATAAAACAGTACATAATATATACCATACCTACAACCTACAACATAAGTAATAAATTACAAAAATTAAAATTATAGAACATTCATCAGGAACTCTTCAACACCGTCATACGTATAATGCCGAAATTTCTCGTGTATTAAGGGAAAACAATAGTACTTTCTAATAAGGCAAAACTATTTCACGAGCTCGTCTTTTTAATAGATATTGAGTTATTATTGATAGAAATTATTACTTTTAGCTGCCCAAAAAGAAACGGGATGGATGTTGCATAAAATTTAACCTACCGATTTTTTTGCATATTCTCAAAGATAAGTAGCACTAGTAGCACATATATATTATATAAATATTCGTTTCGGCATCCGCCTAAATGTTTAGCTAATATATTATTTCTAATAATATTAAAATATTTCTTTAATATTATTTTTGAAAATGAAATAATAGTTTATTAATGGAGTGTTCCTTTTAAATACAAATACATATATAAAACATACTTATAGTTAAAACACTAGAGATACTAAGAAAAATAGACGAGAGAGGTCAGTAAAATTACAAAAATAAAGCTATTTTTAAATTATTCTTAAACATTTTTTTTATTGTTTCCAGCCTTACTTTGTGGAACTCCATAATCATGAAATAAATAAAGATTAGTAAAAAGTTTCACAGTATTTAATAAAATATAACCTGTCAATATTGTTTCGACAGCTACGCTGTCATTATCAAAAGTAATAAAAATATAAACAAACACGTCGCTAAGGTAGGTACAAAAATAGGTAACTAGATAAAAATAATAATAATCAGAATTAAATATCTAGCACTTCCAGTAACGGAGAATTACTAAGCTCAAGTTGTTCATTCATTAAAGGTACCCTGAGTTTGTGTTTGTATATCTCAAAGGCTTCTAAAATGTCTAATTTGCATTTGTTATTACAAAAATGTAGGAATTTAATATTAGTTTGAGGAGTCATTGCGTGATTTTGTTCTAAAAGGTGTTTGGTATAATTAGATTTTTCAGAATGTTTATTTTTGTAATGACGTACGTGTTCTTTATGTCTTATGTCAAAATTTCGAAGTGTTTGTCCAATATATACCGAACTACAAAAAGAACAATTTAAACGGTAAATGTCCGATTTCATGATATCATTACATGCAAATCATTACAATCCGAATACGATTGACACTTTAATTAAACAAAAAGATTATGGGCTAGCTATCAAAAGAATATATCCCATTGACAATCAAACAGAAGACACAAATTACATATCTATACCATATTTTGGCAAAATATCAGAAAAATTGCACATATACTAAGCAAAGCCAACAATTATAAAATAACATTTAAAACCAACACTAACACTTTTTCATTTTTATTTAATGCTAAAGACACAACACATGATATCATGAAATCGGACATTACCGTTTAAATTGTTTATTTTGTAGTTCGGTATATATTGGACAAACACTTCGAAATTTTGACATAAGACATAAAGCACACGTACGTCATTACAAAAATAAACATTCTGAAAAATCTAATTATACCAAACACCTTTTAGAACAAAATCACGCAATGACTCCTCAAAATAATATTAAATTCCTACATTTTTGTAATAACAAATGCAAATTAGACATTTTAGAAGCCTTTGAGATATACAAACACAAACTCAGGGTACCTTTAATGAATGAACAACTTGAGCTTAGTAATTCTCCGTTACTGGAAGTGCTAGATATTTAATTCTGATTATTATTATTTTTATCTAGTTACCTATTTTTGTACCTACCTTAGCGACGTGTTTGTTTATATTTTTATTACTTTTGATAATGACAGCGTAGCTGTCGTAACAATATTGACAGGTTATATTTTATTAAATACTGTGAAACTTTTTACTAATCTTTATTTATTTCATGATTATGGAGTTCCACAAAGTAAGGCTGGAAACAATAAAAAAAATGTTTAAGAATAATTTAAAAATAGCTTTATTTTTGTAATTTTACTGACCTCTCTCGTCTATTTTTCTTAGTATCTCTAGTGTTTTAACTATAAGTATGTTTTATATATGTATTTGTATTTAAAAGGAACACTCCATTAATAAACTATTATTATTTCATTTTCAAAAATAATATTAAAGAAATATTTTAATATTATTAGAAATAATATATTAGCTAAACATTTAGGCGGATGCCGAAACGAATATTTATATAATATATACGAGGGTAGATTGAAAAGTTTCCGGAATGGGCAAGAAAACGCAGTAATTGAACAGGTTTTTGTTTTTATTTTTCAACATAATATCCTTGCAGGGCGATACACTTTTCCCAGCGGTGCTCCAACTTTTTTAAGCCTTCAGAAAAATATGATTTCGGGAACTCTGCAAAATAAGCTTTAGTGGCGGCGATGACCTCCTCATTTGACGTAAAGCGCTTGCCTCCGAGCCAAGTCTTCATGTTTGTGAACAAAAAGAAGTCGCACGGGGCCAGGTCTGGAGAGTACGGGGGATGCGGCACCACCTCGTAGCCCAATTCAACCAATTTAGCATTGGCGATTCGGGATGAATGGGCCGGCGCGTTGTCGTGATGGAAGAGCACTTTTTTTCGCTGCAAATGAGGCCGTTTCTCCTTCAAAATGCCGTTGAATTGATCCAATAAATCGCTGTAGTATTGTCCCGTGATAGTTCTTCCCTTCTGCAAAAAGTCGATGTGTATCACACCTTGCGAATCCCAAAAAACGGTGGCCATGACCTTTCCAGCAGATGGGACAGTCTTTGCCTTCTTCGGAGCAGATTCGCCTGGAGAAATCCACTGTTTCGACTGCTGCTTGGTTTCTGGTGTGTAGTGGTGGATCCATGTTTCGTCCACGGTCACGAATCGGCGAAAAAAATCCGTTGGATTACGATTTAACAAGGCCAAACACTCTTTCGAAGTGGTCACACGATTTCGCTTGTTGTCCATAGTCAGCAAACGCGGCACCCATCGCGCCGAGAGCTTCCTCATGCCCAAATGTTCGTGCACGATATTTTGCACACGTTCATATGAGATGCCCGTGGTCTCTACTATTTCGCGCAACTTCACTCGTCGATCGGCTAACACGAGATCATGGACTTTATCGACCATTTCTTCATTTGTGGCCGTTTTTGGACGTCCACTGCGTGGTTCATCCTTGGTGCTCGTACGGCCACGTTTGAACTCGCTCACCCAGAAACTAATAGTCGAAAATGAAGGTGTGGATGTGCCATGAACTTTCTGCAAAATATCTCGTATCTCCGTCGCCGTTTTCCCGTCCATCCAGAAATGTTTGATGACTGCACGAAATTCGTTTTTATCCATTTTTGCAAAAGTGCCTGAATTGCTTCACAAGATATCCTAGTAAACATAAACGGAACGACGCACGTGTCTGAAAATTTGACAGCTTTCCTAAAATAGGTTAGCCTTGACAACCATCATAACAATTTCACGATACGCGCGCCATCTCTTGCCCATTCCGGAAACTTTTCAATCTACCCTCGTATGTGCTACTAGTGCTACTTATCTTTGAGAATATGCAAAAAAATCGGTAGGTAAAATTTTATGCAACATCCATCCCTAGTTTCTTTTTGGGCAGCTAAAAGTAATAATTTCTATCAATAATAACTCAATATCTATTAAAAAGACGAGCTCGTGAAATAGTTTTGCCTTATTAGAAAGTACTATTGTTTTCCCTTAATACACGAGAAATCTTCGGCATTATACGTATGACGGTGTTGAAGAGTTCCTGATGAATGTTCTATAATTTTAATTTTTGTAATTTATTACTTATGTTGTAGGTTGTAGGTATGGTATATATTATGTACTGTTTTATCGTAGTTTACATATATGTAAATTTTTGCTTAATTTCTACCCATGCAACATACCTATTAAGTGAAATTAGTTTTAAACAATAATTGTGAATTGTGAAATGTTTCCCACGATATATCGACCGCTGTTATTTGCAGAAATCTACTATATTGAGTTAGAATTCCAGATAATTTGAAAAATCATCAGATGCCAGAGATTAAATCAAATAAACCGAAACTGTCATTGGTTAATTAATAATGATCTTTAAAGAAAGCCGAATTGACTCCTAGGATTTCTTTCCTAAAAAAGGGAAATTCATGTTCAAAAAACGAAACTGTATTAGTTTAGAACACATGATTTCGATAATAGAGAGATTAGACAGCAGAGGGCACCACCTAAGAAAAAATTAATTATTTAGGAAACAGTGCATATACCGCTACTGTTACGACCCAGGAGATGTCGTAACAGTCTACCTCTTGCTATTAATGTAAATTCGGCTGTCTTATATAAGCTGAACTGGTGCGATGGGAAAGCATACTTACCTGGCGTAGGGGTTACCGTGATCATGAAGGCGGTTCCCCCAGGGTGAGGCCCTCTCATTGCACTACGATTGGGCTGACCCCTGCGATTATCCCTAATGTGGATAACTCGGCCGCGTAATTTTTGGTAGTCGGGACTGCGTACGCGCTGTCCCGGTATAATTTAATAAATATAAATCCTTACATTTAAATTAAACATTTGAATATTTTTTCTGCAAAAAAAGACTTAATATAATGACTTTGTTATTTTCTCAATTATTGTTCCCAGTACATTTCCGGATGCTGTCTATTATTTATATTGTTTTATTACTATTCAGGCAAATACTGATATCATTAACACCGGAAACTAATTTTGAAAAGTGGGTTAAAAAATAATATTGAATAGACTCGGTAGAGTTTACAGTCTCCTGCCTTTTTTGTTGGTACTCGAACTCCATAATCATGAAATAAAATAAAAAGAGGAATTAAGTAAGTAAGTTTCCCAAGATTTAATAATTAGAACCTGACAATCGTTTACTATGTTCATATAGTATTATATATAGCTGATATATTTATGGATAATTAAGATCAAATATTTGAATTTGATGTTTCTAAACACATTGGCCGTATTCGCATCTCACTATTAACTTAACAGCATGTTTAATTACCATGGTGATCAATTCTAATTTTTTTTCCACCTATTAGAATTAGATAAAACTATCTCTATTCTTCTTGATCTTAAACACAACTTTAGTTAGACACTTTTTATCGAGATTCGTAATACGGCCCATTATTTTTTGGTTTCGTTGATGTTGACATTTTAGCTTGTTTTTGCAATTCCTTTTAGGTTATCAATGAATTTTTAATTCTTATTAAAAGCTTCATCCAAATATCAATTTTACATTAGAAGCAAACTCAAATGGATCTATTATTTTTTTATTTAAATATCAAAATTAATAAACAATGAATTTGAATTTTCCAGAAAACCTACAGACGTCACTATTCCTAATGCTTCATGTCATCATAAAATCCATAAACTGGTATCTTATAGGTCCTTTAGTACGTCGAGCTTTAACTACTCCAAAACGATCACATTTTGATAAAGAAATTTCAATCGTCAAACAATTAAACAAAAATATTATAGATCAAATAAATCAAAATATATCAAGTTTTAAAACATTAACAAATTAAACTTGTTTATAATGTATAACAGCGCGTTTGCTAGTTTGCCTGCAGTAGCCTACACTCATACGTCGCTAAGTCGCTGTAAAAATGATGTTGAACTCAAATATAGCATCTATATCTGTATTAAATTAGCTTTAAAATGACATATGGAAACAAGGCAAGTTGAACTCTTCAAGAAAAATTAGCCACAAAGTGGTAGAAACTTCTGACTCAACCTAATATTTATAAAACTATAAATTTTTATGTTTGTTCGTAACAACTTTTACTAAATTTGCAACAGTCAAACGGCGATATGAAATTTTAAATTCAAATGTTCTTGTTGTTGGTTGTTATCAACATTTTTTTTTTATTTTGTTTTTTTATTGAATTCATGTACATTAGCAATCAGAATTGATTACAATAAATTCTATGAGCTAATTGTGTGAAGTTTGGAAAAGATTTGAAGAGAAAGACACCCAGCGGTGCAGTCTCGTTACCTCAATTTTAAGGCTTGGGGGGATGGTGTGATTTCTTTATTCTGTCAGGTCCCACGGTCATCTAAAGATAATTTTATCTAAGAAATTTCTGCAGAAGTCGGCACAAAATACTTCGTCGATCACCCAGAAACTACGTTGCAAATACTCATGTTATTTGTTGAGTTGCAACACACTCGTACGCCAACACAATTATTTTTTACGCCTAATTACTATTAAACGTAAGGCCGGCTTAAATTGCAAAGCAAACGCTGAGCGGGCGTTATATACTATATATGCCCGCTTATAATGCCCTGGTTGTTATAGACTTGCTATTATAGTTCGTATCACAGGTATAAACAACAAACAATATGCAAGTGAAACATAAAGATAAATAGCGCTTTTTCAGTTTTGCCTTATAAATTTTATAATGTATAACAGCGCCTTTGCTATTTTGCCTGCAATAGCACTCCTACATTCGCTGTCTTAAAAGTCGCTGTAAAAAAGTTAGGAAACAGAATTTAATGTAATCCTGTATTCAGTTAAAACTCAACCTGTATAGACTTAGGATATTGTAACTTCGTAAGTTTTATATGCATGCTTGCAAGTCCTATAACGGGTGGTACTCCATCTGGTGCAGAAGTTTTTACATCACGATAGGCGCCTTCTACTGCCAGTAAATAAATAATAACCGGGGCCGCTGCAATATAAGACTAACGCCTTAGCCAACTAGATAGCAAGCTTCTACAGTTTTATATTAAACTCAATGTGACACCCATTTTAAATACCCATTCTTCTATCCTATGTAGAGCACAAGGTTCCGCGGCCACATCGCGAACCAGGTCAGGGACGTGGTCTGGATAATGATGCAATGTTTAGCTTTGCTGTAATCTTTGTATAAACATCTTGGGCTTCGAGTTTATATCGGTTTATATAATAAAATTGTAAGTATCATATTTCGTATCGTCGTATCACAATGAAACACATTATTGACTGGATAATACTAAATACTTGTATTTAAAGAAAGAGATTTCAGTAAGTAGATATTTTATTATAAACTCAATAATTATTTATTTTATTTCATTCGTCGATTGTTTCGTCGTACACGTTTCAAAGAAATACGATACTTTTAATTTCATTATACAAATCAGCTCAAAGCCAAAGCTATTTATGTAATAAATTACAGCAAATCTAAATATTTTCTCATTATCCTGACCACATTCCTGACGTGGCCGGCGATGTGGTCGCGGACGACCGTGTGTGCTCTACAGTAATAGAAAAAAACAGCAGATAGCAACCCGATTAAAAAAGGCTTGCTAAATGAAAATGGTGTAGAGGTAAAGGGGAAGATAACGTGGGGCCCCATAATTATTTGTTGCCCCTGGGCCCCCAAGCCTATAGCTACGGCCCTGTAATTATCCCTAAACACCTTTTCGAACAGAATCACCTAATGACACCTCAAAACATCAAATTCTATTTCTGCTATAACAAACACAAATTATACCATCAACGTGCGATGCATACGAAACAGTGGAAGCAGAGCGATTCGACATATGCGCTTGCATACATCGTATCACGACTGCTTCCACTGTTTTCTATGCGCCGCACGCTGCTGAATTAGATATTGTAGAAGCTTTTGAAATATACGAACAGAAACGAACAGTACCATTTTATTTCAGACAATATTGTCCTCTAATTATTTTACAGTACACACAGTAAAAAATGCAGTGGTGGTCAAAAACATATTTGGTGTGGTGAAATATCTGAGTGTGAATTTCTACACTCATGTGAATGAAATTAACAACCAAAATTAACACGCAGCAACAATTTTCTTATGAGTGTTATCTTAATTTAAAAAATGGTTAAAAATAATGTTTTTGGTGTGCAAATCATTTGAATTTGGTAAAGATATTTCGTTAGTGTAAGTCATCTTTCAGAAAATGTATTTCACTATTCTAGCATGTTAACAGCAGTAAAGAGTGTTAATGAGATTGCCAACAAAACCGATTTAACCCTCGCGAGTGTCATCCACCGAACATTTACCTCCAACGCGAATAATCACGATTGGACGTGAGCACTTTTATTTACTGTTTGTGTTTGAATGTAGTTAGTTGTCTTTGAAAGTCACAATGATTTTTAAGATTCAACTAGCAAATAAAAGTAAATATGCTAAAATAGAAGAGGATGCATCTTTCTACGATATTGTGCAATTAGGTAAGATTTTAAAACTATAATTTCCAGTCCTGGTTGTGTCTATTCAGCTTTTTATTATGTAAGAGTTTTAGCAGCCATGTTGATCCTTTGTAATTTCAATCATCATTATGCATAAATATAAATAATAATGTTTACGTGAATTATGGATAAATAATAGATAAAATTATTTTCAGATTTTTGGTTTACAAAGAACCATTTAAGTGTAAAACCGTTTCTGGTTCCTGCTATGTAGTACCTACATAAGTATATATGTGATGAAGTATGTATGTCGGTATAGTAGGTCGGTCTTTGGACGGCCGAACTCAGCTTAAAAAGATGGCGCACATATGTTTATAAAACGTGCGATTATTAACATGTGATTACTGACATTGTGATTAGTGACATTAAATGTCGTTTCTATAATTACAGGTAAGGTTTGTAATGTAAATTAGAATGTGTAAATAATTTTAATAAAACTTTAATTACAGAAACTCATAATTACAAATGATAAACACAAACAGTCAACTTTGAACATGTATTTACATTGGATTATTTAGATTTAGAATGTATTTATATTTTGCATTTTGTTTTAAAATAAAACTAATATTTGTGTGCATTATTTTTTTACTTTTTTCTTTTTGTACACTCCAATAAATGATTGTAACCACTATAATTGGTTCCTTTTCCATTAAAAAAATGTTCCTTACCATTATAAGCAATAATTTTTACACTAAAAGAATGGGAAATTAACACTCAGTTCGTGCATACTTTACACTCAGCAAATGTTTTCTCACACAACAATATGGTTGTCATTTTTACACTCAGTGTCCATGACTTTAACCTGCATTGAAGGTTAAAGTTGTTATATATTTTACCACTTTTAAGACCAATGTTATTTACACTCATCAGTGTGGATAAATAGGAACCACTCTGGGTGTTATTTGAGTGTAAAAGTTAACACTCCATTTTTTACTGTGCAGATATGGAGTGCTGTAAAGAAAAAAATTAGGAAACGAATGATGCCTTTGGTTACGGGTTACATTTGGTCGTAACAAGTAAAGAAAATAAAACTTGGGTTTATGCAAAAAAAACATCTATGCCTTGGAAACATTGGAACGGTCAGAACTCAATTATACTTAGAATATTGTTGGAACGACAGAGGAAATATTTGCTTCAAACGTCAAAATTATGTCGAAAAATTCAATTTATTGTGTTTTGCTGTATTTCTGGATGTAAAATAGAACCATAGTTACTTACATTAGAAGCTGCGAAAGTTTACTTTTAGGTGCAAGGTGTTTTTGATTAGCCGAGGCGAAGCGTAAGCGTAGCCGAGGTTATATTAAAAAAAAATGGACAGTTTTACTTCGTTGTCCAGGGACCGAAAGTTTTTCATACCTAGCAACCACCCCGCATGTTTTACTTTGATTTTCGGTTGCCGTATCAAGATAGAAAGTTACATATTCGTAAAGGGGAGAATGAAAAAATAATTCCATTCTGGAGAAAGTTATATTTAACCTTTGTTATAATAAAAAAAATATATATACAGAAGTCGCTGGAACCTTCTATGTATTCTAGAAAGCGCTAGAATAAACCGCGTCTGGTTTACATGCTTGTGCGATGCGTCATTCTCTCGAATGCGGTAGAACGAGTTGCTTGAAAAGAGGTTCTTTCTTTTTCTCTCTTGTTATAATATGTTAACTAGTTCGTGTTCTAGTTTGCTGTGACATACTTAGAAGGGAGGGGGGTATTGGGGTGAAGCCTAGCTCGTTTATGAACCGAACCGTAGTTTCCCGCAAAAACACGAAAATCTAGTAGTAGCCCCACCCCGAAAAAATTCTTAAATACGCAGGGGCATATTTAGGAATGTAGCAGTGGCTACTTCGTTTATAATCCAATACTACTAAAGTTGATTTGTATGTGTGTCCGAGCCCCATTCTCGCGTTCTATAAGGGCTGGAGAGATGGGCTTGGGCTCATTCGACGCGTAATTTGCCGAGGATAATGCACGACCGAAATTTTTTAAATTAGGTTATGTTTTAAAATTTTTTAAATTAGGTTATGTTTTAAAAAATCGATAAATGCTGATTCTATCGTACTATTTAGTGCTATTGAGTGTTATTTGGTACTAATATGTGCTCTATCGATAGAGAATCGATTGGAGATTTATGTAGGTCATGTAAATACTGACCTACTTTGAAAAAAATCGATAAATGCTATTTCTATCATACTTAAGTGCTTAGGCCCGTAGGGCCCATTATCCTAGTGTTTATTTGTTTTATTTAAATTATTTGTGTTTTGTCTCGGTATCATACAACTTCTTGACAATTATGTGTGCAGTGTGGACAATTATTCTTCATAACCTAAAATAGTTGATAGTGAACATATGCATAGTTCACATAATTATATAGACGCGTACAATATCAGCGCTTGGCAAACTGACCAATGGTTCACCAATATAATTTTTGTTTTGATCAGTCAATGTTGATCTCACCCAAAAATACCGCTTTTTGTCTTTGATGATAATGAGAAGAGGAGAATAAATCTAGTAGCTATCCAAATAAACAAGTCGTCTTCATCTTCCTCTTGTTCAAAGCACCACATGATTTTTATTTTTCTCAGAAATACACCTGTTTTATGCAAACCCAATTTTTATTAGTGTCACAAATTTGTTGTGGTTTTGTCTTGAGTAGTGTAGTCAGTCAATTTTATTTTGTTTTCAGAGTATGTTTAAATGTTGCGTTTTTGTTGTGTTTGTGACTCAAACTGTCATGTAGTTTGGTGTGGATTGGGTTTAATCAAACATCAACTAATTTAAAAAATAATTCATTCTTCGTCAGCGCACTTTCAGGCTTATCCTCATGTTGCTGCCGCCAACCACAATACATTACCGCTCTCTAAACTTTCCATGTTTATACTAAGAACTATTTTTAGGGGGTTAAATCACATCCATAAGTAACCATCCTACGAAAATTCTGTTTAGATTAAAAAAATTCAGTCCGACATGAGAGAAATATAATGGCTTTTACCATTTACGTACCAATACCTATGGGTGATAACACACAAAAAATTACTCGTTTTATAATGGTCGAGCGACCAGTACTGCACCACTTCATATGACTTGACTCTAACTGTTATGATTGGGGGATGACAAAAAAAACCACTAACCATTGATTTGATCCGGCAACCTCTATAATATCAAGGTTTAGGTATTTCTCAACTTATATTAACAATCAGAATGAGTTCAACAGGTTTTTTTTATAAGGAAAGCCTCTTGGTACCTGCACTGTAACATAGTTATCTCGTTGCCAATAAACTAACAAACTGCATTTTGTTGTGATTTTGTCTAGTTATTTGACAAAATGTATATTGAACGTGCACGCATGGCACAATTAAGTATGAGGATTGACATACTGATGTTGACAATAAAAACTTGATATTTGAGGACCAATAGTATTGAAAACAATAATATTGATACCATAGATTGATAGATTAATATTGATGCCATACTGAGACATTACTTCTAAAAAAGTCGTGGATACAGTTTGTGAACCGCTGACTAACCACTGACTGAGCCATCTGATTCATCTGCTTGGAAGTGTTTAGTCGTCCATCGTATCCTTTACTGCATAGTAAAAATATGGATTAAAATCATATTCAATGTTTACTTGCTTCTTCAGTTTTAAAGGTTAGCTTTAGACAGCATTTAAAGCTGTGTAATCGACAATGATGTAATGACTTTTCTACTTCTTTATTACACAATCTTGAGATGAAACTGTACTCAGAGTTCGTTTCACTAGTACGGAGTAGGGTAAAGGGCCCTAAGATGACGAAGTAGGTAAGATGACGAATTGCACATTCCTACTAAACTAAGAGTTTTAAAATCGAGAAATTGCTACAGTACATCCCCAGTGACTTGCGCAGTATGGTAGCTTCGGTATTTCGGCGGCAAAGCGGTCCAGTTTGAGGTTAGATGTTGATAAGTGATATTGATGCATGGCGTTATAATTTCTGACGTTACCGAAATAAGGAATACATTTTTACTGGTGAGTAATAGAAAGTTGATCAGGGGTTTTACGTTTTTGAAAAGGGGTCTTCTAAAAGGGTTGTGCTCAAACATTACTGATTCCCATGTCCTTTTAAAAATATTTGCCAAAAATTTACGAATGTCGTTTGGAGGTAAGTTGACGAACAACAAAGTGGCTAAGATGACGAATTGCTTCATCTTACCCCCAACACATGGAACTAATATTGTAATTAATAAAATAATACCTAGGTAATTTTTTTGTGGTCTAGGTTGCAAAATGGGTCGAGTTTATGTTCGAAAAACTACAAGGCAAACATGGACCAAAGAAAGTATGAAGAATGCTATAAACGAAGTACAAAACAGTGCTGTTTCCGTTAATGCCACAGCAAAGAAATATAAACTTCCAGAGCCAACGCTTCGCAGATATTTAAAAAAATATCCTGAGAAGGTTAGTCTTGGTTAACTGTTGCGTAGATATGTATATTTTAACAAAATTTATATGGCTTCTAGATTTTTCCATCGAATGCCGGACGATTTAAGCATACTTTTTCCACTGAACAGTTGCAACATTTATATAATTATATTACAGAGATTGATAAGCGAGCTTTTGGTTTAACAAAAGAGCAGTTTGGTATAATAATCTTTGATTTTGCTGAAAAACGTAAAATAAATCATAGATTTAACAAGAAAAGAAAAAAGCTGGTCGGCATTTTATCGAATGGTTTATGAAGGAATTTAAAGTGTCCCTTAGGACCCCTGAGTCGACGTCAATCGCTAGACTTATGGATTTTAATAAAGAAAGTGTCTCCCAGTTTTTTAATGTCCTTCGTGAAACAAAAGAAAAATATTCGTTTCAGCCGAACCAAATTTATAATGTTGACGAAACAGGTGTTTCGACTGTAGCGACCAAAAACCCTAAGATCCTAACTCCCAAAGGAAAGCGTAGGGTTATAAAAATTTCTTTCGCAGAACGAGGGACCAACGTGACAGTTGTCTGTAGTATGAATGCTAGTGGAAATTTTGTGCCTCCTTTTCTAATTTTCCCTAGGGTAAGGATGAAACCAGCTTATATGAAAAACGCTCCTAGTGATTTTGTCGGTGTGGCCCATGAATCCGGCTGGATGACGTCTGATAATTTCATTAAATATTTAGAACACTTTATCCGCTACACAAGGCCTAGTGAAGACAATAAGATCCTATTGCTTATGGACAATCACGCAAGTCATCTGACTTTGGAAGCAGTGAATTTATGTAGAGCCAATTTTATTATGTTAGTTGGATTTCCGGCACACACTAGCCATCGTCTACAGCCCCTAGATGTGTCACTATACGGTCCGCTAAAGACCGCTTACAGTAGAGCATGTGAAAATTTTCTTACTAACAACCCTGGCAAAACAATTACTCTGTATGACATTGCCTCTATTTTTAGTACAAATTATTTAAAAGTTGCTTCGGTGGCCAATGCAAAGAGTGGATTTCGTGCAACTGGTATAGAACCATTCGATCCTGATATATTTACAGACTTAGACTTTGAGACAGCAAAAACAACAGAAATAGAACAAAAAACAACTAATCAAAATTTGAAAGCGTCTTTAAACGTAGAACCGGAATCCCAAGAACAACGTCAACACGAAAACAAAGCAGGCACATCCACTCCATCCACTCCTACGAAAACACAACCCATTCCCTCGACCGCAAAATCAACTAGTCCAAAGGATACCAGAATGATTGGTCTTCCACCCTTACCTCGGGGATGTCATAAAAACCGACGTCCAAGAAAGAAGTTACCATCATTGGTAATTTCAAGCACCCCAGTTAAGGATGCATTACAAGCAAAAACTGACGAGAAAATCGAAAAAGAAAGAAAGAAAAAACTTCGTAATGAGGCCAAGATAAATAAAACAAAAACTATGCCAGCCAAAAGAAAGGCAAAAGCAAAAATTATAGGAAAAGTTAAAAATGTCAAACGCAAAGTGGTATTTAGTTCTTCTGATTCGGAATCCCCAGCAGAGGTAGACTATGTTGACACTGATGATGATATGGATTTGGAATTTGAAGATGATAAGTTTTGCATAATCTGTGGTGACGTGGGGAAGGATAATGAACTTTGGTTCCTATGTTCAAAATGTCGAGGCTGGGCGCATGCACAATGTACCACTTTAAATCGCCAAGAAGCTAAAGCTAAAATGTGGATTTGTGACTTTTGTGACTAATTGTTTTTGAATTATTATTAGATTTCCTTTTGTAACGCCAATTAGCGTGTTAAGTTCCTGTTTCGTTTATTTTGAGAACCTATACTATTACTAATAAATAGATTTTCAAATTTTGGTTTTACGATTTTTTTATACGTCATTTAAAATATTAGTCGACTTACCCACAGCAATTCGTCAACTTATCAGCAGTGGGTGCTAAGATGACAAATCGGTTGTTTTTTTTTAAATTTATATATTTTTTTGTTAAAATGCTGTATTTTGTTAAATATTTTCTCTACAGTCATTTCAAATATGTTCTAATTCGAAGGTTCAATATAATAAATACCTTTTTTTTCGTAAATAACAGCTTTATTGCCCAAAAAGTCTTAGGTTCATCAACTTACCTCCCTTTCCTCTATATCTCCTGAATACTTTATAAAGGAACTCTAAATGTTCGTTGAATTACCAGCAACGCAAATTATTATTGAATCCAAGTAAGGATATGTTAGAGGGACCTGAGATAATAAATGGAAACGAAAATAACCAGATTTTTTCAATAATTTATTATTTAATTAATATAATGTTAATTACAGCATATGAACGCACTGCGCAGCCCAGTGTTGTATGTCAAGTAGGCATCACGTGATTGTGTGTAGTATAACCTAGAGTTCCTCAATGAAAACTTTAACTGTGTTATTTTAGAGTTAGTGATAACATCTTGCTTTAGTGATAATATTCAGCAGCTGTCAGTTATGAATTTTAGGTTATGTTGTCATGTTTATTTTATGCATATCAAATTTCTTAATGTGCACATTATCATTTATTTATTGTTTGTAGAGAATTTCTAAAACTACTGTAGCACATTTATCCATTTCTCGACAGCTTTTAATAAAGTATTAATTGTACCGAATTTCAGATTTATATAGTTTTCATACCGACAGTTTAATTTATTAAACCAATTTTCATGATTACCAACCTTCTAATAAATAGTTTCAAAATTTGAAATGTCACTAGAAAAATTTGACATGCGTGTCTTAACTATAAATAACAGAGCTAAGTTCATATTTAGGAACCCTAGTATAACCTAACGCGCATGTAGTTGAGTTCAAGTTATTAAATAATAATAATAAAGTATAAAAGAATTTATATTTTACATATTTATTAACAAACTATTACCATAAATGTTATAAACGAAGAAAAAATAGAAAATCATTGTTATAATAACTTCACAAATTTAAAAAAATTGAAATGAATCATTCCAAGAAAATATTATCGTTTCTTTTGGGGTAGTATGAAAAATATGTAGTGTACGTGTAATATACAATTTTGTATAAAAAGATATCCTGCTTTGGCGATTTTTGCCGTATCTAGTGAATTTTTCTAATTCAATGTTTGTTTACTATTGTGGCGTTGTGTTTAATGAAATAAATAAACCAAATTATTGGAAAAATATGGCATCGTCAGATGAATCAGACAGCAAGGAAGTTATAACCATGTAGTATGATACATGTGGAATAAAACATAAAAAAATCAAAAAATATGTGGTCACGGGAAATTCTTATTGGGAGCAGTTGCGACAATTTTATCAGTTAGTGTCCCAGCTTATAAACAACGAAGAAACATTTTGTTTTAAATAGTATCCATTTTTCATGATGTCCACTAGCGCGTGCGCATTGTCAACCCCCTCTACCACTACCAATATTCAAACTACTGGTCTGATGGTAGTAGATGGCTAACAATGGCATATTTAAATTTTAGTTGATGGCTGTGGGTGGTTAATGGTCGCTTGAGACTGCAGCCCGAGAGTGCTCCTTAACGTATTGTTTTTGGAGATTTTTGTTTTGTGCTATTGGTACTATCGGGTGGGCGGAGCTCTCCTATGCCAGGCTTGTCTGGATAATGGTTTTTTAGTAAAAAAACCGTATCCTTCCAGTATCAAATGTGTGGGAAAGAAACATGCAAGTGTTCTCGACGATTACTCATTAACGTTGCGGAGGAAGCTCTGCTAACAGGAGAACCAGTGTGGATGGATTTGGTTCTTACCTGGGACAAGGTCATCTATGGTCACCATGAGGAATACGCTGTTTAGCTGAATCCCAAGGAGGAGAATCGAAGTGAGGTTTATCTTTTATTTAACGTGTAGACTTGAAAACGAAGCGATGTCGAGGGCATACCAGACCTATAACTAGAAGATCGAAGCGGGAAATCACAACGGTCGAACACTGATCCCCAACTAAGTTGGAGACCAAATACTCGGGAAGGGCGGAGCACACGGCGCTTCCCATAGAACTGGTTCTAGCTCTCCTACCCCAGGCTTATCTGGGTAACGGCTATTTAGTAAAAAAGCTTAAGTTCCCCGCCTAGGCTTCCAGAATCAAATGTGTGGTAGAGATACACGCAAGTGTTCTCGGCGATTACTCATAAACGTTGCGGAGGAACCTCTACTAACATGAGAACCGGTGCGGGTGGATTCGATTCTTGCCTGGAACAAGGTCATTTATGATCACCGTGAGGAACCCACTATCTGACTGAATTCTAAGAAGGAGAATTGAAGTGAGGTTTATCCCGGCTCAGAGGGGTAGATCTGAGCCAATGGGACACTGCGTGCCACTAAGTACTGTTCTGGCAGCTATTCGGGTTACCCTATAGCCAGATATTTGTTTCGGGAACTGTGATCAGAAGCAGCTCTAGAACTTTACTCTGAAAGGGAGCGATGCGAAAAGGGATATCACAGCCTCTCACACTCAAGACAACTTTACCCGAAAGGGTAGATACCGGGGGTCTATTAACGCGTAGACTTAAAAACGAAGCTCTGTCGAGGGCACAGCAGGCCTATAACTGGGAGATCGGGGTGGCAAAATCATTAAAAAACCAAGTCCTGCCACAATTGAGGTAGGATTCAATCGGGTAGTGGTCCCCAACTCTATAAGTTGAGGGAAAGTCCGAAGCTGGACGAGGTACCATCTCCTAGGAGAGGGTGCCGACGAGTGAGCACGTTTATCGCTCCGGTACTAGCCTGGAGAGCTAATAGAGGATAGATAGTAACCTCGCTCCAAACAGTGAGATACTGGTAGCATCGTGACGAGTAGACGATGCTCGCTAATTGAGCGTATCTAAATTCGAGATAAGACCGGACGTTCGTGGATAAGTTGTAACAACACCAAAAGCCTCAAATACGGTCTATTTTATATTACAAGTAATAGGCTATAAGGCTCTGCAAGAATGGACTGACACCGGATTAGCGGCTGATTCCATTCGTAGTGCAGTTAGTGCGGTACTGAGTATCTGACAAATGTCATGGTGACCGCATACACTGCATGCGAAAATATTACGACTTATTAACAGTAAGACACTAAAACAAAAAAACTATAAAAAACTCAGAAGGCTTTTGATGGCACTCGTCACCGTCATTTGAAAAACTCATCGTTATAATACAAGGTAATACGTTGGAATACAAGGTACAGTATTCCAAACTTGAATTAGTGTGATAAAAAATTGCATTATCAACTTGTTTTTTAATAAACTACTAGCTGACCCGGCGAACTTTGTTCCGCCTTAGAGGCAATAAATGAGCACATTTTGGGTTTTATTAAGTTCAATTTTTTATTAGGATAATAAATATAAATAAAAAAATCAAGTATTTTAATGATTCTTTATTGGCCAAGTATTTTAGTGCATGGGTTGCACTCTTTAATTGACGTCAGTGAAGCACCTTGTGATACACGACCCGTGAACATGCCACATATAATTGAGAAGCACGAAGTCGAGCCATACTAACGCGGCGCTCTTCACGTGCAATTTCTTGTTCTTCTTCAGTCCTTTCATTCGCAATGTTTCGAATCCTAGTTGCATTACGGCTTTGTCGAGAAAGATTTGATCGTCTTGGTCGCGGCATGGTATTGTTAATGATAATATCGGCACAATAAGCTAATTGAAACTCGAAACAAACACATCAACCAGTCAACTCCAAAATTTCAAATTATAAAATTTTCAACCATACTTAACCATAGACAACATTACGTTCAGCTGTCAGTTGTGTTTTGTTATTCCATGTCAGTTGCGTTTTGTTATACCATTTTTAACAAATGAACGGCTATTTTTGACTGATTAATTTTTTGTTTTGCTTTCAGTTGCGTTTTGTTATACCACGTTTTATGTCACGTTCCACGGGAACGGGGTAAAAAGTATCCCATGTCCGTCTCCTGGTTCTAAGCTACCTCCCCACAAATTTTCAGCCAAATCGGTTCAGCCGTTCTTGAGTTATAAATAGTGTAACTAACACGGCTTTCTTTTATATACGAGGGTGGTCCCAGAAGTACCCGACCCAACAAAGAAAACACAAAAATTTTGGAAAAAGGTTTATTTATTTTTCAACGTAATCTCCTTTCAGCTCTATACACTTTTCCCAGCGGTGTTCAAAAAGTTCGATAGCCTTTTTATAATATGAACTGTCTTGCTCCTCAAAATAGCCATTAACTGCTGACATCACTTCTTCATCGTTGGAAAATCTTTGACCACTGAGCCATTTTTTCAAGTTTGGGAACAGAAAATAATCCGAGGGGGCTAGATCTGGCGAATATGGTTCATGAGGTAGCAATTCAAACTTTAATTGATTAATTTTGGCCATTGCAATAACGGATTTGTGAGCTGGCGCGTTGTCGTGATGAAACAACACTTTCTTTTTAGCCAAATGCGGCCGTTTTTGCTTGATTTCTTCGATCAAACGTTAAAATAAATTTGCATAATACTGGCCGTTGATAGTTTTCCTTTTTCGAGATAGTCAATAAAAATTATTCCACGCGCATCCCAAAAAACCGACGCCATAACCTTGCCTGCAGATGAAACGGTCTTCGCCTTCTTTGGAGCCGGTTCTCCCTTTTGAGTCCATTGTTTCGATTGTTCTTTTGCCTCAGGTGTGAAATGATGGACCCAAGTTTCATCCATTGTTACGAAACGGCGCGAAAATTCTGCTTTGTTGCTGTGAAACTTCGCTAAACACTCAATTGAAACATTTTCACGACACTGTTTTTGCTCGTGTGTGAGCAAACGCGGCACCCATCTTGCACACTGCTTTCTCATGTCCAAATTTTCAGATAATATGCGATGTACCGCACTTTTTGAAATGCCCGTAATGTCTGCTAGCTCGCGCATTTTCAGTCGACGATCATCAATCGAGAAATTTTGAAGAAAATCCGCAAAGCGGTACGCGTACGCAAAGTACCGCTTTGCGGATTTTCTTCAAAATTTCTGGAGTCGTCACCTCATTTGGTCGACCACTGCGATGCTCGTCTTGGCAGCTCGTACGGCCTCGTTTAAACTCAGCTACCCAAAATTTAACTGTTGTAAACGAAGGAGCAGACTCACCCAGAGTAGAATCCAGTTCAGCTTTTATATTGGTTGGGCTGAGGCCTTTCAAATAAAAGTATTGTATCACATAACGATGACCAATTTTCTCCATTTTCACAAATTCACTGACAACGTTCACTATTGATGGCTGCCAAACAAATACTGAACAACGTGGCGCTTTCAAACTTGAAACATATGCTTTATAGACTGCTTACTTTCCAATACAGTGATATTTTCAAACAACTACCGCCACCTCTTGGTCAGGTCGGATACTTCTGGGACCACCCTCGTATATAGATTACGTAACAAGGGACGAACAAATAAAATTCTATCATTACACATTTTATTTATTACACACCTATAAATATAATAGTTTAATAATAAATAGTAGTTTAGTAATAATGATAATAGTTTTTGCGCTACCAACGCAATTTTAATGAAAATTAAACGAATTTTGATTTTCTTATTGTCATTAACATAACATTAAAACATCAACATCAAATTTTGACATGACATATGTCATTATCAACAGTAAATAAACACGTTGCTTATTTTGTTTTACTTTTTCCTCTAGGACTGTAATAGTCGCTTACACTGCATGTAGTACATAATTTAAATAAAGTTCTTTACACAACTGGTGGCGAAAAACGACATTTTCCGCTGTTTGGGCTTGTCTGGAATTCTAACCAATAAATCATTTCCATTGACGTCAGAATCACAGCTGATTAGGAGGTAAACAGCAACTTTGTTTCAATGTCTTATGTGTTTAAAGTAATCGTATTTTTATATGGAAAATGGCTCTAATCTACATACGTCACTATCTACGTAACTTTTGCATAGGTATATCACTATTCGATTTGAATGTTATTCACGTTTATTATTCTAGTGTAATAATAATAATTTTATTGTTGAATTATCGTTATATTATTATTCAATTAAATTGAAAAACAAACTGTTTACTTATTTACGCAGTAGAAGTCTCACCAAATATCATCGGAAGCGTGTTATCCAGAGCCATAAATAGTAAAGATTATAAAACAGAAGGAAGCGCTTATCACAGCTTGATGTTTATGTTTCTTGAATAATTGTTGACTATTCTCAATCTGCTAACACCAAAATGTATATACAATACATATTTATGTAAGATTGAAGAAAATGCTTTTAATTTAGTTTATTGCTGTTAGCTATTAATATTCACTTGCTTTGTACGTCATTAATATTAGAATTTACACAAGAGACTATTTATGAAATTAGTTTTGTTATTCACACTCATCTGGCCGACCTATAATTATTAATTACGCACGGTAGTATATTATAGTATTCTCACCGGAACTGAATAATCAGTAAAAGGCTTTTAGCACTGAAGCATTGCCTTTCTATGGTAATCATATATACATAGACAACATTACAATGTTCCTGCATTCCGATAATTAAAGCTTTCAGAGTAAAAACTATGAAAATGAAATAGACAAGGGCATGAACAATATGATATTTAAAAATTAAAACTATCATTTAGTACCCGAGTGCAAATAATCACAATTATTCTTGTTATTCACGAGTTATTTATAAAAGCTTTGGGATTTGTTCAAAATTCAAAGTACATAGTTGATATTTTTTCCATATTTTTAAATAGAAAAAATCTAAGGAACAAAGAGTCTTTTGAATAAATACGGAACAATACGAAACTTCAGTGATACTACAATATCATATCACCAGCTGATACCTAAAATCCCGTGGAATACGCGTGCTCGTGTATTTGATACGTCTTTCAGAATAAAGTTCAACTTAGCAAAGTACTACCACTGTGCTATAGATTTACAAAACATTTTATGAAACAAAGTATTTGATTTCTTTCTGACACTACTATCTTGTTAAATCGTTAAGGACTGGCAATTTTATAGTCGAAGTAATTAATTTTATATAATAA
Organism: Agrypnus murinus; assembly: GCA_929113105.1. Classification (NCBI taxonomy): domain Eukaryota; kingdom Metazoa; phylum Arthropoda; class Insecta; order Coleoptera; family Elateridae; genus Agrypnus; species Agrypnus murinus. The sequence continues at coordinate 65,494,464 of OV816029.1, read as the reverse complement.
AATTTTATTTAATCCCCAAACAAATGCAGCTACAGATTTGTGCTTTTCTTATTAGTAAGTATACCTAAAGGGTGTGCACGAAAAAATCTGGCCACTTAAATATCACAATATCAAATAAATTCAAAAGAATACGAACGTCGTCAAAAATATTGCGCAAACAGTGTGCAAATCCTGCAATGTCATATTGCGCGATCGGAAAATGTCAAAAAATATCAAAATTGGGCGTAGAAAATGTTTTAACCAATTTCTCTGAACGCTTAACAATAGATAGGCAGCCAGGTTCCGGTAGGAAATCGGGTGCAATATATAAAAAAACGGAAAGGAAGGTGATGCAAGCTTTCACGCAGAATCCGAACTTGTTAGTGGGGGATGTGGCCTAAAAGGTTGGAACATCTTCATTACATGTTCAAAAAGTAGAAAACAGGGGTGGACTGGAAACATTCAAGGTATAGAACGCTCCGGATCGGGATGCAAAACAAAATTCGAAAGCGAAGGCCCTCGCAAAAACAAACTGTACACCAATTTTTTAATGAAAGCAGATGGTGTAACAATGGACGACGAGACGTACATCAAAACTGACATTCAACAGCTTTCCGGTCAATAATTTCTTACTTGCAAACAACTTTGTGGAGTTGAGGACCAATACCAATGAGAACCACACAAAAACAAAATTTCGGAATCTTCTAGAAAATATTTGGTCTGACAAGCGACTTGCACTTACGGGCGAGAAAGAAGAAGAAGCTTTGTAACGAAAGGCACCATCAATACTGAAATCTATTTAGAAGGTTTAAAAAAGTGCCTGCTACCATTTATAAGAAGTCATAATGTTTCTATTCTATTTTGGCCAGATCTGGCCATATGTCACCATGTCAAACAATTCACTGATTGGCATGCAAAGAATGGTATCACTTTTGTACCCAAAGATATCAATCCACCGAACGACCCCAGACTGCGGCCGTTCAACAATACTTGGGCTATTGTAAAGCAAACACTCTGAAAAACAAAAGAAACTGCTAAAGATATTGTTGACTTTTAGAAAAAGTGAAATAACGCGACAAAAAAAATACTACTACGGCTGTGCAAACTTTGATGTCTGATGTGAAACGAAAAGTTAAAAATTTTAGTCATAGACAGTAATAATGTACAATATATGTAAATACGTTTCAGAAGGAACATATATGTTAAAAGTTAATAATAGTTACACCCTTTAATACGGCATTTCTTGTAGGCACTCCATGTCAACTCGCGGTCAACCTATTTCAGGTGTCTGATGTTTATAAAGTGTACTAACTATAGTTAGAAATGTAAAATTACAAATTACATTACATACAAAAAATTACAAATCTAAGAGTTCTAAATACTTTGCTAAACTTTCATGAATGTTAAATCTTGAATGTAACTCTTCGTTTAACTGCTTGGTCGTACATACACTCTAAAAAATTCCCCTTGACGTTGCCTCCATTTCTTGGGGTAAATTTACTTCAAAGTGTAATTTTCATAGGAAGTGGGAAATTTCAATATTATATATGCATGGCATATAATACCGAATTTGTTGAACATATGCATTCTATACGCAATTAAACAATGATTCAATAATAATTACATAGAATGTACCCTATTTTTAAATATTTATATTTATTGGGCTTGACCTTATAGTGAAATTGTGCTCTAGAACAAGCACAAGCTTTTATAAAGTATACTTTGTTACCTCCATTTTTTGGGGTAAATTTACTTTCAATGTAATTTTCATAGGAAGTGGAAATTTCAATATTAGGTCAATATTAGGTAAAGTTATAACTTTACGCAGGTGTTTTAATGTTAAAATGAAATGTAAGATTGCATTGAGATCGTAGTTTTAATCTGTAAATTTATTTAAAAAGGAAACATGACAATGCAAATTTAACCTAATATTGAAATTTCCCACTTCCTATGAAAATTACACTTTGAAGTAAATTTACCCCAAGAAATGGAGGCAACTTCAAGGGGAATTTTTTAGAGTGTAGGCCTTACATACACCTTAGGATGTATTACAGTTCGGTAATAAACATTTTCTGGTTTATTTAGTTTTCATACTTATCTAGACTCACAAGACAACCTACAACGATTAGAGTTCACAGTAAGAGTATAAAGAGCACAGGACAGTATAGGAGTATAGGACAACAAAACACACAAGACAAAGTATGTTATAGTTATACAAATAACAGAACGCAGAACCAAGTGCAGAGTAGAGAGGATAGCGTATAAACTACACAGAACAGAGCAGAAATAAACAGTATAAGTACATATTATAGATCATAGAATAAAGAGTAAAGAATATAATTTAAATGTTAAGATGTTATAAACATAGAAAAATTATCAACTTGACTGGGAATCGAACCCAGGACTTTCTGCTTGCCGAGCAGATGTTCTACCGCTGAGCGATCAGCTTGACAGCTTGATAGCTTAGCGGTGATAATTTTTTTACATGTACATGAATATATTTATAATAAGTTTGACATTTAAGAACAGCTGTTAGGTGCTACCAACTTTAAAAAACAAAATTTTACTGTTTCCAGTACTCTAATAAATCTCATTAGGACACGCAAATACGCAAAAACTTCTAGGCTCGTAGCAGCAACTGAAACAAACAGGAACAAAACGAATCAATACTGTTTAAATAAAATCAACCTAAAAATTAAAAATAAGAATAATAGAATAATATAATTAATTAATGTATGCGGGTTTTAATCGGTCCAAAGACACAGTTCCAGGATGATTCTCCAAGATGACATATTTGTCTCTACGAAAGTTCACTTTAAAGGGATCTAAATATGTTGGTTTGAGACCTTTAGTGTGAGAATAATTCCGAACATAAACATGGGTGCAAGTTTTTGAATCTGGCGGAACAAAAGTCGAGAAGCATACTGTAACGTTCTTTTTCAAATAATAATACAAGTGCTGTTTAAATCGTCTATTCACAAACAAATATTTATTTCTATACACTAATGAATACACTATAAATTAACGCTATGATTATAAACCATTAAAAACTATTATTTACAAACTATGAATTTCTAATACAACATTTATATTCACTATTTATTTTGTAATACACAGTTAATGACTTGCTGTTGACTGCCCCTTTTCTCCGCGACGTCGACTTTATACCATCCTATAAACGTTCCAGAAATCGCCCGAACATACCATGTATTTCTAGAATACACCAGAATAAACCACGTCTGATTTACATGCTTGTGCGATGCGTCATTTTCTCGAAGGCGGCAGAACACACCACCTGTCGCTCGAAAAGAGGTTCGTTCCTTTTCTCTCTTGTTACACTGCCCCCCTCTTCAAGTCTGTTCTGTCCCAGAACAGGTTTTATGCTCTGGTTCCTGTAGAACGGGTCATGACGATATCGACAGTCTTCTCCTCGACTACACGTTCCATTACGGTAGAAATAACAGTCTACACTCTTCGTTGGCCTTAATGCGGGTTGTGGGTCAAAATTGCAGACGAAGATCTTGACGTCCGTACCTCCAAAGACAACTTCCAGCATGTTTCTAACGATTCTCCAATCCAGCTGGTCCCGCCCACAGCCGAGTTTGGGAACTGCCAATTTGTTAATTCCCCTGGTAAGCAACTCGATCCTCAAATTCCATAGTGCCCTCCACAAGTCGGCGTAACTCGGCTTCTGGTAATAAAACTGCTTGGTTACCAAGTAGTAAATGGATCGGTCATGATCAGGCAAGCGTAAGGATTTACCAACAGAGGGATTTTGTTCTCGAAGTTCATTCAGCCGTCCAAATTTATTTCTAAACACTACTGCGATACCCCTGGACATACGGAGATCCGCGGAGACACAGTGGGCAATGGAATAATTACCAGGGACCCGGAAGAGATCTTGTTGCATCTCAGTCGTGACTCCGAATAGCGCTTTTCTAGTTCCAGAGAACGCAGCCATAAATTCTCTAAAGGTTGGTTGATCATCTTCAGGCCTTACGGTATTGATAGTCACCTCAGCCTCATCTTTCCGATCCGGGACTGCGTCATTATTTCCCTCATAGTGCGCCAGACGATTGGAGTGTACCACCTTTGGTTTCCCCCTTGGCAACTTCTGGATGCGATAAATCAAGTCATTTATTCGTTTCTTCACCTGGTATGGACCCTCCCAATTTCGCTGTAACTTTGGAGAATAGCCACGACGCCTTTGCGGGTTATATAACCAGACAAGCTCTCCAGGTTGAAACCCTCCTTCTTGGGCTCTCACATCGTACGTAGCCTTCATCCGGTCACTTGCGATTCGACTATGATTTCGGGTTCGGTCGTGAATATCCTCCAACTTCTTCTTTAAGTTGATGACATAATCATTCCCGGCTACCTCCTGCTCTATAGGTGGAGACCCAAATTCCAGATCACACGGTAACCGTAACTCGCGTCCAAACATTACAGACGCTGGTGACTGACCGGTTGTTTCGTGGACCGATGCACGATAAGCCATCAGGAACAGATGCAGGTATTGGTCCCAGTCTCGTTGATGATCGGAGACGACCTTGGCCAAATATTTGCCCATTGTTCGATTCATGCGTTCTACCATTCCATCGGACTGCGGATGTAACGGTGTGGTCCGAGTCTTGCGAATGCCCAACAATCGACAAACTTCTCCAAAGAGTACAGACTCGAAATTGCGGCCTTGATCCGAATGCAGCTCCATGGACACTCCGAAGCGACTGAAAAACTCTTTGACTAGTACGTCAGCAACAGTCGCAGCTTCCTGGTTTGGTAGGGCATATGCTTCTGGCCATTTGGTAAAATAGTCCATTGCCACTAAGATGTATTTATTCCCATCGTCAGTTTCGGGAAATGGTCCGGCAATGTCTATAGCTATTCTCTCCAGAGGACTACCCACATTGTACTGCCTCATGGGTGCTCTTCGTTTCCCCAAGGGTCCGTTGCCAGTGGCACATAGTTCACATTTCCGGCACCACTCCTTCACGTCTTCTTTACAGTTGACCCAATAAAAACGCTCCCTAACTTTCTCCAAGGTCTTTTTCACACCGAAGTGTCCTCCGGAGGCACCGTCATGGAGATGTCGCAATACTGTAGCCACTCGGCTTTTTGGAACCACGAACTGAGACCTAATGGTGGTGCCATCTTCACTCTCCAGTACTCGCTTCAGGAGATCGTCTTCCACCTTCAAGGACTCCCATTGGGCCCAATATGCTTTGAGCGTTCTGTTGAAAGGGCTGACGGCCTCCCAGGCAGGCCTTTCTCCCACGCGCTTCCATTCCAGTACCATTTTTAGTTCGGGATCAGCCTCCTGCTGTCGTTGCAATTCTTCCGGCAACCAATTGTCGTTGACGATGGTAGTCCTTAATACTTGGCAAACCCTCTCCTCCAAACGAGAGCAATGACGGCAATCCGTTAGACAGGGTCTTCTTGAAAGAGCATCGGCATTTCGATGACTAGTGCCCGCTCGATGTTCGGTGTCAAAGTTGTATCCTTGTAATCGTTCGATCCACCTTGCGACCTGGCCTTCAGGATTACGGAATTGTAGAAGCCATTTCAACGCTGCATGGTCCGTCCTCAATAAAAACTTCCGTCCGTACAAGTATTTGTAGAAGTGCTCAACGGACTTCACGACGGCCAATAGTTCTTTTCTGGTCACACAATAATTCCTTTCGGCTTTCGACAAAACCTTACTAAAATAGCCGATGACCTTTTCTTGTCCATCCTGTATCTGAGAAAGTACCCCCCCAATGGCCAGATTACTTGCATCTGTGTCAAGTATGAATTGCCCTTCTGTCCGTGGATAGCTCAATATTGGTGCTGTTGTCAGGGCACGCTTCAGCTGTTGGAAAGCTGTTTCACACTCTCCGCTCCAAACATACTCGCGCCCATCTTCAGTTAACCTTGTCAGAGGTTTCGCTATATTGGCAAACCCAGGAACGAAACGCCTGTAGTAGGTACATAACCCAAGAAAACTACGAACTTGGTGTTTATCTTTCGGTGTTGGCCACTCTTGAACTGCACGAATCTTATCGGGGTCGGCTGCCACTCCATTTTGTGATACGACGTGCCCGAGATATTTCACTTCTTTTCTGAATATGTGGCACTTTTTCGGACTCAGTTTCAGATTGGCTCCACGTAGTCTTCGGAACACTTCCTCTAGATTTTTCAGATGTTCGTTGAATGATTTTCCGACTACAATCACATCATCTAGGTATACCAGGCAGGTCTTCCACGACAACCCTCTCAAGATGGTCTCCATTAGACGCTCAAAGGTGGCCGGAGCGTTACATAGACCAAAAGGCATAACTGTAAACTGCCATAGTCCGGAACCAATAGTGAACGCGGTCTTCTCCCGGTCTTCAGGTTCCATTTCAACTTGCCAATAACCGCTCTTCAAGTCCAAAGTCGAAAACCATCGTGAACCAGACTGGGTATCTAACGTGTCGTCGATGCGTGGTAAGGGATAGCTGTCTTTCTTGGTCACATCATTAAGCTGCCGATAGTCCACACAAAATCTCGTTGACCCGTCCTTCTTACTGACCAGGACCACCGGTGATGCCCATGGACTGCTGGATGGCTCGATGACCCCTTGTTCTTCCATATCAATAATAATCTTTTCGGCTTCTGCTCGCCTTGCTAGAGGTAGACGCCTCGGCTGCTGACGGACAGGCATAGAGTTGCCTGTATTGATTTTATGTTTTACTATATTTGTTCGTCCCTTCTGGCTATCGTCAAGAGCGAAGATATCTTGGTATCGGTGAACCAAACCCTGTACCTCTTTCACTTCCGTTCTGTTAAGGTCTTCGCACGAACTAGTAACCATACCCACTAATTTTCCACCATGGTCTTTGGGCACTGGTTTTGGAACATCAGCCATACACCTGGCTACTCGGAATACTGGCACACACTGTCCCACAAGGGTACTCTTCTTCAATGTCACCGGATCCACATTAATGTTCATAAGCCTCACCGGTACAGTCTTTCCAACCTTGATCAGCGCTTTTCCCACCAATATGCCACTATGGATCTTCTTATCACAAACAGGCTCCATCATTCGCACACATCCTACCCGAAGATCTCCATCCAAACCTGCCTCGACAACCATCTCGCTTTGACCCGGCAATATCACATCTTCAGTCAGCAAAACCCTTACAACCGGATCTTCTCGTGGGTGCAACGGAAGTTCTTCGTTACCGACCTTCAAAACACCCTCTTTCAAATCCAACGTAAAACCAAATTTTCTCAGGAGGTCCATTCCCAAGATGAAGTCATCAGTGATATCGGCTACCAGCACCTCATGTTCACGTTCTTCACTTCCAATGCCAATCTTCATCTTCACCACTCCGCGTGTTGGTATCACTTCACCTGTTGCTGTACGGAGTTGAGTAGTTGTCGGTAACAATTTAATACTTGATTGTAGAACATCAGGGCGTACGATGGATTTTGTCGCCCCCGTATCAATAAGTAGTGGAACAGTTCGGTTAGCAATCTTTCCATCTACAAACAAACTGCCGTTACTATTCTTTGATGTTACGGCATGGATCGTGATCTCCGGGGCATCTTCACTCGCAGTCAACGTTCGCCCCCTCTTGCCAACCCCTTTTAACTTTTCCGACGGTTGTACTTTTCTTATTTTGGGACAACGGCGTTCTACATGTCCTTGTTCGCCGCAATTCCAACAACGAGGCCCTCGAACTTCTTGATGATTCTTCTTACGGCTTTCTTCCTTCCGAAGAACTCTCAGTACTAACTCCTCTAGGTGATCCTTAGAACCTTCTTCTTCTTCCACAACGGCTCGAACACGCCCGTGACCTCGGGACGCTTGTTTTGCAGCTTCAAATTCTAAGGCGTGAGCAAGCGCATCATCAGTTGTTCTTGGTCGTGCTAGCCTCAATGATTGTTGTGTTTCCCCGTCTCTTAACCCATCAATGAAGGTCTGCACAGCGAGCTGTCCCAGAAATGAATCGGGTGCCGTAGGGTACGCCAATCGGACAAGCCGCGCAACATCGGCTTCAAACTCCTGCAGGCTTTCTCCATTCTTCTGGATACGATTCTTCACTTGCGCGTGATACACTTGTTGAAGATGCACGTCTCCATATCTCATCTCCAATCTAGACACTAACAATTGATAATCATTTTCCTGTCCTGCTGGGATTGTTTGCAGGACGTTCAACGCGTCTCCACGCAAAGCCACAGTTAGAGAAACGGCCTTTTCCTTGCGTGTCCATCCGTTGGCCCCAGCGGCCGCCTCAAATTGTTTGTAGTAGGTGGACCAAGGTATCTTTCCATCGAACGTGGGTGGTTTTACTTTTATCCCTACGGCAGGATCCTTTTCTTCTTTAAATTGTTTCTTTACTTCATTAAACGGCCTCTCAGAAGTTGAGGGAAACCGTAGTTGCCTCATTCTATCTTCCAGCATTTCGACCATATCGTCTTTCTTAGTTGTTGGTGGTAATTGCATTTGGGCTATTTTCTCTTCTACCATCTTTATTACCCTATCTTGTTCCGCCAATCTACCTTCCAATAGTCCTAACGCGCTGGCATTCTCCAAAAATTCTTCGAAAACTTTATCTTCCAACGCTTTGACATTTTCCAACAATTCCCCTTTAAGCCTTCTAGAACTTTCTTCGGCCTTTTCTAGTAATTCTTCTTTAAGCATTCTAACATTTTCTTCGGACTTTCTAGAATTCTCTTCGTGTTTTTCCAATACTTTTTCTTCCAGCGCTTTAGTATTTTCAAGTAATTCTTCTTTTAAAATTCTAGAATTCTCTTCAGACTTTCTAAAATTCTCTTCGGACTTTTGCAGTAATTCTTCTTTTAAAATTCTAGAATTCTCTTCGGACTTTCTAGAATTTTCTTCGGCTTTTCTAGAACTTTCTTCCATTTTACTTAACAACAAACTAGTGTCAATTGCGGGTCCAGGTATTTCGAAGCGGTAATTTTCAGGATCTTCCTTCTGTTCTAAAAGCCATTCTCTTAGCCGATTTATCAAAACTTCTTTCTTTCCATTACTATCCAAGTCCCTCTCGTCCAATTCCCGTTTTAAATCTATTACTAAGAGATCTTTCAATAGTTTCATCACCATTTTAATCGTTTGTTGAAATTAATTTTAACACTAAAAATTTATTCTCACAGCACCTTATTTAATTATTACGCGATTTTATTTATTTTAAACCCCACACCTGACACCACTGTAACGTTCTTTTTCAAATAATAATACAAGTGCTGTTTAAATCGTCTATTCACAAACAAATATTTATTTCTATACACTAATGAATACACTATAAATTAACGCTATGATTATAAACCATTAAAAACTATTATTTACAAACTATGAATTTCTAATACAACATTTATATTCACTATTTATTTTGTAATACACAGTTAATGACTTGCTGTTGACTGCCCCTTTTCTCCGCGACGTCGACTTTATACCATCCTATAAACGTTCCAGAAATCGCCCGAACATACCATGTATTTCTAGAATACACCAGAATAAACCACGTCTGATTTACATGCTTGTGCGATGCGTCATTTTCTCGAAGGCGGCAGAACACACCACCTGTCGCTCGAAAAGAGGTTCGTTCCTTTTCTCTCTTGTTACAATACGTTTTTGTAAAGAAAAATTTAGACCCATTCGTTCGACTACGTAAACGATTAACAAAATCAGTTATTGTAAAATCGTGTGAAGGCGGTAAGTCGTGGAAGTATTCTGAATGGTAACCGTAAAGATGTACTGTACAAAATATCTGCTGGGGAATATTCTATCCCTGATTTAATTGTTAGCCTCAAACTGAAAAGAATCCAAGGTAAATTATGTTTCCAAGAATTGATCCCTGTCGTCTTTATTGCTTCTTTTAGAATTTTGTTAAATCGTTCTATGTTTTCTTGATATGTGGATAGTATAAGAAAGATTTGATATGTTTCATCCCCATAGTGGTACAAAAATCAGCCCAAGTAGCTGACAGAAAAATGGGTGCATTATCAGTAGTCACAACATCTGCAACTCCATAACGTGAGATCCAAGCATTGACAAAGGCTTCAATAACAGCTTCTGAGGTCATGGACTTCAAAGGTATGGCCTCTGGCCAGCGACTAAACCTATCTATAATGGTAAGAATATATCTATAATGGTTTATCGAGGGTACATGTACGATGTCCATATGAATTTGTTGAAAGTATCACACGAGAGGACCCACTGTTTAATTTGTGTATTCATGGAAGGCCATAGAAATCTTTGATTTAACAGCTTGCGAGTCGCACGAACACCAGGATCTGCTAGACCATGTAGTTTCTGAAACACGGAATAGCGAAGAGGGTGTGGATGGTATAAGCGAGGAACTTGCTGACTCATGTCTACCCATATAGTTTGATTCTGAAATGTTTTCAAAGGGAGAAATTGGAAATTCGGTTGTGTTTTCAGATAGAGAAGTTCTTCATCATGGAGTTGGGCTCGGGCAACTTCTTCATAGTCTCGATTGGGGTCTTATATTAAGTGGATTCTCGTTAAAGCATCGGCCGGAATATTTTCAGGTCCTTTTACATAACGGATATCACTAGTATATTGCGAGATGAATTATAATTGCCGAAATTCGTTATGCCGCTAATGCCGAAAATAGATTCGAATCTTTGTTAATAGCGTAACAAAGAGGTTTATGATCTGTATATACATGAAATATTTGTCCTTCGATGAAATATCTAAATTTTTTAACTGAAAAGTGAGCTGCTAATAATTCTCGAGAAAATATACTATAGCATTGTTCTGTAGGCGTCAAGGATCTAGAACAAAAAGCTAATGGGTTCCATACTCCATCTTGATATTGGTGTAGAACACCTGCTATTACTTGAGATGAACTATCACTATCGATACTGGTTGGCGCATCCAGTTGTGGGTAGACCAAAAGAGTAGCATGAACTAGTGCATCCTTGGCCTCCTGGAAGACTTTTCTATGAAATATAGTGAGAACTACGGGTATATTCGTAGCTTTTCCCGGAAGAACGAGGTCATTAAGTAGTTTTAAAACTTGGCCACAATTACGAATAAAGAAGGGTACCCTATTACTGCGATTATTTGGCCACGCGGTATCTCATGTGCACAAAGTCGCAGCGCTCTCAAACTTGGAACAGATATAGAAGGAACAATTTTATTCAACATATATCAATTAAAAAGTGATCCCTATTCTGGATCTCGAATTATCTTGATTTTTGTGAACCCTTGTTTTGTATGGTTTTACATAGGAAATCGAACGTCTGAAGAGTTAAGCATCAATAACTTGAGTGCACAAGGACTAATTATGCTGATATTTGGTGTACGCATTACCCAACTATCTGAGCAATTTTAGTGCAAAAACAAAATTGATCCCTATCACAGTTCGGCAGCAAATATAACTTATATGAATGAGTGCAGCTACATGAGTGAATATTATACAGGCTCAAGTATTTTTATCCCAATGACGCTATAATGAGTAAGTAAGTGGTAGTATGCTTAAATGTTGCCTAATGGGTCTTTAGACTTAGCTTTAGCTAAGACTCATTGCACAGGCACAGCTTGCAACCTCTACCATCTGATGTCAGCCCAGAACATGTTTTCTAAACCACTTGTTACGTGAACGTCAGGTGTAGGAGAAGCTATTGAAATGTGGTCATGGGCTGTAAGAAAGCCCATACTAACTAGACATTTTAATACTATAAGAGAGCAAAGGAGCTTTTAATTAAGATAGTTCATTATTGAAGAGTTTGAATTCGATAAGAATCTCAAAAATGTATTCAATTCAAGTTTGACTACACCAATCGCTGATTATGTGTCTTAAAGATATTTAGCTTTAAAATGACTCCTATTGCCAGTGCCAAGTGTCATGAAATTCTATTTGGAGGTTATCTTCCATCGTCCCTTAAAAGCTTTTGGTTACTCTGACAATTTGCAGAAACAAAGAGGGGCGGTGTGAACGAACAACTGCAATAGAATTTTATTAAACCTGGCATGGAGTAAGATAAACTTGACTCGTTCACGTGTACTTAGATACACTGGCTTGAACTCACTCACTTGGACTCAGTCGCTTGAATTCACGCAATTGGACTCACTCACGTGGACTCGCTCACTTGAACTTACTGACTCGGATTCACTCACATGAACTCACGCACTTGGACTTACTCTCTTGCACTCACTCACTTTCTTGGATTCACTAACTTGGACTGACTTGGATACTGCTTTGATTTACTCATTTGAATTCACGCACTTGGACTTAATCTCTTGCAATCACTCTCTTGGATTTACTCACTTGGAGTTACTACTTGCACTTCAACTCACGGACTTGGATTAATTCAATTGGATGCACTCAATTGGAACTCACTCAATTACTCACCTGAACTAACTCACTTAACACCACTCACCTGGAGTCACTCACTTGGCGTCACTCGCTTGGGCTCACTCACCTGGACCCAGTCACCTGGACTCACTCGCTTGGACTCATTCACTCACCTGGACTTACCCACTTAGGCTCAGTTGCTTAAACTCACTCACCTGAACTCACTCACTTGGACTCACTCCCTTAGACTCACTCACTTGGACCCACTCTCTTGGACGCACACACCTGAACACACTCACTTGGACTTACACACCTAAACTTACACTCCAGTACTCACTCACTTGAACTCACCCACTTAAACTCACTCACTTAAACTCAGTCATTTGGACTCATTCACTTGGACTCTGCTGGACTCACTTACCTGGACTCACGTACCAGGGCTCGCTCGCTTGGACTCACTCACTTGGCCTCACTTATTTCGGCTTACTCATGTAGATTCATTTACTTAATCATGAAATAAATAAAGATTATTAAAAGTTTCACAGTTTTATTAAAATATACCTGACAATATTGTTTCGACAGCTATGCTGTCATTATCAAAGGTAATATAATTATAAACAAACACGTCGCTAAGGTAGATACAAAATAGGTAACTAGATAAAATAATAATACTAATAAAAATTAATAATAAAAATCATAATTAAACATCTAATACTTCCAGTAACGGAGAATTACTGAGCTCAAGTTGTTCATTCATTAAAGGTACCCTGAGTTTGTGTTTGTATATCTCAAAGGCTTCTAAAATGTCTAATTTGCGTTTGTTATTACAAAAATGTAGGAATTTAATATTATTTTGAGGAGTCATTGTGTGATTTTGTTCTAAAAGGTGTTTGGCGTAATTCGATTTTTCAGGATGTTTATTTTTGTAATGACGTACGTGTTCTTTATATCTTATGTCAAAATTTCGAAGTGTTTGTCCAATATATACCGAACTACAAAAAGAACAATTTAAACGGTAAATGCCCGATTTCATGATATCATGTGTTCTGTCTTTAGCATTAAATAAAAATGAAAAAGTGTTAGTGTTGGTTTTAAATGTTATTTTATAATTGTTGGTTTTTCTTAGTATATGTGCAATTTTTTCTGATATTTTGCCAAAATATGGTATAGATATGTAATTTGTGTCTTCTGTTTTATTGTCAATGGGATATATTCTTTTGATAGCTAACCTATAATCTTTTTGTTTAATTAAAGTGTCAATCATGTTCGGATTATAATGATTTGCATGTGCTAGTTGTTTAATGGTTGATATCTCTTTGCTAAAATCTGATTTTGTTAGTGGAATAGTTAAAGCTCTGTGTACTAATGATCTGTATGCTGCTATTTTATGTGTATTGTGGTGACAAGATTCATTTGGTATTGTTATGTCTGTTTGTGTTGGTTTTCTGTATATGGAAAATTCAAAAAGATTGTCTGCGTTAATCTTGATATTTAAGTCTAGAAAGTTTATAGCCCTAATTAATTTAATTTGTTCTTTTTGTAGTTCGGTATATATTGGACAAACACTTCGAAATTTTGACATAAGATATAAAGAACACGTACGTCATTACAAAAATAAACATCCTGAAAAATCGAATTACGCCAAACACCTTTTAGAACAAAATCACACAATGACTCCTCAAAATAATATTAAATTCCTACATTTTTGTAATAACAAACGCAAATTAGACATTTTAGAAGCCTTTGAGATATACAAACACAAACTCAGGGTACCTTTAATGAATGAACAACTTGAGCTCAGTAATTCTCCGTTACTGGAAGTATTAGATGTTTAATTATGATTTTTATTATTAATTTTTATTAGTATTATTATTTTATCTAGTTACCTATTTTGTATCTACCTTAGCGACGTGTTTGTTTATAATTATATTACCTTTGATAATGACAGCATAGCTGTCGAAACAATATTGTCAGGTATATTTTAATAAAACTGTGAAACTTTTAATAATCTTTATTTATTTCATGATTATGGAGTTCCACAAAATAAGGCTGGAAACAATAAACAAGATCATTTACTTAAGCTCAGTCATTTGGACTCACACACCTGGACTCACACACCTAGACTCACACCCTTAGACTCACACACCTAAACTCACACTCCTGGACTCACTCACTTGAACTCACTCACTTAAACTCACTCACTTGAACTCACTCACTTAAACTCAGTCGTTTGGATTCACTCACTTACCTGGACTCACGCACCAGGGCTCGCTCGCTTGGACTCACTCATTTCGGCTTACTCGTGTAGACACATTTACTTAAACTAAGTCATTTGGACTCACTCATCTAGACTCACTCAACTGGACTCACTCACAAGTACTCAAAAAATTGGAATAATTCACTTGAACCCAATTGCTTAAAGTCACACATCAGTCACCTGGACTCAAGTCATTTGGATTCAATCACTTGGACTCACTCACCAAGACTCACTCACTTGGACTTATTCACTTGGGCTCAATCTCTTAGGCTCACTCATTTGGATTCACCTTGGATTCACCCATTTAGATTCACTCGCTTGGACTCACTCCCATGTATTTACACACCTAGACTCATTTATCTGGGCTAACTCACTTGGTGTCGCTCTCTTGGACTCATTCACTTGAACTCACTCACTTGGACTCACTCTCTTGAACTCAGTCATTTGGATTCAGTCACCTGGACTCACTCACTTGGAGTTACTCATTTGGATTCACTCACTTGAAGTCAGTATTTAGTCTCACTCACTTGTACTCAATCATTTGGACACATTCACTTGTACTCTGTCACCTGGACTCACTCACTTGGACTCATTCACTTGTACTCTGTCACCTGGACTCACTCACTTGGGTTTATTCACTTAAACTCACTCATCTGGACTCACTCATTTACACCTACTCATCTGGACTCATTTACTTGAACTCAGTCATTTGGATTCAATCAGTTGGACTCACTCACCAGGACTCACTTACTTGGACTTATTCACTTGGACTCACTCTCTTAGGCTCACTCTCTTGGGTTCACTCATTTGGATTCACCAATTTAGTTTCACTCGCTTGGACTCACTCTCTTGTATTTACACAGCTAGACTCATTTATCTGGGCTAACTCACTTGGTTTCGTTCTATTGGACTCATTCGCTTGAACTCACTCACTTGGATTCACTCACTTGAACTCAGTCATTTGGATTCAGTCACCTGGACTCACTCACTTGGACTTACCCATCTGGATTCACTCACTTGAAGTCAGTCATTTAGTCTCATTCACTTGTACTCAATCATTTGGACACATTCACTTGTACTCTGTCACCTGGACTCACTCACTTGAACTCATTCACTTGGACTCACTCACCAGGACTCACTCTCTTAGACTCACTTATTTGGACTCATATGGATTCATTCACTTGAACTCACTCATCTGGACTCACTTACTTGGACTTATTCACTTGGGCTCACTCTCTTAGGCTCACTTTCTTGGGCTCACTAATTTGGATTCACCAATTTAGATTCACTCGCTTGGATTCACTCCCTTGTGTGTACACACCTAGACTGATTTATCTGGTCTAACTCACTTGGTGTCGCTCTCTTGGACTCATTCGCTTGAACTCACTCACTTGGATTCACTCTCTTGAACTCAGTCATTTGGATTCAGTCACCTGGACTCAGTCATTTGGATTCAGTCACCTGGACTCACTCACTTGAAGTCAGTCATTTAGTCTCAGTCACTTGTATTCAATCATTTAGACACATTCACTTGTACTCTGTCACCTGGATTCACTCACTTGGACTCATTCACATGGACTCACTCACCAGAACTCACTCTCTTAGACTCACTTATTTGGACTCATATGGATTCATTCACTTGAACTCACTCATCTGGACTCACTCATTTACACCTACTCATCTGGACTCATTTACTTAAACTCATTCATTTGGATTCAATCACTTGGACTCACTCACCAGGACTCACTCACTTGGACTTATTCACTTGGGCTCACTCTCTTAGGCTCACTCTCTTGGGCTCACTCATTTGGATTCACCAATTTAGATTCACTCGCTTGGACTCACTCCCTTGTATTTACACACCTAGACTCATTTATCTGGGCTAACTCACTTGGTGTCGCTCTCTTGGACTCATTCGCTTGAACTCACTCTCTTGGACTTACTCATCTGGACTCACTCAGTCGTTTGGACTCACCCACTTAAATTCAGTCGCTCAGTTTTAACGCACCAAAAACATGTTGTTTAAGGTTGATGTGAAGTTCATTGGTGTTTATCCGAGAAAATACACTAAATATTAAAATTAAACAGAAAAATAAACTTTTTAATGCTGTTGATCCTGTTAATCCTGGGAACTGCCGATGAAGTTCAGTGGTAACTGGAAGATAACACTTTTCAGTAACTGTTACTACGGTTGTCGTAGTGTGTGGTTCTTGAGGAAGGTTATTAGTAACCGTAATGGGGTAATTATCAGGAACTTAAACTGCTCTTGGTGCATCTTGCAGTTTCTGAGAATTGTTTACAGGTGCTGTAGCAGGAGTCCGTTGTTGTTGATCCATGAGAATTCTCGTTGAAGAGACGACAGGTGATCTCTCAAAAACGTCGGCCTTAGGAAGCTCTTCCAAGCCCTAATTGGTTAGGATCCAATTTTGTCAGAGCTCTAACTTATTCTGATGTTTTTGTAAAGGGTATAGTAGAATGTAAGAATGTTTAATCGTTGTCAAATGGTTGGGAATAGATGCACTTTTGGAAATAAAAAAATTGGAATAGATTCTGTTATGGAGTTAATAACCTATGAATTGTGCTCTTCAAGAACTGAATGGCCAGGTTTAATGAAACAGAAATTATCAATGGGGGCAGGTGTATTTGAAATGGTATCTTTGTGTTCTGTCAGTGGTGGACAAATGACGTTTTGATTATCGTTACTTATTTGGGGGTCAGGATCCTGAAAATGTGACTGATCGTGCGAGATTTGATCGCAGTTTGTGGTTATGAAGCTAGTAAAATGAGGAGACAGGATTTATTCCTGGAATAGTTTAGCTAGTCCAAAAGATTCAGGGGAATCATCTTGCAGCAACCAGAAATCTGCAATATTTTTGGGAGGAGCAGGAGTATTTGGTTTTAGGTCGTATGAAGGAGGTGTGTTCAAACGTGAAACCAAATAATAGTTTAATATTTCGTTCTTAAATGTCATGTATGGGAAGGAGTTTGCATTGTTGTTTATAACTCTGATAAAATTGGAATGCAGTTTCAAAATGTTACATGACAGGTTAGAAATCCAAATATTATATTTTTGGAGTTCGTTATTAATATGGAGAACGTCAAAGTATGTATCTATGAGCATCATTCACATTTGTACTTGTGAACTGTCAAAAATGGGAAATGTTATTAGATTAGCAGGTAACTTTGCCATATTGGAACATAACCAATTAAATATAAGATACTTATGCAAATGATAAGCAAATCATATACTAAACATTTCTTCGTACTAAGTTATCCTGATGAGCTACGGAAGAAAAATTGCCTCGAAAACGGTAGTACGCACCTTAAATTGTTAATAACTTTTCTGCTGTCACTACGATTTAGTACATATATTATTCTACACGCTATTTTGAGTAGGTTTGTGCAATAAGATAGCTGTTAACACTAAAGAACCAAAAACAGATACTTTTGGTTCCCTGCCGACTGGACTATACAGGGTGGGATTAAAGTATGGAATATTTTTTTAAAAATACTGAAACACGGCGATTTTGTTTTTTAAAAATACACATTAATATGTGCAATTCACCTTCCAACTTTCATTTGCTTCTAAGTAATGACGTCATCACAAAAAAATTTAAATGACAATATAGATTTTTAATAGTGAAATCCGATAGTGATTTCTATTCCCTTTATGATCATGCAAATAAATCATAAGGTTGCATAACAAAAATTCTGAGAAAAATCGATTTGAACATTTAATGTTATTTAAAACAATAATTATATTTCATTATTATATTTCACATTTAATGTTATTGATATTATGGTATCAATATATTGTAATGATATTTCGATCGAGTTTAATTATTTACTCAAGTCGATGTTGTTCAAGTTAATAAAAGTTCATTATTGTTTTAAAATTATTTGATGAACAGAGAAGAGGTAGATGTGATGTTTGACGTTCATATAAAAGAATTCATGAAAACAGAGTTCAAGTTTGATTTATCTATTTAGTTTATTGTTGTTACATAAAAGAAGTATTTGGGTTAATAGGTTATTACATCTGAAGCTCAAAACCTGAAAAGAAAATTGTTATAAGACTTAAGGAAAAGTTGTAAAATAGTTTTTAGCATGTTTCACAATAGTCAAAACATAACATTTCATTAGAAATATCAATCAAAATTTATCCATGACAACCATCCATCAATAATAATCCATGGTTATCATAGAGATATCTAATAATTGGAAACACCAAATAATCATCTAAGAAAAGTTAGTTTTGGATTGTAAATCATAAAACAAAGGAAGAATAAAAAAGATGAAAGTAATAAGAATGGTTTTTTGAGAGGGGCTAGAGAGGTTGTTAAGAAAAAAAAGGCATAAAAATTGATGACCTATGTAATATTTCTTTTAAATTGTGAAATAAAGATAAAAAGCAGTTTAAAATACAGTAAAAGGTGTTATTTATTTCAACCAACAAATAAAATAAAGAGTTTACAGAAGAAGAAATTTTAAAATATGGAAAAATACTCACTACCAAAAGAGGTTCGAATCTGATACAATCTTCGGATCTTCAAAGTTTCACTTTGATCCTAGAAGAAGAGAATAGTTACTTAAATAGTAAAGGTAAAGACAAACAGGTACTCTTGTCCTACGATATTTTTAGCTGTCTGGCGATCCTTCGTATCCGGAGTTACACCGGATTCCTGAATCCAGGGCAGTTCGAGAGCGCAGGCGACATACAGGTTCCTGAGAACGTGCTACAAGAAGGGAGAAGCATTATCAATTAAATAACTAAAAAGTGTTATTAAAAAGCAGAGCATTAGTGTCCTACCAGAAGGTTAAAGTGCAATTTTATAAGTTAAGTTATAGATTAAATTAACGTACCATTATTATTGAAAGGGGTTTCAAGCAGATGATGCACGTAACCTAAAAATAATAAAGAATTTAATTAATTTATTTAAAACTAAAATATTGATCAAACTTACCTCATCTTATGAAATTGTTCAAATTCATATGTGTGGTTATGGACAAAACGTCAAAATACTAGTTTTCAAGGTTAAGCAAAGTTTCCCATTAAAGAAATTTCTCAATAGTTAAAGGTTCCTTGAAATTCCATTATAGTATAATTTTTTTAAATAAACTTTGAATTATCCAAGGAAAAGAATCCATACTTGGAAATTCGATTATACTTATTTTAATCTCATTGCAAAGAAAAAATCTAGTAAAGGCAAATAAAAAAAAATTTAAAGGCGACCCTGAGAGATAACACTGATACAGCGAGTGCAGTTCATAATAAAATTAAAATATTAAGGCATTCTATTTGCATAGCTGCATAACATCGCAATATCAATATATCAGATCGATTTTTCTCAGAATTTTTGTTATGCAACATTATGATTTATTTGCATGATCATAAAGGGAAGAGAAATCACTATCGGATTCCACTACTAAAAATCTATATTGTCATTTAAATTTTTTTGTAATGACGTCATAACTTAGAAACAAATGAATGTCGGAAGGTGAATTGCATACATTAATGTGTATTTTTAAAAACAAAATGACGAGTTCGCTTTTTTTTAATATTCCATACTTTAATCCCACACTGTATATAAAAAGTAACATTTAAGAAGTTAAAGTTAAAGTATTTTTTTAAGTAAAATATAGTTAAAGTATGTTTCTGAAGGACATATAATCATTTTCATAATACATTTTAAAATATCTTTAAAATACAGTTATGACAAAAGGTAACTATAGCTTACAGATGCATGTACTTTTGTTATTATTACTAATCTCACTTTAAGTTCCAGGAACTTTTTATTGCTTATGAAAATGGCTCTTAGTTAAGTGTAGGGATCTAAATAACTTTTTATTGGATAAAACAAAAGCGTAACCGAATTTAATATAAATTATATATGTGAAACATCTTACTGCCAAATGTCTGATTCGAATTCATATTAATTTGTCATATATTTTAACATCCGCACCAGCTTCACAGGGCGAACAAGGATAGTTTTATATTCATTGTCAGGTCGACCCTATACTCATGCCCCACTTGGATGTTGCCGTTGTCGGAGGTTAGAGCATAGAACCATGGACTGTACAAGGAAACAGGTGTGCATATATGAAAAACCATAGAGTTTTCAGGAACATTTAATCACCCCCAAGTGATCGGGGTGGACTTTTTGGGAACACTATTGTCTAACTATTTGCTCGGACTAAAACTTCACTTTGTCAGGGTAAGAAGGCTTTGAAAAACTAAACCCCGTCGTCTTAATTCTACCCTCCCCCATAATCTAAATGTTTTGGCATCTGGAGAACTGTCTTACAAGTAGGTCCTAACTAAAGGATTACTTTAACAGACAAAATGGCTTATCAAAACTTGTACCCCACTACCTTTATTATGATTCAAACATTTCAGAGCCCCGCAAACTCTCCTGTTGATTAGCCTTGGCAAAAGGTTTGCTTTGACAGGCCAAAGAGACCACCCAAATATTTTCAATCGAAATATTTCAACCATTCGAGGATCTTCCTGTATGTTGGCCTTGACTAAAGTTTACTTTGGCAAGTGTAAGAGACTTTAAAAAATTTTAATTTTCCCGCACTTTGCCATATGAAACAAGTATTTCAAAATTTCGAGAACCATCTTGACGATTGTACTAGACTAAATGTTCGCTCTAACAGACCTAGGAAACTTTTCAAAAATCCTCCCCACTGTGCAAATTGTTTCAGCGCCTTGAGAATATCTCTGTCATTAGCGTTGGGTCAAGGTTTACTCTCGCACGGGAAAGAAGCGGTAGGGAATTTTAATATTTTCATTTCTTCTTGCCATATGGTCCAACTATCAAAACCCCTCTGCCCTCCGACTTGGATATATCAACGTCTGAGAATTCTCGTGTCGGTTAATGACGCTGCAATTGAATGTTATCTCTAACAGGTCTAGGAGACCTGCAATACGAAACACGGAATCTACATAAGTCCTACCTCCCCCCATTTCGACCTATCTTTCCGTATCATATAGCTAGTTCGACGATCCGAGATTGTCTGGTCCTTGTCTACTGGATTTGATCACGGATTAGCGTTCGCAGGTTAAAATGCAGTTTCGAAAGTTCCCTCCCCCCCCCCGTCATATAATCGGTATTGTTCGGCGTATGGAGAATTCTTCTGTCCGTTCGCAGTGACTAAATTAAGCTTAAATTAAAGCTTAGACAGGTCAAAGAGACGCTTCAAAGGAATCTAACCCCCCCCGCCATCTAACTTGTATATTTCAAGTTAGTTAATGACGCTGCGCCTGAAAAGACTGACCTTTCAAAGATTTGCGGTAGAGTGGTTAGGCTGTAATACTGGGGAATGTACATAAATCCTACCTCCTCCCCTTTCGCCCTAACTTTCCGTATCATATAGATAGTTCGACGATCCGAGATTGTCTGGCCCTTGTCTACTGGATTTTATCGCGGATTAGCGTTCGCAGGTTAAAATGCAGCTTCGAAAGTTCCCTCCCCCCCACCGTCATATAATCGGTATTTTTCGGCGTATGGAGAATTTTTCTATCCGTTCGCAGTGACTAAATTAAGCTTAAATTAAAGCTTAGACAGCTAAAAAAGACGCTTCAAAGGATCTACCCCCCCCCCCCCGCCATCTAACTCGGATATTTCAAGTTAGTTAATGACGCTGCGACTGGAAAGACTGACCTTTCAAAGATTTGCGGTAGAGTGGTTGGTCTGTAATACTGGGAAATCTATATAAATCCTACCTCCCCCCTTTCACCTTAACTTTCCGTATCATATAGATAGTTCGACGATCCGAGATTGTCTGGTTCTTGTCTACTGGATTTGATCACGGATTAGCGTTTGCAGGTTAAAATGCAGTTTCGAAAGTTCCTTCCCCCCCCCCGTCATATAATCGGTATTGTTCGGCGTATGGAGAATTCTTCTGTCTGTTCGTAGTGACTAAATTAAGCTTAAATTAAAGCTTAGACAGGTCAATCAGACGCTTCAAAGGAATTTAACCCCCCCCCCCGTCATCTAACTTGGATATTTCAAGTTAATTAATGACGCTGCGACTGAAAAGACTTACCTTTCTAAGATTTGCGGTAGAGTGGTTGGGCTGTAATACTGGGGAATGTACATAAATCCTACCTCCCCCCTTTCGCCGTAACTTTCCGTATCATATAGATAGTTCGACGATCCGACATTGTCTGGTCCTTGTCTACTGGATTTTATCGCGGATTAGCGTTCGCAGGTTAAAATGCAGTTTCGAAAGTTCCCTCCCCCCCGTCATATAATCTTTATTTTTCGGCGTATGGAGAATTTTTCTGTCCGTTCGCAGTGACTAAATTAAGCTTAAATTAAAGCTTAGACAGGTCAAATAGACGCTTCAAAGGAATCTAACCCCACCCCCCGCGATCTAACTCGGATATTTCAAGTTAGTTAATGACGCTGCGACTGTAAAGACTGACCTTTCAAAGATTTGCGGTAGAGTGGTTGGTCTGTAATACTGGGAAATCTATATAAATCCTACCTCCCCCCTTTCACCTTAACTTTCCGTATCGTATAGATAGTTCGACGATCCGAGATTGTCTGGTTCTTGTCTACTGGATTTGATCACGGATTAGCGTTCGCAGGTTAAAATGCAGTTTCAAAAGTTCCTTCCCCCCCCCGACATATAATCGGTATTGTTGTGTGTCGGCGTATGGAGAATTCTTCTGTCTGTTCGCAGTGACTAAA
Organism: Agrypnus murinus; assembly: GCA_929113105.1. Lineage (NCBI taxonomy): Eukaryota > Metazoa > Arthropoda > Insecta > Coleoptera > Elateridae > Agrypnus > Agrypnus murinus. The sequence goes on along the minus strand of OV816029.1, from coordinate 65,471,212 downwards.
TTAAGCTTAAATTAAAGCTTAGACAGGTCAAAGAGACGCTTCAAAGGAATTTAACCCCCCCCCCCCGTCATCTAAATCGGATATCTCAAGTTACTTAATGACGCTGCGACTGAAAAGACTGACCTTTCAAAGATTTGCGGTAGAGTGGTTGGGCTGTAGTACTGGGGAATCTACATAAATCCTACCTCCCCCCCTTTCGCCCTAACTTTCCGTATCGTATAGATAGTTCGACGATCCGAGATTGTCTGGTTCTTGTCTACTGGATTTGATCACGGATTAGCGTTCGCAGGTTAAAATGCAGTTTCGAAAGTTCCTTCCCCCCCCCGTCATATAATCGGTATTGTTCGGCGTATTTAGAATTCTTCTGTCTGTTCGTAGTGACTAAATTAAGCTTAAATTAAAGCTTAGACAGGTCAATCAGACGCTTCAAAGGAATTTAACCCCCCCCCCGTCATCTAACTTGGATATTTCAAGTTAGTTAATGACGCTGCGACTGAAAAGACTTACCTTTCTAAGATTTGCGGTAGAGTGGTTGGGCTGTAATACTGGGGAATGTACATAAATCCTACCTCCCCCCTTTCGCCCTAACTTTCCGTGTCATATAGATAGTTCGACGATCCGAGATTGTCTGGTCCTTGTCTACTGGATTTTATCGCGGATTAGCGTTCGCAGGTTAAAATGCAGTTTCGAAAGTTTCCTCCCCCCCGTCATATAATCTTTATTTTTCGGCGTATGGAGAATTTTTCTGTCCGTTCGCAGTGACTAAATTAAGCTTAAATTAAAGCTTAGACAGGTCAAATAGACGCTTCAAAGGAATCTAACCCCCCCCGCGATCTAACTCGGATATTTCAAGTTAGTTAATGACGCTATGACTGTAAAGACTGACCTTTCAAAGATTTGCGGTAGAGTGGTTGGTCTGTAATACTGGGAAATCTATATAAATCCTACCTCCCCCCTTTCACCTTAACTTTCCGTATCGTATAGATAGTTCGACGATCCGAGATTGTCTGGTTCTTGTCTACTGGATTTGATCACGGATTAGCGTTTGCAGGTTAAAATGCAGTTTCGAAAGTTCCTTCCCCCCCCGTCATATAATCGGTATTGTTCGGTGTATGGAGAATTCTTCTGTCTGTTCGTAGTGACTAAATTAAGCTTAAATTAAAGCTTAGACAGGTCAATCAGACGCTTCAAAGGAATTTAACCCCCCCCCCGTCATCTAACTTGGATATCTCAAGTTACTTAATGACGCTGCGACTGAAAAGACTGACCTTTCAAAGATTTGCGGTAGAGTGGTTGGTCTGTAATACTGGGGAATCTACATAAATCCTACCTCGCCCCCTTTCGCCCTAACTTTCCGTATCGTATAGATAGTTCGACGATCCGAGATTGTCTGGTTCTTGTCTACTGGATTTGATCACGGATTAGCGTTCGCAGGTTAAAATGCAGTTTCGAAAGTTCCTTCCCCCCCCCGTCATATAATCGGTATTGTTGTGTGTCGGCGTATGGAGAATTCTTCTGTCTGTTCGCAGTGACTAAATTAAGCTTAAATTAAAGCTTAGACAGGTCAAAGAGACGCTTCAAAGGAATTTAACCCCCCCCCGCCATCGAACTTGTATATTTCAAGTTAGTTAATGACGCTGTGATTGAAAAGACTGACATCTCAAAGATTTGCGGTAGAGTGGTTGGGCTGTAATACTGGGGAATGTACATAAATCCTACCTCCTCCCCTTTCGCCCTAACTTTCCGTATCATATAGATAGTTCGACGATCCGAGATTGTCTGGCCCTTGTCTACTGGATTTTATCGCGGATTAGCGTTCGCAGGTTAAAATGCAGCTTCGAAAGTTCCCTCCCCCCCACCGTCATATAATCGGTATTTTTCGGCGTATGGAGAATTTTTCTATCCGTTCGCAGTGACCAAATTAAGCTTAAATTAAAGCTTAGACAGCTAAAAAAGACGCTTCAAAGGATCTACCCCCCCCCCCGCCATCTAACTCGGATATTTCAAGTTAGTTAATGACGCTGCGACTGGAAAGACTGACCTTTCAAAGATTTGCGGTAGAGTGGTTGGTCTGTAATACTGGGAAATCTATATAAATCCTACCTCCCCCCTTTCACCTTAACTTTCCGTATCATATAGATAGTTCTACGATCCGAGATTGTCTGGTTCTTGTCTACTGGATTTGATCACGGATTAGCGTTTGCAGGTTAAAATGCAGTTTCGAAAGTTCCTTCCCCCCCCGTCATATAATCGGTATTGTTCGGCGTATTTAGAATTCTTCTGTCTGTTCGTAGTGACTAAATTAAGCTTAAATTAAAGCTTAGACAGGTCAATCAGACGCTTCAAAGGAATTTAACCCCCCCCCGTCATCTAACTTGGATATTTCAAGTTAGTTAATGACGCTGCGACTGAAAAGACTTACCTTTCTAAGATTTGCGGTAGAGTGGTTGGGCTGTAATACTGGGAATGTACATAAATCCTACCTCCCCCCTTTCGCCCTAACTTTCCGTGTCATATAGATAGTTCGACGATCCGAGATTGTCTGGTCCTTGTCTACTGGATTTTATCGCGGATTAGCGTTCGCAGGTTAAAATGCAGTTTCGAAAGTTCCCTCCCCCCCGTCATATAATCTTTATTTTTCGGCGTATGGAGAATTTTTCTGTCCGTTCGCAGTGACTAAATTAAGCTTAAATTAAAGCTTAGACAGGTCAAATAGACGCTTCAAAGGAATCTAACCCCCCCCCCCGCGATCTAACTCGGATATTTCAAGTTAGTTAATGACGCTGCGACTGTAAAGACTGACCTTTCAAAGATTTGCGGTAGAGTGGTTGGTCTGTAATACTGGGAAATCTATATAAATCCTACCTCCCCCCTTTCACCTTAACTTTCCGTATCGTATAGATAGTTCGACGATCCGAGATTGTCTGGTTCTTGTCTACTGGATTTGATCACGGATTAGCGTTCGCAGGTTAAAATGCAGTTTCGAAAGTTCCTTCCCCCCCCGTCATATAATCGCTTCAAAGGAATTTAACCCCCCCCTCGTCATCTAACTTGGATATTTCAAGTTAGTTAATGACGCTGCGACTGAAAAGACTTACCTTTCTAAGATTTGCGGTAGAGTGGTTGGGCTGTAATACTGGGGAATCTACATAAATCCTACCTACCCCCCTTTCGCCCTAACTTTCCGTATCGTATAGATAGTTCGACGATCCGAGATTGTCTGGTTCTTGTCTACTGGATTTGATCACGGATTAGCGTTCGCAGGTTAAAATGCAGTTTCGAAAGTTCCTTCCCCCCCCCGTCATATAATCGGTATTGTTGTGTGTCGGCGTATGGAGAATTCTTCTGTCTGTTCGCAGTGACTAAATTAAGCTTAAATTAAAGCTTAGACAGGTCAGAGAGACGCTTCAAAGGAATTTAACCCCCCCCCCCGCCATCTAACTTGTATATTTCAAGTTAGTTAATGACGCTGTGATTGAAAAGACTGACATCTCAAAGATTTGCGGTAGAGTGATTGGGCTGTAATACTGGGGAATGTACATAAATCCTACCTCCTCCCCTTTCGCCCTAACTTTCCGTATCATATAGATAGTTCGACGATCCGAGATTGTCTGGCCCTTGTCTACTGGATTTTATCGCGGATTAGCGTTCGCAGGTTAAAATGCAGCTTCGAAAGTTCCCTCCCCCCACCGTCATATAATCGGTATTTTTCGGCGTATGGAGAATTTTTCTATCCGTTCGCAGTGACTAAATTAAGCTTAAATTAAAGCTTAGACAGCTAAAAAAGACGCTTCAAAGGATCTACCCCCCCCCCCCCCCGCCATCTAACTCGGATATTTTAAGTTAGTTAATGACGCTGCGACTGGAAAGACTGACCTTTCAAAGATTTGCGGTAGAGTGGTTGGTCTGTAATACTGGGAAATCTATATAAATCCTACCTCCCCCCTTTCACCTTAACTTTCCGTATCATATAGATAGTTCTACGATCCGAGATTGTCTGGTTCTTGTCTACTGGATTTGATCACGGATTAGCGTTTGCAGGTTAAAATGCAGTTTCGAAAGTTCCTTCCCCCCCCGTCATATAATCGGTATTGTTCGGCGTATTTAGAATTCTTCTGTCTGTTCGTAGTGACTAAATTAAGCTTAAATTAAAGCTTAGACAGGTCAATCAGACGCTTCAAAGGAATTTAACCCCCCCCCCCGTCATCTAACTTGGATATTTCAAGTTAGTTAATGACGCTGCGACTGAAAAGACTTACCTTTCTAAGATTTGCGGTAGAGTGGTTGGGCTGTAATACTGGGAATGTACATAAATCCTACCTCCCCCCTTTCGCCCTAACTTTCCGTGTCATATAGATAGTTCGACGATCCGAGATTGTCTGGTCCTTGTCTACTGGATTTTATCGCGGATTAGCGTTCGCAGGTTAAAATGCAGTTTCGAAAGTTCCCTCCCCCCCGTCATATAATCTTTATTTTTCGGCGTATGGAGAATTTTTCTGTCCGTTCGCAGTGACTAAATTAAGCTTAAATTAAAGCTTAGACAGGTCAAATAGACGCTTCAAAGGAATCTAACCCCCCCCCCCCCGCGATCTAACTCGGATATTTCAAGTTAGTTAATGTCGCTGCGACTGTAAAGACTGACCTTTCAAAGATTTGCGGTAGAGTGGTTGGTCTGTAATACTGGGAAATCTATATAAATCCTACCTCCCCCCTTTCACCTTAACTTTCCGTATCGTATAGATAGTTCGACGATCCGAGATTGTCTGGTTCTTGTCTACTGGATTTGATCACGGATTAGCGTTTGCAGGTTAAAATGCAGTTTCGAAAGTTCCTTCCCCCCCCGTCATATAATCGGTATTGTTCGGCGTATGGAGAATTCTTCTGTCTGTTCGTAGTGACTAAATTAAGCTTAAATTAAAGCTTAGACAGCTAAAAAAGACGCTTCAAAGGATCTACCCCCCCCCGCCATCTAACTTGGATATCTCAAGTTACTTAATGACGCTGCGACTGAAAAGACTGACCTTTCAAAGATTTGCGGTAGAGTGGTTGGGCTGTAATACTGGGGAATCTACATAAATCCTACCTCCCCCCCTTTCGCCCTAACTTTCCGTATCGTATAGATAGTTCGACGATCCGAGATTGTCTGGTTCTTGTCTACTGGATTTGATCACGGATTAGCGTTCGCAGGTTAAAATGCAGTTTCGAAAGTTCCTTCCCCCCCCCGTCATATAATCGGTATTGTTGTGTGTCGGCGTATGGAGAATTCTTCTGTCTGTTCGCAGTGACTAAATTAAGCTTAAATTAAAGCTTAGACAGGTCAGAGAGACGCTTCAAAGGAATTTAACCCCCCCCCCCCGCCATCTAACTTGTATATTTCAAGTTAGTTAATGACGCTGTGATTGAAAAGACTGACATCTCAAAGATTTGCGGTAGAGTGATTGGGCTGTAATACTGGGGAATGTACATAAATCCTACCTCCTCCCCTTTCGCCCTAACTTTCCGTATCATATAGATAGTTCGACGATCCGAGATTGTCTGGCCCTTGTCTACTGGATTTTATCGCGGATTAGCGTTCGCAGGTTAAAATGCAGCTTCGAAAGTTCCCTCCCCCCACCGTCATATAATCGGTATTTTTCGGCGTATGGAGAATTTTTCTATCCGTTCGCAGTGACTAAATTAAGCTTAAATTAAAGCTTAGACAGCTAAAAAAGACGCTTCAAAGGATCTACCCCCCCCCCCGCCATCTAACTCGGATATTTTAAGTTAGTTAATGACGCTGCGACTGGAAAGACTGACCTTTCAAAGATTTGCGGTAGAGTGGTTGGTCTGTAATACTGGGAAATCTATATAAATCCTACCTCCCCCCTTTCACCTTAACTTTCCGTATCATATAGATAGTTCTACGATCCGAGATTGTCTGGTTCTTGTCTACTGGATTTGATCACGGATTAGCGTTTGCAGGTTAAAATGCAGTTTCGAAAGTTCCTTCCCCCCCCGTCATATAATCGGTATTGTTCGGCGTATTTAGAATTCTTCTGTCTGTTCGTAGTGACTAAATTAAGCTTAAATTAAAGCTTAGACAGGTCAATCAGACGCTTCAAAGGAATTTAACCCCCCCCCCGTCATCTAACTTGGATATTTCAAGTTAGTTAATGACGCTGCGACTGAAAAGACTTACCTTTCTAAGATTTGCGGTAGAGTGGTTGGGCTGTAATACTGGGAATGTACATAAATCCTACCTCCCCCCTTTCGCCCTAACTTTCCGTGTCATATAGATAGTTCGACGATCCGAGATTGTCTGGTCCTTGTCTACTGGATTTTATCGCGGATTAGCGTTCGCAGGTTAAAATGCAGTTTCGAAAGTTCCCTCCCCCCCGTCATATAATCTTTATTTTTCGGCGTATGGAGAATTTTTCTGTCCGTTCGCAGTGACTAAATTAAGCTTAAATTAAAGCTTAGACAGGTCAAATAGACGCTTCAAAGGAATCTAACCCCCCCCCCCCGCGATCTAACTCGGATATTTCAAGTTAGTTAATGTCGCTGCGACTGTAAAGACTGACCTTTCAAAGATTTGCGGTAGAGTGGTTGGTCTGTAATACTGGGAAATCTATATAAATCCTACCTCCCCCCCTTTCACCTTAACTTTCCGTATCGTATAGATAGTTCGACGATCCGAGATTGTCTGGTTCTTGTCTACTGGATTTGATCACGGATTAGCGTTTGCAGGTTAAAATGCAGTTTCGAAAGTTCCTTCCCCCCCCGTCATATAATCGGTATTGTTCGGCGTATGGAGAATTCTTCTGTCTGTTCGTAGTGACTAAATTAAGCTTAAATTAAAGCTTAGACAGCTAAAAAAGACGCTTCAAAGGATCTACCCCCCCCGCCATCTAACTTGGATATCTCAAGTTACTTAATGACGCTGCGACTGAAAAGACTGACCTTTCAAAGATTTGCGGTAGAGTGGTTGGGCTGTAATACTGGGGAATCTACATAAATCCTACCTCCCCCCCTTTCGCCCTAACTTTCCGTATCGTATAGATAGTTCGACGATCCGAGATTGTCTGGTTCTTGTCTACTGGATTTGATCACGGATTAGCGTTCGCAGGTTAAAATGCAGTTTCGAAAGTTCCTTCCCCCCCCCCCGTCATATAATCGGTATTGTTGTGTGTCGGCGTATGGAGAATTCTTCTGTATGTTCGCAGTGACTAAATTAAGCTTAAATTAAAGCTTAGACAGGTCAAAGAGACGCTTCAAAGGAATTTAACCCCCCCCCCCGCCATCTAACTTGTATATTTCAAGTTAGTTAATGACGCTGTGATTGAAAAGACTGACATGTCAAAGATTTGCGGTAGAGTGGTTGGGCTGTAATACTGGGGAATGTACATAAATCCTACCTCCTCCCCTTTCGCCCTAACTTTCCGTATCATATAGATAGTTCGACGATCCGAGATTGTCTGGCCCTTGTCTACTGGATTTTATCGCGGATTAGCGTTCGCAGGTTAAAATGCAGCTTCGAAAGTTCCCTCCCCCCCCACCGTCATATAATCGGTATTTTTCGGCGTATGGAGAATTTTTCTATCCGTTCGCAGTGACTAAATTAAGCTTAAATTAAAGCTTAGACAGCTAAAAAAGACGCTTCAAAGGATCTACCCCCCCCCGCCATCTAACTCGGATATTTCAAGTTAGTTAATGACGCTGCGACTGGAAAGACTGACCTTTCAAAGATTTGCGGTAGAGTGGTTGGTCTGTAATACTGGGAAATCTATATAAATCCTACCTCCCCCCCTTTCACCTTAACTTTCCGTATCATATAGATAGTTCTACGATCCGAGATTGTCTGGTTCTTGTCTACTGGATTTGATCACGGATTAGCGTTTGCAGGTTAAAATGCAGTTTCGAAAGTTCCTTCCCCCCCCCGTCATATAATCGGTAATGTTCGGCGTATTTAGAATTCTTCTGTCTGTTCGTAGTGACTAAATTAAGCTTAAATTAAAGCTTAGACAGGTCAATCAGACGCTTCAAAGGAATTTAACCCCCCCCCCCCCGTCATCTAACTTGGATATTTCAAGTTAGTTAATGACGCTGCGACTGAAAAGACTTACCTTTCTAAGATTTGCGGTAGAGTGGTTGGGCTGTAATACTGGGGAATGTACATAAATCCTACCTCCCCCCTTTCGCCCTAACTTTCCGTGTCATATAGATAGTTCGACGATCCGAGATTGTCTGGTCCTTGTCTACTGGATTTTATCGCGGATTAGCGTTCGCAGGTTAAAATGCAGTTTCGAAAGTTCCCTCCCCCCCGTCATATAATCTTTATTTTTCGGCGTATGGAGAATTTTTCTGTCCGTTCGCAGTGACTAAATTAAACTTAAATTAAAGCTTAGACAGGTCAAATAGACGCTTCAAAGGAATCTAACCCCCCCCGCGATCTAACTCGGATATTTCAAGTTAGTTAATGACGCTGCGACTGTAAAGACTGACCTTTCAAAGATTTGCGGTAGAGTGGTTGGTCTGTAATACTGGTAAATCCATATAAATCCTACCTCCCCCCCTTTCACCCTAACTTTCCGTATCGTATAGAGAGTTCGACGATCCGAGATTGTCTGGTTCTTGTCTACTGGATTTGATCACGGATTAGCGTTCGCAGGTTAAAATGCAGTTTCGAAAGTTCCTTCCCCCCTCCTTCATATAATCGGTATTGTTCGGCGTATGGAGAATTCTTCTGTCTGTTCGCAGTGACTAAATTAAGCTTAAATTAAATTAAAGCTTAGACAGGTCAAAGAGACGCTTCAAAGGAATTGAACCCCCCCCCCCGTCATCTAACTTGGATATCTCAAGTTACTTAATGACGCTGCGATTGAAAAGACTGACCTTTCAAAGATTTGCGGTAGAGTGGTTGGGCTGTAATACTGGGGAATCTACATAAATCCTACCTCCCCCCCTTTCGCCCTAACTTTCCGTATCGTATAGATAGTTCGACGATCCGAGATTGTCTGGTTCTTGTCTACTGGATTTGATCACGGATTAGCGTTCGCAGGTTAAAATGCAGTTTCGAAAGTTCCCTCCCCCCCCCCCGTTCATATAATCGGTATTGTTCGGCGTATGGAGAATTCTTCTGTCCGTTCGCAGTGACTAAATTAAACTTAAATTAAAGCTTAGGCAGGTCAAGGAGACATTTCAGAGGTATTTGGCCTCCCCCTCCCCCAACCTTTGTATCTGATCTGGATATTTCAGCGTGTAGAGAATGCTCTTGATGGCTGTCCTCTAGTAAGGATTCACTTTGCCGGGTGAACGACGTTTTTCAGTAAATTCTACAGTGGCCCAGGCAATTACATGTATTTTAATGGAGTGTGGCCCAAAAGTGCGGCTTATCATGTACCCTTCAATTTATGATAAAAATCTATTAAACCTATAAAATTACGTAATTGTTTTTGAGTCGTTGGTTCTGGAAACTCTTGGATTGCTTGAACTTTAGAAGGTTGTGGTAAGATACCGTGGGAAGACAAATGATGTCCTAAGAAATCAATTCTTTTTCACCAAAGATGCACTTGTCAAGATTTAGCAATAAACCATATGAATTGAGGAAATGCAAAACAGTTTTCAAGTGATTCTCATCACCTGAAACGTTTTTACTAAAAATTAAATATCGTCTAAATAAAAAAAACAGTAACTACTTAACTTTTGTAAAATGCTGTCCATAAATCGGCACCAACTACTTGGAGCATTACGAAGTCCAAAATAGAGACTTTTATAATGATAAAGTCCCAAAGGTGTAATGATGGCTGGCTGTTTTCTCCACAGTACCTTTTTAGAGACTGGAACATGGTCACAACCTGCCTGGCATACGTAAATACCGCGTTTGCCAAACTAAGGAGTAAGTTAAAAACAATATTTGGGCAATTTATACGAATTGATGGTATCACATTTTATTTTTTTGTGATTTTCGCCTTTGTTTTTGGTCCTACTGTGTCGATTGATGAATAATAAGATAGCATAAAATATAAATGCTATGTTTACATTCGTATAATACTTTAATATTGCATCAAGGACAAGTTCCACTAACTGTAACATAATCTGGCAACACTTATTTTGAAAACTAAATACTAAACACAAATAACAAGCAGGTCAATCTCCCTTTTGTTCAATAATGTTTAACAATGTTTAACTGTTTAACCCACTATGTTTAACAATTTCATTGTCTAAGAGTTGTACTTTTTTCTGACAAGGGAGTATTGTTCCATGCCGCTTATTGCAAGTTTACAATAAGCAGTTCTGTGTCCGTATCAAGTGTTCAATTGTTCGTTCAGTGAAACATTTAGTTTGATGCGTTCTTCCACTTCTGTTCTGAAACCCTCCCAATTGAGTCCCAATAAGTTGAGGATTTGGATTGTGATTTGTTGATGGTTGTTTCGCTTATCGTCAAGATAATTGTAGGTGATCTGATAGCAGTCGTAAGGTCATGGTCTGAAGCAGTCATGAGGCCAGGACGAAGACTATACTTTTATATGTATAAAATTTGTAATTCGTAAGTAACCATATAACTCAAAGATACGCTAAAACTTCGCATTGAAACTTGAAAACTGCAAGTTTTACTTCATGAAAAAAAGGAAAACATTGAAACTGACTCAAATTCGACGAATTCGATGTAACATAAAGATTTATAATATAACCAATAAACATTCGCCTTAAAAAACAACAACGAGAAACAATATTTTTTATGAAAAAAAATAAAATGCAAAATATTTAGGCAATCCTAAATCTTCACCTAAACGTGTCCACATTTCAAAAAGATCTAACATGTTCGAAGAAATTTGACCAGTGGTGGATTTATCACTTGGATTTTGCCCCAGCCGCAAGTCAATTTTGAGGTCCCCCTCTAAATATTTTCGATACCACTACAGTGTGAATTCTACGGGCACGTTTTTACTAGAGCATTCGCTCTACATATATTTGGTGTTGCGGTTTTAATCATTTTGATTGCGTAATTATTTCAAACATATTTTAACTAATATTTAAATGAAAAAATGATACAGCTACCACTCCTCCCAAATCTAACATTAATACACGAAAACAATAAAATAGTAGAAAAAATTAGTTCTCTACCTGCACAATAAGCCCTAAAACACTTTGGCTACCAGCAGTAAATTTTTGAAGATGTCGAAAACCAATATAATTCCATATAAAAAACTTCGCTAAATCGGGCAATTTTCACATAAATGTTTTTGCCTTGGATCATTTTTTTGTCTTTTCATTCTCTTTCCGAATTTATTTGTTACCGGAGACTTGGTCAAAATGAGCTATATTCGTTATTATTCGTATTTGAATAAGGCTTTTCTCTGAAAAACGCGGTTTTTACCCTGCTGCAACTTGAGTTCTCTGGATGATCAAGCCTTGAATTTTTTTTTCTTGACTAATCCGTTGGCTACCAGCAATGAATTTTCTAAGATGCCGAAAACCACATATTGATGGACGACTAGTTCCAAATGTGGCTAACTACATTTTTTCTAATTTTAAATTATTTACAAATATCAATATAATAACGTCTTGTAAAAAACGCACGACGCTGTATCTCTGTTATTAACAATCCAATTTCAATAATTCAAAAACCAAATAACATGGGGGTTCTAAAGACTACAAAACAGCTTCATTCTAGATATGTTTTCGGCACGACATTTCTGACAAATGACAGTCAACTTTTAGATACATATAAAATACATATCTATTTTTACTCATTGTGATAGAGAATTTTTTTCGGAATCAAATAATATATAGCTACTTGATTTTGTAGAATGCTTTTGGTAATTAATTTCGCTTTATAAACAAAATTGAAGTGTGGCCTGGAATACAAAACAATGGAAAATTTTATTACCTAATGAAATAAAACAATATAAAAAAAACAGAAAGATACCTAATTTTCAAAAATATTGCTCAAAATCGAACTGTTAATAACAGAGTTGAAGCGTCGTGCGTTTTTTATGACAGTCGGTATATAATGTACATACTTATAAACTGTTGGGTAGAATATAACGTAATACCTAGTTTGCAAAAAAAACTATTTTAAAAACCTGATATGATCCAAGGGTTTATTTTTATTTTCTGGTAAATAACCATTTTGTACTAGCCACTTTTGGAACCAGACCTCTGATATAATTCTCCCCACACATATATGCTCATTGAGCATATAGAGAACTACTTTTCATTAAAATTTGGTGCAAATAAATTCTCAGAGTAAAAGTTACGGCAGGTCAAAATTGCATTTTTCAGAGAAATGCCCTCATTCAAATATGCGTAACTTCGACCCATTTCGGCAAAATCACTCGCAAGTTTTCACGAAGTTTTAAAAATCGATAAATCGAATATTTTCGGCAAGAACATGGCCCTACATTTTGATGTCGGGCTTTGGGCAGCTTAGAGGTGGACATTCGAAAAAAACATTGTCGTAAAATACAGTAAAAACAAAGAAAAATGGCCCGGTTCATGACATTTAGTGCAAATGGGACGGAAGGAAGAAATGTTAAGAAAGACCAAAAAACGACTTTTTTGAAAATCTTTTCTTGAAAAACTATAGCGTAGATCTTTTTCAGCAAAATCGGCATGCGTAGACTTTGGTTGAAAAGTTATAAACCGGCTCATATTACTTATACAATATATACACATTTCTTTCAAAGATATAACAAAAGATTTTGTTTTTTCAAAATTAGAAAAATATTTGCTGTAAGTTTGAATTCATGGTTTAGGTACTGGAGTCCTCAAATCTCCAATCATAAAGTCGCTGGTGGCGCCATCTGATGAACTAACATAATATAAATATATTATGTTAGTTCATCAGATTGCGCCACTAGTCTTAAATAAGATGATAATATTTACAACAGTTACTTAAGATTAATGCATCAATATGTCTCAATTTAGTCATACAATAAAAGTATCTACAGAATATATAACTGACTACAGACATTATATTCAAATTCCTCAAGAGCACGGCTTTGCTCCTCCTCCAATAACAAACCTGAAATCTTGCCACTGTACGAATTTATGGTACCACTGTAACCTACAGACTGGCATACAAAACAGTTGAAGGTACGTAGCATGAGCGGATGGCAAGATTTCTAAACCTAATGGACTTTCTTATGGATCTACATTGTAGCGCCGTGATTGGCTGTTTACGTTCCCACTAGTGGACGGCCTTCGGCGCTTCGAGAAGTTTCATAACCTGCTTGCCTTCATCTTTACAATATAAAAGTCACAATAATTGGTGTCTAGTATTTATTAAATACTGTCGTGTTGTTGCGCTATGATTGTTGTGTGTTAATGATAGTGTTAATCGTACGTAATAATTAGATGACTACTTTATCTGTAGATGCATTTAAATGGTTTTTCTCCAATTCTCCGAAAATATGTATCATGATTTCTTTTTAATTTAATTTTTTATTTAACTTAATTAATCGTCAGATTTGAATTAAGAAACTTGTTACTAGTTTGAAACAATTCGATAGATTTAATACTTTCCTGTACATATTATCTCACACACGAACTATAATTTATTTTAAAGAGCTTTACATTAGATTTCCTTCTTTTTTAATTTAAAATCCTTAATAATGTACTGATGACATTTATATTTTTTGATATATTCTGCAAGTTTAAAGGCTTTTTCCTTGCAAGCAGTGGTGATTAACTTCGAAAATTATTTAAAATATTGATATTTATGTCACATTTAATATTAAAATTAGTCCTATTTACATAATAAATTTCTAAAAATGTGAATGACCACAATCTTCATAATCATTTGAAAGAGATGATGGGTTCTGATAATTCTTGCAAAAAGTTTAGTCGACCCTGCTGTTTAAATTATTGTGACACAGTATTCGACAGCACGAAATCGATTATATTATTTATTTAAAATATCAAAGCTTCTTTTAATAGTTAAACCTTTAAACATCTATCGTTATAATTAATTCTAATTAATTAAAACGACTTATTAATTAAACTATTATTAAGTCACAAAAAGGATTAATATGCACTCTAGTATAAAACAACATTGAATTTATCTAAACACGTCAGTTGTTATGATAGTTTTCATTTCATATTTGTGCGCCACAGAAGCTGACCAATCACGGCGCCACAATACACGTCCGTAAGAAAGTCCATTAGGTTTAGAAATCTCGCGAGCGGATGGGCTCGCATAACAATGTCGTACTATTAACAGCCTTTTCTAAAGTACTCGCCCTCACTGATTGCGGAAACAAACCTAATAGGTTTGTTCACATAGTCAGTTCAAAATTGTTTGAGAGCTGAAACGCAATCACTATTACATACGAGCCAGCACAGTAGTGATTTTAGAGACTTTAAAAGACTACTGCGCATGCTTATTGGCTCCCAATAATTTGTTGGGAATAGTGTTGAACTGCCTCCGCGAACAAATCTAATATCATTTCTTGAGCAATATCGTTCAGGGTTCTTCACTCGTAGAATTCTACTATTCTAATTCTAGAATATGTATTCTACTTCTCATATTAAATTATAGTTTTATTCAGTAACGGTAATAAAGATGAGTGTAGATTTAATTTAAAATAAAGCAATTTTATTTATTTTTGAATCCGTAATTTTGAGTTTTGTGCGGAAATCCGCCACTGCATCTGATGCCTGAAAACTGTCCGTTTAATAACGGAGGTATAAAAAGGATTTCTCTTGTAGTAGTAGTTCCTTTTGAAAGTTATATTTCTTGATTGTACGAGTATTTGTAGATAAATTAAGTAATTACGTACAAGTAATACGATCGAGTTTTAACTTTTAGATCTGTTTTACTGTCATCATAGCAACCCTTTGTATGTTTTGTATGTTTCATACCGTCTAACATAGGCGGCGACTATGTAATGGCTCAAAGGCTATGGCCTTCATTAAAATAATGTAGTGAGGGCTGAGCCCCCATTGATATGATTAGTATATTTTAGGTTTTAAAAATTCTAAACCGAAAATCTAAAAAGGGGAGTCTACGCACTTATCCAACTGAAATAGTGATATTTTTTGTATTTCTTTACAAAAAAAAAACAAAAAATATTTAGAGTTTAATAAATTTTTGATGATCATATATGTAAAGCTGAAAGGTTCTTTTCTGCAATACGCAGACTAAAAAGCTATTTGTCTAAAAGCATTTAGTTAGCCAGAGCTGGATGATAATAACCCAAAGTTACTGCCGCCCAGATTCAATTCGAGCTGATAGATTTTTTAAAATTTAAACACAATCTCAAATGCAATCTTTCTATTCGAAAGTGTTTTTTGCATAATTTTAATAAATGGTATAGTTTTGTTTTTTGTTGATTTCTCATGTGATTGGTAGTTTTGTTAAATGCTTCGTTTTAGCGCTTATTACAATTCTTCAGCTTTCCTGATGCATTTTATTTACCTTAATTTGATAAGATAAATGCTCAAGTTATGTAGAAATTAAATCAGGAGTGCGATGCATCTCATTTTCATGAAAACAAGATATTACAAATTTAATAATATTCGTTAATTACATATCTTAATTTGAATTAACCTGTTTTTAGGCTTTAGTCGTGTACAATACTGTGGATCAGAATTACAATTTGAAATGCAATTTATTAAAATTATGTGCAAAATGAATATTATTGAAGAGAGAAATTATCTGCCAGCTGAAATCGATTCTCGGTCGACAGCGACTTGGGATTATTATCACCCTGCTCCCACTAACTGAACTATGGAATCAAGTCGGTTCTTGAGCGCACTTCACTAATTTAAATAATTTTCTTTAAAGAAGGGGACTGAATGTATTTTTTTAAATAAACAAAATGATAAACAGAAATCTTACAAACGATTGTTTAAAAGGACCGGATAATCTTTAAATTTGATTTGAGTTATTTTGAATTTTTGTATTGTTATTGTATGTAAAAGTTTAATTAATAATTCTTTTGGAAATACGTATATATACAGACCATGTTTAGTACGGTTGGTAAAACTCTAAACTTGTCAGCCCTCATTAAAATTTTTAAAAGTCGGCGGCTGTCTTCTAAATTTGTATGGAATGTAGTAAATCACTACAGTCACATGAACAAAAATGTTTGATACTCCAGTAGCAACATTTCGTTGGTTTGTGCGATATTAAATAAGATTTTGAGACAATTTTTATGTTTGACGTCATGTATGCAAAACCGATGACGGAATAACTACAGAAAATAAAAATTACTTATTGTGACGGAAAGCGCTTCCGAAAAACCTGATATTAATAGATAGGATGTATTATTTAATTGTTTATTTATGCGTAATATCAATCAGTCCAACTTATCAGTGATTAGATGTGTTTAACAATAATATTTAGAGATTTAGTTAATTGGAATTATAATAATCGACAATAATATTGAAGTAATTATGATGTATTATTACTTTCATTGTTATTTACATATGAATCAGTGCTTCGTATGATTTTTAAGTTTTCGAACAGAAGATGACGCTAGATGTGCATATTTTGCAGTTCATTCCTAAAATAATATTAAATATAAATGTTTATTATTAATTATGTAGTTTCAAAGTTGAATTGTCTAAAGCATTCAAATTAATCAACTATAATATTCGCTATTTCTATTTGACCGATTTCGTTTGAATGATCTGTTATTAGTATTAGCTAAAATAACATAATGCAGCATTTCTCAAAGTCAAGGACATTTCGAAATTAAATGGTTTAATTCAACAGCTCATTCAAAATATACATTCAAAAATGCATTATAAAAAGCATTGCACTTTTCAAATACCTCTTTGACTCACAAAACACTCGTTAGGTGTACTGCACAAGTACAAATGTACTTTCCTCACCTGTATGATTAACTCAATGAAAAGTCACCTATAGCCTAAGGACCAACAAGATTACAATGACTCATTTCTTCAAAGTCAATATCTCATGGGCATACTATACAGTATACGCTTATACAACCAAATATTCTAAACTTGTAATCAGAGAACAAACAAGTAAAAGTTACGCCTCCTGTTTAGTTGAAATAAAGTTGTGACGAAGGACGCACGTTTCACGATGCGCCAATAATATTGACGATAGTTTTTGATATTATTTTTTTATATTATTGTGTTTTGGTATGGATGTGTTTAAAGTGATTAGTTTTGTGTTTTTATTATTATTAGGATATACAGCAAAAGGTGAGTCGGCTTTTATCTTTTCGATATTTTTTAAATTTTTGAAAATTTTTGACTCAGATGTTCATAGTTTAATAGTCATATAAAGGGTGCTTAGGGTGCCTAAGAAAAAATAGTCAAATTGTAATAGGTAATGAAATTACTTCATGATTTTTTAAATTTCTTCGTAAACAAATATTTTAGAACTTTTCTTAATTCTTAAAACCAACAACATTAACAAGTAAAACTATATATAAGTGTTATTGATTGTATTATTGAGGATCTTTGAATTTTGGGAAAAAACACAAGTACGTCATATTCAAGGTTTGAATATCATTATGACTTACAGCTTTTATATTAGTTTATTTTGTAGTAAGTAAAGAATACTGTTTCTGTTTGTATCGTAATTTCCAAAGATTTAAATAAATTATATGGTGCATATTAAAAACTTAAAAGATTTTATTTAAATATGTTTCTTCATTGTGTTTACTTGGAAAAAACATTAATTAGTGCCTAAAGCAAAATGCAAATGTTCTTGGAAAAGCCCCAAGACACAAGAGTAGCTTTCACTATTATATTTCGATTATCCAAATGGATCCATTTATTTATCTACTTTTAATTATTACGAAATGACTCTTTCGTAATAACTGAAATTGTTCAAAGTATTTAACGATTAGGTGCGAGAATATTTTTAATTTACTTAGATGTCTTCTGAGCTATTTTAAATTTATAATAATCAAATAAAACGGTTCATGCGAGAATATCGATTACTTTATTTTGTCGTTATTACTAGAGATCAACTAAATTAATCAGTTTAATTCATTAGAGCGGATTTAGACGCAAGCAACACTTTTGGTCCCTTTATTACGCTTTATAAATATTATATTATGACAACTTATACAGCTAATTGGCTATATTGAGGCTTTATTCATCGTTAAATTCTTATAAAACAATTTGGTGAAGTAAGATTTCTAGCAAAACGTTCTCGCAACATAAATGTAAGGCTGATTTATTGAAGCATCTTATACAGCTTTTTTCTTACTTCATATAAAAGGCTTGGTAAGATCTTTTATAGTATAGACACAAACCACGTAGATTTATAAAAGATGTGTAAGCCTTTATGTAACATTTTTGTAAAACAGAATTTTACAGCAGAATAGTTATTTAAGCCAAATACCCATCTATATCAGCCTGAATACATATTATTCTTAAAGGTTCTGAAATGTAGTATGGATATTTTATAATTCGTGTATGCAGCTGAAATGCTCTTTTGAAGCTATATAGCTGCAAATATTACGCTGCTATAGAACTATTTTACAACTAAACTTAATCCGTTTCATAACCTATAAATGACTCGCTTACATAGTTTGAACGAAATTCCGTGCGTAAATTAAACGTCAAAAAATAAAAGCGATAACAAATGTGAAGAAGTAATAATCAACGTCAATGATGAAGGAGTCTTCCATAACTGGGATGTCGAACGGCAGAGAAATACTAGGATCATACTTAGCTTAAGTTTCTTCGCCACAGTATTAGTCTTCGTAAAAAAAATTTACAATGGGCAACTAAAACCTCGTATAAACCGAACAAGCTTCTATCATCAGATCTAGAAAACTTTTAAATAGTCTAAGACATAGTATAATTGCAAACCGTAACGCACATTTAAAGCAATTTTTTACTACATAAAAACTTGCATGTAGCCCTTATACAGTAATTTCTTAGAAGATGGTTGCCATAATGCTACATAAGTAGTATGTACCATTTACAGAGCTTAAACCCAGGCTGGATAAACTGTGCCTATTTTGGCCACACAGGTACTTCATTAATGCTGGAAGATTGTTGACCGTGGTCATAAGCTAACGCAGGTGGGCCACGTAAACCAAATAATTGAATAAAATAAATAAAAAATTGAATAATCTGTACCACGATATTCTACAATGAAAATTGAAAAAATTTCTTTTATGGTAACTTTTTTCTCTTATTTTATTACCAAGAAATATTTTTTGGGAAAGTTTTCGCCAGCTTTTATGAATATATCTCCAAATTGAAAAATATTTGATTAGTTATAAATTGAAGCTCATGTCCTCGCACTCTACTGAATAAAAGTAATAACGCGTTTTTTCAGTTTATTAAAAAAGTCTTACAGACACTGTGCAAACAAGAAAATATAGAGAAGTAATGGAAAATAATATTTTTGATATTAAATTCATCACCTGCTCTATTTAGTTGTATACTTGTTGCATTACAACATTGTTGCGCTTAATACTTTACACAGTGCAAGTAAATAAAAAAACTCGTCAGGCTGACATTATTGAGGTTATGTAAACATTATTGATATCAGAAACAAAAATAAACACGAAAGGAAGACAATTTAGTTTTAATTTAACATTTATTGTGTCATTCGATCTCAAGTGGACCACTCTTTTTGGCAACCCTTGCCGTTTGTAACCATATTCACGTGTAATGATTTCTTAATAGATGTAGAAACTTACAAAAAATAGTTTTTTTAATTTTAGTTAATTGGTTGTTTAATCTAGTAATTGCATACGAATTCACTTTAATCATTAATAACTTTTATATAATACTTCAATATAATATTTTCTATTTGCGTGTACAAAAGAATACTGGAAACAGTAACATTTTATTTTTTAAAGTTGATATTATTGTTGAACACCTGTTCTTAAAACGTCAAACTTATTTTGAAAAACAAGTACAGAATTAGAATCTTCAGTGTTGCCAACTCTTAAAAAACTTAACAAAGCTTCCCTAATAAATTTTATTTAAAAACTAAGTTATTATGTTTTAAATGTTTACAAAATAACGCAAATAGAAAAAAAAACAGTATAAAGTATTCGTTTCGTAAGACGCTTTAGTGCACTTGTCCTTTAGAAAACTCCCCGTTACGGGTCAAGTTTTCTTAGTTAGAGACGTAATTACTCATGAAATATGTATACCTGATCGGATCTGTGTGCAAAATACTCGAATAAGAAATTAAATAATGAACAGGTATAATAATATCTCTTGAGGCGTAACTTTTTCTGGTTACAAACTTATGGCATACTACTTCATCTTATACAGTGTGTTCCATAAAGTTGGAATATGGGAAATTCTTTTAAATTCTGGTTGGGAAAAACTTTGTGGGGCAATCACCTCTGCTTTCAACAGAATATTAAAAACTTTTCCCATATATTATGGATCCTACTTTATGGCAAACACTGTGTATATAAATATAAATTACCTTCAAATTCTTATTGAACTGAAATGTGATCAAAACTGATGCGGATGTACTAGCCACAACTTCTTTTAAAATCCTTATCCACGCCAGTGTCAGTGAAAGAAAGTCAAAAATTGTAACCACTCAATTCATACAAAAGCTAAAAATCATTAATTGCTTTTTTATCATCTTTAATTATCTTTTAATACTTTTAGTAAAACATCGATTATTTTCTCATTGCTTAGATAATTAAAAAAATTTTTATTATAGTACTGACTAGTTCTTAAATATTTAAAAACATACAGAGCAAGCCACAGAGTCGCCATTTATTGTCAGATTGCAATTTATTCAATTTTGTGACAATCATAAGTGAGTAATCCTGTAAACAATAAAATCTATTTTAAGTTATTCTCGATGACTAATTAGGCTACACCCTGACTGACTTTCTGTTATAATTACAATTAAAGAAGGTTAATGTATCTTAATTTCTATTTAACTAAATTTGAAGATGATATATACATAGAAAATTTGAATTTTAGTTAGAAGGCGCGCGTTTTTGGGTACCACTGACTGGGCTCTAATTCAGTTTATCTAAAAAAAGCAGTAGTAAATAACTTTATGTCCGATTGCATTATATGTTAAAGTACTGTTTATTGTATTGTTTTGCGACAGTGAACTGGCTTATTACTGTACTCGTAAAATAAAGTGGTAGTACTAAAATAAAGTATATAGTAGTAAAATAAAGTATGGCAACTGTATATTACATGTCAAATTTTCTTCTGTCAAGAATAGATGTCAAATTTATAAACTGATTTTTTTTGTTGATAATTAGCCAATTTTAGGAATCGAACATAAAGCTTTGTATGCAACTCTTACATAATCGAACCTTATAGGCTCTCCCTTTTTATAGGCCTTGCTCGCTTCGCTCGGTCATAATCTGGGCTTGTCTATAAAGTCCTACATTATGTACTTGTTACATAAATAGCTATTAAATATCGAAGGATACACCGTGTATATCGTGACAAATGTACACTATTCATTTGTAATTATAAGTCTCTATTAGACTACTCAGTGCAAAACTATTCAAGTATAACTTCCTTAAAAGCAATAATAATATAAAAAACAAAACTGTTTAAAGTAAATTAACTGTTTGACCAAAACCATAAATTGCAGTTGTTTTCCCAGGTATTGAAGTAACCTCGAGATTAATGAGAAACAGCAGAATAAAAATATTGATTACTAGAAACTGTACGTATACAAATATGTACGTGATTATTGATTAACTATAGAAAATTTTATATTTGCAAAATGAAATATTTCATGAAATCCATTGGTTACTTCACATCTAAAAATAGAAATAATATTTTTATGGCTGCAATAAAAAGGGTATTTTAAGAAAATTTCTTAATTTTATTACGAATCAATGTTCAATAATAACCAAAATTTAATTTATTATTATTTAGTTATTCCATTTACTGCCCTTTGAGTAATATTTTATACAGACAGGTACAGCTCTCTAGCGTCATGCATTGAAGGCTATTGAGTTTACGTATACTCATTCCTCCCATCCTTTTCGCGTACTTTTACGCTTAGCAATATTTGGACATAAAAAGGTTGTACTTAGGAAACTGAAATTATAATTCGTGTTATATTTACTTATCCTTAATGAAAATGTACACTGACATTCATTTAAGTATTAACAACACAATATTTATAGGTTATTAATATTAAAACAAAATAATTCTCTGAATGTAAAAGCGCATATTTCTTAAATTAAAATAAAATATTAAATAAATGTAAAACTCTGCAAGAACTAGCCGCGAAGATCAGATAAATAAAAACGTTGATTTGTAGTTAAAACATTGAAATTGCATAAATGTTTTAGAACTTTTCATTTACCCTATCTAAAGGCATTTTGTAATAAACATCATCGTGTTTTTAATAGATTTACTAGACAATAGGATGCAAAATAATCGTTTTCTATAATAATAAAATCTATAAGGTTAATATTGCAAAAAGTCGAAACTGCTCCAAACGAAAATTCTAGCATTTTGAGTAATTCTGAATCTATGTGAAATATAAACTCATAGACTGCGAAGTTTTTAATATTCGAGACATCGATATTCCATGCATGGAAATTTGATATTTTAATATTGATACTCAGACGGGGGTACCTTAAGTCTGAAGGACTTGAGCATTTTTGTTGATAGGTACTGAAATTTCTTTCTTCAATATTAATTACGACTATTTGTTTCATCATAGTGTGAAGATCTGGTAATCTAGTAATTACAGTTTTATTGTGTTTTTATTCATGTCACACGATTTAACATGTTCAAACAGATCATTTTTCTGGGGAGAAGACTCCAGATGACTGGAGAAGGCCGCTGAAGTTAAGTTTGTTACCTTAGAAAAGGTGGCAGGCACGAGATCAATTCTGCGCGATTATGGTGGACAGAGTTCAGCTGTTGCCAGTAGCATATCAGCTTAAAATGTTTTTGTCTGAATAATAAACGACTAAATACGCTAAAACTACAAAGTGGTGCAACGAATAAGAATTCAGCAAACACTGATGATAAACCATGAACCATACCGAACGTAGATATAAAGATATGACTTCAGCACTCAAAACGAAGCTTCTGAATTTATTTCAGCTGTTCAGAAATATGTTGTTGCTAGTCAACGAAAGTACACATTCACAAATTCGTCTGTGCGCATGATGACGAGGTCTCTAAGGTACCGGAGTTGGACGAGTAACTAAAGCAAGAAGAGAACAAATGACAAGTTTATATTTGCCCATAAGAATTATTTGGTCTTTTTGACCGATGCCTAGCCAACTCTTTTGTTAATTCAGGCTGTAATAGACAAAATTTGTAGCAGTTGAGGTATATTGCAGACTATCGGTCAAGTTATGTCATCCTTTTATTTTCATAGCTTGATGGATAATCATTTACTTTTTGGTTTCTAATTTTAGTGACAGGTCTCTTGGTGTTACTACATAGTACCTACCATCTAAATTCTACTGACTTAACGGGAATTTCAAATAACTTTAATATGTATATCTTGTAGGATTTTGTAGTCAACCAGACAGTTATTGCGGCTAGATTTTTGTTTTCAGTGGCTAGATGGCAACTAACGGCAGGTTAATTAGAATCTTGATATATTCTTTAACAATGAGCTCAAGTTTCCCAAAAAATATATTATTTGGAATCCCTGATATTCGGAAGTTAATCCAAAAAAACCGTTAGTGAAAATAAATTTAAAAGATGTATTTAATATAGACTAGATAGTTACTATCAAGCTTATCAACGGAAAATTGCTTTTGCTTTACTAGTTGTCATAGCCTTTTGTTCTGACCCGAGTATTACAGTAATAAATTTAATTTTTTAAATTTAAAAGATAAAACTTGATGTAGAAATTAGGACACCAGTCATAATCTACCTTTTTGTTTTTAAATCGCTCTGTATTATAGGATTATTAAAAAATACCATTTCGTAACTTTTGATGCTGTGAATCTCGTAGAAATGCTGCTTTTTATTCTAAAATAATACAAGTGATGCGCTCATTTTCATAGTTACATACAATGAAAAAGCACATTATTTATGGTACAAGTGAGTTAAGTAAAATATTATCCACGAACGAGAAATTGATCCTCGAGGGCCGGTAGGCCCGAGTGGGTTAATTTTTGTGAGTGGGTAATATCCTTAACTCACGTGTGCCACACAAAGTTTTATCTAACACCTTTTTATTTAAGTTTAAATATCGAATTTGCAATGTGCATCAACAGTTTTGACGATAATAAGCTTAATACTCTAGCGATGACTATAGATTTTAATAATATTATACAATGTAAGCTGGTGATTGATTGCTACCTAAAATAGCAGCCAATCGCCATTCTACAGTGGGTAACAATGTTTTTCTACCCACAAGTGGGTAAAATTCAACTTTAATTGCTTACAAACATCAAGATTTAGCCCTCTTTATTTAGAGGTGTTGGATAAAATAATAAAAGCAGACGTGTAATTTCTAAGCATCACTTAATTAGAAATAAGAATTAAATAATTAAAATAATAATCATTTGGAAACAAACAGGAATATTTACAAACATGTGCTACCACATAGATATAAAAGCTTAAAAATGTATGAAAGAAGATTAACAATTACTAAATATTCCTGTACCATGTATTGGTTATTTTTCCT
Source organism: Agrypnus murinus (assembly GCA_929113105.1). Taxonomy (NCBI): domain Eukaryota; kingdom Metazoa; phylum Arthropoda; class Insecta; order Coleoptera; family Elateridae; genus Agrypnus; species Agrypnus murinus. The sequence continues at coordinate 65,446,668 of OV816029.1, read as the reverse complement.
TATAAACTTTTTTTAAGCGGCTGTTGGCAAACCCATAACAGCATACAATTAAGCATGGAAACTTTTACAGCAGAGCAGTTTTTGAGGAAAATCTACTACCTACTTGGGAAAACCATCCATAATCTTAGTTGGGTAATGTGGTTAGAGCTATGTATTTCTATAAAAGTTACATAAGTCTTGCACGTATTCGATAGAATCTTTGTTTGACTCCATTATGAAAAAGCTTATTTATAATCATGTTCAATAATATGGATACAAACTTGGTATAGAATTCAGTCCGAAAAGTTGCAAATATGGAACAACGAATTCGAGTGCAAGGCAGGCTTGGGTCAAATTTGCCATAAGAGTAGTGCGGAGTAAATCGCCCTTATGGATCTGGATAAATATATAATTTAATACGTTTAATCAACAATTAATAACAAAAAGTAGGTATTGCATACTCTTTTTAAAATAGAACAGCTTTATAACAAAGTATTCGCTTGCACAATTTGTTTTTTTGGACTTTATTCTAAACGCATTTTAGCTTCCTGATATTTATCATAGCTATTTTATTGGAATGGTACAAAGAATTTGTTGCAAATTTTACCAACACACTTCTATACTTCTCAACTAAATTTTAATTGCAAGCTTTTCCAAAATAAGAAAATCTATGATCTAACATTAAACTTTTTATAATTATCTCCTTTAAATGTTGATTTATAATAGTATATTAAAGAAAGAGTTTGAAGAGAAATTGCACGATTTATTGCATGATTCCAAATTCAGAAAACGAGCCAAATTCAGAGTTTTCTAAAGGACGAGTGCAATAATGACTTATGAAACGAGTTTTTTTATGCTATTTTTTCTATTTTGCGTCTTTTATTCCCTTTTTAAATAAAAAAAATCGCAATTTCAAAATTTAGGGATTTTTGTGGTAGTTGTTGTGACATTTGAAAATTCATTAATTGACACAGAAAATTGAGTGAAGTTTTTGTGAATTTTCTGTTTTTTTCAATTATTTTTTCAATGATACCAACTTTGAAAAAGTTGGGCTATTAAAGCACTCAAATGAGCTATTAACGCACTGTTTTGGGTGCTTTAACAGCTTTATTATAGACGCAAAATAGAAAAAATATTTTATATATAAGTTACATATTTATATACAACATCTATACACGTTGTCTCATTAAGACATAGTCAGACTTTGCCAGTGGTTAGATAACCATTAAAGAAAGACAATTCCTCTATACCATTTTTCTCGTACTTCTATACTTTTGGAGAAAAACAGCATCGAAGTTAAGCCTAATGTTTTCAAATTTAATAGTATGAATGCACATGACACATATTTTAAAGTTCAACGTAATAAACAATACTACTTGTTTTCGAGAATGTGCAAGATAGCATAATAAAGTAATAACCCGTCTTTATTTTGACCCAGTGTTTCGTGGAATAAGGATAGATAAATAAGAAGTACTCTCGTTTGATATTATGTTTCAAAAACGGTATTTTTGTTTTGTTATTTCTGCTTTGTAAGACGATTTCATATTCTTTTAATAGGTACGTTAACCCCTGTTACGTGTAATACAAGCAGGTCTGTGAGTAAAACAATATTTTCGTATTAATTTTGCTTACAGTAAATCAAAGATATTTTCGAAAATTCGCTGTGGAGGTAATTTAGTATTCTATTAGTAGTATTATGTGTTTTGATGATTAGATTTTTGTTTCTGATAACCGCGTGGCAATTGTGTTAGTACATTTTTTATACGTAGTGACAACAGAAAACAATGGTGAGATTTGGATTTTCTGGAATTATTATTTAGTATCAGCTTTCTTCAAACGGACAAATATCAAAAAAGAAGGAAAAGGATAATAAAATTTGCAAACTGCTATATGTAAGTAGCAGATATGACAACAGTGGTTGATGCATCAGCTTTGATATCAATTTTCATCCTGATCATGTGAAAGCAAAACGCCAGGCGTATCATCAGCGCGCTGACGAACAGCCTCCATGTGAAACGGGGCTAATAAATAAAGGGTACGGATTTATAGTGAAAAGCAATAAAATCATCACTGTAAATACCGTAAATATTCCCAAGAATTGTGATTAATAATTGAACACAGCTGCATTAGTGCGAAAATAATCAAAACAACCCGACCGACAACTATTATTTTGAGTACATATTATGTTTGTAATGTGGAGAGGAGTGACGAACCACCCCACTAATACAGTCAAGAGCTCTAAAGAGCGGCACCAATTCCGCATAGGAATGTATTGCCGGATATATATATATATATATATATAGATATATATATATATATATATATATATATATATATATATATATATATATATATTATGTTTGTAAACACTCGATCAAGGTAGGGCCTAGCAATTTGCAAATCCCTTACGCTGCAGTTTTTAGTAAAATAGTATAACAATATTTACTTATTTTTTAGGCATTGTTTTTATACTATGTATTAGTTATTTTCTATGTAAACAAATGACCATCCATCAAGGTCATTCTATCAAAAAAATAAACGTTTTACTAAAAGAACTGTGTACTACTGTATTTAGATTTAGGCTTCCAATAAAATAAATAATAAATTAAAAATAACAATACTTATTGATGGATAGATTAAATTATCGTCTTTACTTAATTAACTGATATCTGTTTATTAACGAATAACAAACTAAATTTAATGATTTCATTAAACAGGTCAGTATTAAAATGATGGCATTTCTGTCTGCGTTTCCTATTAGAATACAGAGGAACCCCCCCGATTAATAGAACGTTTTAAGTTCTTTCAACAACATCCAAAATGGAATTTGCACCGTCTGCATCCTTATGCTAATTTTGATTAGTTTTGATACATTTTACGAATTTGGATCTGCTAATCACTTATCTTTTTGTGTATATATGTATATTATATTTTTTTAAATATAAATATTAATATAAGTAAAGATTTATTAAATGAATATATAATGTTTCATGTATTGAAATTAAAATTTTGGAAAATGAGCTATAATTTCTTATTGCATATATTTTTAAGAATAATTATACATGTTTAATTATATATTATTTAAAAATATTATATTTACATGTATGTTTAATTAAAGAAATATATAATTATTGCATGTTTTTAAATGTTTATAAATGTAAATATATTTTATCGTTTGAGTACCACAGAAGTAAGTCTCGTAAATTGTGATGTAAGTGAAATTGAGATATATATAAAATAAAATATAAAAAGTATATACCACAGTTAGGCTTGATCGTAAACTTTTTGGAATTTATTCCACTTCCTTGTAATATATTATTTTTTTTGCTTCAGAAATAATAATGATACCATATAATTGTAGCTTTCGAACTATGAGATGCAATATTCAAACCCGTAGTTTTACTATTTGAATAAAAATGACAACATAAACGAATTCATGCATAAAAGTATGTCACTATGTATATTATTACCAAACTTTTTCTTAAAAACTATACCACTAAAATACTATTACTCAAAAAGTGAAAGTATACACTTCCTCGAAAGAAAGTTTTATTAAAAGTTAGACAAATATTACATATTCCTATCTAAAAATCATTATTTATTACACCTTTTTATAAAAGTTGGTGTTTGATATTTTTAGCTTCTTCGAACAACTGGAAATTCCAGTTGTTTTAAATTCCAATTAATAGATTGATATAATATTATCCTTTCCCATGTATGTTATTCAATATTTATCACAACTTAACATTTATACTGTGATTATATAAATTTTCTTATAAAAGCAATTATTTGTAGTTTTTATTGTAGAAATTATTTAATTAATAACCTTGATATTGACATTCATTTTAAAATAATGATAAAAGGGTAAACTGTTTACAAACTTAATGTTGGATAATGGGAATAATAATAAATATTTTCTTTTAAGTCGATAAGATAACTAAAAAACAATGACTGAACTAGCGTAATAAACTGATTTTATATCTAGCTCGCAAATGGGGTGTCATTTTTTCAAAATTAAGGTGCCGTACGTGATACAGTACCTAAGAAGTATCATTACAGCACTTATTGGTGTAGTATTCTGTGATTATCTCAAAACCTGTTCAGAGGTACTTGGCTAAGTTAGAACATCCACACTAACATTGTTAATTAAGCTGTAACGTATTGTCATCTCTTTGATGGATTGTCAAATTGCCACTATTCTATATACTATGTTGATCAACTTAACACCTAACCCTGTATCTAGTTCAATTCTTGCGGACCTATTCTTTACTCTGTTCGAATAAAATAGATCTTTTATCGCATACATCGACTAATTTCTTTCAGATAACTATTGCTATTCAGATTGGTTTACATAAACAAAATAAAAAACCAGAAGCACATTAGATGTTTATAGGCTACCCTCAAGCCATTCTTCGGTGAAGCTTCTATGGCTGTTATGTGGAAATGTTACTGTAAATGTATAAGCAGAGTTGATTTTATGCACTAAGCAATTTTAGCATTGCATAAAATCACCTGGAAGTAGAACCATCAAGATCAACTATTAATTAGACAAAATCGCAAAGCAGAAATATAGATACTGGGTTGAGAGTAGCTATTGAACATAATAAGCAGTACGACATAAGGTTCCACGAGATACTATTTTGGATAGAGCTCAAAAAACAGAAGTGTAACAGGAGAGGTACTACTTTTTAAGGGTTCCAGAAGTATGGATTTCTTATGCTTTCTTCGACGTCAATATTGCATGAGTATTTACTTCTAGTGTTGCCTTTTAATTTAAATTAATTTAAACAGATTTATCGGATTAGATTTTAAAACAACTTCGATAATAATTATAGCATAGTCAATTCATATTTAGTACATAAAGGCGGTGATTTTTATATGTTGCGATGGCCCTCCGTGGTCGAGTGGTACCTAGCCAGCACACTGACGTATTAATGTCGCCGTTTTTTCGGCAGTAACGACGTCAAATGTCAAATTGTCGTAAAACTGACAGCATTATGTTACAGTCCAAGAACGTCAATATAAGAGGTCATTAAAACGTAGTTCAACGACGTCATTAAAACGTTGTTCAATGACGCCATTAAAACGTTCTATACTAGGACTAGAACAGGAATTATAAATAAATAATTGAATATTGGAAATAATATTTATTATATGCTACTTCATACATAAATATTAAAGAAAAGTAAACATTCAATAACAGAACGAATATATCTTCTATTAACTCAACATCTCATAATTATTAAACAAAAGTAAACATTTACTAACTAAAACAAAATATGCAGAATAATTGATGATACTAAAATAAAATTAAGTAAGTACTAAAAAACTATTGCATTAGTATTAATTTATTAACAATAGTAATCTCACAAAATCGTCGAACGGGTAAAATTGTATAGGTTATGTAGTATTGCGGCGGAACAAGTAATTATTAATACTCACCCTTTGTGACAAACCACATAATTATTATTACAGTAGTTGCCCCTACACACACATTATAAATGTAGGTACGTCAACAACTTTAATAATAAGTAGAAACATTACTAATTAAAGAGCAAAACAAATACACGAAAGACGTTGTTGCGTTTGTATTGCGGCATGTGGTCACGTGCAGTTCAGTAAAAAAATAAAGTAAAACAGTGTTGCTAGATTTGTCTCTTGTACATCAGTGGACTTGACAATACAAAATAGTGTAATTGAATATTGAAAACAGTCAAATAATGTATTCTATGTACATTTTGCAAATATAACAATAAAAAATATTTTATGGAATATATCACTTTTGGTTACCTAGATAGATCATAACTAATAATATTACAAGTCTAAGACGAACTTATTGTACGTCTAAAAGGCGTCGTTTTGAAGACGTCTACGTACATCCCATAACATCACGTTTTATGGACATCATTTATTAGTCATATGACGTCGCCGACCAATAATCACTGCGACAGAATTTCTAAATTTTAATACAACCATTTTTCAGCTCATTAACTCGGCTCACAAGAGCTTGTATGGAACTTCAAAACTGCAGATGCGGAAAAAGGTGATTATATGTATGTACAGCTGATTTCAAATAAATCTAGTACAAGTCTTGAGAGTGATTTTTGCATTTTTAACGACGTGTGAACCAGGCTTTATATTATATTTTCATAGTTACTACTACATAAAATTATTAAATATCAAGGAAAATAAAAAGCAACATTTACACTATACTAGAGTACTGACTATCTTAGATTTATTTGAAATCAGCTGTATGCACGATGGTAACGGATATGTTTTCTAAGATTAAAAATACTGACTTTTTCAGTAAGATTAAAAGATAATTTAAAATGAAATCAACTTAATTTCTTTAATTTCATTTAAACCACATACACATAACATACATTAAAAGACGCCTATTTACTTACGTTATAAAATATATGGGCTATGACGATGTATACTATGATATCACTGTATATTAATATCACAAATTATCTTAATGAGTAGTTTTATCATGTAGTGGAATAGGTAAACTTGAATTGCATGCATTGAAATGCAAAAGATTAAAGATTGTAAATTTTTATTAAGCACACATCGTACTACATATTTAAAAAAAGAATATATCCAATATATTAGATATGTACAGGTACACAGTAAATAATAATGGTACATTCAATATTCGAATAATAATAATAATAGTCTAAGGTCTAAGAGGTAATCACCAATTTTCCAACAGAATAGAATTCGATTTTTTTACATAGGTAGAATGAAAGTATGTATATCATTAAAAGATGCGCTGGCTGCGTTATGGTGGAATCTATCCAATTCTACTGGGGCATTCTGAAACAGGCCCTAAACTATCCTGAAATAGTAATTATCTTTCATGAGCAAGGTTAAGTGGTACATCTATTTATACTACTATTGACAGTATTTGGAGCAAAAAGTATATATTTTCCATGACAGGAAGGTAAAATGGGTAAATATAAAGAGTATGTAAGATCTAACGTGGGTTCTGAAAGATAATGACCAATTTAATTATGTATTATTATGCTTTAGTATTTGGGCATTCAAGGGCCTATTTTACAATGCCTCAGTACAATTCTAGACAGTCTCTTCTATACCACAACTAGTGTATTAATGATATATTGTAATTGTATGTGAAAGTGACTTTTTAAAAAGTCAAATTCCAAAAGTCAATTTCCGCTGTAAATTCCAGATAGTAATTTTAAATACGTACCTAATACAATAATCCAAATATTCGTTTTCAAGATCGCTAACTGATCCTCTTAATCACTCTCCCCAAGATTTCCCATTATAAAATAACTAATAAGAAAATAAATAATATTTAATGAAAAGCACATCAGTACATAAATTAATTCTCCTGTCATAAGATTCTTTCTTTTTTCTCTTTTAGCACAAAACCTGTCCTGTTTAGGGTTGTATTGTTTGTCGGTTTGACGGTCGGTAAGTCGTTTATAACTTTTGCAAAACAGTCCTTCCGAATATGAAGATGATTTAACCAATCAAGTATTATAAATTCATTTGAAGTTTACAAATAAACATTAAATTTAGTTTTAAACAGTAAATCCAATCTTGTAAACCACTTTTCTCTTTCCCAGAAAAAATACCTGATATTGCACCCTACAACTTTTTATTTCTGGTTTATTGTGGTTTTAAATATCTCTCAAAGTATTTGCTTGCTTAAATAAATCTATATACCTGGAATTGGTTATTTCTAACCGTCTCTTTTTGTCTTTGAGATTGAATTTCTCAAATCTTTGAGATTTTCAGGCATAATATGTTTTTTAAGTAATCAGTAATCTTACAAAGGGTTGATGCAGGGTTTAACTTAAAAGGTAAAAAATACTATAATAGACTTTATGAATTAACTTTTAATACTATAATACTAAATACGAATATAACAAAACACGAAATAGAAGAATTATAAAAATTTGTACTTGTACATAGCAAGCTAGAATCCTATGTAAAGGAAACTAACATTCCTATTTGCACGTACGTATAATATAATAAAATAAAAACATTAGGTTTAGAGCTTTAGGAAGACTACTACATATTTAAAAATATTAATACCTGTTGATAAATAAAATTGCAAACTCCAGATGGAAACCCTTTTTGAATATAATTGAATAGAAAGTAGAAGTTTATTTAATGAATGTCCTAACGGAAGCTTCTTACTGAAACTAATTTCTTCTCTTTATTGATTGTTCATAAACAAGTTTTAAATAATCTGTATTTCTGTCTTTCAAATGGTTGTTTACTAGTTTCTTTAAAAAAAACTGATTCAGAAAATCAATTCTGTAAGGCGGTATCTTGTTCAGAACTGTTCATTTTTAATAGTTTGTTTAAAAAACTGTAACAAATAAAACCTTAATTCCAATAATAGTCACGTGTCTCAAATTATTTTTCCCGAGATACGAGACAACAAAAAAAATAGAGAAATTCTTGGGGCACAATTTGCCGAGTCAGCGACACTACTTGAGATAATGAACTCTTTGATGAAGTTCAACGAGTGAACGCATATTGTTCGGCAGAAACAATTAATGAATGGAAGGATACCAAAATCGATACGGATATGCGGTGGGTGGCAATATTTAAAAACTATCAAGTCAATATATTTTCTCGAAAGATTTAAAAAACACTAGTAGAATTTGCAATGCTATGTGCTATGCTCGGCTCAAGTCCTACTGTCGAAATAGTATTTTCCATGATTAATGATTTTTAGAGCAGTGATAAATCTTGACTAAATATATTGAAGGATTATCAGCAGTCATAGCAGTGAAAGTAAATCTGAATTATACATGCGAAAAATTTTCTAATGTTTTAAAAGAAAATGATGTGGGTACTATTGGTTTCATAATGATCTAGGGCAGCAAGCCAAACATTATTATATTTTTTATATAGTGTGATTAAAAATTGTCCCTCATGCTCTTAAGGGCATAAGAAAAAGTTTATATTAAGCTATTTATGAGTCCGGAAATGCATCCTTATCAGACCAGAGGGCTCTTCGCCACTGATGGATGCAGAACTGCTCGGGCTGATCCATATTATGGTACCTGGATATAGTATAAACATATTGTGTAATCTTCAGAACCTTATTCGGAATCAGTTTCGAGTAATTTAAAGAAATCTTTTTTTTTGTTGCGATTTTTAACACCCTGTATCGCGATACATTTCGACGAGGAATTTCTGGACCCATATTAATATAATTTTTTCTTCTTATCTTTATGAGAGGATATAAGAGTCAATAAATTATTTCGTAGCTACTCGAAATCTCACTGTGTGCCTCAGTAAATGTATCAATAATTAGAATTGCAATACATAATTTATAATATTTATCGTATACAGGGTGTTCCGGAAAAATATGCAATGCTTTAAGGGGGTGAAAGGTGACCATATAGAGACCCCAAAACTCATAAAATAAAAATAAAAAATAAAAAAAAATTTCGGATTTTTCCGTATTTTTTACAAGTCACGAGTCGACTATGGATTGTTTGTAAGCTGTTGACCCTGAATTACTGATAAAGCAAACAATAGTAACTGACCTCCGCTACGTACGTATTAATTTACAGAAACAACAGAATTGAATTTCAGCAGCGGTTGCCGAGTGACTCACTACCTTGATGACTTGATCACTTATTAAGGTCGGTAAATAAAATGTAACATACGTTCGTTGACCTAATTGTGATGGAAACATTGCCTGTTTTTCATTTTACGAATGTCATTTTAACAAAATGAGTACTTACTTACTTACTTACCGTTTACTAGTAAAACATTTTGTGCAAACTGGGGATTTTCCTGTTTGCGTTCCAATAGCCATTGGCAAAATTGCACTCGTGGTATAAGTGTACTTTTTGAAAAGTTCCGTTCATTCAACAGGCGTGTTTGGTTCTGCCATAATTTAAACAGTAACTAAATACACTAATTAATTAAATAAACTACTTATCTGTAGGGATACGAGAATGAAAAAGCCCTTTATATTTCTACCATTGGTTATTTTTAATTCACGCTTACTAATGTTTGGTCTGAAACATGTGAAACGTTCTGATTTTATACATAACTTTTAAGGGTCGTAAATGCTTAATGATGCTGAACGTCTGCCATGTAACGGCAAGACGATTATTAAAAGAAAGGGAAGTTTTAGTTATTAGTTAACACTGATCGAATTCGGTCCATGTATTGATACATTTTTATATTAAAAATTAAAGATTGGATTATCGGCTTTTGATTTACCTTGCTAATTATCTTACATATCACTAAAGCAAACACTTAACACTACCTAATGCAAGTTATTAATTCTAAAAAACGTGTATTAATCGAAACTCAAGTTTACCTAACACAAAGAAAGTTGACGACAAACTGCATACTGCAGTTACAAATCTCAAAGATCTGAGTAAGTAACAGTTATTACAGATGTTCAAAATGAGTGTTATTATTTATAGTTAAAAACGTTTTAAAAGCACGTACTGCTATTTGGTGTTGATTACAATCTTCCGAAGAATTTATAAATATTTATCCTGCTACCTGCTTGGGTTAGTTTATGGCTTATTTGTCCATGACATTTAAAAGTATGTATTAGTAGACACAATTTTCAGTTCATACAGCTTTATCTACTATTTGCAGTGGCGTGCCTATTATTTTTATAAGGGGGGTTGTCATTTCAAAGGGGCATTTCAGGAAATTGTTAGTAAGATGTTACTCTACACATGTTTCTCTATTGCTCTTTAACGGGAAAGGCATCTTTTTCAAAACACCCTGTATACATTAATAGTATAGATATACCAAACTCATTTTATACTACTGATAAAAAAAATAGGCTACCAGTATTAAAAAGGCATTTTTTTCTCCTGCTGCTATGCAAAATCGCATGTCCCCAGATACACTTCATGATCAAAAATAGCCCTAGAAAAATAACGGTCTTAATAAGAAGTAAATAAATAAACTACCTTGGTTGTTCTTATGATCCACCAAATATCTAAATCATATTTTATACCAATTTCATTTTATCTATAATTAGACATTGTCCCTATATTTTTCCGCTGTGTCAGAAAATTTAAGTTTTGCCATCCTAATAAAAAGGTAAAGCAACCAAATCCGAAACTAACAAACACGTTGGATGACGCATAATTAGTGCTTTGATTTACGATATAATTTTGTCAGTTAAAATCAAAAACTCGAGTTATCAGTGCAACAACGGATGCATTGGCGAATGCATGTGTTAACTGCATATCTGCTAAGTCACTTAAATATTTTGATAAATTTCTACCTAACATGGGTTTTATGATACTAATGAATTAAAATTATACCGAAATAAACATCTATCAACCAATACGCGTACTATTTACATATTGCTTTATTCATAATTTTCTGCAACTACTAAGTCACAAGTCTACTTCGTGTCGTTGAAAAGTGTGACGCAGTGGACCTAGTTGTGACGTAGTCGAACCAATAAACTAAACTTTGTCGAAAATAAAAACATTCCTATAATACATCGTTTGAACTAGTAATAAACAAGGATAATACTGTATTAGAAACTTATACTAATGTACAATTTGTTTTACGAATTATTAATATAATGTGACAAGGTGGACTTTTTGATCGCCAACTACCTTGCCAAAAATGATAAAAATTCATACTTTAGTATTGAGCTCTGCTGATTATTTATATGGGCAATAATTTCCATTAATATTGTTTTAAAGAGTATATGCTTTTTGGAGTTAATTTGGAAGATTCACAATTTTTTTGCAATGACTCTAAAATATTTTATTGACTCATAAATTGCAGCTTGCATTAAGAAATATTTAAACAAAGTATACATATAATAACAGAAAGGATGGCCATCTTTCATATTCAATGTTATAATTATGTTTTAAATTATTGGTATACATTACTGTTATAAAGTAACACAAAAACTAAAGATTAAACATTTTAATTCGTACAAGTACTATTCAATAAGAAATGAACACCGAATAAATAGAATAAAGAACGTATTTGCCACTCTATTAATTTTGTTTGAAATCTATTAATTTCTGTAATTCTCAGCCAGTGGGAATTACGCCTGTTAATTTTTTAGATTCTAACCATACGGCGTCTGTAACATTTATTAAGCGAACACTGGCATTTTATATTAGACCATCATCTTTTTTATGTCCAGCTGAGATATGATTAGAACTAATATAAACATATTGCTTATTTTTCCGAGTCATTACTATCAGCAAAATTGAAACTACAGAGGAATGTTCTTTAGTCTTGACAAAAATCCTTGAATACTAGAGATGAGTGAGAACATTCACTATTTTACCATTAGCATAGTGTTGCATATTATTATTATTTTTATTATTAGTAACAATCACATGAATTCAGTTTCCTTTCGTTTCAGTGTAAAATAATGTGCTGTAAATACTTTAAATATTTTGACGTTATTCAATTCTATTTGTGCTCTTTCTTATCTATAGTCCCTTGTGTTTATTCAATGATTATGTGGATTATCTCATTTTTTAAATTTCATTTCTGATAGCCCTGATAGGGCTATTCTGTTGTATTTGCAGTATCCATTTATCCAGATAGTTCCCCGCAATTCTGAAAAGTCTGCAATAAAGATATGTACATTTGTGTACGCCCTAATTACAGGAATTACATGTTTTCTTTTATTATTGACATTATTCCCATTCTCCTATGTGATATGATATACCTTACATACATTCAATTATGAATCTCCTGGAAAAATTATTTCAAGTTTTGTTGTTTACTACAAAATTAATATATTCGTCGTTTAAATTCATTATCTAAATTAGCTTTTGATGACTGTTGTAAAATATATAGTATACACAGCAATACACCTGAATTAACTACTATAAATATTTCTAGGGCGTTCCCACCATCATCCATTGTAATAATTTGTAGTACCTACTTACACTGATTAAATACTTGCTCTAAATTTAATGTTTATTTTGGACTAATTTAAAGTAATAACCTAATTATTGTTTGATAATTATTATAAAACAGTTTATCGTTCAATTTTTGCTTATTTATCAGTTTGCTCTAATTTAAATTGCTAGTTTTTTAAATTTTAAACTTGTAATTAATTATGTATAAAAACGATGCAAGATAAAAACTTATCATTTGCATGGTTTAGTAATCAATTCATTTTCCTTTGTATATATACAAAAGTACTTATTATATAAGTAACTAAGATTTAAATAGGAAGTTTTCAAAAAGATTATTCTTAATTCTCTCATATGGTGATGAAAGAAAAGAAGTAACACACCATTGAGTTGACTTATCTAAACTATTCAATAGTTCAGTACATTGACTATTTTTTAATTACTTTCTAAATATTTTGGAAATGTCAGGTTTAGTTGCACGCCATCACAAGCAAGAGGCGTTATTAAATTTTGTCTTCCACTTTTCAAAATAAGTTTCCGATATTAATAATATTACAGTATTTAAACATACCTACCTTTGATCTGATTTTAATTCATTAAAATCTCGACTACTATCGAATGCAGAAGTTCTGATCCCTGAGTTTGAATGCACATAGCAAAAAAACTAACCTTCGCGAATTATGTTACAAAAAGTCCGTTATTTTGAGTAGTTTGTTCCGAGTTTTGACGTAAAGCGTGTTTTTAATAATTAATATTTCAATAACTACTCGACAGAATTGAATGTAAACTCGATACACAAGTTTTAGGAGGAAAACGCCAACGCTCTGCAACACAGCACGACGGCATCGGCACCGGCACTTGCAGAAGAAAAATAATCAATTTTTAATCAGTTTAATTAAAATTTTTATATTAAATATTTAGTAGATAATCTTGAAAACACAACGAAAACAATTGATTAATTTATTTTTTTAAAAATATTCAGTAAATAGCCCGTAAAGATAGCTAGCTCGAGAAGCTATCCGCGTACCAGATCCTTTTATTTATACAAAGTGTAAGAAGTATGATTGTCATAATTTTAACAGGCCACATACAATAAATATCATCATCGAAAAACAAAAGTTTTTGCAGGGCTTTGACTCAGGAACTACAAAGAATTAGTCAATTGCACTTGCACTGCAAAAAAACCTACAGCTCAAATTATTCAAACAAAAGCAGTTAGATAGATAATTTATTTTTGTATAACATAGTAAATTTGTAAAAGTATCTGATTTTAGGTTTTTGAATTTTCGCGAATTATGTTACAAAAAGGATTTTTGGAAGATTTTGACATAAAGCATGTCTTAAATAATTAATATTTACTACTCAACAGAATTGAATGCAATTTTATATGCAAATAGCTAATAGAGCTGTATGTGAGTGGAAATTCTTGCAATCTGATCTGATTATACACTGCATTCTGGTGCCTTAATCAAAATCTTTTTTTACAAAATATAGTATTTTTTAATAAAACAATAAATGAATTATGAAAATATTGACGAATCAATAAATAAATCATTATTTAATAAATTATTAATTAATTAATTCGTGAATATTTTCAAAATTTCTTGACGTATTTGTTGTTTTATTAAAAAATACTATCTTTTCTAAAAAAAAAAAGATTTTGATTAAGGCCGCAGAACACCAGAATGCATTACTCTCTATTTTATAGATTAACTTGAGAAATAATACAGATAGCAAGTTACAAAAATTTCCACTTACATACAACACTATTAGCTACTGGCATAGAAAGTTGTTATTGTTCATGGGACGTTAGTTATTGAAATATTAATTATTAAAACTTAAAATTGTGGCAATCATACTCCTTCCACTTTATATAGATAAAAGGATCTCGTATGCGGCTCTATCCCCATCTTACGGGCTACTTTATATGCATATTTAAAAAAAATAAATTATTCTATTGTTTTCGTAAGACTTATTTTAAAAGTTAATTAAATAATTGCGCCTTGAAATCCAGAATTCCCATAATCTATTAAATATTTAATATTAAAATTTAAATGATTAAAAATTGATTCTTTTTTTGTCGTGCCGTGCTCTGTTGCAGAGCGTTGGCGTTTCCCTCCTATATGTGCCCAGTGATCACAAGTATAGAAGACCTACAGTTTAAGGTGAACTTCGAACACCCCAAGTACCATAGTATTTGGATTTTTTAAATTAATTTCAAGAAAATTTCCTGGACAAATTAACATAAAACACATTTTTTGCGCTATCTACCAATATATTTTTATTTGTTTCCTACTTGTTAACTGAAGGAGTAGGCTAAACTTATCAAATCGTGTTCGGTTAATATGACAACAGAATAACAGAAATGTTATGATTTATAAGGTGTCTAGGTGCTTTTATGAAAATAAATTAGTATAAAAATAATAATGAATGATAAAGAGAGATCTTTTTGGCTATCTTTTATTATTAATGAACAAAGGAATTAACTTTAGAAAAAAACATTTATTAAATTACATTAAAATACAATTTTATGAAAGAAACATATAATGGAGAAAAAGGTCATCTAGGAGACATTGAAATTTATTTAAAGAAAAATCGTGTTGATAACACTTGAGCCGTTTATTGGTTTTTTAGAGGTGGCTGGACACTATGCCGACCGTAAACACTACACCGGCTGGCGGTTGTTGATACTTTTCCGACCGTGAATACTGCGCCAATCCTTAAAAGCCGCCCAAAGTTACAATTCTTATGGGGAGAAACTTAAGTGAATCATCATTGACTATTTATGACTATGATTCTTATAATGTAACAGTGTATGTTACAAATTTTTAAAGTAATAGAAGAATATGTATACGAGGGGAGCTAGAAAAGTTATCTACCTAAACATGATGGAACCATTTGCTAATGGTTGTCTAGTAAAGTCAAGCAGTGACAATCTTTTTCCGATTGTGTGTCAGTTGCCTTCAAACCTTGTTGGCTCAAGTCAACTTGAATTCGTTTATATTTTGTATTTTATAAAGTATTTTTCAACAAAAAGTACGTCTTACATGAAACATAGCAGTATCATCTCGTTCTTGGCGAAGAAACAACACAGCTCCAAAATCTTTGGGGAAAGACGATTGCACTGTATGAGGCTGACTCCATAATAGTTTAAAGTAAAAGCTAGGTTTAAACAGTTTCGTCCAGAGCAAGAATCTACTGAAGATGGAATGGTTCTCGAAGATCATTTAAAAGTATCTGCCATTTTTAAAGTATTGTTTACATATGAGCCCAATGACTCTTGAGCAACAACTGCGTATATAGCAAATTTCTATTTTGGTCTGCCCTCCGCCAATGTTACTTTTTTGAACTGAGCCATATATCCTGTCCGTATATAGTCCAAATCTGATTACATCTGCCATATTTTTATTCAGAAGTTTCAAAAAGGAAAACACCTTAAGGGGCTCAGTTTTCATGCGATGACCAACCAATAGAGGCTGTTGCTGATTTTGCTAACCATGGAAACAATTTTTCTCAAAGGGAATGAATGCGTGTTATGAAGCTTTCACAAAAGTTGTTGTCCAAACTATCCGTCAGATTCGCAGCTATTAGAAGTTTTGTAGTTGGACCAATGGTCTATGTTACTATTGTAGCTTTAAAATTGCTTACACTCGGGGTTACACGTACGAGTTGATGGAACAACGATCTATTTTGTGCTTTCGCTAGCGAATACTTTAGTGAAAATAGTATCTAGTATTATAGCTGCTTCTTTAAAAATAGTGAATTGTGAAATAGACCGTTATTCCAAGGAACGCTTTCAATAATTCTCTTCACGTATCTAATAATAGTTCTTTTCACGTATGTATTTCATATGTTGATTACGTTTTTGTAGCGCAAAGAACACTTTTGACTACTTGATTGTATCAACTTAAGCTCATATATCGTATTAGAATCTACTACACCAGGTCAGGTAAGTATTTTACCTTCTATTTCAAATTGACAGTACTTTTGATTAGTCTTGACAAATTTCCGGAAATTTATTTTTTGGAAACTTTCCGTGGAAATTAATTAACTGAAATACCCAAAATACCCAAAAATATTAAATACTCTTAAACAAACAGTCAATAACTAATTTTATAAATTCCGTGGACATATTTCCGGAAACTTTCTCGGAAATTTTAAACTTATTGAAATAGCAAATGTCAAAAAAAGTTAACGGTGTCAAACGCAGTTTGAGGGGTAAGGTGAACCAATAAATGACCGCAAATTGGAAGATTTCTTTAAAGAAAAACACAAAGATCAGAAATCCAATCCAAATGGCACACTAACGACCCTCATGAAATTTATCTTTATCACTGATGATGGATGAATGATTATAATAGTTTTATTTTATTAATTTTTAATTTTAATAATTTTGGTGTTTTGAACTAAAAATTCAAAAAATTGCGAAACGTTTAAAAATAAGGGGTTATAAACGACAAAAATTGAAACGCGCCAGCGTACATTAGTTCAAGGATAAGGCGGAAATTTATCGGAAATTCATTAATGTTTCTTTCTGGAAATATTTCCAAAGTGGAAATATTCCGCATGAAAATATTTCCATTTGCCAACGCTACTTTTGATTAAATATTTTAAAAATTGTTTTTAAGACAAAGAAAAAACTTGCCAATTGTTGTTACAAAATAATGTATAATAATTTATAATTAATTAAGGGAGGTACCCTCCGGTTCCAGCTACCGTCAGCTGTGCTAATGCACTAGCTTCTGAAATTATTATTTTATTTAGGTACCACTCAATCAAAATAGTGATAATATTTTTTATACATTAAAATAAATCAAAATAATTTTCTTAAATGAATTTTAAAACTAATTGAATTATTTTGGAATAATCAAAATAAATAACCACCAGCTTTGAGTATTAGATACAATGTTTGTTAAAAGTTTTAAATTTCATAATTTAATTCAGTTTTAAAATGAATTTAATATAAATTTGTTGTAATATAGAAAAGGCATTAGCGCTATTTTAATTGTATGATACCTAAATCAAATAACACACGACTTATAGGGACTCGAGAACTATAACTCTTGCACCTCTGTCTATATGCACAGAAACTCCACTCGTTCATTATGCGTAATATTAATATGTAACAGTTGTGCAGTATCTACACTATGTAATGCAATTAGCTTGGCTTTCTTATGAGGGTATCAGTTTTTTTGTTATTCCAAATCGTGAAGAAAATCTTTTATTAGTACCTTTCACCCTATACAACTTTTACATGCCGCTGACAGAATTATAAGATTGTATGTAACATTTAAGCATAATACGTCAATCATTAGACTTCAACACCACTGGAACAAGAAAGGTAGAAAGTCCAAGAGAAACATCGAAACGGAACTAGAAATACTAAACACTACCTGGAGGGATTCTACTAAAACACTGGAGAAGAATAAAAGGGATTGGAAGAAGCTAGTAGAAAAAATAGCTTGCTCAACTTCGGAAGCACAAGGCTGTCAACCCTAATACAAGCTAAGAAACGTCAAGAAAAGGCGCCTTATGTTCCTGCTAGGAGCAATAAGTAGAAGAAGATTTAGTTCATGTGTAACATACAACCTTTTTTTAGTACACAAGAAATAGACACCAAGTCATTGTAGAGAAATACGGTGTGATTAAGAATATTATTTAAGTTCACTTGAACTTACTAGGAGTGTAGCCTATACCTCTAAAATTGCTGTCGGTGACATTGACAGTGACATTTTGTTTCACCTATACCTGGGAGCCTTGTGATTCGTTGCTGCACAACCTATATTAATGTTCTTAAAATTGACATTGAATTGAAAATGTTAAAAGTCAATGATCGATCTCTAAATAATGATGGTTATGGCGTTATGTTTCATTTTCTCCTAATTTCTATAACACATAATACAAAAAATAAAACCATATTATTAAATCCAACCTTGTTAATAGAAATGATTAATTATTCAAAATTTCCTATAGGTAGGTACATTTAAAACCGCAAAAGTTTCCAATTCGCTGTGGTATCCCTCAAATTTAAATCTAATGATCTAGAAAGGACAGAAAGTATTTTATAGTTTTTTTTCATTCTTCACCAAGTTCACCAAGTTAATTCTTGTTGATTCATAAACATAGCATTTTTTATGTAAATATTTCCTTTAACCATGAATAAAAGGATCAGACTTTTTACTAGGAAATTTAAATAGATCTCCTAACAACACCATCAGTTATATTTTATAAGAAATAACCGTAAAATCTAGGATAACCATGACTAAGAATCCTAATAATTGTTTCTGTTAGACTATCAGGTAAAACTAGAATCAAAAATTCAACACTATATTCAAACAGTGTCTTCGAACCACATGTCATACATATCACATACATATACATACCACATTCTACATATCAATAACAAATTTATCTTGTTCACGGCGAAAATTCGTCAAAATGGTTTTTCGTTGTGAACAAGACAACTTTGTTATCGAAATAGGTACGTATACTGGAATCTAGCCAAATATAAGTGTGTGGTTTAGATACATCGTTTGAATGTAATATTGTGATCAACCACAGTCCGAAATCAAGTATGCTTTGCATTATTACAGCACCCACGTCCTAAATTCCATATGTTTGTTTTTGTTTACAATACTGTTTAAGAAATTAAATTCTTGTTATATTGAGTAATAACGTTCCTACTCATAATAAAATGCGATAAGATTAATAAAAGAACAGGTAGGTAGGGTAGGTTATGGAGCAAATAGGGACATTCTTAAAATAACAACACGTTTTACGTGTGTATGTTAATTCGCAGACACTTCCATAATTGTCTCAAAGAAAGTAGACGACGGAAATTAGGCACCATCAGAAACAATAGAGACTAATTAGAATAAACTTCAGAGAATTTTATTATTTATTTATACTTGAGCGTAGTATGCATTTTAATTTTTAAGGTGAATTCTTTAGTTTTTAGATGCTATCTAGTTTACTGCGTATGAATATTTTTTAGAGATTTGTCATACTCCTTTCAGTAAAATTTTAATTAGAATAGTATAAATATTTAAAGCAACTTCGATGATACAAAGTATTTATAAACTTCAATGTTATCCAAAAAATTAAAATTTAGTTATTTTTATCTTCCAAATGCACATTTTTCAAGTACATACTTATGATGTGTAAATAATAGAATATCACTGGAAATTTAAAGTTCCGGTTTCTTTAATACATTTGTATTTTTTTTATTTAACATTTATTAAGAGTCAGAATAAATAGAATCCTATGAGCCAATGTGATGAGTGATGCCATAAGATATATGACGCTCTTTAATGGCTTGGTGAGGAATCTTCCACTAATACGACATTTTTAACTTTTAACAGGTCTGCTAACTAGTTTTCTTTTAGTCTTCTTTAGAAGATTTGCCAGTCCTCTTTTATTTTGTGGTTCCAATAATTTGTCATGATATATTGTTTCTATAATGACTCTTTGACAAAAGGCATTCAACAGAGGGCGTAAAATAACTGTTTTACTCCCTAAGGAGCAAAGTGTTTCCATGACAAACTTAGGATCTAGTATCTATCTAGTGTTTGCAGAGTTCAATTGTCAAGTTGATATTTTCCAAAATTTCGGCTATTTTTGCAATTAAGTCCTTTAGGTCCTGCAACGAATTACGTTTAGTTATAGTAAAAATTATCCAAGTTTTGTTTTGAGCAAGGAATCGGGATGGTAGAACATCGCTCGTACTTCATAGCCCCGCTTATTATGATCATTTGACCGATTCTATTAGAATGTAGCCGAATCTGCGGAAATTCCACCCCCCAATCATTTTAAAACTTTTAATATCAGTCGAAGAAAGTATAAAGTACCTATAATGTCTCTACAATTAAAACAAGATTCAATTTAAGATTATATTTTGACCTTAATAATAACCAATTGCATGTACTGTATCGTTCAATATTATAGAACATATTACTTGTTTTGACGATTGACTTAGATACTGAGACTTTCGTGTGTTTAAGATTGTAACAGTCAAACTCGTCCAGGAAACTTATAAGCCATAAAAAAATAAAAACCCCGCCATGGCCACCAATTGTAACCATTTTAATCTTAATAAATGAATACACTCTAAAATCATGTATACTTACGTTCGCATACCTCACAGCAAAGGCGTTTTATTGATTCAAATTATGTTCAAAATAAAGCTTAATCACAAAGGCTTAGTAGTTACGTATAGAACACAGAAGCAACTAAAAAGATAGATGGCGTCACCCAAATTGTTTGATGCTATTGTTTAATAACGAAAGTAGATAATCTACAATTCGGGAAAAGATTTCCCAATCATTTACTACGTTAGAATAATTGTAATTAATCTTTCTTTTGTTTCTTAGATTTATTTTGTTAATGGGACACCAATAGTGTGTCGTACCAAACTACTGTAGCAATGGGGAATAAATTTGAATCTGTATATTGAGATAAGTTCTAAAATAAATCGGTTACAACAATACAAAAATATACCACAGCTAATAGTTAATAAAAACTTACTCGCGATATAAATTTCTACATATTATCTTAATTTGGGATCCCATTCTAAATACATTTTTATTTAAATTTCTTAACTAAGAACCATTATAAAGAATAGTTACAAGTAACTTACATAAAATATCTGTGACAGTAATCTTTTATTTCTAGTACTCCTTGTAATACTTTATTCCACATTAATCTCACAAACAAAGGCTTAACTTACTAAAACAAAAATTCAATGGTCACACAAAAAAATAAAGTTGCTGGAACAAGCACGTTACTGAATTCTGAAATCTTTACGAAATATTTCCATTATTAACCTAGATTATATTAATATTAATTTGTTTTAAACTTTGACTGCGACATAAATAATGATCTGCAATGTTGTTTAAACTGATTTACAATACATTTTTACTAGCCTTCCTTTAAATGAGATGATGGACGTTAGCTCGTTATTAATAAAACGCTAATACTTTCACACGTATTAACAATCTCTAATAATTTAGGTAATTTCCAATATAAGACACTACCTTTAGTCGGTGCCAACCTACTTAGGACAAATTCTCCAGTTTCTTGAAGTGAAGTAGGTCGTGCGATTCATTTCCTTCATAACATTCAACTCCTAAATAAAGAAAGGAAACCCACGGCAGATTGTTCTAGAGAGTCTCTCCACAAAAATTGGCCTTTCACTAGACCTACGATACGATACGGAACTAAAAAAAACTCTCTTTACAACAAACTAAACTAACATGATAATCACATTTGAATTCTTTTAGCTGCGAACGCTAATCAGCGTCAGGCTACCCCGAAGGACGCCGGACGTGAAACGTCCATTTCTCTAGGCTAGACCAGACTTCGTATCCACACTTCGAAAGGATCACCTATACATTTGGTTTTTAAAAATTCAAGAGGGGCTTATTAATCTCACCACCCTAACTTAAGTATGACAATCTGCATGACCAATAATAAAATTAGACGAAATTCTCTCTGTTATTTTATTAAAAGGTACACAGAACAATTAAACCCAACAATGACTTGAAAGTACTTTGTTTTTTTAAATTCAAAGAAACTTGATGCAGTATGCGAGATTATTTCTCCAAAATGAAATCATAAAATAGATTAAGTTTCGTTTGTACCTCATTTTATTGCCCACAAACGAATTTTTTTTAAATCTTTTTAAATAAATTAAGTAGGATTTAAAAGAATACAAAGCAGGATTTCAAGAGTGGATTATGAGATCGAAATAAAAACCACTAATCCACCAAAGCTGACTGAGCACATTCGTATAGTAATCACTGGGTAGTAATTAACCAGTCACTATATTAGCTCAGTTTGCCGCTCAGCGCTTACTAACAGTGCTGCTAAATTGTTACAGCCCGTTCTGGCTACAGACTTTGAAATCGTTAACGTTTCCTCAAAGAGCTCAGATAGCTTCGTATAGGTGAATAATGTCTTAGTTCTTGTATGTTTGTTTTACAGTTCATTTTGATAACATAATAACTGGCCTTTTCTTTCTCTACTTTAATTTTCTTGGCTTGACTACCTCCTACTTACCTCCACCTCTTCGGACTACCTTTATTTCTTCCTTCTTCTAGATTTCAATGTTATATTTTTAATAACACCCCCTTCTCTTCTAGTAACAGTTTTTATCCAGGCAATAATTTTACCTTTTTTGACTGTTTCTTCTGCGATTTTAAAACGTCGTGATTTACTATTGTCAAGTTAATTTAAGTTAATTTGCTTCTATTGGTGCAAGAATGGGTTTCAGTATTCTTCTTGCCTTATTTTCTAGATGTTCTTCGTTACCTGCATTTTTAATGTGTTTTGTTTTACAAGTCTTATGCAGACTTGTTGTACTGAAGTTTTATAATTGTAGTACTTTTTGCCATGCAGTTTACGAAAACACGAAATATTTGAATTATAATTGCTAATTTCTTCTACTCCACTCTACAGTGATTCTTATATTTCATTTAATATGTACTCTGCGGCTTCTGTATATTATCTGTATATTATTTGTATTTTATTTAAAGTTACCTTTGACCTAGACACATGTTTCCCAAAATTCCATTGCACAATAGTATATTGTAGACCTAGGCGGTAAAATGGCATTTTTCCAGGCCGAAAGAAGATATGGACAGGCGAGGCGTAGCCGAGCCTGGCCACTTCGTGAGGCCTGGAAAACCCATTTTACCGCTATGGTTTACACATAATTTTTTATCCTACACAACATTACCACCTTATTTATTTTCAATAACATCCGGTTATATTTTCATTATGAACTTTATTTTAGAACATGAACTACAATTAATTTTTAATTTTATTTTAATTATTGTTATTATTTATAACAAATGTTGGATTAATTATTGTACAGTTAAGAAAAGAGGTCCCTTGTTTGGATAAAGGACCCCGCAGTTTTTGATAGGGAAATGGCTTTCAGTCAATCTCGCTGAAACCAACGGGAAAATATACCCTGTGTCATGCCGATCAAAAGTCCCCATGGTCGCAATAGCCGAGGATTTCAAAATCTCGCGCAAAAAGCTGTTCTGTGCCTAATACTGCAACAATCGGAAAAATCGGTGTATACTCATATATCATATATCCATGTAGCAAGATTCATTAATATAGGTATGCATAGACATTAGGAATATAGCGATATATATACAGGGTGTCCTGTTTAACAGTCTACACTCAATCATTCAGACTGGCTTCTGGCTAAAGCAATGAAATTAAAAGAACTTTGCATAATTCGACCTCTAGTTTACGAAATCAGTGCTAGAACCCATCTTGGTACTTTTGCTGATACGGGATATGACGTCACGGGATTTTTTTTAATGGTACCATTAGGTTTTAAATATGAAAATCAATAGCAAATGTGATTCTGAATATAAGAGTATTGAGGTAATACAGGCCTAAAATGCAGAATAACGGAGCTAGAACCACTTAACGGGTTCTGTCCTGTTTAACAGTCTACACTCAATCATTCGGACTGGCTTCTGGCTAAAGCAATGAAATTAAAAGAACTTTGCATAATTCGACCTCTAGTTTATGAAATCAGTGTTAGAACCCATCTTGCTACTTTTGCTGGTACCGGATATGACGTCATCGGGATTTTTTTAAATGGTACCATTAGGTTTTAAATATGAAAATCGATAGCAAATGTGATTCTGAATACGAAAGTATTAAGGTAATACAGGTCTAAAATGCATAATAACGGAGCTAGAGCCACTTAACGGGTTCTGTCCTGTTTAACAGTCTACACTCAATCATTTGAACTGGCTTCTGGCTAAAGCAATGAAATTAAAAAACTTTGCATAATTCGACCTCTAGTTTACGAAATCAGTGTTAGAACCCATCTTGGAACTTTTGCTGGTACCGGATATGACGTCATCGGGATTTTATAAAATGGAATCGGTATGTTTTAAAACATACAAACAAACAGGAAAACAGTGTTAGAAAACTTTTTAGTGCTTATGAGATATCACAAGTATTCTGTGGTCAATGATTAAATATCAGCAACTCTATATTGTTATACGTTGCGGTCTAGATGGTAATAACCGTTCTTGTTGCTGTACATGCTATGGTGTTAAAAAATTAATAAGGGAATAAAGATTTTTTGGTATTGGGTCTGCTGTTACCTATTGAATAAGTACCATTTTTGTATCTAATACAGGTAAGTCGAACATCTCCTCTACTGGAAATCTAAATCTCAACATTAGGATATTAAAGAGATTAGTTTGGTTATTATCATTTTGATTCTAAAATTAAAAGCGCATTTGTTTGATGAATGCTATAACATCAGCGATTGAGTTAAGTGGTAGTGGCAGATATTATCTGGTGACATAAGGTGGAATCGTACATGAGAAAGTTCAATTTATTAAAAGTCGTTATAGCGGTTTGGTAACAATGTTCCATTATTCGCTAATAGTCCAGTCAAATCCAGTCAACAAATAGCGGAAAGTTGAGGGTAAGTCCTTCCTTGTGGGTTGTCAAATAACCCCCTGAAAGTCAACAAAATGTAGGGCTCGAAGAGATAATAAACCACGCTCCCTAACGGTTTTTGTCATTTTTTTCGAAACTATCAGAAGGAATTTAGGTAAAATAAAGTTTATTTAATTCCCTACCAAAAATTCTCAAATGCTTTTTCGTACCTCGCCTTCTTTTTGTGTTATCGCAGAAAGAAAATATGTCATACATGGACCCCATAAGCACTAAGAAGTTTTCTAACAGTATTCCTAAGCTCTAGATGTAACTACACTACTCCTGTCAACTCCATTGCTATAGCTAGAAGCCAGTTCGACTGATTGAGTGTAGACTGTTAAACAGGACATCCCGTTAAGGGGCTCTAGCTCCGTTATTATGCATTTTAGACTTTTATTACCTTCATACTTTTGTATTCAGAATCACATTTGCTATCGATTTTCATATTTAAAACCTAATGGTACCATGTAAAAAAATCTCGATGACGTCATATCCGGTACCAGAAAACGTTCCAAGATGGGTTCTAACACTGATTTCATAAACTAGAGGTCAAATTATGTAAAGTTCTTTTAATTTCATTGCTGTAGCCAGAAGCCAGTCCGAATGATTGAGTGTAGACTGTTAAACAGGACACCCTGTATATATATATATCGCTATATTCCTGATGTCTATGCATATATTAATGAATCTTGCTACATGGATATGCGATATATGAGTATACACCGATTTTTCCGATTGTTGCAGTATTAGGCACAGAACAGCTTTTTGCGCGAGATTTTGAAATCCTCGGCTATTGCGACCATGGGGACTTTTGATCGGCATGACACAGGGTATATTTTCCCGTTGGTTTCAGCGAGATTGACTGAAAGCCATTTCCCTATCAAAAACTGCGGGGTCCTTTGACAAATTTAATTACTCTGCAACTGTAGTAACTGAAGATGATTTTTCTGTGGAGATTAAAGGGGTAGTTTCGTTGGCGACTGGCATTTCAGTAGATGTAGCATTCCTACTAGATTCATCCAGTACCTGGTCGTGCGCAACAGTCATAGGCAAAGTGTTCAATTGTGTTTCAGTAGACGCACTCCTAACTTTACACAAATTTTCCGATCTTGTACTGGTAGATGCGGCTATAACGTTACTGTCTAAAAGCTTTTTGGCGACGGTTATTTTATTATTTAAACAATCATCTACGTAGCCCTCCGCTGTGCTGGCGGATTTCCATCCGCCATGCCTTTTCAGTGCAATGATATCTGCTCCTGAGTTAGCAAGAAGTGTGGCTGATGTCCTTTTAAAAGTGTGCCCTGTATATTCTTTGGGGTTAGGCAAATTCAAATAAGAGGCTATTTTAGAAGGCATTGCCCCTATTGTGTGATGTCCCACGTTTTGAGCTGCACATTTTCCAACGTGATATTTCACAAATAATCGTCGAGAATTCATATTACGAGGACGCAGGCTGAAGTATTTTTTGCACATTGATACCACATCAACGAAATTTTCCTTCTCGACGTTACACACAGTAAAGGTTCGTCGCTTATAGGTTTTTGTATCTGGTACATGAATTATTAAGATATCATCCTTGTCCACGACATCATCTATCGTCATTCTTGTGAGTTCGTCCGTTCTACAAGCACCGGAAATTCCAATAATTAATACCATCTATAACAATCTTCCAATAGTATTAATTCTAAATAATAATACCTTCTCCGTTTACTTTTGTCAACAAATATATTTCATCAGGGGCCAAACGGAGAAAATTCTCAATTTCTTGCTGTTCGAAGATTCTTGATTTTTTGGCAACGTGCCCAACTGACTGTTTTTTTAAAAAAGCTGTAACTTTCGTGTACTTTCCAATATCTACATTATCTTTCACCAATAATGTGGATTTTATCATTGAATGAATGGACCAGAGTGTTGAAGATTTAAATTTTTGTGACAACTCTGATAAATATGTTAAAATGACGCTTTCGCTGTATCTTTTTACTTTCTTGGAAGCACACCACTGCATAAATTGGTTGTATTGAAGGTTGTATTTGGCTTTTGATTTTTCCGGTAGTAAATCTAGTGCAACCTGGTTCGCCTTATCACTTATTTCAGACGGAGTGAGATACTCCATTTCTTTTTGTAAATTTTCCTCCATGGCACTTAATTTATCAAAAACAACACTGAATTACACAAATCAAACACAAATTTCGCGTTTCGTCAAAGTGAATCGTTATTCTCATCTGTCATTTCGTGCGTCGGTAAAACAGGTTTCCATTGCCGTGTGATGTCACGGTGAGAACGATTTTTATCTGGTATGAGCAATGTGACTGGTTTGTTTGTTTGTTTGTGTTTGGGCGAGGAATCAGGATGGCGGAGCATCCGTCGTACCTCATGGCACCGATTGCTATGATCATTTGGCCGGCCCTACTAGAATTTAGCCGAAGCTGGGGGAATTCCACCCCCAGTAGGAATCTTTATCGTGCCAAACATCGCATTGACACGGGACCTACAGTTTTACTTCCTATCCGAAAAGAAGGCATGTTTTAAATTTTTCTCCGCTATGAAAAATTACCAGTTCGGCCGGGGATCGAACCTGCAATGTGACTGGTATTTTTGCTAAAATAAAATAGTTGGATGTAAACGGGAAAAACTAGTAATTAAGTTTGTTTGTTTGTTTTTGGGCGAGGAATCAGGATGGCGGAGCATCCTTCGTACCTCATGGCACCGATTGCTATGATCATTTGGCCGACCCTACTAGAATTTAGCCAAATCTGGGGGAATTCCACCCCCAGTAGGGATCTTTATCGTGCCAAACATCGCATTGACACGGGACCTACAGTTTTACTTCCTATCCGAAAAGAAGGCATGTTTTAAATTTTCTCCGCTATGAAAAATTACCAGCTCGGCCGGGGATCGAACCTGCGATCTTTGGATTATGAAGCAAACATGCAAACCACTAATCCACCGAGACTGGCTAGTAATTAAGTACGGTATAATTTTTCGATCACTCCAATTCAAAATAATTCACAAATTATTGGTCCGCCATCTAGCGGCAAAATTTGTTAATTATTTTCTCGGCTAGCCATTTATCGTATATTTAGCCAGTCTAGCCGTAGAAACGACCGCTTTCTCCTCTCTGAGAAGCCAGTAAAATTATACTTTCTGATAGTGTAGGATAAAAAGAATATTAATTCAAAAATCTTAATTATTTCTAAAGCGTTCAAAATACAATGGGCATCAACTCTTACAAATTTTGTAGATCTGTTCCATCTTCAATACATTGCTATACTTCAATACATCCTTAATTTATAATTATAATTGTTTCTTATATTTTTATTGTTTTGATTTTATTTATTCATATCTGAAAAATATTTTAAAATCTATTGTTTATAATAGACTGCATGCTTAATAACGAGCGTTAACAATTTTATCCTAAAAGGAAGTTAAGCCTACTCAACTGATTATTTATCATTTGGCAGTTACAAAAACTACTTAGTAGAAAAAAGAGTTATGATAATAACTATAAAGGAAAAATAAATAAAAATAATATTGATTTATTTTCTAATGCGAATATTGCCCCCATAACTTGAATTCTTCATTTAAAAATTCATGGAACGATTGCATGATAAATATGATGAATTTTCTGAATCTCTAAAATTTTGAATCTTTGGTGATTTATGTTATAGTCTTAAAACTATTATAGTCTTTTAAATATTCATAATTCGAAATCTGACGTTTTAAAAATTTGAAACTATATATTTTGATCAAGATAGAGTAAAAATTTTAAAAAGCTAAAGTTTTGAAACTTTCGAACTCGAAATACTAAAAATTTAACCCAAATTTAGAACCTCGTAAATTTAGAACTGAGAAACTAGATTTCTAAATCATTATGAACGCTAGAAGTCTCTACCTAAAGATCTATTCTGACCTCCCCCCCCCCCAATGTAGAAGAAAGCGGTTCAATCTGACCTTGACGTTGCCACTTTTTCTTTGGATGGTTTCTGCGAAAAAGTGAAGGATCTACACTTTCCGGTACAGTTGGTACAGAATGATTGATAACCTAATCAAAGCCTTATCAAAACCTGAATGTGCGACATAATTGGAGACTTGAAGTCTGAAATATTAAAATCCAGAAGTTTTTAGTATTGTGCATTTTTAAATGTTTTTTTTAACTGAGCATTGTTTCAGTATCAAAACGTTTAGTTGATACTCGTTCATAAACTGTGAAGCCGAGAAAGCTTTATGGTTTAAAATATTAAGTATATCTTTAACCTGGGAATCGTAAAGATTTAAGAATTAATAATCTAGATTTTCGAAGTTGCCAAGATCTCAAACTACTAAAATTTGAAACTAGTACTAAAATAGAATCAACTTTCAAATACTGAAAATTCTTATCTGTGATACTGGGAGTAAAGAGAGTTAGAAATTACAAGTCTTTTAAAAATTGGAACTACACCTTAATATTTACGCGTGGAAATTTTGAAATTTGTAGCGAAGAAAATAGAAAAGTAGGTACTCTGAAGAGTACTGAAATTTCTTGAAAGGTTTGTGAAACTTTCATGTATCTATTGACGGTATATATGGTGCGACCACAAGTCGCTGGTTCGAATGTTCTTGTAAATTTTCTTATTGTTTGTTTAAAATAGCAACAACGAAATGGAAAGGGAACTGGCGCTAACCTGGTGAATATCGCCTACTGGCTACGACTGGAGTGTAGCGGAGACACCTCCAGATGCGTATTGCAGGTGGGTGTAATACCCCGAAGAATTTAATAGCACTGGCGTTCGAAGCTACGGCGCATTACCCGACACTATCCAGAATTGCGGAAACGTATGCTTTTTCTTATTGTCAAGTTTTGTAACATTTAGAACTATGAAGCTGTAAATCTTTAATGTATTAGAATTTTGCTGAAAGCCAATGAAGCTTGAACTCAGCTGAATACTGAAAACCTGACCCCTGAAAGTCTGGCAATCTACTTTTAGCTCTCCTAACCAGAATAGTTGACAGAAAGTAAATAATAAATAAAACTTACTTCAAGGCCACTATTAGCATCAGCTATGAAGCTAACGTTACATAAAATAACGAAAATTCTGATGATAGTGGTATTCAAAAGAAATTCAATTTCATGGAGCAGTGGCGTAATTTGAAGAGGTTAGGTTGGTAATTGTACGATGTAGAACTTTTCCCCAGTATAAGAGGACATGTATTTTTTCCCCGGTAGTTTATCGCAAATTCTAATTGTTGATCTAAATCAGTCAGTGTACATTGTCCTAGCTTCTATCTGTTGTAGGTTTGACAAGCAACTATGTGGTCATAAGAAGATTCGTGTCGTTTAATACCTTGGAAAATAGTTATGATGCCAATCTTTGTATTCATCAATCCATGCATTTTTCGTCTCGTACTTACTTATATCGGCAAATAACCAACTCGGCTTGCAGTATGCAACTTTCAAAGTTTTCAAATAGCACAGCCAATTTCCTTGATAGTCGATTCCAGATTTAGTGTTCTTTTGTAGATAATAGACTACGTTAACCTTCGCCCTTCTGCATTGTTTGGAAAGTCTTCGGTTAGTTGGTACGGACCATACGTAACGATAAAATGTTTATCAGTATCGGTTAAATCCTTAGTGAAATTAATGATATCTGTTCTATTTCTTTAATTGGAAATTGACACCCAAGTGTTTGAGTGTAACTGGAAGAATGTCAATATTTGTTTTACTTGGCCCACTTGCGTTAAGTTTGATGGTTACGGACCCTAAGGGGTAAACGAATTGAAGTACGCTCACTTACTTATGTAAAAGCTGCCAGTTTTCACTGGTTGGAGCGAGGTTGCCTATCCACCCTCTACTAGCTCTTCAGGCTAGTGCAGGCGCTATTAAAGTGCTCACCTGCTCATCCGTCAGAATCCGTCTCTGAGGGAGTCCCTTCACTCCTACTCCAGCATCGGGACTTTTCAGTGCCCGTTTGAGTCCAACTTCAATGTTGCTGGCCTAGGTCTGCCTAGGATACCCTAGAAATTTGCCACTCCGCTCTGCTATAATAAAGAAAGGCTTGGTTAGCCTTCGACAGGGCCCCATCAGACTCTACCTGAAAGTAGAGACCCGTCTTAAACCAATGTGGAGGTGGGGTTGTCTAGGTGTGAAAGGCTAAGTGTCTTAAGACATGTATTTGCATTAATTACCCTTTTGCATTAAGAGTGAGCCATGGGATAGCCTACCTGAGCTCAATCATACCGGTGGTTTAAAGACACCGATCGATTGCAGGGTCATCTTCGCAATAGATGAGCCACAGTCTTGACTACACCAGGGGGGAAAGTTCCTGGTGTAAAGTTTTCCTAAAAGATAGTGATCGGGGGGTTAATGCCGGAATAAACCATACTAGTTACTGTCGCGTCCTGGAATCCAGCCTCGATTTAGGGTCAATACCAAACTAAGGGACGGTTGCTCTAAGACGCCAGTCCAGCAATAGAGAGAGACATAACGCCAGTCATCCCGGTGTATGTGGCAGAAGCAGGATGCGAGTTATGACATGTGAGTGCAGAATGAAGTAATATTAGGCGAATAGTGGGAAAGGGGTCGCTTGTTCATTTTCTGCAGTGTTCCCGATCGTAGCGGAATTCGCCATCTGCTTATATTTTTTCCCTCTACGTTACGGGCCCGTATGTCCCTCACACTTTGCACACCCTTATTTACATCACTGTCATAGAGTACTCCAATCCGCGCTTTGAAGTGTTTTGGTAGAATATGTTGGGATAGTTGGGAAATTGTCGAAGAAATGATTTATACTCAATATTACCTGGTGATCATATTTAATTATTTATTATTAACTTCTGAGACATAAATGTGTATAGACCTTTCTATGACCTTTCTAGTACGTATACTATAAAGGCAATAATGTCTTCACTATTACTCAGCTTGCCCGAGTGATTGTATATTATGCTCATATAATAAAGGGTTCCCTGTCCGACTCTTTATGTATGGGATCTTTTACATATTTCTTGATCTAGTGGACCACATTTTATAATTCCTTCACACATAATACTTAAATTACTGGACAAATCTGAATAAGCCTAACCTAGTCTTAAGATATAATCAAACCTCTAATTACTAAAAGTTGTAACCTGCAAAGTGAAAAAGGTAATCAAGTAGATTGATATGAACCGGAGTATCTATGAAATAGGAAGAATCTATTTACTATAAGTTTTATCATGTTATTAATCTCGACTTATATCTGCCTAACAAAGCATTTCAGGGAGTGATTAAATACTATAGGGGATAACCATGACTGATATTCTTAGTAGGTACAATGTTACACAGTTCATCATAAAATCTCTTGCATTTATGCATCTATATATTCACAAATATTATTATTTGCAATAAATGATATTTAGTACAAAAGATGAACAATCCATGACACAACAATGCTGCAACAGAGCCAGTCACCCGCGATTAGTCATTCAAGTCTTAAATCGTGTCGTCTTAATTTGTATGACGCACCTGAATTGTTTACCTACGTTGTGGTATGTATTATTAATATTATTATAACAGCACTGCAATTTAGTTATTTTTAAAAAAATTTAACATTTCTTTTTTGGGAATTATTCAAGCATCTATCATTTACACGCTTTCATCGATTTGATATATACAGAAAAGTTTTTAATGTTTTTCTTATTATACGAGGGTGGTCTGAAAAGTTTCCGACCTAACAAAGATAGAAGACATTTTTTCTTTAAATTTATTTTTATTTTTCTACATAGTCTCCTTGTAAGTCTACACACTTCTCCCAGCGATGCTCCCATCTCTTTAACCCGTCCAAATAGTACTCGGCGTTTTTCTCTGCAAAATAATTGTTCACGAAGGTGATTGCCTCCTCATTTGACGAAAATCTCTGTCCTCCGAGCGCAATTTTTAGATGAGGGAACAAAAAGAAGTCACTTGGGGCTAGATCTGGTGAGTAAGGAGGATGGTCAAGCAGTTCAAACCGTAATTCGTGGATTTTCGCCATGGCAACCGCGGAGGTGTGAGACGGCGCATTGTCTTGGTGAAACTGGATTTTCTTTTTCTGCAAATGTGGCCGGTTTTGCGCAATTTCTGCCTTCAGCTTGTCAAGTAATGATGCGTAGTATGCTCCTGTAATGGTTTTTCCTGTTTGAAGATAATCGATTAAGATAACTCCATGACTATCCCAAAAAACAGTCGCCATCACTTTCCCAGCCGACATAACAGTTTTTGCTTTTTTTGGAGCCGATTCCCCCTTCGCAGTCCACTGTTTTGACTGTATTTTTGTTTCGGGCGTATAATGGTGTATCCAAGTTTCATCTACAGTAATTAATCGGCGCCAAAACTCTGATTTATTGCGCCTAAACTGCGCCAACCGAGCGTTGGAAATGTTCATTCGAACACGTTTTTGGTCTAACGTGAGCAAACGCGCGGACAGCTTTCTCATGCCTAAATCTTGATTCAATATGTGACAAACACGTTCTTTGGACATATTCATAGCCTCTGCTATCTCTCTCTTGTCAAATAACAACTGCGCGTCTAAAATGGCTGAAATTTTGGTGAGTACCTGTCAAAAGATGCACAACTACATTCCCTAGCTTTTATTGACGAGTGCTGCCATCTTCACATTAAGGTCGGAAACTTTCCAGACCATCCTCTTACGCCATTCATGTTACAAGGATGTAGAAGTTGTGTTTGTAAGGGGTAAACGTTAAAATAATATTGAATAAACATAATATAAAGTTGTGTGATATCTATGGCTACTACATTCTCAGACCATTTGTCATTTAGACGATTTCTTATAAATGCTTCATTTCACGCGTGACTTACGTTAATAGAATACAAGAAAATCACATTGCCACTTTTAATTTTTAATTTAATTTATTTTTCGCTAATACTTAAAGTTTAGTTAGATTAATGTGCAAAAGTTGAATCGCGAATGAAGGTATCCCTGACAATCTGACATTATTGAGTAGCGTTACCTGGGAATGTACCGTATTAAAATGGGTTTTTACAACATAAATATTCCTAAGGTAGAAAACAACTATTAGTTACATCCAAAAAAGTTAAAGCGTAGAACTTAGAATCAACAATCCCCAGAACAAGACTTTCACCATTTTTACTACACCCCGATACGTCTTTGGAATTAAAAAATGCAAATAAAAAAAAATAGGTAAGACAGAAAAGTTCAAACGCTTGAAAA
The DNA here is from genome assembly GCA_929113105.1 of Agrypnus murinus. Lineage (NCBI taxonomy): Eukaryota > Metazoa > Arthropoda > Insecta > Coleoptera > Elateridae > Agrypnus > Agrypnus murinus. The sequence continues at coordinate 65,412,146 of OV816029.1, read as the reverse complement.
TAAAGTGGAGGACGCTTTTAAACATCCAGATTGAAAGGTTTGAAAGTTTCACAATCTTAAAGGTGCAGTTTTGAAGCTTCGAAGTTTGAGAGCGCTGTAATTTTGAATAAAGATTTTCAGCTTGTAAGTTCTAAAGTTTTAAATAATTGTATTTTATAAATGTTAATTATAATTAACATTGCCAAACCACTGAAGTAAATAATACTTGTGGGTGGTATTTATAGGGCGCTATTATTCTTGACGACAAGAGAAACATGCTCATGTGGTTGTCGAGATCCACTGCTTAACGTGCCTATTTGATAGCACGGCGAAGTGTACTGAGACTTTATCGACAAGAAAAATTTTCTCGCTGGTTCCCGGAGATCGAACCTGAGTAAGAGTTGAACTGTATACCTCGCGGCCACTCACTTCAGTAATAGCTGAGTAATATTTATTAATTAATAATTTTATAACTTCAGTCTCGCGGAATTCAACAGATTCAGAAATTTTGGAATTGACATCATTAGACCTTAGAGTGGAGTCGTTCAATGGAAGAAATGAAGTTTACTGGTAACTGATTTCAAGTAAATTAAATCTATCATCTATCTAGCTATCATTATGGACGTCTTCCTTTATGCTGGGCTTTTCAAGTTTAAATTTCAACAGGGTTGAGATAGACATAGCTTTTCACATGTTCTAGATATCACTAATTCAGTGTTTATTATATTCTATTTAGAAGTTTACCAAGCAAACCGTTTGTGATTTCGAAACCGTTTTGCACAAATCCATACTAAGGTTTGTTTTGATTACGCTACATTTAACTATTGCATTAAATGATGCTTGAATGGGGAACCAAATGTTTTTCTGAATTATTTACTATGACTATTTTAATAATGTTAAAAATACATTAGTTTTGATTATATTTATTTGCATCCTTCTCAAGGAATTAGGAGCAGCTAAGACAACCAGTTTCTTGATTCCCAAAAATTTATTTTTTTGTTACTTGAACTTTATTAGCAACAATAGACAGTAATAGTTTTGTTTGCTGAGATTGGCCCCGTTATACAGAACTCTTGACTCTTGATCTAACCTAACCTAATTCGCTCTAACTCTGGCTCTATTGTGTATATTGTTATACTATTTTATGAGGGTTTGTTTGTACATTTTATAATGCTAGACACAGACGCTATTGTAGCAAATATGAAATACACAACTCGCTACTTACTGACGTAATTGAAGTAAATGCTCCGGCTAAATATATTGTTTGGAAAAGTCTAACTCTCCACAAATTGAGACTCTCTCTCAGGCGGGTCGCTTCAATAGATAACTAAATTCTTATATTTAAGGACACAGTAATATAAACACAGATACACAAAGTAATTTTCAAAATAATAACAACACAATTTAATTTTCTAATTTACCAAATAACAAAAAACGAAACAAAATTGGAAATACATACCAGAGAAATCGGGTTGCTTTTTTGTGAGGTGAAAAAAATATAAACGCTCTTTAATTATGAATTTAAATCTAAATATTTAAATGCTATTTATATAAAAAAAATTTATTACTAAATTTTTATTAAAATCCAAATCCATTTATAATCCAGTTAAAAGTTTTTCTTTATTGGCAGTTAATAGAGTTTACATTGAAGAATAAATTAACGCTTGATTAACGTGAAGTACTTGTTAAATAATCAATTAGCTTTCCCTATTTATTAATTCATTTATGCTCTACAAAAGGTTGTGCGCTTCTTGAAAATTGAAATTAGAAGAGCGTTTGTTACAAAGAATGACCGCGCTTTTATATCTTTTTGTCAAAACATTTGAATGTGATACAATTTTTGCATGAAACAAAAGAAACTTTGACAAGTCAATTTAACATAATATACGTTATACATAATATATGATACGTTGAAATTCTAAAAATATCTAAGGCTTCCAGATCGATTCAGCCTGTGAAAATGAGTACCTGGAAAATCATATAAATATCAATATACTAACTACAAAGTAATACAAAACTATTGTATCAAATTTGCTTTTACGTAAAATTCGCCATTAAAAAGACAAGCTCATTTTGTGAAAGTTACAAGAAGTTATTAATCCATCTTGAACGAGCTTTGCAGTAAAGGAAGTTAATTACATCATCCATGGTTTATAAGAGATTAAGCCAGTCTTTTAAGAACAATTAATAACAGTTTGCTTCTTAAAACCAAGTTATCTAAGAAATCGAATTTCTGGAAAAATCGTTTTTAAAATTGGAAGTGACTTCTAAGTAATGAATCTTTTCGGAGCCCAGTAAGGAACTTTTAGCTTCTGACGAAATAAGGGTTATAAAAAAAAGAGATATTTAAGAAAAAGTTTAAACTGTACTTTTTAATAACCGAACTTTTACAGAAGAAACTGTTCGAAAAGGAAAGCACGCTACATCGAGAAGTTTTTCGAATTTGGTACGTTTAGGGACTTGCAGGAATAATTTCTCTCTTGCAATGATGCTCGTGGTGAAGAATTTTTGCTGATAGGTTTCGTACATATTTTAATTTACAAGAATAATATAACCCATAACGTGAATAAAAAGTACTATTCTAAATAGATTTTTTTAAATGCGCAGATAACTTGCTCCAGTTTATTAATCTCCTTTAAAAATGTACGTTTAAAAAACCATCTTCCGGTGGTTCGGAAATACCACCGCTAGCCTATCTGATATGGTACAGTTCATGTTATTCTACGACTGAAAATTTTACAGATTTTACTGTTTTATACGGAAAATCTTACGTGTATAACAAAGAAATCATCAGAATCTTTATGTGGATGGGTTATAGAATTTTTTGACGCAGTTCTATAAATACGGGGATTCCCCTATTGGAATAATAACTAATATAAACTGATTTGCAAAGAGGCACGACTTATGTTAATGTAATATGCTTGATGATAACCTATAATTATCACAGATTGTAACTATTTTAAAATATGTATATGAAAATAATTTCTATTTTTGTAAAGTATGATGCATGTAATGAGAAATAAACAAGAAAAATTATGATTATACAACAAAGCAAATGAATTGTAATCTATAAATTACACAAAAACATTACCTTTATTAGTTATAGTCTCAAAAACGTGATTCACATTTTGGTTAAGAAGAGATTCAACGAAGTGATGACTAAACCGATAATAACGGGATCCTTTTCAAATTATAAAATCTTAAATTAAACATATTAATAATAATAGTGCAGGGTTATGTTCTAAAATAGTTAATACTAGAGAATGTACACATTATTGTAAAATTAAATTTAACGTTTATGTAAGGTCTGTAGGAAGGAAGTGGTTTGTAAATAGATTACAAGATTGCTGTATCCATAAACATTTGCAAGTTTTAGCGGCAAAAAAGTTGCAATTTTATATTCAATATTTTAAATTAGTAACTCCTTATTAAACATCTATTGAAGAAATCACTTATTATAGAAAAAAGTATACAGATTTAAAAATTCTAGGATGCCATTTTTCCTCATCTTAAATTTTTTCAAGATGGCTGCCAAAATCTCCAATTTTCTTAGACTTCTGTGCTTTTTTACGTAATTCATTGATGGGATGTCAAGTAATATGTTCTTTGGGCCAGAGGTATGACAGAGAAATATAAGTTTCAAATCACAAATAGTACTTCATTTGTATTTTTTATAACAAATTACATTGTATAAAATACAATAAAAAAACCTAGAAAAATAAAAACTACAAGTTGGATAACCAAACAGCCTAGGTTCTATGGTTTCTTCAACTTAATATTTACAAAACGGTTTACAGAACAACAGGACTACTACATATTTACAAAATTCATGAATCCAAATCCATTTTCCTTCAGAGTTGTTTAACCAGTGGCGTATTTAGGGGGGGTGGGGCTATCGGGCTGAAGCCTCCCCCGAAATTTGTTTAATAGCCTAGGTCATTTATGTACCGAAACCATGGTTTCCTGTAAAAACCTGAAAATCTAGTAGTACTCTCCCTCCCGAAAAAAATAATTTCATTTTGTGATCACTGTTCTCTTGGTGATAGTTGCACAGGAATCATTAAAGATATCTATTTCCGAAGACATAAGCACAGACCCGGATTAACTTTCTTGGCGCCCTGAAGTTTTTCTACGGCTGGCGCCTTTTGATGATTATCATCAATCAGTAGTATACTATAATGGCGTTGTCCAGTCGATTTGTCCTGCTTTGGTGAAGTGTAGAATATAGCCCCTTTATTTTCAAATAGTAGCGATAACGTAACGGTGTTGTCCGGTCGATCTGTCTTGTTTTGGAGAAGAAGAAAAAAAATAGCCACTTTATTTTCAAATAGTAGCGACGATTGATCTCGCCGCTAGAGCAAAAGCACCAGGGTACCAGATTTGATTATTAAAGTTTGTGTCAGGTTTGCTCCAGGATGTTGCTACTAGTGAAGCTTGAACAAAGCATACAACAAAGCGCGACAACTTTGCCAGGTCTTTCTTCGTTTTAAGGTTTGAAGAACCTGCCTTATTGGCTAGTAAGTCACTAAATTCTGGCCGCCATAGTTATTCGGAAAATTTAAACAAACAGTGATCAACTGAGCGCTCAAAGCTGCATTCACATAATAACGCCTTACCGCTAGTAGAGTATATACGTTCTGGCGCACGAAATCCAAAATGACGATGAAAATGTTTAACACCACAATGAAATTAGGTCAACAAACATGACATTTCTGCATCTACTAAAGTATTTAAATTTTAATTTTACTTTAAAACTTTGGAAAACTGTGTAACATGAAAATTAGTAGTGGGCGTTTATACGCATTCCGCGTAAGTAAACGTCATCAGTCATTAAGCGCACCCACCAATAGCGTTGCATTTGGTTTGTTTACAGTCTTCGAATAGCTATCGCGACCAGACTTTAACAGGCTAACAACACAACTAGTAAATATAAATATTTCAAGCAAGTTCTAGTTTTCAACAGAAAATCATAGAAACAGGAATTGCAGGTTTTTAATTCAATTTTATTCTTCCGGCAGCCTGATCTCAGACCTTTCCAAGAATTTGTAATTCTACAAACCATGTCTGACGCTGGCGTACCCAAAGCCTAAAGCTCGAGCTTCGTAGGCTTCAGCGTTAATTCAGGCCTGCATGAGCATATGAGCATCCTATTTGACGACTACCATGTTATTGATTGGAGATCGGTTGTGCTGTTCTTGGAACATTTGTTGAGGTTTGTGTGTTAGATGGACAGCTTAGTAGTATTTATTTTTGAATGTAGTAGATTATGCATTAGGGATATCAGTGTCAGGTCCCTTCTTTTCGCAAGAGTAGTTTTTTTTAACCCACACAACCGCACAACAATTTGTAATAACTGACATGGAGATTGATTGAAGAGCATTACCACATTCATTGGTTCTCGAGATATTATTCACCTTGATTAGTTATGTCTAAAATATTAGAATTATGAAAAAACTAATAAACTTTTTTAGATTATTTTAAGTTCTTTTAATATTGATATAGTTATTTTTTCATAAAATCAATGGTGTGTGTGCAATTATGTGCATATTTGCAAAAAAAAAACTATAAAAGTGTAGGTACCTACTTTTCAGAATGACAATATAACCATCATTGTAAAAATATTAAATCATAAAAAATGAGTATAGAACCATTTGTAAAAATATTGAGACATAAAAAATGAGTAGAATTTTTTTGTAGAGAATATTTTGCTCTTTAATATTCATAATAATAGCTATTTCTCCTTCATAAAATCAATAGTTTCTGAGATATTTTCAAAGAATCATAAAAGTGTACCTATATTTACATATTCAAGTATGCTTTAATAATTCTAATTCTAAAACGCCAAATTCTAAAACATTTATATTTATTTTATTTATTATTTTTCTTTAGACTTTGTTAACTGGACTATAAGAATTTGGATTAATTTACTCTGCATGCTCTGTACATCTAGCGACTTTCAAACATTCACTGTAACATGCAACCAACAGTGATCTAAGTGATTGAGAATCGGATGAATAAGCAGTCTAGAAGAAATTAAATAAATGTTTTATGATGTGAAAAGTACAATTAGCTATAGAATAAGAAGTTTCTGTCAAAAAACAAATAATATACTGTTTGATTTAAAATTTGTCATGTCTGAACCAGAAAACATTATTTGAGATCCGAGTTATTAAATTTCCTAAAAAGGCACATTGTTTAAAATCTGCATTTTTTTCTATAAAACCTAACAAAGAAATCAAACAACAGTGAGTTTTGCAACAGATACATAAACAGGGACACGCACATAATTTTTTGGAATTTGACAGTTTTTCATTTAATTAAACAATAGTGGAAACCATAAACAATAATCAATCATGTTTATTGTTTCCAGCCTTACTTTGTGGAACTCCATAATCATGAAATAAATAAAGATTATTATTATTATTATTTTATCTAGTTACCTATTTTTGTATCTACCTTAGCGACGTGTTTGTTTATAATTATATATTACCTTTGATAATGACAGCATAGCTGTCGAAACAATATTGTCAGGTTATATTTTAATAAAACTGTGAAACTTTTACTAATCTTTATTTATTTCATAATAATCAATCAGTTCATAAACTATCAAAAATAAGGCTGTTTCTACTTTAAAAGCCAAACAGAAAATACAAGAACTTACAAAATTACTTTTTTTCTTGCAGAAAAGGTAGCATTTAATTAAATCTCGCAACAGTGTTATTATTCTATTAAATGAGAACCAAAAATTTATTTATTCATTGACATAACCCAACAAGGGAAAGAGAAAATATTTACAATTTTATAGTAGAAAACAAAAGGCAACAGTATTTAGAGTTTAAAGGTATGTATGTCCTTCTCTTGGTGTTTACTTGAACTGGTTAGTAGGTTTGTTGTTTTAGATGCTCCATTTCGTTGTTTTTATACGTTTCAAAAGGGTCAAGTCCGAAATTAAAAAAAGAGTAAAACAAAATGAAAAAAGCCTAAAAGAGCATTCTATTAAGGCATAATGAATAGCTGGTCTTTGGCCAGTATAATCAGAGGTCTTCTAAAAATTGATACGATTTTGCAATTTGAGCAATAGATTTCCTACAATCCAACGAATTAATAGGATGGATGGAATGGATGGGATGGATGGAATGGATGGAATTTGCAGTTTATGAAGATACCTTCAAATTAAGTGATGATTAAATCCTACTTAAAATGTTTTTCCAGTGGAATACAAATTCACATAAGTGAAATCATAAATGTTAACTAAATGCACTAGCAAAATATTAAAGCTTCTATACACAATTTCACTAATTACCTACAGTACAATTCAAGAAGGACAACCACTAAAAAAGTTTCTCCAGGAAGTTTCTCCAACAAAAAGATCTTTGCACGAAGCAGTGCTAGGGCGGAATCAACCAATCAGTAATCCTAATTAAGACATTACCATACTAGAGAAATTCACTAATAAAATACTGTAGACAAAAACAACTAAATAAGGCAAGCAAGATTGATAATTATATTGAACTTATGTGTAGCAGAGCGGAGAAAAGCCTTTTAACAAAAATGTGTAGATTAGATAAACTTGGGAAGAAGACAAAAAACTTAATAAGTATGCTCATATTGTTCGCCTAGTGACTTATTTGGTACTAAATAAAGTAGCACCCCACAGAAAAGCACCTATTGTTGTTGCATTAGTTATCTATGTTTTCAAAGTTAAGCGAAACTGACAGTCACACAACACTTTTTATCACACACAAAAATCTTTTTGTACGTTAAAAAATGCTTCCCATTTATGAATAATGATGTTCATGTAGAGTGAAATTTAGCTGTAATTCTACAAAATATAGAATGAATTTTTACAATAATTGTGATAAGTGACAATGCTGTTTATGTAAATTAATAAATTACCTACATTTCAATAACTTATGTAACCTAAACGTTGAAGCTTCTATGTTTTGAGTTTTCAAACGCTCAAGCATTTTTCTCTATATTTCTATAGATACTTCCTATAAAATCTCATAGAAAATGATTACACAGGCCTGCGATGGTATTCCCCTTTCAAAACTAATATATGATCTCGGCAGACTTTTGGACGCTAATTATGACAAAAATATGTAAAAAATTACATCACATAAGGTTTTCAGTGAAACAGTGGAGCTCGACTTTTAGTAAATAGTAGTGAATTATTTTGAGTTTTTTTTTTCTCATGTGGCTCTCGGTAGCTAAATGCACAACTGTCCTCAATACAAGCATCTTTTAATAGAGAAAAGAATTTTGTTCCATTTTTCGCAAGAGAAGATAATTTGGTCTATTGCTGTAACATTCCTGGCCTGATGAAAATGTTTGATATAGAATATGATGTAAACGAGTAGAGACTTTTTATAGATTCTTCAAGACCTAGTCTAAAAGCAGTATTACTGCACAATGGCAATACATTTTCTTCAATACCCATAGGGCATTTTGTACATCTATAAGAATGTTATGAAAATTTCATTTTGATTTAATTCTGAAGAAACTAAACTATCATGATCATAGATGGACTGTATGAGGTGACTTGAAAGTTTTGAGCATGCTTCTTGGGCAGCAACGAGGGTATACAAAATATCCCTGTTTCTTGTGTGAATGGGATAGCCGAAATAGAAGCCAACATTGGATCAAAAAAGATTGGCCGGCGAGAGCAGACTTAAATCCTGGTAGTAAAAGCATGGTACTTGCCAACTTGGTGGATGCTGACAAAATTCTTTTATCTCCACTCCACATAAAGCTGGGTATAATAAAACAATTTGTAAAAGCACTATCACGAGACAGTGGCTGTTTCCAGTATTTAGGTAATAGATTTAAATCTCTATCTGAAGCTAAAATAAAAGAGGGAGTCTTTATTGGGCCTGATATTAGAATTCATACAACAATGCAGGAATTCATGCAAGATGACATATTTGAAACAACTATGAATGAAGTTGAAAAATGTGCCTGGAAATCCTTTAAGGAAGTAGTCAAAAACTTCTTAGGAAACCGCAAGAGCCTTAATTACAAAATTTTATTCGAAGATATGCTCAACAACTTTCAGAAAATAGGCTGCAATATGAGTCTTAAATTGCATTTTCTGCATTCGCATATCGACTACTTCCTCGAAAACCTTGGTAGGGTGAGTGAAGAGCAAGGTGAAAGATTTCACCAGGACATTAAAGTTATGGAATGCAGATACCAAGGCAAGTGGAATATAAGTATGATTGCTGACTATTGTTGGATGTTAAAGAGGGATGCACCAGAAAAGCTTCATAAGAGAAAAAGGCTGAATAGGAGCTTTAAAGAAAAAAGACAAAAATATCACAAGGCTCTTTAATGTTTCTAAACTGTATATTAATATGTAAATGATTAATTTGTAAATGATTAACATGTAAATAATTAAGATGTAAATAAAATATTTTATTGTAAGATGTTTTGTTTATATGTATGTACTAGTTTAAAGTTACAGGAATCAAAGAAACATAATTTACAGAGTCTTGTTTAAAAACAAATCCTGACGTCCTAGAAAAAAACAGAAATTATTTTTGATTTCAGCTAGACAACATACCTATAAAAATGTATTTGATACCAAAATGGGAATTAATGATTTAAGATTTGTAGGCCTGTGTTATCAGTTAAAACTTATAATCACATCTAAAGAGTTTAATGATTTAAAATTTTACAATGTGCCTCCAATATGTATATTATTAAATATAATATTATAGCTAGCAATCTTGAAAGATTACAAAAACTGCTTTAGTTGTAACCACTTCTATGTTTTATGTTATAATATCTTGTGGTTTTCTAAAATAATTTTTCTCTCACTTTTCTATTTAGGTGGTTTTCTAGTAATTACATTATCATTATGAGGCATTACGTATTATTTTACTTAAGGTTTATATGATTAAGTTTTTAGAATCTTGGAATTTAACATATATATCAAATACTGTTTGATTCGAGGAATAATGTGGCTAAAATGTGGTTAGGGAATTTTCTTATTTTTTATTTAATTTTGAATATTAAACATACACTAACACTTTGATTAATTTTAAATCCAGACGATTTGTTATATTTCAATTCTATACATTTGTACTAAAAGGGAGGTGATATTCTAGCAGAATACTTTTTGATAAACACTTTATCAGAAATATACAGTTGCCTGATTAGACATTTATCTAACATGAGGCATCCTTTTAAAAACTATACAGAAATATAGATAAAACAAGTGTAAACAGATGGACGCAAGAATTAGTTTTGGTTGAATCCTTCAAAACTTTACACTTGCATCTATGTACTTATGGAATACTTTCTTTATATAGTACATATCATTAAATAATGGAAATATTTAATCTAGACTAACTTTTTAAAATTGAGTAGCCAAAATAAAATTTAAAAGCAAGTACGGCTAATGGTAAAATAGGCCTAATTGAATGGTAAAATCGTAACATCTCTCGGAAATATATTAATTACTTAGCTAGCTTATTCTGTAGATCTCAATGAGCCTAATGTGCTCATAAATTCAAATCATCCTCAGGAGCACTTTCAGAAGCAAGCTTCAAGTTCCCATAGAGTTCTATAAAAAATGCTAATTAAGTGAAAATTAAAGTTTGGCCTCTTAATGGAAAAATATAAAGGGTATAAAAATGAGTTCAAATCAATTTTTATTAAGATTTTATTTAATTGTAATTTTTGTCATCTCGACATCTTTGGTTTTCAAGGACGATTTCTTGAATTTACAGGCTCATAATTTTTAATTAATCTTTCCAAGTGTAGAAGCTTTTACCAAGACCCTGATTTGTTTGCTTTTTGTTTTTAAAAATTTAATAGCAAATGTCTAATAGAAAACAAACCCTTGAAATCTGTACACTTCATATTAAGCAATCCATCTTACAAAACAATCAATTATATGTTTATACTGAAACCTCCATTTTCACATATTTCTTATTTAAAGGCTTAACCTAGAACTCAAGATAAAATATATACAATTACCGAACATGTTGCCTGCAAAGAATATATAGCTTCTCACCATATAGAAATGAAAAAGACCTAGTTGGATATATTATTAAGTAAAGATCTACTAAAGTTTAGACACAAATAAATCTGGCCATATACATTTTGATGTAACTGTTTTATGAAGTAGTTTTTTTTATTACAATGTTTTATCGTACAGCTTAAAAATGAATGATAACTTAATAACAAATTTTTATTTAATTTCAAGGTTACGAATAGCTTTTCGTACTTTTGACTTCACACTACCCATCATATTCTGAACAACGTCATCTGATATTTTATTTGCTTGCTTTTTGCCACTTAACCTTCAAATTTTTAATGTCTGTAGAATTGGACATATGCTTTTCCAAGTTCCTTTTAACCAGAACCTAATATAAACGTACCATCCAGTTCGTTGATTGGTGCCCGACAGGTTTTAAAGTTGGAATCAACTATCAACTAATATTGTTCCATTGGCCGCAGTTTTGAACAGTTCGGTGGACTCGTTTCTTTAGACGCAACGATACCACCATTGTCTTCATACCACAGTTTTGCCATCAAACTGTAGTAACTTGTTAACAAATCAGGCCAAAGAAGTATAAAACTTTGATGCTGTTTAATTAATCGTAGTAGTCTCTTGCAAGGATTCTTTTGTGTAAATCTCTTGGACATTAATTGTCCAAGAGGCAATAAAAATCTTATTTCTAATTCCACAAGAACAAATGGCTTGCCAAACCAAATGTCGATCAGAAATTTTAATAGCTTGTTCTTTTTGTATTTATTAGCAACACCCCCTATTTATTTTGCAACATAATATCCTTGTCCAGGTAATTGATGAAAATCAGCCTTGACATATGTTTCTTGATATTTCACTTGGATTTTCTTGATAAATATTCACAATTTTTTTCACTTATAATTATTTTGATTAAATCTTTAGTAAGCTTTAATGGCACTCTGGAATATTTTGTCTATATGTTTCTATGACAACAGTCTACTGTTTTCATGTTTAAACAAACTGATAGTAGAGGTAGAGGATTGAGGTAGTGTACAAAGCGATCAGATTTTCTCCAGAGTTTACTTTACTTTGGACACCTACACTTCAAATTGAACTTGTTGTTGAAACTTATAAAACTATGGTTAAATGAAATTGGAATATTTTGGCATGCCATATGACAACAAGTCTTTGATATTATTAAACAATTCTATTGCCAAATTCCAATCCAACGATCTACTTTAACTTCCAAACCGAATTGCAGAAAAAGGGCATGATAAAATACCAAATTTACCAGACTTCTAGAAAATATTTTCATAAAATGACACAAAATTAGAAAATTTATTAAAGCAAAATGAATATCAAATCGAACAGTTACTGTAATTATTGCCAGTACATTTTCTGGCCTCTAAACATAATTAAATTTATTTCCTGTAATATTTAAATAAGTTTTCTTTTATAAAGTTTTTTAATAAATTTCATCATTCCTTAGCACTCCATACAAACATAACCACAGCATAGAATATATATAAGGTTCTACTTTAGTCCCCCAAAAGAGGGAGTAAAGTAGCACTTTTACTCCCTGAGGGAGTAAAGTGTTTCCATGGCAACAACAAGCAAACAACAAAAAAAAGTAATCGCGGTACATGTTAGGATTTATTATCCTGAAACTATGTCATTTTGGCGTTTGCAGAGTTCAATTGTACGAATGACATGCAACGAAATTTTCGGAAAAAATTTTCGAAATTTTGAATTTTTGCGATTAAGTTCTTTAGGACGCGCAAAAAATAGCGTATATACTATTTCTCTTTCATCTAATGCTGGTTTCGGTATTTCAACTCTTTTTGCTCTGAACCCTCTATTGCTATAGTTACACTTATTTACAACAATGGATACCATAGAAACCGAGCTTTCGAGTAAACAAATCTGAAATACTGAGCGCAGCTTAAGTATATGCGTATAAAGTTTCTTCTGTTGCACAGAAATGACATAAAGGTTATATTTTGGGGTATCTGTGATACTCCCAACAAACCTACAGATTCCAAAATATATTCCGAGACTTGTTTTTTGTTAGACACTCAATTTATAAAAATATGATGATTTTATAACCCATAAGTATATTAACTAATTTGTTAATTTTTTATTTTCAGCTAAACATATAGAATTTTCTCCACCTCGGATATTTCCTGAAGAGACTGAATACATAATAGAAACAAACAAAGATTTTACTTTAAGATGTGAAGGTAAAAATCCAATAACATGGACAGCTCCAAATAATACTGTAAGTTACATGATACACTAAACACCACTAACATTAGTTGCAATTAGAAACAAAACTTTTTTGCAGCTTGAACAAGGTTCAGGACCAGAACCAAAATATTCAAAGATTACAATCGCTCCATCAAGAACACCTGATTCTGAATATCTCTTTGGTTCGATCCTGACCATCCAGAATGCTTCTTATCTGGATACGGGTTATTATTATTGCCATGAATACACTGAAGATTTTAATGATCAGGCAAAGGTTTCGAAGATTTATGTATATGTCGAAGGTAGGCACGTTGGAAGCAATTTACTTCAGAATATTTACTAATGTTTTGTGACAGATCCCTTACAATTGTCAGTTCTATCAGAGTATCCTACAGGAATTGTTGTTACACAATATTCTGAAGCAATCTTACCTTGTAGGCCTACATCGCCCAATATTGTAGTGCAACTCTATCAAATAACTGGAGAAGAGGTATGTATTTTTGACTTTTTGTAATTATTGTTACTAGCTTTTGATGCAATTATATATTTGCTTTTCTATTAGCTACTTTTATGTTTGAATTTTTGATTAAAAGTTGAGAATATTGTTTATATTAAAAGTAATAATTTTAGTAAGAGTGTTTGATACATTTATAATTCTGAATCTTAAATATATCCATGACATTGCATTTTTACAAAAGTGGAGAGTTTGCAAAAGTTGAAACTTCGAAAAGTATACAGATTTGCTCAAACAAGATTTGAAGCAGCATTTTTATGCATTCTTACAAAAACAACACAAGAGGATGTTGCTGCATGACCCCGTGATCTACATAAACCTCGTGATTTTGTGCGACGGTGGATAAAGCAGTACAGAAATATAACAGCTGTGAAGATTTGAGGAAAGAAACATGTAGCAGCAGAAAAAGATGATCAAGTGATTGTATGAATGGTTGAAAACATCCAAACTTAACTCAGATAAAGTTTGCTAGAAAAAGTCTTAAGGTAGGGCTTATGACAGAGCAAATAACTAGGCTGAAACTGTTACTTATTACCAAGAAACATTTAAAAATGAGTTTGTGGACAGAGAAAAACTTAAAGCGAAATTGGACTAATGTATTATTTGCTGACATAGCTTTGTTCTGGATTTTGTCTTCTTTGAAGAGGACTTTGTCCTTAAGTCATGCTAGTCCAGCGTTCCATTTAAACACCCATTAAGCTGCATGCACTCGAATTTTTTTCTTTTAGTTTCACTTTTTGTTTTTAACATAGGTCATGATTGGGTAAAAACTTTTCTAATTCATTCTAAAAACCATAAAAAAAGTTATTTGAAAATGAAAAAATAAAGTTTCCTGAGCAGGAGATATAAGTTTGGCCTTAGCACAATTGTCGTCTGGTATATGCATCATATCACAACTAATTCGTACTATGGTCAAATAGTGTGTAAGCCACTGTGATAAATCCTTTTATTAATGTAACTGTAATCAAGAATGTATCATCTATTAGACTCTTGTGTCACAACAAGCAATATTCTCAATTTTTATAGCAAAATTCTATTGATTTCATTGAATTTCAAATTTAATCTAAAAAAGAATCAGTTTTAATACCTAGTCATAACAAAAGTCTTTGAACTGAGGGTTTTGTAATTCTTTCAAAAATGAACAGTACTAAACTGAATGATTTATTAAAGAACAATAATTATTATATTAAGAATATCAACCGAAGCACAACGTCCAAGAGGATTGTGGCTGCAGTTTTGATGAGGTCTTGTTTTAAACTTTCCAAATTGTGGTGAGGAACAGAGCATACCCGGGTCTCTAATTTCTTCCAAATCTAATCGAACGGCTTGAGATTCGGACTGGAAGAGTGCCATTTTGCTGTCCAAATAAACTCAGGCACATGCGTCTTAAGCCACTTCTGACTTTGTTTTGCTTTGTGTGATGGAGCCGGCTCTTGCTGAAAAACCCATTGTTTGTCCTTGAATAGGGTATCATTTAAGGGTTCTACTATTTCTTCTAAGGTTTCTCTCTGATAATACTCAGTGTTTATTTTCACTTTTGGTTTGCAAGAATGCATTTTCGTAACCCCATCGTAGGATATGCTCTACCACACCATAACTTTTGAGGGATTCTGTGTTCTACTAACCTTTCTGAATTGAGGGGGAACTTCTTTCAAAGCATAAATTTTTGCTCAATGGCAACATCTTCTCGTCTGTAAACAATATGCTCTTGAGATTATGTCTAGTATCTTTTAGCCTTGCGTTGAGATAATGAACAAGCTTCTTAGAATCAGTGTTAAGCTTAAGGTCTTCATTGATGATATGAGCGACTATAGTTCTTGTTTATATTCATTTCTAGTGACTGCTTTTTTTGTGTCTGGCACGAGATTTTGTGAAGACGTTCTCTGACCCTGTTGATATTCTTTTTGATCCTCACAGTTTGTGATCTTTCACTTCTGTTACAGTGTTCTACAGAAGAAGCTTTATTATATGTATTTATTGTGTAAAACACAAATCCCCTCTTTACACCGCTGTTCTTAGGACACTTAATTGGTGTCGATGTTCATGATTTAGTACAATAAAATCATAGCACAATGTTAATTTCTTATAAGTGTTATTTTGAATAAACATCAAAAGGTAAACAAAGTCTGTTAGTCATTTGTTATAGGTCCAATTGTGCCTAGATAATAATAAAATCACATCTTCAGAATACTCAGTTAGTTTTGAAAAATGTGAGCTAAACCTCAGTTCAAAGACTTTTGTCATGATTAGGTAGATCATGTTTATAGCTTGGCCTCTATGTTCATAAATTTACTTGTTATATATAATCATTTCTAAAATGTGTACATAGTATGTATATATAATAGCTTAAAACAAACATGTTTTGGAATTAAAAAAAAAACTTGAGAGTTGAGCCACGGCAGTGTAAATAAATTAACAGCTGTGTCTCTAGTATACGGAATTTGGTACGTATTTACTAACAAATTAATATAGTTTGGAACACATTAAATAACCAGGATTTGATCGGGAAGGTTCTTTTGGATATACCAGATGAAGAAGGAATTATCACAACTTACAATCCTATGGAGGGATTTAAAATGAGCGACATCCGTAACGATGGATCTATTATTTATGAGTGTTACTTTTCTAAAGACCGTGTCACCGAAAACCATACACTCATAATAACCATAGAGCGTATGTAATCAAATTTTGAATTTTTTAGATTTATTATTTGGAAACATTGGTAAACTAAATTGCATTGTATAAGTATACAGTTTCTTATTGGTTTTGATTTATGTTAATGTGTCCCCTCCCCCCACCCTGCCAAGTGTTTGGATCTTAGTAAAACAATTGCAAATTAGTTTGTTAATGTTTATATTTTATTAATTACAGGTAAAAGAGAACGTAAGTTACGACCAAAAAATCGGATTTAAATTTAGCCCAACTGATTTGGGACACTTTGTGTATACTTGTCAATTTGTTAAAAAAGATGAGTCAGGAAATGAAACTTATCAAAGTTTGGATGTTTTAATATTGATAAATCGTAAGTAAAATACATGCTACTGCATATGGTTGGTCTGGGACTAAGAAAGTTCTGTGTCTGCATTTTAACACATCCGTTTTATTGTGGTGTCCATGCACAGCTTTTACTTCAATGTTATGTCCTGTCTTGTGGTGGTAACTAACGCTTCTGTAGTAGTGTATAGTGTTTTTGTTTTATGTGTTATTGCTTTTGATATGAAATTAGTTGTATAGTATATATTACAAAAATAGAAAGTAAGTTTTGTATATGAGTGAGATGTATACGGACAAGGCAGTTTTGGAATATTTATTAAAATTTAGTTTTTTGAAAGACTACCTTCGATAAGCAATTTTAGAATTAAAAGATTAGAAAAGGCTGGTGTCATATTTAAAAAAAAAAGTTTTAAAAAGCTCCTTACAATTATACATTAAATTTTAAAAACTCGTTTTTACAAGAACTTTTTTAAAGATTATTTATGCAAAAACAATCTTCTAAGTAACAAATAGGGGTTTGGAAGTTATATTGACACTTGACATGCTCTTTAAATAGATTAATTGTTGAAGAATAACATACTTTAGGGGCAAACTTTTGGAAAATTGGACTTTTAGAAATCAAAACAGATTTCCAGCTTGAGTGGTTTAATGATGAACACATTTATCTTCAACCAATTTTGCATATTGGAAAAAATTGTAATGCATGCCTTCTTCTCAGACACGGAAGTATAAATAAGGAGAAGGAACCATGCTTGGTGCAGTCTAGGACCTTAAAAATGATTCGGATCGGATTTTAGCTATATGCAACACATCTTACAAAATTAGACGAAACACGCAATTTTACGATATTAATAAAGAATATACATAATATAAAGATTATATTGAGGGCATCAGATCAGAGGGGCGTATCCGCCACAATTTTGATCTTCAATTTTTATGTCGTATTGATTTCTGGTATCGACCTGCGTGTTGTCACAAACGGGCGAATGTTTTGTAAGGCCAGATTAATGGCTTAGCACAATGAGGAATAATGCAGTAAACTGTATGTTCATCAAATCGAATCCCAAATCCTGAAGCTTTTTTTTGTTTTTGTTTATATATCTTCATATTGATACATGCATATTGTAGATTAATATTTTAATTCTAGGATATGTTAATGAAATTTTTAATGTTTGAATGTTATCAGAAGAAATGCACCAAACCTAAATTAGGGGCAGCGATCCAAAAAAATATCTTAACTTTCGTGAAATAACGGTCACCCTATGTAGTATTGGTATTTGATATGCCATAAAAGACAAGTCAGAGAAAGCTTAACATTCAATGAGAAATTCATCAATTATAAAACGTCTATGTCATTTTACAAACTGATTTCGAGCAAGTGGAAGTAGACATGTAAATTGTGTAACTTCCATTCTACTTGTATCTTTTTAGCTTATTTCTCTGTAGCACCATCATTTTTATAGAACTTTGTCTGCCCAGTTTAATAATAAATGTAGTAATATATCAATATGCTTGCCCTTGATTTAAATATTTACACTATTTTAGTATTTGTTATTTTTACTATTTTTACTTTTGTTTAATTTGTTTATATAGCTTGTCAACAGTGTCACCATAACAAACTGCCTAGTTTCAGAAAATGCCTGTTATCTTCTTTATTATATCTATATGCCTTAATTAATTATCTTCATGTGCTTCTTATTCTTAACTTTCACTATGAAGAACTTATTTTATGCAGTTTAGGAATTTTCACTTTAGATGCTTTGAAAACGTACTTTAAAAGCTTAAAAATCCTCTAAAATCACAAAACAAGTAAGTAAAATATTATTTTCAAAATAAAGAATTAAAGAAGACAGGAAATCAGAAAAAATACTTCTACATTTTTTCTACACATTGGATTTTGAAGCCAAAAATGACATGAATAGTTGAAGGATGATGAGAGATACATACACCATGTTTCTTCTCGAAGACTGAATCAAAGGTTAAGTAGATACAAAGTTTCTTTTGTTGGATGTTTTTTATATTAACTCTTCTTACACCACTTAGATTGATCTAAAATTTAACATACAATCTACAATGGGAATCCAGTTTACTTCCACCTTAGTTGATGTGACTTTCCATCAGGCTGTGCAAATGATTTCTTGAAATTCTTACTTGTTCTTTCTTGATAACTATATATTTTGCACAGTCTAATAAAAAGGCACATCAACCAATATTTTGCATAGTCTAATAAAAAGGCACATCAACCAAGATAACTGGATGCATCTACGAGGTAAGCACCATAAATTCTCGGCCTGATGTAGAAAAAATAAACTTGGTAAAATATAATAATTTTTATTTTTCATTATAATCTTACCTAATGTCAATACACTTATTACAAAGTGGAATTAATAATTCAATGCCCTAGTAAAAATAATCTGAAGTTTTTCCTTCAAAATGTTCAATTGTAGCTGTTTGAAACTCGTTCTTGTCCTTAAAACGACCTCCTCTAAGGTCTTTCTTTAAATTGGAAAATAAATAGAAGCCACTAGGAGTCATATCCGGACTGTACGATGAATGATCCTTCAAAGCCGCATTCGCGAATGGCAGCTTGGGAAATTGCGGCAGTATGAACGGGTGCATTGTCGTGTAATAATCGAACACCTCTTGTCAATTTTCCTCGACGTTTTTCACAAATATTGTTTCTCAATTTATGCAATAAAGATACATAATATGTACTGTTAACAGTTGAATTGCGTTCTTTAAAATCAATCAGTAAAATGACGTCACAATCCCAGAATATTGCTGCAATAACTTTCTTTGTCGATTGAACGACTTTCGCCTTTTTGGGACGAGCTTCATCGGGTCGCCGCCATTCCATTGTTTCCCTCTTGAATAGAGGATCATAATACAGAACCATTGTTTCATCTCCAGTTACAATGGACTCCAAGATCGTCGTTGGGTCGTCTCCACACAAGTTTAAAAACGAGCGCGCACATTCGACGCGACGTTGATGTTGAACAGCAGAAAGAAGACGTGGTACCCATCTTGCACTAATTTTAGTCATACCCAAATGGTCATGAAGAATTCGGCGAACACTTTTTCCCGAAACGCCAGACATCACTGCTAACTTCTTAACTTTCAAACGGCGATCTTCTAATACCATTTCTTCAATGATTGCAACTTTTTGAGGCGTTACCGCTTCAATTGGCTCATCATCTTCAACAGATTCTTGCCCCAAACGGAAACATTTTGACCACTTTTTTACAGTAGAATATGAAAGAGATAAATTACCATAAACACCGTCTAAACGTTGTTTGATTTGATTAGACGTGTGCCCTTCTTTTGTTAAAAATTTAATGACCGCGAGGTACTCAATTTTCGTTAGCTGCGACATTTTCATGCACTCGTCACGATGCTTGAGTAGCTAATTAAATCTATTACGCTTCTAGCTGTAATATATATAGTGTAGGCCTGTTACATGTTCAACTATGACGCAACCGAGTTTGAACATGTTGGCACCTGCCGGGCCGAGAATTTATGGCGCTTATCTTGTAGCTATACCAATGGTAGACTGTCTCCCAAATTTCACATCATTCCAATAAGTAGTGTAGAAGGAGTTAATATACAAACATTCATAAAAAAACATTTCCTTAACCTTTGACCCTGACGTTGAGATGAAAAATGATGTGAAAATTCCTCATCATCTGTAGATCGTTCATGACATTTCTGATTTCAAAATCCAACATGTGAGGAAAAAATAATTTTCCACTGATTTTCAATCAGAATATAGAGTAGATATTACAAGTATTTGACATAGCTAGTACCTCGTAGTGCCTATCTACTCACATACCTTGACCCCATGGTCAAATTCTGGTTGAAATGAGGAATTAATATATAGCTAGTATTTTTTTTTTGCGAAACAGGTTAATAATATTGCTCTATCGTGCTAATATTATTGTTTTGTGATTTTAGGGGTTTTTTAATATATTTTAAATTTTAAATTCTAATATCATTATTAGTAACTAATAATTTTTTAAATTTAAATGCACCTTCTAATAATTTATTTGTTCAGCATTAACATTCTCAATTGCCAAACCATTAATTGAAGAGATATCCGGTGGCCACACAATAGTTGGAGACAAATTGCAGTTAAAATGTACTCTCAGAGTTGATGTCAGGTTTAATATGGACTGGATCACACCTGATCGAAATGGAATAGATGTAAGATATCTTACTATGAATATCTAAATATTTAATTTTAGTCAAACTAAAACTTTACTTTGTTATAGAATGGTCGCATAAGTATAAGCAAGACATCATCAGACAGAACTAACACTTACTACCAAATCCTGACAATTAATCGAACAACACTTGACGATCAGGGAGAATACATTTGTGTTGTTAAAGATGCCACTAATGAAAATAATAATACAAAATTTGTTAGAATATTTGGTAATAATGAACCATATTTGCTCATTTTCATATATTTTGAAACTCAACCTTTTTCAGATAGTGGTGAACATTTTATTGAGTTAATAGAAGAAAACGGAGTTTATAATATATCAGTAAGAGCTGGAGAACCAAGTGTACAATGGAGGATAGATGTAAAAGCACATCCAGTTCCACAACTGGCATGGTAAGTACAATCTATAATTGTTAACCATGTTAATTCGATAATGAGAATGATTTGATTTTGATAGGTACAATGACAAAAATGAAGAAATAATAGCCGGTTGGTCAGAGAATAAAAATCGACCAAAATATGAAGTTACAAATGGATTTAATCAGGCGTTACTTAGAATAAATGATATCACAATTAACGACCGAGGTTTCTATTATTTGAAAGCAATTAGTGAGTTTGAAGAAAAGAAACTAGCTGTGTTCTTAGATGTAACAGGTATATTATTAATAAATAAAACTTAATTGACCTCTTATTTTAATAAGTAATTGGTTGCAGATAAACCTACGGTTGGTATTGAAATGGAAAGTTTCCATTTGATAAATGAACTAAGTACAGTAACATGTACTGTTGCTGCTTATCCAGAACCTTCTGTATATTGGTATTTCAAAGATTGTCAGGATTATAGCTGCGATTTTGAATTTGTAAGTAATTTACTAATAATACTCTTGCCGTCTTCATTGCCTTTGAAAATTTTAACTAACCCTCTTCCTCATCTTAATTAAGATTAGATCTTTCCACTTGAAGAACCTTTCAACTTGAACAAACCTCAAATTCCCAAAATCAGGTATAATTCTTTTTTGAAAACTTTTTGAACCATTTGAAGAAATTTGCAAGTTTCACATGAATTCATTAAGTAAAATTATAGTACATACCAAGTTATTTGAAGAGCAACCCCCTATGATGTTAAGTTCATAATACCTATCAAGAATTTCGGGCTATTGATAGGTTTCAATGATAATAGTTTAGGTGCACAATATTTTAGGAATTTATTTTGTACTGATTCCAGTTTCTCTATATAATAGGGAGACCAAATTGACTGTATAGATCTGTTTATAAGAACATTAATTCCAAATGTCTAGACGTTTTTTTAACTATATCATTCATATGAGGCACAAAAGTCAAGTGGAATAGAATTTAATCCCTAGATCTGTAATTGCAGTTATTCTCTTTAAAGAGCTTTCATTATATTATTAATTCATTATATATGGTTATATCAGATTTAATTATTTATTATGTGAAATGCAATTCAAAAACATTTGTTAGTATTTAACGACATTCGACATAGTACACAGGACATAGTACAATCGTCTGGTGCTCTATAACTTTGTGAACAAGCTTCGAGTTTATTATGCACATATAGTTATGTATTGTGACACACATTTCTATATATATTGGATAATGTCCATTGCATATTGGATTACTGAAAAAAAAATAGTTTACTTATGGCCCAGTCTATGTATTATCTGCAATTTATAAGTTACTAGCAAATACCCGGCGCGCTCTGCTGCGCTTTATTGAAATTACATGTTTTTACTTTCCGCTCGCGGCAGCAGCTAGCTTGCTGTGCGAGATCTATATATATTTTCTTGTCACATCAATCTCAGTACCCATTTTTAACTTCCATATATGGGTTTTTCGCTGTTATTTCGGACCACGATGGCCGATCAGAGTCCAATTTGGTCTTATTTTCTATTCTGGGCCAAGACCTTTCCAATGATACCAATTTCATCCAAATCGGTCCAGTGGTTGCGGAGAAAATCGCATACATACATATATACAGACAATCTTTCCCTTTTATATATATAGATAGTCTATGGTAAGATCTAAACCTACTGTATGGTCTGTTGTATATATCAATACGTCATATCTACATAGTCTCGAATTCAATTTCCCTTTAAAAGATCCAGAAACTTGTATATATTTAATCATGATTATGATTATTTTATCATGATTACAGATGTGTAATAAGTATAATACATAATAACATTTATAAATATTTCACATTAATTATTTTCAGAAACACATTGAAGGAATTATTAAAAAAATCAACTCTATCATCTTGGCTGACAAAATTGCCATCCTTCATTAGTCTAATTAACAGAGAACTATAATTTGTTTTTATTGTTGGAATGTCAAAGAAGGTTTTGTTCCTTAAAGACCTAGGTGGTATATGAAAACGAATATTCTTTAAAATATCTGGGCAATCAACTTGGCTTATATAGAAATTTTAACCCTGCTATAACTCATCTAGATGCTAAAGTTTTAATATTTAAAAAGTTTTGAATTGTATCATAGTTATCGTCTGATACTAATAATGTGAGACTTATAGGCAGCGTAACATACACATTTTCTTGGTACAAGTTCAAGTCTTAAATAATGACAATTCATGGTGACCAAATAACTGAACAGTACTCCAAGTGAGGTCTTACTAAGGATACATAAAGTAATTTCAAGGCTGTAACAGATTGAAAATGTAGCACGCTTAATATAAACCCCAACTCTTAAAGAATTTTTGACTACTGAATCAATATGGGGCAAAAGATTTAATGTTGTATCAAAAATAACCCCTAAATCCTTACATTCAGACTTAGAGTTTAGATATGAGTTACTTAACCAGTAATTAAAAGTATAAGGCTTTAATACAATAAAATCTCATAACGAAACATTTGGATGCATTTAGGTCCATTGCATTTACTCTGATCATACTACTTTAGATCATCTGCAAAAAGTAGAAAATCTGAAAATGAAATAGACTTTTCAAAATCATTGATGAACAAAATGAACAGCAATGGTTCCAAATGTGATCCTTGGGGGACTCCCGAAGTGACAGTTATTTTATTAGAAAAATAGTTCTTAACTCTTACTATCTGTGTTTCTGTTAGTTAAATAGCTTTTTATCCAATTAAGAAGATTTCCACCCAGGCCTAAAGCCTTAACTTTAGCTAAAAGTATAAAATGGTCACCTTTATCAAATTCCTTAGAAAAATTAAACGTGAACATGAAATTATTTTAGCTTGGGCGTTAATTTTATTAACCAATTTGGAAGCATGTTCAGCATCTTCTTTAGCACTTTCTAGCAGTTTTAAACCAAAGATCGTAATATTAGACTTTTTCTGTTCATGGTCAGAAAGCTTTTGCAGGACGCACATTTTATAAGCTGCTGATGTCGAAGAGTCTTTTGAGGTAGATGATTCAACCGGCTTTATACGATTCATTTCCTTTATTAATGATTTATTCTCGTTCTCAAGTTTAATAATTTTATTTTCCAGGGTCTTAAGAGAATCCCTGGTTTCTAGTATTTCTCCAGATAGTTCAGTTTTTATGTTAAAAAGTTCAATTTTAAATTGTTCAAAATGTTTAGCTAACATTTTATCGAGTGTACTTAAAGAATCATACACATCGTTTGCATTGGTAATGGAATCTAGCTGTGACTCAAGAGACCAATCAAGTAGGTCTTTTAGAGTTGAACAGTTCCCACAAATCCATCTTTTGCCACTGGCTTTCTTGTGTTCCTTAACATACAATCGCAGTTCCTCTTTTGTTAAGTTGGTGCAATTTACATGGAACCATAACATAAAATTGAAATGCAATTTCGATCATAATTCTATTTTAACCATAATTCTATGTTTAAGTGGCCTAAGTACCTTTAAAAGCTTTTTAATTAGCAGATAAATCTACGCTTATACGAATAACAAAATCTAAAATTTTTGAAGCTGCTGCACAGATATAATTAATGTGCATATTGAAGGATAGTTTAGAATCTAAATGTACACCTAGATCCTTAACAACGTTAACAATTTTCTGTACAAATGTATCCATATATAATAACTGTGTATAATAGAAGATTTTGACCTGCTAAAAGTAATTGAACAACATTATCAAAGTTTAAGAATAATTTGTTTGTAATGCACCATTGCGAAACTGTATCAAGACCAGTTGTAACATGGTACAATCTGATGGGTTAGAAATTGCTTTAGGAATTTTAAAGTCATCAGCAAACAATGGGTAATTAGAGTATTTTATAAGGTCGTTTATAAAAACTACAAATAATATAGGTGCGCAATGTGAGCCTTGCGGCACACCCGATAAAACTTTTAACGTTTTCAGATACAAAACCGTTGTGACTGGTTGCTTAAAAAATTACTTAGCCACTTTACGCATAACTCACTAAAACTGAGAGCACTTTCTGATCCACATGATCGAAGGCTTTCAAGAAGTCCGTGTACACTGCATACCCTTTGTAATAATTGCGTATTGATACTGCAACTAATTTGAGACCATCGACTTCCTTTGAACGAAACCATGCTGTTCATTGATGATAATATTCTTACAAGCCCACTGTAATTGTTTAGAAACAATTGTATCCAACAATGGCAGATTGGTTACAAACTCCATTATAGTTAGAAATATCCAGCCGCTTACCAGATTTAAAGATAGGTGATATAAAGCTCTTCTTCTATAGTTCAGGAAACACACCTGCCTCAAGAGATTTTGAGAAGAAAATATGAAGAGGCTTAGAGATTGAAAAAACACATTCTCTAAGAAGTCTAGTAGGCACGCCATCGGGTCCCGATGAACCTGAGTTTTTCAACTTTCCAAATTTCATCGAAAACTTCATTTAACGAGACTGAGAATTTTATGTTAGCATTTACTTAACTCGCAACACTAAAATTTGATATAATGTCATTATGAGCAACATAAACACTTTATCAAACAAGTCCACGCAGTCTTTACCGGTTTTACACACTGAATTGGTACGTAATGCTTTTTAAAAGTGTAAGAAGTCATAATACAAGAGATCTTACCATAAACATTAAAATTGAGCCTCACCTTGATTAAGAATATACCTAGAACTAATAATTACAACTATTAATAAAAACAAAATGCAAAATTATTACTATTGTTTCTATTACAGAAAGAAGCAGTTAAGCAACAACCCCACAACATGCTTCTAAAGTCTCAATTAAATATAACTGTAAGTCAATCAGGTTATGTAAAATGTATAGCAAATAATTCCTTGGGACACGATATGACCATTGTAGAATACTTGGTAACAGGTATGTAAACAAACTGAAAATAATTTTTTGTTTCCTCCACTATTTACTTGTTTTAGATGTTGCTAATGGTTTTGGTATATGGGGCTTGGATGAAGACACAAAAGAAAATGATACAGGAATAGTTCAATATCCAATAGCAGTAAACGAATTGGTAACCCTCTATTGCGCTGCATCAAAATATAATTATACTGATCAGCTACGATGGTATACAAGTAGTAATAATGAATTACTTCCATTGGAAGATAATCTCAGTAAGATGTAACACCTTTAATTTTTAAGATAGGTACTTATTTATAAATATTTTTCAGTTTATGAAATAGAAAGAAGCGAAACAAAACTTTCATATAAATCGACTCTACTGATAAGAACTATTAGGAAAGAAGAGTCTGGTAGATATGTTTGTGCTGCTAATAGGAATGAAAATAATGTAGAGGAACCTGGGGCAGAACAACTTAAATTTGAAAATGTTACCATCGTGGTCAGGGGTAGGTTTTAAACAAAGCTAAAGTGTAAAGAATATTTTTACAGAATTATAAATTTTAGATCCTGAACCACCTGTTATCACTAATTCTAATTTGAATGGATCAGACTATGTGATGAATTTACCACACAAATTTGGGTTATGGTGTTATGCCAAAGGAATACCAAAACCAACTATAACTTGGTATAAGGTTTGTATGACTTAATTTTTATAAAGTTCTTATATACTATAACAATATACCTTTTAGTTTTTAAATTTAATTTCACGATTTAATTGATGTTATTTTACTTCAATGAAGATAACTTTATAAAATGTATTTTTAGAATGGAGTTGAATTAGTAGAAAGCATAGAAACAAAAGAAAGGATGAAAATACTAAATGGTAATCGCAGAATTATATTTACAAGTACCAATGTTATCGATGAAGGTACTTATACATGCAAAGCTAGTAATAAAGTAGGTACAGATAGCAAGAAGATCAATTTGAAATTTAAAAGTAAGTTTTATGAGTGTTTTTAAATTTACATTCTTTTAAATTTGATCATTTTAGATAAACCTGGCTTTGATTACAAATACATCATTATGATCATTTTGTTAGTTTTGTTCATTCCATTATCCTTGTGGTTGTGTTATAGACTGAGAAAAGAAAGGGTAAATATGCAGTGTTATAATATTTAACTACAAAAAATAATTAATTCTTTTATTAATTATAGAAACTACGTAGAGAATTAAAGAGAGCAGGTCTCGCGAATTTTGAAAATGGTGCGTTAGAAAGCTTGAATCCTGAGTTAGGTGTTGATGATCAAGCTGAATTATTACCGTATGACAAAAAGTATGAATTTCCAAGAGATAAATTGAAATTAGGGAAACAGTTAGGTGCAGGTGCATTTGGAGTTGTCATGAAAGCTGAAGCTGCTGGTATAACAGAAGGAGAAGAAACGACAACTGTTGCTGTTAAAATGGTTAAAAGAACTGCCGATTACACATATCTCAGAGCTTTGGCTTCTGAATTGAAGATTATGTGTCATTTGGGGAAAAACTTGAATGTTGTCAACTTGTTGGGTGCATGCACAAAGAATGTTGCAAAACGTAAGTATGGAAACTCTTCATATGTTTACATCGAATTCAACTTCCTTCAACTTTATTTCTTTCTACTAATTTAAATAAAGTATAATGAATAACATTTTTGATAGGCATTTGTAAACCATAAAAGGCATTATCTTAAAAATAAGCTCAATAACCTACACTAAAATTTACATCATTAAATTAGTTAATAGTTATTTATTATACGAAGGAGATTGTCTTATGTTTGCATTTAACTGTGTGCATCTCATCCACCACACCGACGTCATAATGTCGCCGTTTTTTCGGCAGTAACGTCAAATGACGTATTAAAATGACATCAAATTGTCGTAAAGTAGAATTGTCGTAGGTACGTGTACAACTTTAATAATAATAATAATTACTAATTAAAGAGCAAAACAAATACACGAAAGACGTTGTTGCTGTTTGTATTGCGGCATGTGGTCACGTGCAGTTCAGTAAAAAAATAAAGTAAAATAGTGTTGCTAGATTTGTCTCTCGTACATCATCAGTGGACCTGACAATACAAAAATTGAATATTGAAAGCAGTAAAGTAATGTATTCTATTTATATTCTGCAAATGTAAAAAGAAAAAATATTTTATGGAATATATCACTTTTTGGTTACCTAGATAGATCATAATTAATAATATTAGAAGTCTAAAAACGACCTTATCGTACATTGTTTTGAAGACGTCTACGTACGTCCCATAACATGATGTCTTATAGACATCATTTCTTAGTCATATGACATCGCCGACCAATAATCACTTAAAAATAACGTCATTATAACATCAGTGTGCTGGCTGGGATGTGCTTCTGTAGGTTACAGTGACCAACTATTAGCCTTGTTACTATTATACTCTAATTTGATGTCTGCTTAGTTGCAGTATGTAATCTATCAATTTTTATATGGTCTACTTAGCATTAACTTGTTATGTCTTTGACCTTCCACCGCTTCCACACAGTTTCGCACATTTAAATGTTGATTGTCCAACTAGCTAGCCAGTTGCAAACTGGGATTTTATAGTAATACAAAATACTGGTTCAGGTACACTAAATAATTTTTCTGATTTTTTTTGCAAATGCATTAGCTTTTTCATAGCTTTGTATGCCCTTGTATCCTGCCATTGTATCTATTGTGACTCGCAAGGGTTAAGAGGTGTACCAGACAATCTCAGACTAATTTTGAAGTAATCTGATAGCTAGGTACTTAGACAAGCAGATAGTTAGAACAGGGATAATTGATAATTCGTTTTTATGTTCTCTTACAAACAGATACTGATTGCATGCTTTATAACAGTCAGATTTTTCATATTTCTCAGTTACACTTTCAATTTTGGATACATTTGTATACGATACATTCCACGCCGATTCGACCAAAATTGGCGCAGTACCCTCATAGATTTTTTTTATATTTTGTTCACGTAATACCCTTTCCAAGCCTTATATAAAGTTCAAATATTACTGCCCATAAATACACCGTTCGCGAGATATATGGCCGGTTTCACAAAGCTTGATTAAACTTTGACTAACTTAATTGTGATTAAATTTGAAATCTAGAAATATGATTGGATAAAATTCAAGGTCTGTTAAATCTCAGCCAATGAAATTTCTGAATTTTAAATTTAATGACAATTAAGTTAATCAAGCTTTCTGAAACCGGCCAATAGAGGTTTATTTTTTCAGTTTTAAGCGTACATGCCCATACTCAAATGCTATTTACTCAGCTTTTTACTAGTTAGGAAGGTCGGGTTTTCTGCATTTGAAGGAGAATGAAATGGACTATCTACGGTAATTTTTGTTCGTTTTTACAACATTTATAACATAGTATATTATCTGAGTTTTTAACAAATTTCGACTTTTCTCAAAATCGGTTCCATTAATCTTTTTCAAAAAAAATACAACTATTGTATGCAATGTTCTTATAATTGCCTTAAACTTTCAATTTGATATCTCTATGGAATCAGAAGTTATGAATCTTCTCCTATAGTCGTGCGAACAAAATGTTCTGAAACGACATGTACTTGTATTATGAACAGCAAATGTAACTCTCAAGATGTTCCATTAATTTTCTCCAGAAAAATCACAACTATTGCATGATATGTTCTTATCATTGTAGTAAAATCTCAACTTGGTATCTCAATAGAATCGGAAGTTGAGAAATTGTTTCTGTAGTCGTGCGTATACACTTTACACATTGCAAGAAGAATTAGTCCACGGGACGCAGTTGTAAGCAAACCTATTGTAGGTATATATTATATCAGGCGCGGATTAACGGCGGGGGGTGGGGAAAATTCTCCCCCCCTCAAGATTTATAAATAAATATACATAGTATAGAATCAAATAATGTTTGTTTAATTATTATATATTAAAATAATTATATTTCAAAAAACTCCCCCCCCCCCAATAATTCTCTGGATCCGCCCCTGATTATATGATAATAAAGCGAATTATAATTATGACTACTTTTGCTTTAACAAATCAAACTCGAAACAATCATTTGAAAATGAATAAGAATTTCGATACCAACAGGAAGAGTAGACTGGAACTTTAGAGTTCCAGGAAGCATTCTGGAGCTGATAAATAGCTAGTTCAAAAATTCTTCATTTGCTTCAAATTCAATTATAGTTTTTAACAAAACCTACCTTTTTTTAATATTAAATTTATCAACATTTGGTTGATCTTTCGTAACACAAAAGTTGTAGCGAAAACTTACGATTTTCAAATGATTGTTTCGAGTTTGATTTGTTAAAACAAAAGTGGTAATAATTATAATTCGTTGTATTATCATATAATATATACCTACAATAGGTTTGCTTGCAACTGCGTCCCGTGGACTTCGGATAATTCTTGATGCAGTGTGTACAGTGTATTCGCACGACTATAGATAAAATGTCTCAACTTCCAATTTTATTGAGATACCAAGTTGAAATTTTATTACAATGATAAGGACATATCATGCAATAGTTGCGATTTTTTTGGAGAAAATTAATGGAACATTTTGAGAGTTACATTCGGTGTTCATAATACAAGTACATGTCGTTTCAGAACATTTTGTTCGCACGACTATAGAAGAAAATTCATAACTTCTGATTCCATAGAGATACCAAATTGAAATTTTAAGTCAATTATAAGAACATTGCATACAATAGTTGTAATTTTTTGAAAAAAAATAATGGAACCGATTTTGAGAAAAGTCCAAATTTGTTAAAAACTCAGATAATATACTATGTTAGAAATGTTGGAAAAACGAACAAAAATTACAGTAGATAGTCCATTTCATTCTCTTTAAAGTGCAGACAACCCGACCTTCCTAACTAATACGAAAGCCGAGTAAATAGCATTTGAATATAGGCATGTACGCTTAAAACTGAAAAGAAATAAACCTCTATATCTCGCGAACGGTGTATTTATGGGCAGTAAATATTTGAACTTTATATAAGGCTTGGAAAGGGTATTACGTGAACAAAATATAAAAAAAATCTGTGAGGGTACCGCGCCAACTTTGGTCTAATCGGCGTGGAATGTATCATACCACAAGTCACAGACTAAGTTACATGCCCTTCATTACAGTCAAACTGGATGTTGAAGGGTCTATTGAGGTTTTTATCTGGTTGGCATACCATTACTGCTCATTTCAAATACAGGATTTGTGACAATATTTATTATCCCAGCATTCCTAGGGACAGGACTGATTTACCGTTTTCATTATATTTCAGTCTGTACATCACTATGCTTGCTTTTGCCTTGGTAATAATATCTAGAGGGGTCAGGCTTAATAGCCTTACCAGATAGGATTGATTATATTTTTCATTTGTGTAACAGATTACTAATCCACCTGGAAATGATATCTTCTACTCCAGGGCTCTTCAGCTATGTCGCAGATGTTAGCCAATCAGTGATAGGCTTATTATTGTCCTACCTAGAGCATTTAACATAAAATTAAGATCATCAAATATTCCGGGCTTCATCCTATCTGCCACTTGGAAATGCCTTTGATAGCTTAGCTTAGGCTAAGGTTAGTTATGTTAGTAAATATCTACATCAACTAAAATATAGACACTCCATAGACTTTAGAAAGCTGTCTGATGGTTCTAGTATGCTAGTGACCTTTATGACTTCTATGGGAAACATCAAGATCATCTTATTTACTTGTATGTGGTTTGTTATTTTGTTATAGTTTGTAGAAAGATCTAGTAGGCAAGAAAGGCAAAAAAGGAAAACAATCAAAATTTCGTGTTGGTTATATATAGTACATGTATCTGATGGGTATCAGTCATAAAGTTGGATCCATATGGAAACATTTTTTAATATTGTAATTGGAAAAAACTTTGTGAGGCAATCATTTTCTGCTTCCAAAATACTTGAAATACGCTATGTCGCAGTGGACAGGTGTCACAGGTGACATTAGATATCTGTCAAATTCGCCATTTTCCTAGGACCTAGGTTCGAGGAACTGTGTCAAAGGCTTTTTCTAGGTCTATGAAAGCTAAATAAAGATTTTTATTCTGTAATAGTCATTTCTCTGTTATTTGTTTTATTGTGAAAATGTGATCCTGAGTACTCCTCCTGGGTCTGAATTCGGTTTGTGATTCTGTTAGTTGAGGTTCTAAAATTGGCTTTAGTCTATTGTTGATAATTTGTTCGTATATCTTTACAATGGTATTCAGTAGGGTTATTCCTCTATAGTTGTTGCATTGTTTTTGGTCACCTTTCTAGTGTCTAGGTGTTATTAATGCTGCTTCCTCCCCTATTTTTTCTTTATTTAGTATTTCTAATAATATTTCCATCCCTACCTCTCCCAGGTTCTTTATCATTTTTACGGTGATCTTGTCATTTCCAGGTATCTTACCATTTTTTATCTTTTTAACTACATTCTTCAGCTCGTCCATTTTTATTTTTAAATTTCCTCCTTGTCACTCTGGTTTTCAGATTCAGCTTCGAATTGCTTGATTTTCGTTAAGTTGCCTGTTATTTGTACCTGTTATTCCTAACATAACACCTGTACATTATATGGATACATATTCGGAATTAATGTTTCTACAGGAGTAATTCTGCATACTAACTGGAACTTTGCTGTATATGAAAAGATTTAACCACTTGCACTGACCAAATAATTGTACTTCGTGTTTTCCGCCACAATCTCCACCTACATTAAGTACAGTGGTAGTCGGTGCATACGTAAACCTGGGACTGCAACAATGGAATGTATATCGCTCTCATGCTCATACGCACACATTAAAGCAACATAGCAACATGCGTCGTATTGCGACAGTCCCAGGTTTAAGTACATTATCTTTCAGTGAAATAATCTCATGTCTTTCAATATAAACAATTGACAAGTTAATTTAAATATCGAAATTTAAAAAAATTACTTTTTTTTAGGTGAATTATGTGTAATTGTTGAATATTGCCGATTTGGGAATTTACACAACTACCTGTTGCGTCATCGTGATAGTTTCATAGATCAGATTGATGTAAAGATAGGAAAGATTGATTTCACATATGGAGCAGAACTGCTAGAACGCTCTTTCTCTGTCTCGAGTAGTAAAAGGTAAGAACCTTCTTAAATATTACTTGGTTTATCTGCTGGTATAATACTCGGTTAAGGTTTTTCATACAACGAATAAGTATCTAATAGGTGATGGCTAATGGAGCACTTTAATAAACTGTTTTCCCTTTTCAATTAATTAGACAAAATTTCTTTTCTAAATAACAATTTAATAATCAGAAATTAATACCATCTTTGCATGACTATCTTCCTTCTTCTTCTTCTCTAGCAAATCTCCCATTGTGAAGTATGCTGCATTATCATTTTCACACAGTGACAATCCATTACCGAACAGTATGGCAGATTACAGAGGGAATTTTAATTACAATGGAGATACTACGGGTTTCACAGAATCTACCATTGTATCTATGTCACCAACAGTTACAGGTACATTATTTATTCAATTTTTATTTTAACAAATCATATAATTTAGGTTGTTTGAAGGTGATGGTTGTTTAGTAACGAGCACAAGTAATAGTAGCGAACAACCAGAATGGAGATCCAATTATCGTGGAGATTACAAAGGAAATGTAAAACCAATTTGTACCAAAGATTTGATTACGTGGGCATTCCAAGTTGCCAGGGGGATGGAGTATTTGTCTTCTAGAAAAGTAATTAATTAATTTTATATATGCTCAGTTTCAACAGCATTTATAATTTAATAATTATTAAGTCAGCAGAAACAGCTTGTAATACAGTAATCTTTTAAACAACACATGTTAATCAAAATGAATGACGAATCTTTTAAATGTTTCTCAGAACTATGATACATTCACTAATTTGATCTCAGCATAATTTTCTAGATTGATAGATTGGTCATTTTCAATGTATATGATATGTATGTAACTCTGAGTTGTAATCATTTCTTTATCATATTATTTTATATGTTATTATTGAAATGGCTGTAATACAACAAATGACCATCTTTTAACATGAACCTGCTGACTAGGACATGGAAAATATAAATATTTTATATAAATACATTACTTTCTAGGTGATGCACGGTGATTTAGCAGCAAGAAATATCCTTTTAGCAGAAAACAACATCGTGAAGATATGTGATTTTGGTCTAGCAAAGAATATGTACAAAGAAGATGATTATAAAAAGAAAGGCGATGTAAGGAACAAATCACAAAATAGATAGGTATACCAATATATTATAAATATTTTTAGGGTCCTTTGCCGGTTAAATGGATGGCTATAGAATCAATAAGGGATAGAATATTTTCCACACAATCTGATGTATGGTCATATGGTATTGTGCTTTGGGAATTCTTCTCACTTGCTCGTACTCCTTATCCAGGAATGGAAGCTGATGAAAGGTTGTATAATAAGTTGGTAGATGGTTATAGGATGGATTCTCCACAATATGCCACAAAAGACTTGTAAGGAAAATCTAATGTTATTATAGTCTTGCGAATAAATGAAAATCAAAATGTTTTTAGATACAAAGTTATGTGTGAGTGTTGGCATCCAAAACCACTTAATCGGCCATCATTTACAAAATTATCAGAAACGATAGGATCTATGCTGGAGGAAAGTGTTAAACAGGTAAGAAAAAGAAAACAAGAATTGTTCTGTGTAGTAATAAACATGAATTATAATTTAAGATATTCCTCCTATTTCATTTTCCCGATATCATCAATTCAGTTACAGTAATACCCCGACTTACGCGAACTCGGAGTTACGCGGTCTCTTATTTACCCCTCCTGCTTCGCTCTCCACTTCCAACTCACGGCAATCGTCTAGCATTTCGCGCAACACGGCAGTTTTACGCGAACTACTCGATTTCTATGGACGACGAAACTTACGATTGGTTTGTGTAAAGTTTATTACAGTATCATTTATTTATTTATCAGAATATCATTTGAAAGATAACTATGTCAAGAACAATAGTTTATATAACACCTTCATTTTAATACGTATATTATGTCCGAAAAACTACAATTTCTAAAAAAAGTTGTGTTTTGTAGACTTTCAGTCCCAATTAACTAAAATTTATATAGACTTGTATGCAAAATTGTACTCCGAGTTACGCGAATTCGACTTACGCGATCTTTGTCGGTCCCACTTCTCGCGTAACTTCGGGGTATTACTGTTCTACTTTATGTAGTTTTGATGCGCTCTTTAATTGTAAGATGACCAAGTGGTATATACTTTACTACTTAGAACAATATTTCTGGAGCTTCTACTTTCTGTGACACTAATTCTCATACAGAGAACGAGTCAGAAATCTCAACAGCACCTTATAATTTTCTATCTGACCACATCAATGCAACACCCCTTTTGACAATTTCAGTTTCACTAAATGTGTTTATTTTGTACATTTCTTTAAGTATTACCATCTATTCATAGAGGGCAGTTGCATAATGTGATTGTGGGTTTCTGGACACGTTGGAACTTACTTTATTTGATTTATTTTACACTGCCCAGCCAGGAGCCAGCACACTGACGTCATAATGTCGCCGTTTTTTTCGGCAGTAACGACGTCAAATAACGTCAAATTATCGTAAAACTGACCGAATATTTAATGGAATATATCACTTTTTGGTTACCTAGATAGTTCATAATTAATAATATTAGAAGTCTAAAAACGATCTTATTGTACGTCTAAAAGACGTGGTTTTGAAGACGTCTGCGTACGTCCCATAACATGACGTCATATGGACATCATTTATTAGCCATATGACGTCGCCGACCAATAATCACTTAAAAATAAAGTCATTATAACATCAGTGTGCTGGCTGGGTGTTATAGTGAATGACCTTAGATGCCATGGTAAAACTTTATTAAAAAGAGTGTTGAATATAAAATGTCGTTAACAATAGTCTGATAAGAATACTAAATATTGGGAATTGAGTACTATAAATAAAAACTAATAACAATTTATTTTCAGTATTATGTGGACCTGAATGATCCATACCTGGTTATGAACACTCAACGCCTTGAAGGTGGCCATAGTGACTACCTAGCAATGCTGAGTCCACCAGATTTTGAACATCTCTCATCACCTCACACTTACGTAAATGACGAAATACTTCCTAATAATACAACTCCAAACCCCATGGAAACACCTGGATATTTATGCATGAAAGCGGGCAACATATTTAGCCCAAGACTACAACAAGAACAGAACGTTTTTAACTTTGATGTTGATCCCAACAATAAAAAACATAAAAATAGTAATGGAGAAGTAGTGTATGGTGTGGAACTACTTCCTATGTTACATACACAGAATGAATCTGACTGTGAAACACCTAATTTATTCCAACAAACTCCAACTACACCCACAAGTTATTCAAATCCCACATATCATATACCTCCAAGCATTATTGAAAAGACTGATGCAGATATAGTGAAATCGAATGATAATTATGTAAATATGCCACAAAATAAAAGTGCCATAAAAAATGACAAAATTATAAATAATAATCTTAACAATCCCAGTACAAATAATTATGTAAATAGTAATAGTAGAGATTGGGAGAGAATTAAATCTTGAAGTGAAATATTATTAATAGATTAAACATTAAAGCCAGGGATTGAAGCGAGAAATAACAGTCCGGGCCGCACAATTGTTTTAAAAGGGAAATAATTGTAGTTAACAGTTAAAAAGGACCTTTATCCACAATTGAAAAGTATAGGTTTGCAGTTTAATAACTGTTTCAAAAAAAGGGAAGAGCTATCGTAAAAGCTATTGCTTGAAGGACCAAGAACGGCTGATATTTAAAATCTATAAAAGTAATACATGACTATAATCATTTAACTATAAGTATTAAATATACAATTCTTAATACTTTTGGTTTATGGATTTTTTTACTTTAAAAAGTCAATCAACAAAATAAAACGAACTATCGAATTTTTGGACACTAGGCCCCTTTTCTCGTGCTAAGGTCACATAGTATATACTGTCCTGCTAAGCCAAATCGACGTATCTTGGTTTTTTATTCTGAGATAGTTGACATTTTTATGGTATACCGAAGTGGTCAAAATTATATACAGCGTGTCCGGAGATAGAACGCATTAATTTTAAGGGGTGATAGAAGCACCAAAA
Organism: Agrypnus murinus; assembly: GCA_929113105.1. Classification (NCBI taxonomy): domain Eukaryota; kingdom Metazoa; phylum Arthropoda; class Insecta; order Coleoptera; family Elateridae; genus Agrypnus; species Agrypnus murinus. The sequence goes on along the minus strand of OV816029.1, from coordinate 65,374,766 downwards.
GGAAGAAAAAAGTCTTATACAACTTTGTTCTAGAACGTACCACTTTTTCAGAAAAAATAAGAAAGTTGGAGACTTTAACATCATTTTGCCGCGTTAATAGTAGTACTTTAAGTATCGGGCTTTGTCGGCAGATCCATCTCATCTATCACAACAACAAACTTTAATGACTAGTGTTGGAAAATGCTCGAGCATTTATTTTTGGAGAATATTCTCGGAGCACAAACGAGAAAGAACGAGAATAAACCCTCAAAGTTGAGCAGCACTGGAGAATATACCTTTAACTTGCAAAGATATACCCAAAATATGGATAATTTCAAAAGTTCTTGAAATATTCTCAAAATGCTGAAAATGCTCGAATGTTCTCCAATTTTCCTCTTCTCATTTATAATGCTAGTTGTAGTTAATTTAACTATTGACTGTAATGTGTTGAAAAGTAATGTAATAATAGAAAATAATAAACTCGTTGTGCCGTATTCACATCTGACTGTTAAGTTAATAACGTGTTTAATTACCATGGTGACCAATTCTAATCTTTTTCCGCCTATTACAATGAGGTAAAGCTATCTTTTTTCTTGTTGATTTTAATTAAAACTTTAGTTAGAGACACCTTTAATGTGGTATGCACCTTTACGCCTACCGGACACATCGCTAACCGCGGACACTACGCCTGCCCTTAAAATAAATTTTACTACTGGATACTTAGTCGACCGTGGACAATACACTGACCGCGGACACGGTCGGCAAAGTGTCCGCCGCTTGCGGTAGTGTAGTGTCCACGGTCGGCAAAATATCCAAAACCGCTAGTCAGCGTAGTGTCCACAGCGGCCGGCGTTCGGTGTCCCACAAGTGTGCACAAGTAATACATTATAAAAACTATACAAGCATTTGTCAGTTTTTCTATAAAGAAAATATAAAAAATTTATATATAACGTTCATATGTAACTAGAACAAAAAACGAAAGAAGTGCTACCGGGCGGTAACCAAATTTCTTGTCAATGCTATCAAGGCATAAATTGTGCAAGCTATGCTTATAAAAGTGTCTGTCTTTGAAACACCTGACAGCAGCTGCAAGTAACACGTGTACATTTTGCGTCGGCATGTGGTTTAAGATCGTTTAGTTTCAGTTTTATTCTCGATTTTTACTGTTTTTTGTTTATGCTCGTTTGTGACGTTTGTGCTGTATTATTCTGAACGTTCTCGAGAATTATTATAAGAACGTTCGCGAACGTGCTTAATTATGCTCCCAGCAGCTGCGAGCAACACGTGTACATTTTGCGTGAGCATGCGGTTTAAGATCCTTTAGTTTCGGTTTTATTCTCGATTTTTAATGTTCTTGTTTATGCTCGTTTCATCTGCGTTGCTTAAAAAAATTGCTTTTGGTTTTATTCTTTTTGTTTATTTATATAACATATAAAAATAGATTCAACATCAAGAAGGAATTAATAATAACAAAAAATAATCTGAAACTAACACTCTGAATTCTCAATTGAAGTTGAGAGTATCAAATCCTTTTATAGACTTTAAATATCGCTCTTTTTGGGTTTTCAAGCCGTAACGGTTATTATAACTTTTCCCTTTTTAAGAGAGTTATGAAAGGAAAAAAATTTATTTTTTTGGTTCACAATAACAGTTATGCAGATTTGAAATATGATCAATAAATAACTCCTTCAAACAGTTATTTACATCACAGCTTTAATTCCTGGATTATATCTTGTGTATTCTATTCTAAGTCAATGTAATTAATTATAAAATTGCAACATTAATTATAAATTTCTATGATGCCAAAAATGAGTTAGCATGTAGCAAGCACTTTGAAAACTATGTTTAACTACTAACTAGTTTTATGAAACTAGATTATTTTAAAAATTCTTAAAATTATGTTTAAGAATTATTTTAAAAGCTAGAAAATGTATATAATCTCATTAAAGAATGTACTTTCCAATGTTTTGATATAAGTTATATAAACTTATTTACGTATATATAAAGGGATTAAAACACAGCTTTATTTACTAGAGATTTATTTAATCAGTAGTCAGTAAAGCTCAGTTTAATCTCGTGTTATATAAAATATATTATTTTTTACATGCATTTTGTTATTTTAGCTAACCTTTATCAGTAACTTAAATTTTCAATAAAGGTATGATTTATCAGTTTGCCAAGAGCGTTGCCATGGTTGCTATAAGACTGGTCATAAGAATAGTTGCTGTAAAATGTACAGTAACTTCTTTTAATTCTTTACGGAGTAGAGGTGAATTTTATTCCTTAGGGATTAATGAATTAGCAACAGAAAACACAATTGAAAGCATATTTTAAATGCATGTGGAAATTTAGTTAATGACCTAATTAAGAATCAATGCATATAATTTTAAAACAGTAACAGTCTTCATAATCATCTTATACATTTACCATGTACATTAATTCAACGTTTCATATTCATCAACCATGGGAAATTTTACGTGGTGTATGTACCTAATATTTATGATCATGTGCCATAATATTTATATACATGTATGTAAACACTTTATGTAATAATATGTAAATTCATCGCTTAATAAGCTAGATCTGTGATCTACTTACTTAAAAATACAGTTACGATTGCTCTTATATTTTTAAGAGAATATGTTAGTCATCTAGTACTATAAACAATAGACAGTGTTCCAGAGAATATACTATGTACAATAATGTGATGTGTATATGTAATTGTAACATATAAATGAAGTCTTAAATGAATGTAATAGAAATATTTTAAACGCCTTGATGAACATTTTTAATTATATTATATATACAACTTAAATTGTTTTTATCTATTTTTATACTTAAGACAAACATTTTTAAAAACATTAAGATCTCAAAAGCATTCTGGTACTTAATTTATATATAAAAATTAGTTATTTTAATAAATGTTATTAAATATTAATTATTAGTACCTAAAAAATATAATTCTATACTTATATGGACAAGCCTAGTAATACTTCAATTATTAGTAAATAGGTACTGTGTACGAATGTGGTACAACATGTAATATATTATTTTTACTTTGATTTATAAATAAAGAATGTATCCAAACATTTTATATTTTTATTTTTAAATTTATAACGCAGTATTTTTCCATATTTTTTTACTTTGGAATGATGTAGAAATGGAGAGAAAGTTAATAAAATATTAAGGTTGGTATCTTTTTTTCAACATTGAAATGTTTGCTTTTCTACTTTTCCTATTCTTGTGCTGTCAAATTTAAATTATTAATGTTGGTGAATAATTCTTTAGTAACAATCATTTAATAATTCTTATAAGTCTCTTTTACTGTTTTGTTATTTCAGCTTTTAGACGTTTTAGTTTCAACATTTAGTGTTACTTGAAATTTTTGTTCATTCCAATTCATTGTTAACCTTGCTCTCGCCGTTGAACAAGCAATCAAAAGAATTGACGGCTTTTTTAATCAAATCCTTTGAGCAAGAGGGTAATAATAAAGATTATAATATAAATTACTATGCGGGATAATTAAAGGACACGTTTTAAATGTTATAGATAATCTTAATGGTAGTTGGTAGCTGGAACCTCGTAAAATTTTAAATAAAAATTTGAGACTACTTGGCTTCTTATCTAGTAGATATTTTATAATATATTTAAATAAATTTAATCATTCGTACAATTAATGTACATCAACAAATCAATACACTGAAAACCCGAAATACTATACCGAGTGGGGCAATAGTGTGGGGAAGTCCAATAGCTCCTAAACGGTAACAGCTAGAAAAATCGTTCTAATACGGATGTAAACAGTAGATAGAGACGCAACTAGAGAAATTATTTTTAAATATACAGGGTGTTGCAGAAAAGTGTGGCACGCTTAAGGTAATTTTTTTTAAATAGAATTCCTCAAATATTTTTGCATATTTAACACCTCTCTTGGCAGGTTTATTTATATCTAAAATTTTAGCGCCATCTAACGACCGGTTTAGAAGTTACAATTTTTTTTCAAAAAAATTGAGTTATACATTATGCCACTTAACAGTTTACCGCTTTCACGGCCGCAACTGTGAAGACGAATTTAAGTAGGGATTTTGTTGCAGGGGCTTGTAGGGTGCTCTTCTTTAAAAGAAAATGGACCCACCGTGTACAGGGTGTTTAAAATTAATTTTTAAATTTAGAGAACTTCAAAGCTAAAATTCACAACTTTCTCAAAAGGAACACCCTGTATATTTTGTACCTTTGTGATGCAGAATTAAATAACGAACATTTTTTGTATGTAAGTCCCTATAGCTATCTGTAACCACTTTTGATTTATTGAGAAAAAGCTGCAAGAAGTACACAATTAAAAACAATTATTTATTTCGTTGTCAAGTGTGTTGGTTGTTTTTGTTCAACAAAACAGTAAAGCATCTAGCAATTGTTGTGCACGTATGCAAAACGTACATTTCTTGCAGTTATCGACCATCAGTGTTTAGTTCTAGTAGGTGTTTTAGTTTTTCAAAATGAATTTTAGTAATGAAGGACTTGTAGACATGACTTTTGTTTTGGGCGAGTCGGAAAGAAATTGTTTGCTTGCCCGCAGAATTTACCACCAACGGTATCCTGAACGGAGGCTCCCTAAAGTTCACAACTTTCAAAACCTGCTCGATAGATTTGTGAGGACTGTCAATGTACAGTATGAAAAAAGTGAACGAATTAACAATGTTGTGAACGAAGAAAATGAGTTATCTATTGTGCTGGCAACGATTGAGAATCCCCATGTTAGTCAGAGAGAAGTGAGTTCATCTGTAGGAATAAGTAAACGCTCTGTTGGTCGAATCTTAAAGAAAAATAAGTTTCATGCATATCACATTCAAATGCACCAGGAATTAACTGATGACGATTTTCTAAAATGTTTACAGTTTTATAATTGGGCCATAGGTAAAATGAAAGATGATGCTACATTCTTCAACAATGTTTTGTTCACTGATGAGGCAACGTTTCATAAAAATGAATTTGTTAACAGCAAAATTTCCATTATTATGCTACAGAAAATCCCCACTTTTTCAGACAACTTGATAACCAGCACAGATGGTCCGTAAACGTTTGGAGGGGAATTATTGGAGAATATGTAATAGGGCCACATTTTTTTGATGGTACATTAACTGGAGCTATTTATCTTCATTTTTTGGAGAACTATCTGCCACAATTATTGGCGAACCTTCCTCAAAGGATCCGAAATAGGATGTGGCTTCAGCAAGACGGTGCTCCACCGCATTATTTACATGCAGTAAGAAACCACCTAAATAATATCTACCCACATTAATGGATTGGAAGGAATGGACCCACTAAATGGCCTGCGAGATCTCCTGATCTTACAGAAATGGATTTCTTTTTATGGAGATATGTGAAAGAAATTGTTTATACAGAGACACCAATCACAATCCAAAATACGAAGGATAGAATAATACATGCTTTTATAAGTATCACGCCGCCAATGCCGGCAATGTTAAGAAACGTACAAAGATCGTTCCAAAAGTGCGTCGAAATGTGTGTACATGCAAATGGGCAACATATGGAGCATTTGTTATAGTTTTTTCTTTTGTTTTATTTGAAAACCTTGATTTTTAAATAAATAATTTTTTAATTGTGTACTAGTTGCAGTTTTTTCTCAATAAATTAAAAGTGGTTACAGATAGCTATAGGGACGTACATACAAAAAATGTTCGTTACTTAATTCTGCATCACAAAGGTACAAAATATACAGGGTGTTCCATTTCAAAAATTTGTGAATTTTAGCTTTGAAGTTCTCTAAATTTAAAAATTAATTTTGAACATCCTGTACATGGTGGGTCCATTTTCTTTTAAAGAAGAGCACCCTACAAGCCCCTGCAACAAAATCCCTACTTAAATTCGTCTTGCCATTCGTCGGCCATGAAAGCGGTAAACTGTTAAGTAGGATAATGTAAAACTCAATTTTTTTAATTTATAACTTCTAAACCGGTCGTTAGATGGCGCTAAAATTTTAGATATGAATAAACCTGCCAAGAGAGGTGTTAAATATGCAAAAATATTTTTAGGCATTCTATTCAAAAAAATTACCTTAAACGTGTCATAATTTTCTGCAGCACCCTGTATATTTAAAAATAATTTCTCTAGATGTGCCTCTATCCACTGTTTACATCCGTATTAGAACGATCTTTCTAGCTGTTACCGTTTAGGAGCTATCGGACTTCCCCACACTATTGCCCCACTCGGTATATAGATATTAGATACCCGTTTTACATTGAAGTTAATGTTAGTTTTTTTTATCGGGATTAAAATGGCAAATGCTTGTTAACGCTGTCCTGCGTGGGCGACTATTTGCAGCAGAAGCGAGCGGAGCGGCCGGCGCGGATTCATCAACATCAAGCAAACAGTGCAGCTGTCCTACTTGAGGTCGCGTCGCCCGTAACATCGCTAGATACGGGTTTTAGGCGGTTGGCGGGATCAAATTATTTGATATTTCCGCCTTCACCGTGTTAGCCGCATCTGAATTGTCGGCATAGCAGGTAATGTTTTGTTAGATTTAATTTAATTTTACAAGGAAAATTAATAATAAAATTATTAATTTTGAAATAATTGTGAAATCAATTTGAACAATTTGTTAATATCTTATATAAATGATAAAGTTTTTCAAAGGACCCCGCGGAATCCTTATGAAAATGGCTTTCACCAGATTGCTCTAAAACACTGGTGAAAGATAGTTTTCGATGTGTAGATCAAAAGTGTCAATGGGCACAAAGTCCAAAAAATTATAGTTTTAGAATTACAGCCGTTTGAAGTTGGCAATTTTTACCGGTGTGAAGTTAGCAGCCAAAATTCAGCAGCTAATTTGACGGAAACAACCGAATGATCAGTAGCGTTGCATAATAAAATCTTTGCTGTTGGCCTGCTTAATACGACTTAAGACCATTAGAGAAATGTTTAGCCAAGATAAAATTTGCATAGAACTGAAGTATCTAGGTACCCTACACTAGCACCATATAAAAGCAGTATGCGTTCGGGCGTTTCTAAAGGGGTTAAAAAAATTAAAAACCACCCCTAACTAGAATAATTAATATTACCATTAGAGAAATGTTTAGCCTAGATCTAATTTGCATAGAACTGAAGTATCTACCCTACACTACCACCATATAAAGGCAATATGCGTTCCGCCGTTTCTAAAGGGGTTAAAAAAATTAAAAACCACCCCTAACTAGAATAATTAATATTACCATTAGAGAAATGTTTAGTCAAGATCGAATTTGCATAGAACTGAAGTATCTACCCTACACTACCACCCTATAAAGGCAATATGCGTTCCGCCGTTTTAAATTTAAAATGTAGTCGCTTTACTAGAAAATTAAGAAAAGATGTTCTATCTTTAAGTATTGAATCTAAGTTAGGATTAGAGAAGAACAGATTAACTAAAAACAAAAAGGACTTGACGGACGAACATCAATTCCAAGAACAGTGGACAAAAAAACCTAAAAAGCAGGGGACACATTTTGACGGTCGATTTTTAAAAGGCCAGCTTAAAGACAAATATTTTAGCGACAGTATTATTTTACCTGAAGACGACAATGAAATTCCCCAATGCATATATTGTGGTCACGGAGTCACTAACGAAACAACCGATTTCGTTGCCTGCGATAAATGCCACAAGTGGGTCCATCAAGCTTGCGAGATTGAAGAATCTTCTGAGGGAGCGAATTTTGAATGAGAATTTATTTGAAAAATTTGCAAACTAGTACCATTGGCAGAAATTTCCATATCAAATGATTTCAACCTAAGATATCTCTGTCTTGAATATCTCAAAGACAATATTCAACTAACAATGAACCAAATAAGTGAATTAGAAGAAGCCACGGAATTGCAGAGTAAATCTGATAGATGGTTTGAAGAAAGAAAGAAAGAAACGAGTCACTGCTTCTTACTTTGGGAGAGTGTGTAAAGTACGAAGTAATTCAACATTACGAAACATCGCCAAGACTATCATAAAACAAACACCGATCTCGTCTGCTTCAATTACCCATGGTCTAAAATATGAAGAGAAGGCAAGAGAACAATATCTTAAATTAAAAAACTATTCCACAATTTTCGAACCAGCGGGGTTATGTATACACAAGGAATTCCACTTTATGGCTGCCTCCCCTGACGGCCTTATCGGTGAGAACGGCTTAATAGAAATAAAATGTCCTTACAAAGCCAGAAACGTCCATCCGTCAGAATATAAATTTGAATTTTTAACATCTAGTCAAGCAAGTATATCATCTTCCAACCACCACTACAATTATCAGATTCAAGGGCTACTCGAAATTACTGATAGAGAATGGTGTGACCTTGTCATTTTCACATTTAAAGGTATCAAAATTATAAGAATAAATAGGTCCAGGAAATTTTGGGAAATTGCTTTTAAAAAGATAAAGTCGTTTTATTACTTCGAAATGCTTCCACAACTAACCATCCCTAATCACAACTTAACAAACGAACAAAAAAAAAATGGTCAACCCAAAATGATCTGAAATTTTTACAAAACGGCCTCGTCGCTGATCCATTGTATTACAAAAAACTAACTAATAGGCGAGGTTATATTGTGTCCGTAAATCTTAATCTGGATTTTCCCTTAAGGAATTGTTTATTGATGACTACTTAACACTTAATGGCACCCAGTGGTTAAGTAACTTTGTAGTCGATCATTGTCTTTTTATTATCAATCAACCAAACCAATTTTATCAAATATTCTCTGTCTCGAAGTCTTCTATTATTTTTGGAGATTCCGAACTAAGCGAAAACTTTGTACGTGATGTAAACATTGTAAATAATAAATTGATATTTCCTTTAGTTAGGCGTCAGCATTTCCTTTTGATAGTTGTAGATTTCAACAAGAAGGTTTTCAATTTCATTGATCCATTAGGCAATGAAAAGTTAACCCAAAATTATTATTTTTTAAAATTTTTAAAATTCATTTCGTTGAAAAACCTTAATAATCAAGGCTGGAGAATTGAATCAATAAATCACACCGCTCAAACTGATGGTCACAACTGTGGGGTTTATATTATATATTTCTTTTCGAAGTTAATATCTGGTCAATCATTAACAACCGACGTCGATATAACCGAATACAGAAGAAGATTAAAATGGTTAATTCTAACTAATAGCAGCAACGTTTCAAAACGATGTCTATATTGTTCGAATGAACTCAAATGACTCCAAAACAGAGAATTTCTTCAAATGTCAAGCTTGTCTCAGAATGATTCACACAAAATGTATAACCCCGGCTCCACACATGCGTATACGAATATTCGTGTGCAAACACGAATATTCGTGACTGAATGTTCGTTTGCGAAGGTATTCGAACAATTCCCTACACACTTCGCATACTGAAACCGAATATTCGCGTATAGTGTATAGAGACTACCCCGTGGAGGTTGGACGAATGTTTGATCCCTTTGACTCGCGGTAATTTACCGCTACAATACGAATCGTGCTCGTGTTCGTGGACGAATAGCAAATATTTGTATACGAATACAAAAATTCCATCCACACTTCACATAGTTGTGTACAAATAACAAACATTCGTCAACGAATAACGCATGTGTGGAGCTGGGGTAACTGTCAGCGAAATACATTCACAGTTAACAGGACATCAAAAAACAACCAATGGAATTTGTGATTTATGTCGACTAAATTAGTTGTTCTACATCAGCTAGGTAATAGCATTATACTTCAATCTATACACCTATTATATTCTCTATGTATTCTATATATTTATCTATTACATACTTAACTCATCTATTATATTCTTAGAATGGCAGTGTGTATGTATGTCGAGTTAGCTGCACACCGACTTACAGCAACAGTAGCAAAATTGTTTATATTAAAGTTTGTTAATACCTTAAGAAACATTTAGAAAAATTCGGTAATTCAAAAATTCTATTATTATCATTTACTTACCTTACCTCTCCATGTTTAAATTAATCTAGAAATATTAGAAACAGTAAGACTAAATATTTTGGTTACTATACTTACCTCTTCAATTATTTAAGTTTACCTCAGGCATTGTGTTTATGTAACGATAATTAAGTAAACAAGTATATTCATGTTAATTATTGATTATTAAAATAATTACACGCCAAAAGAAAAGCCAGTTCTATGCACCTTGGCTAAAAACATTTCCCTAAGGGAATTAACATTAATTATTTTAGTTAGGGGTAGTTTTTAATTTTTTTAACCCCTTTAGAAACGGCGGAACGCATATTGCCTTTATATGGTGGTAGTGTAGGGTAGATACTTCAGTTCTATGCAAATTAGATCTTGGCTAAACAGTTCTTTAATGGTAATATTAATTATTCTAGTTAGGGGTGGTTTTGAATTTTCTTAACCCCTTTAGAAACGGCGGAACGCATATTGCCTTTATATGGTGGTAGTGTAGGGTAGATACTTCAGTTCTATGCAAATTAGATCTTGGCTAAACATTTCTCTAATGGTAATATTAATTATTCTAGTTAGGGGTAGTTTTTAATTTTTTTAACCCCTTTAGAAATTTATGTATATTAAAACTTGCCATTTACATTTCTTTAAGGGTAATATTAGTTCGTATGGATATGATTACCTTTCCAATATTTTCTTTAGGTTGTCTTAAGTCGTATTAAGAAGGCCAGCAGCCAAGATTTTATTATGCAATGCCACTGACCATTCGGTTGTTTCCGTCAAATTAGCTGCTGAATTTTGGCTGCTAACTTCACACCGGTGCAATTTTTGCACCTGATAGAATCCTTATGGGAAATGTTTCTTGGTTAAAGTTCTTGAAACTTTGGTAAATTGTAGTTCCTGATGTGGAGATAAAAAATCTGTCACTGTGCAGAAAGTCCAAAATTTATAGTTTTCGAATTAGAGTAGTTTGAAGTTGACAATTTTTAAATTGAACCCTGCTCAATCCTTATGGGAAATGGGTCTGGGCCAAAAATTCTTGAAACTTTGGTATACACCAAAAAATTATAGATATCGAATTACAGCCATTTGAAGTAGACAATTCTTGCAATATTCAACTTCAAACTGCTGCAATTTACAAACTATAATTTTCTGGGCTGTGTGCCAACTGGCACTTTTGATCAACACATCGAAAACTATCTTTCACTACAGTTTCAGAGAAGTTTGTTGAAAGCCATTTTCCATAAGGATTATGTGGGTTCTTTTTATTCTCTCCAAATAAACAATATTTGTTGAAGACCTTTTTACCGATAGCGTAGTTTTAAAAATATATTCTCGGACATTAAAATTTTGCGTCTATTTCACCAGTCCAATCTTACCAGACTAGGGTATTGTAGTTCTGTTTTTTATTTTTTTCGCGCAATTCGCGATTACGAAAATGTGCTACGTAGGACACTCTCAATTTGCTTCGTTCGCACCGCCATTCTCTCGCTTCGCCCGTGTCACCCGCTTCGCCACATTGGTCGCCCACGCAGGACAACGTGTTTAGTATTGACACGCGAAAGATGCGAATAGTTTTTTAAATTTTTGTATTCAATTGTTTTGGTTAGAAAAATATTTCGCGATAAGCGAAATTTGTAAAAAAAACCCTTGGAATATAAAACTTTAGGAAAGAGCATAATCATCTACCACATACGACCGAGATGGGGCCTCAATATGGCGGAGTAGGTGTTTCCTGTTTTGTAATTAGATATTTTCATTGGCGGTTCTCACTGTCTCGAAATGCGCACCTAAACTACATAACCTTAATTTTAAAACAGTATTTTGAAATTATTCTTAAAATATAAATTTTGTATTTAATATTTTAAACAAACGAATACTTATGAAATGTAATTCCCTTCTTCGTATGTGTCTGAGTTTGAGAGTGAAGCATATTTAAATGGTATCTAATGGCGGCCAGTGTGACGTCATATTCGTCGCTTTTAAAGTCCATTATGCCGGGTAGTTGTGCTCCTTCCTACAGTTTTATATTCTAAGGCAGGGGTTCCCAAAGTTTTGCCTAGGTGGGCCAAATTGTGAATTCCAAAATATTTGGTGGACCAAAAAATAGTTTTATGGAAAAATGTGTTAAAATCAATAAAAAGTTAGACACAAATAGTATAATAAAGAACGAGTTTCATAAGGCAAGATTTATTGCACGAGTCCAAATATAGAAATCAATTAGGCAATTTTTCTAAAGGACGAGTGCAATAATGACTTATGAAACGAATGAATTATGAATGGGTTTTTTATGCTATTTTTTCTATTTTGCACTTTTTGTTTCATTTTTAAATAAAAAAATTGCAATTTCCAAATTTAGGGAATTTTGTGGTAGTTGACAACACTGATGTGACATTTGAAAATTCAAATTTTTAGAGTGCAGTTTGGTCAATTTTCTGTTTTTTTTCAATGCTACCAACTTCGAAAAAGTTAGGCTATTAAAGCACTCAAATGAGCTATTAACGCACTGTTTTGGGTGCTTTAACAGCTTTATTATGGACGCAAAATAGAAAAAGAAAGATATATACTAATTTTATAGCATAATCGTTCTTTACTTATAACAATAATCACTTTTTATTTCAAACAGTTTATTAACACATTTTTTATTATTATAATAATTAAACTAATAATTTAAAAAATAACTAAATAATTGCCAGCCTCGGTGCATGTTTGCTTCATAATCCAAAGATCGCAGGCTCAATCCCCGGCCGAGCTGGTAATTTTTCATAGCGGAGAAAAATTTAAAACATGCCTTCTTTTCGGATAGGAAGTAAAACTGTAGGTCCCGTGTCAATGCGATGTTTGGCACGATAAAGATCCCTACTGGTGGTGGAATTCCCCCAGATTCGGCTAAATTCTAGTAGGGTCGGCCAAATGATCATATAAATCGGTGCCACGAGGTACGAAGGATGCTCCGCCATCCTGATTCCTCGTCCAAAAACAAACAAACTAAATAATTTAAAATAAAAAACGACAAAATAATAAATTCATCAATCTGAATTGTTTTGTTTTCTTTTAATTAAGGTAATACCATTGAGCCTTGGTTCTAAGTCAGTTTGAATGTTTTCATAATACTGCTTGTAAATGTTCATCAGTTAATTTTGATCTCAATTTGAATTTATTAATACTCATGAATGAGAAAGTTTTTTCGGGGGTAAATACACAAGAACTTGATTTTTAATCGGATAATTTTATTTTTACACGAAAATTTTGTTGCAACCGGAAAAAACTCAAGATCAAAAGCATGATAAAATCGCGACAGCTTTAGCTGGAGCGATTTTATCTTATGCTTTTGATCGAGAGTTTTTTCCAGGATGCAACAAAATTTGAGTGGATTAAAAATAAAATTATCCTGATTTAAAATCAAGTTCGAGTGTATTTTAGGGAGATTAATACAAGACAGTTCCACAAACACATTTATTTATATTTTACGCATGTTTAATTAACATTCATGTTTTGAATATTGAAAGAACAGTTGTTATACACAATTTTATTATTGCTTGAGATAGATTCTTCTCTGTTTTTTTGAACAATATTTTCTTGAATAGAAATGACTTCTTTATCTACTGTTTCCAAACCATTTCGAAGAGTTGAGACGAGAGCTGCATGGTGTTCTTGATCTAGTTGTAAATAGGGAGTTAGCGATTTTACATTGGCATGTCCTGTCATTTTGCAAAGCTGCTGCTCCCCAATTCCCGCTTTAGCATAACTTGAGACTGCACTCGATCGGTTTGAATGGTTTGTAATTTTATTAGAGGAAACATCTAACCCAATTTTTGAGGCTGCTTGCTTGGTCCAGTTTCCAATTATGTTGACTCCAAGTGGCATGCTTTTATACCATCCGACAGAATTTTCTTGGTTCCAGTAGCGATTTGGAGTTAAAAATAATCGATCTGTTGTAATATTTGTTGTACGATGAGATATTAGTTTTTTATATAACCGTACTGGACAGATTTTAGGATTTTCATAATTCGAAGCAAGCCACTTACTGTCCGCACACTTTTGTGACCCACCTTGGCACGTTTTAGTGAAGATTGGATTATACTCAATTCGACCTGATAAAGTCCCGTCACTATTTTTTTCTTCTTTGAAAAAATGGATTCGGCATCTTGCTGCCTCACTTCCTCTCCACGCGAGTTCGTAGGCTGCTACATGATAAAACTTTCTTTGTAGGCCTTCTGGTGTTTCTTCATCCCAAATGTTTAAAATTTTTTCGATATCGTTTTTATTCAGCGCTAATGAACTTTGCTTACGTTTATCTAGAATAGTTTGGAGCTCCTTTCGTTTTGTATTTCTGGCATCCCTTGCTCCTTTGAATTCAATTTCGGTGAAAGGATCGATTATTCGATTGTACTCATTAAAAAACTTTTCTTGCAACATTTTTGCTGTGATATTGAAGAATGTTTTTACCACACTTTCTTTGTAATTGTCTCCGTTTTCTTTACGCATGTTGTAGGCCCAGTCTTTTAGAATTTTCCCCAACTCTTCCTTCGAAGTCGTGGCTTGGATGGCATAATTTCGCTCGTTGCAAAATTTTGTGAATTGCTTCCATACCGATTTCCTTGTGTTAATAGTGCTTTTTGGGACAGACTTATCGACTGCCACCGCTATTTCACCCATAGAACACTGTCCAAAACGACTTGAATTCATTTTGAATACAAATGATGCGAAATTGATGCAAATTAATTTGACAGTTGCTATTGTCAAACAATTTCCAAAGTACACTTTGTTTAGATGCATTTTAATCGACCTACTCGCATATTTATCGCTGATAAAAAGCTAGTAGCGTATTTATCGCTGATAAAAAGCTAGTAGCTTTTTAATCACTTAACAAATCATCTGATTGGTCAAATTTTGAAATAATCACCACGGTGATTGGTCGAATATTAATGGAGTGTATTAATCGCATATAACTATAAGTGCTTCCAAATAATGCAGGCATTTGTTAAGTATGTTTTCTAAATTTTGGAAAATCCTATGAAGATAATCCTTTATAAAAACCAATTAAGAAATTGTTGCGATAAGAATTCTTGGTGGCATTTTCCTGTAATTTGATTAGTTCAATAACACAAAATACAGAGATCCAAATTGAATGAGGTCGGTTTGAATTTTGCACCTTAGGTTTTACTGTATTTCACATTGTTAGTGTAGCACAATTGAAATGTGTTGCGTCAAACTACAGCGTCATCTCATTTTCTCGTTGTGCTTTGCCACGTTGTTCTGGGGATTCATTGAATTTTTGATTTATTTCGCTTGTTTTCTTATTTTACAAAGCGGTTCTTTTCAGAACTACGATTTGTTACACGATTTTATTATCTGGTAAGTATATGGTTTAAAATTAATGAAGTTTATAAGCTATATTACTTTTGAGACGGCACTGTAAAATAAAAGCAAAATAAAAATGTCTAAAAAGTATTCATGTTGCCAACGCGACAATAATTTAACGTGGCAGTAAATTCAAAGTGTCTTCAGTCATTTTGGATCACTCTGTATATACAAGCCATATAATAACAACATACTTATTACATCTAAAATTTAGTATTTTTTTAAGTGAACAATTTTTAATTATAATACGATAAAATTTATTTAATATTTTTTTGTAAAAATGTAAATTATTTCTATAAATTCAAGATCGTGTATGATCTGACATCGAACTTTAGGAACCCCTGTTCTAAGGTAAAAACGCATAATTTACTAGATAAAGTTAAATTTAAAAATTCTCCTCTATTTTAAAGCTTGACCTTGAGCAATTTCCACCAAAACTTTTTGATATAAAAAAGAAGGTACCGTTACGAATGAGAAATTGCAACATGAACGATCTACTTACCGTTAGATGGCAGTGGTGAAAGCCAATGTCACGGCCTACTGGATTTATATACGCTTATATGAATCTAGTAGGCCGTGCCAATGTGTTGAATTTTGAAATGACAGTAACAGAAATATTTTACAGTTAATTGCACAACAGCATA
Organism: Agrypnus murinus; assembly: GCA_929113105.1. Classification (NCBI taxonomy): domain Eukaryota; kingdom Metazoa; phylum Arthropoda; class Insecta; order Coleoptera; family Elateridae; genus Agrypnus; species Agrypnus murinus. The sequence continues at coordinate 65,358,852 of OV816029.1, read as the reverse complement.
ACGTACAAGGTGGCCCACTCAAGAAGATCCTCTACCTTATCTTGGAAACTGTAAGAGTTACGAAAAAGAAGCTAAATATCAAAGTTGGTCGATATAAAACAAATTTTAATATTATAATAGATTCAGGCTACTATCAACTTTTCTTTTATTTTCAATGGAACACCCTGTATATTTTTACTGATTTCGATTCTACACTTTATTTTAAGTATGTATGCCTAATGTATATATCGAAATTCTGCACAATTTCTGAGAAAACTCAGTTTTTCTGTTATTTTTTGTTATTTTGGAAAATTCAAGTTACAAAAAATGAATTTACATAGTGCAAATTACATTTAAACGATTGTAATAATATACGACGCTAATATCTGAATTCGCGTTTCTGCATAAATCTATTACCGAATAGTATACAGGCTGTTCAATCTGATAGACCAAAAGTGTAAATCTTTAAACAGGAAAACTTTACTTTTTTCAAATAGTACATAAGGAACTCGGACAAATGACAGTAGTTAAATACGTAGTTAAATACCAATACTTATTTAAATCAAAAGTAGCTGAAAATAGTCTATCTAGTTCTTAGCCAAAAACATGATTAGCCAATGGATAGGGCTGTTTCTGTAACGCTGGAGATCTTCATATCCAAATTATCATGGAAAATATCGAGAGAACCAGGAAAAGTCTGATAACTTTGACACTGTTCACTTTTAGATAGAACATATATACATACATGAGTTGCTAGGGCATAAAAAACTAAATTACCTATACACCGTTTAGTCTAAGTTTACGTTCACGTCATAGATATAAAAGTAGTGACGTAGGAGTACAACCAACTGTGCAAATAATAACATTTAAAATTGAATTTTATGAAGAACACTTATTTATAGTACAAGTGAGTTAAGTAAGATATTATCCACGAGCGAAAAATGTACCCTCGAGGGCCGATAGGCCCGAGTGGGTTCATTTTTCTGAGTGAATAACATCCTTAACTCACGTGTGCCATACACAATTTTATCCAACACCTCTTTATTTAAGTTTAAACATCAAATTTGAAATGTATAGTTATTCTGTAGTTTTGACAGTAATAAATTTAATACCCTAGCGCGATGACTGGATTTTAATAATCTTATGCAATGCAAGCTGTGGATTGGTTGCTACGTATAATAGCAGCCAATCACTATTTAGTCCAGTCAAACTGTACGAAAAACGGGCTTAACTTGGAAAATGGAAGTACATGGGATTTTTTTCTTCCAGCATGTAGGGGGGGTCTAGAAAAGCTTAACTTGAAGTTTTCGACCTCAAATTCATATGAGCTTTTTCCGCCATTTTGAAAAGAAGTGAACTTGAAAGTTGATGAAAGTTTGAACTTTTTTTCATTTTTTATATTACGCGAAAAAGTTTTAAATAAAAGTTGAAGACAATCGTATTGCCGACAAAAATGCTTTATACAAATTTTTTTGCCGGACCTACTGTTACAGAGATAATTTCAAAATAACACTTCACCCTTCTTTTCAAAATGGCGGAAAAAGCTCATATGAATTTGAGGTCGAAAACTTCAAGTTAAGCTTTTCTAGACCCCCCCTGCATGTTGGAAGAAAAAAATCTTTTCAAAGACCATAAATGTAATGTGTTCTCCAGGAAACCGGTGAAAGGTAAATCGGCCATCACAATTTTTATTTTTGTTTTTCCTCACAACTTTTTCATTTTTTATATTACGCAAAAAAGTTTCAAATAAAAGTTGTAGACGATCGTATTGCCGACAAAAATGCTTTGTACAAATTTTTTGTCGGACCTACTGTTACAGAGATAATTTGAAAACAACACTTCATCTCTTCTTTTCAAGATGGCGGAAAAAGCTCATATGAATTTAAGGTCGAAAACTTCAAGTTAAGCTTTTCTAGACCCCCCCCCCTACATGCTGGAAGAAAAAAATCCCATGTACTTCCATTTTCCAAGTTAAATGTTTAGTTTGACTGGACCAATTCTAAAACGGGTAACAATGTTTTTCTACCCACAAGTGAGTAAACTTCAACTTTAATTGTTTGCAAACAGCATGATTTAGCCCTCTTTATTTAGAGGTGTTGGATAAAGATTATTTGCTTTATCTAAAATAATAAAATTTAATTTTCATATATTTTAGTAATACACTAGGATAATGGGCCCTACGGGCCTAAGCACTTAAGTATGATAGAAATAGCATTTATCGATTTGTTTTAAAGTAGGTCAGTATTTACATGACCTACATAAATCTCCAATCGATTCTCTATCGATAGAGCACATATTAGTACCAAATAACACTCAATAGCACTAAATAGTACGATAGAATCAGCATTTATCGATTTTTTAAAACATAACCTAATTTAAAAAATTGTAAAACATAACCTAATTTAAAAGATTTACGCAAATTACGCGTCGAATGAGCCCAAGCCCATCTCTCCAGCCCTTATAGAACGCGAGAATGGGGCTCGGACACACATACAAATCAACTTTATTAATATTGGAGTCGAATGAGCCCAACCCATCTCTAACATGACCTACTTTAAAAAAATTTATCGTCGTCATTATCCTCGACAAGTTACGCGTCGAATGAGCCCAAGCCCATCTCTCCAGCCCTTATAGAACGCGAGAATGGGGCTCGGACACACATACAAATCAACTTTAGTAGTATTTTATTTGTTTGTTTGTTTGTGTTTGGGCGAGGAATCAGGATGGCGGAGCATCCGTCGTACCTCATGGCACCGATTGCTATGATCATTTGGCCGACCCTACTAGAATTTAGCCGAATTTGGGGGAATTCCACCCCCAGTAGGGATCTTTATCGTGCCAAACATCGCATTGACACGGGACCTACAGTTTTACTTCCTCTCCGAAAAGAAGGCATGTTTTAAATTTTTCTCCGCTATGAAAAATTACCAGTTCGGCCGGGGATCGAACCTGCGATCTTGATTATGAAGCAAACATGCAAACCACTAATCCACCGAGACTGGCAGTAATACATTTATTTATAGAATAAATACAAGTAGGTTTTTAAACCAAAACGTAATTTGTTAATTTAATGAGAAAATACACATTTATTTCAACAGAAAATCATGTTGGTACACCTTGTAAGCGACACGCTGTATTGTCAAATTTATTTCTTTTGTTTTCTAAGTTCGGTTTACAATAGTTTGTTACCTATTTTGTATTTACAATTGCATTAACTGAATATAATTCTAGAGAGTTTCTCAAGCACTGAGAATATATCTTAAGACTGCTTCCAACATTTCATCTGCGGAAGAAGTTTCCAGTCCAAAGAGGAAACGAAATCGAAAACAAACTACAGAGATTGATCCTCTGTAGAGGCAAATATTAGCAATGAAATTTATGAAATACATATATAAGAACAGTAAGTACCTGACGTTATGTGTCTGGCTGTGCTCTTCAATTGATATACCACATTTGGATACACGAGAACATGTATCACTTAATATTTTGTCAAAAAAATTCAAATCCAAGTTCATGTATGAAGGAAGTAGAAGTTATTTATCCATTGCCTTACGACAAATTGGATTGGTATACTATAAGAATGATCATCCATGACAAGGGATGATGGGGGGGATGGATGAGGATGAACAAAGTCATATTGTTCATAAGAAAATAATTCTTTTAAAAACGTACACTGAAAATATGCAGCAAAGGTGTTGGATCAAACAAGGAATATCCAATTCCATATGACTACAGAGCATAGTCTGACGTCATAATTTAGTAATGACGTGAACGTAAACTTACACTAAATAACGTATAGAATTTAAATATACAGAGTGTTACAATTGAATTGTGGTAGGCATCCTTTGCCAATACTAGTTTTTCTCTAGGCATTACTAATTGTGTACCCATAATAAATATATTTTCAGTTTTTTAGGAGTTTAGATAAATTAAATTTAGAAAGTCTTAGAAAAGGGCATACCATCAGGTATTTTAACTCGGTGTTCCTTAAAAACAAAAGTTTCACACACCAACATTTTTGATATTTTTCAACTGGAATTTTCTTCCACATTTAATAATAAAGTCATCGACAGGAAAGGAAAATGTAGGAGTGTATAAGGAACGTCCTTCCGGATATTTGATGGATAACCATCAGGGATATAGTAATACTTCATTATTTAACAATAACAATTAAAAATCAATGTTTTAAGTCATATCCATTTTATTTTTACGTACAAATAATGACACTTGGAACACTGTTACAAACCTGTTAAAATTCTTGTTTGTTACAATTCATTAAAAAGAAGTTTATTAAAATTATATAATTAATACGTAACAAGCATTTTGTATTTGATTAAATGAATTACAAGATAAAAATTAAGAAAAAAGCGTAAATACACGAACCTAACCTCATATTCAATTATGAACAAAAAATAATAAATACTTTCTCTCAATGAATATTAACGGCATTAAAAACGCCAGATATTTTTAAACATCAAAGAACACGTAATTCTAATAAGAAAGATAGCACCTATAATTACCACATATAAAAATAGGCGACATTTTTGAAGCGCCATCTTCGCAGATGAGTGTGCAACTAATAAATGGTTTTTCGGTGAGAAACCTGCATCTAATTAAAAAAATAGCACCATTTCTGTTAAATGGTGGTTTATTACTGTCATGCTAGAATATATAAACTTTTACAATTTATCTAAACTATTCAATCTTTATTTTTGAATAACTTTCCAAATATTTTAGAAATATCAGGTTTAGTTGCACACCACACCTCAAGAGGCGCTATTAAATTTTGTCTTCCACTTTTTAAAAGGTTTCCGGTATTAATTTTAATAATATTAAAGTATTTGTCTATACTGATAGCCACGTTATGTGTTATTTTAAAAAAATTCACGGCTGGTTGCAATGTTGCATAAAGCTTAGTTAACCACGGGGTTAATTAATAAATTGATTTCGTTGTTAAGCAACCTGATTGGATAAAATTAAACAACTGGTTTATAAGGCCTCGTGAGTCAATTTTTCTGTCGTGAATAATAATATCTTGCTTAACTCACTAATACCGTAAATAGCTATTATTAACATATATTGACATTTTCCTTTTAATAAAATAAATTTATATTTTTACAAGGAATATAATAGGACAAAACAGAAGACTGCATTTAAAATTAAGATAGACACGAGAGACACGAGGTGAGGCTGTTCGTCTGAACTAAATATATATACAGTGCCTTTCTTATCTATAAATATATAGTTCGCGCAGGACCTTTCGTAGTTTCGCTTTCTGTTGATGTAAAACTTTTATCTGTCCAGGTTTCATATGTATTCGTTGTCAGATAAGATGAACATTAACAGAATTTTAGAAGAATTTCGGCATTTTCAGCAGATACACCGCAAAAATAAAAGAAAAATGTCTGAATTTGATGTGTTGTTGAGAATAGGTAATAAGCCTGAAATCGAGACAGTTATGTGAGTAGAGAATGAACGTATCTTCATTAAACCTAAAGAACCACCTGAATTTGTATTTTTAATTTTATTTATCAAACCGACATAGAAGCATACGAGCTACACGAAGATAGTGTAATTCTAGATCTCAACCCACCTTGTTGTGTTGCGTTTTCCGAAGCAACATAGGAGAGATTCTTTCATCCGGTTAAAAGTGAGGTAAGAAAATGTCCTAAGTTACTATTTTACAGGTGGTCCCAGAAATAATCTGTTTTTAATAGTTATTTATAAAAATTCAAACAACTCGAATAAGAAGTTTTACATGTGAAGTTGATATTTCATTTATTTGTTGATGCTTTCTGGAGCTAACCTGTATTTTGCAATTACATTATGGTGTACCTACTATTGTTATATTTTTTGTGTATAGCAGCAGCAGCAGCGGCAATGATTCAGCACTATCTAGCTCAAGCTAGTCTTCTGAAGAGACCTGATGATCCTGAATTGTATTTGTCTATTTTAATGTTTTTATATAAATATCTTATACTAAATATATTATATTAAAGTATAATTAATTATTTGAATAATTATATGATATCCTGCCTAGTAATAGGTAAATATTCGAAATTTATTCTTTGAGGAATATTCGTGAGAATACTTCCAGAAATATTCCCACAGTTCCTATTTTATCAGGAATTTATATTTTTTCTTTAAAAAAAGTTCTACCATAAGAAAATTGTTTGGAAGAAAGTAGATTTTAAAATGGTACACGAAATCTTGTATTTTATTACATGTTGGTGCTACTTGGTAGTATTGGCAAAAACATAGCTGACCCAACAATATGTTTTTGCCATGTATAAAGTGACTAGTGGCTACGCATCAGTTTATCTTGTTTTCTGCCCATTATACAGTCGAAACGCGTAATAAATAGCTATACATCACTTCACCTGAGATAAATCCACCCTAAACTCAAAGCTAGAACCAGCTACATGTCAGTAACAGACATGGACCTATTAAAACAACGCACAAGCTATATCAAACCTTGGCGGCAACAGAAGAGTGGCTTTCGGGGCGAGCAGGGGGAGCATTGAACGTAAGCAAAGCAAAGCAAAATGATCAGGGCTATATTCAGAAAATTTGATATATTACAGATTGCAATAAAAAGTAGTTGATATGTATTACCATAGGCGCCCGCAGAAATTTGTCCAGGGTGGGGCAAGCCTAGAATGAACGGCATGCTAGGGGGGCAAGCCTAGAATAAACGACATGCTAGGGGGGGGGGGCAAGTCTAGAAAAAACGCAATATTATACAAAATTTTCAATAAGATTCAAATTGTTTTACCTCCCGGTGCCCCTCCTTGCCCCCCCTTCCGGACGCCTATGTGTATTACTAAATGTTTCTATGCAGTTATTAATATAGGATCACAAAACTAGGACAGAGAGCGGTGTTGGCGATAATTGAAACATTAAAAAAAATATAGAACATTATTAAATCTTGTGACTAGAACAATTTCATGCTGTAGAAAATTTGTTGAACCCCTGACTCATTATATCGAAAGGTTGTATGAAAAGGATTGCGTTACTTCATATAAATAAATTAGAAGTATTTTTATTGATCTGCAAAATACGAGTATATAAATTATAATATAATAGTAACCTAAATACACTCCCAATCACACAAGTTCCAATAACTACAAACTTATCTCGGCGTGTTTCTTATTTGTATCAAATAAGATGGACATGAAGAAAATTTTAGAAGAATCTCGGCATTTTCAGCAGATACACCGTCGTAAAAATAAGAAAAAAAGTTGTGCGGGTGGAAAATGATAGCACCCTCATTAAACCTAAAGAACCACCTGCATTTGTATGTTTTAATTTTATTGTTCAAACCGACATAGAAGCATCCGAGCTACATGCTATACCAAAGATAGCAACATAAAAATCATATAAACGTTCCAGAACAAGGAGTTACGCAACATGGTAGACGCTCCATGGTATAAATATAACTCCGATTTGCACCGAGACCTCAACATCCCAATGGTCAAGGAAGAGATTAATAGGTTTGCTGGCAAACACGAAGCCAGGCTCCACCATCACGAAAACACAGAAGCTCTTCAGCTATTGGACAATCAACATATTGTTCGAAGACTGAAGAGGACCAAACCACTCGAGCTTAGCATAGTGCGAGTTTAATAGTGGCTAAAAATATTAAAGGACATCGTCGGATGAACTCTTGTTTAAGTATTTAATTAGTTTAGTTTTAAGAGAATCATAAAAAAATTAATGGTTGGTCTTACAGACCAGTTTTAATAAACAGACACCGTAGGTGTATGAGAAAAAAATTTTTTATTGTTCAAACCGACATAGAAGCATACAGATAGCATGAAGATAGCGTGATTCTAGATCTCAATTTACTTCTAGAAAAATACGTGTTGCGTTTTCCGAATCAATATAGGAGAGATTCTTTCATTCGGTTAATAAGTCCAGTGAGGTAAGAAAACGTCCTAAGTTATCATTTTACAGGTTGTTCCAGAAAGAATAATCTGTTTTTAATAGTTATTTGTACAAGATTCAAACAACTCGAATAAGAAGTTTTAGGTGTGTTGTTGATGCTTTATTTATTTATTGATGCTTTCTGGAGCCAACCTGTATTTTGCAATTTATATTATGGTGTACCTACTATTGTTATATTTTTGAGTATTGACAATAGCAGCAGCAGCAGCAATGATTCAGCACTATCTAGCTCTAGCTAGTCTTCTGAAGAGACCTGATGATCCTTAATTGTATTTGTCTATTTTAATATGTTTTTATATAAATATCTTATACTAAATATTTTATGAAGTAAAATAAAAGTAAAAAGTAAATGAAGTAGAAAGAATATTGCTGGAAAACTACAAAATGGAAATAAATAAAACCAAGACCAAGGAATTATAAATATAAGAATAAGAAATACGACTGTGGAAACACATAAAGAAGAGGCGAGATCAGCTGATAGGGCACATACTTAGACGAGATGGATTAATCAAGGCCATAATAGAAGGGGAAGTAGAAGGAAGAAATGCTCGAGGAAGGCCGCGTCTTCAGTATATCAAGCAAATTATGGAAGATGCGGAGTGCAACACTTATGAAGGGCTCAAAAGAAAGGCAATGAACCGCCAATCGTTAGCTGTGACAAACCAGCCTACGGGCTGAAGACTTAAAGGAAGGGAATATTTTATATTAAAATATCCGTAAATTCCCGAAATTTATTTTTTGAGGAATATCCTGGGAATATTTCCGGAAATATTCCCAAAGTTACTATTTTATCAGGAATTTATATTTTTTCTTTAAAAAACATTCTACCATAAGAAAATTGTTTGAAAGAAAGTTTATTTTGAAATACACGAAATCTTGCATTTTATTACATGTTGGTGCAGCTTGGTAGTAGTATTGGCAAAAACATAGTTGACCCCACAATATGTTTTTGCCATGTATAAAGTAGCTACGCATCAGTTTATCTTGTTTTCTGCCCATTGCACAGTCGAAATAACAATAATAGTTATAAATCACTGCACCTAAGATAAATCTACACTAAACTAAAAGCTAGAACCAGCGACGTCATGTAAAGATTATTGGGCTGTATTCAGGAAATTTGATATATTACCGGATTGGAATAAAAAGTAAAAAATTTGTTTAACCCCTGACTCATTATATCGAAAGGTTGTAGGAAAAGGATTGCGTTACTTCATATAAGTAAATTAGAAGTATTTTTATTGGTCTCCAAAATATTTAAATTATAAAATAATAGTACCTAAATACACTCCCAATCACACAAGTCTCAATAACTACAAACTTATCTTATCTTATCTCATTGCGTTTCTTATTTGTATCAAAGAAGGTGAAAATGAAGAAAATTTTAGAAGAATTTCGACATTTTCAGCAGATAGTTACGTCGCAAAAATAAGAGAAAAATTACTGAATTTGACGTGTGGCTAAGAATAGACGATAAGCCTGGAATTGAGGCAATTGTGCCGATGGAAAATGATAGTATCATAATTAAATCTAAAGAACAAACTGCATTTTTAATTTTATTAAATAAATCGACATAGAAGCACACGAGCTACACCAAGATACCGCAATTCTGAAACGCAACTCACTTAACTAGAATTTTAATGTATTCAGTGTCAAAAAAGATGAACATGAAGAGAATTTTAGAATAATTCCGGCATTTTCAGTAGATACACCGCCGCAAGAATAAGAGAAAAATGTCTGAATTTGAAGTGTGGTTAAGAATAGGGGATAAGCCTGAAATTGAGGAAGTTGTGCGGGTGGACAATTAGTATCCTAGTTAAACCTAAAGAACCACCTGCATTTGCATACCTTAATTTTATTACATAAATCGACATAGAAGCATACGAGCTATATCAAGATACCGTAATTCTGGATCTCAACCCACCTCTAGAAAATTACATTTTCTAGAGGTTTTCCAAACCGGGAAAGGAAAGGCTATTTCGTTGGTCTAATAAGTGCAGTGACCAGTGAGGTAAGAAAACGTCCTAAGGTATCATTTTACATGTTGTTCCAGAAAGAATAATCTGTTTTTAATATAGTTATTTAAATACAAGGTTCAAAAACTCGAATAAGAAGTTTTACGTGAGAAGTTGATACTTCGTTTAGTTTATTGATGCTTTCTGGGGTCAACCCGTATTTTGCAATTTATATTATTGTATACCTACAAATTGTTATATATACCTAGTTTTAGTCCGGCAGCGTTGCGGGACTATTTGGTTACAAACGTCTCACCGTTTGTTTGCCCGTTTATGAAAACGTTCAAACGGCGAGACGTTTGGAAATTTGGTGCGTTTCATTTCAAAAGTAAGCTTTATGTATAAGAACTTGCGTCATGTCGGTCTCTGTGTCTATGTTATTAATGCGTAAGATAGAGAGCGCTATTTATTTACTATGCAACACGGTATAGCAGTAGCGTGCGGTGAGAATTTAGGCTAGGGAAGCAACTACGGTTTTAAATTTTTAATACCTAGGTATAGGCGTGGATTCCCCGGCCCCCCACGGGGGGTGGAATTCTCCCCCATAAAGTTTTGATATATACTTTAGTATTATAGTTAAATAAATTTTGAATGTAAAAGTAGTTAATGTTTATTAAATATTGTGCAATATATAATATTTATAAATAAACATACATAGGATAAAAACAAATACTGTTTGTATAGTAATTATTATTAATTTATTTAAAACAATTATTTTCAAAAAATGTCCCCCTCCCAAAATAATTGTCTGGATCCGCCCCTGCTAGGTACAATAAAAAACAGTGTTATAATTATTAAGCTTAAAAGTTTTCCAAAGAAGAACTTTTATACTTTATACTTATGGAATTTGTTGACTATTATTTTCTATTTTAAAAAAGTACTACTATTTATAATGCAACTCAATTTTCCGGTCTTTTTTAGCAAAATACCTGGTGCAGGTTTTTAACTTTGTTGTTAAATTTGAAAGTTCCGGTTTTGATCTGTCTTTCTCATCAATTTGTCATTTCCCACCAAAACTGTATGCAAAAAAATCTAATAATTTACAAACTGAACAACAAAGTCGTCGCGAATCGCGACTCGCGATTCGGTTGTATCGGAGGTACTTGAACCTTCTACCGAAGCAGCTGAATTTGTAGTCATGACGATAATGCAATTTTAAATTTGCATACAGAACAAACTAAATAGAATTATTTGCCTTTAAAAAAATTCCAACTTATATCAATAAAAATAATAATATAGAATAATATATAGAAATAATAAAATGTTTCAAAATACAGTCTTATTCGCAGATTTACATTACTTAAGTAACATTTAACAGACACTAAATCAAACAAATGACCAAATTATAGTAAATAAACATTTGGGCATGGAGCACACTAAAAATAATGTGACTTTACTACGATGTACAAGGCACGCGCCCACTAACTATAACTCGTTTATACTAACGAAGGCGCTACTGGCCGGCTGGCGGGGAGAAGTGCAATAAGCAACGAAATCAGTGCCTATATGCCGTGTATGTAACACATTTTTGAAATCATTAAATTCTCTAAACACGCACCGGCTTATTGAAGAAGGTTTGAGTTTCTTTAATTACATTCCTTTGCAGCTGTTCCAGAAAATAGTGTTAGTCAAGGAGGATCTGACATCATTCAGTGTTTTAAATGCCAAGGCTTCTGGCATACTTCGACCAATTGCCGCCAGATGCCTAGGTGTGTTAGATGTCATGATAACCATGATGTCGAATATTGTCCACGTCCTCGAAATCTGCTGTCACGGTGGCGCACCACACCTTACAAAATGTGTCCTGCAAGAGTGCAAAATATTAATTCCATTTATGTTGGTTTCCAGTTAGCTAAGATATACCTTAGCTATGAATAGCTAAGAAAAAAACATATATGTACATATAAATTTTAATTATGTACTATTCAATATCAAAACATATTGTCAATATATTACGTCTATATCACTTTAAGTATCAATTTTATTGCCCAACTTCTGCTTCCAAAAACACTTGAACTGCACCATGTCAAAATTGGCAGGTGACATTGGGTATTTGTCAAATTCGCTTTATTAGAAAAGAATCGGCCAAAACCATACATATCGAGTTTGAAGGCATGATTCCGACAAAAGATTTTTGGTTTTTTAGTATTTTTTGATACACCTCCGTAACTGACGGATTTTTAAGTAGTAGTTAGTTTCCTGTTAATAAAAAAAGTGGCTTAATATTAATTAAGATTTTGTGCGGGAGGAAGGGGGCGAGTATTTGCTAAGTTACAATGGAAAAATGGCTACATGTGTACTCTTTTCTCAAGTTATTTTTTATTAAAAATGTTAAATTTGGAATAAAAATAATGTGATAAATACACGAGAATTACATTCATGTTAAATTCATTGAACTGGATGAATATTGAAAATTTTCTTTTGTTTCGCGTTTTGGTATTTCTACATAAAATAAATCTAAATATTTCAGCACCATATTATAATAATTGTCTAATTAAATTTAATCGAGTTCACAGCTATATTACGAGAGGAAAAGATAATTTTATATTAGATTATAAACGATTGAAAACGATTAAAGGGGTAATGGAATATAATAAATTAGATAGTGAATTAAAAAATACCAATCTTAACACTTTTATTAAAATGAAATATAATATAAATACAAAGATTATTTAAAGTTTCACAAGTTTTATTAATATCTTAACCTGACAATATTGTTTCGACACTTTGTGTCATTATCAAAGGTAGATAAGATTGATAAACCTAATCACACCTTGTCCAAGAAACTCAACCATATTATTAACATCATAGGATACAAATCGAAATACTCTGTCAAAAATTCATTAGAATTAGTAGAAAAACTACAAAACATACATCTTCCAGCACATTCAAAACTTGTAAGCTTTGACATTTGTAACATGTTTTCAAAGATTCAACCACAAGACTGTATTCCTTTGTTAGATAATTTCTTAGTTAATAGTAATGTAGAATTAGTAAAAAGATTAGAGTTAATTCAATTATTTGATCGTTGTATCAGTCAAACTTATTTCACTTTTAATAATATAATATATTTACAGAAGGATGATTTACCTATGGGTAATTCTCTGAGTCCTCTATTAGCTAACATATTTATGGATAATTTGGATAAGATCGAATATTTGAATTAGATCTTTCTAAACACATTATTTTTTGGTTTCGTTACGTTGATGACATTTTAGCTTGTTTTGACAGTTCTTTTGAGGTTATCAATGAATTTTTAATTCTTATTAACAGTCTTCACACAAACATTACGTTTACACTAGAAACAGAACAAAATAGAGCTATTAATTTTTTGGATTTAACTATTACAATTAATACAGACAATGAATTTGATTTTTCCATATACAGAAAACCCACAAACACAGACGTCACTATTCCTAACGATTCATGTCATCATAAAATGGATAAACTAGCGGCTTATAGATATTTAGTACACCGAGCTTTAACTACTCCAATGAAACGATCACATTTTGATAAAAAAATTTCAATCATCAAACAATTAGCACATGCAAACCATTATAACCATAACATGATTGACACTTTAATTCAACAAAAAGATTATAGGTTAGCTATCAAAAGAATATTTCCAATTGACACTCAAATACAAGACACAAACTACATATCAATACCATACTTTGGCAAGATATCAGAACAAATTGCAACTATAATAAGAAAAACCACCAGTTACAAAATAACCTACCTATAAAACTAACACCAACACCTTTTCATTTTTATTCAATGCTAAAGACAAAACACAATATATCATGAAATCCGACATTTACCGTTTGAATTGTTCTTTTTGTAACTCGGTTTATATTGGACAAACACTTAGAAATTTCGACATAAGATACAAAGAACACGTACGCTCTTATAGACTTAAACATCCAGAAAAATCGAATTATGCCAAACACATTTTGGAACAGAACCACCCAATGACACCTCAAAACAACATTAAATTCTTACATTTTTGCAACAACAAACACAAATTAAACATTTTAGAAGCTTTTGAAATATACAGACATAAACGCACAGTACCTTTAATGAATGAACAAACTGAGCTTAGTAATTCTCCTTTATTAGAAGTGTTAGATATTTAGTTTTTGTTATGTATTGTATCTAGTTACCTATTTTCTGTATGTATTTATCCTTAGCAACGTGTTTGTTTATCAATCTTATCTACCTTTGATAATGGCACAAAGTGTCGAAACAATATTGTCAGGTTAAGATATTAATAAAACTTGTGAAACTTTAATTAATCTTTGTATTTATATTATATTTCATGATTATGGAGTTCCACAAAGTAAGGCTGGAGACAGTAAACTTTTATTAAAAAATTAAAAACAAAAATTTTAATGAACTTGGAAAAATTTTATTAAGAGCCTTTTTAAATTATAACTGCCCACAATTTAAAAAAATTGAAATGTTTATATTACTTATAAGATTTACTTGTAAATAGCAAATTCTTGCTAAATAAATTGCATTGATTTGATTTGAAAAATAAAAAAGATTAATAAAATTATGAGTTATTTTCTTAGAAATTGGAAAATCGTCCAGAAAGTTCAATTTTTTTTGATAATTTTAATCGTCAAAAATATCATTGAGTATTATTAGCGAAATATGATGATTTCAAAATAGTCAGTTACGTGGAGGGGGGGTATATCGAAAAATATTACAAAACAAAATTTTCTTTGTCGGGATATCTCGTTCACACTCGGTATGTGAACTTAAAATGTTATTAAAAACATTTTTTGTTGATATAATTTTTCCATATTTTAACAAATAAAGTCATTCTTCGCCGATTTTTCTTGTAATAATTTGACAGATACCTAACGTCACCTGTCAACTTTGACATGGCGTGTTTCAAGTACTTTAGAAGCAGAGGTGATTACCCCACAAAGTTTTTTTCCAATAAGAATATTAAAAAAATTTCCCATATGGATCCAACTTTACGGAAGACACTGTATATCACAGATTTATAAAATATGTATATACTAATTTTAAAAAACAATTATAGCGAATTACATTTCAAGATTATTACAATTAAACAAAATGTGTGATAGCAGGTAACAGGTGCGGATTTACCATTAATCTAAGTATGCTACAGCTTGGGGCCTCCGGTTCCAGGGGGCATCAAAAATTACTAAACGACATTACAGATTTAATAATAATAATAATAATTGCTACAACCCTAACCTGGAAACCAGGCCCCAGAAGCAATGAAGTTTGTGCGGGAGGAAGGGGGCGATGATTTGCTAAGTTACAATGGAAAAAATGGCTATGTGTACTCTTTTCTCAAGTTATTTTTTATTAAAAATGTTAAATTTGGAATAAAAATATGAAATCTTTAGTCATAAATGTAATTATTTCCTGAAGCTGTTTCTCGTAATTAGAATGTTATTATTGACAATATAGCGGTGGGGGGGGGGGGGGGGGGCTCAAACAAATTTTAGTTTGGGGCCTCAAAAATGGCAAATCCGCTCCTGGCAGGTAATGTTTTGTTTACTATTTTCTGTCTTGCAATTTCTGAATTTTAGAAAGTAGCTAGAAAGTAGGATAGCAAATCAAATAAATGGTTAATAAACAAATTTATAAGTAATGTTAGCTGTTATCACTTAGCAAAAAACTATGATTACGACTTTGACTTAAATGGAACTTACCTTAAGTGACGATTCTCTTGTTCAATTGATTAGAAATAGAATTATTAAGGTTTCAATTGGGAATAGCTATGTAAGATAAACAAGTATGTACTTGTGCAAGGGATGCTCGGATATTAGGATAGTTCCACACTGATTAGTTATCTTGCAAAACACTTTTTGTTTAAAGAAAAACCAATTAAATTATTTTTAATAGTAAAAGAAGCGAGCGAGAAAACCACGACCGTAATAAAGTCTAGATTCAATTTTAACTTTTTAAAAATTCAAACGTATAGGCATAGTTGAGAATTTATTTATCAATGTCAACGGTATCTTTTATAGGAGATAAACTAAATGTATATCAATTGTTGCACATTTACAAATATAACTTAAATAGTTTTTGTTGCGAATTTATGGGATTCGGTCTAATAAAAGATAAATTTAATTTTCTTTTTTACGTTTTGGTTTGTTTATTTTTTTACAACCATCTTCAAAATCTAAAATATAAGAAAACAATAACATAGGTGTATAAATAAAAACAATTAACTACAAAATTAATAATTACCATTTATATCACAGTGTGCTTGGATAAAGTCGAGTATTTTATGAAGGTTAAAACATTTTAAAAGTTAAAACATGGATAAAATTACATACATATTTGTCAATAATATTAAAGAATGAACATTCACAGTAATGTGAAAAATTGGTTAAGTGCAGAAATTTATTTAAGTAAATTATTATAAACTACTTAGATTGTTTATATCTGAACGGAAATTAATTGATTTGGGTTCTTTTTTTAATATACAGGGTGCCCATTATGTATGGAATATAGTATATATCTCGGTAAATATCGACTTTATAAAAAAATTTGTTATATAAAAGTTGTTTAACATTTTATTTTCCATAATAAGATAGCATTCAATTGTTTTTATTTCAGAAAACAAATGAGTAATGAATAACACTTTAATTTTTTTAAATAGCAATGTACCCTTCCATTAGGCTCATTTGATAGAGATTTTTTTTCTCTTTTCGACTACCTAAAATCTTAGTACCCTTATATCAGAAAATTTTTGAAAAAACGTAAAAAATATTTATTAAGTTGCAAAAGTTGAAAATTGTTGCAAAACTCATGCGCAAGTACGTTTTTTAATTAATGCAAGGATAGGATAGAAATACTTGGCAACGGCATTTTAGAACCTCATTTTCACAATAGAACGTACGTCACAGACGTACAACATTTATTATTTTTGCAAAACATTAATCTAACACGACGAAACTTGTGGTTTCAACACGACGAAGCCCCACCTCATAATGGAGTTGCATTAACAAATTGTTTAAAGGTTTAAACAATGAATTTGGCCAAAAACGAATCGATAACAGAGGACCCGTTTTGTGACCTCCTAAGTCACCTGACTTGTCTATTCTTGATTTCTTTGTATGGGTTTTTCTAAATAAAACAAGTGAGACTTCTCAAAATGTACTTCAAAATAAAATCACTGCAGATAGCTTGTTAATTACACCTACAATGCTGCGAAAAGCCGGAGGACACTTAATCAAACGGGCCTAAATAGGTTTCGACTTTTATGGTGGACAGTTTGAGCAGTCATTATAAGAAAATGCATTGCGTATTATTCTATTTATTAAAAAGTAATTAAATAAAACCTGCTATAATTTTGTAATCGAAGAGTAAATTAAAAAAAATCATACCAAATCTGATAATTCTATTTTTTGAACTGTAAGATGAGTTTAAAGCCAAAAAGCCACTTGTGATATATCATTGTAAAGAGAAATTATTTTAAAGCTTTATTCCGTAAAAATATATAGGACGTTATATTTAAAAAATTAAAGTTGGATATTTTTCCAGAAAATAAATTAGCCATGAAAAAACTTTTTGTGCTATTTTATAGATCAGGTTATGCTAAACAAGCTCTTATGTAACTTTTTCGTCTACCTTTAATATTTCTGCAGATATAACCTGGAGAATGAAAAATCAGCCACCCTGTATATGAGGGGCGCAACCGTAAATTTCGCAGGGGTGCGCATCTTACGTAGTTACGCCACTGATTTTATGGCATGTTTTCACCTGAAAATAAAGGCATAGGTGAGAAAGTATACACAAGTATTTATTACTTTACTTACAGTTTTTATTATTGAATTTCAAGAAAGTGTTTTATTTCTTTGAGGATTCATAGTTTTTGATAGTAGATGGATATTTTTCAATGTTATTTGAATTTCTAAGTAAAATATTTTACTGCATTATTGTTAACCAAGTTCTAGGGTGCATTTTACACTAGAATGTTAAAGTGGGGAACTTTTTATAGAGAAGGTTTAGGCCTTTGAAACGCCTTGCTAAAATGTTAAAATTTAGTTTATATTCATAATTTTGGTGTCAAAATTTATGTAATGTTTGTTTGATAGGATCTTAGGATTAATTTTATGATAAGAAAAGGATGTAGCAAGATGTTAAAATGCTTTTGAGTTTTTGTGAAGTAATGTTTGTCAGAAAATTCAAGATGGCTGTCAATGAATCCTAACTCTAAATTTGCATTTTAATAGCCGTGTTAGGTACCAAAATGTAGGAAAGATTCTCCTCTTTCATTTAATAACATTTATTAAAACAATTAATTTAATTTTTTATCAACAATTTGGTTAGAAAGGTTTTTGGTGGGAAAGATGTTGTTTTGTTTCTAGTTAGAAAGCAGACTAATCTAGTTCCGAACTAGGGAAATCACTAGCGATTCTCAATTGTTTTCCAATTATTATAAAAACAGCACGAGAATTTGATTACTCTTTCTTGAATTTTCATACAGAGCAGAAGTCAAGCCAGTTTGTACGTTATTTTGATAAAATTCCGAGGTTATGTTGGTGAATCTTATGTCACTTAAATGTCAACAAAGTGAGGTTATGACAAATGTCATCTTGTTTTAAAACTTTTTTATAAGTTCTTAATAATTTGATTAATAATAATTATAATGAACAATCAAAGTGAACTTAAAGTAAAATAAACGAAAGTGCAGTGTTAAAATTTGGTGTTCAGACTGTTATTATTACTTGGAGAAATGTTTGGAATTTTTATTTTGTATGGAACGAATTAAAGGAAGGTAATGGAATCTTGTTGCAAATAACCGAATTATTTTATGTACTCACGTCATGGAAGATACATGTTGCACCTTTAATAATTATAATTATCTTCAAAAATCACAAATAAAATCCATTTGAAGGATAACATGGAATGTGAACATATTATCAAGCAATAAGCAGGTAAAAAATTACTTAAAAAATTAAAGTTATAGTTGGTAAAAACCAACTATAACAGGAATCTGCTAACTTTCAAGTTAGGGTGATTAACTTTTTTGTGTGGCGCCATATAATTTTAAAATTTAAAATAATTTTCAATTTTTAATTTTTTTATTAATAGTAATTTAAGATTGTTGATTGATCGGATAACAATTAAAAAGGACAAAGAGAATTAGAATGTCTCTTAATTATTATTTTGTTAAATCTATTTGACACCGAGATTTAATTTGATAGTTGATTTAATAGTTGTTTTCTTTCCTCTTCAGGGCATTTAAAATTTTTATTTCTTTTCTGGGTTAATAAATAAAATTATCCATTTAAATGTTTAAAAAAAATTATTTGAGTATTTATTTGTGACTGGTCTATTAACAACGTTTTACAGATATAATTTAAATAGCTTCCTAATTAATTAGCGACCCGCCTAATTTCGTCTCATGCATTTATGGAAGTTGTTTTCCAGTTTAGAAATTATAGCCGGAGAATTTTTTTTATAAATGTAAGTGATATTTAGTTGTGTATAGTTTCAGTTTTACCATGATTTTGTGTTTGTGAAATTTCATCTTTCATCAAGTGTTGGAGGGTTTATTATTCACAATAATAAATATTTCTTTTCTTTTTTTCCTTTTGACCCCTGTATATCATAACAGTATGTAGCTTCAAAATTTGAACAATAATCTTATATATAGAGTTAATTCTATTTTTTTTGATGTTTGTAGTTTTAGTTTGGAAAATAATGTTTTTCATGTGATATTATTAGGTTTTTTTTTGTATGTTGAATGGTGATAAACATTTTTGTATTTTTTAAATAATTTGTGGAATGTATGGTAAAGAAATGTATTTAGGTTGATTTGAAATTGGTTCTTGATTAGTACTGTTAGAAATGTTATTAATTCCTTGTTTTAGTATGAGTTCATAAAATTGTTTAGGGTAGTTATTTTTTAAAAGGGTATATTATATTTTTTCTAAGTTTGCATGCTTTTGTTCAGGGTCTGATAATGTTATTGCTCTATCTGTTATTAGGCTAGTGACAATATCCCTTTTATATTTGTTTGGAACATGTGAATTGTAATTTAAGTATTTTTGGAACCCTACATTTTTGGTATATCAATGTGTAGTTACGAGTCCTTTGGCGTTATATTTAATGGTAATATCTAAGAAATTGATTGATTTATTAATGTCCGTTTCAACAGTAAATTGTAATTTTGAATGAAAATTATTAAACTTCAAGAAATATTAAATTTGATTTGTTGGTATACAAAGAACGCAATCGTCGACATATCGTTTGAAAAATAAAGGTTTTTTTTATCTAGAGCCTCAATTATAGATTGTTATGGGTATTCTGAGACCAAATTGGAAATGGGCGCTGATATTGGTGAGCCCATGGCAGTGCCAAAAACTTGTGTGTAAAACTCATCCCCGAATTGACAATGGTAGATTTTAGGCATAATTTAACGGCCTCGCAAAATGCTTTGAGTTCAAAGGTGTAAATTGCTTAATTTAACCTAAGAAGAGTCAAGCTCTCTCAAATAGCAACATCTTTAGTTTCTAAACCAGGGTTTATCCAGTGCTGCGTTTCAGAGTTACACTTTCAAAGATTTAAAAATATAAAGTTTTGAAAGTTTTTAGAATGTCAAACCCTCAGAATAAATATATTGAAAATTCAAAGATCTCAGAGCTTCATCAATTGAAACAATTAAGAAATCTGGCCTCACGAATAGGCGTCAATTGTAACATTACGTTTTTACTCAAACACAAAATACTGAATAGATCCCTACTACTGTAAAATGATGCAACTAAAAATGCTCCACAGATACTTACGTTACATAATATAGCTTAATTTCCCCGGCAGAGACATCTCATTAATTCAAATTATACTCAGGCGTGGGTGTTAATCCCAAAAGCTTTATATTAGATAATAGATTCAGAAACAAATAAAAAAATAGAGAGCGCCACTAAACTGAATAGATGATCATTTTCAAAGATGCGAGGAGTCTACAGTCGAACTATATAAACCATAGTTAAATTTGAAGTCTTTAAATTGAATAAAAAAATAGGCGCAAGCATAAGAACATACACATAATTGCAAGTAGAGTTATAGTTCATTGCCTCTCTAAAGTCTGCCGCTATTGCTGCTGACCCCTTGACATATTTTAAGAGAAGCCCTTAGTTGGTAGGTTCTCAAGGTATTGGACACATAATGACGGTTTTATTTAAAGGAGTGCTTTACTACAATTAATCCAAGTTTATTTCTTCATTGATTCTTATAAAATATGGTATATTGCTATTTGTATTATCATTAGTCACCGTTCTACGAGACAATATATCATCTACCAATTTCCTTCGGTGTTGTAACCATTTCCTTTGTTTAAGAAACTCTTTGAACACCTGCTTTGTGGATGGTATATGTTTATCTAAGAACTGTTTGACTCTATTCCAGATATTTCCTTTATTCTTTTGGAGTATCCAATAACGTGGAATTAATAGGCATTCCGTGTACGTCATTGCTACTATTCGACGATAATTCCTATTTTCACCAATTCCAAAACATGCAGTTGGATTGAGAAAACAAACCTAAAAAATAATTATTCATCTGACATTCATACTTTTGTTCTATTTCCATAAAATTAACTTACCTGCATAAAATGTACCTCAACATGTGGTGGTATAACCGTAATGGACTTTCTTGGTTTCATTGTTGATTTTGATGACATTATAGTAGGAGGCATTGTTATAGAAGTCTTCTTATCAGTTTTCGTTGTCCTGAAAAAAACAACAATCGTTGAAATTTCTTCTATTATACTTATTTCTACAACGACAAATATTTTACAACTAAGGTGTTAAGTACTATATGCCTCATTCTTTACACTTGAACTTTGTTTACATATGTAAAACTGTCAGGCTTCCATGATTAATTGAAAAGAATAAACCTGGCTAATTTAGGTATTAACCTATTTAATGTCAATGCGTTCAAAACAAAGATAAAATTGATTACTTACGCCATACTACTAAGGACGGTCTCAGATACACTAGCTTCAACTATGTTTCTAATATCTGATTCTTCCTGGTCCTTATAACTGGACCATTCTCTAACACTTGCGACTTTAGTAATAGAAGAAGATTTCTCTTCGCCACTTGCCTGCGTTTCTTTCTCCTCTTGTGACACATCATCTGGATCCCACAATTTATAGTATTTCTTACCATTCTTGAATTCTTTTGTGACCAGTAGATGTTCTACTACACGACATTTTCCTTTTAAAACAAAGTATACATAATCACGCAAGCCAACTCCGTCGCCTAGAATGGTTTGATCTGGTCCGTACGCTTTCATTTTCGCAAGAATACAGCATTCCCTTACGGCGATTTCATCCCAATCTTCAAAATAGGAAAAACTGGTCATGGCACATTGGACTTCCTCCCATTGCTGTTTAACCGTTGCTTTTAGTATAATGTTGAAATCGTGCTTTTTTAAGCAAAGCAATTCAACGTGAGCTGAAATAATGTGCAGTGTTTAATAAGTGAGGTGATAATAATGCACAAAGAGTGAGTCCAAAAGAATATACTAAAAATTCCTAACTCATAAAAAATATTTAAATAATTCCATGGTAAAGGTAGAAATTTCAAAAGAGTTTGGAAATTGTTATAGTTTTCTGGGTACCAATCTAGCTTTTTAATCTGCTTTTGTGCGCTACTGTAATTTTTAGAAATGTGTAGAAAGTAAGAGCTTTGTGATGTTTCTGTTAGTATCCAACCACTGTTTCCCGCGTTTTGGTGACGCAGACTAGAAGGCTTGGCAAGCAGGCACATAAAGCACGTAATACGTATAGGGCAGTACACAATTGTTTAAGGCTGCGTAAGTCAGTATAGGACTCTGTAAGACTCTGTAAGACTGTGGAAAACTGTAACTGTAGAAGACTGCGTACACTGTAAGGCAACACCAAAACGCTACAGAGTTACATAATATTCACAAGACTGTAAAGTTTACATAAGTTTTCCTAATAAGACTATATAAGGTATACGCATTGGAAGAACAAATTAATAGAGAATATTATATGGACAGTATACCTGCAAAACCTCGTAAGTCTGAAGTGTAATACAAGGAATTACTACCTTCCAGATGGGTTGTAATTCAATGGGCCGTATACATAAACTGAAGTAAATGCTTTTACTTCTATTAGTAATAGGAAAAAGATATGATTTTTAAGTAGTAAGAGTAAGATCAACTTATAGTAGAAGCATTTGCTACATTTTATACATACGGCGGCTTGTATTACAATTCAGACTTACTAGGTTTTTCAGGTATACTGTCCATATATCTTTTTAAATAATATGTCATGATATTAACTGCGAGAGATAAAACAAATAAAAGCAAAGTAAAAAAAAATTAAGCAACATATTAACAGTAAAAATAAGAAGCTAAATATTGTTTAAAGATTTACCGAATTGCATTGAGACGGATCATCTTCGACGCCTAAATAGGGTCTGAAGCTTAAGCTCATTAAATCGAGATTGGTGAGTTTCCGATTAGCAAAGATTAGCAAGGGTCGAAGTTAGTGTCCTCTACCTCTTTTTCTGGTAATTTGAACATTATGAAAAACTATGCATAGTTTAGCATATTGCTCAAGATTATCGTCTAATTCCATGGTGTTGGTTCAAATTTTAAAAAATAAAAGTTTTCTATTGGCTTATATTGTATAAGGTAAGCTTTCAGTGGTAATGTGTTAAGTGATTGTAATTGTTGATTTGTGGACTGTATTCTGGGTTTACTGGTTCATATTATGAGTTCTTTTCAGATTATATTTAATTAATTACAACATTAGACAAATTATTTCATAAATTGGATGTCACCAATAACTGTCTGTTTTATTTATATTACAACTTCTTTTTTGGTTGCTAGGTAAATTAAGATATATACAATATGTGGTAACAGAACATCAAAATAACAAATATAAATTAACTTTGCCGTAACATACCGCCGGCCTTGAAATAATTAATTTCAAAACAATTAAATTAGAACAATAAATATCACAACACAAAAAAAACATTACATCTGTAAAGTCCCTATTAGGTTTCAGCCATAGGTAAAATACAAAGTTTTGTTACAGCACGCTTGATAACTGTTCCGTCGCTTAGTTTCAGAGACACAACGCGTATGACTTGGTCTGCTCCCGGGTGAATTTCTGAAACTCGTCCAGTTTTCCACTTTAATGGAGGTAAATTATCTTCTTTTATGACGACAAGATCATAAACTTTTATTAAAGAAGATACATTTTCTTTCCATTTTAGTCGTTGTTGCAACTCAGTAATGTATTCTTTATTCCATCGAGTCCAATAGGACTGAATTATTTGCTGCAATCGTTTGTAGTGACTTAAACGATTTTCTGGTATCTTTAGGAAACAAGGTTCTAGTATAGACGTCAAGGCTTTACCAATTAAGAAATGACCTGGTGTCAAGGGAACATAATCATCAGGACTTGAAGATAATGGACACAGTGGTCTTGAGTTCAGAATGGCTTCTATTTGAGTTAGAATAGTTAAAAAGTCTTCGTAGTGTAAAGTCGAGTTACCTATTGTTCGTTTTAAGTGATGTTTCATGCTACGAATTCCCGATTCCCATAATCCACCAAAATTCGGGGCTCTTGGGGGAATAAAATGCCATTTCACACCTTCCTTAAGAAGATCAGAAGAAATCTTTGACGTTTCAGATTCGAGATATCTTTTTAGTTCAGAACTAGCACCAACAAAGGTGGTTGAATTATCAGAAAAGATATTTGAAGGTTTACCCCTTCGAGCTGCAAAGCGTTTAAAACATGCTAGAAATGCATCACTGGTCAAGTCACTTACAAGTTCTAAATGTATGGCTTTAGTGGACATACAAATAAATAAACATATCCATGCTTTAAGTATCTTTGGATTGCGAGTCTTTCGATCTTTATGTTGAAACGGACCCGCATAATCGCATCCAGTATTAACAAATGGTATAAAACTAATTACTCTTTCTTTAGGGAGATTACCCATTAAATATTGACAAGCCTTTGGTTTAACTTTAAAACAAGTGATACAATTATGTACTATACTTTTCGCTAAGCTGCGTCCTGAAAGTGGCCAATATAAAGTTCTAATAGAATAAAGTAATTGTTGTGGACCACAATGCGACAAACGTACGTGTTCGTTTGTCATAATCAATTTTGTTAAAGAATGTTTATTGTCAAGAATAATAGGATGTTTCTGAGTTGTAGGTACGTTAGCCACCTGTAATCTGCCTCCAACTTTAATTAACGCATTTTC
Source organism: Agrypnus murinus (assembly GCA_929113105.1). Classification (NCBI taxonomy): domain Eukaryota; kingdom Metazoa; phylum Arthropoda; class Insecta; order Coleoptera; family Elateridae; genus Agrypnus; species Agrypnus murinus. The sequence goes on along the minus strand of OV816029.1, from coordinate 65,333,660 downwards.
AAAAAATGGATTCAAAGACAATATCTTACTAGATTTATGAACTGTACCTTTTGTTTTTAAACTATTGTATTCCTTTGGAAATGACTGTCTTTGCGAAATTTTAATTAAAGTTTGGAGACTGTCATTTAATTCTTGAGTACTTAGTTGCCCTTCAATTCTTTTATTTTTAAAATTTCTAGCTTTGAAAATAAAATGTTTACAGTAAGCTATAACAACTTTCAATTTATACAAGTTTGAAAATTTGGAACAAATATCAAATTCTTGTACAACAGTAAAGTTTACCAATACACGTTGTTCCGGTAATGAGTTAGATTCGTCATTTTTCGAAACCTTAGTAATTTGCCACATAGGCGTATCAAGCTTAACCCATGCAGGGCCTTCCCACCACAATTTATTTTTTATTAACTCAACCGCAGCGCACCCACGAGAAATCAAATCGGCTGGGTTGTCCTTTGAAATCACGTGAAACCACTGATCCGATTTTGTTATAGATTGAATGTAACTCACTCGATTTGCTACAAAAACCTTCCATCTATCAGATGGACCGTTAATCCAATGTAACGTTATGGTTGAATCGCTAAAATAATAAATTTGATCGAATTTTATTTTGAGAGAATTGCTTATTTTCTCAAATAAATGAACTGACAATACGGCTGCACATAATTCTAGGCGCGGAAGACTTTGTTGTTTTATTGGCGCAACTCTGGATTTTGCAGCTAATAAATGACACGATATTTCGTTACCCTTTTGACATCTTACATATGCGCAAGCTCCATAAGCACGCTGTGATGCATCTGCAAATACAAGCAATTCGACTGTGTCAGAATTTGACATCAACACATGCCGCGGTATCTGAATATCTGCCAAATTTTTTAAATCGCAACAAAAATCGTTCCATTTTTCTCGTAGCTCTTTGGAAACGCTTTGATCCCACGAGAGCCTCTCTCGCCATAATTGTTGTAAAATAAGTTTTGCTACTATAACTACAGCACCTACTAAAACCAACGGATCATAAATTTGACTTATGATAGATAATATGTTTCTTTTAGTAACTACAAGTGGGTGATTACACATTTGGATTTGATATTGTATCTTGTCCTTATTCGCGTTCCAATAAACACCTAGAGTTTTATTTTTGTCATTTTCACCTAACCTTAAACAACTGGTATCAATATTTGGGTCAATTTGCAATTTTTCGTATAGTTCGGGTTTATTTGTTAACCATTTGCGCAATTCGAAGCCTCCACTCTTTAAAATATCCGTTAAATCTCGCTGAAGCTTTAAAATTTCAAATTCTGAGTCATGAGTTGTCAAGAGATCGTCTACGTAAAAATCGGTTTTAATAACGTCACTCGCTAACGGATATTTAGTTTCATTCTCTATAGCTAACTGATACAAGCAACGAACAGCTAAATAGGGTGATGAAGCCATTCCAAAGGTTACAGTATTTAACTCAAAACAATCTAAGTCTTTATCAGGTGCATCACGCCAAAAAACTCTTTGATATTTTCGCTGATCTTTATCTACCAATATCTGCCTGTACATTTTTGAGATATCAGCATTTAACACGTATTCTGAACGTCTAAATCTTAAAAGTATTGATAATAAGTCGCTTTGTATGGTAGGTCCTGGAAATTGGACATCGTTTAACGAAAGGCCGCTATCTGTTTTTGTAGATCCGTTAAAGACAACACGAACCTTAGTTGTTAATGAAGACTCTTTGATCACAGCGTGGTGGCACAAATAGTACGCGTCATAATCATTAACAGTGTCTAAGTCTATATTTAATTTGGTCATATGACCTAATTGAAGGTATTCATTCATGACCGACGAATAGATCAATTTTAATTCATTGTTTTTTGCAAACCGTTTTTCTAGCGACATGAAACTACGAATAGCCATATGCTTTGAACTTCCTAACCTTTTAATGTCACTTTTGACAGGTATCTGTACTATAAATCGCCCTTCATTGTCGCGCTTGTGAGTTTTCTTAAAATGTTCGTCACAAAAACTATCTACTTTTGGCAAACTAGTATATTCTTCAATTTCCCAAAATTTTAGCAAACTGTCATCGATATCATTATTAAGTAATGTTGAATGACAAGATATTAATTGTCCGGTTATATTTAAGTAACTTAGCTCTCCACCAAGAACCCATCCTAACTTAGTATTCTGTAAAGTAACAGATCCTACTTTAAGTTGACTCATTAATAAAATATCATAGAAAACTGTAACACCACACAAAATATCAATATCTGAGCGTATATTGTACTCTGGATCCGCCAATCTTATATCGGACGGAAGATTTAAAAAACTGTCATCAAAATCGCAAACAGGCATAGCCTCGGTTATCTTAGGTAAAACTAAACATGATATTTCTTTGGAATAATTTCCAAAACGAGACGAAATCTTAAAATTCACTTTATATTTCGCCAACAAACTGCTACTATTTCCTATACCTGAGATGTGATAATTAACCTTTTGCTTTTCTACGTTAACCTTTTTACAAAATTCTTCATGAACAAAATTACTCTGAGAACCTGCATCTAACAAAATACGCGCTATGTAGTTATTTCCAAATATGTCCTCAACATTAACTAATGCCGTAGAAAGCAAAGCGTATTTATGATTTGAACTATTGGTTGAATGTGCGCTCATTACTCCCACTACGTCTTTGGTTTCTGGTGTAGGTGACGGCGGTGCGTCGCTGGATAAGAACGACACTGCTTTAGCATTAGTAGTAGAGCGAGACTCAGCGTCTGCGCTTTCTTTAGTCGCGTCAAATTAGCATTTCACTTCCAACTTTTTGCGAAGAAGTCCGATTGAGATGCGGTTTTCTGCAAAATGTTCAGGGAGTTGCCTATAACAAAAGGTACATCTAACCTCTGTACGCTCGCAACTTTTTAATTGTTTATTTAACAAATAACCCTTTTTTCTTAAATTTCCGGCAAATCTCGCACACGATTCAATGAACATGACTTGAAAATGTTTTCTTGGGGGCTTCCTTTAGCACTGAAGTCAGAAAAAGGGTCACTTTATTATTTATTGCTAAATTGTTGTATCTTTGCTAATTAACAAATTAAAAACTCGAGCCGCAAAATGTCTAGAGACCCGGAATTTTTGCCAGGATTTCTAGGTTTCCACGGTGAACAATCGGCACAAGTGTCTTGTAAATATCATTGTTTATTGTCCAATTGTTGCAACTTCGCTAATTAACAAATAATAACAAGTTCTTAATTTGTTAATTAGCGAAGTTGCAACAATTAGACAATAAACACAGATATTTACAAGACACTTGTGCCGATTGTTCACCGTGGAAACCTAGAAATCTTGGAAAAAATTCCGGGTCTCCAGAGATTTTGGGGCTCGAGTTTTCAATTTGTTAATTAGCGAAGTTGCAACAATTAGACAATAAACAATGATATTTACAAGACACTTGTGCCGATGGTTCGCCTTGGAAAGCTAGAAATCCTGGCAAAAATTCCGGGTCTCTAGACATTTTGCGGCTCGAGTTTTTAATTTGTTAATTAGCAAAGATACAACAATTTAGCAATAAATAATAAAGTGACCCTTCTTCTGACTTCAGGGCTAAAGGAAGCCCCCAAGAAAACATTTTCAAGTCATGTTCATTGAATCGTGTGCGAGATTTGCCGGAAATTTAAGAAAAAAGGGTTATTTGTTAAATAAACAATTAAAAAGTTGCGAGCGTACAGAGGTTAGATGTACCTTTTGTTATAGGCAACTCCCTGAACATTTTGCAGAAAACCGCATCTCAATCGGACTTTTTCGCAAAAAGTTAGGAATTTTCACTTTTTTCATGCTAATTTGACGCGACTACTTTGATTCTACTGTTTGAGAGTGGTGTCCTACTATTATTATTATAATCTTTATGCAATAACGTATTATGCATATGATGACATTTCCTGCAAGGTGATTTATCACATTCTGCTAACTTATGGGTGGGGTTAAAACAATTGTAACATAACCTAAGCTTTTTTATTTCATTAATTTTCGAATCTAAATTTAAGTTCAAAAATTTCTGACATTTGAAAATAGAATGATTCATTTTACAAAAATAACACGTAAACCTATTTTTGTCAGCATTGTAGCTTACATGAGATCTGCTTGTAAAAGGCTGATTGACTGAGCTTCGGTATTGATTAAGAGGCTTTCTGTCAGTTTTCGAAATTTCCAACTTTTCTAATAACTCGCACTTGTCTTTCAAAAAACTTTCCATGTCTTTCATAGATGGAAGTTCACCTGTTATTTTATGCGCTTCCCAGTCTCTCCTGGTACGGTTGTCAAACTTACCTGTCAACATAAAAATGAGCAACGTGTCCCACTCGTCAGTAGGTTGACCTAACAATTTTAAACACCTGAGGTTTCTGTTAAAATTGTCATAAAGCTTTCTTAAATCGCAATAAGATTCCTTTGTTAATACTGGTGCGTCAAACAAAGCTTTTACATAATTATATAAAATTAACTTTTTGTTTTCGTAACGTTCGGAAAGTAGATTCCATGCTAACTTATAGTTATCTGCGGTTACCTTTATAGAATCGATCAAATCTGCGGCTTCGCCTTCCAAAGATGTTCTTAAATAATAGAATTTTTGCACACTATCAAGTGATGCATTACTCTCGACCAATGAAACAAACGTCTCGCGAAATTCTAGCCATTTATCAAAAGACCCTGCAAATTTTGGCAATTGCAATAAAGGTAATCGTGCAATCGATGGGGCAAACCCCATGTTATTATTATGTGACATTTGCTCTCCGGAGACAACCTGACTTGGTGTGTCTGAATCGTATTCAGAAATTACGCCCTCAATTTTGGAAATTGTGTCATAATAATCATTTAAAAAACTTTCTCCTTCTGAGCATTCTTTTTCTTCCTGATCTTTTAACTCTGTGGTAGTTTCCACTATATATTCAATACGATACTGTGTATTCTCAAACACGCTAAAACTTGATTTAAAGTTTTCTAACCTAGATCTAAGCTCTCTGATTTCTGAATCCTTTATATTCTCAATATCTAATTTCTCAAAATACTTCTTAAGGAAAGTCAACGACTTTTTAATTTGACCTCTTTTAAACCTTAACTCGATTAACTCTTGTGCCATTTTATAGCAAAAACACTTAAAACGAAGCGATAATAAGCAACTACTTATTTATGTCAAAATGTCTACTGTGTACTGTCTAGCCATTAGCAAAATAATCAAAAAGGACTCAAAGGATATTCTCTATCTTGATTCCGGCCTGGAACTTTCAATATAAGATTTTCCTGTTTCTAGAAATTTGCAAGTCTTGACAATCACAGAGGCTTTGCGATGCCAATACCTTTGCACCTTTTTCTGGGACTGATCCGGCTCGTCTTGGATCAATATGTTGATTTGTGGACTGTATTCTGGGTTTACTGGTTCATATTATGAGTTCTTTTCAGATTATATTTAATTAATTACAACATTAGACAAATTATTTCATAAATTGGATGTCACCAATAACTGTCTGTTTTATTTATATTACAACTTCTTTTTTGGTTGCTAGGTAAATTAAGATATATACAATATGTGGTAACAGAACATCAAAATAACAAATATAAATTAACTTTGCCGTAACAGTAATATTAGAGATAATTTTGAGTAATCGGTTCACAAGTGCCTTGTTCATCGATACTATTCCTCTCTTGCACGGTGCATGAAAGTAGTTATTACTGGGGAACGCGCCCGGCACCATTTATCCAAAACTATTGGTACCTATATAATACTACCACCACGTTACAATACTGCTATTAATTAAAAATGAACATGGTAACACAAAGCTGGTTAAGTCTTTGATTTGAATAAGTCATGGATTTTAGTATTAACATTTACGGTTACGAGTACAGCAAGTAAAGCTTTTACCTTTTACTTCTTTTGAACACTAGTATGGTGTTTTGAGTAATTTTGGTAGACGCTTTTAGAAAATCACAACTAAAACATAACGTGCTGTGATTCAGCAATAATCCATGAACAGTCAACTAGAGTTGTAGTGTTAACTCTTCAAATCTGAGAGCGATTTGACGAATTATCATAATTAATGTAGCGCATGTATGTAAACAAGAATTTGATTTAATTTCATGTAAATGTGTCTGTTACTGTAAAATGTAGTTAATGTATTATGTAGTCTCAACTTTCCACAAGCAATAGGTAGTGTAAATAAGTTCCACTTCTTTGAACTGGAGACTTTAGCTACAGTAGAGACCTTTAAAAGGTTTTGTATATAAGACGTTGATCGAAAGTTCGAAGTCGTTAAACAGTCTGCACTTGGTACCTAGGATTGCTAGGTGATGGTTTCTGCTCCAGGAATATGATATACCTATTGAAGTCATATTTATACCGGGGAGCACCGGGCGAATAAAAATATGAATTATGTAGATTCCCTGAACAGGAGCCCTATTTACAAAAGCAACTACCCGTTCTTGACCTACTTCATGCAAGCAAACATCGACAAACGCCGGCTAGGCCGGCGTTATGTATCGCTAACAACTCTGTACGTAACAACTACTAACGTAATCGCGGGGGCAACTCTGCGATGGACCAGTAGTTTGTCACTTTGGTGGCTTAAGATCTATAGGTATGACCGATCCCAGGAAGGTTACTCCAGGAGATCACTTTAGAAGGGGTGTTGATGCGAATACAGAACCAATACAACCTTTAGCTCTCAGGATCGGATGGGGCTCTACTGAAGGCTCACCCAGCCTAATTATGGTAGAGCGGGTAGCTAAATTCTAGGATATCCTAGGCAGGGGTGATGGGACTCCCTCGAAGACGGCCCCGACGGTAACCTCGCTTCCACCAGTATGTACTGGTAGCTAATTGACCGTCTAAACTAAATTCTTGTTGTCCCCTAAAGAGGGCCGTGGTCATAAGGTTAACGCAGGTGGGCCACGATAAACAAAATGTGGATATTGTGTATGCAAAGACCATAGATCTACCGTGATTGCTGTTTGCTTAATAATAGCCTTTGATGTTCATCATTCTAAATATCAATTGTGTTACAAATATCAATGACATTTGACTTTAAAAGTTGATTGTTAACTATACAGTGCGCGTCTAAAGTCCGTTCCCCCCCTACTAATTTTTGAACCACCTGGTATATCGCAACGAAATTTGGAGGGCTTAAACAGGAGATAAGAACCTAATTCTTTATGGAAAAATGACAGCTAAAAGTTTCAAAATGGCGGCTGAGCGCCCTGTTGAATTACTTTTTTAAATAGAACACCCTGTATATTATTCCGTTTTCGAAATCTGCTCATAATTCTTAACATTTTTCTCTAATACACTTTACTTCTAAATTTAATTGATTTCGAAATATTAACGTTTGAAAAGTGACATTCCGGTTTAAAATGAAGTATGGATTTTGCGAGGGGGTCACTTCAGGTAAAACATTTTTCTAACTAAATTTTATTTGACAGCTAACAGTTAAGTTTGACAGTAAACAAGATGTAGGATACCCCAACAACGATTTTTGTTTTCAATGTAAACTTGATTGATAGCAGAATTCGTGTCTTTGTTGGATTTGAAATTAATTAAAATGTCACTTTTCAAACGTTAATATTTGAAAATCAATTAAATTTAGAAGTAAAGTGTATTAGAGAAAAATGTTAAGAATTATGAGCAGATTTCGAAAACGGAATAATATACAGGGTGTTCTATTTAAAAAAGTAATTCAACAGGGCGCTCAGCCGCCATTTTGAAACTTTTAGCTGTCATTTTTCCATAAAGAATTAGGTTCTTATCTCCTGTTTAAGCCCTCCAAATTTCGTTGCGATATACCAGGTGGTTCAAAAATTAGTAGCCGCTGAAATTGTTTTAAAAATGTCGAAACAGCCCAATGTAATTTATTACCTCAAATTTCGTGTAAGGTTGGAATCTAGAAGCCGCATGCATCATTTAGAATGCATGCACGGATTGCATTGAAAAAAAAAATAGTCAAGAAGATATTGTACACTGAAAGACAAATTAAATAAGACTCGTATAGGTAATCTAATTAATATAAAATCGACGAATTTGATGAAATTTGATAATAAATTACATTAAAAATATTTCAGTTTAAGTTTAAGTTCGGTCGTGATAAATTTAGGCAACCCAACAATCACCTGTGCGCGCATTTTTTTAAGTACCTATACAAGTCTCATTTAATTTGTCTTTCAGTTTACCTTGTACCTAAAAAATATTAAAAATTAACAATCAATTTTAAAATTTTGCTAAACAAGGAATTTGAGTGAAATTGTATGTATCTCAATAGGTCGCAGAAGATGGGATATCAATTCGAACTATTGCTAATAATATTTATCGTGTTCATATTCAGGAGAAAAATCCCTAAAAAAGCTATGAATATTTTAAGACTTACCGACAAACAATACAACACTAAACAGGAAAGGTTTTGGCACAAAAGAGAGAGAGAAAAAATAATTTTATGATATAAGAATTTATTTATGTACTGACGTGCTTTTCATTAAATACTTACAGTTATTTTTCAATGAGAACATCTAGAAGAAAAATTAAAGCAATTTTAAAAATAAATATTTGGATTTTTGTGTTAGGTACCTATGTGAAATTATTATCCGGGATTCCCGGATACGACCAGGAATTTAATTGCGGAATGGTAGTATTGTATGTTTTTGTTTCTACGAGATTACTTAATGGAGTAGATAAAACAATTTAATTCAATTTAATATGCCGAAAAAGTTATTCAGCAAAGTAATATTTATGCTAGACCCCAGCCTACAGTAAATTACGCGTTTGCTGTACATGTTATGAGACACCTTGTATTTAGCTAACATAAATATTTATCAATTCAAAAAAGGAAATAAGTAATCGAGATAAACTATTTAATTTCTTTCTGATACGCTTTAGTATCAATGATACACTAACGTTTACAAGTTTGGAATATTAAGTACTTTTATGGAAGTTTGGTTAGATAAACTGTATAAATCTTCAAACACACTGTATTATAGCAAAACAAATTTTCCCCAAGTTGAACAACTACGATGGTTCAAGGAAATGTAAAAAAACAACTATTAAATCAGGATTAGAAATTCCATTGCGAAATGACACGAGCGTGTGGTTTTGTTTCTACGAGTTTATATAGTGGAGTAGGTATAGAGTTTAATTGGTATGTAAAGTTCGCTACCTTAGAGAAGGTGACAGGTACGTCATCAATTTTTATGCTATTCTTATGAGAACACGATAGCGGGCTGTCCCATTCTCTAAGTAAACGGAGTTTTTATATTTTAAATATTCTTGTATGTTTTTATAAGAACAGTAGTCACAACAACGATAATATAAAATCAAATCATGGGTAAACACGCGAAAGATAATACTACTCTTCATACAACCAAGCTTAAAAAGAAAGAGTAAATAACAGAAACTATTTTAATAAACACAAATAAGATTGGATTTTCCAGATTACGAGCATATCATTCTATTTTAGTTCTTTATAACGTACTGGATTTTAGAACATATACAGCGGCTTGTAACGAACCAATACACTAAGTATCTTAAACTGAACTTAGAAAGCAAAATGCAGGTCAAAGTAATCGTGTATAATCTATTGATAATAGTTTTGAACGTAAATGCTGGTAAGTACTAACTGAACTAAATCACTACTAATCTTCGTTTATCATTATCGTAGCTATATCACTTTTTAGAACAGTGCACAACACCTAATAACGAATCCGGAGAATGTATTCTCTTAACATCATGTCCTCCACTTTTGGAAATGTTTACAAACAATACCTCTTTAGAATTCGTTCGTAAATCAATCTGCGGATATATAAGTTCCGACTCTAAAGTATGCTGCAACTATCATACTAAAGACAAATTACAAGATGAAAATGGAAATAAGAAAGGTAAACCTTTACTATCGGACAGAAGATATTGCGGCTATCAACACTCTGATGATTATTTCCGCAATACCACCAGTAGTGCTTCTATTACTGAATTTCCATGGTTGGCACGATTGGTGCATAAAAAAAACTCGACTAGTGGATCCATCAAAAAGTTATATTCTTGTGCCGGTTCATTAATAAGCGCTAGATATGTATTGACGGCAGCACATTGCTTACAAACCAATTATGGACTTGTGTAAGTTTTTGTATTGTTTAACTGTTTTTTTTATTATACCTGAATCATAATCTTGGTACATCGTACTCTTAAGCGTGCGAAATAAGGACTTTAAAGCATACGTGCTTTAAAGCTGCCTAGGTAACAAGAAATTAACAACAATGCTAAAATAATACACTCTACAAATTTTGAACAATACAGCAACAAATTTATACATAGCAACCAAGCAACAATTTTTTTAACCATTTCTATATCAACGATTAATGATGCATATTATTTCGAAATAGTAATTTATGTATTTAGTGTGTAAAGAGAGCCATTTTGGTATGAGGATGCGAGTTTCGTGCCGAGCGTTAGCGAGGCACGAAACAGCAACCAAATACCAAAATGGCTCTTTACACACGAAATACATACAAAATTTTTTCTACGGTCCTAGATATCTGATAAAATTGTTACATAATTGAAACTTCTTTATTATGGGCAACCAGAAATACATTTGTGTGTATGCGTAGCATTGTAGGTTGTAACTACCTACTACCTACTTGAACAAATTGAATTTTAGTGGAACACGAGACATTTTAGGCAAATAAATATCTATTGTTAAACTAATATACATAATAATAAAATTATTTTCAACGAGAAATTGGTTTTAACATTTGTTATTAATGGTTACGTTAATAGTAAAATTAGAACACTGCTGGATATTGACCCCAGAAGCACTCAGTGTTTTTAAGTTAGGATCAACGTTGTTTGTAATCGCAGTGCTCATAGAACTTTGAATGCTTTGGTTTTCTTCAGGCACTGAATGTGTATTAACTTCATTGAAATGATGGATGCTGGATGAGGTCCCCGGAATAACACTACCTGAACTGGGCCCCAAAATTTTTTGTGCTGCTTCAATTTTATTTGAAAGGCCTTCCTCAATGTACCCCTCCGCAACACAAGCTGATCGCCAACCCCCGTGTCTTTTAATTTTAGTAATATCGGCCCCAGAATTTGCCAATATAGTGGCCGAGGTCCTACGGAAACAGTGGCCTGTATAAAGGTTGGAATCTTCCAGATTCAGGTAATGAGCAATAATTGATGGCAGTCTACCAAATGTATTTATGCCAACCACCTGGTTGATGCAACGGCCGTTGGCAAATTTAAAAAAAAGTCGACGAGAACCCGCAGATTTATTGGCACGTAAATTGGCATATTTGCTGAACAGTCCCACATAATCAACCGCAACATTTTCGTCATTAATTATTGTGAATGTTCGCGACTGATAAGTTTTAGTATCCGGAATTGTTACTATAATCATATTTTCCATGGTTTTTATATTTTTAGCCTCTAGTTGATACAACTCTTGCCGGCGGCAAGCTCCAGATATTCCCATTATTAATGCAACCTACGAAGGACAGAAATTAATTTAACAAATGAAGGAATTTGATTGCTTACTTTTATCATTAAATAGGTGTCATCGGGGGCCTCTTCCAAAAATGTCAGTACTTCCGTTATAGATAACACCTTGGAGTTCTTAGGTTTGTAACAACATGCTTTTGCTTTAAAAAAGCAATCACTTTTTTGTAATTGCCAGCATTCACATTGTGTTTTGTCAGGAGTGTTGCTTTTATCATGGAAAATATGGACCACAATGTAGGTGGCTTCATCACCTTTGATAACTCGGATAGATAAGCCAACACCACGTTTTCTGAATATTTTGTGATTTTCTTGGATTCACACCATTTAATGAACTCGTACCGCCGTTCATAAAGGCCGCGCGATTTGGCCGGCAACAACTCATTGGTTGTTGCCTGGGCCGCATCAGATATTTCCGGCGGCGTGCAGTTATCTTCAGATTCAAATGATTCCATCTTCAAGTCACAAAACTCGATAAAAAATGTTGCGAATGATGGACGTGCCGCGATACAATTACTAATAATGATTTTTGACAGTTCCTGACAAATGAGGAATTACATTAATAATCAGGTAGCCATGCGGTGCGTAAAGTAAAATAAAGCCACGTGATCATTTCATTTCGACATTGTTTACGTGGTTGCGATGTTATAATGGCTGCTAGGGAAAAAATGTGTGAATCGCTAACTTTACGCATTGACAATGAGCTTTTAATGGTCAGTTTTAGAGGTGACCGTAGAAAAAAAGTATTTTAGTAGAGTAAATCTGAAAGCGGATTTTGTTGTCCGTGGTACATTGAAAGGTAAAAAGGTATCGAGTACGTTATCGGATGCTATTTAGGGTGTATATCAATCAATCCCCTAAATTCGTCTGGTGATATCGATGTCCAACCCCCCCCCAAAAAAGAAAAACTGAAAAAACAGTAAATCTAGAATACTTTATTTGCTATCCGGCTATATTAAAATAAATACAATCTCTAAACTATTAAGCGAGTTAGAGCTAATTTTCACTCGAGAATTATCATTAGATGAACGGAAGTTTACTCACTAGATTAGCTTCTAACTCCCTTATTATGCGTATTTGTATTTCTGCAAACATAGAAAGATGTTTATATCGTGATAACTTTTGGACGACACAAGATATCAAAAAAGTTCAAAAAATAATTGTTGTTCGAAATCTTACAGTCCAACGCTTTTTGAAACTTTTAAATTGGCTAGACAGTAACGAAGATTTATGACCAATTTATTCCGACAATGTATAAATTACCGCTGAGCAGCGATCGTTCTATCTCTATTTTCACCCGTCTTCCGTCTCATTGTAACGCACTGCTTTTACCAGGTTCGTAAGTATTAGAGTTCCTCAATGAAAACTTTAACTGTGTTATTTTAGAGTTAGGACACGGATGTCAAAATCTATCTCTTTCTAGGCCAAAACTAAGCTGTCTGAAACAGAGATACTTTTTTCTCTCTTTTTATTTTAGTGAAAACATTCAGCAGCTGTCAGTTATAAATTTTAGGTTATGCTGTCATTTTTATTTTTATGCATGTAAATTTTTTTATGTGCGTATTATCATTTATTTACTGTTTGTAGAGAATTTTTAAAACTACTATAGTGCATATATCAATTTTTCAACAGCTTTTAATAAAGTATTAATTGTACCAAATTTCAGATTTATATAATTGTCATACTGACAGTTTAATTTATTAAACCAATTTTCATGATTACCAACCTTCTAATAAATAGTTTCAAAATGTGAAATGTCACTAGGGAAATATGACATGCGTGTCTTAACTCTAAATAACACAGAGCTCAGTTCATATTTAGGAACCGTAGTAAGTACATACAACTATTAGCACAATATTGGGAGTTACAAATGCTTTAACATTTTGTTGAAAAAAATTATAAAATTCTTACTGTTTTTGTAAATACGACATTAACCTTAAAACGGAGAGTTCTTCAAGTTATTCTATAACAGACGATGAACTATTACATACACATACATTTAAATTTCTTTAAATTTATAAAAATAGAAACAGATACGCTGTCATAATAGAGAATTAATAGAGCTTCTTGATATAACACACAATTCAAGTAAATTAATGAGGAAAAAACTGTTATTGCTCGTTTACCAATACCTTTCACGCAACTCAGATGGTAGCTTTTCAGCAATGTCCAGAAAACGAATTATCTGTAGGAATTCCAATACAAAGCGACAAAGCGACTACTTCTGCTTCAAAACTTCCATTCCTTGTCAAACTTTCAGTATACCAAGACTAGAATACCTTTGCCACATTGCGAACGAAACGCAAAATTAGTTATTTGCCGAAAAATCAAGAATAGTCAATACCTACCGATACAAATAATTTGGTGTGGATTTTAAGTAGACTTCAAAATTGTAGTTCACAGATTGTACCTCAATGGACTGGTTTCAACAAAATAACTGACAATTCAGACAATACTACATTTTGGACAGCCATGCTTAGGTGTCGAGATATCTCTGCACATCTGAATCATGTAAAATATACAGTAATTACGTTTTCCAAGTATTGTATACTATAAGATAGTGGCTTTCAGAATAACCTTTGTATTCAGTTTTGTTATATATTTTGACTACTATGTACATTTAAGTTCATAGTGGAAATATTTTATATATGCTTGTAAACTTCAACTGTGTGTTATACGAGGGTAGCTCGATATGTATTGCGAAAAACTAACAAAAACAAACATTGGAAACTTTTTTATTGTTTTTCAAAATATTCTCCCCGATGATCAATACACTTTTGCATACGTTGGAACCAAATTTCGTAGCATTTTTTCCATAGAGAAGCAGGTGTCTCCGACACATGGGTTTTGAATGCATCAACCGCCTCTTCCGGCGTTTTTCACGTGTGGGAACAAAAAGAAATCGTTAGGTGCCAAATCGGGACTATACGGCGGATGACCCATCAATTCGACGTTTTGAGTGCTCAAAAACCAGTTGTTTGCGTTGATGTGTGTGAGCTCGCATTGTCATGGCGTCGCGCGTTGTTTTTTCTTATTTCTTCGAAGACTTCTGGTAAGCAAATTGTTGTGTACCATTCTGAATTGACTGTTCTACGATCCTCTAAAACCACGGTAGCGACATGTCCAGTTTTTCCAAAAAAACAGGCGACCATTTGCTTCGAAGTGCTTCGTGCGCGAACAACTTTTGTTGAGTTTGGCTCATCATGGAAGACCCATACAGTCGACTGCTGTTTACTTTCGGTCTCATACGCATAAATCCAAGATTCGTCACCTGTGACGATGTTATAAACGGTTTTTGAAGCACCGTGGTTGTATTTCACGAGCATTTCTTTCGCCCAATCGACACGAGCTTTTTTTTGAGCGACTGTTAACTTATGTGGAATCCAACGTGCACACAGCTTTTTCACGGGTAAATGTTCATGCAATTTCGAATGTATGCTAGTCATGCTAACGCCTAAGGATGCCTGAATTTCACGATAAGTCACATGACGATCTTGCTTTATCAGTTCGCGCACTGCATCGATGTTTGCTGGTACCACAACCGATTTTGGACGACCTTCTTTAGATTCATCTGCCAGCGAACTACGACCACGATTAAATTCATTGAACCAACGATATACAGTTGCTCTGTGTGGGCTTCATCACAAAAGGTTAAAATAAGTTGATCGACGCACTGTTGTTGTGATAATCCACGTCGGAAGTCGTAGAAAATCATAGCTGGAAAATGTTCACGAGTTAATTCCATTTTTTGGCCGAAAGCAAATTTTCAACTCAATGTAAATAAAACAAATAGCGTCCGTATGACAAAACGTTTTGAATACGTATGCCGTCAAAAATGTCAAACTTTATATTGCAAATGTCAGATTGCACCTCGCAAAAGCAGGGTTGCCAATTCGCAATATATATCGAGCAAGCCTCGTATCAAGAAACTCTCTTAATTCCCTATTATGACTTTATTGCATATCTAACCTCATTTTCACTGACCTTTGAATGTTTCTACAGTTCTTACAGTGGATTCCTGAGGTTTCCCGCCCTTTTTACACACAACACATTTTTTATAACTGCGTATTTGTTTCTTTTCATCGTCTGTTATAGAATAACTTGAAGAACTCTCCGTGTTAAGGTTAATGTCGTATTTACAAAAACAGTAAGAATTTTATAATTTTTTTCAACAAAATGTTAAGGTAGAAAGTCACCCAAATCTAAAGTCAAGCTAGCTGCTGTATATGAATAAAATCAACAAATTTTAATTCACATATGAACATTATAGAAAATTAAAAAATTATTTATTTGTTGTTTAGCACACAAAAATTGTCATTTTAAATCAGAAAACAAATTAATAATGATAACATCGTTGTTCGCTTTACTAACGTAGTGTACATTGATGCGTAAGATTTGGCAACGCAATGTACGATCAGTATTTGACGTAAAACCAAAGTGAGGTTAGAGTTTGGTAAAAATTATTGACTGCTGCACGTTAAATAGTTTTATGCGCTGTTATGAATATGATTGTGACCAAAAATTATTTTTTGATGACATCATAAAAGAACAAGTGTGTTGTATAGCTTCAATTTGGTCGATTCGCTGCCCTTCTTGCCAAGTTTTCAAATACGTTCACAGATCAGAAACATATTCCCCCAATGATGATTCTACAAAACGTCATGTTTTGAATATAAAACTTGCAGCAGGTAGAAGATTCTTAATACTATTTCCTATTATCATTATAATTTTTTGTGTATAACATTAATTAATCAAAAATTGATCTTCAACGATCATCGATGCCGGTATTGGGGCAAGTCAAATCAACGCGATTCTCACATCACTTGACATGTCTGATGTGAGCAAAACAACGTTGAAGCAAGCAGGGGATATTATAGAGAAGTCAAGTAGAGAAAAAGTTACGAGAAAAACTTTGCTTCAAGAGCGGGAAGTAACTATAAAAAGGCCGTTGTAAGTTTATCACTGTTTTTCAATATTGCAGTACAGAACTTCGATCCTTTTTATACACATATAAACGGTTACAAATGAACTTCATATTTACTCACTTATTAATCAAAAATTAGACTGATTTGTCTACTCAAAATGTCTCTTTAATATAGAGCACGCACTCAATAGTCCGCGACCACATCGCCGAACTACGTCTGGGATCACGTACAAGTAATCAGAAAAATCAATGTTAATACAATTTTCATTTTATTTCATTCAATTTTATTTATTATATTTGATTTTTAACTACTATGATACTATTTAATTTATTTACGTATATCATTATTTTCAAGTAATATAAAAAATACCAACATAAATTCATCTAACATATCAAATTTGATTGGCGAATTTCTGCGCGAAGCAACGTTGCCAGATCATATAATAGGGTTTTGCATGTGCAGGGACTTCAGTCATCAGTTTCCGGTTACAGCTGGAATACAAGTTTATAATCGAAATATCTCAATAATTAAGAGGTAAACTGCAGTTTTTTTAACGTTAATATAAAATACAATTTCTAAACTATTGTTACATAGTTTTTCATATACATGGTGAGTTGTTTAAATATAAAACTTTCAAGTTGTTCTTGGGCATACTGTGTAAACCCATATACATCAATGTATTTGACTGCAACTTTGTTAATCGTTTTCTCGGTATATACGTGGTGAAATGCCGTGTTTCGGGTATCAATCGAAAGAGCAACATTGAATTTACCAAATATACTTAAATTATGTAATTCTTGAGTTGTAAGGTTTGGGTGACTTTCTACCTTAAATCATCTGCATTTGTAACTCCAATATTCTGCTAATAGTTGTATGTATGTACTTACAACCCTGGTAAGAGCAGTGCGTTAGAATGAGACGGAAGACAGGTGAAAATAGAGATAGAACGATCTCTGCTCAGCGGTAATTTATATCGAGTGTTTTTTTAAATTTGACGTCGAAGGCGGCTATGGGTAGTTGATTGTGAACGGATCTTGATCGTATTAATAAATTTCATTGTCAAAACGTTCAAATCCAACCTCTGTCGAATAATTCACAATCGACTATTCACAGCCTACGTTGACGTCAAATTTAAAAAAACACTCGATACATTGTCGGAATAAATTGGTCATATCTTTGTTAAGCTAAGTACTCACAGCAGCAGATCCGCAGGCGGATGTCATACGATTGGTCGGATTGAGTCGATTTGACTCAAACCGACCAATCGTATGACATCCGCCTGCGGATCCGCTGCTGTGAGTACTAACCTTTACTGTCTAGCCAATTTCAAAGTTTCAAAAAATGTTGGATTGTAAAATCTCGAACTAATAACAATTATTTTTTGAACTTTTTTGATATCTTGTGTCGTCCAAAAGTTATCACGATATAAAGATCTTTCTATGTTTGCAGAAATAGAAATACGCATAATAAGGGAGTTAGAAGCTAATCTAGTGAGTATCCTTCCATTTATCTAATGATAATTCTTGAGTGAGAATTAGCTCTAACTCGCTTAATACTTTAGAGATCGTATTTATTTTAATACTACCGGATAGGAAATAAAGTATTCTAGATTTGCTGTTTTTTCAGTTCCCCCCACCCCGGGGGTGTTGGACACCGATATCGCCAGACGAATTTAGTGAATTAATATACACCCTAAATAGCATCCGATAACCTACTCGATACCTTTTTACCTTTCAATGTATCACGGACTTAATTTCTAGATGCGGTTTTTAAGTTTGCGAACTCTACTATGTCAATTTGCCTTTTTTTGTTACAATTTTCAGATTGTAGTGCAGGTATAATAAAAAATAGCGTATAATACACGTGTATAAAAGCCTTTAAAGCACTGCTCCGTTAAAAAACACTCGGCTTCGCCTCGTGCTTTTAAACCCGTCATGCGTGCTTTAAAAGCTTGCTTATACACTTGTATTATAATATACTATTTTCTATTTTGCATCTATAATAAAGCTGCTAAAGCACCCAAAACAGTGCGTTAAGGCTCATTTGAGTGCATTAATAGCCCAACTTTTCAAAAGTTGGCACCATTGAAAAAAAATGAAAAACCGAAATTTGACAAAAACTGTTGTCAACTACCGCAACATTCCCTAAATTTTGAAATTACGATTTTTTATTTAAAAAGATAATAAAAGGCGGAAAATAGAAAAAATAGCATAAAAAACTCGTTTTATAAGTCATTATTGCACTCGTTCTTTAGAAAACTCGCCGCAAGCGGCTCGTTTTCTAAATTTAGACTCATGCAATAAATTTCGCCTTATGAAACTCGTTCTTTGATATACTATTTTTTGATTTCAAAAATCTTTCTTGGTGAAAGTCAAATCTAATCTAAGATTTAATACACGTAATTTAAATTGACTGTTAGTTACACAGTCGTAAGGGCCTGTTTTTCAATCTCTGGTAAAACTACAATTGCCTTAATCTAGAAGAGGCATCAGTTAAAGTTAATAAGAGGCTGAGAAACTAGCGCTATTGATGATTTCACCAATTATTATAAACCAGTTTGGCCAAAACTTTTAAGCCTGCTTATGTATAGTATCTATTAGGCTACTATAGCCAGCTGATAGTCAGTTCTAGACGCTCATATTTTGAGGTGCGGGAAGTTAGTCGCACATTTTTTGAAATTAAAGCTCATAATACACTAATATTTGTCACTCAATCAGCGCCATTTAGTACCGTTGAAATTAAAATTTGCGCCGCCCTCTGAAGCACAGAAATTACCGATGCCGTTACAGTTTTTAAGAAATGTTTTCTTTTTAGAGAATTTTTCTTTTATTACCGTAAAGTTGGCCGCACTTCCTTCCGAAACCTTCCATTCCTAAGATCATTAGTTAGTGCTGAATTTGCGCTAATTAGCACCCACAACTAGAGACTTGTCCCTCTTAAGGTTAAAATGTTAAATATTTTCAAATAATATGTAATTAAAAAATTATTTAAACTGAAACTAGCGGCACATTTTTATAGAAAGAAATGCTTTCTACCAAGATTAAAGAAAAAGTTACATTTTCTGCTTAATACTCTACATAAATATGAACTTTCATCTAGACTGACGTAGAAGATTACCCCTAGTCCAGCTTCGGACTTTCACCGCAATGTGGGACCACTGCCCGACCGAATCCAACCTCAATGTGGCTGGGCTTGGACGGTTATGCCACTGCCAGTTACCATGTTAAGGCGTGGTATGCTCTCGTAAGCGCTTCGATTAATTCTGCCAAGGTAAAATCCTGGTGTGTACCTGTTAAGGTGGAATTGTCTTGAGCATTGAGAGGCTATGTATTCGCATCAATACCTCTTAAGCGTAGTGGCTCGGTTTCTTTGAATCACAAGACTGGAACTGCACAGCCATAGCGTGATTCTGATATTCGCATTTCTGGATCCAATCTACCTGGTGGCATGCGGTTTTCCATCGGCCATGGTTAAACCTCCCCCCTCCCCGTTCTAGATAAACCTCACTCAGAGTCTCCTGCATCAGACTAGGTCAATGAGCGGGTAACTTAGCACCATGAAAGACTGTCCCCGAAGCGAAAAATGCAATCCACCCAAATCGGTACTCATGTCTAAATAGTTTCCTTCGCAACGTTAATGAGTATCCGTTGAGAACACTTAAAATAAATCTCTATCACACATTGCTTTCTGACTGTATCATTCATGACTGTATGAAATACCCAGATTTCTGGGATTGGTTCATCTAGACTGGACATTGCTCTGTGTGAATGTTTATGTGAATTTCTCCGCCTCATATTAGTCTATCACCTAGATACCTAAAATAGGCCCTAATTGATGCTGAGGTATTTTGATATATATATATATATATATATATATATATATATATATATATATATATATAATATCTATAGATATATGGGTATATATGAACTTCCGGGTGTTCATTTCCCGTTCGAAGACATTAATTGAGATACGTTCAATTAGCGCGAAATGCTAATGCTATGGGAGCTAGGTCGCTATCCATCTTCTACTAGCTCTCCAGGCTAGTAACCGGAGCTATAAACGTGCTCACCTGTCCGCGCCTTCTCCGGGGAGATGGCCCCTGGTTCAGCTTTGGACTATTCCCAACAATGTTGGGACCACTACCCGATCGAATCTAACCTCACACAGGACTTGGTTTTATGACTTTGCCACCCCGATCTTCCAGATTGTAGGCTTGGTGTGCTCTTGATAGAGCTTCGTTTATAAGTCTACACATTCTTGACTCCCGGTATGTACCCATTAGGATAAAGTTGTGTTGAGTGTGGGAGGCTATATATTCGCCTCAACTCCCCTTAAGAGTAATGGTTCTAGAGCTTTCCAAGGTCACAGTACTCGAACAGCAGTCAAACGACTCACAGGGTGATTCCAATAACTTTCGAACTCACTTCCCGGTGGCATGCAGTATCCCATTGTTGTTACCCCCTCTGCATGGAATAAACCTTACTTCAATTCTCCTCCATAGGATTCAGCCAGTCAGTGGGCGCGTTGCACCTTGAAAGACCTTGTTTTAGGTAAGAATTGAATCCACCCACACTGGTCCTCATGTTAGCAGAGCTTCCTCTGCAACGTTTCTGAGTATTCGCCGAACGGCACTTGCGTGTAACTCTACCACACATTTTTTCGCTGGCTTGAGACACCGTTGCCCATATACCTGGCCGATTTCAGTTCTAGACTGGACATAGTGCTCTGTGTAAATGTTTGTGCACTTCTCCGTTTCGTAGCCTATCACCTGGATACCTAAAATAGGCCCTAATTGATGCTATGGTAGTTGATCTATATGTGTTTATTTGTTTGAACTTCCGGGTGTTCACTTCCCGTCCGAAGACATGAATTGAGATAATCTAAATATGCGCGCATGGCTTATGCAATGCTACCAGTAGGCACTGGTGAGAGCGAGGTCAAAAGCATTGAAGGATTTCGCTATATACAACCTTCGATGTGTGATTACAATCCT
This sequence comes from Agrypnus murinus, assembly GCA_929113105.1. Taxonomy (NCBI): domain Eukaryota; kingdom Metazoa; phylum Arthropoda; class Insecta; order Coleoptera; family Elateridae; genus Agrypnus; species Agrypnus murinus. The sequence continues at coordinate 65,312,233 of OV816029.1, read as the reverse complement.
TTGGATTTTCGTGAGTGATTATTATTTAAACGCAACCAAACCTAACCAGTTGAAAATTCTTAAGCCTATAGCAATACTCTCTACCAACTTACCCTCCTCTCTTCCAACATATATTCATCTCTGGCTTACCCCTCCCCACCAGTTTATTCTACATACATACATACGGAAATTCTAGTTACCTTACGAAATGATAAAAATAAAATCAAAATCGATCTTGTTTAAAACATTCTTGAAAACGTCTATTAGTACATATTTCAAAAACATGACGTAAACATAGTGTTGGCAAATTCCTGCGTTTTATGTTATACAAACAATATGAAACTGCTCTAAATAAGCAATTGCCATCAGCTATTATTTGTATAATAATTCATCTGTTGTTCCTAATTTTCAACTATGCGGGTTTTGTCTACGTAACCTAACAATTCTTTAAACATTAACCGCATATTAACCGCTTATTAATGTTTGAAGTGGATTGCTGCATCACTATTTTATATTTATAAGCGAGAGTACTTACGAATCCCACCACCGTAAAAAGTGAAAGGGCGCCCCTAGTGAAAGTCCGATTCGCCCGTCGTAAATTAAACAATTTATATTTGTTTAAATAAAAAATATAAACATTAGAAAAACACAAAAATTAAATAGTGTTGACTGATCTACACAGCGAAAGCTTCAATTTAAAAAAAAGATCGTCTAGATCGACCCGGTGGAATTCTCAAACGAACTGGAACAAAAATACACCTTGTGTTTTAAATATATAGATTACTTTATTTACGTATGATGCTAATAGAGCACGTATAAGAAGTGCTAAATAAAGGATTTTGTGATGTGAGTAGGAAAGTTTGCAAAAAGGAATCCAAAGGTGAATTTTGCAACTCCACAAACTGGAGCCGGACATCTTGGTGCAGAGACACTTCGACGCAGATCACTTGGGCGCAGAGACACTTTGACGCAGAGACATTTTGGTCTGGAGACAGTACAGCACAGAGACTTATCAGTTCGGTGGAAGGGCGCAACCATGCTTTTATTTGAAAAAATTTATGATGCAGTATGATGAGAAAAAAATCTTTGCCAATTTGCCAATCGTAAAAATTATCTGGCATCTGAAAATCGCCAAAGACAGTAGACCGTATTCACATCTCAGTATTAAGTTAACAACATCTTTAATTACCATAGTAATCCATTCTAATCTTTTCTCATCTATAGCTGCGCTATTGCAAAAATGATAGTTGTCAGTTTATATATTTTGGTTTTTCTATAATACACATTACACATAACCTAAAACTTCCATACCAACCCTTTAGAAACTACTTTTTGATCATCTTGGCTAAAAGAAAATAATTTATTTAGCAATATTACAGTAACACATATACTGCTTAGTGCTTATCCATACTGCCCACTGTTTAAAGACAAAACGCACTGGAATAACGCAATTTAACCTATCCAAGCAAAATTCTGGAATTAAGAAGGTATGTATGTAAGTGCGTACATAAAAATTAAAAAAAGTTACACTGATAACAGAGTAGCGTGTCCCAAAAATTAGACCAATGGTCTAAAGCAAGTCTTATTTTTAATATCTTCGAAAGCTTTACCTTAATTTACCGCGCAAAATATACATATGCTGAAATATCTCCGCGCGGAAATGTCCCTGTGCCGAACTGTCTTAGCGTCAAAGTATATCTGCGCCTAAGCGCCCCGATGCCGAAGTGTGCTTTAGCCAGCGTACCTACGCCGAACTGTCCCACGTCAAACTCTCTTAGTGCAAACGAGCGCGCCTGAATGGCCGCGCCCAAATGGCCTAAACCGATAAATAATATATTTTTCTACGACAACATCGAAAAATGTTCATATCAAGAGTGTAAATTGAATCATAGGAAGCTACATTTTGTACTGAATTTCATTTTGCATCGGTTGCTAGGCAAGTTGCTAGACAACAAATGCAATATGAAATATTTTGTGTTCGGTCTGCTGTTTTTGATAACAAAAACTAAGGTGGCTTAGAGAATATAACGCCGAACGACAAATGTCATCAGTTAGTTACAGTTTGTGCATTACAAATAATTTCGTAGTTATTTCCAAGAAATCAGATAATTAATATGGAAAGTGATAGTGACAATGATTTGGAATTGACACCTCCAAGTATAACAGAAGCAGCAAATTTAACAACACTAAATTTGTTGCCGGAAACATCGAAGAAAATGTATACACGGGCTTATAACCAATTTTTGGAGTGGAAAGGAGATCGAAACGCAAAATCGTTTTCCGAGAACGTTTTAATGGCTTATTTTGGCGACTTGGCAAAAAAATTCAAAAGTTCCACATTATGGACACAATACTCAATGCTGCGAACGACTCTCAGTATTCATAATAATATAGATATTGGAAAATACTTAAAACTGAAAGCATTCCTTAAGCGACAGTCCGACGGCTATAGACCCAAAAAGTCGAAGATCTTTACATCAAATGACATCAATAAATTTATTAAAGAAGCCCCAGATGAGATCTATTTAGCGACAAAAGTAAGTTTTATATAGCCATGTAATGAAATATATATTTAGTCTATATTTTAGGTCGCATTAATTATGGGCATAATGGGTGCATGTAGAAGACATGAATTACATCAAATGAAAATTACTCATTTCAATGATTTGGGTTCAGCTGTTTTAGTAACTATACCAGACACTAAAACCAAAATTATTCGCAGTTTTACTGTAACTAGTCCTTACTATGAACTTTACAAAAAATATGCAAATCTCCGCCCTTCAAATGTAAATGGTCCATGGTTCTTCATTAATGATCAAAAAGGAAAATGCACCGTCCAAAGAATGGGCGTGAATAAGCTTGGAGGCATGGGAAAAGAGATTGCTAAATATTTAAAATTGCCAAACCACGAATTATACACCGGACACTGCTTTCGTCGATCTTCAGCAACAATTCTTGTTGATGCTGGTGGTGACATAACTAGTTTGAAGCGTCACGGTGGCTGGAAGTCCACGGCAGTCGCCGAGGGATATATCGATACATCGGAGAAAAATAAATTTGACACAGCTAATAAAATTGTAAATGCAATACAGAGCATTTCAAATATACCATCGGCTTCAGGAATAGGAAATCGTGAAATGCCATCTACTTCGACAATGGAAAATTGTCAATATCAAGAAAATTTTAGTATCCAGCATTCCACAAGTTCTCCAAAAATGATTTTCAATAATTGTACATGTACATTTAACTTTAACAATAAATAAAATACGTAAGTTATTTCATAATTCTTCTTCTTAATTGGTTGAACACTGCTGTCCAGGCTCTGCTAATGAATAGATAATTTCGTATTTTCATGGTCCAGCATATCCAATATCTGCATATTTGTTTTTATAATTGTCGTTGTCGTAGAAAAAGTATAGTATGCAACTCGCACAAAATAGCAATTTTGTGCTCATTACATAATATACTATTTATTTTGCGAGTGAAATAAGATGATTTTATGTACGATTGCTAAACTGCATTATATAGTACTGTTTATGACAGTTTTGTTTCTATAAAGTAGTTCTAAAGTACCTGTAGTTACGTTAGCTGAAGCAATAGTAAAAGCACACTATAATATATCCAGTTTTCCAATGTCAGCTATACATTACATGTTCAATTTTCTTCTGTCAAGAATATATGTCAAATTTATAAACTGAGTTTTCTTTCAATAAAGAGTCAATTTTAGCAGTCGTACATAACTGGACTAAATAGACCAGCTCTTTTTACAGGCCTTGCTCGTTTATCTCGGCCACAAACTGGGTTCGTAGATCGTAGATAAAGTCACTATAGTTACATAAATAGCTATCATCTTACACTGTGCTTAAATAAACATGTTGCAATTGTTAATATAATATGAAAGGAGTCATTTATAAGAGGGGACGGTGACAACGTGGACAGTTTTCTAAGACCGTAGTAATGCATCTGACATAGCTTTCAAACGCTACAGTGCAAGACAGTGCAAGTTTTTTAATTTAAATTTATTCTTATTTTACAGAACCGAGATAGAACTTGGGGAATATCACGTTATCAACAAAACTGACTGTGTGGTTGAGACGTCTGTTCGAGAATGCAGCGATCCAGTGGACGTATATAGAGTAGAAGGGATAGTCGTTCATCCAAAATACAGTGAAATGCCTTTATTAAATGACATTGCATTAATACGTTTGAATAGGCAGGTGACGTATACAGGTAATGTACATAGTATCTACCGCGTTAAACTGATGTGGGCCCAAGTCTAAATATAAGTTTTTAGATTATATACGTCCTATTTGCCTGCCTTATCCTGAGACAAAATCTGCAGAAACTGGAGACATACTAACAACATCTGGTTGGGGTTTCACGCACTATGAACAAGAAACGGCAAAAATTAAGAAAAGTGTCCTGAACACCATAATATCTAATACTGAATGTGCAAAAGCATACAAGCAGATTCGGGAAGTTATTTTAACTGAAAACCAGTTTTGCACAACAAAAGCCGAGAACAGCACTGAATTTACATGCCAAGGTGATTCTGGGGCACCTGTTATGTTTTCGCAAAGGTTACAATGGCACCAAGAAGGTATAGTGTCAAATGGAAAAGCACAATGTGGAGGAGATGCGCCTGTTATACACACAAAAGTACGAAAGTATTTAAACTGGATCGAAGAAAATATTAATCCTTGAAGATATATCTTGTTTTTGTTGCATGACAAAATAAGGGCACAGTGTTTGTACCGTTCGCAACCTTTAACACTTTATGTTAAGTCTTGTAAATATAATATTTTATTAAAATTAAATTATAAAAATCTAAGGGTGCTTTTGTATAGAAGGATTGTAGAAAATAAATATATAAAATAAAAATGGAAAGAAACACAAATTTAAAAAAGACAAAAAAAATATAATAAAAGCATTTTTATTTATAGTGTTATCGAAAGGTCTTAATGATTGTTTAATTGACTCAAGCATGACTTGTCACATTGGCTGGAACCTACAAAAAGCAAAAGTATCAATGCGGCAAATGGAAGAAGAGATGTTGAAGATAAAGGCACATGTAAAATCAAATTTATAGCTTTTTTCGGTTAAGGCGTGTTAACTAATGTACGTTTAACAAACGTGTTATACGTGCCCACGGGCGGATTTACTGTTTTCAAGGCCCCAAGTTATGATTCTTTTTTGAGCCCCTTCACCCTCATACTGTCAATAATTATTGATATTTGTTACGAGACACGGTTTCAGGGAATCATTATTTTTCGTCATGAAAATTATCATTGCGTATTAAAAAATGACTGTTGTTGAGTGATTCAAAAAATAATAGAATTATTTATAAAGAAAATTTATATCTTGTATAACGAACTCGCCTGATGGTCAGCTTTTCATTCGTCACGCTTTGAATGTCTAATCTTATTGGCCATCCGTGTTAAAAGGTGCAGAAGATGCGCTTTAGGATACATTAATTCGATGCGCTACCGCGCATTTTTTATATTTTACACAAAGACTCTCCTCATAGTCAGCTCTCCATCCGGTGAGCTTTGATAGCCCAATCTTCGAGGCCATTTGAGTTAAAAGATGCACGAGATATATTTTACAATAGAACTATTTGGTCGCGCTACGGACGTTATAAAAATGAACAACATTTCATATTTTACACAAAGACTCTCCTCATGGTCAGCTCCCATCTAGCGAGGTTTGATAGCTCAACCTCCTTGACCATCCAGTTAAAGGATTCTTTAGGAACGCGACGGCGTTCTTTAGGATAGTACTGTAATCGTTCGAAATATGCTGGAAGTTATTTTTAGAGGTATGGATGTGAAGATCTTAGTTTGCAGCTTCGACCCACAGTCGACGCCAAGGCCAACAAAGTGTAGACTGTTATTTCTACCGTAATGGAACGTGTAGTCGAGGTGAAGACTGTCGATACCGTCACGACCCTTTCTACAGGAACCAGAGAATAAAACCTGTTCTGGTACAGAACAGACTCGAAGAGGCGGACAGTGCAACGAATGGAAAACCTCTATACGCCGTCATCGAACATTCTAGATTCTGGCGGCAAGATGTATGATTCATCAATACCTCATGTATGATTCATCAACACCTGCATGTATGATTCATCGGCGTGAGTCATCGACGGCTGCACAAAACGATACACCAACTAGTCTAATCCAGTACGTTCCAGAACTTTATATGGGAGATATAAATCGAAGTCGCGGGTAGAAGGAGTTCAGTTAGTATTCAACCGGTGAATTGAAATGTGCTTTGTGTAATTAGTTAATAGTCGAATATTAGTGAATAAATAAATGTTGTATTAAAAATAAATAGCCTACTTTAACTTTGTAAATATCTAGCATTTATGTTCGTTAAATTGTTTATAATTATAGTGGTTTTAATTAGTGTATGTAAATAATGTCTCTCTTGTGAATAAACGATAAAGTAGCATTTTTGTTATTATTTTAAAATTATTATTTGAATGAGTCAAGTACGGTTTCCCTCAACATCTGAGTGGCCGTCTTCGTGTTTTGCGCAAGTACTCTGATGGAGGTTTGCTATCCACTTGTTGACGTCAATGGATCGGTGTAGCCTACAGTACAAATAAATTGCTAAATAAAGAAGAGCTTTCCTTATCAGATTTTTTTAAAGGTTTTGTTACCAAAACGTAATCATGATACTGAAACTTATCGGAAAGAGATGTTTTACCAAAAAGCCGAAAAAAGTTTGGATTCCAAATAAGTCAATTTAAGACAAAAGTAAAGAATGCTCAACAGAATTAGTTTGGCTGACACAAACAAGAATAGACAACTATTAGAATATCTAGGCTTAGCAGCTGAATAGGGTTTCCCACTTACCGCATTTGATATGTTGTGAAACACATCTCAGATAAAATAGGTGTAGTTAAATCACGCTTCAAGAACAATATACCAACACGATACAGATAGAGTCTTGCATCTGTCTTAACAATAGTGATAGAGTTTACTTCCCAGAACTTTATAAATCTGCATAGCTCTTTTTAACTACGACGAGATTTAGCGTGCAAAATAGTCCAAGAAGCAGTACAGTTATTGCCCACAGAAGTTGCAAGCATTATAGAACGAATCAACGGGCCATCTGAATAAAATGTAGCAAATGATTTTACTACTATTAATAAAAGATAACAGCAATTTAATAGAAATTATAAATTTCTAGCGATAATGCTTGCTACTATATGAGAAGTTATATAGTGGCAACGAAAATGGCTTTGTTACTATTGGTTATAAATTCTGAAGTTATATATCGTTACTAAACGAAGGTGTTCGAAATAACACTTCAAGGGTTTATAAAGGAAACAGAGATATTACTGTTACTAAATTATATATTATATTATAAAGTTACATAAACTTAGTAGTAAACTTATCTTAAATTTGTGGTTACTATTATGTAAGTAAAAATGTTTATTGGAAGCTTATATAACTAGAAATCACAAGATAAGAAGTGCGGGATTTTAAGCAAAACCTTCCTTACTGATGAGCTTAAAGTAAGAGCGAAACAATTGTCTATGGGTTTTTTGTTTGGAATTCTGTACCTCCCATACATACATTTAAAGTGGATTTAATTAAAGAGTTTTTATAAACGATTTATTGCCTTTGGATTTGTTTGAATATGGTGTATATTTTTCTTGTTTTTCAGCTTGTTCCATACAGTACTTGTCCATACAGTAAATGTAAACACTTTATATAAATAAAGCTACATAATCTGAAATTTAGTAAGTAGTACTTAAAAATTACTTTTGGATACTTTAAGAAAGCGCACTCATAGAACATAATTTCCGGTTTAATATGCAGTGCCAAACGGTGAGGAAGTAAAACCCGTTAAATGAAAAGGTCGGATAAACGTGTCAAATTAACACGTTAATGACGCCATGTCGTGTTTTTGATCAGTTTAAATTTTTTCATTGCTACGTAAATACAATTTGTTTCTTTCAGTGTAGTTTTAGTGTAGATTTTTCAGTCTACAATAACGGTAGAGTAGAATTCAATAAGAAAGTTATTAAAAATGAAAGAAAATAAAAAGGTTAATAAGTTTCGCAAGATTTATTAACTTATAACCTAACAATTGTTAACATAAAATAAGTTATTATCTGGTTATTATCAAAGGCAGATAAGATTGATAAACATGTTGCTTATAATCTTATCTCCCTTTGATAATGCCATATTTTATGTTGAAACAATGATCAGGTTATAAGTTATTAAATCTTGTGAAATTCTTTCTATTTAATCTTCTATTAATCTTTTTATTTGAAAAAGTATGACAAATATTGATTCTAATTCATCATCAAAATAATGATGAAGGTAACTTGGAGTCTTCGTAACAGCAGTGATAATGATGACCTTCTAGCAGATGAACATGTATCAGAAGAAGTGGAAGAAATTTTCATGCCTTCAAATTCAACAACACAAGTGGAAACGATCAGTTATTATGACGTAATGGAGGACACTTACCTTGTTATTGACATGGCTGGGCAAGGAAGAAAGGGGACAGCAACAAAAAATATCTATGTTGGCAACGTTACCAGCGTAACTTAAGGGTCTACAGTACGTGGGAATTTATGATAGCTAAAATGCTTTTCGCTCTATACTTCTCATTCAGTTATTTCATAAAATTTTCACACCCTACTTGAAGCAAAATAAAAAGGAAAATCCATTCTACGTAGGTGCTTTTTCGGATTTAAGAAAAAAAAATTTTTGTGGTACAAAGTTTACAAGAAAAACACAGAAAAATTGATTGATGTTTAAAAAAGTCCTAAAATATTAACCAAGGGTAATTCTGAAAAAAATCAAAAGCGCTGGAGTAGCTTATTAATCGTACTTCACTTTGCTTTTTCTTTCACTTTAATAGATCAATTAATAAGATCAGGAGACGAATAATTGTAAATCAATTTTCTTTGGATTTTTTAGTTATTATTGGTGTCAAAAGAGGCCAGTACATTTGCTAAATTCTGTAAACACTAAACGTGGTTCCGCCTACTTTAGAGACATGTGTGCGATAATAGACCCTATGAATAAAATGTAGCAAATGCTTTTATTAGATAGCTCATTAAATACGTTTATACTTTATTAGTGCTTTATTAATTAAATATACTTCTAATTAAAGAAGGAGATTCAGTACACAATTTATTATGAACTCAATAATGCTTTCTTTCATTTTGATGTTTTAAAGAAATACGATCTTATAATTTTATTATATACAAAACAGCTCGACACGGAAGTTGTTTATGCAATAAATTAAAGCAAATGTAAACATTCCTGGCATTCTTAGACGAGCGACCGCATGAGATTATGCACCCAACTTCGAAATTAGCAAGGTTACGCCTTGCCCGATTGCATTGATATTATTATAATAATATTATGATTATATACATAACATAGACGTATGCCATTTAAAGAAATAACCAAATAATTGTGACATTGAAAACGATAAGTTATTTAATTTCTTTCCGACACTTTTACGAATATGCAAAATACACTTTATTAATTTTGAATTTTAAGCACTTTATAGAAGGTTAGTTAGGTAAACTGAATCATTGTATTATTTATGTGTGCAGTTAATAGAAGCACTGTTGTAGATGCTACTTTTATTTTCTTTTTTTTTGTAATTCAAACGGAGAAGTTGCAGAGATCTTGCAGCAAACAAGTTTTACTCCAAGTTGAATAATTACGAAAGTGAATGTTTTATCCAGTGTGCAGTTCAAGGCAATATACAGCGTGTTTTTTGTAAACGATAATATAGAAAATCCAATGGAATTTTATCATTTTCCTCGTAAGTTTGTACCCTTGCAAATGTAATTAGAAATCTTGGTATCAATCGAAAGAAGAATTCATTTTACGTCAAAAAAATATTAAACTTTATGAAGAAAACCAAAATCGATTTAGAAAAAGACTTAAAAAGCTTATTGATTTACTGGTTTTGGTAATAAGTTATTAAAAAAAGCTGGAAGCTGAACGCCGATTGGTGTAGCGGTTAACGCTTCAGATTCCTAATCAAAAATCGCGAGTTCAAACCCCGTCATCGTATACTTTTTTTTAAATTGTATTGCTTACTAATTATTATTTTTAGAACTTTATTACAAGGATTATTAGTTTTATGCCGTTTTTTCATTTGCCTTTCCGATAGGTAGTTAAAATTGTACAAAAAGTAACGGTAAACCCCCGTAGCAAAAATATCTAACAATAAAAAAAATTAATAATCGTTGTAATAAAGTTCTAAAAATAATAATTAGTAAGCAATACAATTAAAAAAAAAAGTATACGATGACGGGGTTTGAACTCGCGATTTTTCATTAGGAATCTGAAGCGTTTACCGCTACACCAATCGGCGTTCAGCTTCCAGCTTTTTTTAATAACTTATTACCAAAAGCAGTAAATCAATAAGCTTTTTAAGTCTTTTTCTAAATCGATTTTGGTTTTCTTCATAAAGTTTAATATTTTTTTGACGTAAAATGAATTCTTCTTTCGATTGATACCAAGATTTCTAATTACATTTGCAAGGGTACAAACTTACGAGAAAAATGATAAAATTCCATTGGATTTCCTATATTATCGTTTACAAAAAACACACTGTATGTGAAAAAACTATTAAATCAGCAGAAGCTGTTCTATCTGTTTTGTTTCTACGAGTAAATATTCACACAATTTGTTAATTGCTATGTACTATTAATATTTTAATTTTTTTGTGTTAGATGTTTTTATTAGAACAGTTACCATAACAGTGATAACATGAAATTAAATTATAGGTAAACGTCAGTGGCGTGTGGTCCATGGAAGCAATGGAAGCAATGCTTCCCTTGAGAATTTACTAAAAAAAGACCAATGCAAAAAAAATATTTTTATAAAATTATGATTATCATTTATTTAAATTTGTAATATTTAATCATCTTAAAGCTCAACATCAATTCCATACAGCAAAAAGTATAATTATTTAGAGTACTATTTTAAATTAGGCTCATTAAACTTGCACGGAAAGGTAATACCGATTCAAATGTGTTACATACACTGCATATAAGCACAGATTTCTTTGCTTATTACTGCTCTTTTCCTAACCTTGGCGTGGATCAGCGGGCGTGGTGATATAGACGATGCTTAGACTTTCTGTTAGCATTGTTTGGCCGTTATTTTTAGTGTGATTCATGCCCAAATGTTTATTTATTACAATTATAATTTGGTTATTTGTTCGATTTAGTGTTTGTTAAATTTAATGTTACTTAAGTAATGTAAATCTGCGAATGAGACTGTATTTTGTCACATATTATCATCATTTTATTATTTCAATTTATAAGTTGGATTTTTCTTAAAGACAAATAATTTTATTTAGTTTGCTCTGTATGCAAATTTAAAATTGCATTATCGTCACGACTGGAAATTCAGCTGCTTCGGTGGAAGGTTCGAGTACTCTCGATACATCCGAATCGAGACGATTTTTTTGTTCAGTTTGTAAATTATTAATAAAGATTTTCTGCATACAGTTTTGGAGAGAAATTACAAATTATTAAGAAAGGTAGATCAAAACCAAAACTTTCAAATTTAACAACAAAGATTAAAACCTGCATCGGTATTTTGTTAAGAAAGACCGGAAAATCGAGTTGCAGTATAAATACATAGTAGTAGTTTTTTTTAAATAAAGAATAATAGTCAACAAATTCCATAAGAATAAAGTCTAAAAGGTCTTCTTTGAAAAACTTTTAAGCTTAATAATTATAACACTGTTTTTTTATTGTACCTAGCAGGGGCGGATCCAGAGAATTATCTTGAGGGGGAAGTTTTTGGAAAAATTATTGTTTTAATAAATAATAATTAAACAAACATTGTTTGTTTCTATTCTATGAGTAGGTATTCCGGTACTTGAGTCCACCCCCTCCCTTTTTCCCCCACTCCTCCCCACTACCCCCCCACTTAGGCCACCCCCTCCCTTTTTACCCTACCTCTATCCCTACTCCTCCCCACTCCTATCCCTACTCTACCGCCATTTCTAATCGCCATCTTGGATCGCCATTTTGAATCGCTATTTTGAATCGCCATTTTGTATCGCCATCTTGGATCGCTATTTTGGATCGCCATTTTGAAACGCCATTTTGAACCGCCATTTTGAATCGCCATTTTGAAATGTCATTTTGAATCTGTCAATTTTGAATCTGTCATTGGCATATCCACCATTTTGTATCTGTCATTTTCAATTTGTCAATTTTTAGTACTACTACTGCCATCTATCGGTGACGTCATGTGATCGGTAGGTATAGTAGATGATTCCTCTCTCTCGCTCTCGCTTGGTTCAGGCCCTCTCTCTCTCTCTCTCTCGCTTGGCTCAGGCCCTCTTTCGCTCTGGCCCTCTCTCTCGCTCTCGCCCTCTCTATAGCTCTGGCCCTCTCTCTCGCTCTCGCCCTCTCTCTAGCTCTGGCCCTCTCTCTCGCTCTGGCCCTCGCCCTCTCTCTAGCTCTGGCCCTCTCTCTCGCTCTCACTTGTCATTTCCAACTTGTCATTATTTCCCGCTGAAAGATTTGAATTCCTAATGTCTCAACTGCCATCTATCGGTAACGTCCAGTGATCGGTATAGTAGATTTCTATACACCTGTAGATAGGCAACCTGCTACACTTTTTTATAAAAATCAAAGGATCCAACGAGCTTCGAACCAGGGTTCGTAAAGTACGTCTGTTTACAAGTCCATAGCTTAACCCCGAGACCACGGAGCTTGTCTTTTAAATTACTGCATACGAGTTATTTATAAAAATGCTTTCACGTATATTTGATTAAATCCAATTTATTTAAAAATAATTCCCAGAAAATATTGATAAATATTGGACATTAATAATAATTGGAAAAATGCTTTTTGAATCCTAAAGATTTGTTTTAATTTAATGTAAGACATTAATGAATAACTAATATTTTGCAAATCTATCTAGTCATAAAATTATGGTTGGTATGGTGCAGTTGGTAAGAATACTTTGCATTAATTATTATTATTGTTATTATTATTGATATTTGTATCTTGAAAGACTACACAGGTGTTTGGAGGCTGCTTTGTAAATTGCAAATATGTATTTGTTCTAGAACAAAATGATGTTTCTTAGTATTTAAAGACTGTTTCACTATATATTAATAAAAGTCAGATAAAATAATGTTCTACATTAATTTAAAATTGAAATTTGAAGTCTAGTTAAAATTCTCATTTACTTCAATCATTATTACTAATGTGTGAATTACGTACAAGACAATTATAAGCCAATTCTGATTATTATCATGAGTCATTGAGATGAGACAATTATTAACCTTATATGAGCCAATCGTGAAGAAACTCAAGAAATTTTTCTTGATACATCTTAAATCACATTGAAACAATTATTACGTATGACTCGAGTCAGTTTAAATTAATTATAAATCTAAACGTCATAGGGTTTATTTATTACAATAAAAATAGCCCATATTAGATTATTAGCATGATAAGATTTACCAAAACTTACTTAAATACATACAAAAAATACATTTTAAAAATTAGGATGTAACCCCCGAGCTGTTAATGAAAAGCAATTAACGACCTCGTTTATACTGTTCCCCAAATTAGATTATTAGAAAAACAACCTTTCTAATTGCTCGGAAAATAACTAAAAATGACAACTTAATAACAAATTACATAATACATGTTTAGTATTTCTTATATATTTTTAATATTGTTTGTTTAGGGAAAGCATAACTTTCAAAGAAGAGTTGTTCTAAAATAATGTTCATGACGTGCCTAAAACTGATATATAAACTGAACGGTTTTTAAAAATAAATCATTGTGAAAGAGTTTCGGAATCATCAAGACGCTATCCTACCTTCAACAACTGTATATTTAATTAAATCAGGTATGTTTTATTTTTCATTAGCTTATATATTAAAATACTATCTCATTTACGATATGTAATATGTAAATGTTTTAGATTGACTTCAATACAAAACTTTAATATTATAGCAGTATAATCAAAATGGATATCGTGAAACTTTTCAACAGTATAGCAGATGATAAACCAATTGTATCCACAGAGATGTTAGAAATCAATAAGGCTTATAAGATTTTAAGTCTGAAGGAAATGGACACCAGATATGGAAGATCGATTTTAGTCGAGTTAAATAATTGTAAAATATTTCTACCAAAGAGATATAGCGAAAAAGTCGATAAGATTCTTATAGACGAGATCAATAGATTAGGTAATTTTTCAGTAACTATAACATCATTCAAAACATATGGCAGACATCATCAGAAGACGCCGGTGCTTGAGATGAAACAACTAGAAAAAGGTAATTTTTTTAAAATAATTTGTTAAAAATATCTAAAAAGTATAAGACTCTAATTACATATTTTATTCTTTTACAGACTAAACAAGCAACCACCAGTAGTAGGATGAACTGGAAGTAGATGACTTTTTAATATTTTTCTATATTTATGTATATTTAAAAAAAAATAAATAAACTTTTTATTGAATCGATGTTTAATTTCTTTGTAGTTGGAGGTTGAAACTTTTTTCATCCTATATATCACTACACAATAAGATAATAGATATAATATTTCATAGAAAACGTTTATTATGAATTAATATCGGGAGAAAATAGTATACTATTTTTCGTTTTATTTTTAAACAAAAATAAGCAGTATGCTTTAGTTGTATTAGTAAATGGCTTGACCGATTCAAGCTGTAATCTAATATCTACAGTTGAATCTTTAAAAACTCTCTACCTGCTCTGAACAATCAATTACAAAAACTGGATGAGTTTCTGACGTATAAGTAGATAATTCCAAATTTTAATCCGTTTTCATTAATGAGTAGACCTAACATAACATTAGTTTTACCGTAGGAAGAAGGACCGCTCAGAATTGCTCTACAGGAAACAGTCTGACACTAGGTTATTCAGATCAAATATTACTTACAAATCGGAAAGGATATCTATGAAACTCGTGCTGGATTAATTGTTGGAACCTGAATGCGTGGCAGCATCCGTAGCTATTGCATCAACCGTTTCATCGCATAGCTTTTAGTTTATCTGTGAGAAATTCTATTTTATTTAGTACATAAGGCGTAGATTAGATTATTAATCTACCCAAAAGATTCACCGACAAACTTACTGAAGATAAAGTGGTCAATCTCAACCAGAAGATAGCAAATAAAACTCTGTCTCTAGAATTGGTTTACCTAGGTAAAGTAAAGACAGAAAGATATCAACTGTATGCTGACTGTATGTTTATCGAGACGAATAAGGTATGAAATGTAACAGGTAGTCTATTCAATGAACATTGCCTAATACTTTTTTCTGATTCTTCTTCTAGCCTATGGATCCGCAGTTAGAAACATGGACCTGCTAAATGCCTGCAATTCACCTACCCTATCGTACAATGCAAACATTTAATATTATTATTAAAATTTTATAAATAAAAACGATAAAAGAAGTTTATAGTTTTCATTTATTTTTATGTTAAACATATACGGTAGCAGGATCTACATCGATGTATACAAATTCATATATGACAGAAATGTTATGTATCTCAATACATATCTAAAACGTATTCTTAGTACATTCAGTAAGAGGTACCCCATTTTTTCTAGACATTCGAATTTTGAACAGCTTAATAATATGTTTTCTCATTTAATCATAATTAGGTTGACTTTATATAGTATTTTTCAGGAAAACCTTCTTCAGAAAAACCCTAATGATTCTTTAATTTACATTAAAAAAAATTAAAATATTTGATTACACAATAATCCCATTTTCGATATCTTCGAAATATAAGTCTATAACATATGTTTGTAATAGGTCTTTATAACTTTGAAACACAGGGTAGTTACCTCTTGCAAAATTTACAGTTATGAGAACCCTGAAGACTTAACCTGGAGAAATAAATCAGATAAATATTTTACTTTTATTGAAACGATAACTTTGCATACTAATATATGAAAATAATATAATGTATATCGCCTGATAAATAAAATTGAAATTATTCTTATTCTTATTCTTTTACAATGAAATTATTCTTTTACAATGAAATGTGTTTTGAAAAAACACGATGAAACGTTATGTATATTAATGCAGGAGTTCTGTTAACGCATTCGTTATTTAGATATTCACTTATAAGTACACTATCTATTTAGCTGATTCAATAAAAATTTCGTTATTTTTAAAATTCCTAACGAGAGACCTACTGATAAGCGTTATATTATACCAGGTACGTATGATACTCTACTGCTGATTGCATACCTAAATTATGTTAAAAACAAATCAATTTCTACAATAAACAGCTCTGACATTTAATTGACGTTTTTATTGCTAGTCGGACCATAAAGAGGCTCGTGGGTCATTAAGAGACGTTTATCTTTAGATGAGGTCAGCAATAATAGTTTACTAGGATGACTTAAGTATGATAGAAATAGCATTTATCGATTTTTTTTAAAGTAGGTCAGTATTTACATGACCTACATAAATCTCCAATCGATTCTCTATCGATAGAGCACATATTAGTACCAAATAACACTCAATAGCACTAAATAGTACGATAGAATCAGCATTTATCGATTTTTTAAAACATAACCTAATTTAAAAAATTTTAAAACATAACCTAATTTAAAAAATTTTCGTGGATTATCCTCGGCAAATTACGCGTCGAATGAGCCCAAGCCCATCTCTCTAGCCCTTATAGAACGCGAGAATGGGGCTCGGACACACATACAAATCAACTTTAGTATACAAAAAATCAACTTTATTAGTAGTAGATTTTTAAAACATAACCTAATTTAAAAAATTTTCGTGCATTATCCTCGGCAAATTACGCGTTGAATGAGCCCAAGCCCATCTCTCCAGCCCTTATAGAACGCGAGAATGGGGCTCGGACACACATACAAATCAACTTTAGTAGTATTGGATTCATTATGTAAATACAAGCCCCCTAATGAAGTTCGCACACTTCTATTTCTGTTAATCGGCGCCCCGCAATTTTCATTCTGGGTTTTTTGGTTTTTCGAAGTAGCTATTTCTTGTTGCTAGAGTAAAGTACTGACCTCCTATATTATAAGTTATGTTGTTTTATTGTTATATTTCTTTGTGTATTTATCTTTTATATTTTAAAACAAAGTACACCCCACAATTTTTTCCCCAAAATTTCCTTTGGTCTTCAAAGTAACTGTTCCTTATTGTTAAAATAAAGTATTGCTTCTGCACCTACTCCATGTCACGTTTTTTAAAATTTTACTAAGGCAGGGGATCCCTCTTACCGCCTCTTTGCGTCCGCAGTCTGTTCAGAATTGAAGGGCGGCGTGAGGAAATCATTCGATAGAATTTCATGAAACTTAACATGGAATAAGGTCAAAGACAGTACTTCACTCTAACAACAAGAAACAGCTACTATGTATATCAGAAAAATGCGGGACATCCTTTAAATAACTATATGTGTATAAAATATATAAATAGCTACACCACCTGTGCCGAGAAAGTGACACAAATGAACACTTGCATTGTGTCCTGGATTGCTTTCAAGAATAGCTCACAGTCGCTCGATTACCCTCACAAAACTAGTTTGGGCACATCTCCACGTGCTGGAAGCATGGTACTTTATTTAGGTCACATACTAGAGCGAGATAAAAGCCCCGATATGGCCATGCGCGACCCTGCCTCGTGTGTTTAAATTGCCGATTCAGCAACCTCCACACGCGCCTACTAGCGACCTCGCACATGCCTTTATTAGCTAATGTCAACAGCCTATTTAAACCTTACTAGTATACATACGTATTTATATAACATATATAACAGAAGCTGCTTATGAACATAGCTTCACGTGCTTGATAGGTCTCAAAAACAATTCAACTCTAAGCGACTGTAGTAAGTATTTGAATATTTCTTTAGCATGTATCAGTTTTAGTTAGAGGATTTTCACTTCTTAAATGGTTCTTAGTTACCCAAATCAAAGTCACACAAATCACATCGTGACATCATTGCTACTACATCTAACGATGACCGATAAAATAAATAATCCTAGTCCTACTAAAGTGTACTTAGAAACAATTTTAAAATGCTGCAGTGTAAGACATCGTAAACTTCTTAGACTAATTGTCCTTAACTTACAGAACCGGGATAGAACTCGGAGAATACCACGTTACTAACAAAACTGATTGTGTGTTTGAGAAGCATGGTCAAGAATGCAGTGATCCAGTAGAGGTAGATGCCGTAGAAAAGATAGTTGTTCATCCAGAATATAGTTACAATCCTGTATTTAATAACATTGGATTAGTACGTTTGAATAGAGAGGTGACATACACAGGTAATGTAGTATAAACTGACTTAAACTGCTTTGACCAAAGTCCAATATAAATTTTAGATTATATATGACCTATTTGCTTACCATATCCGGAAATAAAACCTGCAGAAATTGAAGACACACTAGTATTATCCGGTTGGGGTTACATAAATCACAAGGGAGAAAACGCTAAAACTAAAACAAGAGTACTGAGCAGCATAATATCTAATGCTGACTGTGCAGAAGCATACAAGAAGACACAAAGAATTAAAATAACTGAAAGCCATTTTTGCACAACAAAAGTAACAAACACTACTGAAGTTACATGCCAAGGAGGTTATGGGGCACCTGTTATGTTTTCGCACAGGTTACAATGGCACCAAGAAGGTATAGTGTCAAATGGAAAAGGACAATGTGGAAGTGATGTGCCTGTTGTACATACAAGAGTACGAAATTATTAAAATGGATCGAAGAAAATATTGAACCTTGAAGTTGTCTTGTTAATGAAGTAACGGTTATACATGAACTAATGTTTGTAGGAAACTATATATTTACTATTCTGTAACCATTGTTTACAATTTTGAAATAATCTTTAATGTGGACAAAATAAAATAATATTGATATTAGCTGTTCCATCGATCTTTCCATCTGTTCCATCTTAGATTGTCAAAATATCATGTAATTTCGTACATGACATTATCCAGAACCTCTAGCCAATTTTTCATAATGCGTACTTATGGTCAATTCCAGTCTACGAATATCATACTGTTCCTCACAACTTACTGCTACGTATCTGTGAAGCTATAGGTACAGTATAGATTAGGGTTGGAAAAAAACATGTGTTAAAAAAACAAAAATAGTTGTCTTTTAAAGTAAGCATGTTTTTATCGAAAATGTGTTTAAAACACCCCATATAAAAAATATGTTTAAAACCTGATTTAATCTGTTTTAACCTAAGAGATCTTGAAATATTTTAATAAAAGGTACCAAGAAAGATATTCTTATTACATTCGGGTACAAATTACTATCATGATTCACACGATTATGCAACAATAAAAGTTCTTATCATCAGTTTTTAAATTTTACGACTTCCTAGTAAGAGGAACAAAAGTAATAGGAACTTTGAAGGAAACAATAATAAAAAATCTACTTCAATCCTCGCCAAAACAAAAGTATTAAATATTATTAAGTCAACACTTTGCAAACTGTAATTTGTAATTAAAATTATCGTTATTCCTTTTAATACATCTTCAGACACAGAATTAATAAATAGAAAATCAGCCGAATATTATATATTCATGATGACGGGTCGACGAAAGCGCCCTTTTATGGCAGCACTTTTTAACAATTTCATTAAAGATACTGTTGAATCTGATAAAATTTGTGCCAAGTGTATTCGTAGCGAAAAAATAAATGTAAAGATAAATGAAGTATCAAAGACTACTGCTAAAGTTCATACTGAAGGAAAGCCTTTTTCAGGTATTTTTGTTTACTTCGATTTACCATTTACGTAACCAAGTTATTTTTAACTATTCTTTTCGTTATTCATAGCCAGTCTTTATTAAGTAAGCGACGTCCGAAAAGAAATATTTAACATTAATTTAATGTTGTTGCAGCAAGATTGATTGATTTTATACAATGCAATCTAATCCTCTAATACACCTTAGTACCAGAAATAATTGTGACATAGTCCAGTTAATTTAGAACAAATTTTGATGAATAGCGAAAAGTTGATGGAAGTCCGTGGATTTTTGCAAATGCCTTCCTGGACGGCTGTTAAATAACCCCCTAAAGGTCACCGTCTGTAGGTGGCGAGCTCGAGGAGATAATGAGGATAAACCACGCCCCCTAACGGTTTTTGTCGTTTTATCTCGGAAACTATTAGGTTTATTGAGGTGAAGGAGGTTAGTTAAATTAAAGTTTATTTAAATCCCTACTAGCAATTTCTGAATGTTTTTTCGTACCTCGCCTTCTTTTTGTGTTATCGAAGAAAGAAGATATGTCATACATAAATGAGCAATTTGCTCCAGTAAATTTACTTAAGAAACTTTCGGACGTAACTTTTTGTGGTCTCATATTCGTCATGAAACAGGTAAGAAACATTCGTTGAGAGCCGGGCGCGATCGTGGTCCAGTCGTCATTTACCTTAGCATCTCTTCGGCAAAATCCCTCTGCCGATATTATCATTATCCTTGGTGCCAGGCGGATAAAAGTTTCGTATTGGCATAATAATAGGGAAGACGCACGTATTTTTTTTAATTTTTGTATTCGTTCATTTTGGTTAGAAAAATATTTCCAGATAAGCGGAATTTCTAAAAACCCTCAATTTATTTGAAAAAATTAAATTTAAAAATTCTCCTCATTTAAAACCGAATTTGGCCTTGAGCAACTTCCCTCAAAGCTATTTGATGTAAAAAAGTAGGTACCGCTGTGAATGTGAAGAAGCAATATTGACGATCTACTCAACGTTAGATGGCGCTGATGAAAACCAATAAACTGAATTTTGAATTAATATTACCAGAAATATTTAACACCACTTTAATTATGTTAGTTAATTACACAACAGCATAACGTACATTATTATATTAATTACTCCTTAATAAGTAGACGATATTTGAACTTGAACATAAAAGAATTTTCAAACTTACGGGTAATACAGGAATCTTAACTGTTTCATTAGCACCAACAGTGGGTCGTCTTTGGAACTGTAAGAGGTAACAAAGTTTCATCCATTAGAGGACACCAGTATTGCATTTTAAATTTATTTAAATTTTCAAGGTTTTCAAAAATTAATTACTTAAAATTGGTAATTGTTTAATGTATTTATTACTGATATTCTAACTAATTTAGTAATGAGGTTTATGAAAATGCAAGAATCTCCTCAATTGACGACATATGCGTCTTCCCTATTCTTAGGAGAGTACACAGTGTTAGTCAATTTTTCTATCAAACCCAATACGTACAGGGTGTTTCGCTTTTTTAGAAATCCTTCTAATTTCCTTTATTTCTAAGATCTTGGTAATCGAGTAAATTTTTGCCGTGTATGATTTTTGTTGTAAAATTGAAAGACACGATGCAATTCCTTACCTGCTTTAAATTGTAGGGGGCGCCAACAGGTTACAATCTCGTTTTAAACGGAACACCCTCTATTTTTAATCATGTATTTATTTGCCCTATTTATTTATGTAGGTGTAATTTTAAAAATCTATAGATGTCTTAAGCTTGTTGAACTAGCAACCAAGATACTAACGCAGAATGTTTTGTATCTTAAAACGTCTGTTAACAGATAAATATAAAGATTTTGCTCCACATTTAGCATGCCTGTAACGTACTGTATCAATATTAAATTGTAAATGTGGACAATATTTTAGAAATGTAACTATAGTTTACAGTTAAAAGAGATACTAATCTCTAATTTCGTCTTCTCTAATTGTTAACAATTTCTTCTTATAACTGAAATTAAGTAAATCTTCCACAGCAACTTTAAAATAAAGATTATTTTATAAAACCGAACCACGTACAAACCTAGAGTCAAGCAGATCATATTCTACCTTATAGATTATACTAAATTTTATTTCCTATGCATCCATTGTAGGCAGTCATTATGGTATCCATAATGGTGTGTCTTTAGAGCTATTATGATTATTTATTATCTTAAGGATGTTTGGGAGGTACAATTGGATGCAAAAGTACTGAAAATTAGAAATTCATGAATATCTACGTTTTACATTACGAAGTAAATCAATAGCAGAGACTGGAACCTTTTACAAATATAGGTTCCGGTTCCAGTTCCGGTTCTTGAAAATTCAAAATAAAGGTTTCGGTTCCGATTCCAATTTTAATTTTCTAAACATTAAGATTCCGATTCCGGTTCCAGGATTGTTTTAGGTTCCATAAGGGTTCCGGAAGCAAAAGTAATGACGTCACATTTTATGTTGGTATATAGCTCCAAATATCTCCAAACAAATAGACTTTGATAACTGACAGTCGATACATGTTAGGTTAAAGTATTGTTTATAATAAAGGTGATAATTGATAAATATATTTGCTCTTCGGTATTGCAACTCTTTTTACGCAGGAAATTCTAGTGCTATAGTTACAATATAGCCCCTTTATTTTCAAATAGTAGCGACAACGATTGATCTCGCCGCTGTAGCAAAAGTACCAGAATGATGTTGGCGACATTGAATGTTACCAGATTTGACATTTCATCTTACAATAAATCTTAGGTTTAATCATAATCATACACAAAAATATTAACAATTTAGCATTAATTTGATAATGTACTCTCATGTTGTGTAAAAAAAGACCATATTAATATGATATATACCTCCGTAATTGCAATTTTTTAACAACTTTTTATTAAATTTCCTCTACACCATACATGTAGTAATTTTTCTTTATTAAAGTTTGTGTCAAGTTTGCTCCACGATGTGCCTACTATTTGAAATAGAAAGAAAGTTACAATTATTTACAACAATGAATACCATAGAAACTGAGCTCTTGGAGTAAACAGATGTGAAATACCGAACGCGGCTAATATTGTAGATTTTTTCAAGATGAAATTTTTTCAAGATGAAATTTGTTCAAGAAATATTCAGGGCTACCAATATAAAATGTGACGTAACACTTTTCTAGTCAATTCACACACTACTATTGGTCAATTAGTAGTGGAAGTGCATCTAGTATCAACATCAATTTAGTAAGAAATGGTTATGGTAGCGCTGTTGGGAGAATGTTGAACTACTTTTTCTATTTACCAGTAGAACCGAAATATGGAACCGAAAAATACCGGTTCCTTCGAAAATTTATAACGGTTTGGGTTCTCATCTTAACATTAACACGAATTTTAGTAAGGGTTCCGGTTCCGATTCCGGTTTCGGTTCCATAAAAGTAATCAGTTCCGGTTCCGATTTCGTGTTTTCAATGGAAGAGGGGTGTCGAGATGTTTCTTACTTGCAAATGTCTCCCTTCTCCTAATAATCACTAAAACAATGGATTTGTGCTTTTCATGAGCTCCAAAGCATTGTTTGTAGTGTTTGATTTGCCATTTTTCGGAAATATCTATTTGAAAAGCGGTAGCTTTGGCAAATTAGAAAATTGATACAAAGTTGATACACTTTGAAATTTTGAAAACATATTTTTGCTGTGGGGAGTTTATGTAGACGCATTTGCCGTTAAACGCAACTGGGGACCTCAAGTGGCTCAAGTTCGTGAGTGAAGTCCACCAGAGAACTTCACTCACAAACTTTAGTCACATAAAAGTCTTTAATTGTAAGATAAATAACTTAATAAAATAAGCAGATGTTATAAAAAGTATGTACAGCCTCTTCCACCTGATAAAATCAAGAGACTAATCTCAAGAAAGAAATTGTACACGGTACACCAGATTACAAAACACGGCATGATCTCACAGCAGAATACAGATTTTATTCAGAACTATTTATTAGCCTCAGAATTTGTATATCGACTAAGTTTCAAAGAATCGAAATTTCATTATCTCTAAAATTCTAAAGATTAGTATTTTATGTTAGTTTCAATCATTTAAAGATTAAATATCAAGAACTGAGACATTCAAAGTTTAATTTCCAAGTTTCTAATCTAAATCGATAATCTAAATTTTCAAAGTTTTAGTTTCCAAGTTTTCCTTTTAAAAATAATGGAATGTTTGGAAGTTTCCAATATAATGACGCCCAGAACATATCACTGTAAACTACGGATATGAGTTGAAAGCTAAAACGTGACATGAACTTTAAATGTGACTTGAATTTTAAATTTCTGAAATTTTGAATTTCAGAACCTTAAGACTGAGACTTTACAATTTAAACTTCTTAAACTACATTTTAAAACTATGTCGGTTTTAGACTTAAGCTTCATCTTTGGACTTTAAAACCCTGAACGTTTACAGGAAATAGCAATTCCGTTGGAGGAAGATCCTTGGAACGAACGGAAAGGAGATTTCGAATCCTTAGAACCAACTGACAGGTAGAGACCCTATCGTTTACAGTAGATAGGCTAGGAGAGTTCTAGCGCAATCCTTATGGAAATTAACATGGGAAATCGCTAAGGTCCAAAGTAGTAATTTTTGGTCAATTTTAAGGTCATCCGCGGTCTAACGTGTGACCTCAGCGCGTGATATCACAGCGTATACAAATCAAATCTACATATTACATTATGATTGATGTCTTCATTATAAAATCTCTCTCACATGCATACGCGAATTAAATTAATTCACGGTATCATTTGCATATCTCATCTCTCATTTGCCTAGCTCATTTTTTATATCTCATATGCATGCGCGAATTAAATTAATTCACGATATCATTTGCATATCTCATCTCTCATTTACATATATCATCTCTCACATGCATACGCGAATTAAATTAATTCATGGTATCGTTTCCATATCTCATCTCTCATTTACATAACTCATCTCTCATTTGTACATTTCATTTTTATATATCATTTGCATCTGTCATCTCTCTCTCATAAATTTATTTTAAAATAAATCTTATGTTGCCATTCCTAATTGATATTTAAATATAGATCTATACGTCATATGATTAACATACGTGTAATATAATTAACATGTAGAAACATCTAGGATAATAATACGAGAAAAATTTACTTTCAAGTATACAAGGTACCTCTAAAGGGTTACTGGCAATCACCTGTCGGATTATCTCTATTGCATTTTGACATGTTTAAATCCAAACGTCATAAACATTTAAAATACAGTCTAGAAGTATACATCTTTTCATTTACAATTATCTAGTAAAAAATGTATTGTTTCATACGATTGACAAATATTAACAGATTAGCTTTCTTTTGAAATTTCTTGAAAGGTTTTTAGTTGATTATTTCTCAGGAACGCAAATTCTATTTGAAAGAAAACAATTAGGGTTGTTATGATTTCCTAAAAATTTATTTAAGTAAAACTTTTAAAATACTGTATAGCATTATTTTAAAATTCAAAAAATTTTCTGTAACCATTTTCGATACCTTCGAAAGAAGTTTCTTCAAACTAATGTTATTGCATGAAAATACGTACAAGGTAATTAGTCGCATTGTTTTTCAACATTCCTTAAAACTGTTTTCAACTATAAATAAACAAAACGTTCTTACAGACGACTGATGAATTCAAGTTCAAAGATTTTAACCTGTTAATTAGTTTTACATCTCTTAACATACTCCCCCTGTGTTAAGCTGTATAAGTTAGACGTGTAGAAATTTGAATACGGAAATAATTTGAAAGAGACATAACATTATAACGTACTGTGTGTTTAGTTGTATTGTTTCAGAGCTCTGAATCATACAGATTTGATGTACGCTTCATTAACTTTTTTAACCGAGAAACATGTTTATTATTATTTTTTACTTAAGATTAAGACGAGTTGTTTCTGTAATAACTAACAGCTTTCAAGAAAAGTTGTTTTATTTTAAAACTATTGTTCATCATAATTACGCAAACGCCGAAAACTAGTATAAAAACTGAACGCTTTTTTAAAAATAAACCATTCCGAAAGTGTTCTCGAATCATCAAGATAGTTACATCAAGTGAATATTAAAATCAGGTGTTTTATTTTTGCTTATATTTTAAAAACTATATGTAAATGTTTACGATTATTTTAGATCGACTTCCGTTTAGATCGTCTACAGTTCCTAAGAAATATAATTTATCGTTAAGAAATATTAATTTTCCTTATTTGAAATTAATCATGTAAGTGCTTTAATTTTTAACTATGTTATTCAAACTAATCATTCTGAACTTTTTAGATCGTCTACAATTCCGTATCATTAAGAAATACATTTCCTTATTTGAAATTCATCGAGTTAGTTGATTTTAATTTTTAACGATGTTGTGTAAACTTATTTTGAAATTTGTTATAGACTGACTGCAGTTTTCCAAATAAAAAGAAATCTGATAGAATGTCTGCTGAAAATTATCAAGTTGACAGTGGTGATAGCGACGTCGACGACAATGAAATTGAATGTTTCACTGAAAGTGAAGATAAATTTGGAGAAGAGGAAATCTTCTCTAAATTTAAAAATACTATAATTAATACCAAAAGCAATAACTACGACGTGATGAAGTACGTCGTCATCATGATTGTTGTAATAGAAGAAGAAATGGAACTACCCGGGGGAGGAATCATAAGTGAAACTCGTAGGTTCTCATCGGATACCGTTTTGTTCAATCACGAGGATATTCAGATAAAATTTAAAGAATTTTTAAAGTTCTTATCTTACATAAAAGATAGGGTAGGTGTAAACAATATTAGTAATATTTATTTTATTATTGAGTAGTTTAGTTTTATTCCTTTAATTTTTATATAAATAAGATTTAGTTTTAATTTTCTTATATTCGTTTATTTTTTATGTAATAAGATTTAATTTATGCGTGGATGTTTTTTATATAAAATATAATATTATTTTAAATGCATTCTGTTTTATTTTAAAAAGAAAATAGATTAGCAAAGCAACTGAGGCGTGTCTGAAAGAAAAGTGACAATTGAAATTCTTAACCAATAGAATGGGAGCCTTTCTAATATATTAAAGGAATGAAATAACAACTTGATAACACTAGAATTTTTCATCATATCGTACAATGAAAACATTTCATATCATTATTAAAATTTTATAAATAAAACGATAAAACAGGTTTATAGTTTTTCATTTATTTCTATGTATTGATCATATATGAAAGCACGTACGGTAGCAAGATCTAGAATTCTCCTACCCCTCAGAAGTGAAGGTCTTCAGCAGCTTCAGATCAGCAAATTAAAAACTTGATAGTCAACATTTAACTTCGAATGTCATACAGAGCTATCAACTAAATCATATACAGCTTTTATTATTATTAATGTACATAGACCCATTAACCCTTCACCCTCAACCCTACGATGTAAGATTACGAGAGGGTACATGAAGAAAAGGGTATGTTGTAAGAAAAACTAATAATAATCCTTCTCTAGGAACTGGGTAGTCGTATCAACAGTAACAGACGAATCCAAGCATGAAATAAACAAGATAGAAAAAATACATAAAACCTTTATGTGTTTTAAACATAATATATGGTAAATAAGTTACCTAAGGACACATCACAAATGTCTATTACAGTTTTTTGTATTTACAGTGCATTAGGAATAATTGTATCAAATTATGTACGTTTAGATATACAGTCCTTTTGTGATAATTATGGCTGAAGGGTGTAAAACAACTACTGTATCAACAATAGCTACATCGAAGTCGCATGAGTTGTTACCGGCTCTTTAACAAGCGTATGCTACAATTCTCTAATTTTCTAGTTTCTAGACATAATGTAGTTTTGAACAGATTTTAGCCTTTTACGTTATATCTACTACCTTGTAAACTGTTTCTACATATGTGTTCTTATTGTTTATGCATCATATAGATATTCGTCGCCATATTTAAACGTTATTTTACAATATATCATACATTTTCAATAGCTTCGAAATACGCAGATATGTAATAATATACTATATACTCTTGTAGGATATTCATCGTATCTATAGTAAACTCGTATGATTAATAATAATCTGTAACCATTTTCGATACCTTCGAAATATAAGTCTATAACATATGTTTGTAATACGTCTTTATAACTTTGAAACACAGGGTAGTTACCTCTTGCAATATCTACAGTCATGAGAACCCTGAAGACTTAACCCGGAGAAATAAATCAGATAAATATTTAACTTTTTATTGAAACGATAACTTTGCATACTAATATATGAAAATAATATAATGTATATCGCCTGATAAATAAAATTGAAATTATTCTTATTCTTTTACAATGAAATGTGTTTTGAAAAAACACGATAAAACGTTATGTATATTAATGCAGGAGTTCTGTTAACGCATTCGTTATTTAGAGATTCACTTATAAGTACACTATCTATTTAGCTGATTCAATAAAAATTTCGTTATTTTTAAAATTCCTAACAAGGGTTCAGGGTTCTTTATCTGTTTTAGAATATTCAAAGACAATATATGTATAAATTATTGTGAGACTCCTGCTCTATATAAAACGCCATATATAAAATTAGAGGTAAAAATTTATCCTGTGTATTGGTGAAAACTCAAATATTCATGGAAATATAACAATCGGTACATATGACGATACTAATCAGTCTGACGTGGAATATATATTTTATATTATAAGACAGCGCAGAGAAAGCAGACAATGTTTAAAAATATTTTTATTTGTATTTAGGATTTTCAGATTTCTTTTGTTAATATTAAGTTCAGTTGTTCTTTTGTCACAAACAGTGCCGGTCTTAGGCCTCTCGGCACCCTCGGGCAGAGTTCTTCAGAGTGCCCTTATTAACTTTAAAAAGTAACTGTTATTGTATGATTTTAATGGTTTTACCAACTTCGGCGCCCAAACAGCCTAGCACCCTCGTACGGCGCCCGACCTAGCACCCCCTCAAAGGTCTGCACTGGTCACAAAATAGTTTCTTGCGTATTCTTTGCATTTTATTTGCAATCAATGCAGAAACTGAACATGTCGACGTCTTATAGGAATTTTTTTCTGTTAGAATACAAAACTTTAAGTAAATTGAACCATGTGATCTTACCTAACAGATACCCTTCTTTCATATCCCAAATAGTAACGAAAGTCTATAAAAGCAACATTGAGTAATTCAGTTTTTCTTGTTTTTCTCAAAACAAGGTGGTTGGGACATAGTCAGTTTCTGCTTTGACCGATTCAAATATGGTGTCACAACAGCACTCTTTAATTATCAATCGTCAAAAATCAGTTGTTATTTTCTTTGCGAATAAAGACTAATACATTTTTAACTGACAATATTAACGTAGCGATTGGTGGGATTCCTATTCCTATCAAAAAAGAAGCTACAAAATTAGATTTTAGTTTACAGTGTGTGTCGTAAAGTTGGATCCACATTCCACATCAGAAAATTCTTTACTATTCTGATTGGAAACAACTATGCAGGGCAACTCTGTTTCCAAAAATACTTGAAATACGCCATGTCAAAGTTGACAGGTGAAATTATAGGTAGGTATCTGTTAAATTCGCAATTTTTTAAATCACGAAAAATTACCTTATTTGTTAAAATATGGAAAATATTTTATTAAGAAAAAATGTTTCTAACAACATTTTACGTTCACATATCTAGTTTGAACAAGATATCCCAACATAAGGAAAATATTTTTTAACATTTTTACACCCCCTAACTGACTATTTTGAAATTAAATAATAGTTTATGATAGAAAAGTGTCAAAAGTGAATGTTTATTTTGCGAAAAGATAAGTTTGGCCCACGACGCGCCAGCTGAGTTAGTAATCTCTTCGAACAAAATAAATTCACTTTTAACACGTATCATACATTATTTTTTCTACAAACCCCATTAAAGGGGTTAAAAAATGATAAAAATACAAAATTCTAATGCAAAGATCGAATGGTTTATAATTACGAACGAACGTCTATCAGAACAACCATTGCTGTTATTACCACAACAACAATTATTGTTGTTATGGTAATTTATTTATTGAATTTACTTTTTACACTCGTGTCTAAAGTGTTACTTTAGATATCGCTTTAGATACTAGTGGCATAAAATGACATTTTCGACTCACGTCAACACAAAAAAGTCAAAAGTTCTGCTTTTAATAGGGTTTGTAAGCAGATTTTGCTAATAATATCAGAATATGAAATGGAACTTTCTGAACGATTTTCCAATTTAGAAAAAAATAACGGATAATTTTAATCCTTTTTTATTAAGTCAGTTTGAATAATACTAGGTAATACCTTCCTATATGAAAAATACATATAAACGCTCGCATAAATAAAAGTATTCAAGCACTGAAATTAATCTATCCCCATAGACAAATAACATACTAACTACTGAAACTAAGACCTTGCATTGTTATTCACTTATTTTATCTAATTTTTTTATGCTGTAGCGAAACTTCCGATGGATAAATAAATCCATTTACTTAATATTATACTGTATGTTTACTTTTGTTGTATTTTTTTAACTATTTACTAATTGCTAATTAAAACTTACTTCTTACAAAACACGTTACGTATGTGCTCAAAAGGATATTTATTAATTAAAATTCCCATTCTCTATTCCATAAAAATATTTTAATTTTAAATTTATTTCTAAGAAGGAAAAGAATGAACGAAATATTATACACTTATAAATAGAGTTCTAATAAAACGTACATTTATCTCCAATATTTTTTTCTGTGTCAAAATTTCTTTATATAAACATCACAACTGCTCGAATTACAAATACGAATGAAGCTCCTCTAGTGGGAAAATACCTCAACTTCTTATCGCCACTTGGATATTTTTTTACAGCCATTGTCAGTTGGGTAGCCTAAAATTAGGAGTAACTGTATAAATCGCTGTCATGAACATGGCACACTTTGTTAGAGTTCATCACAAAATTCAGAGGTAATAGCGACATGCAGTTTTCATAAACACATTCTCCATTGAATTTCCAAGGGGATGACATATTTTTAATTTTCGAAAAACTTTTAAACTTCTAGAAAATAACAACCTAAAGTTGCCAGAGTTTGAAGGGCTCTGTATCAATTAATACAAAATATCCACCCTTGAAAAATATGTCAAGCCCTAAGTTTATCCTTTATCTACAATTTAACACCTCGAGCAAATCTTCATCTCATTCCTGAAGGTGTGTGAACTCTAACGAAAATTGGTCAGAAACCTTCTGCGTTCGTATCTTGGTTGCTAGTTCAACAAGCTTAAAACACCTATAAATTTTTAGAATTACACCTACATAAATAAATAGGGCAAATAAATACATGATTAAAAAAATAGAGGGTGTTCCGTTTAAAACGAGATTGTAGCCTGTTGGCGCCCCCTACAATTTAAAGCAGGTAAGGAATTACATCGTGTATTTCAATTTTACAACAAAAATCATACACGAAAAAAATTTACTCGAATACCAAGATTTTAGAAATAAAGGAAATTAGAAGGATTTCTAAAAAAGCAAAACCCCCCTGTACGTATTGGGTTTGATAGAAAAATTGACTAGCACAGTGTACTCTCCTAAGAATTATTATGCCAATACGAAACTTTTATCCGCCTGGCACCAAGGATCACGATAATATTGGCAGATGGATTTTGCCGAAGAGATGCTAAGGTAAAAGACGACTGGACCACTATCGCGTTCGGCTCTCAACGAATTTTTCTTATCTAATTCATGACGAATATGAGATCACAAAAAATTACGTCCGAAAGTTCCTTGAGTAAATTTACTGGAGCAAATTGCTCATTTATGTATGACATATCTTCTTTCTTCGATAACACGAAAAGAAGGCGAGGTACGAAAAAACATTCAGACATTTCTAGTAGGGATTTAAATAAACTTTAATTTACCTAACCTCCTTCATCTCGATAACCTCGATAAACCTAAAGGTGCGTACAGACCTCCGCGCCAAA
Organism: Agrypnus murinus; assembly: GCA_929113105.1. Taxonomy (NCBI): domain Eukaryota; kingdom Metazoa; phylum Arthropoda; class Insecta; order Coleoptera; family Elateridae; genus Agrypnus; species Agrypnus murinus. The sequence goes on along the minus strand of OV816029.1, from coordinate 65,280,500 downwards.
CATTTATGAACGTTGCAGATATAGTCAGTTAGGACGGCGAACCGCGCACAAACGTGCTACTTCGCTCTCACGCAAACAGGTTCGACTTACTGTCGGTACATCAAAAGAAATTTGTTGCTGCAACATATCTAGTTAGGACGTGTTTTGTTCTTGGATGTTGTGCGTTGCTGTTTTATTATTATTTTAAACTATTTTTTTATAACGCTTGTCGCCGGAGAACAACTTAGATAATTGCATTATTAATTTATTATAAATAATAATAATAACAGTGAAGGATTGAAACGTCTTTTACGTCTTCCTCGTTCATGACAGATTGGGAATAATAATTTGAATGCAGCCAGTCTCGGTGGATTAGTGGTATGCATGTTTGCTTTATAATCCAAAGATCGCAGGTTCGATTCCCGGCCGAGCTGGTAATTTTTCATAGCGGAGAAAAATTTAAAACATGCCTTCTTTTCGGATAGGAAGTAAAACTGTAGCTTCCGTGTCAGCGATGTTTGGCACGATAAAGATCACTACTTGGGGTGGAATTCCCCCAGATTCGGCTAAATTCTAGTAGGGTCGGCCAAATGATCATAGCAATCGGTGCCATGAGGTACGAAGGATGCTCCGCCATCCTGATTCCTCGCTCAAAAATAAATAAATAAGTAATTAGAATGGAATATAAGTAATAGCAAGTTGCTTTAAAAATAAAACTAGAACCTTTACAAACACGAATAAATTTGTATCTGTTGCAGCAGTGTGGACGTCTTTAGCGCACGTTGCTCTAAAACATTTGCGAACGTTTGGCGCCGCTTGGCGCGGCGGTCTGTACGCACTTTAATAGTTTCTGAGAAAAACGACAAAAACCGTTAGGGGGCGTGGTTTATCCTCATTATCTCCTCGAGCTTGCCACCTACAGACGGTGACTTTTAGGGGGTTATTTAAAAGCCCTCCAGGAATGCCTATGCAGAAATTCACGGACTTCCCTCAACTTTCCGCCATTTTTTCTAATTTGACTGAACTAACATTGAAAACGATAAGTATTTTATTTCTTTGTGCACTTTTTACGATTATGCAAAATATACTAACATTTATTAATTTTGAATTTTAAGCACTTTATAGAAGGTTGGTTCTATTGATGGTCTCACGTTGAGACTACAACAATCAAGAGTTCCAAGTTTTAATTAAAAAAAAGAATTCTTTGAAGAACTGTCATAAGGTTAACGCTAAGTCACTTGTTACATGGATACTTGATTTCTTTATTAAGAAAATTAAACTCTTGATTGTTATTCAGTCAAAGTTCAAATCAAGAGTTCAAGTTTTTTGATAAAAAATCAAGTAGCCATGTAACAATTGACTTTGCGTAAAAATTATGGCCGTTCTTAAAGAAAAGATTTTTTATTTTTTTTAATTAAAACTTGGAACTCTTGATTGTTTTTTAATTTTTGTAATTTAAATATATTTTCGGCATCGCCATAACTCGGAAACAAAAGATGATCTGCAAATAACAATTACACTAAAATATGTCTCATTTAAGATAAAAATCGACGTGTTCGAGGATTTTTCTCAAAAATATTTAGTAAAAGATTTATTTTGATAGTTCCATACTTTATGAGTTAACGCCAGTACTATTACAAAACTAATAATTTTGAGTGTAATTAAAAGTCAAACGTTTTGTTTCGAGTTTTTGAATTTTAGGTAAATAAAAAAGTACAACACAAGTTATAGTTGTTTGGTTTTTATTAAATGAAGAAACATTAAAACTAATAAATTATTGTATATTATCAAACTACGCTTTTTTAATTGTACAGCTTTTACATAAATCAGTGATAAATTGAAAACAAATAATATGAGTATAAAAAGTACAACAGCAAAAAGTTCAGTATTAGCACAAATCACTCGAAATCACTTTCATCTTCTACGTCACTTTCACTATCACTTTCCAAATTTATAAGTATTGGCTCAATATCGTCCATCAATTTGCCACATGTTATCTTTTGTTTTAATTACATGGTTAACATAATTGTTCCATTTTTTTGCTGTCACTTGAACGTACGCTTCACTAATTAAATTCCGAACATCTCCTTCTTTAAATGTGGTATTTTCTTTAGCGATATACTATTTTACATCACCCCCAAACCAATTCAATGGGATTTAACTCGCAATGGTACGGAGGTAATCTTACTATTGAACTGATTATGCAGGTAAATTGAGCAACAAAGAATTTCTAAACTAAGTCTCAAAAGTAGCTCCATCCATTTCATCATGATAATCCGCACTGTTCTTCTTTGCTAGAAAGGTCAACTCTGCCCCATTTATAAAACCTTGTTTACTGCCAGCATGAAGTAAAATAAAACGAGGGCCACGCTTTGTGGGAGCTTTCAAACCAGTGGTTAATCCTCGAATGAAGGCGTCCCGATATGATTCAATTGACATATTCACCCATTGAGCTTTGACGCTGTGGCCAAGATTGACCCAAGATTACGCCATGCAATTACGAGGGTGGTCTGAAAAGTTTCCGACCTAACAAAGATACAAGACATTTTTTCTTTAAATTTATTTTTATTTTTCTACATAGTCTCTTTGTAAGTTTACACACTTCTCCCAGCGATGCTCCTATCTCTTTAACCCGTCCAAATAGTACTCGGCGTTTTTCTCTGCAAAATAATTGTTCACGAAGGTGATTGCCTCCTCATTTGACGAAAATCTCTGTCCTCCGAGCGCAATTTTTAGATGAGGGAACAAAAAAAAGGCGCTTGGGGCTATATCTGGTGAGTAAGGAGGATGGTCAAGCAGTTCAAACGGTAATTCGTGGATTTTCGCCATGGCAACCGCGGAGGTGTGAGACGGCGCATTGTCTTCGTGAAAGAGGATTTTCTTATTCTGCAAATGTGGCCGTTTTTCCGCAATTTCTGCCTTCAGCGTGTCAAGTAATGATGCGTAGTATGCTCCTGTAATGATTTTTTCTGTTTGAAGATAATCGATTAAGATAACTCCACGACTATCCCAAAAAACAGTCGCCATCACTTTCCCAGCCGACATAACAGTTTTTGCTTTTTTTGGAGCCGATTCCGCCTTTGCAGTCCACTGTTTTAACTGTATTTTTGTTTCGGGCGTATAATGGTGTATCCAAGTTTCATCTACAGTAATTAATCGGCGCCAAAACTCTGATTTATTGCCCCTAAACTGCGCCAACAGAGCGTTGGAAATGTTCATTCGAACACGTTTTTAGTCTAACGTGAGCAAACGCGACACCCAACGCGCGGACAGCTTTCTCATGCCTAAATCTTGATTCAATATGTGACAAACACGTTCTTTGGACATATTCATAGCCTCTGCTATCTCTCTCACTTTAATTCGACGGTCGTTTAGCACCATTTGGTGAACTTTAGCGATGTTGTCGTCAGTGGTTGCAGTTTTTGAACGTCCCGAACGTTCATCGTCTCCCAAGCTGGTACGGCCACCTTTTAAATTCAGCTGCCCAAAATTTCACTGCGGTAAATGATGGCGCAGAGTCCCCATACACAGAGTCCAACTCATCTTTGATTTGCGTAGGCGTATTGCCTTTCAAAAACAAATATTTAATGACAGCTCGATACTCGATTTTTCCCATTTTCACAAAAACACTCACATCGACTCACTCAAGCGATTGTCAAATAACAACTGCGCGTCCAAAATGGCTGAAATTTTGGTGAGTACCTGTCAAAAGATGCACAACTACATTCCCTAGCTTTTATTGACAAGTGCTGCCATCTTCACGTTAAGGTCCGAAACTTTTCAGACCATCCTCGTATCTCTTCTCTTTCAATTAAATAAGATAGTCGTCCTCTGATAACATACTGGAAATTCATATCACGTAATAATCTATTCAACGAACTTCTACTAAGGTTGGGCAAGTTTTCATCGTCATTTACAGCTGCTACAATATTGTTCATCGTTGGTGGTATATTTTGCGAAAAAAACTCGTGCGTTATATAAAACCATAACCATAACCGTTATATAAAAACAGTAAGTTATATTGCGCGATTTTGAAGTATTTTTATTCTTCGCTCTTTTTCTTGGAGATTTTATTCCATCAGGTGAAATACTTTCTTGACATACTGAGAACAAAGTTTTTCGCTAATACCTGTTTCTTTAGAAACTTGTCGAATAATTACTGATAATGACTGCCGGGTCTCAGTAAGATGATATTTTATCAAATTTGACAAAATCTGGTTATCACCAACCTTTAGTACACAACCTATTCTGTTTTTAACAATATCCGCCATACTTATGTATAATGTACTATGTGCGTTATGTAATACATACTACAACACGAATAGTTACAGCAAACAACACGACAATGTTAGCAATAATTACAAACTATAAAAGCCAAACAACTAAGCGAAGATCTATAGACGCACAAGCTATCAAAATTTGAAACCAAATAATTATTTCTGTATTAAGAAATTTACTTATATGCGTTCGGTGACAAATAATAGTGCCGACAAAAAACGTTATACTATAATTTCAGTAAGTACAAACTGTATTATGTAGTTCCCGCGAAGTAAAAGTAGAAAAAACCAGAAGGGTTTATTGTTTACTAAAATCCTTTGCATTTGCTGCTAATCCTAAATTTCCGTTTTTCAAGTTTCTTTTGAAACAAGTTGAACAAATGAATGATTTTATCAGGATGAAATCATTTTACCGTTAAAATTACGTTTGGGACTTCTTGTATGTACCTGTGAATTAAAAGATTAAAAAGATCATACAGAAGCTAACCAGCCGTTATTTTTATGTTGAAAGAATTAAACAAAAAAGTATAAGTAATAAAATATCGAATATTTAGATACATGTACAATGTTTAATAAAATAACAAATACATATTAATAAGACTTTCTTTTAAATGCTTCTTTTGTATGGTTACGATTATACTTTTTCGGTTACTGTTTTCAAAGGTTTAGAACTTCTGGAATCTTAATCCACATTTCTATAGATTCATGCAGTGAGGTGGCAACAACGAAGCACAAACTCCCATAAGAAATACATTGGCTATCTTTCCTTCACTGTAGTCCCAACGTGAGACGGACAATAGGTAAACTGAATCATTATATTATTTATGTGTGCAGTTAATCGAAGCACTGTTGTAGATGCTACTTTTATTTGTTATTATATTATTTATTATTGCTACTAGTTTTTGTAATTTAAACGGAGAGGTTGCGTTTGGAACTTAAATGCTCTAGAGTTCTTGCAGCAAACAAGTTTTAATCCAAGTTCAATAACTACGAAAGTGAATGTTTTGTCCAGTGTGAAAGTTCAAGGCAATATACGTGAAAAAACCAACTATTAAATCAGCAGAAGTTGCTCGATTAGGAATTCCATTGTGATATGATACTATTCTAGTATGTGTTCTGTTTCTACGAGTAAATATTCACATAACTTGTTAATTCCTGTGTACATACTATTAATATTTTAAATATTTTTTTGTAAAATGTTTTTATTAGAACAGCTACCACAACAGTGATAACATAAAATCAAATTACAGGTAAACATGTGAACAAACAAACAACAAACGAAATGGTTTCTCAAATAAAAGATTAAAAACAAGAAACGAAATCGAAGAACACGAATAAGATTGGATTTTCCATTGGATTACGAGTCAAATATTCTACTTTAGTAATTTATAATTTATTTGGGTTTAGAACCTACAGCGGCCTGTAATGAAGTAACACACATACATACACAAAGAATTTAAATCTGAACTCTGAAGATAGGTAACATGCAGTTTAATGCAATAATTTATAATCTGTTGATGATAGCTTTGAGCATAAACGCTGGTAAGTACCAAGTGAATGTTTTATTTCCAATTATCATTATTGTATTAATTACCATATTTTAGAACAGTGCACAACACCTAATAATGAAATCGGGGAATGTATTCTCTTAACATCCTGTCCTCCACTTCTGGAAATGTTTACAAACAAAACGTCCATAGAATTCGTTCGTAGATCAATATGCGGTTTTATTGGTACAGACTCGAAAGTATGTTGTAAAGGTCACACTGAAGCTAGATCATCATCAGATGCAAATGGAAAAGACAAAGGTATACCTTTACTACCCAGCAGAAAATACTGTGGCTATCAGCATTCTGATGACTATGCTCGCAATACCACCAACGGCGCAACCATTAACGAATTTCCATGGTTGGTACGATTGGTACATACTCGAAATTCCACTACAGGTTCTATTAAAAAGTTATACTCTTGCGCCGGTTCATTAATAAGTACTAGATATGTGTTGACCGCAGGACATTGCTTAAGAACTATTACTGGAGGATATGTCTTGTAAGTTTTTGCATTGTCTAATCGTTTTCTTTTGATTTCAAAAAATCTTCTTTAGGAAAGTTGAATGAGATCTAAGAGTCCAGTTATATTAGGTCAAAATTAACCTCTAGCTCTTTTTTTATTGAACATGGAATCAGCAATCAGAATACAATAGCATCCTATAAGCTAATTTGTTGACATTAGAACTGGCGTGGTCAGGACCCCTCCAGTGATGGGTTCTCTTTAGTACAGATTAGTGACCCATCGTCTCTTGAGACTTCTGATAACTTCGTGGTGTGGGAGGTAAGACATTGGATTGGAATGAGCTGCGATCTTGTCGAGATGTGTTGTTGTTCTGTACTGTATGACTTGCGTTATAAATAAACGTAATACCGAGGTCATCGTGTAACATCTGATTTGATATATACCACGGCTCGTAACCTCTACCTGGAAATAATTCCTTAAAAAGGGGTATTTTGCATATGTGTAGTACTAGCACCTAATAATGACATATCAAAAATCAACACACGGCGGCACAGTGCTGTGCCGCCATCTTGGAAAATGTCGACCGTTTTTTGGAAATACATCTTTTTGTAAAAATAGTCCTAGTACGGTTTTTCGAGTAATAAGCCAAAATAGGATTCACAAAATTACCATTTTTTATTACCCCACTGAGATTTAAGTACCTATGGTGTTTAGAGACATAAGCAACATTAAAATGTCTGTTGCCAAACAGAAGAAAATTTCCTCTTTGTGATTAATTTTAACTAGGTACCAACTGCTTACCCTAATGGGTAAGCTTTAGTAACTTGTTGCTTTTGTTGAAATACGAAAAAAGAATTCAAGCTCGGATCCTCACCTCTCTCTCTCTTACATCGCGTAGTTCAATAGGGTTTGGGTCATCCAGCGGTAGGTAGCGCTGGCTGTCTCGCCGAATACCGAGACACATGAATGAAAACACAATGCTTGTACTTAATAATTTAAAGATATTTATAAATAATTTCTGAAATCCATTAGAGATTCATTGTATTTCAACTATATATTTTCTGAAATACCTCATTTTAAAGGTTAATCCACGTCTTCAACTTCATTTCAATGTTTAACTTGCTTTAACTGCTTGAAAAAAATGCTAATTTTGTAAATTATATTTCGGCTTATTGCTCGAAAACCGTAGGAAAAAACTTTTCTTACAAAAAGATTTTGTACTGATCTTTAATTTTTGTTTGAAACTTGTTGTGATATTTCGGACTGTTAGTGAATTAGGGTCGAAAAATTGGAAATCGACCGCCATTTTCCAAGATGGCGGCTGTAGCATAGTACGCACGCGTGTTGATTTTTGATATGTTATTACTAGGTACTAATACTACACATATGCAAAGTATCCCGATTTAGAGAATTATTTCTAGATAAAACCCTAATATGACTGGACTATAAGGTTCAATACACACATATAACTTAAATTAATTGCTAATTATGTTTTACTGCCTTTAATAGTTTCACCAATAAATTATGCTATACAATATTCTTTTAAAAGACTACTCGTTATTTTACGGTTGTGAATTTGTTATCAACATCAGTGCGTATAGTGAAGTAGTTGGAACGTAATAATCGGATATAAGTTATTTTACAGATTCCTTTAAAGCTGCCAGAGTCAATTTTAAATGTTATTACATAATTATTTACCCATCTTCGGAATTTAGCGGAAAAAACGTCGACAATATGGTTTATTTCATACTGTGTCACATTTGTTAGCTGTACGTCAAACTTTTCAGTCCAGAAATTGTGGTTTTACAGTTGAGTATGACGGTAATAGTACATTACATTACAAGTCATGAAAATGGTTTGGAGGCTGTGAAGAAGTGCTCGGACGCTGCGATTCCCCGCATTCTTTAACACGCCTGCTCGTGTAGCAAAGACACTTTCATGACGTGTGGTGTACACTATTTTATTACAATCATAAAAGTTAAATTTTTGGTAAGAATCATATTTGCGGACTGCGTATCCAAGGTCGCAACAATAATAATTTAACCTATAATGTAATTGAACATTTTTCTAATTTGCTCACATCTTGTGTAAACTTTAGCAACATTAGTAACTGTACTTTAAACATCAATATTATTAATGATAAAAATACATAGATCTTACTTAATTTTGTACCTACGTATTTAGTTTGTTAGTTAAGACTTAAGAGCCAGGTAAATCTTTTCCTGAATGTCAGGCAAAGTATTTTCCTGTCTGGTTTTGTAAAGGCCTACTTTCTATACTAAAATTTGTATTGGAAAGCTTACTTTCAATAACGGTTTCAGAAAAAAAGGGTTTTACGGGATTTAAATAAAATAAATCAACTGAATTCAGTTACCATGGACACCCGTTCTTCATCGATGGCCATATTTTGAATTCCACTACTAGTTGCCATAGATACTCGTTTTTCATAAATGTCCAATATCCATATTTTGAATTCGGAAATGTATTTTATATATATTTTTTAAATTAAACAATTAATACAATACATGCAGTATGAAATAAAACTTTTACAGTAACTCGTTTTAAGTTTCAGGCTCGGCTTCTGTGTCGCCACGTCCGGAAGCAAAACTCGTTACTATAAACATTGGTTTACTAGACTTATAACGTCAATTAATATTATCATACTGTGTCGAATTTTCTTGTTTACGGTGATGATTTGAGTCTAAAGTGGGTCATGGTTGCGATCCGCTGATTATAGAACATTATTATGTATTTAAAGGCATCTGTATTTGTTCCTCTGTTGTTATTTTAATCGTAGAAATATAATTGTATACCTTTACTTTTTCTGATCAGAAACATTTTAGTATGTATACTTAACAGATTTTTGCTGAAAGTTCTCTTTGCATCCACTTGTCTTGCGCATGAAATATGTTCCCGCGTCCAGTTCAGTTGCCCCAGCGCCCGCTTGTCTCGCGCTCAGTTGGCCGCATCCAGTGTCCATCTGTGCCAAGAAAGTGGCACAAATAAACACTTACATTGCATCCTGGTATGCTTTCAAGAATAGCTTGCAGCCGCTCGATTACCCACACAGAACTAGCTTGGGAATATCTCCACGTGCCGAAACATGGTAATATTTTATTTAGTTCGCATACTAGAGCGAGATAGAAGAGCCGATCTCACCATGCGCGATCCTTCCTCGTGTGTTTGAATCGCCGATTTAGCAACCCCCACACGCGCTTACTAGAGACCTCGCACTTGACTTTATTTGCTAATGTCAACAGCCTATTTGAATCTTTTTAGTATACATATTATAAACGAGGTGTGTAAATTAAGTAATGAGACTGATTTTTTTCATTTTTTTATTCGAATAGAATTACAATTCAATATTGTCTCCCTCAAAATAACTTCCTTGGGAAGCCACACAGCGCTGGAGACGGTTCTTCCAATCCTCATAGCAGTGCTGGAACTTGGATACTGGAATAGCCTTCAGCTGGTTGGTTACAGCCGTTTGAATGTTTTCGAGTATTCCAAAATGAGTTCCCTTGGGGTGATTTTTCAATCTCGAGAAGAGGAAGAAATCATCAAAGTCAGGCGAATAAGAAGGCTGAGGAGCCACAGGAATGTTTTTACTGGCCAAAAACTCGTTTATTGAAATTGCTGTGTGACAAGGCGCATTATCGTGATGCAACACCCAGTTGTTCTTGATGTTTGGTCTCACACGAATGACCCTTTTTTCAAGAACCTCTCGGTAAGTGTTGATTGACCGTTTGGCCTTGAGGCACAAACTCTTTGTGGACGATTCCGTGGCTATCGAAGAAACAAATCAGCATGCATTTGATCTTCGACTTGACATCATCTACAATCGACTCTCTTACTTCTGAAAATGCCTTAAACGTGCCTTAAAAAGTTTTGCAAAAGTTTTCGTTGCACTGTGCCCAAGTCTGAAGCAAGACCTGATAGCACACCGTTGCTCGAAATTGATGTCACTCATTTCTAGAACGCACTAGAAAAAACTGTTTCATGAAAAAATCGCTACGGACAACCAAATGACTTTAGCGGAGTTCAAACTCCTACTGAAGGCGTATCACATGTTCACCTGCCGATCGAACGCTACGTTGCCAGTCTCATTACTTAATTTACACACCTCGTATGTACAACATACAGCCGCTTAATAGCATAGCTTTACATTTACATGCTAGTTGAGTCTCAAAAACAATTCGTTTCCAAGCGACTGTAGTAAGTATTTGAATATTCGTTTAGCATGTAGCGGTTTTAGTTAGAAGAGTTTCACTTCTTACGTGATTGATATTCTTTATTACATATTAGTTAATTAATTAGGTTTAATCAAATGCTGATTTTGGAATTTGCTTTTATTTGCCCTCTACCACCCAAATCAAGTCACACAAATCACGTCGTGACATCATTGCTACCACATCTTACGATGACCGGTAGAATAAATATTCCTCGTCCTACTCAAGTGTACTTAGAAAAAATTTTAAAACGCTGCAGTGTAAGACATCGTACATCTTTTAGTCTAATTGTCGTTAACTTACAGAACCGGGATAGAACTCGGAGAATACCACGTTACTAATAAAACTGATTGTGTGTTTGAAACGTATGGTCAAGAATGCAGTGATCCAGTAGACGTATATACAGTAGAAAAGATAGTTATTCATCCAGAATACAGTAACTATCCTGTATTTAATAACATTGCCTTAGTACGTTTGAATAGAGAGGTGACATATACAGGTAATGTAGTATAAACTGAGCTAAACTGCTTAGATCAAACTCCAATATAAATTTCAGATTATATCCGTCCTATTTGCTTACCATATCCTGAAATAAAATCTACAGAAATAGGAGACACACTAGTAACATCCGGTTGGGGTTACATAAATCACGAAGGAGAAAAAGCTAACACTAAAAAAAGAGTACTGAGCAGCATCATATCTAATGCTGAATGTGCAGTAGCATACAAGAAGTCACAAAGAATTATAATAACTGAAAACCATTTATGCACAGCAAAAGTAACAAACACTACTGAAGTTACATGCCAAGGGGATTCTGGGGCACCTGTTATGTTTTCGCACAGGTTACAATGGCATCAAGAAGGTATAGTGTCAAATGGAAAAGCACAATGTGGAAGTGATGTGCCTGTTGTTCACACAAGAGTACGAAATTACTTAAAATGGATCGAAGAAAATATTGAACCTTGATGTTGTCTTGTTTATGAAGTGACGTTTATACATGAATTAATGTTTGTAGGAAACCATATATTTACTATTCTGTAACCATTGTTTACAATTTTAAGATAATCTATAATTTAGATAAAATAAAATAATATTGATATTAGCTTTTCCAACGATCTTTTCTATCTTAGATTGTCACAATATCATGTAACGTACATGGCATTGTCAATAATCTCTAGTCAATATTTCATAATAGTATATAGTACTTATGGTCAATTCCGTCTACATATCATAATGTTCTTCACAACTCCTGGCCAAAACAAAAGTATTAAATATTATTAAGTCAACACCATGCAAACTGAATTTATAATAAAAGGATCATTATTCATTTTAAATACATCTTCAGACCCCCTAAAACGAACGCAGAATTAGTAAATAGAAAATCAGTCGAATATTATATATTCACGATGACGGGCCGACGAAAGATACGATAGCATTATTTAAGAATTTTATTAAAGATACTGTTGACCTTCATAAAATTCGTGCCAAGTGTATCCACTGCAAAAACCAAATGTAAAAATAAATGAAGTATCAAAGACTATTGCTAAAGTTCATATTGAAGGGAAGTATTTTTCAGGTATTTTTGTTTTCTTAGAAATACCAATCACATAACCAGGTTATCTTTAATTATTCTTTCCGTTATTTATCGCCAGTCTTTATTAAGTGTTCTACATCTGAAAATGAATATTTAACATTAATTTAATATTGTCGCAGCAAGATTAGTTAATTTTACACAATGTAATTTAATCCTCTATCCATCTTAGTACTATTTAAATTACTATTAAATTAGAATTGTTTTCATAGTTCAAGTTTCAATATTTTCCGAAATAGATTTAAATAATACTTAATCAATATATTTTCTAAACTTCCTCATTTTATAATTTATAGTTATACTTATAATAATATATATCTTTCAGGTGGAAACTGGCCATTTAAATTCGAAGATGCAGGCTAAGAATCTAAAATTAATTTTTTTAAGTTTTAAAAAACGCCTTCTTAAGCAATTACAAAAAACATGATTTAAACATACGTTTAAAAAGAAATGGTTTACAACTTAGTTTGATGCTTTAATCTAATTTTAAGCAATACAGTTTTAAACAAAAGTTTTAAACATGTCAACCCTGGTATAGACTATATAATTAGAATTCATAGTCTACTCGCCATCTACATGTATTGGCCATAGACTAAACTGTTTTTAGTCTGTGGCAATACATGTACAGTCCTCAATTCATAGTTAATATGTAGCTAATAGCACATGGCTCTAATGCGTAGAGCATACGTCTAGCTGTAGTATATTGTCTGTAACAGCATTTACCATTTTTTGTTTTAGAATAGTGGAGGAGTGGGAGAGAAGTTAATGAAATAATAACCAAGAATCTATCAAATTGATCACCACTCCATCAAGGTTTACACTTTTACTGACTACAAAAAAAGTGTGTCGGTATGTATGTATTTACATCTCATTTCTAACTTATTAGGTATAAAACAAAGGACCTTACATTTTTATAGCAGTGTATTAAATCACAGATAATAAACAGATACGCAGCCTCTTGAAAATAAATACGCTTACTTTTTTGGTTAGTTCGTGCAACTGAACTAGGTGGCGTGACTGAGCTCTGGGCAACTACATTTGTCCATACAAATAATGAAGTAATATTCATTAATTGTTTGGTCGAATGCGACGTTATTATATAGCATGCGTAAGCTTACAGCCGACGCGACAGCAGTATGACACACATGGTGACTGACACGTGATAAAATTATTCGTGTTGAATTCATAAAAGGGAAGAAATTTTAACAATGTTATTTGTCTCACAGCGGAGCAGTTCTTAGTGTGTTTAACTTTGATATTTTGACTGGATTCAGCTTTGTTTTGAGGTATTTTATAAGTATACCTCATAAAACCTGAGAAAATTGCAAAAGAGTCCCGCTAAAGGCCTTTTTCACATCAAATTTCAAAAAATACCCATTATTGTAGGGACTGTTTTTCGAAAAGTACGAGGTAAGCGCCATAAATTCTCGGCCTGATATAGAAAAAATTAACTTGGTAAAATATAATTTATTTTTCAATATAAAATATCCTCTAATGTCAATACACTTATTACAACGTGGAATTAATAATTCAATGCCCTTGTAAAAATAATAATCTGAAGTTTTTCCTTCAAAATGTTCAATTACAACTGCTTGCAACTCGTTCTCGTCCTTAAAACGACGTCCCATAACGTCTTTCTTTAAATTGGAAAATAAATAATAGTCACTAGGAACCATATCCGGACTGTACAGTGGATGATCCAATGCTTCAAAGCCGCATTCGCGAATGGCAGCTTGTGAAATTGCGGTAGTATGAACGGGTGCATTGTCGTGTAATAATCGAACACCTCTTGTCAATTTTCCTCCACATTTTTCACGAATATTGATTCTCAATTTACGCAATAAAGACGCATAATATGTAGTACTGTTAACAGTTGTATTGCGTTCTTTAAAATCAATCAGTAAAATGCCGTCACAATCCCAGAATATTGTTGCCATAGCTTCTTTGTCGATAGAACGACTTTCGCCTCTTTGGGACGAGGTTCGTCGGGTCGCCGCCATTTCATCGATTCCCTTTTGGATAGAGGATCATAATACAGAACCATTGTTTCATCTCCAGTGACAATGGACTCCAAAATCGGCTTTGGGTCGTCTCCACACAAGTTTAAAAACGAGCGCGCACATTCGACGCGACGTTGACGTTGAACAGCAGAAAGAAGACGCGGTACCCATCTTGCACTAATTTTATTCATACCCAAATGGTCATGAAGAATTCGAAGAATACTTGTTTCCGAAATGTCAGACATCACTGCTAACTCCTTAACTTTTAAACGGCGATCTTCTAATACCATTTTTTCAATGATTGCAACGTTTTGAAGCGTTACCGCTTCAAGTGGACGACTGGTGCGCATCATCTTCAAGAGACTCTTGCCCCAAACGGAAATATTTTGACTACTTTTGACAGTGGAATATAAACGAGATAAATCGCCATAAACGTCGTCTAAACGTTGTTTGATTTGATTAGGCGTGTGCCCTTCTTTTGTTAAAAATCTAATCTACCGCGCGGTACTCAAGTAAACTTGAATGAAATTTCTGATTAGAATAATTGTTTTTTTCGTCATATTTTCACGTTCTTAAGTTTGGACTAGACAGTCAAAAGTTAATATCTGAGTTTAGAAAGACTAATAATTAATTAAAAACATATATAAATAATTACTAAACTGCTTTCAGATGCATTCTAATAAAACTAGTATCGTTTGATCCATTATTTGAAGCAAAACTATGTAATTATTTCTATTTGTCAAAATAGCAAAGCTCCATAACTTTTGGCTCAGACTATCCCACCATAACTCCCTTAAATATCTATTTTCTTGCATCATTGTACGAGTTTGCTTAACAAAAACTCCGATATCACCGTATATTCTGAAGATTAAGAAATTTCGAAAAACCTATTTCGGAAACTAATCATGGTAAGAAGTTCAATAAAAAATAATTTTTATAAGCTTTCAAATGCATATGGGCTTTTTGCCCCAGGTTAATCCGAAGTCAGCCATTGTAAAAACTATGCTTCATAACTCGTATATTTATGGTTTTTTGATGTAACTATTAGCCTATTAATTATTAGTTTCAAGATCACGCCAAAACCAACATAATGGAAATCTCATAAACTCTTAGAATATAAAACTGTAGGAAGGAGCGTAACTACACGGCGCAATGAGCTTTAAAAGCGACGGATATGACGTCACACTGACCGCCATTAGACACCACCTAAAACTGCTTTTCTCTCAAACTCCGACAAATAAGAAGAAGGGAATTACATTTCATAATTAAGTATTCGTTTGTTTAGAATATTAAACATAATATTTATATTCTAAAATTAATTTCAAATCTCTCTCTGTCTCCATGGGTCAGCAGGTAGAAATGACCTGTAGAGGCCGAAGTGCGTGTTGTTGACCCAACCGAAAAAAGGTGGGTCGACCGAAGCTAGAGACGGTGGCGCTTTCTTATGTTGTAGCTCTCGTCTTATTTTCCTGCGCCACCGTCTCTAGCTTCGGTCGACCCACCTTTTTTCGGTTGGGTTAAGCACACTCACTTCGGTCTCTACAGGTGGATTTAAACTACGGTGGAAATCGCCGCCGATAAGGTCGGAATGATGACTAACTCGCGGCACCAAACTGTCCCTGAAAGAGCAAAACTTTTAATGTCCCCTTCCGTCTCCTCCTCCCACTCATGAATTTAAAAAATGACAAAAATCCGCCAGGCGGTTCTTAGCTTCAAAATAAGACCACCCACAGCTTTCAAAGTGGTCTGGGGGCCGAGAAAAAGGGACCGGTAGCTTTGTCTTCATGAATTAGTATATAAGATATTAGGTTTTAAAATTGAGGTTATGTAGTTTATGTGCACATTTCGAGACAGTGAGAACCGCCAATGGAAATATCTCATTACAAAACCGGAAACACCTACTTCGCCATATTGAGACCCCATCTTGGTCGTATGAGGTGGATGATTATGTTCCTTCCTATAGTTTTATATTCTAAGCATAAACTACTTTCTCAGTCTATATGTTTTTTCATTCGGCTAATTTCATGCCAATTCAAGTAGTGCTTCAATGTCTCAGAATTTTTTTGAAAATTCTGCTATCCGACATTCTACATCATCTAATTAAATTTGTTATATCCTTGTCATATCTCTTATTTTTTGTGTTATCTGGCTCATCTAGGTGTCATATTAAAGCTAGTTCTTGGATCTTTCAGATTATATCAAGAAACATGCAGCGACTTTGCAGAGTAAAAAAGTATCAGCCTCTCTGAAAGATCCAGAAACTAGCTTGAATCTGACACCTGGATGAGCCAGATAACTCAAGAAATAAAACAAGAATTATGACAATTTTGGTAAGATGATGTTCTGGTAGCAGAATTTGCATCAAAATCGAAATTTTTCAAAAAAATTCAATTTCGGCCATTTTCATCCAAAAAATCTGAAAAAATTAATTTAATATAATTTCGTATGTATCAATGCAAGGAAAAAAATTGAACAAAATCTGCGATATCGAAGCACGATCATGTTTTTAAATTATGTGATTTGGCATGGAATTAGCCATGTCGGACTAACCGTTTTTTATTTACTAGTGGTCAAAATATGTAATTCTCATAACATTCGTGATAACAATTTTCTTTACAAAACCATATATCCGAAAATAGCTGCGCGACATTCAATAACCAACTTTTTTGTAGGAAATTTAATTTCGTTAACGTTTATAAAATCCATTTTGTACGTAGGAGTAGCCAAATTTGAAATATTTACGAAAAACGCGCAAAAAATGGCACTTTTCGGAATGTCAAAAAATGACAGTTGCTGAAAAAATTCTGAAAAAAAATCTCAGAAACTATTGAAGGTACGAGGTTGGATAAAAAATTAAATTGTGGTCCATTCATGTGTATGTATACCTAGTGCTTTAGATCGAATTATGCATGCATCAAAAGACCTGGATCACCCACGCATGAGGAGTTGTGATACGTTTCTCAGCACCACATTTTAAGCGTATATATCAATTTTCAGCTTTTCCCAATTTTTTTTCTTTTCAAAACGTTATTTACCTGAACTATGGTACTAACTGTAAGTTACTTGGAAATTGGATTTCGCGGCCTGTATTGTGTTTACTTCGCGTACGGTTTCACAAAAATTATATATTTTTAATAAAACGCAACTCAAACATATCTTATTGGTTTTATTTTGTTGTATCAAGAATTATGAGCATAACTTGATAGTTTTTATTCAGTTTTAAAATCACCTCCACACTGAAAAATATCATCACAATATGACAATGGTAAATCTGAATAATTTTATGTTTTATGTTAACTGCAACAATATTTTTGCATTTATTAACCATAATAAATACTTTGTAGTTAACTTGATGAAAACAACTTTGAAAATTATATATACTTAGAACAATCTTAATTAAGTTTGGAGTTAACTGGTAATAAGAACTCAATCTTTGTCATCAACTGTAATAACTACGTATATAAAATTATAATAATTTAATTTTGGTGTTAATTAATATCAATTTTTCAAAATATTTAACAAAAAAATTAATTAGAAAGGTTATAATGAATTTATTTATTACATAGGTTCCACTTTATTCCAAATTGCATATTTAAAGAAATTGTCTCAAACTTTCTTCTTCTCTTACGTCACCGCGTGGTTAATACGATGGAATTCAAAACTCGTGCAAAACTTATTTCTTTCTTTAAATTTCGTTTGAATTCTATATGTATCGCACAACTAAAAAGCAAGCGCATTTTACCCCATTTGGCTGTGCATCTGTTAGGTTTATCTGTGATTAAATCAAATATTATTAAGTATACGTACTTATTCAGAGATTGAGTATCTACCATTTCTGCAATTGCAATCTAATCTGAATAGGTATATGCCAATAAAAAACAATTTCGATGTAGTTATTTGTATAAAGGGCACTAAGGTTGTACTTTTTTATCACGAATATGGAGATTGTTGGTTGAGGTTGAGACAGCCATAATGAGTGATAAAAGATTAACTTTAGTACTGAGGTAAGTACATTATGTTTTTTCTGAAATCGTGAAATTAAGAATTTAAAATACAAAATGTGTTTTTAATAACAGTGGAGTATGGAACTAAGTCAACGTGGGTGTGTGCGACATATGTCAAATACATGTGAAACAATGCAAATAAAAGTGACAGACGAGTCCGTAAAAGTGCTACTTTACAGACTCAAATGTTTACTTTACGGACTATTTCAGAAAAATATAATTTTTATAATTCTCGAACAGTTTTCACAAATAATTTTTAACTGTGTATCATAGTTTTAATAGAAAAATAAATTATCAAATCTAAAAGAGCCAATTTTGTTATCGCATTTGTCGATTTAGTGTACACTGTAAGGTGGGTGGGGGTAACCTAAAAGTTTGAATTCTGAAATAATTGATGAGAATATTCGGACTTTTGCGAATCTTTAATTGTCAAACAAGTCAATAGTTTAGTTTAGGGTTATTGTTCCAAAAAAACCCAACTCTTTTTTTGTTTTAATCGCTTTATTTTCTCGTTTAAACATTATATTGAAAATCGAGAGAGTGAGATCGTTAAAAGATATTAAAGGTCAAAATCTCAATTGTGAATCTGTCACGTTCTATGCTCGGAGGTCAATTAAGATTAGTATAAAAATGAGAGATAATCAAATTAGATTTCATAGAATACAAGGCGCGTTTTATTTATACG
This sequence comes from Agrypnus murinus, assembly GCA_929113105.1. Lineage (NCBI taxonomy): Eukaryota > Metazoa > Arthropoda > Insecta > Coleoptera > Elateridae > Agrypnus > Agrypnus murinus. The sequence continues at coordinate 65,261,722 of OV816029.1, read as the reverse complement.
CATTATTTGCTGTATATCTCGCAAACGCAACGCACTGTACTCAAGGGCGAATCTAGGAGAATTTTTGAAGGGGGGCGATAAGAAATAATTTTTTTCAAATACATACATATATGTTTCCAAAATAAAGCAACAAAGGAAATTTATTTTATTATAACATGTTATTTACATTATACAATACGACTATTACAAGTAGACAAATGAACGAGTACTTATTCTGTGCAGACGGAGAAAAATAATACTACAGCAGTGATTCCAGAATGGGGCGGTTGACGGGCACTGGGTTTTTCTCGGTTCGGTTGGCTATTCCTTATTACATGTCGGTTGGAAATGTGAATGATGTGTGACGGTCAAGAATGCTTGCTGAAACTTTTTATTTCGTTACCCCTGTTCTTACCTATTTTATTAGAAAAAAATGATGTAAAACATGTTTATCTTACATTTGAATAGCAGTAAAAACTTATGAAAACTTTTAATAATCAAGTAACTTGTATAATAAAAATGTAAAATATACATCAGTACACCTACATCCTCGAAGATTTGTTTGTAACTCTGTTACTCTCCTCTTCACCAGTGAGCAGAATGGCCACTCGTTCATTTGTCTACTTGTAATGGTCGTATTGTATATACTCTGTTAAAACTCATGTTAACATTATTACGTTTATTATTCAGGTATACTTACTAAATAGTATTAGTAAAATTAATAATTGCAATAATATGAATCATTCTAGTAGTAGTCGATCATTACCACTTTTTTTAGAAGCTTTTGAAATATACAAACATAAACGCACAGCACCTTTAATGAATGAACAAACTGAGCTTAGTAATTCTCCTTTATTAGAAGTGTTAGATATTTAGTTTTTGTTATGTATTGTATCTAGTTACCTATTTTCTGTATGTATTTATCCTTAGCAACGTGTTTGTTTATCAATCTTATCTACCTTTGATAATGATATTTTAATGTCGAAACAATATTGTCAGGTTAAGCTAAACTAATAAAACTTGTGAAACTTTGAATTAATTTTTTAATTTGATTATATTTCATGATTACCACTTTTGGCAAAACGTTCTATAACTTTGTCTGGTAATGGTGGATTTGTTTTATGTATATGCTGGAAACATAAACCAATTAACCAGTCTTGAGAAATTGTAGATCTCAATCACGTTTTTAATGTTTTGATAGACAGAAGTGTAACAATAATATATAATGAGTAATATTTTTAATAACAAATAGACAGCAGGGTAATAATATATTGTACAGCTAGTTATGAAAGTTACACTTTTTTTCACGGCTCTGTAGATTTGATTAACGAGGATAAAGCCCGAGTTTATCAAGCAAATGAGTGAAAAAAGAGACTTTCATAAAGTCTTGTACACGACATTTTTTGCATAATATCGTAAGTTGAGAAATTTATCCTATAAGGATTTATACAAAATTTAGAAAAAAAATCAGAAAAATATACATAGTATACTTTGACAATAATGTCCAAGGAGATTGAAGTTTTTTTTTACAAACAATAGTATGCAAAGAATTGAATAAAATAATTTTAAAAAGTGCTACTTTTATTACGATTTTTGGTTAAAAAAGTCAACAAGTTATAGCAAACAGACGCGTGTGTTTCCTTATTTTAAACATGAAACTATAAAGAAAAATATTTTATTTCATTTCGTATTTCAAACAATTGTTTATATACTACAATTAGTAAAATAAGGTATATGTTTATCTCCGTTGTCATTGACACCGGATTCAAGACGTTCTTGATCTACGTTGTTGTTGGCAACGCAAAAATCATTTGATGTTGCATAACAGCCACACGTGACATACTGGTGTTTATCTCCTTGGTTACGCGTATGACGATACAGACAAGGCAACTTGCTTCTTTATACAATAGGGGAGAGTCGGGAGGTTTGGGTCGAAGGAGGTTTGGGTCAATTTCCAAAATTACTTTCCTAAAACATCCCACACAGAGAGAAATACTTCATAAGAGCTTTGCACAATATTGTTCAAAACGGTGTTGGAGAAATTTATATTATAATTGTAGAATCGTATTGTCCAGCGTTGTGTAGGATTTCGTTACTGAATTGTCTAACAGGAACTTACGACAATTATTTAACACAGTCAGATTTAGTTCAGCATTCTTTGGAACAATGTTGTAGAGGATAAGCTAGCATATTATGTTGAAGTATAATTGTAAAAAATGTTTAGAAAAATACAATATTTTGTTTGAATGAAATCATAATCCAGTGTTCAAACTGCTTGCTACTAATTATTGTGTTTCGCAAAGTTTATGGATGACATCCTATAGATGTCACCACTTGTAATTGTCGCTATTAATGTAAATTCGAGATTTATATATAAACAGCCGACGGCAAAATTTTAGTGTTATACGTGTATATACTACACGTTGTATAGTATGTAAATACTATACATTGTATAGCTATATACATATTAGTTACATATATTTTAATATATGTAAAAATATATATTTTATTTGTGATATCTAGCCTTCTGTATAGAATATTTGTTCCAGAGTATTGCACAATTTGTATAAATGTGAACAAGTAATTGTGTTAAATACTATTAAGCAATTGTGGCACACACTAGCGCAACAATTGTACAATTTTGTATAAAATTGTATGCAATAACATTACACATTCTGTTTTAATAAGTAACACAATTTGTTATGGAAACTTATACACAACTATTCATTTGATTCTACAAAATTACTATTGACTTCCGCAAAATCTTGACAAACTAAATGACACAATCTTGTTTTATAATTGTACACAAATTGTCCCTGTCACTTTTTTAAGACCAATTTGTTTTACAATACCACACAATTGTTGATGAAATTTAAATACATTTTTCTCTGTGCAGGCATTCGTAATTGCATACATTAAAGTTCCATAAGATATCAAATCTCGTTTCCACTTAAACCGCAAAGCTACTGTGATCAGTGGTGATGTTATTATAAAAAACTGTTTTGTTTGTTTGTTTGTTTTTGGGTAAGGAATCAGGATGGCGGAGCATCCTTCGTACCTTATGGCACCGATTTCTATGATCATTTGGCCGACCCTACTGGAATTTAGCCGAATCTGGGGGAATTCCACCCCCAGTAGGGATCTTTATCGTGCCAAACATCGCATTGACACGGGACCTACAGTTTTACTTCCTATCCGAAAAGAAGGCATGCTTTAAATTTTTCTCCGCTATGAAAAATTACCAGCTCGGCCGGGGATCGAACCTGCGATCTTTGGATTATGAAGCAAACATGCAAACCACTAATCCACCGAGACTGACAAAAACTGTTTTGTGTACAAATAAGTTTCTAATTTACAAACTTGTAATTTGGCAGTTTTTATTGTGTAGACTTAAAGGTGTTTACGTGTGTTTTTACATTGAAGTTCTGCTTATTAAGGTAAGTAATTACAGTTATAAAACTTAACCTAACTTTACTAAAAACGGGAAATCCATGTTCATATTTGTGTTACGGCATAACAGGGAGGAATGGGTCAGAAAAGTGCGGGCTGTTTGAATCATGACCCAAACCTCCCTTATGATAGGTAGGTTTGGGTTATGGTTCCTTATCGCATTATGGGACATACATATTTATGTACTTGGTTATGATAATATTTAGACATCTTTTCCTTTTGCATTGCAGATTAAAATGCCACGAATATACACTAAGAAAACCGAGAGATCGAGATAAACTAAAGAAGAGATCAAATATGCTGTTAGTCGCGTTCTACAAGGACTGAAAATTAGGAGAGTTGCTGAAGATTTGGGATTCAGGTTTTCCTCTCTACAGCGTCATGTTCAAAAGGCTAAACTTCTTCCTGAGGGACAACAGACCAATTACGAATATGAAGCCAATCCTTCCTCCAGGCAGGTTTTCACTGAAGAGCAGGAAATCCTTCTTTGTAGTTATTTAAAAATGTGCAGTAAAATGCATTACGGCTTAGGTGCCAAACAAACAAAGGAGTTTGCCTACGATTTCGCTAGACAATTAGGAGTAACATACCCCCAGGAGTGGGATGAACATAAATCAGCAGGACGAGATTGGTTGTTAGGATTTATGGATAGAAACAAATCTCTGTCTTTGAGGCAACCAGAAGCTACCAGTTTGGGGAGATCCACCAGCTTTAACAAACACAATGTTGACAAGTTCTTTGAAAATCTAATGTATATATCGGGAAAGCATAGGTTTCCGGCCGAACGGATATTTAACTTAGACGAAACTGGTTGCACTACTGTTCATAAGCCGCCAAGGATAATAGCCACAAAAGGACAGAAACAGGTGGGGCACGTGACAAGTGCTGAAAGAGGAAAATTAATCACAGTTTGCTGTTTTATTAATGCTGCAGGAAACACGCTGCCCCCTGCCATGATTTTCCCGTTGAAGAAATTTAAGGACCATATGAGTATTAACGCTCCTGAAAACACTCTGGGTTTGGCCAACCCAAGTGGTTGGATGACCAAAGAAAATTTTATTCAAGTAATGAAGCATTTTATAAAATACTCTGGAGCTACAAAAGATAATCCATGTCTACTGCTATTAGATAACCATGAAAGCCATGTAAATATCGATGTTGTCATGTTAGCGAAATCAAATGGCGTACATTTGCTGACATTCCCGCTCCACTGCAGCCACCGACTACAACCGTTAGATGTATCCGTATATAGACCCTTTAAGGCATATTACAACACCGCAGTCTCAGCATGGATGAATTCTAATCCAGGCAAAACATTGACAATGTATCATCTGCCAGAATTGGTAAGAACTGCCTTTGATAAAGCACTGTCTCGACAGAACATCCTTTGCGGGTTTTCAAAATCAGGAATACATCCTCAAAATCCTGATGTATTCACCAAAGCTGACTTCTTAATGTCATCCATCATTTACAGCCTTGGTAGTGTAATGTCTGGCGTGCCGGACTTTCACCCAAGCGGCCCGGGTTCGACTCCCGGCGCTGGCAGATCTGGTTAAGGTTTTCTGCAGTTTCCCTTAGCTGTGACGCAAATGTGGGATTTGCGCTGTTCCTTCTGTAAGTCGGCTGCAGCCGCACATAGGGCCTACGTAATAATAATAATCGCCCCCTCCCTCCCGCACAAGCTTATAGCTTCTGGGGCCTTGGTTAAGGTTATGGGTTGTAGTAATTATTATTATTATTATTATTATTATCAGTTACAGACCGAGAAACTACTCAGCCAGAATATCAAGCACGTATTAGCAGCGAAGATACAACAGCTGTTCACGAAAGTGTGTTTTCTAAAAATGAAGTACATGCTGAGCAATAGATGAAGTAGATGCTAAAGCACGCCCTGTAGCTACTGCTGAAGTTGCGGCGACAACACCAAAAATTCACGTAATAAGCCACATAACCATAACCCCAGAAATGGTTAGACCATTTCCAAAGGCAGAGGCAAGAAAAATGACAAATAGAAGACGCAAGCAAGGAAAGACAAGAATATTGACAGAGACCCCTGAAAAGGATCGAAAATGAGAAATTTTTAAAGGTACAAAAAACTGTTAAAAGAAATGTTCTTACTGATACTAGCAATATTTATTTGATTTGATTGCATTTATCGATTTTATAAAACATAACCTAATTTAAAAAATTTTAAAACATAACCTACCTAAATCGATTCGAATGAGCCCAACCCATCTCTAACATGACCTACTTTAAAAAATAGTTATTGTGTGCAGCCTGGACAGTAAAATAACATTTACATTATTGTGGTAGTATAATAAATAAGCAATCGCGACATTCTCTTACAAACCTCTGGACTGTAGCATTACTTTTATCTTCTTTTAATTACCGTCTTCCTGGATAACCTTTATTCGCTAACTGGAGTACCTTGACTAGCAGTGTCTCGGGAGTACTAGTTCTGTCTTATATTATTTCTATCCTGTATGACTGGTTCCATTGTTGATTATTTGAACCGAAACGGACGCAAGTTATTTTTGTTTGGGCATTCCCACTAATCTTGATTTGAATTTTTAAACGACTTTCGCAATTTGATTGTCTTGCTGATTTTCTGCAATGATTTGGGAAGCGTTAGTCACTTTTTTTATCGAAAGATGACTCATAATTTAACTGACTGATCCTTGACATAGAGTCAGTGTGTTGAATTGGACTGATAGATTATTTTTAATTTTCATATTTGAATTCTATGAACCGTCTTTTGATACGAGGTGACGTTGATGTTGAAATATGACTTTTAAATTTTACGGACAGTAACGTAAACTCTAATCCAGAGAGGTAGTAATAAAAATACCCAACGATCTAAACAAGCGCTAGACCTTCTTTTTCTGTTTTCCAATAACGTCGTTCTGCTGTCAAGAGGCTTTTACTTGCAAATGAAATAACTTGAAACATTTGCTAATTGCCAAACAGGTAAAAAAATCGTTTCTTTGCGTATATCTCACTTCCTATGGCTTGGAGGTCAATTAAAGTTCATACAAGGATGAAAGATAATAAAATTTCCGACAAAAAATGATATTCGGTTTTTAAGTACAGTCAAGGGTGGATTCAAGGGGGGTCGGTCGGGGCGATCGCCCCCACCTTAAAAATTAGGTTATGTTTTAAAAATCTACTACTAATAAAGTTGATTTTTTGTATACTAAAGTTGATTTGTATGTGTGTCCGAGCCCCATTCTCGCGTTCTATAAGGGCTAGAGAGATGGGCTTGGGCTCATTCGACGCGTAATTTGTCGAGGATAATGCACGACAAATTTTTTTAAAGTAGGTCATGTTAGAGATGGGTTGGGCTCATTCGAATCGATTTAGGTAGGTTATGTTTTAAAATTTTTTAAATTAGGTTATGTTTTAAAAAATCGATAAATGCTGATTCTATCGTACTATTTAGTGCTATTGAGTGTTATTTGGTACTAATATGTGCTCTATCGATAGAGAATCGATTGGAGATTTATGTAGGTCATGTAAATACTGACCTACTTTAAAAAAATCGATAAATGCTATTTCTATCATACTTAAGTGCTTAGGCCCGTAGGGCCCATTATCCTAGTTGAATATAAAATAGATTGATTTTTAACATTTATATAATTGTTAATTTCTATCAATAATATTCATTATTGCCAAATTATAATGAAAACTTGAAATTTGCAACATTTCATTCATATAATTCACAAGTGCAAGCGCGATGGGTACACTTAAAGCTTTCTTTCTTTGTCACCCACAACACCTGCAATGTACGCCAGAATATATTTACATTACGCGGAAAAAGAGGTTAGATTAAAAAATAGCACTATGCAAATGTAGGTGACCGAAATAGATGACACGTTTTGTTTAACTATTTTGTTTTATAATTTAAAAACATAATTCTAAAAGTTTGTTTTGAAAAATAAAATTGACAATTGAATTGTGATTAAATTTATCATGAGTGAATCCGATGATGGGAAAATGGAGTGTACACTGTACACCTCCAAAAATCGAAGCACACATGAAAGCTGCTCACGTTACATCTCTTAATTGCCAAAGATTTCACGTAAAAAATATGAATGCTAGTATAAATTCTGGGTTAAATATTTTTTTTAGATTTTTGTAATTTATTATTTTTTTGGTCGTAGATAAAGTATAGTGTGTAACACGTGTAAAAACGCCAATTTCACATTGGTATGCTTGCGGCATTCGACTTTGTCTCATGAGAAATTGGCACTTTTGTGCACCTGTAACACAATATACTATTTAACCGCGTTTTATAATTGGTATTGCGTTGTATTAAAGCTTAAATAAATAATTAATATGCAAAACATTCAAAATAAACATAAATTATATGCAGTGAATTAAAATAAAAATACATCCCAAATATTTTTTTTCCAATCGGCCAACTCAGGGTTTATTCGATAGAGCATGAATTGTTTGAATTATTAGACTATTAGTAACTCTTACACCTGAAATAGGAGAAAAACTTATACTGCAGACACTTGGGCTCCTGCAAACTGGACAACCACTGCTAAACTCGAAATGCAAAAAGAAAGAAAACTGAATGCTTGTATGTGCATCAATTAAACACATGAATTATTTAAAACACACAAACTTTATTTAATTCAAAAAATAAATAGAAATTTAAATTGAAAGAAATAAAAAGAAAAATTGTTCAAATTAGTACATTAAAACAATTAGGAAATTAATTCCCAAGCTTGCTCAAATGTAATTAAAAGTCGTAATAGCCTGACATAGGGCTATTACAGTCATTCACTTGAACAAACTAACACAAATCAAAAATATTCACAAATGTTAAAATGTCTATCTTTATGAAAATTAAATTTAAATAAAAAGAAATTGAATTGTTTTATTTTTAGAAAAATAAATTCTTTTAAGAACCTTTAAGGTTAAACAAAATAATTCTGAAATTATTCAGGATAAACTTTATAAATTTTAATATTGTCAATCAAAATTAAAAAAACCTTTTATTTCGACCAACCTGGTATGTATAAAAAATATAGGATTTCCTTTAAATACTATCCTCAATTGGTATCACTGCAATAATATTTGTCAGCTGATTTCTTGTTATAGTTGTTAAATAATAACTAAATCTTCTTTAATTTTAAAACTGTTCAGGTAAACACTTTAACTTAATTCAAACTTGTTTATATTTGAAATTGACACATCAATCAAGGTCAACATATGGTTATTATTCTTAACCTCACTTAAATTTACAGATTTTTAATCCGGAGTCAAGCATAGATTCGCCCAAAGCTTTTTGTCGACTGACTTTGTTAAATTTGGCTCCAACTTATATAGGTTCTGTAGAAACAACTGCCGGCACTGACACTTTTTCGAAAAAAACGAAACACGGAAAATGTTTATGACGTCACTATTTCTCACAGCTGTTCAATTTTCTCACGAATCTTAATTCTATAAACACAGGATTATAGCTAATAAAGGAAGGATTAAAACAATGTAATACACTTATGTCCTAAAATGCATCGTAATGAAGATATGAGACAAAAACGATTGACAATGAACAAATCTCATTATAGCTTAGTTGCATACAAAATTAAATAAATCAGGTTTATCCTTTACAAAATAGATGCATAATTACACAATACAGCTAATACATATTAAATTTCCACAGGAACATCTTTACAATTTAAAATAAACATGAATTAGAGTCCGTTACAACCATCGAATCAACCAATTGATACATTTACAAGTTCCAACATTAATATTCATTCAAATGAAGTCAATTTATGATCAAATTGTCCAGCATACAGTCCTCCAAGTGTTTACATAAAAACAATGGTGAGAAAAATAGTATAACAGTCAATAATCGTCAAACTAAAGCATGACAAGATCGAAACCTTCAGTAATGAAAATGCTCAGGATTATTATATAAGAGTTTAAAAACTAAATGTGCTATATTAGTCATAATAAGATTGATCTAATTTATCTGTTTTCAGTTAACTGGCAGCGTGAAACTAAGTTGGTCTTTTGGAAAATAGAAAATTTATCCTACGTTAAAGATCGTAGACTCTAAATTTATATAAGAAGATTTCATCTTCTCTACAAATGAAAAACCCATCCCAATATGCAACTTGGGTTGTATAACCATTTATTATGATAAAACAATCTAAATGATTGATATCCTTTTTTTAAAAATGAAACCTTTATTATGCATATAAAATGAGGTTATGTTTGCATGAAATTTTTATTCTTGATTTCTATTTTAAATATTGATGAGCCTAACTGTGATCCTATATGTAGCCTTTAGATTAATTATGCCTATCACCTAGCATATCCATCTTTTATTTTGAATTTGATGTGTGAAATATTTGTCTTCACATTTACAATCTATCGTGAAATAAAATTTTCAATGAGGTGGACTTATTACACCTCAGTATATGAAACTAACTATCACCAAGCGTGTTGATAAAAATTAATTTAAAAGAGTTCTTACCAAACTCATTTAATATGAGATATAGGCATGCTAACATAGGTGAGCTACACAATGAAGTCTAACCAAGATACAACAATTCTATGAAAATGGACTATAAACAGTACATGAATTAAATGCATACGTGTTGTAAAATAATATAACTACTTACCGAATTATCCTTTCCAGACATAATTGAGTCTAGATAGTAAAACTTATTACTTACAGCTTTACTGCTATACAAGGTAAGATTAGTTTGTATTAGTTTCAAATTGGGTCACTTGTGTTTGATCAATAGAACATAGTGTAGTACTTTAGAAGTTAGAAAGAGACACATTTCAATTGAATATGTATCACATACACAATTAAATAGATATATAACATACCAACTAACGGCAAATATTTAATAGCAACAAGCAGAAACTATTAAACTTACTATTACTTGTAATGGTAGCCGTTCTTGGAATATCGTGCAACAGAGCAACTTCTCCAAACATTGCTCCTGGGCCCATAACTGCAATATCTTGTTTAACCAGCGTATTAAAAACAGGATCAAACATTTCCTGAGACACAGTAACTTCCCCCGTTATAACAAAATAAAGACTTGTAGACTCATCCCCTTGTCGAACTATAGTTCTTCCTGGTCCAAAATAAAAGAAATATGTCACTGATGCTAATTGACTTTTTACTTGCTGGAAATTAATTTATTTATTAATGCTTGACACTTTAAATTCATATTACATTTGGATATCTTCGAAAACATTTTAATCCACCTATGATGCGACTTAGATGTTGCTTTTCCTCATCGGTTCTATACTCTGCAGGCTTATTTAATATGGCTTTATCCTAAATTTATGATTTTAGAAACATTTTTTACCTATGAATGAATAATATAAACCTGCAGTGACAATAAACTCTTCTTTTCCTTTTTACGTGTTAATAATAAAATATTCTTTTGAATATCTTCTCCTAATTCTTGATCTTCTACGTCTTCCAACCAATATAGATTTCTTATCACGAATCTGACTGCAGCTCTAAACCTAAATCTGGCTCTAGCTGCACGAGCCATTATCTCTTCAGGCGTCTATAAAAAGGAAACCATTACAATTGTTCTTTCAAAAGAAAGATTTTTAAATATACTAAAGAGCCTTTGCGATCCTGCATCTGCAGCTGCTTGGCTTTTCTCTTATCCATTATGATTTTTGATTTTATTAGGAAAAAAATTTAAAAAATATATAAGCAAAACAGCACAAAAAGATTGTGACAGAATAGAATAAATTTTGAAGTCAGATATCTTTGTTAGAAACTAAAATAAATCATCTACGTCAGGAGTCCTGAAGATGTTGGCCATGCAAACTCCAGAAGCCCTTACCCCGTTAGAGTACTAGAACTATAAGTAATAATACTAGAATAAAGTCGAGTAATTTCAAAAAGTAAATGGTTTACAAGAGGTGAGTAAATTAAGCTAGTAGGGGTCTAATACCACCATTCAGAATATAAAATGATGCTGATAAGATGAAGTGAAGAACTTAAATTAACGAATGTAATGCAACTTAAGAAACAGAATGATTAACTCAAATTTCTATAGAGAGTTTACATAGCTGTCTAAAGTAAACATATGTATTGGTATTGGAATCAGAGTTTTCAAGTGGTTATAAAATATTTTGAGTTATAGTTACATACTAAATATTTTAAGAATAAAAAGTACGGTCATTGTTCACTGATTTAATGTTTCTAAAATTCCTATATTCTAGCATCTCAAACTTTGGTATTACAAATCGCAGGGAGGCAACCCCCTGCCCCCCTTAGGTGGCGCCCCTGATTAACTGAATACTAATACTTCATCCTTAGATCATTTAAATGATCTAAGACTGAATCAAAAGTTAAAGTCGATTCGCAAAGGCCCCACAGCTATCAATGTACATAGACTATGACAAGTTCAAAAGTTTACCGAGGGTACATAAATAAACAGAGTAATAAAAAAGTGAATAGTAAGAAAGAAGGGCTAAAATAATAAAAAAAAACATGTGGAAGATAATTTAAGATTCAAACACTGGGTGATGGTAAGATGGCGCTATATCCATGGTAAGCAAGACTTCAATAAAAGAAAAATAGAAAATGTAAAGAAAGTTGATATGTGAACTGAAACAGATTATTACCATAATCATGTAAGATCTGACACGAAGATAAAACAAGTAAAAAACCATTAGATCCCCTTTAAAGTTGCAGAGTGGGATCTAACCATAATTTGAATTACCACACTTTTCTAGGAACCTCATCTGACCATTTAAAAAAAGATAGCAGACATACAAACCTTTGATCATTACTATTCATAATTTAAAATTTATAACAAATCAGATAAATCTTTAGACTTTGCAGTGGCGGCTGCTGCACACGAAAACACGGACTAGCAGCAATATGGCATAGGGAAGTTAGAAGAAAGACTGGAATGAATAAAAAGAAATGAAAGGAATAAGAACATTATTATACAGGGAAAACAGTTCCAACAGGGAGAAGCTAAAGAAGTATAATAATTCCTATTGGAAGAAATATGAGTAAATGTGAAACCATGCACTGCATTCAGAATAAACCAAGAAAACTGGGAGATGACTATTGTTAAATTTGAAAGTTCAGAAGATAAACAAAAAGTAATGAAAAATAAAAACAAGCTAAAAGGAATGCAGATTTACCTTAACAATGATTTAACAGAAGAAGAAGGAAAAGTACAGAAAACAATAAGTGCCTATGATAGATAAGAAAAAGGTAAAGGTAAAAACGTCACAGTAAAATACAGGAAAGTGATAGTAGACAGACAAACTTGGCAATGGAAAGGAAAAACGCGAAAGTTACAAAAATTGAAACACAGCACCCGGACAATGCATCAAAAAACGAGTAGTTACAGAAACAGGGACCAGGAACTTAAAGACGACGACCAAAGCTGGAAATGGAAAAAACATTGGACATATAAAAGAACAAAAATTATTTGTGGCAACCTGGAATGTCTGGGGAACATTTGAAGAGGGATAATTGAAGCACTTAACAGGTGAAATGAAAAAATTTAATATAGATACAATAGCTATGCAGGAAATAAAGCAAAAAGGTTACGAAATAATGCAAATGAATGATTATATATTTAGTAGTGGTGGTGATAATAGAATGCTGGAGACAGGATTTATAATTAGCAAACGACTGAATTCGGCAAAAATAGGTTTTAAACCGGTGTCAGAGAGATTGTGTGTCTTAAGACTCAGAGGTAAATTTCAGAAAATTAGTTAAGTTAATGAGCACACTCCAATAGAAGAAACAGAGCATGGTGTTAAAGAAGAATTCTAGGAGAGATTGGAAAAAGAGATGGAAAATATAGCCAGTTATGACTTGAAACTAGTAGTAGGTGACTTTAATGCCAAAATTGGTAGGGAGGATAAATATATAGACCAACAATTGGAAAACATAGCAAGCACTTAGAGACATCTGAAATAGGCAGACTGCTAATAGATTTAGCAAGTGAAACAAATTTCAAGATAAAGAGTACTTATTGTGATCAAAAGGATAATTATAAAACTACCTGGATTTCACCAGATAAGAAAACAGCAAATCAAAAAGATCATGTACTGGTAGAAAGTAAGGGAGAACAATGTATAACCAAGGTACGAAGTTATAGAGGCTCCGACATGGATTCAGACCATATAATGGTAGGGATCAAGCTAAAACAGATAATACCGTTAGAATCGCGGAAAGAATTGAAAAAGTAAGTTCATGTATGACTCGAGGGCTACAACAAGATCAAAATGAAGGAGCAAAGTACTCAAATGAGTTAAAGAAATTACTGGAACAAGTACAAAAAAAGAAAGATATAACCCAAATGTGGGAAGAAATAAAACAAGCAATTACAAAGGCAAGTTCGGTGATAAAAAAAGATTCTAAAGAGCAAAGGAAGGAATGGTTCGACAAGCAATGTGAACAAGAACTAATGGAAAGAACAAAAGTAAGATGAGGAACCACAAAACAAAAAGGATAGAGGAATTAGAAAAGCATTACCAGAATAAGGAAGTCAGAAATTTATCAAGGTATAAACAGAATTAAGAAAGGTTGGCAGGAGGCATCTTTATTCTATAAAGATTAGGAAGGAATTCTAATAGGAAATCAGGAAGGTAAATCAGAAAGGGTTGAATATTTTAATGACTTAATAAATCAAGAAGAGGTAACAACACATGAAGAGAGAGAAACCAGTGTTGAACTACTAAATGAAAGGACAAGAAGTGAACAAATAGAGGAACCATCCAAACTAAGCGAATTAACTGAAATCATTAGCAAACTAAAAAATAATAAGAGTCCGGGAAAAGATACAATAAAGGCAGAAATGATTAAGTATGGAGGTGAAGAGGTATGCAACCAAATGCCCCAACTAATAAAGCAAATCTGGGAAGAACGAATGCAATTATTTATTCTGTCCATAAAAAACGCCTCAAAACAGAATGGGACAATTACAGAGGGATAGCTTTGCTAAATATAGCATATAAGATTTTAGCAAACTGTATAAAAAACAGATTAGTGCAAAGTATGGAGAACATTGTTGGGGAATATCAAAGTGGGTTTAGGAGAGGAAGATCGGTCGTAGAACAAATATTACTATAAAGAGATATACAGACAGAAAGTATTGAGCACAAACAAAAACACATATCGTGTTCATCGATTTCAAACAATCCTATGATAGAATCCGTAGAAAACTCTATCTAGCAATGGAAGAACTAAATATTCCTAAAAAGCTAATTAATTTAACAATGATGACTCTAATGCACACTGAAAATAGAGTTAAATTAGATGGACTATTATCCAGGGCATTTGAAGTGAAAAAACGATGGCGACAAGGAGATCCACTATCGACAATTTTATTCAACATCCCCTTAGAAAAAGTGCTAAGAGGAAATGAAATAAATAGAACAGGTTAACTTTATCACAAGAAACTTCAATGCTTAGCTGTTGCGGATGACATAGCACAGAAGAGGTAGTAGTTAAAAGGTAATAGTCAGATTAGATCGAGCGGCAAAGATAATGGGCTTGGAAATAAATCAGAACAAAACTAAATATATGATCTGGAGGAAGAGAAACATCAACTGACTAGGGTATTAGAATTAGAAGTGGAAGAGAACAAAGTATAGAAAATATTTATCTACAAATTGTATCTACCCTACGGCATCTACATACAATCCTTAGATATTCTTCAGGCACTTATGTAGATTATTTACTGTATGCATATTTTACAAAGCAACCATTACGGCTCGGGTTGGGTATAATAGATCATGATCTTAATAAAAATTTAGAAAATCCTAGTGTAGTTTCACATCAAAGAAACCGACACAACTAAATCGGTATGGAATTATACTCTAATTAAATCTTTTTTTAAATATAATACACCTAGTTCAGCTCTAGTGGAAAGACTCTTTAGTACAGGTCAGATAATGACACCTAGAAGAAATAAAGTTAGTGACACCATTTGAAATGTTATTAATTACTCCTAAATGCTAATAGATACAATTTTAATTTCTAAAATATTAAATTAACAAATAATGAATGTACTGAGGTATCAAATAAAGTTCTGATGGCCAATCATAATCAATAATTTAATAAAGTTCAGAAAAAGTATCTTATCGGATCTATATACGGTATAGGATATTTCGCCTAATTACTATATTAGGCGAAATATTCAATACTGTTAGCTAGATACAAGCTTTTGAAATACCTTTAATGAATGAACAAATTGACCTTAGTAATTCTCCATTCTTAGAAGTGTTAGATATTTAGTTTTTGTATTTATTGTATCTAGTTACCAAATTTTCTGTATTTATTCTTAGCAACATGTTAGTTTATCGATCTTATCTACCTTTGATAATGACAATGTCAAACCAATTGAGGGGTATATATGCAAAATGCAACGTCTCAAAAAATTGAGTTTTACACATCATTGAACTGGCCTAATTTTTTTCCACCATGTTAATATATATTTAAAAGCAAAACATGACAAATGAATACAAAATTAGTCACTTTAGACTACATCAAGATTCAAACTGCGACATGTCCATAACAACCAATCAAAATAGAGAAAATAGGTCACATGATTTCGTTTACATTATGGCAGATTGTAAGTAGTTCGGTGATACTAATGAAGTGTTTTTGAGAAATGAAAAATATAAATCCATTTGAATTATTTTATTTAACTGTTTGGGCGTAATAGTATTGCCGATATTATTGAAAAATATTCCGAAATAGATGAAGCAGGAGATATAATCTAGATTTTAAGCTCAAAATGTGTATTTCTTTTTTTCACATATGTACTTATTATTTAAACGAAGTTGTACTTTCAAATGCAAAACGCAACACGTCATTAAGTTTGTCTCAAATTTTGGTTTTTTGCGTTCAGATAAATTTAATCAGGTTAGGTTAATCAATTTAAATCAGATTAACCTACTAAACTGATAAAGATTATCTGAATATTATGGAAAATACTCTTTTGGTAGTTTTTCTGCGGTTTTCTCAAAATTCATTTAAAAGGACATGTCGCATTTTGCATATACAGGGTTATTATAAATGAAGGACCCATTTTTAAAGATGAATATTTATTAAAGTACAAATCTAAAATGAACAATCTTTACACCAATGGAAAGAGGAAGTTTGAAAGTTTCGGCGGGCAATGATGGTCCAGAAGGGGCCGGTAGAGTTCGCGAGGCAATAGGCCGCCATTCGTTTCCCTCTCAGTTGTGAGTGAGATGGCTACAGTGGAGCACAAGGTTTTCTGCGTTCTTGAGTTCGCAAGAAGTGAGTCACAAATTGTAGTGCAGCGGGCATTTCGTGCAAAATTCGGTATTGAACCACCAACGTACCTGGACATGTTGGAACAATGGCTGTTCCCTCAAGTTATGGAAGATTCACAGGACTTCATTTTCCAACAGGACGGAGCTCCACCCCATTGGCACCTTCATGTAGGCTTTTTGAATGCATCCCTTCCTCAGCGGTGGATAGGTCGCAGGGGAAATACAGACCTGGCTCTACACTTCTGGCCACCGAGATCTCCTGATCTCATCCCATGTGACTACTTCTTATGGGGTTATGTTAAGGAAGCTGTTTACGTCCCACCTCTACCAATTAACTCTGGACGATCTGCGGAACCGTATCACAACTGCCGTGCACTCAGTAACAGTAGATACACTTGCTCGTGTGGGACGAGTTCTGCTACCGTATAGATGTTTGCCGTGCAGCAGACGGTGGACACATTGAACATTTATAGTGTATTGCAAAAAAACTTTGAAACTTCCACTTTCCATTGGTAAAAAGATTGTTCATTTTGGATTTGTACTTTAATATTCATCTTTAAAAATGGGTCCATCATTTATAATAACCCTGTATACCCCTCAATTGTAAGGTTAAGATTTTATTAAAAACTTGTGAAAGTTTAATCTTTTAATTTTCATACTAAAAGTATCTTATGAACATTGATTACATAAGCACAAGCTACATAATCCGCCATATGCATGAAATGTAGCAATGCTTCTACTATAAGTTGATCTCACTCTTACAAATTAAAGGTCATATCCTTTTCTTAATAGAAATAAAAGAATTTACTTCTTTATTCATACGAACCAATACGAGCTTTTCATTGCAGCCTAAAATGTTTTTGACAAACCTAGCACCAACATTACAAAACTAGAAAACCACAAGAAATAAAATTCATTTAGGCATTATAAAAATTTCTTAATGTTAAGTTTTTTTGTAGAATTTTTTAGTCATGATTTTAAAACAAATGATAACAAACCAAAAGATCATGATTGAAAACGTTCTATTAGACACCCTACACAAAGTGTACTCTAAATAAATAAAAACACAAGCTTTATGTTGATTTCTTTAATTTATACTTAATATAAAAAATTATGCACATAACACACAGGCTCCTCCAATAGCTTTGATTTTATCTTCAGCGGATTTTGAGAAGAACTTGGCTTTTACTATGACGGGTTGGTTAGGAATGCGACCTTTACCCAAAAGTTTGTAGTATCCCTATTAACAGAAAAGAAATAATGGTTAACAAACATCTACCACATTAAAACTTAAAACATTAAAGCTAACATGTGACAGTATCAGTTAATGAACATTCAACAAATGCGTTTCAGACCGCCCGTTCGAAGCCTCATCATTTAAAACATACCTAAAGGTAAAGAAAAGGCAAACCTTGCAATAAGTTATCAAAACCAAGCAAATATCGATTTTGTTAGCATGATTTGCCTCTACTGCTTGCAGCTATTTATAATAAAAGTTTTACTTACTGCCTTAACAATATCTATAACTGGAGCCTTGCCTTCAGGATGTTCTTTATATTTTAGCCTTGTCTGTTCGCTGACAAGGGTCCATAATTTATCCAAATTTATTGTTGGACACCATTTCGAATTACGTCTTAAATGGTAATTTCTCATACCTAACTGGAAGTTACAATATTTGTAATAAATATCAAACTATTAGTTTATTTGTTAAGAACAAACCTTTCCAAAATAGCCAGGATGGTATTTATCATAGTTTATTCTATGATGGTGCATGCCACCAGCATTACCGCGACCACCAGGATGCTTACGGTGTTTGCCTGTAATAAAAATCAAATGGGAATTTAAACATCAAATATTACAAGCTAGTACAAAAGAGTGAGATTATTAAAAATAAATCAGAGAAAACTATGAACATTCCTCACTTAAAAGGATAGGACCGCCCGTTCATCTTATCATCATTTTAACCTCAAACTTATTATTTCTTAAAAATTTAATAAAAGTAAGCTTACCGATACGTCCATGACCGTGACTGACGTGTCCTCTTAACTTCCTGGTCTTCTTCTTGTGGGTCGACTGAAAAAAATCAAATAAACATGTGGTATAAGATACAAGGATATAACCTCTACAAAACACTGAGAAGTTATTAACGTAAACATTTCGAAAAATTTAGTGAAACCAAAAGTAGGTATTAAAAATAAAAGATTATACACTTAAGGACATTAATCAATTATTCAAAATGAAATAAGTTAATGGATGACTTCGAATTTTACAGAAATAAGTACAGAGCAACACTAACTATCACTCACCATATTCGCGTCACTCACTAGAGGAAAAAGGAAATACTGATAGTTGAATAAATTTAGGTTGCCGTGTGAGAGCGGTGCTGCCAACTATAGAAATGAAAATATACTATTTCAATATAGTTGATTAATTTGAATAGATTAATAAAATCATTCATTTTATACTGCATTAAACATAATATGATATTTATTACATTTGTTTTATAACCATGAGTAAATGTTAGGCTCCTAAATACTGAATTTCTAACATTTAGTAATAATCGATAAGTTGGTCATTCATGTTTTGTGTTAGGAATGTTTTGGCGGCTATCTCGAAAAGTTAAAAAAAAAAAATACTAAACGGGGATAGTAAATTCCTTTTGTTAATTACAAATTTTTATTTTTGCTAACCGCATTCCTAAAGGGTTTTTAAGGGTATTTGCAATAGATAAGTATTATTCTAAATGCTAAATATTAGTAGATTCTTTTGATCCGTTAAAAATAATTAAATGGTGTTTTAAAATATTAAAATAGTATATGGGAGATTACTTTAAATAACGGCAATCACTAAATATTAAAGCGCAATATTTATTTTGTTAATAATAATGCTATATTTATATTTATAACTACACATAGGGGGTCATCGGCTAACAATTTATATAATACGAGAACGACAGCTAAATTCTAGTAGGGTCGGCCAAATGATCACAGCAATCGGTGCCATGAGATACGAAGGATGCTCCGCCATCCTAATTCCTCGCCCAAAAACAAACAAACAAAATACGAGAACGAAGTCGCCCAGTGGCAGTCCCTGAGGCTACTAATTATTTTGTGTTAATTGCTAATAATTAATTACGAAGATCTAATGTTGTCAGCCAGTCTCCGTGGATTAGTGGTTTGCATGTTTGCTTCATAATCCAAAGATCGCAGGTTCGATCCCCGGCAGAACTGGTAATTTTTCATAGCAGAGAAAAATTTAAAACATGCCTTCTTTTCGGATAGGAAGTAACACTGTAGGTCCCGTGTCAATGCGATGTTTGGCACGATAAAGATCCCTACTGGGGGTGGAATTCCCCAGATTCGGCTAAATTCTAGTAGGGTCGGCCAAATGATCATAGCAATCGGTGCCATGAGGCACGAAGGATACTCCGCCATCCTGATTCCTCGCCCAAAAATAAATAAAAATAAATAAATAAAATAAATAAATAATGTTGTCAGTTTATCTAATCTTGCACTGGCATTTTGTTATCTAAAATATAGATCACCATTACACGGTTGGATTGGTTGTATGTGTACTATTGGTAGCCTATTCACATAGTTGGTCGCATATCTTTTGATTTCCTCTCTGACCCATACATAATTTCGTCACGTTAGACAATACGAGGTAAGCGCCAAAATTTCCGGGCCTAAACATGAAGGAAACGGCGTAGATTCACAAGTAAATCTTATTTTTCAATATAGTACTCCCTGGCATCAAGGCGCTTATTACATCGTTTCAACAATCAATCAATACCCCTAAAAAAATATTCTTTTGGCTTGTATTCTAAATGTGCCCAAACTGCAGTTTACACCTCTTCGTCGTCACTGAAGTGGTGCCCGCGAAGGTCCTTCTTCAAATTTCCAAACAGATAATAGTCACTTGGGAGCCATATCTGGTCTATACGGAAGGTTATCCATTTGCAGTGTTCTGTAGCTAGATTCAAATACAGATGCTTCTGCTGTGAAGTATCTAGATCCAAATACAAAGTCTAGCATAATTTATCTAGATACATTTGAGTAGTGTAATGTCTAGAGTGCTGAACTTTCACCCAAGAGGCCCGCGGTCGATTCCCGGTGCCGGCAGATCTGGTTAAGGTTTTCTGCAGTTTTCCTTAGCTGTGACGCAAATGTGGGATTTGCGCTGTTCCATCTGTAAGTCGGCTGCAGCCGCACTTAGGGCCTACGTAATAATAATAATCGCCCCCTCCCTCCCGCACAAGCTTATAGCTTCTGGGGCCTGGTTTCCAGGCTATGGGTTGTAGCAATTATTATTATTATATTTGTAGATACTTGTTTTACTGTAATCACCCCGAAAATAAGAACTTCCCAGTCAATTTTTTGTACCGATAATAGTTGTTTAACTAAGCACCAATTCCAGGACTAGTTTAGGACAGCAATATTTATTAAAATTTATACATACTGTAACGTTCTTTTTAAAATAATAACAAAAGTGCTGTTTAAATAGTCTATTAATAAGAAATATTTATTTACAAACACTAATGAATACACTATAAATTAACGCTATGATTATAAACCATTAAAACTATTATTTACAGACTATGAATTTCTAATACAACATTTATCTTCACATTTACTATTTATTTCGAGATACACAGTTAATGACTCGCTGTTGACTGATCCTCTTTTATCCGCGAAGTCGATTTTATACCCTCATATCATCGTACCAGAAGCCGCTAGAACCTATTATGTATTTCTGGAAGGCGCTAGACAAACCGCGTCTGGTTTACATGCTTGGTGCGATGCGTCATTCTCTCGAATGCTGTAGAATATTCCATTTGTTGTGTGAAGAAGAGGTTTTTTCTTTTTCTCTCTTGTTACAGAGGGGCAGCCCCCTCTTCAAGTCTGTTCTGTCCCAGAACAGGTTTTATGCTCTGGTTCCTGTAGAACGGGTCATGACGATATCGACAGTCTTCACCTCGACTACACGTTCCATTGCGGTAGAAGTAACAGTCTACACTCTTCGTTGGCCTTAATGCGGGCTGTGGGTCAAAACTGCAGACGAAGATCTTGACGTCCGTACCTCTAAAAACAACTTCCAGCATGTTTCTAACGATTCTCCAATCCAGCTGGTCCCGCCCACAGCCGAGTTTGGGAACTGCCAATTTGTTAATTCCCCTGGTAAGCAACTCGATCCTCAAATTCCATAATGCCCTCCACAAGTCGGCGTAACTCGGTTTCTGGTAGTAAAACTGCTTGGTTACCAAGTAGTAAATGGATCGGTCATGATCAGGCAAGCGTAAGGATTTACCAACAGAGGGATTTTGTTCTCGAAGTTCATTCAGCCGTCCAAATTTATTTCTAAACACTACTGCGATCCCCCTGGACATACGGAGATCCTCGGAGACACAGTGGGCAATGGAATAATCACCAGGGACCCGGAAGAGGTCTTGTTGCATCTCAGTCGTGACTCCGAATCGCGCTTTTCTAGTTCCAGAAAACGCAGCCATAAATTCTCTGAAGGTTGGCTGATCATCTCCAGGCCTTACGGTATTAATAGCCACCTCAGCCTCATCTTCCCGATCCGGGACTGCGTCATTATTTCCCTCATAGTGCGCCAGACGATTGGAGTGTACCACCTTTGGTTTCCCTCTTGGCAATTTCTGGATGCGATAAATCAAGTCATTTATTCGTTTCTTCACCTGGTATGGGCCCTCCCAATTCCGCTGTAACTTTGGAGAATAGCCACGACGTCTTTGCGGGTTGTATAACCAGACAAGCTCTCCAGGTTGAAACCCTCCTTCTTGGGCTCTCACATCGTACGTAGCCTTCATCCGGTCACTCGAGATTCGACTATTATTTCGGGTTCGGTCGTGAATATCCTCCAACTTCTTCTTTAAGTTGATGACATAATCATTCCCGGCTACCTCCTGCTCTATAGGTGGAGACCCAAATTCCAGATCACACGGTAACCGTAACTCGCGTCCAAACATCACAGACGCTGGTGACTGACCGGTTGTTTCGTGGACCGATGCACGATAAGCCATCAGGAACAGATGCAGGTATTGGTCCCAGTCTCGTTGATGATCGGAGACGACCTTGGCCAAATATTTGCCCATTGTCCGATTCATGCGTTCTACCATTCCATCGGACTGCGGATGTAACGGTGTGGTCCGAGTCTTGCGAATGCCCAACAATCGACAGACTTCTCCAAATAGTACAGACTCAAAGTTGCGGCCTTGATCCAAATGCAGCTCCATGGGCACTCCGAAGCGACTGAAAAACTCTTTGACTAGTACGTCAGCAACAGTCGCAGCTTCCTGGTTTGGTAGGGCATATGCTTCTGGCCATTTGGTAAAGTAGTCCATTGCCACTAATATGTATTTATTCCCATTGTCGGTTTCGAGAAATGGTCCGGCAATATCTATAGCTATTCTTTCCAGAGGACTAGCCACATTGTACTGCCTCATAGGTGCTCTTCGTTTCCCCAAGGGTCCGTTACCAGTGGCACATAGTTCACATTTCCGGCACCACTCCTTCACGTCTTCTTTACAGTTGACCCAATAAAAACGCTCCCTAACTTTCTCCAAAGTCTTTTTCACACCGAAGTGTCCTCCGGAGGCACCGTCATGGAGATGTCGCAATACTGTAGCCACTCGGCTTCTTGGAACCACGAACTGAGACCTAATGGTGGTGCCATCTTCACTCTCCAGTACTCTCTTCAGGAGATCGTCTTCCACCTTCAAGGACTCCCATTGGGCCCAATATGCTTTGAGCGTTCTGTTAAAAGGGCTGACGGCCTCCCAGGCAGGCCTTTCTCCCACGCGCTTCCATTCCAGTACCATTTTTAGTTCGGGATCATCCTCCTGCTGTCGTTGCAATACTTCCGGCAACCAATTGTCGTTGACGATGGTAGTCCTTAATACTTGGCAAACCCTCTCTTCCAAACGAGAGCAATGACGGCAATCCGTTGGACAGGGTCTTCTTGAAAGAGCATCGGCATTTCGATGACTAGTGCCCGCTCGATGTTCGGTGTCAAAGTCGTATCCTTGTAATCGTTCGATCCACCTTGCGACCTGGCCTTCAGGATTACGGAATTGTAGAAGCCATTTCAACGCTGCATGGTCCGTCCTCAATAAAAACTTCCGTCCGTACAAGTATTTGTAGAAGTGCTCAACGGACTTCACGACGGCCAATAGTTCTTTTCTGGTCACACAATAATTCCTTTCGGCTTTCGACAAAACCTTACTAAAATAGCCGATGACCTTTTCTTGTCCATCCTGTATCTGAGAAAGTACACCCCCAATGGCCAGATTACTTGCATCTGTGTCAAGTATGAATTTCCCTTCTGTCCGTGGATAGCTCAATATTGGTGCTGTTGTCAGGGCACGCTTCAACTGTTGGAAAGCTGTTTCACACTCTCCGCTCCAAACATACTCGCGCCCATCTTCAGTTAACCTTGTCAGAGGTTTCGCTATATTGGCAAACCCAGGAACGAAACGCCTGTAGTAGGTACATAACCCAAGAAAACTACGAACTTGGTGTTTATCTTTCGGTGTTGGCCACTCTTGAACTGCACGAATCTTATCGGGGTCGGCTGCCACTCCATTTTGTGATACGACGTGCCCGAGATATTTCACTTCCTTTCTGAATATGTGGCACTTTTTCGGACTCAGTTTCAGATTGTCTCCACGTAGTCTTCGGAACACTTCCTCTAGATTTTTCAAATGTTCGTTGAATGATTTTCCGACTACAATCACATCATCTAGGTATACCAGGCAAGTCTTCCACGACAACCCCCTCAGGATGGTCTCCATTAGACGCTCAAAAGTGGCCGGAGCATTACATAGACCGAAGGGCATAACCGTAAACTGCCATAGTCCGGAACCAATAGTGAACGCGGTCTTCTCCCGGTCTTCAGGTTCTATTTCAACTTGCCAATAACCACTCTTCAAGTCCAAAGTCGAAAACCATCGTGAACCAGTCAGGGTATCTAACGTGTCGTCGATGCGTGGTAAGGGATAGCTGTCTTTGTTGGTCACGTTATTGAGCTGCCGATAGTCCACACACAATCTCGTTGACCCATCCTTCTTACTGACCAGGACCACCGGTGATGCCCATGGACTGCTGGATGGCTCGATGACCCCTTGTTCTTCCATATCAGTAATAATCTTCTCGGCTTCTGCTCGCTTGCTAGAGGTAGACGCCTCGGCTGCTGACGGACAGGCATAGAGTTGCCTGTATTGATTTTATGTTTTACTATATCCGTTCGTCCCTTCTGGCTATCGTCAAGAGCGAAGATATCTTGGTATCGGTGAACCAAACCCTGCAGCTCTTTCACTTCCGTTCTGTTAAGGTCTTCACACGAACTAGTAACCATACCTACTAATTTTCCACCATGGTCTTTGGGCACTGGTTTTGGAACATCAGCCATACACCTGGCTACTCGGAATACTGGCACACACTGTCCCACAAGGGTACTCTTCTTCAATGTCACCGGATCCACATTAACGTTCATAATTCTCACCGGTACTATATTTCCAACCTTGATCAGTGCTTTTCCCACCAGTATGCCACTATGGATCTTCTTATCGCAGACAGGCTCCATCATTCGCACACATCCCACCCGAAGCTCTCCATCCAAACCTGCCTCGACAACCATCTCGCTTTGACCCGGCAATATCACATCTTCAGTCAGAAAAACCCTTACAACCGGATCTTCTCGTGGGTGCAACGGAAATTCTTCGTTACCGACCTTCAAAATACCCTCTTTCAAATCCAACGTAAAACCAAATTTTCTCAGGAGGTCCATTCCCAAGATGAAGTCATCAGTGATATCGGCTACCAGCACCTCATGATCACGTTCTTCACTTCCAATGCCAATCTTCATCTTCACCACTCCGCGTGTTGGTATCACTTCACCTGTTGCTGTACGGAGTTGAATAGTTGTTTGTAACAGCTTCATACTTATTCGTAGAACGTTAGGGCGTATGATGGACTTTGTCGCCCCCGTATCAATGAGTAGTGGAACAATACGATTAGCAATTTTCCCATCTACGAACAAACTGCTGTTACTATTGTTTGATGTTACGGCATGGATGGTGATCTTCGGGGCATCTCCACTCAAAGTCGACGTTCGCCCCCTCTCGTCGACCCCCTTTAGTTTTCCGACGGCTGAACTTGTTTGGGTTTAGGGCAGCGGCGTCGTATGTGCCCTTGTTCACCGCAGTTCCAGCAACGGGGTCCTCGAACTTCTTGAGAATTCTTTTTACCGTTCTCTTCCTTCTAAAGAACTCTCATTAATAATTCTTCTAGACGATCTTTAGAACCTTCATCTTCTTCCACAACGCCCGTGACCTCGGGACGCTTGTTTTCGAGCGCATCATCAGTTGTTCTTGGTCGTGCCAGCCTCAATGATTGTTGTGTTTCCCCGTCTCTTAACCCATCAATGAAGGTCTGCACAGCGAGTTGTCCCAGAAATGAATCGGGTGCCGTAGGGTACGCCAATCGTACAAACCGCGCAACATCGGCTTCAAACTCCTGCAGGCTTTCTCCATTCTTCTGGATACGATTCTTCACTTGCGCGTGATACACCTGTTGTAGATGCGCGTCTCCATATCTCATCTCCAATCTAGAAACTAACAACTGGTAATCATTTTCCTGTCCTGCTGGGATTGTTTGCAGGACGTTCAACGCGTCTCCACGCAAAGCCACAGTTAAAGAAACGGCCTTTTCCTTGCGTGTCCATCCGTTGGCCCCAGCGGCCGCCTCAAATTGTTTGTAGTAGGTGGACCAAGGTATTTTCCCATCGAACGTGGGTGGTTTTACTTTTATCCCTACGGCAGGATCCTTTTCTTCTTTAAATTGTTTCGGCCACTCAGAAGTTGAGGGAAACCGTATTTGACTCATTCTATCTTCCAACATTTTAGTTACGCTATCTTTCTCAGTTGTTGGTGGTAATTGCATTTGGGCTATTTTCTCTTCTACCATCTTTATTACCCTATCCTGCTTCTCCAATTTAATTTGTAATAGTCCTAACACGCTGGAATTTTCCAACAATTCTTCGGAAACTTTGTCTTCTAACGCTTTGACATTGTCCAGCAATTCTCCTTTAAGCCTTCTAGAACTTTCTTCAGACTTTTCTAGTAATTCTTTCTTGAGCAATCTTGCATTTTCTAGTAAATCTTCTTTAAGTATTCTAGAATTTTCAAAAACTCTTTCTTCCAGTGCTTTAGCATTATCCATTAGCTTTCTAGAATTTTCTTCGGTCTTTTCCAATAGTTCTTCTTTTAACATTCTAGAATTCTCTTCGGACTTTTCCAGTAGTTCTTCTTTTAACATTCTAGAATTCTCTTCGGACTTTCTCGAATTTTCCAGTAATTCTTCTTTTAACATTCTAGAATTCTCTTCCATTTTACTTAACAACACGTTAGTATCAATTGCGGGTCCAGGTATTTCGAAGAGGTAATTTTCGGGGTCTTCCTTGTGTTCCAAAAGCCATTCTCTTAGTCGATTTATTAACACACTTTTAAGGCCCGTTGTTTCCAAGTCCCGTTCTTCCAGTTCGCGTTTTAAGTCTATTACCTTCAGATCTTTCAACAATTTCATCGCCATTTTAATTATTAGTTGGAATTGCTTTTAACACTAACAGTTTATTCTCACAGCACTTTGTTTATTACACGATTTTATTTATTTTAAAACCCTACACCTGTACACCACTGTAACGTTCTTTTTAAAATAATAACAAAAGTGCTGTTTAAATCGTCTATTAATAAGAAATATTTAATAATAAATCGACTAAGAGAATGGCTTTTGGAACACAAGGAAGACCCCGAAAATTACCTCTTCGAAATACCTGGACCCGCAATTGATACTAACGTGTTGTTAAGTAAAATGGAAGAGAATTCTAGAATGTTAAAAGAAGAATTACTGGAAAATTCGAGAAAGTCCCCACACAGAAACAAACATAGCATAGATATTATTTCTGATAACCTAATTTCAAAGTAGGTATTGGTACGATTCACACTATAACAATTTTGCAAGTTCCTAGTACTATTACACCACAAACGTCGTTAAATCTGGTTGCTTTTGGTTACCCTTCATGTAACCGAATAGATTGCACTTACTCTTTATCACATATTCAAAAGAACTTCATGAAGATAGTTCTTACTTTGAAAGTTTTCAAATTGACTGTTGACAGAAAAAAATAGGAGAGTGCAACAAAGCCTTTTACTGTACTCGCAGACTTAGAGGATTTACCTATGGCTTTTGCCATGGTACTTATATATAAGTTCAGTAAAATATACATTCCAGACATTACGTAAATATTAAATAGCTATTACATGTAATAAAGAATGATTTCTGTTTATTACATGAATTCTCTCCATATCTGAAATTGTGGTACATTTTATCTAATTGTGTGGTACGTTGGTACAAGCTGTAAATTATGGTACAAGTACAATAATTATGGTACGAAGTAAGCGCCATAAATTCTCGGCCTGATATAGAAAAAATAAACTTGGTAAATTATAATAATTTTAATTTTTAATGACGTAATTTTTAAGTCAATATTGACCGACGACGTCATATGACTAATAAATGATGTCCATAAGACGTCATATAATGGGACGTCGTAGACGTCTTCAAAACGTCTTTTGGATGTACAATACAATACACAAGAACGGCGTAAGCTTTTGCTGGGGCGGGTTCAAAAATGCACTTGGTCTAAAACAACTTCTAAATAAATTATTTATTATAAACACATTATTATATATTACAATAAGATCATCGAGGTGTTAGATGTGTTAGGTTAGGTTAGGCTTAGATTAGGTTAGGTTAAGTTGAAAAAACTGGAATTTGCTTTTTTTTAGCGTTTTGGTTAGATAGTGGCGTCTTTATGAAGGTTAGGTTGGTATTATAGCGCGTATAACACTGTGGGGTGAAGTGTTAGGGCTATATTCATTAATTCTCGTAGAAGGATAATAAAACACAAGTTTACTTCTATGAATTATTTATTTGACTCTCAAAGTTTATTGATACGCGTTGCCTAGTACCATTTCGTATCTATGCAAAATTATATGAGTTGTGAGTCGTTCACAACATTACCCCGCCCGATCTGAAACGTGGGTATTACACACATGAAAAAGAAAAAATACGGAATGGTATTTTGGAGAAAAAATGGAGTATTTTAAGGGAACTTGAACAAAGTTGTAAAATTCTCCAGCTACAAAAACTCTACTAGGCAGTATAGGTAGTTACAATAAAAAACTTAAGCTAAATAACACTACGGAACTTGCTATGGCAACTCTTGGAACCTGTAAACAGAAAGAAAAAAACAGAAAAGTGTTCAAATTTTCAAAGTCAACAGGTAAAAGGTTTTCAAAAGATGCCTTCGCGTAGCATTTGAAATCAGCTTATTGTTGGCTTAACATTATAAAGTAACTAATCTAAAAAGTATGCAGGCTTTAGCCTATCTAAAGAGATAGGGCCAGTGTGATTTTCTAAGGTGGCGTATTTAACTGTCCGTTCTAACACTTTATAAGGACCTAAATAACTGTCTTTCATGCCCAGGGTTTGCGTGTCATTACGAACGTATACGTGTGTGCAGTTGGTCAAGTCTCTGGGGACGAAGGACTGACTGGAATACGTTTTTGTAAAAAAATGCTTCTGCTTCCTCATACGACGTTTGAGATTGGCTATGAAATTAGGGAGGTTCATGTCGTTAGCCAGTTGTTCTTCTTCGAAGAAATCACCAGGTAGTCGTAAAGGTGTAGCATATAAGATTTCTGCAGGAGAAACATTAACTTGTGATTTCAGGGTTGCACGTAAGCTCAAGAGAATCCAAGGGAGATTTGTTAACCAGGAGGAAGTTCCTGTGGTTTGAATGGATTGCTTGAGTGTCCGATTAAAACGTTCGATAACGCCTTGACTAATCGGATGGAAGGCCGTGCATTTGACGTGTTTAATTCCTAACATGGCCATGAAGTTGATCCATGCATGCGAAAGGAATATTCTTGCATTGTCCGTGGTGAGGTACTTGGGAATTCCAAAGCGGGACACCCACGTGTCGACAAATGCAGTGACTACTGACTCCACGGAAGAATCCTTCAGAGAAATGGCTTCCGGCCACCGACTGTAGCGGTCAATAATGGTAAGGAGGAATTTATAACCTCCCGAAGAAGGAAGGTGTACTAGGTGGAGATGGACCTTAGTAAAACGTTCATCTGGTTCCACAATAGATTGTAATACTCCAGCTATAGTGGAAGACGAACTGTCTGCAGCTATACTGATAGGGTTATTAATTCGCGGATGTACCAATAAAGTAGCGGTAATCAAAGCATTCTTCGCGTGCCTAAAGGCGTCTATTTGTTCTTGATTTAACTGGACAGGCTTTAGCGAAGCTTTACCAGGAACAACTATAGAGGTTAACGGTGCCAAAATTTTCGCACAGTTTGGTACAAATTTATGGTAATACGACATTAAGCGAATAAAATTGCGGAGTGCTTTCTGACTTGAAGGCAATGGGTAATCAATTATAGCTTGGACTTTGGAAGCCATTGGTCTGATACCGCGTGTATTAACGTGATGTCCTAAAAAATCGAGCTCATTGACTCCAAAGAGACACTTTGGTAGGTTTATAATTAGGCCATTGTCTTTTAATCGGGAAAACACTTGGTGTAAATGTTCAATATGTTGCTGCGAATCAGCACTAAAAACTAATATATCATCTAGATAAGAAAAACAAAATGGGAGCCCTGATAACACAGTGTCCATGAAACGACTCCAAGTGCTGGCTGCATTCCGTAGTCCGAAACACATCCGTTTGAACTCAAAGAGTCCCAGAGGTGTGATAATAGCAGTCTTGTGAATGTCCTCTGCCGCTATTGGTATTGCGAAGTAGGCTTTTTTGAGGTCTAGCTTCGAGAATATGGTTGCACCAGCAAGTTTTCTATAATCGCCAACCAAGCGATAACTGTCTGTTGGGGCGATGGGGGCTGCGATGTCTTGGACGTCACCAGGAGGCAGTGCCTCTGCTGCGCCTACTGCTCGCTTCCCGACGATGTGAATTGGCGTGGCGTAGCTAGATGATGACCGCTGTACTACGTCAGCGTCCAAGAGCTCATTAAGATGATCTTCTAGAAAAGAAAGATGATTAGGGTTCAGTTTGCGACAGCGTGCTTTAACTGGAGGTCCGGTCGTGTCAATGTGATGGACTACAGTATGTTTTACTGGTTGATGGTAGTCGAACTTACGTAAAAGCTCTGGGTCCAAAATCAACACATTTTGGAAGCCTAGAGGCGTTTGCTTCAAAAAATATGTAAATCATTTTTGGAGCGAGCGGCCCAGAGATTCTAAATTTGGGAATCAACACTAAAAAAATGACTAATTTCCATGAAAATCAATAATAATTATATTAAGTTGCTATGATTGCCAAATTGTATTATTTTCAATTACACAATTTAGTTAGGTTAGATTTGGTTAGTCTAGCTTTAGGTTAGGTTTAGATTAGGTTAGGTTAGGCTTAGATTACGTTAGGTTAAGTTAGGTTGAAAAAACTCGAATTTGCTTTTGCATAGTGTTTTGGTTAGGTAGTGGCGTTTTTGTGAGGGTTAGGTTGGTCTCAACCAATTTTGGAGGCTTAGGTGCGTTTCTCCAAAAATGATTTACATATTAGGAATCAACATAAAATTTCCGTTAAAATGAGACCAATTTGATCAAAAAATGTTTGGTGGGTTAATTATTGAATTGTTCCAAATTTTATTATTATTACTTAAGTCAAATTATTTTTAAAAAGCCTAAAAGGGCCAGTGCTTTTTGCATCTCTCTGAAGCACGAGTGCGCAAACACTACGTTTGCGTTTAACTGTTACATTCGTAAAATGTCAATTTAAAAGTGGCGAGTTTAAAAAATTATGGCCTTTTTCGTTGCAAAGTTTTTAATTACGTCATCAAGATTTACGTAGGTTGAATGGTAGAAATTTGCTTTACCAGTCGTTAAGTGACACGGAAACATCGTGTGATTACAGCAGCAGAGAAAGTGTGCGTATTTGTAAATTTTAACGCGGCGCCTTAAAAAGCGCGGGGCCGTTCAAAACGCGGGGCCGGATTCCTGGAAACGCGCTGAACCCGCCTCGTGCCGGCCCTGACAATACATACAAGTTTCATTAAAAAGATATCATTTTAACAGAGGCCAAGGAATACTGGTCATATTAAGCAGGTGGTCACAATATAGAGATGTTTTGACTGTAGTATATAATAAATGTTATCTCCAATATTCAACTATTTATTTATAATTGTTTCCGTTGCACTTGTTTCCGAAATGTCAGACATCACTGCTAACTCCTTAACTTTCAAACGGCGATCTTCTAATACCATTTCTTCAATGATTGCAACTTTTTGAGACGTTACCGCTTCAATTGGCCGACCGGTGCGCTCATCATCTTCAAGAGATTGTTGCCCTAAACGGAAACATTTTGACCACTTTTTTACAGTGGAATATGAAAGAGATAAATCACCATAAACGCCGTCTAAACGTTGTTTGATTTGATTAGGTGTGTGCCCTTCTTTTGTTAAAAATTTAATGACCGCGCGGTACTCAATTTTCGTTAGCTGCGACATTTTCATGCACTCGTCACGATGCTTGAGTGGCTACTAAGATCTATTACGCTTCTAGCCGTAATATACAGTGCTATTAAATTAACTTGCAATATGTGCATTTCCCTATGTTGCATTTTAAATTAATCGAGTCAAAGCATTATGTGCACATAGGCAACCAAATACAGCACGGTATTTTTATCATTTCATTCAATCTAAAATGCCGGTAAAATCAAAGAAATGAATTACTTAGTAAACTGTTAAATCAATTATTTAGTATTAAATTATTTAGTAGGTATTAAAAGGTACACTAAAGAAGAAAAGGTGCAAATATGTCTGTGGTACCAAAACCACAATAGCTTACAAATAAATGGCTTGTGATTTATTTGCTGCTGAATTTCCAACTCGCCCTATCTCACATCCTTCTCCAATTTTGCGGACATGTAAGAAATTAAAAAATGAAGGGTGTATTGCTGGTCACTCAAATCGTAAGCGAGCAAGAACTGTATTAACAGAGGAGACTGAATATTTGAGTTTACACAGAAGTGAAACCTTTTAGCTCATTAAGTTACGTTGCTTCAATTTTTGAAATCTTAGCCTCCAGTGCTCGAAATGCTCAAGAGTTAAAAATACAAAATCATCAGCAATTCTTTAAAATTTACAAAATTAATAGGACAGATTTTTGCAAAAAAATGGTAAATTTATTAAATACAGATGAACAGTTATGACACAAGACTTGTTTCACCGATGAAGCTACCTTTTCTCTAAATGTAAAAGTAAATTCACAAAATTACAAGTACACTTTATAATTCTACAGTTCAACTAACTTCAGTGTAACCTATTATCACTTATTACAGATATTGGGCACAAAGAAATTTACACATACAAAACTGGACTCATACACAGTATAGAGAGAAAGTAAATCTCTGCTTGGGTATAATCAATAATACACCAATTGGTCCATTTTTCATTAATGGCATTTTAAACTCCTATTCTAATTTAAATATTCTCCGTAATTCAATCCTTCAATTCCTCAAATCCAGCAACTTGCCATTGAAAATCCCTGGTACCAACACCTGGTTCTCCATCACACTCGACGGTGGAAATCAGAAACTTTCTTAATAGAAATTTCCCTGAGCAGTGAATTGGAAGAAATGGGCCAATAGTCTAGCCAGCAATGTCCCCTGATTAGCTCCAAATGATTTTTTCATTTGGGGTTACCTTAAATCAAAAGTTTATACCCATACAAAACACAAACGAATTAAAAGAAAGAGTTGTTGCAGAATGTGATAAGCTCAAACAGATTTCCATCAAGATTTCTAATGCAGTTCAGGATTTTTATCATAGACTAGGTTACTGTTTGGAACAAGAGGGTGGGCATTTTGAAGAATATCTAAAATAAAGTGGTGATGATTTTTTTAGATAATTCTATTCTGTTGTTTAAAGTTAGGTTAAGTTGGTTGGTTGTTAAAAGTATGCATTCTTCTCCCAAACAGACGTGGTTTGTTATCAAAAATACACATCTGCATCTTTTATTTTACAATAAATGTTACTTTAATATTTACTTTTGTATTTCTAATAAACTCGGTGTTAATTATTAGCTTAATGAATGTCAAATGGAAAAAGTCAAACGGCTAGCACATTATAAGCGTTTATGTATTGTTGGTTGCATAAACATACAGTCAATGCAATGGTTTGATATGATTATTTTAAAATGCAATATGGAGCATATTGCATCTTAATTTAATAGCACTGTATATAGTGTAGACCTCTTACATGTTCAACTATAACGCAACCGAGTTTGAACATGTTGGCACCTGTAAAAGCCTGCCGGGCCGAGTATTTATGGCGCTTACCTCGTACAGTTGGCAACACTGCCCTGGACGGATAAGAGAATGAGTCTTCCTCACACAATCGCATTCTGTAATAATATCCCTTGTTTATAGAGTCACTATAGAGTCTAGTCAGCCAGGCCATGCTGGTGGATCAGAGTACCGCATACGACCCCATTTTGTGGCGAAAAGCCTGAAATTGTCAATTATTATTATACCCATTAAACTTAATAAAATCTACGTACTTGAGCTTAAAAGGTTTTTCTACATAGCTTTCATTCTGACAGCCCCAAGTGGTAATATGCAATTTTCATTTACGAATTACTAAATTTCACACTTCTTTTGCCCCAATATTTGCCCGTCGATTACGCCAACTTGGCCTGGCTGACTAGATGTAGTAACTCTAATTGTTTAGCAAGGTGACTACCATCTAGTAGAGTTCAAAGCAATTTCATAATAAAAAATTGGTTTTGTTCGTTTTATGTTCGGCGGTTTATTTCAAATCTAAAATTCCATCAACTTCATTTATGATAGTTTTT
Organism: Agrypnus murinus; assembly: GCA_929113105.1. Classification (NCBI taxonomy): domain Eukaryota; kingdom Metazoa; phylum Arthropoda; class Insecta; order Coleoptera; family Elateridae; genus Agrypnus; species Agrypnus murinus. The sequence continues at coordinate 65,227,055 of OV816029.1, read as the reverse complement.
GTATTATAAAAATATGAAAATAGTATCTGTATTGTGCATCTGTATCTGTATCTAGATACCTTTTTCTGATAGTATCCGAATCTGTATCTAGATACACAAAATAATGTATCTGTTACAACATTGCAAATGGATAACCCTCTCTATAGTCCAGATATGGTCCCCAGTGACTATTATCTGTTTGGAAATTTGAAGAAGGACCTTCGCGGGCACCATTTCAGTAACTACAAAGAGGTGTAAACTGCAGTTTGGGCACATTTTGAATACAAGCCAAAAAAATATTTTTTTAGGGGTATTGAATGATTGCTAATACGATGTAATAAATGCATTGATGGGAACTATATTGAAAAATAAGATTTAATTGTGAATCTACGCTGTTTCTTTCATGCTTAGGCCGGGAAATTTTGGCGCTGATCTGGTATTGTCTAACGTGACGAAAGTATGTATGGGTCAGACAGGAAATCAGAAGATATGCGACCAACGATGTTGCAGGCATCTATAGTACACATACAACCAATCCAACCGTGTAATGGTGATCCATATTTTAGATAACAAAAGCCACGATTAGATAAACTGACAACATTAGATTTTAATAATTAATTATTAGCAATTAACGCAAACTAATTAGTAGGCTCAGTGATTGCCACTGTAATAATACTCTCGTATTATATAAATTGTTAGCCGATGACCCCTATGTGTAGTTATAAATATAAATATAGCATTATTATTAATAAAATAAATATTGCGCTTTAATATTTAGTGATTTCCGTTATTTAAAGTAATTTCCCATGTATTTTAATATTTTAAAGCACAATTTAATTATTTTTAACGGATCAAAAGAATCTACTAATATTTAGCATTTAGAATAATACTTGCAAATACCCTTAAGGAGGATACAGCGAAATGTAAAAATGTAGAGAATAACGTGAAATTTAAACCTCGAGTTCTTTGACACTTATTCTATTCGGTAACTTTTTTTTATAATCTTCTTGTGTACCATTACCGAGAAAAATGGAAAGTAAAATCCAGAATTTAACATGGGCTCTTATGGAGACCATCTAACCTTTAGCAGTTTTAACGAAAAATTATGATGAAGAAATGTAGGGAATCTGATAAAAAACTAAAATGACATACTCTCATATTCGAAGAACAATGCTGCCCAATATTTTTGAAATCTTGTGTCTAGTTAATGCACAATAATAATTTAAAGTAAACAAAACAAGATTTTTTCACGACATATGTGGAAAGACAGCAGAGATGTGACAACACCTCATAGCGCGCGAATTCAAATAACAGAACAGCAAGATGACATATAATGACTGTTATAATAATCTATATTTTATTGTATTAACTAATAATCATTTATTTTACTAATCAAATTATGTTGAATAATTCAGTCTTCTGTGTTAATAATATCAGAATACAAATGTTAATTCGACGGAAATATTGCATAATGTAAAATTACCTTTTGCAATGTGATGAATACAATTTATCATCACAATCAGAATATCCACGAAATCAGTAATACAAACGCTAATTTTAAAAATATATGTATTAAACCTCAACAACTTTTTATATATTTCTTGTATCTGCTTAGCAGATTGTAATCTTTAGACTATACAAAAGTTAAAAAATAGAATATTCCCATCTGTAATTGCATACAAAATTACAAAACATTCAACATGTTCCCACTTATATTTTGGGATTGACATTTGGAGGTTATGATGTCAACTCAATCGAAAGATGAAACCTAACACTGCTACCAACAAAATCGATTGATTTCTTTGAGGTGTTGCCACGATTCTTAACCTATTTACATTTATATTTACACTTTCAACAATTAAACAAATGCACTCCAATCGACTTAAATTATTTTAATAGATACAAATAATTAATAAATGCATTATAGGCATTCATAATAAAATGATTTTGTTCAGTTTTAAGAATGTTAATTTATTTTTTTATCGATTGGTATTTCTTGTTAGAGCCTATGTAAAAGCATAGGAGATATCCCCTTGCCCTTCACCCCGCAAAGATCCGCTGTAACCTCCTTAAGAACCCTTTAGGAATGCGGTTAGTAAAAGGAAAAATTTGTAATTAACAAAATGAGTTTACTATCCTTGTTTAGTATGTTTTTAAACATTTCGAAATAGCCAGGGTACCAGAGCGAGGGAGAAGAAGAAGAAGAAGAAGAAGAAGAAGAAGAGAGCCGCCAAACACAAAACATGAATGACCAACTTAACGATTATTACTAAATGTTAAATATTCAGTATGTAGGAACCTAATATTTACTCATGTTAATAAAACAAATGTAATAATAGTATATTAAAGAACAAGTTTTATAAGGGTTGATTTGGCGCACGAATCCCAAGTTAGAAAACGAGCCGCAGGCGAGTTTTTCTATGGGATGAGTGCGCCAATGCTCTTATAAAACGAGTATTTTATACTATTTTTTCTAATTTGCGCCCCCTTTTTCTTATTTTAATACAAAAAAATATTTTGGTCGTCTAGAGAATTTTGTGTTAGTTAGTAACAGTTGGTAACACTCGGCGCCCACTTGAGTTTTTGAATCATTTGTCATCATCCGTCACTTCAAATAAATTAGTTATTACTTTTGTTACTTTATTAGTGTTACAAATAAATAAAGTATGAGCGAAGACAACTTAATTTGCACTCCGCCCGAAATTCGCGAAAAAAAGCAAAGATGATTAAATCGATGATACGTGTCTTGTTTATAGTACCATAAAATTACAAACATGAATTGGACTTACTGATTTGCCCAAGCAGATTTGAGGTAGGTATGAGACTTGTTTATGTTACTAATTAGGAATATCCAAAACCTAACCTTCTTTCCAAGTAAAAATAGACCATAACTTCAAGTGAAATTTCATGTAAGTAACAAACTGCGAACCAATTCAACGATATTAATTAAAAATTTATCGGAGGTTGACAATTTTGACAGATGCTTGCAGTTTGAAGTTGTCACATTCCACGCATTACCCATCCAACCCTTAAAAACTAAATAACCCTATAATTCATTAAAGTACAGTGTACTTTTATAGATAGCCATAAACGACTCCTACTGATAGACGTTAATAAACGTATTACAAACGTAAATTAGAAAGATATCATATTATGTTTAAGGGAGTTGTGGTGGGATAGTCTGAGCCAAAAGTTATGGAGCGTTGATATTTTGACAAATAGAAATAATTACGTAGTTTTGCTTGAAAAAATTGCTCAAACGATACTATTTTTATTAGAATGCATGCGAAAGCAGTTTAGTTATTATTTATATATGTTTTTAATTAATTATTAGTCTTTTTAAAGTCAGAGATTAACTTTTGACTGTCTAGTCCAAACTTAAGAACGTCAAAAAATGATGAAAAAATCAATTCTTCTAACCAGAAATTTCATTCAAGTTTTATTTTTTATTACTAAAAATAGAGTAATATTAGTATGTAAGCACTAAAAAATAAAAAATCTCTCTAGAATATAAATAAATTATACGCTTCTAGAGTAGTGAAAAAGTGACAACGTTGCCTTAAGTTGGCACCAGTATTTCGTTTGTTGTTCTAATAAAAACAAATGAATGCACTAAATGACGTTGACTCAAGTTTTGAGGTTATCTTTGCAAATATATGTAAATAAAACGATGAATGGAACACTATTTATTCAGATTCATTTAAAATGTAGTAGTGAAAATTTCCGAATTATGTAGCTTTTTATTTAAAACAACTGGTTTTGTTTACGCGTTGTAAATTACGAGCGGCCAGTGGTGTTGCATGTAGCTATATAAAGCATTTAAGTTTCCCGCTCGTTTGTCGCAATGCGACGTTTTAACTTTGGGAGCTACATATATCAAGCGTTCAATCGATAAATTCTTCGTATTAATTTTTTTTCCTAAAAGTATCTTTCTAACAAATTTGAAACTTAAACCGCACAATCTTACAACGTTTTTACGTAAAATGTTTTCGTGTCAAATTTTTTTTATCATTCTTTATGAAGTTATTATAATAAATGTATCAACAACTTACCATTTTGCATAAGATCGCGTGTTATTTTCAAATGCAACTTATGCATAAACAAACTTCCTAAACATTAAAGATTTTTCAGAAAATAATTTTCTGCATTAAAATCTATCAACTGCGCTAATTTCTTTTGCATTTTCATCATTTTTCTCTAACGCCACACCTCCTTAATGCAGTGTAAAATCATGATTTTATTAATCCATTCAAATTAATCAACACTGAGAGAATTTTTTCACTATCATTGTAAAAAAATATGTAATACTAGCAGAAAACTCTAATAGAATAGGCGCCAGTATAATACTCCCCTATGATAGTAAAGCCTGCTTTGCTATTATGAGGTTATAATCATAGCAAATTTACTTTACAAAGCACTACTTTTCAGTATTTGGAAAGCAAGTTTGCTAACACTGTAAAGTAAACGTTACTGTCATCACCAAGTAACCTTGCTACGATTATAAAACAACATTTCAATCATAATAAAGTAATTTGTTGCCACCATGAAGTAACTCTGCTAGCAGTGTAAACCAACTTTTCTGTCTCTATAAAGTAACTCTAGCTACCATTATAAACTAACGTTGCTGTCTCTATAAAGTAATTCTGCTACCATTATAAACTATTAACTTTGCTGTCTCTATAAAGTAACTCTGCTACCATTATAAACTAACTTTGCTGTCTCTATAAAGTAACTCTGCTACCATTATAAACCAACTTTACTATAGCTGTACAGTACTCTTTTGTTTCTGTAAAGTTATCGATTGTTATTGAAAAGTACTTTTGTTCTCTTTATAAGGTAATCATCATGTTCCTACCACAGAGTAACTTTGCTGGGATTTTTTATACTGGGTAATTATTATAAACTGCAACATTACTCTTGCTATTATAATGAAACGAAGTTGAGAATTTTATTTATTAATTACATGTTCTTTTGTAATATTTAGGAACTATAATAAAGAAGTTTGGCATGCTCTAATTAATAATGAAAAAGTCAAATCATTTCATTGAATTAATTCGAGTAATGTTGTGCTCATTACCCACACAGCAAATAAAAATTGCAGCACACTTTCAAAAATTTGCCTTTGCAAACCAAAATATATGCAGAAAAGTTGTCTTTGCAAACATAAATATTTGCATAAAATTTTCGGAAAAGATTGAAGTTTCTCTTTGACAAACTTGCAACAAATTTGTTCAAAATATTTACAAAAAACTTTTCCCTGCAAACTTTCAGCAAATCATGAAAATAAAATTTGTTACAAATATTTACCTTAAAATTTGTGGCAAACTTGATTTTTAATTTTTTTTTAGTTTATAAAATTACGAAAAATGTAGTATTATTACGAGTATGGGAAAACGCTTATGGAAAAATAAACAAAAAAAATTTATTTATAAATTGTACATTTATAGAATATATGATAGAATATCATTTGTTGTTATCATCCGCGTGTCATCCATTACCTCCACCTCAACTGTTTGCTCGTCTTGTTCTCTAACACACAAAATCGTAGGACTTGTATTTTTTTTACTTACTTTGATAATGCATAGTAATGTATAAGGTATACTAATGCTGTGCACATGGACGAAAGAATTCAATAAGGTTTATAAAATATCAGTTTAACAAGATAGGCCTAATAATAATACGCTCAAGCACAAATAATATTAACTGGGTAACTAATAGAATATTCCGTACTTACGAAATTAATTGAGAATGGTTGCTCCATTTGTTTCCAATTTAGTTTTCACGTTTCACCAGATAACGATAACCACTCAAAGTCAGAATGTAAAATGGTGAACTAGAGAGCACTAGTGCCCGTTTACAGCGTGGACAAACACGCAACTACCTTCGGCGCGCGCATCTTTGTTGGGACAAACGAAAATAAGTTTGCTACAAAATTGCTAACACAAATTCATGTTCGCAAATGAAAGTTGAGCGAAAGGCAAATTTGCTGAAAACTTTCGTGCTATCGGGGTAGTCAGTATACAAGATCTACAGCAAGGTTTCTTGTAGAACATATTAACAAAATTATTTTGTAGTAAGAGCAAAATTAGTATTCAATAATGGCAATTAACAAATTGCAATTACACACAAGTTGCTCGAAGACCATTTAAACTAACTGCAATTTCTCAAAAAAGTTGTGATATGAATTTCTTGAGTCTTTTTTCATGTGCCTTTCTTCTCCTTATTTTCCCTTCCATGACTTTTTGTATTATAGGATTCTCTCCTCTTAATGTTATATTGTATAACCATTACAATATATGTAAGTATTGTGCTAGCCAAACTGTCAGCAGATTCAGACCTGTAGTATACCTTCACCTAGGTTAGTTAAGAGTTTCTTATATTCTGCAACTGGAAAACAGCCCACTGTTTAACCAAAAAATGACAAGGGTGAAAGAAAACATATGCTTTATTTAAAACTCAAACATAGATATATCTTATTTCTAACAAAAGGAAATAAAATTAATATTTCTAAAAGCAAATAAAAAAAACTTAAATATTGGTTTTAACAAACACAAATAAAACAACTGTGGTTACCCTTTATTTAAGCAATCACCCACAATGAAAGATAGTTTGTACAGTATTCTTTACTGCATATAACTTTACAATGACGTCATCATAAAGGGGAAAAACAATTTATTATATTTACCTACATTTAACGTGCACATAAATTTATGTAATGGAAAACTAAGATTTAAAACTTAAATATCACATGCACTCCCAGCACCCCACAAACTAAATAATCGTAAATTGACGTCAACCGAGAGAAGTATGAACGACAATCTACCTTTATGCTTCTATGTATCTTGCATGCACCTGCCACGATCCGTGTAGGTGATTACTCTTATTAAGGCAAACGCAATATTTGTAATACGATCTTGTCTGTCTTATTATTACTCTTAGCAAAGCGCTTTCAATTGTAGAAAGGAAGTTTCTTAACCCTTATTCAAATATCTAATATGAATCTTAGGTTTCAATCATAGTAAAGTTTTCTGCTATTACGCTAATAAATTTATTAATGGATGAAAGTTAATTTCTTAAAAACGTACATTTATATTTCAGTAAAGTGATAATTCTCATCATAGCTAAATATATTGTTGGCGTAGCAGAAAGTATTCAGCAAAATGATATTTGTTATGGCAACAAAATGAATATGCAATCATAAAAAGAAAATCTATTGCGACAGAAAAACAAACTGTAGCAAAGAATTCTTTGCTGGTACTTTTCTCAGTGAACTCTATTGAAATAGTATATTTTCATTTCAATAGTTGGCAGCACCGCTCCCACACGGCAACCTAAATTTATTCAACTGTCAGTATTTCCTTTTTCCTCTAGTGAGTGACTCGAAGATGGTGAGTGATGGCTAGTGTTGCTCTGTACTTATTTCTGTAAAATTCTAAGTCATCCATTAACTTATTTCATTTTGAATAATTGATTAATGTCCTTAAGTGTATAATCTTTTATTTTTAATGCCTACTTTTGGTTTCACTAAACTTTTCGAAATGTTTACGTTAATAACTTCTCAATGTTTTGTAGAGGTTATATTCTTGTATCTTATACCACATGTTTATTTGATTTTTTCAGTCGACTCACAAGAAGAAGACCAGGAAGTTAAGAGGACACGTTAGTCACGGTCATGGACGTATCGGTAAGCTTACTTTTATTAAATTTTTAATAAATAAGTTTGAGGTTAAAATGATGATAAGATGAACGGGCGGGGCGGTCCTATCCTTTTAAGTGAGGAATGTTCATATTTTTCTCTGATTTATTTTTAATAATTTCGCTCTTTTGTACTAGCTTGTAATATTTGATGTTTAATTTCCCCTTTGATTTTTATTACAGGTAAAACACCAATTTATGTGAGTATAAGTTTGTTACTAAGGGCCGGTTGTTCAGTACGTGGTTAACTTCTGGTTACTAGTAACTCGGCTTTAACTGTGAAAAGCGAGTTGTTCAGTAAGGAGTTAACTTTTAACTATAATTTATTTTTGTCGTTAACTAAACCACCGAGGTTGAGGGTTTAAGATGTGGTTAGATTATGAATAACCTAAAAATATTGGAGAGTGAGAAATAAAACTTATAGACAGTTGTCAAGACATAAACAGAAGGATTATTTTAATAATAATTAATAAAACAATTAAAAATAATAATTATTATGAAGGTGCATTTTCAATTATTTTTGAATACTTTTTTATCAACGATATTAATAAGGCTTCCCCTTTTGCCGCGTAATTAACATCTCAATCTCTGGCAACTTTTACTATTTATTACTTGCACATGTAATTTATTATTAGATTGCATTAATAAAACGATAGAATTCAGAAAAATAAATGCGTTGGATAGCTTACGCAGCAATTTCCGTATAAATTATTGTATAATTTATATTAGCCAATAAGTATTATTCAAGTGAGTCCCCTAATGAAGAAATTGAAAAATATATATCTAACACTTGACTTAACAACGAAACAATTTAAGGTTAAAATAACCAATACGTGCATGAAAAACGGTGTAAAAACCATAAACCATAGAAAAACCTAGAAAGAGCAATTGTAAAACTACAAAAACATTCTACCAACATAACGATTTCGAGGTTTAACTAATCTTAAAATATCTTTGTACTGAACAACGCAAAACTTATTTACACCAAATTTATTTATAACCAGAGTTTAGTAATGCCATAGGATATACGACCAAGTGAACAACCGGCCCTAAGACGTCATCTTAAAAGACATGTTAACTCACACTGGTGAGAAACCATTTGAGTGTAATTTATAATAGTTTGTATAATATCATTCTATAACGAACTATAATTCATGCGAAATGTTATCATTAGTTGATTAATAAATATTTTATTGTGAGAGACTACCATATATGTATGTGATGTATATTTACCAACCACTTATAATAAGCTTTTTATGTTTGTGAAACTTTATATACAATACAGAATTGAATAAAGACAATAATTGGTTTATAGTTTTATTAAAATCATTCCTCATACGTATACTGTCCAACTAGTATACGTACAAAATTAACAACCCTGGACGTTAGCTTGTTGAGTTCAGGTGTGGTAAATATTTAAATTTGGCGCGCATTGCAGCACATCAATTTAAAAGGGTAAGCGATCAAAGGTCACTGAAACTGGTTGCGAAAGATCAAAGGCGCCGCACGAAGTTTCGCCTCTTGTAATATCCTACTCTTTGATGCATTTTTGCCAATCCTAATGGGTTCGGTTATGGAAATAAATTGGATACATTTGATTGGTCAACAGCAGTATTGGCGCAATTGTAATTATTCAAATTTGAAATTCGTTATCTTTATTTTTTACACTTATTTAGGTACTTCAAATTATGAAACAAAACGTTAAGGTTCAGCTAAATAATATAAAATAATTAAAATAGAGTAAACACTGAACGACCATACATAATCGGTGCGATTCTGTTTTAAAAGATAGCAATATTGTTATCAAGCATAATTTGCATAGTTATTGATACGTACTTCTGCACGTTTATTTAAATAAACAGCTGTCTGTAAATTATGAGGTGCTTTCTTTTGCACTGGTAATGAATTAAATTTTGTGTAATGGTGATCTCGTAGATTTACATTTATTTTTATATCTTATATTAAGCCAAGCCTGTTATGGAATTTATAACAAACGTTATTAAAAAGGAGTACAAACATGGGAAATAATGGGTAAGCATAGATATCAATAATAATCATAGCTAATTTGCATAGTTATTGATACGTACTTCTGCAGAATGCTGATCAGTTACTTCTTTTATGCGAAATATATTTTCATCTGAACCAAACAAGTATGTGTACCCAGGAGGCAGAATATGTTTACACCTATTTTCTATTTCCATATTATTGCACCAAATTGTCTAACAACACAGTTATTCACATTAATTTGCGGAATTTTACTGCTGTCATGTTTAACTGTTTACAATACAAAACAACTCATCGTGCACATCACGTGAGCACCCCCAACCAATCAAAAGTCATACATTTATTTCCATAACCGAACCCATTAGGATTGGCAAAAATGCCTCTTTGATGGTAGCACGAGTTGTTTCCTAGTGACATTTCACATTTTGAAACTATTAGAAGGTTGGTAATCATGAAAATTGGTTTAGTAAATTAAACTATCAATATGATAATTATATAAATCTGAAATTGGGTACAATTCATACACTTTATTAAAAATTGTAAAATATTAGATATGAAATTGATATACTATAGTGGTTTTAAAACTTTTATAAACAGTAAATAAATGATAATGTGCACATTAAAAGCTTTTACATACGTAAAAATAAACATGACAAAGCATAACCTAAAATTTATAACTGACAGCTGCTGAATCCAATACTACTAAAGTTGATTTGTATGTGTGTCCGAGCCCCATTCTCGCGTTCTATAAGGGCTGGAGAGATGGGCTTGGGCTCATTCGACGCGTAATTTGTCGAGGATAATGCACGACCGAAAAGTAGGTAGGTTTTTTAAAGTAGGTCATGTTAGAGATGGGTTGGGCTCATTCGACTCCAATACTACTAAAGTTGAGTGTCCGAGCCTCATTCTCGCGTTCTATAAGGGCTAGAGAAATTTTTTAAATTAGGTTATGTTTTAAAATTTTTTAAATTAGGTTGTTTTAAAAAATCGATAAATGCTGATTCTATCGTACTATTTAGTGCTATTGAGTGTTATTTGGTACTAATATGTGCTCTATCGATAGAGAATCGATTGGAGATTTATGTAGGTCATGTAAATACTGACCTACTTTAAAAAAAATCGATAAATGCTATTTCTATCATACTTAAGTGCTTAGGCCCGTAGGGCCCATTATCCTAGTTTTGTCACTAAAGTAAAGAGACAAAAAATATCTCTTGATTCCGACAGCTTAGTTTTGGCCTAGAAAGAGATAGATTTTGACATCCGTGTCCTAATTCTAAAATAACACAGTTAAAGCTTTCAATCGAGGAACTCCATGTAATACAAAACAAATGTTACCAATCTTGCAAAACAAATAGTTTTCAAAAATTATTTAATAATAGCCTTTATTATTAATCGTTCTCAGTACCTCAATAAGCATATTGTTAGCGCAAAGTGTAAATTACTGTATTATTATACGAGTTGTGTAAGACGGTCTTGTAGCACGAGCTGCTTGGGACACGTTTTGATGTTTAGACGTGCTGGGCGTTTCCAAAAAAAAATAAATACTACAATATGTCATAAAACAAGTATAATATATATATTTTTTACTTTGCATTCAAGCTATTAAAAACATTGCATTACAATCTAGCGATTCTTTCATGTAATATGTGGTAACACTATCAAATGACATTTCACGTTTTGTGAGGTTAAAATGTGTCAAATATAAATGTGTTTATAATTATGAACACGTTGTCCTGCGTGGGTGACCAATGTGGCGAAGCGGACGACACAGGCGAAGCGAGCGAATGGCGGTGCGGACGAAGCGAATTGAGAGTGTCCTACGTAGCACATTTTCGTAATCGCGAATCGCGTGAAAAAAAATAAAAAGCAACTATGGTCCCTAGTCTGGTAATAATAGGCTGGTGGAACAAATATTGCTTATTTGGAGAGGATAAAAGGACCCCGCATAATCCTTATGGAAAATGGTTTTCACCAGATTGTTTTGAAACTGTGCTTTTTCGAGTTGTAGATCAAAAGTGTCAATAGGCACACAGTCCAGAAAAAATGTACTTTGTTAATTACAGCCGTTTGAAGTTGAATAATGCAAGAATTGTCTACTCTAATTGGTTGTAATTAGAAATCTATAATGTTTTGTGTTTACCAAAGTTTCAAGAATTTTGACCCAAAGCGATTTCCCATAAGGATTGAGCGGGGTGCAATTGCGGCTGGAATTCTAAAACTATAATTTTTTGGACTGTGTCCATTCACACTTTTGATCTACACGTCGAAAACTATCTTTCAATGTATCAGAGCAATTTGCTGGAAGCCATTTTCAAATAAAGCTCTTCGGGGTCCTTTGGAAAACTATTTAATTTATTTAAGATATTCACAAATTTCTCAAATTTATTTTACAATTATACAAGGTAATAATCTTATTATTGGTTTCCTTTTTAAAATTAAATTCAATCTAACATATCATTACTTTTTATTCCGACTATTCAGATGCGGCTAACGCGGTGAAGGCGGAAATATTAATTATTAATTTGATCGCGTCAACCGCCTGAAACTCGCATATAGCGAAGTTCCTTCGCCCGCAAGTAGTCGCTAACGCAGGACAGCGTGTAAAAGTTGATTCAGACCGGCTGTAGCGGATCGGTTTCTTAGCGGTTTCCGCTTTGGAGCATTTATACTGTACGCGGTAGCGGGACGGCGACGGTTTTGCAGTGCAGGCATTCATAGACGTGCATGTGCACCTAATTATGTGAAATCCGTTTTTCCTATTTTTAGATGTACTTATATACAGCTTTCCATTCATTAAACCTATCAAAAATGTGACACTCGTATTCGGAGGCTTATTATATAATAAGCCTCCGAATACTTTACTTTCCTTTTTTATATAAATGTTTAATAAAGTCCAAGTGATATTTAGTTGATTAAGTAGTTTCTAGTTTATTACATATTCACTAAAAATGGAGTTCCCTTTTCAATATAATAATAAAAAACTAATTACAATGAAATGCTTACGTGTTATTTACACTTACTGAAGTGTGGTTTGTTACTTTTCAATTTGTAACACCAGCAGTCTTAATGGACTGCACTGAATTGCGCTGTTTCAGTCAAAATCATACCCCCATCATCTATCCTTCTCTAACCGCGCGGTTTCTTGCTAAAAATCGCTTCTAGATCGATTCAAACCGCTCTGCTCACAGACCGCCGGCTCACCGCTGCCTGGATTTCTCCGCGCGCGGTTTTACTTCGAATCATCTTATTTAAAACTGAGGAAAGCGATTTGGGAGCGGATCCACTACCGCCGCGCCGGTCTAAATCAACCTTAACACAAATCTTACAAAACAGTTTCCAAACACGATTTAATAATATCCTCTATTATTAAATCGTTTTCAGTATCACATTGAGAATACTGTTAACGCAAAGTATAAGAATTTAATACTATTTTACAACTTCACAATAAAAATGTCCCTAAAACATTTTTGCAAAGTTGAACTTTGTGACACTGCTTTTATAAAAAGGCGTAATTGGAAAAACATTTTGTGTCATTAACGAATAGAGAGATATATGTACATAAGTGAGATTTAGTATTTTTGTACAAAAACTTTTGTGCTTTTATACAAATTGGAGAATTTTATTATTATTGAATTTTATGCCAACGAGGTGTAGATTGCTACCTTCTAAAATAAAAATTAGTTTAGAAGATTGAACTGATGAAATTATAAAAATACTTTGAGAATGAAAGTAAACTTTTATTTATTCTTACATGGTGTCTAGTATACTCGGACCGCTGAACAGATATAGTAATTAAAACCGCCTACAATTACCCCCTGTTTGTAACAAAACCTTTCTATTGGTAGCATTCATATATACCGCTCAAATTGTAAAGCATGTTTAATTCTACCAAAAAGATATCAATTCGTTTACTGTCAAATATCCAGCAATCACTTGTTAGTTGTGCGTGACGTTTGTATAACTAAAATTTTCGTTATTCATTTTCGATATTCTGTATTTGTTTGTTTGTTTAGTTTTCCGTTTTTTTCTGTCTTGAGTGTTCCCGTTTTCTTTTTTTACGTTTTGTTATTTCGTTCTTTACTGTTGTTGTTCTAAAATCCAAAAGATATGGCTCTTTCTCCTCCAAAAAACGACCACAATAGTATATTACGTTATAAGTCCGGTAAACCCAAGTTTACAGTAGCGAGTTGAAAACGAGTCTCGAAGTCTCGAATGTTGAAACGAGCTACTGTAATGGTTTACCGGAAGTATGACGTAAGGCGTTTTATTTCATACTGCCTCACATTGTTCATTTTTTAAAAAAATGCATTTAAAATTTTCAGTCCGGTAAAATTTTTTACCGGACTCAAATTAGATTTTCAGTCCGGTAAAATTTTTTACCGGACTCAAATTGGATTTTCAGTCCGGTAAAATTTTTTACCAGCCTTGTAACGTAATAATTCATTTACCGGACTCAAATGAGTCCGGTAAATACCCTTTTACCGGACAGTATGAAATAAAAGTATTTTTCAGTGTCTGATAAGGCATCCATTCTAAAAGTTTTTAACGCGTGTTAAGAAAAACATCGAACTAATTCGAAAATTGAAAACGTCGAATTTACTGCAAGAGCGGCAGGTAGGCAATTGTAATTTTATTCTGCTTATTACGTATTGTGTTATTTCTTCAATATTAATGTTGTAAATATTCATTTTATGACAGGTGTGGGTGTTGCAAGTGTTTATAACGTTATTCGAGAATATAAGGCTGACTTAATTCAAGCCGCCAAAGTCATATCATCGAAGTAAACCCAGTTTGGACAACATTGATGAAGGCATAAAAAGCGGAGCCAGACGAATAATTCACCAATTTTACCTACGAAACGAACCACCAACAATAACAAAATAATGCTTGTTATTAATGATAACGAAGAACTGCCGAATTTCAAGAAAACTACTTTGAGGGCATTGCTGAAGGAAATTGGATTTCGGTAAATATACAATAAGTAATGTTATGTCATTATCTAAAATTATTGTTGAAGGTACAGCAAAAGAAGAAGAAATGGAATGTTAAAGGAAAAAAATGAAATTGTGGCTTGGCGACGACACTATCTCCGGAAAGTGCGGAAATTGAGGGCAGAAGGGAAACAAATTTAATTATTAGATTTTTTAATTTTATTTACTTAGATGAAACATGGGTAAATTCAGGTCATACAGTGCAAAGAATTCGGCAAGACACAACCATAACTACAGCAAGGCAAGCTTTCCTACAAGGGTTATCTACAGGACTGAAGAATCCATCTGGCAAAGGAAAACGTCTTATTGTATTGCACATTGGGTCAGAGGAAGGATTTGTAGGAAATGGCCTACTTTTGTTTGAATCCAAGAAGACTGCCGACTATCATGAAGAAATGAACGCCGAAGTCTTTGAAAAGTGGTTCCAAGCAATATTGCCGGCTTTGGAGGAAGGAGCAGTGATAATTATGGATAATGCCCCATATCACAGCAGGAAAGTAGAAAAAGTTCCTTATTCATCAGCAAAAAGGCAGAGATTCAAGTCTGGTTAAGTAAGAACTCTGTTACACATGAAGACGATATGGTTAGAGCTGAATTATTAACTCTGGTACAACAACTTGCACCGGCGAAAAAGAAATATGCTGTTGACGAATTAGCTACAGCAGTTGGTCGTAAAATTTTACGATTGCCACCATATCACTGCGAACTTAATCCTATAGAATTAATATGTGCCTAAATAAAAGGAGAAGTAGCAAGAAATAATGCCAACTTTAAAATCCAAGATGTACAAAACCTACTACTTACTGCAGTTGCTATAATGTTTCTCCCGAAAATTGGAAGAAAGCGATATCACATACCATGCTGGTAGAACAGGGCATGTGGGAAGCTGATTTAGCAGCGGATATTGTGATCGAACCATTGATTATCAATTTGGAAAATGAATCTTATTCATCAACGACCTCGGATTCTGATTAATATTTATTATGTAATTCATTGTGTACATATTTTATAGTTTTCATTTGTATCCTGTATTCGTTTAGTAGTTGCAGTTTCTGCTCTATTTTTACATTTCATATATTTTATGTATTTTGTATAAAACATTTTGTGTCAAAGATGTATATACTTGAAGCATGTTTGTATGTAAATTCATTGTTTTATTAATAATTCACAGACAAAATAAATGCGTATACAAACATCGCACTTACGAACTTTTAATGGCAATTTTATTAAATTAATAAAACTGAAATTTTTTGAAATGTATGGTTATTATTTATACTAGCATTTTTCGAAGTGCCATTATTTATAACGAATTAACAATTCATTTGCAAAAATGTTCTATTGTAAATTTGACTTGCACATAAAACCAATCAGAACAATCTGTGCTGCCTTGTTTTTTTTTTAACTATATATACATATAGTATAGTTAACGGGACCATTTATTTTTTGACTCATAACGGGACATCGGTTTATTTATGTCAATTAGTAGGGCCGATTCATAAAGGAAACTCAATTTTGATCTCGCTACTTAAGCTCGCCCATCTCATACATTTTGACGAGCTTAAGTAGCGATATCCCACTTGAGCTTCCTTCATGAATACCGGCCTTGGTTCTCAATGAAAAAAAATCATTTTTTTGATAAGTTTTATTGTATTTATCAAAAAATATTTATTACAAATTTAAAAAGTTATGTAACATAAATGTTCAGATATTTTTATATTTGTCAGAGGAACAAATTTGTTTTAATATAGCTGTTGATGATTGTAAGTAAGAATAAGATTCTTGGCACGTTTTTTTTAATATTCACTTTAGTTATCAACATCGCCATAAGGACCGGAACCTGTAACTGGGTTTTTCAGATGTCCACAATTTGTTCCTTAAGGTTTTACACTCCTTGTTAAAAATTTCAATTTGGTGTACGTAAAGTTGCCTGCTTTTCAATTGTATTTATAAAGAGAATAACTGAACTGTAGGCAGAGAGGGTTAAACATTTGGTAAGCATTACGTTAAGTAGCCGTTTACCTCGCCTAAAGGTTCCACTTTCTAAGAAATCTTATGCCAGCATAAGCTTAGTGATTTATAGTCGGACCATTTAATGTGCCCAGATCTTACTGCAATAGGTAATTTAAACATTTGTAAACTTGGCGGAAAGATTAAGAAGGTGCTACTCTGCTACTATTGTTAACCATGGCGTTTTACCTGATATCTAGAATTAAGCAAGAGGACTAAACAGGATTTATTTCGTAAAATCCCGATGGTCAAACAATTACTATTAAAGGTATAAATCAATTTCTTAGAAATGTGAGAAGAAACTAGCTTTTAAAAATTTACGACTAGAGAAATTCTGAAAGACCGTATTATATCTATATTTACTGCTTTGAACCTTTGCAAATTTGAGATACATATCATTTTTCGGTATCCCCTAATTGTTGGTTTTGTTATAAATATTTTTAAATTCCTTAAATTTCGTTATTTCTGTATTTATCAGTTTACTTTAGAATAATGTCGTATTTAGTAGATTAATGTAATTTAGGATACATTCCACGCCGATTCGACCAAAGTTGGCGCACTACCCTCATAGACTTTTTTTTTATATTTTGCTCATGTAATACCCTTACCAAGCCTTATATAAAGCTCAAATATTACTGCCCATAAATACATCGTTCGCGAGATATAGAGGTTTATTTTTTTCAGTTTTAAACGTACATCGCGATATTCAAATGCCATTTACTCGGCTTTCGTATTAGTTAGGAAAGTCGGGTTTTTGCATTTGCAAGAGAATGAAATGGACTATTTACGGTAATTTTTGCTTGTTTTTCCGACATTTGTAACATAGTATATTATCTGAGTTTTTAACAAATTTTGACTTTTCTCAAAATCGGTTCCATTAATTTTTCCAAAAAAAATCAGAAGGCATGATATGTCCTTATCATTGTAATAAAATTTCAACTTGGTATCTTAATGGAATCGGAAGTTGAGACATTTTTTCTATAGTCGTGCGTATACACTGTGCACACTGCAACAAGAATTATTATCCGTCTACGTCGACGGTCTACGGGACGCGGTTGCGAGCAAACCAATTGTAGGTACATGTACATATATTATATGATTCAAACTCGACTATTCAAACACGAAACAATAATTTGAAAATGAATAAGTTTTCCATACAACTTTTTCCGATACCAACAGGAAGAATAGAATGGAACTTTAGAGTTTCAGGAAGTCTTCTGGAGCGGATAAATCGCTGGTTCAAAAATCCTTCATGTGCTTTAAATTCAATTATAATTTTTAGCAAAATCACAAATCGCCGAAACTTCTTTCAATTTCTAGTATCCAAAGTTCAATGTTGGTAAAGTTTGATATCTGCAGCTATTTGTGTTACCTTATTTTTTAGAAAAAGCATAGTATATCAGCTGACGAGTTTGTTCGTTGTCGTTCGTAATGCTGTACCAAAAAATTATATTTAGGATACTACTAATTCTTCGGCTAAATTCATTAAATAGTATTTACGTTTCCTTATTGTAAAAACGACAAACTGAAATGACAAATAGGGATTATCTTGTTATTGTCCAAAAAGTTAAGTAAAGGTAAACCGACTACCTGCTACTTCTATTGTTCCATATACCTATTCACTGTTCATATTTCCTACTTTCAAATAACAGTATGATGAAGTGTTGGTTGCCTATACTTTAATTAATAAATCTCATTTATTCGCGAAGCTATTGATGAGGAAAAAATTTCGAAACGATACAGTGTTAGAGCATTAAATTGTCTAACTGTTGCTTAATACCTTTAGTTTTTCAACATAAAAGCAACCTCATAATATTGCATAAACGTTTGAAGGTTTTTATTTAATTAGAGCAAATTCCTTCGTATTTTAGTTATTTGAACATGATGCCGAACTAAAGAATATTATAGAGAATGGATTTATCTATCGACATTTGTCTTAAAGCGAAGCCTAATCCTTCAATAATGTTTTTAAAAATCAGAATTTCTAATGGACTGCAGAAACGAGGACTGTAAAGCCTTAAAGAAAAAACTCAGAACAAACAATCAGAAGAAAACAATTAATGGTTTTTCCAGAGATGATTCTAATTTCACTAACACATTATTAGTTCCTCACCTAGCTGCACCCCCAAAATTGACGTTGGTATTGTCCCCACAAAATGCCACGACTTTTGCAGTCAAACAATTCTCTTTCAACACTCGGATTAAATAATTAACAATTATATCAGAAGTTTCACCTGGTTGGTCTTGGAGGTCTAAAATTTATACTTGCACTCCTTCGTAAGGTTGAAAAAAGCGCACCAAAACAGGATTAATTTTCTTGTTACCGTGGTTTGAACCGTCAGTTGAAATTGAAATACAGTTAGATTTACCAAGATCCTCTTTTAATTCTTTGATTGCTGTACGTGCCAAAACATTTACTACAATAGCTTCTGTTTTCGTACGCGCGCATCTAAATTTCTGATCGAAACATAATTGCATTAATTTGGACGCATAATCATTGGAGGGAAAATTGTGGTTCTCTTGTATTGTGTGATAGGCCGAGACGCCCTCTGCTGCGGCGATATCCAAATCCTTTGATCGGCTATCGTCGACGCGCTTCCCACACCGCCCGCGCCAAGCCAGTCCGCCAATTTTCGCGCGGTTTAGGAAAACGGGACAATTTTGCGTCCCTAGGGTTTTTTCGGCGACACCGGGACGGAGAACTAAAAAAAGGGACGGTCCCGTTCGAAACGGGACGTATGGTCACGTTAAGTATAGTGCTTTAAAAAATTAGATCTCGTCCTACCCTACGAGGTCCTACCTGAAAGACAATCTGTATACAATATGCTCACTAGTATAAGAATTGCTCAATATAACATACACCTACCATTTTTTGATAGTTTGTGCTTACGCCTTTGCATCGTTTGTGTATCGTTGAGGTTATAATAATTATTCTACTGTTTGGTATTAATAATACATTTTGTAAATAACCTGTTAAGTTAAAAAATGGATTTTCAAAACCGTCCTGGTGGTAAAACCGGTGGAGGCGGTGTTGCATCATGGTCTGAAACAAACAGGGATAGACGGGAACGTCTTCGACAGCTTGCTCTAGAGACTATTGATTTACAAAAGGATCCTTATTTTATGAAAAACCACTTAGGTTCTTATGAATGTAAACTGTGCTTAACTCTACACAATAACGAAGGAAGCTATTTAGCCCATACGCAAGGTAAAAAACATCAAGCTAATTTAGCTCGAAGAGCAGCAAAGGAAGCTAAAGATGCTCCGCAACAACTTGCTCCTGAAAAACCCAGAGTAGAACCTAAGAAATTTGTAAAAATTGGAAGACCTGGTTATCGTGTTACGAAACAGCGCGATCCTGAAACTGGCCAACAGAGTTTATTGTTTCAAATTGATTATCCAGGTAAGATTTTTACAAAATTGCTCTTGAATGCATTTCACTATTTATATATTTGTTTCATTTTAGAGATAGCAGATATGGTGTATCCACGACATCGTTTCATGTCTGCTTATGAACAGAAAATAGAACCTCCAGATCGTAAATGGCAATATTTGCTTTTCGCTGCAGAACCATATGAAACGATTGCTTTTAAAGTTCCAAGTCGTGAAGTTGAGAAAACTGATAATAAATTTTGGACACATTGGAATAAAGATACAAAGCAATTTTTCTTGCAATTTGCATTTAAAAATGAAGCTAAGAAACCTGGAACAATTATTGCTAGGGCACCTAATATGATTGGTGCTGTACCACCACCTCCAATGTTACCTGTTCCTCCACCACCAAGACCACCTTTATTTAATCCTATTCCACCACCTCCTCCAGTAATGGCTGGTGTTTTACCAGTGCCTCCACCACCGCATCAGTAGTTGAAGAAATAAAAACCTTAATTAAAACTTAAAAAAATCAATTTTATTATCTAATTGTATTACAAGTACCAATAAATATATCTTCTTATATAATTTTTTTTATATTATAACAGTTTGAAGACAATTTGCTGTATGTTCTTATGTATAATAACTCTTGATAATAATGTCGGGTAGACGACTTTTAATGCATATTATAACAAGTCTTTTGTTTTTTACATAATTTGTTATAAATCTGAGATTTACTTGCAAACATTGTAATGGAATAATTTGTTCAAAAAAACATACTATAAGTTGTATTTATCTGTGGATAGTGATGTAAATGAAAAAAAACCAAAAGGTTTTTTTTCAGAAAAAAGTTTTTTTTCAAAAAAAAACCATATGTAGGTACATATCTGTTTTTTTTCTGAATCGGGTTTTTTTCTGATATAGACATAATTTCGGATATTATGTGTATATCAGTCTATATGTCTATATATTATGTTCATTATTGTTCATTTTCTTTGCCTGAGGAGATTGTCAGCCGTAATATTACAAGTGGTAAGATTATTATCAATGCTATGTACGTGTAAAACCAAACTGCAGTTCAAGGAGCCTGCAGGGCGAGTTGAATGTGCTGCTCCAGTTTCACAATTAGAATCATCAATTATTAATCGTACCACGAGTTATATTCAATGAGAGAAAATTCAAATTATGTTCTTAGAAACAGACCAAATAAGGCAATAGGATCACTTGTTTTTTACTATTGCTGTGATAGCTTTGTAATTAAGCAAATTAATAAGTTTCAATGGCTGATTTAACATCATGTGTCGTATATAATACTACTCCTGGTCCCAATTTTGCCAATAATTTTGAATGTCATACCACAAGCAGTTGATCGAGATGGAAACTGTGATGAGTGCAAAGCATAACTCGCACTTATCGTCTGAATCAACTACAAGTATAATCTAATATGATGGCCAAGATTACCAAAAAAATTGGGACCAAAAGTGAAATTCGTGTGAAAATTTAACAAATTATCACTAGTAATATCCCGAGTGCATGTCAAATTGTTGATAATTTAATTTTCTCGAGTGCGCGAATGCGCACGAGAGAAAATTAAGAGACAATTTGACATGCACGAGAGGACATTTTGGCAGACTATTTCCCGAGAAAAATCTAAATGGTACAAAGAAACTTACTTCTGTGTTAAAAAAAGGCTTTTTCTTTGAATTATTGCACCGTCGGTGACGATCATGTTGGTCTTGAATCGGTATCTAGTGCAAATTATCGATAATTTGCACTAGTGCAGTATTATCACTTGTAATTACACGAGTGCTTCAAAATTATCGATTTGTAATACGAACGTTGATTAGCAACCACGAGTGTCATTTTTTGACGTTTTAATTTCCCGACGTGCAACGGAGGGAAATTTGTCAAAAAATGACACGAGTGTTGCGTTTTAATCAACTTGAGTATTACAACAGATAATTTCAGAAGCACGAGCATGTAATTCGGTAAGATTATTTCATGATACAGTTGTTTATTTAAGCATCTACTTATTAACATAAAGATTAGTATTTGACATGAAAGTAAAAAATGGGACACATGTGACACTAGTTTTCAGCGTTGTCACGAAGATAAAAACAGTCGAAAAGGACAATAAAAAATTATCGAATTATCGCTGTAATCCAAAAAATAAAGCCTTGCGATTGGTCAAAAACGAAGTAGAATGAAATAATCGCTGAAATTTGATTGTTGCTAGGTTAACGTAAAACATTACAGCTGTTTGGTTGGCTTAAATTTTTCGAGGGAAATAGTCTCTGTAATTACCACCAATGGTGATTATTGTTGTAATCAGCTGGCTGTTAATTGGTTTGACTAAATTTATGACATTTGATTGGTTGATAAATAATGTGTTGAATTGTCACTGTAATATAATTCAACGTTTTGAAAAATAGCTGCTAAATATGTAACTTGCAATAAAACTAAATGACAGTAAATATATTGACTTATGTCCTGATCTTGCTATAAGATTTAAATCTTTTTTTATCTACTGATTTACTAAATATAATAATCCTCCCCATCAGTTTGAGTCTTAAATTAAAGGTTATAGGTCATTGATATATGTATATTTGAAAAGTAATCAGTTGATCTCTTGTTTCCCTAATCATTACAAGAAGTTTTTATTATTAAGCACCTGTCTGCTGAAAAAAACCAGAAAGTGTTTTTAAAAAAAAAAAATGTTTTTTTCATGTTTTTTATTCAGTCTGAAAAAAAACCGTTGTTTTACATCTCTATCTGTGGATAAACTATTCTATTGCACCTATCACAATTTGTTCAATATTGCTGTTTAAAATGAAGTAATGTTGCTTCAGCAGTGTGCTGATTATCTGTCGTGTTTTTTTTATATCGGACCTAAATCCAAAATATATTTATTGACTATATTAAATAAATATTTATTTAATTAGAGTTGATCAAAATTGGGGAAATTTCAAAAAGATGCAGACAGATTCATCAACCGACAATTATCTAATTATTATTTATAATCATTATAGAGCAAGCGACGTATTTCGAGTTGTCATTTTAACAGTCTTGAAGATTTAGCTACTAAATCTTATATACCTGCTGAACAATAAAAGTTAATTCTGGCAGCCTGTACATTGCATGTACCTTGAGACTAATTAGAAATCCAAGTTTTCGACTTTTTCGCACATGCACGTGCTTCGGTACGCCAAAAAACCACTAAATCTTTTGATTTTGTTTTGGTTTTTGCTCAATAATGCTTTACCATTAGGTCCTACAAAGAAAATCATTTTCAACTTTTTTGTAGCACAGAGAGTTTGCTTCAATGTATCCCTATAACAATTTTTTCTAAATCCCATACATACAGAAGTACAGAGGTCTGGTACAAAAATTCTTCAAGACTTTGAAGAAAAAACAGCCGTTGTCATTTAACTTTGATCTTTTGGGTTTATATGGAGTAGCATTTGGACAAGGGAAGAAGAAATTCTGCACTGCTTTTTAGAAACACCCTTATTTAATTAACATAGCCAGTGTATTCAGAGACCAAGAAGCTACTTCTGACCAAATTGCTGAAGCAAGTGAGAAATTTCTTGACGCTTTGTACGATGGGGGACATAAATACTCAAACACTGGATGATCTTCGCTATCAGCTATTTGCAAAATCAGTTGTAAAAAGTAAGTTTTACCTTGCCAGACTGACACCAACACAAGACGCAGCCCGGTAGAATCCTTTGGATTGGGGCTGGACGACAAGTACACAAGGGCTGACTTCGGTGAAAACTACAAAAAATTCAGCACCAGAGTTTTTGTTCTAATTCATTTCTTGCCAATGTAAGAAATGGTGTATTAGAGCCTGTAGTTGCTGAAAGGCTGGTTTGAAGTGCTCTAATATTTGTAAGCATTGTTCTGGACAAACATGTGAAAATGTTCCTGAGATTATTCTAAGCAAGGATGACACTGAGGAAAAAGAGGTTTCTATCATTTATCAAATGATCGCCTAAGTGAATGAAAACATTGAAGACTTTATCTTCGTTATAGGAAGGAATGAAGGTTATACTCCATATGATCCTAAAAGATCAAAGTTAAATGACAAAGACTGTGTTTTTTTATAGTTTTCCGTAACTTTTCAAGAAGTCTCATACCATTGGAGCTCTGTATTTCAGTAAGTATGAGGTTTAGAAAAAGATGTTACCAAAAACATTGTGGGAAATTTTCTGCTCTACAAGTTATAAATGTTTTTTTTGTAGGACGTACCGGTAAAGAATTATTGAGCAAAAAGCGAAAAAAGTCGAGGAATTTTGTGGTTTGTTTGCCATACCAAAGCCAATTAAAAACTTGGGTTTTTAATTAGTATCTGACTACATACAACCTACCCAAAAATCAAAACTACACGACCTTTTGCAAGGCATTATGTACTTGGCGATTGGAGTATATACATATATCTAGCCCGTTTTGCTCTTCATATACGTTGTCTCTCTAACCTGCAAGCCGCTATATAACTGTTACGCTCGCACTAACATAGGAACATTTTTTCGCTCTGGCAGACAATTACTGATGGAATTTTGTTCTGGCTTCTTAGATTACCTATCCTGCATAATATATTTTATTTATTCTGTCAAAATTCCAAGACTTAAAATAACAAAAATGGTTTTTTTTAAATGAACATTTACAGTGGTCTGGAAACATTTAGGAGGGGGGAAATGTTCTGGTAATAATCTTTATAAATAAAGAATACTATCGAAAGTAACCTGAAATTTCATGACTATTACTTTAAATAAATTGAATCTTATTTCTCACCCTGTTAGTAATTTTGGGGTAGTATACCCTGGCCGTAGGGGGCTGCCAGAATCGACTTATCGCTCAGCAGGTATATAAGATTTAGTACCTCAATCTTTACGACTGTTGAAATGACAACTTGAAATACATTGCTGGCTCTTGGTCTATAGAGGTGCATTTTACGAGTATATAAAAACTGCTAATCCAGTGACAATTCCTTTAATTTGCGTTGTTTATTTTACACAGATCACATTTCACTGTGTATTTTTGCGGCATAGCTATTCCAAACCCACCATTTTCACATGCCCGCTTGTTTACATTGTACGATTGCAGATTAAATTGCTTCACTTTCTTGACATAGAGTCTTTATATTTATGTAAAATGCACCTTTCTAATTATTATAGTCAATAAAAGTATCTGCGATTGTTATATTATTATAAGTTATGCAATGAACAAATGATTATTATAGATAAAAAAAGTGTTGCATAGTCACATCATTAGTTGTAAGATTAGAAATTTTAATAACTGCACGTGAAGGGTGGGGTGTAAGAAATTACTATGTTGCTTTACACAGATTTGTAGAAAATCAAGTTTAAAGTTTTTAAAATGTCGCTGAGATATCAGTTTTGGTGATAACTGATAATGATGATGTTAATAACTAAATGAATTTATTTTTATGCAACAGTTCTTATTGAATGTCGTTGTGCATGTAAAAAAAGTTTAGGAAGCTGCGAACGTGATTTTGAATAATGTGTTACTTAAGGACTTCTTGCATTCATATGGTATTTATAAGCAAACCAGATAAGTTAACATCATTGCTAGTTAATTAAATTTTTATTATTTAATAAGGTTTTTAACTTAAATTAATATATTTATTTCAATATGTACTTTTACATACATATCGGTAGATGACATGTTACGCAGCAGCATAATTAATAGCAAGGTAGGAAGAACGAAAAAATTTGAATCGCTGTCAAAAGAATAATTCTTAAAAGAATTTAATTTTTCATTCGTTCACGAACTTTATGCTTTAATTCTCTAGTATAAATAAATTCTCGTGCCCGAGCGTATCATATTTGCTGTGCGTTAAAAAATATTTATCCAACACCTCTAAATCTTGATGTTTGTAAGCAATTAAAGTTGAAATTTACTCACTTGTGGGTAGAAAAACATTGTTACTGACTTTAGAATGGTGATTGGCTGCTATTATAGGTAGCAATCAATCACTAGCTAGTAACGTACGTATAATCACACTATAGATAAGATCATGTTTCATGAGAATTGTTTAGGAATGTGAACACACGATATCAAATTACATTTTTCTGCTAAGTCTATGTTATCTCTATGAGAACTTCTTTGGCATTTATTCTCTCATGACCATGAGAACTGTGTAGGCAGATAAGGTATAAATACCTCTGTTTTAATCTTAAGTCTTTAGTCTTTATTAAGTATTCATTCAACAAACAAATCTCTTCAACAAGTGTTTATCCAGAGTGAGTATTAAAACTAGATGTGAATTTTAAAATTGTTTGCTAGTAAAAACATAAAGGCTCATTCGAGTTTTTAATTAATTATTTTGCTTAATGTCATTTAAATGTGAATTCTAAAATTGTTCTGTTAAGTGTGTTAATTCAAATCTAATTATTTAAACTCGTTAAATAAATTACTGACAAAGTAATATTAATACATTTGTATTCTAAATGTTAAAAGAGATAAAGTTTTCTCTTGATTAAAAATAATAAAATATATTCTACGACTGCAAACGAAATATATAAATGTGTTTTATTATATTCAATAAATAAAGTTTTAAAAAAAGCTTCGGCCACAGAATATAATCAAAACTAGCTTACATTGCATAATATTATTAAAATCCAATCATCGCGCTAGAGTATTAAATTTATTACCGTCAAAACTACAGACTAACTATACTGCAAATTTGATATTTAAATTTAAATAAAGAAGTGTTAGATAGAATTTTGGATGGCACACGTGAGTTAAGTATATTATCCACTCAGAAAAATTAATCTATTCGGGCCTACCGGCCCTCGAGGGTACAACATAACAAATGTGTTTAAAAATCTGTGGCTATAAATTTGCAAAAATGAATGCAATTCCGTGTATTAGCAGTGATGATGAAGAAATCATGGATATTCCATTAGAGATTAAGGAGAAAGCTGAAGCTGCAAGTTTGGGATTATTACCGGCTAAATCACGAAAAATGTATGAAGCCGAATATGAACTTTTCATGGGATGGTGTAGGAAAAACCAAGTAAGGACCATTAATGAAACGGGCTCTTAGCCTATTTGGACGAATTATCAAAGAAATATAAAAATTCAAGTTTGTGGTCAAAATTTTCAATGATAAAAGCTGTTCTCTCTGTGAAAGAAAATATAGATGTAAACAAGTTTTTAAAATTGAAATCGTTTCTTAAGAGACACAGCACTGGATACAGGCCTAAGAAATCAAAGGTTTTTGAAAGACCACAAATAGAAAATTTCATACAAGGAGCACCAAATGATAACTTCTTAATGATGAAAGTTGAATTAATATTGGGGTTAGCAGGCGCTTGTCGCCGGGAAGAACTTTATCACTTGAAAATAAAAGACATCGAGAGAAGAGAGTCCATGTTGATCATCAAAATCCCTGATTCGAAGACACACACTGAAAGAATTTTCACAGTTATGGATGTCCCAATCAAAGGAATCAATCCTTTGGAAATTTATGACAAATATGCTGCTCTTCGTCCAGCTCATACGAATCATGATAGTTTTTTTGTTCAATACCGTAAAGGAAAGTGCACTGTGCAGCGAGTGGGCATTAATCAATTTTCATTAATACCAAGTGTCATCGCTACATATCTTCAGCTTCCTAATCCGAAAAGTTATACAGGACACGCATTTAGAAGATCTTCTGCTTCTCTCCTTGCCAGTACTGGAGCTGATATCTTGAGTATCAAGCGTCACGGCGGATGAAAATCATCCGCCGTAGCAGAAAGTTATATTGAAGAGAATATCGAGATGAAAGCAGGAACTTCTAGAAAAATCTTCAGTGGGACAAACATGAATGTAAAGATTCCGAAGTCATCAATCTCATCGGTCCTCTCTCACAATTCTACAGAACGTGAAGGGCAGGTTATTATTGAAAATATATCAAGAACAGAGCGTGTACTTCCAACCATAAATATTAACAACATTAATAATAGTAACATCCAATTACATTTTCATTGATTTGTTGATGCTTTGAATTGAATATTAATAAAATATGTTTTTCGTGTACTTGATGGAACTGAAGCACATTGTTCAATCAAAAATCATAAAGAAAAGTGGTAGTTTTCTTGTTAGCAACACTTTTTTTCATTCATTCAATTTATTTGTAGAAATGTTAAATATACAATTATTCAAGTTATTAAAAGTTATATTAGAGGAAGATGAAGATAGTGACTGGAACTCAGCAATTGACGACCTTGCTGGTACTGTTGATGTGGACGGTTGCTCTTCACTTGAACCGCTAAATATTCTTTTCGAAATTTTTACTTTGTTGCCGATGCTATCTTCGACATAGGATTCCGCGACTCCACTTGATCGCCAGCCCCCGTGTCTCTTCAAAACTTGTAGATCTGCTCCACTGTCGGCCAAGAAAGTTGCTGACGTTCGCCGAAAACAATGTCCGGTGTAGCTGTTTGGATCCGGTAGCCCTAAGTACACAGCAATTTTCTTTGGTACACTGTACAAAGTGTTTATACCAATTGGTTGTACCGTGCACTTGCCTTGTTTATAAAATATAAATAATCTGCGATGGTCCACATGTTTGGGTCTCAAATTCAAATACTTTCTGTAGAGCTCAATTCCATTCATTCCACATTCCGATGTAACTGTGAAGACACGCTTTTTTTTTGTTTTCGTGTCATGTAATGTTATCACCAAAATACGCCCGGAATCTTCTACATCATCCACCTTCAATAGCCGTAATTCTTCCGCACGACAGGCTCCGTGTAACGCAATAATCGTCACTACCTTCATAAGTAGAAAGCTGTCATCAGGGGCTTGTCTTAAAAAATCCTTCAAATTATCCATTGAGAAAACTTTCGATTTTTTGGGTTTCAGATAGGCCAGTAACTTTTTATACGCAGAAATGTCCACGTTTTCATTTAGTTGTAGAGTGCTTCTCAGCATTGAGTACACTGACCAGAGTGTTGAAGCTTTAAGAGTTTTCACCTAGGCATAAGAATATTTAAATATTGGTGTTTGAATGTAATAAATCTCATAAATAAGTCTAACCTTTTCTAAGAAGTATGCAATTAGAATATTTTCATTAGCTCCTTGCACACTTTTTGCGTTTCTCCAATTACAAAATTGTTGGTAAGTTGTCTCGTATTTTTCTCTGGACTTCAATGGTAACAAACTCGTCGTCGCTTCTGATACTGATTGCAAAATATCTTCATTATCTGCTTTTAATTGATTCATTTAAATGAACAATTTTTCACAAATTATTATTTTACTTGTTTATTGTTAGATGTTTTGTTACCATGTCAGCCATCTCAGCACACGCTTGACGTACTTTGAAAAATTATTTTTGATGATATTTAGTTTTTAAAATGAACGTGATTTCCATCAAGTACACGAAAAAATTGCATGTTCAACGCGTAAGAAAAGTGCTTTACCATTCTCGTGAAATTATTAATCCACTCGCTTTGCTCGTGAATGAAACAATTACACTCGCTGGAAAACTATCACTTTTCTTTACTTATTAAACAATCTACTATTTTGTACTTTGCGTTCACAATGGGCTCATTGTGACACCGAAAACGATTTCATAATAGAGGCTATTATAACATCGTTTTTGGAGACTATTTGTTTTGTAAGATTGGTAACATTTGTTTTATATTACATATAAACACATTTAATCTTGACACATTCTAACCTCACAAAACGCGAAAAGTCATTTTATAGTGTTACCACATGTTAAACGCAAAAATCACTAGATTGTAATGCAATGCTTTTAATAGCTTAAATTTACAATTTCTATAAGATCAATGGCGCAAAGTACAAAAAATAGTATATTATACATGTTTTATAAGACGTATTGTAGCACTCGTTCCTTTGGAACACTCCTCGCTTCTCTCGTCGTATCCCAAACAACTCGTGCTACAATAGACCGTCTTATACAACTCGTATAATAATATACTATTTTCCAGTGATTGTTTTATTTCATAGTTATTTTTTTTATTTTGTAGTTATATTTTGATTTCACACTTTTTCATAATGACATATTTTAGACATTAAAAAGTGTCAAATAACAATTACTTATCAATGAGGTGTAGCAAAAAAATTTTATAACACTAGTTCACTAAACGTTAACTTTTTACACGAAAATCAGTGTAAAAAGTGGTCACTTTTTGTATGATTGTATATAAATAACTGTTATCGTTCACAAAATCACGTATGAATCATTCGCGATTTGAATGACAACGCAGGTTTATTATAATATGCTAAGATGCAGTTTTATTAATATACGGAGAATTGCAAATTTGTATGGCGCTGTCGAATTTTGTTTGATAATTTGATATTTTGTTGATACTGTTGTTTTCGAATTATTTGTTTGCATCAAGAAATTTTAATTGATTAAATACTATGTACTTTTTGTTTCTGTACCATTTTTTTATTTAATGCTTTAGATATGTTTTGTTTTATTTTATTATACATTATAACTTTTACGGTAACAAGTCCAATGCAACACAATAGGAACTCACTTTTACTGATATTTATAGAAACTTGGGTTCGTTTCTGTTTTTGAATCCTGTTTGATAATACTCCATTAGTTGATTCCCCATCTTCGTTTTCCTTTTCACCAAGAATTTTTTTATGCACTTTTGCGTAATGCCGCTTAATGTTTCCAGTTTGATTTCCTTTCAATTTCTTCTCACACTCTCAACAAGTGGAAGTATTTGATTCATTATCATAATTAATACATTTGGTTAAAGTAAATTGTTTGTGTCGGCCCATATCATATGAAGTTGGTCAATGACTTTATATAAATAAAACTGCAGAGTAGTAAGAAATAATCCGGCAAATAATTATCTGCCTAGTCATTTACTAAGTGCCCACGGGGCAGACAGTAAAACGAAAATTAATCTATACGATTTTGCTATATGCTTAGGCATTTAGTAAATGCCGTTGTTTAAAACAGGCAGTTAGTAAATGATTTCATGTGCTGTCGGCAAATAAGGTAATAAGATCCACATTTCTTTGCAGAACATTCTTTTTTATAAGAGCACTTGTAGAAGCTTTGCACATTGTAAAGAGAATACTTAGAAGTTGCTCCTCACAAAGAAACCTGCTTATTTGTAGGAACATCTTGAATACTTGTTCATTAACTGCCTGTTCTAAATAACGGCATTTAGGCAAGGGCAAAGATTTTCCAAGTGCTCATGTAAAAAAGAATGTTCTACAAAGAAAAGTGCATGTTGTTACCTTATTTGCCGACAGCACATTAAATAAGCCATTTAGTAATTGCCTGTTCTAAACAACGGAATTTAATAAATGCCTAGGCATATAGCAGAATCGTATAGATTTATCTTCGTTTTACTATCTGCCGCGTTACTTAGTAGATGACTAGGCAGATAGTTATTTCCCGGATTTGACTATCTGCCTGCGATATATACATTCGCGAATGGAATTTTTTTAACAGTCAATTTTGCATACGTTCCCGAACGAATAAAACTGCCGACGTTAAAATTTAATTCTTGAAAGAATGAATCATAAATTTTTAAACATAAAATTCATTCACGAGTGGTAAAATAAGAAAAGAATCGAATTGTTTTCATTCGCGAGTGATCCTTACCTTGATTAATAGTAAGATTATGGTAAAATATTTTGAACCATATATCTTTTTTGTAAAAAATTGTGCTATTGAAGATAAGTAACCTACAACTTGCATGTAACACACATTTAAAGAAGATGTATATGGGTCATTCTCAAAAAATGGTCTAATTTAAGAATGAAAGTGATAAAAAAAATTAATTTATTTTTCTTTTATAGTCGATGCTTGTAAAAGTTATATAAACTAACCAAATTATAACAACACTTGGCACAAGAAACAAAATATTCGAATGCATTTGTTTTGGCCTAAAGAAGACAAAGTTCATAAAATAATCATTTCTGTCTTCCTTGGTTATCTCTGTTTATTACCGTTTATTTACCGTTTCTGTATAGCCCGTAATAGCAGAATTTTCCTGTTTCTTTTGAGACAGTATTTAGTAAGTTTTCAAAAAATCATTCCTTGGTAGTTTAAATATCGCAATGTCACTGTTTTGCATGTAAGACCACAATAGGCCCCTAAATAACTTAGTTTCGATCTTACCTGATGACAAACAAAACGGTCAAGCCCATAAAGTTGTCAGGGACAGAAATTATGTTTAGGGATAGATATGATGATTTATGTAAGAAACAGATATGAACAAAAAAAAAAAACTCGGATAAAACACAATTTTTTATTCAGTTAAACACTATTTATATGATCTGATTAAAAAAACGATCTCAACTAGAGATAAAACACTATCACTATAGTAGTGGTATCTATTTTGCTTATTTATTCCATTCTTAGTGATGTCTTTTCACTTCCAAGCGTTCCCGATCTTTTTTTTTTCGTTTTTTCTAATCCTCTTCAGTCAACTTAGCCCTTTGCTTCTTTTATGTTTCTTCTCATATTTTCGTTTTCCTCAATTAGTTTTTCCACAATCAGAATTTTTTTCTTTATTAGTATACGTTTTTTCTTAAACATATCTTGTTTTATAGTTGTGACCTGATCAATATTTGGTTGTCGCTCATATCGAAAAATGATTGGAGAACTACACAGTATTGGTGGTGGTTACCTGGTGTTTGGCTTACATGTTTCCAGAAGCGTCCCTACGGTCGGTCAGCGAGGCGTACGCCCGGGGCCCTGAGAGCTAGTGGGGCCCCGCACCGAGCTACCTTATTTTAATCAACAACACAATATATATCTTATGCGTTAATAAAATAGACTGAGAGACCGGCATTTGATGCAAGTTCTTATACACAAAGCTAAAGCCTACTTTTAAAATGAAGCGCACCAAATTTCCATAATAAAAAGGATTCTAACACTTCTTGAGACTTCAAGATAAACAGTAGAGGCGCGTCAGCATTTTGCTAACAGAAGTACCTACTAACAATTATGTTGGTGCATTGTTCTAAATCTTCTATTACAGCTACCCCGCATTACGAAGTTTCTAGTTATATTAGTTACACCCTGTATATTTATTTATTCACTTTTTTATTTACTGGGGGCCCCACTCCATATTTGTGCCCGTGGCCTCAATCCAAAATCCAAAAGACGGCGCTGCATGTTTCCAAAAGTTTATTTGTTTCTTTAATATGAAGTTTGTATGAACGTTCTTATTATTAATCTTAGTTTGTAGATAATCGCATAATCTACAAACTAATTTATATAAACTATTTTTACGATAACACTTACCGTTTAAGATATATTTTCGAAAAACCGATTTTGTTAACTTTTGACCTTGAATAACATTTTTAGCAGAAGTAGGATTGATGGGGACTTTTGATATTTCATTTATAATGGTGTATTTAAGGTCTGTACCAATCTTCAGCTCTATGCAAATTTTTCCGAAATTTGTACGTTTTTTTGTCTATTTTGACTGGACTATCTATAGTAGAGTCAATTTTTGCATTAAGTTCTTATTTTTTACTATCTAAAGATAGAGACTTGAAATCTTTTGTAATGTCTTCAGTATTGGACCAATATAAAATGTTATATGTTTAAAATAATAATTGGTGGGGGTTGAAACCCCCATTTTGTACCCCTAATTTAATAACGCAACCAAATTGAGCGAAATTTATGTTGGGAGGGTTCTTGGGGTCACTGATTATGAATCCAATGAGAAAACTGAAAAATCCAAAATGGCGGACCCAAAATAGCGGTCCTAAGATAACGGCCTTTGAGATTGAGAATGCGATTTACAACGTTTCTATTAATTTTAGAGAAACAGTCAAAAAGTGCTTAAAATGTGATTTTGCAAAGCAATACACTATCTTGGTTACCTTATTATGTAACCCCTTTGCTCTGCCCTAGTAGTAGAGTCAGTTTTTGCATTAAGTTCTTATTTTTTACTATCTAAATATAGAGACTTGAAATGTTTTGTGATGCCTTCAGTACTGGACCAATATAAAATGTAATATGCTTAAGATGGGGGCACGCCCCCTCGGGGGGTTGAAACCCCCCATTCTACACTCTCAATTTAATAACTCGTGAAGTCTTCCATCAACTTGAGCGAAATTCATGTTGGGGGGTTTCTGGGGTCCCTGATTATGAATTCAATGAATTCATGAATTCAAGAATTAAGAAATACAAAATGACGGACCCAAATTGGCGGGCTTTGAGATTGGATATGCGATTTCTATTGATTTTAGAGAAAAAATTCACAGTCAAAAAGTGTTTAGAATGTGATCTTGCATAGAAATACACTATTTTGGTTACCTTATTATGTAACCTCCTTCACTCTCCCCTAGTGGGCTTCTCAGTAGGGGAAAGTGAAGGGGTTACATAATAAGGTAACCAGAATTATGTATTCCTAGGCAGAATCACATTCTAAACACTTTGTACCGTTTTATATTTTTTTTTCTAAAATCAATAGAAACGGCGTAAATCGCATTTTTAATCTCAAAGACCGCCATTTTGGGTCCGCCATGTCGTATTTCTTAATTTTCTCATTAGATTCATAATCAGAAAACCCAAAACCCCCCCCAACATGAATTTTGCTCAAGCTGATGGAAAACTTCCCGAGTTAGGGAGTGTGGAGTAAATTGGGAATGTAAAATGGGGGTTTCAACCCCCTCTGAGGGGGCGTGTCCCCATTTTAAACATATTACATTTTATATTGGTCCACTACTGAAGGCATTAGAAAAGATTTCAAGTCTCTATCTTTAGATAGTAAAAAATAAGAGCTTAATGCAAAAATTGACTCTACTACAAGGGCAGAGCGAAGGGGTTACATAATAAGGTAACCAAAATAGTGCATTCCTTTGCAAAATCACATTTTGAACACTTTTTGACTGTTTGAGTTTTTCTCTAAAATCAATAGAAACGGCGTAAATCGCATTCTCAATCCCAAATGCCGTTATTTTAGGACCGCCATTTTGGGTCCGTCATTTTGAATTTTTTAATTTTCTTATTGGATTCATAATCAGCGACTCCAGAAACCCTGCCAACATAAATTTCGCTCAATTTGGTTGCGTTATTAAATTAGGGGTACAAAATGGGGGTTTCAACCCCCTGAGGGGGCGTGCCCCCATTTTAAACATATAAAATTCTATATTGGTCCAGTACAGGCATTACAAAAGATTTCAAGTCTCTATCTTTAGATAGTAAAAAATAAGGCATGTTTTTTTGCAAAAATTGACTCTACTACTAGCAGTGAAAAAGAAGCGTAATTCTAAATTTCTCGCCTAGTCTATTAACTTAACACTCAACTGGCGAATCAACTGGCGAAATAACTACCTATTTTAAATTTTTTAGTACATGCTCATTTTAGTAGCAATTTGTTTGATTTTATTATTCTTTTTATTGAATATGTAATTGAAGGTAATCAAGATTGATAAAGGTGATGGCAATTTATTGATTATTATTATTTTATTATGGGAAATGAAGAGTAATTTGCATATGATTAACTGAGTCACACATAATTTATTACCATTATAGTTTATACACAAACATTTTTATTAATTTTGTATACTTCAAAAATGAATAAATAAATTTAGTTCCATGCCACCTTACTTTCTACTTTGGTGTACCAACGCAATTCGGCAATTTCTTTATTTAAATAAGTAACTTTAATTTCGGCCATGAAACGTCCCCTGGGGTGATATGGAGGAAGCTTAGATTCGTCTGGTGTCCAATTACAGATAACGTAGGTTCCCTGAAAATATAGCCAGACAAATTACTTTACGTTCACAATATCGATGGGTCTACGTTCACAATATCGATGGGTCATTCCATGCGAAATCGATCACTAAAATGGGTCGATCTCACGGATTTAAATAAAAATTACTTATGAGGTAGCAATAAACTAAAGAATATAACTTTCATTCATCAATTTGCTAAATTACGCAGAACTTCGGAAATATTCAAACTGAAAAAATTATCAAAACTGCTTGCACGTTTTTAAAGAAATATAAATATCTCGAAAAGTATTTACCGTAGAACAAGTATTTTTCTATATATTGCTCACTAGAAGACGGGCTTTTTGGACAGCCTAATAATTTTTTGTAACCAAACGTATTTTTATTTTTTTCTAAACGACAATTTTAAAAATGCAGAAAACTCGGTGTGGTCACATTTTTAAAAATTAAAAAATTTATGGTGCCGGCGTACCATAAATCACGGTCAAACCGGCGCAACCCGCGTTCGCTACCTTCTAGTTAGTAATAATACGGTCTATATTACCAGCGGTCTGTCTTAACTAATATACATAAGATACATGTATATCTGTGAGGATGTGATTATACCTACTGACTAGTTAATTACTTATGTATTTAAACCGATTTCTTCGGGTGTGTTACATAAAGCATTTTTCTTGCGGCAGTCAAAGACCCTAAAATATTATAATGCAATAGCTTAATTATCATTTTTGTTTACAGAAAATGAGTTGTTTTTGATCCTAAATTTAAAAAATAGATGTTTACTGGGTTAGACTGGGTGCTATTGTAGGTAGCAACCAATCACCAACTTACGTCGTATTATATTATTAAAATCCATTCATAGAGCTAGAGTGTCAAACTTATTACCGTTAAAAACTATAGGCTAAGCTATAGGATCATTGCAAATTTAATATTTGAATTTGTGGAACAGGTGAGTTAATGATATTATCCACTCCAAAAATTATCATAATAACTTACTTAACTCACTTGTACCATAAATAATTATTGCCGATCTCTATTGTAGGTTCTGATGTTTAATAAGGTCAGTTGCGGTTATTGGAGCAATGGGGTAACTGGAACTTTGCTTAATAAAACGTAAAACCACCGTTAAACGTCTATGAGAATTACGTGGATTTTTAGTTTTATCGACTTTACCCTATACACTTTTCCGACTGCGATAATTCCTGAACTATTCCTACTGCAGCCCTAATTTTTTGGAGACATTTTAATTAATATCCTTAGGGCGTCCCAGTTACCCAGAACATATTATAAACTAATTTATTTAATTATTTACGTACTCCCACAAAACGGGCAAGGCCAATTACAATGTAGGAGAATATGGAGAATCACAATGTGGATATAAAATATAGACGATGATTCCATTTACCCCAATCTATTGGGTGACACCTGGCATGTTTTTTAAAAAATATTTTTTAATGCAATAGTGGGCATTAGAGCTGCTTTATTTTTACATTTTCTTTGGAAAATATATTAAAGTTACTATAAAACAAGGTCCTAAACTTATATTTACTTAAATTAAAAAAGCTGTTGGATTATATTTTATGGTCATTGACAGCCTCAAGAAAAATATTTTATGTAACATACCCAAAGAAATCGATTTAAATGCATAAGTAATTAACTAATCAGTAGGTATAATCATATCCACACAAATATACATTTATCTTATGCACATTAGTTAAGACGTTAAGGTTAAGAGTTAAGCTGGTAATATGGACCGTATGATTACTAACTAGAAGATAGCGAATGCAGGTTGCGCCGGTTGACCGTGATCTATGGTGCGCTAGCTGCCTGCAACGCGGTCTTTAAAAATTTGCCCTGCCAAAACTATTAAAACGTCCAGCTTGCCATTTTGCATTTAAATACAGAAATGTTCAAAGAATATGTACAATTTTTTTCAGATTTTTAGAAATGTGACCACACCGATTTTTCTGCATTTTTAAAATATGTCGTTTAGAAAAAAATAAAAATACGTTTGGTAACAAAAAATTATTAGGCTGTCCAAAAATCCCGTCTTCTAGTGAGCAATACAAAAAGAATATTTGTTCTAGGGTAAATACTTTTCGAGATATTTATATTTCTTTAAAGACGTGCAAGCAGTTTTGATAATTTTTTCAGTTTGAATTTTTCCGAAGTTCTGCGTAATCTGGCAAATTGATGAATGAAAGTTATGTTCTTTAGTTGATTGCTACCTCATAAGTGATTTTCATTGAACTCCGTGAGATCGACTCATTTTAGTGATCGATTTCGCACAATATGATTTTCTAACAAAATACTAGTGGTATTTGCAGGTTATTTTTATTTCTTGTATAAAAATTAAAATTAAACGAATATTGAGCAAAAATGAAAGTTGTACAGATATACGAAATCAACTAGCAATAAATCATCATGCAAAATATGTCTAATAGTTATGAAACTATAACTATAAAATTTACATTCTTGGTGATGGCATTGCCAATAGGTACTGTAAAACTCAGGAATTGTAAAAAAATGTAAAATCTTTCAAACACATGCCATCTTGTCATGTTGAAAGCACTATCAAAAGTTCAGTTTCACGTTTCAGTAGTCCTCAAGTTACATTAATCGTTTTATAACACGTAATCAATAATAATAACAGTTGTGGTGATGGTTGAAACTATATGAATTATTTTATTGAATTATTTTTGCAAGATAATGTCATACAATGTCTTCATATAACAAAATGAAATATATCATTCGATTACTATATAATTACCGTAATGGAATGAACCTGATACAAGAATAGAAGATCTATGAGTATGAATAAAATTAACAATCAACATGAACAGCTTTGTTGCTGATAATGCAAACATCACGTGAATTCTGATGTAAGATTATGCGCTTTGCCTGTATCTAAACTGAGCTGCTGCGAGCATATACTTTCAGTTTTCAAGTGGAGCTCGAAGATGAGTCATTTACAGCAAATCGAGTAAGTCTTTACACATTATTATAAGCATGCTATCTTTATTTATAATGTTTATTTTGTATCTTTATTTTTATTTCTTATTTTAGTTTTTGTTATTTCCTTGCATGTTAATTATGAAGCGACAGTATACAGCACTATGCAATATCATACTACGCGATAAGAACCCATACAATACTGTACAATATTATAGAATAGCATACAATACTTTACCACCAATATACAATACATTAACAATACCATAGTGACAATCATTTGTCAAATTTATAATGACTTTCGGTTGACTTGTTTTCATAAAGTAACTCAGCTTTGATGTAAATATTACTGGTGCTCCCTGATTACAGAAAATATAGATACCTACATACGTATATAAATTGCTTGACCTGCAGAAATATGAAAAAAAAACGAAAGAAGGAGCTTTCACTTTCAGTTTTTGTAGAAGATCTCATAATTTTTTTCATTTTTCTCGATTTAAAATATGTACAATATACTATTGGTTTTATAATGATCTTGGACACCATACGATGCTATTTTTATATTTTATCCTATGCATTTACACTGCAAAAAAAGAATAAAATAGCATCATATTAGCCTTGCTGTTCTAGATCATTATGAAATCAATAGAACATCATGAGAAAGTCTTGAAAATAGTATAGTTACCAAACCATAACCAACTTCAATAACTGTCAGATAAAGTAACTTAATTGATCAAATAACTCTTTCATTCTTCCCTTTACGAAAGTGTAACTTTCTATCTTGATAAGGCAACAGAAAGCGAAAGTAAAACATGCGAGGTAGTTGTTAGGTATGAAAAACTTTCGGTCCGTGGACAACGAAGTAAAACTGTCAATTTTTTAAAATATGATATAAGGTGGCTGTTGTCGTCAACATTTACCTTCGTAACTATCAACATTTACCTCGTATACTGTTGTATATACAAACATTATTTTATTATAATCACTGAATCATCATTTTATTTATTTATTTACGGTGGTTAATAAATGTCAAGGGGAGAATGAAAAGTTTAATGCATTACACGCTGCAAAAGCCCTTTCAGGTGCTCGGTGTTTTTAACTAACCATCAAAAACACCTTGCACCTAAAAGTAAACTTTCACAGCTTGTAATATTAATTAGCAACTAATTGACAACTAATCCAAAGAACATGCACTTTTAATAAACCGGAACGTGATTGTTTTGATTTTTGAATCAAACGTTCTAATTTAAGAACATTTTCACAGAAGATATTTCTTCTAAGCATTCATTTGGTTTTGATATTATCTGACTGATCAGAAGTGGATAAGGTGTTTTCTAAACACGCAATAGAATTTAAAATTACTAATCTGTGATGGTGTTTTGAATAGAGCTAAATACACCAGGTGAAAAAGCGCTGGAAAGTACATCATATGAATTCTTTTGAAGCATCCCGGAGAATCCGCAAAAAAATTAACCCGAATTAACTACTCAAAAAAATCGAAAAGGTTTTTTTATATCTACAATGGTATTATCTTATAAAATTTGCATAATTATCTTAGCATCTTATTACACAGTGACTACAAAATTTATGCAAATAACTTAAAAGTTGGTAAAGCGTTTTTCAGGTATTTCTTGTGATACTCGTTCAAAGCACATTAATAAATTGATGTAAAAAGTGAACTTCATACAGATATACGTTAGACATAGGCAAAATGTTAACTTGCAAATTTTTTGTGCAAAAACTACGAAAAGTTCATCCGAATTATTTAACCTATTTGAAAGAGCAGACTGAAGATATTTCTCAAGGTCGGATTGTCAATAGATAGTTTTTGAGGTATTATTTGAAGTTTCGATACCTTCTGTATGATGCTTAGTATAGTTTAGTTTAATAGATCTAGAATTTTATTTTGTGCAAGTTTCAAGTTTTTGATACAGTTAGTACAGTACGGCTAGATCAAATATATAGTAGTATACATTCCTCGCTTGTTATGATAAAATATACTTAAAGCTGCGTAAGGCAGATGCTTTAGCAGTTAAGTTTGTTTATTATGATAGTGTCACGCATGGAATCCGCTTTATGTTAAAATATCTTCAAAGGTTCTCTACTCTAAAGCATATCGAACAAACTATAAATAGAGTTTACTGTAAATATAACAAACTATAAATAGCCAATCTGACGCACCAACAAACAAATATCTGCACAATGTTTGCTAAACAAAAATATCTAACATAGTTTTAGTTAAATTCTGAAACTCGAAGACCCCCAAGAAGATTCGGGTAGGTGTTAAAGAATGTCTTAGCATGTTTAATTTTAGCCAATAAGGGTTTCACCTCTGGTATGATTGACATGCTGGTATTGGTTTACTTTATTATAATATTAAATTGAAAATTGCTTTTTATTTGTTTATTTACCCTGACTACCTTCTAGCCGTCTTAAAATCATTACGTGGCCATAGTGTATATGCCCGTTTGTCTCGTGTTCTACCTGATTATATCTTTTCTTATTTACTATTGGCATTTTTTCAAAAAACAGGAGTTACATAATTCAAAAGAACGAGCGACGTTTTTATTACAATATTAATCTAATTTTTTAATTGTGGAGTTTGATCTGTTTTGTGAAATGGATAGCCGCGCTGTAAAGAGTTCAACTCTTACACAGGGGACTTGGGTTCGATCCCCGAAACCGGCGAGAGGATTTTCAGTAAAGACTCAGTACACTTCGCCGTGCTGTCGGGAGGGCATGCCAAGCAGTCGGCCCTGACAATCACGCAAACATCTACCTGCGGTTGTCGTTAAAAATAATACTTCGCCATATGCCACGCGCAAGTATGTTACGCATACGTCTGGGTTAGGCAATGTTAATTATAATTAAAATTTATAATAATAATAATTATATGTAATTTGTTTAATAATAAGTTTGATAATAATTAAAGTGACTATAATTTGCTCGAATTTGGATGTAAAACTATGAGTAAAGAAAATAGGAAATTTTTTAATACTGCCTAAACGTACAGGCACAATTTATACAAGCCGTAACATTAAAGCCAAAGAAATAAAAATAAAGAAAAGAAAAATAAAAATAAATGTGGGTAGGTAGTAGCAATTACCAAAGTTAAAAACGTAAACAAAATTTAAATTCGCTTATTTGGTATTCTTTTAAGTAAAGTTATTTCAGAAAATAAGAAAGTTATTTTACTTTTTTAAATGGACATTTGGTAAAGTTCCCACAATTGTAAATGTTTTGTGCTCCAAATGTATCTTTCCCTATAACATCACAGAAATTCACTGTCAGGACTATTGGGAATAATCGATACTCATTACTGGAAAATTTATATCCTTGGACTGAAGCCTAAAATATAAAATTATTGTGTTAACAACCGGAAAATGACTTCAGACCGAAAAGCCGTAAAATTCTAGTGTTGACGAAATTTATAGGAAATTTCATTAGAAGTTGAAGTCTCTACCACGGCGGATAGTTCTACTCTAAGAGTAATTCCTTACTTTCTGTTATTAAATTTTAGAGTGACCTTTTATTTAAGCTAAAAAAGCGTTTGAAATTACTAAATATTGATCTGAATTTATAACTTTAGTTTCTTTTGATTTTAGAGTGTATGAGGGTGTGTTAGAGTTACTATAAACTAAAATAAGTTATTTAGGCAGTTTATAGTAGCTCACATAAAAACTAAGTATTAAACTAATATTAACAGTGTAACATTAAGCATGCCAGCGAATTCATAAACCCTTTTTTTATAAGTTTCAATAAAAAGCTACGATTATAAACGTTGATTGGAGAAGATCATGACTACTATCGAATGCAAAAGTTCTGAGCCCTGAGTTTGAATGCGCATAACAAAAAAACTAACCTCTCAAATTAATTCAAAGAAAAACAATTAGATAGACAATTTACTTTTGTATAAAATAGTAAATTTGTAAAATTATCTGATGTTAGGTTTTGAATTTTTGCGAATTATGTTACAAAAAGTCCGTTTTTGGGAGTTTTGACGTATAGCGTGTCTTTAGTAATAATAATAGAGTTGAGGTTGGTGCCTTAATCAATTTTTCTTACAAAAGTTAGTGTTTTGTTAATAAAACAACAAATACGACAAGAGATCTTGAAATTATTCAGGAGTTAATTCATAAATAATTCTTTAAAAATTGTTTTGAAAATATTCACGAATTCTTTAAAGAATTATTTATTAATTAATTCGCGAATATTTTCAAAATTTCTTAACGTATTTGGTGTTTTATTAAAACATACTATCGTTTGTGAAAAAAAGATCTTGATTAGGGCACCCGAAAACCAGAACGCATTACCCTCTATTTCATAGAACATCTTGACAAATCGAAAAAAGTCGAAGATCTCCACATACATAC
The DNA here is from genome assembly GCA_929113105.1 of Agrypnus murinus. Taxonomy (NCBI): domain Eukaryota; kingdom Metazoa; phylum Arthropoda; class Insecta; order Coleoptera; family Elateridae; genus Agrypnus; species Agrypnus murinus. The sequence goes on along the minus strand of OV816029.1, from coordinate 65,183,971 downwards.
AACACTATTAGCTACTTGTATCTAAATTTACAATCACTTCTGTCAAGTAGTTATTGAAATCTTAATTATTAAAGACACTCTTTACGTGTCGTTAACCTTAAAAAATGAACTTTTTGTAACATAACTCGCAAAAATCCAAAAACCTAAAATCAAATAACTTTACAAATTTACAAACTCATGGCTCAAAACTGTTGCATTCGATAGTAGGTTTTCAGGGTTTCATTCTTGTGCCTGTGCTGAGCTTTATTTTTAATTCAAATTACAAAATACAGATGCATATTATAAATCTATTTAATTTAATAAAATTATCATGACAATAATATTTTCGTAATACAGTCGTAATGGGATCTCGATACTACACGAGTGTTGCGACACTTGGGAGTAGAAACAATTTGCCGTGTGAAGTGTCAACTCTTCACGATACTTTAACGACGGTTCGCATTTACATCATGCATGCGATAATAAGAGCGATCCTATTCGACACTCAAGTGTCGTGACCTTGAAATGTGTCATGAGCACGAAAGTATCATGACACTCGACACCCAAGTTCCTATCACTATAATACAGTAATACCAAATGGACTCGTGTTGGTAGTTCCTATCGAGCACTTTCCAGGTGGTGGATAGGAGATTAGCTCGGGGTATTTGATAAATTTAACCTTGTTAGCGCTACCCAGAGCAGTTGCTCTGGGTAGGGCCATAAACTTATTACTGCAATGAACCAGATGTTTCAGAGGCGTAAAAACTGCGACATAGCGACGAGTGAGTGAAATATCTGAGCGGCTTGCAATCGCAATATGGCCTAGGTGAAAATCTCGCCGCAGACCAACCCCCCGACCCAGCTGCCATGTCCTGGCTAAAAGTGATATACGCCGCAGGATGCTGCCTAGCCTAGTTAAGTGTAGTAGCTGATAATGATAAACCCAGCACTTTTCTGTTTGGCTGTGAACATATCTCACAACAGGAGGGTGCTGGAGGGTCTTGGCTTAATGGGGAAGACGCACGTATTTTTTAAATTTTTGTATTCGTTCGTTTTGGTTAGAAAAATATTTCCAGTTAAATGAAATTTGTAAAAACGCTTAATTTACAGTAAAACCTCTCAACAACGGGCAGCTGTGGGGAATTTGAAACTGTCCGTTATGGGGAGGTGCCCGTTAATAGGCGGTCAATATTTAAAAATCGTACTTTTTTTAATATCGTAATAAAACACAATAAGAATGTAAGTAATAAAAAAATTAATTTATTTATTAAGCGAAGGGGGTTTAAATAAAAATCACTGTAAAAATATTTACAACTTATATAGTAAACATGTACATATGTAATTATTACATATTATAAACGATACTAATAATAATAAAATAATGTGTAGGTATTATTACACTGTTTTGAAAAATGTATCAATTGTTGTTTGTTTTTTGGTAGAAACCATTTTCTCTACAATTACTTTTTCTACGTGAGATACAACATCCATCAATTTTTCTGTTCCTATTATATCTTCCGAAATATAAAAAATTGTTGCAAATCTTGTAATTTTCTATAAGCGTCTTTAATGCCAATCACTTCCGTACGTATTATTTCTTCATTATCACTATCACTATCGTCATTTTTAGATTCTTTGACGAACTCTTCTGTGCTTTTTTCTATTGATATTTCCGAACTTTCTGTGCAAAGATCCTTGTCAATGTCTACATAATCCGAAAAAGAGTTGTTCGAATTTTCCGAAATTAGTTCCGACAATGGCACTTCGTCTTCACTATCGTATTCCTCAGATAAACGCTCGTTTTCATTTTGTACAAATCCTGCTTTCGAAAAACAGTTGTTTATTGTTTCTGTCTTGACATTTTTTCACGCTGTTGATATCCAAATCAAATTATTCACTATATTGAGAGATTTTTCCAGCTCGGCGGTGTTCTGCCAATTTTCTATCGAAGACAAAAGCCTTTTGACAATATATTTCAAAATATTCAAAAACACCAATTTCACATTTTTTAAGGAAATTTGTAGGTGCGACGTGGCATTGTCTAAAAATAGAAGCACATTACGCTTTTGTCGTTGCATTTTTCTGTCAAACTTCATCAACCATTCGGACATAATATCTTGTGTCATCCATACTTTTTTATTGAATTTCCATTCTACGGGTAATTTATCTATGTTTGCTCCTTTAAAACACCGTGGGTTCTTGGATTTTACAATCACCAAAGGGCTTTCCTTTTCCCCAGTCATACTTGCACAAAATAGGATTGTGAGACGATCTTTTGAAGCTTTGCCGCCAGTGCACAAAAGCAAAGTTTTTGTCTTTTTTCTTCTTTTTCTTTTTTTCTCTTTTTTTAAAGCAAAAGTTTTTGTCGGTAAAGCGCGAAAAAAATAAGGCGGTTTGATCGGCATTAAAAATATTTTCAGGTGCGTATTCTTTGATGATCTCACATAACTTCTTTTTCCAATCCGCAACATCTTCGTTTACCTGGCCTGCTTCCCCACAAATGGATTTAAAATTTATTTTTCCCATATTTTGCAAAACTTTTCGAACCATCCATTTGAAGCTTTAAAACTGACAAGTTCTAATTGTTTTGCAACTTCTAAAGCTTTTTCTTTTAAAGGTACTCCAAATAGTGGTATATTTTTATTTCTTACTTTGCAAAACCAGTCGAATACAATCTGATCCAATGCACCACTTGTAATTTTTGGAAAATTCTTTTTTCGTTTTTTGTCACCATTTTCATAAAATTTTTTGAGAATTTCTTCTTTTGTCTTTATAATCTCAGCGGCTTGAAACTTTCCAATTAAAAATTTGCCGGCGAGTTGACGAGTACTAAGTTTAAACTTTTCACCACACTTAATAATTTCCACTTTTTCTTCGATGGTAAGGAACTTTCTCTTTGTAGGTGCCATCTTACATACATCTTAATTACATTTTCATGTTTGTCCCTTTCTTAAATTTTGTACTGGCGGTGGTAGAAGATAACAATTCTATGAAATATTTTATAACCGCCCGCTACGGCTTCGGGAAGTTCCCTCATTAGCATATTTCAGAGAAATGCCATTAAGGGATTAAGGATAATTAGCATAAGTACCTAGTAAAATCGCACAACTATATTTCGTGTGTATTGTGTACCTACTTTGAATTCACCGACTGTTTTGAAAAGTATAAAAAGGGTATAAAATCCCGTTAACATTTGAACACAATTTGTAGTTTAACAAAGTACTGTTATTTTAACGCGCCACCTTATCACCGTCCGAATTGTCCCTTTGAAATCTCGTCTTAAAATCCTATTTTGAAATTTGTTCATAAACTTGTTCACCAACCATTTATTCTTGCTCATTGTGCCCGTTATAAAGAGGTACATTTCTTAACAATTATGGCAATTGGGGAAATTTTTGCTGCCCGTGTCTGTTATTGAGAGTGCCCGTTGTTAGGAGGTCGTTTTACGTTAATTCTCCTATATGTTAGAAAAGTTCCTAAAAAAGTGTTCGGTATTGAGAGGTGCCCATTAATAAGAGGTGCCGGTTAAGAGAGGTTTAACTGTACTTGAAAAATTACATTTAAAAATTAACCTCATTTTAAACCGAATTTGGCCTTGAACTACCTTCTTCCAAAGCTGTTTGATATAAAAAGGTAAGTACCGCTACGAATGAGAAAAGGCAACATTGACGATCTACTCACCGTTAGATGGCACTGATGAAAACCAATAAGTTAAATTTTGAATTAAATTTTGAATAGTAAGAGAAATATTTCACACCACTTTTATTACGACATTTAATTACAGAGCAGCATGTACATAAAATGCCCCTAAAATGGTAGTCTAGAACGAAACGCAGCGGAGCTAACTTTCTTAGTATCACACAGCGAAATTTCGGGCATATCTGAGAAGGGGGCAGTTGTTATGTACAATAATGTGCATTGTTATATTAATTACTCGTTAATAAGTAGACTATATTTGATCTTTGGAACAAAGGATTTTTTCAAACAGACGGTAATACAGGGCTTTAGAAACCTGTATTACAGTTAGCTAAGGTAGCTGTTACATTAGCACCAGCAGTGGGTCGTCTTTGGAACTGTGTGATGTAACGAATTATCTTTCATTAGAGGACACCAGTATTGTATTTTAAACTTATTTAATGTATTTTAACTTATTTTAACCTTTTATGGTTTTCGAGAATTAATTACTTAAAATTGGTAATTATTTAATGCTTTTATGACTAATATTCTAACTAGATTGGTAATAACGTTTATGAAAATGCAATAATTTCTCAATCGCCGACATATGCGTCTTCCCCATTGTGTGAACCGAGTGTTGATAACCTCAATAAAATACCTGACCGAAGGCCAGACCAAGAGATGCATAGGTGTCTAGAGGATCAGTCCCTACTGATTATCCCTTGGGATACCGGGTACACCTTATTGTATTTAGCTGTTCCTTTTATCATGTTACTTACTCGTAGGACCAACCATGAATGACGACAACCTAAATATTAATATTTCATTTACAACTACCTCCCTGATGGAGGCAGACCTCGGTTAAACCCTTCACGGTGGTGAAGATTATAGGGGTAAACCCTTCGGACCTTAATCAACCTGAGGATAATAGCAATAAAGGTGGCAAAGGCAAGTTGGGAGCTCACTGGGCCACGGAAGCCTAGGGCAAACCGACAACGCAGGAAACTGCGGACGTCTGAAGATTCAGTAGAACAACAACAAGAACAATAAAAATTGATTCATCGTACTTATAGAGGGAGAGCCAGCAACGTATTTCGAGTTGTCATTTCAACAGTCGTGAAAATTTGGGTACTACATCTTGTATACCTGCTAAACACTAAAAATCGATTCTGGCAGCACCCTGCGGCCGGGTTATGCTACCCCAAAATTACTAAAATTCAATTTATTTAAAGTAACAGTCATGTAATTTCAGGAGGTTACTTTCAATAGTATTCTTTATTTATAAATAATATTGCCAGAACATTTACCCCCCTCCTAAATGTTGCCAGAACGCTGTGAATGTTGATTTAAAAAAGTGCCATTTTTTTAATTTTAAAAGTCTTGAAATTTTCACAGAATAAATAAAATATATGTAGGATAGCACGTAGGATAGGTAATATAAAAAGCCAAAACAAAATTCCATCACTAACTGTCTGCCAGAACGAAAAACGTTCCCATGTTAGTTGGAGCGAGACAGTTATATAGCTGCTTGCGGGTTAGAGAGAGAACGTATATTGAGAGTAAACGCTGTAAACGTTTATTTAAAAAAGTGCCATTTTTGTTTAAGAATCTTGAAATTTTCACAGAATAAATAAAATATATGTAGGATACTAATATAAGAAGCCAGAACAAAATTCCATCATTAACTGTCTGCCAGAACGAAAAACGTTCCCATGTTAGTGGGAGAGAGACAGTTATATAGCGGCTTGCGGGTTAGAGAGAGAACGTATATCACCATATACTCACCAGTAAAACGGTAAGATTTAACATAACATTTACATACTGTGGGTGGCAGTTGATCTCCCTCGAACCATTTAAAATCATACTGACCATCATTTAACACCCAACCATTGTCTTCTGGAGTCAAAGTTGTTGGCATCTCCTGACAGTGGCGTATTTAGGGGGGGGCTATCGGGCTGACTCCGCCCCCGAAAATTTTTTGTCAAAGTGTCAAAAGTTATTGTTATGTGACAGTCTTAGTACATTGATTCGAAAAAAATTCCCAAATACGCCACTGTCTCCAGAATTGCATTTCTCCAAATACTTGCAGTATATTTGGTTCTTAATACGTGCTGATGCAGTTCAGCTTTACATGGTACAAGTACCTTAAATCGAGGATTAAAATGATTCCATATTTATTGAGAATGACGACAATCAGGATGATGATCAAGTTGATGAAGATGAATAAAAAATTAATAATTCTTGATACATTAAATAAATATCTTTTTAACTGTTCAGCAGGTATATAAGATTTACTAGCCAAATTTTCACGACTGTTGAAACGACAACTTGAAATACGTTACTGTCTCTTGGTCTATTATATTATCAAGAGCGCATTCAAAATAAACCGATTTTTTTTGACAAAAGTCACTGGAGTAAATAAAATATTCCAATATATAAGAGGTCATCATAGTAACAAAATGGTAAACAATGGAAAGGCTTTACAAATAATTTACAGTTACGAAGTCTTGATAAACAAATGTCCGCAAATTAACCGTTTCCGAAATAACAGCGATTTTCCGGGAAATACCTTCACAGTCACATGCCGTGTTTTAAGACATTTTAATTTGAAGTTTCGTCCGAATAGTGCAATTTTTACCGATTACAATCATGGTTGTGTATTCAAATACTGAAATGGCCGATATGTTGTTCATGTACAGTCGTGCCAATGGGTACGCTTCGAGTCTTTTCGTTGAAGCGTTTGCCAATCGGCAACACCTTTGCATGTGATGTTTAAAACGGTTTTTTTAACGACTAAGTGAAACAATTCGTTATAAAAAGAAGGTTCTATGAAAAGTTCGTAAGTTCTATTATAATGCTGGCCGTGGTAACAAAAAGGAAAGTAAAAGCTTACTCTAGCTAACTTTATAAGTTGTCGCATATATTTCGTCAACACTAAAACCAAACAGAAAAATTCTAAATATACTTCTAGTTGGTTTCCAAAATCTTTGAGAAATACAAGTGTTATATTAGCTGCCCTTGTTGTACGATTGTACATTATATTGTCCAATTTTCCATGCCCGTATTCTTTATTAACGTTAATTATTTCAAATCTTTCATTTGTAACTGTATAATCATTTTGTTGATACTAAAATTAAAGAAAAATAATGATGTTAAACTGAAATATTATTGTAAGATGATTTACTTACACATATTCCCTGTTTTAGCATAAATAACAAAAACAGTATTTTTGACACCGTCATTGTTTATTCCGTAAAACGTAGAAGTGATATTTATGATTGTGTGCTTGATATTATGGAAGCTATAGTTTATTTGCTCATTAGTTTACAGAGGAAGTCGTTATTAGTTTATCAATCTCCACCATCAAAATTAAAAATACATAAAAAAACTCGTGGTTTTTTACCTTTTTCCAAAATCGTGAGAGCGGAATCCACAGTTCTTTTAGTTTCCTCTTAAAAAGGTAAACTATTGTTAACTTGGAAAACCTAACACTACGTTCTCATTACAATAATTCAGTAGTGTTATGGCAAAACATGCTAACTGCCTTTTTACGAAATGCACTTTTTGGCATTAAATGGTCATAAATAAAGTATACTTTAAGTTGGAGGATCAAAGGATTTAGTTGTCAAAAATTCCTTTGAAAATCACTATGTACAGTCATTAGCAAATGTCTTGTCCTGAGTAAGGACGTTGCGGCTTTAAGAATCGAAATACCCCTTATATTGTGTACGAAAGAGACCGAATTAAACAGAGATGGACAACTACGCGGGCAAGATATTTAAATTCTTTAAAGCTTGTTTCGAAAACACGATTGTAAAAACTCTTGTTACTCATTCTATTCAAAATTTCTTTGACACACTTTATAAAATAGTCCTTTTAAATAGAAGCATCTACTAGTTAAACAAAGTTATATAGCGTGTTTATGTTTCATCCTTTACCTTTAATAAAAAATAAGTAAACGAAAATAGTAATGAAAACAATCATCAAAAAATAGAGGCTTAAGAGTATTTTAGATAATTAAATAATCGCTGAAATTAATGTAAGTGATAAATAAAAATAAAGTAATAATATAGGCATTTATTTATGTAAATACGTTAAAATTTTAAAAAGTTATTAAATATTCAGTTGTTTTAATAAAAATACTACAAACTAAGAAAAAACTAGAAACATAGATATAGTCAGTACTAAAAACATAACAGTCACGAAACAAAAATTAAGAAACACCATTGACAAAGCATAGAACCTTAGATCATATATATCATTAATATCTGTTTACCTAAAATTTTTAGAAAATATTTGTGAAAGATTACAGATTTTTTAAATCCCGCCTCCTTTTAAGTAGATTAGTCAATGGGTTTAGTTTTTCTTTCTAACACATTATTCTGTCAATTACCCATCTCTCTCTTGCATGTATTACCTGAGTGCAAAAGTTGGACCCTTTCTCAGAAATATTCCACTAACTACTTTCAAGATATAATCCTGTGAATATACCCAAACTGTATTTATTATTAAACTTAATTTATTTGACCGGCAACTACTGGGAATTTTACCTGGAGGTGAATAAACCGGCCCTTAATGTTTAAATATGCCTCGTTTGTATGCCCAATCTGATTCTACTTTGGAAACTCGGGGAATGATTATTAGTTTTGATTATTTATTATTTTTACTAATTTTTGCAATAAAAACTGATTACACTTAGTACTAAAAATTTAGTTTTTTTTAGTGTTTACAAAATAATTAAACTTTGTAAATAAACAAATCAAACTCGTAAATAAATGAATAGAGTTTATAATAAAGTAGAAAAAAGTATACGATATTGATTTCTTAAAATAGAAGAAACGATAGTAGAAGTGAAACGGCTGTTATGTATTCCAGTAAAATAAGAAACTCACTTGAAAATAGCAGTTTTTATTACTCTATTGTTGTTATACAAAGCCACTCTAGGTAGGGTAGCAACCTTTAAAACTGGTTAGATTTGCTGTGTTGTTTGTAAACAAAAGAAACTATGCGTCGAAACGTACGTCGTTTCTTTTACCAGAATTGTTAAATGTGTTGCCTGCTCGGGACAAGACATTTGCTAATGACTGTACTGTTGATACATGCTAATCTGCATTCACAATTATAAATACAAAATTGTTTTTGCTTTTCCTGCAAAATCACAAAAATGATAGATAACATGTTTTGTCATACCACTACTGAATTCTCATTGCAACATTCTTGGAATTGCACACTGGTATGAAATACCAAAAAATTGGACAAACACCAAACATCGGTTTATTGATCCGAAGTTATGAGTTATAAACATTATATATTCCTTACTTTCTATTAGTTAAAAAACTATATGTCTACAGCGCAGTCAGGTCTTAAAAAATAAGAAGTCGTAAAACGGGCGTCTTGACGTGATTTTCTAAAATCTTTGTTTAATTACAATTCTTCTGATTTTATTTAACTATCTATATAAATGAATCAAAGCCGATAATAAACAACTATTACATCATTCAAAATTGAACAATTATGGGATTAATTTTAAGTTATACAACTTTTCACGCATATCCCTTCATATCCCAAGCAGCATTTTTAGTCATCGCTACGTACCAGCAACTACCAGTGGAACTATTAAGTTTTTGCCAATAGTCACAAGCACGTAATTGCTACGGTTTCATTACGTGCCTGAAACCAAAATGGGGAACAATTCTTGGGTAGTAGATACATAGACGTAGTAATTGCGTGGAACTTCTTTCTTCTTTCTTCTTCTCTTCTTCTCTTTTACACATCGTGTCGCGTGGTTACTCTCTCTTACCCTTGCAACTAATACTGCGATTGTGTCACAAAATGGATTACTATTTTATTTGTAATACGTACTTAATAGAGTGATGAATTGTTTGATTATTTTGTCATTCTAGTAAACTTTTTGTTGAATGTGATGATGATAGGTCGAAAAATAACAGCGCGAGTTAACGTTTATTTATTACTAAAGAGAAGTGTGACCTCATTATAAACACACGTGCAAGATAACGCCTCGAGCCCACATCTGCTAAAGCGAAGCAGCTGCAGTATTCAGAACTTTATCTAATGCATTCTATAAAATCCTAGAGGAAGTAAAACGCTATCGTTACGTAGGCACAACCCACGGCCACGTATGCTCAACTGAAGGATTTTACGACTACAGAAAGAGTATATAAAGACCAGAGCTTTGTGGGACAGACCAGTCTGAGTTACCACGGGCTTGGGATAGAAACTGATTAACGGGGTAATTGTTTACCTTCCATCAAGCCATACTCATCCAGAAAACCGTAGAAACTGGTAGCCAGGGTTACTGTTTACCTCGGTCTTTCTGAACATCATTATTACCAGTTTAAAGTTGAACTTGCATAATAGTATTTAAGTAATGCAAGTGCATATTGTGTAATTTCACGACGAATAAATATCTTATTGTACTTAAAAACTGTGTTCATTTTTGTAACTTGGACTCCGTCTTTTGCGTTTTTAAAATAAAGTACCATTTTTAAAAACGCCTTTCTACGTCAAGGAAAGTTAATTTGCGCCTTCTATAAATATATTTCTTAATATGAAAAAATGACAAAAATACTTATAAGTCGATATACACGATAGAAACAATTTTTATATTATTCCTGTTATATTCTTTTATGTGTTTAAATAAAAGATACTCAATTATTGTCATTAATTACTTTTATTAATATTGAGTGAGCAGGGAGCATTGCATACACAATGCATACACTAAACAAAAAGTGTGGCCTACAAGCCGACTCGAGTGGTACTGACGGACGGGCCAGGATTAGCTGGTTACATTACTACAAATAAATGTTACCAACTTCAAGTTACATACATAACAATTCCTAAGGCACAATTTGGCAACAATTTGTTATTTTTATTGTAGGTTATGTAGTAAAACATCTAATAACAATCATAACAAATTAAACTGATTAATGGCCTCCAACATTTTACAAGTAAATATGGAGATAGTAGTTTACTATCCAGTACCTTACCAGTAAAAATTACTTTAAAGTGATTCTCCTGGGCCAGCAAAAACGTAAGTTTTACTTTCAATACTACTGTAAGGTTCCGTTACGTTAAAGGGTTAAGTAATGGTTCCAGGCAGGTGTCAGGAACTTTCACAGTACTACTTTAAAGTTTTAAAAACTTTAAAGTAGCTTCGGGTAAGTTACTGCTACAATCATAATACCACTTTGAAGTTGCAACGACTTTAAAGTACATATACTAATTGGCAATACCGTTACACATACTTAAAAGTTACTTAGAAGTAATGGAACTACATAGTTCTAGTAAATAGTATAAATCACTACACAATTACTAAAGTATTCCGAACTGAAATAATTAAACCTATAAAGTCTTAAATTTAGTTGTAGTTACGTAACAACTACTCAATCAAAGTTCCATTCAATCTCAGTTACTGCTACTTAGATGCTGCTTGGGATGTTTTCATGATCAAACTTCAATTGACTCCACTGTTATAAATGATACGCCATAATGCTTGAATTATAATTTAATTCAATTTAAGTTTAACACAAATACATTGATTCTACATTTATTCTCTTATTCTAAAAATGCTTGCTTCTGTTGCCAACTATATCTATTATTCGTTTTAACTAGAATAGTTTTAGGATCTCACGCGATGACACGCGAAATGCGCGCAGGTGGAGCTTACTTCAGCAGAGAGGGTAGAAACTACTCAGCATTACTTAAAAGACATTTAAGGCATTTGCATTTTTAAAAGCATTACTAAAAAGACCGTTCTAAAAACATCATGCTGCATCTCATAAGAGTTAAGCAGATTTGCAATTTTCTTAAAAACCATTTGTAAACTTTATAAAGCATGACAATTACAAAATAAATGAAGATTGTTTCTTCACAAAATTCCGTTTTTACATTAATTAAATGACCTTTTGAATAAAGTTTCAATAAATATTTTTAACATATAGTCCGTAAAATAAATGATTTTGCTTTTCTCATTAATGAGGACCAGGGGATTTCCTTTCTCGGACACTCGTCCGTACCGTCTTTATGTTTCTATGACCAGGTAGACAGCAAATAACAAAGGACAAATACAGCAGTCAGATAAACAAGTTTATGCTAATCCAAAAGCAAAATATCTTATTTTACAGACTATATAGGTGCAGAATGTAGAAAATTTTAACAATTTTAGTTAAATATAATGCAATTATTAAAAAAAATTAAATTTCTACCAGTGAAACATACAAGTTGAAATGTTTGTTAGAATTGAATGTTTAATTATTATTTGTTTTTAATTTTATGAAAAAACCCACCTAATAGCATATTGGCATTGATCGATTAATCTACAAGAACAAAAGGTACATCAATGAAGAAGAGTAAAAAATATTTTTATTTGCACTTATTTTTACACTTTGTTTTCTTTATATTTCTTAAATTGGCAAGAAAAAAAATATAAATGATGCGAACAAACACAGAAGAAAACACGAGGAAGTAACAATAGCAGACAAACGTGAACGATGGACAGTACTATACCTAGTGTTTCACAAGACAAGATTTCTTGTCTTGTACGACTACTTCTTGTCTTGTCTTGCAAAACAAGACAAGAAATCTGATAAACGCTTGTCTTGCAAACAAAAATCTTTTCTTGCTTTTTCTTGTCTTGCATGTTTTCGGTCGGAATTTACACGGGACTTCCCCATTTCTTGAAATTCTTACACTGTTGCGTCTCGGGGATTTATGATCTGTGCCGTTCTGTTAATGAATCATAACCTCATTGTCAGTAATCAATCCGACTTCGCGCAGTGTACGTATAGACCAATAAAGCGTAGTCAATATCGGTAAAATATTTAACACAGGCAAGGACACATTTACGGACAGATAAGTGGCGTAGCGAACAAAATAAATATTTTGCTTATAAACGGGCAAGCTACTGATAGTGTAGAGCAATCATACAAAAGTCTACTCCACTAGTCGTACTCGACTACTCGGCGAAGCCTTTGTACGTTAATTCCTGGTTCGACGTTTTCAATGGCTAATAACTATAATAAATAATCAAACATAATAGCCGTTTAGTTACGTTTCTATATCTTCTTTTATTGTTTTAGCTTTTAGGTTATTACGTAATTTCTAATCGCCTGAATGTTGATATCTTATTAGTTACCACACTAAAAAATATGTGTAATAGTGTAATGGAAAAATATTTTATATATTGTTTTTATATTTTTTATATAAATGTGTTGTTTTTATATAAATAAATAAAATATATTATAAATTCATAATATGTATATCTACACTAACACTGCCAATAATAATTCAAACATACCAATATCTTTTCAAAATCTGTATTTTAGCAAGACTGCAAGAAAATGCAAGAAATCTTGCTATTCTTGCAGAAAATATTCTTGTCTTGTCTTTCGGAACGGATTACGATTCTTGTATTGTTCTTGTCTTGCAATTTGTGCAAGAACAAGTAAAGAACAAGAAAAATGCAAGGCTCTCGTGAAACACTAACTATACCCTATATAAGAAACAAATGAAGAATCTAGGTCAACGCGTGATCAACGGCTGTGAAATACATTAAGTTAATATAAGAGAGTAACCAGCATCTTCTGTTACTCTCGGCTGTTAAAAAAAGTAAGCAACGTATGTTAGGATTAGAGTTTCTGGATCTCTACAATTCTGCTATTCCCGGGACTCGAGACTTGTTTTTCCGAAAGTCCCGGGAATCCCGGATAGTAATTTCACATAATTCAATACAATGACAAAAATTACCAATATTAAAAATTGTTTATTTATGCCATATTATTTTATCTTCAACTTTTACATACCATTTTATCAAAGCAATTTTTTCTGTAAATAATAAACCTGAATCTCAGCCATGAATCGTCCTCTTGGATGATGTGGGGGAAGTTTAGACTCATCCGGTGCCCAATTACAAATGGTGTACGTTCTCTAAAAAGATTTATTCTGGATTAAAGTTTCTTTTATTCTGGATGTATAAACCAAATTTAAAAAACTAAAACATAAATTATTGAAAAATTGTCATTAAATATCTGTGTCCCAGAAGCAAACTATGTTAAGTTCAAAATTAAAAAGTTTTCAGATTAACTACTATTTCAATATATTTATTAATGAAGAAATTGAAGTACTTAACAGGTTTAAATCGAAGTATTTTAAAAACTACCCCAGTAGCCTACTACATTTAAGAAATATTTGTTAAATGTATTTTAAATAGGATTAAGTGTTTTTTAATATAAAAAATATATATTAGATCTTTATTTTACATCGAATAATTTATATTTAAATCTTTATATATCTGTCATACATATTTAATACATCTTTAGACAAATAAATAACAATCTAACATATTGAAATGCTATAACGAGGGGAGTAATTATTATATTAATTATGTTTACAATTCTGTATGGCCTTGTTGGTATTATTAAAATTTCTTATTACTAATTAAACTAATTACTACAGAAAAACTCACGGTTTTTAATTACTAGAATTGTAATTCCTTCAAATAATATGTATTACATGTTTCTATGATATTAGAAAATTAATATTTAAAGCTATATATTTGATAAACATTTCATATACAAATAAAAATTAACAAAAAGTTTAGCATGATTAGAAATATTCACTAAACTTTTCGTTTTTAGCAATCAATTTTCATATTTTATAAATATTTTTTAACGAACATTTTCAAAAAGATATTATCAATTTGGAATATATTATAGATGATATAAATGTCATATAGCTTATCAATGTTTAACTTTACATTTAAAATATGTAAAATATGTGTCGTAGCGTGAAAACCTCCAAAACTTTCTTTTCATTTTATAAAACATTTTTAAACGGTATAGTGTGAAAATATAATTATATCTTTAAACTTGAGGCTCATAAATGGCAATGTTAGTTCCCTGCGTAATAAAGTGTATGATGGTGTTTGTTTGCTAATCAACGTTTGGGTGGGGCAAAATCAAATAAAATAGTGTATTTAATGAATTTAGGTGGTTTATATTGTACTATATTAATTTTTATTGAATGTTTTATGCAACCTTATGGATATAACTTTGTGCTCTTAAGTTTTTAATATTTCATAATATTACATCATTTTTATTATGTTGAACAAAGTATTATTTTTTATATATTTTTTGGGTTTTCCCCGGACAATAAACCAAAGAAAAACGTTTCTGTTTCGTTTTATTTCTTTCATGCAAAAGTAATTCAAATTAATTCACTCAATATCTATGGAATATATTCATATTATATCAAATACATCATATTAAAAGTATATATAACAAAATATATTTAAACAACATTCTAAGTTCAATATTTATATAACCTTAAAAACGCTCTTAAATAAAAAAAATGTCGTTTTCTATGTTTGACAAATATTGAGAATTAAATCTTGAATTAAAAAATAGACTTTAAATTACCTGGGTAATGTAAATAGGTAGATTTCGATAAAATTATTGAAAATATAACTTAAAATGTAATTTGATATAGTTAACTTCATTTTCAGGAACTTGGACTTAACATAACTAGTTTGCCTCTGAGGTACAGACATTATTTTATAAATAAATATTTTAATAATTATTTTAATTGCCACCAATAAAAGTAAACAATAATATAGAACAGAATAACTACATATGCTTATAGTATGTATACAGGGTGATTGAGAAATAACTGATATTTTTTAAATGGTAGGTAGAGGGGAGGCAGTAGAGCTAATTTACCTAGACAAGTATAGGTCAAAAAGGAAGTTTTCCAGAAAATTAATTTTAAGGTTTTATTGAATTTTGGATCCGGTTCTGACGTTGGATCCTTTTGGATCAAGGTAAATTAGCTCTACTGCCTCCCCTCTACCTACTATTTAAAGGATATCAGTTACTTCTGAATCACCCTGTATATATTGCTGTGGATGGTAGTTTTAAAATTTTGTAAAATGCTAAAATCTTTGTTTTGAAATTAACACTTTTGAAATAATTTATCAACTTTTCCAATTAAAAATAAATTTAAGTTATTTAATTATTAGGAAAGTTATTTCCTTTTTGTAACTGGAACCTGCTAAAGAGAAGACAATCTTTGTGAAGTGTAATGAAGTGATTTAAACATTTATATTATAATTAATATAAATAAAAAAAATGTCGTTTTCTATGTTTGACAAATATTGAGAATTAAATCTTGAATTAAAAAATAGACTTTAAATTACCTGGGTAATGTAAATAGGTAGATTTCGATAAAATTATTGAAAATATAACTTAAAATGTAATTTGATATAGTTAACTTCATTTTCAGGAACTTGGACTTAACATAACTAGTTTGCCTCTGAGGTACAGACATTATTTTATAAATAAATATTTTAATAATTATTTTAATTGCCACCAATAAAAGTAAACAATAATATAGAACAGAATAACTACATATGCTTATAGTATGTATACAGGGTGATTGAGAAATAACTGATATTTTTTAAATGGTAGGTAGAGGGGAGGCAGTAGAGCTAATTTACCTAGACAAGTATAGGTCAAAAAGGAAGTTTTCCAGAAAATTAATTTTAAGGTTTTATTGAATTTTGTATCCGGTTCTGACGTTGGATCCTTTTGGATCAAGGTAAATTAGCTCTACTGCCTCCCCTCTACCTACTATTTAAAGGATATCAGTTACTTCTGAATCACCCTGTATATATTGCTGTGGATGGTAGTTTTAAAATTTTGTAAAATGCTAAAATCTTTGTTTTGAAATTAACACTTTTGAAATAATTTATCAACTTTTCCAATTAAAAATAAATTTAAGTTATTTAATTATTAGGAAAGTTATTTCCTTTTTGTAACTGGAACCTGCTAAAGAGAAGACAATCTTTGTGAAGTGTAATGAAGTGATTTAAACATTTATATTATAATTAAACTTTATTATTAAGATTTCAATTTATTAGTCATTTCAATTCCAATTTGCATTTTATTTTTTTAACCACGAGAATCCACATCGCCCTGAGATGAGTGTTTCATCATAATGTATTTTAGTTATTTTAAGTTACTTAATTGGCGCCTAACTTATTTTACGTAATCTTGACTTAGTTAAGAATTCACGTAACATTTTTATATAACTATTGTATTATTTAAATCTATTAAAAAGTATGTATTTTAAAATCATATAAGAATTTATAAAAAAGGGAAGTTGAAAAGTATTTATTTCCAAAGTTCACTTTCATTCTAAATATTTATTTATCAAATTAATTATTAAAAATATCTGCGATTTAACGGCAATTATTCGCAGTATTTAAAGTATATGATAAAATTTTAAAATTAATTTTACTATTTTTAATTATCCAATATCACAGCAATATATTTATCTAGTATAGGATGAAAAAAGTTCCATCAGGAAATGATAATTTTAATAAAATACAAATCAAAATGATTTAAAAGCAATAATATAAAATACAATTAAATACCTTTTTTATTGGACATCCCCTGAAGTTTCCACATTTATAAATATTTTGAACTCCAAATGTATTTTTATTTAAAGCATCGCATATATTAACTTGAAAGTCTATAGGAAAGAATCGATAATGCAAATTTATATGCTGTAATTGTAGCCTGCAACATTATAAAAATTATTAAAATTTCAAGCATTTTTATGAAGAATACTATAAAATAATAAATTACAAAGCACCTCTAAACTATTACCAAATCTTCTTTGAATTGCAATGTCACATTAATGACTCTGAAGGTCCTGTTGTACATTACATTGTGAAGTTCTACCGAGAGGAATTTTTCGTCAACTTGTTCAAGTTCAAATCTTTCGTTAGTTATTATATAGTCATCTTGATAAAACTAGTAACAGTTTTTCGTGTTAAATAATAATTATTGCGCTGGTAATATTGATTTGTAATTACCTACCGAACAGATACCCTTCATAAATATGAGGGTAAATATAAAATACTGTTTTGAAATAAACATTTAATGCAACAATAAAAAACAACAAGATTTATATGTTGACATTGATGTTTGACATTACATACTGATATCGTTTAACATAGATTTACATAATATATCCCGGAAGTTATACCTCAACCTCGCTATATTTATATATAAAAAATATAATAATAAATGTAGGTATATGTATAAAAAGGCAAATTTAAATTTTATTTCGCCTTCATTTATTCTGGTTTTATACCGATAAAAGGAGGTCCAGATACAAAAATTGCTTTTGTGATTTTTTTGTTTTCGTCAATCGTCAAAATCATCAATCTAGCAACAATGCTGTCTAGGCTAAAAGACGGTAAAACTAAAGAAATATTTTTAATTTTATTTATTTATTTTTATTTTTGATTGAGGAATCGGGATGGCGGAACAACCTTCGTATCTCATGGTACCGACTACTATGATTATTTGGTCGATCCCACTAAAATTTAGCCGAATCAGGAGGAATTTCATCCCCAGTACGGATTTTTATCGTGTCAAATATGGCATTGATACGGGACCTACATTTTTACTTCCTATACTAGAAGAAGGAGTGTTTTTAATTTTTCTCCGCTACGAAAAATTACCAGCTAGTCCGGGGATCGAACCTGCGACCCTGGATTATGAAGCAAACATGCAAACAACTAATCCACCGGAGCTGGCTTTAATTTTATTATAGTTATATTTATGCTAAACTTACTGTATTGGAAGTATTGGTCAGCTGTGAATAAAAATATTCAACTATTATAACGTTGAAATTCACAACCCATTATTTGTTTGATGGTCACTGTTTAAAACCAAGCTTCTCCGTTGTTTGGTTGTCACTGGTTTTCCCTTTCTTTCGGTTTATCGTGAAGTCGCTCCTGCGCGTTTGAGCTTCTCAATAGGAGAGTGGAAGTAACAAAATGGCTGGTTTTGGTACCCGAAGTTGAATGTACGAGATATTAAGAAATTGGTTTTAAATATTAATTCGCTTTAGCGGAATAAATCTCACATTCAACGGAATGATCGCTTGGTTATTTGTGTGCGATCGGTCGTCAAATTGGACGGATTAAGTTCTGGTGCTAACCATTTTAGGTAAATTCTTTTCGTTAAAACCTCGTTGCGCTAAAAATCTTACAAATGTCTTTTTTATTTTAGGTAATATTTCCCTAGTAGTCACCTTGAGGGAATTGTTTTGTAAAAGACCTTTCAGTTTATAGAAAGGTAAAAATCTTCAAATAATTAAACTTAATACAATATACAGGGTGATTTCTTTGTAGGTCTTTCTTTTGGGTTTTGGGTTTTGTTGTTCGTTGTCGTATTTGTGTTCCTGCTCCCGGATCGTGGGTTTCCTTTAGAAGGTCCTTCCCCTTTGGGTCCGTACCTACATCTATACAGGTATCGGGACGGAATTAAACAACAAACATCGAAGGGTGAAGTGATAACCCCTAAGCAGGGTTTTAAACATACAGCCGTGGATCTTCGAATGGTGGGACGTTTGTGAAAATTTGTATGTATTATATGTCTGTGTTTTATTTATATATATATATATATATATATATATATATATATATATATATATATATATATATATATATATATATATATATATATATTATATATATATATATATATATATATATATATATATATATATAATTATTAGAAGTAATAATGCGCGTAGAGATATACAAGAAAGAGTCATAATAATGGGATATCGCGCAACAGAGAAGAAAGAAAAAACAAGTTGCAGCCGCCTACACGTGTTTCACACTTAATAGTGATCATCAGGACGGCATAGCAGATGGAATAAATATAAAAGCAACTATCTCAGAAAGATGTAACAACACAAGGTTTCACTGATAGCAGCAGATAAGTGTGAAACACGTGTAGGCGGCTGCAACTTGTTTTTTCTTTCTTCTCTGTTGCGCGATATCCCATTATTATGACTCTTTCTTGTATATCTCTACGCGCATTATTACTTCTAATAATTGATATTATACTTTGGAATTGGTTGTCTCACGGTAGTGGCTTTAGCTGCCTCCGTAGTGACGTTTGTTGTTGCACTGAAAACTCAGTGTCTTCAGGCCGATACTGCAAATGTGCGGTTGGCTGCTATCAGTGAAACCTTGTGTTGTTACATCTTTCTGATATAGTTGCTTTTATATTTATTCCATCTGCTATGCCGTCCTGATGATCACTTTAAGTGTGAAACACGTGTAGGCGGCTGCAACTTGTTTTTTCTTCTCTGTTGCGCGATATCCCATTATTATGACTCTTTCTTGTATATATATATATATATATATATATATATATATATATATATATATATATATTTACGGCCACTTATCAAAGTGAGGACATATCATGAACCATAGTTAATGAGGACCACCCTTATAAATGGTCACAGCTTTGCAAATTTTTTTGTCATCACTTGTTTACTTGTTCTAGTTATGTATCTCGCAAATATACACAGATTTCTTTGAATTTAAAAAAGTTTTATTTGCTGTGTATAATAATACCAAGTGAGGCTACACTATACTACTGACGACATGAGGACCATATAATTAGATACGATTTAATCGCAAAGTGAGCCCCAATATCAAATTATACACAGGTTTTAAGTATGACATGAGGACCGGCGCTGTTGCCATCATTTGCTTTCATTATCATCAGCAAAAATGCATGCTATTCTATTATTGGAATTTGTTAGTTGGTCGGTCGTCAGTATAAAACTAATTTGATGTGGCAGAGACGGGTATGCTTCCGTAGCCATTTTAACAAACCCGTTTTTGAAAACATCTCGAGAACGGTTGGTTCTACGAAAAAAAATATAACAGACTTTTTTGTAGAAAAATAAATTATCTATCTTTTTTATTAAAACAATTTTTTAATTGCTTGCAAATTAATGTTTTAAGAGTTATTACACAGCAAAGTTTTCACTTTTTAGTTTTGCTAAATAATTCGCAAACGGCTAACATCTCACTGAAACAGGAAAACATTACAGTGTAATAACTCTTAAAATATTAATTTAACAAAAAAATTGTTTAAATAAAATAGATAGATAATTAATTTTTCTATAAAAAATGTCTGTTCTGTTTTCTTCGTAAGACTATTTCTCCAGACTATTTGGATTATTTACTGGCTCCCTAACTTAACTATTTCCTGTTGGCTGTTCCATTGCCTTCTAGAATGTTTAAACGAATGCTTGACCGCTTAGATCAATTAAATTTAGACGAAAAATTAGATTTAACTATTGATTAAGATTCTGGTGTTTCTCATCATTTTAATGGTAATTGTGCTAGTAATATTAACAGCCGGCTATTAGTGGGACAGATTAGTGAATTGATAGCTAAGTACCACATACTTTACTTTAAAATCTAAATGTATTACTCCTAATAATTAATTATTATTAATAGTTAGATTAGTTTCACTAATAATTATAGATGTAAATCTGTATAATATGTTAATTATTCTGAAAATGCTAGTAAAATCAGTAAATATTGTCGCCTAATTTAAAATGCTGAGTTTGTTCCATCTCATTTTTAATTAAATTTAAAAATTTGTCTGTAATTTCCTTACGGTACGTGTTAAAAAGAATATATGTATTTATCTTCCTACCTAAACCGATCTTGGCTTGTAGCAACGAAAAGTGGTTATTCTATATTTAGGGTATTTATTAGGCCAAAAGGAATGCATATAAAATCTATATTTCCGTGTAAAAAGATATAAGAAGGAGGATTAATATCGCTCTTGGTATTTTTAATATTTAATTCTAGTTATTTTTTAAATGCTTGTAATGAACCGTATGTGAATCTGCCATTTAAATTTAACCAACCAATAATTATTGTGAATGACTTTTCAGCATTAACTGTGCCGTCTATGAACTCAAATCTTACTAATCCTCCAGCTGACATATAGCTATAAATCATTACGCCTTGAGGAAACTTAACATTAGGTTTCAAGCAGTATTTATGGAATGCTTCTTGTTTAGCTCTGATTACTCTTTTGCGAGAGTAAAACTAGAACAAAACTGCTTAATGTTAAGTTTCCTCAAGACATAATGATTTGAGGCTGTATGTTATCTAGAGGATTAAGAAGATTTTAGTTCATAAACAGCATAGTTAACGCTGACAAGTATCTGCAAAACGACGAGTAGCATGGGCTAAAACTAAGTTGTCCTGGGCAGAAATGCTGGTCTAAGGTCATATTCATCAACTAGTTAAAGTCTGGTGTATCCGATAGTTACTCTCGCAAAAGATTGATCAGAGCTAAACACGAAGCATTCCATAAAGACTGCTTGAAACGTACCGTTAATTCTCCTTTTAAGGCGTAATGATTAGTACCAAGAACTTATAAATAAAGGAAATTAGGATTTCAAAAAAGGCGAAACACCTTGTGCATATTGGGTTAGATTCAAAAATTCAGTAGTGCAGGTACTCTTCCAAAATTAACTTGCCAATACGAATTTTTCAGCCGACTGCTATCAAGAATATCGATAATATCGCCTGATGGATTTTGCCGAAGAGATGCTAAGATAAAGGATGACTGTACCACGATCGCGTCCGGTTCTCAACGAATTTTTCTTAGCTACTTCATGGCAATAGGGGACCATAAAAAGTTACGCCAGAAAGTTCCTTGAGCAAATTTACTGGTGCAAATTGCTGATCCGTGTATGACATATCTCCTTTCTTCGATAACACAGAAAGAAGGCGAAGTACGAAAAAAAATTCGAACACTTTTGGTAGGGATTTAAATAAGCTTTATCTTACCTAACCTCCTTTATCTCGATAACCCTAATAGTTTCCGAGAAAAACGACAAAACCGGTAGGGGGCGTGGTTTATCCTCATTATTTCTTCGAGCTCACCACCTACAGGTGTTGACTTTTAAGGAGTTGTTTAATAACCCACAAGGAAACCGTATGCAAAAATCCATGGACTATTTTTTCTAAATTGATTAGACTAATTATAGCAGTCCAACATAAAGCTTTGTATGCTACTCGTACCTTAATCTATCTATCTGAGAAATCGCCAACATAAAGTTTGACAAAGTGGTAGTATCGATTGGCTTTATGGTAAGGTCATTTCAACCGAGGATATTTTATTTAACTACAATAGAATTGGTATAGGCACAAGTGAAACATGTAGTTGCTAATAATACAACATATACATACACTTGCTGATCTGAAAGAGCTTTTATCAAGGAATTTCTACCGTCACAAATATCATAAATTTAGGATCGAAAAGTTCCAGCAAAGAATTAACAAACGCATCTGACATACGGATGTTGATACGAGAGATGCTTTGTTAATAGTTAGTAGCAGGCCATGGAAGCTCAATTGGCTAGAAACAATTGCAACAATTGAATGTCGCATTAGTTGGCATTCGTTACCCACAATTGTCAAACGTTTCGATTTCTTGTGAAACGTAGTTAATTTTGTAAGGTAAGTAGTTGTGCATTTTTAATTCAGTTAAGATGAGCATTCCGCGAACTGCCTTTAGAGCTATGATTTTCTACGACTATAAAAGACAGTTAGGATACCAGCAAAGCCATGAAAATTTGATAGCAGATTTTGGCGTTGCTGCCCCTCCATTATCCGCTGTTAGTCATTGGTTCCGCGAATTTCGACGAGGGCGAGAACTGCTAGAAGACGAAGCAAGACCTGCAGAAGCTGCCTGTTCAGAAAATGTTGATCGTGTGGCAAGCTTGATTCATTCCAATCGAAATATTACTTATAGGGAGATTCAGTAGGAAGTGAAGATTGAATCCTCGGCGGTGAATACCATTTGGCATAAACATCTTGGAGTAAGAAAGCCAGCAAGCCGTTGGATATCGAATTTGCTCTCAGAAAGTCAAAAACAGGCTCGAATAGACTGGTGTAAATTTATGTTGCAAAAATTTGACGGAGGAGCTTCCAGGCAAGTGGCATACATTGTAACTAGTGACGAATCTTGGGTATACAGTTACGACCCTGAAACTAAACAGCAGTCTAGTGTTTGGGTATTCGAAGATGAAGACTTGCCCACAAAAGTAATTCGTGGCAGAAGCTTCAAGAAGAAAATGATTGCTGTTTTTTCCACCGATGTGGTCCTGTTGCTGTTATTCCACTTAAAGATCGCAGAACTGTTAATTCTGAATGGTACTGCGAAGTGGCTTTACCACAGATGTTTGCAAAATTACAGGCAGGTCGACAAAGGACCGGTTTGCGTAACATCTTAGTCCATCATGACAACGCATCCTCCCACACTGCTGCCAGAACATTGGATTTTTTGAAAGATACGGAAGCTCAATTGGTAACTCATCCGCCGTATAGCCCAGATCTGGAGCCGTGCGACTTTTTTTTGTTTCCAACTGTTAAAAAAATGATGCGAAGTAAAAGATTTTCCAACGCAGATGCAGCAGTTACAGAATTTCAAAGAATTTTTGAGGACCTTTCAGAAAATGAATCTTCCGAATGTTTTAAAAAGTGGTTTCAAATAATGCACAAGTGTATTAGTCTGAATGGAGATTATTTTGAAAAACAATAAAGATTGTTTGTTAAAAAATGCAACGGTCTTTTTGCTAATAACAATTTTCAGCGTAACCCTCGTATTGTACCAATATAAAATACTTTTTAATGTTTTTAATGATAGTGTTGCATTATGTCATCAGTCATATTTATAAATTGTTCACAACATAATAATAAAATAATAAATAAGTACCTACTAAATAAACTATATTTAAAAATATATATGTATAAATATATATAAAATTTTGTATTTCTTAATTTTCTCATTGAATTCATAATCAGCAACCCCAAAAACCCTCCAACATGAATTTCGCTCAAGTTGATGTAAAACTTCCCGAGTTATTAAATTGGGAGTGTAAAATGGGGGTTTCAACCCCCCGAGGGGGCGTGCCCCCATTTTAAACAGATTACATTTTATATTGGTCCAGTACTGAAGGCATTACAAAAGATTTCAAGTCGCTATCTTTAGATAGTAAAAACTAAGAACGTAATGCAAAAATTTACTCTACTACTAGGGCAGAGAGAAAGGATTACATAATAAGGTAACCAAAATGGTGTATTACTTTGCAAAATCACATTTTAAACACTTTTTGACTCTTTGAGCTTTACTCTAAAATCAATAGAAACGGCGTAAATCGCATTCTCAATCTCAAATGCCGTTATTTTAGGACCGCCATTTTGGTGTCCATCACTTTGAATTTTTCAATTTTCTCATTGGATTCATAATCAGCGACTCCAAGAACCCTCCCAACATAAATTTCACTCAATTTGGTTGCGTTATTAAATTAGGGGTACAAAATGGGGGTTTCAACCCCCCGAGGGGGCGTGCCCCCATTTTAAACATATAACATTTTATATTGGTCCAGTACTGAAGGCATTACAAAAGATTTCAAGTCTCTATCTTTAGATAGTAAAAAATAAGAACTTAATGCAAAAATTGACTCTACTATATAGTTGGGAACGACCTCATCATCCATCATCACATAGTGAATGATAAATATAATTGATATTCTAAATCTGTTCTAATAAATTGTTCTTATTGTTAGTTTTATTAAATATTAATTTAAAAAGAGACGTTTTGATTGTAATATTTGGTACTTATAGTTATCAATTTTTATAAGCCTGCCTTGAGAAGTAAGAATTAAATTCATTGCGAGCTTTTATAATACAATGAAAGTGGAGAACATTTAGTAGTTGTGTAGGAAAGCCCTCATCTGATCGTCACCCGGTGATCAGTTTGAGGTTACAACTTATAACAGAATTCCACTTAATATACTATTTTGGGTTACCTACCGTTATTTATTTGTTCATAATGATTACTATTTCCATTTAAAGATTAAATCTGAAATGAAATTTTTTTTCAATGAATTTAATAAATGACTTATTTAATTATTGGGTGTATTAAATGCATAAAAATAGTCTGCAGAGTATGTTGCGTCTAACTTTTCTTTCTAAAAGCAATAATACAAACAAACTTGCCAGCCTCGGTGGATTAGTGATTTGCATGTTTGCTTCATAATCCAAGGATCGCAGGTTCGGGTCTAGGCCACAACGGCCAATCGCTATTTTGGCCGTTGTGGTCATAACCACAACGGTCTCCGTGACCATAACGGCCAACAGCCACAACGGCCAATTTGACCATATCGCCCAACTCGAAACTTGACCATAACGGCCACCATGACCACAACGGCCAACTAGAAACTCCACCCCATCCGCCATTTTGACAACAACGGCCACCGACGCTTATGTATTGGCGTCGCTGGTGACGACGACCACAACGGCCAACTAGAGTGAGTGACCACAACGGCAAAAATGACCACAACGGCCAACTATGGAGCGTGACCACAACAGCCAAAATGACCATAACGGCCCACTGTGGCGAGTGACCACAACGGCCAACTTTTTTTCATACTGTTACTTTGGTTTAGTTAAAGCTCATTTCTCTCTTTTAACTTAGCCTGTATTTCAATAAGGTACGTCCAGAATTTAACAGCGAGGTCTGATGTCAAAGTAGCGACGATTTAACGTGACTTACCTATATTGAAAAATGCTTTTTCTATATATGTTACAACTGCAGCCCTATGCAGTTGACGACATTTTTTTTTCTTAGTTTCTCGGCAAGTATCCCAGGCAGATTAAATTCTGAAAATTTGATACAGGTACACTATAACTATTTACAGAATCATGATACTTTCGTTCACAGGGTAGTTTATCTTTAACGTCAAAAGAAGTTTTTTTTCTATTACTTGTTTACCTACAGCAATCTTTTCATTTTGGGGACGTTTAAAAAAGTACGAAATAGAACTATAAAACAACACGTTTGACGTTTTATTTATAGATTTCCATTGCATTGAATTTGAAGTACGTAATTAGCTGTTTTTATCAGTTTTAAAATTTAAACTAAATGTAAATCTTCTCCTAAAAAATAAACACGATATCTACGAATCTGTCCAGTACTTAATAAAATCAATCTAGGGAGCAGCATGGGACGTAACCCCAGAAACAAACCGCAATAATCCAAAACAGTATTGCTCCATACGTATCCGAGAAAAAATACAAGAAAACGAGCTCTTAGAAAGTAATGACAGATTACTTACTCGCGTACCGGGCGATAAAACGTAGTTTAATAGGGCCGTCAAAGAGTTTAAGAAATTATTAGATGAGCAGAGAAATCAAGATTTCCAGAACTATTTCCACTGCGTAACATCAACTAAAGCAACTGGCTGCATTATAGAACGTCATAAAGATCGTGTTTACGCCTCTCTTACCATTGAAGAAGAAAAATTCATACGGGACTTCCTTCAAGCGCGAAGTTAGGTCATCGACACTGAAATAAATTCGAAGAAGTCCCCAGGTTTCGACGTAATAACTGTAAAACTCCTAAAGGAACTTTCATATGAGGGATTTCGCATGATAACTGTAATCTATAAAGGGATATTAAGGACGGGATACTTCTCTGGCCAATGGAAGGTGGCCCAAATAGCAATGGTCCCAAAACCGGAGAAACCGCCATCAGATGTGCCCTCATACAGACCTATTAGTCGTTACCCGTCAATGGTTTGTAAAAAATTGTTCGCCATGAGAATGTCACCGCTAATTGACGAAAATCAGCGAAAGCCCAACTAACAGTTTGGATTTCGTCGACAATACGCTACAATCGAACAAGTACTTGCATCAAAAATCAGGTTTGACCTGGAGACCAAAACATTCTGTTCAGCGGTATTCATAGACACAAGCCAAGCATTTGACAGGGCGTGGTATGTATCAATTATGTTTTGACCATGTAAGACGTCTGTCTAGGTGGAACCCTAGATATTTGACCTAATCTTCTTGAGTAGTGAGTTTCCGTTAAGGTGAACTAGAGGGCAAGTAGTTTTTTTAGTAGTATAAGTGGCCTGTGTTGGTTTTTGTATATTTGCTTTAATGCGTCGTGTTCCATTATCTTTCAAAAAGGCTTAGGTGGTTTGTAAGTTTCTGAAAACTATATCTGCATTAGTATGGGAAGCCAGTATTGCCATGTAGTCCAAGAAGGTTGCTATTGTCGTGTTTCTAGTTGAAGATTAGGTATAATGTCGAACCAGTCGCGCGACACCAGATGTTGTGGATAGAAGGGCTGAAGTGGAGTCTGAATATTTCACGAAAAAGTATCTTTTAGTGAGTTATGACGTGAGGATTTCAAAGAAGGTATACGGTAAATGTCACTTGAGGTTGTAGAGTAGATCTACATACATACCACGCCCTGTCAAATGCTTGGCTTGTGTCTATGAATACCGCTGAACAGAATGTTTTGGTCTCCAGGTCAAA
Organism: Agrypnus murinus; assembly: GCA_929113105.1. Classification (NCBI taxonomy): domain Eukaryota; kingdom Metazoa; phylum Arthropoda; class Insecta; order Coleoptera; family Elateridae; genus Agrypnus; species Agrypnus murinus. The sequence continues at coordinate 65,156,061 of OV816029.1, read as the reverse complement.
CCTGATTTTTGATGCAAGTATGTGTACTTGTTCGATTGTAGCGTATTGTCGACGAAATCCAAACTGTTAGTTGGGCTTTCGCTGATTTTCGTCAATTAAGGCGACATTCGCATGGCGAACAATTTTTTACAAACCATTGACGGGTAACGACTAATAGGTCTGTATGAGGCCACATCTGATGGCGGTTTCTCCGGTTTTGGGACCATTGCTATTTGGGCCACCATCCATTGGCCAGAGAAGTATCCCGTCCTTAATATCCCTTTATAGATTACGGTTATCTTGCGAAATCTTCAAATTCAATGCAATGGAAATCTATAAATAAAACGTCAAACGTGTTGTTTTATAGTTCTATTTCGTACTTTTTTAAACGTCCCCAAAATGAAAAGATTGCTGTAGGTAAACAAGTAATAGAAAAAAAACTTTTTTTGACGTTAAAGATAAACTACCCTGTGAACTAAAGTATCATGATTCTGTAAATAGTTATAGTGTACCTGTATCAAATTTTCAGAATTTAATCTGCCTGGGATACTTTCCGAGAAACTAAGAAAGAAAAATGTCGTCAACTGCATAGGGCTGCAGTTGTATATAGAGAAAGCATTTTTCAATATATCGTTCAGTAACCTTGTCATCAAAAGGGGGGTCTACCTTGCATGAAATGGGGTAGTAGGCTTTTTTTATATTGTATGTGATAGTACCAAGATGCCAAATCCAATTTTTCGACCTCCGCTACCTTCCGGATCACCGCCAAAAAAAGGTAAAACCGCCGAAATTTTGCACTTTTTTTAGGTTTGGCCAATTTTGACCATGAAGGAGCACTTTTTCAAAGAAGACAATTCTATTCATTTCAAAAGTACATTAAGTTTGTTACAATCTAAGACCAAAATGATTACTATAGGGCTAATAGTTTCCGAGATATAGCTCCTCAGAGTTCATCGAAAAAGCGGTAAGACCCCCGAAAATATGCTTTTCTTTAGATTTGGCCAATTTTGACTATGAAGGAACACTTTTCCAAAAAAGATAATTATATTCATTTTGAAAGCACATTAAATTTGCTAAGACCAAAATGGTTACTTAAGGTCTAATAGTTTCCGAAATATCGCTCCTCAGAATTAGTCGAAATTTACACCCATGCTATTTTTCAAGTATTAACCTATAGAACTGAGTTTAAAGGTTCAAAATAAGAATAGAATAGAATTGAATAGAATAGAAAACCTTTAGTCTTATTCAAACAAATTCATTTTTTACATTGGAATCTTAAAAATAATCCCTCGTAAATGGTTCATGTTGTCAAGTGGGTATTACCAGAAATATGAAAAGGCGACAGGGAAAACGCGTTTCAATTTTGTCTAAACCCCTTGGAAGGTCCAGGTACAAGATACTCTTCAGCCTCTGTGTCCATGTTCTTTTGTTCTTCAGCCTGGTCAATTTTAAGAGTACATTAAATTTGCTACAATTTAAGACCAAAATGGTTACTAATGGTCTAATAGTTTTCGAGATATCGCACCCCAAAGTTGGTCAAAACTTCAACCCATGCTATTTTTCAAGTATTAACTTATAGAATTGGCATCAAACATTTAATAATACCTCTCAAATAGTTCAATAATGTATAAATTTAGTATATGAAACATTCGGTTCGGGTTACATTAACATGCAAACGCATTTTGCGACTGGTTGCTGCATCACCCTCCATTCCCTAATACGAATGTCGTCATGTCTATAAGCAGTGGACTTGTTGGAGTGGAAGAGGTCAACTGTCACATGGCTAGAGATATGGGTAAGGAAGCGATGTTGAAGGTTGTAGGGGAAAACTACGAAAATTTCAAATTCAAAAGGAAGAATAAAGTGGTATCACTTTCTTCTGTGAATACTGTGACTGTTGGCAAGAGACAGGTGACGGTTGACCCCCTAACACTGTGTCACAGGCTATGCGTTATGAAACAGCCGGATGAAGAACTGAAGAACTTCACACACGAGGTTTCACCATATCCTCTGTCCCTACTAACACAGTAACATCTACTTTCAGAAGTGCGGAAGAGGTAAAATACCAGATGTCCTCTATTCAACCACCTCGATATCTTCTTACCGTCACCTCAAGCCCTTCACCCATGCCTTTAGTGGATGTGATTCTACGTCATGCTTCTTTGGTCAGGGATAAAACAAGTTGTTATCAGTAATTCAAAAGAATTCGGACCTCAAGGAGAAAGCAGCAGTTTTCCAACTCAGAAGCAACACCTGACGAAGTAGCTGAAGCAGGAGAGCAAATTATCATTGCGCTGTAGGGTGAAAGCAACTCAACGAAAAGCCTCAATTATCTGAGCTATTAGCTCTTTACAAAGGCTGCAACCAAGACGAACTTTAACCTTGCCAGACTACCTCCCACTCAAGAAGCTGTGAATCGATCCGCTCGAATGGGAGTGGGTTCTTACAGCTCACGGCCTTTATGATATCGAGGGATGCGGCCCCTTCCCACCTCATGCAAATGATCTCCTGCAACTGCAAGAAAGGATGTGACAATGCATGCTCTTGCAGAAAAGCAGGCTTGAAGTGCTCTATTGTATGTAGCCAATGTAGTGAACAGTCCTGCGAGAATCGGCCAGATATCATCGTTGACATGGATACTGCCAAGCTCGATGACCTACTACATGACGATGAGCTAGATGGACTGCTTGTATATCCTAACAGCCCTCCAGATAAGGAAATTGACCAGGCTGAAGAAGTACAGGAGAACATGGACACAGAGGCTGAAGAGTATCTTGAACCTGGACCTTCCAAGAGGTTTAAACCAAATTGAAAGGCGTTTTCCCTGTCGCCTTTTCATATTTCTGGTAATACCCACTCGACAACATGAGCCATTTACGAGGGATTATTTTTAAGATTCCATTGTAAAAAATGATTTTGTTTGAATAAGACTAAAGATTTTCTATTCTATTCAATTCTATTCTATTCTTATTTTGAACCTTTGAACTCAATTCTATAGGTTAATACTTGAAAAATAGCATGGGTGTAAATTTCGACCAATTCTGAGGAGCGATATTTCGGAAACTATTAGACCTTAAGGAACCATTTTAGTCTTAAATTGTAGCAAATTTAATGTGCTTTCAAAATGAATAGAATTGTCTTTTTCGGAAAAGTGTTCCTTCATGGTCAAAATTGGCCAAATCTAAAAAAAGTGCAAAATTTCGGCGGTTTTACCTCTTTTTGGCGGTGATCCGGAAGGTCGCGGAGGTCGAAAAATTGGATTTGGCATCTCGGTACTATCACATACAATATAAAAAAAGAAATCTACTACCCCATTTCATGCAAGGTAAAATGTACTAGGTTACTGGGCTAATAGGTAAGTCACGTTAAATCGGCGCTACTTTGACATCAGACCTCGCTGTTAAATTCTGGACGTACCTTATTGAAATACAGGCTAAGTTAAAAGAGAGAAATGAGCTTTAACTAAACCAAAATAACAGTATGAAAAAAGTTGGCCGTTGTGGTCGCTCGCCATAGTTGGCCGTTATGGTCATTTTGGCTGTTGTGGTCACACTCCATAGTTGGCCGTTGTGGTCATTTTGACCGTTGTGGTCACTCACCCTAGTTGGCCGTTGTGGTCACTCGCCACAGTTGGCCGTTATGGTCATTTTGGCTGTTGTGGTCACGCTCCATAGTTGGCCGTTGTGGTCACTCACTCTAGTTGGCCGTTGTGGTCATTTTGGCCGTTGTGGTCATCGTCACCAGCGACGCCAATACATAAGCGTCGGTGGACGTTGTGGTCAAAACGGCGGATGGGGTGGAGTTTCTAGTTGGCCGTTGTGGTCATGGTGGCCGTTATGGTCAAGTTTCGAGTTGGGCGATATGGTCAAATTGGCCGTTGTGGCTGTTGGCCGTTATCGTCACGGAGACCGTTGTGGTTATGACCACAACGGCCAAAATAGCGATTGGCCGTTGTGGCCAGGCCCCGCAGGTTCGATCCCCGGCTGAGCTGGTAATGTTTAATAGCGGAGAAAAATTAAAAACATGCCTTCTTCTCGGATAGGAAGTAAAACTGTAGGTCCCGTGTCAATGCGATGTTTGGCACGTTAAAAATCCCTACTTGGGGTGGAATTCCCTGAGGGAGTAAAGTGTTTCCTTGACAACAACAACAAGTAAACAACAAAAAAAGTAATCGCGGTACATGTTAGGATTTATTATCCTGAAACTATGTGATTTTGGCAATTGTCCGAATGACATGTAACGAAATTTTGAATTTTTGCGATTAAGTCCTTTAGACGTGCAAAAAATAGCGTATATACCACTGGACTAAAAGTGTTTTTTAAGTGTTAATTAATAATTTAAAAAATGCATTTTAGTCCCTGAATATATAATATACATTATGTCCGCTCGGGTGATTATGACATGATTATGACCTATTTTGCGGACTGTTACTAGAGCGTAAATCGCTAAATTAGAGCACCCCCTTTTACTACTCTTGTTTACGACGTCTCCATAGTAATAAGAGTAATTATAGACCATAGCACCTACCTACTTGAAGTTTAGGACTTTTTAAATTATTTTTATTTTAAATTAAACTTAATTTAATCTTAGACCGCACATTTAAAGTACGCATTTCGGGCTTAATTAGTGTTTTAGAGCCGTTTATCGTCTTAGCGCCTTCGGTTTTCGCTTCAGGCGCTAACTGACTGCACGGGCTGTAAGACACTCAATTAAGCCCTTAATATACTATTAAAGACTAGAAAAAGCCTAATCTTGATTAGGCGAAATGTCATTCGAAAAAAATTATTTTATTCTTAATTAATACAAAAAAATAAAAAGGCTGCAAGTCCTCGAAGATTTATTAATCTCTTTTACAATGTATTTTAGTTTTATTGGCTAATTACAAATAATCAGACGTCGATGAAATTAAATCTAAAAATTTCCCTATCGAAATTTTGTAACAGCACAATAATACAACTTTTCTAAACCGATTTCCGCTCGTAAGAAATAAAATCGGCTATTTAGGGTATTTCCGTTCTCTTCTGTAATAGAATTAAAATCAATATTGTATAACTTTCATTTCCATCGTTGCCACTTGTTCGGATCTCACTTTGCGCATCATTCATACAAGCTTCACACAAGAAATTATACGTCTGAAAAATATACATCTGGCGCAGCGACTCCAGGCGTCAACTCCTTGAACTAATCTGTATAATTGTAGCCGTTTTGGCAACATCTGAGGTCCAGCCCATTTTTTCAGTATCGTCAACGTATACCTTCGAAAAGCTCTACACGAAATATTATCGAATTTCAAAGTGAGGTCCGTATATTTGTCCTCACTTTGTTTGTGGACCTCACTTGAAACGTGAACTTTGTTCATACGGACCTCACTTTATACACTGGCCGTAAATATATATATATATATATATATATATATATATATATATATATATATATATATATATATATATATATATATATATATATATATATATATATATATATATATATATATATATATGTATTTATTCAATGTATTTACAATTATTCATGCATGTTAATATTAAGAAACGAGATCTCGAGTAGTGGAATTGTTGTAGGGTAGTTTTAAGTACAACCAACTGTGATACAGATCACCATTCACCTTTTTTTTCTCTATTAAACATTAAAATTGCATTTCAATTTAACTTTTAAAATCCGCCAATAGTTCAAATAAAGCCCTACTTAGAAAGTTTACATTTCACTACGTGTGTTTTATTCTTTTATTATTTATTTATTTGCATGATTTTAATATTGCTTTTCAGTTCATCATTTGTAAGTATATATGTACGGTACGGCCAAAATTGTGGAAGTTGCCCATATTTTAGTAGAAGATCTATTTCTTCGTTTGCCTGATAAGCTTGAAGCTTTAGTAATAAGCATTGTTTTTAAACGAAGTGGCGCTTGTTTTTTTTATCTTTTATATTTTGTATTACCCCGCCCCTCACCGACTTATTGGGGGCTAGCTGGCAAAAACTAAAGCAGTGTTATTTGGATCAAGCTGATACTTCCAGCACAGCTACATTTTGGTTGGTTAAGTATTTCTTTATATAAAAATAGCCTTTGTTTTCTGTAGGTTATAAAAAAGTCAAGTCAAAAATTAAAACAAATGATAGGTCTGGTTTTCTCTCGAGTTATTAAAGAAAGTTGTTTGGAATAAACAATGCCCAAATCCCGAATTTGCTAAAATAATTCGGCTTTTGCTTTAGTTCAGATGATTCCATGGATTTAAACTTTAATTATTCATCACAATTTCAAATTGACAAAAAGTGATTTACTGAAATAATTAAAATGGGAACTAATCTAATTATGATTCAAACGAGCAGCTTACAAATTTCAAGCAAAATAAAATTCTGCAATATATTATTTGGTGGTTCCGTGTTAATACCTAAATTACGAAAATTCCTAAGAAGAAATTAGTAGATTATAATTAATATGGAAATTATCTAACAGGTGATTTTTTCTTTACTGTTAACTAAACAGTTGCACCCACAACATATTGTTTACTTTTTCTCGAGTAGCAGTATCTGCAGGATACATGCATTGAAATGCCGTAGTAATGCATTGAATAATGAATATGCAGTAGTGCTATTGACATAAAATAAGAACAACAGAGGACCCCAACACATGTCGTGTAAAACTTGAGTAAAACCCCCAGTTTCAAAAATTGTTGCAAATGTAACTGCCGAATTAACAATTCAAATGATATTTTGTATTAAAAATTATATCTTTACTGGGATTGTATTAAAATTTACTATTTTAAAGACCGATTTTAAACCGAAAAGACCGAAAGACTATTTTAAACTAAACCATTGACATACAGAATGGCCCACTGATAAAGAGACGAGCTCGTTTTGAGACTCTACATGGTAATTTTCCGAAAAACGGCCCGACACGACAAATTTATTAGGAAGGGAAAAATGCGATATGGCTATTTCCGTTCAGCCACTTTTTACCCTAAATTAGAGGTGAAATTCACCCTAGAATCTGTAAATGGTATGGAGTGGCAACAGATCATTTGAAAGCTCAAGGAACTTGCTTTACAGTAGTATTGTCACAAACGGACGTCGCAAGTTGCATTCCAACTGGTGCAATTGTCATCCAAAGTTAATGCATTTCTTCGTAACTTAATATAGCGTTGGCTTAATGATAACCACACACGCGAGCCAGCTGCTCTTATTTCAAGAACCTCTACTCAGCACACCACGCGATCGACCTACGCTAGAATGCAGCTGCTTGCCGCACAAGTAACCACGCCGGAACAACGAATACGGGGAACGCCGCGCCTACAGATTCACCTTAATATGCTAATGACTTCCGCAATATGCAGTATATAAACAGCTTGCTTCAAGCCTAATATTCAGTCATCAAAATGACTCTCGTTTCGATGTTCCAAACGATGTTCGATGTTTCGATGTAACATCTTACTCGACTGTAAAATTCCTTTTACAGGACTTATAACGTAATAGTAATTTACGTTATAAGTCCTGGAAATGGAATTTTACAGTCGAGTAAGATGTTACGGACAAGGCGACGAAGGAGCCGAGTCCGGAACATCGAAACGAGACTGTAAGACCATTTCCAGGACGTATGACGTAATGCGTTTTATTTCATACTGCAATTATTGGAATATTGGTTTAATTAAAAAAAAATTTTATAAAATAAATTTCCGAATGCAAAATATGGACATCTATGAAGAACGAGTTTCCATGGTAATTGATTACGTACTAAAACATTGTCCAGTTGATTGATTGTATTTGCGTGACTGTAAAATTTTTTACAGGCATATTAGACCGTAAAATCGCATGTTCTGGACTAAAAAGGTTGACGTAAAACTGACAAATGTGACACAGTATGAAATAAATTACTATTTTCTACTCATGGCATTGAAATCACTCATTTTGCAATCGATAACAACCCATATAGAATTTGCCGATGTTGACCAAACGGACCAATATTGGGTCAATATTGGCACCGTTATTACCAATCCTGGCAACCAATATTGGGACAGTGCAGAAATGATAACACCGGTAAGTACTTGGGCCATTTTACATAGCCGATATTGGCAGCCAATATTGGGCCAGTGTCGAAATGATAACACTGGCAAGTACTTGGACCATTTTACCTAACCAAGATTGGCCCAATGTTGTTGATATGTTGGTATAACTCTGGTTTCATACTGGCACAACATTGGCTGTATATCGGTAGCATACCGGTGTATAAGAATGATCATTATTATATCTTTTAATTATATTATATTGTACACTGAGAAACATAGTTCGAAAAATCTTTTGGTTTAAAAATTGTAGATCAAGAGCGCTAATATGACGACGGGGACATAACTTTTACGAACCATTTTTCTCAGTGTATAATATAATATAATTAAAAAATATATAATAACGATGATTATTATGCACCGGTGTGCAACCATATCCAACGATATCTATCCATACTGTGTCAGTATGAGACTCGTTATACCAACATATTAACATTATTGAGTTAATATTGGCTAATTGCACACAGAAAAGAATACCTTGATTCAAAATTTTATTGTGTTTAAAGTTCTTGTAACAATTAATAATATAATACATTATAATGTTGGCAGTCATATAGATACAAATTAACAAATACATTATAATAGGTACTGTAGTAATAATTTATTCAGAATTGAGATTGTATGAATAAATATAAGTCATTAATTAAAATGTAAAAAGGATATATCAATTTGATTTAAAAACAGCCATTAACGTCATACCATCTAATTAAAATATTATCAAATTATGTAAATATTCAATTAAAAATAATGTAATGTTTCGTTGTTCGTAAGAAAAGGTTCCTTTATGAATATTCTTGTACCACATTCTTGTCTAAAGGCTTGTAGGAATCTAAAACAAATAAAATTTACAAACAAGTAAAATAAATATTTACGATTTATAAAAATGAATGACAAAATGTAAAAGATAACAAAATAAGATTACGAATATTGTTAGTTATTGAACATTTTGTTGACAAAAAAATGTAATTAACTCCCAAGACAACATAATACACTCAGGAAATAATTACATAAGATTCATCTCCTACACGGAAAAAACAAAATAAAGATTAATAAATAAGATTTTGTGATGTATAACGAAGCAGACATAATAAATTTCGTAACAAAAAATTTCCTTCCAGAAATCCAGATTTCTTAAAGAAATTTCACATCTTAATTTAAAGGATCGAGCACAAAGCAAATGGAAAACGGGGTACAGTCAGATTGAGGTGAAAGCCAGGGTAGGAAGAACGAAAAAATTTAATTCGCTTGCAAAAGAATAATTCTTATAAGAATTTAAACATACTATCATGATTCAAGCAACAAGAGCTTGGATTATCTATAAATATATACAGGGTGTCCCAAAATGCTGTTTACACGCAAGATCTCCCTTATTTGAAAAGCTAAAGAAATCAACCAAAAACTATTGTGAATGACTCAAAATGGACCTTCAAAAACATCCTTAATCGCTGGTTGTATAGCAACGTTTAAGAGATCATGCCAACTTGATTAATTTTTCAAATTGCACCCTATGTTTTTTTCACGGAAATGTATCCTTCACTTCATTCTGCATATGATAGTATGCCTTACTTAATTATCTAATGTGCATTTAAGGGTTGAAAAAATATTTTTTATAAATTGTACACTTCATATTCACTAAATTATTTATTCAAAAAATATTATGATTAGAGCCGTGTCTACAAGGGAACTCCTGAGGCACTTTAAAGCCCATGTAGAGGCCACAGGAGGGCATTTTGAGCATTTGCTTTAAGTTTAAGATAAATTCAATTTATAACAAATGTTTTTTAAAACCCTTAAATGCACCTTAGACAATTAAGTAAGGCATACTACCATATGCAGAATAAAGTGAAGAATACATTTCTGTGAAAAAAAACAGAGGGTGCAATTTGAAAAATTAATCAAGTTGTCATGATTTCTTAAACGTTGCTATGTAACCAGCGTTTAAGGATGTTTTTTGAAGGTCCATTTTGAGGCATTCACAATAGTTTTTGATTGATTTCTTTATCTTTTCAAATAAGGGAGATATTGGTGTAAACAGCATTTTGGGACACCCTGTATAACCAGAGAAGTGATTTTTTTATTTTAAAATTCATTCTTATATAAAAAAATATTAACTTTATTAATCTATAAAATTCTTTATAATAAATAATGCTTGAGGTTAATACACCACGACCACAGTGCATGATGTATGAAAAAAATTGTAATTTGAATCTTACCAATTTCTAATTTTAACAATCCACTACTTGTACTGATAGGTACATACAGCTGAAGATGCAGATGTCCGCTTCGCATCCACAAGGCTCTGTTGTTTTGGTTTTTGTTGTTACTGCCTGTCTTTTTCATTTTTTAACTGACTGTCATAATTAGACTTACATCTAGGCGCAACACATCGGCGAGGCATCTAAAAAATGTAAATATATAGTATGTATTATGTCAGTAGAGTATTTAGGATTCTTTTGGGGGGAGCTACTCTATAAAAATTCCGAATCAAAATACTACTTAGATTTCCACATATCCTAGATTTTGATAATAAAAAAAATCGGGAGGTCCAGCCCGTTAACCCCCCCCCCCCTACGACGCCACTGTATTATGTAATAATAATTTATTAATTTTTATATACAAAGAAACACCGCTTTATTTTGCAAACAACTAAAATTTATATTAGTATAGTTTTCTGGCAAATAGCTACTCTATTTAATCAGGAAACCATAATAAGAATAAATACTTACATATAAACATTAATATAAAATGAGGGATTTAGAAGTAAAAGGGTTTATGTGCATTTTTAGTAATTCTGAGATACTTAGCTTAAAAGTCAATTTCTAAATGTAAATTACAGTAATATCAAAGAGTATGCACAAATAAATATTTGTAAAAGACACGTAAAGGTTATGCCGTCATGTGTTTTTATATAATCAAGATAGGTTACTTACCTTTTTAGTTTGATAGAAATTCTCTCTTATAAAAAAACTAATGTAATATACTGTTATCATTACGCTTATAATGTAACTAATTATTACACACACTTATACAGACAAAATAACTAACGAACACCATTATTACGCATTATTAATAATATGTCATGTTGCAGTGAACATGTGACGCTAGCGGCTAGTAGAGTACCTTACCGGAAGTCTGACTGCCTACTATACCGAATTACCGACCAGGTTGAACCAAACGGTAAAATTTGAATTTACAGTATTTACAACTTTCATAAAAACCATCAGTAAAAGCCATTTTTATAGAAATAAATTTTAATGTAATGTATCATTTATAATGCGAAACACGGAAAATACGTTCAGCCAATATCGAACTAATGCAGATTGCCGTACAACGGCCGCCAATATTGAGCCAATATTGGCTACCGTTGTATACATATTTTCCGTGTGTTTCGCATTATAAGTGATACATTACATTAAAATTTATTTCTATAAAAATGGCTTTTACTGTTGTTTTTTATGAAAGTTCTAAGTATATATATTTATGAATTTAATAATATTGTAAATTCAAATTTTACCGTTTGATTCAACCTGGTTGGTATAGTAGGCAGTCAGGCTTCTGGTAAGGTACTCTACTAGCCGCTAGCGTCACATGTTCACTGCAACATGACATATTATTAATAATGCGTAATAATGGTGTTCGTTAGTTATTTTGTCTGTATAAGTGTGTGTAATAATTAGTTACATTATAAGCGTAATGATAACAGTATATTACATTAGTTTTTTTATAAGAGAGAATTTCTATCAAACTAAAAAGGTAAGTAACCTATCTTGATTATATAAAAACACATGACGGCATAACCTTCACGTGTCTTTTACAAATATTTATTTGTGCATACTCTTTGATATTACTGTAATTTACATTTAGAAATTGACTTTTAAGCTAAGTATCTCAGAATTACTAAAAATGCACATAAACCCTTTTACTTCTAAATCCCTCATTTTATATTAATGTTTATATATAAGTATTTATTCTTATGGTTTCCTGATTAAATAGAGTAGCTATTTGCCAGAAAACTATACTAATATAAATTTTAGTTGTTTGCAAAATAAATCAGTGTTTATTTGTATATAAAAATTAATAAAGGCGTTTATTATTATTACATAATACAGTGGCGTCGTAGGGGGGGGGTTAACGGGCTGGACCTCCCGATTCTTTTTTATTATCAAAATCTAGGATATGTGAAAATCTAAGTAGTATTTTGATTCAGAATTTTTATAGAGTAGCTCCTCCCGAAAAAATCCTAAATACGCTACTGACAATACATACTATATATTTACATTTTTTAGATGCCTCGCCGATGTGTTGCGCCTAGATGTAAGTCTAATTATGACAGTCAGTTAAAAAATGAAAAAGTCAGGCAGTAACAACAAAAACCAAAACAACAGAGCCTTGTGGATGCGAAGCGGACATCTGCATCTTCAGCTGTACGTACCTAATCAGTACAACTAGTCGATTGTTAAAATTAGAAATTGGTAAGATTCAAATTACAATTTTTTTTATAAATCATGTACTGTGGTTGTGGTGTATTAACCACAATCTTTATTTATTATAAAGGATTTTATAGATTAATAAAGTTAATATTTTCTTATATAAGAATGAATTTTAAAATTAAAAAATCACTTATCTGGTTATACAGGGTGTCCCAAAATGCTGTTTCCACGCAAGATCTCCTTTATTTGTAAAGATAAAGAAATCAATCAAAAACTATTGTGAATGACTCAAAATGGACCTTCAAAAAACATCCTTAAACGCTGGTTACATAGCAACGTTTAAGAGATCATGCCAACTTGATTAATTTTTCAAATTGCACAATCTCTGTTTTTTCTCACAGAAATGTATTCTTCACTTTATTCTGCATATGGTAGTATGCCTTACTTAATTGTCTAATGTGCATTTAGGGGTTTTAAAAAATATTTGTTATAAATTGAATTTATCTTAAACTTAAAGCAAATGCTCAAAATGCCCTCCTGTGGACTCTACATGGACTTTAAAGTGCCTCAGGAGTTCCCTTGTAGACACGGCTCTAATCATAATATTTTTTGAATAAATAATTTAGTTAGTGAATATGAAGTGTACAATTTATAAAAAATATTTTTTCAACCCTTAAATGCACATTAGATAATTAAGTAAGGCATACTATCATATGCAGAATGAAGTGAAGAATACATTTCCGTGAAAAAAAACATAAGGTGCAATTTGAATAATTCTTTATTACGGAAACAAACAAATTCCATTTAACATAGTGTTAGTACAATGAACCATACTTTATATTATTATATACTTATATTATTATACTATTATAACAGGTAAATTCATTAAATTATTATTATATATCATAGAAATTCACATCCTCCAAGTTATTCACCACATGACACATTCTACTTAACGGAGAAAACATACCATAATTAGTGCGATGAAAAGGTCTTACTAAGAGGAGTGAATTCCTTGTTCCATATACTGGAATACGTAAAGAAAAATTTTCAATACACACAGGTAAATCTACAATTGACGATAACACCTTAAACATTAAGAAAAATTAATAAAGTTGGCATGATCTCTTAAACGTTGCTATGTAACCAGCGTTTAAGGATGTTTTTTGAAGGTCCACTTTGAGTCATTCACAATAGTTTTTGGTTGATTTCTTTATCTTTTCAAATAAGGGAGATCTTACGTGTAAACAGCATTTTGGGACACCCTGTATATATTTATAGATAATCCAAACTCTTGTTGCTTGAATCATGATAGTATGTTTAAATTCTTATAAGAATTATTCTTTTGCAAGAGAATTAAATTTTTTCGTTCTTCCTACCCTGACTTTCACCTCAATCTGACTGTACCCCGTTTTCCATTTGCTTTGTGCTCGATCCTTTAAATTAAGATGTGAAATTTCTTTAAGAAATCTGGATTTCTGGAAGGAAATTTTTTGTTACGAAATTTATTATGTCTTCTTTGTTATACATCACAAATCTTATTTATTATTCTGTATTTTGTTTTTCCGTGTAGGAGATGATTCTTATGTAATTATTTCCTGAGTGTATTATGTTGTCTTGGGAGTTAATTACATTTTTTGTCAACAAAATATTCAATAACTAACAATATTCGTAATCTTATTTTGTTATTTTTTACATTTTGTCATTCATTTTTATAAATCGTAAATATTTATTTTACTTGTTGTAAATTTTATTTGTTTTAGATTCCTACAAGCCTTTATACAAGAATATTCATAAAGGGGCCTTTTCTTACGAACAACGAAACTTTACATTATTTTTAATTGAATATTTACATAATTTGATAATACTTTAATTAGATGGTATGTCATTAATGGCTGTTTTTAAATCAAATTGATATATCCTTTTTACATTTTAATTAATGACTTATATTTATTCATACAATCTCAATTCTGAATAAATTATCACTACAGTACCTATTATAATGTATTTGTTAATTTGTATCTATATGACTGCCGACATTATAATGTATTATATTATTTATTGTTACAAGAACTTTGTTTATTAAACACAATAAAATTTTGAATCAAGGTATTCTTTTCTGTGTGCAATTAGCCAATATTAACTCAATAATGTTAATATGTTGGTATAACGGGTCTCATACTGGCACAGTATGGATGGATATCGTTGGATATGGTTGCACACCAGTGCATAATAATCATCATTATTATATTTTTTAATTTTATTATACACTGAGAAAAATGGCTCATAAAAGTTATGTCCCTGTCGTCATATTAGCGTTCTTGATCTACAATTTTTAAACTAATAGATTTTTCGAACTATGTTTCTCAGTGTACAATATAATATAATTAAAAAATATAATAATGATCATTATTATACACCGGTATGCAACCGATATACAGCCAATGTTGTGCCAGTATGAAACCAGAGTTTTACCAACATATCAACAACATTGGGCCAATCTTGGTTATGTAAAATGGTCCAAGTACTTGCCAGTGTTATCATTTCGACACTGGCCCAATATTGGCTGCCAATATCGGCTATGTAAATGGGCCCAAGTACTTACCGGTGTTATCATTTCTGCACTGTCCCAATATTGGTTGCCAATATTGGCAATAACGGTGCCAATGGCGAGCCAATATTGGCCCGTTTGGAAAATTCTATATGGGAATGGTTGAAATCGCTCTAGAGGTTGAAATTATCAGACTACCGCGATTTTGAATTTCAAACTGTTCGACATTCAATTGCTGACAAGAGAAATGTCACTTTAATGTCATGTTTTGTCACTTAAATGTAATATTTTTTTCTAAAGTGCATTAATTTACTAAGAATTCGAAGAAAAAATAGTATATGGAACGCGTGGCTGATAAAATTTCAACGTCTCGAGTTACTTTATTCAACTTGCTGTCACTCGTTGAAAAAAACCACTCTCAACGTTGAAATTTTATTTCAACCACTTGTCCCATAATATACTATTACAGTCTAGTATGACTGTAAAAAATTTTACCAGACGCAAATACAATCAATCAACTGGACAATGTTTTAGTACGTAATCAGTTACCATGGACACTCGTTCTTCATAGATGTCCATATTTTGCATTCGGAAATTTATTTTATATAATTTTTTTAAATTAAACGAAAACTCCAATAATTGCAGTATGAAATAAACCGCATTACGTCATACGTCCTGGAAATGGTCTTACAGTTTCGTTTCGATGTCCCGGACTCGGCTCCTTCGTCGCCTTGTCCGTAACATCTTAATCGACTGTAAAATTCCATTTCCAGGACTTATAACGTAAATTACTATTACTATTCTTTAGTGTGTAAAGTTCAATTTTAGACTTTACTAGACACAGTATACTGTTGAAGTTCTTACTTCCTTAGGTAATCAATACCTCTTGGTACCAGATTCTAAAGGAAGTAATTGTTGTAATAATACTGGTAGAGGTGTACTTCCCTAGGTAATCAATACCGCTTCGTATCAGATTCTAAGGGAAGTAATTGTATTTGATCAGTAGTGTTTTACTGAAAATCGTACGACACTCAGTAGTGACCAATAAAAAAACTAGCTCAGGAGCCGTTACCATGGCAACTAAAAAATTTTTTGGAAATTTTTTGTAGGTAGACCAACCTAACTGAAATTAATAAGTGGAAATTTTTCTGTCAAAAATGTCAAATTTATTTAAACTATACAACCGAACAAATTACAAAAAACTAGAACAAATCAATTGAAATTAAATACACAACTGTTGTAATAAACGTTTCCTGTCAATTTTAATTTTGGATACCACGGCTAACTATGTTATGTTACAACTTGACAGTGATAATCAAAATTTAAAATAGGTAGAAATGGTTTGTGTCGTCACGATTTTCTTTCCGAATACATCCTCGTGCATTGATTATGCCTGGAAATTTTACTTTCGTGCATTTCTGCAACTAATTGCACTCCACTTCGTGTCGTGCAATTATGACGTTGCAGAAATGTCACTCAAAAAATTTCCGGCAATAATAGGGAGAAGAAGTGCATACGTCATACCGTGCCTGACGTCATAATTCTTTCCTCGCAACGCGCATGTACTTCAATAAGGCACATTATATTTTCATTTCTGATTATTGATAGTGTTAAAAAGGATGTTTACAAGCTATAAAAACACTTACCCAATGGCTTTCACCCATTGTTGTTTCAATATTTTATTTGTGATAGTACCTATCTATTATTTTAACCTCACAAAGTAGCGTCACGTTTTCTCTTCCAACTGTCAACAGTGTCAAAACTGTCAAACAAACGGTTTACAGCGAAGTAGAGCGATGCGAACATGCGCGTTGCGAGGAAAGAATTATGACGTCAGGCACGGTATGACGTATGCACTTCTTCTCCCTATCAATGCACTTGGTATATTATAAGTGATAATTATTTGTAACAATCAATTTCATTTACATTATTTTACATTAATTGAACAAGAAATTTTTATTTAACATTTTGTTATTTTCCGGTTTGTCAATTTAGCTTTTTTAAGTAGGTGATTATATTGACATGATGGCATTTTAATTAACCTACTGTTTTTAGCTAGTAAGCATATGTTGCAACTATTTAGAAAAAATGTGTTTATATTGCAAGAAAACGTTATGTTCATATTTTGAAATATAATCTAGCCTGGAAATTATTAACCTTTTAAATTTATATTATTTTTTAGAAGAAATTAAAAAAGTAATTTTTTTGTTTAGTTTCAAACATTCTGGCGGCTCTCGGACTGGGGAGATTGTGGTATTAATGGCCGGAACTCGATCACCTCAGGATGGCTGCGTGGTGTTTCTTCTGCATGTGGAGTTCGTTTTGTTTGGACATGATGATATTTTTTCCAAAGTCGACGAGTACCCCCATAACAGCAGCAGGGACATTGATATGATGATGATGGTGGTAATGCTACTGGATAATACGGAATGATGACGGATAGTTCTCCATGTTGTTTTCTGAAGTTGTTTGTTAAATTTCTCCTGGCTGAACTTGAGATTAAATAGGTTGTCCGACACCTCGAAGACGGGTTCTTCTGGAATGTAGCCTTCATTTTGATGATGCAAAGTTGAATTAATTGGAATTATTGGTGGCTATGGGTTGGTTCATTTGCTCCATAGTAGACATCTTGAAGTTTTTAGATTTCAAATAAACTACCTCAAAGGCTCGAAGGACCAACTGTAAAGTCCTTCGTGGTGTGTGTTCTAACGCGGCAGTGCGGTTAGACTATTTGTAAATGTTTGTAGGACAGCTACTTGGTAGGATCCTTCTTGGTTCGAAGGATCAAATGTAAAGTCCAGCGTGAAGACATTACTGGTAAAGTTGTAAATGCGTGTAAAACATTTACTAGGTAGGATCCTTTGAAGGACCAAATGTAAAGTTGTTGATGGTTGGTTGGATCTTGGTTAACGGCTCCTTGGTGATGTTACCGCGCAAGGGGACAAATGTACTACATTATGTATTTGTTACATAAATAGCTATTATATTACAAGAAACTATTATGTTCATATTTTAAAATATAATCTAGCCTGGAAATTACTAACTTACTTACTTAACTTACTTACTTACTTACTTCCAATATAGGTAAAGAATCGATCCAAATTCAATTCTCTATCATTTTGGGGATTTTTTTAAAATTTTTTTTCAATAATTTAAACTTTTATTGAAAAATTAGTAACAAATAAATAAATATTAATGGAAACGCCAACCTAACTATATAACCAGTCCGACACTGATTATAAACATAACCACTATTATCACTTTTAACCAATGAACGGACATTAAGAACCAAAGCTAATGAAAACAAGATATTCCAGATTATTTACCTCTCTTAACTACTATTTGACTTAATGACATAATTATCTGAACCAAGAAACACAAAACATTATTATTAACATTTTTAAATATTAACGCACAAAAATGTTTGAAGAAGATAGTGTGTATTATTATATTAGACCAATTATTTTTAGTTTCTTCTGTATAGTTATCTTAATAAATGCTGGTAAGTAGACTTTTTAATTATTTCCTAATTATTACATATTTGCTTTTAGAGTCATGTAAAACACCTGATGATGATTATGGAGAATGCATTCCGTTGACAGAATGTCGTTTACTTCTTGAGATGATGTTAAATAAAACTGCCTCTTCAATAGAATTTGTACGCAAATCAATTTGTGGTTTTGATGGGCTGGATTCTAAAGTATGTTGCATTCCTACAATACATCCTAATAGAAAAAAGATAAATAACAAACATTTACTGACTGATAGAAAGTATTGTGGTTATCAACACTCTGATGATTATATTCATAATACGAGCAGCACTTCTATTACTGAATTCCCTTGGATGGCACGTTTAGTGTACACCAGTCCATATTCCTATAAAAAGATGTCTTTTTGTGCAGGTTCTTTAATAAGTAGTAGATATGTACTGACTACAGCTTATTGTGCTAGACCTACAGACTACCCTTTGTAAGTTTGTAGTACTCTTATTTTACCACATAAATTTTAAATTTTAATTATAGAACAGAGGTACAGCTTGGAGAGTACCACATTACCAATGAAACTGATTGTGTATTGGAGATGGCTACTTATGAATGCAGCGATCCAGTAGAAATCTACACAGTGGAGAAAATTATTATTCATCCTGCATACAAAAAACGACTGTTATTGAACGACATAGCGTTATTAAGATTAAACAGTGAAATTATCTTTTCAGGTATTTCAGTAAAAGTAAAAGAAATCTTGCTAGTAGTATTGACAAAATAATCGTTGTCAATCCTCAACAAAAATAATTTGTTGGCTTTACGAAAATTTTTTGTTTCTATTACACAGATTTGTTGCTTCAACAAAAACGTCAGTATTAATTAAGTTAAATGCACTACTTTCCATTAAATCTCGTTTTGTCAAAGAGAAAACTTTTCAATTTAACAAAGTTTCAGTCATGCTGAATAAATATTTAATCACCTTAGTTTTGTCGTGTGGATAAAATTTTGCAAAATTTATAGTTAACCTTGTCTAGTTAACAAGTTACTGGTAAATATGATTAAAATTTTGTTATATAGCTCAAAATTGCTCTGAATAATTCAACGCCGGTCTACCGCTAAGTGTGATTTGGCACAGTATACCTATGTAGATGTCGTAAAATGCTCTTCTATTACGATTAGTGTTGTAAAATACTTTTTAAAAAAAAATTTTTAAAGAATATTTCTTAAGATAAACTCTCAAAAGTGATCAGGACTGGAGAATATTTTTAACTTGCAAAAATATATCCGAAAAAAAAAGAATTCCAGAAGTTTCTAATATTCTCAAAATTCTGAAACTGCCCAAATGTTCTTCAGAAACTTTTCGGTTATAATATGTATTGAAGTTAATCTACCTGTTCAAAGGTAACGTGTTGAAAGTAATGTAAAAATAAAAGATTAGAAAATATTAAACACATTATATTAGAAACGCAATACTATTCGAAACCTAACAAACATTTGTACAAACAAAATATAGAAGGTTTGAAATAAAGAGTTCACCTTCGGTGAATGACTACCACAAATTAGTAAGGGGAGGTTACCCTAAGTCCATTGTCGTTAAACATTGCTTATTTGTTAACTTGCTTTGTTTAATAAACAAAGGCTTGTTGTCACAGCTATGAAATTTGAGTTTCACTTGTTTCTTTCAGAAATATTTGATAGCGGCGCGTAGCAGACGTACAATTGCAACCAATAAATAAAAGAATCAATATCAATTTGGTTATCACTTTTTATATTTACCTACTATAAGTGACGCTTATATGCTAGAAATTATTTATAAGTTAATTTCTATAATAAAGTTCACTAAACACTGATGCCAATGTAATAAAATTTTAAAGGTCTTTTTCAATTACTTAAGCTTCAAGCACACTGATCCTGGGAATCGGCCAGCATCAATCAGCATCCGAAAAATTCGAAGCCGGGTCTCATAAGCACACTTTATTCCTGAGTTTTGGCCGACGGAGATTTTCGGAGAGGTGATTAAGTATATTCAGGGCCGGATTAACCGTAGTGGGGGCCCTGGGCGGAAGACCGGAGTGTTAATTACCATAAAAAAGTTAAGACAGACAAAAAAGTTTAATTTTGTTGACGTTTAAGAACATTATTTATTAACAGTAATCAACATTAAGGTGCAATACATACATTTTGATAGAATGATAAAAACCTTAATTTATTCATATATAAACTTTTCGCCTTTTCTTTTCAGAAAACTTGTTAATTAAGTCACTGAAATCCAGTTTACGGAGTAAATCGTTTTCGATACTAAAGAAAGATCCGAAAGGCGATTTTGGGTCATAGTTGTGCGCAATCGGTTTTTCAGTAGTTTCATTTTTGAAAAAGATCTCTAGCCGGTGCAGTTTGTCACCATCAATACCAAATACATGCGCAAAGCAATTTCTACATTTGGAAATACAGCTTTCAAATTATTGTCTTGTAAAATGGAGCAAAAGAAATTTGCTTTGGGCATTTTTTGATCAAATTCTTCTTTGAGCATGTTTACAATCGCGTTTTTATGTGGAGGCCTTTGTATGTGGAGGCCCTGGGCGAACGCCCCTTCCGCCCATCCGTTAATCCGGCCCTGAGTATATTCATGATACCCAAACGGTTTATTAGCATCGTTAAAGCATAGACGAACTTTGAAGATTTGTTATTACTTAACTAAAATAAAAATACATATAGATAACATATACCGGGCGGGATAATAGTGTGCGGAAGTCCGATAGCTCCTAAACGGTAACAGCTAGAAAAATCGTTCTAATACGGATGTAAACAGTGGATAGAGGCGCATCTACAGAAATTATTTTCAAATATACAGGGTTGCAGAAAAATGTGGCACGCTTAAGATATTTTTTTTAAATAGAATGCCCCAAATACTTTTGCATATATCTTGGCACACACCTCTCTTGGCAGGTTTATTCATATCTAAAATTTTAGCGCCACATAATGACCGGTTTAGAAGTTATAAATTCTTTTTCAAAAAAATTGAGTTTTACATGATCTCACTTAACAGTTTACCGCTTTCACGGCCGCAACTGTGAAGACAAATTTAAGTAGGGATTTTGTTGCAGGGGCATGTAGGGTGGTTAATTTTTAAATTTAGATAACTTCAAAGCTAAAATTCACAACTTTTTCAAATGGAACACCCTGTATATTTTGTATCTTTGTGATGCAGAATTAAATAACGAACATTTTTTGTATGTACGTCTCTATAGATATCTGTAAACACTTTTGATTTATTGAGAAAAAAACTGCAAGAAGTACACAATTAAAAAATTATTTATTTAAAAAATCAAGGTTTTTCAAACAAAACAAAAGAAAAAAACTATAACAAATGCTCCATATGTTGCCCATTTGCATGGATACACATTTCGATGCGCCTTTGGAACGATCTTTGTACGTTTCTTAACATTGCCGGTGTAATACTTCTAAAAGCATGTATTATTCTATCCTTCATATTTTGGATTGTGGTTGGTGTCTCTGTATAAACAATTTCTTTCACATATCCCCATAAAAAGAAATCCATTTTTGCAAGATCAGGAGATCTCGCAGGCCATTTAGTGGATCCATTCCTTCCAATCCATTGATGTGGGTAGATATTATTTAGGTGGTCTCTTACTGCATGTAACCGTCTTGCGGAAGCCACATCCCATTTCGGATCTTTTGAGGAAGGTTCGCCAATAATTGTGGCAGATAGTTCTCCATAAAAAGAGGATAAATAGCTCCAATTAATGTACCATCAAAAAAATGTGGCCCTATTACATGTTTTCCAATAATTCCCCCCCAAACGGTTATGGACCATCTGTGCTGGTTATCAAGTTATCTGAAAAACTGGGGATTTTCTGTAGCATAATAATGGAAATTTTGCCTGTTAACAAATCCATTTTCATGAAACGTTGCCTCATCAGTGAACAAAACATTGTTGAATGTAGCATCGTCTTGCATTTTACCTATGGCCCAATTACAAAACTGTAAACGTTTTAGAAAATCGTCATCAGTTAATTCCTGGTGCAGTTGAATGTGATATGCATGAAACTTATTTTTCTTTAAGATTCGACCAACCGAACGTCAACTCATTTCTACAGATGAACTCACTTCTCTCTGACTAACATGGGGATTCTCAATCGTTACCAGCACAGATAACTCATTTTTTTCGTTCACAACATTGTTAAT
Organism: Agrypnus murinus; assembly: GCA_929113105.1. NCBI lineage: Eukaryota > Metazoa > Arthropoda > Insecta > Coleoptera > Elateridae > Agrypnus > Agrypnus murinus. Next base: position 65,133,336 of record OV816029.1, on the reverse strand, counting down.
TCGTTCACTTTTTTCATGCTGTACATTGCTGGTCCTCACAAATCTATCGAGCAGATTTTGAAAGCTGTGAACTTTAGGGAGCCTCCGTTCAGGATACCGTTGGTGGTAAATTCTGCGGGCAAGCAAACAATTTCTTTCCGACTCGCCCAAAACAAAAGTCATGTCTACAAGTTCTTCATGAGTAAAATTCATTTTGAAAAACTAAAACACCTACTAGAACTAAACACTGATGGTCGATAACTGCGAGAAATGTACGTTTTGCATACGTGCACAACAATTGCTAGATGCTTTAATGTTTTGTTGAACAAAAACAACCAACACACTTGACAACTAAATAAATAATTGTTTTTAATTGTGTACTTCTTGCAGTTTTCTCTCAATAAATCAAAAGTGGTTACAGATAGCTATAGGGACGTACATACAAAAAATGTTCGTTAATTAATTCTGCATCACAAAGGTACAAAATATACAGCGTGTTCCGTTTAAAAAAGTTGTGAATTTTAGCTTTGAAGTTCTCTAAATTTAAAAATGTATTTTAAACACCCTGTACACGATGGCTTCATTTTCTTTTAAAGAAGAACACCCTACAAGCCCCTGCAACAAAATCCCTACTTAAATTCGTCTTAACAGTTGCGGCAGTGAAAGCGGTAAACTGTTAAGTGAGATAATGTAAATTTTAATTTTTTTGAAAAAAATTTATAACTTTTAAACCGGTCATTAGATGGCGCTAAAATTCTAGATATGAATAAACCTGCCAAGGGAGGTATTAAATATGCCAAAATATTTGGGGCATTCTATTTAAAACAAAATTATCTTAAGCCTGTCACACTTTTCTGCAGCACCCTGTATATTTGAAAATAATGTTTCTAGATGCGCCTCTATCCACTGTTTACATCCGTATTAGAACGATTTTTCTAGCTGTTACCGTTTAGGAGCTATCGGACTTCCCCACACTATTGCCCCACCCGGTAGATATAGATAACAGCCTCCCCAAAATTTGTTTTCTTAGAACTGCCACACTGATCATGCACTTTATTAGGGTCATACACTAATATAATTCATTTGGTTCGTTTTATAATAATAAATATTACTTAAATACATTTTTGTCCAATAAGCAATATATTAACATAAAAGCAGTTATCATTATATCATAGTACAGTGATTGATTGATGTATTAGTAGCGAATTAATATTAATTAGTGTTAAAGTTATTGAAGTGTTTCTAAATAAATTAATATAGTATAGGCAGCAAATGCAAACTTTAATAATTTATTGTAAAAATATTTCTTATAATAATGCCCATTGCCTGTAAAATATCGATCATTTAAATTGTACTAATTTCTAAATTTCCGGAGGTGATAAGCACACTGTCCCGGCCCGCATCGACTTTTTGTGAATATCACACGTTTTAAATCTTAGGGATTGTTCTATGATTATAGATTGAAATAATTCTCTTTTGTAATAATAAGTTAGTAGCTTCAACATAAAATTTTATTATACTAACAAAAATATCTATGACCTAGTAATAAAATAAGTATCATCGTGACAAAACTTCCAATAGCTATTACAAATTATTAAAAATATGTTACAATCAATTCAATAAACAGAATCAAGCCTTAGAACAAAAAAATTTCTTTCAGTGCACAAAATTGTTAGGTGCTAAAATATTATTTTATATTTTAGATTATATACGTCCTATATGCTTACCAGATCATGACACCGAATTGACTAGTATTGGAGACACAGTGATATCATCTGGTTGGGGCTTTATAAAATATCCAGAAAAAAGGACTCAAACTAAGAAAAAAGTCTTTAGTATGACAATATCAAAGAAAGACTGTACAGAAGCGTATGTGAAGTTTATTAAGATTTTTGCAATAACTGAGAGTCACTTATGTACAAGAACGTTTGAAAATAGTACTACGTTTAATTGTCAAGGCGATTCTGGTGCACCTGTTATATTTCAGAATAAGTTTCAATGGTTTCAGGTTGGTATAATGTCGAATGGATTTTCATGTATATATGATAAACCTGATATACATACAAGAGTGCAAAAGTATTTGGATTGGATAGAAGAGAATATTGAACCTTAACATTGTCGGGTTAAGTTTTACTAGATAAGAAAGTTTCTTGAATAAGTATATTTATTATGTTACATATTAATAATGTTCTTGCAATTACAATTAAATGTTGTACAAAAACCATTATTCTTTATATTTTTGATTTTAATTATTACATATTAAAAATTCATTTTTAATTAATTTAACTTAACATACCTTTTTGGATATGTTTCCCACACTTGATCAAGTAAAAATAGGTTCGTTATTAATTTAAATTAATCCGTTTATAGATAAATAATTAACTTTGATTTGATATCAATTGTTTAGGAAATTCTAAAAGTTTACTATAAAGGTTTATTAATTATTTTTCAAATTAATCCATCGTGTCCAACTGATTATTACCAAAGTCCCCAGAATGTGAATACCTTGGCGTCACTGAGGACTAACACTTAGTAAAGTAACCGATTTGATTTTCTGAAACGATTGATTTTTCTAATTTATTTATTTCAATTTATGTCATCCTTTGCCGTGCCGTATTTTAGTTGCACATGTCGGCGACGTTAAATTTGCTAGTTGACTGACATGTAGCGGTGTAGTTTCCCAATAGTCTGAGCGTATTTGCCTATAGTTAATAACAAAAATAAATGACGAACAATTTATTCAATCAAACCAGTATGTTGAAACACTTTCCAACATTCTGAATATTGAAAAAATTGTCTCATTACCAACTATATAAATCAAACTCTCTTTTACTTTCTCTCTCTCTGTTTTCAAGCTCTGTGGACCCTCTAGTGCTTCTGAGCTTTTAGTACGCTGAGCTACGAAATCTTTTTATTTCCTGGGCCCCAGACTTTAAAGACTTTTTAAAGTCTCCAGAATTCCCGGTTAGTAATTTTACTAGGTACTGTTACGATTTTTTTTTGTCTTTTCCCCGTGTTCAATTTCGGTTAGTGTTTAACCTAAAATTCTTCTTAAAAGGCTTTTCCCCATTATGTTAATATCAGATTTGCACTCCGAATATGGTCGTGATTATGGGTACACCTTTTTATTGGTTCTTCCTTATTTAGTTAACTTTCTCTTTAGGCTTCCTCATTGGTAAATTCTGCACATCACTTTTTTTTTAATTTTGCAAAACAAGATGATTTTTTCCATTTGTTGAGTTAGTTGTAAGTTATCTTGCAAGTAGTGTGCGAGTGCTTCATTCATGTACTATGAAGTTCGTTAATTTTCCTTTTTAATAATTTTTTTTTAGTTGGTGATTTAATTGTTTCACGAAGGTGATAGTTTGTAGTCACAGGAACCCAACTTGTAGGTGTTTAATCGCTACCAAGGCATACTTCTAAACTAATTTATTCATTATGATTATCTCTAACAATCGCTTGTTTTGTAGAAATACCTTCCAACTATACAACGGGCAATTATCATCCCTCTGAGCCTCTATTTTCTTAAACCAACGAAATCATCTTATTCCGGTAGGCCATAGTTTACGTTGTTAAACTGTTAAATTAATGCAGAATTTCTTTCTATAGTTTGCCTCAAAGTATTCTGCACACGTGTTATGCACGACGTTGATGCCATACTTATATGCAAACTAGTATTGAAATAAACTTACACCTGTTACGTATCAGCCTAATCCGTCTTTTGTGATGAGGGCAGCTTAAGTACCAATCCCAACTAACGACCCTATCTGGCTTCCTTTTGTTAGTGGTTCTCAAACATAAATAATATTTGACACAACATACTTGGGTTAGATTAAAATAAAATAAAAAATTAAGAAATGCCTTTTATGACACACTATTTTGTTTTTAATTCTAGAGTATGTGCTAGTGGTACAAATCATTTGACTGACGATACAAAACAGTGAAACAGCGAAATAAAATTAATAAACTAATTAAAAGTAATAAGTTGAAAATAAAATAGGCCGTGGTATTTATTTTCGTGTATAAGTAATCGTAATTATATTTTACTACTGATAAAAGATAAAAGTCGGTAAGTTACTATTAGAAACAAATAAATAATGTAGTATTACGTAAAATTATAGAATTATAAAAAAGATATTTGTAAATTACATAAAATTTTATTTTTAGTACTGGTTGAGATCCCCTTGAGTTTTAAAAATAGACAAGGCCATCGCTCACTGCATAAAACTGGCAACGTCTAAGCGAAATTCCCATAAAGATAGAATTGCATATTATTATCTTTAGCACGCAGAATACTCAATTTAAGCCGAACTATAGGCTCCTGTTTTAGCTTTTTTTGGCGTTTTTACCTTTCTGGAAAGTTATCTTCCGGAATGATGAGTATTGTTTTCCGGAACGTTGGGTATTGTTATCCACCACCTTTGGAGGTGCAAATAACAAGTCAAGTGTATTATCAAATTAACCAAGTTACGTACCGCAAGAAGACAAAATACAAAACATCGTCCAATACACAGAATTTCTACACATCTTTAACTGTATAAAATATTCTCTTCATTCTTTTTAGATTATGTAATAGAGTAACTTTGCTATTTACCTTTTGTTGTTTCAAATATATTTGTGGCGCAGTTGCCAGTTGTAATCTAATTTACGTTTTCTGCAGAGATTTTAAGTAATATACATTTTTGTTTAGCTCTTTAATGATGTGCAATTATAGTATTTTAATAATTGTATAAAAATTATTGATATTGATTAATTATTTATATTGATAAGGGTTACTTGCGAATTAATGTAACTTAATGTTTTGTGTGATATATTAATTCTTTCTTTTTATCATGATTATTTGATTTTTGATAATAATTTCTTAACGTTAATGATTTGTGTTTTCTTGAATAAATCTCTGTCTATTTCTTTTGTATCCCGTCCTTTATGTCTTGTGCTAAGTTCAAACAGCGGTTGTTATCCTAAAGCAGACATTTACCGGACCCAAACAGACAGTAAGTTTCAGTTTAATGTTTTGTGTTATAAATTTGAATATAGCTGGACTTCCTATTAACACCGCGAGCTAGCCGGTTAGGAAGTTCCCGTTATAGTACTTAACACAAAATCCAAACATTCGTTTTGAGAATCGCTGTAACTAATCGTCTTATCACTTTCCCCCGACAGTTCCCATTGAAAAATAACTGTAATAATAAAACGCACAGCAGTACATAAATAAATTTTCATAATATAATTATTTTTATTTTCTCCTTTCTTTTATAGAAACGCCTTTCCTGTTTAGTGTTGTATTGTTTGTCAGTAAGTTGTAAGTGATTCATAGTATTTACAAAACTTTTCACCGAATATGATGATGATTCAATCAAACAAGTATTATTTCAAAAAATCCTTTGACGTTTCAAAATAAACAAAGTTTTAAATACATTCGTCATTGTAAACCACTTTGCTATTTCTTAGAAAACAAAATACCTGATATCGTGCCTTCAACTTTTCATTATTTCTGGTTTATTGTGTGGTCATATAAATATCTCTCTAAAGTGAAATTAAACAAATTCAGGAATGTAGTAACAACACACTATAAATAATTACAAAAGCATACTATTGTCTTTACAAAAACTATCAAAACTTTCTTGAAACCCTTAACCTCTAAAAAACGGCCGCTTGTTAACATGATCAAGAGCATACTTCAGCATAATTCTTTAAGTAAAAACATTCTGTTTAGGTCTTCAGAAAGACTATTGTTAAGTAAATTAAGTAATCTTTGTTGTAATTTTTGACATATACACATTTTTCGCTCTTTAATTGTTTATAATCATGAGAGAGAGAAAAACTCGAAAAACTTTTTTTTTGGTCACTCAACCACACATCAAATGCACAGAATAGTAAACGAAATCTCATCTTCTCAAGAAGAAAAGAAGTATTGCGCTGCTGTGTTCCTGGATGTGTCCCAGGCCTTCGATAAGGTTTGGCACACAGGGCTGCTATACAAGCTAAAAGAGTCATTACCGAGCTACTATTACTTGCTCTTTAAATCATACCTAACAGACCGCTATTACTCTGTCAATTGCGATAACGAACTATCCTCATATTACCACATCAAATCCGATGTTCCACAGGGAAGCGTCGTGGGCCCCTCCTTTACCTTGTCTATACTGCTGACCTGCCAGAAACTGACAGCACTGTGACTGCTACCTTCGCCGACGACACGGCAATACTTTCCACCCATGAAAATGCGGATACTGCAACTTCCAACCTCCAACAACACCTCAATATAATCAGCACATTGGGACTGCATCTTGATCAGCGGCTCACGTGGAACAAACACATACAAACTAAGCGCAAACAGTTAAACCTTAAATACCGTGAAATGTACTGGCTCCTTGGTGTACTCAAAGCAATCGATCCGAAATAAGCTGTTACTCTACAAGACGATGCTGAAACCAATTTGGAGATTTGGTATACAACTTTGGGGGTGTGCCAAACCAACCAGAATAAAAACTCTGCAACAATTTCAGTCAAAGACCCTCCGCGCAATTGTTGACGCGCCCTGGTTTGTAACGAACCAAACAATCCACCAAGACCTAGACGTCCCATTTGTTGTCGATGAAATCAAAAGATTTGCGATGAATTATCACCAGAAGTTAGATGGACAAAGCAATCCACTCATTCATCAGCTTTCCACCTATCATCCACGTACGAAGACTGAAGAAAACATGGCCTGAAGACCTCACCAACCTCCCGTAAATGGTGCTCCTAGGGAGTTTCATCAGTGGATGACTTCTCCTTTCACTGCCTCCCCTAGCATCACATTTACTGAATACTTTTGTTAAGTAGATTGTAAATTAACATTATTGTCAATAAAAAAAAATTCCAAGCTTTACCTGACTGTTTTAATCCGTACAGAGGTTTCTTCAGTAAACACACTTTATTATTCGATTCAATTTGAAAACCGATAGGTTGCTTCATGTAAATAGTTTCACGACGGTAGCCATTCAAGAAGGCCGTACTGACATCAATGTGTTCTATGTCCATGTCAAATTCTACTCCAACTGCAAATAAAGTGTGAAGAATAGAATATCTGACAACTGGTGCGAAGGTTTCTTCATAATCAACACCATATTTTTGAGTAAAACCTCTCGCAACTAAACGTGCCTTATACCTTTGTAAGTTGCCATCGGCGTCGAGTTTTTTCTTGAATACCCATTTACTTTTTACTATGTTAGTGTTCTTTGGTATGTTAACCAATTTACACACGCCATGTGACAAAAGTGAGTTGTACTCGTCTTTCATAGCTTCAATCCAGTGTTCTTTTTGATCTGAAGCTAAAATATCCTGAATATTTTGGGGTTTATTCCTCCCCAACAGTACAACAGTTCATAATCTTCAGATTATGAACTGTCTCCCATTTGCTGTTTGTGGTAAACTAGCAACGCCGTTATATGCGACATTACTACATTGTAGGCTACGAATATTTCCATTACGATCCTCATTAGCATTTCTTGAAAATTACAATTATCTTTGTTTTCCTCAAAAATCTGTTCCTGATCTTTTCCTAAAACTGATGAACGCTCTTCTTTCTCATGGTCATAATACTGTGCATTTTTTACATCACAATTAATAGCAACGATATTAGACACAACTGAATCCACTTTAGCATTATCATGTGCCAATGGCAGACACATTACCATTAATTTCTTCAAGAAATTTCACAGAACTAGCCTTAACTATCTTACCAGTATTTGAAGGATCTGCTAATCTATAGTCTTTAGTGTGAGCACAATAACCTAACATTATATAAAGTTTGGATTTAGGGTTTAATTTTGTTCGCTGATTTTGAGGTGTTAAAGCATAAGCTTTAGATCTACTTTGGATCCAGTCCATAGTTCTTGTGGTGTAGCCCCATTTACAACAGCCGTGGGAGAAGAATTTTTAAGGTAAACTGCAGTATTAACTGCTTCGGCCCAATATATTCTGTTTAATCCAGTACCTTGCAGCATAGCTCTCGCCTTTTCCATAATGTTTCTATTTAACCGTTCAGAAACACCGTTTTGTTGCGGTGTAATGCCGCATTGCTTAAAATATTCCGTGAGACTTTTATTACAATATACAGTTCCGTTATCAGTTCGAAACCATTTGATTCTTAAATTAGTTTGGTTTTCAACTAACGTTTTAAATTCAATAAACGTATTTAAAACGGTCTTTTGGTCTTTAGTCTCTAGAAAATAAACAAACGTTTTACGAGTAAGATCGTCTGTAAAAGTAATGGAATAACGACAATTGCCCCAGCTTTTTTAGACATGGGTACACATATATCTGAATAGATCAATTCTAATTTATTTGTCGCCCGTTTAGCCTATCCTTTAGGAAAAACAGTACTGTTTTGTTTTCCTTCAATACACGGAATACATGAACCTAAATTTCCATTTTCAAAATTGACACCAGTGGCTAACGAATCACGAAGTATTAACATACCTTTTAAACTGAGATGCCCTAAACGCCGATCCCAAATCTTCAATGAATTAATTTTAGACTCTAATGGTTCGTTTTTTTGAACTTCCGAAAAATGCAATTTTGTTTGCATAATTGATAAAAATTCTTAATGCGGTCCTGCACACTATTGAATATTTTACTTGATTTAAAAGTACAGTTGGTATTCTGCATAAATACGAGTCCTACTAAATATCAAAGGTCACTTTTAAAAAATATTCCCAGACTAATAAAATTTGCTTCTAGAAAAATCTGTAGTTTTCGTTTTAAAAAAGTACCATCTTTGCATTTGCAAAGTTAAGCACTTAGCACTTGTTAATGTTTATTATTTCATGTTCTGATGGACAACAGGAATTGTTCTTGTGGAATAGAATGTTCTAGAACAAAATCGTTTTCAGTATTGTATTTATTTAGGGCTAAAATATAATATTCGCGTTAACAAAAGTTTTCTTATGGTTAAAATGCATTGAACTTCGAATTTACAGCTTTAAAACACATTGGGTTGAAATATCTTCTAGTAAGCGGAATGCCGACAAACAGAATGTTCTGGAACAAAATTGTCTAGACAGCCACCTGCAAGTATAATGTGCTTTGGATAATGTATAAATTTAAAGGGGAATCCCCGAAAGTTTTTGTTGCAAAGGTTCTGGAACACTATGACGTAATTATCCCCTATTGGCTTAGCAGAATCCCGCCATTTCTTTTAGTGGTTCATTTAAAAATTTGCCTTTGCCAAAACCACACAATCGCCAAAGATTTTTCAGTTTGAACAGCCAGTCTAAGATAGTTAAGAGTAAGAACGGATCGAGCGGAGGGTAACTTCTCGCGTTGATCTGGGGCTCCTACCTCGGAGGAGTCCTCAGTGGAGATTTCTGTAGTTGGTGTTTCTAAAATTATAGTTTTTAAAGTATGAAAGATTGTTATAGTTTTAAAAAAGTACAATTGAGTTGTACTAATATCGTTTTGCGTATTTAGTTCCGTTACAATACCGAAAGTTTATACGTTTTAGTTTATCGTTGAAGTGTGTAGGTTGATAAAGTTAACCAAACCATTATAGTTTTCCGTTCTTAAAAATAAAACTAAAAGTTCCGTTACAATAAGAAGTTATTTGCTTCGATATATCGTTTGATTTTGGTGTTAATAAGTTAGCAGAACTAACTTAGTTCTTCGTCTTCTAATATACGTAAAGTGAAAGAAAATTCAATTTCGAATAAATTTAAAAATATAGTAATGGTGTCGAACTTGTGTCTGTTGTACATAAACTTTATTGCGTTAATGTAATATCATTTCTTTAATACAGAAAAATAGTTAATAATTAAAATAAATGAATTATGGAATTCTATCGCAAGTTAAGAGTTTCTTCGTGGTGTTAATGCCGAGTTACTATTGAAATAATTTTTTGTAACTACAGTTCAAAAAAAAACCTTCGTTAAGTATTCATCGTATCTTGTTCAAGATTTTCAAAGTTCTGCAATTTACAGTTGTGAGGTACTTCGTACCAATGTTCAGTGATTTCTAAGGGTCTTTTTTGTGATAAAACCTGGATAAAACAATGCAGAAGTTTTATCCAGGAGTAACTAATATATCATTTTTTTAGAAGTAAGTTTACTGTTTACATTTTTATTAGTACCAATATTTTGTTTTTGCTTATCAAGGATCCTTAACTAAAGCTTTAGTAATATTTTTTTTTAAATTACTGTCTTTAAAATTATTGCTTGAAACAAATCTTTATTCTGTTTTTTTTTAAATAATTGAATATTTTAATTTAACTACTACTGTTATTTATTTTTTTTCTGAACCAACTTATTATTTATGAATAAATGAGTATTTAAATAATTTATCATTGGATTATATCGGACCATCAACTTGTGAAAGTCTTTGACATAATTTTTTTAATTTCTTTATTAACGTAATTTTGAATTCAATCAATTAAACCAGTATTTTTTCTGCTTGTGAATACTGAGTAAGGACTTACGAGCAGATGGCGCCCACATATATCCCACATATATGTATCATCTTATTGTGTCCAATATCCCTATTTTCTCTACAAATCTGAAGACTATGGAAACTAATACCCTCGACTTGAGAAAAATTAAAGTAAAGAGTTCTCTATGTCGGGGCATTACTGAGTTTCAGTGACGTCCATTGAGCGGCGTAATTTTTTTATGTGTTTAAGTGAATTTAGAATAAATTAGTATGATGAAATAAACTTTGTTTCACTGTCGCACATCGCGAGGCCTTAATTTGTTTTGATGAGAGGAAGACATCAAGAACGTATTACTAGTAGAGATATGTGATAATTCCATGACATTTGAAGTCAATATTTCCTTTTGATCTAACTTATAGATGCCACTAACCTGTGTTGATGTAAACTGGCACGAACCAATTACATTCACGTCCGACTTGCTATAAACTCGACACGTAGTATCGTCAAATACTAAAACCTGCTTGGGCTATTTTACTAACTAGCTGCAATATTCGGTACATACAAAACATTTGTGATAGTCTTTGTATTATTATTACTGAGAACAACGTTAATATTACCTATACCTTTGCTATAAATCTTATTACTATTAGCAATACAAATTTCAAAAGGTTGATTTTTGGAATAATTGATAAATCAGTTATACGGTTAATCATGTGACTAGTACAACCAGAATCAATTGTCCAATTACCAATTAAACGTTATGAGTAGAAAATAACATTTTATCATTGTTTTTTACCGTTACCTCAGACATGGAGCATGACTGTTTTGAAGTAGAAGCTTTCTGAAAAAAAGGATTATTAAAATGCTTCTTTTTATTCTTGTAATGATGACAGACAGGAACGAATTTATTCTTAACAACTAAAGCTTTACCCTTCATATCATCAACCATACCATCGTTTCTTTTAAATTCACCTTGAATTAATATAGCTTTTACATACTCTGAGGTCAGTTTTGTTTGTGTACCCTCTATGGCAATAAATAATGAATCAAAATAACTTAGTAAACCAATAAGCATTAACTCTGCAAGTTCCTCATCATCGATAACACAACCAATATCGGAATTTTCTTAACTGACAGATATGATTTCTCCCAAAGGATGATCCATAGTAGAAAAGTCTGAATATTTGGTTTGTAAAAGTTTTTTTTTAATTGCAATCGCCAGCTTATACCCATATTTTCATAAGCAAGTTTTAAATTGTTCCATGCCTCAGCTGACGTTTTAGCATTTCTTACATGAGGATACCATACTGGTTTTACAGATAAACAAATTTTTGCATATGCTTTTTGATCTTTATTTAGATCTGGTGCCTGTGTGCAAACACATTCCCATAAACCATGGTCAGTAAGCAACAGTTTCATTTGAAACTTCCAAGTAGCATAGTTAGACACACCTTCAAGTTTATCTATATTCATGTTTGTTCCACTACTAATCACAAATTGAGCTAGAACAGACATACCTACTATTGCTATTAAAGGCACATTTTGATTGGAATCATCGGTCTCTGTCATTGATAATCTCCAACAAACTTCAAAATACAATCCCAATACAATTATAAAAGGTCCATAACCGTTGTTAAGTAATGGGAATTAACTGCTATTACAGGTTTTATTATGTTGAATAAGAAAAACTATACATATATTCAAAATGTATTTTACATAATAATATATTTTTTCTTATGAACATAGCAAACCTAGATTATCTATTTCTAGTAACCTTTACAGGGTGTATATTCTTACAAACACATTAACAACTACTATTTAAAAATATTAGTACCTGTTTATAAATAAGATTTTGAGTATAAGTGAATAGAAAGTGCAAGTTTACTTAATTATTGGCCTGGCCAGGTATCGTATCTAACGGTAGTTTTTTACTAAAATAACTGTTTACTGTTTTCTTACTAACTAAAAAACTAGTTAAGAAAACCACTTCAGAACTGCTTTTTAATTAATAATTTGCTCAAGAAATTTAAACAAATAAAACCCTCATTCTAAATTCCTGGGATTAGTGGCAGATAGGTGTCAGAGACACTAGTACCTACCTCTGTTTCTTCTTCCTTTTCATTCAAAATCATTATAACCATTGTCGATTTTCTGTCTGTAAATATTATCATCTTAAAAATTCCCATGCCAAAGTGACTAACCTTCACTGATACTGACCAATACGGAAGTACTATGTCACTGATATGTGTAAATAGACCTTTAAGGTTTAGGTAAACATTTTTCTTCAACACGTTGTATGTTTATTAAAAATACTGCCTAGGAGTAAGACTACAGCCAGAAACGTAAGTGAGTTGTCTATTTTTTCTAAGTTCTTAATCTTAATATTTTTGTTGTGTGTGTTTTATAAGTTGTTATAATTGCTTCGCTATTGTTACTACTCTTACATTATCTTTGCAGTACTCTGGTCAAATCTTTATTTTTATTTTATTTCTGGAATTGTTAATTTGTCAAATTATTGCTAAATGTATTGGTAAATAAACTATGACTAGTATTATTTTGATCACATTTGGTTTTTCCTGGATACTGATTTTTGTTTTTAAATCGTAATGTCGCGTAAGTGATAATTCCTGTTTGAGCGTTATTATCTGTGTTGTGTATTAAGAGCAATATTGTTAAATCTAAACCAACATTTAGTTTTTTCTAATTTGTATCTGACTTGTGACATTTATTTAGTTTAGCAATTCGTTTGTAATCTCTGAGAAAACTTCGGCATCATAACACTTTTGAAGTGTGGTTATCTCATATTATTCCATCGAAATGTCACTTAATTCTAACTGATAACCGTAATAAGTTAAAATTTGTAAACATGCCAAAAAAGTGTAATAGATTCAAGGATATAAAAAAAAAACTTAAACGAACATAAAATATCTATCAGAAAAAACAAAAATTAGGATTTCCCTTCATAAACAATCTTCTTTATCACATCAAAGTCAAACGTTGATGATGACCTTTCTCAGCCTTGGAATACGATAAATTGCTTTGTCAAAAACTCGCACAACATAATCGTTACATTCCGTATAAACAAATCTAAACGAGAACAATATGTATTTTAAAGTATTCATTATTAATTTATTGTTTATGGTTTTCAAGATAACTGCTGGTAAGTATAACAAATCTTGATTATTTTCCGAAACTAATAATAATTCATACATTTATATTTCAGAACAATGCCAAACGCCAAATAATGAATTTGGAGAATGCGTTCCTATAAAATCATGTCCTCCTCTTCTAGAAATGGTTAAAAATAGAACTACAGCATCTATAGAATTTGTCCACAAATCGGTCTGTGCTTTTGATGGCCCAAATTCTACAGTTTGCTGTAATTATCAGACTGAAGCTAGATCACTAATAAATCCAATTATTGACGAAAATAACGATTTCCGAATAATATCAAATAGAAACTATTGTGGCTACCAACACTCAGATGATTATGAACATAGTAACAGCAGTGGTTCTGCTATTACTGAGTTTCCATGGTTGGCACGACTAGTACACATACGAAATTCTACCGGTTCAGGTTCTACTGGAAAGTTATACTGTTGTGCGGGTTCGTTAATAACTGTTAGATATGTATTAACTACAGCAGATTGCACGAGAATTAAGCCTGGAGGATATACTTTGTAAGTTTATGCTTTGTATAGTTTGCATACTTGTGGGGAAAATTATATTGCACTCTCTTTTGAATGCCTTTTTCGGTTCTTAGCTGATTATAATAAGTACGAAAAACGTTATAGACTGAATATTTTCATTCGTTTCTGTTTAGAGTTGTGTCATAATTTAAATTAGGGACTAGAGTTCACTGTGTAAAATAATCATAACCTTCCCTTGAAGCTTATATTAATCTAAATAGTAGGCCCAGAATATCAGTAAGCAACATCTTCAGCTTCAAGTTTGATATTCAATACTTTCAGATTATCTTCTGTCATGTTTACTTATTCACCGATTTAGGCAGTATTGATATGCCAAGATGAACCAAATGTTTTAATATAATCTGATCAGGTAGTTATCCTGACACCAGGATAGTAAGCACTTTAATAATAATAATCCTATTTTCTGTCTATATTCTCGGTGAACAATCAGCGGAGGAAGCACTTAAAGTTCGAAACTGGATGCTTCTCCTTTTAATTAGCTTTATTTCGTTTCGTTTCGTTTAAATCAGATTCAATCCGATCGGGTAGCTTGACAGTTTTACCTTACCTTACCTTACGTGTCACTCAATGACAAATCAGAATTGAATGACCTAAGACTACACTGCATAATTAATACGATAAAGAACACAGACATGCTACTAAATTTAAGTCTTCTTCAAAAACAAAAACAAGATCTAACCAGACTAAAACTCTGATCAGAGAGAAAACTTATTATTTCTTAAGCTTACTTTCTCTCACTCACTAACGACGTGGAATTTAACTTGGTTCACAATCTATACAATGTGTCTGAAGCATAGGCGCCGACTGTGTGGTGGCTCGAAGGCTGTGGCCCTCATTAAAATAATGTAGCGAGGGCTGAGCCCTAATTAACATGGTTAATATATTTTAGGTAATAAAATTTCTAAATTGAAAATCTAAAGAGGGGATTCTACGCATTTATCCAACTGACATGATTTTTGGCTTTGTTCTGCAAAAAAGGCAAAAAGATATTTAGATTTTTGAGGGCATACCTAGAGCTGAAAGATTATTATGCAGACTAAAAAGCTATTTGCCTAAAAGCATTTCTAAAGAATCAGACGTAGAGTAATTTCCAAAATAAATTATAAATAAGAGCTCATCATTTTACAATTCAAATATCTTCTGTTAACTGTTATTATTAGTATTATTATACTATTGAGACTTATCAAAGATTGGCCTGCTTCTTAGCGGAATTTTATTAAATGTTGCAAAGCTTGAAGGTTATGTTACAACAAAAACAACAATCTCATTGGTTGCATGCATGATCATTGATCTACTACCTCATATTGACGTTATTTTGTCTAATTTTGTTAATGTAAAACGCCGTCTAAATTTACGCATTCACAGTTTTCTGTGTATTTTCTGCCTTTTATACCGTAGCTATTGTTAATCAAATATAAGAATTGACCTGTGTTTTTAAAAAATCGATTATAAATTTTCCCAAGTAAATAAAGTTATTACTTGTGTTTATCATTTTTGTTTATGTGCAAAAAATCTTATCGAAGAGAAAAATTGTCATTTTAAATTTTATGTTTTGTAAAAATATATATATATAGAAAGAAGTTATCTGCCAGCTGGAATCGAGCCTGGGACGACATGGACTTGGGGTTGTTATCACTCTGCTCCGACTAACTAAACCATGAAATCAAATCGACTCTTAAGCGCACACTTATTTTAAGTTGCACTAATCATAATGATTTTCTTTATCAAAGGGGAACTGATATGAATACCGTTGAAACTATAAACAAAATGATAAACAGAAATAATAATTTTATTTACTTGGAAAGATCTTAACGATTGTTTAAAAGCACATGTTAAACTCGAAATTTGATTTGAGTTATTTTAATTTTTTACATTGTATTGTTGTTGTATGTAGAAGTTTAATTAATAATTCTTTTGGAAATACTTATATATGCAGACCGTATTTAATACAGTTGGTGAAACTTAGATTTACTAGCCCGCATTAAAATTTTGAAAAGTCTGAAGTAACCCAGTGCTATCACACTTACTTTGCATATTACTTCTATAACATTGTTTAATTTATAGGTATAATGTGGAATTAGGAGAATATCATGTCACCAACAAAACTGATTGTGTTGAAGAGTCATCTATTCAAGAATGCAGCGATCCTGTGCGTGTTTATGGATTAGAAAAGATTATAGTTCATCCACAGCACAGCAATACCCCTGTAATGAATAACATAGCATTGTTACGTCTAAATGGGAATGCAGTATTTTCGGGTAACTTATATTATACATCTTTAAATGTGGTTTACAGACAAGCCTAAATTTACTTTTTAGATTATGTAAGGCCTATATGCCTGCCATATCCTGATACAATATCTGCAGAAATTGGAGACACACTAACGACTACTGGTTGGGGTTTCAGCAGCTCTAAAGGAGAAAGAGCGAATATTAAGAAGAGAGTCGTAAGTACTGTAATATCGAATGATGCGTGTGCAGTAGCATACAAGAAGTCACAGAGAATTAAAATAACTCCAAGTCACTTATGTTCATTGGAAGTAGAAAACAGTACTGCTGTTACATGTATGGGTTATTCTGGAGCACCAGTTATGTTTTCAAACAGGTTCCGATGGCACCAAGAAGGTATAGTTTCAAATGGAAAAGCACAGTGTGGAAGTAATGTGCCTGTTATACACACAAGAGTACGAAAATATTTGAAATGGATAGAAGATAATGTTGAACCTTGAATGTTATTCAACTGTAACTATACTAGTATTTTAATGATAATGATGATGATTCTACAGAATATTGGTAATTGATGATGTATACTGTGATCCACAATGAGTGAGACAGGTTTGAATTTCGCACCGTAGGTTTTAGTGTATTTCACGTTATTAGTGTAGCACTATTGAAATGTGTTGCGTCAAATTACAGCGTCAGCTCTTAAGCGTCTTAATTTACAAATATTTAATTCTTTTCAGAACTACAGTTTGTTTGATAATTTTTTTGTCAGATAAGTTTATTATTTAAAATTAATGAAGTTTACAAGCTATATTATTTTTGATACGCCACTGTAAAATAAAAAAAATAGGATCAAAATGTCTGAAAAATATTCCTGTCGCCAACGTGACAATAATTTTACGTGGCGGTAAATTCGGACCGTTCTCAAACATTTTGGATCACCCTGTAGAGTGTTCATTATTTTATAATTTTCTACAGTATATCTACGTAAATACTATTATATGTGGCTGTAATATTGATTATTGTAAAAGAATATTATGTTGATTACTACTTAACTGCTAATCGTTTTAATTTCCTGGCAGAAATTTCTATTTTCCAGATTTACATTATTAATATACATTTAAGCATATTTATTGTAAAACAAACCACAAGACGGATGTAACAAAGTAGAGAAGGTCGGACACCGATCCTAAACCTTCAATGAGGTCGAAAAGTATTATAAAACAACTTGAAAGCAGTAACGGCTGGTCGGCCGGGCCGTACCAAATAATACTACGAATAAAAATCATTATTTCCTGCAAAATCAATATTTTTATCTTTATTAAGTAATACTTAAATTACAATCATTAAAATGTAATGTAAAAGTTTAGTGTTTACAGCCGATAACTACCTATTTAGTAAGATTCGCGTTTAAAAGATGTTGGGGTCGGTCAGCCGATGTGGTACAAGTAGTTGCTTTGAAACTCATGAAATAATCCACCACTTACAACCTGTGTTCTAGATCTCGTTACAGCGCAGAACTTTGTGTATCTGCCAGCGTAGCTTGTTTCATATCAAGTACGGCCAAGACCTTCCTGGACGCACTTAGCAGTTGAAATACACGCATAAAGGAGTCGAACTTCTTTGCATTTGCCGATATTATTTTATATATATTTTTATTGCTTTTTGATTTTGTGATTGCAATTAAACATAATGTAAGTATCCTCTTGCTTTAAATGCAAACTGCCTGTGTCGCATAAGAAGTTAAGTATTCCAGTCTAAAAATAAGAAAATTCTTGTAATTCTTTAAAATTACACCATGTCGCAATATATTGCTAATATAATTATAAGGATGAATCTGTTAATTCAGATGTTACATGTTAAAGCAGAAATAAATTATACATTGTGCATATTGTGCTTACGATGTATTGAATACAAAAAGGTTTAGGTAATTAAAATAATTGAGATTTACCGCGATTGATATTCCTAATAGTAATCAAGCTCGGCCAGCCGACCCCAGAGTAAGACAGTAGCAAACACCGTAGATGGTATGTAGCAATAGTGCATTATTTGGCTAGCACAGCTCTTAAGGGGATAATAAACCTAATATAAAATTTTGATATAAAATGTGTTTAGTCGTTTGAAATGCTTTTCCAGTAGGAGTGTTTGGATGCTGCACGTATTTAAAACTTTTTTATCGCGATGGAGAACGTAAACGGCGAATTGACTCTAAATAAATTTAGCGGATTGTCTTGATGACGATAAAGTTTTTATCAAACAACAGTCTCTTCCCGCAACCGTAGCATGACTGAATTTATTTATAAAAACGAAATTATTACCGATGTGCACGAAATATATAGTATAGTTATTTTTTTAACTACCAACCGTTATTCTCTAGCCCATCACATATGCCAAGTAACTCCAAATGGCACGACCTTAAAAAAGTTTCCCCACCACTGAACTAGAGCTTTATTTTAGCCGATCTACGTTTTCAAGGTACGAGCCGTCACTGCCTGAAAGTTAAAGTCAGTGTCCGACTTTCGCTACTTGATCCGCAGCAGCGCAAGTTTTGACTTTAACTACGATAATCCCTGAAACTCCTACGAATATCAAAAAAAAAGTTTTATAACAAATGTAGACCATTTTATTTGGTTAAATAATGATGAATCAATAGTTGATCTAAAAGTATTGGCTACCATACAATCGAGCAGCGATCGATCCTTAGTACACTTAATCGAGCGGCAGTTCAGTCCTGTTTATTGAATGTACATGATAAACGTTAAATTACCTTTTTTCTATTTTTAGTCACATTTGTTCTTCTGGGATGATTAAAGGATGTCACAATCATGTTCTCTTCCCCACACATATACATCATCCAGGGTATAGGTACTTATTTTGATTCTTTTATAGAATCGAGATCAGTTATTAAATGAATTTTAATATAATTTTTTCTAGTGTAAGTGTAATAGCTACTTTGATAATCCATACTATAAGGCTTTATTGTAAGATTTTAGTTTATGACCGGGGAAACTTGTGAGCGAAGCTGACAAATAGAAATTTAATAAAGTCTTATTATGAAGAAATTATATACAAAGCTTTTATGCTCGACTGCATTCTAACATACCTTAAAAACTATACAATTCGACCATTACCACTAGACAAATGTACGAGTGGTTATTCTGCGCGGACAGAGAAAGATGCATTCCTCTTCCTCTTCCGACCGGAAAATATGTGCAATGTGTAACGGTCAAGCATGTAACAATATAAACATTGTTTATCTCGTTACACCTGTTCTTATTTGTTTTATTAAGTATAAATGATATAAAGCAAATGTGAGTTTTGCCTTACATTTGAATAGCAGTATAAACTTAACTCTGTGATCCCCCTTTTCACCAATGTGCAGAACAATCATACGTATATTTGTCTAGTAGTAAAAGTGTAATGGTAGTATTAAAACTAATGGAAAACTTAATATGACAAATATATGCAAAAGTAACTTTGAGACATATTAAGTTTTCCATTAATTTGTCTCTACTTGTACACAACAAGATCTTATTAACTCTATTAACACCATATGTACTAGTTCCATAAATAGGTAATTATTATACTTCGGAACAACAAGGTTATTTTGAAATTCATTTAGTAGTTCATTTACGATCTTATCAAAGAATCAGCACAAGTTCCTCTCTCTTAGATGGAATCGTTTACGTAGAGGGGGCACCATTATAGCACCGTCTCATCATAAAAAAATAATTGTGATTCATAATAATAACATTTCTTTAACATTTTTCATACATTTATTAAACGAGTCTGTATTGTAAAAAGCTGTAAATATTTTAGAGCAACTATAGTTACATTGTTATGCAGCCAATAAAATTATCTACACGTTTTATTCAATTATACTAAAAAATCTAAATTATAGAGCTTTTCATCACTTCTTTATAAAATATAAAGTTTTAACACCGTATCTATCTAGTACAGTGGTGGCGATCCTATGACCCGTGGGTCAGACACTGACCCACGAAGGCTTTTTAAACGACCCACGCAATGATTTTTATAAACTTATTTTTTATATCATAAAAGAAAGAACAGACAATCAAAAATATTAAAAAATTAAAGTGTTTAAATTAAAAATAATTTTAAAAAAATTAAGAAAAAACGTTATTATAAATTTGAGCGTTGCGTAAACGCAACATTGGTTTGATGAGTAACACAAATGTACATACCCTGCATTATAAAAAATTCTTGCATTTCTGGTGTTAAATGGTGAGTCTCTTTCAATCTGTTGTGGTTGCAGTGTTGTTTCAGGCAAAATTATATTCGAAAAAGGGTATAGGATACTACGCCGATCGGACACTTTGTTGACCGTGGACACTACGCTGACTTACCGTTTTGGACACTTTGGCGACCCTTAAAATAAATTTTGCTACTGGACGCTTTTGCGACCGTGAACACTACGTCTCCCGCAAGCGGTGGACACTTTTGCCAACCGTGGATACTATGTCGTCCACAAACGGTGGACACATTGGCGACCGTGAACACTATGCCAACCACAAGCGGTAGACACTTTGCCAATCGTGGACAACCTAAGGTCATATTGTAGAAAACATCTCAGAGATTATATTTGTGAAAACCATATCAAAATTGACTAACAGGTTAATTAGTTTTAGCTTTAGCGGAACTTTATGATTGTATTCACCTCAGAATTGTATTTATGGACGGCTTTAAGGGTCTCCCGTTTGTGACCGGCGCTGTGCCGAGGACCGACTAGGTGTGCCGCGATATTTATTTTAAGAGGTCGGCGTCGTCACCACGGTCGGCATAGTGTCCGCGGTCTACATAGTGTCTACGGTCGGCAAAGTGTCCATCGCTTGCGGCAGTCGTAGTGTCCATAGTCGGCAAAGTGTCCTCCGCTTGCGGTCGGCATAGTGTCCACGGTTGACAAAGCGTCCACAGGTTGCGGTCCCCGTACTTTGCACGGTCGGAAAAGTGTCCACAGTTTTCGTTTGTCGTAGTGCCTACGGTGGAGAAAGTGTTCAGTAGCAAAATTTATTTGAAGGGCCGGCTTAGTGTCGACGGTCAGCAAAGTGTTCAAAACTGCCAGTCAGCGTAGTATCCACAGTGAGTGTTGTGTCTCCGGTCGGCGTTGTG
This sequence comes from Agrypnus murinus, assembly GCA_929113105.1. Taxonomy (NCBI): domain Eukaryota; kingdom Metazoa; phylum Arthropoda; class Insecta; order Coleoptera; family Elateridae; genus Agrypnus; species Agrypnus murinus. The sequence continues at coordinate 65,111,887 of OV816029.1, read as the reverse complement.
CATTGACACAAGTGCTATCCACCACACAAAAAAAATTAATTTGTAGTTTTTCTTTAGTAGTGGTTTTAAATGGGTTAATAAGAAAAATTTTTCTAAAGTTATTGTATTCTAAATATAAATACTTTTAGTTGTAGTCCTGTACTATGTCAACGGTTAAAGATATAAAAACAAAGGATAGAAGTTCCAGACCATATCAAACATAATGGTTTGATAAATATGGTCTGTTAACAAAATTTTCGGCGTTTCAAATTATTGGTACCCTTTTTACCCTTACCCTTCCAAGTGGCGCCACTGACTTAGTGACCCACGGGCTAGTATTAAAAAAAATAATGAACAAAATTTGACCCACTTCTCAAAAAGGTTCGCCATCACTGTCTAGTATAATGATGTTATAGCATTCAAATTACTGACTGTTCATTTCTCTACAATTTTGCACAATCAAGAAGTTTCTGACTGCAATAGTAATGACTGCAAATCTGATAAACCTCGACAAGTCAAAGTTTCCCGGTCTCTATCTTTCTGAAAATTGTATCTGTTGACGACGAAAAACCCGATACTAAAATCGTGTCTGTGGTATCCTCTAAACATTCCACAGATAAATTTCGATTTTGCGATTTTCCTTATCATTAGGGTCATCATCTCCTAGTCATCCCTGAAAAACAAATATTTATCCCATTTCTATAGTAGCATAGATTGGTAATAGATGGCAATTTAAAATTTAAGTCTTTCCCTTTTTATATATGAAAAAGGGAATGTCTAATTAAAATAATTTCTGTAAATAAAATGTAAATAACGCTAAACAGGTGTTTTTTTAATAATGAAAATGCAAATATTTATTAAAAATTTCTATTAAACGCATATTTCATGATTTTTAAGTGCATATTTCACGTATTTATAGTGCATACAAATCCTATACCTAATCATGACTGATTTCACATCCTTGCCAATAGTGAGACAACCCATAATATTTATATACTGAAAATCTTCAAAGATTCTTGTTGCTAAAGTGAAGTACTGCCCCGGAACCTACTCCATGATAACTTCTATGATAACTATATATGAAAAAGAGTTCTTTATTCAATTAATAGATTGTTTTACTGGGTTTTCATAGATAGATTTTATAATTATTTAAGAAGAAAGCTTTCCCACAAACTAAAACTGTACTTCATCCTCACACACTTTCTACTCACTGTGGACACGCGTTTCAACAGCTAGGCTGTCATCTTCAGCAGTCACTGAAAAACTCCTTAACACCTTATACCTATGTATTATGGTGATGTGGGGACAATGAAAGACAGATTTTGTAACAAGTTCACTAGGACTGATCCCAAGCAGCATTTTTAGTCATCGCTACGTACCAGCAACTACCGGTGGAACTATTAAGTTTTAGCCACTAGTCACAAGCACGTAATTGCTACGGTTTTACAACCGTACCTACAAGCAGGTACGTGGCGGCGTAGTAATTGCTACTTTCGTGAAACTTCTTTTCTCTTTGACACATCATGTCGCGTGGTTGCTTTCTCTTGCTCTTGCAACTTAACAAATATTCTATCATTTTCTATACTATATAATGCTGGATCGTGTCACAAAATGAATTACCAGTTTATTTGTAATACGTACTTAATACAAACAATGAAATGTTTGATTATTTTGTCATTCCAGTACACCAAAATTATAAACCATTGCAACTTTTCTGTTAAATATGATGATGATAGATCGAAAAATAACAACGCGCCTTCTTTAAATATATTTTTTAGTAAAAACATGTCTTTAATAAAATATGATAAATGTACACGAAATACTTATAAGTTGATACACATGATAGAAACCATTTTTATATTATTCCTGTTATGTTCTTTTATGTGTTTAAATAAAAGATACTCAATTATTGTCATTAATTAACTTTATTAATATTGAGCGAGCAGGGCGAATTACATACACAATGCATAAACTGTAGAAGACGTGTATCCTCCAAGCCGGCTCAAGTGTTACTGACGCTCGCCCAGGGGACGGGCCAGGATTGGTTAGTTACATCACTACAAATAAATGTTGCCAACTTGAAGCTACATACATAACAATCCCTAAGGCACAATTTCGCGCCAATTGTTATTTTTATTGAAGGTTATATAGTAAAACATCTATTAACAATCATAACAAATTGCAAATTGATTAATGATTATTGATTAATCCAACATTTTACAAGTAAATATGGAGATGGAGTAGTTTACGAAAAATTACTTTAATGTGATTCTCCTGGGTAGCAAAAACGTAAGTTTTACATTCAATACTACTGTAAGGTTTTAAAAACTTTAAAGTAGCTTCGGGCAAGTTACTGCTACAATTATAATACCACTTTGAAGTTGCAACGACTTTAAAGTCAGTATACTAAGTGGCAATACCGTTCCACATACTTTAATAGTTACTCAGAAGTAATGAAACTACATAGTTCCAATAAATAGTAGAAACAACTACACAATTACTAAAATATTACGAATTGAAGAAATTAAACCTCTAAAGTCATAAATTTAGTTGCAGTTACGTAACAACTACTCAATCAAAGTTCCGATCTTAGTTACTGCTACTTAAATGCTGCTTGGGATATTCCGCCTTGTTTGAAATCAGTCTTTGTGTACAAAAGATGGAATGTTTTGGTTTTTGGATATGGAAGGCAGCTGCATTTAAACAAACATTTAAGAATCCACACATTCTCATTTACTGTAAATTTCGTGGTATCTAGTGGAAACCAAGTCGTCATTTGTACCAACAACACCTATTTCTCACGGTAAAAATCTTGCTTATTCTATAAAGGTTCCCCTTAATGTTATTTCAAAAACGAAGAAGGTATTGGCTTGCAGGCAATAAAATTAGGTACAAACGAAACCTAATCTATTTTATGATTTTACTTTGCATAAATAATACTGTATACTGCATCAATCTCCCTAGAAGTATAGCGTGCTCTTGTCATTATTCTTATTTGGTTAGATAGCTTACATTGCTGCGAATGTTGGGTTTATTAGCTCTGTGCACCTTTTGATAAAATAAAAGAGACAAATTTATCTAATTTTATTATTGGCGACGCATGCTGTCATCCTCAAGTTTGAGTGATTAGATTTATACTCTTAAAACAAAGAATGGAGGGTTTACCCTTCTCAGGGACCCTTTAGTATAGTCCTGTACAGCCTAGAACAGACTGTTGAGTTCACGTCAATTTGTCTGATAGCATGAGCGTTGTGTCAGAAAAGTCCATTCTTGAATTTGTGTAGGAACGGATTTTTGTTATGAAGGGCTATCCAAAATCTTGTTCAAGTAAAACCGCAATTGCGGACAAAAATATATTTGAAACAACCACAGGAGCGATTTTACTTGAACTTACAAGAAAGGACAATGGAGACTGTGATCTTCAAAAACTGACCCAGCATCTTAAGAGTGTAAGTTTAGGTTATTTTACACTTGTTTCTCATCCACATGTGATATAATAGTTATTCTCTTTTGTTTGTACATGCCTGTGTGTCATTTTTACCTTTAAGTTCCTGAAAATTGTCTTTTAGGTAGGTTTTACATTTTCAACTTGCTTACATACAGCATTTAATCAACATGAAACTTATTTGCTCTGTTGTGTAATATTTTAATGAAGATCTATTTATTACGAACTCAACTGTTTGAATAATAATTGTCAGTTATTACCTGACGATTCTATTTTATTAGTAGTAATAAAATCTTAAATCTGTTAATATCAACAATAGGTATTAGTAATAAAACAGCTACTGTATTTTATTAAGCTATATTTCGGTACACAATTTTAACAACAATCTGTAAATATTACAATGAACATGAATTTCTTTTATGAACATTTTACATAGTAGATACACATAAAATCATCATCAGTAATTTTTTTTGCTTGTTTTCCATCAACAAACAATTCAGTTAATTTCTTTTTTATTTACTCTATAATAAAATATATAATTTATTTACATACGAAACGCTTTTGGTGAATTACGCTTAATTCTATTAAGTGTAACAAATCTTATTTATTTTAATTAATTCATATATCATACATACAATGCGTTTTTACATCTATATTGACTTTCAAAGCAGATATTCGTTCACATACATAGTGTTTTTCGTCTTCACTAAGCAGCTAAAATGAAACAAGCATAAAATCACCCAATAAATATGTACCTTATTTTTTACATACCACTGTTTATTACAAATGTTTAAAATTATTATAATTCTATAATAATAAGATTCATTCAGATAATAAGACTCATAAGATTACCAGACTCCGCTAACGCGTCGTTCGACAACTTTCTTATTCGTACCAAAACATGCAGTTTTGAACTAATTAAACAAATAACTATTGCCCTTTAATACTTTTCTTTGTATTCATAGACACCATACCATCTTTTTACTGTTAACTAATTTACAGCTTCTGTGTAGGTAGTGAAGATGATAGTTATAATTAAATCAAGAGCCGAGTTGAATATGTTTTGCAAAAGATAGTTGCTGCACGGTTATTGTTACTGAAATTTACTACATATTGTTTAATTCCAACAGTATTTCTCTTCTTCAGGGATGCATAAATTATCTTTAGATATTTATTCTGGTAATAATAACTTGTATGTAGTTGTATTCTCTGTGTTAATATATAATCATAACCCAGTTTGAATTCTCCGGATTATACTCGCAGCTTAATGTCAACAACCACCCAAAGTTTATCTAAACTTGTTGAGCCGTTAAACATGAGCAGTGTATGAAATATTCAGTATTTAAGAAACCCAAATTTGCAATTCTAGTTTTTGTCTACTAACTACTATCCCATGAATTACAAATGAGGATCATTTTTGATAAACTACAATGTAGGTACTAATTTATTGAGCGGTCATTATTATATTAATAATAATTGTTTCAAAATTATTTTAACTATGAAAACATTAAATAAATAAATTAGATTGTTATTTCCCCTATGATATAAAACAATTACAACATCGGTGGCCTAATCTTCTTTAAAAAAACTGAATTTGGGATTTTCTTGATATCACTTCTGCCTTTAGATTTGATAATTCAATAACTACTTCAAGTGTTATACTTTAAAGAAATCTGCTACGAATGATAAGTAAATACGACCTTCTTGTTGGTCCCTCGGAAGTAACTGTCAGTAATAAGCACGTATAATACCAAAATAGTTATTTATGTAGTAAGGGCATAAAGAAGCTTTTATGGCCAGAAGCGTTATTTCGGCTAACGCCTCGGGCTAGGAAAAAGCTGTAGGGTCATAAAAGCAAGTTATGCCAGCTATACATACACTATTTTATGCACAGATTAAGTTTTTATCTCAAATCTATTTATTGTGTAAAAATATAATGAAATGAGTACGTAGGTACATCAAGCCGCTGTGCGTATACTTATGTACTTATAGAAATACCTATACTTATAGAATTCCAAAATATTTAATTTCAGCTTATTTTTATTGGTGACAATCCAACTCGAAAATTTTTAACCAATCAAATTAAAGAATTTTTCAAATTGGGACCAATGAAATTAGTTTTATAGTGAAAAAACCACTAGTGGTTTTTTCACTAAGAAAAAACCACTTGTCAAAATGAAATGTCAAATTTAATTAAATTAATATTAACTACACACGCTAAATAAAAATTTGCTCGGTGGATTGTCAAGCCGAATACAACTCGTGGTCTAATTTTTTCTTGCAAAATTTATCGTTTAAGACATTCGTAGCTAATTTTTTCTTGCAAAATTTATCGTTTAAGACATTCGTAGCTTTTGCTTTTGGAAAATTACACTCGTCTCCTGCGTCGACTCGTGTAATTTTCGTTGCAAAGCTACTCATATCTGAAACGACAAATTTTGTCGGAAAAAATCAGACCACTTGTGATATTATATTTGATAAGTTTACAAATTATATTAAGAACCAATCAAGTTCTACAAAAAACAGCTCTGGCATTTAATTGACGTTTCTTTATTGCCCATCGTACCATAAGGAGACTCTTGAGCCATAAAGAGACGGTTATGTTTTCTAGCAAGAATAATCTAATTATAATGTATATAATTGCATAAAAATAGTTGAAAGGCAAATTTTAAGATTTCTATGGTAAATTTAGGAATTTTTAAGTTTTGAACGAGTTTCCAAATCTAAAGACAGATTTGTTACAAATAAATGTATCTATTAAAGTAATATGGATTCAGTTATGTTAAATTACTTTTAATCAGCCACCATCAGTAAATCTTAAATTCTCTGGGTTTGCAGCATTTACAAAAAAATACTTAGCTTGACATCCTTCATGTTGCTATATCTTTATTACAGCTTCCAGTTTTATGAGACATTGAATTGATTTTATCAAATTTAGTGCTCGATCGGACAGTCCATGATAAAGGTTTATTTAGTCTGCTTTGTAACTTACATTTCCATATTTATCTCGACATTGACAATTAATAGATTATTATTTCACGCGTTAATTTTCCCACTATGCCACTATTTTCCGGATTTAATATAAAAATGCTTTGTCAGATACTAAACCTGCCTGTGCTAATTGGTCTAGTAGACAGAGACACCCTCAAGGCAGTAATAAACTCATAAAAGTCTTGAGTTCGTCAAATGTTAAATTTGGCTTGACTGTGGTTATTGTTCCCACCGATAGCAAATCAGAAGGCAAAACAATAATGTGGTCATACAACTATTGGTGGAATGGTTTGCAGCAGCAATTTTCTTTTGGTTTTTAGAAAGATCATGTATAATAACCAGTTTTTAACTGTGACCTCCTGGTTGGTGAGTCTAGGTACGTTACGGTGATCCCATATGCTATATTTCAGTTCCATGATCGATCGCAGTTATCGACTGTGCAGATCAGCAAGTACCAAACGCTCTCTAAATTTTTGTGATTTTCGACATATGGTATGATCGATGATCGACGATATATAGCTATAAACTCAATTCTCGGGCTATTGCCACTATCAGATAATTTATGAACCTCCTCGTACTCAGATTTTCGTAATTCTGCAGCTATAAGTGACCTTATACGGTAATGTAAATTTAATGAACAGTTCTTTAGGACATGATGTAGGAATGAATGTCTCAGTGTTGAAGAAACATTTCATACATTGGATGCCCATCCTAATTCTTCCATGGGTCGATCTAAAATCCATGATAACTTCCTTCCTAGAGCGGGTTTTCTCGCACTACCTCTTCAAAGTTTTCGGTACTTTAATAATCTGCAAACCCGAAAAAAAGCAGTGGGAAGCAAAAAGGGAATTCATCATAGAATTTAAAGAAACTTAGTATGGAGTAGATGTAGAGGCATTATTTTATGGTATACAAAAAAACTTTCGAAAGGGGGGGTTTACAATGTCCTTTTATTTAAAATGTAAAAAATGAATGCACTACAAAATATGTATACAAATAAATGAACACATATTATAAAATAAGATGATTTTATAACCAATTTCGCATTTAATATAAAAATATACTCATTTAATTTGCATATAAACCACCCTGTATTACAAGATATCTTCATTTATTTATATACTTTGTAGTATATTGATTTTTTAGATTTTAAAGGACACTACAAAACGTTTCTCTCCCCAAAAATTTCTTTGGTTCATAATGTGACTGTTTCTGATTGTTAGTGTGAAGTAATGCTGCTGCATGAAGTAGGTCATGCCAGCTTTCATTAGATTAGATCTTATTGGTGGGTCCCCTCACTCCACTTATTCGCGTTAACATCGTACCGTAAAATTTGACCGCTGGGGTGAACCACAAAATTAAAAAAATATATTATACTATACAGGGTGTAACTAATATATGTAATAATCTCGTAATGGGAGGTAGCTGTATTGATTTAGATTTAGAACATATTTTCCTTATAAACATGTGGTCGCTTCCTGTAGTTCTCAAGAAGATCGCACTAGATGTTTCAAGAAAGCCCCTGCTGTACCAACATTAAATTAAAAATACCAAAGAAGCAAAGAGGTATGACTCATTTTATGGTGAAATAAACAAGTATCTAATTTAAGCAAACAACAAGTACAGGCAAAGACTTAAATATAATATTGATATTATTGTTGCAATTTAGCATTATCGGCTTGCTTTGTTGGCATGCTTTATTGGTTTATTGGAGGCTAGTACACTGTTAAGTTTAATCTCTTTTAAAACGATTTCTTTGTCGACATCTGGAATTCCGAAAAGTCGACCTTGTCTTGTTATCTCTTTATAACTTTATTTTTTCCTTGAGCACGTTCGACTTTGAATTAGATTCTTAAAACAAAGCATTTACTCTTATTATTTTATGCCATTTCAACCAAAGTTGTTAAGATTTTGATAAAGGTGTATGACTGTTTTTTATTGATTAGTGGTCTTACATAGTACATACCCTCATCTTTTACCCCGTCAAGGTTTGTTTTTTATCCATAGACACACCTTGTATAAATTGGTATACAATATTTGCCTGGCTGGTTTCACTCAATTTGCTTCACTGATTGGTTTAAGGCTTGCCTTTTTCCACATGCAAAATTAATTGATGAAAAAGGTACCTTATTGGAGACAAACACTTATCACATTTTACAAAGGAGGCTTTCAAGCTTTGTAAAGCTAATAATATTGCTTTTGCCTGTCTTCCACCAAATGCAATGCATCTATGCCTACCTCTATATGTTAGTTTTTAAGAAGAAATGACTATATTTTTATATTTTAATGGACTAATTTTAATAAATGTTTGAAATAAATATGTATGTTGCTATCGTATTAATGATAAAGAGCCCGTGATATTTTTTCCGGCTCTATAACGGGCTAGCCCGTAAAAAGAATCCTTACCCCTAGAGACAGAGCACAATAAACATATGTTAACGAGTCAGTATACCAAAAAAAATATTTAAAAAGCATTTTCTATGCCTACCTGTCGTTGTGGTGGTCAACTCTACCTTGTACTGTGATAAAAAAAATTTAACAAGCAAAATGAGTAGTCGGCCAACTTCATTCCAATATGGGCCCAAGTTGACCACCACAAATTCTTAATCTTTTTAGGTTTAGTTTAAAAGATATTTTTAAAATGAAACACTCTAGAAACACTAGCTTTTTCTTTTCTTTAAACGTAGGTATTAGCCTTTGAAGTTCAGAATCGGCCAACCCTCATTTCACGGCACTCAGAAACTTCGAAGGAGTGGTGCGAGGAAACTCCCTATTAAAATTTCATGAAAGTTGGCATTGGTTCAGGGGCAGTATTCGTGGACCAAGAAAAAAAATCGAAGTAAAAGTTGCGGAGGTGTCCTTTAACAAAAACAGAAGTATTATGGACCTGGGCTCGTAATGCAGGAGATACCGGTAATTCCTGTATTACTCCTTTCTCAACGATATTGGCTGTACTTTAACGTTATTCGGCTTTGTAGTTTTTCATCAGATTTAGTGTAATAGAAGGTAAAGAAGTTGGAATAGGCTTAGAATTCAGTACTGCTTCCAAATGATCTACACCAATCTTGTCAGAGGCTTTGGATATGCCAAGCGAGAAAACATAACAGTCATCACACTTTTCTCGCTTTGCATTCTACAGAACAGCATTTAAAATGGATGATTTCGTAAAGGTCTCAGGTGTACTTGTAAAGTAGTACCTGTAATCGAATGCCAGTTATTCACATACTGAGCAGTACCTCTTCTATGTATAGCAATAGTTCGTGCGAGTTGTAAACGGTGCTAAAACAAAGATGTTTTCCCGCTTTTGATGACTTGAAGTAAGTTTCCTTGAATCTATAAATCAAAATTTCAAATTAAATTATTATTCTTTTAAATTAAAATAAACAACCATCAGGGCCAGAAGCTGCGTGACTGCAATTGATGCCATGGCGTTTTGAGCTTCGATAACATTGGAATATTGTTCATATAACGCTATCTGATTGGTAACAAAAGTGGCACAGTAATCATTTTATGGTCTAGAAAATTGTTGGTGCAACAACCTTTCAGGTTATGGTCTAGTCTAGAACTTTACGCACTGCCTATTTTCATTGATTTTAATAAGTATTCATATTCATACAACCTTGGTAGTGTATTGTCTAACGTGCTGGACTTTCACCCAAGCGGTCCAGGTTCGACTCCTGGTACCAGCAGATCTGGTTAAGGTTTTATGCAGTTTTTCCTTAGCTGTGATACAAATGTGGGATTTGCGCTGTTCCATCTGTAAGTCGTCTGCAGCCGGACGTTGGGCCTACGTAATAACAATAATCGCCCCCTCCCTCCCGCACAAGCTTCATAGCTTTTGTGGCCTGGTTTCTAGGTTATGGGTTGTAGCAATTATTATTATTATTGAATAACTTTATGTAAATACTTTTCTTGCCTACGAAGGCGATAGTTTTTGGTATGGCATTGGATTGCTGCTAGTTTTGTAGGTTTTGCCATTTTCTTCGTTATTCAGATTTCATAATATTTATTATACGCTCGGTGTTTTGGTTGATACCTGATAGATCCCTTTAAAGGTGCTAAAAACTTTTCGACAACATTATAAAAGTCTTGTTCCGTATCCTTGGAAACTAGACTTTTTATTCCAATTTTTTAGTTTTCAATTTAATTTCATGTTCTAAATTCTTGGAATGCGAAGATTTTAGTTTGCATTTTTTGGGCGATACTCTGACTAGTTTACATTATGCTTATTTGTTGGTGTTTGTTGACCAAATCTCCCGCATTTAGATTTAGATGGACATGTTTTGTTTACGCGAATAGTACTGTTCTTGAACTGCTCTCTAAAAACTCGCAATTCATTACGTTACTGCGTGAGGCAGTATTTTCTCGCAATGCTGCCATCGTCAGGATGAATACTTTTTGTGTTATTATTCTTTCGTTTTGATACCTTTTTGGCGTTTTCTTTTTTATTTTGTTCTAGAACGACGCCATTTTATGTAGAATTCTCATTTTCAGTTGAAAATATTTGTGACCGATTGTCAATGACAGATCGTTTTCGCAATTTATAGATATTTACATGTGTATGCTTGGGATGCATTATTATTTAATGTCCCCGTTTCCAGAAAATCTTGAGAGGATATCTGGAAGCTTTTTATGGCACTTGGTGTAATGCCTTTGGGGTATTCAGAAAAGAAATCTTCATCTGACAAACTGTCACAACTTTTTATGCCATTCATTCATTAATAAAATTATTACACCATCTCGTAAATACCCTGTTCTGAAAATCTCAACGAAATGGCATAGACTTTTGAGGAATATCAGTTTGAAAGTAAAGAAAACAAGTTTGAACATACCTAGACATGTCCGATGGAGTACTAAATTTTAGTCAATATCGAACTAATTTCATAATACATGTTTAAAAATGGCACCAATGTGTTTTCCAGTGGTTTGTAAAATTATCTACAGCCATGCTTATGAGTTAAAATAATATAAACAGCATAAAAAATACATTTAGTACATAACATTCAAAATATCATCAAAAATTATTATTTAATTAATTGAAGAAAAAAAAAATTAAAGCTTTAAGTGCCGAAATTATCATTAAATTACAGGTTAGTTAAAACTTTATTTTACCTTTCTAGTATTTTGGCACTTAAAGCTTTAGTTACATAGTCTTCAATTCAGCGCTGTGTTTGTAATTTCAGGTGCTTCAACATTATATTTTTTTGGGAGGGAGGAGTTAAGTTTCCGGCACGTTATTATGAAATCGTAATTATTATTATTTCATTGTAATAAAACATTTTTAATATTACAGCATGATGCAATGAACACAAAACGCTCGTGACTTCTTCGGCGACAAAAAATTTATTATTATTAAATCTATGGAAGCAAAATTTCTGTAATAGTAAATTTGTCACTGATGATAAACCGTTATTAATATTACAACAACATAAACCAGCGTTAATTTAAAATCACTTTTCATCACTTCACATTTATTCACGTTGTAGTAGTTTATAAGTAGCGATGGTAATAAAAATAATTCTTGTAGTTATTCTCACGCTGGAGCGTTGGCATTGTCGTAGCCTTTAATCAAAGTTTCTATGATGAATTTTATTGTTATTTTGTAGATCGCCTCCACATTTTCAGTGTATCGATCCCCTAATGTTGTTTTAACAGCTTCTAGGAAGGGCTTCTCTATTTTCTGCAAAAGAAAAGAAAAAGCCAACATTAATTACATAGTTATCATACAAAAAAGATAAGCATTTTAGGTGCTTCATTAAGTCATTAAAGAAAGATGTTGTAATAATGGCATTACAAGCAGATATACAACTAGTATTTTTGATATGGCAGCGGCTTTGTGTAACGTTTTAGAGAAACCATTAGGGAGTTACTGAAAGTAATTACTGTAATAGCGTGTAGGCGTTACACCTACGAGAGCAAGTAAAATGGAAATTGTGTGGCAAAACAGGGTGTGATCTCCTGTAATGCAAGCAATACGGCAAATCCTAGTTTATATAGTCATCTACTTTTGTGCATTTAACGGTTTTAGGGGGCTTATCCCCTCTGATCTATAAATACGAGCATAACTAGAGGAAACGCGACGAGTTCTGTAATCAAGGGAAATTCACGGAAAATTTCTCTTGGAAAATTAATCTCTAAAAGGCTTAGAATTTTTGTTGGCGAAATGATTTAGAAAGGTTCTAAAAATATTCTGATTAGCCGTATTTAGAGATGTTTGGATTTAGTGTTTGTTTTAGTAAACATAGTTTAGCGAGATGTTATTTACTTTTAAAGTTACATTGTAACTAAATCAATATTTATTCCAGTACCTGAACTAAATATTTAGAAATTCCATGTTTGCTATCCCGAGAACACTAATGCACAAAACATGAATTCAAATAAGACTTGGATACATAGTCAGAGCTGGGTAATCCAATTACTTTCTTCGTACTGTGCAGTAATTCACGATTAGATTCTATTTAAAAAGAGTAATTCAACTACTCATCATAATTACTATATTTTAACAGTACTCGAACCCCTTTACTAAGCATGAACATGAGCTTTTATAAGTATTTAAACTGCGCTCCTGTAAAGTTGCTAAAAAATAGTTACGCCAGGATGCATTAACGGCGACGATTTGTGTGGCCTTCAAAAATCATTGAAGTCGGAGTTCCTACTCCCGAACTGTCCGATTAATCTCCGACTAACACTAAAAGGTAGCGCTCAGTGTCCTAATTATTGTTTAAATTGAACATTCTTGTAGAAATTCGTGTTTGACCGCACATCAGGAGCTGACCAGGCACTGACCAACTTCAAAACGTATCTATTAGTGTTCTAATTCGCATGTTTACGGGCAGCACTGTAATAGCACTAATTTCGAAGTGTTGAAGCGAGATAAAATTTCGAGATCCATTGTAATACATTTGAAAATGTATTTATTGTAAATATGCTGAGTACGGCCCTGTATATTTGAATATATTTTTGTTAGTTTTAAAAATAGAGCCTTTATTCCGAACTAATAATGTTTTTCGTTAACAGAAAAGGCTGTCTAGGCGTTATCAATAATATGACATGTATAAATGCTTTTAAGCTAAATTTATGTATCCTCTACGTGCTTATTTCCGTTTCTGTTGAATAGATTCTCCAAAATATACTGATAAAAAACAAACCTGCAAAATGCTTTTAAATATCAAGTTTCATGCTAAGAATCAAGTCTTGGCTGCTGTAATTACCGAACGAATATTATAGAAGGATTTTTCCTCTTGCGACCAAATGTGTCATTTTGGTGCTTGATAGGGTGTCTATATATTTCGGTCTCTTAGTTTAAATAAGTGGAGATAGTTTTGTATCCCTGAGTAGTCAGTCAGAAAGGGTCAATCAAAGACAGAGGTCAAAAAGACGCACGGAAGCCTTGGATAATTCTCCAAGCAGACGCGAGGTACTGATAAGGACCGCCAAGTGAAATAAGTTTGAGTTTTCTCGTTCCGTTTACCGCAAGAAAATTTAAGGGCTTTAGATTAAAGTTTAGTAAAATTGTTCTAGTAAAATTAATAACTAATCCAGTGTGCCGTAGTTTATGATTTGTGATAAATAATGAATTTAATTTTAAAGATAAATAAACTTCATATCTTTGATCTCTATTGCAATAATAACTATGTAAGTTAAAATTTAAAATTTAGTTTTTTTTTTTTTTTGCATATTTATTTAGCTAGTTCAGCAATTTTTTGCTTTGTCATAGCTGTGATAATTACTAACATTTGCACAGTATGTATACAATCACTAATTTTAAGCACTAACTACTAAGTGGGAGTTCAAATGTCTAAGGTAAGTTATGCACCATTATTTATTGTGTAAATGTCCACTGGTAATTTGCGCTTTAAACGCGTATGAATGTTGCGTTCGCCCAAATGTTCATGTTCACTAGCTACACTTGTCCGTAATGAGTTAATATATTTTTCACAACATGTTTTAATAAAGTCTGTGATATACGGTAAGTTAGTTTCGCGATGTATTTGATTATTTCTGACGAACCAGGGCGCATTGAGAACTATCCTCAGAACTTTGTTTTGAAGAGTTTGTATCTTCTTGAGATTTGAGGCACTTGCATTTCCCCAGATTTGACAACCATATGTTAATAGAGGCCGTATCACTGAAGTATAGATTAATAATCCACACTCGGTCTTTAGTGTTGAGTTGCGGTTAAGAAGTGGATACAACTGTCCCAGTCTACAGTAGGCGTCACTGAGCTTTTTGTTAATATGGTATCCCCATTTAAGAGTCTTATCTAGATAAAGACCAAGATATTTCACAGCGCTATCTTGATTATTCCATTGGACTATTTCGCCATTAATTCTTAAATCTGGTATCTCGGTAGTACGCCGCAAGGTAAAAATTTTTGCTTCAGATTTAGCAGCATTTAGTTGCAAGCACCATTTGGAAAACCATTGGCTTAAGGTGTTAACATTACGTTGCAATAATTCGATAGCTATGCCAAGATGCTCATTCTGCGTAGCAATAATAGTATCATCTGCAAACATTGCCAATATTGAGTCTTCTAATTGTGGAACGTCACATGTATAAACAATAAAAAGAAGTGGCCCAAGGATGGAGCCTTGAGGTACTCCGGCTTCTATGCGCTGAATATTCGACACTTCAGAATTTATAACCGTCGAAAAACTTCTGTCAGTCAGGAATGATTTTAGGATAAACAATAAATAATCAGGAGTATTGATCTGCAACAACTTATAAATTAGTCCATCTGTCCAAACTCTATCGAAGGCTTGTTGCACGTCTAGAAACACCGCTGCTGTGTACTGCTTGAGTTCATATCCACGTTCAATATATTCGGTCACTCGACTTAGTTGTTGTATTGTTGAAAACCCACTTCTAAAGCCAAATTGGTAACATGGGATGATATTATTAGTGGTGATGTGTTCAAGAAGTCGTCGATGTATCGTTTTTTCAAAAACTTTTGATAATGTTGGCAACAAGCTTATTGGTCGGTAACCAGAAACGTCAGAAGACTTCTTTCCTGGTTTGTGAAATAGCAATATACGCGCATATTTCCAGGTATTAGGAAAATGTCCAATTCGCAAACAGGCATTGAATATGGACGTTATATAAACTATTGCTTTATTTGGTAGATTCTTCAAAACAATATTTGGTATCAAATCATGCCCTGGGGCTTTCTTGTTCGGCAATTTTCTAATAATGGATTTGATTTCATCTGGATCGACAGGGTCAATTAAACCAGGAACAAGAGGAAATTCGCATGTTGCATATTCCTTGATTTGATGGCCGTCGTCTATATTAGATAAGCTTCTGTTGGTCTTAAACACATTGGAAAGGTGTTGGGCGAAGATTTCGCACTTTTCCTCATCTGAAGAATGACATACATTATTAACTTTAATGGTTGGTATAATATGTCGTTGTCGTAATAAGCGTTTAGTAGTCCGCCACATGCCTGGATCTTGGGGTTGTAATTCTTGTATAAACTGTTTGTAGTTATTGATTCTATGCTGATCTAATTCATGCCTTATTAGTCGTATTTGTTTATTCAGATGCTGTTTTGTTTTTGGGTCTCTTGTAGCCAGCCATTGGCGTCTAGTTTGGTGCTTTTCTTTTATAAGTTGATGAAGATATCGAGGTGTGCTAGCCTGGCGTTTCAAATAGAGAGAATTTTTAGTGGTAGACACTGTAATAGCATTGCTGATTTCCTTGGTCAAAGAAGTCACGCCATTGTCAATATCCCCTGAATTGATCAAGGAAGAAGGGCAGCTAAGTTGAGTGATCAGTGTTGATTGGAAAGTGTTCCAATTAATTTTTCCATTGATTAGTCTCGGAGAAGGTTTGGTATAACTTGGTAGTGATTCAAAATGGATAATGACTGGCAAGTGATCAGAGTCTAGTTCATGGAGTACCGTTTGATGTAAAGAGCTAGTTAAGTTTTTATGGAGTATTATATCCAGGATATCAGGCTTGTGGTTGATCTGATACGGAATGTACGTTGATTCAGAGGGTGCAGTAACCTGTATACCATGTTTACTGATGATTGGAAATAACTTTATTCCATTTGGATTATTTGCGCGACAGCCCCAAATTGTATTTTTACAATTAAGGTCGCCGATCAGCAATGTTGAAAGAGAGTTGTCAAAGACATTCGTTAGATCTTTTTCTAAGATTAGTTTGATAGGCTGTTTATAAACTGCAATGATCCGCAGCTTCTTTCCATTCTGAAGTTGTAATTGCACGCCGACTGTTTCGAGGTTCGTCATGGCAGGAAGTTCAAAAGAATGAGCTTTAAGAGATTTCTTAATTATAATTGCTACGCCACCCCATCCAGAATCATCGGGTCGGTCGTACCTATAGATCAGATAACCGGGGATTCTCAACTTTTGCTCTGGTAGCAAATGTGTTTCTGAAACGCATAGTAAATCTATGTTGTGCCTTTCTAAAAAAGCTATGATCACAGATCTATGCCGTACAAGTCCGTCTGCATTCCAACTGCAGATTTTAAGATAACTGAAGGAATTCGGGTTATTAGTCGCCATTGTTAAATAATGTGGGAATTAGAGTTAATATAAAGTCTTTTATTTTATATAAGTAGGGTTTAATAACTGCCACGATTTTATTTAGGGTTATTTCGAAAATTGAATCACTTTTGTTGGTATTATCGCTAGATTTTGTATTATCTCTCGTCTGGTCCGCTTTTCTGATTTTTAGAATATCTGAGTAGCTACGTAATATATTTTCGCTGCGGTCTTTGGGCACTTTGTCATCTTGAATTGGTCTTGAACTAATGGGGTTGCGTACCACTGGGTATTTATTCTTTGTTAATTGCTGATAAAATTCGCATCCACGATAGTTAGCAGTATGTTCCCCCCCACAGTTGACGCACCGAGGCTTTGAAGAGTGGTTTACAGGACATTGGGTTGTAAGATGCTCTCCTGCACATTTGACGCATCTGGGGTTCAGTTTACAATAATTTTTTGTGTGAGAATAGCGTTGACAACGTGTGCACTGTGGTATTTCCCTTGTTTTACGTCTAGGTTCGACTGCAACTTTACAGTAATATAAGTTTTCTAGATCGTAGATAGTATTACTTTTATCGTTCTTTGATAAAGTTACCGCACATATTGGTATTGGTATTTTTGTTTTGTTATATAGGCGAGTTACATTTAACACTGGATAATTTTTTAAGACAAGTTCTGCTCGGATATCGTCAGCTGTTATTGATACTGGGATATTGCGAATAATTACTGATATATGTGAATCGGGATTTTGAAAGGTGTAGTATTTAACGTCCGTTTGTTTGTCATAATAAGCTGTAAGTGATCTAAAATCATCGATGGTTTGTAAGTTTACTTTAAGTTCAGAGCCCTTATTAACAAGGTTAAATTCCCCTTTGATATTTGATTTTATGTCTTCAATGATTTTCTGGACATTCATGGCTTCGTGTATAAATATTGGTGGGACCTTAAGTTTTTTGGTCTGGGACTTCTCAGTAATTATTGATTCACTGGAGATTTCTTCTATTTCGGTGGTAAATTGTGGCGGTAGATAATATCTATTCTGTTTTAATAGTGTGGCACTGTTAAAAAGATGACGCTTGGGATCAACAGAGAGAGGAGGAGAAGTCGGTTGTCGCTTTTTAGTAGGAGTTTTTGTTTGGTGATTTTGAGATAGTTCTCCATAATTAACTACGTTAATTATTGGTTCAATATGTTGATTTGTGTCCATACTGTCTTTATCGCCGGCGGGTTCACTGTTAATATTGTTATTTAATGTTGTATTTATTGGAGAATTCATTTTGTAAATTGTCTATCGAAAAGAAATGATATGATATAGTTGTGCGATAGCCGCGGCCAAGGCCGGGCGCACTGACCTGATTTACCTTTTTCTTATCAAAATAATATTATAATTATAATTTAAAGAATGTTCACCAACGACTAATTGTAAGTATGAAATGAAGGCACGTTATTTGAAAATTCACTTGAACTAACGCACTGCACTCTCTTCTACGCATCAGCTAAGACTCTAAAATTTAGTAATCCATGTTAACGAATTTATAAATAATCCATGGACATGGTTGTGATAATGTTGGCTCAATCATTTATGGAAGTTAGTCAATTGCATTAACCTGCTTTAACGTCAACCTGACTAATTACGATTAGTTTATTCCATTTAATCAATTTGATCGGAATATTTTTTCACTTGTGGATTTTGATGTGATGTAATGACTTTCAAGTGAATGGCGCCCATATTTTTTATTATTTCAGTAAACCTTATTTTTTTCTTTAAAATCTATGAGCTTAAAAAACCAGTACTTATCCCTGAACGATAATTTGTCAACAAAAGGTGATCTCCGCCGATGCAAAAGTAAGTACAGTAAGTAAGTAATTGTTGTTTGGTTTTCAGTCAGTAATGTTTAAATATTTTGTGTTTAGTATTTTCAGTAAACAGTTCTGTTACAATTGACGCCTTATCGTGGCTACCGACTAAAGCAAAACAGAGCTGATTGGTGACATATATTTCTAATGACGTAGAACAGATAAGTGGGGGCACCAACTGCCGGAGCGCAGGCTGGCCGTTTCGGCTCGGGACACTTCGGCGCAGGCCACTTACCCGCAGGGATACTTTGACGCGGAAGCAGTTCGGTGCAGGGACATCTCAGTTCCGCGGAAGGGCGCATCCTATATTCCGGACTGCAGCCGGATACAGTGATTGGGAGACGCTCTGAAAGCCATTACACTTAAAGAGAGTTGAAGCGAATACATAGACTCTCACTATCAAGACAACTTCACCAAATACGGGTACACACCGGGAGTCTATAACCTGTAGACTTAAACGAAGCAATGTCGAGGGCCCACCAAGCCTATAATTGGTAGATCGGGGTGACAAAACCATAAAAAACCAAGTCCCGCCACAATTGAGGTTGGATTCGATCGGGCAGTGGTCCCACTTAATAACAGCGTTAAGCTGGGGAATAGTCCTATTGCTGGACGAGGTACTTCGCCCCGTATGACAGAGGACAGGAGGGTGCCGGCGGGTGAGCAACGTGTTAAGTTAATTGCTCCGGCACTATGCCTGCGATAGCTAGTAGAGGGTGGATAGGCAACCTCGCTCCGACCAATGAGCTGATCTGGTAGCAATTGCTGTACTGCCGGTTATGCAACTTGCGCGCTGATTGTTCGTATTCCCATCACTTCCTTCTGGAAGGGAACGTGCGGGTAAGTTCACACAGGTACCTCACGTAAAACAATCATGACATTCGATTCCATGCTGGTGGCTTGGGATAAGGTCATTTATGGTCACCAAGGAACCCGCTGCTTGACCGAGGTCATTTATGGTCACCAATGGAACCCGCTACTTGACCGAAGTCATTTATGGTCACCAACGGAACCCGCTACTTGACCGAGGTCATTTATGGTCACCAACGGAACCCGCTGCTTGACCGAGGTCATTTATGGTCACCAAAGGAACCCGCTGTTTGACTGAGTCTCAAGCGCGGAGAATCGAAGTGAGGTTTACCCTGGGTTAATGGGAAACTGCAGGCCGCCAGGTAAATGTGCTTAGGAGCTATCCCGACCACCATATGATCTGGACTGCAGCCGGGTACAGTGATTGGGAAAAGCTCTGAAAGCCATTACACTTAAGGACAGTTGAAGCGAATACATAGCCTCTCACAATCAAGACAACTTCATCAAAAACGGGTACACACCGGGAGTCTATAACGTGTAGACTTAAACGAAGCTCTGTCGAGGGCCCACCAAGCCTAAAATTGGTAGATCGGGGTGGCAAAACCATTAAAAAACCAAGTCCCGCCACAATTGAGGTTGGATTCGATCGGGCAGTGGTCCCACTTTGCAATAGCGCATAGCTGGGGAATAGTCCTATTGCTGGACGAGGTACTTCGGTACCGGCGGGTGAGCAACGTGTTAAGTCAATTGCTCCGGCACTAGTCCTGCGACAGCTAGTGGAGGGTGGATAGGCAACCTCGCTCCAACCAGTGAGATGATCTGGTAGCAATTTCTGTACTGCCGTTTATGCAACTTGCGACGTGTTAAGTCGATCGTTCCGGTACTAGCCTGGATAGCTAGTAGAGGGTGGATAGGCAACCTCGCTCCGACCAGTCAGCTGACTGGGAGCAATTGCTATGCAATTCGCGCGCTGGTTGAGCGTATCTCAATTACTTCCTTATTGGAAGGAACGTTGAGGTACGTTCACACGGAGACTCCACGTAGAACATTCAGATAATCTCTCCATACTGGTTGCTGGGTGTTCGGGAGACCACACGACGTTCACCCATAAAACTGGCTGTCTTCTACCCTATCCTTGTTTCCTTGGAAACTGGGCAATGGATGATGCTGTCAGGTTAAGCGTGTGATAGGGAAATTTGTAAGAATTCTCGACGGTTACTCATACCGATCAGGGGGAGCCCTGGTATATGATACCGGTGTGGGCGGATTCGAATCTCACCTTGGATAAGGTCATTTATGGTCACCAAAGGAACCCGCTGTTTGACTGAATCTTAAGTTAGGAGAAGCGAAGTGAGGTTTATCCCGCTTTTTGGCATATGCCGCCAGGTAAATGTGCTTAGGAGCTATCCCGACCACCCTATGATCCGGACTGCAGCCGGGTACAGTGATTGGGAGAAGCGCTGAAAGCCATTACACTTAAGGAGAGTTGAAGCGAATACATAGCCTCTCACCAATGAGAATACCAGTAAGCTGACTGGGAGCAATTGCTATGCAATTCGCGCGATGATTGAGCGTATCTCAATTACTTCCTCATTGGAAGGAACGTGGAGGTATGTTCACACGGGGACTCCACGTAAAACATTAAGATAATCTCCATGCTGGTTACAGGGTGAACGGACAAACAGTCGTTGGAGATGTCGGACTCCACTAGTATCCGAGACTAGCCCGAAGACGGAGGGAAGGTAGTCGTTAGAGGTTAGAGGTCGGGGAGCACTAGGATTCGAAACTAGCTTGTGGGCAGACCACACGGCATTCACCCTTAGAACTTGTCGTTGTCTACCCAATTCCAGGCTTGTCTGGGTAATGGATGACGAAATCAGAAGGAAATGTGGGGTAGAGTTACACCTAAATGTTTCTCGACGATGACTCTAAAACGTTGCGGACGAAGCTCTGCTAAGAAGAAGTGTGGGTAATTTGATTCTTATCTGACGTCAAAGTCTTTTACGGAGCTAAGTATCCCGCTGTCTGACCTAGACGAATGGAGGAGAATCAAGTAAAGATTGTCTCCGCCAGAGAGTTCGCTCGCTGACCTATGAGAAACTGCATGCCACCAGGTAGCGTTTCGGAGGTGACAGTATGGGGGTCCGGCTTTGGCTGTGCAGTTCCAGTTGTCGGATTCTCAGAAATCGCCTAGAAACTTACACTTAAGGGGCGTTGATGCGAGGATACATAGCCTCTCACGTTCAAGGCAACTTCACCTTAACGGGTACACACCGGGATGCAGCTTCGATCGGCCGTATGAAGCAGCCTCGAAACGAAGCTCTGTCAGTGGCATACCAGGTCTATAACTGGGAGATCGGGGTGGCAAAACCGCTTAAAAACCAAGTCCTGGGTGAACGAATTTGTGAAGGCATGAAAAAGGGCTGGAGGGTTCGGATTTACCTAACCTAGGTTAGGGAATAGTTTTAATGCTGGACGAGGAATCCGGCGCTCGTTTGAAATAGAACGAGAGGGTTGCGACGGGTGAGCACGTTTATTGCTCCGGTACTGACCTGGAGAGCCAGTAGAGGGTGGATAGGCAACCTTGCTCCGACCAGTGAGTTACTGGGAGCATACACTAAGCATATGCGCGCTGATTTAGCGTACCTCACTTACTTCCTCTTGGAAGGAACGTGGAGATTAGGTCTAACGACAACAAAACACTCTTGGATTCCATGCTGGTCATATAAATCCATTTCTTAAACCTCATCCACCATTTTTGTGATGACAGAGGCTTTAAGGTCACATGAGCGAGGCACATATGGAAATAAAAGAAAATAATCACACTTGGTATTGCAATTTTACCTATTTTTAAACTTATCTCAAACGCGCGACACCTAATAAGCGTCAAACAAAAACACAACGCGGACTTTCATCAAACATCATCTAGGAAAACAAATTAAACTATTCAACGACGTAGATAGTTGTTCGGTTTTGTCTCAGTAAGCGCCGGTGTCCACATGCGGGAATTCCCGTTGCGAGCTCGCTGCGGGCCCGAAAATGCGGTCTACTATACTATAAGTTAAATGGTGCAGTTCACACATTGTGCGTCATCCTTGCGAGATCGCAGCGAGCATCTTGCGGGCGTTACTTGACGCAGATCCCTACAGCCCCGCAAGGTTGACGAAGCCGCAAGTACGGGCTCAAGATACCTTGTTGTATATTGTGCGGTTCACACATGCGGGCGTTTGACGCAAGAATGGTAATAGAATTAACAATGGTGAGTTCTATAATTTTGAAAAATTATTGGATATTCAGCTGTTTATTGGTGTTATTTGTCAAAATTTAATGAAAAGGATTGTTAAGTGAAGTGAAATTGAAAGCATTTAGCATGTAGTTAAAATTTAAGTCATATGTTTTTAAACCTTTTTATTTAGAAATTCAGTTTTGGTTCACTTTTATCTTCTTAATATAAATAACTAGAATTTTTAAACATATTTCTGATAAAAGTCTATAAAACTACTTACTACCTGAAAATAACTGTGCGGCATTCGGGCTACTATTGTGGGTGTTATTAAATTTAGAAATACCTACCTGCTTATGGGGGCTATAGGGACAGCTTGTCGGTTTATTCGATTTATAAATTATTTGAAAAGTTTTTTCTGAAATCTAACGTAGCACAAGCGATTGTACATCAACCAATATTATAATAAAATAGCGAACGTGCTTTCAAATTAGTTTTTAAATCTAGTATCTAAGTCAATTTTAGCTATCTTGGACAATAGGACTTGATTCTTATTTAAAAAGAAAATTTGAATCAAAAGTAGAATACTATTGTCCAAAATAGTACCTACAAAAATTAATTTGAAAGGGCGTTCGCTATTTTATTATAATATTTGTTGATATACAATCACTTGTGCAACGTTAGATTTAAAAAAAAATTCAAATGATTTATAAATCGAATAAAGCGACATTCATGACCTTTCCCTAGCCCCCTTAAGATCTTTACTACATTCTAATTATTAGTACATATGTTGTAGTTGTATTGCTTTAATTATGCTTTGAAGAATTATGGGACGAACCTTAGTTAAGTTTTATTTTGTGTGTTTGTATACTTTCTTAATAAACATTGTCTTAAATTATAAACGTGTTATTTAATTATACAAAACCTTCGACAATTATCTTTAACCACAAAATAAACATTTTGTAGATAATATAAGCAAATACAACTAGTTTTCTGCAATATACATCTATTTCTGATGGCAGTAGATTGTTTACACTGTGCGTCATTTCACCGTGTAGTGTGAACTGATTTTTGCGGGCCCGCAGTGAGCTCGTTGCGCGCTCGCAACGGGAGTTTCCCGCATGTGGACACCTGCACTAAGTACAGGTAGAATTACTTTTAATTTATAATAATTGTGATTATAGTAATGCGTAAGAGTAGTAACCTTGGGGTTGCCAATGACGTTTTTATTTGTTTTGAACGTAACGTCGATTGCAAGGTTAACAATGAGCAAGCGTTATGAATAAATTATAATCTCCGCTTATAATGCCTTGATTGTTATTTATTTGTTTATACATTTCGTATTACAGGCATAACAACAAAGAATAGATTACTGAAAAATAAATAGTTATTTAAGTACCAAGGGCATTATGATGATGATATTTCCGGGAGGGCGATAATGTTCCAGCTCGAAGGCCTTTGTGCTTTAGTTTCATTTTATAATTGTTGGTATTGCTAAGGGCGTTGTTTACATTGAATTTGAGCGTAACGCCGGCGTCGGAATCAAAAGTAATGTTGTGTGGGCGTTATAAATTATAATGCCCTGGCTGTTACGGTTAATTGACTTGTTCATGTAGTTCGTAGCAGTATAAAACAAAGAAACAGAACAAAAACCCTTTATCACACGATTAGAGATGATTAGATTGTTGCGTAGCACCCTGTAAAAGTATTGTATTTGTTACAAAGTAAATCATTAGTGTCTCTTTTGTTTGACCTGATTTACATTAGTTTTAATTTGTTATTTAAACTTAATGCTATTAAACTTTTAACAATACAATTTATTTTCGTTTTCGGTTAAAATGTGTATTTCCGCAAAGTCAGATGCAATAAATGTAATTCCTCCTCGACAAAAAAAGCAAAACGTGTGGAATCCACTTTCAACAAAATGAGCAATAAAAGCTCTCGAGTATCACACTATTATCTAACTTCCAGGCCAAAATTTTGTTTTTGTTGGGGAATATTACTTTCATCTCATTAATTAAAGTTTATACGCTTTTCCCCCTGTGTTATTCTACCTCTTGATTACTATCTGTTTAATACGCGTATCTAAAATTCTACAATGGTCTCTAGTTGGTAAATCTAGAAAAATTGATAGGAATCTTAAAAATCACCCCCATAATATTTTTTTGATATTTCATGCTAAAGTCATCTATAAAATAAGGTTATGGACTACTTTAGTTTTATCGTCGTCGGTGAAATGGTTACGGGAAGTTGTTTTTCCTTAGTGTATGTACGTTGAGAACTATAGAAGAGCTCTCTGAAAACTGCGAAAAACGTACAACTTTGCGTTCGTTTAAAGAATATCATGATCATGGGCATTTACTAAATTTCTAACTTTAATAAAATACTAATTTTTACTTTTTAAGTGTTAATAGCAGATTTATATAATAGAAAATAAACACTAATAAGAATTTCACAAAAGTTAACCCAAGAAACAGTAAAAGCACATCAAAGAGGAGTTTTCTCATCAACATACAGTTACCGTTTTCACTTCATTACATTTTGTTGCCTACATTAAAATGGTTATTGGAACGTTGCGTCCTGACATATTATTGGAACGATGAAATGAATTATTCATTAGTTAAAATATGATAAAAATGGTTTTAGGAAAATG
Source organism: Agrypnus murinus (assembly GCA_929113105.1). NCBI lineage: Eukaryota > Metazoa > Arthropoda > Insecta > Coleoptera > Elateridae > Agrypnus > Agrypnus murinus. Next base: position 65,086,418 of record OV816029.1, on the reverse strand, counting down.
TTTAAATGTAGAAGAGAAGTTAGGTTATAACGCAAAGATTTACATATATAAATTTTGGTGTATGAACGTTTCCGGTGAGGCGGCACCTTAGTTTCCTCTTGACAAACAGACACTGACGTGCATTTCCGAATTTTGCTTGACAGGTGATTAAATATACAAAATAAGTTCTCGCAGGGTATGTTTTCCAGTCAAATTTAATAATCTAAACGTAAAAATGATTTGTGAAATTAATGGACGGTAATATATACGCGTACCGTCTTTTTAAGGTGAAATTTTTGCATAGATTTTCCTCAATATTTTATTTTCCATTGGACAACAACATTTTCCATTCACAAACCTTATAACGTTTAGTAACAAACTCAAGAGCACTTTCAGAATCAACCACTATTGAATGAATCGCTATAGCCATAGGCGCACGCAGAAATCTGTCCAGGGGGGGCAAGCCTAAAATGAACGGATTGCTGGGGGGGGGCAAACCTAGAATAAACGACATGCTAGGGGGGCAAGCCTAGAAAAAAACGGCATATTATACAAATTTTTTTATGAAATTCAAATTGTTCAACTCCCGGGGGGGGGGGCAAGTGCCCCTCCTTGCCCTCCCTTCCGAGCGCCTATGACTATAGGATAGCAAAATTACCTTTACCAATACCAAAACAAAACTTGCCGTCTAGGTTCTCGTTTGCTAATCTGTAATCTGTTTCAAAATCAGAGTGTAAAGGAAAATAAACAAACAAAACCACTCGAGTACAAAGACCGACTACTCTACATCCTTTTACACACAAATCATTGACTATCCTTTAATCAGTAGGTATAGCACACCTGATGGACGCGAAACCACAATAGAGATTTGCTAACACCAATATATCTTCAATGATCCCATTTGTTGGCAGATCAGTAATGTTCTGAGGAGAGAGAGGCGTTTGTTCCGATGCTCGCGCGGAATACCTTTTCGTAGAAAACCATGAATGCAAATTTTTATGTCGATAACATTATAGAACATGCTATGCAATTTTCTGCAATTTTTAGATAACTTTATTTTCATTCATAATAGCGCTCGCTGCTAACGCTACCTTCATGAAATGAATATTTCGAATATGGATTGACCGCCCAAAACCCCATATATGAATTTCCATAGAGAGCATCTATGGGATGAATTTAAGAATTTCCTCTCTTATGAATTTTAGGTAAGTTGAAGCAGATGTTTTGGAACGGGAGAATATTCCGCAAGAAACCATCCAAATTTGAATCAGTAGCAAGTCTAGACGGCTCGAGCGGTGATAAGAGCCAGGGAAGGCAGTGCAAAACATGCAATAGTGCAATTTTGTATCACATACTTACTAACTTTATAATAAATATCTTTATGTGTTAATTTTGTTCAGGGCCTATATATGAATATCGGTATTAACTAATGTTTCTATAACTTCAGAGATACAATACAAGGCACAAAGCTATAATTTAAGTTTATAAAACTTCTAGTCAGGGTTCTCCACTCTCCATGATGATGATAAAAGTTGACCTAAATCTTACTTCTGAAATAATTTATACATATTTAACACTCTTTTCTAAAACTTAAAGTCTAGATCTTAAGTTTTGAAAATGAATTGACCTTTACAGTTTTAAAACATTAAGATTCCCCATCTTGAAGTTCTTTTTTAAGTTCAAAATTATAATATTTCAAGACTTTACAATTTGTTCTTTTTCGAGATTTTATCTCCAAGCTTCTTTTTGCTAAGAATCTATTTTCAAATCTTATCGTCAACAATTAAGAATTTTAATATTTCAATACCAAAAGTCAGAAGATGGTCTTAAACAATGATTTAAAGTAGCTTTTGTCACTATACAATCCCAGTATAAGTCTTTATGAGCTTTAAAGTTTTTGTGAAAGATGTCATGTCCATGTCTAAACATGGTATTCACATGGTATCTGCAGATTTGCTTTCTATCCGAAAACAAGGAATGTTTTAATTTTCTTTTGCTATGAAAAATTACTAGCTCGGTCGGGAATCGAACCTGAAACCCTGGATTATGGACACCCCAAACATACAAACCATTAATCCACCGAAGGTGGCTTGTCGTTATTTGCATTTATGTTTATTAGAAAAGTAAAAATAGATTTCTCGAATAATAATTAAATTTTACAACGTTAATACTAATTTTGATCCAGAAAATCCAAATACGCAAAGATATACAAGGTGTTCCATTAAAAACAAAATCAAAATTTGGAATTATTTCCGGCAAAACCGGAAGGCGGTGATCTTGGATCTAGTATACGTCAAAAAACCGGAAATTACCAAATTTCATCAAAAACCATTCATAAACATTTTGAGTGATTAGTACACTCTCGATTACTGTTATACAGAGTGGCCCACCGACAACGAAAGGAGCTCATTTTGATGCACTAAACCGCAATTTTCCGAAAAACGGCCCGATACGTCAAATATATTAGGAAGGGGGACATTCATATGGTTATTTTCGTTCAGCCATTTTCAACCCTAAAATAGGAGTGAGGAATGGAATAGGGTGGCAAAAGACATATCATATGAAAACTCAATGAATTTGCCTTGAAGTATTTTTATTTGCAATCCAAGTATTAGTTCCCGCGAAAATGTAATTCAAGGAAAACGCACAAATTCAAATTTCACATTTCGAGCGATAACAAGGCATTCGTTGACCATACGAAAGCCCCACAGACCCCCGAAGAGATGACCCCACAAAAAGAAATCTATCGAGATAAAGAGGTAAAAACTCAGTGGACCACGATCGCGTTTGGCTCTTAGCAAATTTTACTTAGCTGCTTCATGACAAATATAAGACAACAGAAAGTTATGTCCGAAAGTTCCTTGAGCAAATTTACTGGTGCAATTGTTGATCCATATATGACATATCTTCTTTCTTCGATAATACAAAAAGAAGGCGACGTACGTAAAACCATTCAAACATTTTTCGTAGGGAATTAAAAAAAAATTTTATTTTACCTAATCTCCTTGGTCTCGAGAAACCTAATAGTTTCCGAGAAAAACGACAAAAACCGTTAGGGGCGTGGTTTATTCTCATTATATCTTCGAGCTCACCACCTATAGGTTGTGATTTTTAGAGGGTTATTTAACAATACACAAAAAAGGACTATGCAAAAATCCAAGAATTTACCTCAACTTTTCGCTATTTTTTCTAATTTGACTGAACTAAAGCTGTTTTTGAGAAAAATGTAGATGAAAAACGGAACATTCCATAGATCCCCGTGTTATAAGCTGATCGTGTTCTCCCTATTCTTGAACTATGTGACATCATAGCATTTGACAGCTTAATTACTTCAGTATTAATATTATTACGCGTGTTGCACGCAACCCCAGCCTTAGCACTGAGTAACCTCTTTCAATTAATGAGAAAGCTATAACGATTATACTATTGGGGGAAAAGGACATTACACAAAAACTTTTTGAAAGAATCTTTTTAGAGAATATTTACAGTTTTTAAAGCAATTATGCAGGAAGCAACAAATTCTGATAACTTCAGCACTAGTAGAGTGAGTTTTAAGACTTGATGTCTCAGAAACCTCAAATCTTCAAACCAGGATTGTTTGAATATCAGGAATCTTGTGTAAACTCAGGCTTATAAGATCATTTGTTGAACGTAATGCCCTTATTTTTGGTACACCCTTTATAATCACTACAAAACACTAGTTATAAAAACCACTAATTTAGAATTAATTTTAAATAATTTAGTTAATGATTAAACTCAGTGGTTCAGTTTGAAAACTATTTACCAGTTGCTGTCCTACTTCGCTTCCATCCTTACTAAATTTTTTCGTTCCATTCGTCTAAGTAGTCCATGCTTTCAAGCTTTTGGTTGAACGTTACTTTCATCTTTTATTGAAGTTCCTAATAGAAGCTTTCCTTTCCGTGATTGTGTTTGTTGTGATGGCAATTGGTATTGACTTTAACAATTTTCTTCATTCATTAATTAACAAATTCTCTAAAGTTTAAATTATAAAGTATTAATAGAGAGTTTATTTTTATATAAGTAGTTTTTATTAATGAAATTAGCTTTCAGTAGCTTTACTGAAAATATATTCTACGTTATTAATTAAAAAAAGAGAAATAACGAGTAGGAATAAAAATTCATTTGGCAAAACAAAACAATGAAATGTATACAACCCACATTGTCAATAATTAAAAAAACCTTCATGAATATTCAATGCTCTGCCACGTAGCTTTATAGAATTTCCAATAACGTAATTTTGCATAATCGTTGTGTAGGTATTCACATTTTAGGTTCGTTCTTTGTTTTACTGAAATTAATAAACAGGAATTAGTAATAGACAACAGCTTCGATTGATTTAATTGGTATATATGTTACAGACCGTATATAAAATCAGTCCGTATATATACGGCCTAGACCGTATGTATACAGACTAAATTATACAGACCGTATGCTAATAACTTATTATTTCATATACGGACTAGACCGTATACATACAGACTATCGCATTTCAGACCGTTTGTTTAAATCTGAAAAAAGACCGGAACGTCCCACGTGGTATTTTTAGTTCTGCAACAATTTACTAAGTATATCGTAACAAAATAACAGTGGTGGTGAATTTTGTTAACAGTGAAGTGTTTTCGTTGTCAAAGATTTAGTTATGGATATCCTAAAACACAGGTAAGCTGCCTTAGTCATTAGTAACATAACCTCAAATTTGACTAAAATTTGCCCGATGTAGGTTTTACGAAGAACTTTATGAACGCAGGAAAGACGTCGCCGACAACAACCGTGGCTTAACGAAAGAAAAGTACTATACTCTAATCGAAGAAGTAAAAAATGCTAAACTCGCTGAAAAAAGAACTCCAAGAATCCATTGGCTCCTGAAACACTATGATGTATTATCTGTTCAGGGATTGGATAAACTGATAGTGCCTCTTAACAATGAATCGGTTGATGTAGTATATTACGTACATGACGATGAATTGTTTAACATTCTTCAAGATATACACACATCTACAGGTACGTTTAGTAGTTATGAAGAGATGCTGAATATTATTTATAATTTTGATTAAATAAGATCACACACTTATCGGATAATTCTTCGTTTGTACAATTAAAATAGGCCAACGCTTTATGTGTAATTTATGTGTAAAACACATCAGTCTAATGAAATTATACGATTCTAAGCAGGAACTGTTAGTGATCGTACTTAATAAAATAATACTTGTTAAAATAATGAATACTTGTTAAAATAGTGTTAGTAGGCAAGGTGTTTCTTTTTTGTAGCCCCAAGGAAGGCAATAATTAAAGTGCCGAAACATTGGCCTATTTTGCGATTTTATTTAGTCTAAATAAGTCAAAAATGGATGAAAATAACTGGAAACAAACTATTTATGTATATTGTTTTTCTTCTGCATACAAGACATGGAGGTAGAGATCGCATGATGAAGAAAACTAAAGAAAAATACAAGAATATAGTCCGTACTGAAATCTTATTGTATATTAACCTGTGTGCGCCATGTCAAATGAAACAGAAAAGAGAAAAAAGGAATTGTATCAAAACCCATGATTTTCAACGATTTAAATTCACGTTGTCAAGTGGATTTGATAGATTACCAATCTCATGCTGATGGTAAATACAAATTTGTGCTTGTATATCAGGATCACTTGACGAAATTCGTTATTTTGCGACCACTTGAAATCAAACGTGCAGAAGAGGTCGCTTATCACCTTGTAGATATTTTTACCATTTTTGGAGCCCCTGTGGTTTTGCAATCCGATAATGGCCGCGAATTTTGCAATAGGGTCATTGAAGCATTAAAAGATTTATGGCCCGAACTAAAGCTCGTTCACGGCAAGCCACCCCACAGCCAAAGTCAGGGGAGTGTTGAACGCGCCAACCAGGATGTGGAAAATATGTTAACTACCTGGATGCAGGAGAATGAAACAGAGCAATGGAGCCACGGTCTAAGATTTGTACAATTTATGAAAAACATTTCCCTACAATCTGGAATATGAAGGTCTCCATATGAAGCTATGTTCGGGGGCAAACCAAAAATTGGTTTGAAAACTTCGAATATTCCGTTAGAATCCATAGACAATGTTACAACGGAAGAAGACCTGGCAAATGTTGTTAAATCCATTCATATTGATGACGCGCAAAGCGAGGTACCACAATCACAGCAACCAGAAACAAGTAAAAATGTAGAGTTAGGAAATGATCAAGACCATGATCACGAAATCTCATCGGCATGTTACATTCTAGCAGATAAACAGCAATCCAAATGCAGTATTTGTTTAAATCCCATGAAAAACGACGTCTCAGATGTTGAAGCAAATAAAGACGAAAATATATCTTCAGAGAATGTTTGCAGTATTTGTAATAGAAAAAGAAACATACAAACGCCAGGAAAGGTGCCTATGATGGATTAGAGGAACAGGCAAAACGAATGAAAGTGATTTCAGACAACACTTATCCAAAACCTAACATTGGATCAACTGTGAGAGCTCCTGTTCCAGATGTCGACCGTGGGAGAGGAGACTCTCGATCAGTTTTAGCAGTAGTGCTAGAAGCTACAGAAGATGGATATTACCGCTTGGGTACGAAACATGGAGTCATTTCAAAATATTATAGTGGTTTAGAGTTTAGTACATGTCCTGCTAACATTGTAACAATTGATGATGTCCCCAAAGAAAAGGAAATTTCTTTGAGATCTGTGGCTACAGCTCAGTCTACTAGACATGGGCAAGGTTTTAAAAAGTGTTACTATAAAACTAAATGTCAATCAAACAAATGTGCCTGTCGAAAAAATAAAGTTTTATGTAATTCCAAATGTCATAATAGCAATACCTGTACAAATAAATAAATAGAAAAAGCAGACATTTAATTAATTATTTACATCCCACATGGCAAATATCAAATTCATATACGGTCTAGATGCAGTTAGGCATAAATTGCCTAGTCTTTTTGTAAACTGACTAGTCCGTTTATAAAAGAATATGCTTTTTATATATACGGACTAATATCTTCAGTCCGTTTATATACGGACTAGTCCTTTTACATACGGTCTGTAACATATATACCAGTGCCGTGAGGTCCATGGAAGCAATGAAAGCAATGCTTCCCATGATAATTTATTAAAAATAAAAACCAATGTTAAAAAAATATTTTTATAACATTATGGTTACCATTTATTTAAATTTGTAATATTTATTCAACTTAAGCAAAAAGTATAATTAGACTACTATTTATTTCAAATTAGGCTCTTGCGGGGGAAAGGTAATATTGATTCAAATGTGTAACATAAACTGCATATAAGCACTGATATGATTGCTTACGCACTTCTCGCTTTCGTTAGCGGGTGAGTGCGTTGTGGTGCTACAGTTAACTGTAGCTTAACTTGTTACTTAGGCAATGTAAATCTGCGAAGGAGACTGTATTTTGGAACATTTTATTATTTCAATTTATATAAGTTGGAATTTTTTAAAGACAAATAATTCTATTTAGTTTGATCTGTATGCAAATTTGCAAAAGAGCCGGAAAATCGAGTTGTTTTTTAAATAAAGACTAATAATCGATAAACTCCATAAGTATAAAGTGTAAAAGTTCTTCTTTGAAAAACTTTTAAACTTAGTGCATTTTAGGTAACCTCGCCTTCAAAAACCCTTGATTAGCTAGTTACTAGTACTATCAGCAAGCAGATATCATATTACATTTCAAGATAAGAAGAAAGTATTATCTTCCGTGGGAATTGCTTAGTATGCAGTATTAACTTTCTCATGAGAATTGCTTATCATGCAATAATATTGTATTACTTTCCTCGTGAGAACTGCTGAGTAATATTTTATTTAGATAAGAGAATCATATATATAGTGTGTTAGACAGTAGATTCACTAAGTTTTGATCATTTCATAGTTAATTTACATCTAAGCTCTAATGAGCATTTATATTACTGTGTATTGTAATTGCCATTACTTCCGCTGGTTTAAAATAAAGATCAAGGAAAAACAAAAAATCTTTTTAAAAACTAGTTTCATTTGAACACAAACGAAACTGGCGCAGTTAACGTCCGGATCTTCAAAAATTAGAGGAACCAAGTACTCTAATTTCCCGTTTCAACGGTCAATTGAAGAAACCATCCGCTCCAAGTAGAAACCGCCGCGAAATTTATAATCTTAAAGTGAAAAGTTTAAAGTTTTAAAAAATAAATTTAAATTAAAATCATAAATTTACTAACATAGTTTTACAATTAATTTAAGCTAATATTAAGAGCATTTAATTATACAATCTGTTTCAATTTATTTGCTTTCGATAGACGAAAGGAATAGTTGGACACTTTGGTAATTAATAATTGCATTTTAGTTTCTAATTTACGTACATGGTAGACGCCAGACCGATAGGTAGTGTCAGCTAGTGACATTATAAAGCCTTTCATGCTTGCCATGTATGGGTAGGACCCGTAATATATAAACCCACTAACATAAGAATAATAATTAAAAATCCTATATAATAATAAAAAAGTATTATTAATGCAAAGGAATCGCTCAAGATCTCCAATACGATCAAGAAGTGTGGAACGTTCAAATCTGAACAACCCTCCTTTGTTATTTTTAAATAACAATAATATTAATAGAAATATGGTTTTTCCTGCACATTTTCATGTTTCCCTTTTAAATGAAATTCCAAATTACGATGGTAATCCATCGACACTTTCTGTATTATTATAGCTGTTGATACAATCATAGGTCAATTTTGTACAGAAAACCCAGCAGATTACATTAATCAATTGATTATTTCAGCAATCAAAAATAGATTAAAAGGCCAAGCATTAGAAATAATTACTGGATACGAATATGCTACGTGGAATGCATTAAAGCAAGTATTAATAGAAAATTTTGGAGACCAAAGGTCAGAATTAAATTTATTAATCGATTTAACTAAATTAAAACAAGGACAAGATTTTCCAATCGAATTTTATAATAAAATTAGAACACAATTAGCAATCTTTAATTCTAAAATTGCTTTAGGAAACGAAAACCAAGTCATTACAAATTATAAACTTCAATCAAATAAAGACTTAGCATTGAGAACATTCACTAGTGGACTCAATGACGATTTTGAAACGTTTATTCGTAGCCGTAACCCAAATTCATTAGAAGCAGCCCTTACTATGATTAAAGAAGAGCTCGATATCAGATACTCTCAAGCTCAAAATTCAAAATTATCTTCAAATTTAAATCAAAGAAGATCTATTAATTTTTCACCAAATAATTTTAAACAAATTACAAATAATTCATTTAGGACCACTTATCCACTAAGACAACCTCAACCTTTTATACAACCTCAACCTTCTGCACAATCATTTGTCCCTAGACAATTTAATCCTAATTTTAATAGGCAAAACAATCCAACCAGCCATCAACATCGAAATGTCTTCGCCTCAAAACAAAATTATCGGCCAACCAATAAACCTATACCTATGGAAGCAAACACAATAGTAAAAAGACCTCCCACTACACAATTAACCAACTATAATAAATCTCGAGCTAATTCTTAAAATATAAGAACCTGCCTACTCCAGCTGGTCCACAACGAACTTTTATCTCCGAAGAATTATTCTATCATGATGACGATGAACCTGAAACTTCCACATACCCCCAATATGACTATCAAGATTCTATCACTAGGTCTGAACAGTTCCCTGAACAGTACCTTGAACAATCAACCGAAGAAAAAATATCCACTGAAGAATTGGAAAATTCTTATTATCAATACTCAAATTGAAAGCTTTAATATTAATCCCAAATCTAATCTCCCATATATTGTCATACCGTCCACTGGACAAAAACTAATAGACACTGGTAGCTCTAAAACCATAATTTCCCCTAAATTTGTTAATGAACATTTCCCTAATTTCGTTTATAATTTTAACTTTGAAATTACCACTTCTCATGGAACCACCAGACATAATTTAGTTGCTAATCTACCTCTCCCAAACCTTTTTTCAGAAGATGGATTTCATCTTTGCTATTTATACGATTTTCATTCTGAATACGTAGGCTTAATTGGCTCAGATCTACTTAACAAGTTATCAGCCAGAATTGATTATAAATGGATGCATATCCAAACCGATAGCACTACAATACCGTTTTATTATAATTCATCCATGATTAAACAGGAAACCCAAAGACGTAATGAATGTAATTTTTCCAAATTAAAACATAACGAAATTCCAATAAAACAAATTGAAATACCCCCACGTACTGAAATGTTTGTGACTTTACCAGCCGTTGGTAAAAGCGGAATAAAAATAACCCCAAGATTAAATTTTAGTAAACATGTCATGATCCCTTCTGCATTAGTTAAATTACATAATAATTGGTTTCAAACTAGTGTAATAAACACTTCTAATGAAATACAAAAAATAAATATATTAATATAAAATTAATTTTAGATGAATATGAGACTAATAATGAAGAATCAATACAAATCAACAACATAGACGTTCATAATTCCAAATTAAACATCAACGCCATTCTTAATGAGAATTTACAAACAAATTTAAGAACTGACCATCTAAACGAAGAAGAACAAACATTATTAACCAATCTTTGTTATCAGTATAAAGATATTTTTTATTCTCCAAATATTCCTTTATCTTCCACCAATTAAACCAAACATCATATTAGAACCAAAACTGATGTTCCTATATTCACAAAAACATATAGATACCCACATGTGCATCGAGAAGAAGAAAAAAGTCAAATTCGTAAAATGTTAGATGACAAAATTATAGAACCTTCGGAAAGTCCATATAATTTTCTAATTTGGGTCGTTGCTAAGAAATTAGACGCCTCAGGACATCAGTAATGGCGCATTGTTATCGATTATCGTAAATTAAACGAACAGACGATAGAAGACAAATACCCTTTACCACGAATCGAAACCGTTTTAGACCACCTTGGTCGAGCCAACTACTTCACGACTTCACGACTTCAGATCTCGCATCTGGTTTCCACCAGATTAAAATAGAAGAATCAAACCGCGAAAAAACAGCTTTTTCGACTGAAGAGGGCCACTTTCAATTTCGACGTATGCCCTTTGGATTAAAAAATGCTCCAGCCAATTTCAACGAGCTATAAATAATGCTCTCATAGGACTAACCCCCCAACTATGCCTCGTTTATCTTGACGATATTATTATTTACTCTACTTCTTTACAAGAACACATAACCCGCTTAAAAGATGTTTTTAATCGATGTCGACAATCAAATATCAAAATTCTATTAGATAAATCCGAATCTTTACATAAATCCGTAAAATATCTTGGTCATATAATAACCTCGGAAGGAATAAAACCTGACCCTTCTAAAATTTCTGCCATTAAAAATTTCCCTGTCCCAAAACCAAAACAGAAATAAAATCATTTCTAGGATTATTCGGATATTATAGAAAATTTGTTAAAGACTTTGCTAAAATAACTAAATTCTTAACTGTCTGTCTCAAAAAGGATAGTAAAATTGTACACACTCCTGAATTTCTTCAAAATTTCCAACGTTGCAAACAAATTTTAACTAATGAACCGTTACTTCAATATCCCGAGTTTAATAAAATTTTTGAATTAACCACTGATGCATCTAAATTAGCCTTAGGTTCAGTATTATCACACGATGGAAAACATATTTGTTATGCATCAAGAACCCTTAACGAAGCTGAACAAAAATATTCTACAATAGAACGAGAACTGCTCGCTATAGTGTGGGCAACTCAATAATTTCGCTCATACTTATACGGTGTAAAATTCAAATTATACACAGACCATAGACCGTTAATTTGGCTTAGAAATTTAAAAGAACCAAATTCAAAATTAACCCGTTGGGTACTCAAACTCGAACAGTATGACTTTGACGTAAACTATTTACCAGGAAAACTAAACAAGGTAGCTCATGCTTTATCACGCATTGAAATCTATCCTATGAATGTTGAAACCGATAGACTTGAAACCCCCGAACCACAAACTTTCGCCAATATCGATAGTAGACTAGCAAGCAGAGGTAGCACCCCTGATATTACCGAATTATTCGACATACCAATCATAAATCCTCCTGTGTTAGATAAACCTCGTATTAAAATACTTTCTGATGTACAAGTAAAACCACCTGATAACCGCCCCAACATACCAAGTACTAAAAACAAAGACGAAGACAGTAAATCCCTTACAGATACAATACATACCCAATTATCATCAACCCCAGTAATAGATATCTTTGACAAACCACTACAACATTTTAAACATCAAATTGAATTCATAAGAGCCCAAATTCCAAGAAAAATCCGTAGTACAAAATATGATGGAAACATCCATTACACTGTATTTATCAATGACCACAATAAAACTGATAGTTTAATAAAATACTAATCGAACATTGTGAACTTAAAACTCATTACTACTGTCATTTTCCTGATAACAAACTTTACCATGATTTCTCAAATTTCATCGCAGAAATAACTAATGAAAACACACCCAAATTCCATCGCTGTACCATTCAAGTTACATATAGACCCTGAAGAAAGACAAAATCAAATTCAAAGTTACCATTTAGGCAAAACCAATCATCGCGGAATTAACGAAACTTTAGAACATATTAAACGCAAGTATTATTGGAAATCTATCAATAAAGACATCACTGAATTTATTAATAAATGTCAAATTTGTAAAACTCAAAAATATAATCGTAATCCGATTAAACAACCTTTTCAACTTACACCGACTTTTAATAGACCTTTTCATACCGTACATTTAGATATCTTTCGAATAGGCAATAAAAGTTATTTGACCATAATCGACGCCTTTTCCCGATTTGCTCAAGCTTATTCTATTAAATCTCATAACCTGATAGATGTTATTGAACAATTACTAACTTATATATGCGTCTTCACAGCCCCAAATATAATTATTGCTGATGGAGAATTTAATAAAAACATATTTAAAGATTTCCTAATTCTTCACAAAATTCAACTACACATTACAACCCCCGCTCACTACCAATCAAATTCGCTTGTAGAACGTCTACATTCCACTATCATCAAACATTATCGTTTATTGACTAATATACCAGAACACCAAAAAATTCAATACTGTATCTTGGCTTAGAATCACACAATCCATTCAAACCTTAAGCTAACACCTTTTGAAATAATGTTCGGGCACACAAAAAGCAAAAATCCATTCGACTTAGATTATACAAAAACCTATTATCATGATTATATGTCGGAATATAAAACAAGAATGCGCTATCTATATGAATCATTGCAAAAAGAACAAACGGACACCAAAGAAAAACGAAATATAAAATTAAACTAAAAGCGCGGAACAAAAAAACTTGAACTAGGAAGTAAAGTTTTCATTACGACTAACACTAGAAATAAAACGGACCCGAAATTTTCTGGACCATACACTATTTCCCAAATTTTTAAACATGATACTTATGAATTAACACTCCCTAATGAAGGACCTCAAATTAAACGACATATAAACGAACTATTACCATTTTCAGGTTAACCATTATCGCCTGCTACATCCTCACAACCCAATTTGTGACCAGTGACGTAATTATCGAAAACTTAGATGACAATCCTGGACTTTATCCATTAAACTTGGTAACGCTATCCTAAAAGAATGCGAATTTACATTAATTAAGACTATAGATTATACACCAATCATTACTCAATATGGTATGCTTAAAGAAAATTTAATAAACATCATTATTCTTTTGGAAAATCAACAATACCCCATCGAACATAGGCAGTTCACTAATATTACTGACATATTAATTAGTCATAATAACATATTATTAATCATTATACAATATTTAAACAAAGCTGACAAACTTATCGATCAATTATTCCCTCAAACACAACATACAATCCAAAAACGAGGACTCGTAGATGGTTTAGGAACCATTTTTAAATTCTTAAATGGCAATCTGGATGCCAAAGATGGTGAAAGATATGAAACATTGATTTCCAAATTACAAAAAGTTAGTGAAACACAAACTAACGTCATATTAGAACAAGATAAAATTCTTAATGACACTATTTCCACTATAAACAATCTAGCCAACAATCAAATGCTACTCAATGAAAACCTAAACAAAATTATTTTAGAAAACGAACAGGTGAAAAAACATGTCGCCACAGTATCCCAAAAAACAGTTTTACTCGAAGCCGTGCAATCTTTACAACTTCTTATAAACACCTACTTTGAACTCGAAAACGCATTAACTTTCGCACAGAATCAACAAATACATATGTCATTAATTGACAATATTGAACTAATTCAAAATCTAAACGATATTTCTAAACACTTGTCCCACCAAACAACATTAACCATTCCCTATTCCGCAGATCAAAGTTATCTACATCTATATGAAAGTATCATTATTACCAAAGCCTATCAAATTGCGAATAGAATCACCTTCATCTTTGAAATTCCTCTAACCTCTAAAACTAACCAATATCAACTTATACAATTGATACCTTTTCCAATATTTATTAACACCCGTCATTTCCGTATGATTATTCCAATCTACAATAATATATTGTTTAATACTAAAATGAGTATCCCTATCGAACTCGATCATTGCAAATTAGTTACAATAGACAGTTACTTTTGTAACCAAAATAATCACTTTGAAATTCCAAACGATAAATTACGGGGGTGAACGACCAGGCGGTCGTTCGAAGCGTCGGTCATGTATTTACTAGTATCCCAGACTATCCCAGTATGATAGAGGATTGAGCAATCGTTTGAGGTGTCGGGCATGACTAGAATACTAGACTAGCTTGGGTGCAAACACACGGCGTCCCTTGGGGTAGACCCCGACAGGTGAGCACGTTTTTAGCTCCGGTACTAGCCTGGACAGCTTACTAGCTCTTCCTAGTAGAGGATGGATAGGCAGTGATTGGGTGTATCTCGATTACTTCCTCTTGGAAGGAATGCGGTGACTAAGTCTTACGACAGGTGAATAACTTTCTTAGATCTTGTATAGTAAATTTAGTAAAACCAGAAGTCTAACCTCTAAAACTAACCAATATCAACTTATACAATTGATACCTTTTCCAATATTTATTAACACCCGTCATTTCCGTATGATTATTCCAATCTACAATAATATATTGTTTAATACTAAAATGAGTATCCCTATCGAACTCGATCATTGCAAATTAGTTACAATAGACAGTTACTTTTGTAACCAAAATAATCACTTTGAAATTCCAAACGATAAATTATGTGAAACCCAATTACTTTCTTTTAATAGTAACCAAACATGTACCCCATATCTTTTTGATCTAACTAATATTAAAATCTCTCAAATAGATACTGCCACTTGGCTAGTAACTGTACCTTCCAAAGCAATTCTAGATATTAATTGTAAAAATCAAAATTTTCGAAAAGAACTTTATGGTTCTAAAATTTTACATTTGAGCCCTGATTGCACTGCGTTAATTAATCACGAGCAAATGCTATTTGTAGCTAAAACTACGTCAAACAAAATTATCGACCTAAAATTACCAAATATTGACCAACTAGTAATATCTGAATCAAGTCATGTTGACATCTCGAAAGTCGACTTAATTCCGATCGATACACAAAAGTTAATTGATTATCAAATCAAAATTACCGATAACGGTTATCTACTAAAATCAATTGATCATGTGACTGCTAATCATTTAAGCATATCATCTATTATATTAACCATAATTGCTATAATTTCAGTTATAGGTATTTTTGCATATTTATACTGTAAACGTAATTCCTTAAAAATAAAATTCATTGACTTTCTAAATAAAGATTTAGTTGCGATAAATAAAAACGCAGAAAATTAAAATTTTCATTTTCCTTTTACGAGTTTTAATATTGTTTTAAACAAAAACTATATTAAAACATTTTAGCGCTGAGGAGTTACGTAGAAATACTGCTTACTATCAGCAAGCAGATAATATCATATTACATTTCAAGATAAGAAGAAAGTATTATCTTCCGTGGGAATTGCTTAGTATGCAGTATTAACTTTCTCATGAGAATTGCTTATCATGCAGATAATATTGTATTACTTTCCTCGTGAGAACTGCTGAGTAATATTTTATTTAGATAAGAGAATCATATATATAGTGTATTATACAGTAGATTCATTAAGTTTTGATCAGTTCATAGTTAAGTTTACATCTAAGCTCTAATGAGCATTTATATTCTTGTGTATTGTAATTGTCATTAGTTCCGCTGGTTTAAAATAAAGACCCAGGGAAAACAAAAAATCGTTTTAAAAACTCGTTTCATTTGAACACAAACGAAACTAGCTCATCTTTCATAAGCGCCGTCGCTACAAGTTATCGAACATATAGTTTACAAATACGAAATAAAATGGTCATGAATAAAAATAAAAATGGTCATCTATTATCATCATCTATTATATTAACCATAATTGCTATAATTTCAGTTATAGGTATTTTTGCATATTTATACTGTAAACGTAATTCCTTAAAAATAAAATTCATTGACTTTCTAAATAAAGATTTAGTTGCGATAAATAAAAACGCAGAAAATTAAAATTTTCATTTTCCTTTTACGAGTTTTAATATTGTTTTAAACAAAAACTATATTAAAACATTTTAGCGCTGAGGAGTTACGTAGAAATACTGCTTACTATCAGCAAGCAGATAATATCATATTACATTTCAAGATAAGAAGAAAGTATTATCTTCCGTGGGAATTGCTTAGTATGCAGTATTAACTTTCTCATGAGAATTGCTTATCATGCAGATAATATTGTATTACTTTCCTCGTGAGAACTGCTGAGTAATATTTTATTTAGATAAGAGAATCATATATATAGTGTATTATACAGTAGATTCATTAAGTTTTGATCAGTTCATAGTTAAGTTTACATCTAAGCTCTAATGAGCATTTATATTCTTGTGTATTGTAATTGTCATTACTTCCGCTGGTTTAAAATAAAGATCCAGGGAAAACAAAAAATCTTTTTAAAAACTCGTTTCATTTGAACACAAACGAAACTAGCTCATCTTTCATAAGCGCCGTCGCTACAAGTTATCGAACATATAGTTTACAAATACGAAATAAAATGGTCATGAATAAAAATAAAAATGGTCATGAATAAAAATAAAACTGCCTGAAAATGGAGAAAACGGCATGGCGTGTTCAACATAAAAATTTGCATTCATGACTTTCTACGAAAAGTTACTCCGCGCGAGCATTAGAACAAGCTCCTCCCCCGAACATTACTGATCTACCAACAAATGGGATCATTGGAGAGATATCGGTGTTAGCCAATCTCTCTTACGGCTTCTCGTCCATCAGGTGATCTAAAACTTACTCTTCATCTAGAAACAAAACTCGCTTTCACTCATTAATTGTCCAATTTGTATGAGTTTTGGCAAAACGTAATCTGGTGACTCCGTGTTCCTTGGCGAGCAGTAATGCAATTGCTGGCCTTCTAATGTCTAAATCTGCTCCACTAAGCCTTCTTCCGAGTGTTCGTTCAAAAATCAGTATATTGCAGAATGCTGCTAAGGTATTGCGCAGCTTAGAACTAGTTGATCGCCTAAGACTAGTTGTCTATATGTGTAACTTCTACCAAATTAGTCACACATCGCTGGCTACGTCTGTCGTTGACCAGAGTGATTCTTTCACTTCTTCAGGTTCGCTTAAATGCCGTGGATTCATGCCTCCTACCAGCTATACCAAACTATTTTATTTACTTAATCAAATAAAATTAAAATAAGAAAGGTCTTAAGTCTCGCTTTTCAATAGTTGGTTTAAAAACAAGATCAAGTAGATTACATGGATAAATCGGAATATATAAAATATCATGCATCATGTATATACAAGGCAAACTAAAATATATTTAAAGATATTCGGTACAAAGAGCATTTAGCTCACTTAAAATTGATAAGACGTTAGAAATCTAGCGTCGACCTACATAATCATGCTCAACAAAATCATAAAAGGCGTAAAATTAATTAGAAATGTAAACAATTCAACAGAATCTAACTGTTTTGGAATCTTATAAATTATTATAAAAAATTAATATTATAGAAATTAATAGAATAGAAAAGTGCTAATGAACTCTGATTTAGGTCCTATTAATTCCAGTCTTTTAGAATTGCTCCAGTAATTAGTCAAGTTTGGCTAGTCAAACTTAACCGGTTACCGGCAAAATGTGAAGTTCTGTAAGTATATAAGGTAAGATTCTTTAAATTTTAGCTTAGTTTTTCAGTGATTGTTGAAGATGAAGATTGATGAAGCCTAGCTGTTGAAATACGTGTCCAGAGTGATTAAAGTGTGTGTAGTGAGGGTGAAAGTACCGTTTTAGTTAAATACCGTTTCACCATATAGAAAAGTTAATAGGGGTGGGGAGGAGTAACACTTAATCTTCGCACTGTATTGTGATTCGGGGTATTCGGGAGACCACACGACGTTCACCCATAAAACTGGCTGTCTTCTACCCTACCCCTATAAAGGGCAATTGATGAAGCTGTCAGATTAAGTGTGTGGTAGAGAAATTCGTGAGAATTCTCGACGGTAACTCATACCGATCAGGGGGAGCCCTGGTAGATGAGACCGGTGTGGGCGGATTCGAATCTCGCCTGGGATAAGGTCATTTATGGTCACCAAGGAACCCGCTGCTTGATCGAGGTTATTTATGGTCACCAACGGAACCCGCTACTT
Source organism: Agrypnus murinus (assembly GCA_929113105.1). Classification (NCBI taxonomy): domain Eukaryota; kingdom Metazoa; phylum Arthropoda; class Insecta; order Coleoptera; family Elateridae; genus Agrypnus; species Agrypnus murinus. The sequence goes on along the minus strand of OV816029.1, from coordinate 65,067,685 downwards.
GACCGAGGTCATTTATGGTCACCAACGGAATCCGCTGCTTGACCGAGGTCATTTATGGTCACCAAAGGAACCCGCTGTTTGACTGAATCTCAAGTGCGGAGAATCGAAGTGAGGTTTACCCTGCTTTTGGGCTAATGGGAAACTGCAGGCCGCCAGGTAAATGTGCTTAGGAGCTATACCGACCACCCTATGATCCGGACTGCAGCCGGGTACAGTGATTGGGAGAAGCTCTGAAAGCCATTACACTTAAGAGAGTTGAAGCGAATACATAGCCTCCCACAATCAAGACAACTTCACCAAATACGGGTACACACCGCGAGTCAATAACGTGTAGACTTAAACGAAGCTCTGTCGAGGACCCACCAAACCTAAAATTGGTAGATCGGGGTGGCAAAACCATTAAAAAACCAAGTCCAGCCACAATTGAAGTTGGATTTGATCGGGCAGTGGCCCCAACCTCTGTCTCGGGAAGGAGCTTGTGAAGGTATGAAATAGGATTAGAGGGCTCTCTCTATTCAACTGAGTTAAGTTGGGGGAATAGTCCTATTGCTGGACGAGTTACTTCACCCCGTATAAAAGAGGACGGGAGGGTACCGGTGGATGAGCACGTGTTAAGTCGATCGCTCCGGTACTAGCCTGGATAGCTAGTAGAGGGTGGATAGACAAACTCGCTCGCACCAGTGAGCTGACTGGGAGCAATTGCTATGCAATTCGCGCGCTGATTGAGCGTATCTCAATTACTTCTTTATTGGAAGCAACGTGGAGGTATGTTCACACGGGGACTCCACGTAGAACATTCAGATAATCTCTGTATTGTGATTCAGGGTGAACGGACAAGCAGTCGCTCAAGGTGTCGGACTTCATTAGTATCCGAGACTAGCCCAGAAGACAGCTGTTTGGGCAGTTGTTAAAGGTGTCGGGGAGCACTAGTATCCTGGGATACATAGGGGAGCATAGTAGTTTGTGGGCAGACCACACGGCGTTCACCTTCTTAGAACTGGCTGTTATCTACCCAATTCCAGGACTGCCTGGGTAACGGATGACGCAATCAGACTGTAATGTGTGGTAGAGTTACACGCATGTGTTTCAATGGAGGAGAATCAAGTGAAGTTTATCTCGGCCAGGGAGTTCGCTTGATGACCTTTGGGAAGCTGTATACCATCAGGTAGCGTTTCGGAGATGACAGCATGGGGGTCCGGCTTTGGCTGTGCAGTTCCAGTCGTCGAATCCCCAGAAATCGTTTAGAGACCTACGCTTAAGGAGCGTTGACGCAAACATACATAGCCTCTCACGTTCTAGACCACTTCATCCTAATGGGTACACACCGTGATGCTACTTCAATGGGCCCTATGAAGTAGCCTCGAAACAGCTCTGTCAAGGGCACACCAGGCCTATGACTAAAATATCGGTGTGGCAAAACCAATCAAAATCAAGTCCTGCCATATCTGAGGTTGGATTCGATCGAAGGCTTGGCGAAGGAACTTATGAAGGCATGAAAGAGGACTCGAGGGTTCCGATGTACCTAACCTAGGTTAAGGAATAGTGCAAATGCTGTACGAGGAACTTAGCCCCGTATGAAAGAGGACGAAAGGGTTCTGACGGGTGAGCACGTACATCTCTTGTAATCGCACCGGCACTATCCTGGTGAGCTAGTAGAGGGTGGATAGGAAACCTCGCTCCTACCAGTGAGCAATTGGAAGCAATCAATTGCGCGATGATTGAAGTGGGGATATAGTTATTACAGGAGCCCCACTTAAAAAATACAGGTTTAATCGTGGATTGTGATTATGGGGGTGAACGACCAGGCGGTCGTTCGAAGCGTCGGTCATGTATTTACTAGTATCCCAGACTATCCCAGTATGATAGAGGATTGAGCAATCGTTTGAGGTGTCGGTCATGACTAGAATACTAGACTAGCTTGGGTGCAAACACACGGCGTCCCTTGGGGTAGACCCCGACAGGTGAGCACGTTTTTAGCTCCGGTACTAGCCTGGACAGCTCTTCCTAGTAGAGGATGGATAGGCAGTGATTGGGTGTATCTCGATTACTTCCTCTTGGAAGGAATGCGGTGACTAAGTCTTACGACAGGTGAATAACTTTCTTAGATCTTGTATAGTAAATTTAGTAAAACCAGAAGTCCGCAATCAGTATGATATTATATGGAACGCCAGAAACACGGAATCTCGAGGGGCTCTCAAACTAAACACTTCTTAACTTGAGTTGGGATTAATAAATTTTGTTTGTGCAAACACAATTAAAGTTTATATCATACCGCACTGGAGAGTTTTACTTAGCGAATTATTACACTAAAAAAAAAATAATAATTTGGAAATTATTTATTAAAAATAGCATAATTTACTGCTCCACTTACCAAATTACCTACGTATAAAATAATTTACTGCTTCAATTACTAAAGTATCTACTTAAAAGTACATAAATTGCTTATTAAATAACGATGATAAAACAAAGTCAAATTACTGTTAAAAAGTGCTGTAACAAGAACAAGTTAATCAAGGTAAGAAGAAAATAATTGTCCTGAAACATTCTTCTTAATTATTCTCATTAACCCAAACCTTTGAGTTTATTTAATTTACGACCCTTTTCGTCCATCTCAAGCTAGATAAGGGTTGTATAAACAAAATTATTTGTTGTGCATACCAAAAGACCTTCAGTTAGCTTGAAGGGTCTCGAACAGACTATTATTTTGTAGCCCTACTGCAATAAAGGGCTTTAATTTAGCTATATAATGCAATTAATTTCGTGGTAATCCAAGTTGATATTCGCAAACAGGAAGTGTTTACATAAGCAGCTATTTGATAACTAAATCGAGGTGGATGAAACACGAAAGCCGCCATATATAGTTGATGTAAGGTAGAGAATTATGAGGTACAGCCGTAGAAGCTGACATTTTATGTTTTGCATTCCTCTTCGAATTAGCATTATTGTATTAGGTTAGCGAATGAGCATTACATTAAGAAATTTATGACTATGTTTGGATTATCAGATGGATTAGAGAACGCTGAACAAATTGGATTTATCTCTTTAGCTTCTCCCTTTAATGTATAGTCAAACAAATTAAAAGACAGGTCGCTTATGCTGTAACAGCCATTTTTCTGTCTATTCCTTTATTTTAAGAACACCTTGTATATTGATAAACATATTATTGGGTTAATTTTTAAACGACACCCTGTATAGCGATTTTTAATGTTTATTCGCAGCGCCATCTAGGTTTAGTATTATCGACCGCAAAATTATTAATTTTTCTTTGCACTAATCTTAAGTACAGTTTTATTGTGTTTTTATCTTATGTTTATTAAGTTTAACATTTTAATTGCTATTTATTGATTTTTCAATTCACTTTGGGTGTTCTTTTCGTTAATCAATAATAAATCGCTGGTTTGTCATTTTCGCGCCACGATAGGACGAGATTGACGCTTGAATTCAACCAATTTAAGGCAGTTTGTTGGTCACGAGACCCACGCTTGTTGTTCGTTAAACAAAAGCTTTAGCTTCCTTCTTCTCTTGTAAAATTCCCTTGGGCAAATGAACACGTCTTGTGATTGATTAAACTTTTGGTTTGTCACGTTTCGTCGTTCTTCTTGAAAATCCCTTCGAAGGCAAACATCTTTTTATTTTAACTAAAATTTTCCCCTTGATTTATTGATTGGATCAATAAACTTTTCTTTACAATACGATCATTATTTATAGGAAAAAAGTGGATACGAATTTTAGTTTGAAAAAGTCGATACGAACTTTAATTTAAGAAAATTGATCTACACTTTAGTTCAATAATATTGATCCGGACCTGCAATCAAGTTGGCGTTTGAATAAAATCGGCAAATTTAAAATTTAGTTTGCTGTTTAATCTGCATGGTGGAAACTGCGAGCTTCATCTTTGTTTGATTGATATTAATGGCGAATATGGTTTTGTAGTCCCTAGTATTTTGAAACCACACGAGTGAATCACTGGAAGCCCTCTCCAACAAGGCTCACAATAACCTGGTGCACTTGCTGGTCATCTTCAACGATTATTTGAAGTCACGTTTATAAACCAAATTAAGTTTATAGAAATAACCAGATGGGTTCTTTATATCATATTTTTTGTGGAAGCGTTAATTACTTCGTTTGATCAAAATTTAAGAGTGGGTTATTATATTTTTAGATAGAAATTGTAAAATTGTAATTTAAAGAAAACTTTTGATATGAGAATAAGTAAATTTTTATAAGATTCCGGATTTCATTTTTTTAGGTAAAATTGATTAGCTTCAAACCTAATAAAGATCATAGTATAAATTTTTAACTTAGTTGTAATATTATCATAATTCATGTTAAAATATTATTTGAATAACAACGAAGGCCTTTCAGTTTTTTACTATCTAATGATTTTTTATGTGAAATAAATAAATAAATGGTATTATTTGTGTTATTTCGTGTTTACGTTTTACTATGTGCTATTGTTGTATGTGCTATTGTATGTGTAATAACAGAGTGCGAAATTCTGTCCTTGCATAACTGAGACTGAATCATTTCAAGATCAGGAGCTCCGTAGTGTAGAGTATTAACGTCACTATTTTATTAATTTAAATCAATTATGCTGGCGCCCGTATACCCATATCTCAATGAATTTGATGATGCTCCAATCAACCTATGGTCTGCCTTAATCTCAAAAGGCAGAGAGAAGGTTCTCGTTTTATGGTATTTAAGCTAAGCTATTTTAAGGTATTTAAGCTATAACGTTAGTACTTTTGTTTTTTTTAATAATACCGGTTACAATGTACAGGGCGTCAATTCGTGCTGTTACAATTAATGTATGCATAATAAGAATGTCGTAAACTGCAAGAGGAAGCTAGCAGATACGTTTCTTTCCAGAAATGACGTCAAGAAAAATGACGGTCGGAAGATTTTAATGAACAAAAATTTATCAACTGTACCGTCGGCGTCGTTATCATTACAGGTAGAAACTTTTATTTTATGCAGAGTTGAAGAGACTTGAAAGCATATGTCATTAATATGCACATTTTTTATTTTTAGTCGCATTTTTCTGGGATAATTAGAGGGTGTCATCATGATCTTTTATTTCTCCACATAAACGGTGTCATGTAAGATATACATAGGTACTTGTTTCGGTTCTTTTATAGTAATACTAAGTCTGGCTCCATTTGCGTAGTCCGCTTTTTTTGGTAGAATGTTTAGAGAATCCTACAGGTATAATTTCAGACTCTGATGCTTTTTAATCAACAGGTACTATTTCTAGAAATACGTCACAAAAATGGCGGCCGAGATTTTGACTTGCCGCGGCTTATCAGCTTTTTCGTTGTTACTGTTCCAGCTAAAAACTTATAGTGTATGCAGAATTAGAAAGAAAAGTCTATAGTATTTAATTTTCGGGCTTTTAGCTGATTCTACTATATAGACAACAGGTCCTTCGTACTCTTTTGGATGTTCTGTTAACAGGCGGTAAGCATATTAACCGATTGCTTCACGATCACTTACACAGATACGTTTTCCACTCGCTAACAGAACATTCTGAAAGATACGCAGTAACCGCCGCTTACAGATAAGTTAACACAAAATAAGTTTTTTATACCTTATCTGTACAGTAGAATACTAGTATGGACATTAATATAAAGACTAGACTTTTCTCTACAATTCTGCATTAATTAGAAGCAAGGGCGTACCCAGCTAGGGGCAAGGGGGCAGCTTCCCCCCAGAAAAAAAAGAGAATAAACTCCTTTTCAAATTGATGCGTCTGTGTGGCAAGGCGGAATGCGAATTAGTACGCATTTTTTAGTGATTAATAAAAACAGTTTTGCAATAGTTTTGAGTTTTATTTTGTAATTGAAGAAATGTATACCTACATTTTTATTTACAAACCTTCATTTATGGTCCTCGAATATTAAAATGGATTAGTGGAAATTTACAAAGGGTGAAATAATTCTTGGAACTGTTTTATAGTAGTATTCTATTGAAAGAACTTAACCCACATTTTTACTTATTAACCTTCATTCATTGTCCTCGAATATTAAAATAAATTCGTGGAAATTTAAAAAGGCGGAAATAATTCTTGGAACACTTTCTTTTTCTAATAAAAGGTTTAACTATTTTATAGTAGTAGCAACGGCATAACTAAAAGAGAATAAAGTCTTCTTGAAATTGATGCGTATGTGCGGCGGGGCGGGATACGAATCAGTGCTCATTTTTTAGTGACTAATAAAACAGTTTTGCAATAGTTTCGCGTTTATTTTGTTAGAAATCGTCATGTTTCATTTTGCTACCCTTCCTCGAAACTAATATGAGTTGCCCCCCCTCTAGTTTAGATCCTTTAGATTTCAGCAAAGAATGCTGACTACGCGAGTCTACCTACAATTTCTAAAATACAAGCCAGATCCAGAACTATGCAAAACGAGACTATACTGTATACGAAATACAAATACCTGACGGCACATCAAAAAATGCAGTGGAAGTCTCTGCAGTAGGAATCTAAGATGGTAGTCAATATGGCGATATTATCAAAATTTCTGCTGTTTTCAAAAGATTCAAAAGTCAGGTTAAAACTGCCAATCAAAGTATTTCAACTAAATTATTAAGGCAAACAAGAGCTGATACTATTAGAGTTATTTTGGTGAGTACAAAGCTCCGTTAAATTTTGAGCTAGAATTTTATCTACCACAGAATCCTCTCATGTTTAAAGCAAAGGTATTTTAAAAAGCAACGTTGAACCCTTTCTATCTGAATATACTGCAAGTTGGGTACTAAATAATAGGAAGCATACCTACGCCAATTTTGACTTGACAAATCCAAATATATTTATTTAGCTCTATAGTTTAAATATAGAGTAGCCAGTTTCGCTCTTGCAAGCAGTCCGGGTTAAAACATTGATGACATGAAAATATTGACACATCAATGTATTTCATGTATTTTCATGATGCAACTTGAGTTACGACTTTCAACTAAAGAGAAATTATACCACTTTCTCGCTGTTTTTGTGTTTTAAAAACTCTTGGCTGGGTCATAGGCTACCTTAAGTATGCCTGAAATTAGCGCTTTGAACTACAATCAGCAGGGATTCATAAAATACCGTCATATCGGTTGGCATCCTGAGTACTGCACTTCCGGTACATTTCGAAGTGCAGTTTCGTATTCAGTGGGGTCAAAAATACCGGATGCTCAATTGTTTTATGAAGTACTTTACGTAAACGTTTAAAAATGCTTTTTCCGCCAAACTATTCACGTCAATTATAAAAAACATTTTCGATTCGATATTTCCTATTACTGTTAGAGTTATTTCCTCTCCACAAGGCGGAACTGTAGAAACTCCCTGTATTTTTGTTCGAAACTTCTTGCCTCTTTGTTTACAACAATTTTACAACGAATGGCGGATACGCATTTTCATAAATTGTTTAGATTTTAACGGTAACAAGAATTTGATTGCTAAAGCTGACGGTTCTTCAGAATATTAAAAAAATTCGCACATTTTTAAATAAACTTTCTTAATTTTTCTTCAGTGAAAGGCCTAAGAATAAATCGTTTAAGTGTTATTTACAAACAAATTCATTATCCAGGATACTATTTCCTAATAGCAAAATTTAAATCTTTGATCAAACTTTTTAGCACGAAAAATTTAAATCTATTAAACAAATGTCAAATTAAAAAGTTTAAAAACACCTTGTAATCTCAGTCTCCATTTCAAATGGTAGTAGAAAAAATTTTGTGTGTAAGACTTAAGGAGAAGTATATTTTTTCGTTATTACGTATTTTTCCGATCTACCTACGATCTGCAGAAGTAATTGGTTTGAATTGAAACAAGCAATCAATAAAAACCTCATTACTATCGATTGTACCACACATTTGTCTTAAACAATTGTATCTCATTATATTGTCTACCAATTGTCTTGCCTACGCGTTCAACTGTATCACGTTAACTTATAGTAAGCCAATAATAGCATAATGATTAATAATAATTAAACAACTTTCAAATATTAGAACCGCCTTTAACTTACACTATTATAATGCAACACGGGGTCTCGGCCTCTAGGGGTGTCTCGTAATCAAAGACGCATTAAAGAAATGCAATAAAATTCTTATATTCCGAATCGCGCAGTTTACATTTCAGTTGCAGAGGTTCATTTATTATATCATGCCAAACATTAAATCATCGAACTTTGTAATGCGGTAGCTTATAATCTGTAAGTAATCAGCGCAATCAGCCTTTAAGGCTTCACGGCTGAAAAGATTTTCAAATTCTAGAGATTTATGAGAATTATCTTTATGGGAGGTGTAAAATTTAACGATTCTAAATCTTTAAATTCATGTAATTGAGGTTTCAGGAATTCATACTTAAGCTTGGAAATTTCTATATTTCGGACAAGGTTTCGAGTTCAAATAAATAAGTGTTTCAAATTCTCAGATGTTAAGGACTAAATGTGTTATAATCTCTGAAGTCTAAATAATCAACTGAGGAACCAAAGGGTTCTTTAAATTAGGGTAAAGCTTGCCATGGTGTTAGTTTCAGATTTTAACAGGGTTTTACCTCGCGGAACCCCAAAATATTTTCACGAAACCCCAGGGTTCCACGGACCACACTTTATCGCTGACCTAAATACCGCTTAAACTGCTTTTGAATTTCCTTAACTTTTTTTTTGACACTTGCCATTTCAATAAATTACCGTGAAAGTTCCCGGAGATATTTTCATATTTATATCATATTCGGAAAGTTTCCAAAAAATAAATTTCCAGAAATTTGCAAACACTATTTTTATGTCACGTTTTTGAAATATGCACTAATAGACGTGTACAAGAATTTTTTAAACAAGATCGATTTTAGATTTTATTCTTACCATTTAGTGATTCCTATGCGTCCAGTATTTAACAGTACTACAATAAGTTAATTCCAAGTGCTAGAAATAACGCATGCGGCTTTGGCTGCTGCAGCACCTACAGTCTAGCCTTCCATCATCAATCATTGAGTGTTTAATAGGTATTCGAATTGGTCTGATATATAGACAAACCCTTGTATGCCGCCATAGACCGATATGAAAATTCTTTATTATAAGCTTTGACATTATATCTTCTTTATTCTTTAAAAAATACAAGGCTTATTTTTGTTACGCTTCCTTTCGAGTTACGAGTTCTACTGGGCTGATCTACGCAATTCTTTGCAAGCTTTTTCAGCTCTCCTTAGTTTTGCGATTTCTTAATTATTTATTTATATTTTTAAAAGCGTTATTTGTAATCGATGCATTTCTATACGCTCGAGGCCGAATGTTTACTTATATCACTCGCTTCGTCACGTGTCGAAAACTAAACATCCTCTCTCTACTTGCTTACTACGTCACCGATCGCTTGCTTACAAATCATTTCACAAAACAATTCTTAGCCGAGTGTTAAAGTATTTAATGTGAAGCATTTTTACACTCTGTCTATCAATTTTCCTTCGAAATTTTATAATGCTCATCAGATTCGAATATTTGATGAAAAAGTAGAGTAGGAATGTCTGAAGAACCAGAATGAACTAGAAAGTTAGTATATTAAGCATATGATATATGGATTCAATGTAGAAGTTCCGTAAGTATGTATGTAGAACAAACCGGGGGAAGGGGTAAGTCAGAGCGGGATATATGTCGGAAGAGAAGAGAAGAAGAGAAGAGGGTAAGTTGGGAGAGGGGAATGTTAGGCTAAAAATTTTCAACTGGTTATGTTTGGTTGCGTTTATTTAAATAACCACTCATGAAAACTCGAAGGACTGTAATCGCACAACGAATGTTGTACACAAACCGGGGGAAGGGGTAAGTCAGAGCGGGATATATGTCGGAAAGAAGAGAAGAGGGTAAGTTGGGATAGGGGAATGTTAGGCTAAGAATTTTCAACTGGTTATGTTTGGTTGCGTTTATTTAAATAACCACTCATGAAAACTCGAAGGACTGTAATCGCACAACGAATGTTGTACACTGCCGCTCATTTGAAAGTGCACGATATACTCATTTTTTAATTACCTGGTGTAAACATGACCTTTAGTTACTTTTGATCATAAAAAACAAGTATCACTTATAGCTGTCGTTTTACTGTCATTTTGCTGTCAGTTCAGCACATTCAATTAATAAAGTCATAGTCTTGCTTACTGAAATATTGCGATAATGCCTGGGTTGAGGGAAGTAAACAAAAGGATAGGAAACACGATGTATTTTAAACAAGTACTTGAAAATAAGCAAAAACATTTAATACCGTTGCAACTGTTATAAACGCATGGCTCATGAAATCCTGACTTACACGATGTCATTTTAGAATATTTACATATAAAGAGTCGTGCACTTTCAAATGAGCGGCAGTGTACATAAGAAAATCCTTCAATCACTTCAACCCTTTTGACTGACTGTCATGTCTTGACGGGGTTTCCCTAGTTCTCTTTTAATACATAAAAAAACTTTTTGTTTACTTACTGTTGTTCATATTTTATTCCAAATTAGTCTTCCTTTGGTCATTATTTCAAATCATGATTATTGTAATTGAGTTGGAAACTATGTATATGCATTTCAGTACAGCGATTAGTTTGTCAACGACCGTAGTCAAAGCTAGTTTTGGATTGTTATATCAAACCCAAATTATGTTATATCATTGTCAATAAGATATAGGATGTTTTATAATCTTCTAAACTTATTTACATTTTTTTTCAGAAGTAGCATCGAGTGAAAATCTTCTCAGCCCAAATAGTTCTCTTAACCAAATTATTATTATGTACATATAAAAAATCAATAAAGTCAACTCAAACTTGAATCGTTTTGTGGTAAATTACTTATAAATGTTCAAATGATCATTATTATTGATAAACGGAAAAAAATCAACACTTAACGTTTCTTTATTGGTATCAGTAAGAATCCATGAATCATCTAACTAATCTTTTTGAACTTCAATAGCTGAGGCAATTACTTCCATGAAAATTACGATAGAGGAATCATTACAGTAAATCAACACTAACCTAACCTCATCTGCGGCTTATTAATTAATTATTAATTGAGCAGCCTTTAATATGAATACTCAAGCTACAGATGAGGTTATATTACTGTTAGTCTAAAGTTTTACGTTATGAGACTGGGCTACCATTAATAACATTGATCGGTTTATTACATTAACCGTAACATACTATATACCGTAGAGCACTTGAGCTTCTCTGTTTTCTGCTAGATAATTTATGACTTTTAGTTTCTTTTTGCTATTTTAAAATGCACGAGCCGTTTTGGTTTAATTAATTGAAGATCATAATATCCTCTTTTGTCCCCACCTATGTATACCAATTTTACTGGGTAAACTCTATAAGTGGAGTTTTGATAAATAACTTTTTCTGCTGGTTTTCGAATCCAGAATCCTTTTCTTTTATGTAGAAACAAAAATTTAGATCGAATATAAAGCTTTTCAAGTTTTCGTTGTGTGGAAAGTGTTAACAACTTTGTAGCTGCTATGTGGTTCCAGAAGGGGCTTCCCTATGGAGACAATAATTATAAGTTGATTATTTGAGAATTTTAAGGCTTTTATACGTTAACTTTGACATTTTTTTAATACTATTAACTATTACTTTTGTAAACTTAATAAAATTTAACTTTATTAAGTAATTAAGATTGAATAAGTAACCTTATGAGTATGATAAGTACTTACTAACTACTTTTGCTTGTATATGTGAAGCCACCGTTAAAGATTTTCTTGAATACTTTGGTTTTTGTTTGTTTGCCTTTTTTGTTTTTTATTTACATTTAAGTTTTAATTAATTATTTATGTTATATTTGTGCCTTGAATGCCTACATCATAAGTAAAGGTAAGTCAGTTATACATTACTATTTGGGACCGCTTAAATATAGCTGTAGCATGTAGCTGCTTAAATATGTCTGACCCCTAAGGCGCAGAACCCTGATATGTATGATGACTTCACCGGTGGATCAGTGCTGAGCCATTCGCCATTCGTCGTTGGGTCAGTAGCACTGTTATGTTTTTGTAGATATACTGATGACATCGGATTTTTCTGGTTTTTTAAAACCCACTCCCACCAACTATTGTTAGAAAGACTAAGAAATACAGTAAGTACTTTTTTGTTGTGATTTCTGAAGAAGATGCTATATAGTAAGATGTAAGTTTGGAGTTGCCCATTCCTGTTAATTACATATATCGCAATATTCGTCCCATCCTAGCTCTAGTGTCATTCATATTACAGTGGCGTGCGGTCCATGGAAGCAATGCTTCACTTAAGAATGTATTAAAAATAAAAACCAATGCTAACAAAAATATTTTTATAAAATTATGGTTATGGTTATCGTTTTGTAATATTTAATCAACTTAAAGCACAAGAACAATTCAGTACAGCAAAAAGTATAATTATTTAGAGTACTATTTAAAATAAGGCTCATTAAACTTGCGCGGAAAGGTAATACCGATTTAAATGTGTTACATACACAGCATATAAGCACTGATTTCGTTGCTTACTGCTCTTCTAGCGTTGATTAGCGGGCGTGGAGATGCAGATGCGGTTGACATTGTAAGGTCGTTATTTCTAGCGAGCTCCGTGCCCCAAATGTTTATTTATTATAATTTGGTTATTTGTTCGATTTAGTGTTTGTTAAATTTAATGTTACTTAAGTAATGTAAATCTGCGAATGAGACTGTATTTTGAAGTATTTTATTATTGCAATTTATATAAGTTGGATTTTTTTAAACAAATAATTCTATTTAGTTTGCTCTGTATGCAAATTTAAAATTGCATTATCCTCATGACTGCAAATTCAGCTGCTTCGGTAGAAGGTTTGAGTACTTCCGATACATCCGAATCGTGACGATTTTTTTGTTCAGTTTGTAAATTATTAAATAAAGAATTTTCTGCATACAGTTTTGGAAAAAATAAATTACAATTACAATTTATTGAGAGAGCAGATCAAAACCAGAAATTTCAAATTTAACAACAAAAATTAGAACTTGCACCAGGTATTTAACTAAAAAAAACCCAAAAATCGGGTAGTAGTTTTTTAAAATAAAGAATAATACTCAACAAATTCCGTAAGTATAAAGTGTAAAAGTTCTTTTTTGAAAAACTTTTAAGCTTAATAATTATAACACTGTTTTTTATTGTACCTAGCAGGGGGGGATCCAGAGAATTATCTTGGAGGGGGGAAGTTTGTGGAAAAATAATTGTTTTAATAAATAATTAAACAAAGATTATTTGTTTCTATTCTATGTCTACTTATTTCTAAATTTGGGGGGATACATCCCCTCGTAAATCAGCGCCTGTACCTATACTCTGGCCGCTCAACATAGATAGTAATAAAAGTAAGGGGGCGTAGCCACTTAATCAGATTGGCTACTACCAAAAACCCAACTGACACTGAAACATTTTTGTATTCTACATGAACATAACCTCAAAAGACATAAGATTTTAATAATAAACTACTACTAATTAATATTTTTTGATATTATTTCAATTAAATTATGTATTATCAATTTTAAAATATTTAATAGTACATGAAATGTTCAAAAACTAATCAAATAATTATTTGATGATGCTGATCTGCATCAAAGTGACGCTATCTGTCACTTTGCCGTGTGAAACGGACTCCACAGTTTCGCGCGCTGTGTCAATTCGCCCAATAGCAAAGTAGCTTTTAAATCGTCCGCTCTTGTGGGCGTTTTTATTACTATCTGTATTGACCGGACCGAATATAGGTATATTAAAATTAAAATCGTGGTTGCTTCCTTAGCCTAAATTCTCACCGCACGCCACTGATTCATAACAAATACATACGTAACAAGGTTAGCTTTGAAGATGCGGTCTCATTTAATAAACTTCTTTAATTTACAAGTGTTAAATTACATGTTTTTAATTTGAATAAACCCGTAAATAAAGTGTACATATATTATATAAATATAATAAACATAATCCTTTTTTATGTATATAGCAAATTCTAGATAAAATAGGGTTGAATATAAAATATATGCGGACCATCCCGTACCCTTATTGTTCCTGATAAAGTATCAACAGGAAGACTATGACTCAAACAAATTACCAGGAAAGTATATATGCGTAACAATAAGAAGGAGTAATTTATTACAACATTCTTGCTGGAAGTGTCTCATTTATATGTATCTTGTGTTCGTTCCTTTCAACGTGCTGAAAAATGTAAGTGAAAACGACTTGAAAAAGCAAAGGAAAACTTACGCGTTCAACAAGTTTCAAAACAATCTTCTAGTAACTTCATTTGCGCCTAAAAAATTTGTTAGGCTTAAAAGCAAATATCAGTGTCGCGCTTTAGTGAAGAGCATTAGGATTATGGACTATTTATAGATAAGTTAATTGTACTGGGTGATTTTTTAAATTTCTGATCTAGAAAGCCATGACATAATTTTAAAACAAAAGATGCGGAAAACGTAGGGCGTAGTTTGAATCGTTCGATTTGTCACAACTGTCAGATTTCAAAAATGTTGACATAAACATAACCTACTCCAGTGTTGTTCTCGATTCTCGCGAATAGCAGTGTGATCAACGCTACGCCCTACGTTTCGGTGACCTTCGATACGGCGTAAAAATCACGACTTACTAGATCAGAAATTTAAAAAATCACCCGGTATATGCATTATCATTGTTTACTGTGAAATGGCCCATCAACATTGTTGAATATTAATGAATTTATTTGTAACCCCGTATTATCGATGAAATATCCGGCTAGCAGTACCTAGTCATTTAGGCTTTACTGTTCATTTGCAATGTCAAACATGTAATTATGTAATAAATGACAGTATACATATTTACTATTTGAAATACTGATTTATTAATAAAAACTTTGACTTATAGATTGGATTTTTCGATGGAGATGCAGTATTATGTGTTTCTCGTCGTTTTTTACGACTTCCAAAATTTGAATATTTTTATTAGCACTACTTATCCTATAAGAAAAATCTTCCAATTTACTTGAATTATTTTGTTATACTTCTTTAACATTACTGCTTTGTCATAAGAATTGTATTAGTTTATTAAAAAGTTTACTTATTTTCTGCGGTCTATCAATTTTGAAAGCAGAATTTCTTACATTACTTAAAAGTTGATACCAAGCATTTTTCTGAAGTAATTAGCGATCAATCATTTATTACTGTTTGGTTTTATATGATTATTTAGTATAATAGTTTATTTAGTGTGGTTATAATTTTGAAATTGACTATTTTGATCATGACTCTTACCTAGGTTCAGATATAGTCGTCGTTAATGCATACTGGATTATCTATTTTTTAGAAACTTTACAAGAGCGCGGTTTAAATGCTTATAAAAACTTTATTACAGATGACATGATGAATTCTTTGGAATGTTGTAACTAACAACATTGCTAGTTACAATATTTCAAAGAATTAGGTTCATATAATGTATAATAAAGTTTTTATTATCATTTAAACTGCGCTCCTGTAAAGTTGCTAAAAAATAGATACGCCAGTATGCATTAACGGCGACGATATGGAATCAGGCTTTGTAGGATATTTATTTCGCTTCGTTTTAAATTCAAAACAAGGTATAAACCAACAATATTTCCGTCTTTGTACCCGTTAAAATAAAATTGTAAAATCGTCATAAGTCGTAAGATCTTTTGTGTAAATATATCTACTTTTCTGTGATCTCGTATTCCTTTTTAGTCACGCATGTAAAACATTTCTAAAAGACGTATGAAACACCCTAATAAATTCGTCTTAACTATATAGCAAATATACAGGGTGCCTCATCAAACGCGGCAGATACTTATATAGTCATCGATAAAAGAAACAAAAAATTCCTATAACATTTTTTTCTCAGAACTGTAGTTTTCGAATAAAATGCAAATAAAGTAGGGTATACTGGTTTTAGGTCACACAGTAGGGTTTGTTATGATCTTTAAAATAAATAAAGTAAAGGACGTTTTATGTTTTGTTATGTTTACGTTGCTGATCTTGCAAATGTGATCCTTTACAATACAATTTTTGATGAGGTCCGTCAGCCAGATAATAATTCGCAATAATAATTAAGAAAAGGATATTGGTGTAGGTCAAGACTATAAACGATGATGATTCACAAAATTTGCTGGACATTAAATTTGGAATTATCCTTACTAAAATATTTAGTAATTTAATTAATGTAGTCAAAACAAATCATCATTCGGTCGGGGTATGCCCCCCAAAAATGAATCACGGATATTATAACCTAATAAACAAGTAAATGAAGAATCTGGGTCAACGCGTCATCTACATTTGTGTAAACAGATAAAATTAGATCAGATTTAAAGCAACACTATGATATTATGTAAGATGTTAAAAATGTCAGCGACGTACGATATGACTAAATATGGATAGGGGCAATAGATGTTCATTTTCATTTTACTTTTCTCCATAAAATTAAATAAATTAATGTTACTGTAATTAAATTACATTTTTAAATTTTGCATTTTTGCCCTCGTGATTGTTATGACCCTTATCCTTCATTTTCTTGTTTTGGTTAGCATCAATAATTAACGTTAATTAGCAAATTCCATGTGCGATTGGAATTCGATGAGGAACAACTCTTACCCAATTAGTTGTTAGATTTAACCAATTTTACAGTAAAAAGATATGCAACTTTATACGTACTTTTCTAAAAACTCCGGTCAAAATTATTTAAAATCTAGACCTTTTCTAATCAAAAAACTTAAAAAATTTTTAATTAAAAATTTAATATTGTCCACAAAGGAACAAAACGCTTTTAGATCCGTTTTATAGCTAAAAGGAGTTGCACTTTGATAAGCTGGGTTCGGGACTTGGGATTTTATGGTGGCTGAATTTTTTAAGAAACATAGGAGAGCGATTTTTATTTAAATTTGTTATTGGTAGCAAGGATATCATGTTTAACGTGTAATTGGGTGGATAGTTCTGGAATATGGTTGCCCATATGCAAATTTTTTGCTTCTAGGTTCAAATTTGTGTTGTATAAGAGATATTGCTTTATACTTATTGCATATCACTGTGTTTCTAGATTTATATAATTATTTAGTGCCCTATTGCAAACTTTTATTAATTAAACATAATAATCAATTATAATTAATGAAATACAACATTTATAATGCATTTTTACAAACCACCTTATGTAACAGTTTTAATGGTAAGAAAATGAAAGAACGATACCGTGCAGGTAAGAACTTATCACCATTAACTTCCTACACGGTTGAGCTAACTTTCTATAAAATGACAGCGCCACGGATCCAGCAGTTAGCTTCACTAATAGAGAGACTTCCCTAATATCATAAGTCTGCGTCAAAAATCAGCGATACCTGATAGCATGATAATCAGGAGCTGAAATCCAGAAGGTTAAAATAACATGTCCCAAGATAAAAAACCTATTAAGAGAATACTTCATTTACTAATACTTGCCTTATAGGGATGAACTAAAAATGGGATGAAGGGGGTAAACAATCAGATGAGTATTATGATCAATCTTATTTCCACCAAAGTTAGTGAATTAGCTGAATAGAGTAAATCGCGTATTCCGCGGTAACGTACTGTGACGCTTTCCTACGCATTTTTATGATTAGGGAATCCCCAGAAATTATTTTTAAGCAACTAAACTTTTAATTTGATGCATTGTTTGGCTCTTAATAAGAATATATTTCGTTTTTTATATCTGTTGCCGTTTACGAGCACATTAAGATAAAACGTGTGTTATGTACAAGTGACGAAATGGAGACATGAAATACTTGGTAATTATGAGTTTTGCAGCAGCTCTGCGAGCTATTCATAAAACACTTACAAGTTGATTATCTATCAATATTAGAGAAAACACCAAAAATAATGCCATACCTATGGTTTTATTTTAAGATACCCTTATTGGTGAATTTAGAAGATTAAAGGCGTTACATATTGCTGTGATTACAGCACTTATAATTGAATAGGTAATTTGGGTTGCCTATCTTTCAGGCGTTCATAAAGAATTTTTTTAAATTTGAGAAAATTGAGTAATTTTGTTATTTAATAGGTAAAGGATACACTTTACATCACTTGATAATAATAAAAAGTAGATCTTAAAAGGATTTTTCGCTTAAAATTTAAAAAATTATTTTGACAAGTTACGATTTGCATATCGTTAGATCGGTTGAATCACCACAATACTTACAGTTTTTATTCTTAAATTTCAAGTAAACCCCATGTTGGTTTAACGATGCAACAAATTTCAGCATAATTGCATAATTTTCATTAATCTTTGAACTTGCAGCCAAAATGTTTTGCTGCAATATTATTAATTAGATTCTAAAGCACCTTTAGCAATAGAATTTTCAAGTGGGCAGCTCTAGATAGAGAAGGTTTAGCCTGTTGAAGTTTATAATTTGTATCGTTTCAACCGTACCTGGTAATATGATAAAATTGTTAATATTTAAGATGTTGGTGCCAAAATTGTTGTAAATATTGTGTGATGGAATATGTGGATTCAGTTAATTATTAAAAAAGGAGGGAATAAGGTGTGAAAATGTAATTATCTATAATTTTATAAAACCATGTATTGTCAGGAAATTCAAGATGGTTGTCATTGAATCCTGGAGTAAAATTTGTTTTTTGTTAGACATGCAATATACCAAAATGTAGGGAAAATTGTCCTCTTTCCGATTATGTAATTTGTTTAAACATTTAATTTAATTTTTTAACAACATTTTGATTATGTAGTTCTCATTAGGTTAGATGTTCAATTGTTTCTAGTTACTTACCAAATTTTTGTTGGTGTAGAAATGACGATCGTCATTTGTTTTACAAGAAAACATAAAAGCAGATCGAAAATCTGGTTACTTGCTTGTTGATTTTCATATAAAGCAGAAGCCATGTTGAATTGTTAAAATTTTGAGGTTATGTGTGGCAGATTTTACGTCAATGAGATGTCAAAAAAGTGAGGTTATGACAAATGTCATATAAATTGAATAAGTTTTTTTTAAAAAGTGTTTAATAATGAAAATAACATTGAACAATTAAAGTGACTTAAATAAAAAGGTAAAGTGAAGTGTTAATTTGGTGTTTGGACTATTTATTTATTTTTTTTTTGAAAACGTTTTATAACTTTATTTCTGGATGGGAGCAAATTTTATAACTGGATGTAATAAGAATTTTTGAAAAATAGACAATTGATGTGTGTACTCACGTAGTGGAGGTAAATTGTTCTATATTTAATAGTTGTAATAAATTACAAAAGAAGACGTACAAGAACAATTATGGAAATGCGTGTTCACCAATGCTACAAATAAATAGGTAAATTTACAGAGAACTGCCAAATAATAATAGTGTGTGCAATAATCCAAGAATGGCGCAAAATTTTTGAATTTAACAATTTATTTTAAAAAAATTTAACTTTGTTTTTATTTCGTTACCTTTTTTTTGTTTTATTTTATTATAATTGAAGATTGTGGGATTGATCAAATAAAAATCAAACAAGACAAAGAACATTAACACTGTCTCAACTCAAATTGGCACCATCAATTAAATGAATCCATTTTAGATAATAAGGATATTTTTTTATTTTCGTTTATCCTTTCAATTTTTTTCATGTGTTTATTAATAAAATATTTAAATGTTTAAAAGCAGATTCATTTGTGTATTTTTCTTGTTTTGTGTCCATTAATAAAATTTCGCAGGTAAAATTTGAACAATATTTTATTTTTTGTCAAAGAGCGACCCGCCTGAAAGTTTCTCTTGTAATTTTCTTGAGCTTGTCTTTGGATTTTAAAATCATAGCCGGAGCAAATTTTCTTTTCATCACAAAGGTAAGTGGTGTTTGTTTCTGTACAACTATTCAGTTTGCCTTGCTACACTAAACATAAGTGAAGTAAATTGTTGGTCAAGTGTTGTAAGGTGTATACTAGTACAGCGCATATCACTATAAAATTTAATGTGATGTTTATTTAAACATTAAAATATAATATACCATAGCAATATGTATAATGTCACATGCGTTATGTATTATGACATGCCAAAAATTGCATATTTTACTCAATATTATTATTGAATTGCAGACACAATTTCTTTTAAATTAATCGATTTTTAGTTGTTTAACAAATTTTTTATTATTCGATAACAATGAACTGTAATTTAAAACTAAACTCACTGACATTATTGTCTTTAAGCACCACCGTAAATACATCCACAGTTTTCATTCTACTGCAAACATTTTTGCATAAAAGTCTAATAAATAAGTCATTATCATCGTAGTTTGGCTGCAGCAATTGTAATTTATATTATAACTAACATGAATTTGACACACACCTGCTAAAATACATCGCTTTAAGTCTTTTTAAGCGTTATTGAACATTTTGATTTTATCTGTGGAGGAACTGTGTACGGTAGCATAACGCCTTGTGCAATTCACAGATAAAAGTCATGTCAAGATACCAAAGTTGGACATTTACCGTACTTGACAACTTGATGGCACTGCACATAGCGGAACTGTAATAATTGTCAGAAATGGTATCAAACACTACGAGCTAAAGGCATATGAAAGGAATATATCCAAACAACAAATATCGTACTACAAGTGCAAACTGAAACTTTGAATATCTCAGCTGTTTACTGTTCCCTGAAGTACATCACCAGATAAGAGAATTACGACCACTACTTGAATGATACTACTAATTGAACGCATCCAGTATGATCTAGGTTACAATGTCAAAGGGAAGAGAATTGTATGCGACTATGGAAGTCTATAATCTAAATCATTTATTAATAGGACAACCCCTTTATTGGCCAACACACAGAAATCCCTATCCAATTGGCTTCTGATTAATGAAAGGACAATGCAGAGCAGAAATAAATCTAGATCTCTCTTCTAGCTGGTTTTCTCCGGTTTTTCTTGTTTTTTGGTCTTTTGATCTCAGTCTGGGGATAGTTACTAAATTATTTTAACAAAATAACGATGTTCAACATAAGTATTCTTTTCATAGTTGGGAAATTAGAGCTGTTTTATGAATGACTTAACCCCCCCCCACCGCCATATTTGACCCACCGTCATATTCGGAATTTATCCTACCTCCGACTAACCGCCAAATCGATTTACCCTTTCCCCACGACTTACCTATCCACCGTACAGACGTACAGTACCGCCCATTTGAAAGTGCACGACTCTTTATATGTAATATTCCAAAATGACATCATATAAGCCACGATTCCATGGGCTATGCGTTTATAACAGCTGTAGCGGAATGAAATGGTTTTATTATTATTTTCAAATACTTGTTTAAAATAATTTATTTATCAGCTTAGAGTAAGTTATAGAAAAGATAATCGAAGTAAATCGGGTCTATCGTGCACTTTCAAATGGGCGGAAATGTACATACACAATTACACACAGGATAAGCCACAGCTTTAAAATGTTTAAAAAATTTATTACTAATGATCCCACTCAGATCCCAAGTTGGAATTTGTCGCACACATTTAAAAGATATGCAACTTTATGTCTGATTTTTTCAAAATTTTAATCATATGTGTTTTGAAAAATTCAAGGTTAAAAACCTTACGGGCCGAACTAAGTGCGACCCATTATTTTAAAGCCCAAAATATGCACTTTAAAACATTTTGTCTTAATTTAAATTCACAATAAAAGTTCAATATTAAATAGTCTTTATCATTCACGGTTTCGAAATAATAAAATAAACAGATTTTACCTTAGTACGTCCCTGACCGTAGAGATTATATAGTAAAACATATGCAGTCCTTTATTTGCAACTAAATACAGTCTTAGGATATCATATTTCACTGTAGTATTACCCTTGAATTTTTGCCTTTTCGGTCACATACGATATTTAAAAAAAGAAATTTATTACCTTATGACCCTTGTAAAGCGTTTGCGTCGCTATGAACGGCGGTAGTCCTTTGTACCAACACACGTGTTTCTGCAGAACTAAAAATTCCACAAAAGTCGGGCAGTTGAAAAATACGCCCACAACTTAACAAACACTTAAATTACCTCACTTGTCACTTCTTGATTTTTAAAAGAATTCCTGTCTTTCAGAATGTTTAAAACGTAACTTTTAAATATTTTTCAATATCACCTTGTAAACGAATTCACTTTTCACGTTTTAACAGTTAATTATTATAACACAACTTGACAAAATTCTTATTTCCACAGATCAATTTTCTTTAAAATATTATTTTATTCTTCTCGTTGTGCTCGTCATACTCACTTTCACGATAATCACTATATTTACCTCGCATTTATGTCAATAAATTGACATATCCCGGCTCTGAGCCCCCAAAAAATGTGGAATTGTATAATAAAAGATGGTAAGTAGATGTTATGATTTAATAATACAAGATATAAAAAAGAGATTACAGGAATAATAAATCTAAAATAAACGTCTTTCGTCTTTAATCGTCTTAGCCGTCTTGTGAACGCGACCGCACAAGAACGTCTTCCACTCTAAACTAATGCATCCCCGACTTAAGGCATCATAACTTAAGCTTTAACCCCCACACTTCACATCCCACAATACCTTCAAAAAAAATACTTGATATTTAAATAGCACCAAACTATGATATTTACTTTTGATGGCCACTACCATACCGCCACCTCTAACCTTATTTATTGAAGGTTGCGATCAACTCGGTACACAGTGTAGATGAGTTCATCAATTATTTCAGAATCAAAAGGCGAGTCGGTTTTAGTGAGGAGTGTTTATTCATGCAAATAGTTTATATTAGACTGTGTGTTTTGGTGCGTAAATCAACCTTGTTGCCTGACATAATTTCTTCTCATTAGTATTTTTCTGTTCCGTACCTATCAGTATTGTTTGTTGTTATTTCTTTTGTGAATTTTCGCTATCGCCAGTAGTTGCTTTTTGTAGATGGTTAGCGATTAATTAATATATACAGTATTGCTGCTTCCTTCTCTATGTTTTCATGTAAATCATTAACCGTTGCGACGATAAATAAAGTTTTCTTTATCAAGTCTGCGGACCAAGTTTAGAATTATTCCCCTGGGGCCAGTAGGTATATTCGGATTATTTTTTAAACGATGTCCAGCATTTATCACTGAGGTTTTTAAACTGAAACTTAATCGAGTTAGAGACCGATAGTAAATCAGTCATTATGTATTTTCCCGGATGTTTGGGAACTCCAGCGATTTTGACACAATTCAACCTCGAACATTGTTCTAATGAGTTTATTTTTATTGTAAAAAGTTCGTTTCCCTGTTTTAAAGAAATGTTTTCAAACGACTAATTCTTGTTCAGTAGGTTACGATCTATCAGTGTGCAAATTTTGAATGAATTCCTATGAAATGCCAAAATGCCACGCTATTTATTCATTATTCTATATTACAAGGTAAGGCTCACAATACTAATATATAGATTAAACTAAACACTGTTAAAAAAAAGAGCAACAGAGGCAGTTAATAGAAATGCAGCGTGCAGCGGAAGAAGAACATCTAAGAGAAGCCATTAGAGAGGCTCAAAGACGAGAAACGGAAGAACAACGATTAAAGTTATTAACAGAAGATACAGAAAGAAAAACTAGAGAAAAAGTTGAAAGCCAGAGAACCAAACTTCAAGAGAAACTGAAGAATGAAGAAAAAGAAAGGGAAATTAACAACGGAAACACTGAAGAAAAGAGTGCTGAAAATAAATTAGACAGTGTAGTCAGGTCAAGAATATACAAAGTTCAAGATGATGAAGATATCCATACACTTAAAGAAGTCTTGACGATGTAGCCAGAATATCAAGAATATTTTGTGAAGCACAATGTGCTAGATAAATCTTCACGAAAAGCGTCACTTTGGTGTTACCAAAACAGAAGTTCTAAGGCAAGAGTACTTTGAACCAAACGTGCTAATCAAGAGTAAAAAATGCATTTCAAGTTGTGTACTGTGCATGCTTTCTAATAGAAAGATGGACAGACAAGAAGTGTCTTTAAGTCCAATAGCAAAGCAGGAGATACATCTTCATACCGATCATATGGATTGGTTAGGACTGTTAGAACCCACGAGTAAGCAATGTATATACAGAAGAATTGGTAGAGAAGAAGAGAAGCGTCAAATACTAATGATTCAAGAAGAAACTCCCAAAACCTACAAATTCAGACGGCGTCCAGTCACTGTTTATAAAGTTGGTAGCCTTGTGACTATGCAAAGAACTCAGTTTGGACCTGGTTTACCTCGAGGAACCTACGATGTCATCAAGGTGCTGAATACATAAAGCGATGGACCAGCGACGTGTTCGAAGATGCTGATCTATCATCCGAGGCGGATGATCTGCAGGATGGCCGAATTGTGGGATGTGAAGTGTGGTCAAGTTGTGATGCTTTAAGTCGGGGGTGCATTAGTTTAGAGCGGAAGATGTTCTTGTGCGGTCGCGTTCACAAGACGACTAAGACGATTAAAGACGAAAGACGTTTATTTTAGATTTATTATTCCTGTAATCTCTTTTTTTATCTTGTATTATTAAATCATAACATCTACTTACCATCTTCTATTATACGATACCACAGTATGTGGATGAAAATTAAAATAAACAAGGTGATATTAAATTGTATATCTATACTATGATAATAATAATAATAATAATCTCTAACCTTGATCATTCTTATCTATTTTCTTTATTACTTCATATTTATAACAATATTGGATGAGAAATTATCTTGGCAACCATGGTTTAAACTGTATTGAGTTTGTATTGTTGTTTTTCTAATAATACTAGTTACATTTTAGATAAAGTTAATTTTTATTAATTTGATCAATGATTTACATTAAATTATATTTTGAATGCAAATTCATATAGAAAAATTTTTCGTCTCGGCTTGGAATCGAAACCAGGACCCCCCACTGCCTAGGTGGTATCTCTACCAACTGAACTACCGAGAACGACTATCAGCAAGGCGAAAAATCCCCCATATTAATGCAATTCAATATTGAATAGAATTCAAAAAATATCTAGTTACTTTGTACGTTTGCTAAAATATCTAATTCATATGGAGAATTTCTCGCCTTACTGATAGTCGTTCTCGGTAGCTCAGTTGATAGAGAAACCACCTAGACAGTGGAGGGTCCTGGGTTCGAATCCCAGCCGAGACGAAAACTTTTCTAAATGAATTTGCATTCAAAATATAATTTTTTGTACGACCATGCTATTTCGGATTGTTTACCATACTTGGTTTTAGAACAATAGGTTATATTTACTGGTTGCCAAGCAAAAACGCGTCGGTAAGTCAGTTCTGTCAAAAACAGAACGGTAAGTAAATTATATGTAATTTATAAAATAAATGCATAATCATTAGATGTCTCTTTTGCGAGAAATCATTTATTTTCTAAATAATTGGACTATTTAAAAAAATGTATGTTGTTTATTTAAATTTGCTCAGGCCTCTTCAATATCCCAATTATATTCGTTTTTGTACCACCATGCTATTTCGGATTGTTTACCAGTGGCGTGCGGTGAGAATTTAGGATAGGGAAGCAACCACGATTTTGATTTTAATATACCTAGGTACAATATAAAAAACAGTGTTATAATTATTAAAGCTTAAACGTTTTTCAAAGAAGAACTTCTACACTTTATACTTATGGAAGTTGTTGACTATTATTCTTTATTTTAAAAAAGTACTACTATTTATTTATAATGCAACTTGATTTTCCGGTCATTTTTTAGCAAAATATCTGGTGCAGGTTTTAATTTTTGTTCTTAAATTTTAAAGTTCTGGTTTTGATCTGCATTTTTCAACAATTTCTAATACTTGATTTTTCTTGAACTATATTTGTTGAATTGTTGATTGTCTGTCAATTTCTGTAATACTTATAAAATAACCAGTACTTCAGTCCATCAATACTTATTTCCCCCTACCTTGCATTTTTACAAATGATAACATTCTCACAAAATAAACCTGAACTATTCCTTCCTTGTTCGTCAAAATGACAAAACGAACCATCTTATTGTCCAACCAATAAAAACAGATATTAAAAAATTAAAATAATTAATAATATTACGATATAGTACAATAATGAGCCGTCTATGGTACGTACCTTTGTTAATTTTTAATGTTTATTGGTTTTTGTTTTTGTGATTTACATATAAGATTTTATAATATATTTTTAAATTTGTTTTTAGACAAAATAAATTTAATAAAGAGGGAAGTCCACCTTCAAAACGTCATTTTAATATAAGAATTCTACTCCTTTCATTTATAAGAACCAAAGAAAAAAATCTAAAAGTTTATCTACAATTTTTAATTTCTCTTCAAAACTGTATGCAGAAAATTATTTATATTACAATCTGAACGACAAAATCGTCGCGATTCGGATGTATCGGAAGTACTCGAACCTTCCGCCGAGTTTGCAGTCATGACGATAATGCAATTTTAAATTTGCATACAGAGCAAACTATAAAGAATTATTTGTCTTTAAAAAAGTTCCAGTTATATAAATTAAAATAATAAAATGTTTCAAAATACAATCTCATGCACAGATTTACATTACTTAAGTAACATTTAACAAACACTAAAATCAAACAAATAGTCAAATTATAATAAATAATAAACATTTGGGCACGGAGCACACTAAAAATAACGATCCTATACGATGTTAACCGTATGACCTCGCCCGCTAACGATGGCATGGACTCGGCGAAAAGAAGAGCAGTAAGCAACGAAATCAGTGCTTATATGCAGTGTATGTAACACATTTGAATCGGTATTACCTTTCCGCGCAAGTTTAATGAGCCTAATTTAAAATAGTATTCTTAATTATACTTTTTGCTGTACGGAATTGATATTGAACTTTAAGTTGATTAAATATTACAAATTTAAATTAACGATAACCATAATTTTATAAAAATATTTTTGTTAGCATTGGTTGTTATTTTTAATAAAATCTTAAGAGAAGCATTGCTTCCATTGCTTCCATGGACCGCACGCCACTGTTGTTTACCATACTTGGTTTTAGAACAGTAGGTTATATTTACTGGTTGCTAAGCAAAAACGCGTCGGTAAGTAATTACTTACCGTTCAGTTCTGTCAAAAACAGAATTGTAAGTAAATTATATGTAATTTATAAAATAAATGCATGATCTTTAGATGTCTCTTTCGCGAGAAATCATTTATTTTCTAAATAATTGGACTATTTAAAAAAATGTATGTTGTTTATTTAAATTTGCTCAGGCCTCTTCAATATCCCAATTATATTCGTTTTCAGATTCACTCATTCTCACGAGTTTGACAAATATCGTGACATTCAAAAATAATAGTAATTACAAATGTATCCATGGTAACGACAAAACCTACTTAATGTTTGGTGTATATACAGGGCAAAAATAAATTATCTTAAATCTATTTTTTTCGGGGATATTTCCTTAGTTAATACCTTTGTATTCATAATGGTCGTACAAAAAATAGTATAAGCATCTCAAACAGTAAGGAGTTTACCGATCTCCTCCAATATTTTCAGATTCACTCATTCTCACGAGTTTGACAAATATCGTGACATTCAAAAATAATAGTAATTACAAATGTATCCATGGTAACGACAAAACCTACTTAATGTTTGCTGTATATACAGGGCAAAAATAAATTATCTTAAATCTATTTTTTTCGGGGATATTTCCTTAGTTAATACCTTTGTATTCATAATGGTCGTACAAAAAATAGTATAAGCATCTCAAACAGTAAGGAGTTTACCGATCTCCTCCAATATTGGCGACTTCGCTTCGCTCAGTCGCCAAACATTGTCGTCGATTGGTAAACTGTCCTTACTGTTCTTGATACTTAATATACTATAATGTAATAGTAATTTACGTTATAAGTCCTGGAAATGGAATTTTACAGTCGAGTAAGATGTTACGGACAAGGCGACGAAGGACCCGAGTCCGGAACATGGAAACGAGACTGTAAGACCATTTCCAGGACGTATCACGTAATGCGTTTTATTTCATACTGCACTTATTGGAATATTGGTTTAATTTAAAAAAATAGTTATTTGTATCATTAGACCAGAAACTGGATTTTTGCGAGTGTGAGGAAGGTTGGCCTACGGCCTCGGTCCGCAATTCCGAATACTCGCAAAACAGTTTCTGGGCGTATGATACACACTATTTTTTGGGCCGACAAATACATATTTACATTTATTATAAATTAATTATTCATGCTAGGGAATTTTTGTCGCCTTGGGTTGACAACACAGAAATTTTGAATTCAAAATCAAGTAGGTTCCAAACTTTTGACATTAGTCGTGAACGTCGTGAAATTTGTAAATTTCTTTAAATTAATACAATGGATACACCAGCTCATATTACTGAAGCAGCCGACAGAGTTATAAACAATTTACTACCATCAAAATCTTCCAGTAGATATTGGAAGGAGTACGACTCGTTCGTAAAGTGGAAATGGAATGCGGTAATGCCAACCTTTAGTAACTTTTTTGCCGGTCTAGACCTGAAATAGCCTTGTTTCATAGCCGGTGTAGACGCATACAATGTCATTAAAAATGGACGGAGGACCAAAAATTATATAAAATAAATTTCCGAATGCAAAATATGGACATCTATGAAGAACGAGTTTCCATGGTAACTGATTACGTACTAAAACATTGTCCACTTGATTGATTGTATTTGCGTCCGGTAAAATTTTTTATTTCCCCCTTCTATGTAAATGACACTTTACAGGCCTTTATGTAACTAAGTAAATGAGTAATTACAGCCACATCCCTGTAAAACTTTACGGGCTCCTAAAAGAGACCTGTAAAGTTTTAAAATGCTCATTAACAAAAAGCTATGGCAACTAATGTGTTGCCTAACCACAACACCATGGTAACGCCTAGCTATAAATTGTGCTACAGCCTTTGATTCCAAAATGACTTTTTATAAAAAATATACAATTCATAAAAAAATGCTGGTGAAGGTGGAAATAAAAGTTTGTACGCGACACGTTTTGCAATTAATCGTTACTGGGCTCGCTGGATTATGGAGGCTCGCTCCTTCGTCGCTCGCCCCACAAGCTTTCCATCTCGCCTGTAAAGATTAATTTACAAAGCTTGGCACGTAAATAACTATTACAGTCACAAGTCCTGTAAAATTTTTTACAAGCATACTAGACCGTAAAATCGCATGTTCTGGACTAAAACGTTTGACGTAAAACTGACAAATGTGACACAGTATGAAATAATAGTGTATTACATTACAAGTCATGAAAGTGAAACTTTGCAGAAGAGGAGGCTTATTGAAGAGTACGAGGATGCGTAGCATCCGAGTATCTCTTTAAAGCCTCCGAGTCAAGCAGAGACACTTTCATGACCAGTGATGTATTATATTTTTTCTGAAATCGTTTTTCAAAACTAAAAATAGATTTAAACTGAAAAAATATATCAACATCAGAGTCGTATGAGAAGTTAATATCCATGACAATGAATCAACAACAAATCAAAAATATTTTGTTGTATTTGATTGTTAGTGTTTTTAATTATATTAAATAAACGTTTCATAAGATAAGTGACGATTTCTAATTCAATTGCAGTCTAAAAATGACAGATGAGTCTTGTAAAGTGACAGGAGTCTTGTAAAAATCATGAAAGTGACTAGTCTTTAAAGTGACACTTTCATGACCAACCTGAGTTCTGTCATGACAAGCTTGACGATTTCAGAAAAATACTAATTACAATTTCTTTTTCAGAATTGAACTGCAAGTGAACTATTAAATTAAATCTATTAGTTCTATGACTTGACGTGTAATCCTGTACAAATACCAAAATCAATAAATCTCAATCAAACCCTGTATTGTTTTATGATAATTTACATTTCTGTTTAAACAATGAGTTTTGTCTTAAACTTTTGAAAATATCCCTGAACTCATTTATTTACATATAACAACATTTATGACTAACATTTTAAAACTCAATGATCTTTGTAACACTTGATTACAGAAAAATGAATGAACGCAGAAACCGTTTTGATAAATTAACATCGCAATATGTACCTGCAATTTAATACACTGAATTCTGTGATTATTGCTTTGCCCATTACAATTTTCTCAATTCAACTAGGTACTATTATACTGGGGATTTTAATTTGCCGAACTCTATTAACGTTAACTTTTTTAAACATTCATATTCTAAGAATATATATCCAAACATGTACTAACAATAGCCGCGGTTAGCTTCATATTGTCCTTGTGAACTATAACGCTCAAAGTTATCGTTGCCCTATACCTATTATTTAACACCATCCATAACATCCATCCATAATAAGAAACAGACCTCAGAATATTATTTTTCTAATAGGCCCCAGTGTTACTTTAACCGGGTACGTTCTTGGAATGTAACAGACTGGCAGCTACTTTATGAATTTGAATAAACAGTTTCGCTATGTGGAATTTGTAATTCAAAATATCTTCCTAGATTTAAAGAAGTAATTGTTTCAGACATTAAACGTAAGAGAAGAATTTATCAAAATATAAAGCATAATACTGACTTCAGAATAATTCTTAAATTAATTTTCATAAACTTGATGTATAAATTTAATTACGAGCAAAGATCAAGCAATTCACGTTTGCACCCTGTGAGAAATTATTTCTCATATAGCTGACATTAAGAATGCAATTATTCAAAAAGAAAAACAATTTTAGTCTTACCTAAAGCGTAAAAAAGAAATTATTTCTAATTCTGATATAAAAAAATCAAAGTTTTAAGAATAGTACTGATATTGCTGCTGCTTTCGCTATCTACTTTAAATCGGTTCATGCCACGACACCTGCAAATTTCATTATTCCACCAAATGAAAAAATAGAGAAATATACGCTGAAAACGAGTTCTTTTATAATTGAATGTTCCGCAAACAGATGAAATCACAAGAAGAAAAAAGTAGAATACTTTTTAGTAAAGGTCGTGACGTCCTCCCATAACCACATGAACCAACCGAGAAGAATAGAAAACTGAAACTGTAATAAGCCGCAAAATAATGGAAACCTCAACATGGTAAATAGAGAAAGTAACGATCAACAGCAATTGCTGAGATGAGTATGACATGCTAATGTCAATAAGAGATGTATGATAAATGATTTATGAATACTACAAACTGGTTGCTAAACTACTTATCACATAAAAATCAAAGCACGCTGATATACATGACATAAGTTTTAAAAAATATTAAGTAAAATGAATACTCTAGTAAGACGTGATGATCGTAGATAAAACGCTGTAAGATACGCAATTAAAAAATCTCTTCATTGCATTCACGTATTTTAAAACACTTGCTCGTGTCTTAAACCGTTCGCGCAATAAAGAATGACTTTTTATACTTGTTTCTTAAATATCTATTGAATTTGTTGCTTATGTCATGTATATCAGCGTGCTTTGATTATTACGTGCTAAGTTGTTTAGCAACCAGTTTGTAAAATATTCATAAATTATCATAGATCTCTTGTTGACATTAGCGTGCAATACAACTTTTATAACACTAGTTCAATAAACGTTAACTTTTTACACGAAAATTAGGGTAAAAAGTAGTCACATTTTATATGATCGTGGATAAAATAAATAATCTTACAAGCTTATATAAGTCAATGTCACAGACTTGAAGATCCCACGTAGGCGTATGAAATGTAAAACTTTGGAAATGAATTCAAAATAAATCACTGTAGATCGTACCTTTCAGTATTTTCCTCTTTAAAACGCTTCAAAATACAAAAGCCGCAATATTACAAACCAATCGATACTTCTGAAAAGGAGACAAAAATCTTTCGGATAGGAATATTCAGCACAAAGTTTGCCAACCATTATGTAACAAATTAGTTCCATTTCAAGGATTTCAAAATGGTATTTACATTATTCGTTTAGACTAAAATAACTTTTTCTCTAAGCCAACCTTAAAATTCTTTTACAAAAAAATTGGAGAGCTTTAAGATAATGTTAAAACCTTTAAAAACTTGCGAGTTTCCCTCTGTGTGGAAAACAAATTGTTGTGTTCCCAAGTGACAGCTATATAAAAGCGCTGAACAAGATAACGTGCAAGAATTCAAGTTGTAAATGATCATTAATAAAGAAGCAGCATTTTTCTAATAATAGATCTAGATGTTGATAAAACAGGAAGGAAAAAAATAATAGAATATGCTTACCCAAAAATATTCTACTTTAAATCCAGGTATCTTTCGATGTGAAGCTCCAACTTGATGGAGAAATTCGAAAAAAGCGTCTAAATTATCGAGGCCCTTTATACCTTCGTCTAATGTATTCATGACTGTACCTGCGTGTTCTGCTAATTCTAAACTATTTGCTTGATCTTCTTTAGTTTTCAGTTCTTTGAATTTTTCGAATAACGCTAGGAGCTCTGCATGTTCCTCGAATAATCTGAAAAGATAAGAAATTATCAATCATTAACTATTTTCTTATTAAATCAAACATTTTTATAGCTATAATATCAATAATTAGGCAATTATAAAGACTTTTTAAATTTTTTTAAAAAGATCACCTTTTACATCAGTTTTAAAAATATTTTTTAAAAATATTACTTTTTAAATTACTAGAATCAAGCAGTATCAGTCAGTCAAACTTATTTTAGAACTAAGCACAAAGAGAATTATACAAAATCTCTGGTACTCACACGTACGATTTCTGTAGAAAAGGTAGCTTGAAATTAAATCGTGCAATCGTTTGCTACACGTTTAATTATATCCAAATAAAATGCAACAGCAAAGTTTGCGTATTTAATAAATAATCTAAAAGTTAGAGACTAGATGGCTTCGACTTCAAAAATAGAGGTTCGGAGAGATATGAATTGCCGCTTCTGTTTAGGTATGGTTTTCCTACATAAACAAGGCATTGATAGAAATAAATCTAATATCATAGATTTTAGTTCTTATAAGGATACTTCGAAATGCATTTCCAGTGTATTAAAATTTAATTTAATGTGAACTTTTAGAGTTCCGGAGACTATGGAATTTAAAGTTTCTAAACACTTAAAAATGTTTTCCTCATTTTTTGTTTGTTTCCTGCAACGAAAGCTTTCAGATCTTTAGGTACATTTTATTGGGAAGAGTCTACTCATTAAAAGTAGTCGCAGATGTGTAATTATTTAAAGATATTGTTGGCCGTGGACACTATAGATATTTTTGCCGACTCTTGGTACCCGTTGCAGAAAACATGTTGTGAGACCCATGACCTAACACTAGTTAGCTGATAGCTGACCAAATAGGTTGTTACAGATTCCCAATTAGCTACCTTTATTTTGTTGGTAAGAATATTCAGTTTATTCAACAATTAATCTAACTCTACTTCAAACTGAATTAACAACTGCGACGAAATAAAAATCAAAATCGAGTTAGATAAGTCTTTCGGATTCTCAATAAAAAGATTAAAATTAGAAAATGCTCTCAACAGTAACAGAAAAAGTCACCTTATTATCAGTGATGAAGGGAGTCAGACTACTAGCAACTAGGGCATTCATCCTAATGATTAATGATGAAGTGTCCATCCAATGCTTTAAAATATTGGAAAATTCATAAAATCTT
This sequence comes from Agrypnus murinus, assembly GCA_929113105.1. NCBI lineage: Eukaryota > Metazoa > Arthropoda > Insecta > Coleoptera > Elateridae > Agrypnus > Agrypnus murinus. Next base: position 65,034,223 of record OV816029.1, on the reverse strand, counting down.
TTCCGCTAGGTTTATTGCTTCGTATTCTGCATGTGTGCTATCGAGGTCTCTATTTATTAACAAATTTCTCAATTCTTGTTGCTTTCGCATTCCTCAAATACGAATGACTTATAACTTGGTAAAGTATTTTCAATGATAAAAAAGCGTGATTGAAAAATGACACTGATTGAAGAAAAGATATTTACAGTATGCAGATGAGGTCGAAATTATCAAAATGACCCATAAAGAACTGTCAGTGTGCGAAAGAATACTGTCCATTTCTTAGAAGTTAAGACCGTTAATAAAATATTTGGAAAACCGAAATGAAAGAATTTCCCTGAACAGTTTACAAAAAATGGCGCTTTCTATAAAGTATAAAATAAAAAAACAATTGCCTTTTACATAATTATGTTAAAAATATTGGAATCATAACACTGGGCTGCAACAAAATGGCGCTTTTAAAGCAACTATCTTTTTTAGTTCATTTTGATGCGTAGAACACAAATATCATTTTTCATTATCAATTTTTTTTCTATCACAGCCTTTTCTATAGCGGCCAAAAAATGGAAAGACAGCATTAATCAAGTTAACACTTTTTTATAATTTTACACTCTGTAGATGGGGTCTAGTGGTATAAATTATTTAAAGGTTAGTTAAATGTCAGAAACTTTTGGTAACAACTAACAAATACATTAAAAAATAATATAGCATCAGCAATCTTGATTTTAACTCAATTATATCCATTTACAATAGGAAAAAATTGGGTTTTTCATTTTTTGGTCATCATTGTACCAAATTTAGTATACATAAGAATTCAAGTCCGTCATCGGATATAACGTCATCTCTGATATAACGTCAATTTACGGCGGTTCCGTAAATTCTCTTCTATTACCATAGTAAAAGTCTATTTAGTATAATAAACACTGAAAAACAGTAAATTGACAACTCCTAACAAAAATGTCCCTAGGGGGAAAAAATGTATTACAAAAAGGTTTGGTTTCCGGCAAAAAAAATCTTACTGCCTCCGTTGCTAATAAAGTTGGGTCTGATGAAACAGTTTGTGAAAACTTTAAATAAAGACGGTTCCTGTTTCCAATATTTATTTCTATTGCATTTCTTTCAAAAATGTCTTAGGAGACAAAAAATCTACAGATTATAGAAATATCGTGGAAGAAATTCCTACAAACTTTCAAAAACTAGGCTGCAATACGACTATAAAATTACACTTCCTACATAGTTATCTGAACTATTTTCCTGAAAATCTTGGTCAGATTAGCAAAGAACAGGGAGAACACTTATATCAAGATTTAAAAAAAAGAACCATCGATATCAAGGGCGATGGAACGTTAGTATGATGGCGCATTACTGTTCGTCGCTAAAACGGGAAAAGCCCGACGATCACTGCTCGTAAAAAAAGACAGGCAGACAAGAATTCTTAACAGAAGCAAAGGCAATTATGGGTAAGTAACACAAATTTTTACTATATGAAATCTGAAATGCGTTTTTTGTTATTTCAGACGAAGAAAACTGAGAAGAACCTTCCTTATAAATAAGATTTTCGTTTTCAATATTCCAAGATAACCCTACGTGCTAGAAACAAACTGAAATTATATTTGAGTTCCGTAAAAATTTCTTTCGTTTCTTTTCGTTTTTTAAAAATGAAAAAGCGGCGGCAAAAGCTATTTTTTCAGGCCCGGTCAATTTAATAAAAATAATGTAAAAATTTACTTTATTTGACTAGGAGTATCACAAAGATAATCTAAATTGTTTAAAGTGTTGCCAATTAATTTACTTCAGGCAAAAATCACTTGAAATTTATTTTACAGTTAACAACACATTAACTTTGAATTTTATGAATTTAATTTTCTCCCTTTTTAAGCTCTAATTCATTGCACATAAGTCGAAACTTCAAATCTATTTTTAGATCCATTTAAGTTTTCAACCAATCCAATTCCAAGGGAAAAACAGGTCAATCCAATTATGATTTACTCAAAGGGGAATCTTAAAAACTCGTGTTGTGTGCTAGTTAGACCAAAACTCTTGGTAAAAAACCTTTAAGAAACGAATTCAAGTTAGATTTTTACATAAACAAAATTGACTAAAAACTTTTTAGTAAGTAAATCAGCGATACGAAGGTTTTTTCTGTAAATTTACCTTTCATAAAATATTATTATCGACATCTTACTTTATATAGCGATGTGGAGTCTGAAATATTTAGCACCTTCTAAGTACTTTAGGTGGAGCTGTAAATAGATTTTTAAATTTTACTAAAAATAGTTTATAATGATATGCTAATAGCTTCTATAAATTAAAAGATAAAAAACGAAAATATTCAAATATTTGGTAGACTTCCTATGTAATATTTAAAACCTTATATAGTGGATTTTTTAAAAATAATACCCGACCGAGGGGAGTGTTTTGTTCATATATATTAATATAAACAAGTTCAACAAGTTTAGTTGCGAATTAGATAAAATTAGTCGTTAAAATTCAATGTTTATATTTTGCGATATTAAAGAATAATTCATTTATTTATTATGTTGACCCGTGACGCAAATGTTTAAAGTTTCCAGTTCTAATAAAATTGTTCTTCGAAACCTAATATAGCTATAAATCCTGAACCATACTACTATAGTTAAAAATAATTTACACGTTGCAAATATGCACGTCCAGGACATGCTTTATAAAAATAAAAAATGACAGGTAGCCTCAGTCTTGAATGAGCCACCAGTTAGCGTAGGACTATGACTTGCAGATTGAGAGTTTCAAATCATTTATTTAATTTGTAATCTAGGCAACACAGGTCTGTCATATGGAAAGCAGCACGCGAATTGGAGTCCGTAGTGTTTACCAACATACTAACAGGATTGCACGTATTTTTTTATGATATGACGTTTTTAATTGGGACCTATTAATGCTACAGGCGGTGGACTTAAAGTCGCCCCATACTGTCCACGGAGTTAGACGTAGTTATATTAGGTCAAAACAGTTAAATACGAAATTAGTAAACACTATGTGATTTCAGTAGAGTAACTCCATTCGTCATGTACAGCTCGTACGATATTATTTGAGCCAGAATTCCCAGAAAGGAGAAGGCGAGGACGTTCTATTCTCGGAACGCAACGGTCTGCCACGTTTTAATATTTGCAAGCAGCGGCGTGCCTTGAAACATAGATTGTTTGTAAAAAATATTTACAATCTTGTAAGTTATGTGTTTGTCTTTCTTTTATTAGAATAATTTGTGACTATCGTCTAGGTGCATCTTATTATACAATACAAAAAAAGGAATATTAAGGAGAATTAATAAGAAATTACACTGAAAATGCACAGGACGATACACTCACAAATCACGGTATGCAATTGCTAACTGAAAGCTGCTAAGGTGAACCGGTAAAAGCCGGTGATATCGCCAATGTCTTTCCAACTCGGGTGTCGAATTAATTTCGAGAAAGTGACTTACCGGTCTTTTAGGATTTTGGCTCAACAAATATCGAACCATTTATATGTATACCTACATTCCAAATAAATCTTATCACACGTTATCGCACAAATGCTTTGGTGAACATTACCATTCTACTTAAAAGAAGGCCACAGGCAAAAACGCAAGTACTTCTTAGTTTTTTTTTGTTTATTGTTTCCAGCCTTACTTTGTGGAACTCCATAATCATGAAATAAATAAAGATTAGTAAAAGTTTCACAGTTTTATTAAAATACAATCTGACAATGTTGTTTCGACAGCTATGCTGTCATTATCAAAGATAATATAATTATAAACAAACACGTCGCTAAGGTAGATACAAAAATAGGTAACTAGATAAAATAATAATAATAATCAGAATTAAATATCTAATACTTCCAGTAATGGAGAATTACTCAGCTCAAGTTGTTCATTCATTAAAGGTACCCTGAGTTTGTGTTTGTATATCTCAAAGGCTTCTAAAATGTCTAATTTGCGTTTGTTATTACAAAAATGTAGGAATTTAATATTATTTTGAGGAGTCATTGTGTGATTTTGTTCTAAAAGGTGTTTGGCGTAATTCGATTTTTCATGATGTTTATTTTTGTAATGACGTACGTGTTAATTATATCTTATGTCAAAATTTCGAAGTGTTTGTCCAATATATACCGAACTGTAAAAAGAACAATTTAAACGGTAAATGCCCGATTTCATGATATCATGTGTTCTGTCTTTAGCATTAAATAAAACTGAAAAAGTGTTAGTGTTGGTTTTTAATGTTATTTTATAATTGTTGGTTTTTCTTAGTATATGTGCAATTTTTTCTGATATTTTGCCAAAATATGGTATAGATATGTAATTTGTGTCTTCTGTTTGATTGTCAATGGGATATATTCTTTTGATACCTAACCTATAATCTTTTTGTTTAATTAAAGTGTCAATCATGTTCGGATTGTAATGATTTGCATGTGCTAGTTGTTTAATGGTTGATATCTCTTTGCTAAAATCTGATTTTGTTAGTGGAATAGTTAAAGCTCTGTGTACTAATGATCTGTAGGCTGCTATTTTATGTGTATTATGGTGACAAGATTCATTTGGTATTGTTATGTCTGTTTGTGTTGGTTTTCTGTATATGGAAAATTCAAATAGATTGTCTGCGTTAATCTTGATATTTAAGTCTAGAAAGTTTATAGCCCTTTTGTTCTGTTTCTAGTGTAAATTTTATGTTAGGGTGGATACTATTAATAAGAATTAAAAATTCATTGATAACCTCAAAAGAACTGTCAAAACAAGCTAAAATGTCATCAACATAACGAAACCAGAAGATAATGTGTTTAGAGAGGTTTAATTCAAATATTCGATCTTCGAACTTGTCCATAAATATGTTAGCTAATAGAGGACTTAGAGAATTACCTATAGGTAAACCATCCTTTTGTAAATAAATTATGTTATTAAAAGTGAAATAATTTTGACTTATGCAAAGGTCAAATAATTGAATTAACTCTAACCTTTTAACTAATTCTATATTGCATGTTGCAAATATCAAAACTAACAAGTTTTGAATGTGGTGGAAGATGTATGTTTTGCAGCTTACCTACTAATTCTAATGAATTTCTAACAGAGTATTTCGATTTGTAACCTATCGTGTTAATAATGTTCAGTTAATATTTAACTAAAGAAATAACTTAAATAGTACAACATTAATGAAAAACTTATCTCAAGGCGGTGTGGGATTCTTGAGGTTGTTAAATAATAAAGACTAGTTTGAAACTAACTGACTATTAATTTAAAATCTAATAAATAAATCTAATTGCCCAAACTACATAATTGATTAAATTTCCACTGCACAATGTCCTTCTTTAATGTTTAATGTTCTTTTTCTCCACAAGATTAAATAAATAATGTAAAAGCACTTTCCTACCTTATAAGTTAGTAGAACTAGTCCTTTTCGTTTGTGTTAATTATCACTATTTTTCTTCCATACAATTGCCAGTGTGTTTAACTGCGCGTTCTTAACTTTAATAAATAATCTTAAAAACCATTTTTGTTACCATATAAAATTTCCATACTGTTCGCTATCAAAATCAACTATTCCAATAACAGTGATCATATCACTTATGCTGTTATTTTATAGAAAGGTTAAAATTTCTCCCTTATTTTATTCGCAGAATAATTTGTTTTCATTTAACGACGGTTACTTATATTTTATTCGATGGTTTCATTAAAACATCATTTTAGAAATGCACGAAGATTCATTGTAAATTAACTAACTACTACGCAGTTTAATATACTATATTAAATAACTTTTGTACGTTCTCTTATATAATTAAGCTTCACTTGCTATTTTACTTTGCAGCAAATATGTTACATTACTTAAACTGCTCTCTTTAACGATATTTAACAGTACGAACAAGAATAACTATATTAACTATTTACATTTTTACATTTCTAACAGAGCACTGCTCTCCTATCACGGAATGATATGATCAGTGACCATTTACATTTTTACATTTTTATAAACGACTGCTCTGTTTAACTGTCTTTTCAGTAGTGACCTAAAAACTTGTTCGCTATGGTTATATGCTAATATAATATAATATTGTAATATAATATTCAATTGTGTTTTCGTAATAAGTGGTTATAGCAGTTGCTATTACAAGTTACGTAAATACAATTTTAAGGAAAACACTACGTATATAATAATCTCTTGGTGGTCATAACTGTAACATGATCAGATTTAAAGGTAATTATTGACTGATAATAACTGAATAAATTTTGTCACTATTTTAGAGGTTTAATTTTCTGTTGGGGACATTTTGACACTGAAAATGCTTTTAACATTTCTCTTGGCCTACATAAATACGTCTTTAACGTTTCCTTTATAAAAATTGTTTAGAATTCGATATTCAGTTTTTGTAGCTCAGACCATTAACAGAATTAAACAATATTTCTTTATTAAACTATCTACTGTAACATTTTACAAATTTTACGTTTTTCATTTATTTAAGGTTAAGATTAAATAAAGTACCATAAGTGACAAAAAAGAATTTCCTGAACTAGTAAATAAATATGGTATTTTCTACTCTGTCAGACTGTCACTCTCACACAAACATTTACTGCAAAATTCAACAGCGAAAAAGCTTCACAAGCAACACGTTTTATGTAAAGTAGGACATTGCCGTAAAGCATGACTGCAGCAAATATGTACGTATTTAAAGTAAGACCAGGATGCGATATTCACTGAATTCACAAATCAGATTCATACTATATGTTAGGAATATTTCTGACCTATTTTCAAGTTACATCAAAAATGTTTAAGCTGCCCCTTATATAAAAATTTATTATATTTTCCTCTTATAGGAACACATCTATTCATTGAATTTATCGTAATGTTGTTACCAAGAATGTATAATCTTATATCAATTTATATTAATTCATTCAAAAGCTTATTAAGCTAATGCAAGTGCAAAACATTACTCTCACAGTCGCATATCTAATTCTAAATCTGCTGATATTTGCATGAATCAATAATATAGGGCATAAAATAAACACTGTAGCAGAGAGCTAGACACAAAGCCGTCTGTCTAATCTCAGACAATATTTGGATGCTGAAACATACGATTTATTGGGTTTTAGTAAAGCTAGAACAACGAAGAGCAACGACAGAAATACGGAAATAATGTTTCTAATTCTATTCCGGATGAGTAAACAACAACCTCCTTTATGACTTCCTATATTTAAAAGCTCTCCTCGCTTTCCTCTAAATTTGTTCTAGTAAATTTATTAGTTATAGTTCATAGACTTCGAGACCATTGACACACTCAAAGAAATTCCTATAGTCAGTAGAAACTAGCAGTGATTATCTAACAGTTTAGATGTGGTAAGTGTTTCAAAGTCATTACTTTGAATTAGGTAGTCTCGAAAGTTTAGGTACGGGCAAATTATAGTAATAATGCCATGAGTAAAGTTTAGAATTGGTCTATTAGAGAAGTTTATATAAGAAAAAGTCCAACATTGCAGAAGGAAATCGATATAACCAAGAACTGTTATTGTAGAAGATATCTGAACATCACAATAGATAAGTGAGTAAGTAAAGAAGTTTCGTGCGCTACTCCACCAGGAAGTGTAGTATACTTTTACGTTCATAGATTTTTCCAAACTAGAAAACAAAATGCTTCTGAAATACACCACGAAAAAGACGCAAACTCTTAATATGTCTAGATAGGAAGATGTCTTTAACGTTAATGCCTTTTTCGACCTGTTCAATATTTGTACTAGAGTATAAAATCTAAAGTTAATTACTTTAAATAATTGTAGAGTATGTATCGACAAATGAATTGCCGTTTCAAATAACATTGGCATATTTGTTAAACTAAAAGCTACAGCAGACTTACAAAACTTTGCTTTTAATGTTAATAATTCGTTATCAACAATACAATATAAACGGTAAATCTCCCAACAGCTTTTTTTATCGCTCTATTTGAGCCATTAATATCATATAAATAGCTCAGTTAGGTAATTTTGTAAGTTATGCTTTTATTAAGTTAAAATGGTCCCGCATGACATGAACATTCTAAATTTTTGCTTGGCTAGTAGATATTACTTTGTATGTTAGAATTTTACAGTTATTTCAAGTATCCCTAATGTAAGGTCATAACATTAAAATGCTCATCATTCAATCATATTCGGTTGAGGTTCACTGCTCGAATTCCTTTCCTTTTGAAAATTTTGGAACTCTGGTTTACGTGTTCAGAGGATTAGAGATCACTTGAGCGGACTTGACCGGAGTTGTCAAAATGGCCACTGCGCAGTTGAAATTGTGATTATCTTTAGCAAATTTGTTCAAAACGCCTTGGCGTATTCTAATCACAATTTATCTTAAGAGCGTATAGTACCCTAGCCAAAAACGCTCGAAAACAGGATATCGAAGAAAACGCGTAATAGCCTTATTATGATACTTAGAGAGGTCTTAGTTTTCACTGAGGTTTAGAAAAAAGATAAATTAAATCGCAAAACACCTTAATTGGCTTTAAAAGCTCCATTAACTTTGTGCATCATTCTTTCCCAACCAAGATCGGGTGAAATACTTACCTCCGATTTCTCATTTAGTGTAGTATCACCAACTGATGTAAGATTCATTCCCAAAATTAAAGAACCAAAATGGCCCACGAAATAACAAAATTGCGTTGTTACAGTTTTGACTCTCGGTTTCTATAAAATTAATAGAGAAAAAAACGAAAGAGAGGTAACAAAACAGTCTAATAACAAGCAAAAAAATTTGAAACAGAACATACGGAACTTTCGTGAAAATAAATTGTAAGAGGGATCAGTCACCTGTCGACATCATCATATTTGTATAGTTGGAGAGTCACGCAATTTTCCTCATACCTACTGATTATTATGATTGTTTGGCGGACCCTACTAAAGTTTAGTAGAATCAGAGGGGATCCCACCACAGTAGGAATTTCTTCATGCCATGTCATATTGATACGGTGCCTACGTTGGCGCCTACTTCCTTGTCCGAGAAGAAAGCATTGCTGTATTTTCTTCTAGGAAAAATTAGCAGCTCGGCCGGAAATCGAATACGCCATACTTTGATTTTGAAATCGAAATGCACACCACTTACCACACTATACACTTAAATCATAAATACAAGAAATGAGTCGTCACAAACCACGTGGGCGAAAATATAAAATGCATCTAGAATTAGGCAAACGTCACGCTGTAATCTAAATGATAAGATAAACAATAAATGAGCTAGAAAGATTAAGTAGCGGAACAAACTGATTTTAATTTAAAATAAATGTAAAATCAGTAATAAAAATTTGTTGGTTCTAGCGTACGTCACAGAAGTTTTAGCAACGTGCAATTTGTACTCTTATCTTATCTCACCCCAGGACGTATTTGCTTATTCAGGTGTGATTACGAAAATGACTCATTTTTTGTATTTATTGTTGCAGTTATAACCACCGAAGCTGGAGTTCTAATTCAAAATAAGTCTAATTCAAAATAAGTAAGTTAAAAGCTGAAAATGTAATGCGTTTAATTCATTCCAAATTATGTTAATTTTATTAAAACGACCATAGAAACATCTACAGCGGAGTTAATTAAATTCTAATAGATATTTCTTTTCTTTCCTCTTGTATAAAGAAATTGATGTCCAGAAGCTTAAAATGCATTTATTTTTAGAAATGCTAATCGTAATTTTGTAATTTCATCGACCATAACAGCTGCAAGTTGTAGACTGCCCGGATGCAAGGATTTTGAAAATTTTTCAGACTTCGAGCTGTACTTTGTGGCTAAAAATCTTTGGTCAAAATGTGGGGATAACTTATAATGGGGGCCTTATAACTAACAACGGTAGTTGATAAGGGGAACTTTAACTGGAAAATATTTACAATTAAACTTCACAAGAATATTTCTGAAAATAAAATTAAATCAACCATCAAACATATCAATATATCGTGCTTAGAGCACGACCTAAGAAGTGCTGGATCTTAAAATATTAACCACTCAAACTCCCACAAGCACATGTCCAGAAGTAATCATATAATATACAAATCTCAGAATTGAAAATCTCAGTTTTTAGTAGAAAATATCTGATACAAAATCAAGTATTCAATAGTCAAAGAATCAAGAGAAGCGATCTCATTTGAGGAGATAAGTGTACCTAACATACACGAATATAGATAAGAATGCGCTAGCGCAATCAATCTCTATTTTAAGTAAAAAAAAGCGAAAAGCTCGGTAAGAAATCCGTTATAAAAATCGGGATAGTATAAATATGAAGGGTATTATAAAATTTGCAGGACAATATTTAAAAGATACTAAAACGAAAGATTTCATATATTGAAAATATTTACATTGGCATTTTTAAATTATCTAAGGCTTCCAGGTCGACTCAGCCTGTGAAAATGAGTACCTGGGAAATCATTTCCTGGGGTAATAAATAATAGGAGGTCGGTGCGTAAAGCTACCCACTTTACCACCTTTGAGTACCGAACGGCTCGAGAAATAGCAGCCTACCCTGCTATACACCCCAATGGGCCTTCATGGCCTGTGAAAGGGGACTATTATTATTATTATAAAATCTGCAGGACACTATTTAAAAGATACTAAAACGAAAAATTTCATATATTGAAAATATTCAGATATTGAATATCATTTTCCTAAAATTTCATGCATAAATATCCTAATAAACAATTCTTGTTTTATAAAGGTTCTCGAAATATCGCCAAATTATAAAACCTTTGGTAATTTAAATTGTTGATGACAACGTTTCAGTTACCTCTATATACCCCTTAAAAGAGCTTAAATGGGGGGTTCTGTAACGGTTACCGTTACCACTGGTAACCTTATATTACTCTAAGTTTTATAATAACGGTAATAGAGATATAACTGTTACCTTCATTTAACTTTTTATAGACCTTATGCGCCTTCAATCAAGTAACAAGAATGTCTTCGCTACTTTTATAAACCTTCTTTATGATGGTAACCACAACGTTTAGGCACCTGTATCGCTTTATTTGTTATCCTGATTACTCTTGCACTTATCACTCTCCTCTGTATTTCTCTTTGTTGCAAGTTGGTGGAAAACTTAAATTAATTATAGAATATAACATCTTCACATGGCAAGTTTCTTCTTTCGCATACAAGATATATTCCTAGTAAAAAAATACACTGATATTATTAAGGCTCTCATGCAGACATTTGAAATGACTACAATTGTACTACAGTTCTTTTTGGACTGTATGATTTTGATTTGTACCTGTAAAAGATTAGAACGCCGCCAATGCCATAAATATTTTAGAATTTCAATAAAAGATTTGTTTAGCTTGTTTCCATATAAATGCATATTGTCCACATAAATGCATCAAAAATATGGCGGGTGTATCTAAAAGTACCAAGAGGACATTGTAAAACCAATATGTAACTTTTAATGTGCTGATAAATACTCCTAAACCTTTAAAAATTTAAGAAACAATACGGCGCTAAGGTGTTATATAATTCTTTACGGTGTTCACTGTTACCAAAAGTGACGTTATATAACTTATGGTAACGCTCCTCACTGTGAGTGATGGTACTCTCCTAAAGTACAAATCGCCATTGCAACGCTGCTTATACTATAACTTGCAAGTTCCCGCCAGTCTTTACATTTTCAACATTCATACTTGCCAAAGTATTTCGCACTCTATACTATTGTTAGTGGTACGTGTTTGTTGTGTTGGATTATTGTGTGAAAATGTCTTTTAAAATAGTATTTTATTGACGTCTCTGTGCGTTACCAAAGGTTTATTAAAATAAACTGTGGTTTATATGAATTTTGGTTCTATTACAGTGTTTTTCAAGGCCAACAGCCGTAAAGCTTTTATAACGGTAACTGCTACTACTGTGGGTTGAGTAAGTTTTATATTTATTACCATCTACCCCTATATATGAATTCAACACTATTGGTTTTTAAATTGATAACTACAACTATTATAAAAACTCATATAACCTTTGGTAACCGTTACTATACGCAATATAAGATAGTCATAAAAACGTTTCTGTTACCACTTTATAAAAGCTACATCTCTTGGGCCTGTTAGTAATTTTACATACCCACTATATAACTTCGCAACCAACTACTTATCTTAAAAACATCCAATATAAACTAGCAACCTTAATAAAACCCTTATAAAAACTGAGTGTTACCTAAGGTGATGAAATTTGTTTATTGGGATACCGTAAGTTATTTATATTTTATAGAATTAAATTTTGTTTCAATTACTTAAACCCATACTTGTCACTGGGTATTATCTTTTTTAAATAAACAGGTCTATGGTACTTAAAATTATTATTTTCATAACGAATTAACTTCTTTTTCTTCAAGCTAACTAAGACGATCTTTAGATGGGAGACTCGCTATCTAAGTTACGTGAGGTAGCTGGTACGCTTAATTAAAAACTGTCGATATTTTAGTGCTGTTCCTAGTTCGTACGGAAAAGAAAGCTAAAAGCATTTGAGAGAAGGCAATTTACTGCTAAATTCTAGATGTTAAAATGATTGAATAGGAAATAAGCAAACATCCGAGAATTAAAGTCATTCCTCGAATTTGCTTCTGCTCACGACATCGACAGTATTAATAACTTGCAAGAGAAAGTAGTACCTATTTCACGTTAGACTATGAAGAATATAGTTAATTATTATAAGGGTAATAGTTGTTTATATGTATTTATGTAGTTCTGGAATTTTCCAATTTACAAATTAGTGCAAATCTAACTTTGATTCTAGCTTAAATTCTGTTCTAGTAGAAGGAAGTTACCCCCCCATATGGATTTTATATCATTTTCAAACTATACTTCAACGCCAAATTTATGAAAGCTTCTCTTGGATCAAACATTTTGTTATGTAAATGTAACGTATGTATACTTAGGACTCGACTATAAATACTTTACAAATATGGTCTTGTTAAAATTGCCTTTTTTTGAAAAAATAAACTGAAGAGATAAAATTTGCGATATTACCTTTTTATACATATTCTAGCACATGCATTCGACTACAATAAATTTGCGCAAGGATTTTATTTTCTTTGTATATTTGTACTCTAAATAAGTTTACAGTAGCGGACGACGTCATAGATTGAAGTGCAGCCGGTACTGAAATGTCAACACCAGCCGGAAAGGGCATAACGTGGATAAGGAAGTGTATATTAAGAGTTTTATGGTTTTCTTTATCCAGGTGTGTAAAAACAAAAGAGTTTTATTTCGTAAATGTGCGACCTTTTTTGTTTACCGGCGTTCTTTAAAACTAAAGAATCTTTTCTTTAAATTTCTTTTCTTAGAAATTTCTAATGCAAAACTTATTTAAAAAGATAAATCTGTTCATCTGAAAATTTTTAAAAACCAAAATAAGCTTGAAAGCTTAGAATTACACGTGCTGTAACTTATAACAACCAAATTTAAATCTTAGTAAGTAGTGAATTCAGTAACGTATCTGTTCAATATCAGATTTTGCGATTAATAATAGTATCAGCTCAACCTCCATTCTAATAATTCCCAATATGGGTTTTTAAGTGAACTAAGCCAGTATGATGTTTTGTGGCCTGCTATTATTTTAAGTTTTCATTCACATAAAAAGATTAAAATATTTTGTTGTCCAAATAATCGCCAACAATTCTTTTTCTATCGTTGAATACTTTTACTGATTCGTGATGGATCACTTATTGGTAAATCTTGTCCAATTGGTCCTAGTGATGGCATGCACAACATATTATATTTGGAACATCTGTTAAATTAAATTCGTTTGGAGAAATCTGGATATTGAAGTATTTATTTGTTTGTTAAAATAGTTTTACATTTTTCAAAACAATTTCCATAAATTGAACAACCGTTCTTGAGATATCAAGAGTTACGTTTACATCAAAAACTGCAAGCAACGTCGTGCACCACGAAATAAATATGGCTGCCATATTTCAATTAAATGGAATAAAAATAAAATTACAGTGGTTTTGATCTACCAATACTTAGGGGTGATAACACACAAAAAATTATCTTTTTTCGAAATCATCGAGCGACCAGTACTGCACTACTTCATATGAATTGATCCTAATTGCTAGGATGGGGAATGATGGAAAAATGGCCATTAATCTAATCCGGCAACCTCTATAATATCAAAGCTTAGATATTTCTCGACTTATATTAACAATCGGAATGAGTCCAACGGGTTTCTTTATACGGAAAGCCTCTGGGCGTCCGGTATGACGAAAAATCGAAAATTTGTAAAATTGTCGTTTTTCGACTGTCGATTTCAACTATACCACTAGACCGATTTTAAAGTGTTGGATACTCATCCGACGCAGAATTTAATGCTCTTTAATTCTTGTAATAGTAAAGTTTTCGTTGGAAAGCATCTTTTTGAAGTTATAAGCGAAAAACGAAAAAAGATGCGAAGATTTCGTGGTTCTTTTTATGCCCTCAGGTAAGCTCGAGTCGAGGGACCGTGCAAACCTAGGATACTTAGGATAACGAAGCGATAGAAACGATCTCCCGCTTTCCAACATTTATTTCCACCAACGGATTCTATTTTACTGGCCTAATAAAGTCTCATTAAATTAAAAGTTAGTTACCATAAAATACCTACATGAAATGCGACCGTCACGTTGTCCCTCAAAGGGGATTTTTCAAAGTGATGCGTTGAAGCGCTAAGATCTGAGCTTTTGGTGGATTCTCAAACCGTATTTGTTTCTTGAATTTGCTTCTTCGCTGGCGATGTATCCTCGAGAGAAGTTGTGTTGACTTTCTTTAGCTAAGTTTGCCTTCCAGAAAACCAGTTGATTCTTTACAGGTTTCAACGCCAAAATATAAAAATGCACGTTTCATCGATTTTTGTACAAAACTGCGGTTTTCAACGCTAAACCGCACCGCGGTTGATATATAATTTGTAATTTAATTGAGCTATAGGCAAGTATTTAAAAACTGTAACTGAAACGTATATATGTTAGATTAATTGTTTGTCGATGCAAGATTATGTAAAGGTAAACTAGATCTAATGATATACAACATGCAATAAAAGCATATAGGGTAGTCGTAAATGATGAATACATAACCAATAAAAATCTTATAGGTATATTTTGTATTGATCATAATTTTGCATCTTATTGTTTAATCTAATGGTTATTGTGTTATTTGCTGTTTATTAAATTGACAACTTTATTATCTTGTACACTGTTATATAATATTTAGCCTTTAATAAAAGGCGTGAATAAAATGGAAACACAGTCGAGCCTACGAAACCTTCAATAAACCGAGTAATTTTATTAAAAAAAAAATTAAATGTTATGTTACTTTTACCTAACGATATTTTCATATGCAAGAATAGAATGGGTTCAAATTCCGTGGACCAGTAATTAGTTGGTTCTTTCATTTAGTCTTTAAATGTCACTTATAATATATTGTTTAGAATTGTAAAATAGCATCTAATACATAATTCGTACATATTTTTTTTTAATTTCATTTTTTGGCTCGTCGTTTATTTAATAAGTTTTCGTGAAATCTTCTGCAATAGTTTGGGGCCATGATCTGTTCTATTTTTCATTTCAACACACGTTAATACACTTTATGCTGACTGATTTCATAAATCTATTTACACGTAAATTAAAGAAATAATAAGTGCAACACCGATCGGGCACACAAAAATAATTATATACAACTGCTTCGGCTCGTTCAGAATGAAGCTTGGACATGGGTCACGCTTGCAATCTGAACTTTCAGAGAAGCCCAAAACATAAGGTACTACCCTAATATCATATCCTGTAACCACACGTGGCACCTGGAATTTGTAAAATATATTTTTACACACAGTGTAATCCTGTATATATTAATATATATATAAAAAAAATATATACAAATATATATAAATAAAAGTAAGATGTAAGTACATGAACAAGCTATAATCAACGAACTGTAAATAAATATAGATAAAGTTAATTTTTATTAAGTTAATTAATGATTTACATTACATTATATTTTGAATGCAAGTTCATGAAGAAAAGTTTATCGTCTCGGCTGGGAATCGAAACCAGAACCCTCCTCTGTCTAGATGGTATCTCTATCAACTGAGCTACTGATATGAATATTTGTCGCCTTGCTGATAGTCGTTTCTTGGTAGCTTAATAAAATAAATACACACAAATCTAAATGTTTTAAGAACATATTTAAAATTTAATCAGCCAACAAATTTCAACCATAACATAAATCTAATGATCTCAGATAATTAACCAAATGCTATAAAATATCAAATAGTAAATAGGCGCACAATCGTTAAAAAAATTTAATTAGTTTTAAATATTTAAATTTATTGTTTAAAAATACTAATTCAGAAAAATCCTCGATTAAGTTCACTACTGAAGGCTGAATATAAGTTATGTTAGAGGCAATACACAAATCTCCATAAAAGGAAACCGTAATTAATAGTAAATAAAAGATAAAAACTCGTGAACAAAAACAATAAACCTATCTCACTTTAAAAACTCCGCTAACTCCATGTGTTATGTATGTTCGAAATCATGATGTCGACTCCTTGAACTTGATCAAAATAAGACGTTCCCCGCTTTATGAAAATGAAGCGGAAGTTAATTGAAGTGAAATGGAAACAATAAGTTGACCAACCACTAAAGAATGCAGTCAGATTCCACCAACAAGCAAAATGTAGGTTAAACTTAATTGATTATCAGTAAAAAGAATTTGAATAATACCTGAAAGAAGAATATGATGATGAAAAGGAAAAATAAATTGAAAGATAAATTACAATTTAACAAATAGGAATTTTAATTCGTAAAAAGTAATTAATAGAATAAATTAGCCTTCGGTTTAAATTCATAATATAGATCTAAAAACAAAATATGGACTGTTTAAAACTTCTCAGTCACAATGCAGCTTACAGTGAACACAAGCACCGCTCTAATTGTCTGCATATTAAACTAAACCTAAGGTTTAAACAATAATCCAACTAAACTTATCTCTTCTCCAGGATAAAGCTAATCTGATAAGACGTTAAATATTCCAAATAACTCAAATACAGACAGCAATAATCGGAGGGAAAGCCACCCGTGCTAGATTCTTGAGTAAAATGCTAGAACACCAAAAAGTACGTAAAACATAACTGTTTCCTCGACCACGATACGCTAGCGACCCTTGCTACATACATAGCTATTACAAAACAATATGAAATAATATTTTTGTAAACATATTGATGAAGAATATTCTAAGAACATTTCTAGAATAAAGAAATATGTAAATCAAACTGAAAGAAATAGTCAAAATAATATAACAGGAACCTGGAACTGCTACTTTTACTTAAGTTACAATTCACAGAAAATAGATAAAAGCTGAAAGGTTTAAAAACCACTTTTGCAAAAAAAAACTCCTAAAGAACGTCGGGAACACTATTTCAATAACTACTAGAAATAAAGTGATATACTGCAAAAGCAAAACAAGTAAATTCATCCAAGGCAAACAAAATATAAATTCTGATTAACGACAAAACTTATTGAAACAGTTTTATTAAAAGTTTTTGTTCTTAATCTAAATTCGTGTAATTTGTAAGAAATAAACCAAAAGCAGCTCTAGAATTCGTTTGCTCATCTACGATAAACCACAAACTTTAATAAAAAGAAAAAATTAAGATTAAAATTCCAGGATTCCTAAAATTTGTTGGCCATGGTTGGAGTGCAAATAGTTTATTGATGCTTGTTAATTAATACGAAATGAAGCAATTCTATTCATGGAATGCCAATACTGATTTCATATCGTAGCCGTAGCGTACGTATTTTTAGTAATAATATTTAACAACTGTAATTCCCCAGATAACATAACACCACTGCATGGTTATATTAAACAGTATCAACTAAGTTTAATTAACTGGCATGCTGAAAATAATCTGGTATGGAGTTGAACTAAATTAAAACTTTGTTCAATAGTATTGTTTTTTCAGTGGTATTTTTCTTTTCCTTTACAGGAAAACAGTCACTAAAAAAATACGAAAAATACGTTTCCTTTATGAAAAAACAACATACAGCATATCACTTTATTTATTTATTTTACTACCTTGCAATTGTTTCGACAGCTAAGTTGTCATTAACAAAGGAATTACGAAGTTTCACTAAATAATAATAATAATAAGATCTATATTTCCACATTAAAAAAATAATTATACATATTGTCATGATAGGACATGCAACAGGCATTATAAATTAATACATGTGATTTGGGTTGCATAACGGCACCAGGCGAAGCATTTATCTGAATATAAATAATATTAATATTAATTTAAGAAAATGCTTCATTTTGTTATAAAAACACTATACAATACTGTGAATAAAAAAAGGATAAATTTTAAATTGTTTTTTTCTGAATTTTTGTAATTTTATTTGCATAGTTAACAATCTTCTGTCGTTGCTTAAAAATTTGCACATAAATAGGTATTAAAGCTATTTCAATAATTCTTCTCACCTAAAACATATTAAAGGAATGGTTGTGAAAATGTACACAGGTGTTTATCACTTTACTTACTGTTTTTATTCGTGAAAATGAAAAATTCTTCTTCTTAATCAACGATTTGAATATTTTCATAATAAATGTGTGGTGTTCATGGTTAATCAGATATTGAACTGAAATATTTTATTGTAATGTAGTCAAGATAGTTCTTGAGTATATTTGAGACTCATATGCCAATGTGAGGTTCTTTTGTAGTAGAAGATTTGGGTATTAATTTTACAAAAATTGTTGAGTTTTGTCATAGGTTGCTGAAAGTAAAAAAGTTAGCTTTTATTTAGGATTTTGATAAAAAAAACTTGTGTAATAATTAGTCTACAGGTTATTAGGATCAAGTTTATAATAAGAAATAGACGTAACACTGTATTTTTAAACAATAATTATTGCAAATTTTAATAATGTATCAATCTAAAGAAAAAATAAAATGGTTGCCATTAAATCCCAAACTTATGTGCGCATTTCATACAAGTGTTTCGTGTCAGTAGAAAGAGAAAAACTTCCTCTAACTTTCTGTAATATTATTATAAACAATAAGGTTATGTAATTTTAGTTTTAAATTTATTCATTTGTTTCTAACCAAGAATTTATGTGTAACTAGAAATCACACTAAAGAATTTTATTTAGAACCAGATAATTCACTAGTTTTTTTTCAATTGTTTTTCCAATTTCTATATAAAATGCTGGAAATCTGGTGATAGTCTCTCGCAAATTTTCATTTGTGCAGAACCGCGTTCTTTTAGAGAGCAAAATCTTAAGAAAATTTTAAGGTTATGTTGTTTTATCTTACGTCAATGTCAACCTTCTGTCAAAAATTTTAGGTTATGTTTACTGTTACGTCAAATTTTTTTGTAATGATAAAATTGTAGAATTTAAGAAGTGCAGTTAATAATAAATTATTTTATTTTAACTAATTAAAAGTGCAGTGAAACTAGTGATTGACTATTTCAATTTTTTTTATATTTTAATATGGTAACCAATTTTCCAATTTGCGTATCTAGTTTAAAAGTTTTTGTTTCCAATTTCGAGTTTAATATTTTTTTTGTTGCTGAATAAATTGTTCATTTGAATTTTGGTTAAGGAAAATCAACCTTTGGTTTATTCTATTGTTTTTTGTTTGTTTATTTTTGTTTGTTTGTGGACATTTAACAATGTTTGATAGATATAATTTAATTAGTGTCCTAATTGAAGCGACCCGTATGAGAAGCTGATTTATGTTTGGAATTTAAATTCCAAATTTTGAATAGTTGCCGGTGCATTTTTCTTTGATGGTAAAGGTAAGTGGTTTATATTTTGTGTATGTTGACACATTACTTTTCCCAGAGTTTGTTCTTTGTGTTATTGATTACCAATTTTGATAAATCAATTTTAAAATTTATCAATTTTCGATTTAATTTGGGAATTTCTCAATTGTTTATTTAAATTAAAAAAATTAGCCCCCCTGAAATAACACATTAATATACATGTAAATTACAATACGAGGCAAAGTTCAAAATTAGGCTAGAGACAATAAACAATTGAATTTAATTAATTTTCTTAGATTTTCTTTCTTCTTTCTTAGATAACTTTCATATGTCTTCTATAGGTCACTAAGGCACCCCATTAGATATATCGAAAATATATTCCTTCAGAGTAAACGATCTCACGAGCACAATGTTCGGTAATAGACAGTTATTGAGCTATAGGTTGTCAAAGCTGCAACGCTCATCTCTATGAATATTGTTTTATTCGAGTTTATATATTTGATTAGTCTGAGATCAGTATTTGAAAATACAAAGAAAACAGGAGATCTGATAAAAAATATTTTCTTGTTCATTCGTGCAGTTTTCTAGGAATACAGTATTTGATTTGAAGTATCATGTGCATCAGAGTTTTACAATTGCTACCGGTGTGGAGAAAATAGACGAGAATTCTCAAAGGAATTTATTTTTCTAAAATCTTATTATCCGTGATAGCAGTTACCAAATTATTCTAAAAAATTGCTGCAAGATTTGTCATTTAAACTATTCAATTATTAACTTTTACCTAATGTCTAAATCTAACGTGGTAATTGATATTAGCGAATTTTTGATTTACAATGTTAATTCCCTATACCAGATAATCCCTTATATTTTGGAAACTATTTAACACAGAACATCTAAGTAGGGGGGGTTTTGAACAATACTGAATAAGATCTACAACTTTTCTCTAAGTGACTTTTCCTCTAAAATAATTAGGGGAGCCAATATTTGAAAAATTATATTTTTACATGCTATTTGCCTATGTAACAAAATCGATAATACACCCTGTATATACACTGACGGTTCAAAGTCGTTAAATGGTGTTGGGTGTTGTAACGGTATATTTTTATCAGCTCAGAATAAATGTAGTTTTGTCTACATATTTACAAAAATCTTAAGTCCGGTTCTGCAAATTTACGTTTTTTTTTTATAATGTAAACTTGTGTTAGCATTTGATATAAACAACCCCATAAAACTTATCTTAAAAAAGACTGTGTCTCGAACTTTCTTAGAATTATAAAAAGCATTGAGACAATAAATTATTTCCTTCTGTATTTTATTTACGCACTTATACATTGTTTAAAATGGCTTCGTTGTTAAAAATCTTGGAAACTATTAAATATGGTTCATGATAAATTTATTGTAAGTCACCTTTATCGAATTTCATGTTGGCTACGTGTTTAAAAAAATTTAACTTGACGCGTCTGCAGTTTTGAGAAAACAACATCTGTATTGCACCGTTTGCCCGCTGAAATACTAGTTGCGTAGTACTTGGTTCTTTGAGGTCAAATTCTAATAGTAAAAACTAAGAAAATTCTCCCTATCGAGTCCACGTGGACTGCTCAGCTTTGATTCGATAAAATTAGGCTAGGCGTCTTTTCGATTGGTGCATACGATTTGTAAACCCTAAAGCTATAATAAGATAGTCTTTAGTTTTCTAAGGGGAGGCACTTTTTTTTGAGCGCGGTCCAGATAGGACATTTGCCATCGGTTGCTGGTTCGAGACAGTTTGATAGACAATGGCCGGTATCTGATGCCGAGCCTTGTTATTTGCTAAAATTTACAGTTAAGACAAAAATACCGTTGTGTAATTAGTTTCCAGATATTAATTGAGAATTCGCGGTTAATAGAAGTACCGTTATACAGTTTATAGTATATAAAGTATCAAGAACAGTAAGGACAGTTTACCGATCGACGACGAAGCGAAGTCGCCAATATTGGAGGAGATCGGTAAACTCCTTACTGTTTGAGATGCTTATACTATTTTTTGTACGACCATTATGAATACAAAGGTATTAACTAAGGAAATATCCCCGAAAAAAATAGATTTAAGATAATTTATTTTTGCCCTGTATATCCACCAAACATTAAGTAGGTTTTGTCGTTACCATGGATACGCTTGTAATTACTATTATTTTTGAATGTCACGATATTTGTCAAACTCGTGAGAATGAGTGAATCTGAAAACGAATATAATTGGGATATTGAAGAGGCCTGAGCAAATTTAAATAAACAACATACATTTTTTTAAATAGTTATTTTATAAATTACGTATAATTTACTTACCGTTCTGTTTTTGACAGAACTGAACGGTAAGTAATTACTTACCGACGCGTTTTTGCTTAGCAACCAGTAAATATAACCTACTGTTCTAAAACCAAGTATGGTAAACAATCCGAAATAGCATGGTCGTACAAAAATGTTTTTTCGGATGTTTGTGTTTTTGAAGAATGGGAAATCTAGCTTTTCCTATTAAAAAAGTGTAATAGCTTTAATACAGTTTACCGATTGAAATAATTACAGTTCGATTTGTTTATTATAAAATAACAAATTAACTAATTAAAGTGTCGTTTAGTTTTTCGAGTTGTTCGAATAACAATACAGTTTTACAGTACCGATTAACTACAGTTATTTTGTGATTCTTCATTTATTGAAGAATAGTTTAGTTGACGAACATTTTGTTATTAGAATTCAGTGTTAATTCACATGTATAAGAAAAGGGGATTTTCATACCGTTACATTGATCTTTCCGAATTATAATAATTTCAACAATTATTTTGAGCAACATTCAAGTAATTTCGAGTACCGTTCCAGTCAGAAGAATAATAAAGAATTTAATATCGAAGGCAGTTATTGCAACAATTATGTTAAAGTTTGATGAATTTCGTTAATAACATTTAGTTCAAAATCCAGAAGACTTCTTCCCGCATCGTTACGTCCAGCAGTTTGTTATTGTAGCTTTGTTTAAAGCTTTTAAGGTGTTTTGAGTGTCAAGAGTTTGAATCCTTCAACTTGTGAAAGGAATTTTGGTATGAACACTAATTCGGACGATGAAAAATTTTTAAGGTAAGGTAAGGTATTTAATATTAATTTTATTAATATTGTATTGTTAGATAATATTTAATCATTTGGGATTCTGAAATTTTACTCACTTTAACGAACAATAACTATTTTAACTTGATGTGCTTTGTATTTTGAATTTACAAATTTTCAGTAATGTATAACTTCTTTGATGTGTTTTGTATGTACCATTTTCTTTTGTTTTTAATATACAGATTTCAAATTTAATTGATTACTTGACATAGTTTGGCTAAACGGACTGCTGATGTTTTTTGTTTTCTTTGGTTAATCAAGATCTTTTATTGTTTGATTAATGTTTTAATTAAATTAACGTCAAAATTAATAAGGAGGTTAGTTCCTTAGCTGATAACCTTCACTTTTTCCAAATCTTATTTATGTTTTTATGAAAAACATCTTCAGCTTTGGTGGCGCCCAACATATTATTATTTATTCCTGAATCCATTATAATTAGAAGCTTTTAGGGTTAGCACCTGCGACCTGAAAATTAAATTTGTAAGAAAGAGCTAAATCTCAAGCCGGTAATGTTGAGCATGTTTATATACAGTAAGTATCGTAATTTGTGTCCTAAATTTAGTCTAATTAATGTGAATTCTTCGTTTGAAGTTTTAAGCTTTGTTTATTATTGTTATTTTATCGTACAGAAAAAAGAGCGTTTCAATTGTCGCCTAATGTCGGGGCATTTTTATTGTTTATTTTAGTTAGGCAAAAAACCTTCGTTTCAGTGTGCAGTATATACCTGTGAATTTAGCGATCGTGGTTCGCGTGTCCAGTGTCTACACTGCGGAGTTATGTGCCATCTTTCAAGCGTTGTAATTTTGTCTCCGTTCACTTTACAGCCTGTTTTTAATATGTTCAGACCCTTCCACCGCAATTTCGTTCGTCACAAGCAACTTTCCCAATGGGCCCATTGTCAGCGTACTGGTAGATCTTCGCTACAGACTACATGTTGCGTGAAAGAGCATTGTTTGGGTATGGGTGCCCGGTCATGTTGGTATCGAAGGCAATGAACGAGCCGATCATCTAGCCAGGGAAGCAACATATTCGGTTTGGCTTCCGGATATGATTCGTGTACCAGTATCGAACCTGAAGGTGAAAGTAAAACAGAGTCTACTTATGGAATGGCAACAAAATTGGCTGTCTACTGAATGCAAAATGCGACTAGTTAAGCCGTCCGTTGCCAGATGGGTGTGCCCTTCCAAGCTTACGCGAAAAGAACAGGTGACTTTAACCAGATTGCACATTGGGCATACCTGTCTCGCCTTTACCCATCTCTTACGAGGTGAACCGGCACCAGTCGGCAACTACTGCAGAGCACGCTCGCAGTGCAACATATTTTAGTTCGGTGTGTACAATAAGCAGTTAATAGGCAACATTACAATATCGTTGGTACTGTGGAAGAGGCATTAAGTAACAATGTCTCTGCTATTGAAAGGCTAATTAGGTACCTCCGCTCGATTGAACTGTTGTTTAAATTTTAATGCTTTACGTATTTTTTCATATCATATATTTTATTTTTATCTTTTTTTATTTATACAATATTATATATTTAATTATATTTTATATATACGTCCACATGGTAAATATCGTCAATTTTAAATGCCTTTAGTTATGTTAATTTTACTTATAATATAGTATTTTATTCTTCGTATTCTTGTCTTGAAACTACGTGTAAGATAGGCCATTTTCCTTTAATGTTAACATACTATTATGTCTATTAACACTGATCTATTGTACAATTAAGTATAATTTTTAATAATATAGATAGACAAGATTGGGTTCAAAACTCAACTTCATGCATTATCAAATCTCAACTGTCGATGCGGCAAATAACCTTAGCAGTTGAAGCCGCTAATTAATTAAAAAGCACGTTTTATCTCAGCACTAAAATTCATGGTTGTTTACTTTTTTATAAACTTTTTCTAATCTACATTTGTTTATAATTCTCCGTGGGAGATGTTTGTTGCCAAACTTACCTTTCAAGACTACACCTTAAAGTTCATTAATCGTCTTGAAAAATACTTGGATTTTCTCACCTGTAAAAGGCGTTCTTTATCACGAAAACATTATTTATGAGATCAAATCTCTTTAAAATACCTAAGTTATTAACCTTACATTTTAGAATATTTAAGTTAATGTCAAAATATGTCTGGAAACAACATAAATTTACATTTTTTTTTCTTTTCTTCTTAGTAACATTGCAAATCCTGGATATGCTAAAATAAAAATTAATAAGGAAAACTTTTTAATACGAAATAAAACTTCATATGGATGGGATATAAGTTAACAATTAAATTATTTTGATAATTTCCTTCTTAAGAATAACATAATGCAATAAATTAACATATAACTCTAATGTATCCTTTATATTTCATGATAGCTATGCATGCATAAATTCACCCTGTGAAAATATCATCAAAATATAGGTATTAATTACTAAAATATCTGAATTGTTGTAAATGCGTCCTACCCTTTTGTTGACCCTCTTTTATAATACACCTTTTACAAATTAAGATCCTGCAGCACATGGTGCTTCAAATCAAATAACATTACAAAATGGTGTAAACAAATTTATCTAAAATTTTACCTACATATGAATAGAGTATAAATATGCTCTTCGTGATATTATTTTCAACTGATATCGGCAGAGTATCAACAATATCACTCCAAAATAATGTTGCATAAAGAATAATATTGTATTTACAAACAGGTGGTACAGTCCGTTTCTTCCACGGTATCCATAAACTAAGATGACTTATTTATAGGTTTAGTCAAAAGGATTGAAGGATTTTCGTATATACAACATTCGTTGTGTGATTACAATCCTTCGGATGTTCGTGCGTGATTATTTAAATAAACGCAACCAAACATAATCAGTTGAAAATTCTAAGCCTAGCACTCCACTCTCCTAGCTTACCCTCCTCTATCCCGACATACCTTTTTCTCTGGCTTACCCTTTCCCAACGGTTTATTTTACATACATACATACGGAAATTTTACCTTAAGAAATGCTAATAAAATCAAACATCGATCTTGAAAACGTTATTAGTACATATTTCAAAAACATGATTTACGGAAATTATCTTTTGGTAACTTTCTATGGTAATATTTCCGGAAACTTATTGAAATGGCAAATGTAAAAAAAAGTTGATTCCCAAAGTGCGTTCCGTGGAACCCTGGGGTTTCGTAGAAATATTTTGTGGTTCCGCTGGACCAGTTGTAAGTCCTGTAATATAACAAAAGGATATCACTTCCAACGCTTTAAACTTTCCTACAACAACGGCCTAATTACTATTTTATTTGTTGGTGCCTTTTGCTACCACATATTTATGTGAAATACAAAAACAAGCTATCGCAATAAACTGGATGCTCTTGCGTATCAAAATAAATGTTTTAAATTTATTTATTTAAAAATAGAGAACTTAATGAAATACAGATATTAAATAGTGTTGACTAATATACAAAACGAAAGCTTCAATATAAAAAAAGAATCACGCAAATCGGCCCAGGAGAACTCTAAACCAAACTGGAACAAAAATCAGCCTTGTGTTTTAAATATATAGATAAGCGGGAGTAGTTACAAAACTCGCTACCGCGCAAAAGTGAGATGGCGCCTCAAGTGGATGTCCAATCCGTGCGTCTCAAATTAATCATTTTATATTTACTTAAATTCAAACTATAAACATTAAAAAATTGTAAAAATGAAATAGTCTTGATTGATCTACATAGCGAAAGCATCAATATAAAAGAAGAACCACGTAAATCGGCCCAGCGAAACTCTCAAACGAACTGGAACAAAAATAAGTCATGTGTTTTAAATATATCCTAAACACTTAATAAAATTTAAGAATATTAAGCACACAATGAGTGGACTGGTATGCAAGTGTTTTTTATTATCAAGGAAGGCTTTCTTACTATAAAAATACGAAACTTCAATACTTCATACAAATATTAGATATATAGATATTTTCAAAACTGATACACCAATTTGCCATAACAGACACACCAATTTCTCAAACGTAAATTTTATACCCACTTAGTACTTGCCATAATATTTCCCAGGGCAAGTAGAGTGTATCGTTATTACTTATTATGTGAACTGACATTTTAAAGAGAATCCAGGCCCAAGGGATCGAAACTGGTAGGAATACCTAATTACATTTGTTTGCATATGATTACGGCGGGCGGCAAGCAGCTACCAACATTCTTCTCCTCACTCATACACCACCCTTAAAAGCTTACGTTTTCTGGGGCATTATTTATATAGATCTTGATTTTAGATTGTTCAATATTTATTTTCCACGTCTTAAATTTAACACAAAATGTCCTCTTTGTTCTAAATATTCATTACATGCAAATAAATTTACTTTCGTTCATTTTGCTTAATTGCAACTCGCAACCACGTTTTTGTAACTCTAAGCAACGTCGTTTCTTGGCTGCCACATTTTAGTAAAGTGAAGTACAAAAACCAATTCCGATAATAATAGCCTGAATACTAAATTTAGCACCAGAATGACACTCAACCAGAGATGTTGAAAGCTCTTCAAGACTTACAATGTTCCCTAAACGAATCCCTGTCAACTTCATGAGATGTAACTGGATAAGGATACATCTACTATTCATGGAGTATGTGTTAACAATAAACAGCTTAGTCAGTTCTCAATTGTAAATAAGCATATACAAAGGATATGTTGGATTATCTGTTCGTGGGTGTAGAATTGTACATTATAACATGTTAGTCTTAGGTTAAAGAAGAATCGGTTTACGAGATAATAGTTTTCAGTTTCAGTCTGATAACATTTATTAAACAAGTTTGAACAATATAACAGACTATATCGCCATATTGCATTTAAGCAAATTAAATCTCTTAAATTTCTAAGCCATCCAATCAATGTTAAACTATGTGATAATTTTCTTATAAAAAAACTGTTATAAATTAATTATTTTGATGTAACAACCAGTACAATTAAAGTCTCAACCAGTCGGTATGATTTAAGCTTGAAGGCAAATGCAAATTTTGCAACTTTTTCTTTACTTTTTCATAAAAAAGCACTGTTTGGGTAAATTTGGTGAAGGAAATAGTCTGCCGAATAACCCTCGTGCATGTCATTGACGATAAGTCCCTATCGTGTGCATTCGTGCACTTTTCACGCACTCGGGATATAACTGATAACTATTGTTGTGTACAATGCTTTTAACTGATTAAATATGCAGTAAATTTGTAGATATTTACTGTTACAGTCCTTAAGAACTACCCAAATTTCTCTGGCTAAAAGCGAAAACTCAACTCGATTTAGGTGCTTATAGTTTCGTGTAATACTTTTAGGCTCTAGAATAGTCCAGTCAAGATAGACACAAAAACGTACCAAGTTCGGGATAACTTTGCTGACTTTCTGTTTGGACCTTTATATTAACGTTCTAAATGAAATACGAAAAGTCCTCATCGATCGGTCTGCCGCTAAGATCATAAAAACGAGTTTTTGCTAATATTTCGTTAACGTTAGTAAGTTAACTACTAGTTAAGTACTATCTATCTAACGACTAACGACGATGACGTTTTACGGTAAAAATACTTACTATCCAATTTGTAGCTCATGTAATTTCTCCCAAGAAAGGTTCAATGACTTTGTTTCATATGAGTGACCGTTTTCGGGAAATCAGCTTCATTGGAATTATGACTATGGGTGGTCTATTCTGACTGGACTAAATAGCTATTTGTATACCAACACCGTGAAATGTCTTGTTAACGTAGCGAAAGAATAACTATCGCCGAGGCAGGACAATCTTGAGCACGTTAACGAATTTTGCAGACAAGGTATACACAACATTTTATGTGCAACCTTAAAAATAGGTAATTACAAATTCCATTGCTTTTAAAAACCAGACTGTTTGTTGACAACAACAACAGTATTTTACATTATTAGCAAGGTAAACCTGTTTTTACTGGGAATAGAAGGAACTGACGAGCTGACAGGCGAGCCTGTCATCTTCTTGAACCAGTAAAAACAGTTACCTTGCGTATAATGTACAATACTTTATTTGTTATCATTCGTAAACAATACGCTGAAACGCTAGTTATTTTTTCCCGAACTAAACAGATTACCTTAACTTATTACTCAAAACAGTACAACACAAAATATTTGATACTTACTGTACAACTCAAGATTGCCTCGACTTGAGATCTCTACATAGCAAATTTAAATTCAGGTCACGGGTATTGTTTCCATAGCTTACTACTTATAAATGAAAGGTATATAGGTTTAAAGACAAAAAAAAAGGAATAATGGGCTCCAGTTACTTGAAATTATTCTATCACACCCCCAAATAACAAAGGGCTAGATTAAGTTCGTTAAATATTAAAAAAAACTAATTTTACATTAGTCTGATTGACGTTAACACAAATTAAATTATTAAATAATTTCAATTAATGCTAGGTCCGTTATCATTCATTATGGTTTAATCCAAACATAAGTTTATTTATAAATAAAAAAAATACCATACGTAAGAATTCTTAACGACGGGGAAAATATGCTCATGTAAATAGTAATCAAAAAAATTAATACATAAATAATTATCCAACTTACTTCAGCTTTAACAAAATAAGAAAATTCATCAACCAAATATCCTTAATGTCTTTGATGAGGTACTAAGACTTTACAATTCTTCAAAACGTCACAAACAACACCTTACAATGGCCTTATTCACTAAACTTTAAAACTTTGAATTTTGGTAAAGATGCTGCAACGATGAGCTGAAATTTCTGGAATGATGTCACAAAAAAATTATTTCTATAATAATTCGGCACTAATTGACGATACTAAAACTCTTAAACTGCAGTAATTCCAGTATTTTAATCATTAATTTCAAATTTTATCTTTAACATTCGTTATTAGAAGGTTATACTTTAAATTCTCTTCTTAAATTGTTAACTAATAATCCGCCGAATTATTCATTAATACGTTGATCAAAAAATAAACTATAAATTCAATATTAGATTGAATTTTCACTACAACTTTTAACGAACGAGAACGGGATCTGGTTAATTTATTAACATCACGAAATTACACAATGAATTAAAACAAGTAGGCTATTTTTACGTAACGAAACTTCACAACTTTTAAAGAATGGGAAACTGTATGGTTTGGTTAATTTATTAACCGTGAAAAGTCGACGATAAATTGAAGCAAGTGAGCTTCCGATACGATATCGGAAATAAACACACAAAACGGTAATAGTACAACTTAATTATACTCTTAAAACGATAACTGTGTTCTATATTGAAAACTGTAATGTTAAAAACAAAAATTAACATAAACTTCACCGGGGGTGAAGTTCGTCTCACATACACATATCCACTCTGCGGCTCGGTGTTGTCTGGCACTTCGACACCGAAAGGTATAAGAAGTTAAAGATTATGTATGTATGTATGTTCACCGGGGGGCTTCTCTGAAGAGAGAGCCCCAGGACAACTCAAGAAATTACTCTTTGCTCGGCCCGTCTTTTCTCTTGTTCACTGTATGAGATTCTATTGTAAACTGTCTTAAACTAAAAATATTTTGACGATAGAGTAAGTTTTGAGAAGGGTAAAATTTCAAATGAACCAATAAAAAAATTGCGGGATACTACTTAGCCAATGAGCAATAATTACGTCATATTATTCTAGAACATTTTCAACAAAAACTTTCCGGGTAACTCAATATTTTGCAGGTGGCTGTCTAGACAATTTTATTCTAGAATATTCTGTTTGTCGGTAGTTTGTTTACTAGAAAATATTTCAACCCAATGTGTTTTAAAGCTGTAAATTCGAAGTTTCATGCATTTTAACCATAAGGAAACTTTTATTAAGGCGAATATTTTATTTTAAACCCTTATTGGCACGGAATTAAAAACAACTTTGTTCTGGAACATTCTATTCCATTTTAAAACGAAATCTGCAGATTTTTCTAGAAACAAATTTGTCTGGAAATGTTTCTTTTGAAAGTGATCTTTGATATTTAATAAGACTCATATTTATACAGAATACCAACGTAATTTTAAATCAAGAAAAAATATACAATAAGATGCAGGGCCGAACTAAGGTTTTTTATTAATTATGCAAACAAAATTATATTTAGTGAAGTTAAAAAAAACGTAACGTTACAACACAACATTTATTGTATTTATAAAACCTGGTCCTAGTCCTAGCAATGAAAACAAAATCTAATACTTTCTTAATAATTTTATGAGACGTGGAAGTGTGCGTAAATATAGATATTATTATGACAATTGGTCTATAAATGTCATATTCTACTAACTTGTAAAACTTTTACAGGTCAGCTGTCAGTTTTACAAAGTCAGTAGCTCGTAAAAGTAACTTTGCTTACGTGCTATTACATTAAGTGACGTTTGCGAGTGAGTAACAAATAAAACATTTCACAATGCTTATTGAATTTATTCATTACATATCAAGAAACATGCTATTGTTGACATATTTTAGAAACGTCATTGTTATTCTCATATTATTATCTGTCATGTCAAGGGTCAAATAATAAAATTACTTTAGTTTAAAGGACGCTACTAAGGGTAAAGTCCATTAAAATCTTTAAAGTCCGTTACAATTTTAGTTTATATAAAGTAGATAATATAAATAGATAAAAAGTCTATAATACATAATGTAAATAAAGAGATCAAGTAAAAAAATCACTATGTACTAGAAATTAATTGAAACTTGCGTTTTTTTTTATAACGTTCCACAATATTTTCTAGATTGACACATACCCGTACCCTTAGGATTTTTCATAAGAATGAGTTCACATAGAAATTGTTTTGGCCTTAGTATCTAAGTAGTGTTTGCAAATTTTAAATTTGTTTAGCTGCATTAAGCAACCTTTTATAGTACCCAGTCTGTATAAGTAGCCATCTCTAATGCTTAAAATCACAACTATTTATAACATTTTCCTATCCTCGCCATAGCTAAAGACAAGACTATAGGGAGGTATATCATCAACCAGTCTAAGGTTTGGTAGAAATTAGTCAACACGTTGACAATTGAGTTGAGTGAGACGAAAAAGTCGGGTAACCAGTATGTTACTTCTTTACCCCTTAATTCAACAAATTTAGTCAATTGATTGTAGTATCATTACTGATAATATTTTATTCGTTTAAATAAATCGTGCTGGCACCCTTCTCCATAGCTCGCAAACTTGCTTTAATTTAAAAAGAGTCGAACCGTGCTTATGGTTCAAGCAAAGTCGAGGTCTAATTATTTATAACATAAGTATTATTGTTTAGCAAAATTTATTCGTTACAACAGAGTTAAAAATACAAATAATCTTATAAGTTATTAAATTACTATTATCGCAAGGATTGATTTTATCTGACAACTGTCAAATTGAAAATATATGAAAAAATGATCAATGCACGTTGAACACACTGCACAAAACTAAAGTGAAAATCCAGAAGACATTTTAAAAATATTTATAGTAAGTAAGTAATGCAATACCGCCTATCAAATAAAGAAGTAATGTCTTCTTCAGAGAAATGGCGACAGAAGCAATTTCAGTTGACTTTCCAATACTAATTTTTTCTTTTTTTTATTCCAATTAATTTGTTTATAAGAGTAACTTCACCTTTAACTTGTTTTAACGTATACAGTAAACAGACTTTCGTAAATTTAATTTATCTCAAGTTTTCAGTGTATTTTTTATACACAACTCACTAATTGGCTAATTTATTTATTGTACGTTTGTTTCCAAACAAAAGATTAAACCAAACGCAAAGTGAAGAATATACAAAGTTAAACGAATATAAGAGATAATAGCTTCTCCTTTTCATGTATTAAACAAGTACATAAAGCACCTAAAATTTATATCGCCCGTTTTCTGAATACAAAGTAGTGTAAGCAAACGTCAACAAATGGGTAAATTAGATTTAAAGGAAAATATTGGTAAACTAAAGCTTTCACAACGAACATATTTTTCTTCTTATTCCCTGAATAACCAACACTGAAAGGTTTATTCGTAATATAAAAATTCAATAATCGATAAAAACAAAAGATGTATAAAGAAATCCATTTTTTGTCTCAGGAAAATAACTAAAGCTTTACATTACTATACTGAATTTATATCAAAACCAATCTCATCTCAGAAACCTCCCTAATAGCCTAGTTCTGAAAAACAAGAAACTACAAAGAAAAGAATTCTTGAAGAAACTTACCGAAACTTGGCTTATTTAAGTTTTGCACTGGTGGGACTTTATACAGACTGTTGTTAAAAAGTTCAACCATGACGCTCAATCGTGAATGTTTTCTTTCTTGACGTTTTCATTGTTATTGTAGGCGTTTCTCCGTTTATTGTAAAAGATATTTTTGACATTACTTTGTATTCACTTTTCTTTACTTGAGGTTTGTGTACACATAATAAAATTGGTGAATATTTTAAATGTTGAGGATGGCAATAACAAGTTTAATATTTACACTTTCGACGGGAATTTGCTAACAACGCTTAAGGGATTTAAACATGACAAATTGATTGAGCTGGAGAATTTTGAATACGCCCCTATATATATACGACAGGAGAAGATTAAAAGCGTGGGTGATGATAGTGGTGAATAACCAAGCTGAATTGTAATTAATATCGACGGAATACACTTCTAAGGCGCTATATCTGTAAAATGAATGAATCCAAGACTGAAATAATATAAACTGAGTATTCAGTAGTTGTAATTAAATTAATTACTTCTAGTGTGCAACTTATTAGGTATGAATTAAATATTTCATGTCAGGTAAAAAAATAAAATACAACTTGTTTGCCAAAAATTAAAACGTTAAGAATATATACATATGCACTGTAGTGATCTTAATTAACGATCATTACATTACTCCTAACAACAAAAATAAACAACAACTTCGACAGATATTTCAGAATATTAAACACGTTTTTGCCACTTCGTCTTTTATTTCATTTATATATTATTATCATATAATTATAATGAAACTTATCTTGGTGAGCAGTTATGTTTGTGCCTTGTTGAAGTACAGACTGTCTATATAACACGTGCTAGATAAGTATCTGTTTTATTTAATTTATTATTTCTATAGTAAATTGATTAATTTATTTATACTTATATAGTTCCTTTTTGATATTTAGTTATGTATTTCTACTTCATAGTTGTTATCTGTATTTTCTTTTCTATTTTTTACCCTGTTATTGGGTATAAACTGCTATATAATAATAATAATAATAATAATAACTACAACCCATAACCTAAACCAAGGCCCCAGAAGCTATAAGCTTGTGCGGGAGGGAGGGGGCGATTATTATTATTATGTAGGCCCAATGTGCGGTTGCAGCCGACTTACAGATGGAACAGCGCAAATCCCACATTTGTGTCACAGCTAAGGAAAACTGCAGAAAACCTTAACCAGATCTGCCGGCGCCGGAAGTCGATCGCGGGCCGCTTGGGTGAAAGTCCGGCACGCCAGACATTACACTACCAAGGCTGTAAATATATTAGAGTAGAATAGAAGGTTGGCCCCTCGGGGAGGGGGGACCCTCCCCTTTGGGTGCTATGGAATATAATTCAACGGAATTAATAAATGAAGTGAACTCTAGCGACCCCAATAATTTAAATAAACCTAATAACAATAACTCACCTCAAACAACACTATCATGTGCACGTGAGCCAGTTTATTTTGATTTGAATAGACTTGATATCTATTCAGAACCGTATTATGTTTACATAGAGCATGTAGATAAAAAAATAGGTAAACTGCATCGTATTATGATAGGTCATATTCTTCATCATTCTCTTAATCTCAAAAATAATATTGTAGAGATTAGCAAAATCGGAATTAATAGAATTAAGGTAATAATGAAGTCGGCTAGAGATGTTAATAATCTTGTTAAAAATCCTAATTTAAACTCTCAAAAGTTAATCGCCTACATTCTCAAGCAGTTAACAGAAAGAACAGGAGTAATTAAATACGTAGACACCAACTTTGACGAATCCTACTTAAAAGGGAATATCAATTGTGATTTTCCTGTATTAGATGTTAAAAGAGTTACGAGACGAATAAAAGTAGATAATGTAGAACGTCATGTTCCTCCTCAAACTATATTTGTTCGATTTAAAGGTAATAAAATTCCTCAATATATTTATATTAACAGTGTTCGTTGCGCTGTTGAACCTTATATTCAACGGGTTATACAATGCTTTAAGTGTTTACACTATGGGCATATTGCGGCGCAGTGTCGAAGCACTATCACACGTTGTCGTAAATGTGGAGAATCACACAGTGGTGAATGTGAACAAAAAAACGAAAAATGTCTCTTTTGTAAACTAGATACCCACAGTAGTATTTCTAAGGAATGTTCCATATACAAAAAACAATTACAAATTAAACAAAATATGGCTAAATTCAATATTACCTTTAAAGAAGCTGAGCGTCTTGGTAATTCTCAGACGTTTTCCGGCATTGTAACGAACAATTATTTCACTCCCTTGCAAAACATCAGTGATGTCGCTCATTTTCCATCGTTGACACCTAGAAATGTGTCTAGCAGCAAAAATACTAATCATAACAATAGCGTTAAGCTGTCTCTTAACAACAATGGATCCATATCTAGCAAAAAACGAAAAGCCTCATCTCCTGTTAATAATGCACCCCTTAATCATAGTAATGACAGGAATTTTCATCCTCCTTTATATCCCAGTCGTCCTCTTCCTACAAATTCGGGTCTCTCAGATGCAAATTTAGAAAAAACTTAATCCTGAAAATAACATAGATATGGCAAATGAAGCAGATGTTAAAAGCCATATTAAAAATCTAATGAATGAATTTCTCTTTACATACGATACATCTTCTCAGCGCAATGGATCAGATTAAAAATATTAATATTGTACAATGGAACGCCCGTTCCGTTATTTCTAACAAACATAGTTTTCTTCATTTTCTGTCTGAAAATCAAGTAGATATCGCCTTAATCAAGTGAAACGTGGCTTAAATCTGAAATGAATTTAATAGTTAATGGTTATAATATTATTCGTTATGATCGTCATGATGGATATGGTGGTACAGCCATTTTTATTAGGAAAAAATTTCCCTTTCAAGAAATCAAATTCACTTCTAATTATAACAGAAATATTTGTGTTTGTGGAGCTAATGTAGCTATTGGTAACTTTTCAGTAGCTGTCATCTCCATTTATAGACCTCCAAAAGTGAACACTACTTGTAATGATTGGTACAATCTTTTTTCTCAATGTAAATCTCCCTGCATCATTGGAGGCGATTTTAACGCTCACAATGGTCTTTGGGGCTCTTCAAAATGCGATGTTGTAGGTACCCAGATAGTTGAGGTATTGGAAGATTTTGATTTGACTGTTTTAAATGATGGTTGCCCTACCAGATTAACAAAGACTGGTCAGTCTAAATCCTCAGTAGATATAAGTCTATGTTCATCTGCTATAGCTAATAAACTTAACTGGATTGTTACACCTGATACCTTGGGGTCAGATCATTTTCCCATCATAATGGAATATTCTGTTAACCTCATAAATAATAATCTAATTGATCCTAGGTCTAAGTGGAATATCAAAAAGGCCAATTGGACTTTATATACTAAACTTATAGACGAAAGTATTTCTAATGCTCCTCGATATACTACTACTGTTGAGAATTATGATTATTTTATCAATTCTATTAATAAAGCTGCTGAAAAAGCTATTGCATTGCACAAACCTTTTTGTGTTAAAAACCGGAATCCTGCTCCATGGTGGGATGAGCAGTGCGACAGGGCCATAGTAGAAAGAAAGGATGCCCTCACACTTTATAAACAAAATCCTATTCTTGAAAATTATTTAAATTGTCTTCGAATAAATGCTAAAACCAAAAGATTTCTTAAACAGAAAGCGAAACAGAACTGGATTAAATGGTGTTCTAAGCTCAATAAATCAACCCCACTGCCCTCTTTATGGGCTCAGTCTAAAATAATGCATAGAACTCCTCCCTCCGACAGCAAACCGTATGACGAATCCTGGTTATTTGAGTTTTTTGACAAAATAGCGCCACCTTCGGTCAGCAATAAAGAAGTTGATAATGAATCCTCTCCATGTTCCCCTACTCATGTCCTGTCCAAACCTTTTTGTATAGAAGAGTTATTGTCTTCTCTAACGAATTACCCCAGTACGATAATATCAAGGATTCCATGCTTGAACATCTTCCGCACAATGCAAAAATATTTCTATTAAATATTTTTAATGACATATATTTACACGGTACCGAGATATTACAATTTAAAGAAGTCATAGTTATACCTTTACTCAAACCTGGAAAGAATCCTAATATAGGAACCTCCTACAGACCTATTTCTCTCCTTTCGTGTGTATTAAAAACTTTAGAAAGAATGATAAAAAAGCGTTTGGAATGGTGGCTTCTTAGTGAGAAGCTTTTACCTGCTTATCAATTTGGTTATAAGAAAGGTTATGGTACAATTGATGCTTGTGCTACTCTTACTGTAGATATATTAAACTGTTTCTCAAGAAATAGTTACCTAAATGCCCTATTTCTAGACATGAGTGGGGCATATGATTCTGTTAATTTGGATTTATTGACAAACTTTCTCAAAATTTTTTTATACCACACAATATTTCTAATAATATTGTTAAACTTTACAATAAAAGAACTATCTTTATACGCAATAAAAGCAATATGCTTGTTGGACCCAGATGTAATGATGGAGGACTGCCACAGGGATCTGTGTTAAGCCCTCTGCTTTTTAATTTATATACGGCTGACATCCATTATGGTAATAATTTTAATATTATACAATATGCTGATGATTCTTGCGTTTATGTTGAAGACAAAACATATTACAACTCTTTGGAACATATTACCACTGCCGCAGAGAAGGTTTTGCAGTGGTTTTTTAACAACGGTTTTGAACTTTCAATTGAAAAATCCACATTTTGTATTTTTACTCGTCACCACATATCTCAAGATACTAATATCTATATAGAAGATCGGAACTTATATGTTCAATCACAAGTTAAGTACCTAGGCATTATATTTGATAAGAAATTGGGCTGGAAACCCTTTATCGATCTAATTATCGATAAATGTAATAAGGGAATTAACTTTCTTATGTCTATTACTAAAACTTGGTGGGGTGCAGATATCAAGACTAGTCTCCTGTTTTATAGATGCTATATCAGATCTATACTAGACTATGGCAGTATATTATATGGGTCTGCGTGTGAATCCTTATTAAAAATGGTTGATCGTGCGCAGTACAAAGCGTTAAGAATCTGTTTGGGTGCAATGAAATCTACGCCAGTCAAAGCCCTCTTAGTTGAGGCCCTTGAACCTCCCTTAAATCTTAGAAGAGTTTTTCTGTGCGGGAAATTTCTTTGTAAGCATAAATATTTCGCTACCCCTTTGATTAAGCATATTACCTTGTTAAATACATTTGATCTCTGCAACAGATACTGGGTAAAGAAACACTCTCCTCCATTATGCATCGCATTCAGAGACTACAATCTTGTACTTCAAAAAATACATCCAGTTTCTGTTGAAAATATAAATTTTGACAGTCTTGTCGTAACAACAAATGTTATAATTCCCAGCTACAACGAAAACCCCTTGTTTAGTTCGTTAATGCTAAACAATGAAATTGGGCAATTTATTGAACCACTCGTAATCTACACTGATGCTTCCAAGTCTAATGAAGGTAATGGAGCTACGTATTTTGTGCCTAGACGAAGAATAGAAGCTAAATTTAAAATCTCCGATGAAATTTCTATATTCTCCTCAGAAGCTATTGCCATTGAAGAAGCTCTTAAGTATGCTGTGTCCACAAAAAACCGGGAAATAGTTATTATATCCGATTCATTATCTGTTTTATTGCCTTTATCGAGTACTACAGTGTGGACATATAAGACAAATCCAACTTTGTATCACATTAAACATCTTATTCACAAACTTGCCCTTCGGGGACAAGATGTTAACTTTATTTGGGTGCAAGCACATATAGGTGTGACACACAATGAACATGTTGATTTGTTGGCCAAACAAAGCATTACAAGCGGCGCCGACGTTAACG
This sequence comes from Agrypnus murinus, assembly GCA_929113105.1. Taxonomy (NCBI): domain Eukaryota; kingdom Metazoa; phylum Arthropoda; class Insecta; order Coleoptera; family Elateridae; genus Agrypnus; species Agrypnus murinus. Next base: position 64,995,324 of record OV816029.1, on the reverse strand, counting down.
CCGAGGTTAACAATGCTTTTAGTATTGGAGACTGTTGTAATAATCTAAAACGTGATTTAAACCAAAAGTGGAATGATTCCTGAATATCTCTGTGCTCTTCCAGTCCTACTAGGTTATCGTTTATACTTCCTGAAATACCTAAACGATTTTGTCATGATTCATACAATGCACCTAGAAGATACATTTGTAGTATAATTCGTTTAAGATTTGGTCACGCCTGCTATCCTGCACATCTTTGGAAAATAAATGTAATAAATTCAGACCAATGTGATGTGTGTCACGTTAGAAGTGATTTGGACCACATTTTCTTCAATTGTCAAAAATATACGGAACACACTAATAAGTTACTAAGAACTCTCCGAGATAGTTGTCATATCTGCTTTCCGATCAATCTAATGCACCTGCTAGCTCTTTATGACGATAAGAAAGTATATGAAGCAATTATGTCTTTCCTTTATGATGCTGTACTCACTTTGTAGAAATAGCTAGAGTTTGCAACCTTTGTATTTTTCCTATGTATGTACAACCCCTTACCCGAGGCCTCCCTGTGTTGTGCTGTAACATAAATTGAGTCCTGATAGGCCCCAGGACGAGAAGAGAGTGACCCTGTTTCTATCCTTATGTTTAGGGTCAATTTACTTAGTTACTTAGTTTGTGCTAGGATTACTAGACAATAATACAACAAGAATTTGGCTGCATGACTAAAGGTCCAACGCCAAATATATATATATATATATATATATATATATATATATATATATATATATATCTTGGTGAGTTCCCCATACCACCACAACGTTGAAATACCTACTGTTAATGGTAAGATGAGGCCAATTGCAAAAGTCTGCTGTCATTTTAAATTTCTCTATTTAATTTGAAGAGAATTAAAGCTTTACTTTATTTTTTTGTTAAACTGTATAAGGTTCCAATGGCCTAACGTTAAATAAAAAGGTCCTTTAATGTGTTTACACCACCGGAGCTAGACGGTTTTGATAAATATTAAGTAATACTCCAAATATCGCACAAACTTGCCGTGAACCTCTGCTATAGCTTTTATAAAAACAAGTTAACCGGAGTTTAGATAATATTGTAATAAATACCTGTAAGAGACAAACACATAAAAAACAAGCAATCAGAAATAAGTAAAACAATATTTTTAGTAAAGGCTCATAAGTTTGTTTTCTACATAGTCGCAGTAATATGCATCACATATTGATATAAACAGGTCATTTTTCGCCGATTCTTTTTTAAAATAACGAATTTAACAGATCAAGTCAACTTTGACATGGCGTATTTCTAGTATTTTTGAAAGCAGAGGTGAATGCCCCACAAAGTTTTTTCCAATCAAAATATTAAAAAAAATCCCATATGGATCCAACTTTATGGCACACACTGTAGAAAGAAGAAGCCAAGTGGAAGAACCGGAGAAAAGCCTTTGCCCAATCTTGGAATCGATAGGCTATTATTAACTATGTATTATCATTATATTCACAAATTATTTGTAACATCCTGTATGGAATGAGTTTGCACTTTTTTGATTTGATACATTTTCCTTATTTTGCATTAAGTCGCTTTAAAATGGTAAATGTAATCGATTGAATTGTCATACAATTACCAGCTGTAGCAATTTGATGTACACTTAATGTAGAAGTCGATGGCCAATCCACAAAAAATCACCCAATCTAAAAACAGTAGTTGCTAACAGATTTTTAAAAAATTCATATTTTGCCTATTCATTAAGTCATGTATATAGAGTCCAAAACATATTTTATCGACTAACAGAAAGTTCGTCTCTGAATTCGTGAAGCTGTCTGTGTGTCTGTCGGTCTGTCTGTCGCCTTTTTCCCTGTTGACTTTTTTGAATTTTTCTTTTTGGAATCTTATAGTACATCAAATTCTAAGAATCTTTTGGTTGAAACATTTTTTTGTATCTCTTCGGGAAAATGGTCAAAATGACCACCGAAAATTACGGCAAATTTTTGAAAAATTTTGTATTTTTTAAAAATTTACGAAAAAATAAACATTTTTAGCAACAATTTTCTTTTAACGAAACATTTTAGGACTTTTTTGTTTTTATGACAACTAATGTGTTACGTCAAGATTAGTTTTAAAAAATAAATTAGTTTATTAAGTATACAGTTGTTTTTGTTCGTCATGGCAGTGCTAGCTCTGCGCATTCTCACTAGTTTTATTTTTAAAACTAGAAACCAAAATGGCTGCATGACAAAACTGCGATATTTTTTGTATTAGTTTACACAAAATTGTAAAAAGCATTAATTTATTGTAAATTTTGAGGTTAATCTTGACAGATATCTAATTAGGTACATAAGCCATAAAGTGTATATATTTAGTTATATACCACTTTATCTTGTTATGTATTTGAAAAACGAATACAAAATATGGTATTTATACAAACTGTGGTGGTTATTTTATAAAGAATTAATAATTATTATACTTCAACCAAGAATACAAGAAATGAGTCATTTTCGTAATCACACCGCAATAAAGAAATACGACCCGAGGTGAGATTAGATAAGATTGCAAATTTCACGTTGCTATGTATTCAGCGATGTACGCTAGAACCAACAGATTTTCATTGCTGTTTTACATTTATTTTTAATTAAAAAGGGATTTATTCCGCTACTGAACATTTCTAGCTCATTTATTGTTTATTTTATCATTTAGATTACAGCGTGGCTTTCGCGTAATTCTAGATGCATTTTACACTTTCGCCTACGTGTTTGGGATGACTCATTTTTTGTATTTTTGGTTGAACTATAATCAGAAAACCATCATTAAACCAAGACTAGCAGTTGAACATAAAGCTTTGTATGCAACTAATTGTACATAATTGAACATTGTCGTCGACTAGCACTAGAATGCTATGATTATGAATGTCAAAAAAACCTGTACCCTAATGTTGTGCCATAAAGTAGTATTGACAACGAAATAAATACGTCAATTCATTGCTGATAGAGTTATATACACAGTTTAGTCTAAGTTTACGTTCGCGTCATAGATATAAAAGTAGTGACGTAAGAGTACAACCAACTGTGCAAATAATAACGTTCAAAATTGAATTTTATGAAAAAAGATTATTTGCTTTATCGAAAATAATAAAATTTAATTTTCATATATTTAGTAATATATTTATTTATAGAATAAATACAAATAGGTTTTTGAACCAAAACGTAATTTGTTAATTTAATGAGAAAATACACATTAATTTCAACAGAAAAATAGGTTGGTACACCTGTGTAAGCGACACGCTGTATTGTCAAATTTATTTCTTGTATTTTCTATGTTCAGTTTACAATAGTTTGTTACCTATTTTGTATTTACAATTGCATTAACTGAATAGAATTCTAGAGAGTTTCTCAAGCACTGAGAATATATCTTAAGACTGTCCAACATTTCATCTGCGGAAGAAGTTTCCAGTCCAAAGAGGAAACGAAATCGAAAAAAAACTACAAACATTGATCCTCTGTAGAGGCAAATATTAGCAATAAAATTTATGAAATACATACGAGGGCGTATTTTTATGTTTTCTACCTAGCCATGAAACAAAAAAGTGACGATGTCAAACAAATTATTAAAAAATTGCTGTCACTGTTAGAAGTACACGTGCTAAGTTGTGTTTAGTTTGTGTCGTTTATAGTAATTTGAGACGGTCTATTTGTTGATAAAATGAGTGAAATTAAGGTTGAACATCGCAGCGTAATAAAGTTCCTGACAAAACAAAGTAATGGTCCAAAAGTAATTCATGAAAGAATGGTTGCAGTGTATGGGGAAGTTGCACCATCTTATTTTCAAGTAAAATTTTGGTCTAAACTCTTTCGATGGGGCCGAGAATCAATCAATGATGACCCAAAGTCCGGACGACCCGTTGAAGCTCGAACTGAAGACATTGTGCGAAAAATTGAAAATTTGGTACTACAAGATCGGCGTATAAAGATCTCTGTCATTGCCAATGAAGTCGGTATATCCGAAACAAGTGTCCTCAAAGTTTTGCATGACGATTTGGGTGTGAAGAAGGTACCTGCACGGTGGATTCCCAGATTGCTTACACCTGAACAAAAACTGTACAGAAAAGAAGTTTCCCAAGAAGATTTGGCCGAGTTGGAGAGGGCAGACATTTTTTTTCTCGAATTATCCCCGGGGATGAGACTTGGGTACACGACTGGGACCCTCCTACTAAAGAAGAATCCATGCAGTGGGTTCATAAGGGCTCTCCACCACCAAAAAAGGCCAAAACACAATTTTCTGGAAAAAAACTGATGGCAACTGTTTTCGGGGATGTTGAAGGAGTCTACCATAAATGGAGAGGCCTACGGAAACACAATTAAAAATTTAAAAACCGCTCTGGAGGAAAAACGCCCGCATTCTTATCCACAAAAAAACTTGTTGCTGCACGACAATTGTCTTGTTCATAAGGCAAACCAAGTTCAGCAGATAATCAATGACTGTGGGTTTATCGAGTTAAGGCATCCACCTTATAGCCCTGACCTAGCTCCGTCAGACTTCTTTTTATTCAAAAATTTAAAAAAATATCTCAGGGGAAAGCGTTTTGCTTCTGATGAAGAACTCAAAGATGCTGTTGAAGAATATTTTGCAGGGTTACCGAAGGAATTTTTTTCTGAGGGTATGGAGCAATTGCAAAAAAGATGGAATAAGTGTATTAGTGTTGAAGGGAGTTATGTAGAAAAATAAATTTGTTTTGTTCTCTTATGTGCTTTTTTTCATGGCTAGGTAGATAACAAAAATACGCCCTCGTATATAAGAACAGTAAGTACCTGACGTTATGTGTGTGGCTGTGCTCTTCAATTGATATACCACATTTGGATACAGGAGAACATGTATCACTTAATATTTTGTCAAATAAATTGAAATCCAAGTTCATGTACGAAGGAAGTAGAAGTTATTTATCCATGGCCTTACGACAAATTGGATTCGTATACTATAAGAATGATCATCCAAGACAAGGGATGATGGGGAGGTGGATGGGGATGAACAAGGTCATATTGTTTATAAGAGAATAATTCTTTTAATAACGTACACTAAAAATATGTAGCAGAGGTGTTGGATCAGACAAGGCATATCCAAATTCATATGGCAACAACGCATAGTCTGACGTCATAATTTATTAATGACGTGAACGTAAACTTACACTAAATAACGTATATATCAATTACAAACAAACCATAGCAACCATATGCGATCATTCAAGGATTGCGTTCAAGTAATGATTTTTTATCGAAACGAACTTGAAGAATTTTATTATTATGAAAATTGAATTGCCTGTTAAAACGCTAGTTCGACGACAAAATATCCTATAAAATACGTTTATAATGCAAGATTATGGCACTATAGTTTAACGTTCTTTTTAAATAATACTAAATGTGCTGTTTTAACTGTTTATTAACAAGAGAAATATTAACATTAACACTAATTACAAACGATATTATAAACTATTAGCAAACTAAAATTAATATAATTACAGATTATTATTACTGCTACCGGTATTTATTTACACAGATATTTATCTTATACTATCACCCGATGCGTGTATTTAATTTACTGGTTGACTGTTCCTTTTCTTGCGCGGTGGCGTTTATATATGCATATCTCCATCGCTCCGGAATATTCCGCCGACAGTCTCAAATATTGTAGATGCGCCGGGAACCTTCTCGCTTGTTCGCCGTCAGTGCATAGGGATTTTCCCGTTGCCTACAATACTATTTATTATTGACTCGCCCTTTCATAGAATTTGCTCGTTTCGCTCGCTCAACCAAAAACTAAGTTCATCCATAAAGTAGTACATTATGTACTAGTTAGATAAATAGCTATCTATATAAACTATTTAAAACTTTCTCTTCTCTGAAATTAAACATTCTTGTGAAATACTGCAATTCAAATTTTGACTTGGTGCTTGAGAAGTACAGATTCTTGCAGTACTTTTTAAAGGTAATTAGAATTTCCTCAAAAATATAAAAAATAAATTATAATAAATATCAATGAAATATTTCGTATTGATAATGAATTATAAAAGTTTTGGATGCCAACCCGAAATTTTTCTAGTAAGCAACAAAGTGTTTTACAGGTATGAATCCATTTAAAACTTTGTGTATTCGAAACAATTATAATTGAAATCATACCAATAGAAATGCCTTTGATAATGCTAGAATAATCACCACTAGATGTTGACATTTTCTCTTATTTTTCAATGCTATTTCGTTTTCGTTTTGAAAAATTATGACTCATTTTAAACAAGTGTTATTTTAATAATCACCTATTACCTACATAAAACTCATAATTTATAAATTGTTTTAAATCTAAGAAACTACTAGTACTATCCTTAATATTTCCAAATCAGAGCAAAAGTAATTTTAAATTTACTAGATTAAAAAAACTGTCAGTATTTAAGTATGCGTCTTAAAAATCAAATGTTTACCGTGTGCGTAATTACATTAAAATCACAGAGCCAAGAAAACTTTCATCGCTCATTTAATCTATGTATTTAGTTTCCTTTCTTCACATCTCCTAACTCTTCTTTTATTATAGTATCAATCATTTCTTTAAATAGACCTCAGTAAAAACAATTCGTTGGCAGTTTTTGGTTGCTTATACATGTAAACATTTATTAATCCTTTATTTTATTACACGATACAGAAACGGCTAATAAAACAAATGGCATAAACGCATATACAAAATGTTTTCTCCGTAAAGAAATTTAAGTGATTATTGTGAATTATAATATTTTATACCTTATTATTTTGTTTTTGATTTTATATAATAGAAATGCAACGTAGGCCGCAACGAAGTAAATTATAAAATTAATGGCTAAACGGTAAATTATTGTATTGTATAGGTATTCGGATTTTTACACTACATAGAGACTTCAATGCTTAAACGGAACACTACATAAAAGTATTTGCACAAAGTTTCACATTTTTCACCAAATGAAAGGTTTTTACTAATAGAGCGCCTGTTAAGCCTTTATTAGAAAAGTTTTGTAATTTTAATAAAATCTTCTGAACCTATACTGTTTAAAACCAGAAGGTCATTTTTGTTTTCTTTACCCATTCCAATTCTACAACAGCTTAAAGAAGGGGGAAACTCCATTTCCGAGTAGCAGCTTTAGATAAACATATGACTAAATTTCATAAATATTTTTGTAATTTCTATTGCATCATTCGCAATATTAAAATAGAAGCTATAAACCGAAACCAATTAGACTTTTGCATCTTTGTTACTTTTTGAGTTATCGCTTGATTAGTTGAAACGCAGTTTTGTCATGCAGCGGCAACTATTTTGGTTTCTAGTTTCAGTACAGTCTATGTTTTGAATAGTTGAATTGGCCAATATGATTCTTTTCAAGATCTGTCAGCAACCATTTTTTTAAATTAGGTAATTTTCTGTGAATGACCCAGGAATAAACTTGGGATGAACTAGGCATTTGTAGTACTATAAGCAATGAAAAAAGGTGGGAAATTATCACCTATATACAATCACCCAGCCATCTATAAAGTCTTAAATGTAATGTTTCTATTCATACTAATCTATCTTGCCTTAATCAGGGAATGTCAGAGTTGTTAGATTCAGACATAATTAGTTATTTTTGTGTTAATCGTCTAGAGAAGAATTGTATTATGTTGGAATATAAGGGTATTCTACATAGAATCAAACAATTGGAATAATCTACTAAAAAAGAGATATTTCGCATTCATATAATTTATTCATTCTGTATAAAAATACAAGATCTGCAATGAGTCTCACATTGGGAAGTAACTCAATACAAATCATTGAGCAACTAATTTAAACGGTGGTGAAAAGTTCTATAAGTGACACTCTTTAACATAGCATAGATGCAATTGCAAAATTAACCAGATTGAACTGTTGCAAACAACGTTAAGAAATAATAAAAAAGTAATAATTTAAACATTCTTTAACATTATGAGACAAAAGCATAAATACGATGGACTAAACATTATGAACAAATGTTTATTCTTTTTAATTTATAGCCGAATTAATACAACTTTGTTATATACTTAAAAAAACAACAATTTTATAGGTTTGGTAATATTTCCATTTTAGGCCTATAAAAGGTTTTATTGGACATAAAAAGTTTTGTTTGGCATTATCAAACTGGGCTGTGTTGGTTATTTCGAAATACTTTGGAAATATTTCTCAACTTATAGTAAAATCCTAATATTAAAGTTTAAAAAGACAGTAAAAGTGATCATCGTAAGCTTTCAAAACCTATAGAAGTATATTACTGTTTTAAATATTATAGTTTAGATATTTGTAACTACAGTTTTAAAACGGAATAAAAAGTATTTGAGAAAAGTATGGTTAATAAACATTTTCATCGTCTTCTGATTTTTACATTATAAAAAACATTTATTTATTTTTTTTTATTTCACACCTACACCACGGGGGAACCAACTGCTAAGGTCATCTGTCCCCATCTAACATGCAACACGAATACACATAACCATAGTTGAGGTGGCGGAATCTTCCAATTAGAAAAATCCCATCGCCCCAAGTGAGATTCGAACCCACGACCCTTGGAACACGAGTGAAAACATTTATTAAATAGTTATTTCTTTAATTAGCACAAAAATGCACGTTTTTGGGACGAATAAAAAAGTTGTCGAACGACGGTTAGCAGAGTCTGGCACTTATGAGTCCCAAAAACGCATTTTTTGTATGAATTAAACATACTAGTTTTTTCTCCAACCGCTTTTAACTAGTAAACTTCGTAAGAGGACTGCTTACAACAAACAACGTAACGTTAAGCTACTTTTTATTTACTGCAACTTTTTAAGGAATTTTTGTTTCCGGGTAAAAAGGGCAATTTTAATTATATATAATTGTTACTTGATCTCACGCGCTTTTACCCGCACTTAATCGCTCTTAAGTAAGTCTGTCATTCGATCTCACTCGCTGTTACTCGCTCTCACCCGCTGTCACTCGATCTCACTCGCTGTTACCCGCTCTTGCTCACTGTTAATCGCTCTCACTCGATCTCACTCGCTGTCGCTCAATCTGACTACATCTCACTCGCTATTACACATTCTCTCACTTGAGCTCGATCGATATCAGGAGGTGTCACTCGCTGTCACTTGATCGTACCGGTTCTCACTCGCCTTTATTCAATCGCACTCGCTGACTCGATTTCATTGGATCTCCCTAGCCCTCACTCGCAGTAACTCGATCCCATTCGCTTTTACTTTCTTTCATTGGCTCTTAACTCAGTTTCACTCGATCTAATTCGCTTTCACTCGATCTCACTCGTAGTCACTCGCTCGCAAACGCTGTTACTCGATCTCACACGCTCTAATTAGTTGTGAACCGACCTCAGTAGTTGTCTCCTCATATTCCTCGATGTCACTTGATCTCACTCGGTCTCACTTACTCTTACCTGATCTTACTCGCTGTCACTCGATGTAATTCATTGTAACACAACCACACTCGCTGTCACTCGCTCATTTGCTGTCGCTCATTTGCTTTCACTCGATCTCACTTAATTGCACTAGCTATCGCTCGCTCCCACCTGCTGTCATTCGATCCCTCTCGCTCTCAATCGATCTATCTCACCCTAACTGGCTCCCACCCGCTGTAACTCGCTAATATGCGCTGTCACTATCTCACCCGTACTCACTTGCTGTCACTTTCGCTCACTCGCTGTTACTTTCTCGCACTCGATATCAGTCGGACTCATTTGATGTCACTTGATCTCACCTGCTCTCACTCTCAGTCGATCTCACTCGCTCTCACTCGATCTCACTCGCTCTCACTCGTTCTCACTTGCTGTTTTCACCCGTTCTCATTTGCCCTTACTCTTTCGATCGCACTCGTTGTTACTCGATTTCACGCGCTTTTACCCGCACTCAATCGCTCTTAAGTAAGTCTGTCATTCGATCTCACTCGCTTTCACCCGCTGTCACTCGATCTCACTCGCTGTCGCTCAATTTGACTACATCCGAATCGCTGTCGCTCAATCTGACGTTTACTTTTTACAACTCAATCGATGTTTACCCGCTCTTACTCACTGTCAATTGCCCTCAGTCTCTGTCACTCGATCTCACTCGCGTGTCACTAGTTCACACTAGATCGCACTTGCTGTTATTCGATCTCACTCGCTCTCACTCGATCTCACTGGATCTCACTCGCTCTTACTCGATCTCGCTCGCTTTTACCAGCTCACGCTCACTGTTAAACGCTCTCACTCGATCTCACTCGATGTCGATCAATCTGACTACATCTCAATCGCTGTCCCTCAATCTGACTCGATCTACCTCGATGTTTACCCGCTCTCACTCACTGTCAATCGCCATCACCTTCTATCACTCGATCTCATTCTCTTGTCACTCGTTCTCACTAGATCGCACTTGCTGTTACTCGCTCTCACTCGCTGCCACTCGATCGCACTCGCTTTTACCAGCTCTCACTCACTATCAATCGCTGTCACCCGCAGTGACTCGATCTCACTCGCTGACACTCAATCTGACTACATCCCAATCTCTGTCGCTCAATCTGACTCGATCTCCCTCGATGTTTACCCGCTCTCACTCACTGTCAATCGTCCTCACTGTCTGTCGCTCGATCTCACTCGCTTGTCACTCGTTCTCACTACATCGCACTTGCTGTTACTCGATTTCACTCACTTTTACCCGCACTCACTGTAAATCGCTTCTACTTTCTGTCATTCGATCTCACTCGCTCTCACTCAATCTCACTGGATCTCACTCGCTCCTACTCGATCTCACTCGCTGTTTTCACCGGTTCTCATTCGCCCTTACTCTTTCGATCTCACTCGTTGTTACCCGCTCTCACCCGCTGTCATTCGATCTCACTCGCATTTATCAGCTCACGTTCACTGTTAATCGCTCTCACTCGATCTCACTCACTGTCACTCAATCTGACTACATCTCAATCGCTGTCACTCAATCTGACTTGATCTCCCTCGATGTTTACCCGCTCTCATTCACTGTCACTCGCTCTCACCCGCTGTTACTCGATTTCACTCTCTGTTACTCAATCGCACTCGCTATCTCACCATCTCACTTGCTGTCATTCGATCTCCTTCGTTGACACTCGATCCCATTCGCTCTCATTTACTGTCACCTACTGTCACTCGCTATCACCATTTGTCTCTCGATCAAACCCGCTGTCACTTATCTTACTAGCTGATCTTGTTCGCTCTCACCCTCTGTCACTCACTATCACCAATTGTAACTCGGTTTCACTCGATTTAATTCGCTGTCACTCGATCTTACTAGCTGTCACAAGAGCGCAATCGTTGTCGCTCGCTCTTACCCGCTATCACTTGCCCTCACTCGTTATCATTTGATCTCACTTGCTGTCTCTTCATCTCACTTGATCTTACTTTTTTCACTCGCTGTCATTCGATCTCCCTCGCTGACACTCGCTGTTACTCACTCTCACCCGCTGTTACTCGATTTCACTCGCTGTCACTCCATTTCACCCGCTGTCACTTGCCCTCATTCAATCGCACTTGCTGTCTCACCATCTCACTCGAGCCCACTCGCTGTCATTCGATCTCCTATTCCGTCACCTTCTGTCACTCGCTGTCACTCGATCTAACTCGCTGTCAGTTATCTTACTAGCTGTCACGCGATCTCCTTCGCTCTCACTCGCTGTAACCTACTGTAACTCACTATCACCATTTGTAAATCGGTTCCACTCGATCTATTTTGCTGTTATTCGCTATTGCTCGCTCTCACCCGCTATCACTCAATCTCACTCGCCCTCGCTAGCTCATACTCGCTGTGAATCGATCTCACTCGTTGTCTCGTTATCTCCCTCGCTTTCACTCGATCTCACTCATTCTTACTTGATCTCATTCGCTATCACTCGATCTCACCCGCTGTCACTTGCTTTCACCCGTTGTTACTCGATTTCACTTGCTCTATACAGAAAATGTGACCCAATATCGGATCGAGAGAAGTCTATATGCTTATTATGAATCTTATGTGATTTGTGGCCCACGGCTTCCATTATAGCATCTAACATTCTTTTGACTATATCTTTTGCATTAAAAATGTTGAATTTACTAATTATTATTTACAAAATTATTTTAATATTATATAAATAATTTATAATTAACTATAAAGTACTTGACTTTTAAGTACAATAGTTCAGTTTTAGTAGTTTTTTAATAAATGTACATTACTTCACGTGAAGCATAAAATTTTAAAAGTTTTAAAAGTTACCGCGCTTCATGCAAATGTATATGTGAACGATTGTATTACCACCAACCTATTATCAAGATTAGTCGCATGTTGTCAAATCTAGGACGTTTACAAATCGGCTGTCTGAAAGCCATGGAATATACAGTAGACGCCGGCAAATCGGTTATCTGAAAAATGAATTATACTGCTGAATATACGGGAGAAGAGCGTCATGCCTCTTGTGGTCGATTGGTTGAACTAATATTATACGAAAATATACGGAAAAGGCATAGTCGGCTACGGAGCCGGACATTAGGACGCGGCCACTAGGGCGCGGCCTCTAGGGCACAGCCGTTAGAGCGCGGGACACTAGGGCGCAAGGACATTAGGGCGCATTGACACTAGGGCACGAAATAGTAAGTTTTGTTACATATATTTTTACATGTAGGTAGTACATACTGTATTGGTGAATAGAATGGCACTGGTTGCAGGGTAATGCTTTGTATTATAATATTGCAAAATTGACTCATTCATGTGACTAGATATGTTCAATGTAATCGTCAAATGAGGGCAGATTTTCCTTTCAACATGTAATATGGGTTTTTCTTTTATATAGGATAATAAATATTTATTTTTTGATAAAAGAGATTATGTATATAAAGTATGATCTATTTGGATCTTAAATTATATTAGTAATTATTTTGAGAAACAACCATTACATAATTATGTTAGATTGTTTGGTATTCGTATGTTTATGCAATACTTAAATTGAACCTTCCATACCACCAAAATGAGATACAAGAATTATTATGCATTGTACAAATTAAACAACATACTGTATATTATTGTATAACATGTGAATGAAGGAAATGAGGAATTAATAAAAATAATAATAACAATGTTAATAATATTTATTATTAATAATGTTAATAATATTATTGTACGTAAAAAAACAAAACAGTTCACATAGTGAAAATATTTATGTATATTTAATACCTACAATTATTTACAGTAAAAATCTTTAATCCGAACCTATAAATGCAAGGCTAATTCGTATTAACGAGGAATTCGGATTACTGGCTGTACGAATATAAACATTGCTTTATGCCATGGTACTTTATTATAGAGAACTTAACTTATGTACTTTACTAATTTAATTTTTATTACAAACATTTTGCCCTCATTTCATGGTCTTAGTTTCAGTGTTTTTCTATTTCCTGTACCTTTGTCAGAAGACGAAATATATTCTAGAGGATTTTAGTTTTGTTTTTCTTTATATCGCTGACTGTCGATTTACCAACACCATATTTTAAAACAATCGCTAAACACTAACCCAACACTTAATTGTTGAATAATTTCTCTGATAGTTTTAACAATGTCTGTTTTGACAAATTTTTTAATTGAATTCTGAACGTCACTAATACAAATTGTGTTAACAAACTTGAAAGAAAAAGGTTTTAAGGTAGATGATGTCATTATACAAACAATTGTGGCAAAACTGCAACGTCAAAACATTAGGGCGTGTTTCTGATGGTATCATTACTAAATTTATAGCTTGTTTTTACATCTGTAGCCTTCAGGGGTTTTATTACTCTTTATGTTAATAACAAAAGCGTTAATCTTCGTAGAATTTGTTTGCACCCGTCGGATCGTAACAGTATCAGCCAAAAACTGCATCAGCAATCTGCTATAATCTCATTTATAATTAATATTCACCTTCCAAGAACGCTACATATTCAATTTTAGTTTGTACAAAGAACTTTCTTGTTCGGATTAAAGAGATTTGTTCGAATTAAAGAGGATTTCGGATTAAAGAGATTTGTTCGGATTATAGCTTGTAAATGTTGCTGTTTGGATTACTGGATGTTCGGAATACAGTGTGTTCGGATTATGGATTCCTACTGTACTTTTATTTTGTCATAAATAAAATAGATTATACTTATTGAAAAACCTAAAATTTAAGAAAATTAAAAAGCTACTTTAACACCTGTTTCTATAAAACATCAATAGATTAGCTTTTTGAGTTCTGAGATTTTTTTATTACCGAAGGTGTCTAATGGGCACCACTCACGGTCTCTCGACGACGTCGGCGAAAACGTCGTCGACGACGTCGGGGACAAGGTCGAAATAATGAGGTAATGTTTACATTTACTGTAATTTAATGCATAAACAACTCGTAACTTCCAGCTGGAAAATGAAAAAAAGCATTATTGATAATAATCATTCATAATAAAATGTGTACTGAATCTCTTTCTTTATTTAGACGTATTTCGAAATAGCTGATGCAATTAACAAAAGTCTTCATAAACGTAATAACCTTGACGTCACCTTTCGGTGGAATTACAAATCAATCTTTTATTATGAAACGAAAACTTTAGTTTTTTTTATTTCATTGTTAATTTAGTTGAAAAATGGATATGATTAATTAACGCAGGATTTAGGATTCCGAGTTCCGGTGTGCAAACGATGTACAATTTTCCGAAACCAAAAGGAAGATTATCACTTACCAAAGGACAATGGTAAAAATCTGCTGATTTTTATCATATCTGTCATCTTTTATTAATAGTAGTAAAAGCATTTGCTACATTTTATAAGTTGGCTAAATAATACCTACTGTAGTTTCAACATTTATAAAATGTTGTACCTACATAAATAAAATTAATCTTTCAAAAAGTATAAAATTATCAGTACTTATTTCCTATTATACAAGAAAATAGATGTGTTCAGGTGACAATTATTGGTAGTACAGATTGTAATTATCTTCCAAGGTTATCAGGTTATGACCCATATCGTAAACATGATTTGTAAAATTAAGAATCAGTTTACATCAAATTCGGTTGAATTTATTAAACGGTCTCTACAAATGCAACAAAATATTTATTTTACTAGAATCAGCACGTTCTTGATGAACAACGAAAAAATGATATTTGATACCTATATAATAATGTGTCCATTGACTTCTCTTATACCAAAATCAGCAGATTTTTACCAGTGTTCTTTTACGGAAAGTCCTTTATAGGAAATTATTGTACATCGTTTGCGCACCAGAACTCATTAAGAATGAAATAAATAAACAACAAAAGAGTTTATTTGTAATTCTACCGATGGATATCAATATTCTTCCGCTTATGAAAAGTTTTGTTAATTGCACAAGCTATTTCGAAATACTTTAAAGAAAGAGATTCGGTAAGCACGCATTTTATTATACTCAATACTACTTTCTTTCATTTTGATGTTTTAAGAAATTCGATATTCATAAGTTTATTATACAAGTTGTTTATGCATTAAATTACAGTAAATGTAAACATTACCTCATTATTTCGACCTTGTCCCCGACGTCGTCGACGACGTTTTCGCCGACGTCGTCGGGGAGAGACCGTGTATGTTCTATTTAATAGTATTTCACATTCTATTTGCTAAATACTCCTACAAACTATTTATTTTCTAATCTTGTAATATATTTTGTTGAAAACAAGTTACAAAAAATTTTTCAGCTGGTCAAGGAAGGATAGTAAAGACGGAACCGGGTCAGTCGGATTCCGTCATGGGTTGTTAAAAAAACAATAGCAAAAGGTTCAGAAATGCTGTAAAAGTCTGTGTAAATCTTCAAAACTTCAACAATTTAGCTTCCTGACTTTTGTTAATATTGAGGGTCTATCCCTCTTAATTCCACTTAGGTATAATCACCATGACTACCCTAAATTCAAAGTTAAAAAATTGGAAATAATTTAGGATAATTGGGATAAATTAGGATAATTTAAATTACACAACAAACCAGAATTTTTACAATTTACAGCTACAAGATAGGCGTTTTCAGCGCTTAATTCTGATTCTCGTGATATTGAATTTTTTACATAAAATTGTTAAAAACACACTTTTTTAAAAAAGAATTTTATAAAGGGCACATTTTTAATATATAAACTTTAATTACAATCTTCAATTGTAATTATCTTGTAACATACGTTACAAGATAAGCCAAAAGGTTTCATTTAAATTCATGCTGCCGGTAATTATTCCGAAATAATTGATGTTTTCTTTCTATAGGCACTCCACTAAATATAGTACCGTTCGTGTTTTTATTTATTTACTATGTGTTGTGCAATCATATTTTTGTATTAAATTTTCAAACTTTACTAATGAATGGTTTCAATATTGACCGTTAAATTTCCTCGCGCCCTACTGTCCTCGCGCCCTAAAGTCCGCGCGCCCTAACGGCCGCGCTCTAATAGCAGCGCCCTAGTGGCCGCGCCCAAATGTCCTAAACCGTAGTCGGCTATTCAGAAGGCGTCCAACTAAAAATTGGTAGGGGGATAAATCTGAGGTTTCTAATTGATTTAACATGGGAGAGCAACTCGGCGTCCCAATATTAAAACAAATCATGGTCACTAGAAATAAGCAAAAGACGGAAACTTGTCATTATCTTCTTTTCTTTAATATCTCGGAGACTATTTAATTCAAGAGTATGAAGTTTTTCACATACCAATAGTTTGACATTCTGGTTGTCATGACCACCTTAAAAAAATTTTAATCCACTATCTTTTGAGCAGTGATAGTCAACTTTTTTTTCTTATGCACACCATATTGAATTTTTACTTCATCATATAGTAAAAAAACTGCAAACGCACTGATATATCACTAGCTGTATCACCTTCAGGTCAAATCGTATCTATTATGGTTTTTGAAATTCCAGTGGGCAACGAAACGTCGACCCTGTATATTGGCATTGTTAACGAATTGGTTATATATAATTTCTACTATTAATTTTAATTATTACTTTTACCTGTTATGAATCAAGAATATTCACTCTTCCTATAGGGTTTCGTTAAAAACTCTAGCAAGTGAGTAGCAACTACTTTACCGTATAATATGAAAATTCGTAGAACTCAAATGACGAATCCTAACTTCTGTAACATTAGCAGTAAAGTTCACGAGATTTCCCCTGATAAACCAAACGGCACAAATTTGAATTTCGAACTAAACAGCCACCGCTAATTGCGTAATGGCAATCAGTCGTTGAATATGATCCTTACATACCCCTATTGACGTGCACTATGACGAGCCCACTAAACTTAATTATAACTTACACTGTAATATATACGGAAGTAATGAAGTATTGATTTTAGCCAGATTTTCAAGGAACATTCAAAATAAAATGCAATTTTGTCGATTATAAGTTATAAGCTTAAATTGTATTACTAAAGTAATCAATTGATTAATCAAGAATACCTACTTATCATTATTTATTCGAATTTTTGAACTAAAAGTGTTAGTCGGTCTGAATTATAATGCCACTGGTATCGATTTGGTTTCACGTTAACTCTTGCAGTTAATTTGATTTCCGGAATTGCTGCTGAGTTCCTATGTAAATCAGAAATGAGGATATAATGACCATACATCCTTTGATTTTCGATTCCATGAAATTTTTGTGCGTTTCTTATTATTAAAATTATTTTCCACTGATGGATCTTATAAAGTTCTACTTAATTGTGTACTTTTGTGCACTAGCTAGATTTAACTGCCTGTTGCTTTTTTTATGTATTATTTCTGAACGCCTCTATATAACCATGTTGTTATTCACTTTCTTTATAATCATTTTATTGATTGTTAGTCACGAAAAATTAATTAATCACAAATATAATTATCACGGTTATTTATGGGGCGAATAATCAACAAAACAATCCAAGCATGCCGACAAAAACGGCAGGTTAATTATGGAAGGTTACTAACGTATGCAGCAGATTAATGTACAAGTAACCCACTCTGGTTACGTATTTAAGCCATTTCTGCTTATCGTATTGTAAAAAGAGAAATGAAACAAATGTTAATTCTGTTAAAGCACAGTAATCAATTCTCTCCTAGTATTTAATGACTTTGTTCTAGGCAAATAGATTGTTATTTTTAGCAAGATCTTCAATGTTAAAATGTTCACAAAAGAAAAAACTGCTTTCGGAACTATTTTTAAGGTCTTATTTTGGGGTATCATTGTGTGGTTCTGTTCTAAAAGTTACGATGCTACACGAATAAAAACCTAGAAAAATCTAATTACGCTAAACACATTTTCAAAATTAATATTACAATTTAACATGCAGTATGTAGGATTTTCAATTAAAATTTGTAATTAAAGTTTTCAGCGAAGTTTAATTCGTGATAAAGTGTAGTCAAACCAATCTAACTAATTGTTGAATTTAGATTTTTTATTTAAATTTAAAAAAGGGAAGCGTAACACATAGAAATGAAATTGGTACGATAAGAAATAAAAATAAAAAATAAGTTGGATACTGCCAGGAGAACGCCTTGAAAGATGTCATGCAGAATTTTATAGTTAGAAGAAGCAAGGTTTCGTTATGAATTTCAAGCTAAAGTCACGTAGCAGTTTGAAAATAAGTCTGAAAATGTCGTTTTTCCTGAAATATTGTTTATTCTGAAAATAGAACTAAGAAACACGATATTTGCGAACAAAGAGTTGATTTAAATCTAACTAACTAGATACTTTTTAATCGCTTTGGCTTATGACTGAGAATTTTAAAGGCCACCCGAAGACATTCACTATCACTGCTAGACTCCTACGCGTTATTGTCAAAAAATGTTACAACCGAGTGTATCGTATAATTCGATAACCTGCTTTTGTACAATTCATTTATTAATTACAGCAGTAATTCTATTGTTAATTTCCTCTTTAATTAATCCTTAAAAGATTAATAGAATGAAAACCCAATGTGAAACTAAGACGGATACAAATCTTTTCATAACATCAGAGATAATACACGCAAGGAGCTAATAAATTCCAGGAGTAAAATTAGATATTTTCCACCACGTCCATGGTTGATGATGCTTTAGGGTGGTGGTAGTTTTAGGTTTTCTAGTGTTTTTAGTGTGTTAATTCTTTCCCGCTTGTTGGTTGGACGTGACTTGACTTGATAAGGGAGGATAACGCTGATAGTGTTGTAGTGATATTCAATTTAATAAAGAGGGTTGGTGAGTTATCTGCTTTGTCTGATGGTTCGTGCACGCGAGTATTCAGCCTTGCGTGACCCACGCCAACGATAATAGTAGTTTACAGGGGTTATTTTAAAAGTACTTTCCGCTTGTATTAAATGAGTTATTTTTGTTTTATGAAAACCAATAAACTTGAATTTCTTTACGTAAAGAGCTTTTCAATTAATGTGCTCATGATTACTTCCTTTTCGTAAATCAAACATGCAAGATTGCACATGTATTTTCAATAAAAATGACAATTTGCTATGCTAGATTGTGATATTTTCGTAAATAGAATAATATTCCTTGGATAATATCTAGTTAAAATGTAAGTCATGACAAAAAATTGTATAAAAACAAAAAATTTCAAATCAGAAGTAACAAACAATGAGCGTTCTTAAAGTTTATTTAAAAAAACATATAAAGCCTTCATCAAGAGCTTGCATAAAAGCAACTAAAGCTCTTGTTAAAAGATCTTGATGAAGGTCTCACAAGCCGAAACACGTGTAGAGCATTTTACATAAGATTTGGAAACATTTAAATACAGAAACTTCTCTTAAAACTATTTAACAAAATGTTTCACAAGGAGCCTAGAGCGACTTTAATTTCACTAATCCTTTAATGTTATTAAGATATTCAAAACATGTATATCAAAAATGCAATAAAAAGTGAGTACATTATAGAAAATTGTAATAAACCATTCCGCAAAGGTTGATAATTATACAAAAACATGCTTTTAGAAAATTATAAAGTAAAATAATTATATAAAATAATTTATAATTATAAAATATAATGAGAATTGACAGAATTTATCGGCAATAGACACTTTCAATTTAAGTTTAAACCTACTTACCTACTACTAATCTGAGTTTAGCAATTACAGTCAGCTGTAAAGTGAAATCGCTGCGGTTCCAACTGCTTAAAAATAGAAACAAGGAAAAACTAAAATACACAAGTAATAAGCATCTGAGGAGAATTAAAAAAATGAAAACTCAATTAGTAGCTTTAGATCGACTTTAAAGATCAGACGCTTGTTGAGAATATAAGAGTTAAATACCACGAAAAGGGGTTAAATTTATAATTGAATCGTTTATTTCAAAAACAACCCAAGTCACTTTTTTGTCATATTGATTTAATCATTGTGACATATAGTTTCAAAATTTAAATGTCGTTAAACTCATATCGACGATTTCCAGTTTCTTGTATAATAATAATAATAATAACTACTACAACCCATAGCCTAAACCAAGGCCCCAGTAGCTATAAGCTTGTGCGGGAGGGAGGGAGCGATTATTATTATGTAGGCCTAATGTGCGGCTGCAGCCGACTTACAGATGGAACAGCGCAAATCCCAAATTTGTGTCACAGGTAAGGAAAACTGCAGAAAACCTTAACCAGATCTGCCGGCGCCGGGAGTCGATCGAGGGCCGCTTGGGTGAAAGTCCGGCACGCCAGACATTACACTACCAAGGCTGTCTTGTAGTAGTGCTATTGAATCCATGTCCTACGTTTTTTAAATGTGTTATGTAAAAATTATTTAAACTAGGAAGAAAGTGTTATAATAAGAAACGAAGCGAATATTGAGCTACAGGCACTTTTAAGGTGTGATCCATTCGCGCCGTGTTGCGTCAAAGTACAGCGTCAACTCGTCTCATTCTCGTTTACATCGCTGTGCTTTGCCACGTTGCTCCGGGTTTTCATTGAGTTTTTGCTTTATTTCGCTTTTTTTTATTTTACAAAACAGTTCTTTTCAGGACTACAGTTTGTTACACGACTTTATTGTTAGGTAAGTTTATTATTTAAATTTATTTAAATTTAGCTTTACATTAAGGGCGCGTTATCGTCTCCAGTCTTAATAATAGGGAGTTTCAGAAACTATAAACACCTAAAGATGACGCTACGGTCCGCGAAACGGAATTAATTTCTTTAAAACTAATATTTTAAAATGTAAATAGAAACATTATTTGATCGCATCGCAGTTCTCTGCTCACAGTGTAACCAGACATGCGTGAACTTATTTTAAGTTTAACCGGAATTTTTAATTTTTGAATGCCAAGGCATAATTTAAGGTAGTTGAAATCAAAAAGGGAAATATAAAACTGCTAAATATCTTTAAAAATATTAGTTGTTCTTGCTGGTTTTAAGAAAAAGAAAAGTATTACTATATTAAAATATTGAAAATATATATTCGTTTTAAGAAATTAATCAGGACTAATTAAGAGTGAAATAGTTTATTCAAAAAATTAACCGTCACATGCTCTTAAGTAAAGAAAAACAACATTTACTTCGGGAATTTATTAAATAATAGTTAAAAGATTAGGAAAGTTAAATTACTTTTAAATGTCCCGCGAATATTACCACCCAACGCTTCCTGGTCCAGAAAGCGTTCAACTAAAAATGACTGATTTTCGTGCTGCTGCCATGTTCAAATTTCCGCGCCGAGTACATCTACGTATTTTATTTCAATCAATACTCAATAAGTAAGCAAAAACACTTATCCATTGTCATATATTTTGCTATTAAACAGTTTTATAATGACTGTATTTTGTTTAGTTTGGTTATTTTTTAGAAAACGTTAATTCTACAAAATTGGCGATGTTCGACTACGATTATAAAATTTATTTTAGATATCTACTCCTTACAAACTATGACCCACACTACCTTAACAGTTTTATAATATTTTATTATATATAGCATTATATATAGCAATCGACATCAAACGTTATCTTGCTAAAAAAACGATTATTAAAATAAAACTGCATGAAAAACGTGAGCTATATTTTGACGCTAATATTTTGCGCCAATAACGCCCCCTTAATGAAGTGAGCTATATTATTTTTAAAGATAAAACTGCCTGAAAAGTATTCCTGTTGCCAACGTGACAATGATTTAACGAGGCGGGAAATTCAAACCATATCTTCAAACATTTTTGAACGCCCTGTATATTTTCATTTTGTATTTTTGATATATATACTGAGTTAAAAAAATATTTTAGAAACAACTTTAGTTTAGTTTTTGAAAAATGAATTTCGACTTTGGTAACGTAAGTTGCATTTGTTACTAATTTATCACTAGCAATGCGTGATTTGTCCTGGTAAAATTATTAACTTGTAACGACGCTACTGTGAAATATCAAATAAGTAGTCTGTAGTAAATAATAACTAGTATTTTTATATAGAGACTCCAACCACTTGTATTATAAAATAACTTGTATGATCTTTGAATAAAATAATTTTATTTCATTTCGTATTTCAAACAATTGTTTATATACCACAATTAGTAATATAAAGTATATCTTGATCTCCGTTGTCAATGACACCGGAGTTCAAGACGTTCTTGATCTCCGTTGTTGTTGGCAACGTAAAAATAATTTGATGTTGCATTATAGCCACACGTGGTATGCTGCTTTTTATCTCCTTGGTTACGCGTATGATGACACAGACAAGGCAACTTGCTTCATTATACAATAAATTCGGATGGATTTTAAAAAAGAGAATTTAGGATTGAAATACGAAATAAAATAAAACAACTTATACAATACGGAAATCAAGCTTCTTTAAATCCAAGAAGATGTATTATAACGCCGTGGCGCTATAACTTCTTCGATTGATCGCTTGATCTCCTATCGCTTATCCTCGTATCGCTTGATCTCATATATATATATATTTTTTTGTTCCTAAATTCTAATTAACTTATGTGAAATATAAAGGATGTTGTAATAGTTTTTTAAAAAGAATGGGATTCTGTTCGCTTTTTAAAAACACACTTTCACCAATTAACAATTAAATGAAATTTTGAATGATTTTCGTAATCAAATAGAGCGCCCTCTAATGAATTAATCTTAAAAGAATTATCAAGCTGTCGACAAAAGAAATATAACTTCACTTAATCAGGTAAATACCGCAGCTTATATTAAATTGATTTTATTATTGATTAATTGAATTTTAAGTTTCGTTTACGGTAATAACTTCAATCGTTAACCTTCAGGAACACGCACTCATTTTTAGAGTATGAATACACGGTCCGCAATAATTTTTTAATAGTTATGCATATATTAAAAAGATTTTTTGAATAAATATAGTTCATTTTTTGTGACATTATACAAAGAAATTGAAAAAATTTGAACATTTTTAGGTTTCAAAAAACTTAATGAGAATAGAATTCAAAAATAAGGGTTAATTTAAAAAACTTAACGCAAAAATAAAAAAAAAGATAGATTTCAGAAAAAGTAAAATATATTTTACAAAGATTACTTAGCATTATGAATGTGTTCCGAATACCATTTAGGACAAATGTGTAGAGAGTGTTTGCTAACATAAGCTTGCGACATTTGTAGTGTCAATACATGCTGCGGACTTGAGCCCGCTAATTGCAATAAAACTGACACAAATAAAGTCTTCCTCACACATTTTCGTACTAAGCTACAGTTGCTTAAAACAAACTGTAAAAGCAGCCTTTCCTAAACCACCTCCCTAAAATAACGGAGCAAATATATCTCGGTGGAGTGTCAGTCCCCACGCGTGACCCGAAAGGTTGATCAAGTTTGCAACTTACTTTACAGAGACCAGATCTTTGTTAATTATAAGAATAACGTCCAAGTAAGCAGCTGGAAGTGTCTACTATGCCAGTACAAAAACACGTTTTTGTCGCTGTAGTAGTATTTTTTCTATAGAGGTTAGAAACGAACATGTTTTTTTCTCGTGCCGATAAAAATGTGTGACAAAAAACACGAGCAACGGATCAATGTGGAATTTCTCGTTAAATTAAAAAAACTCCGACTGAGTGCTATAAGTTGTTGAAAGAGGCCTATGGTGAGAATTCTCTATCTCGTGCGCGTGTTTTCGAATGGTATAAACGGTTTTCTGAAGGCCGAGAGAGCACCGAAGATGACAAACGTCCAGGTCGACCTGTCTTTGTTTCAACTCCCCAAACAGTGACCAAAATCAACGAAATTGCGCGCGGAGATTGTCGTATGAGCATTCGGATGATTGCTGAGACTGTAAACGCCGATAAAGAAACTGTCAGAAAAATTTTACATGACGAGTTACATGAAGATGAGAGTTACTGAAATGATGGAAAACATCATCACTTGCGATGAAACATGGATATTCCAATACGATGTTGAAACTAAGCGGCAATCCATGCACTGGAAAACTCCTGCATCGCCAAGAATGAAAAAAGCAAGGATGTCGAAATCAAAATTTAAAGGCAATCGTTTTTTTTTGACATCAATGGCACCGTGATGACTGAATGGGTGCCATGGTGTAAACCAAACTTACTATTTGAAAGTTTTGGCAACACTGCGAGAGCGAGTTCGTAAGAAACGGCCGGAGTTGTGGAAAAACGTTAACGAAGCGTTATTTAGCCGCTAGAGGGACTCCAGTGCTCGAACACGCGCCATACTCGCCTGATTTAGCACCCTGTGATTTTTTCCTGTTTCCGAAAATCAAGTCTGCCTTAAAAGGAACCCGGTTCGAGTCGATCGAAGTGGTGAAGCGAAAATCGGCGGAGCTCCTAAATGCTCTTACAAAAGAAGACTTCCAGGATTGCTTTGACCAATGGAAAAAACGAATGGAACGGTGTGTGGTGAGGGGAGGGGAGCATTCGATTGTAGAATAATTTTTAAAATAAAACTCTTTTTCATAAGCAGTCTCGTTATTTAATAGCCAGACCTCGTATGTAACAACTGAAGTTGCAGACCTAACAACTAAATGGGGAATTGCATTCAGAAGGTAAGTCACCTTTTAACATTAACAAAAAAGACAAACGAAACTTCATAAATTGTTATTAGAATTAAATGGAATTTAGATGTCAGTCGGTTGCTGCGTAACAGTTTTACGAGAATTGTGTTATTGTAGCCACATTATATGAGGAGAAATTTAGCATAAAGCTCGTAAGTTTGGTAGAAAAGCACCCCTCTTGGAATAATTACACATGAATTACACAATTAAATAGAATTCTGATGTTAGTTCTTTAGACGATAAACACAAATAAAATTTCCATAAATCTTCTGCCTGCAATTATTCAGTACCAACACATGGAAATAATATCACTCATCGAAATGGTACATGCATAATTTCCAAATAAATAGTTCGCAAAATTAAGACGTAATTGCATTAATTCAATTACCAGCAGAGCTAGTTTTAATGTAAATTAGGATTAGTGATGCATTAGAAATTACTTTAAGACCTAACTTTTTTGGAAGCAAACTTTAAATTACATTTTAATTGTGTTAAAATTTCAAACCAGTTAAATCTACTTAAAAAATATATTCCCAGGTTATTTTCCTAAGCATAAATTGCTTGGAAGTTCTCATAAAGGAAACCTGAATCTATAAATTTTCCGGGTCTCCTAGTGCTGAATGACCAAACTTAGTTATACGTCTCCATTTCAGACTCAATTGATGACATTAAACATTAAGGGTCTACGGAAATTTACGTCTACTACTATCTATGTCTCAATCTGTTTTTGTGATTTAGATCTACCTGGTCCATTTTAGTTTATAAATTTACTCTAAATTTAGATTTATGTAACGAACTGATATCAATCTTCTTCCACTTGTCTGCTACTGCTAGAAAATACTATTCACTATTAGAAACTAGTGAACTTCCCTCAAAGACAAGTTCATATATTGCTGCTGATATATATGTATATGTTTTTCTAAATTTTAGATAATCAAATACGTATCTGTAAAAAATTTGCTAATGAAATTTATTTTGATCCATATGCAGCTCGTAAGGTACCTCGCTTCGTTCACAATTATTAAATACAACACAACAATCTACAACAGTGACTAAAATTGAAATATTTTTGAATATTTTTTAAACAATAAGGTAGAAAGCTAAACGTATAAAGTATTTTTAATAAATGAGAACTGAAAATGTTGATTTTGAATCTAAAATTAAAGTATCTTTGACAAGAAATAAGACATATAAAGAGTTCATAAATGGAAAAAATCTATGCATTATATGTTTCTTCTGAAGATAGTATTTTCAAAACAGCTTCCCTCTATTGATGTACGAACCTCTGCTTTGTAGTCAACAGTCTGGCCGCTGTGAACGGTAATATACAGTATTGGAAAAAACTTCGTCTAGGGATTGAATCTTTATGTGTGAGCAAAGGAAAAATAGCAAATAACAATACATCTGAGAAAGATAGATATTATGGTATATTTGCCAAGCCTTAAATAATAGTAACTTTTTTGTAGGGTTGGTGCTATAGCTAAGAATTTTTAAATATAATTTACGTTTGTAATCTTGACAGAATAACCTGAATTATTAATCATTTTAAAATCAACACTACTTTATAAATTCTTTAAGCAAAATGAACAATTATTTTTAAAAATAGAATGTACTTAACTATATGCGATATTGTCGATTGTCGAGTATGCCATAATATATATTTTTCTTAGATGTATTTTTATTCGGTATGTTTCTTTTGCTTACACATAAACATCAAATCCCTAGACCAGGGGTCTCCAAACTTTTTAGCCTAAGGGCCACACTGACTCCTCCACTAATTCCCAAAGGCCAAGCTAGTTTGAATTACGCGCCAATTTCCGTATTGGAACCAACAGCCGGCGAGTGAGATATCTATGGCGTAGGATGCGTGAGTGGACTCCGTTCCGTTCGCAATTTCGGTTGGTACTTACGGGAAAGTGTCAAGGACATTTCATTGCGGAGGAGATAGCGGATGCACGTGATGTGTGTTACGTATTGTTACGACTACTTACGACCATGCTAAATATATAGTAGTGACATCTTGCGGAGAGTAAAGAAGTTAAGTACAGTACGTGGCAAAGCTATTAGAGTCACTACATCTAGTCACTTTGGACGCATCGGTCTACCAGAGTGCTGCAAACCGCCACCATATTGGGGCAAAAGTAGCAGGAAATTGTTTATTATTTTTAACTGTATTGAATTTAACCAAATCTACGTTTAGTTTAAAAGGTTTTTCTTATTTTGAAGGTTCGAACCTCTAATATGTCAAATACGTAAAGTATGGTTTTAATTTTTCCTTTATTAAAGATCACCCTTCTCTGCCCCAATATGGCGGCGTTTTGCGGTGCTCTGATCGATCAGCGCGTCCAAAGTGACTAGATGTAGTAACTCTAAAAGCTACAGCAGTACAGCGCCATCTTGTGGGGAGCGGTAGAAATACGCAAAAACATCCATTATGCTTGGTTAGTCGAAGTATACAACGCCATCTTGTAGTGTAATAGTCATAGTGCATCTCATGTGTATCAGGTTGAGTTAATAGTTATTAATTTTAAATTTTACAATATAATCAAAATAAACTATGGAGGCCCGGATACCGGGCATGTCCGGATTGGTGGTGCTCACGGACCGGTGTTGGCCCGCGGGCCGTACTTTTTATACCTCTGTTCTAGACGAAGTTTCCAATGCCGTACAACACTTCTCGTAGATAATAATAATAGTGTTTATAAGAGTTTATATTCGCACAATTAGATAGTCACAACCAAGAAAACAATGCATTTAATAACAAATCAAATTATCATTAAAGTTTACACGTGATCAAAATGAATCTATATCACGAAACAATCCTGTAAGTTCAATGTTGTGGATTAAAAATAGGTTTACGTAACGATGCAGCAAAAATAATCTTATTCAAATTTAATTAGAAGGTGAGAATTATAAAGCTGCTTACATTAAGACTTGTTTAAAGTGTTTCTTGGATGTCACCAATCCTGACATTTTCATAAATGCTTGTATTATTAAAATTCTTATAAAGTTAAATCGAAGGTAAGGAAGTACCTCAATACACATAATAAAACTATCTACTACTATCGAATGCAAAAGTTCTGAGTCCTGAGTTTGAATGCGCATTGCAAAAAAACTTAGCTCTCAAATTAATTCAAACAAAAACAGTTGGTTATACAATTTACATTTGTATAAGATAGTAAATTTGTATAATTACCTGATTTTTGGTTTTTGAATTTTCGCAAATTATGTTACCCCCGTTAATTACTCTCTGCTAATTATGTTAAGTCCGATTTTTGGGAGTTTTGACGTAAAGCGTGTCTTTAATTATTATATTTTAATAACTACTCAACAGAATCGAATGTCATTTTATATGCAAGTAGCTACTAGCTTTGTATGTATGTGGTAATTTGTGTAATTTGATATCTGTATTATTTCTCAAGTTATTCTACGAAATAGAGAGTAATGCATTCTGGTGCTCTGGTGCCTTAATCAAAACCTTTTTTTTTACAAAAGATATTTTGTAATAAAACAACAAATACGACAAAATATCTTAAAATTATTCATGAATTAATTAATAAATATTTCTTTAAAAAATTAGTTATTAATTAATCCGTAAATATTTTCAAGAATACTTAACGTATTTGTTGTTTTATTAAAGAATACTATCTTTTGTAAAAAAAAGATATTAATTAAGTTGACCAGAAGACCAGAATACATTACTCCCTATTTCATATAATAACTTGAGAAATAATATAAATATCAAATTGCAAAAATTTCCACATACCTACATACAATACTATTAGCCACTTGCATATAAAACTACATTCAATTCTTTCAAGTAGTTATTGAAAGATTAATTATTAAAGACGCGCTTTACGTTAAGATTCCCAAAAAAGACTTTTTGTAACATTAAATTAAATAAATTCGCAAAAATTCAAAAACCTAAAGTCAGATCATTTTACAAATTTACTATTTTATACAAAAATAAATTGTCTAACTGTTTTTGGATGAATTAATTTGAACGGTTATTTTTTTGCTATGCGCATTCGA
Source organism: Agrypnus murinus (assembly GCA_929113105.1). Classification (NCBI taxonomy): domain Eukaryota; kingdom Metazoa; phylum Arthropoda; class Insecta; order Coleoptera; family Elateridae; genus Agrypnus; species Agrypnus murinus. The sequence goes on along the minus strand of OV816029.1, from coordinate 64,966,379 downwards.
ACTCAGGGCTCATAACTTTTGCATTCGATAGTTAGATTTTGGATCTCTGCATTTTTAACATCAGGTAAAATTAGTACTTGGAAATAATTTTTTGGGGTTTCCATAGGTAGTCGAAGCGTAAATCTTAAAAGTTTAAAGCCACTCCACCACTTCTGTGTACTCACAATTCTAAGTAATGGCAACCATTACTTAAAATTTATTAAAATTATATTATATTAAAATTGCCCTTTTTTACCCGGTAACAACGGTTACAATAGTGTATTCAAAGAATGAATATGCTGATATGCATTTAATATTAGGTGAATATCATGATAATGCAACGGCAACTCAACCCTATATCAGGAACGTTACCCATTAAGAAGAAATCCTGTTCCAAATGTTATCAGAAGACTGGATCAACGTGCAAGCGAATCGAGAGACTTTGCAGTGCAGAGTGTTTTAATTACAAAAAAGAATTAAAAACAAGTAACTCAATTATTGTAAATTTGAAATGTAAAAAATGTTCAAAATGTCTTCCGTTATTCTCTAAAAATATAGTCCGTGCTTGAACTCCCTACAGACATTTGCAAAAGCTTTTAGTAAACACTACCAGAGAAGGGCCATTTAAGATTTTTAAGTAGAGATGGCTATCACGTAGAGGATTGTTTAAAAAATATCACTCTATTGCGCTATAAGTTCTCTAAGCAGATTTGAGCAAATTTTTATATAAAGATGTATTTGCAAGTTATGAGCCATTGCCACTTTGAAAATTGAGAACCTGCATAACATCTATACAGGGCGATTCACCTTAGATTAGGAAAATTTCAACAGATGATGGTACATATAAAATGCGACGAGAAAAAGCTTAATATTATTGATGCATATCTTTGATAATAACCTAGAAAAAATGGTTTTGAAAATTGGGTTTGGTGATCACTGGGCTAATAACAGTTTTAGTTGGACGTACCTAGACTGCATTCTTAACATAGTAATTAATGCAGCTGACGGTAAGTGATGTCACACTTTGTTTTGACTATTATTTTTGTTCCATCCTAAATATTTAGTTTATGAAGACCAAAACTCAATGTCACTTAATGTTTAGTTTACACGTGTTTATAATTTTGATCTTAATCCAGGGAGTAGATTTTACACTATTTTTTTAAATTATTGGTTTGACAATGCAAATAATATTACGGTCGTATTAAACGCAAGATTAATTGATTACGAGGCTTACTAAATATATAATGCAAATTGGCAACCCTGCTTTTGCTAGGTGCAATCTGACATTTGCATCATAAAGTTTGACATTTTTGACGGCATACGTACTCAGAACGTTTTGTCATACGGACGCTATTTGTTTTGCTCTCATTGAATTGAAAAGTCCCTCTCGGCCAAAAAATGGAAATAATTCGTGAACATTTTCTTGGTCTGATTTTCTACGACTTCCGAGGTGAATGATCGCAACAACAGGCGTTGATCGACTTACTTAGAATTTTGGTGATGAAACCCCACACAGAGCAACTGTATGTCGTTGGTTCAAACAATTTAAATTGTGTCGTAGTTCGCTGGCAGATCAATTTAAAAAAGGTCGTCCAAAATCGGTTGTGGTGCCAGCAAACATCGATCCCGTGCGCTAATTAATAAAGCAAGATCGTCATGTGACTTATCGTGAAATGCAGGCATCCTTAGGCGTTAGTATGACTAGCATACATTCGATATTGCATGAACAGTTAGCGATGAAAAAGCTGTGTGCGCGTTGGATTCCGCATTCAATTCCAATTTCGCAAGTTAACGATCGCTCAAAAAAGGCTCGTGTCGATTGGGCGAAAGAAATGCTCAAGAAATACGATCACGGTGCTTCAAAAACCATTTATAAAATCGTCGCAGGTGACGAATCTTGGATATATGCGTATGAGCCCGAAAGTAAACAGCAGTTGACTGTATGGGTCTTCCAAGTTGAGCCAAACCCAACGAAAGTCGTTTGAGCTCGAAGCACTTCGAAGCAAATGGTCTCTTGTTTTTTTGGAAAAACTGGACATGTCGCAACCGTGGTTTTAGAGGACCGTAGAACCGTCAATTGAGAATGGTGCACAACCATTCCAAGCCCAAGTCTTCAGAGAAATAAGAAAAAAAAACGTGCGACGCCGGATCATTCTCCACCATGACAATGTGAGCTCACACAAATCGGCGCAAACAACTGACTTTTTAAGCACTCAAAACGTCGAATTGCACTCAACAACTCAAACTCATAACGATTTCTTTTTGTTCCCACATGTGAAGAAACTGCGTGGACAACGATTTTCGACGCCAGAAGAGGCGGTTGATGCGTTCAAAACCCAGGAGATATCTGATTTGGAGATATCTGATTCGCTATGGAAAAAATGCTATGCAATTTGATTCCAGCGTTTGCAAAGGTGTATTGATCAACAGGGAGAATATTTTGAAAACAGCAAAAAAGTTTCCAACACTAAATAATTGTTTTTGTTAGTTTTTCGCAGTACGTACGAGTCTAGCTACGCTCGTATTCTCCATGTTTAAAGTAGTATCTAAGTATCTAACACTAGGAATAATTAAATGTCATTCAGGAAATGAAAGTATTTGCCTAATGTTACCCCTATAGATATAAAATTTATCAATAATAAAATACATATTTCTAACATAAGCAACAGCCCCCAAAATAGAACCTTTTTAGCAATTCTTTTCCGATATGCATAAAATCAAATATGCCATAACGATTTTTTAAAACACCCTGTATATGTGGATTGTGTAAAATACATAACCGATAGGCAAACTTTATTAATAGAATCTTTAATTCGCGATGAAGCAAGAAAAAGTTAAAAACTATTACAACCCTAAAGAGAATTAATGTTTATAATAAAATGTAATAGTTAGGGGAAGAGGGGGAACAGTGTTACACAAAAAATGTTTTTTGATATAACTCAGAACCAAATAAAAATTTTAAAATGTATTCTCTTCCTAGTTTAAGAGTTACTAATCTTCTTTCAACTTTTACATTTAACTCACTTTGATTATTTCAAGTTTTAGAGAAATTAAGATTTATTCAGCTTGGTGCGCTGTGTAATACTGTATCCTAATAGTGGGGTACAAATTTACAACGAAGGGTTAACAATGTTGATGTTAATAAAACAACTTAGAATTCTTATATTCTTGCGTTGTACCTTCGAATTTATAAGTTGGATTAACTTCTGTATTCGTTTTACGTGTAATTTCCCCTAATTGACAAAATTCTGAGTATTTTTCTAGCCCCTTCTTGTATTACCACAAAGTTTCCAACATCGATATGATTTGAATGGAATACTGTATCTCTGTCACTTAGATGCAACTTGAACTGATCACTGTCTGCACAAGTGTTACATAAATAATGTTACACTTAACCCCACTATCTGCTGTAACACTGTACCCCAATTATCAAAAATCTATACTCGAATAGTTAATAAGGGCACAAACAGTTTTGAGGTTAAGTTCGTGCTTCTCCGGCGTAAATAAGCTTACAAACTACTTATAAATAAATTTTTAATAATCTAGCTTTAATTAATTTAATCCTAAAGTAAATTGTATTTTACTTGAAATAATTACTTTTGATATTAAAAAATATCATACCTTAATTTCTTGAAAACCCATCGGCGAAAATTAACCAAAATGCACCTACACTTGGTTAAAACCAAAGTACTTCTAACATGAAAATGTGAACAATTTTTAAGATAAAGCAATCCTAAAAACATTAAGTGTAAAACTGTAGTACGTGTAACACTGTTCACCCTCTTCCCCTATTTGTGTATCTATTGCGCGAAATGTTACTTTGGTGATCAAGAATGAAAGTCTTTGATGAAAGAATGAAAAACTCATCCGAGACTACCAAAGTCATTTCGAGCAAGAATTTGAACACAACATCTTTTTCTACAAAGTTGTTGAACTAATCGAAAAAGTAAATGAAACGAGATTGCTTAAATAGAAGAATCTCTTGAAGATGATGAGCGCACCGGTCGGCCAATTGAAGCGGTAACGCCTCAAAAAGTTGCAATCATTGAAGAAATGGTATTAGAAGATCGCCAGTTGAAAGTTAAGGAGTTAGCAGTGATGTCTGACATTTCGGAAACAAGTGTTCGCCGAATTCTTCATGACCATTTGGGTATGAATAAAATTACTGCAAGATCGGTACCTCGTCTTCTTTCTGCTGTTCAACGTCAACTTCGTGTTTAATATGCGCGCTCGTTTTTAAACTTGACGACCCAAAGCCGATTTTGGAGTCCACTGTCACTGGAGATGAAACATTGGTTCTGTATTATGATCCTCTATCCAAAACGGAATCGATGGAATGGCGGAGACCCGATGAACCTCGTCCCAAAAAGGCGAAAGTCGTTCAATCGACAAAGAAAGTTATGGCAACAATATTCTGGTATTGTGACGGCATTTCACTGATTGATTTTAAAGAACGCAGTACAACTGTTAACAGTACATATTATGCGTCTTTATTGCATACATTGAGAAACAATATCCGTAAAAACGCCGAAGAAAATTGACAAGTGGCGTTCGATTATTACAAGACAATGCACCCGTTCATACTGTCGCAATTTCCACCGTACAGTCCGGATATGGCTCGTAGTGACTATTATTTATTTTCCAATTTAAAGAAAGACCTTAGGGGACGTCGTTTTAAGGACGAGAATGAGTTGCAAGCAGCTGTAATTGAACATTTTGAAGGAAAAACTTCAGATTATTTTTACAAGGGCATTAAATTATTAATTCCACGTTGTAATAAGTGTATTGACATTAGAGGAGGTTATATTGAAAAATAAAAATGATTATATTTTACCAAGTTTATTTTTTCTATATCAGGACGAGAATTTATGGCGCTTACCTCGCTTGATACAAAAGAATCGTACTAAAATAACACCCTACTAAGATGGTAAAAACCCTATAGTACTAACGATCAATTCCACCAACTATATATTTCTAGAAACATTAATCAAATTAACTCATTAGGCATGATCAAATTAATAAAATGAAAAGAAATGTATATAATTGCGGCTTATAATATTTAGGTATATTACAAACATTTAATAAGCAATTTTATTTTTCTTTCAGAAGCGATCCTTTTATGCTTTTTTTTCATCACCAAAATGCTGAAAAATATAATATTCAAGCGGATGTCTTGTGAGCTGTTGATTTTTACAATTCCACGAAAAAAAGCAAGAAGCAAAAGAGAAAATATTCTTATTCTGGTATTCTTTGCACTACATTTCAATATTTTATTTATGAACTTCCTTTTATCTGAAGGAAATAGTAAATATATTTATCCAAATTCACAATACTTTATGTCCTTCACCCACACAGCTAAAAACCAGATTATCGAGTGCGTACGTCATGTTGGGATTACCACTATCATCCTGGGTCATCATACTTTCATTCATTTATATTTTTATCATTAGTTGTGCGCTGTTTTTAAAGATGAAAGCATCACGATTTGTGCTGTTACTTTTTATAACACAAATCTGCTGTGTTTGTATCGAAAAACCTTTTGAAAATGTAGATATAACAGCGTGTATTGCACAAAATTGTATAGAAAAGCATAATGTTAATGGTTGCATAAATTCAGATGATCATGGAAGTAATTTAGTAGAAGTTTATCTTAATACCAACGTGAGGAAATTCAGGAGGGGAACATTTATTAACATGCCGCAACTGAAAGGCATCTACACGTCAAATCTAAGCGTGGAAATGGTTTTTCCGGGAGCATTTATAAATTTACCTGTGATCGAAGTAATTGACTTATCGCATAATCGTTTAGAAGACATTGTTTTTGATGTTTTCAATAGTTTAAATCTCCAAAGTTTAGTGCTAAGTTCAAATAATATAAGTTACATCGATCGTGGAGCATTCTCAAATATGCCTCGTTTGGCTAGTGTTTTGTTAGACAATAACAATCTAAAAGAATTTAATAATTATTGGTTTATGAATTCGAGTTCGCTAAAAGTTTTAGACTTATCCTATAATAGCATTTCAACTTTGCGGGCATGGTCTTTTGAATCGTTCCCGAATCTGGTTTACCTAGACGTAAGCTTTAACCAAATTACTGAAATCGGATTAGGATCGTTTATAAACGTGAAACAACTGAATTTCTTAGACTTTACTGGAAACAATATAACAGAATTAAAGCCTAACATATTTTATGAGGGAATAATTGTAAGGGAATTACGTCTTGCGTTGAACCGCATAACCTCTTTGTCGGAAGCAGTATTCACAACGGCGAGAATTCATGCTATTTCTTTGCATATAAACCCATGGAAGTGTCCCGATTTGAAGAAAGTGATGGGTTGGTCGACGGTGTATAGTTTTAAAATTTTAAATGCTTCCTATGATATTGATGAGACGAATTACAATGATTACAGTGGAAAGCCTGTTTGTAGTTGTCCGGCGGATATTAGTCCCATAGAATGTGCTTTATAAATAAGAGAACTGGTTCTTAAAATATTATAACAAAATTTGTGTGATAAATACCAAAATGTGTTAAATTAATGGAAAAATATGTACATATTAATTTATTTATGTATATTTCATGTTTGCTGCAGATAGTAATAGATTAGTTATTATTAATTATTTACAAATAGAAAATGTAAGCAGTTACTCATCTATTTGCACAATACTTAAAGGATGCACTTAAATTAAAATTAATTATGTTCTAAGATTTTTTGTGAATCTACAAGCTAATTATTATTAAACATTTTGTGATCTTACATTCGCAGATTTCTTTCCGTAAGTTTGTTAAAAAAATATATTTTCAAAATTCCATTCAAAAACTTGCATAGTCAATACGTAAAGTTTTGTCGATGCTGAATGGTATAATTGTAGTTAAAAAACAGAAAATTATGTACATGAAATTTAATAGAATTAAACACACAAATCTATGTAAAAGACTCCTAATGCAATATCAGTAATAAGCGCAGAAACCGCTAACTGTTAATTAAATTATTATTTATAAAATTTATTTATGTCGGTGATGACACAAATTCTGCTTATTTATTCACTGATGTTGTTTTGTAATATTTGATAAAAATGTGATATTTATATTGTGAAATATTTTGTAATAAATCTTTATTAAATAAAATAAATCACAAATAGTACAAATTAATGGGCTATTGCTTCACTCGCTCTCATCTATTGTAAGTATTTTTATCATAATCATTAGGGTGGTCCTTAAAAAGTAAGTTTCTGAATTCCATGCGTCATACCCTGTAGATCGATTCTCTATCAAAAAACAAAAATTCTGGGGCAAATAACGTCAAAAAATATTAATATTAACCCGTGCCCCACGACCGTTGTAGTTTAAATGGGATTTAATGTGGGTTTTACACACTTGTGGATACTATAAGGTGTAACACTGTTGGTTTTCAATGTTTTGACATCAGCAGATGTCCTCTAAGTGTTCTTGGGATGCTAATTCCGAATTCGGGGTTAAAAATGTATTTTGACACATGACAGCTGTCAAAGATGCTACCAAAAAATAAATTTTGGTATATATTAGCATTTTTTACAATTTTTTACTACTTTCAAGGTTTTTGGGGTCTCTGATTACAAATCTGAGGTTGAAAATGTATTTTGACACATGACAGCTGTCAAAAAATAAATATAGCTATATACGCATTTTTTATTACTTTGAAGGTTTTCGCGGTCGCTGATTACAAATTTTGGGTAGAAAATTGTTTTGACGCATGGCAACTGACAAAAATGTTGCCAACATGAAAAATTTTGATGTAAATTAGCATTTTTACACGTTATTACTATTTTTTATTACGTTTTTGAATCGCTGAATTCGATTTCGAGATTCAAAATTTAATTTTTATACTTGCGTGTCCTAATGAACTCCATTAGGACACGCATTTGCGTGTCCTAATGAGATTTATTAGAGTACTGGAAACAGTAAAATTTTGTTTTTTAAAGTTAGTAGCACCTAACAGCTGTTCTTAAATGTCAAACTTATTATATTTAAAAGTGCGGTTATGTTGTTATGTGATAAAATGCCAAACTTTTAAAATATAAAATAAACATACACAAAATAAATTAATTAAATTAAAAATTATTTAATAAATTCACAAATTATTCTTTATACATCTTTTGTATTAAAAGTACAGTTATTATACACTTTGATTGTAACAGCAGAAGTGTCCTGGGCATTAATCTTAAATGAAGGTAAATTTTGCCCTTCAACAATGTTTTGTTGACTCGTTATTGGGTTGCTGCTAAAAGTGTGTGATTCTTCATGTAAAAATTAAGCAGTGGAAGACTGGTCAATTACCACTTGAGCCGTTGAAGTGGAAGTACATGGCTTATTAGATAGCAATTCAGCTACCTCCATTTTTTTTAACTGAAGCATCAATACAGCCCTCATCCACAGCTGAAGACTTCCAACCTCCATGCCGTTTTATAGTTATTAAATCGCCACCTTTGTTTGCCAATTGGGAAGCACTTGAACGTCGAAAGCAATGACCTGTAAAAAGCTTCGGGTTGGCTAAATGCAAATAAGTGGCAATAATAAAAGGAACTTTTCCCATGGTGTTTATACCGATAGGAGTAGAAATACATTTTCCATTGCGGTAGGTTATAAAAAACCGCCTGTGGTTTATTTTCTTAGGCCTTAGACTCAAATATTGCTTAATTAAATCAATCCACAGTTTCTCTGTAATTAAGAATTCTCTTCGAACTTTATTTTTTGTTTTTATTACAGTCACAGTGAACACATCATCTTTGACCACAATATCGTCTAATAACATGTTGGTCAATTCATCTCTTCGGCAGGCACCACAGAATCTCATTATTAACGCAACCTTAAATAATTGAAATATATTAAAAATTGAAAGTATTTAGCACAAAATTTTACTTACTTTCATAGCTAAATGTTGGTTATTTTCTGCAGTTGTTATAAATCTATCAATATGGTTAAATTCCAATATTTTAATAAGATTAAGATTAATTAAGATAAGTTAATTCTTTTTAATAAGACGGAGGGAGAGAATATCTGACCATTTTACCTTCTTGTCACAGAAACTAAATTAATTTTATAAAAACAAAACAATTTAAATAACAAATGCTGACGTTGAATTTTCAGTGCAGCCAACTGTCAAAAGTACTTAACAAAATTTCACTAACAAATCTTATTTAAAACTAATTTATTTTTAATAATTAACGAAATAACGACGCAAGTATAAAAAATAGTATAAAGTATTCGTTTCATAAGGCGTTTTAGCGCACTTGTCCGTTAGAAAACTCCCCGCTTCGCGGGTCGTTTTCTAAACTCGGACGCGTGCGCTAAAAACGCGTCTTATGAAACTAATACTTTAATATTAACACATTAAAAGCTGTCAAGTATGCTATCAAAATAAGAAATCTCGATGTAGATTAGCATTATATATACTTTTTTACTACTTTTAAGGTTTGTGGGGTCGCTGAATACGAATTCGAAGTTGTATATAAAATGTATTTCGACATATGGCAGGAGTAAAAAATGCGGTATATAGTTCAAACAAAATGAGTTTTGCCGGACACAAGGTTTTTTTAAATAAGCAAAGGTATTTTTTTGTTTAGAAAATTATTTTAATGACAAAAATCCATCTTCCTTGAGTACTTGCAATATATACTGTTGCTGTTTTTCACCTTTCGTAAATTTTCTGTGGCAAACTCCATTAATTTTACTGGCCTTTTTGTACAGTTATTGACAACTATTAATTTGTGAACAAAAGCGGATTCTTCTATATAACTTAAATTTTGTATCCATTCTGTTGGATGGAGTTGAAGGAATTTTGTTGTCAAATCGAATCTGTTGAAAAAACACTATAGCCCATGTCGAATTACATTTTTAACCTCAAATTCGTATTCAGGACTCTTATAACCTTAAAAGCAGATAAAGTGTAAAAAATCAAAATCGAAATTTCTCATTATGACAGCATTCTTGACAGCTTTAGTGTGTCAAATTAGGTTTTGAAGCTCAAAATCGAATTCTGCGGCCCAAAAAAACACAAGGCTTTTTTGAATGAAAAACCTTAGAATATAAAACTGTAGGAAGGAACATAATCACCTACCACATGCAACCGGGATGGTGTCTCAATATGGCGGAGTAGGTGTTTCCGGTTTTGTAATGAGATATTTCCATTGGCGGTTCTCGCTGTCTCGAAATGCGCACATAAGCTACATAACCTCAATTTTAAAACATAGTATTTTGAAATTAATCTTAGAATAGAAATGTTATATTTAATATTTTAAACAAACGAATACTTATTTATGAAATGTAATTCTCTTCTTCGTATTTATCGGTGTTTGAGAAAAAAAAGATTTAGATTGTATCTAATGGCGGCCAGTGTGACGTCATATCCGTCGCTTTTAAAGCTCATTGCGCCGGGTAGCTACGCTCCTTCCTACAGCTGAAAATAGTGAAAACGTGTAAAAATGCGAATTCACATCAAAATTTTTCATGTTGACAGCATTTTTGTCATGTGTAAAAACACCTTTTCAACCTCAGATTTGTAATCAGCGACCCCCAAAACCTTGAAAGTAGTAAAATTTGTAAAAAATGCGAATATATACTAAAATTTATTTTTTGACAGCTGTCATGTGTCAAAACATATTTTTTTCGGATTCAGCAACCCCGAAAACACTTAGAGGACATGTGCTGATGTCAAAACATTGAAAACCAACAGTGTTATACCTTATAGTATCCAAAAGTGTCTGAAACCCATGTTAAATCCCATTTAAATTTCAACCCTCGCGTCGTGGGGCACCGGTTAATATTAATATTTTTGGACGTTATTCCCCCCAAAATTTTTGTTTTTTAATACAGAGTCAATTTAGAAGGTGGGGGGCATGAAATTCAAAAATTAACTTGTTAGGACCACCCTAATAAACATAGATTAATATTTTTCTGCACCTGCTTGTAAATACTTCGAAAGTTCTTTTTTTAAATTAAATTTTAAATGGTTTAATAGAAACAAAATTATAATATATTGAGAGATTACAGCAGATTCGGGTTAAACAAATTATACAGTGCTATTAAATTATAATACAATATACTCTATATTGGATTTGAAAATAATTACCTTAACCATTGCATTTACTGTATGTTTATGCCACTAACAATACATAAAAGCTCATAATGTGCTACCCATATAACCCCCTTCATTTCACTTGAGGATAATCTAACACTAATTGAGTTTATTACAAATATACACGTAAATGAAAATAACATTCATTGTAAAATAAAAGAAATAAAGGTATGTTTTTTATAACAAACCACATTTGTTCGTGGTAAAATGCATACGTACTTGCTATAATCACTAACCAACTTAATTTATTGCTTTTACTTGGCTATTTTCAAATGCTATATAAAGTATATTGCATTTTAATTTATAAGCACTGTATAATAAGAGATACCTAATTTGAAAGAAAATATATATGAAATTTAATATAAATACAAAGATTAGTTGACGTTAAATTAACGTTTGAAGATAAATGTGTTTATTTGTTTACTCATAACTGATGAGATATTATTTGAGAACTAGGGGCCGGCGCGGCGGTGGATGAGTGGTGTCAGTGCATCACTCGTGTTCCAAGGGTCGTGGGTTCGAATCCCACTTGGGGCGGGGGGATTTTTCTAATTGGAAAATTTCGCCACCTCAACTATGGATGTGTGTATTCGTGTTGCATGTTAGATGAGGACAGATGACCTTAGATGTAGGTTCCCCGTAGTGTAGGCGTGAAATAAAAAAAATAAAAAAATAATTAGTTGACGTTTCACATGTTTTATTAGATTCTTAACTTGACAATATTGTTTCAACATTAACTGCAAACACGTTGCTAAAGATAAATACGGAAAATAGGTAACTATACCTTTTCAAGTTCAAATTGGCAGTAATCAGAATCAGACATTCGTTGAAATCAAATTGACAAAATCAATTTCAAATTGACATTAATCGAAAGCAAATTGACAATAATCAAAATCTTATTCCGTTAGTCAATATTGGCAATAGCAATTTCAAAATGACACTAAACAAAATTAAATTGGCATGAAACAAAATTAAATTGCCGAAGTTTCCGGTCAATGTTTCCAGGGAATGCGTTCCACAGCATCTGGTCGGTGAAAAGTGAAAACAAGGAGGCGTAATTACGCTGGAAATTTATTAGATGTTCAAGCACAAAATACATCTATCATATAGTTTGTTCATATCGCAGGCTCAGGGTCGTTTTGGAAAATCGCTGCTCATGTATATCTGCAGGTTGCAGAGGGGCGAATATTCACCTAATATAATGCGTTGGAAACATGGGGCTAATTCATTCCTTTAGAGCTTAGAAAAGGTTCTTTCAAGAAGCCGAAAGTGAACGAAATTGTAAGGTAGTGCTTAAGAAGAGCGCAAAACGTTTACCTAACTGGAGGTGCGTTAGTCGTTGATAATGCTCCATGCCACTCAACTAGGTTTTTGTAGAGGACGAATTTGAGCATTACACGCTTTTACGACCAAGTCCGTATATAGCCCTATGTTTATGAAGAAGCATGGTCTGTATTAAAGGTTGGAGTAAAAGCAGATATGGATGGAGATTGGCTTGGAGATTGGTTGGCTTGGTTGGAGATGACCGGGATTGTCTAACCCAAACAAAATATTGTATGCAGAAATTAAAGAACACCGTTTAAGGCAATATTGGCAAGATTATTGTTGTTAATTGTGCATTGTTCAATGCACATATCCAAAGATTTATTCCTTCTGCATTGGATATGAAAGATATTAATTTTTGAAGAAAGTTTGTTGTTTAAAACTTAATGTTACTTTATTGTGTCTGTGAGTCAATAAAATGTTTTCGCCAATTGCATTTTATTTAATGCGAATATGATTATGTTTAATGTCAACTAGAAATTGAGTAGTGCCAATTTGGTTTGGTTTATTGCCATTTTGAAATTGATCTTACCAATATGTTATTGAATAGGGCCAATTTGATTTTATTTATTGTCGATTTGAAATTGACTAACGCCATTTTGATTATTGTCAATTTGCGTTCGATTAATACCAGTTTGAAATTGATACTGTCAATTTAATTTTGACTAATGTCATTTTGATTCTGACTAGCGCCAATTTGAACTTGAAAAGGTATAGATACAATACATGCAAAAACTAAATACCTAACACTTCTAATATAGGAAAATAACTAAGCTCAGTTTGTTCATTCATTAAAGGTACTGCACGTTTATGTTTGTATATTTCAAAAGTTTCAAAAATGTCGAAAATTCGATTGTTCTGGATGTTTATGGCTATAAGAGCGCACGTGTTCTTTGTATCTTATGTCGAAATTTCTAAGTGTTTGTCCTATATAAACCGAGTTACAAAAAGAACCATTCAAATGGTAAATGCCGGATTTCATGACATCTTGTGTTCTGTCTTTAGCATTGAATAAAAATGAAAAAGTATGAATAGGTTATTTTGTAATTTTTGGTTTTTAGTATTATAGAAAATCAATAGTTTAATAGCAAAATATGTATAAAAGAAATGGAAAAGGCCCTTCTCAAGGGCATGCAAAGTTTAACTGCAAGCCCGTTTAACTTTGCCTGCAGTTTAAATAGTACATATTTATTCCTCAAGGGCAGACGTTGGTAGCAGGTAGCTAAAGGTTGCAAATGCTTTTTTTGCTGGAGTGACATGCAATAGTATTTTGTCACTGAACTCTTATTTACTAGAAACGGCATATGATAGGAATATTTGTAGCCCGGATAACCTTTTTATTTGTTTACTGCGGACACAGCTTTCGATTGGTTTGTTCAGTAAGGTGACGTCAATAGAACCTTTAACGACCAATCAGCAGCAGCTGAGTAGAAATAATTTTTAATTATACGTAAATTTAAAGAAATATAGTAAACTGTGAATAGTTTATTAATAAAATGGTAAATTCATGTAGTGATTGTTGGAATTTTGTACAAAAAAACGAACATCAGTCTCTTTTCATAAGTAAGTTTGTTTGTTTGTTTTTGGGCGAGGAATCAGGATGGCGGAGCATCCTTCGTACCTCATGGCACCGATTGCTATGATCATTTGGCCAACCCTACTAGAATTTAGCCGAATCTGGGTGAATTCCACCCCCCAGTAGGGATCTTTATCGTGCCAAACATCGCATTGACACGGGACCTACAGTTTTACTTCCTATCCGAGAAGAAGGCATGTTTTTAATTTTTCTCCGCTATGAAAAATTGCCAGCTCGGCCGGGGATCGAACCTGCGATCTTTGGATTATGAAGCAAACATGCAAACCACTAATCCACCGAGACTGGCTCATAAGTAAGTATTTTCAGTTATTTTGCGTAGATTGTCACAATTGCCATAGGCGTTACATGAGGATTTTACCTAATTCGATATAATTATATCTTTATAAATGCATTGCATAATGAGAAGAATACAATTCATATGTTTCATTGAAGCAACTTACATTACTGTTTACACAGTTACTAATACTAGTGGAATTATAACTGTGAAAAATTAACCAAATTGCTACTTATTAATTTAAGCTAATTTCTTGGAATTGATAAATTATAAATGTAGCCTTGGTTGACTAGGCGCCACTGGTGCTGTGGGAGATGTAACAAATATAAGTCAAATTTAGAGGTTATGTTGGCGACATCAGCTTCATACATAATGCCTCTTCTAGTAAATAAGAGTTCGGTGTTTTTTGTCTACTTGATAGAAATCTTTAAGGAAGAATTATATTAAATGCAATTTATTGATAATGATGATTATTAATGAATGATTTTTTAAGTAAGTTAAGTTGCATCAATTCATTCCTAGCTAGGAAAACTAACTGCAAAAAAAGCAGTTAAGATAAAGCTATATTAGTTATGTTATGAAAACAACGTTCTTAAATTCAAGGTTCGTAACATACACCTTATTTCCAAATTTTTAATTTAATTAATTTATCCAAAAAAGGTCCACACTACAGCGAGCAGAAGCAGATCAAGAAATATAAGTCACCAAAATAAACCGGTGGTTAAGAACGTGAACGAACTGGGTTTGTATCTTAACTTTATTTGCTTTGTTTCAGGGATACAGTGCACGGACCCAGGCGTTTCAAATAGTGAAGTTCTTGACCGTTTTGCTTGACCGTTGCTTAAGTGAAGGCGTTAATTGCGGGGTCATCGGACGCCAGAGCAGGCTCGTGCAATAGAGCGACGCAGAACCGTTCGGGCATCTGTTTAAACCGAATTTTCTCACCGATAAAAGAAGTTGGCGAGGGCCTAAATTAGCAACTCCGTTTTAAAGCATTGCTAAATGCTTTAAGCTATATTAGTTATGTTATGAAAACAACGTTCTTAAATTCATTGTTCGTAACATACACCTTATTTCCAAATTTTTAATTTAATTAATTTATCCAAAAAAGGCCCACACTACAGCGAGCAGAAGCAGATCAAGAAATATAAGTCACCAAAATAAACCGGTGGTTAAGAACGTGAACGAACTGGGTTTGTATCTTAACTTTATTTGCTTTGTTTCAGGGATACAGTGCACGGACCCAGGCTTTTCAAATAGTGAAGTTTTTGACCGTTTTGCTTGACCGTTGCTTAAGTGAAGGCGTTAATTGCGGGGTCATCGGACGACAGAGCAGGCTCGTTCAATAGAGCGACGCAGAACCGTTCGGGCATCTGTTTAAACCGAATTTTCTCACCGATAAAAGAAGTTGGCGAGGGCCTAAATTATCAACTCCGTTTCAAAGCATTTAGCAAGTTCAAAATAGACTAGCCAATAAGGCCGGTTCTTCGAACTTTAAAATGGCCGGAGAAATGGATAACACAAGACCAAGTAAATTTACCAATTCAGGAACAAGGCCAGGCAAATTCAAAAAGCCAGAAGCATGAATATGCAACACAAGGAAATCTACCAGTGAGGAATAACAACTCTCAGCCCAGCCCTGATCCCTAGAGACTGATCCCACGACTACACTGTTGATTAAACGAAAATGTTAGATGCTGCTGCAATTTTTTAAACGTGTACTGCAGGATTGCAGTCGCATCTAGCATCATTTCTGTCTAATCAACAGTGCAGTTGTGGGATCAATCTTCTGTTTAACTGGTAATACTGGAGCTGTTAGATCAGTGGGTGGACTGGGCTGAGGTTGCTTGTTCCTCACTTGGTAAATGGTGCTGATAGTTCTTGTTTGTGGCTTTGTGAATTTGACTCTTGTTGTTGAATTGCTAAATTTGCTTGGTCTTTAGTTTTTCATTTCTCCGACCATTTAGGTTTGGTTTCTTAAAAATCAGCTGTCCAAACCGCGACCTAAATAACTGACAACAAAAAGTATATTAATAAAATCATACAGGGTGATACGAAATCAGTACTTAACAGGGCGCTGAGAAATCAGCACATAATAAACTATAAAAAGACTTTTCAGAAAGGAAACACTAAACTGTGGGTAATGTAAGTATAACCAAGTATAGTTCAGCTTAGAGAAATCGATTGTAATGGCTCTGGACTTCAAGTACCGACATTAACGTCTATTGTTAAAATATCTTTAGTTTATTATGTTTACCGACGGCCATAATTTATTTGGGGTTGCATTATTCAGGGCTGTCTTAAAGTTTATTTGTTTTTCATTTTTGAAGAATTATAATAGTTTAATGACAATGAATGGAGAAAATTGCGTGTACAATACAATATTAAAAAGTATATAAGTACTGACCAATTTTAATACGATTTAAAACAGTAATACGCGCACCGACGCATACTGGGGCCAAGTGCACCTTTTGGTAGTCAAAAATATTTTCTTTGCTTATTTTGCTTTTTAAGATTTTTGTTATCATGTGTGGCCACATACACCATAATAGAAGCAAAAAATACAAAAAGTATATAAATTTTACATTGCCACAGAAAAGGTAATATTACTGCTAGCGATTCATTTTTAAATTCTGCAACGATTTAACTATTCCTGTATAAAAAAGTAACAAATAATTTTCTTGCAATATTAGTATGTATATGAATGATTCTAAATACGATAAGTTTTTAAATAAAAAGGCTTAAACATACTACTTAATGTACCGTAGACATTTTACATTGGAAATTTAATTAACATTAACTGAAATGGTAATTACAAAAAGAAGCACAAAAATGCTCAATAGTTTTTTACTTGTAAAGTAGTAAAAAGCTATATAGAATAATTCTAAGCAAGATTTATATTTTGGACTACTATGGACGATAACTATAGCTCAACGATACTAAAAAGCTTTCATAGTTTTACAGAAATTCGAGTATTTCCTTTTAAATTTTAAAGAAAACCTAAGTTTTTAAGACAATAATAAGTAATTTGATTTCCAACTACGTCTTGGAATAGAATCCATACTAAAAAACACCCCTAAATGAACTTTAAAACACTATTTGACAATACCTAAATAATAAGTGATAGGCAATGACTACACAACCGCATTTGGTAACGTTGAGATTCGAAATAAGAAAAAAGACGCAACTGTTGTTTTATGAGCTTTTCTTATGTAGGTTCAGTTAGCCTGATGATCCCTTTTAAAACGTGCATACCGAAAATAAACAATTATACAACTTTTTAAAATCACTTTTGACTAGCAAGATGGGTAAAAAACCCCAGTGTGCGCCGTATGATCAAGTTGTTCGGTAATTTTGTCCATGCAGTCCTACTGTTTTACTTGGTATGTCAAGGTTTTTAATTACACCTCTTAGAAAAACTAGATATAATCATATTTATAAATACATGATGTAATATCACGACAGAACACTCTGCATTCCAAGAACTGTAAATCAAATAAACCGAATTGATAATGGTCACAATTAATTCACAGTTTTGCTTTTTATTTTTTGGTACTTTAGTCTTTCTTTAATTCTTTCGGTATTAGTGATCTTTATTTTTAGAGTAACATAAATTTGAATTTGGGAAAATCCGTTTATACCTTTGCTGCATCAAACCGTAAGAAGTGTAATAAATAGTGATGGGTACTTAATTATCGGGAGTCACGAACCCATTCGGTTTCGCAACGGTTTGAAGGTTGCCACACTACTTTCAAACAGTAACGCTCTGATAGTATAATTCTAAGTTGCTTGATCATTCTTGAAAAATAGGCTCAAAAAATAAATCACTGAAAGTGTGAAAACTATTAAATGAGACACGTATGATAAATACAAAGAGTTGTTAAAGCATCGGCAGTGGTAAACTTATAAATACGGTAAAATGTTAATTTCGCGATGCCGGGAAGCGTTGCAAACCTATTACCAGCAATAAACAAAAAATAATTTGTTAAATATACATAAAAATATTGTAAACCATTCCAAATACATCATATACATCATATTCAATTAAATTGCAATATGTGCATTTCCCTATGTTGCATTTGAAAATAATCGTGTCAAACCATTATGCACACACGAAGCATTAAGTGTAAGTTCAAAGTATTATTTTATTTGCATCTTTGGGTAATTAAACCGTAATTAGTTGCGTGTGGGACTACCAATCAAGGGACCCGGGTTCAACCTGTCCAATATGTACAATAAAAAATATCACCGGATTTAAAAATTGCCCTCGGAAGGCAATGACACACCACCAAGGTATAGTTTGCTCAGGATACTTCCCTTGATTAATAAAAAATCTAAGTAGCTACTATGTATTTGGGGATGGTTCGGAGTCCACCTTAAGCTATAGGTGCTCTATACTTGTTAAAATTGCCATTAATTGGACACGCACGACCCAAGCAAGTATAGCAAGTAAGTATGCAAGTATTAAGTCTATTATCGGATGAATTGTCAAATTTAAATTATATCAGATTGTACGCTTCCGTTTTCGTTCAGGGATTTTTTAGTTTGGACTTGTTGGTGACATATTCCCACGTTTGCAATATAGAAGTCTGCATTATTTTGTTAAAGATGTAGCACCTTAAAGGACTTGTTAATAATATTTATGAGTAAAATGCGATAAATATACAGTTAGGAAATAAAAATTAAAATCTAACGTGGTTATTGTTAATGAATGTGGCCTGTTTAAAAATAAAGTTTGTGATCCGCTGACCACTGGGCCACCTGACTTTTGTTGTTCCTTTATACATTTGTTTACTTATTTTACTGTATGTTAAATATTCTAATTAGTTATATAGATTTTGGAGTATCATAATTAAAGGTATAAAAATAGGTAAATTTATTATAAGGCGTTCTACATTTATTTCATGCTTGAATACGATAAACAAGACTTAATTAGCTTATTGGGAAGAGAAATATTGGAGTGTTTTAGTTTATTTAGCTAGCCAATTTAACCAATTTATTAGTTTTGAATTCAATTATTTCATAAAATTATTAGGGCATATAACATCACAGTATTTATTGTCAGTTCCATCGTGTCGCAAATTAAATTTATTATCTAATAACATCTCAATACACTAAATTTCAAGTGGTAGGCCCGTTTAGAAAGTCGTTTTCTTCTCGGGACAAACATATCCACATCAATATCAAAGCCTGAAATCACCGTAATTATACGTATACATACGACTACATGAAATTGTATGCTTAATTGCCCAATCAGCAAGGTCGTGTCCGCCTGTGTTGATTATTATTATTAATTAATTCACATGCAAACTTAAATTTTATATAGATTTTAAGTCTTCTTTTAAATTAGAATTATTGCTTATTATCAATCGACGAAGGTCACTTTTATTACATGACCTTTTATTACATGAATCAATTGTTGTTAGTCAGAAGATAATTAAAGGGAGATATCAACAATATTTTTTCTTGTAAATAAAGTGCACCTTTTAAAACTAACGATTACTATTTTCATGTGATTTGCATAATTCTTAAAGTTATTAGTAGAAATATTACCTTTCAAAGTAATACAATAAAGTAATACTCGGACATTTTAAATAAAGAACATTAGTATGATTAACGTTTTTATATTTACTATTATGTCATGCAGGCAATCCGTACATGCAAGTCTCATAGTAATACTTTTACAATACATTATCAATAACGATTAAAATTTTATTTTTAATAGCATTATAGAAAGAGGCGATTACTTTACCTTTAGGTGCTTATAAAAATAATAATAATAATTTCTATAACCCATAACCTGGAAACCAGGCCCCAGAAGCGGAGAAACTTTACAGATTAATTGAACTGGATATAATTTCGAAAATACTTTTAACATTCTGGTTATTTGCTACTCTTACTAAAACCTTTGATCTTTCAGCTAAGATAGTAAATGGCTTTTAGATAGTTAGTAGCAGAATATCCCTGTGATTATGGTTTACGTACAGATACGCAGAAAAAAACAGTAAAATTATTGCGTTTCTGATATTTGGCTACGACATAACTGTAAAATCTTATTTGTATTAAGAAGTATTGCTAACAGCTAGCACATTTTTATTGTTTTTGTTTTATCATAGTCTTCCGAGATTATTTAACGAGTGCCACTATTTTACTGGGGATAAGCAGATTAACTTTTGCGAAGAATATTGCCACAACAATTTTAATATACCTAGTAGCATGAACAAGAAAAAAGCATTCGTCACTGTCTTCCAGATAGGGTAACTTTCTATATCTTTACCATTAATTTTCCTAATTTATTTTTCCTTTCTCCTTGTAGGGATTCTATTATATACACAACAAAATGTTGAATTTTTCGGTTCTACCACCCACCATACCTTATTCGGAAACGTCGGAAGGTTGTTACTAAAATGATATATAGGGGTGTAGTTATTGTAAATGGAAATGGTTATAGTACTGCTGTGAACAAAGCTATACGAAATGGACAAAAGGATAATATGCACTCTGAATGGAATTGATTTTTCTTTAGTTACTTTATGTTCCAAAAAGTTTAGATGTGTTTGATTTGGTTAACCAAAATGATAGGTAAAAGTAACTGCAGTGTAGGGAATTCTGTAATGCTATACCATTGAAATTATATTTTTTTTATATTATTTTACACACATTCCTATAACTAAAACTACATATTTATATTAATTAATAACTAGTATTTATTCTAGATATTATGATTAACTTACCACTTAGTGAAAGTATCGATCAAAAGCGGACTTACCTGAAAAAAAAATGATTTAATTAAATGATAATTTTTGTATTAATACCAATTATTATTGAAAGTTATATATTTCATAATGTAATGACCAAGATTAACCCCTATACGCCGCCGTCGAACATTCGATCCTGGCGGTGGAATGTATGACTCATCGACATGACTCATCGACAGCTGAACGGAACACAATACACCTACCAGTCTAATCTAGCGCTTTCTAGAGAGATTATAGGGGATATATAAATCGCCGCCTCGCACGGAAAGAAGACTCATTAGTGAACCATTGAAATGAAGTCGCGCATCGCGTAATTAGTACCCAATAAATTTGTAGTAAATAAATGTGGTATTGTAAATAAATCGTTTGTAAATATCTAGTTTAAGTTCGTTAACAGTTTATAATTACAGTGTTATTAATTAGTGTATGTAAATAATATTTCTCTTGTTAATAGACGATTAACATAACAATGGCTCAGATTTTCAGTATTAGAAAAAGCTTCCGAAATGTTAAATTATGCATTTGAAATAATAAAATACATTATTAGTTTCAAAATGTATTTGAAGTACGAAAACAAAGTGCCCTCAAAATCGCAAACGAATGAGAAAAACTGCTAGAGCTAGCTCTATTCACGGTATAATATTGCCAGTAAGAATTTCGTATAGATTTCAGATAGAGCAAACGTTTTGGACACTCGGGAAGTTGACCAGTGTTTTTTCCTTTATAAATGTTAAAAAATAAATTATATGAAGCTTATATTGGCAAAAATGATACTTTATAACATCTTAAAGAAACAACACTAAACAATATTACAATGAAATAAAGATTAGTAAAGTTTCCCAGTTTTATTAAAATACAACCTGACAATATTGTTTCGACAGCTATGCTGTCATTATCAAAGGTAATATAATTATAAACAAACACGTCGCTAAGGTAGATAGAAAAATAGGTAACTAGATAAAATAATAATTCTCGTTGTTTTCTTTTCCCAAAATAATTATGTATGATGGTATTTCTTCGGAAGGGGGAATAATAAAGAGATTTGTGCTTTTTTGTATTTATTAGTCGACGTTTCGAATATATATATTCCTTTTCTAGAGTGTAAGTTAAAATTTACACTAAAATATAGAATGTGCTTAATATATTAACAATTTACTACCTAATTTACATCTGCAAAAATCTTGTCCATTTCGTGAGTCAGTTCTACCATATTTTTTTTTCATCTTATTCTCTAGGATATCACAGGATGTTTATTAATATTCGTTTACTTATTTTAATTATTACTAAAACTTATTTAATATTATTTTAGTTAATTTTGTGTCACAGTTGACATACATTAATTCTGTATAATACAAAATGGATGTTTGACATATATTACAATTGCGTCATGTACACCTACATTTGTCATGCGCAAGACCATTATATTATTCAATGTACAGTATATGTTAAAATTAACTTGGAAATATTATTAAATCTCTACTTAAGTGCTATTATATTTTTATAAAATTTGCTAAGTTGTTCTGTGTCGGTTCTGAAATTCACTGCGAGTGGATCTTCACTTATTCTTATCATTTCTAATAAATTTCTTTTTTTGGGGTTATTCTCCACATCCACAATTTTGGCGTTATTAAAATCAAATTTATGTCCCTGTTCATGGCAATGTAGTGCTAATGCCGTTGTGGTTTTATTAGTATTCTTGACATCGTTTTTATGTTGTGACAGTCTTTTTTTAAAATATTGTGAGGTCTGTCCATAGTAAGTTTTGTTGCAGTCCAAACAATTGATTTTGTACACTACATTTGATTTGTCTAATTGTGGCACGGTATCTTTCATTTGGCTAAAAAGCGTTTTGATCTTTTTAACATTGTAAAATGCTATTTGTATATTATTTTGTTTTAGAATATTAGATATTTGATATGATATATTTTTGATCATCGGTAGTTTGTAATAGTTATTATTCTTTTCTATATCATTATGTTTACAATTGTCATTTACAAATTTTTCATAATACTTATTATTAAGCACCAGTACCACTTAGACCTGTAATATCAACTATAGGTAGCCCTTGTTACAATCTAGCCAAGTATGTTGCCAACATTTTAAATAATTTAATAGGTGAATTTAAATTCAATATAACTAATGCCATGGATTTAAAAGAAAAATGTAAGAATTATAAGGTACCAAGTGATTTTATACTTGTTTCATTTGATGCATCCAATATGTTCACTAATATAACAAAAGAACTTGTGTTAGAAGGTATAGAAGAACATAGGGATAATATTAGAAAACACACGGATGTAGAATTTAATTTACTTAAAGATATAATAGAATTTATATTTGATAGTAGCTATTTTGCATATAAAGGACAAATTTATGAACAAATAGTAGGTTGTGCGATGGGAAATCCAGCATCCCCCATTTTTGCTAATATAGTAATGGACAAACTATTAAATAATGTCATAGATCAATTACATTTCAAATTGCCTTTTATACATTTATATGTAGATGACATTATCACAGCTATACCAAAAGACCAAGACAAAGAAGTATTACAATTACTTAACAAATTTAATTCCAAACTTCAATTCAATTGTGAGGTAGAACAAGATAACAAACTACCTTTCTTAGATTGCATGATAATTAGAAAAGACAATGGTGAACTTGTCACAGACTTATATAAAAAACCCTCAGCATCAAATAGAATGCTACATTTCACATCGCACCATCCTATGCAACAAAAAATAGGGATAATTACAGGTTATGTATACAGAATTGTAAACATAGCACACCAAATGTATCATAAGAATAATTTAGATGACTTAAAAGATAGATGTATAAGGTATGGTTACCCCAAAAAATTTACCACAAACATAGTTAATAAGTATTATGAAAAATTTGTAAATGACAATTGTAAACATAATGATATAGAAAAGAATAATAACTATTACAAACTACCGATGATCAAAAATATATCATATCAAATATCTAATATTCTAAAACAAAATAATATACAAATAGCATTTTACAATGTTAAAAAGATCAAAACGCTTTTTAGCCAAATGAAAGATACCGTGCCACAATTAGACAAATCAAATGTAGTGTACAAAATCAATTGTTTGGACTGCAACAAAACTTACTATGGACAGACCTCACAATATTTTAAAAAAAGACTGTCACAACATAAAAACGATGTCAAGAATACTAATAAAACCACAACGGCATTAGCACTACATTGCCATGAACAGGGACATAAATTTGATTTTAATAACGCCAAAATTGTGGATGTGGAGAATAACCCCAAAAAAAGAAATTTATTAGAAATGATAAGAATAAGTGAAGATCCACTCGCAGTGAATTTCAGAACCGACACAGAACAACTTAGCAAATTTTATAAAAATATAATAGCACTTAAGTAGAGATTTAATAATATTTCCAAGTTAATTTTAACATATACTGTACATTGAATAATATAATGGTCTTGCGCATGACAAATGTAGGTGTACATGACGCAATTGTAATATATGTCAAACATCCATTTTGTATTATACAGAATTAATGTATGTCAACTGTGACACAAAATTAACTAAAATAATATTAAATAAGTTTTAGTAATAATTAAAATAAGTAAACGAATATTAATAAACATCCTGTGATATCCTAGAGAATAAGATGAAAAAAAAAAATATGGTAGAACTGACTCACGAAATGGACAAGATTTTTGCAGATGTAAATTAGGTAGTAAATTGTTAATATATTAAGCACATTCTATATTTTAGTGTAAATTTTAACTTACAGTCTAGAAAAGGAATATATATATATTCGAAACGTCGACTAATAAATACAAAAAAGCACAAATCTCTTTATTATTCCCCCTTCCGAAGAAATACCATCATACATAAAATAATAATAATAATCAGAATTAAATATCTAGCACTTCCAGTAACGGAGAATTACTAAGCTCAAGTTGTTCATTCATTAAAGGTACCCTGAGTTTGTGTTTGTATATCTCAAAGGCTTCTAAAATGTCTAATTTGCGTTTGTTATTACAAAAATGTAGGAATTTAATATTATTTTGAGGAGTCATTGTGTGATTTCGTTCTAAAAGGTGTTTGGCGTAATTAGATTTTTCAGGATGTTTATTTTTGTAATGACGTACGTGTTCTTTATATCTTATGTCAAAATTTCGAAGTGTTTGTCCAATATATACCGAACTACAAAAAGAACAATTTAAACGGTAAATGCCCGATTTCATGATATCATGTGTTCTGTCTTTAGCATTAAATAAAAATGAAAAAGTGTTAGTGTTGGTTTTAAATGTTATTTTATAATTGTTGGTTTTTCTTAGTATATGTGCAATTTTTTCTGCTATTTTGCCAAAATATGGTATAGATATGTAATTTGTGTCTTCTGTTTGATTGTCAATGGGATATATTCTTTTGATAATATATAATAAACAATAAACAATAAACAATATTACAATGCTTAATAAAATATGAAGAAAAAACAAATCAGCTTAATGGAAAAACTTCTACCTTTGTAACTGATCGCAGAAATGAACCTGTTTTGGTTCTTGCTTTGATAACTAGCACCTGACCATTTTTACCTGGTATGATCTCTTCTATTTTAGCCATTGACCATTTTAAGGACGCTAAATTTTCATCCTTACGGAGTACGAGCAGTTCTCTCTCTAAATTAGGAGTGCCAAGTTCCATTTTTGTCTATTTTGTAATAAAAATAGCTTCTGCGTCACTTTGCCCAAAAGTGCTGTTGCATTTGAGTACATCTTCGTCGAAATTTTAACCTATTTTCTGGTGTTATCAAGTCAGATTCGGGATAACTAGTAATAGTAACACCCATTAAGCATCAAGTAAGTTAGATCTGAATGATCACTAATGCATTTTGTTAAAGGTCTGGAATCTGTTATGCCTTCCACTTGTACAATGAGTGTATTAACCTTTTCATATGTGATCATTAACTAATACTTGTTGAATGTGATGCTTGAAAATATCAAAATTAATTTCATCATTGCCTATCTATCAAAATCTGATTATTCTGATTCGTTACTATAAAAAACGATTATAACGAACAACACTGAAATTTGATCACAAATAAAATGGTTGAAAAGCTTGGAGGTAACAATTTTCTGTGGATATGCGTTACTTGTGGAGTAATCGGTATGCGACTTTTTTTGTAGCTAGTCATACTCTGATATTGTCGTATATTGAATGCCGGTTAACTTCATTTTTCTTAATTTTTCACTAGGTGGGTAGAGATTCGCAAGTGCTAGTTCAGAACCTTATCACCTTCTTCCACTTCTCATCATCACATAACGAACTTACGTTGTTGAATACATAAATAATTGGAAATAATTCATGAATATGTAGTAGGAATAATTGTCATCGCCCTATAGGTTGACCTTGACAGCTCACTAGAATAGAGCAATGGTATGGAGAGCCAGAGACCTGGGCTCAATACCCAATCAGGGTGGCAATTCTTCTATGCAACTTTGAGTTTTTAATACACTAAAACTTCTATAAACATAAACAATAATTTAGTGACCAGATTAAGGCAAATCAAAAAACCTCTTGTTTAAGTGACTATTAAAAACTATGACTATTAGAATTTCAAATTGTATAGGTAAGAAAATCAAAATATCTTTGCATTAAATATTTAAATTTCGATACTGCAGGATACCTAAATTTTTAAACTTCTGGGATTGATCTTCTAGTTTCAAAATTTTAAATTCCAAAGTGTCGCAGAGTTGCAAATTCAAAGTTATAAAGTTTTGTAACAAATTTAGATTTTGAGATTATTAAAAAGGTTTCAAATATTCAATATATACAAATATATAAGAAGAAAATTCCAACTTTAAAGTTTTAAGTTATCTGTTTACCCAAGAACTGCAGTATAAAATAATATGTCACAGTACGTGGTTTGCTTTTCATTGGTCAAACATAACCAAGCTTGATTTACACTATACAGTAAAACGCTTGTCATTTATTTGTCATTTCTACCTAGTATTGTCACTTAGTGTGAAAGAGGTTGCCTAACTTTTGAAAAATAAATTATTCCATTATTAATTAATTTTGGAATTTATAAATCAAATAACTGTTACTTTTTATAACAACATATTAAAATAATTGTTATACTCATTTATTAAAAGAACATTTTTATCATTTATTTAAAAAGAAAAATTTATTATGTACTACGGAGAAATTTCAATTTTATCTGACATGGCTATAGCTGTAATTCTGTTATGTTCCACTATTTTATTATTTCTATTGTTCTTTATTTATTTGTATAAAAAAAACCTTTCTCAAGACTATTCATTCTCCGATTACAGTATTGTTTAAAATAACCATTATGGTGGAATGTTTTTATATCAAAAAATAATTCGTTTGGTGCGGAATTGGTGCTCTAGTGTGTTAATAATATTGTGTCAAAATACCAGAAAAAAAATTGATATTTAATACTGCCCGTAGATGATTAAGAGTTATGAAAATGTTGAAAAAACTATAAGATGGTTTTATTCGCTTGGCGCGGACTTAGTGCTCTAGTGTATTAGTAATATTGTGTTAAAAGATTAGGCAAAAATATTAGTATTTAATTCTGCCACCGGATTACTAAAAGTTATGAAAATGTGAGAAAAAATACAAAATTATCATAACACCTATTTATTTAAATGTTTTTAATTTTGAATTTAGTTGGTATTGGAAAGTCTAATAAATCGAAAATTAAAGTTATCAGAAATTAGAGTCATTGAAAATACTGATCCAGCACTATTTGTCGACGTCAGACCGGAAACATGTCGTGACAAGTTTCTTCAATTGACATTTACATGTGCAACGCCCAAGTATCCGAAAGATTCCTACCAAGGAATGTACCTTTTTAAATGATCAAAGAAGCAAAAGAAAAATGATGATAGGAGGTGTTGACGTGGTTACTAGTCGTAACTGTCATTGTCTGACTGAAAGGAAATGGAAATTACAGGAGCACGAAATCAAGCTTACAATCTATAACCAATCTGAGCCGTCGTGTAGTACTGCTTTGGAGTTTGTTGATGGTAAAAACTTATATTTTTTAATTTCTATTCGTACTCTTATTATTTTTATTAATTTTTTTACTCTCTCTTACTTTTTTCCAGAAGTCTTGTCAAGTTCCATATCAGAAAAACCATTTGTTTGCATTCCTGAGAAAATGAATGTATCTAAGGAAACAGTTCAAAATGAAGAAGAAAGCGTTAAAACAATATATCCTGTTGTGGCAAGAGTACTAGATCGATATGGAATATCAGATAGAGCTGTGGCTGCAATCGTCTCTGCTACATTACAGGATATTGGAGTGATAAAAGATGACAACTATTTTGATGTAGTAGATAGAAGTAGAATTCGTCGAGCTCGTGCAAATAGAAGAAAGAATTTATTATGTCGGTCCTCATCCACATTTACCAACTGCAATATGTTTGGCGTATATTTTGATAGCCGCAGACACAGAACTTTTACTATGAATGACGCTCCACGTAAAGTTATAACGGAAGAACATTTATCATTAGTAGAGGACCCTGGTTCGTTTATGTGGGACATGTTTCTCTAACATCTGGAACAGCTCGGGCAATTAAACAACGTATATTAGACAAATTCAATTGATCTTCACAAATTCGTAGCAATTGGTTGTGACGGTACAGTTACAAATGCTGGTCAAAAAGGCGGTGCGATTAGGCTCTTGGAACTGCTGCTTAAAAGGTCCATTCAGTGGTTTATTATAGGAGTTTATGATATATGCATGTTAATATCTCTGATTTTATAACATACATACGTTATAGTATTTGGTAACCCAATTGAGCCAATTATCAAAACACTAACAGGATTAAAATGACATTGTCAATTGATGGTAAATACCGTTTAGTGGAACAACTTAGAATTATTTGACTTACAGTTCGCTACTCTCTTCTCTACAAATTAGTGGAGTAACCTTACGTTTTTATCTCGGAACTGGTTGAAACTACTCAGGTTTTCATGATTCTTGTTTTAAGATTTTGTAAATATAAAATACTAAAACCTTTACAAATTAGAAATCGACGCTCAGATCGAGAAATGCGGTGAAACTCGAAAAACTTAAAAATCTTCAAGTGGTCCAGTACTGGTTGCTGGTGGTTGCTCGACCATCTCAGAACAGGATATTTTTTTGTGTTTTATCACACCTATGTATTGGTAGCTCGAAACCACTTTTAATTTTTATTCTTTTTGGTTTAAATATGGCAACCATATTTGTCTCATGGTGCGCGGCGTTTCTTGCAGTTTTCTATGTAAACAAAAATCTTGATATCTCAAGAACGGTTGATCGTAGAGACACGTGGTAAAAACCATTGTATTGGTCACACTTCGAACTACATTTGTTGTTCTAAACATAAGTTTTACAAGACGTTTCTTTATGGATGCACAATTAGGAATAGTTTGTGTTTGAAATATTTGAAATCTGAAACTTCACTCTCTTGATATTTATGGGCGTTTTCTTCATTTTTGGGCAAGTTTGGATCTCAATATCTCTGATGGGCATGCATGGAATTTTTTTATATTCAGTGCAAATGAAGCAATATATGATGGCAAACTGTGGTTAAAATTTTAACTCTGATATTAGCGGAGCACAGGCACGTGCTGGCCCACCAGGATACCGGAAGTTTCCCGGTGGGCCTTTATAAAGTTGCCTCGAAGGGCCCTACGACACGATTGAATTTAAATTATCAACAATTAAATTATATTTAAAGTAGAAACAATTTTCCTTGCCGCTGTTCAACTCGATCGCACCTGAAACAGCGATTGAATCTTATTTTCTGCCCCGTTTTTAGCCTTGTGAGCTCCTTATTTTGTAGGTTCTGCCTAGAAACTGGAGTTAATACAGGTTATGCGATCCGATGAATTCGAGTTGCGTCAGTGGGCAAGTAACTGTCCAGAGCTTCTGGCGGCTGTTCTATCGGCTGGTGTCCAAATGCCTAATTGAACTCAATTGGACAAAGAAGAACCTATCTTTATTAAGGTTTTAAGTCTTCATTGAGACCCCATGACTGACATGTTTTTCTGCTTGTGTCACAGTATACCTAGATAGCCTTTGCACAAAAAGAAATATCTTATCAGAAGTAGCGAGAATTTACAATACTTTAAGATTTTTAACCCCAATAGTTCTCTTTGCAAAAAGGTTGATGGAGCAATTATGGATGGCGAAAATAGATTGGGATGAACCTGTTCCTGAGGCAGTGATCAATAACTGGAATTTGTTCAGGTTGGAGCTTCCTAAACTTTCAAATTTAAAATTGTCTCGATGTATTAGTTTAGACTCGGCCGTCATAAAAGAATTTCATGCATTCTCGGATGCATCTGAAATTAGTTACTGACGGTTCTATCAGAGTTTTCTTAATGTGCGGGAAAACTAGGGTTGTACCTCTCAAAACAATTTCCATTCCACGTTTGGAATTGTACGGTGGTGTGCTGGCAGCAGAATTGGTGTAAAGTCTCATTGATGCTTTGAAGAAGCAGATCACGTTGGACGATACGATCGCTTGAAAGACTCCCAGACACCAAGACATTTGTGGCTAGCCGAATAGCTTTCATTCAAGATATCGTCGCCCCTTCGTCATACTATTACGTTTGGTCAGTAGATAATCCGGTTGATAATGCCTCACGCAGACTTTTGCTAGTTTGTGGTGGAAGAGATCTCTATGGCTCTCTCATCTCCTAGACTCGTGACCACAACAACCTTCATTATCTCCAAGTTTCTTTCCGCAAAAAGAACGTAAAAATTGTACTGACAGTTACTAATGAATCCCATATAATAGTAGATGATCTAATAATTAATCTAAATAAATAGATTATCCTTAAAAGATTAATCGAAATGGGGCCCTCTAAGGAAATATTTTCCCGGGCCCTAAAATTGACCCAGCACGCGCATGTGTGAGCATAGAGTTGTGCTCATGTTAGCTGTCATACAATTTACACGGATTGAAAGGAAAATCGACCACGGAAGAAAATACATGGAAAAAGCACCCTTATTACATTAATAATTTTAGTTATCACTGCAAGAATTTTTATCAGTAGCATATAACTACTTATAGAATAATAGTAATAATAATAATTTTACTTATCAAAACCAATGTTAGCACCAGAATAAAGTACATTTACTCAGTAATACTAATCGAGATGGTTTACATTTACAGTTTTCGGCAGGGCATAACTCTGACATCGTGCTAACATAAATGTTAAAATTTTTACCACAGCTTTAGCCATCATATACTGCTTCATATGGAAGTAATATCACAAAATTCCCTGATCGCTCATCAAAGATATTAAGGCCCAAGGTTGCTCAAAAATAAAAATAAAAACAAATTAATAGTGGTTTCAAACTACCAATACATAGGTGTGATAACACACACAAAATTATGCTGTTCTGAGATGATCGAGCAACCAGTATTGGACCACTTCGAAAATTTTTAGGCTTTTCGAGTTTCACTGCATTTCTCGATCTGAGCGTCAATTTCTAGTTTATAACGGTTTTAGTATTTTATATTTACAAAATTCTAAAAAGAATCATGACAATCCGAGTACAGTAGAAATCCATAATCCGAACACATTGTATTCCGAACATCCAGTAATCCGAACAACAACATTTACGAGCTATAATCCGAACAAGCCTCTTTAATCCGAAATCCCCTTTGACTCGAACAAATCTCTTTAATCTCAACAAGAGAGTGCTATGTACTATTGCGAGATAATTGCCAGGGTAGGTTTTTCCTGTTTAAATTGGACTTTCTCCATAGTATCTCTTCCATCAATGTAATGTGCCGAAATTCTTAAAAATCCGCCTACTTTATAATTCAATCGTACCAATTATTTATCTCGCAATAGTACATACTGAAATTGAATATGCAGCGTTCTTGGGAGGTGAATATTATAAATGAGATTATATAGCAGGTTGCTGACGTGATTTGTTGGCTGATACTGTTACAAGCCGTCGGGTGTAGAAAAATTCTGCAAAGATCAATAAACACTTTTATTATTATTTATTAATATAAATGGCAATAAAAATCTTGAATGTAGTAACTGATACCATCACAAAGGCACCCTAAATATTTATATGTTGCAGTTTTGCCGCAATTGCTTATGTAATGACATCATCTACCTTAAAACTTTTTTAAATTTGTTACTATACACAATTTGTATACGAGGCGTCCATATCTGATTTAAGAAATGTTAAAATGTGTTTTAACGATTTATTTAAAACATGGTGTTGGCAAATCGTCAGTCACCAATATAAAGAAAAACAAAACTAAAATCCTAGAATGTCTCGTCTACTGACAAAGGTACAGAAAATAGAAAAAACAATGAAATTAAGATCAAAAAATGCAAGCACACGCTATGAAGAAGGAAAGAGAAAGAAAGCATTTAAAGCAAAAAAATTACTGATTTTTTTTAATTAGAAATAAAAGGTTTGTTATAAAATTAGTAAATTATATACGTTAAATTCTTTATAATAAAGTATGATGTAGCATAACGTAATTTTTTTTTTGAACATCCAGTAATCCGAATTCTTCGTTAATACGAATTTGCCTTGCATTTATAGATTCGGATTAAAGATTTCTACTGTAGTTTAAACCAGTTCCGAGATAACGCCCTTTTTTTGCTTAACGCCCCTCCACTAAATATTCTTTGTCGCAAAATGGATTTTAGAACAAATAACTCAAATAATTAAACAGTCTACTGTACAAATTCTAAGAGTTTTACATTTAGGCAGTATATCAAATTGAAAGGCTAAAATAGTTCAAAAACTTCAAATTGAGGATTTTACAGAAACGGACAGCGTAAGTGTTTTAGAAGTTTCAGTTAAATAGATTTGTCATTGGAACACTATAAAGGTAAGAAATATTTAGAATGTTTAGTTCTGTAATTTTGAAAATTATACATTAAAACGTTTATGTAATACCGCTACAGATTTTTAATGAAATAAAGCTTCAAACTGGTCAATTCAAAGTATTCTATAGTCTAGGTTCACTAGTATTTGAAGTTGGAAATTCTTCAGGATTTCAGATGCCTCTAGCGAAGAAGGATTCTAAAGTTTTAACAGTAACTGTTGTTGGATCCAACTTAATGTAGGAACTAATTTTCTATGTACTATTTCGATTATTGCGATAGCATTATAAGCAAATTAAACAAAAGTCTATTGCCAAATAAAAAAGGCTAAGTTTTCTAAATTTCGTTTTCGATGGACGATAGTAAAGTTGCAAATTCAGTAGGTGGTGTTGCTTCAACAAAAAATGGCAAAATAGCAATTTAAGCAAATTTTGTGCCAAACAATACCAAGTTACAAAACAAACAAAAAAGAATAAAGATGGCAAGTTGAAACACTACTTTTTTCTTACTCTAAGTTATTCTGAATTCTTCAATAATAAACTCAAATACAATACAATAAACTCAAAATTGCCTCGGCTTGAGATATCTACACAACAAATTTAATTTCAGGTCGTTGGTATTGTTTTCATAGCTCGTTAATTATAAAATAAATGGGTTATAGGTCTAAAGACACAAGAAAATGCATATTGTTGAGCGCCATCTGTTTAGGAAAGTCCGGGAATTTTATAAAATTATGACCTGATGCTCGCAAACAGAAATCGACATCAGATCTATTAAATTTAATTCAAATATTAGTCATAATCAGTTATTTCAAAGTTAGGTGGAATAGAAATATTTAAAGACTTTCATAAATATATGGTTCAATATTATTCAGTTTAGTTAGGTTCAATAATAGGTTTATCTATAAACAAAAATAAAAATAAGAATTTTCATATAAGACATCGTTATAGATTTAAATGTAAAAAAATACCCAACGTAAGAATCCTTAACGACAGAAATAGTGCACATGCAAATAGTGGTCAAAGATATTCGATACATAAATAATGGTTCAACTTACATTAACATTAACAAAATAAAATCCATCAATTCACAATACCTTATTCAAATACTTCACCTAATCCAACTTCACTCTACAAAGGAATTGATACATTATTGCCTTTTCAATCACCAACAAACACTAATCACCAAACTCAACCGCTTGATGAATCTGAAGAAATCTAGAAATCACCTTAATTACTGACACCGCTACTGAATTTGAGCCAAGGAATTTAAGATCACAATAACTGTCGTTCATTAGAAATAGCGATTAATAAAGTTCTCCTTTCCTTTTTTGTTTTAATATCCGCGACAACCATATAAAATCAATTAATGATTGTTTATTTAAAATGTTCTTCTTGAATCACCACTGGTTAATAATAATGATCGCAGAAAAGTTTTTCCTTTTATTAAAGGTCGCACTAGGCTTAAACGTGCCGTTTAAGAATTATTTAGTTTTAAAACTTCCGATTTTAAATTATATTAAAACGAAATCCTGTACAAACTTGGTTTACAAAAAGTTAAATTCGGTAAATACAATTATTCGTTATAATAACTGTTTTATTATCAAAAGAAATCAAACTGGAATGCGGCTACAAAATACTAACTGCACTTTAGTTATAAATCGATAAATCGTACGGAACTAATTATTAGGTTTCGATAAGAGCGATTCTAGATTAATCACTTAAATTTCTGTATATTTCACAACTTTTAAAGAACGGGAAACTGTATGGTTTGGTTAATCTATTAACCCTGGAAAGTCGACGATAAATTGAAGCAAGTGAGCTTCCGATACGATAACGGAACTAAACACACAAAACGGTAACTTTGTTCTATATCGAAAACTGTAATGTTAAAAACAAAAATGAACATAAACTTTACCGGGGACTTCTCTGAAGAGAGAGCCCCAGGACAACGCGGGAAATTACTCTCCGCTCAGTCCGTCTATTCTCTTCTTCACTGTATGAGATTCTATTGTAAATTCTGCTAAACTAAAAATATTTCAACCCAATGTGTTTTAAAGCTGTAAATTCGAAGTTCCATGCGTTTTAGCCATAAGAAAATTTTTGTTAATGCTAATATTATATTTTAGTCCTTATAAGCACGGAAATAAAAACAATCTTTGTTCTGGAACATTCTATTTCCACGAGAACAACCGCCGTGTCCATCGGAATATGAAACATAAACCTTTAACACTGCAAAAGCGGTGCTTTTAAAAAGAAATCTGCAGATTTTTCTAGAAACAAATTTTATTGATCTGGGAATCTTTGTTTTGAAAGTGACCTTTGATATGTCCTTGTAGGACTTATTTCATGCAATATATCAACGTAATTTTAAATAAAAAAAATATACAATAATATGTAGGACCGCAATAAAGGTTTTTTTATTTTTAAACGTGATTTATGTAATTTTCTGCAACTCTTTTTATCTCTTATAGCTTTCTATCACATAATTTTTTTTAAATGACAACCGGAATACACTTTTATTTCTTATTTATTGTAGACCAGGTAATACAATCAACCTCTAAACATTCTTTTTTAATTTATATGTTTATATAAATTTAATATCACTATGAAGCAGCGTGGTTCAAAATACCAGTCGACTTGAGGCATAGTATGAAAAGCCATGGACTAGACAACGTTGCTAATGGGATATTTACTAAACAGTTATGCACTTAGTAATTTGCCCAGGTGGTCTTTATTATGTTTATAGTTTTATAATTTTTCTGCAAATTAAAATTTACAGTGTTCAAGACTGATAGTAGAGAATTGGTTGTGAAGTTCTGTATAATTTGTTAACTTTTAGACTTGTTTGGTGCTGTTCTTACGAGATTTTCACTTTTTATTTATATGGAACTTTCTTATGCGTTTGGGCAGATTTCACCTAATAGTTTGTTTTCTTATATTAGTCATATTTCTCCGTTATGATTATTGTGATAAAAGATATTTATTGTAGGGCTTATCTTAATATGCCGGAGTGAAAGACAGAGTAGCAAAGGTTAATTGGGTATAATCTTAGATACGAATCTTATTCTATAATTTCCGATTAAAGGGGTCTTGTGCTGTGTACTTATTATATTTACTATTTAGAGTTTATTTTTCAAATTCCGAATGAAACGTATCGTGGTCTAGAGTAACAATTAACTTCATTTAATGTTACACTTGCCTATATTATTATTTCTAATATGCTAAATTATTAAAAGTGGTAAAACATTGTGGAATTCTAATTCAACATTTTTTTCTGTACGCTTGTTATGAAAAACATTTCCTTTTTGCAATATTTGGTTTCTTATCACGCGAATTCTGGCAACTCCCATTCCTTTTGTTTTCCTCGAATTTAGTATTATAAAAAATATGTATAAAGTACTTATCAGATAGAATCAAAATCAATAAAATGAACTCTATTCGGTTTCATTTCGTTTAGGGGAAATTAAAATTGAGTTTGGCTTTTTTACGATGAACCTTATCGATTCACGATTCGTATTAAAACAGAGAGTATAAAACTGAATTTCCTGATTTATACGCTATTATTTTACATTCCATTTTGACTTTGAAAGCAGTTTTTTATTCTTTCTTTCTTTGAGCACTAGAATTTATTTCTGCTAATACGGCAATTAAAACAGACAAATGCGTATTACTTGCAGACAAATTTTTGTTCGAAGAAATTTTACTTTACACGAAAAATCAAACATCCACAGTCGGAAACGAAATGAACTTAATAAATAAATTCTATCAAAAAACAGTTTTCTTTCCATTTCGCCCTTCACGCGTTTTTGCTGAAATCTTATAAATCCCGAAAGTCGAGTCAGCAGCAACTACTAATTTCGTTATTAAAGAAAACTTTTGCCTATTACATCATTTGATTGATCGAATGGAATTTATTGGAACTTTTTTGGAAGACGTTTGTCGATTATGTGTGATAATAATTTGGTTAAAGAGATTTATTCATGCTTTCAAATTTTCTAAAACATCCGGTTGCTTTGTGTAGGTACGTAGTAGTAGTAATCTGGAAACCGCAAAACCTCTGCGGACGTGTGCTACACACTTTCATCCTCAATGGCTTCCGGTGGAGTTTAGAGATTTGAGGTTGGTGTTCATCCTCCAGGGTATAAAGTATAAGGAATTGCTTAGTGATCGAACGATTTAGATCTAGTATATATGCAGGTTAAATATTTGCCTTTCTATTCAATTGCAATGTAGAACTAGCTAGATCTTTGCTTAGTATACATTAAGAAAAAAGTAAAACTTAATAATATTACATGATTTAGATAAAACTGCACATACAATTTATAGATATTTAAGATAAAAGTGTAAAAAGCCATTCTTTATTGCGCGAACGGATTAACACACGAGCGAGGTACCAGCGAGTGTCTTAAAGAGTGTGAATGCAATGAAGAGACTTTTACACGTGTATCTTACAACGTTTTATCTACGATCATAACGCTTTACTAGAGTATTCATTGTATTTGGTATATTTTTTAATTTGTGACTTATGGCATGTACATATATTATCGTGCATAAACATTTATGTGCTAAGTTGTTTAGCAACCAGTTTGTAAAATATTCATTTAAACTATTTATCATACTCTCGTCTCTTGTTGACATTTATTAGTGTGCAATAAAAATTTTATAACACTAGTTCAATAAATGTTAACTTTTTACACGAAAATCAGTGTAAAAAGTAGTCACTTTTTGTATGATCGTATATAAAATAAATAAATTCAATACAATAAAATAACGAACACTGAAAGCTTAAAACTGAAAACAAATCAAAAGAGTGAAAATTGAACATGTTCATTTAAAACAATGCGATCGAGTGAGATGGAGCTGCGTAAGAAAGTGAGATGCATGCTAGTAACACGTGGACTGGCCAAGCGGTAGCGAATTTGTCAATAAGTAACATTTTCTACATTTAATTGAATATTCTCTTTACAATTACTCGTAAAAATATAATTCATTCTTCACACAACACAATGCCTTTTTTCTATATTTTACGGCCATGTAAATATTTTAAATCTCGAATTTAGTGCCCTTTTTCCATAGTTCAATTTTTGACAAATTTCGGATTTAAAACCATTAGCACCTAACCTTTATTCAATATAATTTTCAGCTTGTAATCCCAAGACCCCCACATAATTCATATTTAGGAGAGTTTCAAAGCACGGAGCGCTCTACTATGAATAAGTAATATCTTTAGAAATCAATTATATAAGACTTTTACTAACTGTAAAGTTGTGCTGTGTGAGCTATTGTTATTTTGTAAGAAACTTAAGAGTTCCAAATACCCTCTGAGATGTGTAGTTCATTTCGCAAAATAACTAATTTTTCTCAACTTGTAACGGTATATTTTTACGAGCTCTGAATAGATGTAATTTTGTTAATACATTTACAAAAATTTTATGTCCGGTTCTGCAAATTTACGTTCTTTTTCTAAAGTGTAAACTTGCGTTAGCATTCGACACAAACAACCCCATAACATTTATTTCAAAAAAGGGTCATGTTTCGACTTTCTTAAAATTATAAAGAGCATTTGGGCAATAAATTATCTCTTTCTGTATGTTATTTATGCATGCATACATCGGTTAATGCAGTTTCTTTGTTAAAAATCCTGGAAAACTACTGAATATTGTTCGTGATAAATTTAATGTGAGCCATTCCTATCGAATTTCGTGCTTGCTATGTATAAAAAAAATATTTAAACTTGAAAGCGTCTGCAGTCTTAACTAAAAAAAATAACATCTGTATTGCACTTTCCGTCCGTGGGAACAACAAACTACGTTGTATTCAGTCCACGTGTACCGAACTTGCCATAATTTTGATTTGCTTATGCGAATGTTTACGGATTTTTATTGGTGGACGTCAGGCTACATCCCCGCGTAAAACAGAGGCCCAAAATGTTAAAACACTTTCGATCCAGCTTTTAGAGAAGACAGTTGATTTCGGTCAACATTACAGAATTACCGGTTCACTTTAGTTAATTAGAATTAAAAGAAAATTCTAAACTTAGTTCTGGTATAGTTTGATCGACTGCCGGTTTCGGGTGCCGTGCAAACGTTATTTAAGAAAAATTTACAGTTAACAATTATACCGTTTAATTAAGTGTCCGGATATTAATCAAGAATTTGCGGTTAATAAAAAGTACCGTCATATCGTTAAATATTTTTCCGGATGTTTGTGCTTTTGAAGAATGGGAAATCTAGCTTTTCCTATTAAAGCGTAATAATGTTAATACAGTTTACAGTATCGCGTTCTCGTTTAAACAATTATCGTACCGAAATAAATTAATACTTACAGACTTTCTCTTCAGTGATCGAAATCTCGACTAATAAATAAATTTGAGTTATGTGCCTTCTAAATCCAGTTCAGATCTAATTAATAAGTGGGTTGTTTTAATAAAAACAACGAACCTTGGTGATGGTTATCAAAATTAATTAATAACCAAATCTTATGGAACTTTTATGGTTGCATTCAGTTATTGTGTTTTGGGGGTGAATTCGTAAATAATGGTTCACCACATACAGATATTACGAGGGTTAATCCATTGCATCTTTGATTAATGGAAAGAAAAACTCTACGGACCTTCCAGTTTCCACCTGCGGCGATTGCTTGATGTATGCTGTAGTCATATTTGTGCAGTTTAGCGTTGATTTTGGTTTGCGAATTATTGACAACTAAAGGTATAGTGATTTATGTATTTTTGTGAGTGTTGAACATTTATGTAAATTCGTTTTGAATCTTGGTAATAATTTTACAGTTTGTTTTTCATTTATATGTACTTCAATACAATTTCTTTATTCATTAAAATGTCATTAGTAAAAGAGCTCTTAGGTAGGGACCTATTATTTGAATGTTGTTGAATTTAAAATTTGTAATCTTTTTATATTTTTATATTTCTTCTGGTGTTTTTTAAATAAATATGATTTTAAAGTTAATTAAAACCAGTAAGATTGAACCATATAATTATGAAAGTTTTTATTAATATTTTTATTTAACTAAATTTTTGACTTTGTTGAAATTAGCTAATATTTTGCACTAAATTTATATCGGTCTGATTTCATTTTCTGATTAGTGATTTCAGACAGATTTATTAGATTCATTTAATCTATTTGATCTATCTAATTATCATTATTAAGCTTCATAATCAGATGGCGCCCTTCTTGTGTATGTTTTGTGTTTTTTGAAACCTTTACCCATCACTTTATAAATTAGACAACTGCAGAACCAATACCTACGACCTGAATTAAAAATTTGTAAGATAGAGCTAAATCTCAAGCCGTGGTAATTTTGAGCACCTTTTAAAGTAAGTATAATGTTTATTGTTTTTTATTGTTTATTTAGCCGGAGAAAAACCGAGGTTTCAAACTATCCAGTTAAAGATTGTTTACGGTACTTTGGATTATTGTCATTGTTCTGTCTCAGTTTGAATATAACTACAATATGTATGTTTTCTATATTTCACAGCCTCTTTTAGCTTGTATGTAATTATTATATTTTCCAATCCCTCTATACTGAACATTTAAAGATAACTATTTTAAAATACAAATACAGCCTTTTCAATCAGTAGTAACACGAATCTGAAAGCAGTATATATAAATGATAAAATGCACAGTGTTTTCAGTTCGTCACACCACTTTGATCGGGTAGTATCGTTTTTAGTATGAATGTATACATCAATAAATCCAATTCCGTATCGGGCTGAATGGTCGATAATGAAAATGCAGATTTTATGTTGTTTATGTTGGTTGTCTAAGTTTGTTTATATGTTACGGGTAAAACCCACAGGGTGTACAGAGTCGGTATTGCTCAGGGAATGTCAGCATTTTACATTGTTGTTCGATACTCCGTAGAAATGATTAATGTGCGAAGTTGATCATGTTTAATGCGAGCAAAACCGACTGCCCAACCAGTGGTGAGCGATGTCACAATAATTTCTTCGCGAACTTCACGCGTTCTTAAAAGAGACATTTTGAAACAGGTACAACCTACATACTGTCATGTTATTTAACATGTCAAGAAAGGAATTCACACACACAATAATTTTAATTAAGAAAATTTAGGCAATTTCACATTTAGTCGACATATGGGATCCATAACATCAATTTCAAAATAATAATAATTTTGAGTAATTTTTCTTTTATGAATTAAAATCTGGTTATTTATAATTAAC
This sequence comes from Agrypnus murinus, assembly GCA_929113105.1. NCBI lineage: Eukaryota > Metazoa > Arthropoda > Insecta > Coleoptera > Elateridae > Agrypnus > Agrypnus murinus. The sequence goes on along the minus strand of OV816029.1, from coordinate 64,925,238 downwards.
ATGCGCGCTTGAACACTATAGGCAGATAAGGATATCTGGAAAATTGATTTTGTTATAGAATGCGGTTAATCTTCCTTGCCCATTAACGATAAGGGTGGCGTTTATCTAATTTTTCAATTGAAAGAAGTTTAAGCCAATTGTAATGTGAGAATGAACCTAAAACAGACAAGGTGTATTGTAACGGGGAGGTATACAAGTACCTATTTACTATCATACCTTATCAATTAATAGTTAAAAATGTATGTAAGTTGTATAACTGTATATTTTGTATTTCAGAATTTTAAAGCTTTCAGCTAAAATATTGTGATGCAAATTTGTGAAACAACTGATTAGCCACATATTTGATACAATCTTAAATGTAGCGGCTGCATTTTATTATGCCATCAGATAAACAATATATAATTATGTTGCCACTTTGGAAAGTTCATTGAAATGTTGTAATTAGTTTAAATTTCAATGTTGTTGATACCTAAAATTATACAAATGATGTTTTTAAGTATATATTGTTAAATTTGTGAAGATAGGAAGGTATATGAAAAGGTAATTTTGAAACGTAAGTTAAAGTTTTAAGGAGATAGGAATGTCATCGACATTCAGTTGTAAGGTTAATTTTAATTGTTCATAAAAGTATTATATATTATTGAATTCAGAATTTAATTTCCTATGAGACTATTTAGTATTGCTATTAGGCTATTAGTTTTTGCTTTAATGAAAATTTGTAAATAAGAAATTAGATATTGTATTCATGTAATGGCAACAGTCTTTTGTTTTGTGCACATTTTTAGCATCGAGTTCAATTGTTTAGCCAATTCATATAAATATACAGCCATTTCTTCAACAAACTCTGTTTCAAATTACATCTTGCAGAAGGTACACATGTCTTGTTTAGATTAATAAAAATTAAGGTTATGTTGACCTAATTTAGAAATGTCAAAGTTTTGAGGTTATGTTTAACTTCAAAGTGAATTAATTAAAACAGTTTTTAAATAAAAGTGTTTGTTTAAGAAGTGACTCAGTTTAAACAAGTCATTAAAAAAGTCTACGATGGAATTTTGGTAACAAGGCAAATTTATGTAAAATTTTTCTGATTATAATGGATTTGGACATTTACATTACGTTGAAATCGGTTAGCGGGTCGGGCATATATAAAAAAAGCCTGTTGATATTCCGCCAGTGCAACAAGCGGAGATTTAAGTTTGTTTTGCGGTCAATTTTCATATCGTTTACCGTAAAAGTGTAAGCTAACTGCTTTACAATACTAGTGATTGTTCGAGTTAATAATTTTAGTAACTATTACCGTTAGTAGTTCGTTGTGAAAGTTTACAACAAAGTTAATCTTAAACTGAAAGTTTAACGTATAGTCTTTCGTATTATCGACCCAATAACCACTACAGTGTGTGACTGTTGACAATTTATTTTGGAAATTTTAATATTAAATTAAAAGTTTATGCTTCTAACCTTTTTATTTGATTAACGTCACATTAATCTTTTTGGAAATGTATAATTTCGCGCTAAACTTCAATATTGTTGCGTTGAAACAATTCTATCGCCTGGAAATATTAAACACTGTTTTATTGAGATCATATGAGTTCAAGGGTTTTTATTAATGAAAAATAACAGTGAATCTATTAACGGCATTATTTCCTCAAGCTATAGTTCTAACATCCAGTTATTAATTCGAGCATCGTTACCAGTGTTTACAATTCTTCACTCTATAAGAATTTTTATGTATTTGGTGTCTACAGTTTATTGTGATTTGATGTGAATACAAAAGGCAATATAGTGAAGTGAGCTCTTGAATGATTGAACAGATATTAACATCTATTTAGGATTATCTGATGAATATTATTACCTAAATAAGTTGTTTTTAGTTTTTAAGATTGTTATATTTATCGATTATGTTCAAACTGTTAGTATGACCAATTACTCTTCATATTTCCAAAGGGATCCTTTTTATTATAATAATTAAATTATGGTTTCATTGCTTATCAAACAATATTTCTTGAAATTTAAATAAATCAATTTAAACTAAACATTGTGTGATGATATTGGACGTTTACTTGTGGAAGTTATTAAAAATATATTAATCTGCCTAACATTAACTAAACTATGATTAGTAATTGCATTCAATCAATACAGTCAGAATCCTTTTTGCTTGCGGATTCTAAATACTAAAATGACTTGCGAGTAAATGGCGTCCATATCCTTATTATTTTTACAAATCTTGTTTTTCTTTATAATTTATAAGCTATAGAGACCAGTACCTACGCCTAGGATCTAGGGCGGTAATATCTTGGGGGAAATCTATACACTTCTCTAGTATTTTTAAATATACAATAATACGCCGTCATTTTTTACATAAATAATAGGTGTAATATGTTTTGGAGGCATTATAATTTGATAACGGTACCAGATTGACGAAATTAGTAGTTATTTATGTACCAAAAACGTTATGATGAAGATAAAGCTAGGAGGGTGATGATATTCCAGGAAATCGCCCGATGGGCATTATTATCTAGTAACGCTCGTGGTGCATACAAGATTTTATTCTTCACGGGAATATCTATAAGTAGAATATTAGTTTTAATGTATAATTGTTGTCATTGTCAAGAACGATGTTTATATTTATAAAACTAAGAATTTTTGTTTGTCGGGTGGTAACAACTTTGCTAAATTTACAAAAGTCAAACAGAGATATGAAATTTCAAATTCAAATGTTTTTATTGTTATTTGTTACCCATGCCATCTAAATCATCAGTTATTTTTATCTAAGAAATGTCTGCAGAAGTCGGCACAAAACAATTCGTGGATCAGCGCCCAGAAACTACCTTGCAAATACTCGTTATTTGTTGTGCAGCAACACATCGCACGTAAACATTATAGCTTCTGGGCTAATAATCAAAATTATTATCGAACTTAACGCCGGTTCCGATTGCAAAGTTAACACTGAGCGGGCATTATAAACGATAATGCCCGTTAATAATACTCTGGTTGTTATAGATTTATTTATATTGTTCGTAGCACAGGTATAAACTACAAATAATATGCAAGTGAAACATAAAACAAGTAAAACCCTTGATAAACCCAAAGTCAGTGTTTTTATGTTGTTTCCCAAATACCGTATATTTGATTTGAAAATAAATATTTTTCTATTAAATCTAGTTTCGTAAAAGGGAAAAATTTAATCAACTAGCTACATCAATAAACGGTATTAGTAGAAAGAAACCGTTAAATTGCCGGTTACCTAAACCTTAAATGGTTGTTTTGTTAGAATTTCATTAATAATAAATAAATATAAAGCTAACAACACAAAGATAATCGATAGCGGGCGTTCTGAAACGAAAGTTATTATATCCGGAGAAACTTAACCACCTGTTAGCTTGACTTCTCTTTGGAATTATCCGTTTGTTATTAATTTGACATTGGCAGTTCGTCTAATCAATCAATTCTATTCCATTTATGACACGTTTAATACAGTCCGATATTACTAAATAATTTACTCTTTATTTTTATTTTTCTTTTGTGTGGTAAAATGTAGAGTTTGATGTAGCAAGCGGCATAAATAATAAATAACCTATTAACAGTTCTCTGAAACAACAAATTACCTAAAGTGTTCCAATTATTGAGAAGCAGAAATTTAATATTTTATAGGTTAATGTTCTCGGATAAAGCTCTTTGCCTGGTATACACCAATAAAATATTCAAGATGTATATCCAAAAATCATCAAACTTAAGTATGAATGAATAAAAGAATCTATTATCTTTTCATAGAATAGGTTAACCATACCTGGTGACACAGAAGGTAGCTTATATCTTCTTTGTTTGTAATTGAATTTTACTGACGTACATGATACGAGGTCTGGCTATTAAATAACGAGACTGCGCGCACAGAAAACGTCCTACAGGGAAGGGGGGGGAAACGAATGCAGCGTTGGATATCTGGAAATGTCTACTATGCCAGTACGAAAACACGTTTTTGTCGCTGTAGTAGTATTTTTTCTACAGAGGTTAGAAACGAACGTGTTTTTTCCTCGTGCAGATAAAAATGTCTGACGAAAAACACGAGCAACGGATCAATGTGAAATTTCTCGTTAAATTAAAAAAACTCCGACTGAGTGCTATAAGTTGTTGAAAGAGGTCTATGGTGAGAATTCTCTATCTTGTGAGCGTGGAATGGTATAAACGGTTTTCTGAAGATCGAGATAGCACCGAAGATGACAAACGTCCAGGTCGACCTGTCTTTGTTTCAACTCCGCAAACAGTGACCAAAATCAATGAAATTGTGCGCGGAGATCGTCGTATGAGCATTCGGATGATTGCTGAGACTGTAAACGCCGATAAAGAAACTGTCTGAAAAATTTTACATGACGAGTTGAACATGAAGAAAGTTTGTGCGAAGTTCGTCCGAAAAAAATTTGACCTCTGAACAAAAGGTTGTCCGTCAACAGATCTGCTCAGATTTTCTTGAGAGGTTAGATGAAAAGCCTGAATTGAAGGAAAACATCACTTGCGATGAAACATGGATATTCCAATACGATGTTGAAACTAACCGGCAATCCATGCACTGGAAAACTCCTGCATCGCCAAGAATGAAAAAAGCAAGGATGTAGAAATCAAAATTTAAACCCATGCTAATCGTTTTTTGACATCAACGGCATCGTGATGACTGAATGGGTGCCACAGGGTCAAACTGTAAACCAAACTTACTATTTGAAAGTTTTGGCAACACTGCGAGGGCGAGTTCGTAAGAAACGGCCGGAGTTGTGGAAAAACAAGTCGTGGATCTTGCACCAGAACAACGCACCGTCCATAACGCGCTGTCTGTGAAGCGTTATTTAGCAGCTAGAGGCACTCCAGTGCTCGAACACGCGCCGTACTCGCCTGATTTAGCACTCTGTGATTTTTTCCTGTTTCCGAAAATCAAATCTGCCTTAAAAGGAACCCGGTTCGAGTCGATCGAAGTGGTGAAGCGAAAATCGGCGGAGCTTCTAAATGCTCTTACAAAAGAAGACTTCCAGCATTGCTTTGACCAATAGAAAAAACGAATGGAACGGTGTGTGGCGAAGGAAGGAGAGTACATTGAAGGGGAGCATTCGATTGTAGAATAATTTTTAAAATAAAACTCTTTTTGATAAGCAGTCTCGTTATTTAATAGCCAGACCTCGTATACTGCTATGGTATCTTGCCATGCATACAATAGTCATAGAAAAGGATATTTTAACGTATTGAGATTTTTATTAATTTAATTTTATTTTCAAAACATTCCAAAACATCCAAATTACATAATATGCTATAACAGAAAAAATCTTTGTTAGATATAAGCGCATCATTACATACTACCACCTGCAATAAGAGAAAATATCGTAATACAAGGTTTACTGTAGTGAACATTAAAAATAAAGGTTTCTAAGCATAGACAACTAAAATAATAATTTATTATGTATTGATAAGAGGAAGAGATAAATATAGAACAACCTAGATGCATAGTAATGAAAGTAATTGAAACACAATAATAAGAAAATTAAAAATGTAAAACATTTTAAAAAGTTAACAAAACTTTCTTTTTGTGAAACTGTAAAATTAAATGATCACAATATAAAATATAAAAATCTCATGCAAGCAACTAGTTCCAGTGTTTCATTATATAGATACAAGGAAGAAAAATAAGAAGGAAGTAAATTTAATTAGCTAGGAGAGGAAATATTGTGGTGGAGTTATGTCTTCATCATATGATTTAGATTGTGATGCCTGCCTATCGAGAGAGCTGATATGTCGTGCTAAGGTTTTGGTTTGTCTGAAACATATAAAGAAGGGAGGTGAATAGTTAATTGTGATTGTGTGCTCATTTCTCACCGCAAAACAAATATCCCATATAACAGGTCAATCAAGGTGTGGTATAATAAATCTAAATACAAAATAGTTATTGTGTAATTTGGTAAATGCAGATTGTCCTTAATTTCCATCATAAAATGTCTAATGCAATTAATTATTCCTACTTACATTAAACATAAATAAAGAATACTCAGACAGTAGAATCTGACATCATTAAATAAGAATTTATTCATATACCAAAATAATATGTCATCTGTCACAATTTAGGGTTATTAAATAAAAAAAGGGTTTTGGGTAATAAACCAGCAGATGGCTTCAGTAACTATATAAGTTTAAATATAAGCCAAAAATAAAACATTTTCATATAAAACATCCCTGAACCTAATAAAGACATTGTATTTATTCCTGAAAAATTCACATAATCAATAATTATATTTATAAATATTAGATAAAAATTAATATCTAACCATTACAATAATATATTGATATGGCTATATTAAATATAAATTGAGAGTTTTCCACATGCATATCTAAGATGAACGATTTCCGATTTCACTGGAAACGAATCAAGATTCCGAATTTTGAACGGAACACGAACGTAACTGGTCAAAATCAGTATAACTAGGTTGCAAATTTAAATTAAAAAATACGATTTGAGAGTACTTATGTAGCTCTCGTGACTTTTTTATTTAATTTATTGACGCTATATTTTAAACGGTGTCTTCTAACCACACATTGCATTCGACTACGTGCCTAGAATGGAATTATAGAAGAGTATTAAAAAGATTGTTAATAATTTGCATATAAACATTAGAAGGTTGTTATCAAAGGAATATAATTTTTTGTGGAGATTTTCAGATAAAACCCCTTCAGTAATAAATATAAACAAAACAGGTTAGCTGTGAAGAAAAGGTAAAAATAAACAAGAAATCTTTTCCTTTCAAAATGACTGCATATGATTGTTTTTTGTTATTTATCAATATTGCGATGAAATCTAACAATAATGAAAAATTAAAAATTACACAGTAAATTTCGTTTACCCTTTTAAGCTGACTCAGGTTTATATTAATAGAACATGAGATAAAAATATTTAATTCAACTTTAATAATTCCTGTGACTAGAACTAGACTTACTACCAAAGCATTTGGACTTCTGTAGCTAAACAACAGGAACATATACCTTGTATATAATCGTCCGAATCCTTTTAAAATCTTTTATTAAATTACTACAATTGCATTGTTGGTAATACAGACTGCTTCCAAAAGACAGCTGGTCGATCTTCCAAATAAATCGATTTTTCAAACCAATAAATAAATCTTCTTTACATTATTTATAATAATATTTACAATCCCAAATAATTGTTCTAAATGTGGAAATATTTCTTCTTTATTTTATAAACGGGTAACTATTCCATAAATACTTTGTTTACATTCGACGTATGTTTATCAAATCATATGGTTATAATTTAACCTTAATACGAGTCGACGTGGACTTTTCAATAGATTTTGTCGACTGACTTTGTTAATTTTTCCTAGCATTTTTATGTTTTACAGAAAAAAATTGATAAACCATCAAATTTTTACAAATAAAAACGAATCGCCAAATTCGTGACGTCACAAACGAAAAACATGTGTTCATAAAGTTAGCACTAAACTTAAATCTAAAAAGACAGAAATATAGCTGGTGAATAACGATTAAAACAACATTAGACACTTATAGTCTAAAATCAACATTAACTGAGAAAATTAACAAAAACGATTAACGATGAAAACTTCATTAAAACTCAAATTACAATAAAAACACATTATCTCCAGCTATATCTTTACAAGAAATGAACACATAACTACACTAGGTAACTCATACATATAAAATTTACATAGGAAAATATTTACAATAAAAGAAAAACACAAATGAAAAATCTGTTTACACGTTTTAGGAGTTCAACGATGCTATACAAAATTCTACACAAATATCAACATAAATGAAATCAAATTATACTCAAACTTGTCTAGCATGCAGTCCTCCACGTGCTTGTTCAAACAACGGTGGAAAATGTTCTATTAAAATCAAAATTTGAAAAACCTCCAACATATCAAAAACAGCTGACTTTCTTTAATAATTAATACAAATCCTTTAATTACAGGAATTAGTAAGTTAAATGTACTATTATATACATCATAATAATGACCTATCTTACATATTTCCAGTGAAATATAACCTCGAAACTGGTTCAGCTTACTAGGATAATGAAAATACTATCTGCGGTCCCATCATCGGCACATCAAATTTAAGAAAAGATAAAAATCTTCTAAAGAAATGGACAGGCTATCCTAAACATGTAACATAGGTTACATGCATCATGTTTTAGTACAAAACAATCAAATTAAATGATATTCCTTTTTATAGAATATCCTTTTTAATAAAATTAGGTTAAATATTATCGACACCTATCATGGTCCTATTTTTTCTATTTTTACTTGATAAAACTATCTGTAATCAAGCATGTAGTCTTTAACATGAATAACACGACTGTCCTAGCATGTACATCCTTTCATTTGTTGCATGAATAATTATATAAATGCTATTTGGCTAAACCCGATACCTATCGTAGCCTATTGATTATTTTTAATACGTCGTAAACTACTGAAATTTTCAAATAGATGATCCAAATCATCGCAATATACATCTTCATCTGTCACGAAGGGAATTATCCTAACATTGTATTCATAAAATGTCGGCTATTTCAGATCTGTATGTCAAAAAGTCACAATTTATGTCTATGATATGCATGCCAAATTTCAACAAAATCCGTTTATAAACAAAGATATAAACTTGTCTCTACCCTTGTGTACCCAGTATATATTCTTTTTTCCGTTTAATTTTGAGCTATAAACATAATTTACATTAAATTTGAACATTGCAAATTGAAAGTTTTAGTTAACAATTAAGTATGCAAGAAACTTAGATCTAGGTAATGTTTTTCTTCGGTAGTTAAAAAAGAATAATTCAAACTTTATTACGTACGCTATTTATGGCAGAAATTGCTTGAAAATTGTAATTTATGATTTTACTAGGCTATAAAACAAATAGGAACTGTAGTTTTCTGTAGTTTTAAAAGCATACTGAGAAAATAAAATCACGAGGCAGATTCTCTATGCTTCTGCTTAACCTTACCCTCTTATTAGAATTTGGTGACCTATCTAAGCACTTGTATACATTTGACTGTTGTACAATATGATTGAATTAGTGAGCTAAAAGTTATTAGTTTAATGTTTATAATAGAATTCGGTGTAGTATAAATACAATACACTTTATAAGGGTAATCGGTTTAAAAACACATTTTCGAGTTTGGAGCCTATTCGAAATACGCTGCGGTAAAGTTTTCTAACACCTTGAGCAAATGTACCCGGTACCAGATGTTTGAAATTTGATGCCCATGTGAATAGAGCCTTATATTTTATGCTTGAGCTGCAAAAATGCAAAACTGCTCTTGCAAGACTTACACCATGACGCAGGTGAAAGCTGAAAGATCAGTGTGATAAGTTTTGGAAGCCAGTAAATGCATTGTTACGTGGAGAATCCAGCCGCTTCAAAAATTCCTAAAAAATGAATTCTATAGACGATAAGTTGCAGTTTAACCAAAAAGTGATGGATTACATCAATAACTGAGATTTGGTAGTAGTATATTCTCTTCTTAGATGAAACAACATTTGTTGATCTAAGATTCACACTGAAATCTCCAAAAAGACAATTAGTCCAGTGCAATTAGGTTTAAACCTCGGAACCCAGCTATAATGAATGGATTTGAATGTTTCTGGATTTTTTGAATTTCTTATACAAAACATTAAAAAGTTTACCCTTCGAAATCTTCCGCTGTTTTTTTAAGGATACACCCATGAAAATGACGTTACTTCTAGTATAGTATATTCCTTTTACAGCTATATTCATTTTTTCTCTGCAGAGTTATTTAATTTCTATATAAAGTATACAAAGGGACAGCAAACCTCCTTGAAAAGTAGGCACTGCAGGTATAGAAAAGGGAGTAGAGTGGGGAAGTAAGAATATGAGTGACAGATGTTTCTCTGCTCCGAAAACAATTGAGTATCGTGCCTGTGTCTACGTTGGACGTTATTTTGAATATTTTTCGCAGTATTTGTTGAAATTCTCGATTATATTCGCCGACAGAAAGGTATGCATAGTGTGTCACTACAGTGATAATATTATATTGTTGTAACGAAGTTACTTAATTTTGGTTGTTTATTTTGGCTATATGAATTAAAATCCATATCTTCCCGTGCAATCTTATGCCGTTCGGATAAGAGACCGACTCGAGCGAGTGCACGCGTCCCTTCCCTAACCGATATTTGGCGTGCGCCGCTCCGTTCCACTCCTGCCATTTCCCCCACGTTCCGAGAGCGCTCTATAAACAGACGCAGAGCGACGATTTATTCAGTCCGCATCCAGGACTTCCAGCAGGACCAGCCAACCAGCCAGCCAGCCCAGCCAGCCAGCCAGAGCCGACCGACCAGACCGTTCCTGGGGAAATATAAGAGTAAGATCTCTGACCGATAAACCGATCCCCTTTCCGCCCGTTGTATTCCACCCTCTTTACCGTACCTTGTCCGGGACCTCACTGTGCGTGTGCCTGGGGGTCCCATTCTAATTTCCACCAGATACCATAAATTAGGAGCCTCTCCCGTTGTCCGTTATTTTACCCTACGCAACCCGCACGTTTGATTGATACCGCACGCTGTAACCGTATGCTTTTTCTTGGTTTAGAGATTGAGACATGTTGGAGGGTTAGAGCTTTGGTAATAATAAATTTTGTTTGGTTTGATGATTGTGTGTTTTATTTATTAGCATTAATACCCTCTTGTTTTCTATGAGCTTTAGTGATAGGAGTGATCCAGACTGGGCCGGCCTCAGCAACACCAGCAGTTCCCTGGATTATCTTTTCTCCACTTGTAGGTACCCGGAGCTGTGGAGCATACCACGTAAAAATAACTGGCGCCCGAGGATTAACGCCGATACCGAGATCACCGAAAGCACACAAGCGCCACTACGTAAGCGGACCCCGAACCGCCCCTTACATTGTAATAAAAGAAGTTTTGTTTGTATACTATTTGTTCCATCTTTTTCATTTTCGACTTTCCATTTACCAATTTTGCTAATATTTCTTGTTGCAGATAATTATTAATTATGAATAGTCACAGTAAGATTATTGATTCAGCAGATGTTTTGTTTTATTTGCAAAAAACTTGGATCTCAGAGCAGTAATGATGCAGGTTCTATTGTTGAAAATAAAGAGTATTGGGAACTTTAAAACAAGCTTCTGAGGAGAGAAACGATGGACTATTACAATACTTCAATACGTGTGAAGTTGTATATATGTATATGCTCATACATCGTGTCGGCAGAAGTATATTAATAAAAAATACATTGAAGGCTATAAAAAGCAAGACGAACAAGTGAATTTCTCTCCCCCAAAAAAAGATTGCGAAGTTTATCATCATGTAGCTTCGATTGGAAAACAATTTGTTTCATTTGTGGAAAGGAAGCTAGTGTACCCGAACGGCTACATTGATTTATTATAATTAGCTAACCTGATTAGTTCATTAGCTTGTATCATTTATTCTTAAACTATTTTAGCTAAAGTTCATATTTACTTAGTTCTGCAAATAATAATGGCATTTATAATAATATTTAGTTTTTGCATACCTAATATGAAGAAATTGCAAAATTATTTTCCCACTGGAAATAGAAATTCTAAAACGTAAAATATTTCCCTTTTGCTAAAACTTTGAAATTCTATATTTTATTCAAAATGATGATTCTTTCATATGTGATAAGGCGACTTCCTGCAAGGTATGCTGAGTTGCATTTTTCTAATACTAATCAAAAGAAAGTAAGTTTTGTCTTAGGGGTTTATTAAACACACGTACACTGTTAATTTAATTAAGTTTGTTTTGTCATCCATACTGTTTTCCAAGTCTCTTTTCTTTTTTACATAGGATTTTAGATTAAGACAGTTCTGAGTAGGTCCTCAAGAAAGTAGGAACTCACTTTCGGTTTAAATTTTAAAATTTTTATTTTTTTCAATTATTTAAAGTCAATATTTTACTTCTTTCTACGTGAAAGTAATAAAACGTCAATAATTTATGTTGGTTGTGAATAATGTTGTAAGTTGGTTTACTAATTTAATTAACAATAATAAATAAACTCGTCTTTAATTAATAATTTTAACTGTGTTTATATTATTTGGATTACCTCTCTCCCTTTCTGTAAGAAAGCGAAATTATAAGGTAAGTGCACTCTTTTATTATCTAGCCTAGCACTTCAACCCCTGGCCTCTGACGACGACGCTATCAACCATCATTTATACTTAAGTTTTCAGCTTAGGGGTACGTGTGGAGAGGATTACACTAGTGAGGAAAAAGAAAAATTTAAGAAGAAAAATACATATGGTTAACAACACAGAGATAAAATCAACAATTTTGGAGCTTATAAAAGAAGAAAGAGATGACTATTACCGAGAAATTCACAAGAATATATCCGGTGTACTAGACTTGGTAGCATTGCAAGTACGATATCATGGTGATTGTTACTGCTCATTGAGAAATTTAGTTGCTAAGGTACCTGAAGAAGATTCATCACAAGTATTATTAGTGGATGCAGCAATGAAAAATATGCCAGTATATAGAAGATAATATTGTACATAGAAGAATAGAAGAGTGTATTTACGGGGGCTCTCACACTGAAGTAATAAGCAATCAACAACTAGCAATTGGAAACGCGCAATATTATCGCCATCGGGCTGTTTACATTGTATTTAATCAGAAGTCTCACATTGGAGCAACTTGTTATCCCTTCTACAAAAACGTTGCCGGTTGCGTTAATATTTGTTGCCGGCGATATGCCCTGCATGTCGAAAGCCGATTTTATCGTGTCAATATACAGCAATACTTGCATTATTTTTATAAATAGAGAGTGAAATTTTTATACAACAGACATGACGATTCAGCATTTGTTAGAAACATAAAGACATATGTGTATCAAAAACTGTTTTTTTTTATTTCACACATACCCTACCAACTACTAAGGTCGTCTGTCCCCCATCTAACATGCAACACGAATACATACACCCATAGTTGAGGTGGCGGAATTTTCCAATTAGAAAGAACCCGTCGCCCCAAGTGGGATTCGAACCCACGACGCTTAGAACACGAGTGATGCACTGACACCACTCGTCTACCTTGTGAGAGCTTACTACAAATTCAATTGTGGATGGGATATGAAAAGTTGCGGTGAGACCAACAAATTCAAAATCATAGACCCGCCTGGGGGTTGCAAGTTGCAATGAAGGAAAACATGGGTAGTAACCAAGATACAAAGCCGAGCCTGCAAGAAGCTTAAATAATTCCATATACAGTAATGGCAGAACAACCGATAATGCAGGCAAGTTTAGAGATCAAGTTCATATGTGTATCATTACTGCGAAAAAACTGTTGCGCAAAGGACTACTACGCAAAGGTTAGCTACGAAGAATTCTTTGAATGAATTAATTAATTACAAGAAAGTGCAATGTATATTCTAGAAATTAACAACTATAATTTACGACCACCCCGCAGCTCAGTGGCCAAAGGTTCGAAGTCGTAATGAAATAGCGATTATTGTCTGTGTTTGGAATTTGAAATAATGAAATTGCAAATAGAAACCGCTCTCTTCAGCGCGTACACTGGAAGACGGACGCAGATCCAGATTTCGAAATGGTGCGAAATATAATAGCTACAGAGTGTGGCAACAGAGCAATTTAACTCTAGATATTATACATAAGCCGTGTAAATATACCTGTCTGTAATGTAACTTTCAATAATTAAAACCAATACGTATTTTAGTATGCCACCGCTATGGACGTGCTAAACAATAGGTTCCCTACCTGTCGGTTCTAGGAATTCGAAATTCCCTTTCCGCCAACGGAATTGGTACAGGCTGTATTTATTATTGTGGAAATATTTTTTGCATCTACTTATCAATCTTTTATTTATTCTTTGTAACGTGATTACCAATATACTAAAATAGGTAACAACATTGTAATATAACAAATTATTAACAATTTATTTAAGGTATAAAAGTTCATAGAAAACCCTACTGAGAGGACCTCCTCTTAGAAGAATGCGCCGAACTCATATTTCATTTCGTAAAATTTATTTCTTATTAAAAATATCTTTTACCTTTTCTTTTCCAGTTTTACTCAACTTTTCTCATTAAATTTTTAATTGAAGATTTTGTCTATAGCACAAAAAAAAGTTATATATGTGTTTGTATTTTAAAAATGTAGTAATAATTGAGCGAGAACCTTTAAAAACATTTTTCCAACATATCTCCTGATAAAGGGAAGGTCTTAGATAGATACTAGATGACATATATCATAAGATACAAGCACTCCCAGTTGCACGAACTCGTGTTCGATTGAACCAGGGTTATTACATGGCTTGTGCCACCGATCATTTATTATTTTCTACTGTCGGAAAATCAACGCTCTCGTGGAAACTTTTAACACATTTTATAGATAAACCTGACTTCTACTGACTTTTTTAGTTTTATTCTGACTTTATTAAATTTTTCTCTGTAGTTAAAAATAATCTAATGATAAGGATAACTACTTTATTAGATGTTTCATCAAGGTACAATCTGCAGCAGACTTGTTTGGTTTCAGACTGGTGCGCATCTGATATCCCTATGGCAACCCTGTAGTGTACTCTAGGTCACTAATCGATGACGTAAAAGGATATTTAAACCCGTTGACCTATTTTTGTATTTTGGTTTGTTAAACAAAATGAAAAGAAAGTGTTAAATGTTATCACTTATTAGGAACAATATACTTGTTGGCGAAACATTTCGAACACATTCAATTGGGAGAAAAAGGTAGCGAAATTAAAGTCGTTGTAACAAATTTTTGTTAGACCAGTTACAGGAGTATTAATGGTTTTCTTCATGTTATATGTATTAGGTAATTTCTAATTTAATTTTATTTTGCCGTTAAATAAATTAGATTTCGTTCGAATATAATTGATGATATCGAACTGTAAGTTTCATTTTTTCTTTTTATTTCAAATTCAATAATTTGATATTCTTTCTCTAGGGAAATTATTATTGATGTAGAAGGATAATGTGTCTTTATATATCTTTTTTATTCTATATGTGTCTGTATCTCCAATAACATATTTGTAACAGAAGTAAGGACACTGGTCGACAAGGATTTTATTAATTGGATAATGTTGGGTATGTATTTTTGGGTGAACCAATCCGAAAATGAAGTCAGCATTTGTCCTAAGTAGGGGCGAGACGATACGGTAAGCAAAGTAAGCACTGCATAGGACGCCTTGTCAAGTGGGACGTCATGGCCACTCATTTCATGGCGTCATTCCTTTAATTATTTTAACTAATACCTAAAACGTTTCATTTGTAAACTGCGTAAAAACAGCGCATTTTTGTTGCAATCTAGTCGCCGACGACCGCCCTGTTCCTACATCATTCTCCGATTTCTTATTTCCAAAAGCAATAAATGCTGCTATCAAACATACTTACCCCTTGATGGGAAACAATAAGTTTTATCAATGTTAAAAATAGTTTACCTTTAACTAAAATCTAATGCCTGGTTTATACAGTCATTAAAAACTAAGAAATTATCACTGTCACTAAACAGCTGAGAATTAAAAGATGGTGTTTACTCAGATCGGTTTATACAACTCACTAAGAAATTACTGTCATTAACGGTAATTAACTACGAATTAAGAATTGGTTCAATTTTAATTTTTCTGATAATTATACAAGGTCAATCGCAAGTGCGCATGCCTGCTGGAAAACGAAACAGGTTAGCCACTACATTATCATGCAGTTGCCCTCGAAAAATTCAAATATTTATGGCGGTAATGCTAACTCTTAGCAGTATGCGCACGCGTTAATATTAATTTATAATTGCTGTATAAACCGGTCTACTTTTCTTTAGTTACATAATGACAATGACCAGTGATAATGTCTTAGTTGTTAATGACTGTATAAACCAGGCATAATTGTCTACAATCAAAAAATAAATAAAACAAGAATAACAAAGCGTGGGAATCGAAACGATGCCCAAATGAACGGAAAAGCCATACGTTTCCACTAAGTCATTCTTTTTTCTATCACCAGAAAAAGCTATTTTTCTGATTATCACCCCCGAATTAACTTTTCTTGCCGTGAAAGGCGTTTTTAAAAATGACACTTTATTTAAAAACGCAAAAGACGGAATCCAAGTTACAAAAATATACACAACTTACTGTTAAGTATAATAGATGTTTATTCGTCGTGGAATTACACAATATGCACTTAATAATTACTTAAACACTATGATACATTTAAAACTGGCAATAATGCTCAAAAGGCCGAGGTAAACAGTATCCCTGGATACCAGTTTCTACGGCTCCTTAGTGAGTGTAGCTCAAGGCACGTAAACACTATTCCTGGATAGCAGTTTCTAGCCTGGAGCTCGTCGTAACTCGAACTGATCTGTCCCACAAAGCTCTGGTGTTTATATACTCTTTCTGTGGGCGTAAAATCCTTCAGTTGCGCACATGTGGCGATAACGTCTTGCTTCGTTCGTATTCATAGAAAGTGTAGCGGTCTTTTATCGTGTAGCTGCTCTTTGCTTCCGCTAGCGTTTCATAAAATGCATTAGAAAAAGTTACTGCATCCTGCACTTGTGGGCGGTATTTATATCGCAGCTGCGAAGCGTTATCTTGCACGTGTTTATAATGAGGTCAAACTTTATCTTGTGTGTATATATTTAATAATAAATAAATGTTAACTCCCGCATGGTTTTTAGCACATTTTTTAATTTTACCGATGTTAAGGCAGATTTGGTAGAAATTTGGAAATTTAGAGCAAATAGGGAATTTACTAAAATTACAATTTAACGTAAAAAAATAGAATTGATTAAATTCAAATTATATAGAGATAATTAACAAAATATAGAATATTGTATCAGCTGCTTATAGAGATATTTCCCATTTACACATGGGTAGGTTTAGCGCAGGAAGGAATTTTCTTCGACCAATGAACAAGTTCAGTTATCGGGTTGCATTTTATCTGAAATAAGATTAAGAGAGTTTTTATCCGAATACTTATAATGCTAGAATTAATTTACTTGATTTTAAAAGTCATTGAAACTTGAAAAGATTGAAATCGTGTTTTATTTTATGCATTTGGACCAATGTTCCATTACAGTTGGCTAGATTATTGTACAAAGAACGAGAGTTGTTAGAGATTTTCCTAATTTAAGTGATGCCTTTAGACAAGACATAAAAATCTCGAATCAAAGTTACACCATTAAAGCGTGGCATTGTCGAAACTATCGTTTAGTTTTCCTTTATTTATTGAATTGTTCATGATGTAAATTCAGGAAAGTTGTAGAATGGTATAGTGCAGCCTGCAACTATATCATACGTTGTTATAGCTTAAAGTTGTGTAAATAGAATGTAATCAGCGTTTTTGTTGTCCGTTTGACAGCTATCGTTGACGTTGATTTACAAGATTATTACCCAATTTACAATACAAGTATCTTATGTCATTTTGTTTGTAGTTTTATGGGCTATATTCTTATGTAATTAGTATTAAGAAATCTGCTAATTGTTATTGTTGTAAAAATTGTTCTGACGCCACTCGACGCGAGCCAGGCAAAATACAACGCGTAATTTGCTGTTTTCAACTGTTTTTCAAAAGAGTATATAAGGACCTGCAATGAAAAACAAGTTAGTTAACAGATTCTAGTATACGTGTGATCACGCTCGTTAATCCCAAAATTATTATAAATAAAAGTAACGTTATGTGCACATTATTGTTGTAAACAAAGAATTATAATTCGATTACAATAAGATCTTTTACCTATAACAACTATTACCGGAATAAGAAGATAATAGCATGATTTATCTATGAAGTTTCCAATGAAATTTTTACAATTTTAAAAGCATGCAGGATCTCGATTTTGTTAAAGTTAATTAATTCAACTGATAACAATAATTGTTTGTCTATCTAGCAGTTGTTTATTTATTAACGGGTAAATAATAAGGCAGTGTTTGATGTTTTCGAAAACTTTAAACAACGTAAGTGCGCTTTATTTATTTCTAATCAGTAAATACATAAAAAACAAATATAAAGGGCTTATTATTAATATTATTTTTATTAAGAACTTTATCATTTTTGCATAATTTGTCTTTGTGTATGCTTACTGGGACTCACATCATCTCACATAATCACATGTGTGAGTCACGTGTTTGTTTAATTAGAAATTGTTCAAAATTTATGATTTAACTCTAAATAATAAATCTAATTAAATGATCATAAATAAACCTGCTGTAGGTTTCAATTGATGTCTTTTAATTCATTTAATTTGATTTGTCTGTCTAATAAATAAATTGTTTGTTGTTCCTTTATACATTTGTTTACTTATTTTGTTGTGTGACGATATTATATCACAGATCTCGCCCAGCTGCTTTAATCCAGGTGATTTTGGAGTATGATAATTAAAGGTATAAAAATAGGTAAATTCATTATAAATATGGCGTTCTACATTTGTTTCATGCTCGAATACGATAAACAAGGCTTAATTAGGCTTATTGGAAGAAGAAATATTGAGTTGTTTATTGTCTGTCCCAACGTGGGGCAAATTAAATTAGTTATCTAATAGCATCTCAATATACTAAATTTCATTGTTTATTGTTTCCAGCCTTACTTTGTGGAACTCCATAATCATGAAATAAATAAAGATTAGTGAAAAGTTTCACTGTATTTATTAAAATATAACCTCACAATATTGTTTCGACAACTAAGCTGTCATTATCAATTATATTACCTTTGATAATGACAGCTTAGCTGTCGAAACAATATTGTCAGGTTATATTTTAATAAATACTGTGAAACTTTTCACTAATCTTTATTTATTTCATAATAGTACTAAATTTCAAGTCGTAGGCCCGTTTAGAAAGTTGTTTTCTTCTCCGGACAAACATAGCCACATCAACTACCAAAGCCCGAATTCACCGTAATTTTATACGTATACATACGACTACATGAAATTTTATACATAATTACAGAATCAGCAAGGTCGTGTCCGCCTCTGTTATTATTATTATTTTACATGCAAACTTAAATTTTATATAGACTTTGTCTCTTTAAATTAAAACTATTGCTTATTATTAATCGACGAAGGTCCCTTTTATATCATGACCTTTTTTACATGGATCAATTGTTATTAGTCAGAAGATAATTAAAATGAGATATCAACAATATTTCTTCTTTCAAATAAAGTACAACTTTTAATAATAACCATTACTATCTTTTTCAGCTCATTTGCATAATTTTTAAAATAAATAGAAGAAATATTATCTTTAAAATTATTACAATAAAGTATTATTCGGACATCTTAAATATAAAAAGCATTAATATGATTAACATTTTTATATTTACTTTTATGTCATGCAAGCCATCCGTACATGCAAGCCACATACTAATATTTTTACAATAAATTATAATTAAAGATTAAAATTTTATTCTTCATTGCATTATAAAAAGAGGCAGTTACATTATTTTTAGGTGCTTATAGATCAGAAATAATTTTACAGACCGGCTAGTAGGAGTTCATTAGTGTTTCGGTACCCAACTCTTAAGAATGTTGCGAGAATGAGAATTTCACGATCAGTTCTTACTCTTTAGTTATTTACCTTGGAGATTTCGAAAGGATTGTCCATTTCTTTTCTATCTGCAAGAATTATATCTCGGAAACCAAATATTTAATTTTTATTATAATATATTGTATTTGCATTTGTAATAAAAATAATTTGTTATTGAGTTTGATATTTGTCTTTCTTAACAAGCCGTAACAAAGCAGCAAAAGTCAGAGAATGACTTTAACTACAACGCTTACTATTAAATATAATGTTTTATCAAAGAGCTAATTATTTACTCGTATATAAGGTCTATATAGTCACAGACTTACTACTGTGTTTATTTGTTTTTTTATGTTAAGGATTGATCAAAACACGCAGGTACAGCAGCTGCTGAAGAGGAGAAATCAATGTTCAACAAATATCACCACATTTTGGAGCGGTACAGTTGCGGACCGCAACAGGTACTTCTGTGGGGCGGTGAGATCTTGGATTGTATCAAAGATATTGGGAGTAAAATAGCTAAGATTACACGTGACTCATGTTCGACATCGTTTCTGAGTAAAAAATATTAATAGCAGTTTAGAGAGGGAATGTTGCCTCAATCTTACTACTTCACGGACGTAATTTGAAAGAATTGTATCTAGCAGAAAAGTGCCAATTTCAGAGTCTGAAGAAGTTGGGACGAAGTCGAATGCCGCAATCACACAAGTGTGAAATTGGCGTTTTTGCACGCGTTACACACTATACTTTATCTACGACCACAAAAAAAGTAATAAACCACCAAAAGCTAAGAAAAATATTTAACCTAGAATTTATACTCGCATTAATATTTTTTACGTGAACTCTCTGGCAATAAATTAAGAGATGTAATGTGTGCAGCTTCCACGACGTTTGGAGGTGTACAAGTGCACACTCCATTTTCCCGTCGACTGATTCACTCATGATAAATCTAAAATTTCGAAAACGACAAAAGTAAATATTAAATTTTTAAAGACAATAGTAATAATACTGTCACGTGGGGTTTGCGTGACTGGGGAACGTAGTCAGAGGTAGAAAGGAATCAAACACAAGTTGTAAAAAACAACTATATACTAAGACAATAAACAGGGTACAAAAGGTTTACATGTTGACATATTGTGAGGACGTATATGCCCTCCTAAACTACTATAATACAGGGAAGGTTGGGACCAACCCTGTTACAGCACTAGATCTACAGACTAAGCATGTAGGAGATAACCTCCTGGTAACTAAGCCGGGAAGCCTGGACACAACTCCCCATAATTCTGCATAGAGTGGGCGATTAAGCGCTTGCCCACTCAAACTAGGCACTAAGCATTATATAATTAAAAGAGTACTCACCAGCTTGCTTGTAGATGTAGTGTTGGAGTCAAGGAAACTGACTGGTTTGAATAGCTCAAGCAAGCTGGTTATATACTGTCGAACGAGGAAGTAACTCGTATCGTAGTTGGAATCCGTAGGCAGAAGTTCTCGGTAAGCCTGTGGGTTGATTGCATGCGCGCTGCTGGTGCCTGGTACGAAGCTGCAGCTGTGCGGAAGTGTTGGTGAATTCTCTTGAAGGAATGTGCACCTGCATGCACATCGTGTAGGTTGCCTCGCGTGTACGGAGTAAGTAGGCGTAGATATTGCATGCCAACGGATGCAACGGTGGGCGAAGCGAGCGCGCTTCACAGAAGACCTCGCACATGTCGGCCGCGAGACGGCAGCTGCAAAACTAGCGTAGGCAACTGAATGTGGCCTTGCATGCTTTATGTTGCACAAACGGAAGAGATGTTGAGTATTGAATAAAATATTTAAGTGTAAATATTTCCGTTTGTGACAATACGTTTACAATATGTATAATTTCGGCCACTCTACTATTTAGTAGTTACAGCTAAACAATCATACGTATGTATTCGTTTTTAAAAGTAATTTTTTATAAACAATCACAACTCAATTGTCAAGATTATTAACCCCTTTGCTGCGAAATGTAAACATGTTCTGGCATTGCAGGTGTTGTGATGATAAGGTAGGCTTTAAGTATACCCATCGTGCTTGCACTTGTGAATTATGTAGCAAATTATAGAAACTCTAATTGTTTTTATTGCAATTTAGCAATAATAATGAAAAATATTGTATTAACATAATGTAAAAAATAAATAACACTTTTATAATAACTTATAAGGTAATAATAACTAAATTATGTTAAGTCGCCTTGATAGCTGAGCAGTATGACGTCTGGCATAGCAAGCAGACGGTCCAGGGTTCGATTTTCCCGCCGAAGTGATAATTTTTCTTGCTTTACATTAAGACCAACGCGTCAACTAACAACTGCACCAAAAAAATCCCAAACTAATTGTAAACCAGTTTGATTAGCGCATGCGCGCTGTGTAATAATCAGAAACTTTTCGTAACCAATCACTAATATCTTGTAGAGACAAACTTTATATACAGGGTGTATTATCGGATTTGTAACATAGGGGAATAGCATGTAAAAGCACAATTTTTCAAATATTGGCTCCCCTAATTATTTTAGAGGAAAAGTTACTATAGCAAAGTTGTAGACCTTAGTGAATACTGTTCAAAACTCCTCCACTTTAGCATCTATGTTAAATAGTTTCCAAGATATAAGTGATTGTTCGGTATAGGAAATTAACATTGTAAATGGGAAATTTCCTAATAGCAGTTGCCATGTTGTATTTAGACCTTAGGTGTAAATGCAAGAATTATTAAGCAGAGTTTCATGGAGCAAGATCACTTATCAGAATGTTACAATTGCTACAAGTGTGAAAGAAATAGATGAGAATTTTCCAAGAAACTTATTTTTATAAAATCTCATTAGCTATGACAACAGTTGTCAAATTATTATTAATTATTATTAATGACAAACCTGTCAGCAATTCTTTCGAGTAATTTGACAATTGTTGTCATGGCTAATAAGATTTTCATAAAAATAAATTCTTGGAGAATTCTCATCTATTTCTTCCATACCCGTAACAATTGTAACATTCTGATGAGTGATTTTTCCCCATGAAACTGTGCTAAATAATTCTTGTATTTACACATAATGTCTAATTCTAATGCAGAAATTACTATTAGTGAATTTTCGATTTGCAATGTTAATTTCCTATACCAGAAAATCACTTATATCTTGAAAACTATTTTAACACAGATGCTAAAATGGGGTGTTTTGAACAGTATTCTATAAGATCTACAAGTTTGCTATGGTGACTTTTCCTCTAAAATAATTATGGGAGCCAATATCAGAGAAATTGTGTTTTTACATGCTATTCCCCTATGTTACAAATCCGATAATACACCCTGTATGTTTAGAAATTCACAACAAATATTGTAAATAAATAAATGTGTTCTGTAGTTTGTTTCGATTCCGTAGTTTGGTTATCTGTGGATTATTTTATTATTAGGTTACAACATCTTATAATGGCTATAATTCAAAATTTAAAAAATGGCATAACACCTATTTTTCCAAATTTCTGCAGATAATAACGCATATATACGTAACATTTCATCGCTTTTTACCGCCAATTCGTGTTGATAATTCATGCACTGTTTTTTTTAACCATTCGTGTAGTTAAAACTGGGACATTCAACGTTTTTGTTGAAAGTGCTTGGTGCTTGGTATTATCGCTTTAACTTTAAATATTTTATGTAACAAATAACACGCTATATTCTCGTAATTATTCCACAGTTTCGATGCATAGTTTTTTTACTTTAACAACAGCTAAGTGGTACGTATTGAAATTCAAAGCAAGTTTTTCTATGTGTATCGTTACATTATAGATTTCAAGAAAGTATTCAGAATTATGCATTTACATAAACTTCTGTGGGGTACAGTATTGAATACCTTTCAGTAACTTTGAGATTGTCAATTGTGATAAATAAGCACTATTGTAATAACGCAATTTTTGACCTGCGACTTGTATGTGACTTGGAATCGAGAAAAGCACATAATGTGAACAAATTTATTTTCAGGTTTTTGACATTTTTATGGAAAAAAGATTTTCTTTCGAATGAAATTGAAAGAAATTTAAAATTAAATTGAAATAGGTCTCAATGAATATTAGAGTCGCAAATCACTTTAAATTGCGACTCCTGCACACAAAATATGTAAATAATGAAATATGTTTTCGAGTAGTTCCGTTGCAGCGCTGAGGTCGTTATTCCACTAGAGTCACTGCATCTAGTTACCTAGGCCAGCTGACCGTGGCCTAGCTTACTATACCTTGTCCAGCCAACAGAAATAGTTAAGCCACGCCTTACAAAAGTGCGGTATATTTGAATAGAGCTTTTCTATTGGTTGATTTTCTAAAACCCGTAGCACAAGCATGCGAATACGTTACTGTTTCGAGAGCTCCGAGTGATACCCATATGTAAAAGAAGTTGCCTAATTACGTTATCTAATAATTACTTTATTTTATAACTTTTTATAGCAACATATTTAAATTATTTTAATAATCATTTATTAAAAGAAGATGAACGTCATTTATTTAAAAAGAAAAAATATATAGGAAATTTTTGCAAGTGAGTATTTTTCCAGGTTTACTAATTCGGCGTCTTAATTATTATGAAACTAAATTTATCTGACAATTAGTTTTTTTTATAATTTTTCTTATCAATTTTTACTTTTTATAAAAACAGAGAATATTGTTTTTATTAATTTGTACCGTGTGAAACTGGCTTTGCTGCCATTGGTCTACGCAAACATACATTTGTGGGGGAGTGGCTTAACTATTTCTGTTGGCTGGACAGGGTATAGATGTAGTGACTCTATATTCCACGTATAACACTTGGCTTGCCATTCGTCTTTTAAATGTTAGAAATGTGAAAACGGCTTATATTCATCGTCAAATTTGTGAAGTCTACGGTGAGAATGCTATGACTGATGGAATTATTAGAAAATGGATGAGGAAGTTGAGCGATGGTCTGACAACGTGCATGATGAAGCAATGAATGGTATACCGTCTGTGATTACAAACAATTTGGTGCGCACGGTCGACGTAAAGATTCAAGAGCAATTTCAGAGCTTAGTTTATGTTTTCCTCAAATTTCAAGATCTGTTCTGTACAGTATTGTGACAGAGCGTTTGAAGTTTTGAAAATTGTGCGCACGCTGGGTGTCGAAAATGCTACCCGAGGAACATAAGAATAACGATACAATGAGGGCAGCGATCAGTTTTTGAGTCGTGTCGTCACAGGTGATGAAACGTGGGTATTCCATGTAACTCCAGAATCCAAACAGCAGTCCATGGAGTGGCGGTACACTTCATTGCAGAAAATAAAATTTAAACAAATTCAAATTTCAATTTCAACCCGCAAGATCATGTGCACAGTGTTTTGGGGCAGGCAAGATGTTTTATTGGTTGAATTTTTGCTTCAAGGAACAATAATAAACTCAGCACCCTATTGTGTGACCCTCAACAAAATGCGACGTGCAATCCAAAACAAAAGGCGTGGTCACGTCTAATCACGTCATTTCGCTGGGAACAAATGACCCACTCTCCCTATAGTCAGGATGTGGCACTCAGCGATTTTCATTTGTTCCTGCATCTGAAGAGCTTTCTCGCTAGACAACGTATCGCCGATGATGCTAGCGTCACAGAAGCAGTGTAAATGTGGCTATCCACACAGGCGGCTGACTTATTTGAAAAAGGCATACAAAAGCTGGTGCCACGGTAAAAAATGCTTAAGCAGCGGTGGAAACTACGTAGAAAAATAGTTTGAGATATGGGAAAGCTAATAAAAACTTCACTTTTTTTAAAATATTTTTTTGTTTTCTGTTAATCGCTAAACGGTACTTACTTTACAAATACGACTGTTTCGAGCAGGTAGTGTAACGTATCGACATACAATGATCGTGCGGGTAAAGTATAGCCTGACGCGGTCATAATTTGGATGGGTGGGCCGTTCTATCTTGGATCTACCTGCTCGCCGGGTTAGGATGGAAGATCAGTAAAATTGAATCCTATCCCATTCTACAATGAAAATGTGTATTTCAAACATGTAATTTAAGTATATTGTTTAGTTTAATCAGCTACCTTCTCACAATACACTGCACCATAATTGCGTGGGTGTTAAGACAAAATGCGCCTTAAGCTGATGGAATGCCATTATAACAAAAAAACAGACTATAAGCGTACAGCCGTTAGTTTGAACTCCCCAGGATAGACTAGATCTATTTTCCTTTATGTTTATAATCACTCACTACTTTAACATGCCGTTTACTTGTTTCTTGCTTAGATTTAAACGTGTTATACTTATAAGTTTGTTTGTAGATCTTAATAAAATTTACGAAACATAGACGAGCCTTTTTCTATACCTATTACCTCCCTATCGAAATGCCCTAAACCCGCCACTGTGCTAGTGCTATCAATATTACATTTATTTCTCGCATTAGTTTCAGGGAGAACTTCTCCAGTAAATTTAGCTATGTCCTTCAGTTGAAGGACATAGCTAAGTTGAGATCACCAAAGTTATTAAATGGAGAACCACGTAATGCTTTTCCTTGATCTTAAAATTCGACCTGCATATTGGTTAATTTAAACACATTTCATGGTGAAATTACTACCACAAGATCTAGGCGCTATCATTCTTACAATATCAGCTTTTATAGTATATGCTGCATAATAAGGTACTTAAATACCTCATCACCACCATGCACCTTGTCTGATTTAGGTGAAAACATGCCTTGAAATGGCTTCCAATTTATTTTTCTTACGATACATACATAAGTAATTATAACCCATCGTTTGAACATTTATCAAGATTGTGAAAAATCAACTTTAAAATTAATCCTTTTACTACCTAGTGTGTTATAGAGTGCATATTTATTAAATTAAATCCTTTTCCTTGCTATCATAAGAAAAATTATAAAAAGGAAATATTTTTCGCCTTGAGGTTATGCAACCCAACCAACATCATATTAAAATTCGTACCTGGGGTTGGGTATTTCCCTAAGCATGTCAAATATTATTACAATACGTATTACTTTTTGTTACTTCGGCCGACTTCTGTATAAAAATAATAATAATATATAGAAATGTAGCTATTCTTATAAATACCTACTAATCAGACAGGTTAGAGATTACTTAGCAAGACTGTTTAAGTTAGAAACATTTTGATAAATAATCGATCACAAATTATTAACTGAAATATCATAATATTTTTCAATAGTGCGCACATGTTGTTATCGAAAGCTTAGTAAATTAATTAGAGGATATACTATAATAGAACAACTAATGAAATTGTGATGTTGGTTTAAATGCCAAAGTTAAGTGTGCTTTCAAATCAACGAGTAAACAAGAATTAGTGATAAATCTATAATAGAATACAAATCCTTATACTAAAATTTTCTTGCAGTTTTTAGTACTTCTTTCAGCTGTCACACTTTATTGTCATCTCATGTGACAAAGTGACTCAGTATTGATCGTGACTAAGTATTGATACTTATAATAAATTGATAATTTTGTATATTTGACCTGGAATGACGAATGTACGCGTTTGTAAACCTATTTTTGGGAAAAAATAAGTTAAAATTTACGCTTTCGTTGTTATAATGGTATTCCATCAGCTTAAGGCGCATTTTGTTTTAAGTGTTTTAACACGCACCCAATTGTGGCACAGTATATTGTGAATAGGTAGCAGATTAAACTAAACAACATACTTGACTTACATATTTGAAATACATATTTTAATAGAACGGGTCACCCATCCAACTTCTGACCGCATCAAGCTATACATTACCCATACGATCATCGTATTTAAATAGCTACGTTACACTACCTGCCCGGAAGAGGCGTATTTTCAAAATAAGTATCGTTTGGCGATTAAAAGAAAACAAAACAGTATTTTAAAATAGTGAAGTTCTTAATAGCTTTCCCATACTTTAAACTATTTTTCTACGTAGTTTCCACCGCTGCTTAGACATTTTTCGTTTCGTGGCACCAGCTTACGTATGCCCTCTTCAAAGAAGTCAGCCGCCTGTGTAGATAGCCGCGTTTGCACTGCTTCTGTGACGCTAGCATCATTGGCGACACGTTATCTAGCGAGGAATCTCTTCAGATGCAGAAAGAGATAAAAGTCGCTGAGTGCCAAATTCGGACTATAGGTAGGGTGGGTCATTTATTCCCACCGAAATGACGCGATTAGAGTTTGCGATTGCGCTGCAGAATGAGGGGGTAAGCATTAATTATACCACGCCTTTTGTTTTTTATTGCACGTCGCAGTTTTTTGAGGGTTATTGTTGTTCCTTGAAGCAGAAATTTAACCAGTAAAAGACCTTGCCTGCCCCAAAACACTGTGCACATGATCTTGCGGGTTGAAATTGAAATTGGAATTTGTTTGTGAGTTTTATTTTCAGCGATGAGGTGTACCTCCACTCCATGGACTGCTGTTTGGATTCTGGAGTTACATGGGATACCCTCGTTGTAGCGTTATTCTAATGTTCCTCGGATACCATTTTTGACAAATTCTCTAATTTATAATGCTTTCAGAGCATTGCAATAGGGTCATTCCATGCCAAATCAACCAGTGAACAATTAATTTTCAACCTTTGTCTTTTAGATTACTGTGATTTTTGGTGTATGAAATATACCCATCGAGCGTATTAAAACTACCGAGTTTCAGATTTTTTTTGAAGAGGCGGTTTCCCTGGTAATGAGTTTTGAAAATTCAACGATACGTCAATTTTTCTGCAATCTTGATTCACGTTAATGCAAATATCTCGGCAACTATTTAAGCTAAATAGCTTTTTTAGGATTATGTTAAACATGACTATATTGAAAGAATAATATTTTCTATTTCTTTTTCCGAAGTGTTTGTTTTTCAAAAATCTCAAAAAGACCATTTTTGAAATATTCTCGAAAATTGATATATTAAAAAAGACCTTTTGTAAGCACCTCTGTAAAGTTTCATGATGGGATAATCATGGGATCATAGGCAAAACAATTTTTATCTCCACAGTTACACGAGATGTTGTATTAGGAGGTACTATAGCCACTACTTTATTGTTGCATTGAAAACTCAATGTCTTCGAGCCGAAACTACAAATGTGTGGTTGGCTACTATCTGTGAAACCTTGTGTTATACATTGTTTCTAGTTTGTTGCTTAAATTTTATTTCTTCTATCTGCTATGCCGTACTGATGAGCACTAATAAGTGCGAAACACGTGTATACGGCTGCAACTAACTTTCTCTTATAAATCTATTGCGCGAATTCCCATTATTATCCCTTTGTTATATGTTTATATACGCGCATTAATCTTTCTATTCATGTTGATATGTTTTGGGATTAGGTTGTCTCACGGTAGTGGCTATAGCTACCTCCGTAGTGACGTTTGTTGTTGCATATATATATATATATATATATATATATATATATATATATATATATATATATATATATATATATAAATTTTAGTTGAAATTAATTTTTGTTAAGTTGAATAATGATTTTACATTAAATAATATTTAGAATGCAAATTCATATAGAAAAATTTATCGACTCTGCTGGGACTCGAACCCAGGACCCTCCACTGTCTAGGTGGTATCTCTACCAACTGAGCTACAGAGCACGACTACCAGCATAGCGAGAAATTTTCCATATGAATTAGATGTTTAAGCAGACATACAAAGTAACTAGATATTTTTTTGAATATTATTAATGAAGATCAGCAAGTCGCATGACAACAACATCAATATTCAAAGTATCTAGATTATTTTTAATCATTCCGAAAGGAAATTAATTATATATAAATTTTAGTTGAAATTAATTTTTGTTAAGTTGAATAATGATTTTAGTCGTGCTCTGTAGCTCAGTTGGTAGAGATACCACCTAGACAGTGGAGGGTCCTGGGTTCGAGTCCCAGCAGAGTCGATAAATTTTTCTATATGAATTTGCATTCTAAATATTATTTAATGTAAAATCATTATTCAACTTAACAAAAATTAATTTCAACTAAAATTTATATATAATTAATTTCCTTTCGGAATGATTAAAAATAATCTAGATACTTTGAATATTGATGTTGTTGTCATGCGACTTGCTGATCTTCATTAATAATATTCAAAAAAATATCTAGTTACTTTGTATGTCTGCTTAAACATCTAATTCATATGGAAAATTTCTCGCTATGCTGGTAGTCGTGCTCTGTAGCTCAGTTGGTAGAGATACCACCTAGACAGTGGAGGGTCCTGGGTTCGAGTCCCAGCAGAGTCGATAAATTTTTCTATATGAATTTGCATTCTAAATATTATTTAATGTAAAATCATTATTCAACTTAACAAAAATTAATTTCAACTAAAATTTATATATAATTAATTTCCTTTCGGAATGATTAAAAATAATCTAGATACTTTGAATATTGATGTTGTTGTCATGCGACTTGCTGATCTTCATTAATAATATTCAAAAAAATATCTAGTTACTTTGTATGTCTGCTTAAACATCTAATTCATATGGAAAATTTCTCGCTATGCTGGTAGTCGTGCTCTGTAGCTCAGTTGGTAGAGATACCACCTAGACAGTGGAGGGTCCTGGGTTCGAGTCCCAGCAGAGTCGATAAATTTTTCTATATGAATTTGCATTCTAAATATTATTTAATGTAAAATCATTATTCAACTTAACAAAAATTAATTTCAACTAAAATTTATATATAATTAATTTCCTTTCGGAATGATTAAAAATAATCTAGATACTTTGAATATTGATGTTGTTGTCATGCGACTTGCTGATCTTCATTAATAATATTCAAAAAAATATCTAGTTACTTTGTATGTCTGCTTAAACATCTAATTCATATGGAAAATTTCTCGCTATGCTGGTAGTCGTGCTCTGTAGCTCAGTTGGTAGAGATACCACCTAGACAGTGGAGGGTCCTGGGTTCGAGTCCCAGCAGAGTCGATAAATTTTTCTATATGAATTTGCATTCTAAATATTATTTAATGTAAAATCATTATTCAACTTAACAAAAATTAATTTCAACTAAAATTTATATATAATTAATTTCCTTTCGGAATGATTAAAAATAATCTAGATACTTTGAATATTGATGTTGTTGTCATGCGACTTGCTGATCTTCATTAATAATATTCAAAAAAATATCTAGTTACTTTGTATGTCTGCTTAAACATCTAATTCATATGGAAAATTTCTCGCTATGCTGGTAGTCGTGCTCTGTAGCTCAGTTGGTAGAGATACCACCTAGACAGTGGAGGGTCCTGGGTTCGAGTCCCAGCAGAGTCGATAAATTTTTCTATATGAATTTGCATTCTAAATATTATTTAATGTAAAATCATTATTCAACTTAACAAAAATTAATTTCAACTAAAATTTATATATAATTAATTTCCTTTCGGAATGATTAAAAATAATCTAGATACTTTGAATATTGATGTTGTTGTCATGCGACTTGCTGATCTTCATTAATAATATTCAAAAAAATATCTAGTTACTTTGTATGTCTGCTTAAACATCTAATTCATATGGAAAATTTCTCGCTATGCTGGTAGTCGTGCTCTGTAGCTCAGTTGGTAGAGATACCACCTAGACAGTGGAGGGTCCTGGGTTCGAGTCCCAGCAGAGTCGATAAATTTTTCTATATGAATTTGCATTCTAAATATTATTTAATATATATATATATATATATATATATATATATATATATATATATATATATATATATATATATATATATATATATATATATATATATATATATATATATATATATATATATATATATAGTACTTGCACGCACACGTCCCTTATTAGAACAAAGAAATTCTTCCTTATATTCCTATGCTATTGGAGAAAATGATTCTATCACAAAAGACTTTTATATCCTTCTTTTGTGGTGTACTTCGCAATACTAAAACTTTTTCATGGAGTGAAACTACGCGACTAAAAGCAGAGTGAAAGCTCGTGGTACTGAAAAAGCGCAGATGGAAACCAAGTTATACTAAACCGCAGGGATATAAAACACATGGATTAACTCGAACGTTTTGTACATTTTGAAAAGCAAGAAGTAGTCAGACTTTTATATAAGCAAATGGCAGGCTTTTATAAGCGTAATTTAATTTAATTTGTTTGCAATTTTCCATTCGATCCTCTCATTTTTAAAACCGAGAAAAAGTGTTAGATTACATTCTGTTACAGATTGTGTGGTTTTCATTCGTTTAAATTAAATCAGAGGAAGAATTTTATCGAAGACACACACATTGAATGTTCAATTCTAAAATACTCGCCATTTTATAATGTACTCCTATTACGATTAAAATCTGATGAAAAAGAATAAAATAAATAAACAGAGAAAGAGATAGAAATATATCAATCGAGTTCAGCCTTTTTTCAATCGATGAGAAATAAAATGGTGAAGTGAAATACGAAGTCTAGAAACAAAATAAGAGGCTCATAAATAAAATACGACAGTCGCCGTGGACCAAAGCTACGCTTGAGAATTGGAACGATTAATTATGAAGAAAAATGAAGGAAATCAAATATTTCTTGATTTTTGTAACCAAATATAAACGCTTTTACTTGTTTTTCCTAGCATTTACGTGTGTATGTTGATGTATATAACAAACATTATGTATATTTGACACCGAGACACATGAGAATAAGACAACTGAGACGAACAACCGTAGATAAACAAGATAAAAGGCTTTTTCCATGTTGGTTTCGGGGCTTTGCCTTTTCAGAGCTGTACGACTTTGCTAATACTCTTCACTCCCCGTTATTTTGAAAGGTAAATATTAAGAATGTGTGTAGCTTTTAGATTTGTTTTTAACGCAACATTATCTTTTAGCATATGCTACCTTAAGCAAACTTAAATATAGAAAATAAATAAATATAGAATATTGCGCTAAATTTCGCTAACAAAGAAATACGTGCAGATACTCCACCTGAATGCGAAATTATTGCAATCTCAGTGCAGGATGTTTCAAACATGTTAATCAGGAAATGTAATTATCATGCAAGAAACTAATAGTAGTAAATTAAATATTAATATTAACTTGTATCGGAAAGTCTTCTACAAACTAAACACACACTCTTTTTCTAGGAGTTTTACGAATAAAGATATAGTGAAAAGTAATTAAGAGGTATTGACCAACTTAACTAACAGATATAAGAGTATTTCTGCAAAACACGTGCGAAATATTTCATAATAATTTTCAGGATAAAAGTTTTCAATGTTTAAGATACGTAAAAATAATTATTAAATCCACAAGTTGTAACGATTAAAAATGAAGCCCTACGATGAACTGTCAATTGTAACATTCCAAAAATACTAAACACAAACTCCCACGTTTGGGCATCGATTGTAACATTCTCTAAATACTGAAATTACCGAACACAAAACATTTAAACATTACTTACTGAAAACCAAAGAACGATACTTACTGTACTTACTTATGCGCCGACGGAGATCTCTTTTTGTTGACAAATTATCATTCAGGGGTAGGTGCCAGTTTCTTATGCTCATAGATTATGAAGAAAAAATAAGGTTTTAGAAACAAAGGAAATGTGGGCGCCATTCACTTGAAGTCATTACATCATGATCGGGATCCACAAGAGAAAAAAGATTCTGATTAAATTGATTGAATTAAATAAACTGATCGTAATTAGTCAGGTTGACGTTAAAGCAAGTTAATGTAATTGAATAACTCCAACAAATGATTGAGCCAACATTATCACAACCATGCCTAGTTTAAATTCTCATTTATTCATAGATCAAGAATTGGGAATTCTGGTAAAGATGCTTAACATAGTAACTGACTCTAAGAACTGAAGTTTGCTGGAATTATGCCTTTAATAACTTGGCAATTGCCACTCAGTACTAAAAATCTTAACTCATAAAATTCTAATAGTAACGTCAATGATTTGTAAGCTTTCATATTAACACATATTTAATTATCAGAATATAGCAACGGAAAACAATAAAATTAAGTTTATATATCTTTAACTTTCAAAGTGTGAATGAATTCCTTTCACAAATCGTCAACTAACGATACACTAAATTATTTATAAATTCGTTCACACGAATTGCTGAACTTTAAATTTTAATTCACAGTATTATTATTTCAATAGAGATCAAACAAATGAAGTTTATTTATCTTTAAAATCCAATTCATTATTGAATTAACTTTACAAATCATAAACTAACGGCACACTGGATTAGTTATTAATTTTACTAGAACAAAGTAATAAACGGTAATCTATAGCCCTGAAATTTCTTTACGGTAAACTGAACGAGAAAACTCAAGCTTATTCCTCTTGGCGTCCCGTATCAGAACCATACGTCTGCTTGGTGAATTATCCAAGGCTTTCCGTGCGTCTATTGTGTACTAGGCTAGGCGAATTGTTAGCGATTTTCTTCGACACCTATATTTGACTGACTGACTTTTTAGAGATGCAAAACTATCTTCACTTATTTAAACTGAGAGAGGGAAATATATAGACACTCTATCAAGTACCAAAATGACACATTTCGCCACAATGAGAAAAATCCTTCTAGAGTATTTGTTCAGTATTTACAACAGCCTAAACTTGTTTTCTAGCATGAACTCTGATATTTAAAAGCATTTTGCAGGCTTGTTTTTTATCGGTATATTTTGGAAAATCTATTTAACAGAAACGAAAATAAGCACGTCATTTAAAAATCGTAGGTCGCAAAAAATTGCCCTGTTCTGATTTTTTGGATGTTGTTAGTATAGATACCAATAGTGTAAAACCAAGTTTACAGCTTCGAAAGACCTGTGCTCACTCTGTGATGCTCGAAAAACCTCGAAATTTTCGGACTTTTTTCATTTTTTGGCTTATAACTTCTAAAAGGTGCTTTCTACGAAAAAAGTCACCCTGTACACTTTTAAAGTAAACAAGATTTTTTAGAATTTGCGTGCAACCGCAGTTCAGTAGGTTCAATAGGTCTCGAGATACAGCACTTCAAAGATTGTCCATTCTTTCCAAAAAGTTCCTTGTCCACCTTGTCCAGTTTATGGGCTCTTTCTCTACCCCCACCACTTCTGCACCTGGTGGTAGGTTCTGTAGGAATGTTGGGCAGCAGCCTCTTCGGTTGGGGGCAGACGAACGAGGTGGACTTTGGCGTTGGCAGCAGATCGGAGAAACATCCCGTAACGCAGGGCGTTGAGGGAGTCTTCTTCGCCACGAGACATTTGTTGCCAGCAGAGGCTATCTCCTCATGAGTGGCGTCAGCACTTCAAAGATTGTCCATTTCTTCCAAAAAGTTCGAAATTGTAGTTTTAGCCGTCTTCCGAACAGAATATCGACTAAAATACTCATCCTACGAGGAAAGTCATGTGAAATGCAGTTGTAGAGCAGTTATTTAGCGTTAATTTAAACACAAGCGGAACCCTGTAGAACCAATAGTTTCTTTGTTATCAGGAAAAAACGAAAAATTAAGGAAATCGGATTTTTCAAGAAATGGAGTCGGACGTTCTACTCTGCCTTCACGCCCCTCCCAGAAAACGTCGCTGTTGGAGAAAGTACGTTTGTTGTAGTGGATGGAGGTTACTTGCTGCACAAGGTTATATGGTAACGGAACAGCTCAGTGAGGGAAACGTAGCTGCTTACATTACCTATGGATCGAAATGGACAATGGGTCGAAACGAAACAAGCCCCAGAGGACGCCGACTGCCTAATTGTGAGGACAGCATTGGAGAAGAACGAGAAGTGGGAGCACGTCATAATCGCTGGAAAGGATGTCGACCTCTTGGTGCTCCTTGGCACCAAAAGTGGCAGGGGTGGAACAGGTTGTGACCAGTTCTCTTCAACATCATTCATTCGAGGAGAGCCATTCCCTCCTGGAATAGCGTTTTCCTTCACGCCTTCACTGATTGCGACACCACCTGCCCTTTTCTGGCAATGGAAAATGAAGATGTACGACCTTTCAAAACAGCCAGACCTACTTGAAGCGGCTACCACGTTTCTCAACCATGACGCAACTCACGAGGAGATAGCCTCTGCTTGCAACAAATGTCTAGTGGCGCTGTATGGTGGGGGAGAAGACGATATCCCTCAACGCCCTGCGTTACGGAATATCTCTCCGATCTGCTGCCAACGCCAAAGTCCACCTCGCTCGTCTGCCCCCAACCGAAGAGGCTGCTGCCCAACATTCCTACAGAACCTACCACCAGGTGCAGTTTGCCTTTTTGGAAAAAAAAGGGCAATCTTTGAACTGCTGTATCTCGAGACCTAATGGACCTACTGAGCTGCGGTTGCACGCAAATTTTGTTTACTTTAAAAGTGTACAGGATGACTTTTTTCGTAAGATGCACGTTTTAGAAGTTATAAGCCAAAAAATAAAAAAAATCCGAGAATTTCGAGGTTTTTCGAGCATCACGGAGTTAGCACAGGTCTTTCGAAGCTGCAAACTTGGTTTTACACTATTGGTATCTATACTAACAACATCCCATAAAATCAGAACAGTGCGGTTTTTTGCGACCTAACGCGATGTCTACTGTGACTGGCCTATTTATGTTAACGAAAAACATTATTAGGTCCAGAATAAAGTCTGCAACTTTAAACTGAATATATTCATGTATACAATAATGATTTACAATAATTACATTTACATTTACAATAAATACATTTTCAAATGTATTAAAATGAATCTGCTATTTAAGCATGTTACAAGGTTCTGCAGCTGATTACTTAAACAATTTGCAATAATACGATTTGGTAAAGTTGCGAAACTGGTGTCTATGTCTCTACCCAGTTGTTTGTTCTGTCATTCCACTCGATATGTATCAGTTGGTGACGTTTTCTTATCCGTTTAAAATGAGTATATTTTACATGGTCCAATTACATCAATAAATACAGATATTTAAAACATGTCAGGTATTTCCGGTATCTTTGTAACCAGCAAAACATTTCAACCACAAATGAACAAAACAACAAAAATCTTATACTTACGCAAATTGTAGCTTCCGGCAGAAACTTCTTACTTATTTGAATTATTTTCAAAAGTCGAGGGTGTTAATCACAAAGACTTATTGATTGGACACAGCAATAATTAAATAATATAAAGGACGCTTCCCAAATTGTTTGTTGTTATTCTTTAAAAGCAATGATAAGAATCTACAATTCGGGAAAAGACTTCTGAGTTACGTTAAGTCCTCTGTAACTGATTTTTATTATTTTGATTTTGTTAAATGGTCCACAAACAGGTTGTTGTCCGAAGCTATAGCGAATGATTAATCAACTATATATTAGCACGTTTTTGTTCAGCGTTTAATAGTTAATAGTTTATAGTTTAAATAGAAAAGTTTTATTTTCCGTTTTTACTGACAAAACGTGCAACTTGCCTGGCATGCAAGATGATGCTTAAATAATACATAAACAACAATGGAAAAATAGGACTGACCCTTGAACATCAACCTCCGCCAATATAAATTCTTTAGAATGTTATTTTCGGGACCGTATGAAAACCTAAGTCTTGGCAGAATACTTCCTTTAGAACAAAATATAATATGAGTGTGATGTATCTACAGTTGAGTTTTCATTGCTGCGACTAGTTACAAGCTTGCTGACCAAAACGGCGAATATTTTGAAAACTTAGTGTACTTCTATTATTAAATAAAAATCACATTCTTTATCTGTACTCTTTGTAAAAATGCATATAAATATTTCCTAGAATGGATTGAAATGCTTTAGGAATTTTATTAAAATTTCATAAATCTCAAACTTGCTTCTCCTAGACATTATTCAAGACGACATAGTTAATGTCGACTAATTATATCACTATCAAGTGTAGAATCTTACAGAATTAGGTGTAACAGACTGAAATGTAAACAAGCCCCCTATCATACCTTGTATGTATACTTTCCCTTTAAGCTATTGTATATCTCACCATTTAGACTTTACTACATTAACAGTCTACTCCACACCACCAAAGTTAAAAGACCTCATAAACTTTAATAATTTAATATTTTGTAGTTATTTGAAAAATATTCAAAAGTTTGTTTCATGCTTAACATTCAAGGGTTTTTAGGATTCTCAGCATACGTATGAATATTAAAGCCGGAACGCAATTTCGACGATTTAGTAAATCCGGACATTCTTTAAAGTCCTCAAAAATAGAGTGGATGTAGTCGTAGAGTCGTTTCTGAATACCCATGTCACCCTTCACTACACAGCTTACTTCCTAATCTCATTTAGAACCCTCCTGTTTTTTATGTCCTAGTATTTGAAATCTCAGAGGAGAAACTTAATGGAGCTACAGGACATCAAAACCGACTGCTGTTTAATCTTAGTAAAGCACGCTTTAATTAAGAGAAAATTATCAGTAATAGGAAATATTAATGGAACTCTCCTACAGTTTGTAAAAGTCGGAAAGATTTTTGTAGAAAACTTATTTTGTTTAATTAACACAACTTCTACAAACGACAGCTGTATTACTTCTTAATTAAACTCAACTCACAAATTTTAATTGCAATACTTTGCAATTAGCGTGTTGTTCAGATAGGTACCAATTATACATATTGATGTTTTCTTTCGGCGAAAAGAAATTATCAAATGTTTTTCTTTTATAATTAGAGTTAAAAAATGAATCACAAATTATAACAAAATATTAGAAACGAAGGTTTAAATATTCGACAAAATCTTAAATGTGTAATCCCTAGGACTCAACCAATTAACATGAAATTTCTGTTTCAAGGATTACTATAAAGATGTTGTAGCGTTTTATTGACGTAATAATGTAATAATTAATTAAAATAATTATATTATTCTTTTCTCTAAGAGTCGCTAGAAATTTTATTTAAATTGTTGGTTATTACGAAATTAATTTTCTCATATTCTATATTTTAATCATGTTTTGATATTTCACATTTTCTGAATGGTAAGCATAGGTAGGCAAGTATAGCTTAGCTTCATTTTTTGCCCTTTGCAGCATGTATACAAAATACATCCAAAAACCTAAACAAAAAATATGATTGGTCAGTTCATAAATCCTTTCCTTGCCTTCAATTAATTTTATTGGTCTTTTTATAAGTGCATCATTTCATGCTAATAGTACCGTCGATAGCTCTTAAATTCTATCAACAGAATTAAATTTAATTTAAATCTTAAAACTCTTGCAATTACTAAAGTTCAGAAATTTTCTTTTCTTTTATTATTGTTCAAATTTAACTCTTATAACAGTCGTAAATATAATGTGTTTTAATTACAATGAGTCTTTGCTTTTGACTGGCCAGTATATAAAAAAATTATCACTTACGTTTGCCGCACAAACAGACATTTCTCCTACAGTTCACGATCGTAGCGACATGTTGTAATAAACACAGACAAGATAAATTCTTCTATCGCGATGCTGCTGCTTGTTGACAGTTTCAATAATATTTTATTGATCTAAATTAAATTGATCTTGCAATTAACTACATCTAAATCTAACTTTTGGACAATACGGTAAGTATTATATTTATATTCATAAGATTTATTTTACATATAACCTTACTTTTATAAATTTTATTTTGCAGTCCGGAAGGAATACAACCTACCCTTTTCACGTTTTGGAGACTACTGATTGTTTTTTATTTTAGATTCTAATTAAAACATATAGAAACAAAGGAATATTGGAAACATCAAAGCAACCCAAGTATCGGATTTGACATTTCCCAAGCAGCATCTAAGTAGCGGTAACTGAGATCGGAACTTTGATTGAGTAGCTGTTACGTAACTACAACTACATTTATGGCTTTATAGGTTTAATTACTTCAATTTGGAATATTTTAGTAATTATGTAGTTACTTCTACTATTTATTAGAACTATGTAGTTACATCACTTCTAAGTAGCTTTTTAAAGTATGTGGAACGGTATTGCTACTTAATATAATTACCTTAATGTTGTTGCAACTTCAAGTGATATTATGATTGTAGCAGTAACTTTGTCGAAGCTACTTTTAAGTTTTTAAAACTTTAAAGTAGCACCGAAAGTTCCTGCCACTGGTCTGAAACCATTGCTTAACCTTTAAAGTAACTGAACTATACAGTAGCATTGAAAGTAAAACTTACGTTTATGCTACCCAGGAGAATCACTTGAAAGTAATTTTAGTTTGGAATTTGGAGGTTAATTGTGTTTTCGCAGTGGTAGTAGTTTTGCAAGTTTTTAATAAAAATGTCAAAGGCAAATGCAATAAGAAAAAAAAAGAATTTTAGATATACGTCCACCTTTTATAGAAAATTAGAACAGCAGTTAGGTGAAATCAGTGGAAACAAAATCAACTGTTTACAATACAAAATAGAAAAAAATAGGGATGGGATCACTGATAAACCATCATGTAGTAAACAAGGGTGAAATATATTCCCCTTTTTTCTTTAGTCGCTACAACTTTAAAATGAGCCATAATTAAATAATAATTATTATTAAGTAGCAATCAGTATAAAAATATTGGTTGTTTGTTTACGATTGACGTTTAAATTTGAGGTTAAGTTCCAATGGGAATTTTGCAGTGACATTAGGAGCTAGAAAGTGGCTACGGAAACCGTACTTTATACTTCGTGGTAACAACAACCTAGAAGTAGAATTTGTTTAGTTCCCGTTACCGTTTATAAAGCGACACAAACTTTAGACACACATTTTACAGTTAATACTACTTTAAGGTGACATTTTCAAAACAACTCCATATTTACTTGTAAAATGTTGAAGGCTATTAACCAATTTGCAATTTGTTGCAATTGTTAAAAAGTCTTTTACTATAACTTTCAATAAAGATAACAAATCGATGTCAAATTGTGCCTTGGGAATAAAATAAAAATGGTTTCTATCATGTTTATCAATTTATAAGTATTTTTGTCATATTTTATTCAAGACATTTTTTATTAAAAAATATATGTTATTTTTCGATCTATCTTCATCGCATTTAACAGAAAAGTTGCTATGGTTTATAATTTTGGTATGCTAGATTGACAAAATAACGAAACATTTCATCTCTTTATTTATTATGTAAGTATTACAAATAAAATAGTAATCCATTTTGTGACACGACCGCGGCATTAATAGAGAAAGTGAAAGAATATTTGTTAAGTTGCAAGAGTAAGAGAGAACAACGACGCGACACGATGTGTCAAAGAGAAAAAAGTTCCACGAAAGTAGCAATTACTACGCCGCCACGTTCCCGCTACGTAGCCTAAAGGTAGCTAGACAAGTTCCGGAAAGGTTACTGCAACGTATCTGCTACCCGAGAATTGTTCCCCATTTTGGTTCCAGGCACGTAACAATACCGTAGCAATTACGTTCTTGTGACTAACGGCAAAAACTTTATAGTTCGTTATAGCGGTGACTAAAAATGCTGCTTGGGTTACAATTTACAAAAATTATACAAGTTTTCACATTTATTTACATAAAAGAAAAGCCCAACACTTCCTGAATCCAAAAACGTATAATACAAAAGTACTTAATACATAAATAAAGGTACGATTTAGTTTCGACTACAAATATCACGACTTTGCTAAAAGCCCTAATAATTTTCCTCGAACATGTCTACATACTACTATATTCTATAGAATTTTTACATTACATATTTACTTAATTTTTCCCATTAGTTCTAAATTAATAACAAATACTTGCGATAGTAAATTAGATGAAAATGAATTTAGAATGGTAAAGCAGATATGTACACATGTTTGAATAGAATTTAAATAATAAACTCTTCCTAAACTAAGAAAACCTCATACAGTTTGTATTGCCATGTTGTTAACGGTACCTTAAGGAACAACACCAAAAAACGTAAAAGGAAAATCACCCGTACTCGCAAATTATGTAAGGTATGTAAGTAACTTTTGCTAATGCAAACCTACTCATAATAGCCCCTTTTGTTTAATTACACAGCCCCACAAAAAAAATGTTCTGTCCTGGGATCGAGACTATGGTATTCGGATGCAGTTTTCGACGCTGAATCCGAATCTGACCTCAAAAAAGCAAATAACCACTCAAAATCTTGCGCTAGAGCCAAAAACAGCCCCCAAATGGAGTAAAACACTCCTGAAATATGATGACAATAAATACATGCAAAAAATGGTTGAAAACCGCAAATGTCTTGTATTTTGAAATAAACCTCTGGTATATGGTCAAGAACCCAAATCCGAGAGGGGGTTAAATCACCCCAAACTGGGTCAAAACCACCCCTTAGATCAAAATACAATAAATACATGCAAAAAATGATTGAAAACCGCAAATGTTTTGTATTTGGAAATAGACTTCTGGTATATGGCCAAGAACCCTCTTCCCTGAGGGGGTTAAACCCCCCAAAATGGGTCAAAACTACTCCTTAGATCAAAATACAATAAATACATGCAAAAGATGATTGAAAACCGCAAATGTTTTGTTTTTGGTAATAGACCTCTGGTATATGACCAACACCACCCCTCTTTAAAGGATAACCCTTTAAACTACCCCAAAGTGGGGTATAACCACCCCTTACATCAGGGTTACAATAAATAGATGAAGTACATAAGAGGTGGTTTTGACCCATTTTGGGGTGGTTTAACCCCCTCAGGGAGGAGGGTTCTTGGCCATATACCAAAAGTCTATTTCCAAATACAAAACATATGCGGTTTTCAATCATTTTTTGCATGTACTTATTGTCATCATATGTCAGGAGTGTTTTACTCTATTTGGGGGGTTGTTTCTGGCTCTAGCGCAAGCTTTTGAGGGAATATTTGCTTTTTTGAGGTCGGATTCGGTTAGCGTCGAAAACTGCATCCGAATACCATAGTCTCGATCCCAGGACAGAACATTTTTTTGTGGGGCTGTGTTATAGATGCAGTTCACCAGGATCTGAGCTAATGACCGATAGAATAAAGGATAATCCCATACCTGCTTCCTACGCACACGAATTTGTATTAATAAAATTAAAAACAAACTTAAACAGTACCCTTTAATTGAAATATGTAAATTTTGGTACAAGTTAACATAAAATAAATAAAATTGTTCCACTAAGGACACCCGTTTCGACATGACATTGTAATTCTAACAATCAAAGTAAACATATAGCATGTATTTCTACTGACACCTGTCTTTAACTTGCCTCAAATGTAATCGTTAAACTGAAAAATAAACTTTTTAAGTTAAAATTTATTTTAAAACAGTTTTCAAATTCTATCGTACCGTAGTGCTTAATGAATAACATCGTAATACATTGGACGTTGAATAATTAACTAATTATGCGAATTTTAATGTTAACTAGTAATCGATCTTTGTAACAACGTTTTTACAAAAATTACCTGCAAATATTATGTGTGCATATACAGGTTGTGAAGCCGAGGTAGCTCAGTGGACATGGCACTTGATTACCAATCTTAAGGTCCTGGGTTCGAATCCCAGGGTAATACATTGACATTTTTAAATTATCTAAGGCTTCCAGGTCGACTCAGCCTGTGAAAATGAGTACCTGGGAAATCATTTCCTGGGGTAATAATAGGCGGTCGGTGCGTAGAGCTAGCCACTTTGCCACGCTTGAGTGCCGTACGGCTCGAAAGATAGCGGCCTGCCCTGCTATGCCCCCCAATGGGCCTTCGTGGCCTGCGAAAGGGGACTATTATTATTATATACAGGTTGTACACAATTATCGACGAACTATTGCACTCTCCGTTATTATTGGAGCTACAAAGTCGGTTAAATTAGCAAATCAGCAGTATTTTTTCTGCTGGTTAACATGGAGAAGACAACAAACAATTGAGTGTCGAGTTCTTTTTAAAAGTAACATTTTTCTAAATAGGATATCCTGTATATTTTTGTAAAAATGGATAGACAAGTAATGCAAAAGTTTGTGTTCATTACCTCTTCAAAATGAAAAAAGAAGTTATAATTTATTTTCAGATTTTTCATCTAATGCATTGTTTGGGTTATCTGCTATAGTTGTGCAAACAAAATCCTGGCAAATAAATTAAAACATGAAAAGATGTAGCTTTAGTTGTCTGTAGAATATTATTAATATTAGTGGAAATCCGTTTGAGTTTTGTTTAGTTTTGTTTTTGTTCTTTGTTATAAAATGTCATTTACACACTCACGAGAAATGTTTATATGTTTATGCTGAAAGTTTATATAGTATGTTGTGTAGGAATAATAGAAGGAACATTACATAAATTTATTCCCTGATCACAATCCACCCAGTCGTCAATATTTTAACACATTGTGTACCGAGAATTTAGAGAAAATAAAGATATATTCTCAAAGAGGAGAATTTCATTATAAACGAAGATGCTGAAGTAAACATTTTAGCTGTTTTCGAAGCAAATTCTGAATATTCAATTAGAGATGATTCAAGAGAACTTGAAATCAGCGAGAGTATTGTACACAAAATTCTAAAATCTGTTTTTATTTAAATGTTTGATTTGACGTGGTTTATTTGGATCAACGATTATTCGCCCATATTCTTATGATGGCATTTAAGTTCTCCCTTCAGTTCATGATACCAATATTAGGTGATTTCCTGGGCAACCTTGATCTTTATAACGAACATGAAGAAATCTACCTCCAGCAGACGGAGCCCCTATTATTGCAATGCTGCACGGAACTTGCTTACAGAATTCTTCGGTGACCAATATTAACGCAAGAACCCAATTCCTTTTATTTTTAAGGGTGCTTTAAAGATGAAGTTTACAAGCAAACATACTACCTTAGAACGAAAAAGAATTGCAAAACAGAATTACGCACATTAATAATAATATTAATGGTAGGACAATTTTAAAAGCTGTGCGTCATGTTAAAATCCGAACTAGAAGATTTATTGAACAAGAAGGAGTTTTCGAGCATCTATTGTCAAATAATGACATTTAATTATTCTATCACAATTATTTATTATAGATTCTTTTATATAAGAAATAACAAACAATGGTCCGTAACTTCTTTATTTTTTATTTTAAAGGGGTAATAAAATATCGCTGTCCATCCATTTCTACAAACATATACATGGTGACCCATTTAAACAAATTCTACTTTTGAAAATAACTCGAAAACACGACTTTCAATTGTTGTTTGTCTTTCCCATGTAAATCAGCAGAAAAAATACTGCTAATTTAACCGCCTTCGTCGCTCTAATAATAACGGCGATAGCAA
The DNA here is from genome assembly GCA_929113105.1 of Agrypnus murinus. NCBI lineage: Eukaryota > Metazoa > Arthropoda > Insecta > Coleoptera > Elateridae > Agrypnus > Agrypnus murinus. Next base: position 64,880,616 of record OV816029.1, on the reverse strand, counting down.
TAGTGCGCCGATGACTACAAACACCCTGTATATCGAGTTAATTAATTAAATCTCTTATTCTTACAAAAGTAACAAGCTTAAGATCTTAAAAACAACGAATCAATTAATTACCAGCAAAAAAACTTAAAATGATGCTTTAAATTTTTAATTCGTTTATATAAACGACTTCAATGTTTCTATAGAATTTCTACTTTTTATGGGATTATTGTTTTATTAGTTGGGTATACTGCCGTGCTACGCCAAAATGACGTAACTCAATATTTTCCCATTTGCGTATTTACTATATGATGTATTAATAGTTCTGTACCAACCATCATCGAATTTCCGATGCAAAATGCAAAAATATATCTAAAGCATTTAAGAGTTATTTATGTGGCAAGCTTTGTAAATGAATCTGTACGGGCGAGCTGGAAAGTTTGTGGAGCGAGCAATGAGGAAGCGAGCCTCCACAACCCAGTGAGCTTAGTAAAGATTAATTGCAAAACGTGCAGCGTACAAAGTTTTATTTCCATCTTCACCAGCGTTTTCATTAATTTATTGTATATTATGGATAAAAAAATTTTATAATCAAAGACTGTATAACAATTTAGCGCTAGACGTTGTCATGGTGTGATTAAACAACAACTTAGTTTCTAATAGCTTTTTGTTGACGAGCATTGTAGAACAAGTTTCTTTTAGGTGTCCATAAAATTTTACAGGACTGTAGCTGTACTCATTTACTTAAAAGCCTATAAAGTGTTATTGGGTACGTCCAACACACCGCTAGAAATGCAGCGCTCCAGCAGCTTTCACAGCCGTATTAGATTTGAAAACCACCGTATAAAACTTTTTTATCTTCAAACGTCAGTAAAATGTGACATTATACTGCTGGATTGACAGTACTAAAGTGTCACTTCGTTGCCATGGCACTTAATTTACTTTAGTGCCGCTCACGAGCGACATATAATGACTTTAGTGCCGCTTACAATTACTTTACTGCCGCTTACAACTTTGTATTAAAATAATTCATGAATTTCAATATTCTTTAAATACGTTTCCTATTGTCTACATTTGAATATAAAATAGTGTATATTTTCTATTGTCTACGTTTGAAGATAAAATAGTGTATATTTTCTATTGTCTATGTTTGAAGATAAAATAGTATATATTATGCAGAGCTAAAGTATCTTTATGCGGCTCATCTGTAATTTCTGGACTCGCTGTCGTTCGTCCATTAAACCAACAGATTCGCCGCATAAAGTCTTGCTTTAGCTCTTTATAATATAATACGAGGGCGTATTTTTATGTTATCTACCTAGCCATGAAACAAAAAGTGACAAAGCCAAACAAATTATTAAAAAATTGCTGTCACTGTTAGAAGTACACGTGCTAAGTTGTGTTTAGTTTGTGTCGTTTATAGAGATTTGGGACGGTCTATTTGTTGATAAAATGAGTGAAATTCAGGTTGAACATCGCAGTGTAATAAAGTACCTGACAAAAGAAAGCAATGGTCCAAAAGCAATTCATGAAAGAATGGTTGCAGTGTATGGGGAAGATGCACCATCTTATTTTCAAGTAAAATTTTGGTCTAAACTCTTTCGATGGGGTCGAGAATCAATCAATGATGACCCAAAGTCCGGACGACCCATTGAAGCTCGAACTGAAGACATTGTGCGAAAAGTCGAGAATTTGATACTGCAAGATCGGGGTGTAAAGATCTCTGTCATTGCCAATGAAGTCGGTATATCCGAAACAAGTGTCCTCAAAATTTTGCATGACAATTTGGGTATGAAGAAGGTGTCTGCACGGTGGATTCCCAGATTGCTTACACCTGAACAAAAACTGTACAGAAAAGAAGTTTCCCAAGAAAATTTGGCCGGGTTGGAGAGGGCAAACATTTTTTTTCTCGATTTATCACCGGGGATGAGACTTGGGTACATCACTGGGACCCTCCTACTAAACAAGAATCCATGCAGTGGGTTCATAAGGGCTCTCCACCACCAAAAAAGGCCAAAACACAATTTTCTGGAAAAAACTGATGGCAACTGTTTTCTGGGATGCTGAAAGAGTCTTGCTAATTGAATATATGCCGAGGGGGTCTACCATAAATGGAAAGGCCTACGGAAACACAATTAAAAATTTAAAAACCGCTCTGGAGGAAAAACACCCGCATTCTTATCCACAAACTTGTTGCTGCACGACAATTGTCGTGTTCATAAGGCAAACCAAGTTCAGCAGACAATCAATGACTGTGGGTTTATAGAGTTAAGGCATCCACCTTATAGCCCTGACCTAGCTCTGCCAGACTTCTTTTTATTCAAAAATTTAAAAAAGCATCTCAGGGGAAAGCGTTTTGCTTCTGATTAAGAACTCAAAGAAGCTGTCGAAGAATATTTTGCAGGGTTACCGAAGAAATTTTTTTCTGAGGGTATGGGGCAATTGCAAAAAAGATGGAATAAGTGTATTAGTGTTGAAGGGAGTTATGTAGAAAAATAATTTTTTTTTGTTCTCTTATGTGCTTTTTTCATGGCTAGGTAGATAACATAAAAATACGCCCTCGTATACTGTTTTATTATCTCTTATCTACTGTCAAAATTGATGTTTTGACATTTTAATTGTTGACATTTAGTAAATCAGTAGTGTAGTGTTACCTGTCAGCACATCGAGCGTTTTACATATATAAAACGATGATGTATTTCAAACGATGTTATTATTTTTTTTAATCTAAGACGGCTAAGAAAGCTGCTGCAGTGCTGTATATCCAGTGGTGTTTTGGACGCACCCATTTCTATAAAGAGTAGAAATAAACAGGTTAATGAAATATCTCTATTATTATTATCAGTTATCAAAGATATATCATAAAAATATCAAGTACGAGTATGTCAGAATAAAAGCTATTGAGTTACGTCGGATTGGCTTAGCAGGTCACTAATCAGTAATAAAGGTTAACTTTTTATATTTCGAATTATGTATGTAAGTTCCTTTTTGGGGTTTACAATTGTTTAAACATAAGTTATCTATGTCATTTATCTAAAATGTAAACAAAATTTGAAATGATTACAAGGAATTTAAATAATGAGATAATTAGATAATTCGGTAATATAAAATATAAACTATTAATATTGATTATTATACCCAATTAAAAGAAAAGTAATTATTAAGAATAGCCAGTAAATAAAAATATAATCTGAATAATTAATTCCATTCTTAATTGCTTTTAGTTTACCATTCCGATGTCGATTTAATTAAACTTCAAAAGTCAGTTGTACATCTGTAGACCGGATGGACGACCAGCCAGTCGTTAAAAGTGTCAGACTTGTCTAGTATCTAAGATTAGTTCTAGTATTTCAGAGGCCTGTGCAATGATTAGAGGTGTCGGATTTTCATTAGTATCTGAGACTAACTCGGGTGCAGAACACAGTGCGTTCACCCATAGAACTGACTGTAGTCTATCTAATCCCAGGTTTCGAATGGATACGGGTCACAGGCCGTCGCTAAAGTCGGTTTACACTGGGATTCCAGCCGAGATCTGGAGTGGTTACCCAAGTCGTGATTAGAGGTGACGGATAAACCGACTCACTAGTATCGGAGACGAGACCTGAGGAGGTCCCTGTCTGAGCGTGGGTAACGGACGCTATAGTCAAAAAGTAATGTGTGGTAGAGATTAACGAAAGTGTTTTTCGACGAAATACTCATTTAGGTTGAGGAGGAAACTCTGAAACATGAGTACCTGTGTGGGTGGAATTGATTCTTACCACAGATTTCTAACAGTCTAATAGAGAATAATCTAGTGAGGTTTATTCCGTTTGGGGTAAACCCTGGCCAATGGGAAAGTGCATGCCACCAGGCGGTTGTGTAAGGCTACGAAAGTATGGGGATCATGCTATGACTTTGCAGTCCCAGTCGTATGATCCATAGAAACCGTGTACAGCCACTGTGCTCAAGACAACTTCACCCTAACGGGTACATACAGGGATTCCGCTTAGACAGAATTAAACAAAGCACCGACAAGGCACATCAGGCCCCATACTTTGGTATGACAGGATAACATAACTTTCCAAGCCCAGCCACATTGAGATTGGAATCATGAGAGGAAAATCCGAAACTGGACTGATGGCTCATCTTCTCGGAGAAGCAACCGGACGGGTGAGCACGATCATAGCTCCGCTAGTAGACGATTAATAGTAGCCTCGATCCTACCAGGGGTACTGGTAGCATTTGCATTTATTAGCAATTTTGCGCTAATTGAGCATAATTATCTCAATTCGTGACTCTGAAAGGGGGTTCGTGGTCATAATATGATCATGATCATTGATGGATCATATTTCATTTTTCTCATTGCCGTGTGCATTGATAATAAATAAATGTTCATTTTTAAATTTCATTGGGATTTTATTTTATAATGAATGTCTAGCTGATTTTATGTAACGTAAATACTTTTAGTCGGAAACTGATATACCGGGTAACACAGGAAGTAAGGCCAAGCTTATATATTTTTTTGGTATATAAATTGATTTTGTTCTTTAAAGGGAACATCGTGTATATTTTTGCATATTTGGATTGTACCAGTCAAAACTACTGATATCAGGTTTCCAAATTTAAATTCTTTTCAAAAAATATTTGTTATCTTTTTATCTTAGAAGGTCGACAAAGGCCAATATAAAACATATAATAATAGCCAGTTCCGATGTCCGATGTCCACCGAAAAATATCTCGAAAACTAGAAGACTTAGGAAGCTGAAATCTTACAGGTAGGTGGGCCTTACCCCAAAGGGGTGGATGAGTATATTTCTAATCCTAAAAAACCCGAGGGAGTAAAAATCATTGACTATATATGTCTTGAATGGCGTAAGCTACAAACTTTAGACTTTCACAGATTATACTTGAAACAATTCTGACGATAAAAAATACATAAATTACCGGCATTTTATTCAGGGGCGGTGTAAGGCAACATTCCTGAGAGAGAAGAGTTTTCTGCAAAAATAACTATTATAAAAATCTTGATTGTGAGTAATCTGTACGAGAGAGGCATACGTATATGCCATCACGGACTTTTTTGTAGACCTTTTTAAGAGCTACAATTCATTCGCTTATAGTTTGCCTTTATCTGTTACCATTTTCGCAGCCGAATGAGTTTTGTCTCTGTTTGAGCCAATTTTCTTAATTATTTCTTCACACTTCGACTCTCGAAAAATCCTCTAAATAATCTGTATATATAGAAATCTTTTCTAAGGAATAAGCTATCAAATGGTGAAAACGGCATCAAAATCTATTTAGTGGTTCTCGAAATTCACCGGTTTTTACAAAAACTGGGCTTACAAAAACTACAAAGTTAATGGGGGCACGCTGATTGCCAGCGACAGGCGCGTTTTGAGCTGCGGTGCCTCCACACGCCGTTGATTTTGCAACGAATATTATGCTACTCTTTGAACACTCCTGCCATTCGTTTAAAGTTATTTTCAAAAAAGGCCAAGACCCAGGCCAAACGTTACTTACGTTTATAGCATTTATTTGAGCAAAAAAAGTTTTGGACTTATTAGTAATTACGAAGAAAGGCATTGCTAATTATGAATCAAATGTGATTATATCAAACATATAATAATAGCCAGTTCCGAAGTCCGATGTTCACCGAAAAATATCTCAAAAATTAACAGACTTAGTAATCTGAAATTTTACAAGCAGGTGGGTTTTGCCTCGAAGGTGTGAATTAAAAAACCCAGATGGGTCTTCAAAAATCATTACGGCTACGTATCTCTTGAATGACATAAGCTACAATCTTCAAATTTGCACAGATTATACGTCAAGCAATTCTAAAGGTACAGAAAGAAATACAGAAATTACCAGCGTCTTATCTCACGGAGTAAGATAACATTCAAGGGGGAAAAAAGTTTTCCGAAAAAATAATTATTAAAGAAACCAGGGATTTTTTTGAATATCTTTTTGAGATCTACAATTCATTCGCTTACGATTTGCTTTTATCTGTTACCGTTTTCGCAGCGTAAGGCATTTTGTGTTTGTTTTGTCATTTTGTTGCTCATTATACGACTCTCGAAAGAGCTTTTGATAAATCATTATATAACTAAACATTTTCCAAGAAACACGCTATCGAATGGTCGAAACGGGATTAAAATCTATTCAGTGATTCTGGAACTTCAACAGCTTTTACGGAGACATAAGTTAATAGTAATTATTCGAGTGCGCATGCACCTACAAATGATGCGTGGTATGTGGTATGCACGCAGATTTCCGGCGGCGGCGTTATCAGCAACTCAACTTTTGTAAATCAATCTCTTTTATTACTTCATTCTTGTTATTGAGAGCTACAGCGACCGGAGACGGGTTCGCTGATTTTTCAACTGGGGTTATGCTAGTTTATTAATAATTCTAAAGTCACCTAAATCCATAAACTATGGTTAATTTATTTCAGGTGGAAAACTGTTCAAACAGTTTTTACACCATTCCAACGCCATTAGGTAGAAAATTAAATTACAAATTACTTTGCTTCAACCATTATTAATAGACTAAATAAAAAAATCAAGAGAAGAACCATTAATTAAAACTGTATTTTAAAGGTTTACCTGCAAATTTAAATTTGCCAACGTACTTATATAACTTCTAATCATCAAAAATATACAAGGGTGTTACATTCAAAATTCGAAATTAGAAGGCATTTTCGGTAAAACTGAAAATTTTGAATCTGTATGTCAAAAAATTTACGTAATTTACGTCTAATACACCCGTACCAAGTTTCATCAAAATAAATATACGAAGAAAGAAGATATTGGTCCTTGCTTCTGTGTCACCCGGTATACACAAATGTGTTTATAGCAGTTTTATTTTTGTCCATAGGATAGTAAAGAATCAACATCTTTAATTTATGTTTAAGTAAAAATGACAATTAATAAATTAGAATGTGAATGATTTAATTATTATTTTTATTATTAAAATCCTCAATTGCGAAATAAGTCAACTCCTTTTATATATTCCATCGCTACTCATTTCTTCAAGTAGCAAGGTCGAGATCGAAAATATACATACGATTTATTTATAACTAAAAACAACTAATTATTTGAAATCAAAGTAGAATTCAACCAAATGGCCAAGAGAGTAGTTATATGCAAACTCCTACTTAATTTAATTAATCGGAAATGCAAAAATAAACACCTCTTTACAATTACCAGTCAAACTTAGTTCTATTTTAAAAAGCACTTTAATTCCTAGAAATCTGGAAATAGTAACACTAAAATACTCGTAATTCTCATTAATAATGGTACTTTGATTGCAAAATAAAAAGTTTCTAGAAGAACATGAATTGGGCTGGACTTACGTGTTTCGTTTGATGCTATTAATAAAATAATGCAAAATTATTATTGACTAAAATAATAGACTAAATAGAATTTAAACTTTATGAAAACATACCGCATACTACGTTAAAGTTGAAGGATCAAGGAATGAATTTATATCGATCTTATCAAAATAAAGAGCATAGTAATTGTTTGATTTCTAAAATTATGCATCTTGGTGTGTTATGGTTAAAAATGGGTTTTAAAAGTTGCAATTCTTGTTTTACTAAATTATAAATAGTTGTAGATAATTTTACCTGAAATATAAAATAGTAACTTGGCAGTCCTGAACAACTGTAAGCGCTCATATATGTAATACAAAAGTATTCGAAACTGAAATAAATTTATGTAGCTTATCGTAATAGCATTTAGACATAGAAGTTAATATAAAATAAAACTACAAACAAAATTTATAAAAACTTTTACAAGCGGATTAATGCGAGATACAGAAAAGAAGAGCATAACCATAACATAACAAAATTTGTTTAATTTAGTAATAATACACTACAATAATTAATAGATCGGGTGCTAGTTACCTGCATCAGTAAAATACGTATATTTCTGATCAGTGAGTGCGTCTTGATCCGACAAGCAGGAAAGAGAAGACTGTATAAATGTTTTCAATGCATTAAAAGTTCCTATTAACCCATTTCTTTATGTTTCTTCTTACATTCGAAGTAGAAAGAGATGTCTCATTCAACGATAAATGTGGAGTCTCGACGCCGAGACGTAGTAATAGGATTTTCGGGTCGAAATGAATATTTTGCGTAATTTCTTGTGTTATAAATAATCAAATTTTTTAGTTTATTGGCTAAATTGCTTAAATGTTAAAAAGAAGGTAGATAAGCGAAATAGGCTGTGCATATAAAATTAATATGAAAGATATATAGGTCCATATATACGACCCTGTCTCACTGAAGTTCGCACACTCTATTTTTGTTATTTAATGAACGCCCCGCATTTTTTTCTTTGAAGTACGCATGAGCTATTTCTTGTTGTTAGAGTGAAGTACTGTCTTTGCAGTTATTCCATGTTAAGTTTCATGAAATTCTATCGAATGGTTTCGCCCCTTCAACTCTGATCAATCTGCGGACGCAAAGAGGCGGTAAGAGGGATCACCGCCTAAGTAAAATTTTATAAAACGTGCCAGGAAGTAGGTGCAGAAGCAATACCTTATTCTAACAATAAGGAACTGTCACTTTGAAGACCAAAGGAAATTTTGGGAAAAAGACTGTGGAATGTACCTTGTTTTAAAATATAAAAAATAAGTACACAACAAATCTAACCATAAAACAACATCACTTATAATCAGGGGCGTCGGAAGTATGGATCAGAGGGGGCGGACAGCCCCCTCTATCTTAGAACAGGGGGGGCGTCGCCCACCTAAAAACCATGGTTAAAATATAAAATATATTTACATTGAAACCTATGTAAAAGACCACTTGCATAAACAACCAAAATATGGTAGAACGGATTTTTTCCTATAGTGAAAAAAACTTTACGTTTCAAATGATCCTTGCTTAACGTGGCCAACACCAATGTTTAATAGATATTTCTTTATAGCCTACAGAATTACAAAGGCTACTTTAAATACCTAACCTACCAAAATATAGCTGTGTTGGAAGTATCAGCTTGACTTAAATAACACTGCTTTAGTTTTTGCCGGCTAACCCCAATAAGTCGGAGAGAGGCGGGGTAATACAAGATATACAAGATAAAAACACAAGCGCCACTTCGTTTTAAAACAATGCTTATTACTAAAGCTTCAAGCTTATTAGGTAAACGAAGAAATAGATCTTTTACCAAGATATAGGCAACTTCCACAATTTTGGTCGTACAGTGCATACGTACTTACAGTTGACGAGCTGGAAAGCAATATTAAAACCACACAATAAATAAATAAAATGCAAACGTAGTGAAATGTAAACTTTCTAAGTAGGGCTTTATTGTAATTATTTAATGTAATTGTAAACGGTAACTATTACACTGATCAAGAATTTGTATATGATTTGTAGCTAAAGCTTAAGCTTAAAAACTACCCTAGGACAATCTCACTACTTGAGATCTCGTGTTAACTAGTTCTTAAAGCTGACATGCACGAATAAATTGTATAAACGTTTATAATTATATATATATAATAATAAACATAAATAAAATGACACAAAATACATACGATACATACAATTTCAGACAAACATCCCACCATTCGAAGACCCACGGCTGTTACAGTACAATTTTAAAGCCTTGCTTAGGGGTTTTCGCTTCACCCTTCGGTATATTCTTGTCTTGTTTCGACCCTGTACGTATATATGCAGGCACGGACCCAATGGGAAGGACCTTCTAATTAAACCCACAGTCAACGGGGCAGGAGCAAGAAAAACAAAACACAACGAGCAATCAAACCCCAAGAACAAAAAGACCTACAAATATAACACCCTGTATGTTGTATTAATTCTAAATATTTAAACAGAATTTTTACATTTCGATAAACTGAAAGGTCTTTTATTACAAATTCCTTCTAAGCAACTGATAGGGAAAATGTTACCTAAAATAGAAAAAGACTTTATATCAGATTTTAGCGCATTGGAGAAAACAAAAAGGTTTATCTTAAATGGTTAACACTAGAAACTAATCCGTCTAATTTGACGATTGATCACATATAAACAATCAAATGATCATTTTGTTGAATGCGAGATTTTCTCCGTTAAAGCGAATTATATCCAAAACCAATTTCTAATTCATATCACACATTCAACTTCTAATGCCAAAGCCAGCCATTTTGTTCTAACAACACCACTATTGAGAAGGCGCTTGACCGCGCAGGTATGACTTTATGATAAACAGAAGGAAAGGGAAAACCAGTGACAACCAAACTAATGGAGAAGCTTGGTTTTAAACAGTGACCGTCAAACAATCAATGGGTTGTGAATTTCAACGTTATATCTTTGTAAAATCATACTGTTTAAAAAGACCACTGCTACTGTATTAGTTAAAAATAGTTTTGCTTGTTTATAAAAGAAAAAGAGATTGGAAATTCCAGATAAACTACCTGTTTAAATACATATAATCCTATAATTGAATGGTAGGTACAAGTTTATTTAATGAAAGGTCGGGTACATAATGGTAGTTTCTTTGTCAAGTTAATTCCTTATTAAATATTTATAGACTGTTGTAAAATGCGCATGGATGCACTATGTCGAAGAGAAGGACCACATTATATGCTTCACCGGTTGTCAAGCTTGTTGTTACGGAAAAAAGTCTACATCGGGTAGCAATGAAGATGCTTTTATTTCTGTTGGTTTCTGAAATTGGAAGAAAGGTATTGAAAAACTTAAAATGCATGCAGTTGGTCAACATCATTACGATAGTCTTAATTCTATTCGTAACTTACGAAAAGTAAATCTAAAGTTTGGAAGTAAAAGAGTTGTTCCTAGGACTCTATTGCCTTCCTGATTCTAAAGCAGAGACGCTGTATAACACTCTCAATGATCTTTCAATTCGCTTAAACATAGATAAATATAATATTAGAGGTCATTGGTTTGATGGTGCGGCAACAATGTCTGGTCATGTGAGTGGTGTTCAAAAGTTTATTTCTGTAGAACAACCTAAGCCAATGTTTGTACATTGTGCTAGTCATTCGCTAGATCTAGTAATTCAAGAAGTGGCAAAAAAGTGTGAGCTGATTGCAGATAGCTTAATGCTAATCAAAGTTGTTTCCAATGCAATATTAGAGTCATCTAAGCGAAAGAATATCTATGCTGGAATTGTTTTGCCACCTTGTTTGGAGTTTTCTCAGCTGCTCCCCCTTTGTCCAACGCGAGGTGCGACCGGGTTAAATCGATGAAAAGATTTGTCGATAATTATCCAAGAGTCATGGAGACTCTAAAAGTTGCATTAAATGATCAATCGTGCGCATTAAGCAGGATAGAAGATCTGTCTTAAGAAGTTACCTCACCATAATGGGAAAATTTGAAACATTACTGGCTCTTAAAGTTGCCATATTGATTTGTGAGCCAGCTGAATTAGTTGCTAATGCACTTCAAAGTGAGGACTACACAGCTACTGGTGCGAAGCAGACTGCTCAAATTCTGCTGAATATCTACAAGATGGGTGGAATTGATTTCGAACAAGTATGGAATGATTGCGAGAAAAGATCGAACGAATGTTTAGATCTAGAAATGCCAAAACCGCCAAAATTAAGGAGGCCCCAAAACGATTTCAGGAAGGAAGTGCTCCAGTTCAAATAGATCCAAAAACTTCCTTACGTCAAAAATATATTTACGTACTTGATTGGATAAAAAATGGGTTAGATCGAAGGCTTGAGCAGCCAGGCATGAATCAACTCATAAAATTAGAGCAAATACTTCTAAACCCTCCTTCATCTGCGGAACATTTAAAACAAAATCTAGGTATTCACGCAAAGACTTTGACGTCGACACATTTGCTGCGGAGTTAAAATTATTACCTACTGTCATACAAGACGTCAGTAACGTAAAACAGTTTGCCGCTGCATTCAAGATTCTTCCGAATGATTGTCGTCGAATGCTTTGCGAAATCCAAAAGCTGTTAATACTGATCCTGACAGTCCCAGTCACATCCCCTTCGTGTGAAAGGTTGTTCAACGCTCTACGCCGTCTACTAACCCATCTTCGAGGAAATATGACCCAAAAAAGATTAACGCATATTCTAATTCTTCATATTCACCAAGAACGGACGAAACAAATCGATGTAAATGACGTTCTCAAAGAATTTGTGTCGCGAACACCAGAACGAAGAAAAGTGTTTGGAATTAAGTAAGATATAAATAATTATTTTATAATACTGTATATTTAATTAATATAATGTATCAGATTTTATAAGCAAATTAAATAAGAAAACTGAAACAAGTCTTGCTATCTGTCTCTATGATTTAAAAGAACTTTATATAAAAAGTAAAAGAAAGAAAAAATCGATTAGTTAACCCATCGCTAGTATTGTTCACTATCGTTGATCATCATAAACGGTGAGGATCGTCTCTAATTTTTTTTAAATATTGGAAGCCTAAAATAAATCTCTAGCAGCATTGCACATCTCTGTCGTGATTATTAGTATATGATTTTTTTTTTACTTTTTGTAACTTTATGATAACTTGACTGTATCTTATCCGTGAAATCGAAATTCGCCTCCCCCCCCCAATTGAAAATACTTCCGACGTCCCTGCTTATAATATAGAAGGACAGCACTTTACTCTAGCAACAATAAATAGCTACTTCGAAAAACAAAAACAAATCCAGAGCGAAAATTGCGGTGCGCCGTTTAACAGTAATAGAAGTCTGCGAACTTCAATGAGACAGGGCTCGTAGGAGCAACTAAGGATTAGGTACTGTGATGATCACCGGTGCCTTGGACAATTTGTAGTATCCAAGGCAAAATGTCTGAAATTGATTCATAAAACAAGCAGTCAAAACATGAATTCTCTCGTCTTTAACAGTAAAAGAATAAAGCTTATATACCATAATCCGTCTTTTACTCGACGTAGTACAGTAGTTATTACAGCATATATCATGCTTAGCAAACGATTATCATATAAATAAGGATTAGTCTATAATATCGTTAAAGCATAATTTAACAATAAACAGCCATTAATCTAACCCTTATTGGCATAAATATTTATGTTTATTTCAACTAATATTTATTTCAATTGAATCTTATGAGACAGTGATCAAAATCGACCAATGTGTAATGAAATATACACCTTTGACTGTACATTACTGTAATAGCCTGGTAGTGTAACGACTAGCGTGCTAATCTGTCACTCAAGCGGACCGTGATCGAATAACGGTGACGTCAAAAATGGTCCAGAAAAAGGTTTTCTGCAGTTTTCCTTAACTGTAACACAAATATGAGATTTGTGCTATACCATCTGTAAGTTGGCTGCACCCGCATGATCGGTCTGCATCCCCCTACCTCCCGCACAAGCCTCATAGCTTGATTGTCCAAGTAATGGTTAGTAGTAATTTTTTTTAAGGAAAAAAGTTTGTATGTTCAATTATACATTGTGCACCAACGTAAATAATCGATCCAAATACTTTTTATGGTAAATCCAAGGGCAACTAAGATGCACGTGTTTTCGTACCTCCAGCTATGAGGATGAATTCCAAGAAAATGATGGCGATATTACCGCTGACGAAACGTACCATCCAGAATCAGATTCAGATAATTATAATAATGATTTGAATATTATTATATAATAATGACTATGCAAATATTTCATTCTATTTTTACAATTCAAAATTCCTCGGTGTCTACCAAAGTGAAATAAAAAATGAGAACAAAACGTAAGCTCTGGCTTTTGAAACATAACTTGAAGATCCTCTACTAACCACTTTTTGTACAGCACAAAATAAAAGGATCGTTCAAAATAAAAAAAATATATCAATTGGTTTAGAAAAATTCTGATAAATCTGAATGGAAAAGCGAATCACAGTCAGCAACTAATATTTATCTCCCTTAGAATATGATTATTATAAGATATTTGATAAATATCTATCTCAGTGCGTAGTTAAACAAACTAATTTGTGTCAAATTAGATGAATATAAATTCAAGTTTCCATGTTGATATTTGTGAGTAAGTGAGAAATTTATGGGTTCATATTTTTTAAGCCAAAAAGGGGGCTATCAGCTATTTTGCTATGATAAGCCGGAGCCAGTGGAATCATCTACGACCTTAAGGTTTATTGTACGGCTGCAGAACAACCAGAAGGTCTACCAGACGTGTCAGTTTCAATGTCGTTCTACGATTAGCTAAATGTATTTCAAAAGATAAAAATTTCTTTTCGTTTTATGGTAAATGTAGTCCTACGCTATAAGTTGAGCTGGTTTCAATACTGATCGACTTCGAACCTGATGTGATAAACTCTGTATGTTTTGATAATAAGAAAGACCTCGTTGCACAAACCGACTAAATGATGATTTCAAGCTCGATAAAACATGCTGTTAGCTTTAATATCAATAACAACACAACTATTAGATGAACCTGGTGTAGTTACAAAAATATTTACATTTGTAGAAAAATCCTAAATAATGATAAACATCTTAAAGATCACTGGAATATGTGGCTACATCCATATTAAAAATTATTTAATTTAATACTTAATGATATCAAATATTTATATACCGCTCAACTATTAGTATTAGACATATGCATGAGTAATTATTCAGCGCAACAGGAACTAATAGAGCTACAAACAAATCTTTAAGGATTTACGATAATTGTAGTTATGGATTTACATTTTTATTGTGCAAATTACTACTTTTCTTCCTTGATATTAAAAATATGAAGATTTTACTGCTATTCAAATGTAAAACAAAAAATCGCATTTGTTTTGAATCATCTTTACTTAATAAAATAGATAGAAATAGACATAACGAGATAAAAAATATCAGTAAGCATGTCTGTCCCAGCATGTGTGCATACGTTTCCCAGTCGGGTAGCGAAGAAGAGATGACCGGGGGGATCTATGGCCGGTTTCACAAATCTTGATTAAGTTCGGATTAGCTTAATCGTGATTAAATTTGAAATCCAGAAATTTCATAGTCTAAGATTAAAGAGACCTGAAATTGTATCCAATTATATTTCTGGATTTCAAATTTAATCATGATTAAGTCAATTAGAACTTAATCAAGCTTTGTAAAACCGGCCATTAATGTAACAAAGGGCTTTAGGCACTTCTAATTAAATCTTAAAAATATAATTTCCTTCGCGAACATTAAATAATGTCCAATATCACAAAAAATAAACCTATCCAATTAACTTTGTCCCTTCAGTGCAAGTAAACATAAAACTATAATTCTATTATATCAAAGAACCCAGCCAAAATCAGTCAAATTCTACAAACAACGATATGAGCAAATCGGTTTACTTTTATTAAAATTTTTGCTCTTGAAACTGTTTAAAACCGTTGTGAACAGTTCCTGCGTTTTTCTTTAAGCATCGTTATCTCATTTTATGATGTACCTTAGGTATTCAAGTCTTAAATTGTGTGCTAAGAGTTTTTTAGAAAGCGGCTGTATTCAAGTTCACTTCTTCTGTCCATTGTTGCCACGCAAACGGTTAGAGTTCGCGGGAGAAGCAGGAGAGATGTAATGGCCAGTGACCATTTCGGTGTAAAGCAGAACTTTAAAAAGTGTGCAAACCAAAAAATCACTTTCATGAAAATCAGCTTCATAAAAATATAATGACAACTTTGTAAAATAAAATAGGACTTGTTTGTTCTTGTATTTACCTTACAGTACTTTGAAGTGAATATATTTAAAAGAAAAAAACGAGATCTGAAAAACCAAGTACGAAAGAAAGAGGCCAATCAAAGTTGTATGAGACTACAACGTCCTACTACGTAAATACGATTTGAGAAGTTGGTAAAAACTACATGTATTTAAATGTTACTAGATCAGTAATAGCATATTGTATTAACGACGTACGTAATAGTATATTACATGTTGAGTTGGTAAAGGATATCTTTACAAGACAAGCGATAATTGTTTGACCGAGACGGTACGTCGAGGTCAAACAATTATCGCGAGGCGTGGAAACTTTACCAACGAAACATGTATACTATTTTATTCACAATAATTAGACTTAAGATAATCAAAATAAAAAGTAATTTTAAATTTTAAAATAAATTTTTTATAAACTGTCATAATTTCAATCAAAGCCATCTATCGACCAAAAGAAATTTTAAGTAAGGTTTCATTCTTTGCCGCTAGATGGCGATGTATGCGCTCAGTATTTTAAAATTAGAAATTAATTAATTCCATTGTAATTAGTAAATATAAAATACGGAAAAATAAAAATAAAACTAATATTAAATAAAAAATATGTTTTTAGCGTTAAATATATTTATAAAACTCAAATTTAAATCGGATAAAACGTCCTGTTTTAAATTATTCAGAAAAACAAGTTGGCCATAACTTTACATGTCAGTTTTACAGACATGTAAAGGAAATTGTTAACCACTTTGGTGTTGCTATAGCAATAGCGTACTTTCCAAGGTTTTTACAACATATGAAATGTACATATTGCAATATGATTGTGAATAATAGTAATTTACGTTATAAGTTACGTTATAAGTCTAGTTTTGATGTTCCGGACTCGGCTCCTTCGTCGCCTTGTCCGTAACATCTTACTCGACTGTAAAATTCCATTTCCAGGACGTATGATGTAATGCGTTTTATTTCATACTGAAATTACTGGAATATTGGTTTAATTAAAAAAAAAAAAATAAAATAAGTTTCTGAATGCAAAATAAGGACATCTATGACGAACAAGTTTCTATAGTAACTGATTACGTACTAACACATTGTCCAGTTGATTGATTGTATTTGCGTCTGGTAAAATTTTTTATTCACAATCGATACATAATGTGTTCATTACTGACGTTTAAAAAGTTAGAAAGTAGTTTATTATACACCATAGTCAATAATAAGTTCTCTTGGTTAGTAATGAGTTCTCTTGGTTAGTAATATCCATTACTTACCTTTTGCTCGTTCTAAATATTCTCAACAGATGGCAGAAGTTTTCGTATCTATCTTTACTTTTAGCAGGTAACAGTCAGTCACTGTTTTAGCAACTTCTCGCAATTCCGGTGGTGTGCAACTTACATCAGCTTCACTATCAGGCATTTTAAATCGTGTAAAGTAAATTGCAATTAGGAGCAATGTAATTAAATTTCGTTTAGTAGTGACACGAATTTACTTTGACAATTGTTGCAGCAATTGTCATTTTATCGCCACCTGAATAAAAACGCTGGTGTTGTGTCCTACATATATCAAGTATAAGGTATCAATGTAAGAACATAATTATGTACGATTGTGAATAAAATAGTATACATACCTCGGCGGGAAGACATTACGCGTCGAGCAATTGCTGCCCTTGGCGCTTCGCACCTCGGGCAGCAGCATTGCTCTCCGCGTAATGTTCTACTTCCCGCCTCGGTAAGTAATCTACTATTACAGTCATACTAGACTGTAAAATTTTTTACAGTCATACTAGACTGTTAAATCGCATGTTCTGGACTGAAAAGTTTGACGTAAAACTGACAAATGTGACACAGTATGAAATAAAATATTTTATTACATTTTAACAGCAAAGTGGTTGACAATTTCCTTTTTTCATACTGTATCGTATTATCCATGTTTACGGTAGCGATTACAGTCCGGAAAATTGATCGATTTTACGGTCTAGCATGACTGTAAATCTTTTTACCGGACTTAAATAAAATAAATCAACTGGACAATGATTTAGTATTCAGTTACCATGGACACTCGTTCTATGTTTTGAATTCGACTAATAGTTGCCATAGACGCTAGTTGTTCATATATGTCGTCGTTACTTAAGTGGTTAATCGTCGGGTATGGTGGGTAAATAATAAAGGAATTCAATAAAATTAACAACATATATATATATATATATATATATATATTTACGGCCACTTATCAAAGTGAGGACATATCATGAACCGTAGTTAATGAGGACCACCCTTATAAATGGTCACAGCTTTGCAAATTTTTTTGTCATCACTTGTTTACTTGTTCTAGTTATGTATCTCGCAAATATACACAGATTTCTTTGAATTTAAAAAAGTTTTATTTGCTGTGTATAATAATACCAAGTGAGGCTACACTATACTACTGACGACGTGAGCACCATATTATTAGATACGATTTAATCGGCAAAGTGAGCCCCAATATCAAATTATACACAGGTTTTAAGTATAACATGAGGACCGGCGCTGTTGCCATCATTTGCTTTCAATATCATCAGCAAAAATGCATGCTATTCTATTATTGGAATTTGTTAGTTGGTCGGTCGTCAGTATAAAACTAATTTGGTGTGGCGGAGACGGGTATGCTTCAGTAGCCATTTTAATAAACCCGTTTTTGAAAATATCTCGAGAACGGTTGGTTCTACGAAAAAAATATAACAGACTTTTTTGTAGAAAAATAAATTATCTATCTTTTTTATTAAAACAATTTTTTAATTGCTTGCAAATTAATGTTTTAAGAGTTATTACACAGCAAAGTTTTCACTTATTAGTTTTGCTAAATAATTCGCAAACGGCTAACATCTCACTGAAACAGGAAAACATTACAGTGTAATAACTCTTAAAATATTAATTTAACAAAAAAATTGTTTAAATAAAATAGATAGATAATTAATTTTTCTATAAAAAATGTCTGTACTGTTTTCTTCGTAAGAATATTTCTCCAGACTATTTGGACTATTTACTGGCTCCCTAACTTAACTATTTCCTGTTGGCTGTTCCATTGCCTTCTAGAATGTTTAAACGAATGCTTGACCGCTTAGATCAATTAAATTTAGACGAAAGATTAGATTTAACTATCAAGATTCTTGTGTTTCTCATCATTTTAATGGTAATTGTGCTAGTAATATTAACAGCCTGCTATTACTGGGGCAGATTAGTGAATTGATAGCTAAGTACCACATACTTTACTTTAAAATCTAAATGTATTACTCCTAATAATTAATTATTATTAACAGTTAAATTAGTTTCACTAATAATTATAGAGGTAAATCTGTATAATATGTTAATTATTCTGAAAATGCTAGGAAAATCAGTAAATATTGTCGCCTAATTTAAAATGCTGAGTTTGTTCCATCTCGTTTTTTAATTAAATTTAAAAATTTGTCTGTAATTTCCTTACGGTACGTGTTAAAAAGAATATATGTATTTATCTTCCTACCTAAACCGATCTTGGCTTGTAGCAAAGAAAAGTGGTTATTCTATATTTAGGGTATTTATTAGGCCAAAAAGAATGCATTAAAATCCATATTTAAGTGTAAAAAGATATAAGAAGGGGGATTATTATCGCTCTTGGTATTTTTAATATTTAACTCTAGTTATTTTTTAAATGCTTTTTAAATGCACATACAGTTCATTAGAACTGTATGTGAATCTGCGATTTAAATTTAACCAACCAATAATTATTGTGAATGACTTTTCAGCATTAACTGTGCCGTCTATGAACTCAAATCTTACTAATCCTCCAGCTGACATAGAGCTCTAAATCATTACGCCTTGAGGAAACTTAACATTAGGTTTCAAGCAGTATTTATGGAATGCTTCGTGTTTAGCTCTGATTACTCTTTTGCGAGAGTAAAACTAGAACTGCTTAATGTTAAGTTTCCTCAAGACATAATGATTTGAGGCTGTATGTTAGCTAGAGGATTAAGAAGATTTTAGTTCATAAACAGCATAGTTAATGCTGACAAGTATCTGCAAAACGACGAGTAGCATGGGCTAAAACTAAGTTGTCCTGGACAGAAATGCTGGACTAAGGTCATATTCATCAACTAGTTAAAGTGTGGTGTATCCGTCAGTTACTCTCGCAAAAGATTGATCAGAGCTAAACACGAAGCATTCCATAAAGACTGCTTGAAACTTACCGTTAAGTCTCCTTAAGGCGTAATGATTTAGTACCAAGAACTTATAAATAAAGGAAATTATGATTTCAAAAAAGGCGAAACACCTTGTACGTATTGGGTTGGATTCAAAAATTCAGCAGTGCAGGTACTCTTCTAAAATTAACTTGCCAATACGAATTTTTCAGCCGACTGCTATCAAGAATATCGATAATATCGCCTGATGGATTTTGCCGAAGAGATGCTAAGATAAAGGATGACTGTACCACGATCGCGTCCGGTTCTGAACGAATTTTTCTTAGCTACTTCATGGCAATAGGGGACCATAAAAAGTTACGCCAGAAAGTTCCTTGAGCAAATTTACTGGTGCAAATTGCTGATCCGTGTATGACATATTTCCTTTCTTCGATAACACAGAAAGAAGGCGAAGTACGAAAAAAAATTCGAACACTTTTGGTAGGGATTTAAATAAGCTTTATCTTACCTAACCTCCTTTATCTCGATAACCCTAATAGTTTCCGAGAAAAACGACAAAACCGGTAGGGGGCGTAGTTTATCCTCATTATTTCTTCGACCTCACCACCTACAGGTGTTGACTTTTAAGGTTTAATAACCCACAAGGAAGCCGTATGCAAAAATCCATGGACTTACCTCAACTTTCCGCTATTTTTTCTAAATTGATTAGACTAATTATAGCAGTCCAACATAAAGCTTTGTATGCAACTCGTACCTGAATCTATTATCTGAGAAATCGCCAACACAAAGTTTGAAAAAGTGGCAGTATCGATTGGCTTTATGGTAAGGTCATTTCAACCGAGGATATTTTATTTAACTACAATAGAATTGGTATAGGCACAAGTGAAACATGTAGTTGCTAATAATACAACATATACATACACTTGCTGATCTGAAAGAGCTTCTATCAAGGAATTTCTACCGTCACAAATATCATAAATTTAGGATCGAAAAGTTCCAGCAAAGTATTGATATAAGGGATGCTCTGTTAATAGTTAGTAACAGGCCATGGAAGCTCAATTGGCTAGAAACAATTGCAACAATTGAATGTCGCATTAGTTGACATTTGTTACCCACAATTGTCAAACGTTCCGATTTCCTTGTGAAACGTAGTTAATTTTGTAAGATAAGTAGTTGTGCATTTTTAATTCAGTTAAGATGAGCATTCCGCGAACTGCCCTTAGAGCTATGATTTTCTACGACTATAAAAGACAGTTAGGATACCAGCAAAGCCATGAAAATTTGATAGCAGCTTTTGGCGATGCTGCCCCTCCATTATCCACTGTTAGTCATTGGTTCCGAGAATTTCGACGAGGGCGAGAACTGCTAGAAGACGAAGCAAGACCTGCAGGAGCTGCCTGTTCAGAAAATGTTGATCGTGTGGCAAGCTTGATTCATTCCAATCGAAATATTACTTATAGGGAGATTCAGGAGGAAGTGAAGATTGGATCCTCGGCGGTGAATACCATTTGGCATAAACATCTTGGTGTAAGAAAGCTAGCAAGCCGTTGGATACCGCATTTGCTTTCAGAAAGTCAAAAACAGGCTCGAATAGACTGGTGTAAATTTATGTTGCAAAAATTTGACGGAGGAGCTTCCAGGCAAGTGGCACACATTGTAACTAGTGACGAATCTTGGGTATACAGTTACGACCCTGAAACTAAACAGCAGTCTAGTGTTTGGGTATTCGAAGATGAAGACTTGCCCACAAAAGTAATTCGTGGCAGAAGCTTCAATAAGAAAATGATTGCTGTTTTTTCCGCCGATGTGGTCCTGTTGCTGTTATTCCACTTGAAGATCGCAGAACTGTTAATTCTGAATGGTACTGCAAAGTGGCTTTACCACAGATGTTTGCAAAATTACAGGCAGGTCGCCAAAGGACCGGTTTGCGTAACATCTTAGTCCATCATGACAATGCATCTTCCCACACTGCTGCCAGAACATTGGATTTTTTGAAAGATACGGAAGTTCAATTGGTAACTCATCCTCCGTATAGCCCAGATCTGGCGCCGTGCGACTTTTTTTGTTTCCAACTGTTAAAAAAATGATGCGAAGTAAAAGATTTCCCAACGCAGATGCAGCAGTTACAGAATTTCAAAGAATTTTTGAGGACCTTTCAGAAAATGAATTTTCCGAATGTTTAAAAAGTGGTTTCAAAGAATGCACAAGTGTATTAGTCTGAATGGAGATTATTTTGAAAAACAATAAAGATTTTTTGTTAAAAAATGCAACGTTCTCTTTATAAATAACAATTTTCAGCGCAACCCTCGTATTGTACCAATATAAAATACTTTTTAATTTTTTGAATGATGGTGTTGCATTATGTCATCAGTCATATTTATAAATTGTTCACCACATAATAATAAAATAATAAAAAAGTACCTACTAAATAAACTATATTTAAAAATATATATGTATAAATATATATAAATTTCTTAATTTTCTCATTGAATTCATAATCAGCAACCCCAAAAACCCCCCAACATGAATTT
Source organism: Agrypnus murinus (assembly GCA_929113105.1). NCBI lineage: Eukaryota > Metazoa > Arthropoda > Insecta > Coleoptera > Elateridae > Agrypnus > Agrypnus murinus. Next base: position 64,858,366 of record OV816029.1, on the reverse strand, counting down.
CGCTCAAGTTGATGGAAAACTTCCCGAGTTATTAAATTGGGAGTGTAAAATGGGGGTTTCAACCCCCCGAGGGGGCGTGTCCCCATTTTAAACAGATTACATTTTATATTGGTCCAGTACTGAAGGCATTATAAAAGATTTCAAGTCGCTATCTTTAGATAGTAAAAAATAAGAACTTAATGCAAAAATTTACTCTACTATAAAGTTGGGAACGACCTCATCATCCATCATCACATAGTGAATAATAAATATAATTGATATTCTAAATCTGTTCTAATAAATTATTCTTATTGTTAGTTTTATTAAATATTAATTTAAAAAGAGACATTTTGATTGTAATATTTGGTACTTATAGTTATCAATTTTTATAAGCCTGCCTTGAGAAGTAAGAATTAAATTCATTGCGAGCTTTTATAATACAATGAAAGTTGAAAACATTTAGTAGTTGTGTAGGAAAGCCCTCATCTGATCGTCACCCGGTGACCAGTTTGAGGTTACAACTTATAACAGAATTCCACTTGGAAGTAACAAATCAGCAACGGTCCAAGAAAAAAATAGTGTATGCAACTCGAACATCATCATTCATTTGTTGCATAATATACTATTTTGGGTTACCTACCGTTATTTATTTGTTCATAATACAGCCTTGGTAGTGTAATGCCTGGCGTGCCGGACTTTCACCCAAGCGGCCCGGTTCGACTCCCGGCGCTGGCAGATCTGGTTAAGGTTTTCTGCAGTTTTCCTTAGCTGTAACAAATGTGGGATTTGCGCTGTTCCATCTATAAGTCGGCTGCAGCCGCACATTGGGCCTACATAATAATAATCGCCCCCTCCCTCCCGCACAAGCTTATAGCTTCTGGGGCCTTGATTTAGGTTATGGGTTGTACTAATTATTATTATTATTATAATGATTACTATTTCAATTTAAAGATTAAATCTGTAATGAAATTTTTTTTCAATGAATTTAATAAATGACTTATTTAATTATTGGGTGTATTAAATGCAGAAAAATAGTCTGCAGAGTATGTTGCGTCTAACTTTCCTTTCTAAAAGCAATAATACAAACAAACTTGCCAGCCTCGGTGGATTAGTGGTTTGCATGTTTGCTTCATAATCCAAGGATCGCAGGTTCGATCCCCGGCTGAGCTGGTAATTTTTAATAACGGAGAAAAATTAAAAACATGCCTTCTTCTCGGATAGGAAGTAAAACTGTAGGTCCCGTGTCAATGCGATGTTTGGCACGTTAAAAATCCCTACTTGGGGTGGAATTCCCCCATATTCCGCTAAATTCTAGTAGGGTCGGCCAAATTATCATAGCAATCGGTGCCATAAGGTACGAAGGATGCTCCGCCATCCTGATTCCTCGCCCAAAAACAAACAAAAACAAAATTTCATTTGTTTATTTGTTCATGACAATTGCTATTTCCATTTAAAGATTTGCATAGAATCTAAAATTTTGGACATTTCTTTAATGTTTGTTTTCTTCTTTATAAAACAAAATTGAAAAATTTACTTCTAGAAAAACGTCAAAAAGATTTGTGTCATTTCATATAACTTTTTTTCTTCCTTAAATTGAATTTTCATCTTTGTGTTGCGTTTATTCGTCTTTATTTGATGAATTATAGTTTTAAGAATGCTCTTTTATTATTTTTTGCACGTACGATATATAAGGCTCTACTTTAGTCTCCCAAAAGAGGGAGTAAAGTAGCACTTTTACTCCCTGAGGGAGTAAAGTGTTTCCTTGACAACAACAACAAGTAAACAACAAAAAAAAAAGTAATCGCGGTACATGTTAGGATTTATTATCCGGAAACTATGTGATTTTGGCAATTGTCCGAATGACATGTAACTAAATTTTCGAAATTTTGAATTTTTGCGATTAAGTCCTTTAGGACGTGCAAAAAATAGCGTATATACTACTGGACTAAAGTGTTTTCTAAGTGTTAATTAATAATTTAAAAAAATGCATTTTAGTCCCTGGATATATAATACACATTATGTCCGCTCGGGCGATTATGACATGATTATGACCTATTTTGCGGACTGTTTCTAGAGCGTAAATCGCTAAATTGGAGCACCCCCTTTTACTACTTTTGTTTACGACGTCTCCATAGTAATAAGAATAATTATAGACCATAGCACCTACCTACTTGAAGTTTAGGACTTTTAAAAATATTTTTATTTTAAATTAAACTTAATTTAAACTTAGACCGCACATTTAACGTACGCATTTCGGGCTTAATTAGTGTTTTAGAGCCCTTTATCATCTTAGCGCCTTCGGTTTTCGCTTCAGGTGACTGCACGGGCTCTAAGACACTCAATTAAGCCCTTAATATACTATTAAAGACTAGAAAAAGCCTAATCTTGATTAGGCGAAATGTCATTCGAAAAAAAAAATTTTATTCTTAATTAATACAAAAAATAAAAAGGCTGCAAGTCCTCGAAGATTTATTAATCTCTTTTACAATGTATTTTAGTTTTATTGCCTAATTACAAATAATCAGACGTTATGAAATTAAATCTAAATATTTCCCTATCGTTTTAAATTTTGTAACAGCACAATAATACAACTTTTCTAAACCGATTTCCGCTCGTAAGAAATAAAATCGGCTATTTAGAGTATTTCCGTTCTCTTCTGTAATAGAATTAAAATCAATAGTGTATAACTTTCATTTTCACCGTTGCCACTTGTTCGGATCTCACTTTGCGCATCATTCATACAAGCTTCACACAAGAAATTATACGTCTGAAAAATATACATCTGGCGCAGCGACTCCAGGCGTCAACTCCTTGAACTAATCTGTATAATTCTAGCCATTTTGGCAACATCTGAGGTCCAGCCCATTTTTTCAGTATCGCCAACTTATAGCTTCGAAAAGCTCTAGACGAAATATTATCGAATTTCAAAGTGAGGTCCGTATACTTGTCCTCACTTTGTTTGCGGACCTCACTTGAAACGTGAACTTTGTTCATACGGACCTCACTTTATACACTAGCGGTAAATATATATATATATATATATATATATATATATATATATATATATATATATATAAACTGCTTTTGGCCTATGACGCTGATTGAGATTAATTATGACAGTTTACAATTTTTTTTAAATAATCATTTATAATTGCTTTTTATTTTGATTATTTAAGTCTAATGATTGTGAATAAAATAGAATACATGTTTCGTTGGTAAAGTTTCCAAGCCTCGCAACATTTAATGGACGTAGACGTACCGTATCGCTCAAACAATATCGCTTGACTTGTAAAGACATCCTTTACTAACTCGACATATTTACAATTATATAATTCTTCAAGAAAATAATAAACTTTAATCCAAGTGAATAAATTGCATAATATACGTATTTTATAGTGAAAATAATAACCATTCATGGTGAAAATAAAAATCTAAAAATAAACTACAAACTCAAATTTCGGTCAGATAAAAATAATTCAGTATTTACATAATTATAGGTAGCATTGCAATAAAATTACTTTTTAAAAATATAAAAATTGTTTTCTTTATCTTAAACTAAACATCATGTTACTACAGCAAGTACAAGCTTTTTACTAATTTACATACTTCTGCTTTCAACGGATAATTGAAATCCTTTTAATAAAGATTAAACTTGCTCAAAACCATTAGGTTTTAGAGAGGATGAAAAATCTTAGTATAGTATAAAACAGAAACTAGAGCTTTTAACAATTACCTTAAATTAACGGGAGTTTCACTAAATAAGTCGGTTGGTACAAGGGCGGGGAATTTCAATCGAATAAGATTCTTGAAATCAAAGTTACGCATCAATATTCAGAACGAAACGTTCCCCCCATTTTAGTGAATATTCTGAATCTGCTTAATTAACTTCAACAGCCGCATTCGGATACTTAGTATGCAAATGATTGGGAGTTAGGATTTTAGGTTTATTAACATTTTATTTTAATTACTTCAATCTTCTTATTAAGGTTATTGTTAGAAATGTGAAACTTTTATTTAATTTAAAAAGATAGAAACTTATTAAGTCGTCAAATTAAGATCTACTCGAATTAAGGAAATTATTCATATCTATATTGTTTGCGAAAGTAAAGTTTTAGTAGCAGGTAGGATGCTTTAAATTTTATATTTGTTAAAACTTAAAAGTAATCTACATTACAGAATCGTTTTTTAACAAAGGAATACATAGTAAACAATGAATACTTATCAGGGTAAATAGCGAATGATTCACTTGATACTTATCTTATACACAAAATAAACGGTGGTATTGATTTTAAAGCTCATAAAATGCCCTTGGGACGAATCTACTTATCTCAAAAACGAATAACTCGAAAACGGTAAAGATTGTACTGTAATGATATTCATCATAAAATGTCAGTCAAGTCAGTACATCCATATTACCTCAAGAAGGCATTGCATGCTAAGTGATTGCCATGACAACAGTAATCAACAACAAGAGTATAAATAAATATCTCATAGAAGTTACATGTGTTTTATTATCTACTAGAAGTGTTAACTCATAAGATAGTGTACAAGACCACACAAGTAACCTGTATTGCCACATTGGTCTTCCACACACTGCATTGGTGACCCCGTAAGAAGAACTTAGATGATCAACACCATATCTTCAATATTCCATTGCTCTGGTTTTCTGTCTCTACCGACAAACGCAACCTGCAACCTGGAGTTCCTTGCATTGGTTATTTGATTATCTCACGCAAGCAGTCGACTTTCAGAAGTTTATAAATATCCTTTTTTATCATTTAAATAAGATAAGTAAACTATATTATATTGGTTGCGTTTCAATATGGCGCAGTTAAAAGCAAATTTGGTTAAATTTCCTAATTTTGACAGTTCGCATGTAAATATGTCAATAGTCTTAATCGATAGATACTTTGACTTCATACATATTGAGAACGAGATTCAAAGATATAATGTCCTAATTCATAACTTGCCATATAACATTTTACAACTACATTCGAATCTTATCAGGTTTATTGATAACAATAAACTTTCATTCGAACCATACACCACGTTCATCAACGAACTATTAAACTATTACTTGGGTACTTTTGTGGAGAAACCTCCTTCATTCAACCCAGAACCAAAATCAAATACTATCTCTTCTCCCAAAGAGATTACAGATTTCTGGTTACAGCAAAATGATTCACCTGAATTTTTTGGTCTAGTTAACCTATTCAAAAACGAAATCATTTATCCTTATAATTTCATAAACACAAACTGTAATCAAATATCGCAAGATCCGTCACAAATTCAGGATCCTAACCCCCAATTAAGTGACGATACTCAAAACGTCATTTATCCTGATTATCACTGATACTTTCTGTATTAATAATCCTGAACATTCAAATTTTGAAAAGCATGTTTCACAGGATAATACTTCTATTACTGAAAGTATTACAAATGAATTAATTTCAAAAGTGCTTTTATTCAACAACCAAACAGAATCCAAATCTCCTACAAACATTCAAAAAACATCACAGTCAATTAGGGTACAGCTAAGATTGAATCCTAACCAATGTTTTTTAAATCAGAAAATGCAAGAGCTTCCGAAGGCCGACGGTTTGGGGATATCAACCGACGTATCTTCTACGAAGACTTTCTTGGATCCAGAAAATAATTCCTGGAATCTACTAGCTGCAACACCTCCAGTTCCTGATGGAAATCACATCAATAACGTTCCTCAAGAACCAAAAGCTACGACATCCGTAGTAACAGCTCCTGAAAAATGTCTTCGACAGTTCTCGGACACAACAATGCCGACATCTCTCGTTTCGCCATTGGAACGATGCCATAAGAAGAGATTGTTCTTGGATATAACAGGATTAATATCTGTTTTTCTTTATTTAATTTAATTTAATTTAATTTATTTAATTTGTTTTCTCGGATAACCATCAACAAACTTCGCAAGAACCTTAACCTTAACCAACCAAATTTTGTTATGTCAAAACGCGAAATTTTATGCAAAGATCATGCGATTAAACGGCCTTATTACCTCGTAATTAGTACAATGCGAACATTCGACTTTTTGCTAACCGAGAAAATTACAACTGTGCAACTGCTATTGACCGATCTCAAATTATCTTATCAGAATAGCAAATTCCATTTCGCTAATAAACTTTGGCATTATGTGCAGTGTACCAACTTTCAAGTTATACACCATAAACACAAGTGCAAAAATAACAGTAGTGACTTATATTTTGCCACGTGAGCCTTGTCAACTCGACATTACATGATATCATACATTGATAACATTCAACTAATCAATCCTGAATAGCATTTAGACCTCCCAAATATATGTGCTACCGGATTAAGCTTCAAGTGTTCATTCTCCTCAAATAACAGGATACAAGAAGATTCAATCATACTCTCCAACAAGCAATTTCACCTAGTACTTCCTACAATCTTAGGACAATGCTATGAATGCTGCCTCTGTTTTATGAGTACAACCCCACTTCTTCCATTCCTACGGATAAAATGAATATAACTACATTTATCAATGTTGACCACAAACTTACTACTTAGGCTAACGCTTTTAGATTCAATTAGCATAGTTATTTTTAATCTTAAAAGTTACAACAAATAAATCGTAACGCAAGCATCACTTGTTCAGGAAGCACTTATTACGTTGTTCCTTGGTTTTGTTCACGTTCCTAAATTTTATTTCTTTCTTTCTAGTAAGAATTGTAGAACGTCCTAACAAGTGATTCCTGTACCATCAAGTTTATTTTAATTAGGTTAAGTTTGCGGCAACACCTTGCAATAAGCAACTCATGTTTTTGCCTTAAGCAATTGATGCTCCTTAGCTATCAGCAGCAAAGGCCTTTCAATTCTTTGATTATTAGCACCTAATTATTAGCATAAGTTTTATTGTAGTAGCTGTAAGGAACCATTGAAAAGATGCAAACGACCTCAATTTTTTGTAGCTAGTATACATTAAACTTGCCAATACATACAAGTACGACATTAATGTATGCTATTTTCTTTTGTTGGGGAATGCATTAAATGCCCTTTTGACTCATGGCTCATTTCTTTTGGTACATGTTCAGCCTTTTTTTACCCGGGGTGTAATGTAATGATATTCATCATAAAATCAGTCATTACATCCATATTACCTCAAGAAGGCATTGCATGCTAAGTGATTGCCATGACAACAGTAATCAACAACAAGAGTATAAATAAATATCTCATAGAAGTAAACATGTCTTTTATTGTCTTCTACAAGAGATAACATATAAGTAGTGTACAAGACCACACACAAGCAACCTGTATTACCACATTGGTCACTACATTAATGTAGTGTGTGTGGAAGACCAATGTGGCAATACAGGTTGCTTGTGTGGTCTTGTACACTATCTTATGAGTTATCTCTTCTAGAAGATAATAAAACACATGTAACTTCTATGAGATATTTATTTATACTCTTGTTGTTGATTACTGTTGTCATGGCAATCACTTGGCATGCAATGCCTTCTTGAGGTAATATGGATGTAATGACTGATTTTATGATGAATATCATTACAGTACTAAAAAACTTTAAAATCTCAGTTGTCAAAACTTCAATTTCCATGGTTATATTCATATCAAACACAAACATAGTTCTTTTAACTACTAAGGCCCATATATGTACCTATAAGTTTAACCAACCTTCAGAATATTTTTACGTTAGGATTTGATGTGGCTGGTACCGTGGCTAAGGGTTCAGAGGGAATAAAACACGATTAAACAAGTTAAGTTCCGTTTAACAATATATTTAATAAGCTACTAATACTAAATCATTAGAGGTAACTAACCGTATCCCATGGCACAGGTTAAACTCCTAAGTATTACTGCAGGCAAAATGGCATTTTAAAGTTACTTAGCACAGGCTGCCCACAAGATGTAAGATGTTAGTCAGATAAATTTAGAAATTGAACCGAGTGGTGTCTTGTGTCGAACTTTTATACACGGTACTATATTTATACTTATAAATATAAATTACGCAATTATACCGGCGTGTAGGTGTGCTTGCGGGGGTTGGCGTGTTGGCGATTTCATTCGCAAGGTCACAGGTGTCGCAAGTAGATCGTTTTTTAGCACGTAACAAATACAGGATGCATGTGTCCATCAGAATAGAACATCTCAAGTCTACGATAAGTAGCTACTAGGTTAAAATATGATAAAAAAACCACAAAGAATTAGTCAGTTCTTCAAAAATAAAGCAGTATCAATAGCTGCTGATTAATATTGTCGTTGAGAATTTACTGTTAAACTAAAATGTATGTAATCCAAAATTTAAATAAATTGCAAGTACATAATTAACTATATAACACTCAAAATTCCTCTAAACACAAAATATTTAATACATACTGAACAACTCAAAAATGCACCGGCTGTTGAGATCTCTATTATGCAAATTTAGATACAGGTGTGGGCATTAACCCCAAAAGCTTCTAATTAAATAATGGAATCAGAAACAAAATAAAAACATGTTGAACGCCACCAAATTGATAACAAAATCTAGAAATCTCAATTTGGAAAATTCGTCATTTAAAATTGACGTTAGTTTAATCAAACACGTATCAATCGATACTACTGAAGTTTAATAAAAGACAACAAAACATCAGCAATTTGTTGGGCCAACCATATCATACGATAAATTAATTTGAAATCTGTATATTAAAACATAAAAGAAAAAAGTTGAAATAATAAAAAACTTCAAAATACAAAATTATCATTATCAAAAAGTTACCAAACTAAAAGTTAATTAAATTTCGGGATTCCAAATAGACTTTACATAAAAACTTAGTTAAAAAAATCAATACCTTACACTTTTAATAATCCATCAAAGTTCAAGATTCCTTACATAAATAACTTCAAACACTAAAAACACAATATTGACATTAACTTAATTTTCACAACAAAACTGCTGACCTGGAAGACCAATACGGGAACAAAACTTCTGAATTCTGAACTATTATTATTTCTCTCGTTTAACGACGAACTTCAACAAACGATAATTTCCAATAACTAATAATTCTTTATTAGCATTATCACCACTGGAACGGTAATTATTTTATTAGTACTAACTTCCGAACGGAATAAAATCACAACGGTAACTGCATTAAAAAAACTGTATACTTGAAGATTGCTTACCAAATTCCCAATCGGTAATACGAATTATAATTAATTTTTAAATACGACAAGACGGTATTATTTTCTTCGTTAAACTAACAAAGCTTTACGAAACTATTCTTATTTTGGATCTATTTTCAAACAACGGAATCGGTACGATACAATACTAACTTAAATTGAGGAATGAACGATAATACGGAATATTTTGTCAAATTCACTAATTCCGAAATAAATTTTTATTAGTAAGGGCGTACATTCATCGTAGCAATCCTCTTTGTATCACTGGAGCGCAGAATGCTCGGCGATGCCTTAAGGCACCAGCCTTCTCGATGGTGGTCTATTGCAAAACTTTTAACTAAAAGAACTTCAACTAGAACTCTAGGTGCGAAATAATTTTACGATAATAATACGGAAAACAAAATACTGGGACAAGCCCGCTAACTTGGGGTAGAACACACACCCACTATCCGAACGGACGCTACATTGGGGTACGAGACCCGTTGTCCGATTGACAACTCAACAAAAATGTCCGAATTATTAAGGGAGTGACTACGTCACATCTTTCTAGAACAAACTATATTTTAGTCTATCAAACTTTTCCCATGCTAAAATCTGCGTTGTCGGGATAACTCAATATACTTTTACACGTGTTTATCAGTACGTTTTTATAAGTCTGAACTCTGAATGGAGGAATTTGTTCAGATAACACGTACAGGAAACCATAAATAAAAACCTAATGCATTTTTATAATGTATTTTTCAAAGAAACTCAAATTATATACATGGTAATATTTAAAAATGTTCGTTCGCACCAACTGAATTCGCTGGCGTTTTTAAATTTAGAGGACAAATTTGTTCGAGAATATTATTTTTACGCGAGAACAACGGCCGTTGTCCATCAAAACATGAAATGGTAGATGCTAACACGTGCAAGGACGGTACCTTTATTTAAAACGAAGTCTGTAGATTTTTCTAAAATCAAATTTTCTTAGTCTGAGAATGTTTCTTTTAGGTGACTTTTGATATTTTTTATGACTTATTTTATGCAGTATACCAACTGTAATTTTAAATTGAGAAAAATATAAGATAATATGCAAGACCGCACCAAGGGTTTTTTTATCTATTATACATACAAAATGATATTTAGTAAAGTTAAAAAAACGTAACGTTACAACTTTCCGAAGTAATCAGAAAATTTGGAATAGTGATGGAGGAAGGGACTTTGATCATTAGTGCATTAAAAAAAGGTTTAGTTTTGTTACCAACAGATCATCGTGTCAACCACCGGGACGTATAAATTCGCACCCTATGCGGGCAGTAGTTACTTGCCTTTGGCTTCTAAAAATCGATATAGATCTTCGAGATTTTCTACAGTTGTTCGTTTACGCGATTTAAGTTAATTTAATTTTAAAGAGTTAGTTAATGAAATGAATAATCTATTCTAGGTCTATTAAGTTTAAAACATCTTTAATCATCTTTCAAATCATTGTTGAATTTAGTGGAAGGTTAATTATTTTCAAAGTCGAATCTGTAACAGGAAACCAACTTTGAATTAACCATCACCACTGAGACTATATCTCAATTTCAAATCATAATTTCTTTTACGTTGTGATAATCAGATTTCGGAAAGATAAGCCTGGTCCGAAAGACAATTTGTTTTCCGAACCTTTTAACCTTTTGACTTATCCTGTTATAATTAGGTCGTATTAAACGCTCCCTAGGCGGGAGTCGTCCCAGGTGGCAGTGAGCAATCCTCTCTTACATATACAACTTACATAGATTTAGGCTTACAAACAGAAAGTCTAAGCGTGTGAAAACCCACCTTAGCTATTCGGGCTTGCGATTGTCACATTGAGCATCATTTAACTTATACAAGATTTTTACCAAATTTTAACCAAGTACGTTACTGCTGTGATCTTGTTCTGATCCCAGCACTCATTCGAGGACATCTAGTTTCCATACAGGAAATTTCAAAATTTATTTACATTTAGGTTGGACTAACTTAACTGGTATGTAAACATTATTAACCTTAACAGTTTGTTTTGATTCAAATGTAAATCTCTTGTTTCGGCTTTTGATTCAATTATTTTGGCTTAAGAGTAAAATTGTAATACGACGCGAACTTTTTCTAGTTCACATATACTTCCATCAAATGCAACATCTCTGATCAGTTTTCAACCAGATTCATTAAGATATCTCAAATCAGAGATTAATATCACATTTGTTCGGGTCTGCCACTAAGCAAAAAAACACATAGATCCAAGATTGTTTTACGTGGGGTACCCGTGTTAACATACCCCCACGTTCCTTCCATGAGGAAGTGATTGGGATACGCCCAATCAGCGCGCAAGTTGCACAACCGGCAATCGTGCAATTGCTCCCAGATTAACTCACTGGTAGGAGCGAGGTTGCCTATCCACCCTCTACTAGCTAAGCGTTCACTAGTGACCGAGCAGTTGACTTAACACGCTGCTCATCCGCCGGCACCCTCCCGTCCTCTTTCATACGGGGTCAAGTACCTCGTCCAGCATAGGACTATTCCCCAGCTATGCGCTCTTGCAAAGTGAGACCACTGCCCGATCGAATCCAACCTCAATTGTGGCAGGACTTGGTTTTTAAACGGTTTTGCCACCCCGATCTACCAATTTTAGGCTTGGTGGGCCCTCGACAGAGCTTTTTTAAAGTCTACACGTTATAGACTCCCGGTGCGTACCCGATATTGGTGAAGTTGTCTTAATAGTGAGAGGCTATATATTCGCTTCAACTATCCTTGTAATGGTTAAGTGTAATGGCTTTCGGAGCTTCTCCCAATCGCCGTACCCAGCTGCAGTCCGGATCAAAGGGTGGCCAGGACAGCTCCTAAGCACATTTACCTGGCGGCTTGCAGTTTCCCAGCACATGGGATGAACCTCACTTCTAGTCACCGCACTAGAGATTCCGTCAAACAGCGGGTTCCTTTGGTGACCATAAATGGCCTCGGGCAACAGCGGGTTCCTTTGGTGGCCTTACATGAGCTAGGTCATGCAGCGGGTTCCTTGGTGACCATGAATGCCCTCGGCCAAGCAGCGGGTTCCTTGGTGACCATAAATGACCTCCTCTCTTAGGCGAGATTCGAATCCGCCCACACCGGTCTCATCTACCAGGGCTCCCCCTGATCGGTATGAGTAACCGTCGAGAATTCTCACGAATTTCTCTACCACACACTTTATCTGACAGCTTCGTCCATTGCCCTTGATAGGGATAGGGTAGAAGGCAGCCAGTTCTAGGGGTGAACGTCGTGTGGTCTTCCGTTCACCCCAGCAAAAAAACACAGTCAAACAACAACCATATTCTAAGTAGCAGTTCTTGGCTCATCTGCTTTTATATAAATTTCATCACTACCAGCATAACAATTTGATCCAACCCAACGTAAATTTAATAATCGAGATTCCAAATTAAAATCATGATATAATGATCAATACGTGCATAGATCACTTAACTATGCCTGCATAGTCCTTATCATTTTCTTCCAAATTGTAAAGAAATTTACACATAGATTTAATCAGTATCGGGTCAGCTCTTATTAAAAGTAAAATAAAAGAATGATGATGAAATCAAACAAATTTCATAAAAGAAGCAATTATATTCACAAGGTGAACAGATAAATAAAAAATGTCAACTCAAGAAAGTCGGACTTATTAACCAAAATGAATTTATCATTATTTATTCAAATTATCAGGGAGCCATAATTTTGACCAGACCTGTTTCATTTTTTCTTTCAAGCAAACTTTTAAGTAACTCAAAGTGAGTTTACAAAAAATAAAATTGTTTTAAATACTTCTGCGACATGAGAAAAACACTATCCTCGTGGTGATTGCTAAATAAATCTTGTAAATTTTTTGTTGTAAAAAAGTAGTATTTCATTTCAGTTCATTTCAAACCTATTTGTGGTATATTTCGAATCCGGATTTAAGTTACATGGGTTCAATATTCAACCATTACATGATTTCAACCCTGCAAGCAGGGAATGGCTAGTATATGCTGCGCCTCATCAGTCTTGGGGGGTTGGTTATTTATTATTAAAAAAGTTTAATATTAAATAATGATGGGGTGTTCATTGTGGTTATTATCAACAACATTAAAATAACGTCGGTGATAACCACAATCACTACGTATGTTGTTCTCTTCGATAACCGCAATTACGACTTTGTATCTATTTTTGTTTATTGTTTCTAGCCTTACTTTGTATAACTCCATAATCATGAAATAAATAAATATTAATAAAAAGTTTCACAATATTTATTAAAATATAACCCGACAACATTGTTTCGACAGCTAAGTTGTCATTATCCAAGGTAATATAAATATAAACAAGCATGTCGTTAAGATAAATATAAAAAAACAGATAACTAGTAGATAAAAAGATAATAAGAATTAAATATCTAACACTTCCAGTAACGAAGTACGTATTACTGAGGTCAATCAGTTCATTCATTAAAAGTACCCCGAGTTTGTGTTCGTATACCTCAAAAATTCTTCTAATGAATTCTAAAATGTCTAATTTGCGTTTGTTATTACAAAAATGTAGAGATTTAATATTATTTTGTGGGGTGATTGTGTGATTTTATTCTAAAAGGTGTTTCACATAAATAGATTTTTCAGAATGTTTATTTCTATACCGAACTACAGAAACAACAGTTTAAACGGTAAGTGTCCGTTTTATTTCATTGTATTTATTTGTTATCGGCCATACCAGTATGCAGAACATATTGGTATGGGCGATAAGGTTGGAATGTTGCAGATGATTGAAGCTGGATGCGGTGAATTGTTTCACGTTGATTGAATAAAATAAAAATAAAAACTGTGGTAGCAGTTGGCGTAATTGGTTGAATGATGAATGTTGGAAATGGAGATTTTGGTTGAAGTTAAAGTTGAAATTAAATTTGCAGCCGACGATTTTTTTGAGTAGTTGGTTTGTTGGATGAAAGATAATGGTAGAGACTACAAAAAACTGATCTTGTCAGGACCCCCCCCCCCAGATATGGCTTTCGGGGTGTCTTTGTATAGCACTAAGTGATGAGTCGATTCCACTATCGTTCTATTCTACAAGCCCCTGTTTGTTGGTGTGTGATCATCCATTCTAGTTAGGAAAGGAGGAAAAAAGGACAAACAACCGTTAGCGGATATCTCGAACGCTCCCAAACCTAAAAGCTCGAGGGAGTTACCTTTTCATGCTAAGAACTGTAACGGCTGGGAATAAGGTAAAGTGGCGCCCCAATGGAAGAACATCGGCGCCCCTTATACTGCGATCCGTAATCAGTAATAAGGGACGCCGGAAAGTAGAAAGTGGTTTTATCGAGTTGTTTCACCGGTTAACACTACATAAACTGACTGAGCACCCTTGGCGGCTGTACAGTGGCTGCATGTATAACTTCTGCTCGCGGATTCGAGGCACCATTCAAGATGCTACCCACATGTATGTTCACTCCACAGACACCAAGCAAAGCACTGACTATTTCAAAGACAAATCAATTGTAAACAAATTTTAAACAAACTAAATAATTCTTTGGTGGAAGTAAGAACAACACAATCGGTCTAGGTTGTTTCGGTGCGCAACCGATTCGGCGCAGCCCTTTCGGCACGGAGACGTTTTGGAAGGAAGACTTTTCGGTGTGAGACTGTTTCGGCGCGAGTGTACATATTGTTTAGGTTTTTCTGCACTCTTTCTAATACATGTATTTTAGCGGTCTAGACTAGTAGCGGATAATTTAACTTCTACATGATCTGGGATTATGATATCCTCTATTTGCATAAATTTCTTGTAAATGTATGGAAATACCTACCTGATTTGAAGACCTAAGAAGTTTAAAGCATTTGTTAAAATTTTATTTACACATTTTAAATAATATCTGGACATGGATAGTTACTAATATGTACTAGTTATATACAGTGTGTTTTTTGTAAACGATAATATAGGAAATCCAATGGAATTGCACAAAAACATGCAGAATTGCTCACATTTCCAAGGACGTCTGTTTGTGTGATCAAATCTTCTGTCAGATTACGACCAGGAACTAAAATCCTTAGTAAAATCTTCGTAAATTTTTGTTTTAGACATTATTATGTATTTTCTAAAGGGATTTGAGTTGATGAAAACAAAATTATAATTTGCAGAAAAACATTGAAACAATTGCAATTGTTGCCTTTTAATTTCGTATTTTCACATAATCATAAACCGGATTAAAGATTGCACTTTCGTGCGAACAGAATAAATTTATAAAATTTAAAAGTTATAGCTTTTTCCTCGGGGTTTATGTTAAAGTAACGTCAAATTTATGATTAGGTATTTCGCACTGAAACGTCCTCGCGCCGAACCGGCTTGTGCCGAATTGTCTTTGCGTCGAAACGTCCGCGTTCTTGCGCCGAACCATTTGCGTCGGATCAATCGCGCTGAAACGTCCCATTCCGAAACATAATGTAAGTACTATTCTTTTCTTTCTTAAACAGAACGTAGGTATTTTTTTTCGCACGACGTAGGTCATTAAAAATAAGCAAATATACGTTAAATTAAGGACATTTTAATAATATCTCTACGCTGATGATCACCAGCCTTAGACAGTATCTGTTGGATTAAATAGAGCTAGATTTTTGTATAAAAAGTTAACGTTTACTGAGCTAGTGTTCTAACATTTTTATTGCGCGCTAATGTCAACAAGAGGTGTATGATAAATTAATGATGTATGAATATTTTACAAAATGGTTGCTAAACGATTTAGCGCATAAAAATTTAAGCACTCTAATATAGTATGTACACATGACATAAGTCATAAATTAAAGAAATATATCAAATACAATGAAAACTGTAGCGTTATGATCGTGGATAAAACATTGTAAGATACACGTGTAAAAAGTCTCTTCAGTGCACTCACATCCTTTAAGACACTCGCTCGTGTGTTAAACGGTTCGCGCAATAAAGAATGGCTTTTTGCCTAGGGAAACCTCGTCAAGACATGACTTTCAAAAGGATTAAAGGATTTCCCTATATACAACATTCGTTGTGCGATTACAATCCTTGGAATTTGCGTGAATGATTCTTTAAATAAACGCAACCAAACATAACCAGTTGAAAATTCTAAGCCTAGCACTCCTCTCTCCCAGCTTACCCTACTCTCTTCTGACATACCTTCCACTCTGATTTACCCCTCCCCTCCGGTTTATTCTACATACATACTTACGGAAATTCTACCTTACGAAATGATAAGAATAAAATCACAAACCAAGTGAATGTCCAATCCGTGCGTCTTAAATTAAACGTTTTATATTTATTTAAATTAAAAATATAAACATTAAAAAATTGTAAAAATGAAATAGTGTTGAATGATCTACACGGCGAAAGCTTCAATATAAAAAAGAATGACGTAAATCGACCCAGCGGAACGCTCAAACAAACTGGAACAAAAATAAGCATTGTGTTTTAAATATATAGATATAGATATCTTAAATATCTATTATTACTACTCCTATTATCTCTCGTGGACTCCGATCGCTGCAATTTATATTGAACTCATGAATGACATCAGTGATAAAATATCTACCATAAATTAATGTTGGTGAAATATAATTTGTTCCTAATTATTGACTGTTATGCTATTTAAATTTGAATTATGTTAAATACCTACTGATTAAGCATATAAATAGGTTCTTTTATTAGCATTATCTTCACGCCTTTCACAGTCCAAATAATCTATTTAGTCGACACAAATTTAATTTAGACCTTAACGCAGTAACGAAATTCAATAGAAATGTTTTGGAATCGATGCGAAAGCATGGAAATTGATAAACTAACGAAAACTAAGCCATCGATGCTGTTTAACTAAAGTTATACTTCATCCAACTACTTTAGAAAATCAAACTTTCTGAACGACTGCGTAATATATTGTTTTTCATTATATTGGATATATATTTTTTATATTATAATCCATTCACCCTGAAGAACTAGTACAAGGTCTGGACATCGGAAAAATCAGTACAAGATAAAAACTTGGAGAAAACAAGGGCATCCCAGTCGTTTATCAACATCATGGCATACGATTCATGTATTATAAACGATAGGAGAAAAAATTGCTTTTAAATGCTTAGTAAAATTTAACAGCTAAAAATTAATTTTTCTTTTCGCTGTTATATGAAAAAAGTGTTATCCATTCAAATAAAACTATTTAATAAAAAGGGGAGCAACAATTAGGAATTCTAACTATTCTTACAATAAGCAGTGAAAAAGAAGTTAGAGTGTATTTCAAACATACTTCAGCAATGTATTAAATTTTTTTATTAACTAAGAAGAAAAACTTTCGATTTCGCAAGAGCGTTTCTTTCAGAAGCAACTTTATAAACTTTTTACGTTCTTCCAGAACTGATGCGCGAGTAATCCACAGGATTATATAAATGTTTTAAAACTATCCCCGTTGGGCTAAATAAAATCCCTTTATTTTGTACAGCACATGTGGATTAAGGTATTTCTATTTTGTCCCCAGTCTCTTATATAAATACTGCCAACTTATGCATTCCACTCTGCAGTAAAAACTTGCCGATAAAACTTTTTGTTGGTAGTGATGTATGTGTAGTTTTAAATAATAAATAATTTTAATCTAGTAAGATTGAAGTCGCGGTAGGCTCCTTGTGTATACAATAGTTTTAAGAAAAACTGTTGTATTTAAATGTCTCCATACATTATGCAGAATGCTCTCTACACGTGTTTCGATTTGTTAGACTTTTTCAAGAGATACTCAGAAGCTTACGAGTATCTCTTGAAAAAGGTCTGAGGAAGTGGTTGCACGTTTGTTGTTTAGTTTTTCTGCGCTATGAAAGAATATCAGCTCTGTCGGGATAGAACCCATTCAACATGCTATCCACTCATCTACGGAAGTTGGTTTATTTTTAATTTAAAATTGTCGCAATAAAGGAAGCTTTTGATCGCCACAGATCAAAATTTTAAGAAAAACTGTTGTATTTAAATGTTTTCATAAACTATGTAGAATACTCTCTACACGTGTTTTGGTTTGTTAGACCTTTTTCAAGAGATACTCGTAAGCTTCTGAGTATCTCTTGAAAAAGTCTAACAAATCGAAACACGTGTAGAGAGCATTCTGCATAATGAAAAAGGTCTAACAAACCAAAACACGTGTAGAGAGTATTCTACATAGTTTATGAAAACATTTAAATACAACAGTTTTTCTTAAAATTTTGATCTGTGGCGATCAAAAGCTTCCTTTATTGCGACAATTTTAAATTAAAAATAAACCAACTTCCGTAGATGAGTGGATAGCATGTTGAATGGGTTCTATCCCGACAGAGCTGATATTCTTTCATAGCGCAGAAAAACTAAACAACAAACGTGCAACCACTTCCTCAGACCTTTTTCAAGAGATACTCGTAAGCTTCTGAGTATCTCTTGAAAAAGTCTAACAAATCGAAACACGTGTAGAGAGCATTCTGCATAATGTATGGAGACATTTAAATACAACAGTTTTTCTTAAAACTATTGTATACACAAGGAGCCTACCGCGACTTCAATCTTACTAGATTAAAATTATTTATTATTTAAAACTACACATACATCACTACCAACAAAAAGTTTTATCGGCAAGTTTTTACTGCAGAGTGGAATGCATAAGTTGGCAGTATTTATATAAGAGACTGGGGACAAAATAGAAATACCTTAATCCACATGTGCTGTACAAAATAAAGGGATTTTATTTAGCCCAACGGGGATAGTTTTAAAACATTTATATAATCCTGTGGATTACTCGCGCATCAGTTCTGGAAGAACGTAAAAAGTTTATAAAGTTGCTTCTGAAAGAAACGCTCTTGCGAAATCGAAAGTTTTTCTTCTTAGTTAATAAAAAAATTTAATACATTGCTGAAGTATGTTTGAAATACACTCTAACTTCTTTTTCACTGCTTATTGTAAGAATAGTTAGAATTCCTAATTGTTGCTCCCCTTTTTATTAAATAGTTTTATTTGAATGGATAACACTTTTTTCATATAACAGCGAAAAGAAAAATTAATTTTTCTATTAGAGTTTGGAAAACTTTAATATTTCGATATTCATTAGAGTTAGGAAAAGTGAAATATTTCCTAACAAGTGCGGAAATAATATTTCAACACTAAAAGTTAAACTCAATTTATTGAAATTCTACATAATGTATATGTACCTACATATCATTTTTAATTTTTATTGTAAATATTAACAGTAACATTCTCACAATTCTCAAATGACACTCCGGCACAAGTTTTATTCGAACTAGAAACAGACTTTTTGTTGATGTTAACCTCTTCTTTATTTCCCAGTATTTTTGCTGCTACTTGCAGTTTATATCCAACTGAGTTTTCGATATAACCTTCCGCAACGTTTGTTGATTTCCATGAACCATGTCTCTTAAGAGTTGTTATATCCGCTCCTGCATCGGCCAGTATCGTGGCCGACGTCCTTCTTAAGCAATGTCCCGTGTAATTAGCAGGATTCGGTAACTTTAAAAACTCTGCAATTCTTTTAGGAATTCCTCCAATATTATTGATGCCAACAGGTTGTCTTGTACATTTTCCGCTTCGATATCCCAAGAAAAATCTTGAATTTTCGATCGGTGAAGGACGAAGAGAAACATAGTTGCGAAATATTACAAGCAGATCCACATTTTCTATGTTCCCACTCGAAATGGTAAATTCTCTTCGCACGTTGGTCTTTGTGTTGGGAATATCGATTAAAATGAAGGAGCCCATGTCCTTGATCTGTTGAACTTGAAGAACAGTTAATTCTTCTCGTCGCAATGCTCCACTGACACCAACAATCAGCACTACCTATAATTCAAATAAAAAATGTCATACATACATATTCGGCTGAAATTCAATTTTAAAGCTTTACCTTCATCATTAAATAGGTTCTATCGTCAGCTTCTCTTAGAAATTGTTCTATTTCTAGTTTTGTGAAAACATTGGATTTCTTTGAATAATGTCCAACTGACTTTCGTTTAAGAAAAGCAATTAAACTTGGAAACTTCTTTATGTCTATATTTTTCTTCACGGATAATGTCGTCCTTACCATTGAATAAATACTCCATAATGTAGAACTCTTATACACCTTAGATTTTTGTTCAAAATATGCTAGCAACACTTCCTCGTTGATCACCTTCACTCGTTTTTCTTTACACCAATAATCAAATTGACAATACGCATTTTCATACTTTCCCTTGGACTTCACGGGCAATAAAGACTGAACCGCCATTGCTGCCGATTCCTCTATATCAGAGGCTTCGCTTGAATCAGACATTTTTAAAAATTCTTGTCAATTTTTCTGGCGTTCACAAATTATGTTTGTAAAACAAAATTCTCTCTCTATAGTAACGAACGTGCATATCTTGATCCCATTTTTTTGAATTAAAAGTAATTATTGTAATATTCCAATTTTATATATTTTTCCAAACTCTAATAGAAAGAATCATGTGTACAACTCGATAGGAAAAGTGTTTTTTCCATTCACGATGTGTTTTTTATCTCGGCTACGCCTCGATAAAAAATCTCACGTCTGGAATGGAAAAATTTCACTTTTCCTATCTTGTTGTACAAATAGCTATTTTAGCTGTTAAATTTTACTAAGCATTTAAAAGCAATTTTTTCTCCTATCGTTTATAATACATGAATGGTAAGCCATGATGTTGATAAACGACTGGGATGCCCTTGTTTTCTCCAAGTTTTTATCTTGTACTGATTTTTCCGATGTCCAGACCTTGTACTAGTTGTTCAGGGTGAATGGGTTATAATATAAAAAATATATATCCAATATAATGAAAAACAATATATTACGCAGTCGTTCAGAAAGTTTGATTTTCTAAAGTAGTTGGATGAAGTATTACTTTAGTTAAACAGCATCGATGGCTTAGTTTTCGTTAGTTTATCAATTTCCATGCTTTCGCATCGATTCCAAAACATTTCTATTGAATTTCGTTACTGCGTTAAGGTCTAAATTAAATTTGTGTCAACTAAATAGATTATTTGGACTGTGAAAGGCGTGAAGATAATGCTAATAAAAGAACCTATTTATATGCTTAATCAGTAGGTATTTAACATAATTCAAATTTAAATAGCATAACAGTCAATAATTAGGAACAAATTATATTTCACCAACATTAATTTATGATAGATATTTTATCACTGATGTCATTCATGAGTTCAATATAAATTGCAGCGATCGGAGTCCACGAGAGATACTAGGAGTAGTAATAATAGATATTTAAGATATCTATATATTTAAAACACAATGCTTATTTTCGTTCCAGTTTCTTTGAGCGTTCCGCTGGGTCGATTTACGTCATTCTTTTTTATATTGAAGCTTTCGCCGTGTAGATCATTCAACACTATTTCATTTTTACAATTTTTTAATGTTTATATTTTTAATTTAAATAAATATAAAACGTTTAATTTAAGACGCACGGATTGGACATTCACTTGGTTTGTGATTTTATTCTTATCATTTCGTAAGGTAGAATTTCCGTAAGTATGTATGTAGAATAAACCGGAGGGGAGGGGTAAATCAGAGTGGAAGGTATGTCAGAAGAGAGTAGGGTAAGCTGGGAGAGAGGAGTGCTAGGCTTATAATTTTCAACTGGTTATGTTTGGTTGCGTTTATTTAAAGAATCGTTCACGAAAATTCCAAGGATTGTAATTGCACAACGAATGTTGTATATAGGGAAATCCTTTAATCCTTTTGACCGTCATGTCTTGACGAGGTTTCCCTAGGTAAAAAGCCATTCTTTATTGCGCGAACGGTTTAACACACGAGCGAGTGTCTTAAAGGATGTGAGTGCACCGAAGAGACTTTTTACACGTGTATCTTAGAATGTTTTATCCACCATCATAACGCTACAGTTTTCATTGTATTTGATATATTTCTTTAATTTATGACTTATGTCATGTGTACATACTATATTAGTGTGCTTAAATTTTTATGCGCTAAATTGTTTAGCAACCAGTTTGTAAAATATTCATACATCATTAATTTATCATACACCTCTTGTTGACATTAGCGCTCAATAAAAATGTTAGAACACTAGCTCAGTAAACGTTAACTTTTTATACAAAAATTTAGCTCTATTTAATCCAACAGATACTGTCTAAGGCTGGTGATCATCAGCGTTAAAATGTTCTTAATTTAACGTATATTTGCTTATTTTTAATGACCTACGTCGTACGAAAAAAAAAATACCTACGTTCTGTTTAAGAAAGAAAAGAATAGTACTTACATTATGTTTCGGAATGGGACGTTTCAGCGCGATTGATCCGACGCAAATGGTTCGGCGCAAGAACGCGGACGTTTCGACGCAAAGACAATTCGGCACAAGCCGGTTCGGCGCGAGGACGTTTCAGTGCGAAATACCTAATCATAAATTTGACGTTACTTTAACATAAACCCCGAGGAAAAAGCTATAACTTTTAACTTTTATAAATTTATTCTGTTCGCACGAAAGTGCAATCTTTAATCCGGTTTATGATTATGTGAAAATACGAAATTAAAAGGCAACAATTGCAATTGTTTCAATGTTTTTCTGCAAATTATAATTTTGTTTTCATCAACTCAAATCCCTTTAGAAATACATAATAATGTCTAAAACAAAAATTTACGAAGATTTTACTAAGGATTTTAGTTCCTGGTCGTAATCTGACAGAAGATTTGATCACACAAACAGACGTCCTTGGAAATGTGAGCAATTCTGCATGTTTTTGTGCAATTCCATTGGATTTCCTATATTATCGTTTACAAAAAACACACTGTATATAACTAGTACATATTAGTAACTATCCATGTCCAGATATTATTTAAAATGTGTAAATAAAATTTTAACAAATGCTTTAAACTTCTTAGGTCTACAAATCAGGTAGGTATTTCCATACATTTACAAGAAATTTATGCAAATAGAGGATATCATAATCCCAGATTATGTAGAAGTTAAATTATCCGCTACTAGTCTAGACCGCTAAAATACATGTATTAGAAAGAGTACAGAAAAACCTAAACAATATGTACACTCGCGCCGAAACAGTCTCACACCGAAAAGTCTTCCTTCCAAAACGTCTCTGTGCCGAAAGGGCTGCACCGAATCTGTCGCGCACCGAAACATCCTAGACCGATTGTGTTGTTCTTACTTCCACCAAAGAATTATTTAGTTTGTTTAAAATTTGTTTACAATTGATTTGTCTTTGAAATAATTTCAATACTATCTACGTCATTGATATGATGTGTTTTGTACAACGGTTTCAAAACTACGGTTGTATCACATTCAGTGAATTATTTAAGAAATATTTTAACTCGATTTTTCAAATGAAGCCATTTAATTGCACCTATGTTATTCTTGTGGGGGACAGGTACGATTTTCCTAAAAGTGCTAAGGGTGCGGAACGGAAAGAATGATCCAGATTTACGGAAAATATTTACGAGGTCAGTGATACGGTAACAATACCACAATGGAAATCATTTATTGATAAATAATCAACTTAATAGGAGTAGCTTGCTTAATTTCATAGTTTGCAAAATACAAGAGATATAAAAATAGTTCTCTCTGGCATGCATGTAGAAGATAAAACAATGGTATGCAAAAATAATGAAGTGGATATTTTGAAAAATCAGCGTTTTACAGAACATGAGGAAGCAGACACCAGAATGTTTGCATTGCTTCAGTTTTTTTTAAGAGAAAATAGAATAATTCTGATTTATTCCAATGATACTGATGTTTTCCTACTATCAAGGTATTATTCAGTAGCTTTGTTAATTCCCATATATGGTTACATAGCAAAGAAGGCTTTGTTCCGTGTCAGCCCCACATTGAAGAACTGGCAGGCAAGATTCGGGACGATCCAAAAGATCTTGCATGCATTCTTTTAGCGGCTTACTGCCTCTCTGGCAAGGACTGTGTCAGCTATCCTTTTCGAAAAGGAAAAAGAACTGCCCTGAAAGTTATAATGAAAAATATGGTAACACTGGCTTGGAGAACCTATTTGTGGAAAATACTGTTTGGAAGATGGGGACGAAATGTTTTCGACATGTCGGCTATTCTTTAAGGCTTTATACAGAAGTTTAGAGTTAACTGGTTCACTAGATGAAGTCCGTGCTCATTTGTTCCCGACTTGTAAAACAGACATTCGGTAAGAATGTTGATCTACGTTTTTATAAACATCATAACATTCATAACCAATTTTACTTATATTTACCGTTATTTGCCTCCAACAGAAGATGCTTTTTTATACCACATTCAAACGGCATATTATCAAACATCTATTTATAAGACTGCTGTGAATGTTAATGCTAATTTCCCCGAAATATTAGAATTTGGATGGGCTATGGATGCAGATGGAACAATAGCACCTATTACGTCTTTAGCATCTCAACCAGATTTTCTTAAAATGCAGACATTTTGAAAATGCAAATCAAGTATATGCACAAGAACATGCAGATGTTTTTAGAAAGGTTTACAGCGTAGAATATCTTGTCTATGCGAAGGCAAATGTCATACGATCAAATAATAAGATTTATATAGCACTAGTCGCCCGCGTATAAGATATTGTAATTGCAATAATTTCGTCTGTATTACAGACAGCGATATAATTTTTTCACCAAAATCTTTTTTGGGCTTTTTTTATTATAGTCTCGATTATACAGGCCTCTATCTCTTGTAATACAAAAGGTTTTCGATTGGTGAAAATTTTAATGCACAAATATGACATAGTATAAACAAAATAGTAATTTTCTCAGTTTTTCTCAAAACTGAATTTTAATAGTACGTTGCAATCTACAACTCTGGGAGAATTTTTCAAAATAAAAATTAACCTATTCGGATTCAGCAGGGAAATCTACATACAAATCAGTTTTCAAAACGCGTGTGTCATCGAGTCCGGACTCAGTAGTGTCACTCATTTTCTCAGTAGTGTAAATTCGAGCATTGGCAAAGATTTATAATCAAATTTGACAGTTTTCAAAGACAGTTTTCTTGTCTGTTTTCTTACAGCCACAGATTGTTTTTCGTTCCTTTTAGGTTTTTGAATCATTCCTATTGATGTTTCTGCTTTTTGGACAACATTGATTTACTTTTAAAAATCTTCAACACTTTACCTTCTAATCCTGGATTAGAGAGTGGATTATGATGGCAATTAAGGTAATTGAAAAACATAGTCGATTTGAAAAACCCGTTTGCACATCGCTGCTAGGAAAAACCAACTCCCCATTAGGTAACCCCATTGGGTCCCCAGGGCGCCATTAAGTAAAATATTTGTACTTGCCCTATACCGGAGTTGTTCACACGATAAAATGACAGATTATTAAGCTGGCGTAATTATTTATCGCTCGTAGTACAGTGTAGTAACCGTAAGCAACCGCTGAAATTGCGAGACAAACAAAGCCACTCTAAATCCGAAAACTACATACTATTTTTTTCTACTAGGTCTAAAAGTACCTCTCAATTAGTAGGATTAGAAGTTTTGCTTAGCAATATGTACAATTTTCTGTTATAAGAAAAACGCCAACTTTAATGACAAATGGTAATGTTAAAACAAAGATCTTTAAATAAGCCCCAGCATGGCTGAATACTGGACAGTCGTTTTCTCACGACACTGATCCAAGTCTAGTCTTTCAAATATCGAATCTTGGTTCTCTAATTTCTACTCAAGCGTAAATTGACGTTTACTTCAGTGTAATGTCTGGCGTGCCGGACTTTCACCCAAGCTGCCCGAGATCGACTACCGGCGCCGGCAGATCTGGTTAAGGTTTTCTGCAGTTTTCCTGAGCTGCGACAACACAAATGTGAGATTTACGCTGTTCCATCTGTAAGTCGGCTGCAGCCGCACGTAGGGCCTACGTAATAATAATAATCGCCCCTCCCTCCCGCACAAGCTTATAGCTTCTGGGGCCTGGTTTCCAGGTTATGGGTTGTAGCAATTATTATTATCATTATTACTTACCAGTACTCGGTTCTCTCATTTCACCCAAGTTTCAAGCAATTTTTATTTCTCGAGTCTTGGCTGTTTGATTATTGTCGCTTAAGGGTTAACCAACACCCTGGTATTAATTCTCGGCTCATTAAACTTTGTCCAAGTCCGAGCCAATGTTTAGAAACCTAATCTAAGTTCCTTACGATTTGCTTTCACGAAAATAACCAATAAATAAATAAATAAATAATAAAAAAAAATCCATGACGTCATAGACTCCATAGTAGTAAACTAAAAAATTAAAATTGACGACCATAACATCCACAAGAAACAAATAAAATTGATGTGTCCGAGCTTTTATTCCAAACAGTGGTAATACAAAAAATATAAATTTTATTCCTTACCTTATTTACACACTGTACATTAGGGTGGTCCTTATTAAGAAGGGAAAACATTTTTTTCATAATTTTTATCGGGACCGTATGAAATTTAGTGAAATTTTATACAAAAAAGATTATATTAAAAACTTAAATTGATCCAATAAAATTTAGAGGTCGCGCAATGGGTCTAAAGTTTTACAGTTTACCTTCTTGTGCTGAACGTTATTTCCATTTACATTTGACGGAGCAGAAGCAGTATGATCATTTGTAACTCCCAGATTGTTATTTATTTTTAGTGCTAACTGAAAATCTTCCCTATATTACCAAGTTTCAGGCCCCCAATTCAAAAAATTGTGGGAATCCCAAGCCTTCCAAAGAAAAATATTGTCGATGACGTAACGAAGTCAGCTAATATTGTCATATTGGGGCATTTTTAACGCAAGATAACGCAAGAAGTCCAAGAAGCTGACAATACCCACACCAGTAATTAATACCACAACACGATTGACGGAGTCATTCCCAGTAAGTGCTGGAAGCTATTTCCTATCGCAGTGCTCGACAAAACATGATAAAAAGAGATCTTTTATAATTTAGAAACATTCACCTCGTGCAAGCTTTCGTTGTCGGCAGATAGAGGAACGATTTATAACCATGTCTTCCACGGCGTGTCCCATACTGTGCACAGCTGCTCATGATACTCTTTCGAGATCTCTTCTATTTAGTGTGGAAGTCGAAGATGAGCGTTCCGGATTACCAAAATCAATAAAAGCGTCAGAATCGTCAGCATCTTCGCTCTATGCCCAAATTCATTGTTACTTGCCTTTTCAAGGCGTATTATTTCTCGCTGTGTTTGTTTTTCAACTCATTCTTGTCTTAGTGTGATTGTGGCCTCAGTGTTGACTAATTTACTGTCAGTGCCTTGCAAGATTTCCCTTTGAACCAAGAGGAAAGCTTTATCCTCGTCCTTTGTCATCAACTGTAGAGCATCTGGCTGGCAATATCAAAAATATCAAAATGTATCTAAAAATACTTAGATTTTCACATTTTACACCTTTTTATCTCGGAACACTCGAATCCAATTAAATACAGTTCTTTGTGACTTCTTGTACTTTTATCCGCCATACTTATTTAGCACTAATCGGTGTCTTATGTAGAGTATTTTTGAAATGTAACTCGCACTTTCCTCCGACGCTAAACACCGAATAATATTTAGTAATTCTCGCTTGTCGTTGATGGATTCCATTCTTCAAGTTGAACAAAATAAGTCGAAATTGGTCGAACCGTACGGGACAACACAGCGCAAAAATGTATAAACATAATCTGATACTGTAATATATGTTATCAAAAAGTTCGCTGTAACAGGTTTGACTATTGTCTTATTAGAACTACAAAGAAATTATTTATGTTGAATTTGCAACGTAAGAAAGATATACACAATTCACATTAGATACAATAAACTTTAACTCTCTTGCGCGACCTCTAAAAATTGACCAATCGAAATGTGCTTTCGAATGTAATGTTTTTATACAAAAAGTCACTGAATTTCCAACGGTCCCGAGTGAATTTCGAAAATCGAAAAATAAGGACCACCCTACTGTATATGCACAAGGAAAACTCTAATAAAACCATAAAAGTGTTAAGTTCGTATGGTCGTAATATGTGTTGAGAGTCTATGCCAGTAATTATTTATACAAATTAGAAGCATTCGATTCCTTCATATTTTATGTATGACAATTTAATACCCACATAAAGACAAATCTTAACTAAACGAACTGCAAACAGTTCGTTTAGTTAAGGTGAAACAATAATGGTTGACTGCTGCTTTGCTTGTTAGCACTAGCATTCATTAGAGGGAGATAATTGGGCATCAGTTATTTTGTTTCTCAATTGCCAGCCTTGATACTATATTAACATTCAAGATTGGTTCAAGACTCAACCTACAGTTTTATTGTGATATTGGTGCCATTTATTGGGCCAAAACATTGATTAACAACAATAATCAATATTGTTCAACACCACATAATACTACTTTTTACCAACGTTCTTTTACCTATAATGTCGCTAAAATTTATAACGAGATACCGTTCTCCATCAAATCGCTTAATATTAAACAATTTAAAAAAGCTCTGTTCAAAAAGTTGCTAAAAACCGATTGATACACCAGCTCGTAATTAGTCTATGTAATTGATTTCTTATGTAAATGATTTTTATAAATGTAATTACTTATGAATATTATAGTAAAAACCTGTAAATATTAGTTTTCAAACTCCAAGGGGATGATGGAAGAACAGCTACGTTGAATCATCTCCTTGCGATTCTGTGTAATTATTCTGTGTAATTGTATGTCTGTATATTATTATGATTGCATATCATTATTACTCAGAATAAATACATTATTATTATTATTATTATTATTATTATTATAAAACAAGGGAAATAATTTCCCCTTTCTTGAGATTCGGATTCTAGAGGTTCCCCTCATCACAAATATAACAAATTTTTAGCAATATATTCACGGGAATACCCGGAAGTCAGGTCGTCTCCTCTGTATGACGGAGGTGACAGCTTAACAGGCATCAATATATATATATATATATATATATATATATATATATATATATATATATATATATATATATATATATATATATATATATATATATATATATATATTTAATACTTAAAATACAAGTGTGAACGAAATAGATTTAAATACTGTAGTTTTTCCGTAACACAAAGTTCATTTTCTAAAGGCTGTTGCCAAGATTGCTATCAGGTGACTTGCTGGCAATTGAGTATCAACTGAACTATTGATTCTAGGTAGCAGTTTTTAAATGCCATTCAAGAACAAAGAAGGAATACTTATTGGCTTGCGATTTTATATTCGAAGGGAGATTCCGAAAAGTTGAGCCGTAATAAGTAAAAAATGCAGTTTTGTATGCCAATCGTCGAATTCTTAATTGCAGTTCATATACAAGTGAGACTCTCAACTTGGATTATTATAAACATTTGAAGTAATTGCTTGCAGCTCATGCGGATGAGAGCCTACGAGTTGCTTCTCGACGGTTGAAGTTGCAGGAACCATTACAGATGTTTATGACTTCTCCCTAAAAAATACTTTTATATTTATTGTTCATTAGTTGTTGTAACAATTTTGAATATAATTTTTACTAATTTAATAAAATGTAATTAATATCTTTCGTAGCGCAGCGTGAAAATATCCAAATAACAAACTGACCAGAAATTATTGCTTTAGTAATATGGTATGAGTTAGAAAAAGGTAACACTCCAATTCTACACAACAATTTGTTGTTCTTATCAACAACCATGGTCACATTAAATCATACTGGTTGTCACCAAGGACAATTCATGAATTGACAAGTCGCAAGTGCATCTGAGGCCTTCGAAGAACGTATTCACCATTTGATTATCAGCGCACGAAAATAATCTGAAAATATAATTCAATTTATTCCAAATAGTTTTTTTATTATTCCATCACACTTTTTTTATCTTTTTATGTACCTATACCCATTGAATGTTGCTTTTGTAAAAGGTAAATTTGTAAATATACCTTTTTTTTTTCTGTATTTGTACGCCGCACATTGGGAAATCTTCTTCAAAAGCTGGCAAAAACTTGAAAAAATTAAGTAGCTAAAGAGGTCTAGAGGTGTCTAATAGATAGCTCAGACATGTGTGCACATGTTTTCAGTTCTGTAAGATTTATATAACATTCGGTTTATTAGTCGTCATTCGTTTAGAAGTTTACCTGTAAATAGCAGTTATTTGTGTATTGTTTGGTGATACCAAAATTTACGTGGTTCATTATTTTGAAAATACAAAACATTATGAATGAAATACCTACAGGTATTCAATTTAAGATTTATTATCTATTGTAGATTGTATTAACACTTAGGGACGTACGCAAATTGTTTTCAGAACTATTGCAGTTCTTTAATAAAAGCAAATTTGTCGGGTTTGTGGTGACACGTTAGGTTGGTTGAATAACCTCAATGTCAAAATTATAAATTTCAGTGATTTGTCTTTTATCGGTTAATTATAATTAACATGCACACTAGTACACTATAATCAGATAAATAATATCCGGAAAACTGATTTTTCATAGAATTTAGTTAGTGGGCGTTAACGATGTGGGAGACGATTATCTAATTTTGCATTTAATTTAAGTTTATGCCAAAGTCTATGCAAGATTGAACCTAAAACAGACAAGATGTATTGTAATAGGGAGGTATGCAAGTATTTACTATCTTACTTTAGCAATTAATAGATTAAAATTTCATGTGTTTCAAGTTTTCATGTCAACGAGATTCCACAATTGTATTAAGTTTCTTGTAGTTCTAATTTTTACAGCTCTTGATTAAATCATTTTGGTGGAGGACTGTAAAGCTGCTTCATTATCACATACTTGTAAATATCTTAAATGTAGGGGCTGCTTTTGATTAATGATATCAGTTAAACAACATATAATTATGTTGTGCTTTTGGATCGTACATTGAAATACTGCAATTGGGCTTGACTTTTCATATTGCTGATGACCAAAAACATTCAAATAATGTTTTTTAGGATATGTTTAAATTTGTGAAGATGGGAAGGTATGAAAAGGTATTTTTAAGTAATTAGATTAACGAAAGTTTTAATGAGATAGAGATGTCATCGACTTTCAATGGAGGTTTTCTTGTGTAATGGAAACATTCGTGTTATATACCATTAGATTGAATTTTTTATCCATAAGAATATCGTTTTGTGTTAATTAAAATTCATAAACAATAATTTGGCTATGTCAAATTAACTTGTCAAGGTTTCTTTTGTTTTATGCAAAATCTGTACCACATTCTGTTGTTTCGCGAAAATCGTTTATAAACCCGATCATTTTTGTAACAGATTCTCTTCAAATTTCAACTTTCAAGAAGCGTACAACCTTTTGGAGAGCATAACGTAATTTAATGCTGGTTATGCTTTAAGTTAAAAATATAAACAAAGCAGTGTCAAAAATTTTAAGGTTTGTGTTATGTTTGTAAAATGTCAAAGTGTTTAAAGTTTTAAGAAAGTTCGGTAAATCTAAGTGATTACTTAACAAGTGCTTCAAATTAATCAAGTGTTGATTTATTTTATGATGGAAATTTTATTAATTGCTAATAAAGAAGGACATAAAATTTGCTATGGCTGGATTATAAATGGGTATGGACTTTAAGTTAAAAAAAATAATTTACTTAATACAAATAAATGGATTTGGAATTGCAATTAGTAAAGCTCTTTATATGGAAATATTTGAAAAAGGTACTATGACATACTTTCTTGATTTCTTTGCCGAGACAAATGAAATCAGAGAGCTAACATTTGGGAATATATAAAAATACAGTTAGCAAGTTTGTAGCGGCAAATATTTAAAAAGGATTTAAATATATAAACGTGAGTTTTTAAACAGTAGTTAGTTTTAATTTTTGTAATTAAGAATTATGATTAAACCTCCAAATAAAGAATACTAACTATTTTCGGATTAATATAAAGAAAAAATTAAATAATAGGATTACAAAGATAGAATCGAACAATCAAAATTTTTGTATACAATGGCATTTAAATATTTAAAAATAATTTATTTCATAATTAAGCAGGGTTTCTATCTTTTAATCTTTTTTTAATCTAGTTGTCTAATCAAAGGCAGTAGCACAATTTATAGCTAGGCGTTGTCATGGTGTTGTGGTTAAACAACAAATTAGTTTCCATAGCTGTCCATTGTAGAATTTTACAGGTCTCTTTTAGGAGCCCGTAAAGTTTTACAGGGCTGAATTTATAACTACTCATTTACTTAGTTATCATAAATGCCTGTAAAGTGTCATTTACATAGAAAGTGGAAATAAAATATTATAACAATATGTTATAGTTATTAATAGGCTCAGCCTTTGATTTTCCATAATAATTAATTTCAAGTTTTCGTTTTCATTATCTGAAAAGAAAATTGTACTCGTCTGTACCCGGCTTGTAATAATTTTTTTTCTTTCACCGAGCACAGAGTTGCAATTTGTTAAAAATGTAAGAATTGTCATGGCGTTATCTTGATTACACAAAAAAGTTTTTCAATAACAAAAAAGTGGTTCTATTTATTAATTAATTGTTAAAGATATTTTGATTTTGGTATGCGTTAAAACATTATATATTAGTTTTCCCCAGGTATTGAGTTAAAATGTGCGCCGTTCAAATTTATATCGTAAACAACCTTTTCATATCATTCACATACAGATGGAAAGTTTATGTAAGTCCATAGCATTTAGCAATAACAGTAAAGAAGGGAGAATTGGATAAGTTTCATGCATATAGAAAGAATACGACAGACTGATGCGAGGACCGCAGTATCGGATCCGCTAAGTGGAAACCGATACGTGCTGCTGGAGTGTATAGGCAGTAATTCATTTTATTTGCATTCTTTGCGATGATAAACAATATAATCATATTGTCTCCTAAAAATTTCAAACCTTAAATTTAAAAAATCCTCTTTTTAATTATTCAGAGAAATTACAAATATTAAGTATTATAATAGACTATTTTAGTATTATTATAGACTAATTTATTTACTGCAACATTTAAAATATTAGATATTTTTCTTCAACTTAAACCAATTTGTCTAATCTCAGTAAAAGTAAATTTGCTTTCAAGAAACAATAATAATAATAATAATTGCTACAACCCATAGCCTGAAAACCAGGCCCCAGAAGCTATAAGCTTAAGTAGTTAAGTAATTAAGTAGGCCCTAAGACAAGAATAATGTCTTCTTCTTCACTCGTTAGTCGAACGTAGAGTTCGGAATAGTGAGATGTTTCGAATCTCTCTACTCCTAGTCTATATTCTTTCTATATTTAATAAGATCAATCTATTTATTTTTTTATATTTATTACTTTAATATTATTTGTTTAAGCATTTCTATTAATATTCATTCATTAAACAAATTTATTAATCAACGAATGCGTTTAAAGGGCGATCTGTAAACGTGTTGCTGTTGTCGTCAACGTCGACGCTGAAGTGACGTTGCCGTTCATATGATCATACAATTTATAAAATCGTTAACATTTCAAGTTAGCATGTCCTTGTGTTCTTGTTTGGAGTCGCGGCGGCAACTGTACATATACAGTTCTAAATGACATGGAATTAATTGTAATTATTGAAGTTTTCAACAACAAAAAGTTTAAATATTATTTGATCACGACTTTGACCAAATAAAACTTGATTATCTACACTTCTATTTATATTTATTATTTATCAATTTACGAATAATTGCTAATCAAACTAAACTGGCATTTTAAGATTACCCTCTGTTTTATCAACAGATTTATTGTAAATAATCTTAGTACGGCTCTGTATATATCAATATATTTTTGTCAGTTTAAAATTTCAACTTTATTCCGAACCTAATGTTTTTCGTTAACATAAAAGGCTGTCTAGGCGTTTTCACGAATATAAATTTGTTCTTTAGCAATTAAAGTACTATGAAAAAGTTGTTTTTTTTAAATAAAATGATATGTATAAATGCATTTAAGGTAATTTTGTGTTTCTTCTACGTGCTTATTTTCGTTTCTGTTGAATAGATTCTCCACAATATACCGATAAAAAAGTCTGCAAAATGCTTTTAAATATCAGATTTTATGTTAGGAAACAAGTTTTGGCTGCTGTAAATACTGAAAGAATATTCTAGAAAGATTTTTCTCATTGGTGCGAAATGTGTCATTTTGGTACTTGATAGCGTGTCTATATATTTCCCTCTTTTAGTATAAATAAGTGGAGATAGTTTTGCATCCTCAAATAATCAGTCAGTCAAAGAAAGTCGCTAACAATTTGCCTATCGGAGCGTACACAATAGACGCACGGAAAGCCTTGGATAATTCGCCAAGCAGACGCGAGGTTCTGATACGGGGCCGCCAAGTATAATAAGTTTGAGTTTTCTCGTTCGGTTTACCGCAAATAAATTTAAGGGCTATAGATTAAAGTTTAGTACTTTGTTCTAGTAAAATTAATAAATAATCCAGTGTGCCGTTAGTTTATGATTTGTGAAGTTAATTCAATAATGAAATAAATTTCAAAGATTAATAAACTTCATTTCTTTGATCTCTATTACAATAGTAATAATGTGAATTGAAATTTAAAGTTTATCAATTCGTGTTAATGAATTTATAAATAATCCAGTGTGTCGTTAGTTGACGATGTGTGAAAGGAATTCATTCATTTAGTTGTTTTCTGTTGCAATATTCTGATAATTAAATTTGTGTTAATGTGAAAGCTTGAAATCATTGACGTTACTAAAATAATTTTATGAGTTAAAATTTTTAGTACTGAGTGACAATTCCCAAGTTATTAAAGACATAATTTCAGCAAACTTCAGTTCTTAAATCTAATTACTATCTTCAGCATCTTTACTAGGATTCCCACTTCTTCTTTCAGCAAAAAGTGTTAAGGCACTTGGTGACGGTACTTTAAAGTGAACAAAAAGGCAAGTGTTGTGAAATTAGTGTGTTTAAATAGATTAAATCTATCTAGGATTAGCCGATGAACAATATTTCTTAAGTCGTCTTTCAGCTAATAAGATTTTAATTGTACCTAGTGGTGTGACAGATTCATTTTTATATTTAATGGGATCCCTCTTAACATATTTAAGAAAATATGGTTCCATTGTTTACTAAAACAATATTTTTTTTTGATCTACGAACAAATGAGAATTTAAACTAGACATGGTTGTGATAATGTTGGTTCAATCATTTGTTGAAGTTATTTTATTACATTAACCTGCTTTAACGTCAACCTGACTAATTACGATTAGTTTATTTAATTCCTTCAATTTATTCGGAATATTTTCTACTTGTGGATCCCGTTCATGTATTGTAATGACTTTCAAGTGAATGGCGTCCATACTTCTTATTATTTCAGTAAACCGTATTTTTTCTTTAAAATATGTGAGCTTAAGAAATCAGTACCTACCCCTGAATGATAATTTGTCAACAAAAAGATATCTCCGACGGAGCATAAGTACAGTAAGTGTCGTTCTTTGGTTTTTAGTAAGTAACGTTTAAATATTTTGTGATTAGTGTTTTCAGTATTTTTGGAATGTTATAATTGACAGTCCATCGTGGGTCTCCATTTTTAATTGTTACACGTTAGTGAAGTCCGTTGATGTTGTCGCACAACATAAAAGTTGGTTCCTATAAATTGTTTATGAATGGTAATAAGAAACTGCTATGATTTAACTTAAAACGAACTGCGACCAGTAACAGCAACGGCAGCGACAACCAGTTTATACATTGCCCTTAATATTCACCACGAACGTGATTATGATAACGGTGAATTTTTGGTACTCCCAACAATCGGCGTTGTTATTGCTATAAATTAAAGGTACGCCAGTGATCACAGTGAAAATCTTTCTGTCAATGAGAACGCTGTGATGAGATAGCTTTACTAGAAAGTTATGGTTATAACACATGTGTTTACAGTTTATTGCAGGCTTTTTCTATATAATTTCAAACCTAAGAATATGAGGTCGAAAGTACAAATAAATTTAAAGTTAATGATAGGCCGTTTAAAAAGTATCAGTTGATGATAATTTTGTGCCATCTTGCAATAAAATAAAAAAAAAACGAAATAAAATTATCCCCTATTCATTACCTATTCCCTGAATTTGTTCAAATAATGGCAATAATTGTTAACATGAAACTTATCCATTAGCCCATAGATAAAATATAGTAAAGCAATGTACATGATTAATATTAATCATTAATCAGTTTTTATTGAATCCTTTTTGTCGTTTAAATCTACAATGTTCTTTAACTAAATAAGCTGTCATTGTTAAGTGGACAATCGAATAGTGTCGTGTTAACAAACCCAATGAATATTATACACCGATCAATAATTGGAAATAATAGTTTAACGAACATTGATTCGTTGGCTCTATAAAACTGTTAATTGAACATACTTTAATTATAATTTATTTTTTATATATTAAGTACCTTTTTCGTCGAGCGATAACAATTTATGACCTGAAGAAAAACTAACCATTCTTACTCTTCGTGCCATCTCATTTATTAAAAAAGTACGTCATAAGCTGTAAGTGTGTATTATTATTACCATAAAATGTAACATCACTGCGTGTAAACTGCAACAATTATTGGGTTACTGTATTACTTAGTTATAAATTCGCATTTCATCTTCTAAAAATGAAATTGATTTCACTTTGTGTTCTATAAACACTCTTTTAAGGATTTAATAAAAAACGAGTAAATAAAAATAGGAATTTTTAATAACTTCCGTTAAATTTCCGTATACATATATTTTATGTAAGGCATTTTTGAAAGTAAATCGCTTTTCTGTTTGTATAAAGTAAAATTGTAAAAACGTGAGAGACATATAATCCTTATTGATCGACATCCTGTAAGAATATATCCAAACTTCTATCAGTTTTTATTGAACCTTAGGGAGCCTAAGCAGGTAAAATGGTTTTTTCCACATAAGTTAAATTATATCCACTTTTTCTTTTGACTTTACAAAAGAATCGAATAATTCAATCGATGTTTTTTTCAACACTTCTTTGACACTTAATAAAATGTATTTCCTACAATACAATAATGCAAATACATTTTCAATCTAAGCCATTATACTGATTTCTTTTCTGCAAAGTTTATTTAAAAGAATAATCATAAAAATGAAAGAGAATGTTTTATTTCAAAAGTTTACGCACATAAAAAAAAGATTGGAATACATTTTACGACTTTAAATGTGCTTGTTTTGAATATTTTTATTAGACTTTCTTAACATTAAGCACAGGGATAATTCGAATGTATTTCACAACTCGAGTTATCCAGAATATAAATGCCCCGAATGGACTATATTGTTTACTTTAAGCTTCATTTATTATGTAAATATAATAATCAATAGTCTAGGTCATGACTCATGAAATGTAAGCCTAGAAATTGTATCATTTCACTTTGTACGTTTTCATGTCGGGTTTTGCTAAGCAACACACAAAACATCAAATTTATTATGTGTGCGATATTTATTTTATTAATGTAATTAAATCATTAAAGCTTTTAATTCTGTGAAAGAATATAAGGCAATAAATTACTAATCACACCGTCAGCTATAAGAAAGAAATATTCAGAGATATACAAGAATAGAACTGTCAATTGGCAGTTATGCCATGTGGACGGTTGGTTTCGTATGTAAAAGTTCTTAAGC
Organism: Agrypnus murinus; assembly: GCA_929113105.1. NCBI lineage: Eukaryota > Metazoa > Arthropoda > Insecta > Coleoptera > Elateridae > Agrypnus > Agrypnus murinus. The sequence goes on along the minus strand of OV816029.1, from coordinate 64,820,687 downwards.
GATATCGAGGAAAGTGATCAAGAACTCAAATGCGTAATGTTAATACTATTTACTTTATTGGTGATAACTATTATTTTTTATATGCCAATTTTAAATGCTGGTACCTGTTAACTGGTTGTTGTGACCATGTGAGGTGCTGCCTGAACTGTATTGCTGGACACACTGTAACATTGCTAGCAATTTGTGAAATTATTGATGTTTTATGTGAAATTGATTTCTGTAAATAAATTAACTGTACAGTGCACTGACTGCTTGGAGACTGATACTACGGCTTGATATATTAGTCGACCTCGATTTGGGTGACAATAAATAAAATCCACAGTGGTCCCGAGTGATCACCCGACAGCATTTGGATGCTTGTTCCCCTCTAGTTTTCTGTATGTCCATCCCAATGGACATGAGGAGGAGGATGACGAATACACGACGGTGTCCTGGTGTGCACCTGGTAGATTAGCATTACGCTGGAGGCCGCCTAATACGCAAGTCAGTTTCAGGTCACCACGATCGCTATAGTACATTGCAGTTCTTCAATCGCGAAGGCTTCAACTGCCTGAAGTAACTGGGGCGGCACCAAACACCAAGTCAGTAAGTACTGTTAATTTTCATGTAAAGGATAAGCGACTAAAGTGTGGTAATTCTTTCAAATCCTTTCATGTTTGACTAAATCCGATTCTTTGGTATTTTACGATTTGGTACGTGGAGTATTTGCGAAAAACGAGAATTGGAAAACTTTTTCCTGAATAGCATGAAAACCGTTAGTTTCATACAGTTAAAACTGGCACATTTTATGAGAAATCTTTTCGTGATAATTAATAGAAACATCCTATTATCATTTGTTTTTGAGTTACCTATCAACTTTTTCAAATACAAATAAATATTTCATATACAAATAAACCTTAATATAAGCTCTAGGTATGACTAGAAATATTCACTAAATGTTTTGTTTTGAGAAAACAATTTACATTTAAATCATCGTATTTTATAAATATTTAATGGACATTTTTCAAAAAATATTTCTTATTTAAGATATATTAAGTAGACTGTTGCGTAAATATAATACAACTAACGGTTAGAGATTATCAAATAAATTACAGCAGGGCAGAGCGCATGAAAGGCAATATAAAAAAATATTAGTTCACTTACAGTAAATAGCTCGCTTGGTCAAGAACTTCTAAATTCGCTGATCTTTCTGGCGCCGGAATATGCGTTTTGAATCACTGGCGTCAATAGAAAACAAAATGGAAAGGAAAACTGATAGAAAAATAGTGGTGTCGTAAGTTCTAACATGAACCACTCGAGAATTATTATAGGCACGTTGTTCAATTTTATGCGAAATCTTGACACGACGACTGACAAATGTTTATCTTCATTTCGTCAACTTCACGAGCATACGTATTAAGATATTTATATGTATATTTATTATTTATATTAAGTATAGTCCAAAACAAAATAAAATAAGATACTTCAGCCAGTTAAGTTATAATTAAAAATTTATTAACATTAATAGTTAATTAAAAATAAAACAAATTAATGAGAATTCATAAGGTTTTTTTTTTCAGTATACATGAGTATACTGGGTGTAACTAATATAACTAGAAACTTGGTAATGAGGGTAGCTGTAATGATTTAGAACATATTTACCTTATCAACATGAGATAGCTTACGAAATAATAAAAATACGAAACAAAAAAAATAATTTTAAAAAATTTAATATTAAAATAAATTTAAGCTTGTTTAGTAGGTATTGTGAGTAGAAAAGGTGTACTTCAAATTTAAAACGCGATTGCCTCGAAAACTAGTAAGAAGCGACCACATCTTGATAAGGAAAATGTGTTATAAATTATTACAGCTACCTCCAATTACGAGGTTTATAGTTATATTAGTTACACCCTGTATAATAAATCTTAAATTGGAGATATATATAGTATATAGATATTACATAGCTCATCAACGTTTAACTGACAATGTAAAATATGTAAAACGTGTGTTAAGTGCAAAAACCTTTGAAAAAATTTTAATCTTATAAAACGTTTTTAAACGATTTATTGTGAAAAAATAATATTCTTAAACTTGAGGCTCATAGACGGCAATGTGCGTTTCATGTGTAAAGGACATCACGGCTAGTATCGGCAATCGGCGTTAGTACGTTGAAAATACATCACGCATATTAAAGTAAATATATGGTATTTGCTGGTAAATGTTTGGGTGGTGCAAAATCAAAGAAAATAGTATTTGGTAAATTGGTGGTGGTTTTATAATTCTTATTGTATGTTTTATTTTCATGCGACCTTACTTATGGATATAATATTTGTGTTCTGAGTTTATAATAATTTTTCATAATACTACATCAAACTTATTATGTTCAATCAATTTAAGGATGATGCAGGAAATTCTTAATGAGTCATTTTTATTATTAAAAATTAAAAATATCAATTTGTTCCAATATAACCGTTTCGGACAGTGTTATTTAAAAAAATCCTTGCTTAGTTGAAATTACATTAATAATAATTAAACTGCAAAATATAACAATTTTATTAATATAAATTTATAGATAGGTGAGAGAAAGTTTTTTTGTAATATCTTACGAGTTTTTATTTATAATCTTAAAGATTAAATTATTTTAAAATGTTTTAATATTTTGTGGTGGAATTAAACACATCACTTGATTATTGTTATTCCATGTTAATTAAAAGTTGTTTTCTTTATGAATTAAATATAATTATTTTGATATGAAATATAATTTTCTAATATGTGTTCTTATTGAAAAACTAAAGTTTCTCTTTCATTCTGTCAATTTAGATAAAAATATTAAGAGTAAATTCGCAAATTAATTAATGTTTTATTAAGTCTAATTTTTACATAATCCAATGTTTCTCGTCTAACCAATTTTTATAGTAGTATCATAATACGTTAAATATTTAAAAATAGAAAAATCATAAAGAAAAAAAAACAGAAAAAGCGAAAAACAATTTATTTTGTTTTTTAATTAATTTAATTACTATTTGGTTATTAAGAATAGTAGAAAAATAAATTTTTTTTGTATATAAAAATTAAATATTTTGTATTTAATTGTTATTTAAATTTAAATGACAAAAATACTAGGTGTATTTAAAATAAATTATTGTAAGTAGTGCTTAAATTTTCTATGTTTGTTTTATAATTGATAGCTGTAGGACTCTTTTTTACTTGATTCATTTCGGATAATAATCGTTTTTTTAATTTGTATCTTTTTGTAACATATCTCTGTATATAATTTTAATATTATATTTTTTTAAGAATTTTTTTGATAATAATTTAATTGCTCTGTTTACTAGTTATTAATAAACTTTTTGTATTTCAAATCTGCATATGAATAAAAAAATATCTATCTGTTTTAAGTTCTTTTCTATAGCAATTTGTATCTATAGTTCCATCTGAATTTCTAATTATTGTTAAATCTATGAATTTTTGTAAATTTTCATGTTCTATTGTATATTTTAATCTTGGGTGAATGTTATTAAAAGTTTCAAATATTTTGTTTATACTATTTTTTTCTAAATGTTATCTTTTGCAGTTTAATTATTATTAATGTAATTTCAATTGAAGAAGGATTTATAAAATAGCAGTATCCGAAATGATCATATTAAAAGCAAATTGATATTTTTAATTATTAACAAAAAAAAACACTCATTAAACGACTAAACGACTTATTAAAAATTTTCCTGCATCACCTTTAACATGTTATAAAGTCGTTATTAAATTTAAAAATATTTTTATATGTTCATCCAATGTTTATTTTTAGCAAGTTTTATTTTTTATATTTGTATAGTTTCTTCTCGACAATAAATCAAACAAAAATGAATTTTTTGTTTTATTTTTTCACGTGGTTTTTAGTCAAATAAATACTTTCTCAATATTTGTGGAATATATTCATATTATATTAAACAGATCATAATCAAAGTATATATAATACGAGTAAAATATATTTAAACAATTTCAATATTTATATAATTTATTAAAAATTATAATTTATTATTAAATAAAACAAATTGTCGTTTTCTTTGTTTGACAAATATTGAGATTTAAATATTTCATTTATATATGATATCAGGGCGAGTTGATGTAAAAAATATTTTGCCGAAGAAAGTGCCCTTTTAAAATATAAAATCTTTCCCAAAAATATTAACGAAAAAAAATTATTTACAAAAAATATACTTGTCAAAACATATTCTTTCACTTTATCAATCACTTTAATTTAATCTTTTTATAAAGGAGGGGGGCTCAAATTAAACCTTATATATTATGTGACACTGTGTTTCTTGCTAGTTCATACAATCTTAAATAGGGCATTCAGTATTTTCCGAAAAGCGCAATGCAAGTGATATTATATAAGCCCCGGGTATCACCATTTAATTTAACACTTTTAAATTTGTATTATCCAGTTTCATTTCAGTTTAATTTTTATCGAATTTTATTTGAACGTAAACAACTTTGCTCTATGATTAAAAAACTTTAATATGAATAAACGAAGTGATAGCTTTAGTTCGATACCCAACAATTTCATAACGCGTGTTACCACTTATTTTATGAATAATTCAATAACCTAATTAATTCATAATTCTATCACAGTGTTTGCCATCAATGGTTTCCATAATTAAATCCTGAAATTCAGCATCCAGCGTATCCATTATATGTGCTGTGTAAAGTTAGACACGTTAAGTGCGATTTGCTATTTAACTTTAATTAATTGCAGAACACTATTGCTTAAGCTGTAAAATCTACTTAGTTAAATTAGTACGTTGTACTCAATACCATTTTATTATATTATGTTCTATTGGTTAAGAAAAATATCTCAAAAACCTACATTGAATTCCTATATGTACTTCCCTTCGAAAGCATTTCTCAACTGATTAATTGAATTTGAAACAAAACCATTTCGGTACAAACTCTTACCCATAAACACTATAAGAAATATTGGAAATCTAAAGTCAAGAAACGTGGTGTTTAAATCAAAATGATCCAGATAATTTTTAATTCTAGACATAAAATGCTTAAACAAATGGATTATCAATTTAAGAGCGCTCTCTACGCGCCGTATGAGCAAATTACCTATCACATCGTTAAAAATTAAGATAGAAAGATGCGATTTTTAACAAAATGTTTTAAAAAATTTTCTTTATGTGGCAAAATATCTAAAGAAGATTTTTATTAAATTTTTGATTTTTATTTTGCTTATTCTTAAATATTTTTGACTTTATGACATTTTGCCACATGAAGATATTCATTTTATAATTTTCGAGCGGAAAATTTTGATCAGAAACCTTTTAACAATTAAATAGCAAGTTTTCTGCTATTCAGAGAAGTAAGTTTAAAAGAAGATTTTTAACTTCTAGTATCAAAAAAATATGCTTAATGTGAGGACAAATATGTTCTTGAAATCTAGGTATGGTTTTAATCACTAAACCACTTGAAATAAGAATCTTTGCATTTCAAACTACACATTATTTTCTGCAATTTATACAGGTGTGTTAAAAAACAAGATTTTTAACTTTTGGTTTCAAGAAATTTTGTACTTGATGTAAGAACAAACATGTTCTTGAAAACTGTGTATTGATTCAAGCACTACAGTACTTGAAATAAGAATCAATGTATGTAATTTGAAATAAGTATATGTTATGCTGAATTAAGTTGGTTAACATTTACGTTTCTGAAGTTAAAATGTTAAATTCTTCATATTACAATAATTCTTCTGGAAATGAGAGTGCAGAGCAGTTAAATCAAGAACGTTAGGTATTGTTTCTAGCAGCGTCGCTGTTTACACTAGTTCAATATTCCCTAGTTGCACTTTTTGTAGTTGGTTCTTTTATGTTATAATAGAAGCACGGGTGCGCGACATTTCCTGTGTGGTGAAGTATTAACCTTAAGTGATAACTTGGCAAAGGCAATGGGTGAACTGATAAATGATATCCATTATTATTTATTTCGATATCAGAATGGTGACAAATAGAAAATTTGGGACAAAGAGATTGCCATAGTAAATTATTCGAAGAAATTTTGAAAGAATGGTTCCTTTACAAACATGCCACGTTAAGTGTGCTAATGGTAATATTTCTATAACTTTAGTTGTAATTAATCAATTAAAGTATTAATAATTACCATTTTAGATCAATTTCGACTTCGGCATAACTATCCAGAAAAAATACAGTCTTTCCTCAACAACTGGGAGGTTTTTAAATCAAGATGTAAAAAATATGCTAGAAATATGCTATACCCTGTATAGCAAGTATAAACGTACCTTGCTTAAGCTGGCAGCCTGGACTTTTATGGAAGTAAACGTTGCCAAGGTTCATTTTTGTACTGACCATAAAAAAAATATGTTTGGGTTGGCTAAGAAAGTTGTCAACATTTCTTCAATTATATTCATAAAAGATGCCAGCTAGGCAAGGAATGACAGCTTAGCTATCGAAACAATTGTCAGGTAAATTATAATAAATTTGTGAAGATTTTAACTAATCAGTTTTATTTATTTCATGATTATGGAGTTTCACCAAATAAGAAATGCTGAAATATCTAATATACGATATATTATTATATTGTTATTTCACATATACTGTCAATATTACTTGACCACAAAAATTCTACCTGCTGTTTTGAAACTTACTTGCAAAATCATGGAGGTAAATGAAAAAGTGCAAATACCAAAAACCTGGAAACCTAGCATTACAGATACGTATATGCCTTTACTACCATTTATTGCGGCAATAGGTGAAGAGCCAGCTTTGAACAACTGGAGTAATTTCTTCACGTTACCTCTTTACTACATTTTTATTTTTTTTTCTCGTGTTATTTGGTTATGCATTGTTTTCGAAAACGCAGTTAACGCATTAATAATTCTGCTTTTTCAAGAACAGTATTGTTTTTCATTTAAAAAAATTTATTCTGAAAACTTCTAGAAGAAAATATTTGGTAGCTTATTTTATATTAAAAATAACCTTTTCGGTTTTTTTTGTTTGAGACAATAATGAAGCTGCATATTGTTTTTTTGATTTTTGTGATAACATTTGTAGATTATAAAGGCTGCAATAGTAACCTAGTTTAATTTTTAAATATAAGGCTTTTTATATTTTTATTTATTTATTTATTTTTGGGCAAGGATTCGGGATGACGAATACTAGAATTTATTCGAATCTGGGGGAATATGAAAAATTACCAGCTTGGTCGGAAATCAAACCTGCGACCACTAGGTTATGAAGTAAACATTACAAGCTGCTAAGCCACCGAGATTGGCTGTGTTTTTTTATTCCTATTATTAACTGAAGAATCCTTTTTTGTGGTATTGTCACGTGGGTGTTTCGTGACTGGAGGACGTAGTCAGAGGTAGAGATAAATCAAACACAAGTTGTAAAAAACAACTATATACTAAAGACAATAAACAGAGTACAAAAGGTTAACATACATGTTGACATATTGTGAGGACGTATATGTCCTCCTAACTAATACAATACAGGGGAGGTTGGAACCAACCCTGTTATAGCACTAGGTCTACAGACTAAGCGTAGGAGATAACCTCCTGGTAACTAAGCTTTGGGGTAGCCTGATCACAACTACCCATAATTCGCATAGAGTAGGCGATTAAGCGCCGCTTACTCAACTAGGCACTAAGCATTACATAATTAAAAGAGTACTCACCAGCTGGCTTGTTGTGTTCGAGCCATGGACACTGACTGGTTTGAATAGCTCAAGCAAGCTGGTTATATACTGCTGGACGAGGAAGTAATTAGTATCGTAGATTGCATGCGCGCTGCCGGTGCCTGGCACGAATCTGCAGCTGTGCGGAAGTGTTGGTAAATTCTCTTGAAGGAATGTGCACCTGCATGCACATCGTGTAGGTTGCCTTGCATATACGGAGTAAGTAGGCGTAGATATTGCATGCCAACGGACGTAATGGTGGGCGAAGCGAGCGCGCTTCTGAGAAAACCTTGCAGGTGGCACCAAGTTGTCGGTGGCGAGACCGCAGCTGCTGAACTAGCTTGGGCAACTCAGCGTGGCCTTGCACGCTACATTGTATAAACGGAAGAGAAGTTGAGTTTTGAATAAAATATTTAAGTGTAAATATTTCCGTTTGTGACAGTATGTTTAAGATGTGATTCGAGACTGGCAAGTTTTCTAGTTTGTAAAGAAATATGTGTATGTATTTTTCTAAGTAGTTGCATCTAAAATAAATCTTTCATTTGCCATTGTTTTCTTTTATTTTGAATACTAATTCCTAAAAGCCAATCACTAAATTCAAGATAATAGTGCTTAAAACAACGTTTACTAATTTCTTCAAATGAGGAAGAAAATGCTTAAAACATCATTAAGTCGTTTTTTAAAGTAAGAAACAATTCTTTATTTCAAGAATCAGACGTTTATAATAAGAAACACGTTGATTTGAATTAAGATTTCGTTATTCTTAAATTGATATGTGACAATTTAAAAGTGGTAATGTTTCAAGTTTAAGTAAAGAAGTTGAACGTTTTAAATTAAGAATTTTCATGTTAAAATTAAAACAAAATTATGTAAAAATAAGAACATAATTTAAATAGATTATTGTACATTCAAGCTCTCATAGTCTGGAATTGCAAACAAGAATATTATTCTTATTTATTTCTTAAATTGAAACTACAAACTTCTTAGGTTCTAAAACACCATCAAAATTCTTAATTTAATGTACGATTTTCTTATTACAAGTATTATTTTTCTCTGAGTGTACTAAGTATGTCCCAGACATCTATGGAATTTAAGGCCGTGATTTTTGGTTGGCACGTATCGCCCAACTTCTTCAGTAAACTTAAAAAGTTATGCAGATACATCTGCTTGTGGAACAAACTATTACCAGAACATGGTCTCATTATGGCCTAACATGCGGATGCTAAAACATTCTTGGATCTGGTTTTAGAAATCTAGAACCCGTAAATGCTGTTGGCCAGGTCTTTCTTAGAAGTCCAAAAAAGACAATGCGATAGTGTGTTGCCAAATTTTATGTTGTATATTCTGCAGTTTATAAAATTATTCGTAAAGATTTCAAAATGTCAAGTGTCAAATTTTGTATCATCTTCGTCAAGCAGACTATGCATATGCAAGAAGAATGAACGCTGCTCGAGATTTATCTAAGCAATCAAAAACACATCCTAATTTTACAGATCCCTAATCTCAACCTTAGTGACAAAGCAGCATTTGATATCTCCGGTAGAATTAATAAACATCAATGTAGAATTTGGGAAGAACATGATCCGCATGTTTCTGAACATGTCAGATATTTGCCAAAGATTAATATGTGTTGCCCTTTTTCCAGAGAACGTATTTATAGACAATTTTTCTTCTTGGAAAACACGGTTACTAGTTAAGCTTCGTACCATCAGATTTTGCAGAAAATATTTGTACCGCAGCTTCCACTAGAATAATTGAACAGTGATTTAACAGAGTCTTCTAGGATGTGGCGCATCACTATTATGCTAGAATTGTAGAAGACTGTTTGAATTAAGCATTTCCAGAACGATGGATAGATAGGCGATGTCTTTCGACATGACTACCAAATTGAACGGATATAACTTTTCCAGATTTGTTTCTATATGAATATCTAAAAGCAATGTATTGTGTATCCAATGAAACTACATTGAGAAGCTTAAAGCAAGAATTCGAAATGTATGTTAGTTACTTCAGCTACTCCACATATGTTTCAACATGTCTTTGAAGAATTTTAGCGTCGAATTCAGTTAGCAATCACTAATAATGGGAACCATGTAGAAAAAATATTAAATGTAAATATAATTAATTTTGTTCTGTCAGCTTTCAATCAATACAAAGGTTTGTTTGATATTATTTTGAATCCTCGAAACAATTAACATTTTTCCGGCGTTACAAACGATCTAAGAAAAATTGATATAAAGCGATATAAAGCTTATAAGTCTCATTTTCATAAAAACTTGAAATCTGTCTCTGTAAACTAACTGAAGCTATATATCCACCCATATATAGACTATAACGAGCTTGTTCGGAGTATGTATCCTACTTTGGAAATTGATCAACAAAGGCGCAATTAAAGCTTTCTTTTGCTATGCAAACAATTCTTGGGTATTGAGATGCGCCAAAGGTTGATCTGCACTCCCGCAGCAAAGAAATTATGCGATAGCTCTATTTCAAAATGTATAATCACCAGTACAACAAACATATTATTGAGAAGAATCTATGAATGACGATCCCATTTTACTGATATTTCAAAAATTATAAAATCTAAATATTCTACTTAAAATTATTATAAAGACTAACACGAATATTAAATTTAATTTGTCAAAATCTCAAAAACTACGTCATCAACTACCCCATATCGAAGACATTTTGATGTTGCACAACGCCACCTATATTTATTGGTGCGCCCCAATAAGGTTTTAAAGATATATTACTATAGATGCAGGATTGTTAACACAATTACACTGATACGATCATATTTCCTCTTTACCTAGTACATATGCATGAATGCGTACATTTCGTGTCAATTTACTAGACATGTTATTAAATTAAACTCTATATTGCATTTAAAAATAAGCAAGTAAAAGCATTAGGTTAAATTGATTAGTTGTTGCAAGTAGGTATGCATTTCACCATGAACAGGCGAAGTTTGTTATAAAAAATACACCTTTGCATCTTCTATTTTACAATAAATGTTATTTTAATTTACGTTTGTATGTTTTAATAAACTCAATTAGTGTGTGAAAAGAAAAATTTAAATGGCTAGCGCATAGTTAGCATTTATGTCGTGTGATGTTGTTATTTTAAAATGCAATATAGCAAGTATATTGCATTTTAATTTAATAGCACTGTATATTCGTTCGTGAAATTAACACTAATAACTACAAGTGGCTGTGGTGCCATCTACATTTGTAGTATACTATAAGGTTTTAAAAGCTGTACATTTCACCCTTGCTAAAAATATCTATGGTCTTGGTCTTGAACCTTAGAAATTAGCAAGGGGAGACCATATGTATTCGACAAACATAGATGGCACCACAGCCACTTGTCACTATCAATGTTAATTCCACGGACGAATATATAGTGGATTGACATCAGATGATGACATTTTCGCCTTGTTGACGCATTGTCTTTCGAGAAGGCAACTAGTGACAGTTGTTGTTACTAATTTGTTTCGTGTTTTTGTTTTAATTGCATTAACTTTACTAAACACCCTTTCATATGCAGCATTAGGGTGAGGTACAGATAACAAATTTAAAACAAAACGAGATCAATTACTAAACACTAGATTATCATACGCATTTTTAAATTTCAATAGTTTCCCCCAAAAAATATCAATTTTATCACTTTTAATAGTAATTTGTTCAGGATTAAATTTAAAGTTGGGCAAGAATCTCCAATCATCATCAATTAGTTGAGCTGTAGTGGCATCAACAAATCGTGGCATATAATGTAAAGTGTCTCCTAAGGTTGTTCTTGTCTATTGTTCTCGAATTTGCTGTGAAATTGCATTTTCGGACCAAAAAATAAAAACTTTTGAAACGAAGAACAGGCAATAGTGAAAGTCGTAGCTTAAGTGTTTTAAAATAAAATTCTTCAGTACAATTATTTTCTGAAGGTTGTTAAATTACCTTGGAATTGCATACGGTAATGCCGTGAAAATCATCGTTTACCGTATTTCATTTAAAAAACCGGCATATGTACGGTAATTACCGTGCGGTTGGCGACACTGGTCTGTAGTAATATATGTTTACTTTTTGCTTTAGTCCTTTCTAATTTTTCTTTACCTTACATTACCTTTGTTTTAAAGAAGTGGTTGAGAAATCCCACTTTACGCCAGCGCAGGCTCCTACAAAACATGAACGCAAAACGTTCACGACGGGCATCTGTTTCCTTACCGATTAAATAAGCTGGTGAGAGCCTAAATTACCAACTCCATTTTAAAGGTTTTAGCCAGTTTAGAATAGACTAGCGAAGAAGGCCGGCTTTTCGAACCTTGACTAAGCACCATTCACCAATTCGGGAACAAGACGAGGAAGATTCTCAAAGCCAGAAACGAGAATCAGCATCACAAGATAATTTGCCAAAAAAAGTAACAAGATCCCTCAGCCTAGCCCACACATTGATCTCACAAAGCCAGTACCAGTTAAACAGAAAACTGATCCCACAACTGAATTTGGCGACACCCTGTATAATTTTTGCTTTTGTGAAAAGTGTATGTTTGTTAGAGGATTTTCGCTTTCTCCTTACTTTAGTTGCTGTTCTGAATTGGTGCAAGTCTTACCTGTTTTGGTAATTTGAACTACTTTCTGATACGTTCTATTTGGTTAACTTCTTAAAGAACGTTCTAATTGCAACGCCTTTGTAAATTACGTTTCCCTTTTGTTGGGTTAATTGGAATCGCATTGTGCGAATTTAGTGTAATTTTGGGTGGTGTATTTACATTGGTTTCGAAGCCTTCGGCGACTTTTCACTATAGTACTTTTGAGGTTAGGAAAACGTTCGTAAGGTTTGTAAAATGTTTATTTTATTACGTTTCACTTCTTATTATCGTTTATTTTTATACAGGAATCATTTTTTTGTTGTTGACTTATTCGACACTGGTAGTGGTTTAACAAGACTTCGAGGCCGCCCTCCAACGAAGGTATTATCTAAATGCTTGCAATATGGATAGTTGGTAATTTTGGTCTATTTGTTGCAGGTCTTTATTTGTTTCTTACATTATCTTGCCTCTATCGAGTTCTTCACTTCCCTTTAATTATTTGGTTGCTTGCTATTGCAGCATTAAGGCAAAGTTCCGCTTGGCTGATGACTTTTCTTCAGATGCTCTAGCTGGAGGACTTCTACAGGTCAAACGAAGGTAAAATTAATTAAGATAACATTTACTTTTTCTGATTTAAATAGTTTTCTCCAGCGTTTACACACTCCAATTTGCATATACAAACTTTGTTAGGATTATTGTTGCGAGTGTGCCTGTTCGTAAAATGTATTAGTAACTAATTACAACCTACTTGAGTGTGTACCCGTAGCCGCGTTAAGTTACCCTGATCTCTGGTGACCCTAATTTAATATTTATACTTAAACAGCTGTAGAGTAATTTGAATACCTAATTTCGAAAAACTTCCAAACATTAACACTCCGAATTACACATTGATTTAAATTTTGCAAATCTGGCTTTTGAAAGCTTTCAATATTTACAATATTTAACGGCTCCGGTATTAAATTTTGGAAATTAAAGAACTGCTTTACTAGGGCAATGTATGCTAAAGTTGACAACTATAAATTCTAGGAATAATTAAATAAAAAATCTGAGCTCGGCGACCTTCAAATTTGATTGACTTTAGAACTTTAAATTTAGGACTGCTGATATTTTAAAATTGAATACTCAGAATACTTGTAACTGTAATACTGAAACTTAACATATTAAGTTGAAGTGTCAGTTCATTAAGGTTTTTAATAATTTTTTTCAAAAATTAGGGTTTTTGTTTTAAAATCTCATCTAGCTCAACTGCCGAGTAATTTTGAAGTTAAATGTAAATAAATTAAAAAGGCAAGTAAATCCATGAAATAGTATTTACTACAGATTAACTCAAATCAGAAGAATTTATTCAAATAAACAATTTATAGAAAGCAACTATTTCCATAGTGCTGTGCAATAATTGTGATTAATTGTACGTGATCTAAATACATGCTGAGATTTCTACCGTTGAAGAATATTTTTCTACTTCAGCATTGAAAGTAGGCTTTTTTAATTGCCAGCAGTGAATTGAAAGAACAAGCACAATTGTAATTTTTCTTCTCTTAAGGGATAACACATGAAAAAGCCTTTTTCTGCTTGTCCAAAACAAACAGTAACAATGGTAATTTTTATTGTTTCGCTAAGGCGACGTAGGTTGATCTTACTATTGATTGCTTTTAATGTACTGCATTCAGATAGATATGAAATTAATATTTCTTTAATATTCTTGATGTAGAAAAAATGTTGTGTGCATTCTAGCAAAAAGTATCATTGCCGCTCTCGAGAGAAGATCGCGCTCCACTTCTTTTTCTAGTCGATCTGTAATATATTACTATACACTCTTAAAACAGAGATATATATTGTGAACTAAATTCATAGTTGTCTAAATTCTTGTTTATTATTTAGACCATACCTTATCTATATATTTAAAACACAAGGCTTATATTTGTTCCAGTTCGTCTGAGAGTTCCAGTGGACCGATTTACCTGATTCTTTTTTATATTGATGTTTTCGCTGTGTAGATTAGTTAACACTACTTTGTTTTTATATATTTTTAACTTTTATATTTTTAAATTAAATAAATCTAAAATGTTTAATTCAAGATGCATGGATCGGACATTCACTTGCAGCGCCATCTCACTTTCCACGTTGCTAAGTTTTATAACTATTCATGATTATAAAAGTTTTCTCAGTTTGCTGCAATCCAACACTGGCATTCATTAAAGTGTTTAACGTTTGATTTGTTATAGCTGTTTCATATTGGTAGGAGTTTTGGACAAAACAAGTAGTCGTGAGATACGTATGCAAGTTGTTATAATTGACTGGGGCAATTATTACAAAGATTTCATTATTGGCAATCGCACTGATTATTGTGTTCCCATTAAAACTACTTTAGATTACGAAAATCTTATGTTCTATAGTAAATACATCGGTCATATTCAATTTTATCTATATATTTAAAACACGGATCATTTTTGTTCCACTTCCTCTACGAGTTCTACAAGACCGTTATGCTTTATCCTTTTTTATATTAAAGGTTTAACTCTGTAGATTAGTCAACACTACTTACTTTTTATTTTTATTTTATTTTTATATTTTTAAAACCGTTCTCTTTTTAGTCTGTGGAGTTTTAGTTTTGTGATCAATCTCAATTTCCAAGACCGTCCATTTATAGCGCTTGCTTCGTCACGTTTAGGAACTAAACCTGCTTACTATTACACCAACAATTCTTAGTCGAGATTCATAGTATTTGTTGTGGGGCATATTCACGAAATTCGATTTCTCCGTCTGTCTCTGTGAGTGCGTCCGTTTTTTCAAAATTTAAAAATTTTGCGGATTGTGATATTTGATGAAAAAGTAAAACTGGTATTTCTAAGAACTAATGGTTTATCTCTTAAGGCTCATGGACAATATGACCGACAAAGTTTAGCAAGCTGGAAATATACCAGCTTTACACTTAATAAAGCGTATGATATATGAATTCAATGTAGAATTCATTCATGGGGAAGAGGAGCGTAAGCTAGGAGAGAGGAGTTAAGTCTGAGGAAGAGAAAAGTTTGAGGGGGGTAAGCCGAAAAAAGGAGTAAGACGGGAGTTTCTAAGGGAGGATAAGTCGGTGTTGGTGGCGGAGGGGGGTTAAGTCGGAGGTGTTTGTTAAATAACGCGTTCAAAAGTTCGTCTGAGAATGGTAAGCTAGTATTTTCAACTGTTTTTGTTCGATTGTGTTTATTTTATAAATATTAATATAAAATAATCACTTTTGGAAACCCGAAGGATTGTAATCACACAACGAACGTTGTATATAAGGAAATTCTTTAATAAATTAGCGTTTTGACCGTCATGTTTTGATGGGGTTTCCCTAGTTATTATTAAACTTTTTACAATATTGTTGGGCTGATCTTAATTGCTGTAGCTTTAATAAAAAGTTTTAAAATCGTATACACCAAAAATAATTTAATTCATAATTGCCAACTAACTATATACACCATACCAGTTTAATTATTTGTGGCTTCACATAACTCTAACTGAACATGTATTAAAACCAAAGTGTCAAGCATTACGTTTCATAGGTTATAATTAATTGACTTTATGCGTATGGCAATGCTATTTCTGTACATTTATTAAAGCTATATTTATTACCTTCTTGATTCTTTTGAAATGTTACTATGAGGTCAATTAAACTTACCACATTCCAGATTATGTAAATAATGTCGCTCACTTACCTGAAACAAAAAAGACATTAATAAAAATAGAATATGATTAGATCGATTGATTAATAAACACCCCGTTACACAAAAGTACTGGGTTATATTTATCCCTTATTATATTCAACAATCGATCGATCACTCGCTTAGAATTTCTCAATCGCTTAAAGCAGCCACTGCGAAATGTTTATCGAATAAACATTCTATATATAAGTGCTTACAGAGTCAAGTTTGTAACTCATCAATATAGGATTTATATTTATGTGAAACATATCGTTACGCCAGAATTAGTTAAGGGAATACGTCTATTTCAATATCTTGAAATTTCAGATGAAATTCGGAATTCCTAAAACGCCGATGTGCATCATTACTACAGATACCACAATATCGTAACTGGTAAATATTTTATAAAACGTAAAACCGAACGTCGGAATGTTTAAGATCAATACCACGCAGGAATCTCTAGTGGTTCCAGATATTCTAAGACCTGCCCAAATATTTTAAAAATTATATTTTTAGATAAACTTGTTTTTGTAAAATCCAGACATTATTGAGTTTATAGTAGGTCAAGCACTTTAATACATACATTAATAATAGATGAAAGTGGTTGTATTGAAAATATAAATATTTAAAAATTTAGGGCAAAGTTGAACGTTTTGGGTTTTATTAATTGCAAGGTAAATAATGTAACGCGTTACGTTTCCTGTAATTACGATATTCTATGAATATTAATGGTAAAATTATGACAAAATGTTTGACAAAAAAAAAAGATTAAATATAATTTGTAAAGTAAATTAAATAGTAATACTTAGTAGATTACAGCAAACATTTGATGACCGGAAATTTTGCAATTATCACGTTTTTGTAGTTATGAGTGTTGAGTATTATGTATTTATGGTTGATATGCACAAAAAGACAACTGAAACTGACGTTTATGCACAACCTGTTTATCGGTTCGTAACTCAAATGTCCCTCGTGTAAGCAGATTCTTAGAAACAAGATTCCTCTGAAAAGAAATGAAAAGGTAGAAACATCCATTATAATCTTATAGCCATTAAAAGCGGCACGTTCAAGTAATGTAGGCAAATAGAGATTCCCAATCACAAGAATTACAATAGGTATTAAAAAAACTTATTAGTATGTACAAAAGAAGTTTTGTATATTAGGAGTATTACTTTTTTAGTTAATGCGAAATCTCGACATAGATAGAATTTAGTGATTCCAATAAACGGAGGAATTTTCATTTAATAAATAGAGAAAGGGATCTGGTATTCATACTTTGATTCATATAAGCAGCTGATGCAAATAACCAGTGATTTAAATAACAGGAACCTTTCGAGAATTTTAATTATTTTGCGTTTCTTTCATATTCCACTTATAAAGGCAAGCATTACGTAGTGTCTATTATTAAAAAAATATTTTGGTAACCTATATTACTAATCCCCTGAGAACTCTTTTTCGAAAACTCGACCACGAAAAGTTGAGGCTTTCCCTTTTAGAATTCGCTATTATAACTCATCAATATTAATATATACCTAATTTCTATTTTCCAAATCACTGATAATTTCGGATATTTAAAATACTTAATCATGCCTTATTAAACCAAGCGATTCACCTTCCATTTACATGGCGTCACTCATGCGGTTTTCGCCGAATACCGAATGTTTGGTATTTGGCGAACTATTTATCAAATTATTCGTTACCTTTACCTACATATAGCAAGAAATGTTTGGTGCTCGGCGAATCCCGAGCATTTGCATAGAACTGTCCATCCACACTAGTAAGTATTTGCCGCCTAACAAACATGTGTGGCGCCGGCTTTAGTCTAGTGTTGAGACAAACAAACCGTGGGAATAGACGGTAAAATAAGTTTAAAAAATAGTACTAACATAGGGTGCGGAGGGAAAAGTCATAACCAGCTGAGTCGCAGTCTGACTGTGGGATTTAAAATAGGAACTGTTACTGTTTGCAACTCTGCCAAAAGATTACGACCTCACTGATCCAATCGTTATATTGAAGAGCTTAGGATCCCATGCCTTTGTGACCCGACAAAGTTACGTGATTACCTAGTAGTCCCTGTTCCAAAGGGGAATATTCGACTAAGTCACTTATGCAAATGTATGAATAAACGGTGGTTAAATATACAAACACCGATAAACAATTATTAAAATCGATTAATGGTAGCCGAAAGTTAAATTTATTATAAAAATGCATTAATTAATTAATCGCACCATTCATTACTTCAAGGCTACATGTTAAATTAATTGTACCCTAACTACTTTAAGACGAAATGTTCAATTAATTAACGTGACAATAAAGGAAAATTCTCCATTTCTTTATATAAACGCTCAAAGCTTACAAAAAAGATACAAAAAGATGGCACTTGATCTTAATTGTTAATCATTAAATTTAAATGTCAACTTCGTTGCCCCAAAAGCATAAGCGGTCATTGACCAAGTAAACTTATGCATTTCCTGGCAGGTATTATATCATCTTTTCATCGTTTTTATTACGCAAATTCATTGCTTCAACAAAAACTTGCCAGTATTAAATAAAATTAATACATCGCTTTCAATAGTTCTTATTTTGCCAAAGAAACAAATTTAATTAAAATTAAATAAAATGAAGTAAATTTCCTATTTGATCGCTTCCAAAATGGAATTCTTCAATTTAACAAACTTTCTGTCATGGTGACTAAACGATTAAAACAACTTTCCCTTTACAGAATGTTGGATAGTTTGTAAATGCTTTTATTAACTTAACAAGTTACTTGCAGCAAAAATATTAAAATTTTGTTTTGTAGATCAAAATTTACCAATATGATTAAATTGTTTTGTTAAGTATCAAATACAAATAAGATATTTTCGGTGATCCTCACTATTTAGGAAGTGAAGTAAGAGTTTCTTCAAGAATTATTAAGAATTATAAGAACTTTAATTGAAGAAAATAATTCATGCATAATTAGAACTTTTTTAATGGCTATTCCGTGTTTGGTAATTAAATTCTTGATTGGTAAATTATGCTTATAATTGTTTTTTTTGGAAAGTTTTGGAAAAGATAATTCTTTTTTTACCAATTTGTCTGTGATTTCTCTTGGAACATATAGTAATGTGCATTTTATTCAATTGTGAAGTTTTAAAAATAATTTCCCTTGTTCAGGTTTTTAGGTGGGTGAAAGCTTAATCCTTCCGGTGTATTTAGTTAAAGATTGGTAGTTAAAAATTACGTAGGTAAACTATTAATACAGAGAAAATCCAATTGAAATGGGATTGGGATATTTTATTAGATTTACTTCTACCGATTCCTTATTATTGTGGGAAAACCATACCTAAAACACAAGAGGCAATTTGTATCTGTCCAGACCTCTATTTTTGAGGCCGATGTATCATCTAATTCGGTATATACTTTATTTTAGTTTATTGTGACAAACTTTTAATTAATTACAGAATTTTCTTTTAGGCTTCTTCATTGACCTCACTTTAATTCTTTCTTCTAAATTTTAGGGTTTTATATACTACTCCTTTGAAAAGCATTGCATCAGCATTGCAATTTAGAACAGGTTTATACAAATTGAATTGAAAACTTCTGAAGAAGTCCAAGAAACATCAGACACCCTTGTATACACCAATTACTGTTACTCTTTTAATCTTTATAAAATTCCTTCTCTCGTTTTTAGGTTATGTGTTAAATATGCACATTTTGTTATCAAGTTACAATTTTATTATGTATTAATTGACAATAAATATTTTGTCATGCAATCTATTTAATACAGTCCACTTAATTCAATTTGAGCGAGTGCTCTTTTATTATCAAAGCCAAAGAAAAGGTTATAATTCAATAAACGTACACTCTAGTACACACTAAGCAGTAAAAGGATAAATTTTAAAGTTTTAAAGTTGATCTTAGAATGTTGGTAATTTTTCATTATTCAGCTAAAGATGTGAAATCGTGACCTAATTAGGCAGTTAAAATAAATTAAGGCAAGTTTTGACCTAAAACAGCCAAGATGCATGGTGATGATGTATACAAGTATTTGGTAACTTACTTGCTTTATTGATATAAAAAATTATGTTTCAAGGTAACGAGATATGTGAGAGTGATATACTTAAATATTCTTCTTTAGATAGATTATACAGTTCGTGGGTAAAATGCTTTAATGATATTTGGCAAGCAGTTTTTTAAACAACAATTTTAAAACAATCTTGAATGTTGGGATTGTTTTTTTGTAGAAGATACATTTGGAGTAAAATGCAAGTTTGTACGTTAGACCATAGCAATCTGAAATAATGTAATTTAGCTACTATTTTCATGCTATTGATATCTAAAAGTAGGTAAATAATGTTCATTATGATGTAAGGTTGGATTTTGCCAAGATAGGAAGATATAGAGAATTATATAAAGTCAAAATTATTTCACTTTTAATAACATAATTTATTTACAAAAAGATGGTTTACTTATGGGTGATTCTCTAAGTCCTCTATTAGCTAACATATTTATTGACAAGTTAGAAGATCAAATATTTGAATTAAACCTCTCTAAACATATTATCTTCTGGTTTCGTTATGTTGATGACATTTTAGCTTGTTTTGACAGTTCTTTTGAGGTTATCAATGAATTTTTAATTATTATAATAATTAAAAATTCCTAATTATTAATAATTATTAATAGTATCCACCAAAACATAAATTCTACGCTAGAAACGGAACAAAACAGGGCTATAAACTTCCTAGAATTAACTATCAAGATTAACGCACACAATCTATTTAAATTTTCCATATACAGAAAACCAACACAAATGGATAACAATACCAAATGAATCTTGTCACCATAAAGCACATAAAATAGCAGCCTACAGATCATTCGTACACAGAGCTTTAACTATTCCACTAACAAAGACAGATTTTAGCAAAGAGATATCAACCATTAAACAACTAGCACATGCAAATCATTACAATCCGAACATGATTGACACTTTAAATAAACAAAAAGGTTATAGGTTAGCTATCAAAAGAATATATCCCATTGACAATCAAACAGAAGACACAAATTACATATCTATAACATATTTTGGCAAAATATCAGAAAAAATTGCAAATATACTAAGAAAAACCAACAATTATAAAATAACATTTAAAACCAACACTAACACTTTTTCATTTTTATTTAATGCTAAAGACAGAACACATGATATCATGAAATTGGGCATTTACCGTTAAAATTGTTCTTTCTGTAGTTAGGTATATATTGGGCAAACACTTCGAAATTTTGACATAAGATATAAAGAACATGTACGTACGTCATTACAAGAATAAACATCCTGAAAAATCAAATTATGCCAAACACCTTTTAGAACAAAATCACACAATGACTCCTCAAAATAATAATAAATTCCTACATTTTTGTAATAACAAACGCAAATTAGACATTTTTGAAAACTTTGAGATATACAAACACAAACTCAGGGTACCTTTAATGAATGAACAACTGGTGCTCAGTAATTCTCTGTTACTGGCAGTGTTAGATATTTAATTCTGATTATTATTATTTTTATCTAGTTACCTATTTTTGTATCTACCTTAGCGACGTGTTTGTTTATATTTATACTACTTTCGATAATGACAGCTTAGCTGTCGAAACAATATTGTCGGGTTATATTTTAATAAATACTGTGAAACTTTTTACTAATCTTTATTTATTTCAATCTTTGTCGGATCACAAAAGCTTCTAAATTAAGCATGCGTATTTGTGCGTGTATGTTGTGTTCTAAAATGTTATTCAAATACATTGTAAATAGGATTGTACCTAGCATAATTCCTTGGGGTACGCCGCTTCAGACATCAAGTGTAGATCGAATATAATTATGTACATTAACATCTCTGCTTTAATAATAATAATATGAGCTGTCAATTGCAACTGTAAATATTGTTGATTACATTAACGGAGTATATGATCCTTAGAACAATTTTCTAAGCTGAGTATATGAAAATAGTATGATGCTCAAAATATCAATTTTGCTAACTGGGTAATAACAGAAATTGCGCTAGTTTACAACACGCCTGTCGTCTCTAGTTTTTAAATTGGTATACCAACAGAATGTTTTCGGTTTGTTGTAATGAGTAACATTAAAAATATAATAGTTACATAAAATAAGTGGAACTATTCAAGAAACCTCTAGATAACCTCAACCTTCTTAGTTGAAATATTCTATCTGAATAATTATTTTAATAATCTGTTTTTAATTAGGAAACCACACTCTATATAGGAGTCTAAGAGCAAAAGTCTAGGAGCAAGACTACTTGTTTTGAAGGTTGCTTGTTGTACAAAAGTTTTCTGATACACTCTGAAATAATGCATTTCTAAATTAAAAGATTCTATTTCTGATTACAATAACGTTATTAGTGCCTAGATATATTTTATTTAATTTTTGGGTGCTACAATTAAATCATGTTTAATTTATTTCAATCCGTTTAGGGTCAGTTTGACTATGTTTTATGTATGCCTAATCAAGGGCCTAAAAAGGCCGAAATGCAGGATTTAAATAAATTAAGACAATTTAATTAAAAAGAATAAAATAAAACCATTCATTAATTAACAAATAAATATTCCTAATAAAGTACGACTATTTGTTTATTACATTTTCAGAATATTTGCGTTTCAAATACAGAAATACTTAAGAGAACCCTAATTATTTAAATGTAATATAATAAGCATTTAATGAAGGTTACCAAATTACACAAACCCCTTGTGTTAATGAGATTAACAAGTTTAAATGCTTCAGACTTACATAATTACCAAATTACTTTGCTGAATAATGAATTTATTATTCTCTTGTTGTGCGTAATTATAGTATAGGTATATTAAGCTTGATTAATTACATTGACATTAGAGTAATGAATAAAAAAAGGATTTACTTCTTCTGAATTTCTTTCCTGTGCAGGGATTTTTTGTTTTATTTTATTTTAGCATTAACTTTGTTGTTTTCTTTAACTAATAAAAATAAAGACTTACATGCATTATTGCCAAAAGAAACTTAGGTATGTTAGAATTAGCATTAAACTTTCAATTAGAAAGATCGCTTAATATTTCGAAAAGTTGCATTGTTGTAATTTTTAATAGGTATTCCCCAGAGTTCATTAATGGACTGTTACTGTTTTAGACGAGCTCTGCCAAAATGAAAAACCATTGCAGTGGAGGTTTATCTTAGGCGTGGTATTTAAAACTAATGAAAATAAAATACTGGCGCGTTATCATTCACCGAAAATAACGAAAAGGTAGAGGTAAATGATATTTCATTCATTCCTTAAAATTCCAAATGAAGGCAAATTCGGGTAACTTTTATTCTTGAATGTTGCTAAAATCTGCTCTATACCATGTCAAAACGTATTGAAGCTGTTGTAAAACGAAAGAAATATGACCCAGAGCCAGACGGGTCATTAAAATATAATGTTACCTTATTATTATTAGATTTTACTTAACTTTTTCAAATTTTATAATTCTTAGTTAAATGAGTCAATATGAAACTATTTTAGAGCCATTGCAAAGAAAATTAGTGAATCTCTTCTAATTAACTTAAAAAACATATATTTAAAACAATAATAATGAAATTTATTGCCAGCCTCGGTGGATTAGTGGTTTGCATGTTTGCTTCATAATCCAAGGATCGCAGGTTCGATCCCCGGCCGAGCTGGTAATTTTTCATAGCGGAGAAAAATTAAGTTAAACTGTAGATCCCGTGTGTCAATGCGATGTTTGGCACGTTAAAAATCCCTACTGGGGGTGGAATTCCCCTAGATTCGGCTAAATTCTACTAGGGTCGCCCAAATGATCATAGCAATCGGTGCCATGAGGTACGAAGGATGCTCCGCCATCCTGATTCCTCGCCCAAAAACAAACAAACAAACAAAAATAATGAAATTTATTGCTCGTAGAACTAGCAGAGCTCAATACTAAAGTATTAATTTTTATCATTTTTGACATGGTAGTTGGCGATCAAAAAGTCCGCTATACATAGGTCATAATCTGTTACCAGCGTAAATTCGCAACTCTTCCAATACTTTCACGCCTAAGAAATGTATATTTTTGTTGGTATTACGATTACTACGTTTATTTGCATTTCCAGACGAAAACAATTGTCCATTGTTGTATCAATGCAAATATTTTGTCATCTTGGCAAGTTGAAACGTCAGAGAGCTTATTAGACAGTTAATATTTTATTTATATACAATACAATATTTTTTACCTTGTTCTTTTACCATGCCAAACCATTTAGTTTGCAATCGAAAAACTTGATAGCCCTTTGAATTAATTATTTTCAGAAAGAGCGTGATAATTCTGGGTCTTCAGTACGTTTAACTTCAGTACGAGAAGTGAGTCTTAAAATAGAATATTTTTAAATATACAATTCGTTTTATGATCTGTTTCTAAAAAGTAATATTTGTAAGGGGTAGCTAGGCTTTGGGTATCGGCAAAAGTGCCGTTTGCAAGGTATCTGCAACTATTAAAAGCGGTAACTTTCTTAGTGACCCGAAGATCCTGCTAGAAATAGAAAAAGGAGAGTTACTGTCTTGGACAACAACTAAAAATTCGCATTACGAGATGCAATATACATACGACATGTTTAAAAAGAGTCAGTATCCTTCATTAATTTTATGTAACGATATATTACTGACCTTTACAAAATTTTTGCTTCTAGAAATACCGGTTAATTTAGATTCAGTTTTGAAATATGTAGGCATATAATATTACAATCATTATTACAAGCCTCGAAATACCTTTTAGGAATTATACTATGTTGTTTTACGTTGTTTTTGTTTTGATAAAGAAAGTTAGGTTAGTTGTTAGTTAATAATTGGGTTTTCTATGGCTGATGTATATTAAAGTTTGTAAGAGAGAAATTAAACAAATTTCAATTAAGAATTTTATTTTATTTGCGAGATATCAATCTCATTTTTATTTAGTTGTAGCTACACTGGCTTGCAAAAAATTCGCGTACACTTATTTTTGATTGTATTAAGTCGCTCTTAATTTTTAAGTTGTCAGTGTCAATCAGTTAAAATTATTTTGTTTTATTTTCCTAATGACAGATTTATCCGTCAAAAATGTAACGTCAAAAGTCAGAAAGGTCACGTTTACATAGCAAAAACTATGGTTACTTGATTTTTAAAGTGTATGCGATTTTTTTGCAAGCCAGTGTACATAGCCAAAATACACACCATTTCACAAACACTCCTAACCTAACCTAATATTGAAAATGAAATGTCAGAAATTATTGGCATTTTCATCTTAACATGTTTACAAAGTAAGTCACGTGACTAATGACGTAAGCCCTCTGGTTGCCTGAATGGTCTCTATGTCAGATTATATTAATAATTAGTAAAATAAAATGTACACTGGTATAAATTTATTTTCTAATACAGTATTATCCTTGTTTATGAGTAGTTCAAATGATATATATCATATATTATAGAAATGTTTTTATTATGGACAAAGTTTGTTTGTTCGACTACGTCCACTACTAGGTCCACTATGTCACATTCTTCAACGTGACTAAGTGGACTTGTAACTCAGTGGACAATTAGCAAAACATTATGAATAAAGCAATATCTAAATACGCTTATTCGTTGATAGATAGTTATTTCAGTATAATTTGAATTCATTAGTATCATAAAAAAATTCAAATACAAATTTGAATAAACTTGTTAACCACAAATTATATGAATACGTAACTTTTTAAGAAATTATTTATCATTTTCCAGTGTTCGATTTGGACCGTTATGACAATAAATAATATTAGATTATGAAATCCATAGTTTAACATTTCATATCAAGTTTAGTACTTATGTGTAATTTGGGCAGTATCATGTATCGTACGGCAGCCAATGACTGGTGCAAATGCTGTTATATTGTATATTCTTAAAATACATGGTGTATTACAAATATTAGAATTCCCTTTAATGGGTAACATATAGATACATGAAGACAAAAATGCAGAAACCATAGCATTATCTCAAAAACAAATTCTCACTAAAAATTTCTGGAAAATGTATAGTAAACTGAAACCGGTCCTGGCGTTAGATTCGGTTACGTACTAGTTCGTTCCACGCAAAAGAATGTTTACAAATCTGCTAATAAATAATATGTCAACAAGCATAAAAAATTGACCATTAACAAGAATTTTAAGGCAGACCTCACGGGAACTATATTTTATTAAGTGAAATAGACGTAATTCGCTATACCTTTCATACTGCAAGATCGTGTTTCTAATAATAAACAACATTGATACAACAACAACTTCCAACCAGCTTATTTATGATACAGTTCTCTTTTTTATGATACATACGATAACAATTATTGTTAAAAAAGGTTAGGAGATAAAATAGTGTGTCCAAGTTAATTTTTCTTTTCTTGCTAATTATTGCAGTAACTGTCAGTCATTCACAAAATATTTTACTTTGTTCACTCCTTACTAAGAATTATAAATACTAACTAAAAAGTAGTTCATGAAATTTGAATTGTTTGCAGCTGTTCAGTGAAATAAGACATCATTATTTCATAAAAATAGGCAAAGCAAGTTATGTACTGACGTGGTCAAATATGTCTGTAATTTGGGATTTATAGTTTATACACAGTACATACATACATCCAAAGGTGTCATATTTTTGAGTTAAGTTTGTACACATTACTACAGTAGGTTGTAGGTGAGCCGTAGGATCTTTTAATTATTATACACCCCGTATATTTTATTTAATTTGTACCTATTCTCTAATGCTAAACCTATAGCTGGACATCAAGATATTAAAACTATCTATATATTTAAAACACAAGGCTTATTTTTGTTCCAGTTCGTTTGAGAGTTCCGGTGGGCCTATTTACGTCATTCTTTTTTTTATATTGAAGCTTTCGCTGTTTAGATCAATCAACACTACTTTGTTTTTATATTTTTCTATTTTTTATATTTTTAAATTAAATAAATGTAAAATGACTAATTCAAGACGCATGAAATCCGACATCCACTTGGGGCGACAACTCAAAATCCATCGCGTCAACTTCTGAAACTACTTTTATAAACAGACTGCTTCCATCACTAATATTCGATATGTGCTGCGGCTATTATCTCATTATCTTATTCTCTCACCTTGATATTTTAGTCATTCAGGTTATATTTTATAATATTCAAAATAATATAAAAATTTTAAAACAGTAGACAAAAATCAATTTAAAAAAGGAAATATATGTAGTTATTTCGGTATTGAGACACCAAAGTTTAAGTTTTTATCGTTTTTATGTAGGGTTGGCAAATATTTCAAATACACTCGAGGCAAAGAAAATGCACCACTTGAAAACGCACCAAAAATACCAAAATTTCAAATCGTCATAACTCAGCGAACTTGGACGCAAATGGATGAACCTTTACGTGCTAACAAATTTGAAGTGTCTAGTTTAAGGTCGTGTGATCGAATGTTACGTTTAAGCCTTTCCACCCCCCACCACCATTCGAAGAATAAAAAATGTTTTTGATTTAAACAATGTCAAGGTTTAACAGCTTGTACGGAGTACCAAAAAAACCGCGGACCCAATCCATTGCCTGGACAATAAAGTTCAGTCCTTTTTCTGTAAAATCTTTAAAACTTCTAGTGTCTACGATGATTTGGCGCGAAGTTATGAATTTTTGAAACTTACCCAGCATTTTGTCATGTGTTTTTCCTCTTCTGCCAGCCACATTATTATCAGTTGAGTTTAAACCGTTTCTTTTCCAAATTCAAAAAATTTTGAAAAATGTTGTAAATGTTTTTAATTAATAAAAACATTTTTTATCCCTTATTAAAGACCCGACAAAATGCAGGGTAAATCTCAAAAATTCATAACTTCGCGCCAAATCATCGTAGGCACTCTTAGTTTTGAGAACTTTACAGAAAAAGAACTGAACTTCATTGCTCTTGCAGTCGATTGGGTACACGATTTTTTTGGAACACCGTACAAGCTGTCAAAGTCTGACATTGTTTTAATCGAAAACATTTTTTATTCTTCGGGGGGTAGCGCGGGACGGTAAAGCTTAAAAGTAACATTCGCTTACACTATCTTAAACTAGACACTTCAAACTTTTTATCGTGCAAAGGTTCATCCATTTTTGTCGAAAATCCGCCGAGATATGACGGCTTGAAATTTTGGTATTTTTTGTGCGTTTTCAAGTGGTGCGTTTTTTTCCTCGAGTGTATTTCCATGAGGAAATATTTTCACTTTGGAAATATATCAAAAAGGAAACATTGATAAATTTCCGATCCAATAAATTACCCCCTTAACCTTGAATTAATGAACGCGTTTCAATGTTTTAAGTTTTCAACCTCATTTTTAAACATTGTATACATCGTTGTTTCATTTTTAATTTTTAGTTCAAGCAAAAATATTAAAATTAAAAATTAATAAAATAAATTAATTAATTAATCAATAATTGGTTCCCAAACTTATTTTTCCGCGGAACCCTTACACTATATTTTACATATCGCGGAACCTAACTATATCTACAAATATCCTAATCTTAACTGGGAATTAAAAAAATAAGAATTACCTACAAATAATTTATTCAAACATGCACTGAAATGAAAACTTGGCTTAATATTTTATAGCGAATTTGTATATCTGGTGCAGCATCCAGTTTATTGCGATATTTCGTTTTGGTGTTGTGTAAGGCACCAACAAATAAAGTAGTCATTAGGCCGTTATTGTAGGAAAGTTTAAAGCTTTGCAAGTAGTATCCTTTTGTTATATTATAGGACTTTCAACTGGTCCCGCTGAACCCCAAAATATTTTTACGAAACCCCAGGGTTACACGGAACACACTTTGGGAATCGCTGACCTAGATAGCTCTTAAACTGCGTTTGAATTTTTTTTAACTTTTTTTTGACATTTGCCATTTCAATAAGTTACCGAGAAAGTTTCCAGAGATATTTGCATGGAAATTTTCCAAAAAATAAATTTTCGGAAATTTGCAAACACTATTTTTATGACATGTTTTTGAAATATGCACTAATAGACGTGTACAAGAATTTTCGATTTTAGATTATATTCTTACCATTTCGTGATTTCTACGCGTGCAGTATTTAATAGTACTACAATAAATTAATTCCAAGTGTTAGAAATAACGCATGCAGCTTTGGCTGCTTCAGCCCCTACAGGCTAGCCTTCCATCATCAATCATTCAATGTTTAATAGGTATTCGAATTAGTCTGATGTATAGACAAACCCTTGCATGCCGCCATAGTTCTCCTTTATGAGCGCTACAAGACCGATATGATAATTCTTTTTTATAAGCTTTGACATTATATTTTCTTTAGTCTTTAAATTTTTAAAACCATAAATTTAAAATACTTTGTTACTATTTAATAGACTAGACTTAGCAATTCTAAGTTCAAGATTTTACGCTAGAGATTTGCCAGCTCTCCTTAGTTTTGCTATTTCTTAATTATTTATTTACATTTTTAAAGGCGTTATTTGTAATCGATGAATTTCTATACGCTCGAGGATGAGTGTTTACTTACATCACTCTCTTCGTGACGTGTCGGAACTAAACATCCTCCCTCTACTTGCTTACTGCGTCACCGACCGCTTGCTTACAAATCATATCACAAACAATTCTTAGTCGAGTGTTAAAGTATTTAATGTTTAGCATTTTTACGAAATTCGATACGAGTGTCTGTCTCTGTCTATTAGTTTTTTTTTCGAAATTTTTAGTTCCCATCAGATTCGAATATTTGATGAAATGTCTGAAGAACCAGAATGAACTAGAAAGTTACGTAGTATATTAAGCATATGATATATGGATTCAATGTAAAGTTCAGTATGTATGTATGTATGTAGAACAAACCGAAGGGGAGGGGTAAGCCAGAGTGGGAGATATGTCGGCAGAGTGGAGGGTAAGTTGGGAGAGGAGAATGTTAGGTTTAGAATTTTCAACTGGTTATGTTTGGTTGCGTTTATTTAAATAATCACTCATGAAAATTCAAAGGACTGTAATCACACAACAAATGTTATGTTGTTCATAAGGAAATCCTTCAATCATTTCAATCCTTTTGACAGTCATGTTAGTAGTATGTATGAATTGTTGTGCCATTCTAAACGTCCGTTTTGAATTATTCTAGACTGAATTTTTTTACGGGGTTTTTATAAATATTATTCTGCCAATTGAGATCTGTGTCTCCTCACCAATATTTACGCATCGATTTTTACACTGGACATAACATTCAAAATAGCAAACACATGTTTTTGGCATGAATGAAAATGTGAAGTGAATGAAATCTTCTTCCGTATAATACGTTTCATGCAAAATTCAGTTTGTTGTTTGAAGTATATAACACGAACAAACGTTTTAAAAGGTTCAGTTTGATGAAACCGAAAATGGAAAACGCTTCTTGAATTGATGTACGTGAAAGTGCTTTGTATCTACGATTACTTCAGATACAAATGTACCAGCAACTCTGTCTTTTCAGAAAAACATTTTCTTTGTATCTCAGACAATCTTGCGTGAAATAATTGATTGATGTATTTATGGAATCGAAAGTTTCAGTTGAGTGCAACTAAACAATATAAAATCCCATTTAACTACAATAATCAGTCATAAAATTGTTCAATATTAAAATAACCTTACAATTTATTATAAATTGCAGTTGAATAAAAATTCCAGTTGAATCTGTATTAAAATACAGATCTGTGAGAGAATCCAGTGAATCGTGAAGTGCAAGTTTTAAAATTCCATTGTTTAATTTTGTAACCAAACCTAGAAAAATGTCACAAAAGCAAGAATAATAATTCGTTAACTCCTGTCACAATTGATGACCATAGCTTAAAGGGCAGTAGTAGGTAGCTGAACTGTTCACGTAGGAAAAAATTGTTTTATTAATCCATCAGTGATAGATATAATAAGTGACTATTTAAAAAGTGAACAGAACAGATCTTTCCTTCCTCTATTCAAGTTAATTTCATAATACAAGTTTCTAACGTGCAAAGTTAAATTTTTTCTTCTTCTTAAAATTCTAGATATTTTAAACGTCTTATTCAATCAAAGTTTTTGTCAGGCACGTCCAGCAAAAATGTCTTCTGATAATAAATCAGGAACAACTTGGAAATACTTTTTTATACTTTTGTTAATTAACCTGTCGACTGTCGTCAAAGAATTAAAGAATTAGGTACAAATTTTCTACAGTACAATGCATCGATGAGCCATCCTATTGAAAATATTTGTGCTTTAGCTTTTCAAGACGGAATTGATCGACGAAAACTGGAACATTTATTTGCTGTAACGTTCTTGTGCATTATGGGTAAAATAAAAAAAAAATATTCTACTAGTCTATTTCAACGTAGAGTAATAATTAACATTACAACTTCTTGGATGTGTGACTCCTTCGTAGTCGATAATATCGAGAATCTATAAATCTAGACAGCGGAACTAAACTTGATTAGACGTTTTATTGATTCAAATTAATGATAAGAAGCAAGAATAATTAAACAATGGAAGGGCGGCACCCCATTGTTGTTGTTATAGTTTAAAAGCAAAATGTGAATTCATAACTTCGGAAAAACTATCATTTAAATATCACTTGTTGTCATTCTTTTATTTCTAAGGCTTATCTTGTTGAATGAAACACTAACAATTTGTCGTGCCAAATTACAGCAATAAGTACTAGTTTTTAAACTATGTATATTAAATTGCATTCAAGATTACCATTTATAACAATTCAATCTATACTTCGTATTATAAAACATACACATACATACACATAATACATACAGTTACTAATTATCTAAAACCTACTCGCTTTGTGAATTTCTACATTTTAACTTAATTTGGAATCCCATCCTTTGCATTAAATTGCTTAATTGAACTAATATACATTTTTTGTTATAAAAAATGAAATCTCAATATAGTTACAAATAACTTACAGAAAAGGTAGGTGTCAGTAATCCGTTTATATTAGTTTTCTAGTATTTCATTCAGTTTACTTCAGGTAAAGCCTAATACATCTGATCTGTTCTAGAATACTTCAGTCAACTGCACGCTAAATGTGGCGTCATGCACAACCAATAATAATTTTAGGCCCAATCCTCGTTCTCATGTTTTATTACCTAGAATAATGAAGATACAGGATAAAACGGCTTATCAGAAACCAAACCATTTCAAGTTATAAAATTGTCTCGCAAAACATGAATTATACTTCCCAAAAGCAATTCGTTCTTCTATAAACTATTGAAAATTCAGAAAAAACTTGAGGCAATATCCTACTATATTAAAACGCCAATTGATCTCGGGAACGAAAGATCAAATTTACGCGGCGACCTAGATATAAGCTAGGGGCAACGAGAGAAGCAAAATAACACCAAAATTATGGTTCCTACTTTTATGGTTTCTGAGATACAATTATTTTAATATTAGAGGCTTTTGTATGGTTTTTGTCTGATTGGGATGATCGTCAAAAAAACTATTTTTTCCCCTCCCGCCCAGCCCTTTTTCAGAGTTGGGAATTTTTTTAAATTAACTGCGTTAATCTGGCATCTCAAACATGGTGAATCGAAAATGATTTTTTAAACATATTTTAATCAATATTTTATAATTAAATTATCGCGCGTCGTAGGCGCTCGGACCCCCGATTTTTTATTATTAAATGTCCAGAGTGAATCTATAAAATAGATTCAATTTCTGTTAAAAACCAAATTTATTACACGCAATCATTTCATTTTGTTCGCTTTTTAGATGAGATGACGTGAGAAATAAATTTTGCTTACACAATTGTTAACGTGGTAATTTGTTGAAGTACAGTTGCCTGCACCCAAAAACGGAAATCTTTTATACGTTTACGGCAAATTAAATTCGAAACAAAGTGGAATAGATATCCAGAATATTAAGCTCGTTATAATTCGTACATTGCTAAATCGTATTTTACAATTTTGCAAAAAGCCTCTTAACATAGACCTATTTACTGTAAAACATTTCTGGTTGAAGTTGAAGATTTAGTTATTATGTCTGAAGACTGTTTGCGCTTTAGATGCTGCTTTACTAAACAGTTCTAATAAATGCATGGAGAAGTAATAACGGCGGTTGAACATCACATCTATGGGTTCATCTTGAAATTTATGTTATATTAAAATATTTATTTGTTATATTATAAAATAAATAAAAACATTTTGTGAAAAAAATGAAAATTTGGTTTGTGGATTCCAAAAGATATAAAATATACAGGATGATAAGTAAGAAAATCCAAGTTATTAGTATTTTTAGCGAAACCCAACTTGGCCATTTTGCCTATACCTGTCAGTAAATCCTAAATTATATCTAATATTCTTTTACCGAATTTCACATAAATAATATAATAGAAGTTTAGCTCTAGTCCCGTGTCACGAGGTGTAATACAAGTTCTCCGAGTTTTACCAACAATATTTGTCATTCTGAATACGAGTTGCTGCTGTGACGAACATACTTTCCAAAAACAGCATTAGGTAAGGAATGTATGATAAATATTGAAACAAGACTGAGAACAAGAGTTGGATTCGGAGGACAATTCAATGACACAAGAATGAAAAATAAAATTCATAATTCTTTTGACATTTATTTAACACTTATGTTGACATAAATTTGTCGCTGCAATATGCTATTGCATAGATTTCAGCCTACGCAATAGCATGATGAAAAACATTGAATTGAATTGTCATTAAAATATTTTCATTTTAGCACCAGTAGAGACCCTTTAACCAACTTCGTAGTGTTTAGCACGTGTGTTTTGTTCGGAATATTTAAAACTAACTTGTTCTTTTTGATACTCATCGAATACCAACATTATGGTTTTACATTCTAAGAGAATATTTTGCATAATCTTCCACAGATAATACACAAAAAGATCTTTAAATGACTTGACGTTCCCAAATTGATACTTTTATATGGATGCCATAATATAAGTTATTGTAACTAATTAATCTTTTATGTTGGGAATAAAATCACATTTATTCCAGGACTCCGTATCGTTTTTGACAGCATTAAAAAAAGTCCGATTTATGTTCCTTACGAATTACAAAACCGGTTGGACTGATTGCTTCGCATTTGCTTCGAATAACGCGAAGGGGTAATTGTCGATTCATGACCGAAAGTCTAAATTTCACTAGAATTATCATCTCTTGTAAAAAATAAACTTCGTACACTGTCAATATCTTCATTACAAAAGAAAATTGGGAATTTTACAATTAGCTTATCAGTACTAAAAAATAATATAATTCTGTTAGGCTTAATAACGTCTGCTTGTGTCGATTTAGCAAACTCAATACCAGGATCGGAACATGTCCAAAACACGGCGGAAGAAAATCCACTAAAAATGTCGTATCAAATGAGCCTGCAAAATAAAAAAATTAAAACTGCCCAAGTAAAAACCACTGTTTACAAAACAATAAACCCACACAAAGACCCTGGCCACGACCTAATCGCAAGCAATATCCTCAAAGGGTTACAACGAAAAGGTTATCAATTTTCTATAACCTTTCTAATTAACTCAATTCTAAGACTCTGACACTTTCCAGATCAGCGAAGAACTGCTGTAACAATCCCAATCCCGAAACCAGGTAAACTGAAAGATCAACCTGCCAGTATTGTCGAAAGTGTTTGAAAAATGTTTTTATAGAAGCTATCTTCGATACTCTTAGACAATCTTATTATACCAGATCAGAAATTTGGTTTTCGTAGTGAAAGAAATTTAGCAGGTTCACAGAGTAGTAGGTAAAGTCTGCATACATCTCGAAGAGCGAAAATATTGTGCTGCAGTACTTTTGGATGTTAAACAAGTTTTGGACAAGGTCTGGCATGAGGGGCTGTTCTGCAAAATTTGGAAAATCCTACTCACCGATTAGTTCGAAATCTTGAAATCATACCTAACCACCAGGTATCAGATATGGCAACGTGCTAACATCCCTTTACTCCGTTAACCGGAAAGCTCCCCAGGCCAGTGTGCTGAGTCTGGTATATCTTCAATAGCAGACTCAGACATTAAGCACTCTACATCACCCAAGAAATATTGAATAATGTGAAAAACCCCCATTCTAAGAATTACAGAATCATATCTTTCCAGATACTTCTTTTTAAGAACTTACATTATCGCATAAACGGATTGATCGGCGATTGTTACTACCTTATCTTGTCCAAGAAAAGCAGTCACATTAACAGAATAATCCATTGAATTCCTAACTACCTAACACTTAGTTGTAGATGAAGAGACACATGCATCATATCCGCTGTGGTGAAATTTTGTAAACCTTGTTTTGTGAAAAAAGATTTACCTTAATTTGGTAATAATAAATTACATATACAGGGGGTGAAGGTTCGATTGGTGAAATTCTCCAATACGGTATTCTACGACGAAAACTGAGTTAGAAACTCTAACAACATTTTCTTTTTCGATGGCTGAAAGTATCGCTCAAGTTATATTTTTTTAATTTCCAGATTTTTAGTGGATATTTAAATTGAATTAACGGTATTAAATCATACATGAACCTTTTCAACAGCCTTCGAAGTGTTAACTGCTTTAAATCACAAGAATTCTATGCATAAGAATACAAGTGATCGTACTTTTTAAAAATATGACAACAGCGTAATTTTCATCATAGACACTCGGTTTAAAAATCTCTATTAATTTAGTGACGAAATCTGTCAATATTTTTAAAAATGTGGCAAATACAAGCGGTTAAACATAAAAGTTGTGTTGTCACGATAGCCATTTTTATGGAAAATATGGTATTATCGTTTTTGAAAAGAGTGCGAAAATCGCGAATTGACCTGAAAGGATGTATCAAAATCATTTGAAAAGCATTTGAGTGTCAGGTATCTCTTAAAATAAATAAACTACGGGCTAATTCATCTTCGAATAAATGAATAAATAATTTAATGTTAACGTAAATATGTAATGCCGCGGTTATACTGCATTTCTTTTTTAATAAATGCTTGTTATAAACTAAACAAAGAAGCGTTTTTATTCTCTTATATAAATCTTTAAAATACACCTTTGATAAAGGAAGCATGGTAAGATTTTTTTGAAATCCACTTCCACTCTTAAAATCTAAAATCTACGTCTCTCTTGTGTAAGAAACACACAGTTCAAGTTGAACGAAAGATTCTGTAGGTGTTAGATTAAAAATGGTTTTGAGATTGTATTTTTGCCATAAAAACTTTGTTCAAAAAAGGTATCATAACACACCATAAGCAACAGTAGGTTTATACTTGAACCCAAAAATCAAATTATATTTACACCAGGATGCTAATTGTATGGTATAGTGTAAGAACTTATTAGTAAGAGTAGGTAGGTAGTTATATTGCGTTATGTTATTAAGGATAAGGAAGATGGGGAACAGAATAGGTCCAAGAATACTCCACTGCGTAACTCCAAATTGTATCTTGTAAGGCCGTATGGGTTACAAATTGTTTACGATTGGCCAAGTAATAACATCGTATCTATTCCCATGAACAA
The DNA here is from genome assembly GCA_929113105.1 of Agrypnus murinus. Lineage (NCBI taxonomy): Eukaryota > Metazoa > Arthropoda > Insecta > Coleoptera > Elateridae > Agrypnus > Agrypnus murinus. The sequence goes on along the minus strand of OV816029.1, from coordinate 64,784,268 downwards.
GCCCTTGGTCCATAAGGTATACATTCCTTAACATATCAAAAAGAAGTGACAAATGAATCACATTAAAATCTGTACAAAAATTGAAGAACAATCTTGCAACTTTAAATTTGTCGAAATTGTCCCGAAAACAATAATTTATTTTAATAGTTAATAATTTACTGATATATATATATATATATATATATATATATATATATATATATATATATATATATATATATATATATATATATATATATATATATATATATATATATATATATATATATATATATATATATATATATATATATATATATATATTAAGAAAACAATGTTTTCTACCCTTCCTATTAGATAATACATTAATTATAAATGCGTTTCTTAATATCTAATAGTAATCATTACCCACGGCCGTGAGTAATAACTTATTATCCACGGGATGTGACAAATCACAAAAAAGCTACGCCTACAAAGCACAAGTTCATTTATTTAATCCAAACCTTATGCTTTCATAGATGACAGAAAAGAGATACTTGTATACCATTTGTAAAATAAGGATAAGACGCATAAGCACGTGCGTTGATCCTACAAACGAGCCTGTCCCGTGCATGCTGTGACGCAGCGCGATATTGAAATTTTTAGTTGTTTTGTTTTAAAGGATTTTAACACCAGCTATGTAGGTTGTGTTGGTTTTAATAATTTGTTGCTGATAGTTACAATTCTCGTGCCTGTTTACATTTTCTAATAAACAATTAAAAAATGGATTCTGATTAAAATTGTTCCCTGCTAGATATTTTACAAGCGGCAAAAGAAAGATATATTGCTGCGGGAAAAATATAAAAAATACGAAGTGGTGTAGAAGGCCTTGATAGATTGGCGTAGCCTAAAAAATTAAATTCATTCTCTGAAAATGTTCTGTTAGCTTATTTTGAAGAACTATCGGAGATATACAAATCTTCATCATTATGGGCACTTTATTCTATGTTGCACGACACTATGTTGACGCACACTAAACATAAATAATAACATCAGTATAGAAAATTATTCAAAACTGTACAAAATTATTATAATCTACCTGAGAATTAATTAATTTTTATTAATCTGATTTATTTATTCCATGATTATGCAGTTTCACCAAATAAAACTTGTAACAAGAAATAATTAATTGTCCTGGCCGCAAAGTGCAATTTCCTATTGAATAGTCGTAGAAAAAGTATAGTATTCTACTATCGTGTAACGGCTACATACTTATTCATGAGGATGATGTTTGCGACTTGAGCTGCAGTCGAACGTCGCGTCACAAACATCATCCTCATGAGTAATAGCCATCATTTTGAGAAGATTGATAATAGTGCTATTGGTGTATAGTTCTTTGCGCCTTTAGCACCATTTGTTTCAAAATATGTAGATAAAAAAGTACATGTAATAGTGACGCCTTTTTTAATTTCTGGATATTCTTCAACTTTAACTCCTTTAGTAATCTGGAAACGATTTGTAACAATTATTTCAGCTACTCTTCAATGTCTAATAGTCTTAACTTAAAAGAGCGAACTATGAGGTTATAATAATAATCAACGCTTTCTGTCTTTTTGAATTCGTTAACTATACACGTTTGATTTTTTATCTAATTATGTATCCTCGTAACATCTTAAATTCTTATCAAAGTCTAATTCTAACAATACACTCTGCGATAAAACTGATTGTCCACATTTATACAAACTATATAAAGATAACAATAATAGAATACATAATCAAAGTACATGTACTATAAGTAATTAAAAAGCCAATTAGGAACTCGAGAAGACAGTCGCTATAGATAACCCCGAAAATGGATACGTATACTTATCAAACATATTCAAATAATTTTTCGGAATTTTATATATGCATAACTAACTAGACTTGTTAAAAGTAAATGAGATAACCCCTAACATTACTCCTCGAGTATGAATTTTTGCATTTTTAAAACATAACACAGATAAACATTTATATATAAGCGAGTCAAAACAAACATGTAATTCAGTATTCCAAAGTATTCTCAAACTAAACAATATTACTGACACATTAAAATGCACCGTTATCAAGTCTTCGTATTTTCTGCATTTTTCCTAGTCGCTGTTGCTACGAACATCAAAGCAGAAGGTAAGAATATATTATAAAATTCTAAATTTCCATCATGTGGTTGGTTATACACCAGATATAGAAGAAGATATAAGGTTTTGTCACAATAAAACGAAAAAGTTTGGAAATAGGTTCTCTGAGAGACTTAAGTCTATCCTTAGGGGAGCTTAGTGTACCCTCAAACGGTTTTCCAATATAATAAAACTAACGAAATGTTTTCCTTAAGTGTCTGTTAGACCATGAAAGTGATATTAAGGGTTGATAAAAACTGGTTGTGCACTTTTCCATTTGTGAATTGTTAATATAACATTAATAAAACTAAAATTATTGTCAAGCGTTATACTAGAAATATATTTTTTAAAACTTTATTTATTAACAAGATCTCTCTCTAACTTCAAACTAGTGGCGTCATTTGCTCTGCAACATAATGCACCTGCAAATAAATAATCCATATATGATGATCAGTTTGGGCGAATTAGTAATTAGATAATTAGTTGGTGGCACGTTTCATTCCTGGTCCGAGTTGGTCATTTTTCATAGCGAAGAAAAGCTCAAGCATTTTTTCTCGGATAATGAAATAAATCGTAGACACCGTGTTAATGTGATGTGTTTTGATATGTTAAAAATTAAAATGCTAAGTAGTAGGGTCGGTCATATAATTATAGTAATTGTAGTCAGGAGGTAAGGGGAGGATGTTCTGGGATCCTCATTCATCGCCCAAAAATAAATAATTTATATGTAGACGAGTTTTCCTAAATCACCATTTGTTTCTAAGCGGCATGGCCATATGTGATTTGTTTTAGCTTTCTAAGAAGGTAAAAGTTGAAAACAGCTAAATCCAAACGTTGTAGTCACTGGCATAGCTCTATGCACCTATACTTTAAATTTGAATGGCTTCATCGTGTTTAGTTACGAGGAACGAACAGGTATCACCTTTTCATTCTGAAAATGATATGCAATATATCAAGTAAGTCATTGAAAAACCCTCTAGAGTTCATAAAAAACGTTTTTAAAAACGTCATCATATAACGCGATATTTCTATTTTGATTAAAATAACTCACTTAAGGTATAAATTAAATTCTCCAATTCAGTCATTTGAACTTGAGAATCGTTCTGTTGAAAATGAAACACCGGTTTAGACACAAATTGATTAGATATTTTAAAATAAATATATAAATTGCGTTATATCATAAAAACAAAAGGTCTGTTCTTTAGTTTCAAATTTTACCAGCGATAAATTGTAGGTGGCTCCAACTCTATAATTTCCAATTCAGCGTAGCCTCGGGTAATATGTCACAGCCTTCAGACGAATTGACGCACAGTTATCTTTTATTAAACAGCCTTGGTAGTGTAATGCCTGGCGTGCCGGACTTTCACCCAAGCGGCCCGGGTTCGACTCCCGGCGCTGGCAGATCTGGTTAAGGTTTTCTGCAGTTTCCCTTAGCTGTAACACAAATGTGGGATTTGCGCTGTTCCATCTATAAGTCGGCTGCAGCCGCACATTGGGCCTACATAATAATAATAATCGCCCCCTCCCTCCCGCACAAGCTTATAGCTTCTGGGGCCTTGGTTTAGGCTATGGGTTGTAGTAATTATTATATTATTATTATTATTATTATATAAATTTGTTGATGTTTACACAACTGCATCCATACACAGTTATTCTGATAGCACTGAATCTAAAGCCTGTAGATATACGATTCAAATCATATTAGGTCGCCTGCTTTTATTTCTTGGTACAGGACACGCCGCAGCTTTTATCCCAAATTATTTTAATTGGTTTGTATTTTTTTGCAACCTGTCAGTATTGCCCCTTCTTGAACTTTTATTTAGAAAGTTCTTCCACACAGCCTTTTAAAGTAGGTGGGAATTTTAAAAATCTCTAAAGTGAATAGGAGCATTGTGAACCTCCCAATCAAATTTTATGAATTTTGGCATGGAATAGGCGCAGTGGCAATACCTTGCTCTGGCAACAGAAATAGCTATTTCCTAAACCAATAAAAATATGGGTAAAAGTTGGCGGGTGTTCTTTAGCACAAACAAAAACGAGTGAACTAATATAATTTGGGGCTCATATATACTCGGCAACCAGAACTAAAAGAATACCCTAGATATTCGTTAGTATTTACTACTCATGAGTGTAGTCTATACTCCGAAGGATAGCTACATTATGGGTTTCTGCTTCGTATTGCATAAAGCCTTTGTTAGGGGAAAGAGGGGTATATTCTATGAAACTAAATTATTTTGTTAGCCGTGTGTAAAATTATAAAATTTAAAAATTGTTCTGTTTTTCTTAATTATGTTATTGAAACTAATTATAGTCAGATCATATTATGTCATTTTGTTCTTTTTAAATATATTTTATTAAAAAGGATTCTCCACTCATAAAGATTTGATTTCATCGCAGATTTTTTCAATGCTTAATTGTTCGTTATTTTTTATATTTTGACTCGACACCCTAATCTATCGTCCTATCTATCTACCCTCCTTCTCGCTTCCAGCAAGTCTTATTTCTACACTACGCACCTTTTAAAAAATTTAAAATAAATCAAACCTCGCATACAACTTTGATAGACTTTTATTATTAATTATTTTTAGAGAACTTGTAAGTTCTCGAAATAAGCCTGATAAAACACATACATGATTCTTAACATTGCAGAAAACAAAGTTTGTCCTGAAAACGAAATATTCGGTGAATGTGAAAGCCCCTGTCAACCAACCTGCGACAAGCCAAATCCGTCAGATGATTATTGTGATACAGCGGGTTGCGCTAGGGGTTGCATATGTAAACCTGGCTTCATAAGGAATCAAAAAACAAACAAATGTGTTCTTCCAAGTCAATGTCCGTGTTCAAAAGGTAATCGATTCATATGTTAAAATCTAAAAAAGGTAGGTTTCGAGAATGTTAACAGCGTACAGCCAGATAAATTAAAATAGAACTCATTCATAAAAAAGTGTCTCCTAAGTAAAAGTGTTATTTTTCAAAATGTGTGTAAACAATTTGCAGAAATTTGCTAAATAAATACAGTTTAGTAGGGTTTAAACCAACAAGTTGTAGTTTAAAATTTATAGTTATTTAGGCTACAAGGAATGTAAAAGGATTTATAACATTCGAGGAAGATTAGTATGTGCCGAGGTGAAACCGAGGTCTATAATTTCTTCCGAGAATATTTAGTCCTTACATTCTGTGTTGCTTATAACATATTTTTTATGCTACTGACAAATATTAATTATTGATTTATAAAAGGAACTTAATAAAGTTTAATTTAATTTTGTTTTGATAAATTTTACGTCAGTCAAGCGCACTTTTTATCTAGTTTTGTGTGAAGATTTTCCTAGAAATATAACGTGCAACTTACATATCTCGTCGCTGTGGATGTATTGCGTACTAACATTACCGGAGTAGAAAATAGTATATTATATACTGGGGTGGAAAATGCTTCATTACAGACGAGGTCTAAGATAGATCACCAAGGCGCAAGGCGTCGATGTCAGCTATAGACATGGCTGTACTGAAGCTTCCACAGAGGTATGTACACTATTTTATTCACATCATTTAGTTTCGAACAACAATTAGAAAAAAGATATATACATCTTAATTGTGATTTTGGTACACAATTCTCACTAAACAGACAGTAAATACGGGGTTTTCCGACCGATCGGAATATCGCAAATCACTTCCCGACTAGTTGGAAAGTTAATGGTTAATAACTTAATTTAGTAATGGACTTATGGCTAACTGACTGCGAATAAGCAATGTTTCAGTTATCTTACTAGTGCATCTACTTTCTAACACTATAAGTTTTACATTAAGGTTCTTCGAACACTTCAATAATCCATAATGTTGCAGACGAGATAATGTGTTCTGAACATGAACAACTCGACACTTGTGCAAGCCCATGTCCACCAACGTGCAAACAGCCAAAGCCGCCAGCTTGTCCTACATTTACTTGCAGTAAGGGTTGCGTATGTAAACCAGGCTTAATAAGGAATCAAGATACAAACCAATGTATTCCTCCCAGTCAATGTCCAAAAGGTAATCGAATCGTAGCTTTGATAACAATCACTTAAAATAGTAAAATTAGTTATCGAGTACAATTAATTAAAAGTTGCATACATCTAAATTTTAATTTTGAAATAAATTGCCAACGTGCGTTAAGTTTGGAAGAATAACAAAAAAAAACAAACTCAGATAGGAAAAAGATAAAATGTAATTGGGTAGATTTTTTTCTGATTTTATAAATACTTTAGAAATCGAAAAAAAATAACAATTTATCAACATCATCACTCCATATAATTTATAATTTTCCATCAAATTAAGTTTACGCTACTCAATTGGAAATAATGCTTTTGGAAAGAGGCCAATAAAATGATCTCTTGTTTGTATCGGAAATAATCAAACAAAACTTTATATTAATAGAATTTGTTTAAAAAGCTTTTAAAAAGTAATTTTAAATTGGTTAGTATTGGTTCATTAATTTTTTCCTTTTACTACAAAGTACATATCTTTTTTATATAATAAAATTGAACTAAACAACATATCGTACAAATATGATTGAGGTTGTGAGCTAAAATTGTTGACAGTTGAAATTTCCAACTGATTCTATATCTATCAAGTCATAACGAATCATCAATCTGTCATGTTTAATGCCAAAACTACGCCCTTTTTCTGATTTTTTAAATAGTAAAAAAGTAACTTCTTTTTACTATTTTGAGTCAAAGGGGTCTAAGGGGTGCTAGTCGCAATTATTGTCCAACTCTGCAAGCCTCGTTTGATAACTTTTACTACCTACTAAAAGAAAACATTTATAAAAGGTGACCTAACAAGAGCGCCAAATTTAATTTTTTGGCATTTAATGGCCGCCACTGTTTGACTTGCACACTCTTTTGGTAAAACTTATAACATTTTCACATTTTCACACAACATTTTCCGGTCAACTTCACCAATGACACATCGAATTCCATCCTTAAGCTCATCAGTTGTTGTTGGATGGCTGGAATATGCGCGAGACACAAAACTCCACGGCCAGAAGTCGCATGGCATGAGATCACATGATCTCGGTGGCCAATTTTGGTTACCATTGCGTGAGATGACACGGTCCGGAAATCTCTTGTTTCTTATGCAGTGTGACAGGTTGCCCCGTCCTGCAGAAACCACATATCATCGACCGCAAAAACTCCCTTATCATCTTGCTGTAACGGTCGCCATTGACTGTAACTCATTGTTGGTATCATCCTCGAAGAAATATGGTCCAATAACTCCGCCAGCCCAAAACCAACAACAAACAGTGACATTTTGTAGGTGCATTTTTTTCTAATGGACTAGCCAAGGATTTTCGGCAGCCCAAATTCGACAGTCTAAGTGTTCGCATACCCATTCAAATGAAAGTGAGTTTCATCGCTAAAGATGATTTTATTCCTAAAATCAACGTCCGCTTCTTGATTTTGTAATATCCAGTAAACAAAAAATGCACACCGCTGCGCAGAATCTGTCTGTGTAAGTTCTTGAGTCAACTGGTTCTTGTAAGGATGGACATTTAAAGTTCTGTCTTCAAAATCCGCTATAAAGTGGTTCATGTAATTGCCAAGTCCTGTGAACGGTGGCGAGTCGAGGTTTTTGGATGCTCAGCAACACTTTCAGTCACTGCGGTAATATTCTCGATAGACCGTTCTCGTCGATGACGAATCGGTGTTCTTTTATTGACAACTGAACCAGTTTCCGGAATTTTTAACACGTAACCTGTGAACAGTTTCCGCGCAACTTTCCCCTTTTTTAAAATACATTTTACCAACTAAATAATGCTGTTCATACGTATAACATGTTAATTCGACATATATGAAATTGTTATCGCAGCATACTTGATTAAAAGAAAATAAAATGAGATTCAGTAGTTGCACTCTTCTTGGGTCACCCATTATCTTGCAATTTGCTGCATAAATATTTTCCTATAAGTTCCATTTCTTCATTAATGTATTACGTAATATATATAACTTCATTGTATACTACTTTTAAAAGTAGTTTTATTCTTAAGTATCTATTAGTATATACAACACAACTATTAGTATCGACATGTAAACAAGTGGATCACCTGCACATATAGAAGAGAGAATATTAAAGTTACAAACAAGCTTCGATGTAGCCCCGGCCTTCGGATTCCAGTCGCTCGTCGTCCGCACAGTAAATTGCTATATATCAGCTGTGTTTCTGAAATTATTATTTTATTTAGGTACCACTAAATCTCTCAATTCTTATATAAGCGCGAGAAATCCACTCGTTCATATGTGTTTATACTAAATGTATAAATATTTTATTATTCAAATATGTATATTGTTAAGAATTGTATGCTCTTAGTTAAGTTACTTTTTCAAAATTATTTCCTGTTTATAATGGTTCAACTTAAATTGTCTATTAAAATTACCTACTGATTTCTTAATATTTTCAGCCTGCCATCCCTGTAATGCTACAAGAAACGAACTACCATCAACTTGCGCTTCCCTCTGCCCCAGTACATGCCAAACTCCTTGCCGTGAACCAGTATTTTGCCCAGCAGTATGTGTTGAAGGTTGCGTTTGTAAAAGGGGACTAATTAGAGATGAAACTACCATGATATGTATCAAGCCTAAAAATTGCCCAAAATGTTAATAAAATATTAGAAGTTTAAGATTGTAAAGTCAATAAATATGTTTTTTGAATTTAAAGATAGATTTAAAATCTTCCAATCGAAACCTATTAAATACAAATCAAGTTTAGTTTTTCATGAAAATCTTTAAAATTCTGCAATTTAATCATACCAAATTAGGTTATTCCAAGATATTAGCTACAACTATTGATTTTCAAACGTAGATTTAAAACAAATCCTGTTAAAATTTCAACTTCACTTATGAATGAATATTTTACAGTGGAGTTCCTGTTACAAGGGGGATAACGTTAGGGGAATTTGGTGTACACACATGAGGGAATTTTTGTTTGTTTCATCTATGTCAGTGCATACAAGAATAGTTTAACTCGTTTAGCTTCAGTTTAAATCAATAGCCGCAATGATGTAATGTAATTCATTATGATCGCCTATAAACCATTTGTCACAAACATTGTAATAATAAAAAAATTATTGCACAGAGTTGAGCTACCCGAGTGAAAAAGGTAGACATAGAATGGAAACAACCTTTAAGTGTTTTTAAATAGGAGACTTTTTGACATGGTCATTGCATGATGGTAGTAGAAACGAGTAAGTAGAAATAAAGAGCTATGGTAAATTTCTATCTACTTAAATGTTTTATTTGCAGAAAGTGTCATCACTCATCACCATTAGAGTTTCCTTTTTTTACACAACTATGTATATCTTAAAAATTTTATATTATTATCAATCCGTCAGTCAATAGTTGTGTTGCGGCAAAGATACGTAAGTGCCCCTTGAATTATTTTGTGAAAATTCAGGTTAATTTATGCTCAATTTGCGATCTTTAAATTTTAAATTCTCTCCCATTTTCCTTCTATAAAGATACCGCTAAAGCTAATTTTCATTGCAAAGTTAAGTAAACCAAAAGCCAATAGAATCTTTTGGTAACTAATCAAAAAACTTGGTCTTTTTTAGTTCTTCATCTGAAGAAAATCAAGGTCTTCGCAAGTGTTTCTTCAACTTAGGAAAGAGGTAATAGTCCGACTGGGCTAGGTCAGGGCTGTAAGGGGGGTGCCGTAACTCAACAAACCCGTAGTTGTTGATTTCTTCCTGAATTTTGTGTACCTTATGAACTAGGCAGTTGTCGTGCAGCAATAAAGTTTATTGCTCAAAATTAGAGGGTTCCCTTTTGGCGTATAGCAACTTTTAAATCGTTTCTTTGTAGACATCTGCAGTAATTATAGACCCCTTCTCAATCCAATGAATGCCTGCAGTATCCCAAAAAAACTGTAGTCATCACCTTCCTGCAGATGCTTGCTCTTTGCTTTTTTGGTTGGTGGAGATCCTTTGTGCAACTATTGCAATGATTCTTGTTTTGTTGAGAATCCCAGTGGAACACGCACGTTTCAACGCCCGTTACAATTTTGGAGAAAAGGTCTTGGTCACGAACTAGTGCCGCCAAGTTTCCATCGCAACTTTTTTGCCTGCACAACTTTTGTTAGGAGTCAGGAATCCAGCGCGGTGACAATTTATTCATCCCCAAATCTTCATGCCAAATTGTCAACACGGATGCTTCGCAAATTCCTATTTCATGAGTGATAACCGAAACTTTGATTCGTCGATCCTATAACACCATTACTTGCACTTTCTTGATGTTGTCTTCGGTCCTTATTAAATATGATAGACAATCTTATCAAGCTTCTATGCTATAGTTTTAAATCACCCATTTTCGCGCGTTTACAGCTTCACAAAAACCACAAAACTGAATTGATTTACATACAACTTGACATATACTCTTTAAAAAGTTGCAGACACAAAGTCGACAGTAAACATGGCTAGGTAGATTTTATTTAATTTTCCCTAGTAGAACTTAAAAAAAGTATTTGTTGAGCACCACTGTGTTTTAATATTTTTTTCGATGACTACAGATATACTTAAATAGGTATGCTTAAAAATACTTAAACAGCTTCACTTACAATTTATTTATATTAAATATCAGTAAGAACCCTAATTTAGTTACTTGATAATTAACAATTAAAAATAATAATATTTACTTGCCGTAAAAACTATTTTAGTAAAAATTGATACTATAATTTAACTTGATACGTAATATCTGACAGAGTATGATTATTGAAACTATCCAATAATCGTTAGGCGCTGTAAATATTTACATGTTTACATTATTGTAAGTACTTACTATAATTACTATAGGACTATTAGATAGCAGTACTACACGATATCATACCTCATTTAGAAAAAATCCCCGAGTCGCTGAGAATTATTATGTCCAGAACTACCATAACCAGTCTACTTCATAATTTTCTTAAAATTTTTATTTAAAAATTAAATATAAATTAGCATGATACTTTTTCAATAAAAATAAATGTCACTATCATCCAGAAGATTTTCAATTTGCAAATCCCTAAATACGTTTTATGTTATAAATTTCAAACTATTTCAAAAACCTGCATTACATAAATTGTCACCTTGATTAATTATCTTAAACTGATCTAAAAATTAAATTTAGTTAACGATAGAATTTGATGTATGATGCATTCGGATTGTGATTCGATTAAGATTCAAGCTACAGATTTTAGTAGTAACTGCTATTAAAATACATTCTTGAAAGTGATTGATTATGATTACTTTACGCTTATGCAGAGAGGAATCTTCTTCTGGGGTAATAATTATTGTAAATTATTAGAAAAAAGTTAATAGTTGATATTTTGTTTTAAAGAACTTAGTTCTTCGTAAATAAGGTCTGCTTAATATATAACTTCTGGGTACTATTTCATGTTTATGATCTTTTAATTACTTTCATATCTCATAATAAGTTCTTAAGCATATGTTTTGTTCATTTTTATAGTCAATGTAGTTTACTAAATAGCCATGGTTTTACTAAATAACTTATTAAAGAAGCCTGGGTTTTGTTCATTTAGTATAATTTTAATTCAAATGATCAATTAAATTAAAGTGTTTTATTGAGAGTTGCCTGTTTTATAGACCTTTTAATAGCCAACGAAAATAATTTGAGTTGTCAATTAATTAAGAGTATTTGTTTATCAATATTCAGTTATTAATACATAGAAAATTGATTACTTTAGCTTAACACGAATATGTTGCTCCAATTAAATAAATATACACAGTGATAAAAAATCTATTCAAGCAATAATTATCAGCTTTAATTTTTGGCACTCGACAGTATGAAGGTGTGAACGACTTTTAAGTATCAAAGGCTAGGCTTTTAAAGCTCTTTTGATTATTTAATAGGAATCAGACTTAAAAGGAAACTGTGAGTCATAATAGTAGGTAGTATGTATTTATGGTCGACACACACAAAAAGACTATTGAAACTGACGTTCACGCATAACTTGTTTAGTAAAATTTTACCAGTCTAAGCAGATGCTTAGAATCAAGATTCTTTCGAAAAGAAATAAAAAGGAAAAAAGATCCACGATAATGAATATAGGAATATACATTAAAAGCAACATACAAGTAATGTAGGAAAATCCCAACCCCAAGAATTACAATAATAGCTAGTAAAAAAGCTGTTAGTACAAAAGAAGTTTTGTATGTTTAAGAGTATAGATTTTTTTAATTATGCAAAAATCCGGCAGAGAAAGAATTTAGTGATTCCAATAAACGAAAGAATTTGAATTTAATAATAGAGAAAGGGATTTGATTTTCATAGTTTGATTCATATAAGCGGCTGATACCAATAACCAATAATTCAAATATCGGAACATACTGTATATACTCTCCTTTTGTTAATTCGATTTTTTAGGTACGAACAGAATCAATAAGCTGAGTAGAGTCAGAACTACTTTAGACACTGTGTGGAATTAAAAAATGAAATTCTCTGATCGAAGAGTGATCTTTAATAAAGAATATAAAATGTTAAATACGAGTATTAATGTGAAAACGTACACATTTTTATTTTGTGAAATTATACATGTATTATTGTAAAATGATCAGACTAGTTTGATACACTGGGATACATTTTGATATATGTAGATGACTTTATAATCTGAAGCTTTAGAAATAAGTTTTTGGAAGCTAAAAAGATCTAATTGTGAACTTTCTGACACTAAGAAATAATCTTAAAATACCGCAAGTGAAAGACGTGAAATTTACCAACTTGGAATGTCTGAGAATTTTGAAACTCGGGTAGAAAATTTAAGACAATTATATGCTTCCAAACTATCAAATCAAAAGATTAAGGACCTGAAATCAAAGTTTTCAAAACCCTGTGAAAAGATTAATGTCTGAGATTCCATTACAACATTAACTGTAAATTAATACTTGGAGCATATCTTCTTATAATTAGATTTATCAACCTTTGTAGACTTGTTAATTATTTGATTTTGTCCGTGGGCAATAATTATTGTTTTAAATATCAATCACTATGTTATTTACACAATTTAGATTAATAGAGACTGTTAATTAAGGTATGGTCTTAATCACAGCCAACAATAGCAAATCATTCAAATAAGTAATGAAGGTATTTAGTGGTAGAATTCTGTTAGTCATGTTTTTTTTTATTTATTTAAAATATATGCATATTATTGTTTTCCGGATTATGCATAACTAATGGCTTTTATTAAAAAGAAAATAGATAACAGTATCATTATTGCTTGGATTTGTGTCTATTTAAAGCATAACATAGATAAACGCTTGCATAAAATCTAGTGTAAACAAAGCAGTAATGCAGTTTTAAAGGATTCTTGAGCTAAAGACTAGTACCTGCACTTTAAAATGCAACGTTACATCTTTGTATTTTCTGTACTTTTGTTGCTCTCCGTCATCACGAATATCAAAGGAAATGGTAAGAATCTATTAAAAATTCAAAAATTTCTTCATGTCGCTATATCGTAGATAAATAAGAACAAGAATATTTCGTGGAATTTGATCTACCCTAAAGCAGTTTTCCAATATAATAACTATAAATTTTCAATTTCTTCGACTTTAATCACGTTTAGATCATAATTTAATTTGGAAAATATATCTAAAGAATCTACAAAGAGTTTGCATAACATAATGGATACAGTACATAAAGTTTTTTCTTACCCACCAAGCATAAAGATGTTTTATTAGTTTACAGGATATTAAAATTAAATAAAACTATTAGATTGGTGATCAAGGCAGATTACGTAGATAGAAGATTATTTAAGTTTATATCAGATTTCTTAAAAATGTTTCATATGGGAAATAAATTTATATAAAAAAGCAAGTTTCAATGTTGTTGCGATTCAAGCGATTCAAAATGTGCAAACGAATGTAATTCCTTTCTCAAAATAATTAATTTATAATTTTGATAAATTTTAGAAGTCATTCGTACCCAAGGATATTAAAATTATACAGGATTGCTCAATCCATAGGCGTAGGCTGCAATCTTCCAGCGCTGCAGCGATAGTGGGACGTCACGTCGAGCCCTGAACGTACTCTACCACCGCAAAACTGCTTGGAATCAACCAACGTTACGCAGTGTTTGTTGCAGTTGCTGCAATCTTATGGTTATTAATAAAATAATTGTTATATATGTGTACAGTTGACTTTTGAACTTCAGCTAAACCAAAACTGGAATGGTTAAGAAAAGTTACAACGTCCAATTATGGTAAACATTTTACACCTTTAGCAGTAATAGTAGTAGATAATAGTGAACTGTTAAGGTTTAGATTAGTAATTGGGTAGATTGAGATGGTATTTTTCATAGTGATATAAAAAAATTATTTGCTGGCTATTTCTCAAACTATTTAATCAATTTCTCAGTTTTTTTCAGTTTTTAAAAATGTCAGACCTCTCATATCAAATCGTCCGAGTAAAAAACAAGCTCCTAACACTCTAGGAGGTACATAAGTAAAAGAAGAAATAAGAGTAGTTTGGATAATCTTTAGTATTGATCAAACTTTACAATAGGTATATCACCCTGGAAACGGCTAGTGTTAAGAGTACTCATCAATACGATGCAATAAAGTAGAATAATGCAGAGTGGTTACACTCAAGGCCTCGAGTAGATTACTGAGGTCTCAAGGTTTGAGGTAGAGTTTTAAATAGGGCACCTCCCAATTTTTATAAAGCCATTTTGTTGGTTGCTACTCTGCCCCTACTGCATACAAAGTTTCAAAATTCTTTTAAGGTATCCCATCACAGCTTTTTTTGAATCTGCAAATATACTAAGTAATCAGAAATCTTGAAGGGCAGGTATGAAGGAATGCACCAATAAGAGTTTCACTGTAGGAACCTCTCAGGAAGAAAAACTTAGCGGTAAATTTATTTTCTCGAAAACTAATTCTCTTTTATTAAGGCAATATTAATTTTACTAGAGACATTTATCTTGTACTATTTCGGTTTTATTTGTGGCATCCTTTCAAATTCATAAACTGACTAAAAATTAAATCAAGTTTTATTTCTTGAAAACTTAAAACTTTTATTAATGCAATACTAACTCTACACAGTAAAACATTTAGTCTAAAAATCGAACACTAGACAACTCTCAAAAGTGTGTTTAGGTCCAATAAATTTAGAGTAAGATATCTAATCTGTACCTTCGTGTAGACCATAGAGTTAACTTCAATATATGTTAATGTAAACTTTTTTTACTCTAAAACAGTCAAATTTCTAATCGTTTCGGATTAATATTTTACTCAAGACTTTTGAATATTTTACTCTACATGGGAAAAATATTGCCCATTTAGAGTGAATTGTTATAAAACTTTTGTATAATTTGTTTTCTATTTAGATTGAAATTTAGAGTAAAAGAAGTGTAGTTTTCCAAGGTCAAGGTCAATAATAAAATAAGTGATTTATTTATTTATTGCAATGCAAACGTACAGAAAAAGTATATGTATACACTATACAATTAGAACATAAGAACGTATTGACAAAAATATGTACGAGCCCAGTTGGGACACTTCGATGTTTGTTAAAGGACAATCCGGAACCTTTACTACGAAATTGTTTTTCTTGATCCATGGTTTTTGTTATTAATTGTTGCTAGAGTGAACTACTCTAGTGAACTGCTAGTGCTCCATGCCAATTCTCATGATATTTCTATTAGGAAATTTCCTTGCAGCACCCTGTAACTCTTCCAAAGTTCAAAATTACTACAATTATGATGTAATTACTCTTTTGTTCTGCGAATTATATATAATTACAATTATTACTTTTAGTTCCCTAATTTCTCAATATCTTCGTTTATTGTTTGTAAATAAAACATTGAATATGAATTATTGAAATAAGTACAATTCCGTTTAAAAAACAATATCAAATAGTTTACTATTGAACATGTCTTATAAGTTCCAAGTGCTCCTGTCTTACTCATCATGGGTAACATTAATTATTAAAATTATAAAATAATAGATGTTTTAATAAAATTATTAAAATGTAAAATTGGTTTAAGTTACCTTCTATTAATTATTAAAACAATGCGAAGTTTCACATTCACACGCAGTAAAAAGACATGAACATGTTTGCACTAACAGGTGTCTAGTTACAACTGTTAAAACTTTGCGATTTGAAATGTTACTAAAATTAGGGGGAATTTCAAAATTCAACAAATCTACTTAAACAAACTTAATGTAGGTACTGTTATTTATGTACAGATACATGTTTTTGAACTAGTCAATATAATTTTGATCTCTAAATTTCGGTTAGTTGTTCATTACGTTCCGGATTGTACAACTACATTAAGTTATTTAAAGATTTGTAAAATTTTGAAATTCCATCAATTTTAGCAACTTTTGAAATTGCAAAGTTTCAACAGTTATAACTAGTCGAAACCACGCTTCTCTTGTCAAATTCGCTGTCAAGTGTATATTGGTGCAATTTGTTTTATTTATTCTAACTAGAGTAACATGAACACTAACAATTTTTTTACCAATTTAGATCACTTTTTAACAGCTTATTAACAGTTTTGAAATTTAATCTTACTGTTTGTTTTCCAACCTAATATCTAAAATTTCTAATAGACTGTTTATCAACCATGATTACAGGTTTTTTAATTTAAATTTTTTGTAATAGCCACTTTATCTTTTTAATCTGTACTTTTTTTTTAATACTTAATTATTAAATGTGCTATTATGATGCGTTAACTATTGCTCACTATCTAATCTTCACAATTTACTTAAAATAAAACAAGTTATTAAGCACATGTATCTACACAGCACACTAGGTACTTACTTCTAAAATTGAATAGATTGTTAAGTACTATATCATTTAGCGTTTGCTATAGGTACTGAAATTAAGGTTCGCGCAGTCTAAAGAACGAAGGACGACTAAAAGCAATAGGTAAGATAAACAAACAAACAATGTATTTATTCCCAGTAATCGCTGCAGTTGTTTAACTTAAAGCTAAACAAAAAATACGAATACAAAATGGAAATATTTCTTAATGTAATAAAAGGAAATATCATTTATTTACTAAATTATAAATGATGAATTTATGCTTTATCTGCTTATAGAAATCTTGAATTGTATAAATATTTACATTGAATTCATTTGGACAGCAATATTGTATTAAACCGTTGTGTCCCAAAAAAATTATCAAAGAATAGTTTTATCCTAATCAATTAATTGTGTCACTTTTACCTCTTGCTTTTTAGCAGTCTTTCCTGTTCTACAATACGCCGCATAGTACCTTCACATTAAAATGCAGCGTTATCTTTGTACGTATTTTCTGAATCTTTCTTGGCCGCCATTGTTACGAACATCAGAGCAAAGGTTTGAAATCTATTAGAAAACTTTTCCTTTTTTATAGATACATGGGAATATAAAGGCTTTTCAACAATAAAACGAAAAGTGTGGAAATAGGTTTTCTGAGAAACTTAAGTCTATCCTTAGGGAAGCTTAATATACCACCCTAAAGTGGTTTTCCAATATAATAAAACCAACAAAATAGTTTTCTTAAATGCATGAAGATGATATCAAGGGTTGATAGGAATTGAAAATAAAATATTCTAATTGTCTATATTTGTCTTTTGAGCCATGTCACTTTTGAGCCATTTGTCCCGTAATAAAGAATTTAATTCAGCAGAACAGACCTTTTAATTATTGAAACAATAAGCAAGCATATAATTAAAATAATAAATTTCCTTTATTTTTACTGTATTAGTCAAGTATGCCAAAAGTTTAGGCCATATTATAAAAAGTTAACAATCTGAAATGAACTTCTAGATTGATATGAACTCATAACAATTCAAGTTGATTTTGGTATTCTGTTGACATATGGAGACCAACAACTGATTTGACAATTGGCCGCGATCCAAATGCTGACAAATAGAGGCTGATTACTCTACAGAGGCGGACTAGAGATCAAATCTTATATCGTATTTAATACGGCTTACGACATTAGATATTAACAACTTAGAAACAGATGATCGATTGAGAACTTTTAACTGCTGACCATTTTTTCCAAAATTAGACTTAATCCCAACGTTCCTTCTAAGAGGAAGTGATTGTAATACGCCCAATCAGCGCGCATTCGACTAGTAAATGCTACCAGTAACTCACTGATTGGAACGAGGTTGCCCACCCTCTAGTAGCTCTCCAGGCTAGTACCGGAGCTAGAAACCTGAGCACCCGTCGGAGTCCATCCTAGGGGACGAACCCCTCGTCCAGTATTAGGACTACTCCCTCTATGTGGGACTGCTTAATTGAATTCAACTTCAGCTGTGGCGGCACTTGGTATGGTTTTACCACCCGATCTCCCAGTTATAGGCCTGGTGTGCCCCTGACAGAACTTCATTTCGAGTCTATCGAAGTAGAATCTCAGTATGTACCTGTTAAGGTGAAGTTGTCTTGAACGTAAGAGGCTATATGTTCGCATCAACTCTCGCTCTCTCAAAGCATAGTACTCTAAGACGATTTCTGAGGATCAGACGACTGGAACTGCACAGCCAAAGCCTGACCCCTATACTTTCATCTTTGAGACTCTACGCGGTGGCATACAGTTTCCCATAGGTCAGTGGGCGAACCACTGGCCGGAATAAACTTCAGTTTGATTCTCCCCCATTCGTCTAGGTCAGGCAGCGGGTAACTAGCACTATGCCAGACCCCGACGTCAGGTAAGAATCAAATTCACCAACACCGGTACCTCATGTTAGCAGAGCTTCCTCCGCAAAATTTATGAGTCTTCGTCGAGAAACACTTGCGTGTTACTCTACCACACATTACTTTCTGACTACATCATACGTTGCCCAAACAAACCTTGGAAAAACCTAAGGGTGAACGCCGGGTGATCTGCATCCAGGCTAGTCTCGGATACTAGTCATGCCTGACACATCAAACGACTGTCTGGCCGTTCACCCAGTTAACTTAATATTGTGCGATAATGTGTGTAGCCTAATGTAGCGCGAAACTCATCGGCTATTACCAATCGGCTGTAGGGTGATTAAGGGCGATGCTTCATCGGATAGCGTTTGGTCTTATAAATGAACTGTAAACTGGCCAGGAAAGATATTGACAACTAAAGACTGAGAAACCATAATTTAATAACAAAAGCGTTGCTGACTGTCTGGAAATATTTGGTAGTCTTTATGACAGCACTAATTATCGGGACTATGTAACTGATAATACTGCCAGCTAAATCTGGTGGTTAATAACCATTAACTAGCATTTGTGGCAAGGGTCAGCTACTGATATTAACTAATACTGACTACCATCTGTAAACCGATAATTAAAAAATGACTATTGACTATCTAGGAATAAGGATAATAGACGACAGTTCCAACAGTTGACAACTTGTGGCTGAGAACTTAAAATTAAGGACCGGCTAATTACTTTTATAACTTAAGACAGGGCAAAGATAACTGACAATATCTAAGAACTGGAACCAGACAGTATTGCCTTTTAACAACTGTTGAACAACGCACAATTACTAACCATTGCTAATTAATAACTGCGAGCTGTTTTTTGGTAATTGACAATCGATGCTTGATAACTGACAAATGATTAGCGAGGCAATGCCAATTAAATTTGATTGTAAAAATAAAACAAACTCTATTTATTGATTTCAGAATGTGGAAAATATGAAGAATGGACTCCATGTGGGGCAGCTTGTATAACAACATGTCAAAGTTTGAATAACCCAGTCTATTGTCCAGCTAATCAAGCTTGCACGCCAGGATGTGTTTGCAAAAAAGGAT
This sequence comes from Agrypnus murinus, assembly GCA_929113105.1. NCBI lineage: Eukaryota > Metazoa > Arthropoda > Insecta > Coleoptera > Elateridae > Agrypnus > Agrypnus murinus. Next base: position 64,764,409 of record OV816029.1, on the reverse strand, counting down.
TCATATACGATGAACATTCTAGCCAATGCATTCCAAGGAAACATTGTCTTAACAGTAATATAAATATTTTTTTTTAAGAAATTTCTGTGTCTAAATTTAATTTAATAAATTATTTTTAGAACTAAATGGAGTGTGAGCTGGTAAGGATAATGATAGGATCAAAGTACGAAGAATGAACTCATGAGAAGGCACCCGGTCAAATATCTATTTATTAATCATATTAGTAATAATATTAAGTGTCTAGCCACGTAACAGTATAGTGTTCATAATTGTTTTAATAAATCATAGCATATTACAAATTTGTTGTTTTAAAATACCTATAATTATTTTTCTAAGCAAGCAAGCGCAGCGCTTAACTATTAAACAGTAAAATAATATGTGTAGTCCAACAACTAACTGGGGAGTTAATGATCTCTAAAATCTTATTAATTCTTACTAACGACTGCTGTTGGTAACCTGGGCAGTAGGGGAGTAGCGAAGTTAACCAGAAAGAGTAATGGTAGACTTAAAGGAATAAAGAAAAGATAATAAGCGTAGTTAATAGAGGCAATAGAAAAATTAATACATTTTTCATACATATTACAATTGATTGCGTATTGAGTAACTATCATACAAATATTGGTCTCGATATTGATGCAAATACGATTAAATATAAAGAATCCAACATTACAATAACCACACTCAACTACGTTTGAAAAAATGTTAACGAATAAATAAGAACTACTTATCTTGTCGAACATGTAGAAGCGGCTCCAAGGGTCGGTACCTCTGTACCAGCAGCTATTCTCGTTATTCGATTCTTAAATCTCTACCAAAACTATAAGAGTTTCTCCCGACCAATTTCTCCAGGTCCAGTCTGAAGAACAATAATGTTTCTTTCCCTGGATCTTAATTATTCCCGTTTAAAACGACAGGACGGAAAAAAAGGTTAAATAAAACCCAAAATGAAAAACCGCCTTCTAATACGAAGACGGTGTATTTTTAATGTTTAAACTGAGCGAGAAATCCCCGAAACGGGTGCGAATTATTCTAACCCAACTCTTAAGGAATTATTCAATCTATTTGCATTAGCTCTAACTTATCCAATTTCTACTCAAATTGCCATTACACAATTAATAACTGTTGCTAATTAATAACCGCTAATTGCTGGTTGGGAATTGATAACCGTTGCTTGATGAAACACTACTTTTTCCAGGCCCACGTTGGTCCGTCAGTGAAACAACTCTTATTTTTCCGGACTAAATTTACATTTATAATCTTCCAAATATTTATACTTACGTTACGGTAATGCTCAAAAGTGCCCCAGCTTGAGATCTTATCTTTACAAATTTGAAGTTCAGGTTGTAGGTATTGTTTCCAATAGCTTCAAATTGTAGAAAAATGGATAAAGGTTTTTAAGTCACAATAAAATGCATATAATTGGGCGCCATCTGATTATGAAAGTTTGGTAATAATAATAATTAGAATAATGACCTGGCCCCATTAATCAGAAACTGGAGTCAGATCTAATGAATTTAATTCAACTTGTTAGTTATATTCGATAATGTCAAAGTTAGGTTGGATAAAATATAAATAAAGACTTTCATAATTATATGGGTCAATATTATTCAGTCTAACTAAGTTTAAAAAATTATGTTTATTCATAAACCAAAAAGTTGGAAAAGATAACAACTAGTCAAAAAATCATAAGTAAAATCACAGTACCCTTCATAAGAATTCCTATCAAATGGGAACGTCTTTATACAACAACATAACAAAAATAATCGGTACACAATATAGTACTTACACAATGTTCACAAAATTCAAAGAATCAACAGTTCGCGATATCTTGTTCAACTTGTTTAATTCACAAAACTGAATCAGAACAAACTTACACAATATCGTCCTTTATCAACATAGGTATAAACAGTTGTCACTGGTCTGTAGAAACTGAAAAACTTCATAAAATTCTGCAATCACTAATAACCCAAAACTACGACAGTTAAACTTCACAATACTGTGCCACTAAGAGGTATTCATTAATAGAATTCATTCTATCTAATAGCCGATACAACCAGACAACTTGGATAAAATTGCTTATTTGAATAATTCTGTAGGAAGAAAAGACTGTCTTTATTAACAGTCATGTCCACTAAAACATACGATTTAAGTTTTATTTAACTTTTTTTTAACGTTATCCGATTTCAAATTATATCCGGACAAGATTTTATAAAAACTTAATTCATTAAGAATTCAACTGTAAACTTCGATAAATTGATCCTCGATCAATCACTGAATTTTTCGTGCTTTGACGGCAACTAAAAGCAACACTAAATATTGGGGAACGCCAACGACGACCACCCCATCGAATGCGGCAACAATTGTGAGAGCGTCGCGCTCGTTTATTACACACAAAATCCAACTAAACAACTTTAAACTTTTAAACTGGAACTGTAATTAGAAATAATTCTTCACTGAATTTACATTATTCAATAATATTAGTACGATAAACTAAACTGGAACAAACTACGGACTTAGAAAAAAAACTAACATCATTTGACCCGGGGCCGAAGCCCGGCGACGGGAAAGCGTCCCACTATCTCTGTATTATTCTCTTACTTGCTTTATTAAAGCCTGACTGTAGACTAACTGCAAAAACTAAAGTATTTCGACGATAGACGGGATTTTAAGAGGGGTGCACTTTCAAATAGTCCAATAAGGGAATGACGTGACTCTTTTAAGCCAACCAAAATTAGTATTTTTACACAACGAAAATACAAAGCCCGGGGTTTTACTACAAGATTTGCAGACATAAAATCTTTCTAAACGCAGATGTGTTTATTTGAGATTTACCGATAAACACGTACTAGGAAATCATAAATCACGGCAGGAGAGGTTTTAATGATATTTTCTCATAAAATTTCAACTTATTTAGATGGGAGTGGCTGACAATTAAAAGGCTAGTCTATTCGGAAATATTATTTTTCTCACGAATAATATGAGATGATAACACGTGTGAAAACAATACCTTTATCTAAAATGAAGTCGGTAAAATTTTATAAAAAACAATTTCATCCGTCTGGGATGTTTCTATAAGAATACCTTCGGTGCTTTATGGGGTTTATTTTATGCAGTACACCAACGATGATTTTATATTGAAAGAGAAAATATATGAATACGCAGCACCGCATTTAAAATTTTTTGTTAAATATGCATAATAAATTGCATTATTTAAAAACCGATAAAAACGTAACGTTACATTGATGACTAACAAATGATTAGTGAGTAATGTCAATTGAATTTGATTGGACACTTTCTGAAGTACCCGTTTCTATAAAATATTTTAAATCGTCCTATATTAAAATAGAATACAGTATTTTAAAAAACACATTTTTTGTTTGTTATGGAACTAAACGTAATTTCCCTTTGAAGTATTTAGTTAAAACATACACTCAACTAATAGGTCGGAAAACTGTATAATATATCTAAAAATAAAACAAGCTCTATTTATTGATTTCAGAATGTGGAAAACATGAAGAATGGACTCCATGTGGGGCAGCTTGTGTAACAACATGTCAAAGTTTTGTTTAACCCATACTATTGTCCAGCTAATCAAGACGACTGCACTCGAGGGTGCATTTGCAAAACCGAATTTATATACGATGAAGATTATAGTGAATGTATTTCATATCAACAATGTATTTACAGTAATATAAATCTTTTTTTCTATCTAAATTTAATTTAATAATAAATTATTTTTAGAAATAATTGGAGTGCAACCTGGTAAGGGTAATGGCAGGATCAAAACACGAACAATGAACTCATGAGAAAGGCATCCGATTAAATATCTATTTAATTATCTATTAATATCTATCACATTAGTAATAATATTGAGTGTCTACTCACTTAATAGTATACCAGTTAGTAGTATAGTGTTTATAATAATTGTTTTAATAAATCATAACATTTTGGAAACTTGTTGTTTTGAACGAGCTAAAATTACTTTTGAAGCATCCCAACAAACGGACCGTGAGTAATAACTTATTATTCAAGAGATGTGACTAATCACAAAAAAGCTACGCCTACAAAGCACAAGTGCATTTATTTAATCCAAACGCTATGCTTTCATAGATGAGAGAAAAGAAATACCTGTATACCATTTGTTCAATAACAATAAGACGCATAAGCACGTGCATTGATTCTATAAACGACCCCGCCCCGCGCATGCTGTGACGCAGCGCCATATTTAAATGTTTTAGTTGTTTTGTTATAAGGGTTTCATCACCAACTATGTAGCTTGTGTTGGTTTTAACAATTTGATGCTGATTGTTACAATTATCGAGCCTGTATACATTTTCTAATAAATAAAAACAATTAAAAATGGATTCCGATGAAAGCGATGAAGATTGTACGCCGCTACAAGCATTTTACAAGCTGCAAAAGAAAGATATATAAATTTACTGCTAAAATTTACTGAAAAAATAAAAAATATGAAGTGGTGTAGAAGGCCGTTATGGATTGGCGAAGCCTAAAAAAATGTCAATTAATTCAATCTATTAGCTTATTTTGAAGAATTATTTGAGATATACTAATCTTCATCATTATGGGCGCTTTATTGTATGTTGCGACGCACACTAAACATAAATACGTAATAACATTAGCATAGAAAATTATTCAATGCTGTACAAATTTATTATAATCTACCTGGAAATTAATTAATTTTGATTAATGTGATTTATTTATTCCATTATTATGGAGTTTTACCAAATAAAGCTCGAAACAAGAAATAATTAATTGTCTTGACCGCAAAGTGCAATTTATTATTCAATAGTCGTAGAAAAAGTATAGTATTCTACTATCGTGTAATGACTACATACTTATTCATGAGGATGATATTTGCGACTTGAGCTGCAGTCGAACGTCGCGTTGCAAAGATCATCCTAATGAGTAATAGCCATCATTTTGAGAAAATTTATAATAGCTCTATTGGTGTATAGTTTTAAAATAAATAAATAAAAAAGTACATGTTTATAGTGACGCCTTTTGTAATTTCTGGATATTCTTTAACTTTAACTCCTTCAGAAAACTGGAAACGATTTGTAACAATCATTTCAGCTACTCTTCAATATTTAATAGTCTTAACTTAAAAGAGCGAATTATGAGGTTATAATAACAATCAACGCTTTCTGTCTTTGCAGCCACTTTTTGAATTCGTTAACTATACACGTTTGATTTTCTTATCTAATTATGTATCTTACTAATGTCTTAAATTCTTATCAAAGTCTTTGCGATAAAACTGATTGTTCACATTTATACAAACTATATAAAGATAACAATAATAGAATACATAATCAAAGTACATATACTATAAGTAATTAAAAAGCCAATTAGGAACTCGAGAAGACAGTCGCTATAGATAACCCCGAAAATGGATACGTATACTTATCAAACATATTCAAATAATTTTTCGGAATTTTATATATGCATAACTAACTAGACTTGTTAAAAGTAAATGAGATAAACCCTAACATTACTCCTCGAGTATGAATTTTTGCATTTTTAAAACATAACACAGATAAACATTTATATATATGCGAGCCAAAACAAACATGTAATTCAGTATTCCAAAGTATTCTCAAACTAAACAATATTACTGACAAATTAAAATGCACCGTTACCAAGTCTTCGTATTTTCTGCATTTTTCCTAGTCGCTGTTGCTACGAACATCAAAGCAGAAGGTAAGAATATATTATAAAATTCTAAACTTCCTTCATGTGGTTGGTTATACACCAGATGTATAAGAAGATATAAGGTTTTGTCACAATAAAACGAAAAAGTTTGGAAATAGGTTTTCTGAAAGACTTAAGTCTATCTTTAGGAGAGCTTAGTGTACCCTCAAACGGTTTTCTAATATAATAAAACTAACAAAATGTTTTCCTTAAATGTCTGTTAGACCATGAAAGTGATATTAAGGGTTGACAAAAACTTGTTCTGCACTTCTACATTTGTGTATTGTTAATATAACATTAATAAATCTAAAATTTCCAAGAATCTTACTAGAAAGATATTTTTAAACACTTTATTTATAAACAAAATTTCTCTCTAACTTCAAACTACTTACGTCATTTGCCCTGCACAGACTTTTCTTTTGGTAGAAAAATATGTTATTTCTGACTAATGAAATAGTCCATAGATGATGGTCAGTTTGGGCGAATTAGTTATTAGAATCTTATCTATCTTATAATGCAAGGGTGGCAAGTTTCATTCTTAGCCCTATTTGGTAATTTTTCATACCGAAGAAAAGCTCAAACATGTTTTATCGGATAATGAAATAAATCGTAGACACCGTGTTAATGCAATGTTTGGTATGTTAAAAATAGTAAGTAAGGGGGGATGTTTCGATATCCTCATTCCTCTCCCAAAAATAAATAATTTATATGTAAATGAGTTTTCTTAAATTACCATTTGTTTCTAAGCGTCATGGCAATTTGTGATTTGTTTTAGCTTTCCAGGGAAGATAAAAGTTGAAAACTGCTAAATTAAGTCTATTAAAATAACTAACTTAAGATGGCAGATTTTTAAAAGTTTTTGATTCCTTACCTAGAGATGTCGCATCGTTCGTTTTAGCTCCATTGCAAGGAGGCGGCATAAAACCAAGTTGTTTCGTAAAATTTGCCGCACAAATGGGAATACAAATTATAGAAAATAATTTTGATATTATGAAGATTTGCACGTGATTATAAAATATCAAGTAGCGGCATAACGGAGTCTAACTTTCTAATGTTTTTACAAATTGATAATAAAAATGAAATTCTTTCGCATCATTTCCATATATTATCCAAGGTTCATAAATGTCTAAGCAAGCTTAGAAAAGTAGGTCGTCTCATACATTTCCACTATTGAATGAACCGTATGAAAATGGCGGCAAATTTAAAATTAACGTGTATTATAATGCTATGATATCCTATGACTTTTTATTTTGTTCATTAAAAGCGAAAAAATAAAATACCTTCAAAACAACTGTTAGATACAGAACACTACACTATGACTCCTTTTTATTAAGAAGTATACAGATTTATATAGAAACTTCTTCAAAAAACAAAACTAATTTCAAGAAGATCTAAACGCACTTTTTGAACCATGATCGAAGTTTCTTTTTCTGTAGATGTATTTGACGTTAAAACATTAAGCATTTATACTATGTTTATCCAACAACTCTTTATAAACGCCATGTTTACTGTGGCCATTATAAATAAGGAAAGTGATTGTTTACTCTTTTGTTACACTATAACCCATCAATTTTCCGGTTATTTATAATAAGAAATAGTTATTTAAAACATATACTGGGTGGAAATAAATGATTTTCATCAAGTTACCATTGCATTCCCCATGTAAAAGCACGACGTGCCGCTCTACGAAAATAGAGAAGGCAGTGCCATAACCTCAAAATATAAAAAATTCAATAAATTCTATGAATTGTTTGACAGATTGATTTCATTTATTGACAGAACTAATTTAGTACTAAATCAAAAAGAGTAGAGCGGTACAGAAAAATTTACATGTGAAAAATTTCCAAAGGGAACTTGATGAAAATCATTTATTTCCACGCTGTAGATGTTTGATAAAGTTTTAGTTTTGGGTTCCCCAATGCGCATTGATCATAACAAGTATGTCTAATAAAGTCGCTGGGATTGATTACTACGCTGTTGTAAGTTCTACTTTCACTATCCTAAAAAAATATTAATTCATAGTTTATAAAAGAAATTGTATTAACTAAATTATAGGGTAAAATGCTTATTATAATGTGATAGATATAATCTCATCAGATATAAAATTCAGATTTTAATAAGCACCTCTCCTAATAATATAGAAAATGTTAAACATTATATTTTGTTTACGATAAAGTAAAACCAACAACAGTGTAAGAGTGATTGGCACGACTTTATTACACATAGCAGTTGTTTATGCTCTCTTAACCTAAGAGAAGAAACGTCAAACACAAATCATTTATTATACGTAAAACCAAGGAATGTTAAACTAGCAACTACTTTTTTACTTTCAAAGCCACCTACTATTACATGTACCATCATGAAATAATACATTTGTAATGTTGGTCGAAAATCTTCAATAATTATGTTTTTATAAAATATAATGAGGTGTCGGATAAAATTTTCTCTGGCAGAATCCACTCAGAAAATTGTATAATTGACTAATTTTGAACTCGTTATAAAAGGTGCTTAGATAAGTGAATGTGCAGACAATGGAAACATATTTAAAAATTGTAATTTCTTTATTAACTGTACTAATGTAAATAGCAATAGATAATAATTTACAAACAATATCTATTTATGCAGGACATAATCACGCAGAATACCCCGTGTGCATATAAAACAGCCTGATTAAATTTGACGATTTTTTGTTAAAATGTCTTACTCTACAGAAATACGTCTCGAAAATCTTTCCGCCTATATTTGTTGCGCGGATAAATTTATTAGACGTATTTCTGAGCAAAACATTCTAAAACAAATCGTCAAAATTTATTCGGCTATTTTACATGCACTTGGTATATTACTGTATAACTAAATATTTTGTCAACTTGGGGCGATTTTTTACAAATGCGCAGCACAAGGTACATACGTAGCCAATAGGTTGAGTTCTCGTATTCTGGCTTGCACACCTGAGTGCTGTCCTGTCATATTGGCAGCGTTGTCATAACTCTAGCCACGGCAGTTTGCAAGGTCAATTCCCGTTACGTTCAAAAAGGCACAAAGAGCATCAACAAGCTGTTGGCCTATATGACCTGTGCTCGGTAAAAATATCAGGAATCGGTCTACTGGAGATCCAATTTTATTGACGTATCTCAAAACAACAGTTACTTGGTAGATGTGGCTGATATCACGTGTTGAATCGATTATTATCGAATAATACTTAGCATTTTTATTTCATCTACAATTTTATCCTGTACTTGTTGTATCATCTGCACGATTAATTCATCGATAATGTGATGGGAAAGGCAGGAAGGAATGAATACCTTTACCCCAAATTGTACATGTCTGCCATGAATATGTCGAATTTGGCGATTAACTTTATTACGCCCAAGAAATTTCTATTCGACACGTTGCCAATTGTTTCACTGTGTCCGCGTATTGCTAGGCCACGTGAGGGCAACATTTTGATCGTTTCTACAACCCTCAGTAACACAATGCGCCAGTAAATACTGCTGAAAATTCTCTCGCGTGCAATGAAGGCGGACACGTATTGACGGTGTTCTGGACTAGTTTCATGATCGTTAATTCTTTTGGGATTCTTCCAGTCACTAAATCCAACTGTAGCAAATTTTGTGGAGCCCCCATAAAGTTTACACACAAAATACAGCTCCAGTTGATTTTGAATAGATTAACCAAACTCGCTTGCATGTTTCCCCGTTGGGATGACGTCTTGAGAACAGAGACTTTGTACAATGTCTTGTCGTATCATCAGCATACTTTCACGTTGATTGCAAAAGATCACTGTCAACTTAATAAGAAGAGTGATGAAATTAGACCAATTGCTGTGGGAAATACTTCAGAAGACTTGCCGCTTAAGTTGTGTGTATGAAAAAAAACTCGGCCAATATTTTAGACCGAAACAACTGGACTTTGCTAGAAAAGGAGGTTGTAAAGCAGTTGTACATGCACTCCGTACCTATATTTCTGAAAATAAAAACCCTAATAAAATCATCTTAAGGGTTGCTTTTGCTAACGCTTTTAATTCAGTCGAGAGAGACATGATGTTAGATGAAATTTTACAACATGTACCTAAATTTGTACCCATTCATGTTCCAGTGTTACGCTGAGCCATCCTTACTTTTCTTCGGAAAAGACACCATTCTGCAGTGGGAGCTCAACAGGAAGACTCGGCTGGTCCGATGGCATTCGGTTTAGCTATTCAATCTACAATTGAATGTATTTAGATGACGAAACACTGGGAGATTTACCTCAAGATATCTTGTCGGGCTTTCAACTCATAATTGAACATTGCAAACAGTTGGGATTGAAAATAGACCAGTCAAAGTGCGAGATTTACTTTTGTTCTGGTTAGGATGACACGATCAAAAGGGAATTCAAAGAAAATATCACCTGGAATAAAACTATTATCTGACGATACCGTTTGTTTGTTAGGGGTTTCAATTCAGAAACCTGCCTGTCAGCCACTACTAGCTAGCAAAATTGAGGAACTTGAGGTTTTGTTTATGCGTCTAAATAAACTAAATAATCACGTGGCGTATTTTTTACTCCGTAATTGCTTTGCAATCCCTAAATTAACCTACCTTTTCCGAACTTGTCCTGTTTGCAGCTTTCCTGACAGTATTTGTGAAATCGATACACTGCCAACGTCAATCTGGACGGAACACAATGGCAATAGCTTCTTTACCAATTGGTTTCGGAGGAATTGGTGTTCGTAAAGTAGCAAATATTGTTCTCCCAGCCTTTCTTGCTTTGTGAAATTCGACTTTTAATTTGGTCGAACTGATGTTACCGAATATAACCACCGACCAATTAAAAATCGCGTACTACAAGGATGATTTGGAATAATAGAAACTTAAATGCCCTGACGAGGCTTCTCGTATTCCAGTTGTCCCTTTCTTTCAGAATAATTGGGATCTCATGAATATTAAAACTACCCTTTCAAATTTTAATTTTGAAAATAAAATTGATAACGCTAGATATTTAGCTTCTTGTAAAAATGAATCCGGTGCATCGTTGAACGTCATCCACTCAAAAGCTATTGGAACATTACTATCTAACAATACTTTCCGAATATCTGTTGCCTTAGGGCTTGAATGTAACATACGTATGTGTTCCGCACACATGTATTTGTGGATCAGAACTAGGTAGTCAAGGTACCCATGGACTTAATTACTCCAATAGTACTGGTCGACAAGCCCGTCATTTCCACCTTAAATATTTTAAAAAGGAGCTTGGCATCAGTCGAATTTCCTTCTGTTCTGGCACCAACTGGACTTACAACGGACGAGGGAAAGAAACCTGATGGAATGACTCTTATCCCATGAATAAATGGACAAATTCTTATTTGGGATAGCACATGCAGTGATACCTTAGCTCCGTCATATTTAAATTGTTGCTTCATATCAGCTAGAAAGGTTGCAGCTAATGTAGCTTTGAAGAAGTTAAATAAGTATAAGAATATAATAAATCAAAACTATTATTTCGTGCCATTTGCAGTGGAAACTATGAGCCCTTTGAGCATAGAAGCATTAGATTTTGTGGACTCTATCGGAAAACGGCTGGCTACAATTTCAAGAGAACCGCGCTCGCAGCCTACCTAGTTCAGAAAATAAGCATTGTAATTCAAAGAGGGGACGCGGCTTGGGAACATTTCTTCCTTCGGTGGCTATGGAGGAAATTTTTTATTTACTTTAATTTCACGCAGTAATTTGTTAAAGCAGTTATTTATTATTTTTTATTTGGAAAAAGTAGTCATGTAACATTTAAATATTCAGTTATAAGTAATTATTAAAAAATCAAAATATTGAATTTTTAACATTTACATAGTATATCTAAAATTTAATTAAACATAGTAAATCTTGTGTCAATGTTACTGTTATTAGTTTATTTTTCTGTGTGTGTTGTGTTTATTGTAAAATGTGCGATGTGGAGCAAGCCTAACACAAACTTTAATAAAGAAAAAATTACTACATGCATTTTGTTACGTATTTCGTAAATTTAATAAAAAGTTGTATAAAAATTATAATTTCGTAGGTGTATATTATATTAATGTGATCGTGTTTACATAAAATGCATGCCTATTATCAAATAATATTACATTTTCAATATTTTTGTGCATTGTTATTATTAAACCTAAGATTTTTATAAACGGAATGTCAAATCTGGTAACTTCCAATGTGGCCAAGATTAATGGTGCTTTTACTCATTATTTAGAATGATATGTCGCTATTAGAAAGTAATATTGAGTAAAAGTATTTAAATTTTCATTCATTGAATCGATGCGCCATCTGCCTAATTCATTTCAAATTATCCATTTACATTGCTTTAAATGGGTAAAATACAAACAACGGTTAATTAAATTCATAAAACCCCATATTTATATCGAATGAATATAAATCATTAATATGACCTACAGTGCTTGTTATATTACAATATGAACAGTGTAATCAATTTCATTTCTGCGAAAAATACAATAATTGCATCGAGATTTACAGCGAAATCTGCAATGCTTAGTAATTTTATTTTAACATAATTTATGTTTGTTCTTTTGTTGTTAAATTATAATATGTTGTTCGGAAAGGATCAAATATTATACTGTTAAATTCTGAACACTTTGTCTGCAATACATTATGATTTTAACCGTTGTTTGTTCTTATGGAGAAATAGCATGCAAATCGGCCACCTTAAGGTATAATAATTACGGGTGTATAGTACGGGTATATAATAGTGTGTAGTATATAATTAAACTTTCCAGTTCAGTCATTTGAACTTGAGAATCTTACTGTTGAAAATGAAACAGCTGTTTGGACATAAATTGATTAGATATTTTAAAATGAATAAGTAAATTGCGTTATATAATAAAAACAAAAGGTCTGTTCTTTAGTTTCAACTGTTATCAGCGATAAACTGTAGATGGCTCCAACTATATAATTTCCAATTCAGAGTAGCTCGGGTACTATGGCACATCCTTCAGATGAATTGACGCCCAATTGTCTTTTATATAAATTTGTTGATGTTTACACAATTGCATCCATACACAGTTACTCTGAAAGCACTGAATCTAAAGCCTGTAGATACACGAGCTTCAAATCATATTAGGTCGCCCGCTTTTATTTCTTGATACAGGACACGCCGCAGCTTTTATCCGAAATTATTTTAATTGGTTTGTGTTTTTTTTTGCTACCTGTCAGTATTGCCTCCCCATGAGATTTTATTTCGAAAGTTCTTCCACACAGCCCTTTTGAAGTTTGTGGGAATTTTGAAAATCTGCTGAAATGAATAGGAGCGTTGTGAGAGAACTTCTAAATCAAATTGTATGAAATTTGCCATGGAGTAGGCGCAGTGGCAATACCTTGCTCTGGCAATAGAAATAGCTATTCCCTAAAACAATAAAAATTGGGGTAAAGGTTGGCGGGTGTTCTTTAGCACAAATAAAAGCGAGCGAACTAATATAATTTGGGGCTCGTATATATACTGCAACCAGAACTAAAGGAATACCTCAGATATCCGTTGGTATTTATAACGTACTCCATAGGATAGCTACACTATGGGTTTTTTCTTCATATTGCATAAAGCCTTTCTTAGGGGAAAGAGGGGTATATTCTATGAAACCAAATTATTTTGTTAGCCGTGTGCAAAATTACAAAATTTAAAAATTGTTGTTTTTCTTAATTGTGTTTCTACAGCTAATTATAGTTAGATCTTATTTTGTCAGTTTGTGCTTTTTAAATATATTTTATTCAATGGATTTGGGTGGGTTTTATTTTATCCATCGGAACATCACAAATCACTTCCCGACTAGTTGGAAAGTTAACAGTTAATAACTTCTCAACTTTTTAAATTAATAATGCACTTATAACTAACTAACTGCAAATGCAATGCTTCAGGCATAGTCTTACTAGTGCACCTACTTTCTAGCTCTATAAGTTTTACATTAAAGTTCTTCGAGCACTTTAATAATCCTTAATGTTGCAGACGAGATAATATGTTCTGAACATGAACAACTCGACACTTGTGCAAGTCCATGCCCACCAACGTGCCAACACCCACAGCCACCAGCTTGTCTTACATTTACTTGCAGTAAGGGTTGCGTATGTAAACCAGGCTTAATAAGGAATGAAGATACAAACCAATGTATTCCTCCCAGTCAATGTCCAAAAGGTAATCGAATCGTAGCTAGTACAATTAATTAAAAATTGCATGCACCTAAATCTTAATTTTGAAATTGCCAAAGCATGTTATATTTCGAAGAATAGCAAAATAAAATAAGATAAAATGTAATTGGGTAAACTTTTTCTGATTTTATAAATACTTTAGAAACCGATAAAAATAACAATTTATCATCACTTCATATAATTTATAATTTTCCATCAAATTAAGTTTACGCTACTCAATTGGAAATAATGCTTTTGGAAAGAGGCCAACAAAATGATCTCTTATTTGTATCGGAAATAATTGGACAAAACAAATTTATATTAATAGAATTTATTTATAAAGCTTTTAAAAAGTAATTTTAACTTGGTTAGTATTGGTTCATTAATTTCTTCCTTTTACTACAAAGTACATTTGTTTTTTATATAACAAAATTGAACTAAACAACATCTCGTTGAAATATGATTGAGGTTGTGAGCTAAAATTGTTGACAGTTGAAGTAATTTCTTTTAGTTCTTAATCATTAAATGTATATGTATATACTCAACTAGAATTTGTTGAGATTTCCAACTGATTCTATAATATCTATCAAATCCTAACGAATCATCAAACTGTCATGTTTAATGCCAAAACTACGCCATCTTTCTGATTTTTTAAATAGAAAAAAAAGTAACTTTTTTACTATTTTGAGTCAACAGAGTATTTTCTGGTATACTCTGCGGAAAACATTTATAAAACGTGGCCTATCAAAAGCGCCACATTTAATTTTTGAATAAGAAACACATTTTTTTCGAAAAATGACAATATTTTTACTTGAAGTACATAAACTCCGATTAAGTGTGAAACAGAACATCCAGCAAATGGCCGCCACGTGCATGCTGGCACACTCTTACTCTTTTGGTAAAACTTGTGATAACATTTTCGCACATTTGCCGCTCAATTTCACACGTCGAGTTCCATCCTTAAGCTCATCAGTTGTTGTTGAATGGTTGGAATATTCGCCAGACTTCACAAAACTCTACGGCCAGGAGTCGCATGGCGTGAGATCACACGATCTCGATGGCCAATTTTGGTTGTCATTGCGTGAGATGACACGGTCCGGAAATCTGTCTTGCAACAACTGCATTGTTTCTTGTGCAGTGTGCCAGGTTGCCCCGTCCTACTTGAACCACATATCATTGACATATATACCGACCAATGCAGGCCACAAAAACGCCATTGACTGTAACTCTATTTTCGGCATCATCCTCGAAGAAATATGGTCCAATGACTCCGCCAGTCCAAAACCCACAATAAACAGTGACTTTTTGTGGGTGCATTTTTTTTCTCATGGACTAACCAAGGATTTTCAACAGCCCAAATTTGACCGTCCGCTACTTGATTTTGCAATATCCAGTTGACAAATGCACGCCGCTGTGCAGGATCTGTCTGTTTAATTTCTTGAGTCAATTAGATCTTGTAAGGATGGAGATGGAGGTCTGTCTTCAAAATCCGCTGTACAGTGGGTGTGGTTGCAATTGCCAACTCCTGTGAACGATAGCGAGTTGAGGTTTTTGGATGCTCAGCAACACTTTCAGTCACTGCGGCAATATTTTCGATAGACCGTCCTGTTCAATGAAGAATCGGTGTCCTTTTATTGACAACTGAACCAGTTTCCTGAACTTTTTTCGTCAATCACAAAACCGCAGAACGATTTAGTGTGTTTTCTCTACCAAAAATTGCACGTAACCTGTGAACTGTTTCCGCCCAACTTTCCCCATTTTTAAAATACGTTTTACCAATTAAATAACGCTGTTCATACCTATAACGCTCTATTTCTGATAATCCGGATGTGTCAACTTGACATATATGAAATTATTATCGCAGCATAATTAATTAAAAGAAAATAAAATGAAATTTAAATGTTGCGCTTTTCTTGGCCACCCTTGCAATTTGTTGCAATAATATTTTCTTATAAGTTCTATTTCTTCATTAAAATGTATATTACTTAATATATATCACTTACATTGTATACTACTTTTAAAAGTAGTTTTATTCTTAACTATCCATTAGTCTATACAGCACAGCTATTAATATTCGACATATGTTTATATGTTCATATTCGTTTATATTTGACATATAAACAAGTGGATCTCCTGCAAATAGAAGTGAGAGTACTAGAGTTACAAACAAGCTTCAATGGGTCCAGGTCATCACCGAGAAAGACAACTACTGAGAAACCAAAACCGAGAAACGACAACCGAGAAACTACAACCAAGAAAACATAACCGAGAAACCACAACCGAGAAACCATAACCGGGAAACCATAACCGAGAAACCAAAGCCGAGAATGGAAACTATCGAGAATGCATCCATGCATATGAAGTAATAATTATTATTTAATATATTAATATTAGAATATTAACACTCAGTCGGCACAGCGTGTCCTCTTAGAGTTAGTCTCTTTCTCTCTCAGTCATCACGTAAACTATTGGAGTCTATCTCTGTAGATTTATCAAACTAACTTATAACCTAACCTCCGCTGCATAGCGTGTCCTTTACGCCGTTGGCCTTTCTATTTCTTTCCACGCCATATGTATTCTCCTCGGTCTCTGTTAGATCTGTTAAACTTACTAACTTCTAACCTAACCTCCGCTGCATAGCGTATCTTTTACGCTCTGGTCTTTTTCTGTCCTTCTCCGCCCTATGTATTCTCCTCTGTCTCTTTTAGGTCTATCGAAGTTACTAACCTTTAATTATTACTTCATGTATTCTCGGTAGTTTCCATTCTCGGTTTTTGGTTTTCTCGGTTATGCTTTCTCGGTTGTTGTTTCTCGGTTATGGTTTCTCGGTTGTGGTTTCTCGGTTATGTTTTATCGATTATGGTTTCTCGGTTTTGGTTTCCCGGTTTTGGTTTCTCGGTAATTGCCTTTCTCGGCGTTGTCTTTCTCGGTGATAACCGGATACGAGCTTCAATGTAGCCCCAGCCTCCGGATTCCAGTCGCTCGTCGTCCGCACAGTAAATTGCAGTCTATCAGCTGTGCTTATGAAATTATTATCTTATTTAGATATCACTCAATCTCCCAATTCTCCTATAAGCGAGGAAATCCATTCGTTCAAATGTGTAATACTAAATGTTATGCTGTATTAATTAAATATTTTATTATTCATATATTATGTATGTTCTTAGTTAAGGACACTTTTTCAAAATTATTTCCTGTTTATAACGGTCCAACTTAAACTTTCTATTAAAATTTCCTATTGATTTCTTAATGTTTTCAGCTTGCCATCCCTGTAATGCCACAAGAAACGAAGTACCATCAGATTGCGCTTCTCTCTGCCCCCCTACATGCCAAACTCCTTGCCGTGAACCAGTAGCTTGCCCAGCTGTATGTGTTGAAGGTTGCGTTTGTAAAAAGAGCCTAATTAGAGATGAAACTACCAGATATGTATCAAACCCAAGAATTGTCTAAAATGTTAATAAAATATTAAGAAGTTCAAGATTGTAAAGTCAATAAATATTTTTTTGTGATTCTTATTTTTGAATTTAAAGATAGATTCTATTCCAAGATATTAGCTACCCCAAGATTACAACTATTGATTTTCAGACGTAGATTCAAAACCAATCCTGTTAAAATTTCAACTTCACTTATGAATGAATATTTTACGGTAGGGTTTCTGTGACAAAGGAGATAATGTTAGGGAAATTTGGTGTACACACATAAGGGAATTTTGCCACAAATTTCGCGAATAATTTAAGTATTGCACAAAACTATGACTGCCGAGGATTTCAATGAACGACTAAGTAGAAATAAAGAGCTGTGGTTAATTTCTATCTACTTACGTTTTATTTGCAGAAAGTGTCGTCACCATTAGAGCTTCCTCCTTTTTTACACAGCTCTGTATAACTCAGAAATGGTAAATGCAAATATTATTATTAACTTGTGTTGCGGCAAAGATAACTATGAAAATGCCCATCGAACTGTTTTGTAAAAATTCAGGTTGATAGATGCTCAACTTGAGATCTTTAAAATTCAAATTCTCTAAAGATACCGCTAATGCTAATTTTCACTGCAAAGTTAAGTAAACCAAACGCTTTAAGTGCGTTGCGTTTACTAGTTACTACTTTATTTTCTCTATCTGCGGTTGGATGGATTAGCTCCTAATTGTAGACATATCTACCAATTTGAAGAGTTTCAGTTTAGAATCAATCCAGATATAGATAAGAAAATTCTTAAATCTTCTAAAATAATTTGTTTGTAGCCTCTTTCATTTCATTTGAGTTGAAGTACTTGGATGCTTGGATTCTTGAGAATCTATGTATCGATGTCGAATGGGTTTAATCCTAATTCTACTAATCAACATAATGCCCTTTTTTACGAGTAAGAGCTTTTTTAGTTCTTCATCTGAAGAATATCGTCATCCTCGCAAGTGTTTCTTCTGCTTAGGAAAGAGGTACTAGTCCGTCGGAGTTTGGTCAGGGCTGTAAGGGGGGTTCGTAACTCACTAAACCGGCAATTGTTGATTTTTTTCCTAAACTTTATGTACCTTATGAACTCGGCAGTTGTGCAGCAATAAACTTTATTATGGTCAAAATTAGAAGTCTTCTTTTGGCGTATAGCAGCTTTTAAATTTTTAATTGTTTCTTTGTAGACAACTGCAGTAATTATAGACCCCTTTTGCATATATTCAATCCAAAGAATGCCAACATTATCCACAAAGAAACTGTCGTCATCAGCTAACCTGCAGATGCTTGCGTCTTTGCTTTTTTGGGTGGTGGGGATCCTTTATGCAACCATCGCATTGATTCTTGTTTTGTTTAGGGGATCCCAGTGGAACATCCACGTTTCATCACTCGTTACAATTTTGGAAAAAAGGTCTTGGTCACAAACTATAGCTGCCAAGTTTTCTGTGCAAATCTTGCCTGCACAACTTTTCTTGAGGAGCCAGAATCCAGTGCGCTGACAAATTCATTCACCCTTAAATCTTTATGCATAATTGTCAACACGGCTGCTTCCCAGATTCCTATTTAAATAGCGATAATCGAAACTTGATTCGTCGATCCTCTAAGACTATTTCTTCCACTTTCTTGGTGTTGTGTTCGGTCCTGGTCGTCCACTTTTAGGGTAATCTCGAATGGATTCTCTGTCCCATTTGAACTGCTTTGACCAGAATGTTATTTGAAAATATTATGGACAATTTTCACCATTATACAGCAGTCATAAGTTTGAGTATAATTTTTTGCTGATTGCCTTCTTTTGTTAAAAACTTTCTCAGCCTTCTATGCTCTAGTTTTAAATCACTTTTTTATGACTGAATTGATTTACACACATCTTGACAGATACTCGTTAAAAAGTTGCAGACACTTGACAGTAAACAATTGTCATGATAGTTTGTTTGTGTCATGGCTAGGTAGATTTTATTTTAATCCCTTGTAGAACTTAAAAAACTATTTGTTAAGCACCACTGTGTTTTAATGTTTTTTTCGATTACTACAGATATACTTAAATATGCTTAAAAAAATACTTAAACAACTTCACCTTTAATTTAACGATAGAATTTGATGTATGATGTATTCGGATTATGATTCGATTAAGATTCAGGCTACAGATTTTAGTAGTAACTGCTATTAAAATACATTCTTGAAAGTGATTGATTATGATTACTTTACGCTTATGCAGAGAGGAATCTTCTTCTGGGGTAATAATTATTGTAAATTATTAGAAAAAAGCTAACAGTTGATATTTTGTTTTAAACAACTTATTTCTTCGTAAATATGATCTGCTTAATTAATAATTTCTGGGTACTATTTCATGTTTATCATCTTTTAATTACTTTCATATCTCATAATAAGTTATTAAACATATTGTTGTTTATTGTTTCCAGCCTTATTTTGTGGAACTCCATAATCATGAAATAAATAAAGATTATTAAAAGTTTCACAGTTTTATTAAAATATACCTGACAATATTGTTTCGACAGCTATGCTGTCATTATCAAAGGTAATATAATTATAAACAAACACGTCGCTAAGGTAGATACAAAATAGGTAACTAGATAAAATAATAATAATAATAATAAAAATTAATAATAAAAATCATAATTAAACATCTAATACTTCCAGTAACGGAGAATTACTGAGCTCAAGTTGTTCATTCATTAAAGGTACCCTGAGTTTGTGTTTGTATATCTCAAAGGCTTCTAAAATGTCTAATTTGCGTTTGTTATTACAAAAATGTAGGAATTTAATATTATTTTGAGGAGTCATTGTGTGATTTTGTTCTAAAAGGTGTTTGGCGTAATTCGATTTTTCAGGGTGTTTATTTTTGTAATGACGTACGTGTTCTTTATATCTTATGTCAAAATTTCGAAGTGTTTGTCCAATATATACCGAACTACAAAAAGAACAATTTAAACGGTAAATGCCCGATTTCATGATATCATGTGTTCTGTCTTTAGCATTAAATAAAAATGAAAAAGTGTTAGTGTTGGTTTTAAATGTTATTTTATAATTGTTGGTTTTTCTTAGTATATGTGCAATTTTTTCTGATATTTTGCCAAAATATGGTATAGATATGTAATTTGTGTCTTCTGTTTTATTGTCAATGGGATATATTCTTTTGATAGCTAACCTATAATCTTTTTGTTTAATTAAAGTGTCAATCATGTTCGGATTATAATGATTTGCATGTGCTAGTTGTTTAATGGTTGATATCTCTTTGCTAAAATCTGATTTTGTTAGTGGAATAGTTAAAGCTCTGTGTACTAATGATCTGTATGTTGCTATTTTATGTGTATTGTGGTGACAAGATTCATTTGGTTTTTTCCATATACAGAAAACCAACACAAACAGACATAACAATACCAAATGAATCTTGTCACCACAATACACATAAAATAGCAACATACAGATCATTAGTACACAGAGCTTTAACTATTCCACTAACAAAATCAGATTTTAGCAAAGAGATATCAACCATTAAACAACTAGCACATGCAAATCATTATAATCCGAACATGATTGACACTTTAATTAAACAAAAAGATTATAGGTTAGCTATCAAAAGAATATATCCCATTGACAATAAAACAGAAGACACAAATTACATATCTATACCATATTTTGGCAAAATATCAGAAAAAATTGCACATATACTAAGAAAAACCAACAATTATAAAATAACATTTAAAACCAACACTAACACTTTTTCATTTTTATTTAATGCTAAAGACAGAACACATGATATCATGAAATCGGGCATTTACCGTTTAAATTGTTCTTTTTGTAGTTCGGTATATATTGGACAAACACTTCGAAATTTTGACATAAGATATAAAGAACACGTACGTCATTACAAAAATAAACACCCTGAAAAATCGAATTACGCCAAACACCTTTTAGAACAAAATCACACAATGACTCCTCAAAATAATATTAAATTCCTACATTTTTGTAATAACAAACGCAAATTAGACATTTTAGAAGCCTTTGAGATATACAAACACAAACTCAGGGTACCTTTAATGAATGAACAACTTGAGCTCAGTAATTCTCCGTTACTGGAAGTATTAGATGTTTAATTATGATTTTTATTATTAATTTTTATTATTATTATTATTATTTTATCTAGTTACCTATTTTGTATCTACCTTAGCGACGTGTTTGTTTATAATTATATTACCTTTGATAATGACAGCATAGCTGTCGAAACAATATTGTCAGGTATATTTTAATAAAACTGTGAAACTTTTAATAATCTTTATTTATTTCAATATTAAACATATGTTTTGTTCATTTTTATAGTCGATGTAGTTTACTAAAGCCATGGTTTTACTAAATAACTTATTAAAGAAGCCTGGGTTTTGTTCATCTAGTCTAATTTTAATTCTAATGATCAATTAAATTAAAGTGTTTTATTGAGAGTTGCCTGTTTTATAAACGTTTTAATAGCCAACGAAAATAAATTGAGTTGAATTAGTTTAGAGTAATTGTTTATCAATATTAAGTTATTAATACATAGAAGAATTCATTACTTCAGCTTAACACGAATATATCGCCACCAATTAAATAAATATACACAGTGATAAAAAATCTATTCAAGCAATAATTATCAGCTTTAGTTTGTGGCACACACTCGACAAGATGAAGTGAAGGTATGAACGACTTTGTAGTATTAAAGATATGGTGACTATAGGCTTTTAAAGCTTTATTGATTATTTAATAGGAATCAGATTTAAAAGGAATCTGTGAGTCATAATAGTAGGTAGTATGTATTTATGGTCGACACACACAAAAAGACTATTGAAACTGACGTTCACGCATAACTTGTTTAGTAGAATTTTACCAGTCTAAGCAGATGCTTAGAAACAAGATTCTGTCGAAAAGAAATAAAAAGGAAAAAAGATCCACGATAATGAATATAGGAATATACATTAAAAGCAACATACAAGTAATGTAGGAAAATCCCAACCCCAAGAATTACAATAATAGCTAGTAAAAAAGCTGTTAGTAAGTACAAAAGAAGTTTTGTATGTTTAAGAGTATAGATTTTTTTAATAATGCAAAAATCCGACAGAAAAAGAATTTAGTGATTCCAATAAACGAAAGAATTTGCATTTAATAATAGAGAAAGGGATTTGATTTTCATAGTTTGATTCATATAAGCGGCTGATACTATTAACCAGTAATTCAAATATCGGAACATACTGTATATACTCTCCTTTTGTTACTTCGATTCTTTATGTACGAACAGATAGTAGAGTCAATTTTTGCAAAAAACATGCATAAGTTCTTATTTTTTACTATCTAAAGATAGCGACTTGAAATCTTTTTTAATGCCTTCAGTACTGGACCAATATAAAATGTTATATGTTTAAAATGGGGGCACGCCCCCTCGGGGGGTTGAAACCCTCATTTTGCACCACTAATTTAATAACGCAACCAAATTGAGCGAAATTTATGTTGGGAGGGTTCTTAGAGTCGCTGATTATGAATCCAATGAGAAAATTGAAAAATTCAAAATGGCGGACCCAAAATGGCGGTCCTAATATAACGGCATTTGAGATTGATAATGCGATTTACGCCGTTTCTATTAATTTTAGAGAAAAACTCAAAGAGTCAAAAACTGTTTAAAATGTGATTTTGCAAAGGAATATACTATTCTGGTTACCTTATTATGTAACCACATCGCTCTGCCCTAGTAGTAGGGTCAATTTTTGCATTAAGGTCTTATTTTGTACTATCTAAATATAGAGACTTGAAATCTTTTGCAATGCCTTCAGTACTGGACCAATATAAAATGTAATATGTTTAAAATGGGGACACGCCCCTTCGTGGGGTTGAAACCCCCATTTTACACTCCCAATTTAATAACTCGGGAAGTTTTCCATCAACTTGAGCGAAATTTATATTGGAGGAGTTTTCGGGGTTACTGATTATGAATTTAATGAGAAAATTAAGAAATACAAAATGGCGGACCCAAAATGGCGGTCTTTGAGATTGGAAATGCAATTTACGACGTTTCTATTGATTTTAGAGAAAAATGCAAAGAGCCAGAAAGTGTTTAGAATGTTATTCTGCATAGAAATACGTAATTCCGGCTACCTTATTATGCAACCTCTTCACTGAGAAGCCAACTAGGGGAGAGTGAAGGGGGTTATATAATAAGGTAACCAAAATAGTTTATTCCTCTGCAAAATCACATTCTAAACACTTTTTAACTCTGAATTTTTCTCTAAGATCAATAAAAAAAATCAATCAAAAGATCTCTCATTCAGTTCATCAGAGTTCATAATCAGGAACCCCAAAAATCTCCCAACATGAATTTGCCTCAAGTGGATGGAAAACTTCCCGAGTTATTAAATTGGGAGTGTAAAATGGGGGTTTCAAACCCCCGAGGGGGCGTGCCCCCATTTTAAACACATTACAATTTATATTGGTCCAGTACTGAAGGCATTACAAAAGATTTCAAGTCTCTATCTTTAGATAGTAAAAAATAGGGCCTTAATGCAAAAATTGACTCTTCTACTAGGGCAGAGCGAAGGGGTTCATAATAAGGTAATCAAAATAGTGTATTCCTATGTAAAATCACATTTTAAGCACTTTTTAACTCTGAGTTTTTCTCTAAAATCAATAGAAACGGCGTAAATTGCATTCTCAATCTCAAATGCCGTTATTTATTTTATATTGGTCCAGTACTGAAGGCATTGCAAAAGATTTCAAGTCTCTATATTTAGATAGTACAAAATAAGACCTTAATGCAAAAATTGACCCTACTACTAGGGCAGAGCGATGTGGTTACATAATAAGGTAACCAGAATAGTATATTCCTTTGCAAAATCACATTTTAAACAGTTTTTGACTCTGAGTTTTTCTCTAAAATCAATAGAAACGGCGTAAATTGCATTCTCAATCTCAAATGCCGTTATTTTAGGATCGCCATTTTGGTTCCGCCATTTTGAATTTTTCGATTTTCTCATTGGATTCATAATCAACGACTCCAAGAACCCTCCTAATATAAATTTCGCTCAATTTGGCTGCGTTATTAAATTAGGGGTACAACATGGCGTCCCCCCATTTTAAACATATAACATTTTGTATTGGTCCAGTACTGATGGCATTACAAAAGATTTCAAGTCTCTATCTTTAGGTAGTAAAAAATAAGAACTTAATGCAAAAATTGACTCTACTAAGAAACAATAAACTGAGTAGTCAGAACTACTTGAGACACCGTGTGGAATTAAAAAATGAAATTGTCTGATCGAAGAGTGACCTTTAATAAAGAATATAAAATGTTAAATACGAGTATTCATGTGAAAACGTACACATTTTTATTTTGTGAAAGTATACATGTATTATTGTAAAATGATCAGACTAGTTTGATACACTGGGATACATTTTGATATAGATGACTTTATAATCTGAAGCTTTAGAAATAAGTTTTTGGAAGCTTAAAAGATCTAATTGTGGACTTTCTGACACTAAGAAATAAATTTAAAATACCGCAAGTGAAAGACATGAAATTTACAAACTTGGAATGTCTGAGAATTTTGAAACTCGAGTAGAAAACTTAAGACAATTATATGCTTCCAAACTATCAAATCAAAAGATTAAGGACATGAAATCAAAGTTTTCAAAACCCTGTGAAAAGTTTAATGTCTGAGATTCCATTACAACATTAACTGTAAATTAATACTTGGATTATATCTTCTTATAATTAGATTTATCAATCTTTGTAGACTTGTTAATAATTTGATTTTGTTCGTAGGCAATAATTATTTTTTTAAATATCAATCACTATGCTATTTACACAATTTAGATAAATAGAGACTGTTAATTATGGTTATGGTCTTAATCACAGCTAATAATAGCAAATCATTCGGATAAGTAATGAAGGTATTTAGTGGTAGAATTCTGTTAGTCATGTTTTTTTTTATTTATTTAAGATATATTGCATATTATTGTTTTCCGGATTATGCATAATTAATGGCTTTTATTAAAAAGAAAATAGATAACAGTATCATTATTGCTTGGATATGTTATTTGTGTCTATTTAAAGCATAACATAGATAAACGCTTGTATAAAATCTAGTCATCTAGTGTAAACAAAGCAGTAATGCAGTTTTAAAGTATTCTTGAGCAAAAAGGCTAGTACTTGCACTTTAAAATGCAACGTTACATTTTTGTATTTTCTGTACTTTTGTTGCTCTCCGTCATCATGAATATCAAAGCAATAGGTAAGAATCTATTAAAAAATTCAAAAATTTCTTCATGTCGTTATATCGTAGATAAATAAGAACAAGAATATTTCGTGGAATTTAATCTACCCTAAAGCAGTTTTCCAATACAATAACTAAAAATTTTCAATTTCTTCGACTTCAACAATTTCTTCCTTAAATGCGTGCGAGCATGAAAATGATATTATAAATTGATATAACAGTTGAGAAAAATTGGTTTACGCACAACATTTATCTGGTGTATATGTGTGTATCAGTCTTTAACAGCCTTACAGGGACAATTGCTGTATCTGGACTTTTATTTAGTTGAGTGATTTTGTGCTCTGTACAAAGGAAACCTATAGTTTAATGTGCACTCAGAAACACAAGAACCCCATCTTGTTCTTTGGAACTGCATTCAGGGACCTTTTTCCAGAAATCCCAGAGTCTAGAATCACTTGGTCCGAATTAAAAATCCATAGACGATGGTCGTCTATCTACCTCATCTTCAAAGATTTGCAAGTAGTTTCCTTTTTTGCCTGGTATTAATTTAATATTAATAACTGCAAAACTTGTAATTATTTCACCAAAGAAGAATGTTTCATCTATCTATGAATTAAGACAAACTATACAATTTTGGCAGTTATTTGACAATATGAAATTTTTGCAGGACTTCCGTAAGACTGTGATGATTATGGGACCTATTCTTTCAAAACTTTAAGAATTTCTTCAAGCACTTATTTAACCAGCTAAAATGTGCGCAATGTGCTCTTCATTTAATCAATTCATAAGATTCGTTCTTTGCTTGTATGTGTTTATAACATTTTGTACAACGAGAGAGGTCAATCGAAGGTTAACTAAGGCTTCCACAAAATTTTCATTATATTCTTATGTACTTGTTTTTAATGTCCTAATATCTTGTCTAAGTTTTCAGAACATATATACGAGGGTAGATTGAAAAGTTTCCGGAATGGGCAAGAAAACGCAGTAATTGAACAGGTTTTTGTTTTTATTTTTCAACATAATATCCTTGCAGGGCGATACACTTTTCCCAGCGGTGCTCCAACTTTTTTAAGCCTTCAGAAAAATATGATTTCGGGAACTCTGCAAAATAAGCTTTAGTGGCGGCGATGACCTCCTCATTTGACGTAAAGCGCTTGCCTCCGAGCCAAGTCTTCATGTTTGTGAACAAAAAGAAGTCGCACGGGGCCAGGTCTGGAGAGTACGGGGGATGCGGCACCACCTCGTAGCCCAATTCAACCAATTTAGCATTGGCGATTCGGGATGAATGGGCCGGCGCGTTGTCGTGATGGAAGAGCACTTTTTTTCGCTGCAAATGAGGCCGTTTCTCCTTCAAAATGCCGTTGAATTGATCCAATAAATCGCTGTAGTATTGTCCCGTGATAGTTCTTCCCTTCTGCAAAAAGTCGATGTGTATCACACCTTGCGAATCCCAAAAAACGGTGGCCATGACCTTTCCAGCAGATGGGACAGTCTTTGCCTTCTTCGGAGCAGATTCGCCTGGAGAAATCCACTGTTTCGACTGCTGCTTGGTTTCTGGTGTGTAGTGGTGGATCCATGTTTCGTCCACGGTCACGAATCGGCGAAAAAAATCCGTTGGATTACGATTTAACAAGGCCAAACACTCTTTCGAAGTGGTCACACGATTTCGCTTGTTGTCCATAGTCAGCAAACGCGGCACCCATCGCGCCGAGAGCTTCCTCATGCCCAAATGTTCGTGCACGATATTTTGCACACGTTCATATGAGATGCCCGTGGTCTCTACTATTTCGCGCAACTTCACTCGTCGATCGGCTAACACGAGATCATGGACTTTATCGACCATTTCTTCATTTGTGGCCGTTTTTGGACGTCCACTGCGTGGTTCATCCTTGGTGCTCGTACGGCCACGTTTGAACTCGCTCACCCAGAAACTAATAGTCGAAAATGAAGGTGTGGATGTGCCATGAACTTTCTGCAAAATATCTCGTATCTCCGTCGCCGTTTTCCCGTCCATCCAGAAATGTTTGATGACTGCACGAAATTCGTTTTTATCCATTTTTGCAAAAGTGCCTGAATTGCTTCACAAGATATCCTAGTAAACATAAACGGAACGACGCACGTGTCTGAAAATTTGACAGCTTTCCTAAAATAGGTTAGCCTTGACAACCATCATAACAATTTCACGATACGCGCGCCATCTCTTGCCCATTCCGGAAACTTTTCAATCTACCCTCGTACATACTGTACTTTATCAAACAACACATCGTTGCTTATTTTCCATTTTAAATTTTATACATATATTTATTTTAGAAATCGAAAGTAAATAACATTTGTCAAAATCATCATTCTTGATGTAATCTATAATTTTCCACGAAATTAAATTTATGTTATTGAAAAGAAGAAAAAAGCTTTTGGAATACAGCCAACAAAATGTCTTATTGGTTTAACCAAAACAAAAAATATTGATAATAATCGAATGTCAGTAAGATTTCTAGATATGAAATTAGGTTAGCAAATTTTAACTAATTTTTAACTTTTTATTAAATTATTGTTATTATTATTATTAAAGGATAAAACATTTCTAGTAACAAACCAACATTCGAAGCGATTGGTTTTCAAAATTGATTTTCATTTGCAGTGGCATTATTAGGAAGCTGAGTATTACATGATGAAATCTTTTCCTATTTTTTTTTATATTTTCAGCCAATTATCACTGCAATGCTACAAGAAATGAAGAACCATCAAATTGCGGTTCTCTCTGTCCCGAAACTTGCCAAACTCTTTGCGGTGAACCAGTAGTTTTCCCACCTGTATGTGTTAAAGGTTGCTTTTGTAAAGAAGGGTTAATAAGGGATGAAACTACCATGATATGTATCAATCCCGCAGATTGTCCAAAATGTAAATAATCTACGACAATAAAGACGTCCAATTCCTTTCATGATTTTTATTTCTGATTTAGGTAAAAGTATTAACTGTTCACAGTCGTACCTAAATTTGTGTAAATTTGGTTAGATCCGGTGTAGTTAAACATTTACTGTTGATTTCAATTTTTAGGTTATAGTATTCAAATGACTCACATGGTCGTCCTTATAATAAATATTTCAATAATACTGACGATTAAAGACGGCACTGCTATTCAATTGCAATAGTTATTTTCGTTGCAGGTACCCTGTCCCGTCGATTTTTACGCTCAAGGTCGAGAGTTTAAGCACGACGCGTTTGCGGAGTGTTTTAAAAGAAACCAAGATCCTGATAAACAGCGCACGCCTATCGAACAATATTTTCTGAACTTGTTTATACAAAATTGTAAAAAGCATTAAGTTATTGTAAATTTTGAGGTTAGCTTTAAAAGATGTCAAATTAGTTTTTTTTGTTTAAATGTTAATTATTATAATTAACATTGCCAGACCACTGAAGTAAATACGTAGATGTACGTGGTATAGGGGGTGTTAGTTTTAACGACAATCACAGAATAGCTATTTATGTAACAAGTACATAATATAGGACTTTATAGACAAGTCCAGTTTATGGGCGAGCGAGCGAAGCGAGCAAGGCTTATAAAAAGGGCGAGTCTATAAGGTCCGATTATGTAAGAGTTGCATACAAAGCTTTATGTTCGATTCCTAAAATTGGCTAATTATAAAAAAAATCAGTTTTTAAATTTGACATCTATTCTTGACTATTATTTTACTATTATACACTTTATTTTACTACTACCACTTTATTTTACAAGTACAATAATAAGCCAGTTCACTGCCGCAAAACAATACAACGCAAACAGTACTTTATAATGCAATCGGACATAAAGTTTATATGGTTGTCGAGACCGACTGCATAACGTGCTCATCTGACGGCACGGTACACCTGTAAGAGAAAAAGTTTGTAGATTTTAGTGTTAGTGTTAGATACACTTATGTATCTAACAAAAAGAATACAGAAAGTGTATTTATTATTCTATATAATTATGGTAGAATTAAGTCTTAATACAAAGGAAAAGGTGGCAAAAATATCCTATATGCCACTGAATATATCATCAGATTTGCAAAAATTAGCAAAACTATGTTATTGAAAAGTCAATCTAACGAGAATATAGCATGACTCATCCTCATCTAAAAACGTCTTAAGTGGCATATATTTAGATAGATCTTTTATGTTAAATGTTTTTAATATATAATAAAACATAACTAAGTTTCTCGTGGAAACTGTCGACGCGGTATGTAACTTATAAAAATCTACGTCATCAGGTTAGTATTCTAAATGCTCGCCAATATTTACCTACTACTGTTAGAAGTTCATTAGAAGACGTATTATTGTTAAAATACTATTTCTGTGTCATTACATTTGGTCTTTTTACTAAGAAATTAACTTTCTAAATTGCGATATAAAAGGTGTTAAACTATTTTCTTCTAAACACAAATTAACTCTTCATTTCATGATTCCAAGAGCATTTTGCAAACAGATCGATGACGTACGTTCTTCTGAAATTTCTTTAATTCAATTTATTAGCTTATCGATTGTGTAAACAAACAGTTTCAGATTCTAGTCGTTCTATTCGTGATAAGTCTGACCCTTCACTTGAATTCTTGTTGAATGCAATCGTTTCGCTAATTCTCGACTACTAGCCAATAATCACGTTCAGAGCATAATTCAATTTGGAAAATGTATCCAAAAAACCTACAAAAAGTTTGCATAACATAATGGATACAGTACATAAAATTTTGACTTACCCATCAAGCATCAAGATGTTTTATTAGTTTATAGGATATTAAAATTAAATAAAACTGTTAGATTGATGATCAAGTAGGATTACGTAGATAGAAGATTATTCAAGATCTTAACAAACAAATCAGATTTCTTGAAGATGTCTCATATGGGAATTCAATTTGTATAAAAAAAGTAAGTTTCAATATACGAATGTAATTATTTTCTCAATATAATTAATTTAAAATTTTGATACATTTTAGAAGTTATTCTTACCCAAGGATATTAAACTTATACGAGATTGCTCAATCCCTATGCAGCTATCTTCTCGGGCAGCAGCGATAGTGTGACGTCACGTTGAACCCTAAAACGATACCGCCCTAACACCGCAAAACTCCTTTAAATAAACCTATAAAAAATAAAATTATTTTTACATGTGTGCAATTGACTTTTGAATTTCATTTTAACCAACAAAACGAGAGTGTTAGGAACCACTCCTGGCGGTATATAAATAAAATAAGAGTAGTTTGGATAATCTTTAATATTGATCAAACTTTACAGTCTATCACCATGGAAACCGCTAGTGTTAAGAATACTCATCAATACTATGCATTACAGTGGAATAATGCAGAGTGGTTACCTCAAGCCTAGGGTAGTATATTGAGGTAGAGTTTTAAATAGGACTCTCCCAATATTTATAAAGCAACTTTTGTTGGTTTATCACCCTGTCCCTACTGCATACAAAGTTTCATAAAATTCTATTAGGAGATTCCTTCACTACTGCTTTTGGATCCGCAAATTTAAAAGTACCCAGAAATTTTGTAGGACAGGTGTGAAGGAATGCACCAACCAGAAACTTGACCTTCAGTAGCAGCAGTACCTCACTGTAGGAACCTCGGGGGGTCGGACACAAAATGTTAGGCGGAAAATTTTTTTGCTCGAAAACTCATTCACTTTTATTAAGGTAGCATTAATTCTACTATAGTCTCGCTGACAAATGAAGGATTTAAATGAACGCGTGCACATCAGCTGTGAGAACATTACGATAAGCTAAGAATGTAAGCAGAGTATTGTGTTACTAGAGACGTTTTAAAAAAGTCAGTAGCGTACGTTCGGATAGTACTTTTTAACATTATGTAAATTTATCATTGTTGAAGTATCTATTCAACCTTAATAACGATTTATAATTAAAAATCTCATTACGTTTTAAATGGCATAGGGTAATGAATACATTTAAAGAAAAGTAATTGCAAAAATTTTAACTATAAATCGTTAAAAGTAAAAAATAGGGAATCAATCAATAATCATAACTACACAAAATCATAACTGGTGTTAATTTACATTTTTAAGTGCATAAAACTGATACTAAATGACGGCAATCCTTTTTATATATTAGGAATCGTAATGTATAATAATTTACCAATTTCAAATAACCACTAAAACAATTAATGTATAAACAATTTGTTACTGTTGTAAAGGAATTACTTAACTATTATAGTAGTTCTTAAGAATTTTTGTTTATAACAATATTTCTGCTTTCATATGTTTAATTTAATTTATATTTTTTGCCGTTTACTTGCATACATGTTACATAGAAAACAAAAATATGCTTAACTGTGAGTCAAATAATATTTTATAGATGGAATGAAATAATTAAACTTGGACGTTAATAATAATTGTTCTTATAGTATAAATTAATTTCATTTTCCCTATTTTGTACGTGTATTCGATTATAATCGAATAAAACATTAAGCATCAATGTTGGCCTTCGTAAAGGACATTTTGTGACGCTACTGAATCATTCCAGTTTATCAGTTGTTTCTGTTTCCAGATACATTTTTCGGGTCGACCACGTGATCATGAGGTGGACACTGCGTGATTTGAGATGCTTTTTACAATTCTGCCCTCGTGATATCGGTAATCTTAAATCCTTCATTTGTTGGCGAGACTATAGTGCCATTTACTTTGTTGGTTTTCTTTGTGTCATTATTATTTCATCCTGTACCAGGTTATGAAAGCTGCCTTTGATAATTGTCGTAGTTCGATAAAAGACTGAAAAACTTTTCAGGGTGATCCCATGTCAATTCAACTAGAGCTCCTCAGGTAACCATCGCTAATTCTTATAATTTTCATGTATTATTCACATACTAAAGTTAGTAAAATACGCCATAGCCATAGATATGGCTTGTCAAAGTTCGGAGTACCGGCTAGCCAATTTTTCTCTCGGCTCGATTTTGCATTTTAGAAGTCTCATTACTCCTAAACCATTAGATCTATCGCTATGAAATTTAACGTAGTTACAGAATTCTGCTTTTGTAGTTTAGAAGATATGAAGGCCCAAAGTAGCACCCAAAGAGCGAAGAATTAGAATTTTCCAACATTTTGAGGCAAGTATCTCAGCAAAGATATAGTTTACGCAACCTGACACTCATTTCCTAGAAAATGTAGAACTATTCTTATAAAAAATTGGGCCACTCTGGGACCCTTACAGTTTTCACTAGGGACTCTCAAACTATACTTTGGCTGAAAACTGATTCAAAATAGGCAATTTTCTAGAGCAAATTTGAAGCTGTCTCCAGTCTGAAGCTGTCTCCTAAGAAAAATAATTTTTTGCACAACAGTAGTGTCACATCTCAGCACCATTTTCTACTATTTTTTTGGGACACGCAGCCATTTCAGAGAAATGAGATATCGAATACATGGTAATCTTTCCGATTTAATATCTACAATATAAAAGCAAATAAAAGTACCAATTAATCATAGTCAATCAAGGTTTAACGGATGAGCGCCAACAAATAAAAAGCATTTAGCAATCATTATGCAGGGATGTAATGCGAGCGTCTTTGTTTGATCATCTTACTGCCTTCCACTGCTTTCAATATTAGGAGGCTCAATAACACACATTATGTCTTAAAAAGACACTGCTCATTTGTCTCTTTCTTCATTTCTCGGTCAAGTAAGCACGAATTCGCATAAATCCATAAACTTAACAAGCACTTCTCACCATATCGTTCTATTATGCTTCCAATATACCATTTTCCTTAATATATTCAAGCAACTCCTGGTTGCAAAACTGCTGGGTGCCAATTCTTCTTTTTCTGCTCAATATCAGTTTGAAATTCTGACGCACAATTTGGGTCGTAATTCGCAAAATTATTTAATTATTAAAGCCGACCTAGCTTCGGTTTTCCCACTTTCTAGTTCTGAAGATGACCTCCGTCGTGAAAGATGCATAAAAGCTTTTTCATAGACGGCACACCGCGCTATCGTTTCGTATAATTTCACGGTTACTGGTCTGTAAATAAGGATGCTACGATTTTCCAAAGTTCGTAACCGTACCTAAAAACGAGTGGCCGCTATTATAAAATGGCCTTCGTAAACTCTATCCGGCAGTGACTGATTCAATACTACCTACTATAATTTCAAGTCGCTACGACGTTCTAAGCGATTCTGGCATATTTTCGAACACGCCGGCGCATTTGAAATAATAAATTTCATGAAACGACTGCTTTTTATCGAAACTCGATATCCGTCGGGTCACGGATGGATTCATCCCATGCCGCATAACACAAACTGCCTCTCTGTATGACTTATTGTTTTTGAGACAAGGTTATTTGAAGTTTGGATAAGTCGAGAATTGACCCTACCCCCTTCTAGCTACGCCATTACGAATTACTATGTATTCGAGATCTCAGTTCTCTGAAAAGGCTGCGTGCATCAAAAGAATCTTGTTGGAAAATGTTGAAGAGGTGTGACAATAGTTGAGTTTTTGAAAAATGAAAAATGAAAATTGAAAAATGAGCGTTTTCTTTTATAAATTTTGATAGAAATAAGATAAAAAATGAAACAAAACTGTTTTAAAGTCCTTTTTATATCCAAGTTATGTCCAATTTTTTTCAGAATTTTTAATCAAAGGTGTTCTGAAAAATTCTCAGGGGCCCCATATAATTTTTCTTCATATTAAAGTACGCCATGCAACCCCTCATTTTAAAGCCCAAATGATGGACTTTTTTTTGTTTTATTTTTTGATCTTATTTGTATCAAATGTTATAAAGGAATGTTATATTATTATTATTATTATTATTTTCTTTTTTTCACTCAGGATCCACCTGGTTTACAAAATAGTAGCATAGAGAGGGTGTCATCCTGGTCTATGCTATACTGAGAAACTTGCGCACAATATGGCATGTTTGCAGTATGACAGCTTTTTGCATGTGTCTGATAAGGCCCTGAGGTAGATCTATTTGGCCTAAAGAGTTTTTAAACCTTTTAGTTACTATTCCTGTAGCCGATATAATAACAGGTATTATCTTGACTCTGGATAATTGCCAAGTATGCTGCATATCAATGGCCAGATTCTGATACTTGTTAATCTTTTCTGTTTCCGTTTTTTGTAAGTTGTTACTTAACGGACAGCCGATATCTATGATTAGTGCAACCTTTTCCTTTTTGTCAATCACGACTACGTCTGGACGATTGTAATCGACCGTTCTGTCCGTTAGGATAGGTCGGTCCCAATATAGTGTTGGTGGATTCTAAAACTGGTTCTGGAGAGTATTTATAATATGGTGGAGGGTTGCTTATTAGATTGTATTTTAACGATAATTGCCGATGTACTATTTTTGCAACCTCGCTATGTCTACCAAGGTAAGCAGTGTTCGAAAGCATAGAGCAGCCGGCTATTACATGTTCAATTGTTTCGCCGGGTAAATTACAGAGCCTACAAATATCAAGCGTTTCAGGGTTTTTCAGGATCTGTTTATTATAGTTTCGGGTGTTAATAATATTGTCTTGGATGGCTACAATGAATCCTTCGGTTTCAGGATATAGATTTCCATCTTTTAGCCATAGTAAAGAAGCTTCTTTGTCAACCATATCCTTGTTCAGAATTGTTGGGTATTTTCCATGTAAAATCTTATCTTCCCAGCTTTCACGAAGCTCATTGACCCTAAGTTCTTAAGACCCTACGTGGTGAACTGCTAAGTTTAACGGCGTATAGTTTTTGTCACATTCGCAAACTTTTTGTATTATTGGGTAGTTCGAGTTATAGAAATACTCACGCATTTTTCCTTCTAGGGATCGGCATAATCCTCGAATATTTACCAGTCCTCTGCCACCTTCACTGCGTGGAAGGTATATTTTTTGGATAGCGCTCTTAGGATGGTGTATTCTAAACTTCGTCATTATAGTTCTAGTTAATCTGTCCAACGCTTCTAAGTCGGTATTAGAGTATTTTATAATGCCAAATGAATAGGTCAGAACGGGAATAGCGTATGTGTTAATGGCAGTCGTCAGATTTCTAGAGTCAAGTTTTGTAGTAAAAAGTTTAGTATGTCTTTCCGAATATATCTTTTGAAGTTCTTTTTTTAAGTTTGTATGGTCAATACGGCTATTCTGCTCAATTCCAAGGTATTTATAAGTATGACTTGGTAGTAACTGTTGGAAGCGACAGTTCTGTTGGTCAATTTCAGCAAATCTGGCTTTCTTTATATGGATTTCGGCGCATTTGTTAATACCAAACGACATTAGGATGTCCTCGC
This sequence comes from Agrypnus murinus, assembly GCA_929113105.1. Classification (NCBI taxonomy): domain Eukaryota; kingdom Metazoa; phylum Arthropoda; class Insecta; order Coleoptera; family Elateridae; genus Agrypnus; species Agrypnus murinus. The sequence goes on along the minus strand of OV816029.1, from coordinate 64,728,611 downwards.
TAAATGTATTTACTACATTTTGCAGCTGTTTCAGATGGGTATGGTCCTCAGCATATAATTTTATATCGTCCATGAACAAAAGGTGACGTATCCGGGATTCAATGGTTTTTATGTCGAGCGTGTATCCTGCATTTGTTTAGTTTAAAAGACCAGATAAAGGGTTTAGTGCTAAGCAGAAAAGCAGTGGACTTAGTGAGTCGCCTTGATATATGCCTTTACGTATTTCAATATGTGTCAATACGTTCTTGTTTATTTGAAGAAGTGTCTTCCAGTTTCCCATAATGGTGGTAAGTAATCTAATTATGTTGGGATCTATTTTATATATCTCTAATGTTTTTAAGATTCAGTCATGAGGAACTGAGTCCAATGCCTTCTTGTAGTCGATATAACACATATTGATGTTTCGGCATTTGACTTCAGCTTGTTTTATAATTACAGCATCGATGGTAAGTTGCTCTTTACCCCCTAAGCCACCTTTAGTGCAGCCTTTTTGTTCCACACATATGATCTTGTTGTGCTGGCAGTGCTCATATATTTTTAAGTGCAATAGTGAGGTTAGTAGTTTGTAAATGACAGACAAGCAGGTTATTGGGCGATAGTTTTTTGGGCCATTCTTATCTCCACCCTTTGGTAGGAGGTACGTAAAACCTTGGGCTAGATATCCTGGAAATTGGGTGGGTTCTTGCAAAATGATGTTAAAATATTTAGCTAGCACACTATGTAAGGTAGTGAACTGCTTCAGCCAATAATTATGTAGTCTATTCAGCCCAGGCGCTTTCCAATTTGCAGATTTGTTCAGGCACGCTTTTACATCATCGGGTGAGAAAATTACTGCAGGCATTGTCAGTAAGTTACTAGAGTTTTCTTCGACCCTTGATAGCCATGGTGTATGTCTTTTATAATTTGCAGCTTTAGACCAAATACCTTCCCAGTACGTTTTGAAATCCTCCTTGTTAATCTCATTATATACCTCTTGGCTATTTTCAGATTCTAGGTTACGGTAGAATCTTCTTTGATCAGCTGCAAATTGGCTGTTTTGTGTTTTCTTTTTTCGGTTTCATTATACCTTCGCAACCTTGCACCTTAAACCTTCAGCTTTTGTCTTAGGTTATCTAAATGGTCTATGAGCTTCTGCTCTAATGTTGGATCGTTTTTGTTAAGTTGTAGTTTGTGAAAGATCTTCCTGCTTTTCCTTTCTACTTTCCAGCTGCTATTGGATTTGAGGAACTCATGAATTGTGTTGATCTCCGATCTATAATCGTCACAGTTTTGTTTTAGCCGTAGACGCCAGTAAGGGTCGATTTTTCTTTTGACTTCAGTTGATCGTTTTTAGTACATTTTTTGTCTATTGTACTGAATTACTGTTGCTGCACCAGCATAAATCGGATAGTTCATCTAGAATTAAAGAAAAAGAATTGTTTACGTTTATTACATGACTTGCAGTATATTTATTGAAGTGGAGTTTGAGGATAATTGGTCTGGTTAACGGATCAGAATCCCGGATTAGGTGATAGTTGTGAAGAAGTAGTTCATCGTATTCTGCATGTTCTGCATGTTCTGGGGCGATTTCAGTATTCGTCTGGACTGTTGTATTGACTCGTAGGGTAGGTTCACCATTTAGTTGTTCTTCTATATCAGCATTATGCAGCTCATAACCGACTTCCCTTCGAATTTGGTATAAGTTATATTTCTGTCAGATATTTCTTTTTTATAATGATGTTTTTACTATCTGCTATGTTCTGTTCTGTTAATCTAAGTTCCGGATAGGTTTTTAAGAATTGAGACAAAAGCTTTTGTCACCATCCAGGTAAAGGATCATTTCTACAATTATTCACACGCAGGTAAGAACGGATAACATTTTCATTCATTTCTCTGCTCCATTTAATACGTTTAGGCTGTTCAGCTCTGTTGGAGGCGTTTCCATTTGCCCTAAGGGTGGTCGGCAGTCCAGAAGAGGAAGAGTCATGTCCTACATGAATGGTATGTGGCAAGACCTCAAGTGGTGAGGTTATATCTACTTTACTCGGTTCACAGTGAGTAGCATTGTTTACAATGTGCCACAGCCTCAGGGTATATAGTACGGTATCAAAGTGAATGATTGCAGTCAACGCGATATTGCCCAAAGCTAACTCAGCTAAAAGAAAAAATATATGCGGAACTTATAAATACAGTGGGATTACAGATACTTACGCTCTTACTACGAGTTTATTCTCAATAGAAAGCTGCTGTTCCTATAGTGGAGTATAGGTTCAGGTACCTGATATAAATAAAATCAAAAGAGAACCAACTATGGGCTTCAATTCGTTGGTATAATTGGATACGTAATATGAAATAAGTTACAGGTATGATAAAATTATTAGGGTAACAATAGAATAGGACTGATTAGTTTGGCAGACCGATAGTAGGCTTAGTTCAAGAATGATTAATAATTTAGGTGGTCAATTTAAAAGTAGGCAAATGTCAAACTTGACTTAAAGGTTATGTAACATTCTAGGTTAAGACTCTCATGGATATACGGAGTAGCGTTATGATATCATTCGGCTTTACATATAGAATAGCAATGGATTAATTATTCCGCAATGAAAAGGATATGGTCTTTCTGGATTACTTAGGGTTTACCCAGTTTTCAATATTACCAGTTATAAGTCTTAATCATAGAGTTGAATAAGATATGCCAAACACCAAAAAAAAGGGTAGTCCGTATATTTCTTCATCATAAATGTATCTTTTTCGGCACTTATCTGGAAAGAATCCAACACACCATGCAGGTCGCGCTGTCTCCACTAAAGTAACCTTACAGCTAATGATGGGTTCTCGACACTACCCGCGTGCCACGACACTTGAGAGTCGAAACCATTATGACGTCAGAAGTGTCAACTCTTCATGATACTTTAACGACACTTCGCCTTTACATCATGCACGCGCTAGTGTAAATGTAATCCAATTGAAACGAGAAGCAGTCAAGATTCATAGCTACATAAATCATAATCAAACTATGGATTAAAAAACAATTATATGAGTAAATTCTGTTACGGTTATATATTTATGCATTAAGTACATTAATATATATTATGTAAATAGGAAATCAAGCGATACTTTAAATCCAAGAAAATGTATAACACCGAGGCGCCAGCCGAGGCGTTATAACATCGTCGAGGATTTAAATAAGCTTGATTTCCGTATTGCATAAGTTGTTTTATTTTATTTCGTATTTCAATCCTAATTTCTCCCTTTTAAAATCCATCCGAATTTATTGTATAAAGAAGCAAGTTGCCTTGTCTGTGTCATCATACGCGTAACTAAGGAGATAAAAAGCAGCATGCATGCATGCATGTGGCTATAATGCAACATCAAATTATTTACGTTGCCAACAACAAAGGAGATCAAGAACGTCTTGAACTCCGGTATCATTGACAACGGAGATCAAGATATACTTTATATTACTAATTGTGGTATATAAAGAATTGTTTGAAATACGAAATGAAATAAAAGACATTAAATTATTTATAAAAGCAAATACATATTATGAAACAGAAATTTAAAAGAAAAGAAACAAATTCTATAAATAACTTGTAATGAATAGACTTGATTCGTTGGATTTATTATAAAAACTATTTATAAATGTAATTTCGCTGACGACGTTGTTCTTTAGAGAACGTGTTTTTGTTAATATTGAAGATGATACATACTTTTATTTTGTGTTTTCAGCAAAATAAATTGAATTAATTAAAATTAATGATCATTGTATTTATTTACACGTGTTTCGACAGTAGTCTTTCTGCAAAATACATTATAAGGTATAAATATAAGAAGCTGAAATAATAATTAGGTACATGAGGAACTTATTCAACTTCAATTATTGATTTTAATTTATTTTGCGGAAAACCCAAGATAAAATTATCACCGTCAATATTATACTAATACAATAGCAAAAAATCCACAACAAAATATTTTTACATGTACGTCTCATTCAATGCTTGTTGGTCAGTTCAACAAATCTGCCATTAATTTCTTTGTAAGAATGATCAAGCAACTTCGAATTACACTCTAATAATAGCGATACTGTTCGACACGAAGTGTCGCGACACTTCAAGTGTCACGACCACGAACAGTATCAGGACACTCGACACCCAAGTTCCCATCACTACCTACAGCTGTTCTCGAGCAAAGTAGCGGTAAAGAAGGGGAATTGGAGAAGTACTTCAATGGTACCAATAACAACAATAGGTAACGCAATAAAGGGAAACTTAAAGAGAAACCCAAAACCAAGAACCCTAAAAAGAGAAAAATGAATTTAACATAAAGGCCAATACCTTTAACCAATACCACTTACCTCTCAGTGAGGGTTTATGGCTATAGACAAACAGGCAATTGGAAACAATAAACGGTTTGGTTGATGACGTCGGGAGATTATTACTTCAACTAGAAAGAACTAAGAAAATAAGAAATTTTATTTCCCAAAAATAATACATTTAGAAATTATCGATATAAGGTAACTTACATCAAAGTAGCCGGGGACTGTGGTTGGCTGCTGATCCTCTTCAAGAGATTAGCGAGCACGAAAAGGTAGAAATGAGATTCAGAAAACGGTAACTCGCCAATTAACAATTTCACGGATATATCCCCTATTCAAGGGTAATAAAAATACAAATTATAATTCCGCGAAATTGCAACCACAACCAGCTGACAGATATTTTAGATCATCCAAAAAATACCAAGGAAACAAAAAACTAGTAAACTGGTGACTTGATGAAACATTATATTAAAAATACTCAAGGCAAACCAACATAACAACTTACGCTAAGAAATAATAGTTGCTAAATAACGATCCACAAGCTTCGAGAAGTAGTTGGAAATATGACCCGTAATAAATGATTGATTTGGCATAATCCTACTATATTAAAACGCCAATGTCTGTTGGTTATTGTGATCTCGGGACCGAAAGATCAAATTTACGCGGCGACCTAGATATAAGCTAGGGGCACCGAGAGAAGCAAAATAACACCAAAATTATGGTTCCTACTTTTATGGTTTCTGAGATACAGAATTTCTAAAAGTGCAAAAAAATATCGTCGCGGCTGGGATTCGAATGTTGGAGTCAATGACAGGCGCACAACCAACTGCGTTAATCTGGCATCTCAAACATGGTGAATCGAAAATGATTATTAGATAACCTATTTTATAATAATTCATAAATTATCGCGCGCCGTATGCGCTCGGGCCCCCGGTTCTTATTTTTATTGTTACTTTCTATTGCATCTCCTTGTAGTTTGTCTTCTTGTGATCTATTGTGAATTGCATTGTATTTAGAAACTGTATTTTGTTGGTTTTTTAATATGTGCCCAATTTCAACTTTTTTATTGTAATTATAGCCTCTTTTAGTACCTACAACAGAATTATAGTTATTTATTATTATTATTATTATTTTTCCGTATTTTCCCTCGTTTTTATACACTGTGCTTTATTACTCTTCACGCGCCTTTTGACGAAGGTGAAGGTAAGTCCAATATAAATATATATTATATTAAGTGGTTTCGTCACCTAGAAATCTTCTTACCATGTTGCAGGTGTTCAGTATAACGGATTTCTGCATACCAACGTATGGAAGTTTTGGCATAACTAATCTTCGAAGGGTTTCATGCAGTGTCTTGGGAATCACTCCTGTGGCAGATATTATTACAGGTATGGTATAAACATGTTCCATCTGCCACTGTTGTCTAACTTGAATAGCTAAGTCCGCGTATTTTCTCATTTTTTCAGCGTAAGCTGTTTGGATGTTGATTGTATTGGGGATGGAAATATCTATCAGATACGCTACTCTGCTGTTCTTGTCGACCAGTGTGATGTCTGGTCTGTTATGTGCAACGGTCTGATCGGTGAGTATACTCCTATCTCAATACAATTTAGCTATATTGTTTTCTAGTACTGCAGCTGGTATATATTTATAGTAGGGGGTACTTTCTTGTATTAGAGTGTATTTTATTGCCAATTTCTCGTGTAACATTTTAGCAACATTATCATGTCTCGCCTTATATTCGTTTTGTGCTAACATTTGGCAGCCGGATATTATATGTTGAATGTTTTCCGGGGCCAAATTACACCTTCTGCATGAATCATTTACTGTACCGTCCTTTATTATAAATTTTCTGTAATTTCTGGTGTTAATTACCTGACCTTGGATGGCAATTATAAATCCTTCTGTTTCAGGAAAAAGTTCTGCGCGTGTTAGCCAATCATTGGAAGCGGTGCCATCAACGAACGGCTGATTCAGCTCATGAGCGTGCCTGCCATGGAGTGTCTTTTCTGCCCACGCTAACCGCTTTTCTGCATTTGTAGTGATTGTCAAGGTTATTTCTTCTTCAGCCAAAACGAGTGGTGAGTATTTATCGACACTAGATATTATGTGGTGTAATGTAGACGTTCTTGCTTTATCAATAAAATACTCTCTCAGCAAAGTTTTTTGTTTGCTTAATAAATTTTTCATGTCTGTTAACCCTCTACCTCCTTCAGATCGTGAAAGCGTAAGCCTTTCTGTGGCTGCTTTAGGATGATGCATCCTTGAGAGGGTAAGTATTTTATTTGTTTTTCTCTGCAGCTCGCTTAGGTCTGTGTTCGTCCACTGAATTACGCCAAATGAATACGTGAGCACCGGAATTGCAAACGTGTTTATGGCTTTGATAATATGCTGTCCATGGAGTTTTGTTCTTGTTATCCTTCGCACTCTATCTAGGTATTTTTCAGACAGTTCTTTTTTTGTATCAGCCTCCTCTGTTATTTTTCCTTGTCTTATGCCTAAGTATCTATATGTCTCCCCTTCCTGTATGCCTTCTATCACTTCATTGTTTTCAAGCCCAAAGCCTTCTACTTTCACCTTACCTCGGTGTATGCTTTGGGTTTTCACTTTTCAAGTCCTAACTTCATGCGTATGTCGTTGCTGAACATTTCTACTAATTTCAGGTTTTGCTTTAAATGTTGTGAGGTACTACTATATAGTTTGATATCATCCATAAATAAAAGATGATTTAGTTTGTACATGTCGTTTTGGTGTTTTGCAATACCATATCCTGTATTTGTTTTGTTTAATATTGTAGAAAGCGGGTTAAGGGCTAAGCAAAACCATAGAGGGCTAAGAGAGTCCCCTTGGTATATTCCCCTTCTGATTTTAATAGGTTCTGTAGTGATCTCGGTGTTCGGTGTACGGATATTTAACTGTACTTCCCACCGGTCCATAGTATTTTGGAGGAAGTTGATTACTTTAGGATTTATTTTGTATATCCGTAAAACTTCTACCAGCCAGCTGTGTGGCACGGAGTCAAAGGCCTTACGGTAGTCGATATACGCAGAGTAGATATTTCTGTTCGTTTTGTATGCTTGCTTTGTAACTACCAAATCTATCAGAAGTTGTTCTTTACATCCTTGGGTGCGTTTTCTGCATCCTTTCTGTTCTTCAGCCAAGATGTTATGCCTTTCGCAATGGTCATATATAGATTGGCTGATACATGCAGTCATGATCTTATAAATTGTAGGGAGGCACGTGATTGGTCGATAATTTGCTGCACTTTTAGGATCTCCATTTTTGGGTATCAGATAAGTGAGTCCTTGTGTCAGAAACGTAGGTATATTTTCAGGTTCTTCGATGAACTTATTTATGTACTCGAGTAATTTGTTGCGTACGTTAGTAAACCGCTTTATCCAATAATTATGTATGCAGTCATTGCCGGGTGCTTTCCAATTGTGCACTTTATTGATTACTTCGGTTAGCTGCTCTTTAGTTATTCTGTCAAACTGCATGTGTTCGATTTGTTCGGTTTTATTCCTCTCACTTTCAATCCAACTTGCATCTTGGTTGTGGATCACTTCGTTTGACCATATGCCTGTCCAGTATTGCTGAATATCTGCTTTAGTAGGAGTACTGGTTGGTATGATGCTAGATTTCGTTCTTAACTGCCTATAAAATTTTCCCTCTTGTTCCTTGTTATTATTATTATTATTATAATTATTATTATAATTATTATTATAATTATTATTATAATTATTATTATTCTTTTTCTAAATTCTCGTGATTTATTATTCACGGTGCCCTGTGGTACATTCGGCTCTTTGGCAAGAATGTATCAACTATTGTCTCAGGTGTTTGCGGACAATATTACAAGTTTTGAGTATAACAGCCTTCTGTATAGTGCTGTGCAGTTGTTCTGGCAGCCCAATAATTTTTAAATTTGCTGTTAAGGACTTGGGTGTTACCCCTGTTGCAGAAATTACTATTGGAACAACTTTAACAGTTTGTTGCTTCCAGATCCTTTCTATCTCAATAGCTAGCTCTGTGTACTTCTGTATTTTTTCTGTAACTGTGGTCTGCACATTATGAGAGTTAGGAACAGCCACATCTACCAGATAAGTCTTTTTCTCCTGCTTCAAGGTAAGTATTAGGTCTGGCCTATTGCTCCTAATAGTTCGATCTGTTCGTACACTCCTATCCCAGTACAATTTGGCTTCCGCATTTTCAAGTACGGCCTGAGGCTCATATTTATAATAAGGGGTATGTGTGTCTATTAATTTGAATTTTTGTGCTAATCTTTGATGCACTACTTTACATACTTGGTTATGCCTATGTAAGTATTCGCTGTTAGCCAATGCAGTACAGCCTGCTATGATATGCTTATTATTATTATTATTATTATTATTATTATTATTATTATTTGTTGTATTTCTCATACTTGCGTATGGACTTTCTTCCTACACGGGTGTTAACCAAGGTGCAGGTAAGTTATCTGTTACTGGTGTATGTTATTGTTTAGAAATTTTTTAACTGTTGAACATGTATCTAAAATTACTGATCGCTGCATGTCTACGTATATTGATTCATTTACTTCTAGTTGTCTCAAGCTTTGAAATAACGTCTTAGGAATAACCCCTGTAGCTGATATTATTACAGGTACAATATATACCGCTTCCATCTTCCATTGTTGCGTTATTGCTATTTGAAGGTCTGTGTATTTACGGAGTTTTTCACCATGTGTTGTCTGAAGATTTTGAGTATTCGGTACAGCTATATCTATTAGGTAGGTGACTTTGTTCTTTTTGTCAGTTAATGTTATATCTGGTCTATTGTGAGGAATGTGTTTGTCAGTTAAGATTCCTCTATCCCAATATAATCGTGTGTCTTCGTTTTCCAAAATTTTCGCGGGTGTATACTTATAGTAGGGAGTGTGTTCTTGTGCTAAGAGAAGGTTGTTTTTAATTTAATAATATGCTGTTTTCCTTTTAAATGCAACGTTCTTTTAAGTTAATAGCGTTAAATGCAGGACACTGTTGAATTGAATATTTTATATTATTTTAGTGAAAAACAACTTACTGTCATTAATGCTTTATTGACATCACATCACACCTAGTACGAACATAAAAGAAGAAAATATTTTATTATTGAAATCAAACAATAACTCATAAAAAATACAAAACATAAACAGTTTGCTTATACATAAATACTCATTTCTTAAAAAAACATTTTCTGGTAACATTATAGATATGCATCGAAGGCCGTGGAAGAAGTTAATGATTCTATTATAATAATATTTATATATTATTTGATGGTGATCCTACTTCATAGTGCAGGTATTCATTAAAGCATTTAATATTAATTTCAGTAGCTATTACAAAAATTCTATTACAGTGGTTTAAGATCATATCTATTATTTTATATTATCTATAATATTATTTTTATAGCACTGCACTAACATAAAACACTTGTTGCAAATTTCCTTCCATTTTGTTCGGTACAACAAAGACTAATTTAACCTTGTGCGCGTTTTAATAAAAATGCCAAATTAACTCAAATTAAAAGAATTGCTGTCGAAACAAAGGTAAATATCTTATTTCATAAACATTTGTTTGTGTATGTAACAACTTATACATTTATTGTAAAACCACACTCACTTGAATTAAAACCCCCTATTTACTTTAAAAGTAAATTGTTATCATTTCTAAGTATAACTAGAGTACGTACCTCTTGAAATTTAATATACCTGCATTTAAAAGATTCCGCATTTAAAAGAACGCATTTGCAGTTCAAACAAGAAATTTATAATTAACTTAAAAGTAAAATGGATTCCAAATTAAAAACTCAGTTGAAAGTAGTAAACAAAAGCAGAATCTAGTCATTTCATTTAAATCTACCTGCATTTTGTTAACTCCAAAGTAAATACTTTTATTTGGAAGTCGATAGTAAGGATTTTTGTTATAAAAACCGAGATTTCTTTCAGTGTAAAAGTAATAGGTAAGATAAAGAAACAAACAGTACATTTATTTTCAGTAATCGCTTCAGTTGTTTAATTTAAAAAGCTAAACAAAAAGTACGAATACGAAATGGAAATATTTCCTAATCTAATAAAAGAAAGGTATGAAAGGAAACATAATTTTTTCCAACCGCACGAATATGACACTATAATATCAAATTATTTTGTATAAAAAGCAGACCATGTAGAAGCTTCTAGCCGTTACCATGGTAACCGTACAAAAAGTAATCACTTTTTGTACTAGGACAATAAAAGTAATCTGATGTTACGTGTGTCGTACTTTTCGCTGCGCTCTAAAACATTTTATTTTATACCAATAATGCGAATTAAATAAAAATTTTCAATTAAATAATTATCATTTATCTGTTTTTTGGTAATATTGATATAACTATTAAATAACTTTCTTAAGACATAAAAAAAACAAAGAAGTTCGAGGTTTCTATTAAAATTCATTTGCTGCTCGTAACGACGCACAGTGCGTTGTTTAAATGGAAAGTCTGGTCAAAAATAAAAAGTGTGTCTTTTTGCACAAAATCTGTGCAATTTCTCACATTAATTGGTAGATTATACTTAGATGCTGTATAATTTATACAGTAAGATTTTTTTCTGTAAATATTCCTGCAAAATGAGATAAATAAATTTAAATCAAACTAACTGGTAACAAAAAAATCATGATGTAATAAATAACTACAACTTGATATTAAATCATAAAACTATACGTAAAACTAAAACATTTAATTTAGAGTCAGTTGTACAGTCACTAGTTCTTTTTTTGCGAGTGCCGTGCACTCTTCTGTTGCAGACCGTTAGCGTTTCCCTCCTACACTTGTATTGTGCGTGTCCAATGATTACAAGGATACGAGACCTACAGTTTAAAATGGACTCCGAATCACCCTAAGTACATATAACTTGGATTTTTTATTAATTTTAGAAAGTTTCCTGGACAAAGTAGACCTCGGTGGTTTACCATTGCCTTCCGAGGGAGAAGCAATTACTTCTCCGAAAAATTGTTGATTCTGGGCAATTATTGATACTCATATCTTTTCCAGAAGTATTATCAACCAACTTCAGAGGTACAAAAGCTATTACAAAAAAAAGTTATCAGTATTTTTGGTATCAAAAAATTTTTGTTTAAAAATCTTATACCCTGAACCGCTGCCGAATCCCTATTTACATGACTTTTATTAAGACTTTTCGAGCAATTTTCTACATCAAAAGAATAAAGAATGTAAGTAATAATATTTGATACTTTGTCGAAGTGTTCGCTAAAGCTCCACTCTTCGAAAAGGTCTTTGTTGTTCAGTTTTGATGGAATGCCTGAAATATTCTATGAAGATCAGAATTGCAAATATTTGCAGTTATAAATTAGCAATTTGGATAGAATAATAGTCAATTTAGTATTTACAACAAAAATCTCATATACGGTTTTACCTTTTTTTGAGATATCTTTTGCTCAAGTTGACGAGTCATTCTTGTTTTTGAAGTATTGTGTAGGGCATTTTAAATGTGGATATCTTAATTAAAAATAAATAAAGCTATACTAAAATTATTACTGTCTGCAGAATGTACCTTTAACAATATTTTTCACAAAAAATAAAATTGCAATCAAGATTAGTTTTATCACTATCGACCGATATGTGCAACTAACAACTGCACTGTTGAATATTACACATAATACATTTTATGTATATCAATGTTTTGAATAGCTTTTAGTATAGTTAGGACATAATAAGAAAATTATTTATAGAAATTATCGGGATATTTAAAGTCTCCTAATGACTTCTAAGTGATTATTCAGATCTAATTAGATGATTTGATTTTCGAATTTTGTCCACAGGACAACGCACTGTGCGACGTCACAAAAACAAAAACCGATCCTAACCTCTTTTAATTTAACGCATATCTCTGTCCGTCGCCTGTTGAAAGTTTTTCGAATTTTCAGTAAAATGGGAGTGAAGATTACATTTGTGAGTATTTCTTAATTATATTATATTAAAATTACTCCTTTTATCCAGAAACAAGAATTCCTTAAAAAGTTGCAGTAAATAAAAGCTAGCTTAACGTTATGTTGTTTGTTCTAAACAGTCTTCTCACGGAGTTTACTAGTTAAAAGCGGTTGGAGAAAAAATAGTATGTTTAATTCATACAAAAGATTACCAGACTGCGCTAACGCTTCGTCCGGCAACTTTATTATTCGTCCCAAAAACACTCATATTTTGTACTAATTAAACAAATAACTACTATTTACTCAATTATTAATGATGAATTTATGCATTACCTGCTTGTAGAAATCTTGAATTGTATAAACATTTATATTGAATTAATTTGTCCAACAACATTGTATTTAACCATTGTGTTCCAAAAAATTATCAAAGAATAATCTTAATCGATTGATTATCTCACTTTTACCTGTGGCTTTTTAGCAGTCTTTCCTATTCTACGATACGCCGCCATTAATATTGAAACATAACAAATAAACATTTATAGTATAACATATGAAACAGTTTGGAAATATTCCCAACCGAAATGGCAGTACCTTCACATTAAAATGCAGTGTTACATCTTTGTATTTTCTGAATCTTTCTTGGCTGCCATTGTTACGAACATCAGAGCTTTAGAGCAAAGGTTTGAGATCTATTAGAAAACTTTTCCGTTTAGTAATATTCCTTTTTTATAGATATATAAGAATATAAAGGTTTTCAACAATAAAACGAAAAGTGTGGAAATAGATTTTCTGAGAAACTTAAGTCTACCCTTAGGGAAGCTTAATATACCTACCCTAAAGTGGTTTTCCAATATAATAAAACCAACAAAATGTTTTTCTTAAATGCATGAAGATGATATCAAGAGCTGATAGGAATTGAAAATAAAATATTCTAATAGTCTATATTTGTCTATTGTTTATAAAATAAATAATTTTAAATTTTTAGCTATGTAGTATGAAACAAAACGTGATAATATACAAAATATGATAAGGAACTTGAGCCATTTGTCCTGTAATAAAGAATCTATTTCAGCAGAGCAGACTTTTTAAGTTATTGAAACAATCAATGCGAAGCATAAAAACGAACTAAAAACATATAAACAAAATATAGGATTTCCTTTATTTTTACTGTATTAAAGTCAAGTAGGTCAAAAGTTTAGGCCATATTACAAAAAGTTAACAATCAGAAATGGACTTCTTGCAAGCAGCCTGAAACTACTAATAATAATTAACAGCGCGGTGCTTCAGCTTCACTAGCTGAGATTGACTCGTTCTGTACAAAAACTTCGTGTTTCTAACTGTAATTACTTAACTTAGATGAGGACAGAAATAATGTCTACACTTCATTATGTTTTTGTGTCTTTCCAATTTACTTCTTGGATAAGAGCCATTCGATTTTATTTCTCACATGAAATCATTAGGATCAAAGATAAAACGTGATATAGAAGGTATCGATATTAGATTAATTTTTTGTAAATTCTTTTGAGGATAAATTGCATACAAGTTTTTATATATCATCGACGAAATCTACTAAAGTGTACAAACATTACAATTATTTTAACAATACTAATGCTTCAGTTTTTTCAGTAAAGCTCTTCCAAAGCATGGATCACAGATTTTTGAAAAGTTTGGAAAAACTAAGCTATCGTGTGTACAAGCATGTCTTTGAAGAATGTCGAAGGTAGTAATCATAACTGATAACAACTCCTAAAAACTGACAATTGACTATGTTGTATGACAACTAAATAACTAATACTTATGACTAAATATTGGAGATTGACATTGATATTTCTTTAGAATTAATAACGTTAATCATTGATTAATAATCGGCGGCTGAATATTGAAACCAACTCTACATTGGTCACATTATACACGATTGAATATTAACTGCTGATTAACAGTGCGCTGGTGAGAAATGAGCATTGGTCGAAAGTTTTTGTCAATATTGACCGATAATTTCTAATAAAATTAATGAATGTTAAACAGCCTTGGTGGTGTAATGTATAGCGTGCCGGACTTTCACCCAGGCGGCCCAGGATCGACTCCCGGTGCCGGCAGATCTGGTTAAGGTTTTCTGCAGTTTTCCTTAGCTGTGACACAAATGTGGGATTTACGCTGTTCCATCTGTAAGTCGGCTGCAGCCGCACATAGGGCCTACGTAATAATAATAATCGCCCCCTCCCTCCCGCACAAGCTTATAGCTTCTGGGGCCTGGTTTCCAGGTTATGGGTTGTAGCAATTATTATTATTATTAATGTCCACTAAATACGAGAAAAATTAATACGATTAACAACTTAGGAGCAAAAATCGTGAACTATGTTTGACTGTGGATTTGAGGGCGAAACTCATACCGTCGACTGGAACCTCATAACTGATACACTAAACATTTATTTCGAACTGGATATTAACCATTAAAGATTTTCCAAATGATAAGCATTTCATAGGTACAGTTACTGATAGCATGACTAATTGATGATTGAAAATTGAACTGCTGCTGATTGAGAAGTGATGGAAGCATCCGGAGCTGATAGTTAGAGATTGTTAACTAAAAACTACAAAATACAATGTAACTAACCACTTAGAATTAAGAACCAAGAAGTAATAAATGTTCAAAGAATAAGTCCAGTGGGGAATGTAGAGACAGCTAATGCATTAAATCCAGACTAGAGTTTAAGCGATATTAGGGCCAATGACATGCATTCTCTAAAAACCATTTCGTATCAATTGTTATGCATAGTAATTATTATTGAATAGAAACGAATTGATATGAACTCATAACAATTCAAGTTGGTTTTGGTATTCTGTTGTCATATGGAGACCAACAACTGACTTGACAATTGACCGAGATCCAAATGCTGACAAATAGAGGCTGATTACTCTACAGAGGCGGATTAGAGATCAAATCTTATATTGTATTTAATACAGCTTACGACATTAGATATTAACAACTTAGAAGCAGATGATCGATTGAGAACTTTTAACTGATGACCGTCAACGGTAACCACTAATGACTATGTTAAATCTATGAAATCGTATTGATTCTTACTGCTGTTGGTAACCTAAAACCGATAGAGTAGTGGAATTATTAACCAGTAATAGTAACGGTAGACTTAAAGAAATCAAGAAAGTGAGTCACTGGAGGTATAGTAATGGCAATAGTGACACGAGAAGATTGGAAATTGACTTGGAAATTGGCCAAACTTTAAAATGATGACAAATAAAGACTGATTACTCTACAGATGCAGATAGAAGATCAAGGCACATATTTAATACGACTGACGACTCAGAAGTAGATACCAACTACTTACTTAGGAACAGATTGATAGATTGAGAACCTTTACCTGGCGATTAAAAACTGAAGACGTAGTAGTGGCCAACCACAGTCAGTACTAATGGTTGTAACTGCTGACCATTTTTTTCCAAAAAATTTACTTACGTGGGGCACCTATCACTAGACTTAATCCCCACATTCCTTCTAAGAGGAAGTGATTGTAATACGCCCAATCAGCGCGCATTCGACTAGCAAATGCTACCAGTAACTCACTGATTGGAACGAGGTTGCCCACTCTCTAGTAGCTCTCCAGGCTAGTACCGGAGCTAGAAACCTGCTCACCCGTCGGGGTCCATCCTAAGGGACGAACCTCAACCCTCGTCCAGTATTAGGACTACTCCCTCTATTTGGGACTGCTTAATCGAATTCAACCTCAGCTGTGGCGGCACTTGGTATGGTTTTGCCACCCCGATCTCCCAGTTATAGGCCTGGTGTATCCCTGACAAAGTTTCATTTCGAGTCTATCCAAGTAGAATTCCGGTATGTACCCGTTAAGGTGAAGTTGTCTTGAACGTAAGTGGCTATATATTCGCATCAACTCTCGCATAGTATATCAAGCATAGTACTCTAGACGATTTCTGAGGATCAGACGACTGGAACTGCACAGCCAAAGCCAGACCCCTATACTTTCATCTTCGAGACACTACGCGGTGGCATGCAGTTTTCCATAGGTCAGTGGGCGAACCCCTGGCCGAAATAAACTTCAGTTTGATTCTCCCCCATTCGTCTAGGTCAGGCAGCACTATGCCAGACTCCGACGTCAGGTAAGAATCAAATTCACCAACACCGGTACCTCATGTTAGCAGAGCTTCCTCCGCAAAATTTATGAGTCTTCGTCGAGAAACACTTGCGTGTTACTCTACCACACATTACTTTCTGACTACGTCATACGTTGCCCAGACAAACCTTGGAAAAACCTAAGGGTAAACGCCGTGTGATCTGCATCCAGGCTAGTCTAGGATACTAGTCATGCCTGACACATCAAACGACTGTCTGGCCGTTCACTCAGTTAACTTACTATTGTGCGATAATGTGTGTAGCCTAATGTAGCGCGAAACTCATCGGCTATTACCAATCAACTGTAGGGTGAGTAAGGGCGATGGATAGCGTTTGGTATTATAAATGAACTGTAAACTGGCCAGGAAAGATATCGACAACTACAGACTGAGAAACCAAAATTTAATAACAAAAGCGTTGCTGACTGTCTAGAAATATTTGGTAGTCTTCATGACAACACAAATTATCGGGAGTATGTAACTGATAAGACTGCCAGCTAAATCTGGTAGTTAATAACTATTAACTAGCTTTTATGGCAAGGGCCACCTACTGATATTAACTAATACTGACTACCATCTGACTTATGTAAACTGATAATTTCTTATATAATTAGTGAATTTCCACTAAATACGATCAAAATTAATACGATTAACGATTAACTCAGGTGTAAAAATCGTAAATTGACTTACAACTGACGATCAAAAGCTAGAAACGGGTAATAGGGCATACTATTCACAGTCAGTAACTATTAACCAACAACTTATTACACGATAGAAAACACCATTTATCACTTTATAACACCTGTCTAGTGAAGGAAAGTGACACTGTCGACTGAAACCTTATAACTGAAAATACAGCAAACCTTCAGTTAGAACTGGATATTAACTATTAAAACTTTTCCATTTTCCTATTTTCCAAATGATAAGCATTTCATAGCAGCAAAATACAATGTAACTAACGATTTAGAATTAAGAACAAAGAATCTACTGAAACTTTCAGAGCATATCAAGAAATGTGCAGACATTGTACAGTAGAAAAGCACCAGGCTCTGATAACAAATTTTTAAAAATAATTTTTTTTTCTAAACCACATATTCTATAAAAAGGTTTCAAAGGTGTGATAATTGTACCAGAGGAGCAATGTCACAATTTGTAAAAACATTAAAATTTGCTATTAGAGCCTGCTACTTTTTTACTGTGCAATATCTTTGTACGTTTTTTGATTTAATCTGACACCTGGATGAGCCAGATAACTTGGAAAATAAGGGAGTATAAGTCATAATATATAGTCATAATTTTCGAAAACTTCTAGTTCGACCATCTTTCATCCAAAGAATTTGAAAAAAATAATTTAATGTCCTTTAATATGTATCTATGCAAGGAAAAAAATTCAAAAAATCTGAGATATCGAAGCACGGTCATGTTTTAAAATTAGGTGACTTGGCATGAAATTAGCCAATAGATAGCTGGTGAAAATAAATAGTTGATAACCAATTTGCAATCGATTTATACCAATACCTAACAGATAATAGCTGAAGACTGTCAGATATCAAGAGTTATGTCACATCTTGCTGATGATATATTGATGGTCAACAATTAACATCACAGATAATTGCGAATTTAACTGACAATTAGACTGAAAATATTATGCTAGTACCACTGACGTCGGATAATAGTTTGTAGCTCATAACCTAAAGGTATCACCATATATTGATGATTGCATATTTTATGATTAACGAGTGGCGGTTGACATGTGGAGACTAACAACTGACTTGAGAATTGGTCGAGATCCAAATTCTGACAAATAAAGGCTGCTTTCTCTACAGAAGCAGACTGAAGATCAAGTCTTATATTTAATACCGCTTATGACTCGGAAATAGATGATCGATTGGGAACTTTAACTTTTAACTGATGACTGTCGACGGTAACTACTATATTATCTTTGAAATCTAATTGATTCTTACTGCTGATGAATTGACGACTGCTGTTGGTCACCTGGAACCGATATAGTAGCGGAATGATTAACCAGAAATAGTAAACGGTTATTACTAATCGGTTGTAGGGTAATTGCGTTGTAGGGCGATGCTTGATATTGAAAATTAAAGACTGATAAACCGTAATTTAATAACAGCGTTGCTGACTGTCTAAAAATATTTGGTGGCCTTCATGACAACACTAATTAAGGAGAAGGTGTAACTGATAAGACTATAGTTACATCTAGTAGTTAATAACTATTAACTAGCATTAATGGCACAGCCAGCTACTGATATTAACTGATACTGAATACCATCTGACTTATGTAAACTGATAATTAAAACATGACTATTGGCTCTCTAGGAACAACTATAACTGACGACTGATAATAGGTCAGTACTTATGGATGACAACTCGTGTCTAAGAACTTAAAATTAATTATCGACTAATTACTGATAACTTAGGACTGAGCGCAGAGCTCAATCTAGGAATTGATAACCGGTGTTTGATGACTGACAAATGATTAACGAGTATTGTCAATTGAATGTGATTGGAAAAATAAAGCAATAGCTATTTATGTAACAAGTACATAATGTAGGACTTTATAGACAAGCCTCGTTTATGGCCGAGCGAGCGAAGGGAGCAAGGCCTATAAAAAGGGTGCGTCTATAAGGTCCGATTATGTAAGAGTTGCATACAAAGCTTTATGTTCGATTCCTAAAATTGCTAATTATCAAAAAAAATCAGTTTATAAATTTGACATCTATTCTTGACAGAAGAAAATTTGACATGTAATATACAGTTGTCATACTTTATTTTACTACTATATACTTTATTTTACTACTACCACTTTATTTTACGAGTACAATAATAAGCCAGTTTACTGGCGCAATACAATACAATAAACAGTACTTTATAATGCAATCGGACATAAACTCTATTTATTGATTTCAGAATGTGGAAAATATGAAGAATGGACTCCATGTGGAGCAGCTTGTATAACAACATGTCAAAGTTTGAATAACCCAACCTACTGTCCAGCTAATCAAGCTTGTACTCCAGGATGTGTTTGCAAAAAAGGATTCATATACGATGAAGATTCTAGTCAATGCATTCCAAGGAAACATTGTCTTAACAGTAATATAAATCTTTTTTTTAATACATTGTTGTGCCTAGATTTAATTTAATTATTAATATAATACTTTTTTCCACTACTAGTAGTATAGGATACATTTTAAGTATGACGTACTTAACTGTGAAATTTAATTTCTTGACCTTAGCGCTAGAAGCAGTCAATAATTTTTCATTATTAACCTAAGTTAATAATGAACAAATTTACATTTTCTGAGAACTCGGAGATAGCTTTAAAGAAAGAATTTGAACAGCATAGTTATGTATATCCAAGAGATTATATTTAACATGTTTGAGTCATTGAAGTAAAGGCTGTAACAAAACTATTTTAATAAAAATATTAAAGCAAATTTGAATTTCGCGCCTTCAGAATACCTACCTGTTTAAATGACAGTTAAATGCGAGACGACTGCAAGATCTATAAAGGATGGTAAATCTAAACGAAGAAAGGTAAAACTTTTGTAACTAACTTCAACTTGTGTTTGAGATTGAAACTGATGAAACTAATAATGCTGAAAATGTGGTTTGTTAGCTATTTGAACGCGATGGGCGCCTTTTATCACCCATTTTTAGGTTAGGAACCTTTGTGCAAACAAACCTCCAAACACAACATTTTTATTGTAAATATTGAATAAACTGTAATTATAAACAATGTTTATTTCTTAATTATTTATTAAAGTTGATTGTACAATTGTAGCAAGTCATTGTGATCCCTGATCCGGATGTGCTGAGTAAACTGTTATTGGTTACGTTTGTTGGTAAATTTATAATTGCATTCCTATGCACAGTGGAAGTTTCTTGAATCGAGGAGGTGCAAGGTTGTACTTCATCCAATAAATTTGACGAGGTTGAAGGTAGGAGCTCAACGCATGAAGTTGAAGGCGCTTGGACCATTTGTGCAATGGTTTTTTCACTGCCAGTGAATCTTCTACGTAACCCTCTGCTACTGTTGCAGACTTCCACCCTCCATGTTGCTTTAATTGCAGGGTGTTTCCACCATTAGAGGCTAAAAGAGTGGCAGAGGTTCTTCGGAAAGTGTGCCCAGTATAGGACTCGAGTATAGGATTTGTCAATTTTAAATATATGGCAATTTTTTTAGGCATTTGTGCGATTGTGTTATGCCCTATATTTTGCCTGACTGCTTTTCCATTCTTAACAGCAATAAATAATCGGGGTAAGTCCAAAAGTGACCTAATTTTTAGATATTTTTTTATCGTTTCTATCCACAGAGCATCTATAACAACAAATTTTCTAGATGACCCATTATTGTTGCGACGAATATTAATGATAATCATATCTTCTTTCACCGTTAAATCAGTCATAAGCAAATTACAAAGTTCATTGCCTCGGCAAGCCCCAGCAACTCCTATTGCAAGAACTCCCTAAAATTGTGAAACATTTACATACATATCATACATATGCAATGCACAGACTAGTTACCTTAACAGCAATGTAAGAATCATCAGGTACGTAACTCAGGAATTTTATTATATCATCTTGTGTAAAAACAAGATTTTTTAGGTGTGTAATTTGTATTTTGTCTTTTCAGGTACCTGACAAGCTTAAAAAATTTAGATATATCTACATTATCCTTTAACAAAAGTGTTGCTTTCAACATTGAATAATGGGCCCACAGAGTGGATGCCTTTTTATCCTTGGAGTACTCTTGAAAATAAGCCAACACTACATTTTCAGAACTAACACTTGCTTTATTCAGTTGGCACCAATTTTTATATATTTCGTATGTTTTCATGTACACACCTTTCGATATTTCAGGCAGTAATCCCTCTGAAAGTTCTTCTACCAAGCCTTAAATCTCTGGAGGAGTACAGTTTTTGTCTGAACTGTCCATTTTTCCAGACACAATAAAAGATTTCTTTTAAACCAATTGTCATTTATTTATTACAAATGTCAATTTTTAGGCTACTTGATTTTCTTACGAACAAAGTAAATAAAATTACAAAGTAGTTCAAATTAAAAAATCTCGACTCATTCTATTTAAAAAATTACTAGTAGTGGAAAAAAATAGTATATAAACCACGGTAGTGAAGACCACTATAGCCCTCACGCCTTATAGCCCTCGATGCTTCGCATCTCGGGCGCTAAACTGGCGGTCGGGCTATAATGATAGTCTTCACTACCTTGGTGTATAATATACTATTAGCACTAAGTGGAGTGTGACCAGGTAAGGGCCATGACAGGATCAAAACACGAATAATGAACTCATGAGAAAGGCATCCGGTTAATAGTTATTTATGGTACAAGTGAGTTAAGTAAGATATTATCCACGAACGAAAAATTTTCCCTCGAGGGCCGGCAGGCCCGAAAGGGTTAATTTTTCTGAGTGGATAATATCCTTAACTCACGCGTGCCATACAAAACTTTATCCAACACCTCTTTATTTAAGTTTAAACATCGAATTTGCAATGTATAGTTAGTCTGTAGTTTTGACGGTAATACTCTGGCACGATGACTGGATTTTAATAATATTAATTAACGCAAGCTGGTGATTGGTTGTTATCTTTGAAGGAGTGAGTTTTTTAAAAATAACCCACGTTGCTAGGGGCAACGTAGGTTATAATGTAACATAAGAGTAAACAATCACTTTCGTTATTTAAAATGACCATAGTAAACATGGTATTTATATAGAGGTGTTGGATAAATATCTATTTATTAATCTTATTAGTAATCATATTGAGCATCTAGCCACGTAATAATTGTGTTCATAATTGTTTTAAAAAATCATAACCTATTAGAAATTTGTTGTTTGTAAAGGGATATTAGCAAGCGTAGCGCTTAAGTATCAAATAGCAAAATGATGGGTGTAGTTCAACAACTAACTGGTGGGCTAATAATCTCTAAAATGTTATTGATTGTTGCTAACGAATATTGTTGGTAACCAGGGACCGATAGAGTAGCGAAGTTATCCAGAGAGAGTGACGGTACTTAAAGAAATAACAAAAGGATAAAAACGATAATAGAGGCAATATCTAGAGGCAATAGAAAAATTAATACATTGTAGGCACCTAACGATATCCAGCCATGCAATCTCCATACTGATGACATGATTGACGATTAACTATTTCATTTTAAATGGTAGATAATTAGAGAATGGCAGCCTCCAATTAAATACTTACGTAAGTTAATAGTATAGTGATATCGACTGACTCTAGAGAATTAACGACTATTAACTAACAGCGTTTATAACATTACCATATCGATGGTTGAAGATTTCATGTTGATGATTAACTAGTCACGATTGACGATTAACTTGAAAATTGACCAAACCCTAAGATGCGGATTGTAGCTCAAGTCATATATTTAATACGATTGACGACTCAGAAGTACGTACCATCTATTTAGAAACAGATAATAGAACCTTTAGCTAACGATTAAAAACTGAAGACGTGGTAATGATCGTCCACAGTAACTACTTATAACTGCTAACTGACTAGTGTGCGATAATTTGTGTAGTCTAATTGAGTTAGCAGCCTTTGAGAGCTCATAGGATATAGTCATTACCAATTGACTGTATGCAGATTTGGGGCAATACTTGATTAGACAATTTTTAGTTGTATATTTAGATGGGCTATAAACTGATCAGAAAGATATTGGCAATCAATGACCGAGGAATCATAATTTAATAACAAAAGCGCTGGTGCTTGTTGACCGTCGAAAAATATTTAGTAAAGACTTTATGACAACATTAATTAGTGGCAATATGTAACTGCAAGACTGGCAGTTTAAATTAGGTAGTTAATAACTGTTTACTAGCATTTGATAACTGTCTAATCATAAATGATGGCCAGCTGCTGATATTAACTGATACTGACTAAATAGTCTCTGACTTATGTAAACTTATAATTGAAAAATGTCTATTTGCTATATAAGAATAACTATATCTGACGACTGAGAATAGATGACAGTACTTATGGTTAACAACTCGTGAATAAGGATTTAAAATTAAGGGCGGGCTATTTATTGTTAATTTAGGAGTGAGCGCAGAGCAAAGAAAACTGGCAATATCTGTAGGGACTGGAATCAGAATATTAACTGTTAACGACTGTTAAACAACTCACAATCAATTACTTCGAACTGCTTGCTAAAAATTGATTGAACCGTTGCTGAAGTACTCGTTTCTATAAATATTCTAAATTTGTTCCTATATTACAGTATTTGAAATAGCTATTTAGGTAACATGTACATAATGTAGGACTTTATAGATGAGCTCAGTTTATGGCCGAGCGAGCGAAGCGAGCAAGGCCTATAAAAAGGGCGAGTCTATAAAGTTCGATTATGTAAGAGTTGCATACAAAGCTTTATGTCCGACTCCTAAAATTGGATAATTATTTAAAAAAAATCAGTTTATAAATTTGACATCTATTCTTGACAGAAGAAAATTTGACATGTAATATACAGTTGCCATTGGAAAACTGAATATACTATACTTTATTTTACAACTACCACTTTATTTTACGAGTACAATAATAAGCCAGTTTACTGCCGCAAAACAATACAATAAACAGTACTTTATAATGCAATAGGACATAAAATACATTATTTGTTTGTTGTAGAACTAAACATAATGTCCCTTTGATGTATTTAGTTAAAATATACACTCAACTAATAGGTCGGAAAACTTTATAATGTATCTAAAAATAAAACAAACTTTATTTATTGATTTCAGAATGTGGAAAACATGAAGAATGGACTCCATGTGGGGCAGCTTGTATAACAACATGTCAAAGTTTGAATAACCCAGTCTATTGCCCAGCTAATCAAGCTTGCACTCCAGGATGTGTTTGCGAAACAGGATTTATATACGATGAAGATTCTAGTCAATGTATTCCAAGGAAACAATGCCTTAAAAGTAATATAAATCTTTTTTTATTCTGTCTAAATTTAATTTAATAATAAATTATTTTTAGAATTAAATGAAGTGTAACCTGGTAAGGATAATGGAAGGATCAAAACACGAACAACGAACTCATGAGAAAGGCACCCGAATAAATATCTATTTATTAATCACATTTGTAATAATATTGAGTGTCTAGCCACTTAATAGTATTATAGTATACCACTTAGTAGTATAGTGTTCATAATTGTTTTAATAAATCATAACATATTGGAAACTTGTTATTCTGAATGAGCTGAAATTGCTTTTGAAGCATCCCAACAACAAATAACAATCTTCCTACTCCATGTTTTGTTATTAATGTGTTCATAGAAGCGCGAATAAAGGGATATTAGCAAGCGTAGCGCTTAATTATAAAACGGCAAAATAAGAATAGCACAATGGCCAGTATTCGTCCGCATGCATAAATAAATTACATTAAAATGTTTTTTAAAACACAAAAAATATATGAATATAATCTTTAATAGACGATCAAGAGAGCATGAAATGAAGTGAACTTCTTTTCTAATTAAGTAACAAATTTTTTAAATTTACTCTACGTTGTACATACATCTACACCAATGAATATTGAACGAACTGTAGAGTAATAGTTATTTTCGTTACAATTGCGCTGTTACGTCAATTTTTTAGGCTTGATGCCAAGATTTACAGTACGACGCGTTAGAGGATTGCGTTGAGTAATCAAGAGCCTGAGAATTGATTGCGCACGCATAAAATGTAAAAAAGTATTAACTTATTGTAAATTTTGAAGTTAACTTTGACAGATGTCGAATTATATATTTACTGATATACCTCGGCTATGTACCTGACAAAACAAATACAAAAATATTGAGGTGCTATGTGTTGAAAAATAATAATTTAAAATAAATACCCCTACTTACTTGTTTATTATAGTTTAGGTTAACAACAGACCGTGATTTCACGTCTATAAGAATTTGGTAACAAAATTGTTTTTCGCTGCAGACCCATTTATACTCTTTTCAAAAACAAACGAAATTTTAACAAAGTCGGGCGCCAGTGACGTCAGCTGGTTTTAACAATAATAAAAATTATTAAATTTCTTAATTCTAATTACATAGAAGTGCAGCCAACAAAATTGCGAATAAATATACATAAATATTTGTGTCTTAAACAACAAATAAGGCTGTATATCAACGTCAACCGCAGCTGTCAAATGGATTTTTAAAATGTTGACGAACTCTTAAATACATGAGTCCAAGTCACAACATCACATCATACAGTTACACTACACCACAACTATTTAGCAGCTTTATTGAGTAAATTACATCATGAACAGATTAATACATAAAGGAAAACTTAACAATAGTTTTGACGATGAAACGTTTTTATGACACAACTTTTACTAAAGATTTTTATGTCTATTAGTAACTTATACTAGAAAAAACTCAAACAGCTTTTGTACTTAATAATAATCCAAAAGATTATAATAAAGTATTAGACAAAATCCATAAAATAGCTAAAACATAAATTCTGTTAATGAACACATCGTTCAGTGGCAAACCTATTAACTCAAATAAAACAATTTTATAAATCAAGTAAGTTAATTCTATCATTATAAATCCCTAGGTAATAGGGTTTTTACCTAGGGATTTATAATAAAAAGGGTTTTTTATTTGTTTTTAGGTTAATCGCCCCCCGTGACTGAGTTTGTTCATCAGTAGATGCAAATTTCCTTCTGGCACAGTATATATAACATACAGTAATGTGACTGTCGCAAATAATTTCCATCCACCACACTACATGCTGGCGCGTGTCGGCAGTATGCAGACAGCAGTTCTGTGTCAAACACGCAACAGAACGTATCGAAATTACCAGAGCCGGCGTGCAGTATTAGTGTCAGTAAACAATGCATAGTGTTAGTCGCTGTGCCGCCAAAGGCTGTAAAAATACATCGGAAAGAACTACAATTAGTTTTTTCAGGTTTCCGAT
The DNA here is from genome assembly GCA_929113105.1 of Agrypnus murinus. Taxonomy (NCBI): domain Eukaryota; kingdom Metazoa; phylum Arthropoda; class Insecta; order Coleoptera; family Elateridae; genus Agrypnus; species Agrypnus murinus. Next base: position 64,702,258 of record OV816029.1, on the reverse strand, counting down.
TTCAGGTTATTTTTTCCCACATACTATTATTTTTTAATAAATACGCTCGTAAAAACAATGCCGTATTTAAGAATTCACTTTTGTATATATTTACCAATTGCTTAAAATTGAATTACTAACACGTAATAGAACAAATAAGCGATTACGAAATACTACATAATAAAACTTTTTATGCTGATTTATTATTAAAAGAGTTCAACAATAAAGAATCTAGGTCAACGCCTTATCAACAGGTGTGAACTACAGCGTCTTTTGTTACTCTCAACTGTTAAAAAAAGTCAAAGCGTGCGTTAGGATTGTACTTTTTAGCATTTCGTTTGTCATTGTGTCTTTAATTTAATATGAATGAAAATAAATTTTATTATTATTAATTATTATTATTATAGTGTAAATTGATTTCATCTCCCCTATTTTGTACGTATGTGATTTCGGTGACCTAGATTCTCCATTTGTTTGTTGAACAGCTATTCAAATTGTATACAGCTATGCATTTGTTCGTAATTATTTCTAAATAAAATAAAATGACTATTGCAGAGCAAGAATATGGTTAATGGCTTGAAAGAATAATGTAACTTTAGTTGGTAATTAACGATGTAACAAGAAACAACTCTTCTAACTTAGTTTAATAAATGTTTTAAATATCTAAATTGATTATCGTTTTATTTATTAGATTCTATAAGTAAAACAACTTCAATCAAATGGTTCACTACACATAATTCTACTTCATATTTAACATATTTTATTTAACAAGAGATTTTGTTTACATATTTGTTCGACACATTTTACTGAATGCGGCTCTGCGTTTTATTTACCGGCGTTTTATTATTATTCGTAGGTGATGCCGACCGATATACGTCGCTCCACTACTTCGTTTATGGGCGTGATATTCGAAGGTGGATTAATAAAATGAATGGTGCCCGCATGCAAGTGAACCTACTGATTGTTATATATATATACTGTGCTTCTGGATACTTCACATATGTGAAAATCAAAATATTTTAATCTATGGTATCCTATACTTGTTTAATTAGATATTAAACGCATGTGTTGAATCTTTAAGACTAATAACATGTTGAATTGAAGAATTATATCTTAGAATTTAAATTCAGAATGTTAGATTATGTTTAACACGTAAAGCTTTCTTTTATTATAATTTGCTATATTTAAGAATAATACTGCGTGTAAATTGTTTAACATGAATAAATTAACTTCTTGGAATGTATCCCTACTAATGTTTATTATATTTTTAGTTTAATAATAATTATCAGCCTAGATCTATTTTTATTGTCTACGTTGTATAAGGTTTTGGAAATTCCCCCAATTAAGATCAAATCTGGCGTAATCATATTATCGCAAAATAATTATAATTAATATGTTAAATGTTAAACCTAATTATTTGTTAGTTATATTATAATCATAGCAACTGAAGTTTAAAAATATACGAAATTTATAACTAAATAAATATTTTAAATTTATATCTACTTAAATGATGAAAATCGCTTTTGTATATCAGATGTTCTGTAGATAAAGCAAACAGAAAATTTATTAATACAGATTAAAATTTTATTGAACTTTTTCATATTGATGAGGCCAACCATTCCGAAGCTTTTGAGGGTTACTCAATTAACATTCTAATGATTAGCATTAAAATCGTGATATAAAGCCAGAAGGTGAAACTAAAATGTCAGAAATAGAAAATCTAATCACTGTTTACAAATAATAAATTTACGAATTCTTCGCCTTAGAACCTTACCAGAAAACAAGAAATTAGTAAAATATAATTTAGTTTTTTATTTTCAGATCATAAATAAATCAGAATAAATAACAATCTTAATGATTACTTACTTATGAAACCGCTAATCAATTCGAATAGCAATTGCTTTAAATCACTATCCACCAATGAAGGGAGCGTTGGAGTAATTTTGTGCAAATAACCCCAGGGTGGCTTGTTTAGGGTATTAATCATTTCAAGACAATATAGATGTGAGGATGTCTGGTTTCGAGGAATAACTAAGAGGAATAAGCCAATAATATTGTCATCAGTTCGAGTGCTGCACATGCCTGAAGTTACAGCAACTGCGTTCCAACAATAATTATGCACACTGAAACTGGAATTGTTATTTATAAATAACAGCATATTGTGCTAATAGTGCCCATTTTATTTATTAATTAGAGTTTAGTTCAAAATAAATCGGAATGCGGCTCCCATGTATGCATGTTGGGGGGGGGGGTAAAGAAGTTCCTGCAGCCCTTGGAAATGGGAGACGTATACATGATTAGTTAGTAACAATAGTTAGTGAGTAGTTAGTGAGAGATATTATATTGTTTCTGCCTACATTGGTTTATATGTTTGGGAAGAGGTTGTATATCAATCCCTTACATTGGTCCTTCGAGCCGGATGAGTTATTAAAGATGGAATACTGGATATTGAATATGAATATTAAAGATTGGATCTAGGAGTGCGTCCAAAAAGGTGCGTTTTCTGTAAGGTAATTTCCATGTTTTTTCCGTTGTGTCCTGTAATTTTGTAAATTTATTTGAAATATAAACTCTAATTTTCACAACACTTAACTTATACAATACATACAATACTTAACAGTTTAAAGTTAAGTTCATTTACTAATTAAAGTTTTATTGATTTGCTCTAAATTATGAAATTTACCATCAAAATATATCAGTAGGTAGACTAATTAAGTACATGTTTCAAACACACTCGTTTTGATTACGCATAATTAATGAAAAGCAATTTTGTAGAATCAAATAAGTGTGATTAATTACTTTCCAATTGAACAACTATTACAAATGTCATAAAAAGCAAACAGTTGCAGGTAGATATAGACATTTTATACACAATATTAAATTCTATTGAAAAGTTTTTGAATTATCTAGACTAACATAACATAAATAAGATGGTCTTAATCAACATGATTATTGAGTCCATAAAGTTAGATAACTCTCTTGAAAACAGAAATAAGCATTCTGGAAACATTTTATCACTTAATGGCTTAACGATTTAACAAGCTACATGGCAAGCCACCCTTCAGATAAGTTACATCAACAAAAGGATTTCAAAATAAGTTACATAAAGTGGGTTGCATTTCAATTTAATTATAAAGTATAAAGACTGAAACAAATAAAAAAGACAAAGAAAATGACGATTTCTAGATTCCCCAGTAAGGTCTGAATGTCTAAATGAAAGCATTCAAAAACTTCAATTGCTAATTTAATATTAATAATTTTGCCGTAGGATAAATTGTGCCGTTTCTTTACGGCAAAATTTAATTTGCCGGTGAAAAAACCGGGATTCAAATAAAATAATAATAACTAACAATAATAACCTTGAGAAACTCATTTACGCAGTAGATACCTTCATTTCAGATTTGCGTATGAAAATAGGACTTAACAATTGTGTGAGATTAGCCGCTTCTAGGAGGTGGTACCTTGTCCAGCTTCGGCCTTTCCCCCATCTTTTCTAAGTTGGGGATCACTACTCGATCGAATCCAACCTCAATTGTGGCAGGACTTTTTTTTAATAGTTTTGCCACCCCGATCTACCAGATTATAGGCTTGATGGGCCCTCGACAAAGCTTCGTTTGCAGGTCTAATCGTTATAGACCCCCGGTATGTACCCTCTTCAGGTGAAGTTGTCTTGAAAGTGAGAGGCTATGATACCCCTTTTCGCATCAACTCCCTTTAACAGTAAAGGTTTTGGAGCTCCTTCGGGTCACAGTACCCAATACCTGATTATATGGTAACCCAATGGCTACCAGAGCGTACAGTACCTGGTGGCATGCAGTTTCCCATTGGTCCAGATTTACCTCTGTGAGCCGGGATAAACCTTACTTCGATTCTCCTCCATTGGATTCGGTCAAGCAGCGTCCTAAACAGGAATCAAATCCACCCACACCGGTTCTCATGTTAGCAGAGCTCCCTCTGCAACGTTTATGAGTAATCGTCGAGAACACTTGCGTGTATCTCTCTTACACATTTAATCCTGGGAGATTTAGGCGGGAACCTAAGCCTATTGTACTAAATAACCGTTACCCAGACAAGCCTGGAATAGGAGAACTCGGACCAGTTCATTGGGCAGGTGACGTGTGATCTGCTCCACCCACCCTGGTGTTTGGGAGTATTTAGTCCCCAATACTAGTTGAGGATCATTGTTCGACCATTGTGGTTTCCCACTCCGATCTTCCAGATTATAGGCTTGGTGTGCCTCGACAGCGCTTCGTTTACAAGTCTACACGTTATAGACCCCCGGTATGTTGTTGTGAAGTTGTCTTGAGAGTGAGAGGCTATGATACCCCTTTTCGCATTAACTCTCTTTAAGGTAAAGGTTCTAGAGCTTCTTCAGATCACAGTACTCGACTAGCGAGACATAGGATGAACTGAATAGCTCCCGGAAACACAATACCTGGTGGCATACAGTTTCCCATTTGACCCTGGTATACTCCACCGAGCCGGGATAAACTTCACTTCGATTTTCCCCCTTGAAATTCAGTCAAACAGCGAGTTACTTACGGTGACCATATTTGACCTCATTTCAGGTCCAAATCGAATCCACCCACACCGGTTAGAGGTGTTAGAGGAACAGGAATCCTACAAGTAGGGTTCCACCCACGATCTGCATGTAAGCGACTGTACTGTACCCCGAAAACAAGAAAAAAACGGAATTCTGAACTTAACTTATTATTTTAAGAGCAAGGCGCAAACCTTTCCATTAATTCGAGCTAACACAGAATTTTTGAAAAGGAGCAATCTATCTGCTGAAGTCGTCCTGAAGTTTAGGTTAATACGAAAAAGTAGGTATAACCCTGGGACTATATTAGAAAATGTCACTGCACGTATATATTAGGACATACAACTAAGAACCGACAAACCAGTAGGTGCAAACAGGCCAGACATAACACGATTTGATCATTCAAAGAAATCGACCCATCTAATCGATCTAGATACCTAGCAGACAACAACCTGCTAAAGACTTAAACAGAAAAAGTGCAGAAATACTTTGAGCTAACTCAGGAATTCAAACAAATATACGAGCTGAATTATGTTAGAATAATCCCAATTGTTATTAGGGTCAAAAATATTACTAATTACTAAAAGTGAGAGACTTACATAGGTTTAACATCATTAGTTTGATAGAAAAATCTGACTTTGGGAACTACACTCATTCAAACTAATAAAACCATTAGCGATTGGTAAAACCCCGCTTATATGCGTACCAACTCTCAAAGAGTTAAGAAAAGAAAACAATAGAAGGAGGTTAGGTAAAATAAAGCTTATTTAAATCCCTACTAAGAATGTCCAAATGTTTTTTCGTACCTTGTCTTCTGTTTGTGTTATCGATAAAAAAGATATGTCATACATGTATCAGCAATTTGCACCAGTAAATTTGCTCGAGGAACTTTCAGACGTAACTTTCCGTGGTCTCATATTCGTCATTAAATAGCTAAGAAAAAATTGTTGAGAGCCGGACGCGATCGTGGTCCAGTCATCTTTTACCTTAGCATCTCTTCGGCAAAACCCATCAGGTGATATAGATATACTTGGTGCCAGTCGGCTGAAAAATTCTTATTGGCAAGTTAATTCTTAGGAGAGTACACTGTACTAGTCAATTTTCTATTCAACCCGTTTATGATTTTGCCTAAAGTAAAATATGACTGGACCACGATCGCGTTCAACTGCCAACAAACTTTTCGTAGCTACTTCATGACGAATGTGAGACTACAAAGAGTTATGATCCGTGTATAACATATCTATTCTTTCTTCCATAACACAAAAAAACGGCAACGTACGAAAAAGCATTTGAATGCTTTTGGTAGAGATTTAAATAAGCTTTATTTTGCATAACCTCCTTAGGGGGCGTGGCTTATACCTCATTATCTCTTCGAGCTCAACCTACAGGTGTTGACTTTTAGGGGGTTATTTAACAACCCACAATAAAGTCCTATGCAAAAACCCACGGACTTACCTCAACTTTCTGATATTTATTCTAATTTTACTATAGACTAATGCGCACTTGCGATTTTAACTAACAGTAATCAGAAAAATTAAAATAATTTCATTACTTAAAATCAAGAAAAATTTACATTCAATATTAGTATCAAAATTATGTATCACAAAAACAATTTTAACTAACTTATTAGCATTATTTATAAATCAACAAAAGTTTAGTAACAAAATCACACAATGAATCCTCAAAATAATATTAAATTCCTACATTTTTGTAATAAAAAACGCAAATTAGACATTTTAGGAGCTTTTGCGGTATACAAACAGAAACTCAGGGTACCTTTAATGAATGAACAGATTGAGCTCAGTAATTCTTGATCTTTTTATCTAGTTACCTATTTTTTGTATTTACCTTAGTGACGTGTTTGTTTATATTTATATTACCTGTGATAATGACACCTTAGCTGCCGAAACAATATTGTCAGGTTATAATTTAATAAATACTGTGAAACCTTTTTACTAATCTTTATTTTATGATTATGGAGTTCCACAAAGTAAGGCTGGAAACAATAAACAAAAACTTAATTACTGTTTATTCTTAGGTGTTAATCGCTGTATAAACAAGGTTCTTACGTGTGAATTCGTTTATTTTAATATAATATTCTAATTAGATGTATAAAACGAATATTTAATAATAAAATTCTATAGTTTGAAGTAAATGAAGTAAATATATGCAAGTCAATTTTAAACCCATTTAAGACCTATTTAGATTCAGCAACGTGATTGGGTGTTTCTCTGAAATCCATATTTTGGATATGAAAAATTCTCGGAAAATAAAAATGTTGAAATCTGTTTTTCTAATTAAGAGTACGATTAATTTATTGTCTAGGAAACATACTGCTGATTAGCAGAGCTTGATCTGTACACCCTGTACACATCTGTACACACTGTACTGTTTCGACCTTTACAGAGTTTGAATCAACTTAAATGATCCAAATAACATGCAAATAACAGAAAAAATTATATTTAATAGAAAAACTGAACTTTAATATTTATTATAATAAAAAAATGTCTCTAAAACGATAATGCTTAATAATGGTTGATAACAACTAAAATAAAAATTAGTAATTTTAGTAATGCCTTTCTTTTTTAGTTAGGTCCACACAAATGACAAGAAAAATGAGGGACAATATTTTATTGACTGTCTAATAGTCCATGCTTAATATTTTATATATCAATTGACTCCGGATGAGAGCTATACTTTTTTACAATTATCCTTAATTATTTAGAACGATAATTAGCCTTAGAAAAACTGCTTTTTACTTTAAAAATACATACTAGGGACATGCTACGTAAATGACATGTGACATAATAACGATTACTTTTTATTTAAAAAAAATAGTATATATATATATATATATATATATATATATATATATATATATATATATATATAATCTTAGACCCATTTACCTTACGGTGTAGGGTGTACTAAAAAAAATAGTTTAGTTGTTAATATAACAATACCTGGCTAGATAGACTGCTATATACTATAGGTAAAAAAATATTCGTAATATAATATTAATTAAGCAGGGGCAGTAAATTTAATATTTCCGAAGAATTACCCGATTATACTACTATTGAACCATAATATCCAAATATACAATAATATACAGGGTGTTCCATTTAAACATGGAAAGTGAGGTCATTTTTGCATACGTATTAAAATATTAATTTTTTCAGATTATTCTTGTTCTCTTGCAGTTTATTTTTTACAAAACTCGGCATGATTTAGAGCACTTTTCTTAAAAACATTGTTTGGTATTCTTGAATACAAAGATGCTGCACGGCGTGGTGTTTTATATTAAACACACTCGCGTATACAAATTCAAGAAAAACTTTACAAATGAATAGATGATTAGGTTTTATAAAATTCTAGATACCCTTTGCCGTATTTTCAGCTGACATCTACAGAATAATTTCAGTATTTCAATTTGATCGCTCCAACTTTTATAAACGACCATTCAGTAACCGTTCAATATCCAGTTTTCAATTCCATAAATATTTTACTCAGTCGGAGGTTGTAAGCTACAACTGTACCAAATTTATCGAGGTCCAATTTTCTATATACTTATTGTTAGCGTAGAGTCTATTATAATGCCTGAAGCACAACAATTTTTGTTATGTAGACATACTATTTAGCCATCACATTACTAGCAGTTATATGTATGTACAAAAATTAACCGTTTGTAGTTAAACCACACTTTAACAATGTTAACCCCAATATGTATGCATGTTTTGATAAATATTTTTAAATTAAAATTCACTCCATTTGTTTCTAATTACAATTTTTGTAGATATAAAATTAGTCGGCAAGTACTAGTCATAAAATAGATAAAAGGGACGTATTGTGCGATTAATCTACATAAAAATTTTGCATTAAACTTTATATTAATTTGAATTTATAATTATAAATTTTAAAAAGCAAACCCTAATGTATAACTTTAAGAATTGGAGAGCATATAAAGTAGACGTGAGCGATTTTAAAACATAGTCTACATTGCATTCATTGCTTTACAACTACTTACAACGACTCATTATGAAAATGTTACTTTTTATTGCATTTGTGATTGTTGCTGTGTCAGGTAAATATATCCTGGTTGTTATTAAATAAATGTTTTATTTATTTATTTATTTTTATTAGAAAACCCTTTTTTATACAAATCTGATTAATTGAAAGAATCAGATCAAAGGCAACTTTCACTATTTTTTATTTATTATAAAATATAATTCAGCAGAATTATTAAACATGTACACATGTACTTTTTGTTCTGTTCCAAATTGCCAACGAAATACTTATCAGATGTTTAAAAGTTGTCTTATGTTTGCTTTTAGGAGATGCCTATGAATATGAGTGTGGCCCAAACGAAGTATATAACTCGTGCGGTTCAGCATGTCCAATCAGTTGTCAAAGACCTTACCATCAAGCCTGTACATTACAATGTGTAGAAGGGTGCTACTGTAAAAATGGATATATTAGAGATAAATATAGTAATGATTGTGTTGAGCCATGGTCTTGCCCAAGACCGTTTTAAGACATTAACTAAGACATGATACGATCAAATTAACTGACAGCTCGAATATATTATGTTATATTGTAATCACAAGTCTATAATTGTTGTTTCTTGTTATCTTGTTAATAATTAATAAAATAGAATTACTTAATAATGAAGAATTATTTATATAGTAGCATTCACAAAATAGAAATCTTAATTATGTACTTACACTCCTCACTGTAAGCTAAAATCAATTGCCCCCCTTTTTTAATGTTTACTTATTAGCCGATTTTTATGATTTTTGAGTAAGTAATAAAACTAAATAGTTTAATTCTTACTGAATAAGTAATGAACTGAATAATGAATAGTTATATGTTTCATTCCGTAGATCATTTTGCCACAATTTATGGAAACTGATAGGACAGATTCATGTGTAAACAAAAATTAATATTACTAAAAACTCACTCAGAACTCACTTCATACAATTCTAGTGAAAAAGTCAGCTTGTAAAAATAGCGATCATTTGTGTCTACGTTAAATTACTACAAAATCTTTAAATAAAATGAAATGAGAAATCATGAGTCTGACATATCCAAAAAAATTTATTAAAATCCACTTGGAAATGAAAAACTATGGTTATACAAAGGAGAGTTTAATTTAGTTTGATCCACAATATTTAATTAAAATAAAACAGTCTAGTAAATCTAAATCAAGACATGAACTGTTGGAAGTAGACTATATTCTACAATTGAAATATGTATTTCAAATATGTAAATTAAAAAGTAGAATAAATAAAAATAAAGATTTATTCTATTGAAGATCTCTCCATCGTATTTAATTAGAATAATAATATTCGTTAAATGAAATAAATAAAGATTAGTAAAAGTTTCACAGTTTTATTAAAATACAACCTGACAATATTGTTTCGACACCTATGCTGTCATTATTGAAGGTAATATAATTATAAACAAACACGTCGCTAAGGTAGATACAAAAATAGGTAACTAGATAAAATAATAATAATAATCAGAATTAAATATCTAATACTTCCAGTAACGGAGAATTACTGAGCTCAAGTTGTTCATTCATTAAAGGTACCCTGAGTTTGTGTTTGTATATCTCAAAGGCTTCTAAAATGTCTAATTTGCGTTTGTTATTACAAAAATGTAGGAATTTAATATTATTTTGAGGAGTCATTGTGTGATTTTGTTCTAAAAGGTGTTTGGCATAATTAGATTTTTCAGGATGTTTATTTTTGTAATGACGTACGTGTTCTTTATATCTTATGTCAAAATTTCGAAGTGTTTGTCCAATATATACTGAACTACAAAAAGAACAATTTTAACGGTAAATGCCCGATTTCATGATATCATGTGTTCTGTCTTTAGCATTAAATAAAAATGAAAAAGTGTTAGTGTTGGTTTTAAATGTTATTTTATAATTGTTGGTTTTTCTTAGTATATGTGCAATTTTTTCTGATTTTTTGCCAAAATATGGTATAGATATGTAATTTGCGTCTTCTGTTTGATTGTCAATGGGATATATTCTTTTGATAGCTAACCTATAATCATTTTGTGCAATTAAAGTGTCAATCAAGTTCGGATTGTAATGATTTGTATGTGCTAGTTGTTTAATGGTTGATATCTCTTTGCTAAAATCTGGTTTTGTTAGTGGAATAGTTAAAGATCTGTGTACTAATGATCTGTAGGCTGCTATTTTGTGTGTTTTATGGTGACAAGATTCATTTGGTAATGTTATGTCTGTTTGTGTTGGTTTTCTGTATATGGAAAATTCAAATAGATTGTGTGCGTTAATCTTGATATTTAAGTCTAGAAAGTTTATAGCTCTGTTTTGTTCTGTTTCTAGTGTAAATTTTATGTTAGGGTGGATACTATTAATAAGAATTAAAAATTGATTGATAACCTCAAAAGAAGTGTCAAAACAAGCTAAATCATCAACATAACGTCATCAACATAACGAAACCAGAAGATAATGTGTTTAGAGAGGTTTAATTCAAATATTCGATCTTCGAACTTGTCCATAAATATGTTAGCTAATAGAGGACTTAGATAATTACCCATAGGTAAACCATCTTTTTGTAAATAAATTATGTTATTAAAAGTGAAATAATCTTGACTTATACAAAGTTTAAATAATTGAATTAACTCTAACCTTTTAACTAATTCTATATTACTATTGACCAAGAAACTATCTAATAAAGGAATACATTCTTGTGGGGGTATTCTGGACAACATGTTGCAAATATCAAAACTAACAAGTTTTGAATGTGGTGGAAGATGTATGTTTTGCAGCTTATCTACTAATTCTAATGAATTTCTAACAGAGTATTTCGATTTGTAACCTATCGTGTTAATAATCTGGTTCAGTTCTTTGGATAAAATGTTATTAGATGCATTGATGTATGATACAACTGGTTTTATTAGCATATTCTGTTTATGTATTTTGACTAGTTCATATAGTTTAGGTGGTTGTGGGTTTTTATTAATGATTTGTTGCTTTTCTAATTCTGAAAAGCAGATATTGCAGTTTTCTAAACGTATTATAGTGATCATCAGGACGGCATAGCAAATGAGATGGAATGAATTGTAACAGACTAAAGAAAGAAGTAGTCATATTGTCATATGACATGGTTTGGAAAATATGCAGCTATTTAAAAAATGCTATTTGGGTTGCGTAACTTCTAGGAGGATTCTATAATATTTTTTTAATGAAACCAACGGAGAATGTTTTGTTAAAGTTAATGTGTCTTTCTACCGTGATAAAATTTCATTGTTTAGCTAACGATGTGCTATCGTTACTTAATTTTATACACAAATATGAAGCCATCTCAAGACTTGTTTTGATCTAAAACAGCCAAATGCATGGTTGTGAATAATTCCACTATTTCAATGAACTTTGATAAGCGACCATTCAGTAACCGTTCAATATCCAGTTTTATAATTCCATAAATATTTTACTCAGTCGGAGGTTGTAAGGAGCAACTGAACCCAATTTATCGAGGTCTAATTTTCTATATACTTATTGTTAGTGTATAGTCTATTATAATGCCTAAAGCACAACCATTTTTGTTATGTAGGGTTCCACATCAAGTGATCCAATTTTGTGGAAGTTTTGACCATCACCCTCTTTGATTGTTTTTTAAATTTGCCTTTTTTCCTGAATACATGCATGAAATTCCTGGTATACAAGAAATGGAAAGACCTAGGAAGACCGAAGTTTATAAAAAGAGACAAGAGACCCCTTTGGGACGTATACGAAAAATGAATTCAGGCGAAATTATCGGTGAGTATTTGTGGGCAAATCTGCGTTTGTTTTAGCTTCTGAAACACACTGCTTTTCCTTGACTTTATTCTCATCGTAATCAAATTCGGAATAAATCATTCTCAAAATCAGCTGAAGCCAGATCTCTAAGGATCCAGTCAAAATCATTAGGTGAATCTCTCGTATCTGCTCCTGTTTTGCATTTTTCTGTAAACATTGCGAAGCCCTGCTTTTTTCTTCCCTTTTCATTATTCGCCACTGCTCTTTTGGCTTTGGAAGATCTTTGTTGTACCCCGAAGTTTCAACTTTACTTTTTTAGATCATTCCAAGTTGCTTCTCTTCTCTTATTCAGGATATTATCTGTTTTTTTCTGCATTCTATCACATCAACTTTCTCACGCAATAAATCTAGTAGTATTGAGTTCTTTTCTTGTTCCAAGTTCGACCTTCTTTTTGGTCGTTTGATGATTTTTCCCTTCTCGTTTTTCATTTTCAATTTGATAAAGCATTATAGCTGAGGGAGTGTAACGACTAGCATGCTAACCTAGTAAGCTCACCCAAGCGGCCCGGTATCGGCAAATCTGGCGAAGATTTTCTGCAGTTTTCCTTAGCTGTAACACAAAAATGTGAGATTTGTGCTATACCATCTGTAAGCCAGCTGCAACCACACGTTGGCCCTGTGTTGCGTAATGATAGTAATAGCCCCTACCTCCCGCACAAGCATTATAGCTTCTGGGGACCGGTTCGCCAATCAATGAGTAGTAGGAACTATTATTAGCAATTATTAGGTAATCAATTTTAAAAATAGCAGCGTTGCCAAAAATTTCTGTCGTGTAATTTATACGCGTCTAAATCATGTGGAATTACCTATATTACTATGAACAAATTCACGTGTTATCCACGCGTGCATATCCACGCATAGATTTGAGAGTTACACATCATTTATGCACATGACCATAACTAAGGCTGTATATTTTTAACTCAAGTGGTTCTTGAGTTGTGCCCTTCTAAAGTGTACAAAAATGAGTGATTTTGAGCAAGTTGGCGTTTACGTTTTCTTTTATAACTTTTGATAGAAATAAGATACAGGAATGAAACAAAAACTAACTTAAAGTCCATCATTTGGGCTTTAAGATGATGGGTTGCATGGTATACTTTAATATCAAAAAAATATATATTGCGCCCCTGAAGTGTTTGACCTTGAATTTCTCAGAAAGCAGGATTAAAAATTCTGAAAAAAGTATGTGTGCCAAATTTCAACCTGGGATCTCAATGGGATCGGTACTAAATTATTTTAACAAAATAGCAATGTTCAACATTTTACGATTAATAATGTTTTCAATATTGGGAACATTTCCCAATGTTCAAAACTACCGTTTTGTTTTATAAATGATTATTTTCTGTTTTGATAATTACTTACAAACAATCTGGGTTAGATAAAACATTAATGAACAAATTCCTGTGTTTTAAAAAATTTTTAAAATTATTTGTTAAACGTTACCTAAATAAAATATCCTGGGTACACTTGTCAAGCAAATTTTTCAGTATTAGCAGAACACATACAAATTGTTATCAACTATAACAAATTAAAATCACGATGACACTCAATAAAGAAAATTTTAATTTGATGGACAGTACTAATGTAAAATACCACATGCTAATTCCATTTCCTGATAACTTAAACTGTATGTACGACTTGTTTCTGTATTTGGATCTACTTTCCTTAAAATCTGCTTGGGATATTTGGTATTTACAGAAATGTTGGTGCAGGGCCAGCAGGATGTAGAAATGACGCGGTGACTTCTTTGAAGTCTTTACTATTTGAACATATTACATGGGATAACCACCTCTTGCCGTCATATTCACATGTAACAAAACTTGTAATTTCATATATTTAATGTAGGTCTAATTACTTCATCAGCTGTGGAGTGTATAAATGTCTGATCACTAGCAAGAGTAGAATTTTATTAATACATTGTTTTCTGAGATAGATATAAAACAGTGAAAATCCTGTATCCGAACAATTGTTTTTGTTTTATCAAACCGTTCATAAGAAATTAAGATTAACATGTATTCAGTTGATACATTACTATGCACTATTGGTTTCATAATGATCTAGGACAACAATGCTAATATGATGGTAGTTTTTATTATTTTATCCTATGCATTTACACTGGAAAAGAAGAATAAAATAGCATCATATTAGACTGGCTGTCCTAGATCGTTATGAAATCAATAGTACATACTAGTACTGTCACTAGGTACTGAACAGTGGTGTTTTAAAAAAATATATTATTAATGATCCCAATTGAGATCTCAAGTCGAAATTTAGGAGACATAGGAATTTAAAGATTATGCAAAGTTTTAAAAAACCAACGTTTCATCTAACACAGATTCTTTGCAAGTAATTACTCAGAACAAAGAGTAATCATTCATAAAACAAAACTCTAATACCAATAATATAGTTTTGTTTATTGTTTCCAGCCTTATTTTGTGGAACTCCATAATCATGAAATAAATAAAGATTATTAAAAGTTTCACAGTTTTATTAAAATATACCTGACAATATTGTTTCGACAGCTATGCTGTCATTATCAAAGGTAACATAATTATAAACAAACACGTCGCTAAGGTAGATACAAAATAGGTAACTAGATAAAATAATAATAATAATAATAAAATTAATAATAAAAATCATAATTAAACATCTAATACCTCCAGTAACGGAGAATTACTGAGCTCAAGTTGTTCATTCATTAAAGGTACCCTGAGTTTGTGTTTGTATATCTCAAAGGCTTCTAAAATGTCTAATTTGCGTTTGTTATTACAAAAATGTAGGAATTTAATATTATTTTGAGGAGTCATTGTGTGATTTTGTTCTAAAAGGTGTTTGGCGTAATTAGATTTTTCAGGATGTTTATTTTTGTAATGACGTACGTGTTCTTTATATCTTATGTCAAAATTTCGAAGTGTTTGTCCAATATATACCGAACTACAAAAAGAACAATTTAAACGGTAAATGCCCGATTTCATGATATCATGTGTTCTGTCTTTAGCATTAAATAAAAATGAAAAAGTGTTAGTGTTGGTTTTAAATGTTATTTTATAATTGTTGGTTTTTCTTAGTATATGTGCAATTTTTTCTGATATTTTGCCAAAATATGGTATAGATATGTAATTTGTGTCTTCTGTTTGATTGTCAATGGGATATATTCTTTTGATAGCTAACCTATAATCTTTTTGTTTAATTAAAGTGTCAATCATGTTCGGATTATAATGATTTGCATGTGCTAGTTGTTTAATGGTTGATATCTCTTTGCTAAATTCTGATTTTGTTAGTGGAATAGTTAAAGCTCTGTGTACTAATGATCTGTATACTGCTATTTTATGTGTATTGTGGTGACAAGATTCATTTGGTATTGTTATGTCTGTTTGTGTTGGTTTTCTGTATATGGAAAATTCAAATAGATTGTCTGCGTTAATCTTGATATTTAAGTCTAGAAAGTTTATAGCCCTGTTTTGTTCTGTTTCTAGTGTAAATTTTATATTAGGATGGATATTGTTTATAAGAATTAAAAATTCATTGATAACCTCAAAAGAACTGTCAAAGCAAGCTTCATCGACTTGTACAACAAAAACGTACACTACAAAATAACCATAATTGTCAGAACACTGCAAACTTTTATCCTCGTTTCATAAACTTGTCGAATATAACATTCAATGACAGAGAAACACGATTTCTTAACAAAGGTTACAAATTTTGTCCTTTTCCAAAATTTACCAACAAAATTAAAGAAATTTTGGCCGTTGAATGCGAAACTATACTTAAGAAAGATCATAATAACTATGCAAAATTCCAAATTTCGAATTTGTTAAAAGAGATGTCTTTGAAACAGGACAAAATGTACAACACATCTAACATATCACTTCTTCAATCTATAAAACAGAAAATCACAGAGAACAATCTAATTTCTGTTAAAGCAGATAAGGGTAGCACTTTGGTTTTTCTTTCAAAAGATATTTACATACAAAAAGTTAATGAATTTATTAATAAAGAAAATTTTGAAACGTTAAACAAAAACCCAACCACAAAATTCCAAAAAGAAATAAAACAAGGTTTAGAAAACTGCAATATCTGCTTTTCAGAATTAGAAAAGCAACAAATCATTAATAAAAACCCACAAATTCCTAAACTGTATGGATTAGTGAAGACCCACAAACAGAATATGCCAATAAGACCAGTTGTATCATACATCAATGCACCTAATCACATTTTATCCAAAAAACTAAACCAGATTATTAACACGATAGGTTACAAATCGAAATACTCTGTTAGAAATTCATTAGAATTAGTAGATAAGCTGCAAAACATACATCTTCCACCACATTCAAAACTTGTTAGTTTTGATATTTGCAACATGTTCTCCAGAATACCACCACAAGAATGTATTCCTTTATTAGATAGTTTCTTGATCAATAGTAATATAGAATTAGTTAAAAGGTTAGAGTTAATTCAATTATTTGACCTTTGTATAAGTCAAAATTATTTCACTTTTAATAACATAATTTATTTACAAAAGGATGGTTTACCTATGGGTAATTCTCTAAGTCCTCTATTAGCTAACATATTTATGGACAAGTTTGAAGATCGAATATTTGAATTAAACCTCTCTAAACACATTATCTTCTGGTTTCGTTATGTTGATGACATTTTAGCTTGCTTTGACAGTTCTTTTGAGGTTATCAATGAATTTTTAATTCTTATAAACAATATCCATCCTAATATAAAATTTACACTAGAAACAGAACAAAACAGGGCTATAAACTTTCTAGACTTAAATATCAAGATTAACGCAGACAATCTATTTGAATTTTCCATATACAGAAAACCAACACAAACAGACATAACAATACCAAATGAATCTTGTCACCACAATACACATAAAATAGCAGCATACAGATCATTAGTACACAGAGCTTTAACTATTCCACTAACAAAATCAGATTTTAGCAAAGAGATATTAACCATTAAACAACTAGCACATGCAAATCATTATAATCCGAACATGATTGACACTTTAATTAAACAAAAAGATTATAGGTTAGCTATCAAAAGAATATATCCCATTGACAATCAAACAGAAGACACAAATTACATATCTATACCATATTTTGGCAAAATATCAGAAAAAATTGCACATATACTAAGAAAAACCAACAATTATAAAATAACATTTAAAACCAACACTAACACTTTTTCATTTTTATTTAATGCTAAAGACAGAACACATGATATCATGAAATCGGGCATTTACCGTTTAAATTGTTCTTTTTGTAGTTCGGTATATATTGGACAAACACTTCGAAATTTTGACATAAGATATAAAGAACACGTACGTCATTACAAAAATAAACATCCTGAAAAATCGAATTACGCCAAACACCTTTTAGAACAAAATCACACAATGACTCCTCAAAATAATATTAAATTCCTACATTTTTGTAATAACAAACGCAAATTAGACATTTTAGAAGCCTTTGAGATATACAAACACAAACTCAGGGTACCTTTAATGAATGAACAACTTGAGCTCAGTAATTCTCCGTTACTGGAGGTATTAGATGTTTAATTATGATTTTTATTATTAATTTTATTATTATTATTATTATTTTATCTAGTTACCTATTTTGTATCTACCTTAGCGACGTGTTTGTTTATAATTATGTTACCTTTGATAATGACAGCATAGCTGTCGAAACAATATTGTCAGGTATATTTTAATAAAACTGTGAAACTTTTAATAATCTTTATTTATTTCACAATAATATAGTTACCAATATTGAAAAATATATTTATGTTAAAATGTTGGACATTGATATTTTGTTAAAATAATTTAGTAATGATCCCATTGAGATCCCAAATTGAAATCTGGCACACATATTTAGAAAATATGCAACTCTACGTCCAATTTTTTTCATGTAGATCCAAATACAGCGACTGGACGTACATACAGCTTAAGTTATCAGAAAGAAAATGGAAGTAGCATGCAGTATTTTACATTAATACTAAGCATCAAATTAAAATTTTCTTTATTGCGTGTCATAGTGATTTTAATTATAGTTGATAACAATTTGCACGTGTTCTGATAATACTGAAAAATTTCCTTGACAAGTGTACTCAGGATATTTTATTTAGGTAACGTTTCACAAATAATTTTAAAAAATTTCAAAAACTCCTACAGGAATTTGTTAATTAATGTTTTATCTAACCCAGATTCCTTTTAAGTAATTACCAAAGCAGAAATAGTCATTTATAAAACAAAACTCCCAATGTTTCTAATATTGAAAACATTATTAATGGTAAAATGTTGAACATTGCTATATTGTTAAAATAATTTAGTAACGATCCCATTGAGATCCCTAGTTGAAATTTGGCACACATATTTAAAAGATATGCAACTCTATGTCCAAATTTTTTTTCAAAATTTTTAATCATATGTTTTCTGAGAGATTCAAGGTCAGATTCAGGGGTGCAATATGATTTTTTTCATATTCAAGTATGCCATGCAACTTAAAGCTCAAATGGTGGACTTTAAAACAGTTTTCGTTTCATTCCTTTATCTTATTTCTATCAAAAATTATAAAGGAAAACGTAAACGCCAACTTGCTCAAAATCACTCATTTTTGTACACTTTAGAAGGGCACAACTCAAGAACCACTTGAGTTAAAAATATAATATTTTAGATTTTTACTTTTCTTGAGGAGTATAACAGTTGTGCCAAATTTGAAATAAATCAAAAAGGGTGAGTTACAACTCATTGGTTCACAATGACATGAAATTACCCTGTTGACATACTATTTAGCCATCATATTACTAACAGTTATATGTATACACCGTGTTCGTTCTAACATTTGCTATAGGAAATTAGTATGGGAAATCTGAGATATGCCAAACAGTTCGTTCTCGAATAAAAGTCGGTGAAATTAATAGTTGCAATCGATAGATAAGATATTTTAACGTACTGTCCAAAAATATTACCCTTAATAACAATCCCAATTTTTCAAAAATTATAAATTCATAAAAGACGAAACCTGAAAAGTTGACGTGACGCCTCCGTGGTTCAATGGCAACCGTGGCTTGCTAAACCGCACGGACTGGTGGAATGCAAGATCGAACCGCGTTACAAGCAAAACTTATTTAAAATTTTATTTGTCATTAATCTTTAATTGAATAACAATTTAAATAATTTGTTATTATTCTTTTATTCGAAAAACGTACAAGAAATAATAAATTAGAAATGAAAACTGATGATGCTTTTTCATACTGCATACTACAAAAACCAATTTTTACAATATTAGTTAATTAACACTCAAAATCCTGAAGATTTAAATACATTTAAAGTTTCAGTATTGACAAGTACTTATTTTACATTTTATTTATTTTAATTTGAAATAAATACGTAATGAGAATTCTTGAATTCATGTCTTATTAATTGGGTATCATTATTTTTTATTTGTAATGTATTATTTCTTGTACGTTTTTCGAATAAAAGAATAATAACAAATTATTTAAATTGTTATTAAATTAAAGATTAATGACAAATAAAATTAAAAAAAAAATGCTTGTAAAGGGGTTCGATCTTGCATTCCACCAGCCCGTGCAGTTTAGCAAGCCACAGTTGCCATTGAACCATGGAGGCGTTACGTCAACTTTTCAGGTTTCGGCTTTTAAATTAATGTTTTGCAAATAATTCATGAATCTATTTTTGAAGAATTGGGATTGTTATTAAGGGTAATATTTTTGGACAGTACGTTAGAATATCTTATCTATCGATTGCAACTATTAATTTCACCGACTTTTATTCGAGAACGAACTGTTTGGCATATTTCAGATTTCCCATACTAATTCCCTATAGCAAATCTTAGAACGAACACGGTGTATATAAAAATTAACCGTTTGTAGTTAAACCATACTTTAACAATGTTAACCCCAATACGTATGCATGTTTTAATAAATATTTCTAAATTAAAATTCACCCCATTTGTTTCTAATTACAATTTTTGTAGATATAAAATTAGGCGGCAACTACTAGTCATAAAATAGATAAAAGGGACGTACTGTGCGATTAATCTACATAAAAATTTTGCATTAAATTTTATATTAATTTGAATTTATAATTATAAATTATAAAAAGCAAACCCTAATGTATAACTTTAAGAATTGGGGAGTATATAAAGTAGACGTGAGCGATTTTAAAACATAGTCTTCATTGCATTCATTGCTTTACAACTACTTACAACGACTCATTATGAAAATGTTACTTTTTATTGCATTTGTGATTGTTGCTGTGTCAGGTAAATATATCCTGGTTGTTATTATATAAATGTTTTATTTATTTATTTATTTTTATTAGAAAACCCTTTTTTATACAAATCTGATTAATTAAAAGAATCAGATCAAAGGCAACTTTCACTATTTTTTGCATATTTTTTTCACAAATTGCCAACGAAATACTTATCAATTATTTAAAAGTGTCCTTTATATTTGCTTCCAGGAGATGCCTATGAATATGAGTGTGGCCCAAACGAAGTATATAACCCGTGCGGTTCAGCATGCCCAATCAGTTGTCAAAGACCTTACCATCAAGCTTGTACTTTACAATGTGTAGAAGGATGTTACTGTAAAAATGGATATATTAGAGATAAATATAGTAATGATTGTGTTGAGCCATGGTCTTGCCCAAGACCGTTTTAAGACAAAACTAAGACATGATTAGATCAAATTAACTGACAGCTCTATATTATGTTATATTGTAATTCAAAGTCTATAATTGTTGTTTCTTGTTATCTTGTTAATCATTAATAAAATAAAATTACTTAATAATGAAGAATTATTTATATAATAGTATTCACAAAATAGAAATCTTAAATTATGTACTTACAGTCTTCACTGTAGGGTAAAATCAAATTGCGCCCTTTTTTTAAATGGTAACTTATTAGCCGATTTTTATGATTTTTGAGTAAGTAATAAAACTAAATAGTTTAATTCTTACTGAATAAGTAATGAACTGAATAGTGAATAGTTACATTTTTCATCTCTTAGATAATTTTGCAACAATTTATGAAAACTGATAAGACATATTCATGTGTAAACAAAAATTAATATTACTAAAAACTCACTCAGAACTCACTTCATACGATTCTAGTGAAAAAATCAGCTTGTAAAAACAGCTATCATTTGTCTCGACGTCAATTTACAAATTGACAAATTTACAAATTATTACAAAATTTTTAAATAATATGAAAAATCGACTTGGAAAAAATATTTCAAATGACATTTTACGTTTACATACCGAGTTTGAACAAGATATTGCGAGTTAAGGAAAATTCTGTTTAACATTTTTTGATACACCCACGTACCTAACTGACTATTTTTTAAGTAGTAGTTTCGTATGAAATTGCTGAAATTATGATTACAACAATTCTTGTATTATTCAAACACGGTTTAATAAAAAAAAGATTAATAAAATTATGAGTTATTTTCTTGGAAATTGGAAAATAATCCAGAATGTTTTTCCCATTTTTTTCTTGATAATTTTAATATTTGTAAAAAATACCTACGCCATCGATAATTATTGGTAAATAATCGAGCATAGTAATATGCTATGCACTTGTTGCCTTCCCATTCATTTAAAGCATTTTTATTAATTTAAAAATAGTCAGTTAAAATAGTGTTAAAAAACAAAACATTTTTTAACTCGAAATATCTTGTTCAAACTCGATATGTGAACATAAAATGTCATTAGAAATATTTTAATAATTTTTTTTCATATTTTAACAAATAAGGTCATTTTTCATTTTGAAAAAGAATGGCGAATTTGAAGGATACCTAATGCCGCCTGTCAACTTTGGCATGGCGGATTCCAAGTATTTTTGGAAGCAGAGGTGATTGCCCCACAAAGTTTTTTCCAATCAGAATATTAAAAAAATTTTCCATATGAATCCAACTTTATGTTATTTTATAGTTTGGATATCTAAAATTACGCGAATAATGTTCAATAGGATGCAAGAACGGATTTTGTAGGAATAGAAGTATGTAACTAGATGGTTTTAATTAATTAATTTAAATTTTAATTTGTAATTGAATGCATTTGAAAAATGATTTGGTCAGCAAGTTCTAGCCATCTTATTATAGTGTTTTAGTACAAGTATTTGTAATATCTCTATCTAACTATAGAATTTATTTATACAATTATTAATAATTATGAACAATTATGTGGTCATGCAGATTTAGTTCCAAATTGGCATTTGTTTCAAACTTGAAAAATAACCATAGCAGTGTTTTGTTTTTGAAAAAATATAAATACAGCAAGCGTTTTGGTGACAAACTCTCTGTAACTTTAGATCTTTCAAGCAGTGCATGTGTGCCCAGAGCAAAATTTTAAAATTTAAATGTTACGTTGAGAGTCCAAAATATAAAAAAACCTAAACGTCGAAATGTTAGGTTAGAAATTTCTGATACGTCAAGTGATTAATAATTTGTTGGAGTTCTTTGAATTTAACTAATTTGTTTTAACAATAATTTATTTTCAATTGAAATAACATTCAGTGTTGTGAATTGTTTATTAGTGGATAATTTTTTTGTAAGAAATTTTTTTTATGAGTTATGAGATTATCAATCTTAATTATAAATTGGATGATGGAAGGGAATTTATCAATTTAATCATTGAATGAACTTACTTTATCTCAAGTAAACAGCTGGTATTTAATCATTTTGATTATTACCATTTAATTTGTGGTAACTGAAAAGGCGCCAATACATTGCTGGCTTTTTAAATATTTTAATTTAATTTTAGTGTTTAAGATAATACTAATGACAGAAATATTACTTCTGAACATAAAAAAAGTAAACTATCCTAGAATTGATCTTTCTATGAATCAGGGTATCCAAATTTCATTTTTTATTTAATTCAGGTTTTTAGTTTGTTCATTAGTTAGTGTTAAATAAATTTTGTCATTACAATTATAATGAAACTTATGGTTTATTTTTTTTTAATTTTGTGTGTAGTTTAATTATGTTTCATAGATCCATGTTTACTTATTGCCCTATAAAGGACCCGCCTGTTAAGTCTCAATCGTGGTAAGATTTAAGCTTCACAACAATTTTGTATATGTATCTGCACTGTGCTTTCACTAAAATCTGTTTTAAGTGTCGTTTATACTAATAATTAAATCAATTTTAATAATTTATCAAGTTTAAACCATTTTCATAAACGTTTACTGTCTCCAGCCTTACTTTGTGGAACTCCATAAAGTTTATTAGAAGTGTTAGATATTTAGTTTTTGTCTGTATTGTGTCTAGTTACCTATTTTCTGTATGTATTTATCCTTAGCAACGTGTTTGTTTATCAATCTTATCTACCTTTGATAATGACATTTTAATGTCGAAACAATATTGTCAGGTTAAGATAAACTAATAAAACTTGTGAAACTTTGAATTAATCTTTTAATTTGATTATATTTCATTTTCATAAACAACTTACAACAATTATAAATAAAAAATTGCCGCCCACATTTTTATTATAGCAATATGTAATAAACAGATTTACCACCAGCATCCACTGAGCTGCCACTGAGTTTTCAGAAAAGTTCCAACGTCGCTACCGAAGCGGCTACAGGCACTATTCTTCAAATACAAAATTTAATAGTTATTTAAGTATTAAGGGCGGTAGGTACGCTTTACCCGTCGAGGCTAATAGTCTCCATATTAGCCGAGACTGGTAAAGCGTACCTAACGCCCGTAATGCTTACACTATTTTTTGCCCGATCGAATGTATGAGTGAATTTTAAATATATAGAGTAAACATTAAACACATCACACTGAAAATGTGAATTTTCAGTCGGTTAATGTGCTTGGTTGTTATAGAGTAGAATAAACAAAAACAATTTTTGTCTCAATCCGGACGAATTTTAGAATAATAGTGAGTGTTTTTCGACTTAAATGACGAGGTACTTTATTACCGAGCCTTGGGCGGTAAGTTGAACTTACCGCCCTGAGAGCAGAGCTTGTAAATGAACCAAAACGCCCGATGACTGTTTCATAACAAATTTGAATATAACAACATTCAGTTTCTATGAAAACTTATTTAATCATTGCAGTAGTGCAAATATAACAGTCAGTTTGAAATTCCAATGAGAAATGAAATGTCATCATTATGATATGAACTTATGACAATACATTCATATGCTCCGATTTTTCAAAACTTGAATTAGGGCTGGCCAGTTGGAATTGTGTACGCCTGCTCCAAACGCGATGTACATATAAGTATTCCAGAAGCTTACAGTATATCTAGAAAACGGTCTAAAAAACAGAAACACGTGTAGAACATTGTACCTAATTTCTGGAAACATGTAAGTACAACTGTTTTTATAAAGCTATTTCAAAAGCATTTATTAACTAGTAGGTAATGGGTCACTTGAGGCAGACAGTTCTAGGGACCCTAGATTTTCTGTCTCTCTCTAATCTGGTGACTTTTTGTCTGTCTCTCTCTAGGTGGTTAAGTACGGAATCTGTATTACCGACATTCTGTATTGTCGGCATTTGGTTCGTCACTTGGCTAAATGGTAGCGTCGTTGCTAGGAGAAAACAGATGGCGTCAGTGTCGTTTTACGTCGAATCTAGGGTCTTTTTATGTCGATCTCTCTCTAATCTGGGGACTTTTTATGTCGATCTCTCTCTAATCTAGGGAATTGTCAAGATTCTATATTACAGGTGTTGGTTCAGGATTCTGCTAAATTGCTCGGGGCTAATAGAGGAGGCTAGTAGCTCTTGCAGTGTTCGAGACTCTGCTATGCATGTAATAGTGTTGCTGTTGCTTAACAGATTCGGGTCTTTGCTAAATCGGGCTGTTGAGACTGGTGACACCGGTCTTTTTCGATCTAGGACGTATCTCTGTGGAACCTAGGGACTTTTATGCATGTTTCTGTCTAGTGGCGTTTTGGTAGGTCTCTGTCTTGCAACTTAGATGACTATCTTCAGCGGACATAGAAGCTTCTACGGTCGCTCTGCTGCCTGCTCTGCTCTGCAGATATTATATGGGATTTTTTAAATGTTTTGGAACTATGTATTTGTCTTAACACACATTTATAAAATAAATGAACAACAATTACTTGAACCTAATAGAGATTTGTATGCTGCTACTGCTCATACATAGGTAAAGGTCATATTCTTCTCCGACATGGTTTATGTCTTAACAAAACTGTATCACTGCTATGAGCCCTGAAAGAACGTATTAATGACAAAAATACTCTTAAATAAAACACACACAATGCCGACTCGCTTTTTTATTTTATTTAACTATGATACATTGCAGCCTTAAATACATATATACAACTTTTTCTAGTGTTTGAATACATACATTTATTCGTATACTTACGTATGTTATTAAATGCAGGGTCTCTTATGTCCATAGGGAACAGAGTCGAAACTGTCGTCAAACTTACGTTTTTCTGACCTAGGCCTGTAGATTTTTGTTCCATTTTTGGTGATCACCTGGTGGTGTTTTGTACGGCGTATATTCAAAGAGGCAATGTATAGAGGCTCAACAGGCTCTTTGGATGTAACCATCTGCCTCATACTGTGGAAGTTGATGAGCTTCAGTACATCATAGTTCAGTCTAATACCTTTTACTTTACACACAGTGAAGTAAGTGTGATACTTAGAACTGAATATAATGTAACTGTAGTTCTTAGGACCTCCAGAAGTAAATGCTACTATATAGCTGCCAGGACCGTAGTCTTCTAGCTCATTGGTCATTTCCCCCAAGCTGGAACCCGTTGGTACATCCCATTCCCCTTTTCTGCTAATGTAAATGATAGAATCCGTATCGTAATATAGCACCCTATCTCCAAGACGTTCCAGATAGCTGTATAATTTAAGACGGGCCTGGGTTGTTGTATATGCCGCAATTGCTACATTGACTATCGACGAAAGGTCTGCAGAGTCCTCTTTGTATTGCCAACCAACTATCAGAGTGTCTTCATTAACAGCTTCGATGTGGTTGACTTCTATAGCCGGGTTTGATAGAAGCTCCTCTAACTCATAAGGTTGACGAATTATAGTTGTTTTAGGCTGATTCTCACGCTGGCCAAATTTGCCTGAAAACATGCATTCAATAATTAATATAAATTAATGAATTAGTTGTGATAAACTTACCCCAAAACGAATTTAACATTAGTTTAGCCAAAGCTCGTAATCCGGGGTTAATTAGTATTTCCGAGAATTCCATGCGTATACCTTCCTTCTCGAAAAATTCTTCGATATATGCATTCTTCTTCTCTGCATCGGACAAGCAATCCGCGGGCCAGCCTGATGCCTGCTGTTTCATTTTGATAAACTTGTTCATCATTTCCGTAAATAACCCGCCAGTCTTCTTCATAGTGGTATACTGTTCTATGTTGTATTGCCAAACTTCGTAAACTTCCAGCATGACATACCCCATCTCCAAGGCTTTTTGTACTTCGGCTATTATCCAAGTACCTGTTAATGCTCGTTCACCTTCCGTATGATTACATTCGTTCTGGTTAAGCTCTGAACCGCAGGTTTTGCATAACACAAACATTAACTTGGTGTTCATTCTGAGTGGTAGTACCGGGTGGTACAGCTGTTGCGGCGGCAAGACTTTATTTACATTTGATGAGACCGTCGGTATGTTCTAAATCAAGTTTTTTGCAAGCATTAGAGGGCTGTTTTCAAGTTCTTGTTTTAGTTCTTTGTTTCGTTGCAGCATTTCCCTAAATTCACATTCCCACATTTCGATGACGTCATAGCCTCGCTGTCTCAGTCTTTTGATTTTGTTAATCGTTCTTTGTAAACGATTGTTCAATGTATCCGAGGGATCTTCATGCACAGGTTCATCTCGCCTTACGGATAGACAGGTGTGCCCGTGATAGTAACACCCGTGAAATTCAAATACTTGTCGTGTTTCTTCACAGTAACCATCAACCTTAACGCCATCTACTATAGTCTCTCGCTGCTTGACTGAATGTTTAATGTTGATACCTCTTTGAGTCTCTTCATAGATTAACCAGAGAGTGGCTATTTTTGACTGAATGTCAACATTTCTGTAACCATTACGAGGTATAATACCGATTGTTTGGGGCTGCAGGAAGTTCCGGCGATAAACCAAGTTACAGGCCGAGGCTATGGTTACTGCTTCAGTGAACGGACATACATTGCACTCTTCTAAAAAGAGCTACCTAAATTTAAGACACGCCTTTGTCAAAATATCGACGTCACTGATCAACTCATCAAGACCCACTAGGTCTCTTTGCATTTGAAAGTTGTCAGCATTGTGTTCCTTATGCCATTCCATCAGTTTGAGACGCGTGTCTTCGTTCATGTAGTCGGGGTCGTAGTATTTCAGGTGTGGCAGAGGTCCGTCATAATTAGCATTGGCCTGAGTGTTAAAAAGATGCGGAAAATAGCCTTTCTTTAGCTCTGGACCTAGATCGAAGGTTTTTGGAAGTGCGGATAATGCCATGGAAAAGTAGTTGATACTATCGATAAACTTAACGTTATCGATACCCATCATGATAATGCTGCTGCCTCTCATAATTAAGTCGACCTTGAGATCGGTGTTTTCAAGCACATGTTTAAGGATAAATTGATGATCATATGCCTTGCCATTATGAGCCAACACAACAATCTTCTTAAAAGCCTTCTTGATTCCCAATATGTAGCTTAGGAAGGTTTGTATGGGATTTATTTTTATAACCTGTTGTCTCAGGCAACATTTTGCGCATATCGTAACTGTATTGTCTTCATTAATACAGTTGTCACACCTTTGTTGAAAGACGCACAAGTTAGGTACATGTATTCTTTCGCCAATAGGACCGTGTTCATCTTGCCTCGATTCCAGATCATAGAAGATAAAGAGAGTACCTTCAAAAGGCGGCTCTCTAGCATCGGGCTTAATATAGCAGTAATTACCTAAAGGCTGGTGTTTTCCGCACATCTTACAGTATATTTCATCACAAGTATGAAATCTTTCGGCCTTTATTATCTTCAGACACTCGGGGCATTGTTTTACATGTTGGCATACGCTTTTCATACCATATAAACCGATAGTTCTATGCTTGTTATAGCAGTCTGGGCCTCTAAATTTGCGATGACAATCTTCGCACGTTACTTCCTGCCTACTTTTCTCACATGGAGGGGTCTGCTGGCAACATGGGCATGATCCAGCACATCTGTGATCGTTCTTGTTATTGTATGGAATGTGACAAGATTCGCAGTAATATATACATGCAAATGCTGATTTCAAGTTGCTAATCACGTTGTAGTGGTTGTTATGGTGAAGCAGATTGATTTTCATTGGAGCATCAGGACCTTCAAATAACACGGTTCGCCCTTTAGACCCATAGGCATAAACGGTTATTTTGAAGTCGTTCATATGAGTCTGGAACCGCATCAGTTCTTCAACACCAGCGCCTTCCTCAAGAATCTGAATTCCAACCTCTTGCAGCAGCTTGTTTGTCTCGATATCCTGAATCTTGGCATGGTTTCTTCTGATTTGTTCGATGGCGGGGTTATTGCTAGCGTAAGCTCTGGCCACAACGAGAGCTCGGGGAAGGCATAGGTTATCGTTGTAAACGAAGACATACTAACACATGCAAAACAGATATTATTATAAATAGCCCATAATAGAATTGGATGTTAAAATGAGTATTATTTACATTTACTGCGGTAGCAATGTAAATTTGCTTTTAAATATATTTTATATTGACATACATTATCAGAAAAGAATTTTAATATCAAACAACCGCTAGTTGAAAAACTAAGCAACATTACAAGGACTACAGTAGTTCTGAAAAAATTAACAATTAAAAGAATCAGATTAGATGTTTAGATTTATCAATCAATATTTTAAACTGAAAATTGGAATCATCTGAAACTGCAAGAAATTTGGGTATATTTAAACCGGTCTAGGTTGTTAAGCTATAATAATCTGCCCTATTTTCTCATATTCATACATGAAAATGAAACAATCTATGCAGTGAAAAACAGCAAATGACCTGACGTCACATAAGAACAAAGAACCGCTTTAAATATAATAATATTTAGATTATCTTAATAAATAAAATAATAGGAAATGTTTTATTCCATATCTAATATTTAATTTATAATATTAGTTAAATATCCTAATTAATTACTCATACACAGCTAGGCATGTTGACTCATGCATATTCTACCAGAGGCAATTCAATACAAGGTTTATATGAAGTGTTGACATTGAAAACAATACAGTGTTTGGTTTGTCGGGCAGACTAGTTTAGCATTTTCTTTACTTAAGAGCTAATATTTATTTTTAATAACATTTTCATTTCAACCAAGATTTCAGTCTAGAAATTTTTTTTAAATAACCGCATATAATTTACATGAATATTGAAATAAGTGGACTCTAAACAAAATTGAAAGTTAATAATAACCATACAACTAATTATGCTTTTAAAATTCCATCAATTCACGCAAAACGAAAATATAGTTTATATAATATAAAAACAATTCTTTAAACGGTTCCTACCTTTTTGATGTGTTGCTATAGACAGATCGGTATAGATGCGGTCTTTTTATCAGTCTTTCAACCAACAATACAAAAGGCTTAAATATTTGAAATAAAAAGCATTATACAGAGTTCAATCACACACTTAACGGTAATTCATTTAAAAATCCTTTATTACAGAGATATTTGTTATTGTTATATAATTTTTATTCAATTTCCACCGGCTATATAACAAACGACGTGTTTTGTAACAAAATTAATTGGGAGATTATAATTAAAAACATATTAGCATTCATTTCCATAAATAAACTATTCTAGCATCTGAATATAAACATGGGGGGGGGGAACGTGTCAAATTGAATTAAGCTTTTAGTTTTATAAGATAACTTAGCAAATCTTGTTACATTCTATAATTGTATAATATATATAATTGTAATATTTAATTTGAGAAAGAACACGTGCGGATGTATTACATAATTGAATTAAAATTATAAAAATTAGTCTCACCTCTGCAAAAGCTGTCGAACACTTTGTAAATCAGTTCAAAACTTTATATATATAAACAAATTTAGTGTATATATTATTATAAATAAACAAACTGTATATGTATTATTATCATAAATAAATATTCTTATTATTGCTTAAATCGTTCTGTTTACGACACACACACACGCGCGCACGGGATGAACGTAAATAAAGGAGTTGCTCGCGTTTACGATTTATATACATATATATATGTATACATATGTATTGGGTTTCTCACAAGCACGATTGCGCATCAATTTAATTAATGACGTAATATAAGCAGGTTCTGACTTGTATATTCTTGCTCGAGATTAATATAATGAAGGGCATAAAACGACTGACGCATCTTTTAACCCTAAAAAAAATTATTTTATTTCTCTAACTGTAAATAAATGTATCAGAATATGTTATTAATATATGATTTTTTCTATTTTCTCATTAAAAATGCTCAATAAATTCTAAATTCAGGAAATCTTTCTTCGAATAAGTACAACCTATGTCCAATATGCACATGCCTGCAGGTATAGGTATGTTGAAGTAAACTTCTGTTTTACTCAATTCGATAGCTACCAAATCTTCCGCGAAAATCGTACTAGATTTGAAGTTTTTCTGCAGATTTCTAATTTGTTTAATCATACATTTATTGTACTATAGTACTTAACACGGATCTTCATCACGTAAAACACTGAAGAAATCCTATTTTAAGTAGTAACACTACGGCCCTGACGATAACATCTACGGCATTCTCGTCCTTTTTATTTTAATGACATCATCAGAAGACGCCTGTGCATGAGATGAAACAATTAGAAAATATGTAATTAGAGTCTTATACTTTTTAGATATTTTTATCAAGTTATTTAAAAAAAAATACCTTTTTCTTCAATTCAATTTGACACGTTCCCCCCCCCCCATGTTTATATTCAGATGCTAGAATAGTTTATTTATGGAAATGAATGCTAATATGTTTTTAATTATAACCTCCCAATTAATTTTGTTACAAAACACGTCGTTTGTTATATAGCCGGTGGAAATTGAATAAAAATTATATAACAATAACAAATATCTCTGTAATAAAGGATTTTTAAATGAATTACCGTTAAGTGTGTGATTGAACACTGTATAATGCTTTTTATTTCAAATATTTAAGCCTTTTGTATTGTTGGTTGAAAGACTGATAAAAAGACCGCATCTATACCGATCTGTCTATAGCAACACATCAAAAAGGTAGGAACCGTTTAAAGAATTGTTTTTATATTATATAAACTATATTTTCGTTTTGCGTGAATTGATGGAATTTTAAAAGCATAATTAGTTGTATGGTTATTATTAACTTTCAATTTTGTTTAGAGTCCACTTATTTCAATATTCATGTAAATTATATGCGGTTATTTAAAAAAAATTTCTAGACTGAAATCTTGGTTGAAATGAAAATGTTATTAAAAATAAATATTAGCTCTTAAGTAAAGAAAATGCTAAACTAGTCTGCCCGAAAAACCAAACACTGTATTGTTTTCAATGTCAACACTTCATATAAACCTTGTATTGAATTGCCTCTGGTAGAATATGCATGAGTCAACATGCCTAGCTGTGTATGAGTAATTAATTAGGATATTTAACTAATATTATAAATTAAATATTAGATATGGAATAAAACATTTCCTATTATTTTATTTATTAAGATAATCTAAATATTATTATATTTAAAGCGGTTCTTTGTTCTTATGTGACGTCAGGTCATTTGCTGTTTTTCACTGCATAGATTGTTTCATTTTCATGTATGAATATGAGAAAATAGGGCAGATTATTATAGCTTAACAACCTAGACCGGTTTAAATATACCCAAATTTCTTGCAGTTTCAGATGATTCCAATTTTCAGTTTAAAATATTGATTGATAAATCTAAACATCTAATCTGATTCTTTTAATTGTTAATTTTTTCAGAACTACTGTAGTCCTTGTAATGTTGCTTAGTTTTTCAACTAGCGGTTGTTTGATATTAAAATTCTTTTCTGATAATGTATGTCAATATAAAATATATTTAAAAGCAAATTTACATTGCTACCGCAGTAAATGTAAATAATACTCATTTTAACATCCAATTCTATTATGGGCTATTTATAATAATATCTGTTTTGCATGTGTTAGTATGTCTTCGTTTACAACGATAACCTATGCCTTCCCCGAGCTCTCGTTGTGGCCAGAGCTTACGCTAGCAATAACCCCGCCATCGAACAAATCAGAAGAAACCATGCCAAGATTCAGGATATCGAGACAAACAAGCTGCTGCAAGAGGTTGGAATTCAGATTCTTGAGGAAGGCGCTGGTGTTGAAGAACTGATGCGGTTCCAGACTCATATGAACGACTTCAAAATAACCGTTTATGCCTATGGGTCTAAAGGGCGAACCGTGTTATTTGAAGGTCCTGATGCTCCAATGAAAATCAATCTGCTTCACCATAACAACCACTACAACGTGATTAGCAACTTGAAATCAGCATTTGCATGTATATATTACTGCGAATCTTGTCACATTCCATACAATAACAAGAACGATCACAGATGTGCTGGATCATGCCCATGTTGCCAGCAGACCCCTCCATGTGAGAAAAGTAGGCAGGAAGTAACGTGCGAAGATTGTCATCGCAAATTTAGAGGCCCAGACTGCTATAACAAGCATAGAACTATCGGTTTATATGGTATGAAAAGCGTATGCCAACATGTAAAACAATGCCCCGAGTGTCTGAAGATAATAAAGGCCGAAAGATTTCATACTTGTGATGAAATATACTGTAAGATGTGCGGAAAACACCAGCCTTTAGGTAATTACTGCTATATTAAGCCCGATGCTAGAGAGCCGCCTTTTGAAGGTACTCTCTTTATCTTCTATGATCTGGAATCGAGGCAAGATGAACACGGTCCTATTGGCGAAAGAATACATGTACCTAACTTGTGTGTCTTTCAACAAAGGTGTGACAACTGTATTAATGAAGACAATACAGTTACGATATGCGCAAAATGTTGCCTGAGACAACAGGTTATAAAAATAAATCCCATACAAACCTTCCTAAGCTACATATTGGGAATCAAGAAGGCTTTTAAGAAGATTGTTGTGTTGGCTCATAATGGCAAGGCATATGATCATCAATTTATCCTTAAACATGTGCTTGAAAACACCGATCTCAAGGTCGACTTAATTATGAGAGGCAGCAGCATTATCATGATGGGTATCGATAACGTTAAGTTTATCGATAGTATCAACTACTTTTCCATGGCATTATCCGCACTTCCAAAAACCTTCGATCTAGGTCCAGAGCTAAAGAAAGGCTATTTTCCGCATCTTTTTAACACTCAGGCCAATGCTAATTATGACGGACCTCTGCCAGACCTGAAATACTACGACCCCGACTACATGAACGAAGACACGCGTCTCAAACTGATGGAATGGCATAAGGAACACAATGCTGACAACTTTCAAATGCAAAGAGACCTAGTGGGTCTTGATGAGTTGATCAGTGACGTCGATATTTTGACAAAGGCGTGTCTTAAATTTAGGTAGCTCTTTTTAGAAGAGTGCAATGTATGTCCGTTCACTGAAGCAGTAACCATAGCCTCGGCCTGTAACTTGGTTTATCGCCGGAACTTCCTGCAGCCCCAAACAATCGGTATTATACCTCGTAATGGTTACAGAAATGTTGACATTCAGTCAAAAATAGCCACTCTCTGGTTAATCTATGAAGAGACTCAAAGAGGTATCAACATTAAACATTCAGTCAAGCAGCGAGAGACTATAGTAGATGGCGTTAAGGTTGATGGTTACTGTGAAGAAACACGACAAGTATTTGAATTTCACGGGTGTTACTATCACGGGCACACCTGTCTATCCGTAAGGCGAGATGAACCTGTGCATGAAGATCCCTCGGATACATTGAACAATCGTTTACAAAGAACGATTAACAAAATCAAAAGACTGAGACAGCGAGGCTATGACGTCATCGAAATGTGAGAATGTGAATTTAGGGAAATGCTGCAACGAAACAAAGAACTAAAACAAGAACTTGAAAACAGCCCTCTAATGCTTGCAAAAAACTTGATTTAGAACATACCGACGGTCTCATCAAATGTAAATAAAGTCTTGCCGCCGCAACAGCTGTACCACCCGGTACTACCACTCAGAATGAACACCAAGTTAATGTTTGTGTTATGCAAAACCTGCGGTTCAGAGCTTAACCAGAACGAATGTAATCATACGGAAGGTGAACGAGCATTAACAGGTACTTGGATAATAGCCGAAGTACAAAAAGCCTTGGAGATGGGGTATGTCATGCTGGAAGTTTACGAAGTTTGGCAATACAACATAGAACAGTATACCACTATGAAGAAGACTGGCGGGTTATTTACGGAAATGATGAACAAGTTTATCAAAATGAAACAGCAGGCATCAGGCTGGCCCGCGGATTGCTTGTCCGATGCAGAGAAGAAGAATGCATATATCGAAGAATTTTTCGAGAAGGAAGGTATACGCATGGAATTCTCGGAAATACTAATTAACCCCGGATTACGAGCTTTGGCTAAACTAATGTTAAATTCGTTTTGGGGTAAGTTTATCACAACTAATTCATTAATTTATATTAATTATTGAATGCATGTTTTCAGGCAAATTTGGCCAGCGTGAGAATCAGCCTAAAACAACTATAATTCGTCAACCTTATGAGTTAGAGGAGCTTCTATCAAACCCGGCTATAGAAGTCAACCACATCGAAGCTGTTAATGAAGACACTCTGATAGTTGGTTGGCAATACAAAGAGGACTCTGCAGACCTTTCGTCGATAGTCAATGTAGCAATTGCGGCATATACAACAACCCAGGCCCGTCTTAAATTATACAGCTATCTGGAACGTCTTGGAGATAGGGTGCTATATTACGATACGGATTCTATCATTTACATTAGCAGAAAAGGGGAATGGGATGTACCAACGGGTTCCAGCTTGGGGGAAATGACCAATGAGCTAGAAGACTACGGTCCTGGCAGCTATATAGTAGCATTTACTTCTGGAGGTCCTAAGAACTACAGTTACATTATATTCAGTTCTAAGTATCACACTTACTTCACTGTGTGTAAAGTAAAAGGTATTAGACTGAACTATGATGTACTGAAGCTCATCAACTTCCACAGTATGAGGCAGATGGTTACATCCAAAGAGCCTGTTGAGCCTCTATACATTGCCTCTTTGAATATACGCCGTACAAAACACCACCAGGTGATCACCAAAAATGGAACAAAAATCTACAGGCCTAGGTCAGAAAAACGTAAGTTTGACGACAGTTTCGACTCTGTTCCCTATGGACATAAGAGACCCTGCATTTAATAACATACGTAAGTATACGAATAAATGTATGTATTCAAACACTAGAAAAAGTTGTATATATGTATTTAAGGCTGCAATGTATCATAGTTAAATAAAATAAAAAAGCGAGTCGGCATTGTGTGTGTTTTATTTAAGAGTATTTTTGTCATTAATACGTTCTTTCAGGGCTCATAGCAGTGATACAGTTTTGTTAAGACATAAACCATGTCGGAGAAGAATATGACCTTTACCTATGTATGAGCAGTAGCAGCATACAAATCTCTAGTAGGTTCAAGTAATTGTTGTTCATTTATTTTATAAATGTGTGTTAAGACAAATACATAGTTCCAAAACATTTAAAAAATCCCATATAATATCTGCAGAGCAGAGCAGGCAGCAGAGCGACCGTAGAAGCTTCTATGTCCGCTGAAGATAGTCATCTAAGTTGCAAGACAGAGACCTACCAAAACGCCACTAGACAGAAACATGCATAAAAGTCCCTAGGTTCCACAGAGATACGTCCTAGATCGAAAAAGACCGGTGTCACCAGTCTCAACAGCCCGATTTAGCAAAGACCCGAATCTGTTAAGCAACAGCAACACTATTACATGCATAGCAGAGTCTCGAACACTGCAAGAGCTACTAGCCTCCTCTATTAGCCCCGAGCAATTTAGCAGAATCCTGAACCAACACCTGTAATATAGAATCTTGACAATTCCCTAGATTAGAGAGAGATCGACATAAAAAGTCCCCAGATTAGAGAGAGATCGACATAAAAAGACCCTAGATTCGACGTAAAACGACACTGACGCCATCTGTTTTCCCCTAGCAACGACGCTACCATTTAGCCAAGTGACGAACCAAATGCCGACAATACAGAATGTCGGTAATACAGATTCCGTACTTAACCACCTAGAGAGAGAGACAGACAAAAAGTCACCAGATTAGAGAGAGACAGAAAATCTAGGGTCCCTAGAACTGTCTGCCTCAAGTGACCCATTACCTACTTTAACTAATTAAACTTCTACATACAATAACAACCTAAAACTCAAAATACTCGAATACTATAAAACGAATCTCGAAACTCGAATATTATAAACAAAACGGAAAATATATTCTTACAGGAACACAGAAAACTGTAAATTAGTGATTGCGTGCGTTTACCAGTTGATCGAATTACCTATAAATAGTGA
The DNA here is from genome assembly GCA_929113105.1 of Agrypnus murinus. Classification (NCBI taxonomy): domain Eukaryota; kingdom Metazoa; phylum Arthropoda; class Insecta; order Coleoptera; family Elateridae; genus Agrypnus; species Agrypnus murinus. The sequence goes on along the minus strand of OV816029.1, from coordinate 64,665,340 downwards.
AAACCCGAGACGGTAATTTATCGGTAACTTTTTGTCGGTAATTTTGGTAAATAATATCTTAAAAAATAGTTTGTGTCAAATTCTTAAGTTTCTGTTATCTGCTCATTTTAAGGTAAGTTAAAAAAATATATCTTAACCTAAAATACCAACACTCTCTAGACCGTGTACTACATATGTCAACTATATAAAATACTGTAGGTATATAAAAAGCATTATTTAGAATACGTGGAAAAGTAATGAAAAAAAAATAAAACATGAAATATTCCCGGTAACATTATGTATAAATAAAATATTTAATTCTCAATATTTTATATTTGCAACAAGATTTTCTAACCTTCATTAATTTATAATAACCCACATAAAAAAACAATGTATCAAAAATCACTTGACCAACTTTAAAGTTTATGCTCCAGCGAAGACTTCTTTCTTATTCGAATTGAGTTTAATGATCGTGGGTGCTAATTACCAAGGCTTCCAATTATAAAGGAGAAGCAGAAATAAATAAGAATTATTAAGCACGCTACCCACACCATTGTTATATGATTAGAAAAGTTGACCACAGTCTAGGAAAGGTAAGTCTTCCTAATAAATTTGTATTGATTTAACTTAAATAATTTTTTTAGTAATAATGAATTTTATTACTATTGGTTGTGGCGATCTGTCAGCATAAGAGATTTATGAATTAGGTCATTACATAATCCATGGCTATTTCATAATATGGAAGTATACAATCACATCAAATAATGTGTATTAATGATATACAGGAATTTTGTGCCATAACAGTTCCTTTTCAGTAAATTCGGCATTTGATTTATATACCTCTCAACACTTTACAAATAAAAGCTGTACATTCACAAACACTGAATAATTTCTTACAATGGGAATACAGGTAACCATTATTCATAAACAGCTAATCTCTGAACTTATTAAATTGGACGTTGAACTGTTGGTATTTATTTTAAAAGGTGAATCCTTCGAAAAGGGCAACGATTTCGTCGTAGTAGTTGCTAAGGAACTAAGGTTTAAATACGTATTTCTTGATTTGTAATTATAATACCAGATAATTCATTCCCCTTTATTACAAACTCAGATTAAAGAAACAATCGTAATTATTTATTATTATCGAAGAACTCCTGATTTAATAGTTGATTATTAATTTTGTTAACATCTTAAATAAGTGTAGCCTATAAGATGCTGAAAAAGTTTAATAATGAAAATAATACTACGTGTATTAATGATAAAAATAAATGGAAAAGTAAAAGCACAATTGGTGAAGAATAATGCGGTTTTATAGAGAAAAAGGGAATAAAAAATGTTTACTTTGGGAACCATAATGGAAAGATACCTAGACGTAGACATTACATATGTATGTTCGTTATTGACTTCATCAAAGCATTTGACTCTTGACTCTCAAACATGATATTCGGATGAAAAAAATAATAAAACCAGAATTAGATGGTAAAGATGTAAGGTTAATTGGAAACTTATACTAGGAGCAGGAAGGTGCTGTTAGAGTAGAAGGTAGGCTTTCCGACTACGTAAAAATCAAAAAACGTGTACGGCAAGGTTGTATGTTATCATCAGTCCTCTTTAATATACACAGTGAACAAATATACAGAGGAATTAAAAACAAAAGAATTAGTACAGGAGGTGAGAATATTAACAACATAAGACATGCTGACTAATATGCCAAAACATTTATTTATTTATTTATTTGGTAATTATACATTGTGTCAAACAAAGAAGCTCCGTAAAGCTTGTGCTTGCATCTTCTTAAGTCCCATTAACTAATATAGCGAAATAGTTATATTGTTGCACTGTCACAAATGCATATGCAATTTGTCATCTGGAATTCACTTGCATAAGATTTTTCATTACATAATGATAATAATAATTGCTACTACACATGAAGCTATGAAACCTTCAAGACATATGGTCTTATACACTTGTCTAGAGTACGTGCCGATAAATTATATTTTCAAGCCCTTAAAAAAAACTTAAACTGATGACATTGGCAAGAGCTTTGCTATTACGTTATAGCGTTTGCAAGCATACAGATAGCTGGAGTTATTGTACAGATTTAACAAAATATATATTATAGCTATATAGCAAATCGTTTTCTTGTCCCTATAGGTATTAGTAATTTTTATAACTGTTATAATATTTGTTAATACTGCAATAATAGTTTTCTTACAGTGTGACATTTTAAAAACCGCTCAGTTCTCTATACAGCTTGATCCCCTACTACTAGCTTATGTGCGGTAAAAGACAAAAAAATCTACCAAGAATTATTATTTGTCAAAGTAAACTTACACTAAAGAGGAATAAATATTTCGTACCCTGGAAGATTTTTTTAGAGAAAAAGAAATCCCTCCGAATAATATATTATCAGTAAGTCAGTAACTGATCTACTGATGGTAGGATGCTACAAAAGTTTCTTTGCATAAATACCCAATATTTTTTCTATACTCTGCGTTATTCATTTGGTTACAAAAAATCTAAGTGAACGTCTACATACGTCATTAGGATTTGTCGTTAGAGCAGTGACAGATTGTTCAAGAAGCTTGTGTTGAAAATGACGAAGAGTTTAATCGTTTGCTGCTTCATACAGAAGCTCGTTGGCTATCAAAGGCAGCCTGTTTGGGTCGCTTTTTAAACTGTTTAAGTCAGTGCTAGATGACAAAGGTGATACTTTATGAATAACTTTAATTAATTCCAAAACAGACATATTGCTTTTCTGACAGATTTGTTTAATAAATTGAATGAACCAAATCTACAACTTAAAAGCGATGAGCTAAATTGGATTAAAACGAAAACTGCTGTCTGTCATTATGGGAAAACTTGCACTTTACAAACGAAACTTAAGACATGGGCAATTTAGCCAGCTTTCCAATTTGTTAACAGAAGAATACCGCGACGAAGATTTGCTCTTCTATTGTCAGCACTTGGAGTCACGCTATTTCGACTTTCAAAATATTTATTAGGTCTGATGATATTTTAGAAATGTATGTATCCGATTGGCTTTTTTAATCCCTTTTCGTGTCTTCACGATCTTTAAGATTAGAAAAAGAAATGAAAGAGTTGAATGCATACGAAGAATTAAAATTAAAATTTTGGTATCAACAGTTCTGGTTGCAAAAACAGGTACCGGCACTCTTTCCTGGGTTGTGGAATTTTGTACAGTCATTCCCGTTAATTATTTGTATTGTTATATTTTGTTGTTTTAATGACGTAAAAATTTTAGTTATTTTGAAAACAAAAAAATTCAAGTTTTTCAAGTTTAAAAGTGTCTTATTTTTAATTACTTTGCAAGGAATGTAATAACCAAGGGCAACCACATGGTTGCTGAATGGGTAGTTAAGCGCACAATTTCGTGTAGTCGCATGTATACCTAACCGTACCGTAACCTACCGTAATTTTATACCTATACATTCGACTACACGAAATTGTGCAATTAACTACCCATTCAGCACCCAGTTGGTTGGGCTTGGTAATAACTAATAAATAGGATATATTAATTATATTAAAGTAAAACAAAAATTTGAAATTCAAAATAAAAAAATTTCAGGAGGGCGCTGAACATTTTACTTTCTGCAAGGTTTGGAAACCATTGGGCAAGACCATGGCTTAACACAATCACCACTATATAAATCTCTAAGATATCCGATTTTACAGTAACACCCTGGTACACATTGTAAAGTACAGGTAACAGGGCCAGGTCTTTGACAACTCTCTGGACATGCTGAACCGCACAATTTATATACTTCGTTTCGATCACACTTAAAGACATACCCTGGAAGCAAATATAAAGGCAATTTTTAAAAATTGGGATTCACAATTTGGAACAGGACAAAAATACTTGTGTAACTGTTTCCTAATAATTCTGCTGATTAATATTTGAAATAAAAAATTTGCCTTTAGTCTAAAATTTAATTAAATAGATCCGTATCAAAATGCTTTTCTAATGAAAATAAATAAATAAAAAATGTATTTCATAACTACCAGGATATATTTACCTGACACTGCAACAATCACAAATGCAATAAAAAGTAACATTTTCATAATGTTTAAATCCTTGCGGTCGGCTGTCTTAGTTGTTACAATTTATTTATTTATTTAATTTGTAAATTTACAAATCTATTAATTTAATTAGTAGTAGTACTAGTTTAATTGTTCAAAACGTGCTAAAAGGTATAAAATTGTTAATATTGGTTGTACTAATATAAGTTAATTATAAAAGACCCGGTTACGTATGGCAATTCTACTTATTTAATTGTACAGATAAAATGAGTAATGGCTATAAACACGGTTACGATATTATATGAGATCTTAATAATAGGTAAAAGCATGTATCAACAATAGTAGCGTAGGTAGAATGCTAGTTAAATGTAAAGTAACTGACGTACAAAAAGTAGAGCAATTAGATATAGGGTCATTCCATGCGAAATCGATCACTAAAATGGGACGGGATTCCCGGTGCCGGCAGATCTGGTTAAGGTTTTCTGCAGTTTTCCTTAGCTGTGACACAAATGTGGGATTTGCGCTGTTCCATCTGCAAGTCGGCTGCAGCCGCACATGGGTCTACGTAATAATAATAATCACCCCCTCCCTCCCGCACAAGCTTATAGCTTCTGGGGCCTGGTTTCCAGGTTATGGGTTGTAGCAATTATTATTATTATAATTAGCTAAAGAACATAACTTTCATTCATCAATTTGCTAGATTATGCAGAACTTTGGAAATATTCAAACTGAAAAAATCATCAAAACTATTTGCACGTCTTTAAAGAAATATAAATATCTCGAAAAGTATTTATCCTAGAACAAAGAGAAGATGAACTTTTTGGACGGCCTATTAATTTTTTGTTACCAAACGTATTTTTATGCTTTTTTAAACAAAATATTTTTAAAATGCAGAAAAATCAGGTCACATTTTTAGAAATCTGAAAAAAATTGTACAGATTCTTTGAACATTTCTGTATTTAAATGCCAAATGGCAAACTGGACGTTTTAATAGTTTTGGCAGGACAAATTCTCAACCGAACCGTGTTACAGGCAGCCGGTGCAGCATTGTTAAAGGCCAGCCGGAGCAACCAGCATTCTCTACCTTCTAGTTAGTAACAATACGGTCCATAATCCTAGCGATCTGTCTTAACTAGAACTAGTGTACATACATAAGATAAAAGTATATCTGTGTGGATATGATTATATCTAGTGATTAGTTAATTACTTATGTATTTAAATCGATTTCTTCGGGTGTGATACATAAAGTATTTTGCTTGCGGCTGTCAAAGACCCTAAAATATAATGGAACAGCTTTTTTAATTTAAGTTTTAAGGTCAGTTGGGATAATTAGGTCATAGCTTTACAAGTATCTTGCTTTAAACTCTTATTTTTCTTTAAGCTTTTATCATGAAGTATAAGTTTAGGCCTTTTTTTTATAATATCTTTAATATATTTTCCAAAAGAAAATGTAAAAATAAAGTAGTTCTAATGCCAACTACTGCATTATATATTATTTAAAGAAAAACATGTTAGGTGGTTCTAATCACCCAATAGATTGGGGTAAATGGAACCATCATCTATATTTTAAATCCACATTACTTTATAATATGCTCTGGATAACTGGAACACTCTAAGGATATTAATTAAAATGTCCCCAAAATTAGGGCTGTTGTAGGAATAGTTCAGAAATTATCGTATCTAAATAGGAAGAGTGTATAGGGTATAGTCGATACAAATTCACGTAATTCTTATAGACGTTTAACGATGGTTTTACCTTTTATTAAGCAAAGTTCCAGTTATCCCATCGCTCCAATTACCGCAACTGACTTTATTAAACATCAGAACCTACAATAGAGATCAGTAATAGTTATTTATGATATATTATGTTAATTTTTGGAGTGGATGATATCATTAACTCACGTGTGCCACAAGTTTAAATATTGAATTTGCAATGTACCTATAGTTTAGTCTGTAGTGTTTGATGGTAATAAATTTGACTCTAGCTCGATGACTGGATTTTAATAACATAATACAACGTAAGCTGGTGAATGGTTGCTAGTTGCTACCTTCAATAGCACCCAATCTAACCCAGTAAACATCTATTTTTTTAGCATCAGAAAGAACTCATTTTCTGTAAATAAAAATGATATTTAACCTATTGTATTATAATATTTTAGCATCATTGACGGCCGCAAGAAAATGTTTTGTATAACACACCCGAAGAAATCGATTTAAATACATAAGTAATTAACTAATTAGTAGGTATAATCATATCTACACAGTAATACATTTATCTTACGAAAATACATTAGTTAAGACAAACTGCTGGTAATATGGACCGTATTACTACTTAATAGAATAATATAGAATAGCCGCGATTATAGAACAAAGGTGCGGCGGCTGCCTGCAACGCGGTCTTTGAAAATTTGTCCTGCCAAAACTATTAAAACGTCTAGCTGACCATTTTGCATTTAAATACAGAAATGTTCAAAGAATCTGTACAATCTATTTCAGATTTTTAAAAATGTGACCACACCGATTTTTCTGCATTTTTCGAATAATTCGTTTAAAATGAAATAAAAATACGTTTGGTAACAAAAAATTATTAGGCCGTCCAAAAAGCTCGTCTTTTTGCGAGCAATATATAATAGTAATTTATTGTATAAGGGTTTTAGATAGCATTTTATTCACGCAAGAATGTTTAAACGCGAGAGCTTGCTCGAGCGTTTAATTTTCTTAAGTGAATAAAATACTTCTAAAACCCTAGTTCTGCTTAGCTAATAGGGAGTTGTGTCAAGGCTCCCTATGCGCTTAGTTGTAAGTCACTAGGAGTTCGTCTCCTACGCTTAGTTGTAGATCTAGTGCTAGATAGGGTGGTTCCGATCGCCCTGAAGTTTATTGTTAGAATTAAGAGGACCTGTACGTCCTCAAAACTACATAACCACCATGTGTGATACCTTTGTATTTTATTACTTTGTTAATAGTATATAGTTGTTTTTCTGCCTTGTGTTTTCTTTCCCTTCTACCTCTGACTACGACCTCCAGTCACGAAAACCCCACGTTTTTATAATTATAGTTAGCTATAATTACTTACCTAAGTTAGCGAATGATTGCTACCACTAAAGATTCTAGTTGTTATGATACTTTTGAGTTCAGAAATCATTATATAGCATTTTCGTTATTATAGCATTCGCATTACTAAAACTCTTGCTCTACTCAAATTATTTTATTCTCTATTTTCTGTAATAAATCATCTTGTATCATATTTGTGGCTTATTATTTATGTGTATTTGTAGTGGTTTTGCTTTCGGCACAGAAAGCTGTAGGTTACTAAATTGGTAGCAGTCGCAAATGTTTTTGGAACTTTACAGTTATTATTATATTGGTATTAAACCGTAGAGCTGTTAAACTCGATTATTTGCGCCTCAGTTTACTGCAGCCAACACAATTAATTGCGGTTAATAGTTGTATCCCGATTTCGTGGGTGACAATACATTCAAAAAGGGGATGATCTCAAATAAATATCGATTATCTAGAACGATGATATAAAAATAGAGAAAAAAGTTTATTTAATTTCATGCCGAAAAGAGGAAAACATATAGGTTATACATCAAAGTAGGTTATTATTGCAAAAAGCATAATGGTTGTGCATATGAAATGTAATATGCATTGTGTCGGAGAGGAGAAGAATAAAATAAAATCTTTCAATTTCAAAGCTAAGAAACTGTCTTAAAAGAGTACACCTACCCTATATTTCATAATATAATCTTCTAACGTTAACCTGACTTTAATAAATATCAGACAAAATAAAATCACCCTATAAGTCACTTATAATTAAATAAATCATAGCGTACATGAATCCATTAAAAGCCCGTTTTCCTTTAAATAGATTGACTGAACGAGAAAGGGTGAAAGATCTTATTTTCTTTTAGTAGGTAGTTCTAAGCGTAAATCGCGAAAATACCCTTAAAGCCCCTGCTTTATATAATATTTAATATTTGATTCAATGAATGTAATTTAGTAAATTTGAATGGATTTTCAGCTTGTTTTGGTACTGTGAAAGCCTGTATTAGGAAATTGCTCTAAATATTGTTTGGTGGAAATTTAATTATATTTAGACCACAAAGACCATTGAATTTCAAAGCTGTCAGAACCGCTGACGCTGCAAAATATATTAAAATTTGAATACATAACATCTAGTATTCTGCACAACACTACATTATTAAACACCTTAGTTAAAAAGATTTATTACTGGTAAATTGTAAAATACTCCTTAAAAATAATAAAAATACTACTGATGATTATAAAAAACAATTATAAAACCTGGTTATGTCCATAATTCCCTTATAAGTTGCCTATGACCCTAAAGCGTGCGTCATCGGGTGGTGAATAGAGGAAAGCTCGGTAGATCTACCGGGTAGGATTGAAATAAAACAAACAGGCACATAGGTTGCAGGGTGTGTACCCAAGATGGGAAGCTGCAACAGTTTATGTAGAGAAAAATCTCATAAACAAATTGCTTATTGGAAAGCTGCAGTAATTATTATTAAGCCCTAGTAAAAGATTTCATGAGAAGCAACTGACTGTACGGTCGAAATACTGTTATGAAAGAGGCGCAGTAAACCGCTGCACTACTTTTCAAACGTGATCCATCACTGTAATGGATACAGAAGTAGAAATTAAATATATGAAAGCAGAAAAGTAGCTAATGTAATAAAATAATTAAAGGAATAAAATCCAATTACGGGGATGGGCAAAATTTTGATCTGATGCTACTGTGACTTATTATTCGAGAACAAGTGATAATGAATACAAAAAAGCAGTTGAATTGGGATGAATGAAAATTATAGAAATCAATATGCAATTAAACTGCCTTTACTCAAAAAATTTGACCTTATTACAAATAAAAAGGACTCTCGTAAACATCGTCTTCCAAATGTATGCCCCCACGCAACTGATAAAAGTGATGAAAATATTGACAAATTCTTCTAAAAGCAATGAAGAACAAGATCTGTTATAATAGGTAATTTTAACTATAAGTTACATAGGGTTATGTTATTTAATATGCCAAAAAAGAATTCGCCCACATAAAAAAATAAATAAATTTAGGTAATTTCACATTTAACTGATTAATGGGTTGCATAACCTCAATTTCAAAATTATTAATTTGTGTAATTTTTTTTATAAATTAAAATAATTAACATGCGCACTTGAACATATTAGGCATAAAAAGGATATCTAGAAAACTCGATTTTTTATAAAATTTATCAAATTTTCTTTTGCTATTTCCGATTTGAGTGACGTTGATCTATTTTTTAATTTAATAAAGTTTTGTCTAATTTTAATGCCATATTTAACCTAAAACAGACAAGACGTACCTTATTAATTAATAGTTAAAAATGTGTTTTCATGATAACGAGATTCCACAGTTGTATAAGTTTCTGGTGTTTCAGAATTTTAAAGCTTTTAGCTAAAGTATTGTAATGCAAAGTTGTGAAGCAACTGCTTTGCCACGTGTTTGATACATCGTAAATGTAGGGGCTGCATTTTATTAATGATATCAGACAAACAACTTATACTTTTGTTGCGCGTTGGAACGTTAATTAAAATACTGTAATTGGTTTAAATCTTCATGTTGTTGATACTTAAATTAAATACCTGATATTTAAATTTGTGAAGATAGGAAGGTGTATAAAGGTATTTTTAAGTAGTTAAATTAATAAATAGTTATTTAAGAATTAGGCGTCATCAACATTTAAAGGAGGACTTATTTTGTAATGAACTCATAAGTGTACCATACAAATGAATTCGAAATTTAATTTCCTATAAGGTTATCTAGTTAGTTTTAGATTTAAATAAAAGTTATAAACAATAATTTAGTTGTTATAAATAAAATGTCAGTCCAATAAATAAAAAACCATAGTCTTCTCCACCAAAAACCTATATATATTTTTAAATATAGATTTTTGTGGAGAAGACTAAGGTTTTTTTATTTATTGGATTAATATACTTCACTAGATATGGATTTTCAACAATGAAATGTCAGAGCACTGACAAATAAGATATTTGTTTCAATGAAGCTTCTTTAGTATAGAGTTCAATTGTTTTCCAAAAAGATTAAAAGCACGGTCATTTTTGTAACAAACTCTCATTCAATTAACATCTTGCAGAAGGTGCACACGTCTTCTTCAGAAAAATTAAGGTTATGTTGACCTAATTTAGAAATGTCAAAGTTTTGAGGTTAGATTTATTTATGTTAAACGCCAAAATGAGTTAATTAAAAAAGTCTTAAAATAAAAGTGTTTATTTAAGAAGTTGTTACGTGCTAATTTCGTAGCACCCTGTATAGCTATGCTTTTGTGTTAAGTTGTGTAGCGTTTAGGGATTTTCTCATTCTCTCTCCTTTTAGTTACCATTTTGTATTGGAACTAATTTCCTTTGTTGATAAGAGACTTTCACTTCGTTTTGATCGCTCGTGCGAAGAACATTATTTGAAGAATATTTTAGTGGACATCGCCGTTTAATTAATGTCTCCCCTTATGTTGTGAATTGGGAATTGCGTTGGTGCAGATCTATGATTTATTTGTGGCGGTGTTTCCAATTTAGATTGGAACCTTAGGATTCCCTGGGGGATTTTTTCCGCTGGTTCTTGTTACAGGTTAAGAGCACGTTCTCGTAAGTGTTTATAGGTTACTACCTTTTCTATCATTCAGTCTCTTATACTATAATTCTTTTGATAGGTTTCGATGCATAATCGTCGTTATATGGAAGCGATATAATTATCTCTTAAGGTCACATTACACCGAAGGTATTTATAAAGTATTTGTGTAGTGCGTTCTAGTAATTTGATTCTATTTGTTACATACCTTTTTTTGCTTTCTTTAATAAATCTTACGTTAACTTCATACACTACGTTGTATATTTGGGTTGTGAAAAGACCATTACGCAGACTTGGTTGCTGTTGTCTCGTTGGATCACGCTACGTTCGACCTGGTTGGTGACGTTCCTCTTCAGTTCGAAGAACATACATCTGTATCGTGTGTCAGTTATATCATAGCAACTATTTACAACAGCAATAACGTTTGACAACCCTTATTGTATATAAAGCATTACTGTATATTTGTATATTATAATTTTATGTAATAAATGGTTTTTCCCCAGTGTGCGTTATATCCAGCACTTATATCTAGTATCTGTTTCATATATATATATAATTTTATTACTTCTTACTTATTTTATTACATTGTCAGGAATATTTGCGAGTGAATACGTATTAATAAAGAAGAAAAAAAAGGTCTTCGGTGTAATGTGACCTTAAGAGATAATTATATCGCCTCCATGTAACGACGATTAGGCATCGTAACGAGAACGTGTGATTCTAACCTTCAAAAAGAACAGTGGAAAAATCCCTTTAAGGTTCCAATCTAACAATTGGAAAAATACCGCCACAAATAAATCATAGATCTGCACCAACGCAATTCCCAATTCACAACATAAGGGAAAAGATTAATTAAACGGCGATGTCCACTAAAATATTCTTCAAAGAATGTTCTTCACACGAGCGATCAAAACGAAGTGAAAGTCTTTTATCAACTACTGGAAATTAGTTCCACACAAAATGGCAACCAAAAGACTTTGGGCAAAATGTCAACCTTTCTTCAATTCTTTCTCGAATTTAATAATATCGACAGCTGATACCAGCCAATACATGGGACCAATTTTAAAAATTAATAGGTAGGAATTACAATCCTAGTAATTAAAAACCGTAAGTTTTTCTGTAGTAATTAGTCTAATTAGTAATACGAAATTTTAATGATACCAAAAAGAGCATAAAGAATTGTAGACAAATTATTCTCTTTATTTCAATAAGTACTTTTTTTTATAGTTAAACTAAAACAATTATTTGTGTAAATCAATTTAATTTATCTCCAAATAAATAGTATTCGATTATTTTGATATTAATGAAAATTAATTGTATAAATAAAAAGAAAGAATCTGTATTCATATATTTCATTGCTATTTAAATTATAAACAATTATTTCTGTTTTTTTATTTCATATAAAAGAAAATATTTCTTTGATAGTATCAATTTTCGTTATGTTTATTGTTTCATTGGTACTTATTTACAAAAATACAATTGTGTGGTTATTATCTAGAAGATTTATTTGTGTAAATGTTTTTTTATATTAGTGTTCCTAAATATAAGAATTTAATAATAAAGAAATAACCTACCTGTGAATGTCTCAATTTGTGGAGAGTTAGGTTTTTCCCACCTTTATATTTAGCCGGAGTAGTATTTCAGTTAAAGGTAAGCAAGTAGTAAGTTTTGTATTTCATCTTTTGTTACAATCGCATATATGTCTATGTCTAGTATTCAAATCAATTAAATATAATATCATCATTATATCATAACAATGAACTTGGGGCGTAAAAAAATTTAAATTAACCCCACCCACCTCACTCATTAGTATCATATCAATAGGTAAATTGGATTTTTAAGTTAGACATAGTAAGAGAGCATGAATAAGAAAAAACTCAAAAATGAAGGAAATGTGAGAACAATACCTCACTCAACTTATTGACCAAAACTGACCTGAAATAAAAAACTATCGATTTAGACGAAGGACCAGAAATTCTACAATTACAAGAAGAATACGCAATGGACAATGCCACCACGAATGAGAAAGCGCTTGGACCAGACGAGTTACGGTTTGGAACCCGCATGTAGCGGAGGAGAGCGTTGCCTAGTGGTTAAATATTTTCAGTTACACTAATCGGAACCGTGAGATTTCCCTGTATAGAGGTAACGAGTTTTATAAAGGCGACCATTCCGGCCATACTCAAAGGTCTTCGAAGATCTTACTAAGACTGTTACAAATACAAAGGCTTAGTAAAAGCCAACAGTAGGACATAGCAAAGTAAGAAACATACTAAGCCACTACTAACACATTAGCCATTAAAGTCTTTTAACTTAAAGTGATGATATTAGAATGTGAGTAGCAATAACAAATATAGAATTGCATTTGAAAGCTATAGTTACCTTCTATCACAGCCTTATTTTAAAGTTACTCTATATTAAAACGGCCCTTAATCATGTAGCAAGTTTTAAAAATCGCTAGAGTTAATACTTGTTGCTAACTATAAAAATGATCATGTCTTAAGAGCTGTTGATATTTTAGAGAAATAAACACTTAAAAAAGAACTCTTTATCTAAAATGATTGCAAATACCCCAAAAACTAAGTTAGAATGTAGGAATGTCATTAGAGATAATTTAAGATTTAGACTAACGGTATTCAATCCAGTTATCCCTAGGATATATTGTTTGCCTAAGATACATAAACCATGGAAAATCATGCGCCCTAGTGTTTCCCTACTAGTGTTGTCCTACTTATTTATCAAAATGGTTATCCCATAGGTTCGATGAACTTCCTATCCAACAACTTAGTTTAGCAATTAAAAATCCATACGAGTTTATCCATAAGATCAAAAACGTTGAACTTACGGAAAATGAAATTATTGCATCATTTGATGTAAGTTCACTGTTTCCGAGTACTAGGGTAGACAGAACTTTAGAATATTTAGAAATTATGTTACGTGATAACCATCTTGATAATAAAGAAGTGGAAAGTTTGGGCTCTTTGGCAAAACTCTATTTAAAGCAAAATTTCTTCCAAATTATTAAGGAGATTTATGAACAAATGGATGGAACGGCAATGGCTAACAGAAACTCCGTTTATAGCTAACCTCTTCATGGGCAAATTTGAAATTGATTTAAGTAAATCTTTGGTTTATTTTCCACGTTTAGGTTGGGTATGTAGACGATGTATTTTGTACTTTTGACAAAAGTAAATGATCAATTGAAGATTTCATGGAACAACTAAATTCTAAATTTACTATAATCAAATTTACCCATGAAAAGGAAATTGACGACAAATTACCCTTTTTGGATATGTTAGTAATAAGGAATAGGAATAAGTTAGAAATAGACGTCTATAGGAAATTCACTGGTACTAATACTTTTATACCCGAGGACTCCAACCATCCTTTGGAATATAAACTTTCCGCTATAAACTTCTAGTCTAGTTCACAGGTTATTTAGTCTTCCCCTTTCAAAATCAAGATATAAAACAGAACTCAAGAAAATTATTGACATTGCTGTTTCTAATGGTTATTCCGAGGATATTGTCTATAATACTATTAGAAGTCATAGAAATAAGTTAAGGGTTAAGCATGATACTATACTAGGTAATAACACTAACGATAGAATAAAAAACATTGTAAAATTGCCGTTTTATCCATGTCGTACGAGATGTCTTAAGACCTTCTTTTCAAAAGATGGTTTAAAAATAGTTACGATTTCGAATAACAGCCTTAAGAATGTTTTAGGAAACTCATAAGATCAAATAGATTACATGGATAAATCGGGAATATATAAAGTATCATGTAATAACTGTAATCAAGTATATATAGGGCAATCTAAGAGAAAATTCGGTGCAAAGAGCATTTAGCTCACTTTAAAAGACATGAAAAGTGTAGCGTCGCCCTACATACGTATGCTTGAACAAAACATAAAATAAAAGGCGTAGGATTAATCAGAAATGTTAACAACCCAACAGAACTTTTTGAAGACTTAGAAATGATTAGGAATAGAAACGCGCTAATGAACTCTGATTTAGGTCTTATTAATTCCAGTCTTTTAGAACTGCCCCAGTAATCAGTCAAGCTTGACCGATTACCGGCAAACCGTTAAGTTCTGTAAGTATATAAAGTTAGGTTTTTTAGATTTTAGTTTAGTTTTTCAGTGTGTGTGATAAAGATGAATGAGCCTAGCTGTTGAAACACGTGTTCAGAGTGATTAACAGTGTGGTGAGGGTGAAGTAGAGTTTTAGTAATTATAGAGAAAAGTACTGCAGCTTTGACAACTGATAACAAACTAGATGCAACAAAAAATATCACTATTTCAAATCAATATCAAATGAAATAAAAAGTAGGACAGAAACCAACTTTCCCGAACATGATGAAAAAATAAATTGTAAGTAATATGGAATGAAACAGAAAAATATCAAACATAGAGCAGAAGTTCGGATACGCCCAAAAGCGTAACTAAGTTCGGAGCCCCGCGAGCTAGTGGGGCTCCGCAACGAGCTACCTTATTTTAATCAACACTTTTTTATTTACTGGTGGACCCACTCGATATTTGTGCCCGGGGCCTCAAAATCCAATGGTGGAGCTGGATACGCCAATGGAATTACACCTTGAATTCGGATAACAACGTCAAAGATCATCAGAAAAATCTAACACCAGAATTATAGGGTTTCTTATTTCACAAAGCAATAATGGCAAAATAAGTATATACAGACTCGTTCAAAAAGACACCTGAACTCGAACAGTCTCATGATCATCTCAAGATATTTGTGAGCAAATACATCGACTAGAAAAGTTGAAAAATCACCAATTGTGTATGGGTAAAATATTTCGAAAATAACTTTTATAAAGGCCATAAAGATTATGTTTATTATGTATGAAATTTTGGACCAAAACCTGATTTTACGGACGTTATTGGAACCCCTTGTCTACACCAAGGCGAGGTCTTTAAACATGGCTAATGACTACTACCATGTACTAATAACTACGTATAGTAAAGTTGTGTGTTGTGGATTCTCAAAATGGATTCTCGTCGAAAAACATCAAGAAAGCGTTAACACCAAGGGACCCAAAGCCAAAGGAAGAAGAAACATCGGTACCCAAAGCGCACTTACCGTACATCAAAGGAACCACGGACAAAATAAGTAGAGTGCTGAGAAGAAACAACATCGACACCATCTTCAACACCGACAAAAAGATTGGAAACATGCTACCATCCGCAAAAACAGAAATACTACTGGAAAGCCAAGGAGTATACGAGATCCCATGTAAAGACTGCGGAGAATCCTACATAGGGCAGACCAACAGAAGAATTCAAGTAAGAAGAGAAGAACACCGAAATGCAGTCAACAAAAATGAGAGAACGTCTTCACTAGCACAACATGTAAGTGGTACATCTCATAACATAGATTTCGAAAATACAAAAGTCATCGCGAATATACAACATAAGACCCGACGAACCATAAGAGAAGTTATTGAGATCGATATACGTCCGAACAATCTTAATACCAGGGACGATACACAGCAACTACCATCAGCTTGGAAAACCAGCTATAACCAGCATCACCGTCAAGAAGCGAAAACCAGCACAGCAGAACGATAAAAGGGAAAGCGAGAGAAAACCGCCTGATCAAGCGAGACCAATGACACGCAGCCGCGCCAAAAACCAGTCTACCGCAACCATGCACAACACCGTAACCATATATAAAGACCCACCGGTGCAGCAGGACGTCAGTCTACGTCGTGTAACCACGCGAAGCAGAAGGAACTTAGAAGTGACCTGAAGATGGCAAGTGTGATCTTGCCGAAACGTCGTCAACCATTGTCTGGTTCCTCTAGGAGCCGAATAGTGAATACGCGGAGCGAAACCCGGAAAAGTAGTGAAGTATCATGTAAATCTAAGTATCTATATACGTGCCTAGATACTACATAGCTATTTGTATTTGTTTTTGATAGAGATACTTTCATTGTGATCCTAGTGAGCGACGGCTCTTACGTACTCCTTAGGAAGTTCTGCCAGGGAGCGGCAGTTCGATTAACTTCGCGGCTACTGAGTAGGACATAAGTTCTCCGCTCGCTGACAGAACCTCTTAAAAGATCTGTCTATGTCCTTTCTAAACCTAGGTACGTTAATGATAGTACATACAGATATTGAAATGTAACTTTTCATAGCTATTAATGTATTCACTAGTCTTATAATTTTGATGTTTAATTTGTGTTGTGGTTGGTAGCATTAATTGCTACCAAAATCAACTTAATTATCAAATGTGGCGTTCATGTAGTGGCGTTCTTATTATTTATGTGTGTATTTAAAACGCTTAGCAATTTTACAAAGTGCTTATTTTTAAATATCTAACTGATTTATTTTAACGATTCTTCCGGCAATGGAAACCTTTTCCTGTATATAAAATTTGCAAATAATTGTCAAAATATCGTTTTCCTTCGCCGTTTTATTTTATTTTTGTAAACGAAATTTTAAACAGTTTTCATGTGGGTTGCGATAAAGCCATCTGTATCAATAACACAAGCTTAGTTTATAAATGCAGTTGCCTCTTCGTTGGGAGGTCTACAGTGTGCGCTGTTCTGATGGTGCTTTGGTGGAACTACCGTCACCCGAAGCTACGCTCACTGGTAAACTATACCGCTTCTGCAAGCAAAGGTATCAAATATTGCAGAGTAAAGGTATGCCACTTACAACCATGGTCACTGATATTTGTGTTTCTTTTGGTTCATTATCTTCTAAATATGTTTACTATAAGATAATCACTTCTTTTGAAAACTACTTATTTGTATATGCCTTTTCTTCATTTTCCTTATTCCTTCCTAACCATGCACTTTGCTGTTTAATGTTTGCACGGTGTTGCAATTTTGAAATACAATATTAACAAATTTTTAGCAAGTTTACGCTATTATTGTTTATTATGCTTAATTAATGTATTTTCTGTTTCTACTGGATTTATACTAGTTACTGTATTTAGAACCAAGATTTTAAATGTTTCTGTATCTGGATACAAAAGGAAAAGTATCTTTTACAAGGCTGTCTATGTTCTACATAAAATAGACTACAAGTTTTTTATGACTTTGCAATGCATCAAAAACAAAGGTCGTCTAGTATACAAAACGCCGTAAGCAGAGAGTAATGAAATAAAAGCAAAAGGTAAATAATAATGGTAACTTTCTTAGATCAAGTTATTAATGACAATAAGGTAAAAGGCTCTCAAACTGGCCCGCGGTTAACAAGATTTGATTCTCAGTAATAATAGCAGGAATAAGTATTGCAAATAGTTCTCTGTTAGTATACCTGTTATAATTGTTATTTTTTCTTTAGTTACGGTAATAAGGTGTTAACAGATAAGTTACTTATTTCAAGACTTTCGCATGCTTTAAATTAAAAATGCAACGCTCCCTAACCTAGAAAGTTCTAATTGGTAATATTTATGGTTTGTAATAGACTTTTAAAGTAAGTATTTGTAGATTTTCAATTTATTGCAATTCACTTATTAAGTAATAAGGTATGTTAGAAAACGGCAGCTTATAACAAGGTGTTCCGTATAGATATGTACAAACTTTGGTAGTGTAAACTAGGTTCAATTGTGAGCGTAGAAAACACAATTGTGGTAGGTCTATTTTTATTTGGATTGGGGACACAGGGCTATTCATTTTTGAAGGGTATCCATGATTCAAGAAGAACCTGCCTGGAACCGCTACCTAGATCTTGCCCAAACAAACAAATGCACTGGCACCTATTTGGAAAATGTAATGTTAATAATACGAAGGGACATGTGGCTTCAAACGATTGGTGCTCCACATTTCGGAATTGCCGTCCGGAATTTCGTTAATATCATTATCCGAGGTAAACTGCTCGTGGTGGACCGGTCACATGGCCAGCTAGATCTCCGGATCATAATCCGCTTGATTTGTATTTCTGTGGTTACATGAAAGATAAAGTATACTGTTATGATATAGGCATCCCGAATTACATGTATGCACGATGTGTTGCCTATCTTTCAGGCGAATGAAGGATTTCACAATTTTTATTTTAAAACAATAAAATTTTGTGTTAAATATGTTGAGGATACACGATTTTTTCTCGTTGGTTGATATTTTGACATTAGATATTTTGAAGCCATTTAATGGCATGTTTCCACCTAAAAATTATTTTAAGAATAATTAAGAAGAAGCATAATTAAGAAGGTTTACATAAGTATTTATTACTTTACTTACAGTTTTTGTTATTGAACTTCAAGAAAATCTATTCTATTTCTTTGACGATTCATAATTTTCTATAGTAAATGGATATTTCTCAATGTTATTTGAATTTCTAAGTAAAATATTTTACTGCAATATTGTTAACCAAGTTCTAGGGTGCATTTGATACTAGAATGTTGAAGTGGGGAACTTTTTATAGAGAAGGTTTAGGCCTTTGAAATCCCAAAATTGTAACGTTTCAGCATGGTCATTTAGTTTATATTTACAATCTTGGTGTCAAAATTTATGTAATTTTTGTTTAATATGATCTTAGGATTGATTTTACGTTAAGAAAAGGATGTAACATAGCAAGATGTTAAATGTTTTTATTTGAATTTATGTAAAGTAATTATTGAGAGAAAATTCAAGATAGTTGTCAATGAATCCTTACTCTAAATTAGCATTTTGATAGCCATGTTGGGTGTCGAAGTGGGGGGGAATTCTCATCTTTTGTTTTGTAACGTTTGTTTAAACAATTGGTTTGGTTTGTTACTGGCAATGTGGTTATGAGCATTTTGGTGTGCGGGACGCTCTTTCGTTTCTAGTAGCTTGCTAAATTAATCTAGTTCCGAACTAGGAAAATCACTAGCGATTTGCAATTGTTTTCCAATTATTATAAAAACAGCACAAAAATTTGGTTACTCTCTCTTGAATTTCCATACAGAGCAGAAGTCATGTCAGTTTGTATGTTATTTTGTTAAAATTTGGAGGTTATGTTGGTGAATTTTACGTCACATTAACTGTTAACAAAGTAAGGTTGTGACAAATATCATCTTGATTTTAATTTTTAAATTCTTAAGTTAAGTTTAAGTTCTTAATAATTTAATTAATAATTATTATATTGAACAATCAAAGAGAACTAAAAGTTAAATAAAACAAAAGTGAATGTTGATTTGGTGGCGGCTCTCGGAATGGGGAGATTGTGATCTTAACGGCCGGAGCTCGATCATCTCAGGATGGCTGGGTGGCGTTTCTTCTGCAGGTGGAGTTCGTGTTGATTGGACATGACGATATTTTTTCCAAAGTCGACGAGTACCCCAGAACAGCAGCACGAACATCGATATGATGATGATGGTGGTAATGCCACTAGATAATAGTGAATGATGACGGATGGTTCTCCATGTTGTTTCCTGAAGTTGTTTGTTAAATTCCTCCTGGCTGATTTTGAGATTAACTAGATCATCAGACAACTCGAAGACGGGTTCTTCTGGTATGTAGTCCTCATGTTGATGATGCAACGTTGAATTTATTGGGATATCGGTTGCCCTGGAATAGCTGGCAAGAACTGAAACGTTGACATTCTTCCTAGGAGCCAAGGTATTTTTCTGGGTCTTGATGACACAGTCTTGTGATATTTGTAAAACACCCGTAGTATTTAGTGGCACGTCTTCACGAATTCCATTACAGATGACAGCTATTTTAACAGCATGTGGCGTGATAAAGAGCCAGGTGTTCTCCATGTAAAGTGGTTTCCATATGATGTTCTTAAAGTGGTGTTTCCATATTTCGCAACTCTTAGTTTTGGTTCTCTGATAAATTTCATCCAGCACACAATTTGGATTTGTCTCCATATTATTCACTACAGTTGGAGAACATACGTAATTATGAGGTGTAGTGATAATACACTTGTGAAACTCCTCTTCTTTAAGTTGGAAATATTGTTGGTTGTTGTAATCGACCGCTGATAGTTCGTTAGATGTATGAAAATCCCAGTAGGATTCATTTTTAATCTTTAGTGGCATAGGTGTTGCTTTTAGAATGTCGAAGTCTGAGATGTCAATTATGATGAAATAACCCCAGATATGTATTGAATTTTCATCTTCGAGCATGGTAACTCTTGTTATTGGAGCCGTTAATATTTTGAGATTGGATGGAAGTTTATTGTTTGCTGTTTTGATGATAGTTCCCACTTGTGCTGGAGAGATGAGTTCCAAGGATTTTCCTCGGTTAAAGTGAACTTCGAGGAGTTTGGAATAGTGGCTAGACAGCTCGTTGAGGTAGTTGGATGCGATCTGGTAGGTGGCTAGTAAATGGATGTTGATCTTATTTTCGTCAATAGTTCTATACCATTTCTTCATTTCGTTAATGGCTTTCAAACCTTGGTTGAGTTTAGTGCCGAATCGTTCTAGTTGGTTTTTTATTCGCACCTCGGTCTCGTTGAACGTTGATATTGCAGATATCATGAATTTTGATTGATGATGGGCTGCTTTGATGAGTTCCTGTTGGTTCTTTTGCAGATCGTCTATGTCACTGTATACTTCATCATTGACTCCAAAAATGGCAGTAAGAATTTTTCCCAGTAGACCTCTTTTCCGGCGTTGGTGCCTGGCACTAATCGTTCCATTAATGACCCATTGCAAATGTTTTTCTAGTTCAATGAGATGGTTGACCAAAAATGTACAGTGCGTTTCATCGGATATTTCTTTGGTCTTTTTGCATAGATCTGTGAATTTTGAAATTACTTCTGAGGACTTGGTTGCATCTTCCCCCAGTCTTGTTTTGTCATAAGATAGTTGGATTCGGAAACTTCCTCTATCGATTCTAGCATGCCCCATGTGTTCCACGTATATTCCCGGTTTCGGGTATTGGATTGAATACCTGGCATGGATGGTACGTGGACAGGCGGTGAATAGTAGTATTGCTAACAGCGTAAAAAATTGCAGCGGTTTCCAACTTGCAGTTGATCTTGGCTTGGCTGTTTCTTTATAGTCGGAAAGTGTGCTGGTGTATGTGTTGGTTGTAATAGCGGTTGTCATGGCTCCTTCCGAGGTGGGAACCAATGGAATAATGTGCTGGATGTTTCTCTTTAAGGTGCTTCCATCAGATCTCCTGGCTGTTACTACTCTTACTGTTCCATCTAACGCGGGGTGAACTTTTGCGATTTTTGCTAACGGCCATTTGGTCGGATTTATATTTTCTTCTTTGAGTAGTACCAGATCATTGATCTTCAGGTTGCTTTGCATGGTTTTCCATTTGTACCTTTGCTGTAGTTTGTGAAGGTACTCTGTAGTCCATGCCTTCTTGTAGTTGGTTAGAATCTGAGCAATTTTTTGGCCCAATTGCTCTTGCTGGCTGCTGAGTTGATTCATTTGTTCCATGCTGGTGGTGGACATCTTGACGTCTGTAGATTTCAAATGAACTACCCACTGGCTCGAAGGACCAAATTGTAAAGTCCTTCGTGGTGTGTGTTCTAACGCGGCAGTGCGGTTAGACTAGTGGTAAATGTTTGTAAGACATCTACTTGGTAGGATCCTTCTTGGTTCGAAGGATCAAATGTAAAGTCCAGCGTGAAGACTTTATTTCTAACTCGGCAAGGCGGTTAGACTAATTGTAAATGTTTGTAAGACATCTACTTGATAGGATCCTTCTTGGTTCGAAGGATCAAATGTAAAGTCCAGCGTGAAGACTTTATTTCTAACTCGGCAAGGCGGTTAGACTAATTGTAAATGTTTGTAAGACATCTACTTGATAGGATCCTTCTTGGTTCGAAGGATCAAATGTAAAGTCCAGCGTGAAGACTTTATTTCTAACTCGGCAAGGCGGTTATACTAATTGTAAATGTTTGTAAGACATCTACTTGATAGGATCCTTCTTGGTTCGAAGGATCAAATGTAAAGTCCAGCGTGAAGACTTTATTTCTAACTCGGCAAGGCGGTTAGACTAATTGTAAATGTTGGTAAGACATCTACTTGATAGGATCCTTCTTGGTTCGAAGAATCAAATGTAAAGTCCAGCGTGAAGACTTCACTGGTAATGTAGTAAATGCGTGTAAAACATTTACTAGTGCACGATCCTTCTCGGTTTGAAGGACCAGATGTAAAGTTGTTGATGGTTGCTTGGATCTTGGTTGGTTGGATCTTCATTCACGGTCCCTTGGTGATGTTACCGCACAAGAGACCAAATGTTGAGTTGTAGATGGTTGGTTAGATGTCCTCAGGATGATGGTGGTACCAGGAATTGTTGACGTTAACAATGTTCGTAGAACATCCTGCCGGACACCAAATGCAAGATCCAGCTTCCTACCACTCCGAAATGTAGGTAATCATTCAGTCCGTGTGACTGGCGATCTTCGTTAGTTTTGGACCACTGCCGACGTACAGTCTCATACGCCGAGGTTAGTTTTGACTTAAGTACAGTGGTCCATTGTTCTCGGAGTGGTAGGATGATTACCTCCTTAGGTAATCAATACCGCTTGGTATCAGATTCTAAAGGAGGTAATAGTTGAAGTGATCAGTATTGATTTACTAATTCGCCCATGGTGGACCGGTGGACTGTAGATCCATAGGTCGCCGCCTTGCCGAGTTAGAAATAAAGTCTTCACGCTGGACTTTACATTTGATCCTTCGAACCAAGAAGGATCCTATCAAGTAGATGTCTTACAAACATTTACCATTAGTCTCCGCACTGCCGCGTTAGAACACACACCACGAAGGACTTTACAATTTGGTCCTTCGAGCCTGTGGGTAGTTCATTTGAAATCTACAGACGTTAAGGAGATAATGATTGATTGATCAGTATACGTTACTAATCCGCCCATGGTGGACCGGTGGATCAAAATGTAAAATCTCTTGGTAGATTTTACGTTAAAGCAGATTGGTACTACGACCTTTCTGTGGTCACCACTTCTTCATAAGGGTGACTGTTATTTTTACCTCCTTAGGTAATCAATACCGCTTGGTATCAGATTCTAAAGGAGGTAATAGTTGATTGATCAGTATACGTTACTAATGATTTATTTGAAAATTCCCTTTGTTTATATACAAATTATAATTATTTTTATAAATCTGTGATGCCAAAACATTTACATTAATTACATTAATTGACAAGAAATTTTTATTCTAACATTTTGTTATTTTCTGGTTTGTCTAGTTAGCTCTTTAAGTAAGTGATTATTTTAGCATAATAGCATTTTGTACTAACCTACTATTTTTAACTAGTAAGCATATCTTGCAATTATTAGAAAAAATGTGTTTATATTGCAAGAAAGCATTTGTTCATATTTTGAAATGTGAGTTGGCCTAGAAATTATTAACCTTTTAATGTTACATTATTTTTTGAAAGAAATTAAAAAAAATTAAATTTTATGTTTAGTTTTAAACATTTGGTGTACAGACTGATCTCATAAATTGAAGAAACTTTTTGGAATTTTATTTTGAATGGAACGAATTAAAGGAAGGTAATGGAATCTTGTTTCAAATCACCGAATTATTTTATGTGCTCACGTCATAGAAGATACATGTTGCATCCTTGATAATTATAATTATCTTCATAAATCACAAATAAGATCAATTTGAAGGATGATCTAGAATGTGCTCATCTTGTCAACAAATGACCAGGTAATTTTACCAACTATAACAGGAATCTGCTAATCTTCAAGTTAGGGTGATTAATTTTTTATGCGTGGCGCCAAATAATTTTAAAATTAAAATAACTTTCAATTTTTTTTAATAGTAATTTAAGATTGTTGGATTGATCAAATTGATCAATTAAAAAGAGAATTAGAATGTCTCTTAATTCTTATTTTGTTAAATCTATTTAACACCAAGATTTAATTGATTTTGCTTCACGTTTGTTTAATTGATTTAAATTTAAGATGTTAATGATTGTTTTCGTTTCTCTCCAATGAATTTTAAATTTTTATTTCTTCTGTGTTCATAAATAAAATTTATCCATTTAAATGTTTAGAAAGAAATTTATTTGTGTATTCATTTGTGTCTGGTCCATTAACAATATTTTACAGATTTAATTTAAATAGCTTCCTAATTAATTCTCGACCCGTTTGATTTCGTCTCATGCATTTATGGAACTTGTTTTCCAGTTTATAAATTATAGCCGGACTTTTTTTTATGATTAAGGAAAGTGATATTTAGTTGTGTATATTTTCAGACTGTTTTACCGTGATTTTGTGTTTGTGAATTTTAACAATAATATATTTTTTTTTATTTTGGGGTTTATAACCTTACACCTTTCATCAAGTGTTGGAGGGTTTATTATTCCCAACAATAAATATTAATCAAGCCCCGTCATCTCAATATATCATATCATATGGCGCCCGAACGCGCTGCTTTCTTTTTTCTTATTGACATTATATTACAATACGAGAAAAATTATTGCAGCACATTCCAGCAGGCTACTCAATAAATACGAGAAAACAAGCGTTAAAACAACAAAAATTAATTAAACATTAAATTTAAGTTAACCATTCATTCCCTCATTTCGTTTGTTGCTCTTTAAAAAACGAATTGCTACTTTGTAAAATAATTTCATAGCCCTGTATCTCCGAAACAAACAAATATCGACCTACAACTTTAGTGTTTTCTGCACTCAGAATTGAACCTAGTTTACACTCCCAAAGTTTGAACATAACTATACAAAACACCTTGTATGTACATTAAACGCAGATAATTTAAACTACATACACCTACAACTTATTAAAGAAAACAAAAAGCGGATATTCTCTCGTAATACAAACTTCTAAAACATCACGTCTGGTTTTGAAAAATTTTTCCGAGTTCACCAGAATTTCCCGGCTCGGATTTATTTTTCATGCTTGCCCAGATATATCCTAGATTTCAAGTTTGGAGGTCGCGCTAGAATATTGATTTAAACCAGACTATTTATTCCATAACATACTTTGAAATCCCTGGATGGATTGTGATACACTAACCTTAATCGGTCTGTAGCTTTCTAATAAAAAAAAGCCCGCAATAACAACGCACCGGTATATATTACTTATTATTATTAATCGTAGGTATACAAAAACATTCATTTGAATACAGCTATGTTTGCATTTTCCTTTTTCTTTATCTCATAAACCTGTTCAACCCTCATGCAGTTCGTTTAATTTAACACTACGTTAATTTTCATAAAACCCCTGTAGGTTGTATTAGAAAATCTTCATTTTCGGTGAAATTTGGACGAGACTTTCAAAGTTTACATTTTCTTACGCATTTTGCTTTGTTCGATCTATTCTTGCTTGGCATATTACTTGTTCGTCTCGTTGTTTCTTATTAAATAAGACATTCGACTTTAAGTGAACAAATCTTAATTACTTAACTAAGCAATTAGAACAGAGGAAGGTTAAATTGTAAATTTTGTTTTATTAAATGTATTTCTTTTGAATATCGTAAAACTCAATAAAAATGCAAATTACATTTATAATAACAATAAATCACCTAGCATTAACTAAATATTTAAAATTAAAATAAATATTGAAAATTGAATTAACTACTTAACTTAATTGTTTAAAATTCTTTGTTTTACTAGCCTTCCCGGTTGGTTTTGATTGTTAGTGGTTTAGGACACTCTGTATAAATTTGTTAAATGTGTACCTACTTCTATGTGGGTTTTAATCTTGCATTCTCTATTACTTATTTTTACTCAGCTTTAAGCTAGCCCCTTATGGCAGTATATTCTATATTTATTTCCATATTACTAATCACCTAGTTTTCGCATTTAGCTAAAATGTTATTAAGAAATAGGGTATGGGCACTTAACTTTTATGCACGTAAAGAAATTTATGCGACGCTAGCCGCGTTTATATGCTTACATTTACATAATCTAAAGACTAAACAACTACCGAGTAGAGTAGGGATAGACATACATTTTTTTATAACGCACCCTCCCTTTTTTAACCGATTTATGGTTTTCCCGGTGAAGATTTTTAAACGAGGTATGGTTTGAGACAGAAGTTTAATGTTCTTACAAAAAATATAGCCTACAGAATCACAAAGGCTACTTTTATGTATATAAATACCTAACCTACCAAAATATAGCTGTGCTGGTAGTATCAGCGTGACCTAAATAACACTGCTTTAGTTTTTGCCGGCTAACCCCAATAAGTCGGAGAGGGGCGGGGTAATACAAAATATACAAGATAAAAAAAACAAGCGCCATTTCGTTTTAAAACAATCCTTACTACTAAAGCTTCAAACTTATTAGATAAACGACGAAATAGATCTTTTACTAAGATATAGGCAACTTCCACAATTTTGGTCGTACGGTGCATATACACTTACAGTTGACGAGCTGGAAAGCAATATTAAAACCACACAATAAATAAATAGTAATAAATAGAACACAAACGTAGTGAAATGTAAAGTTTCTAAGTAGGGCGTTATTGTTTAATGCAACTTTTAAACGGTAATTATACTGATTAAGGATTTTGATGTCTAGTAAAATTAACAGAATGGTGATTTGTATCACAGCTGGTTGTAAATCTTAAAAAACTACCCTATGATAATTTCATTACTCGAGATCTCGTTTTAACTAGCACTTAAAACTAACATGCATGAATAAATAAATTGTATAGACGTTTAATAAATATATATAAACATAAATAAAATGACACAATTTACATATACGTACTATTTCAAACAAACATCCCACCATTCGATGACCCACGGCTGATACAGTACGGTTTAAAAGCCTTGCTTAGGGTTTTTCGTTTCACCCTTCGGTATATCTTGTTTAATCTCGTACACAACCCTGTACTTGTGTATGCAGGTACGAACCCAAAGGGGAAGATCTTCAAAATAAACCCAATCCAAAGTCAAAGGGGCAGGAACAGGAAAAAGACAACGAGCAACAAAACCCAAAAGAAAAGATAAAAGACTTACAAATAAAACACCCTGTATGTTGTATTAATTTTAAATATTTGCACAGAGTTTTACCTTTCTATAAACTGAAAGGTCTTTTATTATAAATTCGTTCAAAGCAACTGATAGGGAAATATTACCTAAAATAGAAAAAGCTTTTATGAGATTTTAGCATATTAAATAATAATTGTAGAAAATGTGGAAAATAAAAAAGGTTTACCTAAATGGTTTATACTAGAATTTACTCCGTCTAATTTGACGATTGATCACAAACAATCAGATGATCATTTTGTTGAATGCGAGATTTTCTCCGCTAAAGCGAATTATATCAAAACCAATTTTCTAATTCATCTGCCATTCAACTTCTAATGCCAAAGCCAGCCATTTTGTTATATCCACTGCTCTGAAAGGGAAACCCAGTGACACCCAAACTAACGGAGAAGCTTGGTTTTAAACAGTGACCGTCAAACAATCAATGGGTTGTGAATTTCAACGTTATAAGACTTGCGTGTATTTCTTTTTATTTACAAAAAATTCAGAGCATATCCGAGCTTGTGTAATGTAACATATTAAATAAAAAGATTAAATTAAAAAAATAGAAGTTTAATCTTACAAAATTATAATTTAAAAAATTTAAAATCAAAAGAGGTAATAATAATAATGAAATTCTTATAATTTAAATTAAAATTGTGCCCACCTCCCCCCCGAATTATCTGTCACGCACAGAGATTGAACGGTTAATGACATCAATTAGGATGATCGGGTTATGTAAAAATCTCCGTGAAATAGCTTAAGAAAGTTGATTAATTACAACTAGGTTTTAAATTATTTTAGGCTTGCAACTTCTTTGAATAGTTTGTATAATATTAAATAATTAGTATCAATAATTAATTTGTATTATCATATGTCATCAATTGCATAATAATGACGTGAGTTATATAATCAATACTTAAGGGTATATAACTAGGTACATTTACTTTTATTGCAATAATTTTATACTTATATATTTTTTCTTCTTCGCCATTTTGCCAGCTGCTCACATTCTCAGTTGACACCAAAAGCTTGGACATTTCGAATCCGATTGATGTAATTTATCTTAACTTTGCTAAACCTTTATGACAACTAACATACAAACCTGAGTATCATGGCATTAGAGGTTATCTTCTGCAATGGATTAGTGCATTTCTATGTGGTCGACTCGTTACAGTGCGGGTCAGTGATAAGTTATCCTGCAGAGCTGTGTTTAGTAGTGTACCCCAGGGTTCGCTCCCGGGACCGGTTTTATTTATCATTTATATCAGTGATCTTCTATCAAGCATCTCACCACCTTCAAGCTGTTATGTAGATCATACAAAGATATATAATAACCCTCTATTAGCTCAAAATGTTATTCAAGAAGATCTTAATGCGATCCACAAATGGCCCAAAACCTGGTTAATACGACTAAATTCATCAAAATGTACTGTACTTAATATTGGTGCTACTAATCATTATCTTGCTTACTATCTTAATGAACAACCTCTCCAGAATGTAGATTCATAGGTTGATCTTGACATAGCAGTGACGCATGACTTAAAGTGGGAAGCTTATATCATTCGACTTGTAAAGAGAGTGAACAGATTAATCTTTATAATCAGTAAAGCTTTTATGAAACCTACCCCAGATCTAATATTTAAAAAAAGTATAACTTGTATTTACGTCCGTATATAATCGAATATGGAATTGTAATAGGGTCCCCATATTATGAAAAAGATAAGACTCTACTGGAAAAGTCGTTGCGTAAGATAACTAAACTTACACCACAACTTAGATATCTACCTTACAGTAAACGGCTTACAAGAAAGATAACTAACTTCTCACGCCGAAAGAAGATCTCGAGGTGACCTAATTCAAGCTTTCAAAATATTACACAATTACTTTTCATGCCCGGACTTTAAACAGTGTAACTCGTGGTCATTCACGAACGACCCCTTCATTCCATTAACTAATATAATTATTTATAATGTGGGTACCAATCTTAAAATCAAATACGCTGGTTTCATTGCAAAAGAACGCTGCTACAATTAACTTAAATTTTGTACCGCCCAGTAGCGCCAGCTATAAGGACTACTTAAATCTATACTGCGTAGTTGCGCCTTTGTTGGTCAATTTCCAAAGTAGGATACGTACCTCGAACAAGCTCGTTGTAGTATACACATAAGAGGGCCTATATGACACAAAATGAAAAATAAGGGTCATTTTCTCGATTTTTACGCTTATTTTAATAAGTAAGCTAAAATAAGGGTTATTTCTTATTGATTTATAGTGGGCCTACTTGGCGCACCTCTAAAAATAAGGGTCATTTGTTAATTTTTAATGAGAAAATAGGACCCGCCTCCGGAGCGGGTCTATGAAAACGGAGAAGAAATTAAAGAAGGTATTTATGAAAAAGAATTGCAATTGACAAAACCGATTTATTTTAAGTAGGCCACTTTATTGATTCATTTCATCTTGAAATTCTCTAATAAAATCTTCTGATAGTGTTTGATATTTTGAAATACAATCCCAATTAACTTTATCTTAAAATTCTCTTTTAAAATCTTCTGATAGTGTTTGAGATCTTGAAATACAATCCCAATCAACTTTATCTTGAAATTCTCTTATAAAATCTTCTGATAGTGTTTGATATCTTGAAATACAATCCCAATCAACTTTATCTTGAAATTCTTTAATAAATCATTCTGATAGTGTTTGATATTCTGAAATACAATCCAAATCAACTTTATCTTGAAATTCTCTAATAAATGATTCTGATAGTGTTTGATATTCTGAAATACAATCCCAATCAACTGTATCTTGAAATTCTCTAATAAATGATTCTGATAGTGTTTGATATTTTGAAGTTCAATCCCAATCAACTGTATCTTGAAATTCTCTAATAAATGATTCTGATAGTGTTTGATATCTTGAAATACAATCCCAATCAACTTTATCTTGAAATTCTCTTATAAAATCTTCTGATAGTGTTTGATATCTTGAAATACAATCCCAATCAACTTTATCTTGAAATTCTTTAATAAATCGTTCTGATAGTGTTTGATATTCTGAAATACAATCCCAATCAACTTTATCTTGAAATTCTCTAATAAATAATTCTGATAGTGTTTGATATTCTGAAATACAATCCCAATCAACTGTATCTTGAAATTCTCTAATAAATGATTCTGATAGTGTTTGATATTTTGAAGTTCAATCCCAATCAACTGTATCTTGAAATTCTCTAATAAATGATTCTGATAGTGTTTGATATCTTGAAATACAATCCCAATCAACTTTATCTTGAAATTCTCTTATAAAATCTTCTGATAGTGTTTGATATCTTGAAATACAATCCCAATCAACTTTATCTTGAAATTCTTTAATAAATCGTTCTGATAGTATTTGATATTCTGAAATACAATCCCAATCAACTTTATCTTGAAATTCTCTAATAAATAATTCTGATAGTGTTTGATATTCTGAAATACAATCCCAATCAACTGTATCTTGAAATTCTCTAATAAATGATTCTGATAGTGTTTGATATTTTGAAGTTCAATCCCAATCAACTGTATCTTGAAATTCTCTAATAAATGATTCTGATAGTGTTTGATATCTTGAAATACAATCCCAATCAACTTTATCTTGAAATTCTCTTATAAAATCTTCTGATAGTGTTTGATATCTTGAAATACAATCCCAATCAACTTTATCTTGAAATTGTCTTATAAAATCTTCTGATAGTGTTTGATATTTTGAAATACAATCCCAATCAACTTTATCTTAGAATTCTCTAATAAATGTTTCTGATAATTTTTGTGTCATTGAAATATTTCCCCAATCAACTCTATCTTGAAATTTCCTTATAAAATCTTCTGATAGTGTTTGATATTCTGAAATACAATCCCAATCAACTTTATCTTGAAATTCTATTATAAAATCATTTGATAGTGTTTGATATTCTGAAATATGTCTCCAACTAACTTTATATTGGAATTCTCTAATAAAATCTTCCGATAATTTTTGAGTCCCAGAAATATTTATCCAATTAACTTCATCTTGGAACTCTCTAATAAAATTTTCCGATAGTTTTTGTCGTATAGAAATATTTTTCCAACTAACTTTATCTTGAAATTCTCTGATAAAATCTTCAGATAATTTTTGAAATCGAGATATATATATATATCCAAATTACCTGGTCTTGAAATACTCTAATAAAATCTTCAGATAATTTTTCTCCAATTGATGTTTTTCCATTCTATCATATTCATTTTAATTTTAAAATTGGGGTGTTAAAACACTTGATTAATTGTTTTTCATCAAGTATACTAACTAATTGAGTTACATCAACAATACTAATTAATTGTTTTACTACAGCCTCCATTTATAACGGTAAAAAAATACAAAACTCTGATTTGTTTCAATCCGACTAAAAATTTTTTAATAAATGGAGCTAATAAAGAAATGCACGAAATGTAATATTGAAAAATCTTTAGATAATTATTCTACTGCGAAGAACTATAAAGACGGTTTTCAAAGTATTTGTAAAGGTTGTAAAAATGATTATGCGAGAAATGTTTACAACATTCTGAAATCGAAAAATAAAGTTGAATGTGAAAGTGGAAAAACTATTAGTAAAAAAGGATATAAATATCATAAATCAACACCATTTCATATTTTAAAAACGCTCTATGAAAAATAGGTCTAGAAAACGTACGCCCCTACTATCCATTTTTTTTTTCTAGAGTCCTCTGACTTTGATACCGTATTGCTCGAAAACTACTGAATCAAATTACATATTTTAAAAACGAGCAAATAGTAAATTTATTTCTACATGTAACAGTAAAATATCATATTTCTAACTGATATACTTTTATTTTTATCGGACGATACATAATAAAAAGTACCCATTTATAGGGACACTTTCATTGAGAGAGTTAAATATTTTTTTTCTCAGAAAGTATATTTCATATATCTATAAGATTTTTGTAGGGGTTAGAAAGAAGCCTTACGGTTGTTATCCTATTAATTCTCGGGCAAAATTGTGTTTTATTTAAGATATATATGACAAAATAGCGAACTATGCGTTTTTGTTTATTAATGGAGATAGCGTCAAATCTTTTTCGCTAAATTAACACTCTTTATATGTAGACATTATTTTCTTTAAAAAAATGTTCCGAATTTTAACAATAAAAGTGAAATAACAAAAAAACATTTTTTGTCGAAACCGCTGGTCATCAAAAATCGTTTTTTTGTTTCCGCATTTTTATTATTAAAATTAGGAACATTTTTTTAAAAACAATAATGTCTACACATGATAAGTGTTGATTTAGCGAAAAAAATTTGACGCTATCTCTATTAATAAACAAGAAGGCATAGTTTCCTATTTTTTCACATAAATCTTAAATAAAACGCTTTTTTGTCTAAAAATTAATAGCATAAGAACCGCAAGGTTCCTTTCTAACCCATACAAAAATCTCATAGATATATGACATATACTTTCTGAGAAAGAAATTAGTGAACTTACTTTCAATGAAATTGTCCCTAAAAATGGGTACCTTTTATTGCGTATCGTCCGATAAAAACAAAAGTATACCAGTTAGAAATATAATATTTTACTGTAGTATGTAGAAATGAATTTAATATTTGCTCGTTTTTAAAATAGTTAATTCGGTTCAGTAGTTCCAGAGCAATATGCTTTCAAAGTCAGAGGAATCTAGAAAAAAAATGGATAGTAGGAGTATATACCGACAAAAAATTGTTCTAAAAATATATATAGGCAAATTTTTTCTCTTATAAATGGAGGCAATCAATAAGTTGTATAATTTTAAAAACAAAGTTATCGAAACATTTAATGTTATTAAGGATGAACCAAAAAGTAAACAAATGGTTAATAACAATAACATAGAATATACCGAAATCAAATATATACAAAACGATATTAAAACACTAAAACCTAATAATTTGGTACAAAAATCACAAAAATCAACAAATAACCATCATTTTTCATTTTGCCCTAAAGAATAGGTCCTTTAATTTCTTCTCCGTTTTCTTAGAGCCGC
The DNA here is from genome assembly GCA_929113105.1 of Agrypnus murinus. Lineage (NCBI taxonomy): Eukaryota > Metazoa > Arthropoda > Insecta > Coleoptera > Elateridae > Agrypnus > Agrypnus murinus. The sequence goes on along the minus strand of OV816029.1, from coordinate 64,631,768 downwards.
TCCGGAGGCGGATCCTATTTTCTCATTAAAAATTAACAAATGATCCTTATTTTTAGAGGTGTGCCAAATAGGCCCACTCTAAACCAAAAAGAAATAACCCTTATAGATGATTATACCTATTCTATTTCTAATTACTATTGTTAGATCTAAATGATTCAGTTAATTTGGTACTTTTGACAAAAATGTAAATGTGTATACTGCATTTGTAATTATTTTTGTAACGGGACTTAATCAGCATTGCTGCCTGCCTTTTGCTTCTATAATAATAATTTCCTGTTGACGATGATTATTTCAGTTGACACAACAGTTTACACCGCTCAAAGTGTAGTAGCAATCACCTTGCAAGTGTAGATATTCTTATTTGTCAACTGGCAAATTGTATTTTATAAATAAAATACTTTAGAAATTCTTAACTTTAATGAATAAGTATAAATCCTGCCCTCTTAAATTGTATCTTCTGTTTTTCATATTATTAGCTAAACTTGATTATAATAACATTACTTTTTGCTTTGTACATATATTTTACCACATATATTAAAGTTTACCTTGTCTTACCAGTTTATTAAAATATTCCGTATAGGTATCATTATTTATACACTTTATATTAAGCGATTCATTCAAGCGATCATCATTTCACAACCTTTGCTTAATTAAGATTTAAATAATATATGTAGCAGGCGTCATATTTTAAAATTACAGTTCGTTATAAAGTTGTTTTTTAATATTTTAATTATGATTACTACTAATTGGCGTCGATATAATAAAGTTGCACGTGTGGAATAACAGCTTTACCCAATAAAAATTGTATTATCCAATAGGGCTATGTCAATATAAGCCCTGATTTATAAATATCCGCCACGAATGTCGATGTTTGCAAATAACTGATGAAGCAGAAAATTGAAGCAGTCCAGAATTTGACATGAGTGTTGTTTACTTTTAATATTATGTTTTGCCCACAGCAAAACATTTCACTTCAGATCTGTTTTTCTTTTTTTGTTTTTCTCTGATCACATTAGATATAAAAGATTTCTCGTTAGGAAACCCGTTCTTTTAATAAAAATCTGGCTCAATTGTTTTACTCTACTTCTAAGTTGTAAAATTTTGAAACATAACTGGATGAAACACTAGTATTATAGTAGAAACTCTTTTTTAGCTATGCTAATAACTAGCCAAACTGCTAAATTTAAAAGAAGGCGTAAATATTTTTAAAGAAAAATTATAATAGTAAAGTGAAAAATGACATGTAACTAAACGCCATTATAGTATATATGTAAAAAAGTGCTACAAAGTACTAAAGAATAGCGTGTTTCAGTGTAAAATCTTATATTAAATATTATGAGAACATCGTTACTAACAACTGGTTGAATCTTGGCAGACTTTCAAATACTACATTTGATTTTACACAGCTTTAAGGAACACTTCACCGATTTTAGTGTTTTGTTCGTAGAAAACATTCTCGTCTCACAATTTCATATTGCATAAATAACTTTCTTTGTTTCATTTTTACTTCACTGATATAATTATAATATGCTCGTAAATGAACCTGAAAACTTTATAGTCTAATTTAAGATTATCTTTGATGGTGTTTTATATATGCTAACATCAGCTTTTATTTATTGTTAGTATTTGAGGCATATTTGTAAATAAAAAGTACATGGTACAAATAACTGTAAAGTAAATCGTCACGTAAGTCTCGCGTGGCACATTGTCTCACTGACTCATTTCCTGTGACAGATAACAACTAAATAGTAGAGGTAAGCAATGATCCCTCTTGTAATTTAGTTTTTCGGTAAAGAATTGGGTATGCTTCTGATACAATATTTTCTTTGCAAGGCGCTGTGACTGTGTCAAAGCTGGTCTCCAATGAGCAAACTCTCTGCAAGTGCAGCGGATGTGAAGATAACGAGTTATATTTATTAACTGAAGACAAGAATTTTTAGAAGTATTTTATTTATAAAATAAAATTTGCCAGATTACCAAGTAATATATCTACACTTTGCAAAATCGATATTATACTTTGAGGTATCTTGTTCACCTCAGTTCTTTGGCGTCGGTTGCTCTTTAGGCCTATTTATTGGAGATCTTCATCACGTAATTTTCCTTGTGCTGTTCATACTTTGACCAGTTTCAGACTGTGTGCGATTTGGTACGCAGCCAAAATGTCACTTTCGGCTACTGCAAAACTATAGCGTCAACTAGAATAATCACAGCGGCAGAATACGGCAAAGGCCTCTCGCTTGTGGCATCTATAGAAGAGAAGCATTGGAGCCATATTATGCATAGAAGCTTTGATATACTTTTTAATATACGGCTAAAGAAAACGTACAGTGTTACAATAAAATAAACCTACTTATATGTATCCTAAATTATTGATTATATAACTAGCGTCGGTGATGATCCGTGATTGTAAGCTTTATTATTTAACTATTTTTATCACACAAGCAAAACACACAGTCAAGATGATTAAATAGGATTAAAATTTTACGAGTGTAATAATAGCTATGTTGACAATCACTTCAAAGAGATCGCCATTTATTTTCATTTCAGTTAATTTTTTGTTACGAATAATACAAATATGTTAATTTTCTTAACTCAAATTTTAAATCAGAAAGTACAGGGGTTAGTTATAAGTTAGTACAGAATGTACTGCAATCCCGAGTGAGCCACTGCAGCATGAAATTTGAGATTACCGGTGACGTCCTATGAATTCCAGAAGCAGCTCATCTCTTGACACATCATCCGGGCAATTTCCAACCTCAGAGAGAAACTAATAAGTAACTATACTCATATAACCTACATAAATAGGGAAATGTAATAATTTGATTTCGAAGGTGATGCCAGTCGGATGGTTCGCCAAACTATTTTAATTATCATGGTAAGTACAAAGTATAACGGAATCTTCTTCTGAAATCGATTATTAAATACTTCTTACTCAAAGTTTTAAATAGGTAGTATATTTTTTTACTATTTTATAAAAGAGGACGGTACAGAGGACAATTGCAGTCAATCCTCTGCGGTTTGGGAGAGCTTCGAGATCACAATTTATTTTTTTTTAATTCAATCAGTGCTTAACGTCAACGCCGACCATACATAGAGTTATTGCAAACCCGGTGTTTAACAAATACCCTAGCATTGTTCTAACGCTAACAATTATCCAACTACTGTTCTTTACTGCAATTTAATTTAAACACCAATTGCTCTACACGATTTCAGTACAACATAGGTATTGCTTAATTAAGTGAAAATTGAAGTTGACTGTGTTTTTAATTAAATTTAAATCTTTTCCCACTACACCTGTGATATTACATAATATGAATGTAATAGAAAAGTGTGTACAATAACAGCGTTTGATTAAATATAGGTGACTTTGCTAGAGCAAATTTTTGTTGTAGGAAAAAGGTTCAGATACAATTTATCTGAAGGCTGTTAATTCTATTATAGCGTTGTACTTACGTAGTCGCATCTCGTAGCGTCCTTTAAAGCTTAATTTCCCCAACCTCTTGAAAAAGTATCCTTTGATATCCGTGCATGCTGTGTTCATGACATTCTTTAAGAGGCATTCCCTCAATTGCGGGTACCTACATACATTATTCAACATTCGTTTATTTTTAATTAGATAAAAAAATAATGGAAATAGTATTATTTAATAATGTTAATGTTTGCACTACGATAATCAAATTACTGAAGTTGTATGACTGGTTGTATCAATAAGTAATATGCGAAATTGCAAATTTACATTCAGAACAACTTAACTTTGCCAACTTGTTACTCATTTAAATAAGCTTGTGGACTTTATGACTTAACTAATTAAAATGCAATATACTATATATTGCCTTTGAAAATAATTATCTCAAATTATAGTAGTTACTGTATGCTTATGCAACCAACAAAAAAAAAAAAAATATATATATATATATATATATATATATATATATATATAAAAGTTCATAATGCGCTAGCAGTTTAACCTCTATTTTTTTCACTTGGAGATAATTTAACACTAATCGATTTTATTCAAAATAAAAACGTAAATGAAAATAACACTTATTGTAAAATAAAAGATACAAAGATGCATTTTATATATTAAAAAAACCCTGTTAATAAGAAAGTGTCGTAGAAATATACCGAGTTTCATGGATGGGGTTACACAGAGGAAAAACTTTTTTAAAATGCGTTTTACAGAAAAAGGTTATTATTTATAAAAAATTCTGTAAAACTACTCTTAAACTACACTAAAACCCTCTTTAACGTGAATGTAGTTAAAAACCAAAAAAATATTTTCCGCAGATTATTAGAAGTTTTTCTCTTAATTCGCCATTTTCTTAAGACAGGTGCAAATAAGGGAAATTCTAATTTCGTCAAAAAAATCTTCTAAATATTGCTATAAATAAACTGAAAATAATCGTTAATCACCACAGTGGATTAAACTTCATGTAAGTCGTCACATTTAACGATGAAACTACCACTTTTTCATTATTTCACGAAATGGAGACACTACGGGTACACCCTTCAATCACAACAACAAGTCGAGGATAAGCGTTGTTGTCTTCCAACGGAACACTCCGAATGAAGATGACCCAAAGAAAGTCAACGGGATTTAAGTTGATTTTGATTACTTCTGACGCGTCGAATTTAATGATATATTTACATATTATCCAAGCTATATATGTTAATACATTAATATATACTAGGGAAACCCCGTTAAGAATGACGGTCAAAGGATTAAAGTGATTGAAGAGTTTCCTTATACTCAACATTCGTTGTGTGATTACAATCATTCAGACTTTCATGAGTGATTAAATATTTAAATAAACGCAACAAACATAACCAGTTAAAAATTCCAAGCCTATCACTCCCCTCTCCCAGCTTACCCTCACTCTTTTGACATATCTCTGGCTTGTGCCTCCCCACCGGTTTCTTCTACATACGTACATACAGAAATTCTACATTGAATCTATTTATTGTATGCTTAATACACCAACTTTCTAGTTGGTTCTCCAGACATTATAATTCTAATTTTTCATCAAATATTCGAATCTGAAATGAAGATTAAAAAACTCCTATCGAATGTCGTCAGAATGCTCCATATCAAATATTATTTGTAAACAAGCAATCGTTGATGTAAGTAAATAGAGAGAGGATGTTTAGCTCCGTAACGTGATGAAGCTAGTGATACAAGTAAACAATTGGTTTGGAGCGTATAGAACAATGCATCGATTGTAAATAATGCTTTTAAAACTATAAATACATAATTAAGAAATCTAAAACTAAGGAGAGCTGGCAAATCTACAGCGTAAAACATTTAACTTGGAATTGCGTAGATTGGCCCAGTAGAACGAGCATAACGAAACGAAGCCTAACAAAAATAAGTCTTGTGTTTTAAATAGATACTTATATATACAGTATTTATAATTTTATGATTTTAAAAATTTAAAAACTAAATAAAATATAATGTCAAAGCTTATAAAAAGAATTAGCAAATCGGTCTTGTAGAACGCGTAAAAGAGAACTATGGCGGTATGCAAGGATTTGTTTAGATATCAGCACAATTCGAATATCTATTAAATACTCAGTGATGGATAATGGAAGGCTAATTAAATTTTAAAGCCACCGTCATGACTTTTTTCTCTCGATGATTTTGTATTTAGTTGTTTAATTACCATAGAGAGAAAGAACGCGCCCTTTATCATAATTCTGACTATGACTTTTTATGTAATAGTTATTTATGTATCAAGGGCATGTATTAGGATGTATGTATGTATTATGTATTAGGATGATGAAAATGCTAAGAGGACGACGATGATGTTCCTACCTGAGGGCCTGAAGGGCCCAAGTGATGGAAATCGCCCGACGGACATTATCATTTACTAACGCTCGTGGTGCATACAAGGATTTATTTTTCACGAGAATATATTGTACAAGTTGAAAATTAGTTTCAATTTATAATTGTTCGGGTTGCCAATGACGTTGTCTATGTTATATATTTTATTTGTTACTCACTTGTAAACATCAATTTATCAAGTCAGCTTATTGACGTTGAAAGTCAATCTTTACTAGTTAGCTACTAGTAAAAATTTTACAAGTTAGAGACCACAGGAACTGTTGATTTTTTACAAGTTAGAAACGACCATACCTTGTTTATGAGTACCGCTTAGAAACTTGCGCCGTTGTCAAAGTAATGATTTCAAAGGTAACGAGACATTTTTCAAAATATATTAATTGTCATGAAAGAAGGCGAAAAAATATCTCATTATTAGTTTTTGATTTATTTACGAGTGAGAAACAAATAAATTATTATACATCACACGCCAGGTAACAGTTTTTACTGGCTCAAGGATGTGACAGGCTCGCCTGAAGGCTCGCCAGTCATCCTCATCCTTTCGCCAGTAAAAACTGTTTTACCTGGCTTGTAATGTAAAATACTATAAAAGAACGCAATTTTATGTTAGTCGGATAGTAACAACTTTTCAAACAGAGAAAAGACAATTTAAATTCAATGTTTTTGTTGTTTTTACCAACATGAAAACAAGTCCTAATAGCACTGATGTCATCTAAAGAATAAGTTAATTTTATCTAAGAAATTTCTGCAGAAGTCGGCACAAAAGAATTCGTGGATCACTGGCCCAGAAACTTTGTTGCTAATACTCATTATTTGTTGTGTTTCAACACACTCGGATGCAAACTTATAGTTTCTGGCCTAACGATCCAACTTAAGATTGTACGCAACGCCGGCTTTGATTGCAAAGTAAACGATGAGCGGGCGTTATAAACTATAACGCCCGCTTGTAGCATGCTTAAATTTTTAAATTTATGAAATGCAATTATATGTGTATATATAGTCAAGAAACCTCAGTATAGTCCTGTGCAAATAATGTATTTTTTAGTTGGGTTAATACTGCAAATTCTGCTTTAAACCAAATGGTTTGTTTAATGTTAAGAGTCAGGTCGAAATATTTTTATAAGTTGAAATTTCCTTCTAGAGAAATCTTGCAGAAGTAGATAAAAATTGGGTGTTCTGAACCCACCCCCCACTCCTGACCTTGACCTTGAACCTATCTCTCTCTAACACATGGTGACCTTGAACCTATCTCTGTCACCTAAACGTGGCAATATCGCATTCTCAAGGTCAACAATATGACAACAATGTTCTGGCCTTGAACCCAAGGCCACAAAAATGTATCTTCAAGGTCATCAATACGGCAACAATGCATTCAAGGCCACGCTATATTCAAGGTAACTAAATAAGGTATATTCAAGGTCATCAAACGCCATTCAAGGTCAAGCTGTAGATATATATATATATATATATATATATATATATATATATATATATATATATATATATATATATATAGCAGGTTGCATGTATTTAAAATTCAAAATGTGTGTAGAAGCGAGCTTACAGAATACGTGCTTGACAGAACGAGTGTTATCATTTCGTAATTGGAAGGATATATAAACTCCAAAATCTTTGGCCGGATTTGTCTACACGGAGCGTGAAGATAGAGTAGAATGTTTTATTGCCGAGTGAACATTTTCAAATGGGAACCGTCGGATAGTCCAATCGTAGAACACCTGAAATGGTCACCACATTGCGTGTTTGCAAACGTGTTAGCACCCATAAACGTTGAAAGCGGTAGAGACGTTTGCGGTTAAAAGTAAGCAGATAAAACATAGAATATAAGGCGCGGGAACAGGGAAGATGTAACATCTTCCCAATCAAGGCAGTAATATTATTGGCAACCTTGTACGAGGGCGTAGTGTACGTTGCAAAACTTCCAGATACAACAGCAGCCTTTATGTTATACGACTTCAATACGAGCGTTTGGTTTGGCATGCAACCGGTGACGTTGCAACAAATGTACATATGACGTACGATACAAATATAAAAATTCCCATCATGAGATGTATAGAGGAGTATAATTCGGATAAGTTTCGAACGGAACATTTGTGTCGTTTCACCATCTTAATAGCGGAGAGTTAAAGTGTTGCGCTGTTTATGTATAGACAAGTATAAGCCGGATAAGTTTCGAACGGAACATTTGTGTCGTATCACCATCGTAACAGCGGAGAGTTAAAGTGTTTTCCGCGTAAAGAACAATGAATCAAGGTGGTGAAAAATCCAGCGCATCAATACATTATTTAGAAACGTGAAAAGTACGCCGGGGATTAACTAATGTATTACTGAAATAAAAGATAAATGTACTCTGTCAACAAATACAAGGTTGTAAATTTTAAAAGATAAATGTACACTGTAAACAAATACAAGCTCGTTTGGAGCCATCAACTGCTTTTCTAGAGCTTGCGCTTTCGCATTCTCAATTAATTTAGCGAGGCTTTCCATTGTAACACTGCACTGTACACTGCAACTGCAAACGCTTTACTCTTCCCATACATGCAACCTGCTATATATATCTACAGCTTGACCTTGAATGGTGTTTGATGACCTTGAATATACCTTATTTAGTTACCTTGAATATAGCGTGACCTTGAAGATACATTGTTGCCGTATTGATGACCTTAAAAATACATTTTAGTGGCCTTGGGCTAAAGGTCAAAACATTGTTGTCATATTGTTGACCTTGAGAATGCGGTGTTGCCACGTTTAGGTGACAGAGATAGGTTCAAGGTCACCATGTGTTAGAGAGAGATAGGTTCAAGGTCAAGGTCAGGAGTGGGGGGTGGGTTCAAAACACCCAATTTTTATCTACTTGCAGACATGATTCTAGTATATTTGGCGTCTGAATAATTCTGTCCAAGTATTGCAGGTATCCCAAAAAAGGAATAAAATGATATTTAGTCAATATTTATTACTTCCCGTACGTGTTATTTTCAAGTTGCTCAAACAATTTCTTAAAATCCAGACGTATAAAAAAATATTGCAGCCACGTCTTATGGTTTGGTGAAACCCATAGAAGGCTCTAAAAGCTTTTCGTATCAGTTCCCCCATTGGTTTATAAATGTTAGACTATCTTGTAGTAGGCCAGTTTAAAATTTCCCCCTTAAGTATGTATGCGACGCACATAAAAATGTACCATGAACCTGAGACAGTTAAGTTAGCGTTCAGTTTTTAAAATACAGAAAGGTGTCATTTCGATGTTTTAATTAAAGTACAGTACAGTTTTTGGTAGAGTTAATTTAGTACTGTTCAGTAGCGTAATCGTTATTGTGAACTTTGGTTCATTCTTCTTGGGTGAAAAACAGTACTAGCAACTATATTTTCTGAGTTTTTCCTGCTTCATACCTGTTAGTTGTGAAGTGCTTTTATAGTTAGTGATTAAGTGAAACTAGAGCCTTTTGTGAGGTTCTCCTTTTGAAACTTCGAAAGAATTACAACTACATCTGAACAATGTAGCAAGGACTCATGGATAATTTGTTGACTAAAGTAAGTTTATACGAAAATTATTTGTATTTCTTCCGTTAATGATTACTTTTTGTAAACTATGTACATTGTGTTCCTTTAATGAGAATTGTTTTATATTAAGAAAATATATAAACTACTACCTTTAAAACCATTTCTATTGTTTTTTATACAATCAATTACTTTATTTACAAATAAATCATCATCTAAATAAAATCAGACTGTGATAATATTGGACCATTCACTTATGTCTTTTATGAATTTTTAACCAAATTAACATTAACGTAAATAAATATTACTATTAATCCAATCCAATCGATACTGTCAATACTCTTTTCTACTTGTGATTATTGATGTAAAAAAAAACAAAGGACTAACAAGTACTACAGGACTACAAGTAGTTTTTTATGACTTTACCAAACTTTATCTTTTGTTTACAATCAATAAGCTATGAGAACTAGTGCTCGCATCCTGAGCTATAATTTGTTATCAAGATGTCTACAGCCGGTGCAATTATGAGTTTTACAGTAAGTATCGTATGTTCAATTGATTTAGAATAACCTGTACCGTTATAATTTGGAGCCCAAGTGTAGGACATTCATTTAGTATTGTTGAATTATTATGTCTTTATAATTGACAGTAAATCGGGAGGCTGTTTTTTGTTCTGTTATAATTGGCGCCCATGCGTAGGATTCCCTTTTATGTGTTTAGGATTTATTCGGTTATACGCTATAATGCCCTGGTTCTTATGGAGTTGTTTAAATAGTTCATAGCACAGGTATAAACAACGAATAATATGCAAGTGCAACATAAATACATTTTAATTTTTAAATGTGTCGTTAGTGCAATAAATACTATACGATACTTACATATAGCATTACTAACGAAAGTATAGTATTCAACTCGTGGAAATCGCATTAACTCATTTGGATTATTACAGCACTTGGCTGCGGCTCGTGCTGCAAATTTCATCCACGTGAGTCTACGGTTCAAATTTGGCTTATAAAAATTTTTATAGCGTCTCCAACAGTAGGGCCGATCTTTTTGTATTTAATAAAACCAATATTTGTGGGTAACTTTAATTATTTACTTTATTATATAACGCTTTATTTAACGTTTATTATACTTATTATCATATTATTTTATCTTTTAGGTTACTCACCTTGCAGATTACTAATTCAGTTTTTGGTTTATCTCAATACTAGATTATTAAAGATTATTAAAGCTAGTGACTTATTTTGATGAAATTTGGCACAATTATACAGAGAACTACTCTGCAGATTATAAGCTATTAAAAATTTTAAACAGTAGTAGGAAGGTGGACAAATGGCAAATGTTGGATAGTTTGTCTTTTATTACCAATATTATAGAAGGAACTACTCTCCAAAATGTATTGTATTACATGTACGTACATGTAATACGTACACAAATGTACATGTATTAAAAACAGTTATCGAGATACATTGTAATAATAACAGAAAATATTTGCATTTCAATTTCCATTTAACGTTCGGCGATAATTAAAAATTCTTGTTAACTCAGAAAAAAAAATTCACAAATTGAGTAGGTGGATGTTAAAACAAATATCGATTTAAAATGCTTGAACCCAAAATTTAATTTTCTTAATGACAATTTGAAACAAAGAGTTGTTCCATATGAGAGGGTACAGCATCGGTGTGGATATTAAAAATCTAATTAATCAGATTTTTCATGATGAGTCCTTTTATTCTCGAAATACATTTCATACACAAAAAAACCGAATACTATTTTATAAGTACTTAACGTTAAAATTTCAAGTTAATTAAACCATGAACTTTCAGGTAAATGAAATTTTCCTGTTTGCTTTTAACATTTCCATTTGTAATTTATTCCTTCGTCCTTCTTTCGCTGAGTATGTAATGCAACAAGTACAGAACAACAAGTATCAACTTACTTGAGAAACATGTAGACACCCGTAGGTTCCATAGCTCTGCTAATTCCTTTCCACGATGCCAACATGCTGTACTTTTGCTTAGCTGTTAGGGGTAAACGAGGATCCGTTGGGGCGGGGGGTGGAGGATCGTCCTGTTTTCCCCCATTCGCCGCAGTGCTGCTAGCAGCTAATTTTCCCAGTTTGCAACCCATCATAAACTTAATGGATGCGTAGCGCTTTTACAGTAATTGTTTCTACGTATTAAAACAAGTGTAATTGATTGTAAAACACACACTACACAGGATTTGTTAAAAAACAGCACACTTTGCTCGTTTATCTTTTCCACTTTCTACGGATTTCATGTTATTAAGAATTTAAAAATAAATACCTACCGCTCTGAAAGTTTAAAGTAAAACCGCTGAAAACCTCTAACTTTCTATCTAAAGCGAATTGTAAAACTTTACCAAAGTTAATCAATATAAATCAACATCTTGGTTTCCCACTTTTGCAAAGTCTTAAGTAGTTCTCGCAGAAATGGAAAAAATGAAAACTCTAAATGCAAATTTGTACATCAACTTACTTTTTATTGTATTTTCTTATGCATTTCCCAAATTCCCAAAGAATGCTTTTAATACAATAATTGAATCTCTAAATAATTAATTAAAATTTATGCAAATTATTTATTCTAAAAGGATTTTTTTAATACGTCAAGTTTTAAGCAAAAGCACACGCGTTTGCATACATTAAACAACTTTTCAAAACTTCTGATTATTCTCATCTCACACATAAAAGCCACTGCATTTATTTAATCTACTCTCCACAACTCTCCTCGTTGTACCTGGCACTTAACTGTGTTTTAGAGCAATGTTAAGTAGGTATATTTACACTAAATTTAAATACACACTGAATAAATTTGAACTACTATTTATTTACACTATCAGGAATGACGTAAAGAAACCACAAGACTATAATACGTGTTGGTCCCAATTCCAGGTAGCACTTCTTTCTTGTTGAACCTGAAAAGAAATCTAAAGTTAATTTTTAAATATTTTACAGAAATAGTAAATTAAACATGATAGTGTTTACGAATTTATGAAAATATTGAAACATTTAGAAGTATTGGTGCGGTTCTAACCAAATATTTATTTTATAAAAGCGTGGAAAATTCAAACTTAAAAAAATCGAAAACAGTAAAGGACCGTAACATTTCGTAAAGTAACTATTACAATTTTTAGAATCACTGTTGCACAGGCTGCAACATCACTGGTTTTCTTTTTGTAATTTTTAAAGACCGTTCAAATCTTAAGTAAAATATACTAGATTTATTCAATAAAAACCATTTAGAGAAGATGTTCAATGTTAAAATTTTAATGATACGTAGTAGTTGGATGTTATTTCTCTTAAATCAGTTGAGTGAATGTTAAACGTTCTCGAGATGAACTTTTGATTAAATTAATGAAGGATTTTCAAGACTAATTATGGCTTTCTGCATTTATCTGATTTTATTAAAACGTATTCAACCTTATTTTATTATACAGGGTGGGATTAAAGTAAGGAATATTAAAAAAAAAGCGAACTCAACCGGTTTTTTAAAAAACGCTGAAACACGCCGATTTTGTTTTTAAAAATACACATTAATATATGCAATTCCACCTTCCGAGTGTCATTTGTTTCTAAGTTATTACGTCCTCACAAAAAAATTTATATGATAATATAGATTTTTAATAGTGGAATCCGATAGTCATTTTTCTTCCCTTTATAATCACGCAAATAAATCATAAAATTGCATAACAAAAATTCTGAGCAAAATCGAACTGAACTTTGTAAATGTTTGTTAGTTATGACGTCATCACAAAAATTTTAAAAGACAATATAGATTTTTAAAAGTGGAATCCGATAGTGATTTCTCTTCCCTTTATGATCATCAAATAAATCATAAGGTTGCATAACAAGAATTCTGAGAAAAATCGATCTGAACATTTAATGTTATTGATTTTATGGTATCAGTATATCAATATATCATATCGATTTTTCTCAGAATTTTTGTTATGCAACCTTATGATTTATTTGCAAGATCATAAAGGGAAGAGAAATAACTATCGGATTCCACTTTTAAAATCTATATTGTCATTTAAATTCTTTTGTGATGACGTCATAACTAACAAACATTTACCAAGTTCAGCACGATTTTTCTCAGAATTTTTGATATGCAACCTCATGATTTATTTGCATGATTATAAAGGGAAGAAAAATCACTATCGGATTCCACTATCAAAAATCTATATTGTCATTTAAATTTTTTCGTGATGACGTCATAACTTAGAAACAAATGAAAGTCGGAAGGTGAATCGCACATATTAATGTATATTTTTAAAAAACAAAATCCACGTATTTCAGCGTTTTTAAAAAAAACCGGTTGAGTTCGCTTTTTTTTATATTCCATATTTTAATCCCACACTGTATATAAAACTATGTGTTATTTAGTCATCAAGATTTTTAGTTAAAGTTTATTAAAAAAGTACCTTTAGAATAAGTCAGATTTATATAACTGTGTTAACGATACAGTAAGTAGGTTAATAAATATACATATACTTTAGTAAATAATACTTGTAAAGTATAATACTTGTTAGTATTTTAGTCAAATTTATATAATTCTTTTCCTTGTATAATATATTTCATAATCTATAATATAAAATTCCTCACTGGCTAGCTGAACGTCTGAAATAGCCGCCTTACTCTGCATAAGCGAAATAGTAATGAACCACAATATTTCACAAGGATTACATAGTTTTATTTTATAAACAGAGAAACTATGTAAAAAAGAAAAAAGTCAATCAATCAATAAATCAGATTCAATAAATTATCAATTTGTACACAATCAGAAATCAAATGCTGTTTATATTATTTATTTTTAATAACAATATATCATAACCACTAATTAATTAGTTTATAAATTACCAAAAAGAAAGCTCTAGCTTACTTTTAAAGTAAACGAAAAAAATTAACACAGTGCGACTCGATAATCCGGACTAATTAAAACTGCGGTGATCCGGATTAGTAAATAATTCGGATTACTAAAGCGGAAAAGTTTTTTATTGGAAAGTGAGATATTTAATACAAAGCAACTAGAAAATAGTATACAAACAAAAAATTATGTAATACACAATGCAAATTTTATATTATTTTGTGAAGTAATTTGTAATTTTTGTTTGTTTGGTCGTTTTCAGGTTTATTATACAAGCCGTTTCTTGCAATCTCTGAAGTACAAGAACATCATGTAGTGAGATATCATTTTCTTCTGCCCACTTTATGCATGTATTGAAACTTTTAACTGCCTCGTCATTCTTAACAGTTTTATTTGTATTTATCTCTGGATCTTCATTGTCACTATCATGGTATTCATCTGCAACATCTATGTCTTCGAGTGGTAACAAATCTTCATCATTTTCAAGCCAGTTACGTATTTCCACGTTGGTGAGATTTTGCTCTGTGAGAACATTGAGCATATCTGAAACATTTCTTATCTCTTCATCTAAGGAAAGTATATTGCGCTGCAAGTGATTCAGAGGAATCAGATCTTCAGCATCATATTCAGTGTCTGCATCCTTATTTGCTACATGAGCAAGAATTTTGTGCCAGCACTTCTGCAAAACTTTGAAGGAGACCTTTTCGTCCAACGTCCTTCAAATTAATGGTTTTTAATAACTTAACAACGTTCTCTTCGTTATTGGATAAAATATGGGCTAAAAGACTTTTCCGATAAAATAATTTTGTCAGTCTGATGGCATTTGATCCATATGTTGCAAAAGTGCTGTACAGTTTGGTGGAAGAAAAATTGTTGTAAATTCTCCATCCTCGCTAGTCAGTTCTTCTACAGTTCCGTGACTCGAGGCATTATCGATGATTAACAGGGCCCTTAAGGGCAAATTAAGTCTTCTTAAATGTCTTCTAACTTGAGGAATAAATGAACATTGAAACCACTGGAGAAAAATAGCTGTTGTCATCCATGCATTGGCAGAGGATTTGTATTCAACACGTATGTTCACATTTTTAAATGCCCTTGGATTTTTTGCCTTTCCTATTACTAACAGCTTCAATTTTTGTGAACCATCAGCATTACAACATGCTAGAAATGTAATGCGTTCTTTGCTTATCTTTCGACCTGGTGCGGTCTTTTCCTGAGAACGAACGATTGTTTTTTCAGGCAACATTTTCCAATATAGGGCAGATTCATCTGCGTTATATATTTGAGTAGGTGTGAGGTTTAAATTTTGTATCTTTTCTGCAAGTGCAATTAGGAAGGGATCGACGGCGCTCTGATCATTGCATAGTTTTTCGCCACACACTTTTAAAGCACGCAGACCATGTATTTTTCTGAAATTAGAAATCCAGCCCCTGATAGCTCTAAAGTTATCATTTCCATAGGTTTCTATATAAAACTGTTTTGCTTTGGCAGATAAAATTTCATAAGAAATCGGGACGTGCCTTGATCGTTGTGTACAAAACCATGCATACAAACGTGTTTCCATTGCTGGATGTTCGGCCTTTCTCAACGTTTTTCTAGAGCCGGGACCGGAATCACATTTGCCAACAAATCTAAAAGAAGCGACACATACACATAATAAAAGTACAAAATTGTCTTTAGAATACACAATACCTTCTGATTTTGTCTTTGTTTTTTTTATATCGGAAATTGTTGATGTTCCTACGCCGTATTCATTTGACACAACTTTTCCACTTTCACCACCGTCTAGTCTTTCTATTATATCGAATTTTTGTTTTATTGACAACGTAGTATGTTTTATTTTAGGAGGCATTTTAATTTGTGTATGCATATAAGAAATGTTTATATGTAGCACTTAAAATAACACGTTGTTGAACACCGGTACTCTTTACGCGATATATAGTGGTCAACACAAAGGCACGCACTGCTCATGTGAACGCCCAGACATCTGATCCGGCCGAATCTCGCATATCAGGAAGTTAGGGGAACCCCAACTATCGGTTTCAGTTTTCCTTCGTTAATTTGTATGAAGTAGACGTCTAGAATTTAATTTAAAACGCAGGTCCGGATTAACGAGTACTATCAAATCCGGATTATAAAGTACACAATGCAATTGAAATGCTTGGCCGGATTACCGAAGAATCCGATCTACTAAAGATCCGGATTATTGAGGTCGCACTGTAAAACTAAAAAATAAAACAAATAGTTTTTCTGTAGAAAAGATAGCATTAAATTAAACCGTGCAACAATGTAAATATTCTATTCAACGGTAACTCAGGAATTTTGTTTATTAAACGATTTAGCCTCTGGAATGTCGTAAGCAGTGGATTCCCTACAAAAGAAAGAAAGGGATTAAAATAAATCTTATGAATAATAATATGTAGTTTAGAAAGATACCTGACACTAATTATGAATAAATCCATATTAAATGTAGTTTCAAAATACCTGATGAAGAAAATTACAATTTTACAAAGTGTAGAGAAGATTACCAATTCTCTTTTTCAAGTATTACAGAGAATGGTTTTGCGGGAAGTATTTTTTCACAACAGAATTTGCAGGAAACAGTTATAAAGCAGAATCAGCTAATAAATAATCTCAAACTAAGAAATTTTTATATAGTATACGGGTGATTCACTAAAACGGTGTAATTCTCGATCTAATTTTAATGTAATTTTAAATGCGCTTATGGTAAAGAAACTTAGTACGGTCCTGTATATTTCAATATATTTTTGTTGGTTTAAATATTGCAGACGTTATTTTAAGACAAATGGCATTTTCTTTAATGTGAAAGGTCATCTCAAAGCGTTCTCATGCCTATGAAATTCGTTTTCTTCAGAGAAATACAGAATTAAAAATATCTTTTTACAGATTAATATGTCTAAAAATTGCATTAAGTTCAGATTTAAATGTATACATTTTATGCCTGACTATTTTCAATTTGGATGAATAGTTTCTTCAAATCCAGAAAAATAAAAAATGGTCTTAAACCACATTTAAAATATCGGGTTTCACCTTGCCAAGCAGATTTTGGTCGCTGTAAATCCCATCGAAGACTCTGGAATAAAAACTTATTATTCGTCCAGAATGTGTTAGCCTAATTTGTGATAGGATGGTTAATATCCCTTTCTCAAAAAATATCAACGCAACGATAATTTCGCACCCCAAAGGAGGCAGTCAGAAGAAACCAGTTGAATACAGAAGAGTCTCGTAATGTCAGTTTAGTATACTATAGTCCAGTACAGGAATATCGTACCGAAGGTCCGATAGAAACAACGGGGCATTAAAGACAAGGCACCTAGCAGGGCGCATACTAAGTACCGCGAGAAGTTTAAAATAATTTGCTGGGCAAAACGTACGCGAGGGTTAAAAATTAGTTCGCCGAGTGCAACCAGTTGAGTTTTGAGTCTGTTGAGTGGTCAATTTTTATATCGTTGCCATAAAAGCATAAGTTAGTTGCTTTATAATATAAGTGATTATTCGAGTTAATGCTTTTAACAATTAATAACGTCTGTAGTTTGTTGTGTAAATTTATTACGAATTTAATCTTTTACTGAAAGTTTAATGTAGAAGCGTTTGGATTATGGATCCAATAACCTCTACAGTGTGCGTTTGTTGACATTTTATGTTGGGAAATTTAATAATAAATTAAAAACGTCTATGCTTCTAATTTCTATGGTTTAATGTCAACAATAAATACATTGTGAAAGCGCAGAATTTCGTGTTAAATTTAAAGATATTTGTAAAACAATTGTATAACAAAGAAACCTGCAGTAAAGTGACGTTCCGGTTGGAATTATATGAGTTTAAAGTTCTTTATTAATGAAAGACAATATCCAGTTTCTAAACGACATTATTCTCGTAACTTCAGATATAAAATTCAGTTCATAATTCTACGTGTTTACAATTCTTCACCTAGGAAAAGCTGTGATGAAGTTGAGGTCTATAGTTAGTGGTGATTTGAAGTGCAAATTAAAGGCAATATAGTGTAGTGGAGTAGTAAAATAGTGAATAGATATTAACATCTATTGAGGATTACCCTATAAACATTATTATCTAAGTAAATTGTTTTAGATTTTAAGCTGGTTTACATTTATCCTAGATGTTCATACTGTTATTATAAATAATTACTGTTTATACTAAACAAGAAATGCCTCTTTTCATGGTGACAAGTTATCATTCCATTGTTTAAAAAACAACAATTATTTTCTTATAAATAAGTCAATTTAAACTGAATATGTTTATGATGATGTTCGATCTTTTCCTTGCAAAAGTTATTGCAATACGTCAACCTGCCTAATATAAATTTAACTAATTACGATTAGTTATTAAATTCAATTAATCTAATCAGAGTCCTTTTTTGCTAGCGGACTTTGAAAAAGTATTATAATGACTTGCGAGCAAATGACGCCCATATCCTTTTCTTATGTCTACAAACCTTATTTTCTTTTTAATCGATAAGCTAGAGAAGTCAGTACCTACGTCCTGAGCTATAATTCGTCATTAAGAGATCGTAAGCCGGAGCATTAATGTACAGTAAGTATTCAGCATTTTGAATTTAAGAATGTTACAATTGACAGTCCAATCGTGGGGTTTTATTTTGTGTTGAATGTTACAACTTTTCCAAATAAGGAAATAAATATTGATAAGATAACCTGACAAGAAAAACTTGTATGAAACTGTATACATTGAAAATGTATCGATACCGCTAAAATACAAAATCGAATTGGGCAGGAGACAAAAAAAATTCTAACAAATCGTATAAATATACGTTAGGTAATCATTTTTAGTAATCATTCCGTTTTGTCCAGCACAGAATTAACGTCGTTCCGCCTTGAGCAGTAACAAAGTCATTTTGTCATAAGCAGTAGTGAAGTTAAATCTGACTTCAGATATAAAGCAGTAAAGTTTATTTCGATAAGTACAAAACGCTATAAAGTTGTATAAAATTATAATTTAAGTATAAGTGTTTATACGAGCCCAGACACGTAATAGTTCGGACACTTCTATTTTTGTTGAATGATATCTTGGAATCTTTGCTTCGAAAATTGCTTTGTCCGCGATATGGCTGTATCTTGTTGCTGAGAGTGAAGTACTGCCCCTGCAACTACTCCATACCGGGTTTCATGAGATTTATTCAAAGGTTCCCTTGCGGCACCATTTTTCTTCAAAGTTTTTTGGTACTCTAATTATCTGCGAATACAAAATAAAGCGGTAAATTCACCATTAGAATTTAATTAAAAAAATGATCCTTGACATGTAGTAGGTGCAGGAGCAGCACTTCACTCTCAGCAACAAGAAACAGCTTCCTGATGTACCAAAACAATTTTTGGAGAGGGAAAAGTTGCAGTGTCCTTTCACTTAAAGTGTAAAAAATGAATATACCACAAAATATATAAATAAATGAACTGTAATACGGGATGGTTTATATGTAAATAAAAAAATTATATTTTAATTACATATATTTAATCCTATATTACAAAATTTGTTCATTTATTTATGTATTTTGTGGTATATTCATCTTTTAAATTTTAAATTCTACGACACTGCAACTCCTCTCTCCCCGACAATTTGTTTGGCCCATTAGGTAGCTGTTTCTGGCTGTTAGAGTGAAGTAATTCTCCTGCACCTACTGCATGAAAAGATTCATTAAATTCTATTCGGAATTCCCTCGCACTACTTTATTTATCTCGTGTTCGCAGATCATTAGAGTACCGGAAAACTTTGAAGGGGCGGTGCGAGGAAACCTCCTAATAAAATCTCATGAAACCTGGCATACAGTAGGTGCAGAGGCTGTACTTCACTCTCAGCAACAAGAAACAGTCATATCGTAGACCAAGAAAAAAGTTTCGAAGTAAAGGTTCCGGGGTATCCTTTAACAAAAATAGAAGTGTCCGGACTATTACGTGACGGGGCTTATAAAATTCCTAACATTTTATTTTATTATTATAAAAATTAAAATTAATAAAAATAAAAATATGATTGTTTTTTATTAATTTATATGCATTTACTGTATTGGGAGAATCAAATCAAAAGTAATTATGTTACTAACGATAATATTGTTGTATGAAAGAGAGAAAGGCTCAAGTTATTAAGGTAGGGGAGGGTGGGTAAGCAGTACGTAAGTTGTACGCGTAGTGGGGGGGGGGGATTAATGGGGAAAGTAACCCGGATGCACTTTTCTGAAAGAAAATATGATTTTTTAAGGGTACTACGCTATATATTTTTTAAATGCAAAAATATTTTAGCGAGACTGTTCCTGAATTCTGGTTATCTGGTAATTTAGAGAGGTAAAAGAGGTATTAGTGAGTGGGAAGAAGGTTTCGTTTGAGGCGAAATCGATTAAATATTGATGGTAGATGGTGCAAAAATCATTTTTTATTATTTTAGTTCAAAAAACAAATTAGGTCAAAAACCGGCCTTAGCTACCCTTCTCTTTTAAATTTTATAACATTTTCTTATATATACAGGAATACTCCTTTTGCTGTGGCTACTATATATTTTTTTAAATGGAATACTAACATTAAAAAGAATAAATTTACTTACTGCAACTTATATTTAACTAATTATTATAATACACGATGCTTATAATTACTAAGTCAATGTTTTTTCTAAAATTATTGAATAATATACAGGCTGTTCATATGTTCATAGATTTTTAGTCTCTACCAATTATTTATATAATAAATTTTCTATTTCAAAGTCAACAGTTTCAAAGCTATCAGCATTTCTATACGGTTATCTCTAAAATTAATTTATCAGTCTGATCATAAATCATATAATAATAAAAAATATTATTAATAAATAACGAGGCAGTTTGGAAGCGCTGACAACTTTGAAACCTTGCTGTTTTGAAATAGAGAATACATTAAATGAATTGGTATAGGCTTGAGCACTGAATCAAACAAAATATAAATATACAGGTTGCCCCATTTGAAAAAATAAAATTTGTATGTTCAAAACGTTTAATTTGGTCTGGTGGACTGAACACCCTGTAGATTATTCGGCAATAAATTTATGAAAAAATGCTAATTTAGGCATTTTTAGGCATCGCGTATTATTATAATTCGTTAAATATAAGTTGCAGTAGGTAGATTTTTTTTAAATGTTGCATTCTTAAGAAAATTAAAAAAATTAAATTAACTCAAAAACGGTGTGCACTTCCGGCATTGGTACGTTAACCAACAATTTTTACATTAAAGTGTAGAATCGAAAACTGGTCTCGGTTAAATCGAATTTGATCGACAGCTATCAAAAAACATTTTTCACCCTTAAAAAGGTTTTTTTTCTCTTTGCCTCATTAAATAGCAGCAGCTTACCAAAAAAACACACTTATTGGGAACTTTTTAAAATACTGATACAAAAACGGATCAATACTAATATCCCTTTAAAAACCGCAGCCGAAATAAATCTGAAGAACTTGACACAAATAATAATTCAAAACGCACGCCCAAAGTGAAACCAACGTCTGCTGCTAAGCAGTTAAACTGCTCTATGTTGATGACTACAAAGGTTCACCAAGGCACGGAGAGATTGAACAGTGCTACACGTAACTTAAAAGAATGACTCTTAAATAAAAAAAGATCGGATAATTCAGGAATATTTTTTGCTATAACTTACGGAGGACGTGGACCAATGGACGTTACGAAGTACTTACTGTGAATGGCGACATTGAAACTTAAAATCTAAGACTAACTGTGTTCCACTGATTAGAAAAAGAAACAGGTCGTGGGTGCATACTGACAAAGAAAAAAGTAAAGTATTTTGTGAGTACTTGGAAGACTCACTTCACTCTTCATGTTAGCCGACTTCCGACAAAAGTCGAACAAAACCAAAACTTACTTAGAAGCTTTTGTGAAATAACACTTACAATACAACCAAAGATCATACGTTAAGTTAGAGCAGTGATCAAAAATAATTTAAACACCGTGAAGTCACTTGAGTATGACCTTACAACGGGACTTATCGTCAAGCAACTTCACAGAGGGCATTATTGATACTATATATTAATTTTTAGAACTGGACACTTTCCATCACAATAAAAAGTGAGACAAGTAACTTTTATGCTTATACCAGGTAAGCAAGCAGAGGGTGTAGGATCCTACCTTACAATAAGTCTTCTCTCTGTTTTATCTAAATTATTTGAAGAAATATTTCTAAAAAGACTCAAACCACAGCTTGACAAACTTAATAGTATACCGTAACAGAAGTTCAGTTTTCGGACGCAGTGCTCCTTCACAGAGCAAATATATAGCGCAACTAAAATAATAAACAACACATTAGAAAGGAGAAAGTATTTATTGCTCAGGTGCCTTATTAAATATTAGCCAGGCTTTTGATAAGGTTGTGGCATCTGGGAATGTTATACAAACTAAAATCCAACAACCCCATTTTATCTGATACTACAGTCATACCTATCTGGCATTTACTTTAGTACTGCATACCATCACTTCGTAAGTACCGCAGGATAATGATATCGATCCATTGCTATAATTATCTAATATACACCTGCGATATTCCAGAGAAAAACCGTCATAACTACATTTGTTGATGACGCTGCTTCAGGATAACTTGAAACTAGTTATGGTTAAAGAAACGGCGCATCAAGCCAATATAGCCAAATCACAGAATGTAACTTTATCACTGAAGAAATGTCCATGTCTGAGTGTTACTCTAAACGGAAATCCACTCCCTCAATCTAAAATAAAATACTTTCCATAGAAATCCAGTTCGACCGGGGTTTTTTACCCATTTTGCTGGTCAAAAGTGATTTTGAAAAGTTGTATAAAGTTTTATTTTCGGCATGCACTTTTTAAAAGGGATCATCAGGGTAACTGAACCTACATAAGAAAAGCTCATAAAACAACAGTTGCGTCTTTTTTCTTATTTCGAATCTCAACGTTAACAAATGCGGTTGTGTAGTCATTGCCTATCACTTATTATTTAGGTATTGTCAAATAGTGTTTTAAAGTTCATTTAGGGGTGTTTTTTAGTATCGATTCTATTCCAAGACGTAGGTAGAAATCAAATTACTTATTATTGTCTTAAACACTTAAGTTTTCTTTAAAATTTAAAAGGAAATACTCGAATTTCTGTAAAACTATGAAAGCTTTTTAGTATCGTTGAGCTATAGTTATCGTCCATAGTAGTCCAAAATATAAATCTTGCTTAGAATTATTCTATATAGCTTTTTACTACTTTACAAGTAAAAAACTATTGAGCATTTTTGTGCTTCTTTTTGTAATTACCATTTCAGTTAATGTTAATTAAATTTCCAATGTAAAGTGTCTACGATATGTTTAAGCCTTTTTATTTAAAAACTTATCGTATTTAGAATCATTCATATACATACTAATATTGCAAGAAAATTATTTGTTAATTTTTTAAACAGAAATAGTTAATCGTTGCAGAATTTAAAAATGAATCGCTACCAGTAATATTACCTTTTCTGTGGCAATGTAAAATTTATATACTTTTTCAATTTTTTGCTTCTATTATGGTGTATGTGGCCACACATGATAACAAAAAGCAAAATAAGCAAAGAAAATATTTTTGACCACCAAAACGTGCACTTGGCCCCAGTGTGCGCCGGCTAAACTTGAAACATCATATTTTCGCTAAGGGTGAGTGTTATTATTTATACCTATCGCATCTACATCTCAATTCAAATTCTTTCGCTGTCAACCTTTTACATAACTGTCAAAGAACGTTTCGAATAAACGCTGTGATTTTCTAGATATTCAAAACCGATAATAAAATGTTACTTTGATTTAGTTAATTTACTAACTTTAGGGTAGTTACTGTTAAGAAGTAAAGCTTTTATTGTGACACGTCAGCCACTGGTTTATTTAGCACCTAATAGTGTCATAGTTAGAACATTTGGTAATCAGAGTATGAGATCGAGACGGTTCTTCGAGTCTAATAAGGTTTATCGAAATAAGTCTATATCAAAGCATACGTCAATGCAGTTACAGCCACTTGTTACTCGTGTGCTATTTAATATTGTTTTAATAGAACAATTTCGAACATACAGCATAATGCTTTACCAGGTCTTGAGGCATTTTCGACAGCTATAAGAAGAGAATAGCCACTACCACTGTACAGCAAACTCTTGCTGAAAAACCTCCTACATTCTTTTTGGTTATTTCACAAATTCTTTAATTCCAACTTTAATTTTGTTTATTGTTTCCAGCCTTATTTAGTGGAACTCCATAATCATGAAATAAATAAAGATTATTAAAAGTTTAAAATTTTTAAAAGATTTTTAAAAGAACACATGATATCATGAAATCGGGCATTTACAGTTTAAATTGTTCTTTTTGTAGTTCGGTATATATTGGACAAACACTTCGAAATTTTGACATAAGATATAAAGAACACGTACGTCATTACAAAAATAAACATCCTGAAAAATCTAATTACGCCAAACACCTTTTAGAACAAAATCACACAATGACTCCTCAAAATAATATTAAATTCCTACATTTTTGTAATAACAAACGCAAATTAGACATTTTAGAAGCCTTTGAGATATACAAACACAAACTCAGGGTACCTTTAATGAATGAACAACTTGAGCTCAGTAATTCCCCGTTACTGGAAGTATTAGATATTTAATTATGATTATTATTATTATTTTATCTAGTTACCTATTTTGTATCTACCTTAGCGACGTGTTTGTTTATAATTATATTACCTTTGATAATGACATCATAGCTGTCGAAACAATATTGTCAGGTTGTATTTTAATAAAACTGTGAAACTTTTAATTATCTTTATTTATTCCAACTTTAATTCTTCGAATTTTTTATTTCTCTCTTCCCGCGTTATTTATTTATTTTTCGGTGAGGTCTGAGATGGGTGGAACATCCCTCGTACTTCATGGCACCGATTACCATTATCATTTGGCCGACCCTTCTAGAATTTAGTCAAATCTGGAGGAATTCCACCCCCAGTAGGGATTTTTATCGTGCTAAACATCGCGTTTACACGGGTCCTACAGTTTTACTTCCTATCCGGGACGAAAGCATATTATAATTTTTCTCCATTATGAAAAATTACTCTGTCGGAAAGGATTATTCAGTAAAACATACAACCACTAAGCTGTTTTACATTATAGCTAAGTACTTTCTTTTGGTAACAATAGATTTCTACCTTCTACTGCCCAATTTACTAAAGTGGGTAATTTCCGTGCCTTTCCATATCACTTATGTGACGTTAAATATACTTTTGCATAATAGAATCCAAATAAATTGAGTATTTTTTAAATGCATTGAAAGGTATTTCTTTTTTTAATTAAAGTTATTAGATACATTGATTGCTGCAATATATTGTATACGGCTGCATGCAATGGAATATGCAGTACGAAATAAGTGTACTGCAATTAGCATAGGTAGATCAGAACCAATGTATACTCTAAAATCAGATAAAAATGTATAACACAAACAATCCTAGGTGAGTAATATGCAAAGCGAGGCGTGACCTTGCTAATACTGTAGTTAAATATAATCTCGTGCGGTCATGCCTACTACTCTTACAACTACACAACTACAGAATTACCACAGTCTCCATGTATGAATATGATTTTAAGATTATCAGGAAATTAATTCTTCTATGAGTATTTTCCGCGAATGATATCTATAGAAATAAATCTTTTCGTGACTATATGCAGGTGCCTTTAAAAATGTCGTGGCGAGTATTTTGTTTAAAAAATCACAGTACATTACAGGATGTTGCTTGTTATTAGTAATGAACTGATGTTAGTTTTGCTACAAATCCGCTTTTTATTAAAAAAACATTATTCACAATGGTGAATAGCAGAATGATAGCAGATGTTGAACCTTCCGTTATATTAACAAGCTTTGAACCATGCAATCCAAATACCACATCTCTACATTTAACTTATTGAATAAAACAATTAAATAATGTCTTCAGGGGCAATTAATTCTTTTATTTCTATTTGATAATGGTATTAGAACAAGTACAGATTTTTAAGGTATATACGATATTGTTTAAGGTATGTCAATCTTTGATTAGAAATGTTTATCGGCTATCTTTTCCACAGTCTTTTAAGGAAATATATATTTCCGCTATATTTTTTGCTAGAACCCCCTTACTGTTAAGCAAAATCTTTCTTTTGTTAAGCACATTCGTCTTACCAAACTAAACGACGAAAAGTTTTAGTGATTCCCGAAGTTTAACAGG
This sequence comes from Agrypnus murinus, assembly GCA_929113105.1. NCBI lineage: Eukaryota > Metazoa > Arthropoda > Insecta > Coleoptera > Elateridae > Agrypnus > Agrypnus murinus. Next base: position 64,605,290 of record OV816029.1, on the reverse strand, counting down.
AGATCCTACAGGTCTAAGAAAAATCTACCAGTAAGATCGTGCTGCTGAAATGTCACAGTTTCAAGGAGTACAACTGCCTCATACCATAATTATTCTAGATCCGAAACTGACTCATCCGAAAATTGGAACACCACTACAGATTTGGAAGCTCCACCCACCTAAAACTTTATATAACATTATAACAACTAATCCTAACGCCAACCTTTGTGTATTGGTATAACGGGAACTTCCGGCCCGGCTAGCTCGCGGTGTTAATGAGAAGTCTATATTAAGATTTATAAAACAAAACATTAGCCTTTACTAATTTCACCCAGTAATAACAGAAATATAAGATACAGAATATAAAAGAAACAGAAAGTGATTTATTTTAAAATAAAATAAACAGTAAAAGACGGTAAATGTCAAAATTAAAGAATCAAGCTAAATGTTATAATAGTTGACACAAAAATAATATTTCAATTATTTCACAAATAACTCTTTACAATATAAACAATAATTTAATATAAACGATAATTAACAGTTTTTATAATCCTAAATTCAAACAGTATCAATCAATCAAATTTACTATAGTGCTAAAAAAATATTCTACTTACTCATGTAATATGATTTCTGCAGAAACGATAGTTTTAGATTAAATCTTGCAACTGTGCAAACGCAACAAATATTTGCGAGTCACATACAATAAGAAAATGTTTGCATATTTAATACATAACTTAAAAAAACAAAAAAGGATTTGTTTGCAGATTAAAACATTATCAATAATTGGTGTATAGAAGGATACTATGTAGTTGTAGTAGTCTTCTTGATCTATGGTTCTTGTACTCGATAAAAACACTTGAGAAAGCATTATGCAATATAATGCAGAACAGCATTATAAAAAATTACAGATTTAAAATTAACATTGCAAATAATAGAGTCAAGGTAAATCAATTTGTGACCTTAAAAGCAATTTTAGATTTACACAAAAAGACACGGATAAGCTTTTTGTTTTCGAATCAATAAACTAATAAGTAAAGTAGATAATGTGTGTTTTCTAATTAGCTAAAGCTTTTGTTGCCATTTGTTCTAGACGTTGATAAGTAACATGGACTCTTCCCCTATTATTATCATCGAAAGTGTAATGGCTTGAACTCTCAAAGAGTCGATAAAGACGCTCGTCCTTTCGAACAAAGGTAACTCTTAATATTCTTAATTTAATTCATCCAACATTATAATAAAGATTAGTGGTGGTAGTTAAACTTAAACTTCTTATTTAACTTAGCAGTTAAATTTAAGAGCACAGTATTCTGTTAAATTAGTATTGGTAGATTTTACTTGTCTCATTTACATAACCAAGGAATTGTTATTTTCAATTTTGTAACAATTACGATTTAGTTAGAAAATTAGACAGGCTGTAGTGTTAACTAAATAATTGCTTGATGCAAACAAATCTTTTTTAAGTGGAAGTTAGTTTCAGGGCACTAGCCTCTGCGGTCGCTGTCCAGGGAGATCGAAGGATTGCGGGTAGTCCCTTACATCCGTAACGAAATTAGTTTCACTGTCCACTATGTATTCTTGATTAGATAAACATGTGATTTATGACTGTATGTGTTTATTAGCAAATAAGACAGGTTATAGTTCTCTGATTAAAGAGCTGTCAAATTTTAGGAATTGTTGGGGTTGGTAATAAAATGAGATTAAGGTTGGAAGTAAGGGCGTATATTTGTACTTGCGTTCGACCTCAATCGCATTTCAATAATCACTGACGAATTTGTCTTAATGAAAACGCGTATCTTATATAGCGGCGTTTTACGGTACTTTGAACCAGCGCGGTCTAAGTGACTAAATGTAGTGACTCTAATTTTTGATAAGTATTTTACAGGATAAAGGGGTTTTTCTAACTGAGGGATTTATTCTTAACATTGATTTAGTTTCTTGGCATATTCTTGGTTCCTGGCGTAGGTAGGGCATTTTCCTATGTAGTACAGTCTTATATAAAAATTGCATTACTAATAAATACGGAATGCACGGAAACAAAAGATCGGATTTGTATGCACTAGAATAAGCGAAGTGTTATACAGAATATATTAATATCAGAATATTAATATAAATACATTATGTTTCCTAATAAATTTTAATTGCGAACTGGATAAGATTATGAACAGTTTAAGTCGTGTGAATGCACTTAATATGATGGATGCCATCGACGAATTACGTGATGTCCCTAAAAGTACATTTCTTACACCATCACGTTGAGTATTTTGAGCTTATGTTAAAATGAAATAAATGTAAATAAAAGTAAATAGCAATTTTTTACAGCAGAACTATGGAAAAAATATTTTTTGTAACGAAATATGGAAGATTTCTTTACAGAACGCCAAGAAACTAAATGAATGTTAAGAATAAATCAGTCAGACAAAACCCTAAATATCCCTCTTTTCTGTAAAAATACGTCAAACTTAGCGGAAATTACTATGCAGAGCCCTCTAGCATAGGTTTTAGGAAAAAAACCTTAATACTACTAAAATAAATATCAAGAATTAATTGCTCAACCTTAAAAGCATCCACATACACTTCCGTCCAAAAAAATAAATTGGATAACTTCTCATTTTACCTATTCATTTGGGATATCAAATGAATACCATACATGTAGATCGGCCAACTTGAAAAATTGATAACTAAATTTTCCGCAGTAATCTAATGAAATCCTTTTGGTATTTTGTTATTGCGCATGTCAACTTTTAGTGCTTTTAGTTTCATCACATTTTAAATTTCTTGTTGCATTGTGTTATTATCAATTATTCAATTATGTTAGGTCAAATATATGTCTACCACAGACCCTGGAGGCTTTGTAAAGCCTAGATCATGATTATTAAGATGCTACCTTTTATCTATACTATATCTCAAATCAAAATAATTAACCAAATATATATTAAGACCTTTTAACCTTCTACCAGATCTATTAACACAGCATAAGGATATACAGCAGGTATGCACACAAATATTTTCAGTCGGCCGGGTGTGATCTTATTGTATTCTCGGGGTGTTGACGGGCTACGGAACAACAGTTATGCTGTGGTATTCGTTGCTCGTTATTATCAGCATACGATAACGATGACGATCGGCAAGCCTCGGCGTTCTCATCATTTCGCGTGTGATGTTGGAAATTAGAAGCATTCCACGAAAACCAGTGATAATTTAAAAATTCTTTAAAAGATTTTTTGGTTGTAGTTCGACTGTAGTACATATACCCTAGAACTGGCTGTCTTCTACCCCAACCCGCTGACGGGCAACGGATGAAGCAGTCAGGATAAAAAGTGTGTGGTAGAGAAATTCGTGAGAATTCTCGACGGTAACTCTGACCGATCAGGGGGAGCCCTGGTAGAGGAGACCGGTGTGGGCGGATTCGAATCTCGCCTAGGGAGGAGGTCATTTATGGTCACCAATGGAACCCGCTGTTTGGCCGAGATCATTCATGGTCACCAAGGAACCCGCTGCATGACCTAGGTCATGTAAGGTCTCCAAAGGAACCCGCTGTTTGACTGAGATCATTTATGGTCACCAAAGGAACCCGCTGTTTGACTGAATCTCTAGTGCGGTGACTAGAAGTGAGGTTTATCCCGACCTTTGGGCAGATGGGAAACTGCAAGCCTCCAGGTAAATGCGCTTAGGAGCTATCCCGGCCACCCTTTGATCCGGATTGCAACCGGGTACGGTGATTGGGAGAAGCTCTGAAAGCCATTACACTTAAGGATAGTTGAAGCGAATACATAGCCTCTCACTATTAAGACAACTTCACCAATTTCGGGTACGCACCGGGAGTCTATAACGTGTAGACTTAAAAGAAGCTCTGTCGAGGGCCCACCAAGCCTAAAATTGGTAGATCGGGGTGGCAAAACCGCTTAAAAACCAAGTCCTGCCACATTTGAGGTTGGATTCGATCGGGCAGTGGTCCCACATGATAACAGCGTCATGTTGTGGAATAGTCCTATTGCTGGACGAGGTGCTTCGCCCCGCTCTTTCGCAACCGGGGGAGGTGCCGGCGGGTGAGCAGCGTGTCTTTTCAACTGCTCGGTCACTATGCGCGTCTTAGCTAGTAGAGGGTGGATAGGCAACCTCGCTCCTACCAGTGAGCAATCTGGTAGCAATTGCACGACTGCCGGTTATGCAACTTGCGCGCTGATTGGGCGTATCCCAATCACTTCCTCATGGAAGGAACGTGGGGGTTGAGCAAAGGCAGGTACCCCACGTAAAAATAACTATAGTATTCTATGTAGTACATATTAACTTTAGACCGTTTTCATATTTCTGCAATAATAGGCCAGCGATTCATTTACTGCTTACATCCGTATGCAATTCAGTAGGTAGGTAAGCATCAAATATACTAAGAAGGGATGATAAATTTAATATTTTTTAAATTTGTTCAAAGGCCCTACTCTGGTATTCACTCCATTCCAAATTTGCCCCTTTCTAGACAAGTTTCTGAATGGCTTGTATGCATGTTTTGTTTATAAACTATCTAAAATACGAACAGAGAAACTGTCTTACTTTATGCACGGCTTTTAGGCATCGGGAAATCTATTACTGCTTGAATTTTTCTTCGATCGGCTTTATACCTCTTTTAGAAACTTCATAACCTAAATATTCGATGCTGGTTTCAAAGAATGTACATTTTTCTATATTAAGATTGACATTTGCCTCTCAGTAGAGCTTAAGAGCACATTCTAAAACCTCTAAACCCTCCATAATAGATTTTGACGGAATTAAAATATCTTCTAATTAAATAGGTACTTTGTCATGACGTAATTTATTGAGAACCTTAATAATTAATCGCTGGAAAAGACTAAAAGGCATTTTCAGGAGTTCGTATTGCTCGTAAGAGTAACGAAGGCTGTTTTGTCAGTGGAGTGCTTAGAAACCGGTACTTGTTAATATTCATTCCTGTCACGTCCAGCACACAGAAATATTTAAATCCCTTTAATCTAGATATGTAGTCTTCCATTTTAGGAAGAGCATAACGATACTTTACTGATAACTATTTTGTTTAGTTTTTTGTATTCTATTCCTTCTCAATAATTTATGTTTTTTAATTATAATTGCTGACCATGAAAATTAGAGTTAGATTCTGTACTAATATTATTATCTAATAAATCAATAATTTTTTTCACGTAGCTTTTTCTGTTTCAGGTATTTTATAAGGTTTATAGAAAATAAATGTTAGTTTTGCTCTTTTACTGAAGCAATCGCGACATTTTACCAGTAAATTATATAACAAATTGGTAATACGTTAAATTCTTACATTTGATAAAATTCAATTCAATTTTTCCCACGAAAGTTTGTTTTTAAAATTGACTACAAAGAAATTATGAGGAAAAATTGAGTCTAATACAGTATGCTTTTGCAAAGTTAAATTTTTGTGAACCAATTTTTGAAATATTTGCAGTAAATATGTAAGACTTCGTTGTAACCGTTTAAATAAAGCTGTTTTGCAACCTACCTGAGACAATTAAGCTTCTTGAATGATTGCGTTCTACAAGAATTTATTTAACTTTCCATTTCTAGATATCTAGATACTTTTTGCTGGCAATAATGTTATAATAATAATAATTGCTACAACCCATAACCTGGAAACCAGGTCCCAGAAGCTATAAGCTTGTGCGGGAGGGAGGGGGCGATTATTATTATTATGTAGGCCCTACGTGCGGCTGCAGCCGACTTACAGATAGAACAACGCAAATTCCACATTTGTGTCACAGCTAAGGAAAACTGCAGAAAACCTTAACCAGATCTGCCGGCACCGGGAGTCGAGCTCGGGTCGCTTGGGTGAAAGTTCAGCACGCTATCAATATATTAACAGTTATTAAAAACTTGCCCTTGCATTTCCTGAACTGTCGTCATCTTCAAGTAATGAAACTCATCTGCAAGGTCTTTCCACAGTTTGTGCACCTTTTGTTAGTCGTCAGAAGTCTGATCGACTGACCTTTCAGAACCGGCAGTTTTCCCCAAATGACCATTCTTTCCATAAAAAGCACACTTTTTCAGCATGTAGTTCGTTCTTGACAGCCAGTTCCATGGTCTAACTTAAAAGACATATATCCATTTGTTTCTATGTTGTCTTTATAAAAAGGACATTTTTTGCAGAATGATCAAGCATCGTATGCAATACGACTTACTTATGTCATTCTACCCGATAATAATTGCTAGTTGTTTGATTTTATATAACCAGGTTAACTGGTTAAACTGAACTGGTTAAATCGCCTTTTAAAAGTTGTTGTTGCGACAAGATTTCATTCCCTTTGCCCTATCAAGCGTTCTATATTGATTGCAGAGGTTTTAATTTATGGTAGTAAATTTTTTCTGGGTTCATTTGCATCCGATTCGCTTGCGTTTTAATTTGTGTCAATCTGACGTCATTTTTTCTTGCTTACAGTAGGCACTTAAGGTTTTGTATACGTACGTTTCCGTTTGTTACTAGACATAGACATATCACTCATTTTTAACTGCACGCTTTAATCATCAATTACACCTCAAAGTAACCCTACTTTTGAATTGTAAGAGTTGGTAATAAAACAGGAATAAGGTTGGAAAGAAACACGTATATTTGTACTTGCATTCTACTGCACTGATGAACATTTGTTAATGATTGACTAACATTACTTCGGTGATCATGATTAATATTGTGTCTACAGTGCGTTTCGAAAATATTAGTAACAACTTAAACATTCTTAGTAACGAACAAAATTTGGCATAAAAGCATTAAAAAACTTATACTTACGCAATAAAACTCCGACTGAGATTAATTACATAGTCAAATTATTTTTAGGAGTAATGGGTGTTAATCATATAGACTCACTAATTTCAGAACACACACAGGAACAAATTAAAAACATTATAAAGGACGCCACCCAAATTGTTTGTTAATATTGTTAAATAAAATTATGGCGGGAATCCTCAATTTGCAAAAAAAATTCCGTCTGGTTCATTTTATTCAATCAATTTATAGCAGGTAGTTGTTTTTACTTAATTTTTATTTATTAGATCAAGTTGAAGTTCAAGTTCGAAAACCTCAAATATTTATAATGTGCACAATGTATTAGTAATATGGCACATTTCCTTACTAGGTATTTATTGAGAAACTAAAAAATCCAAAAAATATAATTATAAAGGATACTAAAATTTGGGATCCTCTTATAAATTACACACGGTCTTAGTACTACGTTAATAAGGATCCTAAATGGAGACTTCAGTGTTTTTTGGAAATTCGAGAAGAGTCGTTTCACGAAATGACTTACAGTACATTCGCTTTTTACAGTAGGATTATGAGGATTATTATGGGTTGTAACAGAAGAAATAGAATATCACTTATATTGAATATGCTAAATTTTCTCACTATAAAGCAAAGGATTTATTATAAAACTTTGTTTTTAATTTTTAGAATCATGAAAGGGCAATTACCACATTACATGTCAAAATTCATGACTATAACAGGGAATACCTTGAATATAACACTCGTAATATTAATGAATTTAGATTACCTTTTCATATAAAATCATCCCCACAAAATAATGTATTTTATAAGGGGTTAAAATTATATAATGAACTACCACAGGATGTTAAAAATTCAAAAAATACTAGCGAATTTAAGCGAGAATGTTGTAATTTTATTAGAAGTAACATAAACTAAATAATTTGCAGATTAAAATACAGCGGTAGGTAGTAATTAGTATTTTTAGCATATAAGCAACTAAAATGTATCTAATATAATCATCATATGATGTAAAAATAAAGAAACTGACTAACTATTGGCCTGTATTTAAACGATACAGATACTTTTCCACATTAACGTTGCTATTGGAAGAAACAGAACAGGTATTGTTGAATTCTGAACTTCTATACATATTGAGTTTATCACATCAGCATTAAACTAACCAAAAATACTAAACTTTATATAGGAATACCTAATTCAATTCCCCAAAATCTAACCAGTAAACAACACGATACGATAAGGTTTATTAAGCCTTGCAACTAAAACTGAAAATTTGAAGTCTCCTTTGGAGATTTTCTGAACAAGTCGCGAGATAGATTTAACAAGCCAGAACTATGCGGGTTTGCCTCTTATGAGGGTAAGCCATGCCTGCTACGGATCGTATATGTCTCCTGGTGACTCTCAGAATCATCTCAGCTGAATTGAAACTGTGTGTATCTTTTTAAAATTTGAAGAGTGGCGATTACATTTCAAAAAGTTCCAACCAACCACACGTTGAGCCTGACATCATTATTACTAATAATAAAATTGAACTAAATTTCCTTTTTTTTATCAAAAGATACGAACATATACAAAAGACTGTAATGCATCATAAAATATAAAATATAGTACCGAAGACAACATATTCTTTTGTGAGCAGTTAATTAAGAGATTTGATTGAAGATAAACAACTATTTGCCTGAAACGGGATCATAAATTGCAGTATATTTTTGATACGACAAATTTGTTAGCGTGCTTGAAAGAATTTATTTAAGATAATTTTGTTTACTAAACATTAAACGAACTAATTTGAATACGTAACCAAAAAAAAAACTTGATTGATGTGTGTTATGCAATTATATTTACACAAACAGTAACTTCGTTTAAATGTGTAACTTGAAATAAACATTTTATTTAGCTACTTTATGTCGTAAATCGAGGAAAATTATATATAATATAAACTTGGCTGCATATACAGAAGGGAAAAATTCTACTCTTTTATAGAATATTTGATTTCAAACAAACCGAATTGAATACTCGAAGTAATGAGCTCGTTACATCAAATAAATTACAAAAATAAATAGTAACAGCAATAATAATAGTAATAATAATAATAATAATAATAATAATAATGATAAAATTGTATAATCTTATGACTTGTGCTGTTCTAACGGAAGTACTGTTATTTCTGGCTCAGGTAGCGGTTGTAAAATCCTATTGTTTCTATAAAAGTTACTACAGCTTCTTCTGTTTTATTATTCTAGTCCGTTATCATTTCCTAGATTCCATGTTCTTTATATTATTTTACATATTTATTTTGTTATTGCATTATATTGTTATTTTGTATTACAATAACGGGTGTTCTTTGTTTTTTTGAACGTGCCAACTGTTAATTCTTTGTTGTTAATAAAACTGTAATGGCATAATAACTACAAATTTAATACTTATGCGGTAATAAATTTGAGATTCCTTAGGTTTTATCGTTTCTACAGTTTGCTGTGGAATATTGATTAAAGCTTAATTTAAATATCTTCTACTACTCCCTAGGGAAGGAATTATTTAAATACTTACATGGGATTTTATTAGTGCATACATTATTCTATTTTCGTCGATCCTAACTTTCCAGCGGTTGAAGGATTACTAATAAATCCGCCTTTATAATCAGTAAACGTTAGTACTGAAATGTATGTATACAGGTTTAGTGCTTAAGTACTAAAAATAATTTCTCTTTGCACAAATATGAGGAGAAAAAGCGAAAATAACTTATCTGCTCAACCCCTTTACAACACATTATATGTGCTGTTATAAGTTAGAAGGAAAGAAGAAATAAATGTACTGAATAATTTAAAATTATATAAATTGTTGCTAATAATTAGAGATGAGCTTTTATTTGTAATACACTTTGGATTTGAAACGGCACATATTTTAACCATGAACATAGGTAAAGTATGTACATTGCATTTTTCTGCATCTTTTAGAAATTGTCAAGAAGAAAATATGATGCTTAACTTGCGAATTTCAAACGATTCTCTACTGCAAACAATTGCCAATACTCAAATAAACCGAACTCATTCAATGATATTTATAAATTGCATTCTAAGTTCAATTAAAAATTCAAACTTCAGTTTAATTCTCCTTTATAATTCATAAAATTCTTGCTAAACCGTTATCCAAATTGCTCGTTCACAACTCATGAACAACTCAATAAAACTTCTTAAAAGACCCTTGTAAATTGCACCAAATTCTCTTGTAAACTCCTTTGAAAGTTTATGAGGAAGTCGTTAGTGTAAAGTACTTGGACCTAGGTGCTGTACCTAGCTATTATTTGTGTATCTAAGTACTTACTAAGGTAGTTAAAAATAAGTGCGGCTGTACCTGCAGCTATAGTTACTTTTTGTATCATACCTAAGTACCTATATATTGAGATGATATGAATCCATCTCATTGAAAATTTAATAGACTATATGATCGTAAACGTAAAAATAATTATTTTACACATCAAATTAAAATAAAAGATAGACATGCTAGGATGTTAGGGCTAATTAATCTAAAGGCTACATATTGGGTCACAGATAGATTCATCAAAATTTAAAATAGAAATCAAGAATAAAATCTTATGCAAACATAACCTCAATTCATATGTAAAAAAGGTTTGATTTTTAAGAAAAGGATATCAATCATTTAGATTCTTACATGATAATACATGTTTATGCAACCCAAGTTGCATATTGGGATGGTTTTTCCATTTGTCTGGAAGATTTAATCTTCTTGTTTAAAGTTAGAGTCAACGATCTTTAACGTAGGATGAATTTTTCTGTTTTCCAAGAGACTAACTTAGTTTCGGGCTGCTAGTGAACTAAAAACATGTAAATTAGGTTAATCTTGTAATGACTAATATAGCACAATAAGCTTATAAACTCGTATTTAATAATCTTGTGCATTTTTATTACTGGTTTCGGTTTTGTGATATGCTTCGTATTTCACACTTATTGACTCTTATACTACTTTTCTCACCATTGTTTTAATGTAAGCACTTGGAGGACTGTATGCTGGATAATTTGACTATAATTTGACTTCATTTGAGTTAATGTAAAAGATGGGTTTTGTAGATGCATCATTGGGTTTATAAGACCGTAGAATGGAAACCTAATTTATGTTTTTCTTAAATTGTAAAGATGTTCCTGTGTAGAATTTATATGTACTAGTTATATTATGTATCCATTTTGTAAAGGATAAAGCTGGATTTAATAAATTTTGTGTGTAATTAGGTCATAATGAGATTTGTTCATTGTCAATCGTTTTTGTCTAATATCTTCGTTACGATGCATTTTTGGATATGAGTGTATTATATTGTTTTAATCATTGTTTTACCAGCTATAATCCTATGTTTATAAAATTAAGTTTTGTGAGAAAATCTATCAGCTGAGTGGAAATTGTGACGACATAAAAATCTTTCGCGATGGGGTTGTTTGAAAAAGTGACAGTGTCGGCATTTGTTTCTACTGAACCTATATAAGCTCCAGCCAAAATTAACAAATTCAGTCGATCAAAAGCATTTGGCAAATCTATGCTCGACTCCGGATTGATAATCTATAAATTAAGTTGGGTTATGTCATAATCATATGGTTGACCTTGTGTTTATCTCAACAAATAAAACATAAACAAGATTGGAATAAGTTTGAAGAATTTACCTGAACAATTTAAAAATTAAAGAAGATATAATTGTTTTCAATAAGTATATAGAAGTGTGAACGAGTTATTTTAAAATAAATTCAGGAGAATTTATTTTTCATTATTGATTTCATGAAATGACGTTTTCACAATACAAAATTATCTGATGCAGTAGTACCAATATCGAATAATATTTGAAGAAGTTCTTTTTACATTATATACCAGGTTAGTCGAAACAAAAGGTTTTTAATTTGATTTGGCAATTACAAAATTTATAAAGTTAATCTGAATAATTTCAGAATCTTATTTTTTAACCTTAAAGGTTTTCAAGAGAACTTATTTCTCATAAATAAAACAATTTAATTTTTTTTTTATTAAAATCTATTTACAATAAAGTAAAGCTATTTGAACATTTGTAAATATTTTCATTTGATTATTGATTTATGTTAGTTTGTTCAAGTGAAGAAGTGTATATTCCTATGTCAGGTTATTACGACTATTTAACACACTTGAGCAAGCTTGAGAATTAATTCCTATTTGACTTTATTGTTCTATTTTGAATAATTTTTCTTTTTAGTTTCTTTTAAATTTTGATTTCCATTTATTTTCATAAATTAAATAAAGATTGTGTTTTTCAAGTTATTTATGTGTTTAATTGATGTATATACAAGCATCCATTTCTTTTTCTCTTCATATTTAGAGTTTAGCCTGTTGTTGTCCAGTTGTAGAAGTTTTTCTTTTCTTTCGGGTATAAGAATCAATAAGATTTTAATAATTCAAACAATTCATGCTCTATCGTATAAAACCTGAGTTAGCCGATTGGGAAAAGAAAATATTTGGGGTGTATTTTATTTTATTTTATTGTATTTTATTTTATCATTTAAATCACCAGGTTCTATATCTTTTAATTATAAAACTTTTTATGATAAAATACTACAAAATGGTGGAGATCGTTAAATGGAGTATGTTCTTGACTGGGTTATAAACACGTTATTGTTTGGTTTCGTTATGTTGATGACATTTTAGCTTGTTTTCATAGTTCGTTTGAGGTTATCAATGTGTTTTTAATTCTTACTAACAGTCTCCATCAAAACACAACTTTTATACTAAAAACAGAACAAAATAGGGCTACTAGCTTTTTAGGTTTAACCATTAGAATTAATCCACACAATGAATTTTAATTTTTCATATACTGAAAACCTACACATACAGACAACACCACCTCTAATAATCCATGTCATCAAAAATCTGACAAACTAGCAGCTCTTTAATAACAGTTTATGTCGAAACAATTGTCAGGTATATAAATTGCAATTAATCATGTGTAATGAAATTTTAATAATTATATTATTTCTTATTTATTTTACGTTTTCAACATTACTTTATTTATGGTTTATTTTTACCCCAAATACGTGTAAAAGCACATGCTAGCAAGTATTTTTTTGTAATAAACAAGCAGTCAAAATAGTTCAATTATTGAATTCAGATTTTTATAGATATTTGTGTTAAATGAGTTACAAAGGTCTAGCAGAAATAGTCAGCTCCCCCTCCCCAACCTATTACGGAGAAAATGAATAGAGAAAGAAATGTACATTAACCACGTCAAAACTATTTGGTGGATTTCGAATCCTTATAACAAGGCTTCAAAGTGACCTTCCTAACTAGCACTTTACTAGGTCATAGGCGTCTGCAATACAGTTTATAGTTTACTTTCCATACTATTTTCCTCAAAATACATGCAAAAACACACACTCTAAATCAATTTTTTCTGGCAGGTTGTTAAGGGCAACCCTTCTAAATAAAAGGTGTAGCATTTTCGAAAGGAGGGGATAAAATTATTATTAGACCGTATCGTCATAAGGTTTACACTAAAATGGGGAGGGGGCTAACCTCGCCGCCACTGATTTCTGTGCATGCATTTAGGGGTAGGTATAGTATACTCGGGTAACCATCGCACAACCATGCAAAAACTCGGATGAATGGGTCTCTGGTGTCGCACAAGCCCCACCGAAAATTTCCAAACCCCAAATAATTTCGTTTTATTAATTTTATGAAGAATTTAGTGCTGGTGTATGGTAATGTTCTACATTAACAGCAAAGTAAAAAAGTACACGTAGTACGTATTTTGGTCGCATGGAGTTGATGTTACGAAGGCATAAAATTCTATAATTCAAAAAGTGGAAAAAGCTTGTGCGTCATCACAACCCATTCATCCGAGTTTTTTCCATAGTTGTGCTAGGTTTACCTACCCTAAGTACATACACAGAGTGAGCCAAATCGGCGGCGGCAAAGTTGGGAGGACCCTCCCCTCTTAAGTTTTGCCGAATAATTTTGGCGTGGTAAATGTACCATTGTTGTAGTCTTCACTCACATTCTTACGAACATAAGTTGAGGGAAAAGTGATTGGCAATTCTTCTAGAGTTCTAAAGAAACAAATATAAAAATCCCAATTCAACTGTTTTTACTGCTAATTATTATAGACCTGCTCGTCTGTCTACATGTACAAAAACAAATGTCCTAACTGACGTATCAACGGTCAGCCCGAACCTTTGGACCTAGAAACATAAAATTCTGGAATATATTTAAGCATAACTTAAGCACCCACTATTTTTTTAGATCTATGACTATTACAAGGGGTCGCTTGACATGTGGTGGTGCTGACGTGGTTAAATTTAAATTGTGGTAAATTGCAATCAAAGGAAAGTTTTCTGAAGGCAAGACGCATTTAAAGTAGTTAAATTCCGCAGCAAAGCGAAATATCGAGTACAAATAAATCAATCGCCAACACATAAAAGATGTATGTACGAATTTATTCCGATTTTCTTTCGCATCTATATATTAGTGCAGTAGGACTAAAATTTACTTCTGTAGGTACTTATTCATTTTTCCAACTTTTCCTTTTTTTTCTTGTATTTTTTAAATTACTCGCCTCACTGGCTACTCCTATGCTTTTGCCGGTATAGTTTATTGTAGAGAAGCAAAATAGCATTACATCTACCTGTAGTACTGTCACTATTTTGTCTGTTTTTTGCAATAAACTTTATTATTATTATATTATTATTATTATTTAAAATAACCCACGAAACGCACAGCAGACAAATCACAAGGGAAGAACGACTTCATCAATAATTTCAGTACCAAGCGTGCTGCACGAATTGCAGCTATTTCAAATCATACATTTCCGTGAATTCATCCGATTACTAGCTACACTTTGAAATCCAAATCAAAATAGCCTGACGCTTACTGTCAGAGCAAAGTAGTATTGCAGTAGCGAACTTGTATTATCTCAGAACGTAATATTAAGACATACATTATACAATACACATAATAAGAAGCGAGCTTTGAAATCACAGTGTATGTGTATACAGCCTTTCGTTCTCAAACTCGAACAAATGCGTTCAACATTGTGTTGAACGTTTTTGGTGATTCCTGGTCGCCAAATTCAACTACAAGAAAGATAATGGTATCAATAGAAAGGGAAAATTATTGCACATTAAATGGCGCATTAATAATGATATTAAGTGTGCGATTTTTATTTTAAAATATTAATTTAATGGTTGGCTGTTGTTAAGTATGACAAGCCATGCTTTTCAAATGATTTCATTTTACCGTATGAACTGACTGAATTGAATAACGACTATTTAATCTATTCAATACTTTAATATGTATTGATTTAGTAGAAGTACAACAAAATATGATCGACTTTGAGAGTGGGCATCACAAAGTTTCTTGTAACTTCTTTCGTAAATTCTGTAACAGTTTCCATATTGAATTAATGATCATAAGTTCAGCTCGAATTTCTCTTAAAATCCATAAATATGTACCTACCTTCAAATTCGCTCGACAACTAGTCAGCTCTCTTTTAAAGTTCCTCGAGTTTTAGTAAATTTTTTAAACCTCCATATAAAGCTTTCAAAAGTATCCCTATACTTTTAACCCTTCTCATCCTACATCTTGCACTTGAACTTTTTCGGTTTTTCTCAAACTCAGAGAACCATTAAACTACTCAAAACCAACCAACGCCTCCACTATTATATACTTGCGATATAGTTAAGATTAAACTCTTCATGAACATCCTTAGAAACCCTATCATGTCGTATACACTAAATCTTTCTCGGTGGTTGTTCTATCGACTTACACTTTTTCAACTGTTTACTTTTGTCTCTTTAATTTTTTATAGAGTACCTCGTAAAAGTTTTCGATCTTCTTTTAATACTTTCCTACACTTTCTCAAACACCGTGACAAATTGCCTTCAAACCTACCAACCATTCGTAAATTGTTTTAATTTTTTTCTTCTAGACTCTGCTTAAAGTCCATTTTTAATTTACCCTGGAAACCTTACCATTACTTTCCCCAATCAGATTTATTTTATACATTCTTACAATCTATCCTAAACCCAGTTACACTTACAAAGAGACTATTAAGAAAGTGAAGTGGAGCAGGCTATGACTAGGCTTGTACCTCTGTCCGATGCTTTATATGGCCTACTCAAATTCACTTTTTAAATAGTCCCTTTCTGTACCTACAGTTACCTAAAGTGTGCTGTATATCGAACAATCAATTCCTTATTTAACTGTTTGAAATATATTCATAAACTTCTTCTGAATTATATTTAAGGGCTAAACAGCTCCAGATTTCTGCAAACTCGTTGGTAAAATTCATCGACCTTTTTTTATATATTAACTTAAAGTCCGCAGTAAACCCTTCAACTCTACCAAACTAAATTTACTTCCTCAAATCTTGATTATTGATTAATTATAATCAATAGAATTTTCGCCGTGAGACCGCTTTTGCACTTTGTCTCATTGGTCTTTTGGGCACTCCTAAACCTCTCTTCGTCACATAATCTACAAATACTGTCTCATTAGTATATTCTCAATCATTGAAGGTGTTCTTTCAGATGGCAGTGTCCTGTTATAAGTCCTACCGCTGTCTTATCTGAGTTTGTCTTAAGTGGAGTACATAGTAGCTACTTAATCAGCTAGTAACAGAAGGTTTCCCGATTAGCCCCTTTTCCTATGTATTAGAAGTTTCTAGCTAGTGCAAGCTGAAACTAGCTCTTTCAACACTGCTTGACTATCAGTCAGAGTATCATACCAGCGTCTTGTGTTTTCTTGTGTGCATTGTATTATCGTAAACATTCCAGCTTAAAAGCTGCAGCATTGGTACCAAACTAGGGTGTCAGTGTTTAGACAACATGGGTTTAGACAACTGATATGTAATACCATTGACACATCTTCGGTTTTAGGCGGTATGTTTTCCCAAATATTTGGCTGACAACAAGCAACCATTTTCGCTTTGTTCGTAGTGTTGTTCAGATGCGTATTCTAGTTTAGTTTTGCATCTAGGATGATGCACAAATATTTAGCTTTCTTAACTACTTGAATATTTTCATCGAACACTGCAAGGCTATGAAGTGGTCCTATCTCTTTTTTCCTGGTAAATGTTATTAGTGATGTTTTGTCAGCTTTCTGCAAGTTTTCTTTCTACAGGTCAAGCTGTACCTAACGGACCTTTAACATGGTATGTATCCATTCGTTTGAAATGTCTGGGATGCAGCAGTTATTGATTCAGAGGTGGTATTGTCAAAAGTTCCTTTTATATCTAAGAAAACTGCCAAGGCTATTCCTTCGCTGTTTAACGCCACTCTTACCCTGCCTAGTAGGTTATGAAATGCGGATTCTCATTGTTTTCTTGATTACTGAGCTTATTGGTTGGGATTTGCTTTTAAATTTTGCTTTAAAAATAGTAGTAGAAAAGTAGTAATAGGGTATGGAATTGTAATATGAAATTTAAAGTTATTTACACCGCCCATTTACTAAAAATGCTAGAACAAACGTTCAAGAATAAATGGATTATTGGCAAAAATACCTTTAGTAAGTTTTTTTGTAGTTATTTATTTTTAAAATAGTAATGATAATAATAATCGCTACTAGCCATTGCCTGGCGATTATTATCATTATGCAGGCCCAACGTGAGGCTGCAGCAAACTTATAGGAGGAACAAGTACATATACCACATTTGTGTTAAAGCTAAGGAAAACTGCAGAAAACCTAACCAGATCTGCCGATACTAGGAGTCGATCCCGGGACGCTCGGGCAAGAAACTAGCACGCTAGTTGCTACACTACGAAGGTGATATATTTCACACACGAAATGAGTAAGATAAATTGGTTATCGATTAAGAAAATTAAAAAAAATGTATTTAGAATGGGATTACGACATTAGTTAATGCCTCGAAATGCTCTTATGGTTCATACTGTAATTAATTGTTGTATCTGCTTTGTATACATACATTTTGTATTGTTAACCGATTTTCATGAATTTGGAATCATAAACAAAGTTGAAAATTAATAATCATTCGTTATAGCTTAGCTCAATAGATTGTTTGTGGTATATTTAACATGAATAGAACAATAAGAGTAAGAGAAAAGGAGTTGACGTAACTCAGATGGAAGTTTTTTTCCGTATTGTAGATTCCCATCGTTGCTTTTAGAGAACAACAACAAAAGATTTGGGTGGCGGCCTTAATTATTCCTTTGACCTATTTGAAATCACTAAGACTTTGTGAGTAACATCCGCGACCGCTAAATATAATTCGTGTACGTAAGAAGTTTCTGTCGGGTGCTATATTCGTCTGGAATTTTTCAGTATATTCGAGTTTTTGTTTATTCTTATTTACATATTATTTGTATACACTTTGTAACAGTTTTGCTTGTTTTAGTAAATACCCTATAACACAACAGTCTACAGCTAGTAAGGATTTTCTGGAAAATCTATTTTGTTTGCTAACAAACAGAAAATCGACGATTAAATTTCTGTTAATGATATACCAACATCTTGCCATGAATATTTAAACAAACTAAACATTTCCATTTTACACCAGCTGTGGTTGTATACCATGATTGAGGTTAAATTTCTCCTCGTTCAAGTAATGTTTGTGAATATACGTTAACATGTACAATTTACCACTATCAAATACAATTTTCTGTTGGTAGGTATACAATCAGTGTTTCCATTAAATTTTATCTAAAAGGTCTACGTATATGTACGAATACATTTATGTAATCCTGTAGCATGAATATTCCGTTATTATGCTAACGTTATCCATTCTCACATTATGACGAGGTTTTAGCAATTCCCTTATATCGCAGTTGCTTTAATTAACTAAAACACCATTTCGTAGTTAATGTAATTATGTAAAAGGAAAATGGCCCATCCTCTTGACACGCAAATTAAGTTATAGCCACTCTTATTTTATTAAATGTATTTCTGACGCATACACTTGCATACATCAACACAACACTATACAGTGTGGAAATAAAGTAGCGGATAAATTCGATAACTTCGTTAAAATTAATTTTTTGGAAAAAATTACGGAGTATAGCGATTTTAATTACTTGACGCTATACTGTACCGTTTTCAACTTGTTACGTCATTTGTTTTTAAAGTTATGACGTCATCGATTATTTTTTTAAATGACAACCTATATTTTTTATTGTCTATTTCGGTAGTACCTTTTATTCTCTTTTCAACTGTATACAAATTTCAATCTGTTACATTTGAAAAAAACTGAGCAATTGAGCGAGAAACAGTGTTGATTTAAGTGTTAATGATGATTGGTTATGGCGGCAGAATTCGAACACATCAAGAAGTATGTTACCTTTTTAGAGAAACGTACCCGGATCAACCCATAAACGGTTAGTAGGAGTGAAAAGAAATTTCGAGAACATGGCGTTGTAAAGAATCTTCCAAAAAGTGGACGTCCGGTGACATTAAATGAAGATGTACAACTTGATGTGCTACTAGAAATTGAAAACAATCCACATGGAACTAGTAGAAGCATTACTTTTGACCACGACGTAAGCCACACTTCAGTTTTAAAATTTGTGAAAATTCAGAAATTTAACCCATATAAGCTCCAATTGGTTCATGAGTTGGCAGAAGATGACTTTGATCGTAGAATTCTGTGACCAGATGATGGAAATTGTCTTTGCGTATTTTATTTTCGGATGAAGCAACATTTTGTTTAAACGGTACGGTTAGTAAACAGAATTGTAGATATTGGGCTACAGAAATCTTCACTGGATGCATTAAACTCGTACACAACATCCTCAGAAGCTTAATGTAAGAGCAGGGATTATTGGTGACCGAATCATAGGGCCATGTTTTTCGCAAATAATTTAACTGAAGGAAGATACCTGCAATTTTTACGGTTGAAACTGATGCCTGCATTAGCTGCATTATTTCCCAGTGCAAACAATTCCGAGCTACCAAACAATAGCGTTTGGTTACAACATGATGGCGCTCCGCCTCATTACGCAATTAATGTACAACGCTATTTGCACCAAGTTCTCCCAGGAAGGTGGATAGGAAGAAGAGGTCCGATGGAATGGCCGGTTAGGTATCCTGATTTAACATAATTAGACTTCTTTCTATGCGGGTACTTAAAAAGTAATGTGTATAAAAATAGACCCAATAATTTAGAAGATCTCAAGCAAAAAATTCGACATGAGATTAGATAAATATTACCTGAAACTCTTCAGAATGTGAGAAATGAATTTTATAATCGCCTTCAATATTGTCAGATGATACAGGGTCGTTACTTTGAACATCTAGTGTAATAAAAACTGTTATTTCTGTTGTCACAAACGAAAATATTTACAATTAAATATTTTATACAAAACTCAACTTCTCTTCCGTTCGTACAATATAGCGTGCAAGACCACATTCAGTTACCCACGCTAGTTAAGCAGCTGTAGTCTCGTGACCGACAACTTGGAGACATGTGCACGGACACCTGCGAGGTCTTCTCAGAAGCGCGCTCGCCTCGCCCACCATTGCATTCGTTGGCATGCAACTTGTCCGCCTTCTTACTCCGTATATGCGAGGTAACCCACACGATTTGCAAGCAGGTGCGCATTCCATCGACAACACTTCCGCACAGCTGCCGATTCTTGCCAGGCAGCAGCAACGCGAATGCAATCTACCCACAAGCCTGCAACCAGGAAGCATGAACTTCCTTAGTTTCTTACTGAGAACTTCAGCCTACTGATTCCCACTACGATGCTAATTACTTCCTCGTTCAGCAGTATATAACCAGCTTGCTTGATCTATTCAAACCAGTCAGTGAGTTG
This sequence comes from Agrypnus murinus, assembly GCA_929113105.1. Classification (NCBI taxonomy): domain Eukaryota; kingdom Metazoa; phylum Arthropoda; class Insecta; order Coleoptera; family Elateridae; genus Agrypnus; species Agrypnus murinus. The sequence continues at coordinate 64,584,758 of OV816029.1, read as the reverse complement.
ACTCCAACACTACATCTACAAGCAAGCTGGTGAGTACTCTTTAAATTATGTAATGCTTAGTGCTTAGTTGAGTGGGTAGCGCTTAAACGCCCACTCTCTGCGAAATTGTGGGTAGTTGTGACCAGCCTACCCAAGCTTAGTTGTAATTCACCAGGAGGTTATCTCCTACGCTTAGTTGTAGACCTAGTGCTAGAAGAGGGTTGGTTCCGACCTCCCTCTTGATTGTATTAGTTTAGGAGGACAAGTACGTCCTCACACGATGTATTCTCTTTATATATGTAAACCTTTGTATTTGTATTCTCTTATTGTTAATTAGTATATAGTTGTTTTTTACAACTTGTGTTTATTTTCTCTCTACCACTGACTACGTTCTCCAGTCACGAAAACCCCACGTGACATTATGCTTATTTTTGTAATTTATGTTATTGTTATTAGAGTTTTTTTTCTTCTTAATCAATTTAGTTTGTTTTTAGTCTAATTAAAATTTTAAACATTTTTTCTCAACTTTTTTTAAACGTAACGTTTTTTATACGGTGACTAGATTCATTTTGCAAATTTCAAGAATTTTTAATATTCGAAATTTAGGGCAGTTTTTCTCAATTTTTTCGAATGTATTGAATTTATACAGTTGAAAAGAGAATAAAACGTACTACCAACATCGACAATAAAAAATATAGATTGTCATTTAAAAAAAATATCGATGACGTTATAACTTGTGAAAACAAATGACGTAACAAGTTGAAAATGTTACAGTATAGCGTTAAGTACTTAAAATCGTTATACCCTTCGAGATTTTTTCCAAAAAATTAATTTTAACGAAGTTATCGTATTTATCCGCTACTTTATTTCCACACTGTATATTGCTCCACATAAACAACAAATTATCAATTGTTATTTACATTTGCCTTTAACAAATTAGCACATTTCTTTCAAAATTAGGTGTTAATTGACTATACCTACTACAGAAAAGAAGAGTGACAAAACATTCAGCTTTTTTGACAAGTATCTTTGAAAATGAAACCTTTTGTAAAATTGCATACCTTTGATTTATGTTAGTCACGTTTAATGCCATTTTATGACATAATTATTATTTTTGTGCATTTGTTCACTAACGGAAGGTTATTTAAGGTTTAATTATGCATGCAGTCTTACTCGAAGTACCTCAAGGTTTATTTTATTTAAGATTGTTATCTAATTGAAAAAATACACATAATAATGCAACTTGATTGATGTGGTAAATGTTTTTTCTAAAGTTGGCAAAAATACCCTACAGATTATTAATAACGAAAGAAGTTGTAAAGAGTTCAAATGATAAAAAAAGAAACTGGAGCGTGCCTAAAGAACTTCGGGATGTGAAACCCGGGCAGGCCTTATAGACTATACAGTATACACATTCATTAAAAGACCTTTTCATCCACAGAAAGTTGGCGTTAGAGTTCCGCTAAAAGCTCTTGGACAATAATATCAATCTCTTATAGAAATTGAAATTATCTATTATACTTTCAAGAAGTAGGCAAGAAGTAAAGCGGCTTATCAGATGACCGATAAAAGAACGAAATTATATATCCGTTTATCAATGCACTAGGTGCACTACAAAGGCTGCTCTGTTAATACTTAGTAAGAAGTCATGGATCGGGGATTGAGTAAAAACAATTTCAAGTTGAAACAATAAAAATTGTTGAGAGCCGTTTTAATTGATAGTTGCTCCAATTTGCTACTCAAAAGTTATCAATTTTCAAAGTTAAGATGCTTAGTGTTTTAATTCAGTTAACATGAACATTCCACGAAATGCATTTTTAGAGCCAGGATTTTGTACGGTTATAAAAAGGCAGTTAACTTAGGAGAAAAGTAATGAAAATTTAGCTTTTGATGATATCGCTCCTTCATTATCCACCGTTAGTCGTTGGTTTGACCTGAAGCCCTTCTAGAAAGCTTTTGAACAATAATACCAATCTCTTATAATAATAATAATAATTGCAACAACCCATAACCTGGAAACCAGGTCCCAGAACCTATAAGCTTGTGCGGGAGCGATTACTATCATCACTGCAGCCGACTTACAAATGGAACAGTGCAAATCCCAGATTTGTGTCACAGCTAAGGAAAACTGCAGAAAACCTTAACCAGAGCTGCCGGCACCGTGAGTCGATTTTGGGCAGCTTGGGTGAAAGTCTTGCACGCTAGACATTACATTACCAAGACTGTTATTATGGTACATATAAATAACAACCGTCGTGTTTGGGCTCAGGCACGTAGCCAAAAGGGATCATGAGAGGGACATCGCCACAACAAAACTGTTGTTTTGCCTTTGTCTCCACCCCCCAGAAAAGAAGTAAATGTATATAGTTATAAACATACTCACATATTGGTATTAATACAGTCAATTAGTGCTCAAAAGGGTACCTAGCGGGAAAGTTGTGGGTAGTTTTGATTTCTTCCATTTTATATGTTTTTTGGGATCCTGAATCCGAATCTGAGGTTTGTTACCAAATTTCGTGACTCAACATTGAAAAAAATGCAAAAAGGTAAAAATTTTCATTTTTTGGCGGTTTATTTGCAGTGCATTAAAAGTGCATTAAATTTCCTACAAAACTATTTGCTCACCTTACTCACTATTTAGGCTTTTTCTCCGACAAACCGTTCGGGCACAAGTGATAGTTGAGAATTGCCGTATTTTGTCTGTCTCCGCAAAAACCCACTTTCTCCACTCCAAAACTCTAATTTATTATAAAAGACTGTCATTTAGTGAATTCCTCCTTCCAATACAATGTAGACTGGTTTAAACTATTATGCCATCTCCAGTACTACAACAAAGCATTTTCAAAATCACATTGTATTTAAATTATGTGCAAATATAATTCCGTCTTGTACGTCTTTTCATTTTATTTATTTTCCTCCAGCCTCACCAAATGATTTTATAATTGACCCGTTTGGTTTAAAAGCCCTCTTTCCTTCCATTCGATTCCATCACAAACGAGTCAAGGCCAACTACATCACCGTATACATGCGCTCCCATTCTCAAGGCCCTTTGTATTGTTAACGAGGGGTCCTCCCCTCACCCCTCACCAAAAAAACACATCGGCCATCTGACATCATCTACTCGAAGAGAGTAGTTTGGTGTTAGAATCCAACGACAACACAATTTAACAACAAGTTATGTTTACGCGTAGTGTTGAAAATAGCTTCAAACGTGTGTTTTATTTGTGATGAAGTGCTGGATAATAATGTAGAGAAGGTGACAGCGGTGCGGGAAAGAGGTTTGAAAACGTTTATCGAGTCAAGCAAGAAGGGTAAGTAAAAAATCTGCAGTTGAGGTTCATGAGCGATGTCGTAAAAACTACAGTAGTAAAAGAATGATTGCCGCTCATTTGAAGAAGGTGGAGCAGGGTAGGGAGCAAGTCAAAAGGCGTTCTACTGAAGCAACTTTCAGTTTCAAAACTCATTGCTTTACGTGTGGCCTCGTCATAACACCTGAGTTTATAGAACAACAAAGAAAAAAGAAAACCAATCGCAATATTGTGTATCAGGTTCGAGTTTTGAAAGTCGCGGAAACTATCATAAAAAGAGCAGAAGAACGTGGTGATGCGTATGAACAAGTCATAATCAAACGTCTTTTGCCTGTCTAAGCCTTGGTGGCCTCTGACTGTTAGTATCATAGTTTATGCATGAGAAAACTGTATAATCGCCTAAAAACTCAAGAGAAGAGAAAAAGCGGTCCATTCGCTAATGATGTTAAAGCAGCAATGAAAGATGTCTACACTTATCTTGAGAATAGTGATGGAGAATGCCAGTTTACGCTCGACGAGTTGCGATATAATAATTACCTTTTCTCCAAACAAGAAGCCGGTAGTGTGTTTCAAAAACACAGGGTATAAAATTTTTAATGAAGCTTGGTACCAGCAGGCGTTAAAAAATGAACAAGAGGAAAGAGTCTGGATTGTTAAGACGGCTGCTGCATTTATTGTTGAGGATATCCAGAGCCAGGTTTATGAGGTATAACAGTACCCACCACCTGATAAGTTTTTGGAAGGAAATAAGAAACTCATTCCTGAATTTATCCCTGCGTACATTTATGGAAACAGTTGTACTAAACAAAACACGTGGGGTCGTGATATATGGAAGAAGAGCACAGTGCTGGCTCACAGTCTTGCAGCAGCAGTGAGGCCCATATGATTCGTCTCACCAGTCCTCGTAAAGTTGGCAGTGTTTCTGTACAAGAAGTACGGCTCAAGAAAATTGGTCGATGTGGTTTCCTCGTTGGGATTTTGTTCAACTTACACAGAAGCTGTTCACCTGGAAGCATCAGCAATCAACGGCGATCCGCTGAAAATTAGGAAGGACTGAAAGAAACTAGGAAAAGGGAAGGTGTCTCAAACCCTGCACAATCCTCATCTGGCCGCTGACAAAACCCTATCAGACCATATATTGTTCCTGCACGCGATGAGTTGTTGTGACACCACTTCTGCTTTGTTTAATTAGGGGAAACTGAAATTTCTTAAAAACCTGCAGAGGAATAATGACTTGCAACCAGTCATTGATGCTTTCAAAGACACTCATGCATACCAGGACGAAATTGCTGAAGCAGGAAACGTGTTTCTCATGGCTCTGTATGGGAAAGGACATGAGACTAGTCTGAACGATTTGAGATACAGGCAATACGTATCTTCATCTTACAAAAGTAAAACCAACATTGCCTCACTACCCCCACCGAAGCTGCTGCACGACAACATTCACTGAGAGTTTACTTTCAGGTGCAGCAGTGGTTATCCGGTCAAACCACACTCGAAGAGCAACAAAGAGACCCGAACGAGTGGGGGTGGAAAAACAAGAAATTTTTGAAAAAATTACCTGTACCTTTACATATACCATCTAAATAAGGTATGAGCAGAGAACTGGGAGGAATTCACTAATTGACAGCCTGTTTAAAACTAAACATAAAATTTAATTTTTTTTAATTTCTTTCAAAAAATAATGTAACATTGAAAGGTTAATAATTTCTAGGCCAACTCACATTTCAAAATATGAACAAATGCTTTCTTGCAATATAAACACATTTTTTCTAATAATTGCAAGATATGCTTACTAGTTAAAAATAGTAGGTTAGTATAAAATGCTATTATGCTAAAATAATCACTTACTTAAAGAGCTAACTAGACAAACCAGAAAATAACAAAATGTTAGAATAAAAATTTCTTGTCAATTAATATAATTAATGTAAATGTTTTGGCATCACAGATTTATAAAAATAATTATAATTTGTATATAAACAAAGGGAATTTTCAAATAAATTATTAGTAACGTATACTGATCAATCAATCATTATCTCCTTTAGAATCTGATACCAAGCGGTATTGATTACCTAAGGAGGTAAAAATAACAGTCACCCTTATGAAGAAGTGGTGACCACAGAAAGGTCGTAGTACCAATCTGCTTTAACGTAAAATCTACCAAGAGATTTTAAATTTTGGTCCTTCGATCCACAGCGACCTATGGATCTACAGTCCACCGGTCCACCATGGGCGGATTAGTAACGTATACTGATCACTTCAACTATTACCTCCTTTAGAATCTGATACCAAGCGGTATTGATTACCTAAGGAGGTAATCATCCTACCACTCCGAGAACAATGGACCACTGTACTTAAGTCAAAACTAACCTCGGCGTATGAGACTGTACGTCGGCAGTGGTCCAAAACTAACGAAGAGCGCCAGAACACGGACTGAAGAAATTACTTACATTTCGGAGTGGTAGGAAGCTGGATCTTGCATTTGGTGTCCGGCAGGATGTTCTACGAACATTGTTAACGTCAACAATTCCTGGTACCACCATCATCCTGAGGACATCTAACCAACCATCTACAACTCAACATTTGGTCTCTTGTGCGGTAACATCACCAAGGGACCGTGAACGAAGATCCAACCAACCAAGATCCAAGCAACCATCAACAACTTTACATCTGGTCCTTCAAATCGAGAAGGATCGTGCACTAGTAAATGTTTTACACGCATTTACTACATTACCAGTGAAGTCTTCACGCTGGACTTTACATTTGATTCTTCGAACCAAGAAGGATCCTATCAAGTAGATGTCTTACAAACATTTACAATTAGTCTAACCGCCTTGCCGAGTTAGAAATAAAGTCTTCACGTTGGACTTTACATTTGATCCTTCGAACCAAGAAGGATCCTATCAAGTAGATGTCTTACAAACATTTACAATTAGTCTAACCGCCTTGCCGAGTTAGAAATAAAGTCTTCACGCTGGACTTTACATTTGATCCTTCGAACCAAGAAGGATCCTACCAAGTAGATGTCTTACAAACATTTACAATTAGTCTAACCGCCTTGCCGAGTTAGAAATAAAGTCTTCACGCTGGACTTTACATTTGATCCTTCGAACCAAGAAGGATCCTATCAAGTAGATGTCTTACAAACATTTACCATTAGTCTAACCGCACTGCCGCGTTAGAACACACACCACGAAGGACTTTACAATTTGGTCCTTCGAGCCTGTGGGTAGTTCATTTGAAATCTACAGACGTCAAGATGTCCACCACCAACATGGAACAAATGAATCAACTCAGCAGCCAGCAAGAGCAATTGGGCCAAAAAATTGCTCAGATTCTAACCAACTCCAAGAAGGATGCTACATCCCGAAAAACAGAAGCCTACATCTCTAACCGCCTTGCCGAGTTAGAAAAACTATGGAAAGAAGTTCAGGAAAAGAACGAGATAATCCTGTCCCTCGATCTTCCTCAACATAGTTACTGTACAACAAAATACGTCAACCAAATCGAAACAATTTATAAGGAAGCCTCAAACCACCTTATGAAATGTCCAAGGGCACCTTCATCACGAATTCCCAGCGAGAAGACACCGACAGGGAATGCCCCTGCAAACAACTTCAGGAAACAACATGGAGAACCATCCGTCATCATTCACTATTATCCAGTGGCATTACCACCATCATCATCATATCGATGTTCCTGCTGCTGTTCTGGGGTACTCGTCGACTTTGGAAAAAATATCGTCATGTCCAATCAACACGAACTCCACCTGCAGAAGAAACGCCACCCAGCCATCCTGAGATGATCGAGCTCCGGCCGTTAAGATCACAATCTCCCCATTCCGAGAGCCGCCAGAATGTTTAAAACTAAACATAAAATTTAATTTTTTTTAATTTCTTTCAAAAAATAATGTAACATTGAAAGGTTAATAATTTCTAGGCCAACTCACATTTCAAAATATGAACAAATGCTTTCTTGCAATATAAACACATTTTTTCTAATAATTGCAAGATATGCTTACTAGTTAAAAATAGTAGGTTAGTATAAAATGCTATTATGCTAAAATAATCACTTACTTAAAGAGCTAACTAGACAAACCAGAAAATAACAAAATGTTAGAATAAAAATTTCTTGTCAATTAATATAATTAATGTAAATGTTTTGGCATCACAGATTTATAAAAATAATTATAATTTGTATATAAACAAAGGGAATTTTCAAATAAATTATTAGTAACGTATACTGATCAATCAATCATTATCTCCTTTAGAATCTGATACCAAGCGGTATTGATTACCTAAGGAGGTAAAAATAACAGTCACCCTTATGAAGAAGTGGTGACCACAGAAAGGTCGTAGTACCAATCTGCTTTAACGTAAAATCTACCAAGAGATTTTACACAGCCTTTAATAATAAGAGTTTTGAAGTGGAAAAAGTGGGTTTTTGCAGAGACAGATAAAATGCGCCAGTTTTCAACTATCGCTTGCGCCCGAACGGTTTCAGGGTGAAAAAACCAAAATAGTGAACTTTGTAGGAAATTTTATGCACTTTCATTTTGAATTGATAGCAAACTTCAGATTTGGATTCAGCACCCCAAAAAACATAAAGAATGGAAGACATAAAGCTACCCCACAACTTTCCTGGTAAAAACACAATTTGACTGTATTATATAGCAAACGATGCATATAACATATAATTCAATACAATAAAATTCCTAATAAAATTCTTACGAATTAGTAGCCCTATCAACACTTGTTGGTTTACAATTTTTGATAAAGTGTGATGTGTTGAGAAAAATCGTAAAAAAACTTGATATGGATGAACTGCTTGACCGTCTTAGTAGCGCTCATATTAATAGAAGAATTATGTTAAAATAGGTAAACGCTTTGTTACGAATAATATTACTTATAACCAGTCGACCCCATCTTAAAAGAATATGCTTCAGGTGGGCCCCCACCCCTTTATGAATGAAGTAAAGTGAACTCAATCTTACACTTTTAAACTTGAAGTTTGCAAATTTCAAGTTCTTAAGGTACTGATAGGACAAGTTTAAAAAATAAGTGGAATGTGACAAAGAGGGAGAGCAGGAATTCATGTAAAATGAAACTTGTGTATATGTTACGGTCAATATAGTAAACCGGCAATATGATTAATGGCCGTCCAGTCTCATAACGTAACACTTAAACTTTATAGTAACCTAACCTTATCTGAGCCTTAAAAATTAATAATTAAGGCCCCTCAATTAATAATTAAGTGTTAGTCAATTACTTGAATACTTTATAATTTGAAAAATACTAATATGAAGTCTTAAAAGGGGGGGGTCGATTTTCGAAAAGTGCTCTCCCTCCTAAATACGCAGTTGGTATCACATCTTATCAACTTTTTTTAATTAAATTTATTGAACCTTGTTTGAAGAGATGTTCGACGATAAACGTGTTTTATTACAATATTAGTGGAACGTTACGATAATTACCAGCATCTTCTGGAACTAACTGTCGATTGATAGACTATATTAAAGGCACTTATCGGTCGACCGATAAAAGAACGAAATATAAAATATGGATATGGTCCATTATAAGATACTTAATGATCGAATCGATTTTTATAATTTTGGGACAGGTCTCTTATTTGGCTTCTAGTGACTATTATCTTCATCTCTAAATTAAAAAAAATATCTTTTTCGGGATGGCGAAGAGATGGTGGCAAAGGTGAATGAACCGACTTGGTGAAAAAAATAATAGAATTTTTTTCCAAAGGCATTCAAACATTTCAGCGTTGGTATTCAAAATGTTTTAACTTTTGTTAAAAGTTAGAACATTATATTTCGAAGCTTTTTGTTGGGGGATGGGGACGTAAAACTAAATAAGTCCGTGGATGCACTGCCCCCCCCCCAAGGTGCTTGCCTTTTCACGAGTAACATGCAAGTTGTCACCCTATTGTCGATAATTTAAAAGGTGGGAGAAGAACTGAAAGCATGATGGGACTACAACTTACCCATAACTGAAACAGTATAAAAAATGTCTCTTGTATTAAATTTCATATATTCTTCGTTGATTTCGTTTTTAATTTTAGCACGTTCAACTTACTTTTGACGCTATTTCGTATTAGAGTTTCGCTATCCATTCGATCCAGTTCACACGTTTTTATTGTACAGTTTGGTTCACGTGAATGAACAGGGACCCAGTGTAAATACATTTTGTTTTGCAGCCGTGTCTACTTGCACGTGAACCGAAATAGGACCACGTAATTACTAGTTATGACGTATTCGGATCACGTAGATGTACAACTTGTTAACTGTAGCTCCATGCTAACATGTTCCCATCTTTCGAAACATCATATAACGAACATATCGTTCGCAAACCTTTTGAACTTTTCAACAGTCAATCTTCTGTTTTGATAATTCGGTACTATTTCTTTATATGTTTGTTTCGTTAGCTTCGAAAGAATATTTTAGTGGCATCGTCTTAGTGAATTACATTTTCCTTTTGAAGTATTAGTTGGAAACGCCTTCTACGGTTAATGTAATTTTGGATGATGTATTTGGATGTGTTTGCAAAACTTTTGTAGATTTTATACTATAGGTGTATAAAAATTACTGTGTTTATTACGTTGGCTTCTCATAGTTGCATTATAATTATGCAGGAAACGTCTATTAATCGCAGAATTTTTCGATGCTTGACTCTGAAGTGGTTTAGCAATTCTTCGAGGCTGTCTTTCAGCTAAGGTGTATGTTAATTATAACATCTAGAAAACTTAAATGGTTTTTACCCAGTGTGACTAACATTTAGGAACCTGTACATATAAACTTTGTTAGGATTTATGCCTGCGAGTGTGCCCAGTTATTTCTATTTGCACAAAGCATCAACTAATTACTATCTACTTGGGGTATGTCCGATTCTACAATCACATTACATTGCGTGATCTTTTGTGCTACCCTGATTTAATATTTATACTTAAACAAATTACTGGTAAATACTCCGCTCGCATAAATTCTTTAACTTAATAAGTTTCTTTGTACAACCCTATTAAAGTTTATTTACACGTTATTTATCATTGTAATAAAACATTTTATATTTTAGTTAGTGACTTATTATTTGTAGTTGTGTTTGTGAAAGAAAGCTTTCAGGTTTATAAGTACGTTTTATTGAGAAGAGTCTACCACATCGGAAGTAATCGCGAATGTGTAATTTTTTTACAGATATTGTCGGCAGACTCTATTGTAACTAGTATGGTCGACTATTGTGCCATTGCAGAAGACATCTTGTGAGATCCACGTCCTCACACTAGTTAGCTGGCATTGACAGAATTAACTGTGGTTAAAAGTTGTTACCCAATTAGCAACCCCCATTTTGTGGAGAACAGTACTTTTTTGATTTGTTTTCTATTTAGCCCTATCACAGTAAAGTCCGCACAGGAAGGTTGCCATCTTTTTTGTCTGTGCTTGACATCACTATTGTGTACAGGATTGTAGCTACGGTTGTAGCTGCTGCAAATTGTTAAATGTTTTTCTCGACAATATGCGATTTTTTGGAGGATCGTTACGTTATTTACATAGACTATACAGGGTTTTGATAAAATCTTGTAAAATACTCAATTTTCAATCACAGGTCAATGACGGCATGCTTGTTTGGTGGATGACGTCATCGATATTTTTTAATTGCAATTCCCAAATGTTTTTTGCGTATTATTACCAACTATACGTCTGTTACAACCACGTTTGATTCTTTCACTTCGCCCTATCCGTTTCGAAGATATTATATTCCTCTGGAAATTTTTGTATTTGCAAAGAATCAGTTAGTTAATGATAAATATCCAGATAGTAAACCAATCCCTCGTTCAACAGCATGTAAAATATAAAAAAGTTTTGGGCATTTAAGAGACCGTTCGAAACTGTATTCCTACAAAGTTAAAGTTGTTCAGGAGTTAGTAAAAAATGACTGACAGAAATAGTGCTTTGCAAAAGAAATTTAGAATGCTGATTCCATGTTCGACATACGAATACTTTTTTCGTATGAATCAAGCTTCTGTTTGAATTAACATATAAATAGTTGAAAGGTCTATGTATGAACAGAAATTGTAAATAATGAAATTGCAGGACCGTTCTTTCTTGATGTTACATTAATTGGACCACCTGAGCTGATACCTGCTTTGGCGTTCCGTTTCACAATGAAGAATACCCTGGTCTTTCCCAAAATAATATGTGCAAGATGGAGCTCCGCCACAGTGTTAAGCGTTTTATGTTCTGCGATACCTAAACGAAGTATTTCCCAATTGATTGACTGGTCGACAGGGACCGATCGAACAGACAGCCAGATGTCTTATAGGGTTACTTAAAAAGCAAAATCGAAAGACTATGTAACTCATTTGTATCTTTTTTTATTATCGTCAATTTGTGAAGTGTTGATTAGTGGTGCAATTCAAGTTTTGGTATTTGTGCTACCTGTGTATACCCTAGTTAGTAATAATATTTTAAGATGTTAAGAACTATGGACATATTCCAGGGATACATTCGGAAACATTGGAAAATCTGAAATGTAATTGAAGGGTCCTAGTACTATTTAGGACTTATGGAATATTTTTGAAAGACTGTAAAAAGTAAAGAATCATAATTGGAAGTATTACTTTATGGAAATAATATAGTGAGGTCGACTTAATGGAAATGATAGGTCCGGTTATTAAGATATAAACAGACCTCACACTCAATTCTGTCAATAGTTGGAAGTAATAAGCTCTAAGAAGAACTTTGGATATTATTGATTACGCTTTTAGCTATATTAAAACATCTTTAACAATAATCAAGTGGGGGATGAAAATGAAAGTAAATAAGACTTAAGGGTCTAATTCTTATTTGTAACCAAAAATGTAAATTTAAACTTAATTTAAATTTAAATTATTTCATTTTAATCTTAATTCACATCCGATAGAAGAATTTAAAATATAGGATTTTTATTAAATTTGACGTAAACGCTTAAATAGCCTTTTTGTTATTATTTTACAGACACAATCGTAGATTTTATTAAAAATTGGTATTAACTTCCTGTTTAACATAATCCTCAAAAAGATCTCTTTGAACAACGACTAACTATAAAAATATTTATTCTTACTAAAAAAGGTAAAGTTCAGTAATTAAGACACATAAAATGATGAAAAAGTATTTCTCAGGTAAACGTAAAAATAATATAAAATGAGAAATTGTACTAAAAGAGATATATTGAGCTAATTGACAGAAGTGCAATGAATTTAACTTCGCAGGAGAAAATAAGCTGGATAGAAGAGAGGAACCAATTTTCTTTTGCTAAATGAAGTAATTAATCACTAGTATTGAAAGTGAAATCGTTCAAAAGACGGACACGAAAGGAATACATTTAATGAGAGATTCATTCACTTGAATTTATTTTAGAAGTTAACAATCAATTTTGAAATACTTTTTATTATACAGGAAATTTTTTTTTGATGAATCTATTTAATTGAAAATTTAGTAGAAAATAAGTAGATCAGGTTACCTTAGAAGCAATATTTGTTATTTGTATTCTAAGGTGACCTCATTCACGCTCTCTATTATTTAAAAGTAAACAGTTTGTTAATAGCATGATACTAATACAAACTGTTAGTTTAATGAAAAATGATTTTCCTACAGGGGTGTGTATGTATCAGTGTGTATAGTATGTAAGCGCGGTACAAATAGCTACCTAACTGTATAAAAGGGTTATTGAACTAAATAACTAAACCAATTACAATTGTTAATTAAGCAAAGGTTAGTAACGTACATCACATTTTCCGAATCGAATGAAATTGTAATGGGAAATCGATGATTCCCGAGCTCTAGATACAAATAGAATAGTGTTAATATTTTTTCTTTAAAATTTCGTTTGTTTTAGTTATTGTAATGAGTATTTTTTGTCACATTCTCGCTTTTTTGTGTGGTTTTCTAACAAATAGGCCGAGGAGGAAGCCGAGAGGGTGGCAAGCCGGTGGTAAGTCGAAGAGTTGGTATGTCCGAGGGGGATAAGTGAGATGGGTTGGTAATTCGGGTGGGAAGAGGGTGGATAAGTCGGGGTGCGGGTAGGTGGGTTAGACAGTAGGGAGAGAGAGTAGTCAAGTAAGGGTGCAGGTAAGCCGTGACGATTTGGAAAGTTGGGACTGTTGCGAGAGAGGTTAATGAGGGAAGGTGGGTATCCTAAGCATAGCATTTTCAACCGTTTTTTTCTGGTACATTGATCGCTATTATAAGAGTCAGTAATCAAACGAATAACGAGATGGAAAATCTTCACCATTTTTTTTGTAATATTTAATTAGCAATCAGAATTACATCGTATTATATAAGCTAATGTGTTTTTTAATTATATTTAATTGTGGCGTGATGGGAGTGGACGGGACATCTCCAGTGAGTTGCCGCGCGTTAATCTTGTTTCAGGTCTGCTAGCCAGGTACGTTTGAGCCTTCTTTCGTTGCTCAAGCAGGGAGTGTAGCAAAGGGTTGTCGTGGATTTCCAATTTGTTGTGATGCCTTGTACTTTTTTCTTTGATGGCGGCCCTCACGTAGGGAATGTTTAGGTCAGTGTGAAGCGTTAGGTTAGAGACAAACCATGGTGCGTTCGTGATCATAAGTAGTATTTTTGATTGGCTTCGTTGAATTATGTCTATGTTGGAGTTACTTGTACATCCCCAAAGTTCTGCTCCATACAGCCATATGGGTTTAATGACGGTGTTGTAGATCAGTTTTTTGTTTGCTAGCGAGAGCTTAGATTTGCGACCGATTAGCCATTGGAGTTCTTTTATTCTCAAATCAATCTGTTTACGTTTCTTAATTAGATGTTCTTTCCATGTTAATCTGTTGTCCAGGTGTAATCCTAAGTATCGTACACTTGTGGATTGAGGTATTGGTATTTGATTGAAGTATACTGGTGGACATAACCCTTTACGTAACGTGAAATTTACTTGCATAGATTTCGTCTCATTGATCTTGATCTTCCATTTACTAGTCCATACCTGTATTTGGTCTAAATGACTTTGTAAAGTGGATGATGCAAGGAGTGGGTCGGTGGCTGTTGATAGGATGACCGTGTCATCGGCAAACGTACCCATGGTTGTGTGTGCATTAGAGGGAAGATCAGCTGTGTAAAGCACGTAGATCAGGGGTCCCAAAACACTGCCTTGGGGCACTCCAGATTGAATTGGTCGTTGGGCCCAGACCTCGTCGTTAACTTTGATACAAAATTCTCGACTACTTAGATATGATTTGATCAGTTTGAAGTAAGCGATGGGTAGGAGTTCTTTGACCTTGTAGAGTAAGCCAGGATGCCATACTTTATCAAAGGCTTTACTGACATCGAGAAATACTGATGAACAGTATTGCTTTTGGTCTAGTGCTTGATTGATTTGGTGGGCGATGCGATGTACTTGCTGTATTGTGGAATGATGATGGCGGAAGCCGAACTGATGCATAGGTATCCATTCATCTGTCGTTGGGTCGGAGTTGATTCGCTGTAGGAGGAGTCATTCGAGTAGTTTTGAGAGGATTGACAACAGACTTATCGGGCGGTACGAGGAGACATCAGTGGGTTCTTTGTCAGGTTTAAGGATTAATATTATTTCGACGCTTTTTAGTTGTTTTGGCCAGTAGCTTAGTCTTATGATCGCATTAAAGATGTAAGTGAGTAGGACTAATCCTTTTCGTGGCATCTCCTTCAACATTTTGGTAGTCACTTTATCTATTCCTGGAGCTTTACGAGGATTTAAGAAGTTGATTTCCTTCTCGACCTCTTTCGGAGTAAAGGGCTTTATCTTTGGGACAATTATGGGGATCTCGGATAAGTGTCTGTCTATATCATGATCCACAATGTCGTCATTAGGCGTAAATACTTCGGCAAAATGATCTGCAAATAGGGCGGCCTTTTCTTGGTCACTTCTAGCCCATTGTGGATGTGCTGCAGTAATGTGACGAAGGGGAGGTATCGGTGTCTTAGGTTTTTTATTGCGTTTTCTGGGCTTCCATATGGTGTTATCATATCGGTTGAGGTTCGTTACATAGTCATGGAACCTACTTAACACGCTGATAAGTAAAATTCACTAAATTCATAACAATAGCTCTGTGGAATGCCAACGGCCTTCTGCAGCACAAAAATGAAGTAGAAATATTTCTTCACCATAATTCTGTGGACATCATGTAAGTCAGCGAAACTCATTTCGCAGCCAGATCATACTTTCGCATACCTAATTACATAACCTACACAACCAATCACCCAGATAATGCTGCACATGCTGGAACCGCCATATTAATCAAAAGCACTATCAGTCACATCGAACTACCGAAATATGAAACCGACTACTTGCAAGCCACATCCATTAAAGTTAAAATGCTCCCATACGAAATCACCGTAGCAGCAGTGTATTGCCCACCCCGGCACAATATCAAGAAAGATTAATTCAAGGAATTCTTCGAGACAATGGGTCCAAAATTTGTTGCAGGAGGAGATTACAACAGTAAGCATACCGTATGGGGATCTCGCCTAACTACAACAAAAGGCCGTCAGCTGGCTCAACTCATTCAAAAAAATAACTACTCCCTCCTGTCAACGGGAACACCAACTTATTGTCCGACAGATCCCCGAAAGATTCCAGATCTTCACCATGCCCAAAGAACTGTTGGTTTCAAACTAATGTAATTGTAGCTTTAATCCCTTGCGCTCTCTGGAAAAATTGTCTAAATATTCTGACATTCAAGGTTAAGTTGTATTTATAAGCAGAAATTTTAATATGACATAATGATTATAAAGGAAATTACTATTTTACATGGCATGGCATTACTATTGCAATCATGATAGGACGATATAACCCGTAATAAAATATTTAGCAGGCAGATTTCATACAAATTTTAGAAATCCCGTTCTATGAATGACATAACCTCACTTTTTGAATTAAATGAACCTAGTCAGTTAGGACTAACATACACACTAAAACAGTTTAAACGTATAAAGGATATAGTGAACTCCTGCATTTCATTGTAAAAATTAGCCTCCACTGAAAAATTAAACCATGTGGGGATCATTAACACTAAGACTTAACGAAATTCTGGAGTTTTTTTAAAGTCAAAATTTATCGGAGACAGAACAGGTTGTATTTAAGATGTGTGCAAGCATATTGCTCACCTGTAAAAATTATTATAGTTTGTGTTTCATTTTAAAGAGGTATTTTGTTTGTGTAGTATTGTTGTGTAACATTAAACTTTGATATTTTTAAAGCTTTTAATTAAGATGTTTTATTGGAAATGAGTAGAGTAGCATTTTAAATTCATAATTGATACAATTTGTCATGTAAAAAGAATATTAATGAGATCAAGATATTTGAAGTTGAATGGAATTAACGAAAAATTAGGACTTACCTTTGGTTTATAAATAACGATGTGCTACACATGAAATATACAAGACCTCTTATCTATATACACGTTTGATATTGACGAATAAAGACTTTTCACACTAGCAGAATTTTCCCATCGCTTCGAGTGCTTTTCCCAGTCCGCTGAATGTACCTCATCCAGTTTTAGTGCCTTGCAACATTCTAATGACCAAAATTTAGCCATTTCTTGACACATTTTGGAAATCTTATTATTATTTTTGAACTTTTCTAAAGCTTTACTTCTTATCTTCTCAGTAGAAAAAAATTTCCAAAATGTGTCAAGAAATAGCTATGTTTTGGTCATTAGAGTAGTGCAAGGCACCAAAACTGGATGAGGAATTGTTGTGTTTAAATGTGCCTTCTACTTCTTGTTGCAAAAACGACAAGGCTCAGAATATCGTCTGGGCAAATGATATGACACCCCATGCCATAAAGACAACAATTTGATCTACATGTCTTGTGAAGATGTAGTCACGATTTGACTTCTCACCAACATGTCCCCAGCAATAACCTTGTGCTTAAACTAGTTCCAGCAAAACCTGGATTCATCAGAGAAGGCTACTTCTTGCCATTCCAACATTCTAAAATGGTTTTTCCGTTGCCCAAATCAGTCGTACATGTCGAAGCTAAATAGTAAGGGGTAGCAGCGAAAGCGAACACATCTCGAAATCGTTGTCTAAACCAAGTTGTTGACAACTTCCAGTAACTACGAACTCAAACAGTACTTATTTCTATGCCAATTTAGTTAATGTGTACGATCTGTTAATCTATGTGTTAATCTCTATGAATCTATTCTATTAATATACTAAGAAATTAAATGTAAATAAATGACTATCACAAAACTTAAGTCAGCTGGATGCAAATAACTTGACAAAATTTCATAGAATTAATACTGCTTTGTTCGACCAAACGTAGTACTTTTTAAGTGATCATTTTAAATTTTTTCAGGTTTATAATCCAATGTCTAATTTATTTAGTTTTCCTTCTTTGGGGTGCTGCTTCCTATTCGAAAAGGAAGCATGTTTTAATTTTTCTCGGATATGAAAAATTACCAGCTCGACCGGGGATTGAACGTACGACCCTTGGATTATGAAGTAAACATACAAACTACTAATCCACCAAAAGTTGAATTTTATACTATACTTTATCTTATAATTTTGAAATCCATTTTTATTTTTTATAACAGATTAAAATAATTGTTATAATCATTTATTAAAAGAAAATTGTTAAATACACTGACGGGAAATTTCGTCTCTCAGTTAGCATGGCGGAGCTCAGATTGCGCGGCCAGATGATTCTACTATCATTATGGTGGGAGACATTCTTTTTCCTCCGAATTTTAGTCAGATTAAAAGTTTTATACATATAGTAGTCGCTCGATTATGGGAACTGATTAAAACCAAGCTTGTTCATACAAATGAGACGTTCACTCAATTGAATGTACTAGAGAAAGGGTTTATTATATTTATTAACTTAAATACATTTTATAACTGAACAACACTGTCTGGTATGCAAAAATTATTATTGAGAGATTATTCATACATGCGAATTCAGCAAAGTAAGTCATATATTTCACTAATTTATTCTGTTCATTAAATCGTGTTGTTGTTGTGTAAATTTTGGTGTTAAATATCTTAAATGTAAAATCCTATATACTCAAAATCAAAATAGAGAATTTCGGGATTTTCCGAAGCTTTTTAGGTTTCACTGGCAATGACTGAAAACTTTATATTCATAAAATGTACATAACATGATATACATACCTCAAAAACACTGAATAAAATATCAAAATGTTAGTCTTCAAAGTTGTGAAATCTTTAATTTAGAGTTTCGCATTCGCAAATGTGTTTGAAAACTGAAAATTGTGTGAAATTTTAACTAACTTAACTTTATTGCATGGAATTTAAATTTTGACATAACTTTTATATTAATTTATATTTATAACTTTTATAGTATATTTTATTATTATAACAGTTATCTAATGAAAAAGTCCATATAAAATCGATAAATGCATTACGATAACTTAATAATACAAATTTAAAATTTAAATGCTGTCCGTCCTTTTCTTCACCGCTGACGTCATCATACTATTCAAGATGGAACACGATTTACATTTGTAACGTTGGCGATACTTGAAATCTTTGGCAGCGGCGAGCACGTGTACCGAACGTGCCAACGACGCGGCGGAACCCGATCTAATCAGTTGTTGTACTTTAAATAAAACACGCGTGGTTTTGGAAATACTGTCTTGTCGTTATCTTTGCCTTCATAACCTCCCACTGCTAAGAAATCTTTACTTCGATGTTGGTCAAAAAGTTTTGGAAATACTGTCTTGTAGTTATTCTCTTTGCATTCATAACCTCCTATTACTAAGAAACTTAATTAAAATAAATTCTTATCGAAAAATGTTATTATAGTGTTGCTGAATATTTCGAGTAACTAATATACTTTAGATATTTAAGATACAAGTGTAAAAAGCCATTCTTTATTGCGCGAACACTTTACTAAAGTATTCATTGTATTTGTTTTTTTTTAATTTGTGACTTATGTGACGTACAATTGTACATATTAGTGTGTTTAGATTTTTATGTGCTAAGTTGGGGCGTTTTTTTGCTATGAACGGTATTGATTTATAAATATATTTAAACCCGGTTGAACGAGTACGTCATTATTTAAGAATGTCGCTAGAATGAAGCATTTTAAACCAATACTTTGTAGGCGTGGATTATACAAAGAATTATCATAACCTATAACCTACAAATCAACAAAACTTTTATGCGAACATGTTATATTGCAATATGTAATAATTTTATTTTGTTACAAAATAATGGATATCAGAAACATAATTTTGACCTGTGCGTAATTAAAAATGGATGTTATTACAACCAAACAACTCAATGTCAAAATAAAAAAGCTGTTAATGCGCAAGTCACTGGTTTAAATACATTTTCTACTTTTAAAACTAATACTATTATAGTATATATACACTGGCTTGCAAAAAAATCGCATACACTTTAAAAATCAAGTAACCGAGTTTTTATGTAGTTTTCGCTATGTAAACGCGACCTTTCTGACTTTTGACATTACATTTTTGACGGATAAATCTGTCATTAGGAAAATAAAACAAAATAATTTTAACTGATTGACAGTGACAATTAAAAATTAAGACCGACTTAATACAATCAAAAATAGGTGTACGCGAATTTTTTGCAAGCCAGTGTACATAATATGCAGGGTAAGTTAAAAGTATGGAGGCGGCGATTTATTGTCGTTAATAGTCATTCTAGGAGATAATGTTTAATACAAAAGTTTTTTTTAGGAAATTTTTATCTACATTTGAGAATATTTGAAATTTTTGTTTCTTCAATTGTTTTTGAGTTACCCTTTTCTGCACTTTTTTAAAATGAGAACCTGTTAATTTGGGGTCATTCCATGCCAAATCATCACAGCTCACAACCCGACCATCTCAGATTTTCGTGAAATTTGATAGGATGGTAGAGGACGTAAAGTAACTTACGTATATAAAGTTATAGCTTACAGTGATACATAGTATTTATATAGCAGGGTTGCAAACATGATAAAAAATGTAAAATCTACGCATACAAGGTAAACAAAAATAATTTATAACTCTGCTTCTAATTATTGTAGAACTTTCATCTTAGGCTTGTTTTAAAGCTAAAAGACCATAGTTTTCATAAAAAATTGCTTTATAATAAACTATGGAGGTTTTCATTCCAAGGTCACATGATGTGATCTTTGACCTTAAATATCTAAGAAAGTATACCTTCAATTTTTTTGGGAATACGGTATGTTATACAGCTAAACGCAATCTCTCTTTGGTGTAAGTTTCATTTTGGGAACCTTTGGGAACAGGAGTAAAAAAATTGTTAAATATGGTAGTTACACACTTTTTACGAAAAACATGCATCTTTCAGTTCACACAAGAGTATTGTATTAGGTATTTACGGTATATTTGTATACCTGCAGATACAAGTAGATATACAGGGTGTCCCAGCTAAAAATGTCAACTTTTAACACTGAACACGAAAACTGACTTAACACAATATGCGATTTTCATGATTAAGTTTTATTTCGCGATCATCTTTTTCAGCTTAGTTTTAATATTTCCTCATTTCTGCAGGGTCTTATAAATTAATTACCTATTCTCAAAGTTAAACTCTTCTATTTTTCAAAAATTTATAAATTCTTAACTTGCTCTTAGTCATTAAAATTTATAAGAAACGGTATATGTAAACTAAATTGGAAGAAAATGTAAAAACACAACTTTAAGTTTTTTCAAACTAAATCTTTTAATAAAAAGTTATTTTTTTAGGTTAGGTTAGGTAAGAAGTTAGGTTAGAAGTTATGTTGAAGGTTAGATTAGAGGTAAGGTACGTCGTACATATATAAGTACATAGGCACATAAAACATAAGTACATCAGTACACAAGTACATAAGAACATAAGTACATAAACTGAAAATAATTACCGCAAAGTAAAACTTAATAATAAAAATCACAGAATTACATCTTATTTTGTTTGGTCAGTAGTCGGTATTAAAATGTGCAAATTTTGACTGGACACCCTGTAGAGCTACTTGTATCTGCAGGTACAGGTACAACATCATTGCTATACTTGTCTTAGGGGCGGTATTATAAAACTTTTAACTTCCTAGATAAAATTTACTTTGAGAGTAAATTAATTTATTCTGTCAATTTGCATATGAAATTGACAGAACAAATGAATTTACTCTCAAAGTAAATTTTATCTAGGAAGTAAAAAGTTTTTTGGCCTCCTAACCTGTAAATGTCAAATTAACGTATCATTGACATCTATGGGAACATGATGTTTAAAGTCACTGGAGTTTTTCGGACACGGCGTGCTGTAAAAATTGATGTAATTTTTCATCCTTCAGATACGTTTATTAAAAAAATCCCTTTGCACAACAAAAACATGTTTATTGAAACGGCATTTACACAACTTTTCAATTGTTGAATGATTAAAATAACCTTTATATTAACATTTCTTTGAAGTAGAACAGCGCCGCCATCTCGTGCTGTTTCAATGACATGTTACTAGTTAGGTACCGACAGTACCGACACCGATAGTAGAATGACATTTTGTTTGACACATCGAAGGTCAATGGCGTATTGACTGGTATTGACGTGGATGCATGGAAGTAAACGAAAGTAAACAAGCAATAATCATTCAACATTGTGAAATTTTAATGAAAAACCCAAAGGTAGGTATTCGTATATTATAGTCATTCCTTTTCTAATACATTCCTTACTTCATCTTTCCTAACAAGCCCTAATTCCAAATGAGTATCAATCAAGAGAAAGCACTGAAAGCAGTAATAATGGCTTTGATTCGTGAAGAATTTTCCGCATATGTATCAACTTGTACCTACCTACCTACCGATCCTGTCTGTAACGAAGTTTAATATAAAATAAAATTTTCATTTTTACAAAAAATGCTTCATAAGTTGATGTTTATAAGTGATGTGTCAAACATACAATAAGATTTATTTTACTTATTTATATTACAGCTGTTATAAATATTAACATTAATTGTACAGTTTTGTACGTCTGAAAATAGTCCAGGCATTAACTGTTTTACCTCCGTTGTGGTAGTTGTGTGTTCATGCACAGCCCCTATATGGTGTTCAATGTGTTCAATTTCAACACTAGAATTTTCTGCAGGAATTTTGGAAGAACAAGGGTTTATTTCAGACGTGGGTCTTTTTGCAGCAGAAGGCCCAGCCTCAGTCATCATATGGGCCACATCAATTTGCCTCTTTAAAGAATCAGCAACATAGCCTTCTGCCACTGTCCCACTCTTCCAGCCACCAAATCTCTTCAAAGTTAGAAGATCTCCTCCTCTGTTGGCAAGCAAAGTTGCAGCACTTCGTCTAAAACAGTGCCCAGTGTATTGACGAGGATTGGGTAATTTGAGAAATGTGGCAATTTTGGAAGGGATGCTCCCAAAATTATTTATGCCAATAGGCACAACACAACACTTCCCATTTTGATATTTTAGAAAGAAACGATCAGGGACTTTTGTGATTTTTAATCTTATCTGTAAGTACTTCTGGATAGTGGCCACCCATTCTTCTTTCGTTATGACGAAAGAACGACTTATATTCGTTTTTGTCTTAGGGATTGTAATGATAATTATATCATCTTTCAGCTGTACATCTTTCATAAGCATGTTACACATCTCTTCTCGACGCAAAGCACCGGACACTCCAATTATCAGAACCACCTGGAACAATGTTAAAATCATGTAGCTTGTTAGTTATGGCCTATATTTTACAGTAATAGGGGTGAGTAATCTTTCTATTAGTTAGTTTGTGTATGAAAATGCTTACCTTCATAAGTAAAAAATTAATATCTGGAGCCTGTGTCAAAAATGCACCAATATTTTCTTCATCCAAAATTAGGCTTTTTTTGGGTTTATAATGTTCTGTTTGTCTTTTTATATATGTAGTTAATTTGGCATATTTAGAAATGTCTACATTTTTGTTGAGCATAATACATGATTTTAACATTGAGAAAATTGCCCATAAAGACTTTTTAGTCTTTCCCACCAAATCAGTAAAGTACGCTAGCAGGACATTCTCGCTGTAATTCTTCACCCCCTTTTCTTCACACCACATTATAAAGGCGTTGAATTGTGCCTCATAGCGAGCTCTCGATTTTTCCGGCAATAACTGTGATGAAACAGTTTCGGCTAATTGTCTCACTTCTGGAGGCGTACATGTCAAACTATCGTCACTGCCGTCACTGGACATTTTTGAAATTAAAAATGCTTAACAGGTAAACGTAAATTAAGACGTGATTAACACTATTTAATAATAATTTGACATTTGAAACAAATGAACAAACAGTAAACATTTTTTGAGCCCATAGCCACCTCGATACCTCAACACAACGCTATTTTGACGTTGAATGAAAAATAAATTTCAATTTAACAAGTAGGATTTCTTTATGAAGTCGGCCAAAAAGTTTAATACAAATCTTGTGTGTTAACCATTTTACAGTGCTCAATTATTAAAGCACTCCGCTTCGCGTCGTGCTTCAAATTAATTTCGCACTGTAAAATGAAAGTTACCGCACGCGAATGTAAATAACTATTATAATACCGGCCCTTAGTAGATAAAATTACCCAAGTACGATATGTGGTGGAAAATCAAAAATTTCAATCGACAACAACACACTGTAGAAGTAGGGAAAAATTAAAACAAAGCTGAAAAAATTAACGCAAAATAAAATATAATCGTGAAAATCACATACTTTATTTTGTTCAGTCAGTTAAGACAGTGTTCGGTGTTAAAATGTGTCATTCTTGACTGGGACACCCTGTAGAGCTACCTTGCAGTTACAGTAATTGCAGTTACAGGTACAACATCATACCTATACTTATCTTAGCAGATAAAATTTGCAGGTATATGCACAGATATATACAAGATACCTAATACAATACTCAGGTCTGAACGCCCAGATGCATGTTTTGTGTAACTACCATATTTAACTTTTTTCTTACTCCTGTTCCCAAAGGCTTCCCAAAATGAAACTTACACCAAAGAGAGACTGCATGTAAGTGTATAACATATTGTATTCCTAAAAAAAATTGAAGGTACACTTTCTTAGATATTCAAGGTCAAAGGCCGCATCATGTGACCTGGAATGAAAAACACAATATTTTATTATAAAATAATTTATGAAAACTATGGTCTTTTAGCTTTAAAACAAGCCTAGGTTGGGAATTCCACTATGATTAGAAGTAAAGTTATGAATTATTCTTGTACACCTTGTCAGCATAAATTTTACATTTTTTAGCATGTTTGCAACCCTGCTGTATGAATATTACTTACTTACAATATGTGTATTACTGAGGGCTATAACTGTACATAAGTAAGTTACTTTATGTCCTCTACCATCCCACCAAATTTCATGAAAATCTGAGATGGTCGGGTTGAAAAGTTCATTTTTTTGTGATGATTTGGCGTGGAATGACCCTTTTACGCTACCACTCGATAGAACACTTTGTTTTTCTTTACAATAGTATTAAAAAAAAATTTATTTTATTTTAATTTAATAACATGTTTTCAAGAAAACGCCGGTTCAAGTATTTACGAATAGTATGCATATCTAAGATTAAACTCGCCATTGCTATTTTAACAGCAATAAGTTGCATACAATTATTGTATGCAATTTGTTGCTGTTAGTGTTAGCAATGGCGATTTTAATCTTAGATGTACCTACTATTCGTAAATACTTGAACCGCAGTCTTCTGGCAAAAATGTTATTAAAATGAAATAAAATTGAAAAAAAAATTAATTCCATTCTAAAGAGAAAAAACTGTTCTATCGAGTGGTAGCGTAAAATGAACAGGTTTCCATTAAAAAAAACTCGGAAAGGCGTAACTCAAAAACAAATGAAGAAAAGAAAATTTTCAAGTAGTCTCAAATGTAGGTAAAAATTTCCTAAAAAACTTTTGTATTGAACATTATTTCCTAAAATGACAATATTAACAACAATAAATCGCCGTCTCGATACCTTTAACTAACTCTGTATATATAAAAACAAAAAGAAATTAAAAATAATAAAAAAAAGTTATAAAAGCAGTATAGTTACAACAAAATAATTTAATTAGTAATAAGAATAATAAACTTCAGCACAACCACAAAGTCCATCCAAAATAAGTTTTATTTATTTAATTATAAGTTTGCTACAATTGTTTCTACCTACTGAATTTTCAAGGCCATCTTCAGGCAACTGTACTTTAACAATACATTGCTGTTGGTGGAAACATTTTATATATTATTGAATTAAAATTATTACTATTATCCTGTGTTAGCTATAAAAAAAGAAAAAATTAACTTAAGTATACAATAGGTCCATCCTAAAAACTACGTTAAAAATTAATTCTCATTGTTGAAAATAAAAAATATTATCAACAATGCAGTTTAGTAAAATGTTTATTGTATTACTTAATAATGATAAAATATTTATCTTTCCGTCTGACTATCATTTTTCGTCAAATTTCGTCTGCTGACGTAACGAGACCGTCTGCCGAAATTTTGTTAACCCTGATAAAAAACTGCAATTTTACTAAATTTACGGCAACTTCAGGAGCGTCTGCTTGAACAACGCTGCCTTCTGCCAGAATTTTCAAAACATAATTTTAAAGAGGCACCTAAACATCACACATAACCAAAAAATTACGTTGGAATAATGCCACTATGTATTTGAGGAAGAATGTGTACTTTTAAACGCCTCCCCCGAGTAAACGCTACCGCTCAGGTCTGACAGACTGGCGGTTTCTGGTTAACAATTAAAGCTGCTGTTGACATAAGGCATTAAACCTTTGGAATAAAACCACTATGTATTTTTGCGCTCACCGCTCGTAATAGTACTTAATACAATGTAATTTGTCCCTAGTATGCAATATAGTCTTATTATATTTTATCTATTTAAGTAATGTCGAGTCGCTTTTTTATTATTTTTTTAAAGAATAATGATAATGCGCTTTCTTTAATATATATCGTACATTAGCACGCTACAGTCATTAGGGTTCAATGTTTTCCTCTATCCAATCCAAATATGCATGAACCTTGGTGTGTACTTCAGGAAATACAGAACCACAGATTCCTACCCCGAAGGAGACTATGCCTTCTTGATGCCATTGCAACTTATGCGAAAAAATGACAGGTGCCCCAGAATCACCACTACAACTAAACTCCGTAGAATTCTCATATGTGACCGTACATATTTGCTTCTCCGTCAACGTTGTACTGCTAACATTCTCATATGCTTCCTTACATTCAGCAAGAGAAATCAATGCTCCTAAGACTTTTTTCTTAATAACTGCTTCGTCCAATTTTATGTTTTGGAAACCCCAACCGGATGTCGTTAGTGTATTCCCAACATTAGCAAATCTTGTTCCAGGATACGGTAAGCATATTGGTCGTACGTAATCTGGAATGTGCTATACAGTTTATAATGTAAAACTTTTAATAAATAAAAAAATACCTGAATACATTACAGTCTTATTTAGTCGTATTAATGCTATGTCATTTGCATCAGTACTTTCGCTATAATTTAGATGAGTTATGATCTTTTCAATTCCATACAATCTAGTAGGGTCACTGCATTCTTCAAGATTTCTCAATTCAATAACACAATCAGTATCATTAGCAATGTGGTACTCTCCAAGTTGTACCTCCATTCTGTACGGTATATACGTATAAAACATATGCCAATTAGCAAGAAGCAAAATAAAATGTACACAAGAAATACTTACGGTATAAACCTTGGACTAACGACACAGGTTACAGCAGTTAATATATATCTTGTATTTAATAAAGATCCAAGACCACGATATTTCTTTACATATGAATGCGGGCTTTCATCGGAATATCCGAATACAATGCGTGCTAACCATGGAAATTCAGTTATTATAGTACCGTTGCTGTTATGTTCATAGTCATCGGAGTGTTGAAAACCACAATACTTTCTGCTTGCCAATAATTGTCTATTATTGGTTTTTCGCTCATTTTTCTCTACTGGTTTAGTTGAGTTTAACTGAGAAATACAACATACTTTAGAATCTGTGCCTTCAAACCCACAAATTGATTTTCGAATTAATTTAATTGATGAAGTAGTCTCATCTTTAATCATTTCGAAAAGTTTTGGGCAGCTTAGTATCGAAATGCATTTTCCTGATTCATTATTCGTTGTGTTACACAGCTCTATAAATGATAATTATGTGTTTGATAGAGAGTTTCAACAAAAGTTTATTTAATAAAATAGTAATAATATTGAACTTACCAGCAGCGTTAGATTGCACAAGCGTAAATAACAAAAAGTTTAAAACAATCGTTTCAATGAAATACATGTTAACAGTGCTGAAGAGTGGTATGTTGTGTTGCTTGAAATGTTTGATTTCTCATATACTCATCATACGTCATCTTGTTTTTATTTGTTGATCTATCTCGAAAGGCTGATTATAAACTATAACTATAAAAGCTAGAAACCAGTTTTTTATATTGCATTAATGTAAACAAGATGTTTATATATCAAGGCTGTTTTATCGCTTTACAAGGATCCGTGTATGTCACGGGCGTACCGCTGTTTAGTAGTCAAAATCATTCCATCGGTTACTGACACATAAGTATAAAAAGGACAGATATATTTCAAAACGTGTTAACAGTGGAAGGGGTAATTTATACCTAAAACTAATATTTGATTTGTTGTGCTGTATAAAAGGTGTTAAAAATCCACGTGGACTAGAGAAATATAATCGGTAATAATCACCAAATGTTGCGAAGTTTTAACATAGCAATAAATACTATTACCTTATTCATTTTTCCAATTGTGGACCGTTTTTATAAAATTCGATATACATTATTTAGCACAGCACAGCATACCGCATGTTCTATCTCTACCAAACGTTTAAAAAAAAAAATAAAAAAAGATGCGCCATGTTATTACCAAAGACTTCATTTGAACACCAAAATGGTTATAGAGAATAGTAAATATTGTAAGAACAATTTCTAAAATAGTAAGATTAGTAATTCTTCATTACTAGAAATGTTAGATATTTAGTTTTATGTATGCTTTGTATCTACAGTTGCTCACAGTGAAAATCGTACAGCCACACTTTAAATAAATTTTATTTAGCACGGAATATGTACATATACAGTGTGTTTTTTGTAAACGATGATATAGGAAATCCAATGGAATTCTATCATTTTCCTCCTAAATTGTACCCTTGCAAATGTAAGTTGGAATTTTGGTATCAATCGAAAGAAGAATTTATCAAAAACATATTAAACTTTATGAAAAAAAAACAAAAAGTATTTAGAAAAATACTTACAAAGCTTATTGATTTATTAATTAAGAATTTTAAAACGACATAATTATTTATATAATTTTGTTTTGGGAAGCTTTTTTTTGTAGTCGTTATGTTAAAATAAAAAACACACACACAATTAAATCATCTGCTATATTAAAAATTTTTCCTACGACCCCATACGAAAGTGAACAGTAACAAACGCTACTGACTTTAAGAAAGTGGGTCATATAACACGCGTGTGTTATATAGGAACATAACACACGTGTGTGTTATGAAAATACGTCGCGCTAAGCAATATCTAGAAATCCATGAATTTTGTTCAGCTTAAAATGATGACATTAATGTTTAATCCAATTTTAAGAAGCATTTTAACCATTATTTATCTATTAATTTCTTATAAATATACTTTAATTAATGTTTAATTAGTTATTTTACCTATCAAAAAGAAATATCCAGTACATTATACCTAACGTAACCTCACTATAATAAATGAAAATTTTTGATGCAAGTTTGCCAAAGTTAAAATCAGCAATGCCAACTGATTTAAAAGGAAAATAAAATAAAGTTATCAAATAATTTAGTTAGGCAACCTCTTTCACACCTGGAATTGAATATCTTGTTATTGGTTGAAGTTATGTTAAATAATGTTATGAACATATTAATATTTTTTTTTTTTTTTTTTTTTTTTTATTATTTACAGACAATTTACAACTACTCAACAACTAAGAGTATTTAGTAAATGTTTTTAAACTTAGGATGTCTTGTATGGGTACCGTCCAATGACAGCTCTCCATTTAGTCACCTAGTCACCCAGGTCTTCTGGCCATTTCCTGTTAAGGCGTCGTGCATGTGGCGGTGGATGGTAGAGTTCTCGGATGAGGTCATGAGGATGAGTTGAATGTCTGTTCTTAGTTCTAGTAGCGTGAAGGTTAATAACTTCTGTTATGTATGGAATTCCAAGGTCCGCATGGATGGTGTAGTTTGTAACATACCATGGAGCATCTGTTATCATCCTGAGGGTTTTTGACTGGAAACGCTGGAGGACTTTGGTATGTGAAGGTTTGCTACAGCCCCAGAGTTCTATACCGTATGTCCAAATGGGCTTTATAATTATCTTATAAATTAGTATTTTGTTTTCAAGGGAGAGTTTGGACATACGACCTAGTAACCAGTTCATTGCCCGGACTTTTAAGGTTAGCTGAGTTCGTTTTGCTTGTATATGTTGTTTCCACGTTAGTTTCTGATCCAGGTGGAAGCCTAGGTACTTCACTTCAGATTTTTGTGGTATTGGAAGATTGTTTATGGAGACTTGGGGACAGAGCTGGCGCCGTGTAGTTAAAGTTATTTGTGTGGATTTTTCGGCATTAACTGTGATTTTCCACCGATTAAGCCAGGGCTGAAGGACGTCCAGGTAATTCTGCAATTTGCTGGATGCTCTGTGCGGATCTGCATCGGATGTTAGGATTGCCGTATCATCAGCAAATGTGGCCAGTAAGATGTCGTTGTTAGTGGGTATATCAGCAGTGTATATGAGGTAGAGAAACGGTCCAAGGACACTACCTTGAGGAACTCCGGATTTTATAGGATAGTAGTCTGAAGTTGAGGAATTAACTTTAACCTGGAAAAATCGATCAGTGAGGTAGGACTTAAGCAGAAGGTAGATTGGGCTAGGCAGATGTGTTTTCAATTTATATAAGAGGCCGGTATGCCAGACCTTATCGAAGGCTTGCTTCACATCCAGGAAAACAGAAGCACAAATGTCCTTTTCTTCCATACAGGCTCTTATTTTGGTGATAATGCGATGACATTGTTGTACTGTAGAATAATGTTGTCGAAATCCGAATTGGTGTTGGGGCAGAAGGTCATCATATACATCAAGGTCTTGTATTCGATTTAGTAGAAGTCGTTCAAATAGCTTGGACATTATAGGTAATAGGCTGATGGGACGATACGAGCTGGGTTCTGTGGGTGGTTTACCTGGTTTTGGTATCATAATAATTTGTGCAGCTTTCCATTGTATAGGATAGTAAGCTAACCGGAAGATGCCATTGTAGATAGTTGTTAGTAATACGACAGCTTTTCGGGGTAAATGCTTTAGTAGTTCTCCCACTACTAGGTCATGTCCTGGAGTCTTGAACGGTTTGAGTTTTCGGATTTCTGCTCGGACTTCTGCTGGCGAAACTGGTTTTATGGGGAGGGATAGCTGGCACGGTGCACTGAGGAAATTGGTAATTTCGTCATCATTATGTACATCATTATTGGGCGTGAAAACAGTTTCGAGATGTTCTGCAAGGGCTGCCGCTTTTTCATTGTCAGATTGCGCCCAAGTTCTATCTGGCTTTCTAATTGGTGATATGGCTGGTACCGGCCGTCAAAATTTTTTGGTTGCGCGCCATAGTGATTGATCATCTGGTGTTAAACTTGTGATGTAGAATTCGAAATTATTATTACGGATTTGTTGTAGTGTTGCGTATAGTTGATGGGTTAGCCTGTTGAAAACTCTTTTGTCTAGAGGATTCCTTGTTCTGTGCCATCTAGCTCGCGCCCTTCTTTTTTCAGTTATGAGATTTCTGACATATAAAGGTAGGTTATGATCTCTTTGAATAGTCTTAGTATTGGGAGGTGTGGACTTCCATGCAGCGTCTTGTATTAGTGTTGTAAGGTATTCTGTAACATCTTCAAGCTCAGAAGGTGTTTGAATTTGATGATTTAAAGTAATGTTGTCATTGATGACATTGTGGAAATATTCCCAGTCTGTCTTTTTAGAGCAAAGTTTTGGACACGGCTCTCTCCATAAAATTGCTGTACTTAGAGTGATGATCAGAGAACTGTGATCATGACAGAGGTCAAGGCTTGATTCAATTTTGGTATGGATGTCAGAAATACCTTTCATGATTCCAAAGTCTAGCAAATCCGGGATCTTATTTGGGTCGGATGGCCAGTAGGTTGGTTGCCCTGTGGACAGAGCGGTTAGATGATTTAGCTGTATACATTGAAAAAGACGACGTCCTTTTGGTGTGGTTAGTCTTGAACCCCACAGTACGTTTTTGGCATTCCAATCTCCCACTGCTAGAAATCGAGGTCCAAGTTCTTGAAAGAATTCATTATATTGCTCTAGCGAAATATTATGTCTAGGAGGGGAATATATAGCTGAGATGGTAATTGGATATTTAGAGGTTTCTACTCTTATTTGAGTACCTTGGATTTCAGCTGTACTATATGGTTGCAATACATAATGGTTAATACTAGTTTTAATTATTATCGCAGAACCAGCATGAGCAGTGCCGTCTGGATGGTGGCAGAAGTATGTGGAATAAAAGGGAATTTTTATAACTGTTCGGTCTGTTGAATGACTTTCAGAAATGAGCAGAACGTCTATTTTGTGTGTATTTAAAAACAGCTTAATTTCTTCGACGTGGTTTGGCAAGCCGTTAGCATTCCAGGCTGCTATTCTAATTGTGGTAGCCATTATGAGGTGATTTTGCTGATGACCGTGGTTAGTATGGACAAAATCATGCTATTTTGATTGAGAAGTTGGTTGAATAAATTTTTAAATTCATTTAGGAAGGAAGTCATGATGTTTGTGATATCAGGATTGTTAGGATTATTCTGATTTCCAATGGTTGCTTGCGCATATGTGCGGTTGATAAAAGATGGTTGTTGAGTGTTTGGAGGAAGTCCCGTACTAAAATTGGTACTTATGTTTTTGTTTGACGTATTTGTTGGCCTGGAAGTAAGACTTATGTTGTTTCGTGCGTTGATTAGATCTTTATAGACGGTGCATCCCTTGTAGTTCGCAGGATGATCTCCATTACAAAGTACACACGTAGCTGGGGTATCTTTAGTTTTCTTGCATGTTTTAGTGTCATGTGAACCAGCACATTTCACACAGTTGAAATGCTTCGTACAATATGTTTTGGAATGTCCGTAAGCTTGGCATCTTGTACATTGAATAATTGTACTTTTATGTCTGGGTGGCTCGACTGTGATTTTAGTATGGAGTAAGAATTCCAGGGTATAGATGTCTTTGTTATTGGTCATGGGCTCAAGATCAAGGAAGAAGATGGGCAAAGGCTCTTTTGTGATTCTATGTTTGACATTGATAATGTTTCGTACTTTATGACCTTTTATAGCGAGTGCTTTTGTAATGTCTTCTAGTGGGATTGAGGGATGGAGACCTCGAATGACTATTTTGTATGCTCGCTCTTGTTTTGTTTGATAAGTATGGTGGACTATGTTTTCATCCCTCATGTGGGTAATTAGCTTTCTATAAGTATCTGGGGTGTGAGGATTAACTCTTACTACATTATTAGGAAGCGCTTTGGTGTAGTATGTTTCTTCAGGCGTTACTGTTGCTAAACTATCTATCATTAGGTTGTAATTTTTGACCCCATAGATATATATGGGTGGTGGTTTAGGCTCCTTTTGTTGTTGATTTATTTGCTGGTTAGTATTCGTACTGGTTGTGTTGTTATTGCCTGTCTCATTGTCTTGTGTTGAGTCATTCGATAGTGCTTGATATCTATTTGATGTAGCAGTCGGCTGAACACTTTCTACCACTGTTTGCGTCTTCGGGCGTTTCCTTTTTTGAGTAATTACTTGCCATGCGGGGGATTTTCCTGCTTCTGTCGCCGTGCAGTCATGATCTGACATGGCCGCATCTTCTTCGTCACTTGATGTATTGCAAGAATGTGTTGCATCATTGGGATTTTTAGGCTTATTATTTGTTGGATGGTTTGAGTAGGTATTAGGAAAGCCATTATTTAAAATTAGAGGTGGTGGTAATTGATGAAAGTTGAGATTAGGATTACTAGGAAATTGATCTTGATAGAATTGCTGATGTTGCGTGTTTGCTGTGTTTGGATTTATTGTTTGAAACGTTTGATAAGATTGCATGAAGTTTCCTGGCTGCATTGTTGGCACATAATGTGCATTTTGTATATTATAGCTTGGGCCAGGACCGTTTCCGTGCGGGAACATTTACTTGTTTTGGAAAGTTTGTACACACTTTCAAGAAAGTATTGTGTTACTTACGAGTCTTATCTTTAACACAGCAACGACGTATTTCGCTATCATAAAGATGATTGTACACAATCACTTCCAGCGTACAAGATGTTAATTATTAATCTTGTCACGAACTTGATAGTCAGGAATTTAAATTTAAATTATTATTGTTTACGACGATAAATCGCGTTATCGGAGGTCACTTGTGTTATCACTTCACGTGAACCGATGGTCTTTCCTCGTTGGAAATCAAACGAGAACTACCATATTAATATAAATAAAAAATAAATTGTATACCTCTCAAATTATTTTATTATAAATTGTATTAGTAATTGATTTAATTAATTTTTCTGCTATATCCAAGATTTAATTTTATGTTTAAATAAGTTATGAAGATATGATTTTTTAAAAATTGTAATTTATATTTAGTAAAATAATCTATTAAATAAAATGTTTTGGAAAATATATTTTTACAGGTAAGTTTAAAATGTAGCTAAATTTTTATACTGTATAACATCTAGTTTGCTAAGCCACTGCTATATAAAAACAAATGAATAAAATTTGTTCAACAACTCTTTTATTTCCAATAAAAGGATTTCTTTTTGGCATTCGGTTTTAAAGTGTTTAAAGTGAGTGAACAATTTTTATACCTACATAAGTACTTTAGAGAATGGATAGTGATACTATGGAGTGTACTCCACCTGAAGTTGTACAAGCAGCTAAAATAAGCTCGCTTAAATTGCTGCCAGAGAAATCTAGGAGTAGATATGAATTAGCATATGACCAGTTTATAAAATGGAGACAAAGAAAACAAATTAAAACTTCTTTTTCTGAAAATGTCCTTATAGCATATGTGGATGAGTTATCTAAAAAAAACAAACCTTCGACTTTATGGACCCACTACAGTATGTTAAGAAGTACATTGTACATTAACCATAATGGGGATATATCCAAATATTTAAAATTAAAAGGTTTTATTAAACGTAAAAATGATGGATATAAACCTAAAAAGGCAAAAACCCTGACGTCAACAGAAATTAATGATTTTTTAATTAAAGCTCCTGATGAAAAATATTTATTAACAAAGGTAAGTTCAAAACAAATTATTTTTAAAGGACTGACCTAAATATCAGGTATCTTTTTTCAGGTTGTACTAGTTTTGGGTATATCAGGGGCATGCCGCAAGCAAGAACTAGTCCAGCTAACCAGAGAAAATATAGATGATCTGGGATCTGCTGCAGTAGTTAGAATTGAAAATACGAAAAACAAAATTTCACGCAGTTTTACCATTACTTGAACATTTTATGATATCTTTAAGAGATACTCAGGTCTTAGACCTCAAACAGAGGAAAAAAGGTTTTTTCTTAATTTTCAAAATAAGAAGTGTACCAAACAGGTTGTTGGGATAAACAAAATTGGAAATGTTCCAAAAGAAGTTGCCACATTTTTACATTTAAGTAATCCAGAATTATATACTGGACATACATTTCGTCGGTCATCTGCCACAATTCTTGTAGATGCAGGTGGGGATCTCGCCACGCTTAAGAGGCATGGAGGATGGAAGTCCTCGACTGTGGCAGAGAGTTATATAGATGACTCAGCAACCAACAGAATGAATATCGCGAATAAAATCTTAGGTGCAGTTAGTGGCCCATCAAGGGAAGTACAACCAAAACTATTGCAAGGACCTGATCCACTTTTAGACATGCCTCCAATGGCTTCAACACATCAAGAATTGCATAGCACCATCACAAATAGATACACCAGTGATAATATAAATAGCAGTGTCACACAGTCGCAAGCACCCATTCATTTTAGTAATTGTTATAATAATACTTTTACATTTAACTTCCATTCAGCTCCAGAAAAATAAAATTAAGTTATTAAGATAACTTAATTTTAAAGAAATAAAGAAAATAAAGAAAAAAATTTTTTTTTTTTAATTTTTTTTTATCCAAATAACTTCTTGCGAGATATCACATAAAAATATTTAATATTTCTAACACTAAATAATAATAAATCAAAAATGTAATTAATAACCCAACGGTGTGTAAATTCCACCTTTTTTATATTTAGAAAAGTTCTCATCTTGTAACAAATTTGTATTTCTGAAGAAGAAAGATATACTTTCGAAATGATCATAAAATAAAATTTTTAATATAGCAGATGATTTAATTGTGTGTGTGTTTTTTATTTTAACATAACAACTACAAAAAAAAGCTTCCCAAAACAAAACTTATTGATTTATTGCTTTTGATAATAAGCTATAAAGAAAAGCTGAAAGCTGTACGCTAATTGGCCTAGCGGTTAAAGCATCAGATTCATAATCAGAAATCGCTGGTTTCAAGCCCCATCCTTGTATACTTTTCTTGTATTTGTATTGTTTACTAATTACTATTTTTAGAACATTATTACAATTATTATTAGTTTTTTATTATTAGATATTTTTGCTGCGGGAGTTTACAGTTACTTTTTGTACAATTTTAACTACCTATCAGAAAAGCAAATTAAATAAGGGCATAAAACTAATAATAGTTGTAATAAAGTTCCAAAAATAATAATTAGTAAGAAATACAATTAAAAAGAAGTATACAAGGGTAGGGTTTTGAACCAGCGATTTCTGATTACGAATCTGATGCTATAACCGCTAGGCTAATCAGCGTACAGCTTTTCTTTATAGCTTATTACCAAAAACCAATAAATCAATAAGCTTTTTAAGTATTTTTCTAAACAGTTTTTGGTTTTCTTCATTAAGTTTAATATATTTTTGACATAAAATGAATTCTTCTTTCGATTGATAACAAAATTTCTACTTACATTTGCAAGGGTACAAATTTAGGAGAAAAATGATAAAATTCCATTGGATTTCCTATATTATTGTTTACAAAAAACAGACTGGCTTCCCTAACTATTTCAGAGGAAAAATCAGTATAGCAAAGTTTCAGATCTTCTTGATTGCTGTTCAAAATTGTAGCATTCTGTGCTAAATAGTTTCTAAGATATAAGCGATTTTCTGTTATAGAAAATTAAAATTGTAAATAAAAAATTCGCTAATAACATTTTCCAAGTTGAATTGAGACGTTAGATGTAAGATTACAAAAACACATCAGCCTGGTAGTGATTCTTTAGATTAATTTGAAAGCCATAGCTAATAATACTTTATAAAAATAAGTTCCTTGCACAATTTTCATCTATTTCTTACTACTGGTAGCACATTCTGATCAGTGACTGTGTTCCATGTAACAATCGCTTGTATCTTGGAAGCTATTTATTACAGAATGCTAAATTGGGTTGTTTTGAACAGCACTCAAATAAATTTAAAACTTTTTAAATTGATTTTTTCAATTTTTCAATATGTCAAGGTAACCCCATTTGTGCATTATGAGATCAATAAATTGACATTTCTGTAAAAACCTTTCATCGTCTATTGGGCAGATGAAGCCAGAAACTGAGAACCACAAACTATAAACAATACAGAGCAGTCTGTTTTCTCCACTCTTAGCAAATTCTTAGAAGAAGTTAACTCATGTTTTCACAACTTAACCAACAAAACAATTTAGTTCTTAACATGCTGACAATGTTAATAAGTAAAAAGAATAATCAGCAGACTTCGAATAGGTCAAAGAAAATCCAATGGTCTTGCAAGATACCAAGATGAACTTACTTTTGTTTCTAAAACAAACTTTTATCGACATGCTTTTCATAATCGAAACACATTTTACAGAAAAATCCTATTTTAAAAATCCAAATTATCACATTTATTACACAAATCATCCAAACAGAACTGGACAATCAGGAACAGTTATATTAATAAAACACTATGATCTACCTAAATATGAAGAAGAAATGCTTCAGAGGCATATGGGCACATCTAATATTACCATACGAACTCGCTGTTGCGGCTGTGTACGGTCTTCCTAGGCCAGTGATTCTCAACCTGTGGGGCGCGTCCCCTTAAGGGGTCTCCAGATTACCAAAGAGGGGGCGGGGCGCAAAGACATGGAAGAAAGACGAAAAGAATGAAACCAAAATAAGAAAAGATATATTCTGTTAATATGAAAATAAAATGTCTCCCTTAAAATAGGTAAATACT
Source organism: Agrypnus murinus (assembly GCA_929113105.1). Lineage (NCBI taxonomy): Eukaryota > Metazoa > Arthropoda > Insecta > Coleoptera > Elateridae > Agrypnus > Agrypnus murinus. Next base: position 64,547,119 of record OV816029.1, on the reverse strand, counting down.
TATAAGCAACACAAAAGGTAATTTCTAAATACGGTGGGGGCGACGGTGTTGCCAAATGTGGGGTAATTTTGCTATTCTGTCAAAATCTTAGCGTTGTTGCCGAATATCAGCAGAAAAAGAAAAATAGATATAGAAAAAAGTAAAATAGTTAAAAAGTTGAGAACCGCTGTCCTAGGCACAATATTGAAAAAAAGACGAACAATTCTTTCGCACATTGGAACCTAAGATCATTGCCGGAGAATATTTCAACAGCAACCATACTATCTCGGGATCTCAATAAGTCACTACTAAGGGTAAATGGTTGTACAAAGTTATCCAAGAAAACATATTGGTCAAATAAACGTGACATCGACAAACTACGCCATATTTCAGCAAGCTTCGATTTAACATCAGACCATTTACCAATTATAGCAATAATTAGTACATGCGTCACGATAAAGAACCCTCTAACAAATCACATAATCCAAAAACAAATTGGAAACTATGTTGCCATAAAATAAATAAATAAATCTACAAATTTAAATATAAGTCCGAAGGAAATAGAAGAAGCTGTCAACAAATTTCATACACTGCTTACTTCCTCTGGACATTAAAGTGGTAGTCGATCAAAAAAGAAAAGCCAGAGCTTAATGGTAAAGAAGTAACTACCCATTAAAATGGGACTAAACTACTTAAACAATCCACTTGATGCACTAAGGGACGACATTTAAAAGCTACCTACGTATCGAGATTAAACAGATACGTTAACTCAAATTGGAGACCAATAAAATCTTTCTTAAAGCCCAAAGCTACCGTCCTCGAACATTAGGACGAACTAAGAGCGATAAAGAAAAAACATAAATATTTTGCAGGCGTATCCCAACTACATGATGACATAACCGATGATGCAGTCCTAGAATACCTGACATCGACCACAACAACTTCCGCACCCATATCAGTAAACACTCCAAAGCAAATTAAAGAAGAGATATAGTATCTAAACGTCAAGAAATAACAAGCATCGCGCCAAATTACACCCAAATGTTAAGAGAACTATTAAAAATGACATCGTGCTATTTGCCTACATTTTCAATGCTGTACGGAGATGCTGCTGAGACTTCACTACTCTCCCAATAAATTTAAAAAACCTGAAATAATTCTTAATTTCTAAGTCAAGCAAAGATCCCAGCAACGTAACATCTTACCGCTCTACCATCTTATATTCAGTAATTTTAAAACTATTCTAGGAGTTAGTGTTACAAAGAATTGACCATGACTTTACGTCAACAGACTGGATACCTGACTGGATCCAATATCATTGCATTGCACGCAAAATAAATACTGCTCTAGAAGAAAAAACTTATTTCACAACTGCTTCTTAGACGTTAGCCAGTTTTTGATAAAGTCTGACATAATGGGCTCCTTTATAGAATCAAACAACTTCTACCATCGCAATATTGCAAATTATTAGATCGTTACTTAAGAAACTTACAATTTAGAACAAGTCAGCGATGTAATCTCAATATATCCTATCCAACCAGGAGTACTACCTCAGGGAAGTGTCTTGGGACATCTTCTTTATATTGTTCACCTCAGATCTACCAACAAAACCAAGCACAACTACAGGCACATGCCCTGATGGCACAGTCAGTCTTGTAAGTCATGAAGATGTAATATTACATCACTTCACGTACAAAACAACCTTAACCAACTCAAAGACTGGCTAAAAAACTGAAAAACAAAAGTTAATGAAACAGAATCAAGTCATGTAACCTGCACTGTAGTCTTAAAAAAGCAGTGTCGACCAATCCACTTAAATAATATTAAAATATCCCAGCTAACTACTACGAAATATCTGGAGTTCCATCTTGACAACAAGCTCGACTTGAGGAGCACATCATAAAAAAAACACAAATAGAACTAAGACAAAAAATGTACATTGCACATGCACGTAATCGGACGAAAACCACATTTATCCCCAAACAAAAAACTGATTTATAAAATCACATGAATCCTATACGGACCTATGGAGTAAAGCTGGGCTGTGCCAGCAACTCTAACATCGTCATCATGCAAAGATGCCAATCCAAGATCCTAAGATTAATAGTAGATGATCCTTGGTACATAACCAACCAAATGGTACATGATGACCTCGGCATGCAGTTAATAAAGAAAGTCAACATCGAAACAACTTGAAGCACTACCCCAGCACCATGTCAAAACATTAAGACGTTGTCCCGTTTTAAAAGAGGATAATGTCATATTACGCACTATTTTAGTGATGAAGTAATCGGATTTAAAATGTCACGCCTTTCTTTGTGACTGGCCCTCTTCCTTTTTTTATTTTTAAGTTTCTAAAAGAAAAAAGGTTCCAAGATCTAATGCGGCCCAATTATTCAAAAATAGTGGGACATACGCGTTGTAACGGTATATTTTCTATCGGCCTTAAGTACGTGTAAAACTGTATTTTATTCATAGCTAAAATTTTGTCGTATAATCACACTTATGACGAATATCTCAAAAGATTGTTTTCAAACTTCTACAAATTTAATGGACGTGGAGGTAATAAATAATATTTTTAGAACTTTGTTTGTCCCCTCGTAGTAATGGTTGCGTTGCTGAAAAAATTAAAAAAACCTTGATCAAATATAAAATGTACCCCAGATTTTTTCTTAGATGTAACACAAACGTGGGATTTGTGCTATACCATCTGAAGTCGACTGCAGCCGTTTGATGGGCCTGCGTAATAATAATCGCCCTTGCCTTCCGCCCAAGTTTCATAGCTACTGACCTGGATATCCAGATAATGGGTAGTAGTAATTATTATTATTATATTTTAACTTCTTTCCATATAAGTTTTGAATTTTCTGTTTATATACCTCTTTTTCTAACAGCTATTTACATTTACGTTAGATACAGGAAATGGTCAGAATCACAGTCAGTCCCTCTACATCTGCGTATATCTCGTATATCATGGACGTTGCATATTGTTAAATTTGCATGCTTTGCTTTATTCTTTCGTCTACAGGTTTGAAGCCTGCACTGCTATATTTGTATTTGCTGTTTATAATAAAACCTAAGCTAAAGTATCCGTTATTTGCTGCGCTGGTGGCTATTTGTAATGCCTGCATACTATAATCCCATTATATTTCCGCCCCATATCTTGGAGTGTCACTATAGACAAATCGTAATGTTCGGTTTCTTGCTTAAGGTTTCTTACAGGCTTTTTTCAATTTTCTTTTAATAAACTTTTTACATTTTCCTTTTTTACAACAATTTTGTGCTTGCTGTCTATACTTGTTCCTATCTTATCACATGTCGTTTTCTAACTTCGTAACCTATTTCATTGCGGTCATTAAATCTGTCATGCTACCTTTTTCTCTGTTTTTTCATTTTTTTGTCCGATACCCAGTATCAGTGGTTGTTCTGATGAACTTTCTTGATTCCTCGTATTCTGCATTAATTGGCGATGTCTCAGTAGCCGTTTCTCTCCATATTTTATACTTCCACCATTTCAGAGCTTTTTCGTCCTTTCTTGCTTCTGCTATAAATTCTCGTCCGTCAATAAACAGTTTATTATACTTTTAGTTGTGCTGTATGCCCTTATTCTCTTGTTTGTTTTGCAATCTTAGTTTTTCCGTTCTTTTCGTATTACCCTTGGATAGTCTTCGAAAATCCAAATTTCTCTAATTTTTTAGATCTTGGACAGTCAAAGTATTTCGAGTGTTTTCTGTTGCAGCAGAGTAGTTCCAACAGTATGGTTCTGTTTCTTTCTTCCGTATACTCCATAAGCTTAGTACCTGATACTTGTTCACTTTTTTGTTATCTTCAAATCCCAATTTACTAAAACTGTATCTATTTGGTTTAGTTTTTCTTAATTTTTTTTCTTCATCTGCACATTGGATTTTTCTTCTATATTTCTTTTTCTAGAGTTTCTATTCTTGATTTTTGTTTTTTGATTTATTCTTTTAGTTCCAAATGGTTTCGACCTCTTAAATATTCCTACCACTTGTCTATTGTAAGGTATCTGACTCGTTTCTTCATTGGTGTGATATAAAGATCGATGTTCATGCTTCTTGGCGTCCTTCTTCATTCCTTATGTAACTGTTTCACTATATAGCTTCTGTGGTTGTCATTGTTTAGGTACCGTACGTGACAGAGATTATTAACAATGTGTCTTAGTACCCTATGCTTTATTTTAGACAGTAAAATATTTTGGTCTGGACTGGCACATCTTCATAGTTCAATCACAATTTGAATTGTCAACTATGAAAATACATTTTTCTGTTTTTAAGATTTATTTGTTTCATTTTGCACGCTCCTTTAATCGCAACTTAGGAGCTACTTTTAAACTTAAGTAAACAGTAAAAACTATGGATTCAAATACCTAAATCAACACTAATGGAGCTGCAGGTGGTTCACTCGAAAATATGGTATAGTAAAAAAATAAATTCTTGAACTGAGTAATTTGTAGAGGAATTTCCCCTATACTAAATGTTTAATTATTTAAATCTACACACATCCTTTAATACTAACAAAAAGCTTATTAACAGGTGGATAATGGAATAAGTAAGTGTGCAGTATTTGGATAAGAGAGTGTCTACGATTCGTTTTCATTTATTATAATTACAGACTTTTGGCTATTTAATTATTAAACCGAACCAAAGAAATTCAAGATATATCTCTATCTATTTTTTTTATTTTAGCATTTATTTTTTATTTATTAGAAATGCATAAAATATAGAAATAGTTATTATAATAAATAATCATTTGCTTTGTTAAAAATGAAATGTTAACTTATGTAAATAACAACAAACCAAAATTATTAACGATCACACATGTTTATAGTGTATAGTCTTGAGACTGAATGTCGTAAAAACTATATTTATCAATATAGCAAGTATTTTATTTAAAAAATATGCTGACTGCTAAGCAGAGTGAAAGACGTCAGTTTTGTCAATGTTAAACTTTTGAAAACGTAAGAACGCATGCGCATAAACGAATCTACTAATATCTACTGGGATCTACTATAGGTAGAATATGCAGATTGTAAAAATTAACTAATTGAGTCTACAAATAATATAGAATGAAATATTGAGACAGTTTCACTCGCATTTTGTTATTTTGCTGAGTATTTTAGTTAATTAATATCAATCCTCGCAAGCACATTGATAAATATTTTTATTTGAAAATTGAACGTTGGCTGATTTGCTTTGGTTCGTGTATTTAGCCAATCGCTGCACATTTAGTTATTTTAAACTAAAAATACTACTAGAAAATCAAACTTTCATTTTGCAAAATTTGTTAATCTTCTAATGTAAAATTATAATGTTTTATAATTGGTCTTAAGAGTTTACAAAACAGCTTTTTCAGATAACTGCCGTGTAATTGTCCAGCAGAGACATCCACGTTAACGTGTTATCTTGCTTTATTTGTTAGTTTCTCTGGTTTCACAAGTATTACTACTTTAGTAACCTCATAGGACATCGATCAGTACGTGACATAAAATGTTTTATTTACCAGGTTAGTGTGTTTAATAATTACTTTTTTATACTTGCGTGTCCTAATGAACTCCATTAGGACACGCATTTGCGTGTCCTAATGAGATTTATTAGAGTACTGGAAACAGTAAAATTTTGTTTTTTAAAGTTGGTAGCACCTAACAGCTGTTCTTAAATGTCAAACTTATTATATTTAAAAGTGCGGTTATGTTGTTATGTGATAAAATGCCAAGCTTTTAAAATATAAAATAAAAATACACAAAATAAATTAATTAAATTAAAAATTATTTAATAAATTCACAAATTATTCTTTATACATCTTTTGTATTAAAAGTACAGTTATTATACACTTTGATTGTAACAGCAGAAGTGTCCTGGGCATTAATCTTAAATGAAGATTAATTTTGCTCCTCAACAATGTTATGTTGACTCGTTATTGGGTTACTGCTAAAAGTGTGTGATTCTTCATGTAAAAATGAAGCAGTGGACGACTGGTCAATTACCACTTGAGCCGTTGACGTGGAAGTACATGGCTTATTAGATAGCAATTCAGCTACCTCCATTTTTTTTAACTGAAGCATCACTACAGCCCTCAGCCACAGCTGAAGACTTCCAACCTCCATGCCGTTTTATAGTTATTAAATCGCCACCTTTGTTTGCCAATTGGGAAGCACTTGAACGTCGAAAGCAATAACCTGTAAAAAGCTTCGGGTTGGCTAAATGCAAATAAGTGGCAATAATAAAAGGAACTTTTCCCATGGTTTACCGATAGGAGTAGAAATACATTTTCCATTGCGGTAGGTTATAAAAAACCGCCTGTGGTTTATTTTCTTGGGCCCTAGGCTCAAATATTGCTTAATTAAATCAATCCACAGTTTCTCTGTAATTAAGAATTCTCTTCGAACTTTATTTTTTGTTTTTGTTACAGTCACAGTGAACACATCATCTTTGACCACAATATCGTCTAATAACATGTTGGTCAATTCATCTCTTCGGCAGGCACCACCGAATCCCATTATTAACGCAACCTTAAATAATTGAAATATATTAAAAATTGAAAGTATTTAGCACAAAATTTTACTTACTTTCATAGCTAAATGTTGGTTATTTTCTGCAGTTGTTATAAATCTATCAATATGGTTAAATTCCAATATTTTAATAAGATTAGGATTAATTAAGATAAGTTAATTCTTTTTAATAAGATGGAGGGAGAGAATATCTGACCATTTTACTTCTTGTCACAGAAACTAAATTAATTTTATAAAAACAAAACAATTTAAATAACAAATGCTGAAGTTGAATTTTCAGTGTAGCCAACTGTCAAAAGTACTTAAGAAAATTTCACTAACAAATCTTATTTAAAACTAATTTATTTTTTAATAATTAACGAAATAACGACGCAAGTATAAAAAATAGTATAAAGTATTCGTTTCATAAGGCGTTTTAGCGCACTTGTCCTGATTAGAAAACTCCCCGCTACGCGGGTCGTTTTCTAAACTCGGACACGTGCGCTAAAAACGCGTCTTATGAAACTAATACTTTAATATACTATTATTAGGCAATTGCTTTAGTATTTTTTCGTTATATTACTAAGTCACAACCAGGAGTTTTTTGGTACTTTTTTAATTTCATCGAATATTGTTATCTTGGAGAAATCAACAAATTATTTTTCTCTTACTTACGTTCTTATTACTACTTTTTTCTTTGTTTGATTATGAAGTGATTGAAAAGTTTTTATCACTATTTGTGAACGATGTGCTTGAGCTTGAAATCTTTTCAATCTTTTAGATGTTCGTTTTCCTTTTATCTAATGGATAAATATTTGCTATTGGTTTTCTGTCGGTATCTTATGTGTTTTTGCTTAGGTAGCTTGTTGGGTACCTGTTCTGAATTGTACTGTCTCTTGATCAGTTTCTTTTCAAGAGACCACTTAAATCTTGTTTTCTGAGTTTTCTAGTCTGAGTCATCTCAATTTTTTTCTTGTTACTTTGTTGCTCATAATAATAATAATATAGAAAAGTGATCATCGTGGGTCTATTTTCAATTTTGTCTCTTTTCAAATTTCGTAATAAATGTAAGTTGTTCTTCGTTTTCAGTTCGTTTAATCTTAGAGTATGGCGTACTTCTGTATATTATGTTTTGAACGTAAATATGTTATTTGATATAATTAGTTTATGCAGGTTTCATTTATGAAATATGGTTCAAAAATGAGTCAAACATCAATTTCTCTAGTCTTTGTCTTCTTAACGTCTTCAGTTCTAGTCGCAAGTAGTAACGGTCTTCTGTAATTGATGAGACTTAATCATTTGTTCCTTCTTATAGTTTTTTGTAGCAAATATACAGGGAGTTTTACAAGGTATGCACCACACTTGACCAGCGCATTTCTAGTGGCATTTGCAACAAAAAAAATAAAGTTTTTGACTAGAGAAAGTCAAAGTTTCTAGTAATTTTGACAGACGTTTTTAGAAAAGTACGTATAAAATTATAACGTGCTAAAAGACACATTTAACTATATAAGTGCAAGCTTTAAAATTTTAAAGCCGCACAAACATAATGACATTACATTTGACTATATACTTTTACGACATTACTAGTCCAAACCCACCGTTTAAGCGCCCACTTGTGTTACACTGTGCTATCGCAGATGAGATTGCTTCGCTTTGTTGATAAAGTGGTTTTATGCTGAACTAAAAATCAAAGCAAGATGAATTGTAATTCATATAAAACGTAAATAAACAAAGTTGTGTATTAAATTTTTACAAGTAATCTGTTTGTAACGGGATTTTATTTAACAGTTTCATCTACACGTGATTTTACATATCTGCTACTGTAAGCTTACCGAATTTGTATGTTGGCACTTTTGTTAATCAACTTTTCGACGGAGAGTAAAAGAGCTAGACAAAATAATTTATCAATACAGCACAATGTTTGTATAATACTATTGAACTTGAAATAAATTAAAGGTCTAGTACCAGCTTCAAAATAAATTTAGTTTATAAGAAAATATTTTCTTATTTTTAAAGAGAACATTTGATTTAGGTGAGTTAATTAGATTAAAGAGAATTTTTATTACTGTGGACTGCTATAATTTAATTTAAAAAGTTGAAAAACCATTCGACTTTATAAAGAAAACATTTAGGAATTTTATTATCTGCGATGTGGGGATCCCCGGGTCTATGATATGACGCCTTGTTTTGACTGCATTAATTAAACATTTATAAATAAAATCTCCAGGTTTTTTACTGGACATTTAACGTCGTTGATGGCATTGTTTACATTTTTGCAAAGACTTGACCTACACCAGTATCTTTTTTTAATTAAAGTGATCTGGAAATTATCATTTCACTTACTGACCTCATAAAATTGTATTGTAAAAGGATAAGATTGCAGGTTGCCAGATTAGCAACGTAAACATAACAAAACATACAAAGCGCTTTATTTTATTTATGTTGAAATTCATAACTTCATAACATACCCTACTGTATGTACTAAATACATTATACCCTTCTCTATTTGTTTTAATTTGCGAAAACTACTTGTTTGTGCTTTGTTTTGATTCTCTGCAGCTAAGTAGTGCAGTTTGTATTTGTGTGTTCGTTGCGTCAATATTCAGAATTAAATCATGCCTAACATTTATAAATAGTGATTTTAATAATAATCATGATGGTTACCCGTTTTTTACGTTTTTCATAATTGGAAATTTATTTCTTAATGGTCGTTTCCGTTTTGCACATACGAATCCGCTGTAGTTAAGAGGGTGCTTTTTGTCATAATACTATACCATAATCTTAGGTATTTAATTATGAATTTGTTCTATGTTGAATTTTATAAAACTCAATTAATTGGTAACACAGTTGTAAAGTCAAACCGTCTAGTGGACTGCATATGGAGATGTTTTTCGTCATAGTCCTTGACTTATAATAAGGTGTTCGTAAGACTTAACTCTACTTATAACAAATGTTGGGGTAATGAATAATAGGTAATAATTCGAAGGAGGGCAAGAGGGGCTGTGCCTTCCTTCCTGGTTTATCGACAGAAGAGAAAATTTTGTATATTATTTTTTTATATGGTTTGTTTATTAATAAATACTATCTTTTTTGTCGCACCCCCCCAATTTCTTTCCTGGCGACGCCCATGTAATGCTACTGAAAATACTTGTTGAATTTGTTGACCTTGTTTTGACGTTGTTTGGTTTCACTTTTGTAGAGATCTTGTTTTGGATAATTTATTTTGTTTATTTCGTTTTAACCCCCAGTGTGTTTCCCGGACAGAAATCCATTCTGTTTCCTTATCAACATCTCCTTATTTATATTGCAGTTGATTTCCCTTTGACTGATTGAACAACGTATACTTTGCGTCATTTGTGATAACAGCTCCTGAATTTTAGCATATAGTTTTGTTCTTTCACCAGCTCAGTTGAACACGTCTCTATTATACTGAGATCACATGAATATACGTACTTTATAGTACAATAACATTTGTTTTTGTTATTAAGACAAATTAAAACATGTGTTCCCATCTTTCAAGCAAAAAAGTACAACACCAACACTCATGGACTTGGCAAACTGTAGTTGGTTGCTATTTAAAGCATCGGATTAAGTGTACATCTCTTCGACCCGTGTCGATTCATAATAGTGTACTATTGTTTTATTTAAAAATAACTACGATTTCTTATTTCTTATTTTATAGATTCTTTACAAATTGCAAAGGATATATGATTCTATTTAACTTATAACAAAACTTTATAGTTAAAGGTTACGAATGCAGTTTTATAATAATAAGATAGTCTATAAAAATGCTATGGTTAACTCTATAAGAAAAGAACCTATCGCCTTCAAACGCTGATAAGGTTTGTTTGCTTGTATGTTTGCAATTATTTAGTTTTTATAGAAAAATTATCATCCTTTTGTAGGTTGGTCTTTTAGCTCACTTGGTAGAGCGTCCGACCGGAGAGCGGAAGAACTAATTATGAAATACTGAACAGTATTGCTTTTGGTCTAGTGCTTGATTTATTTGGTGGGCGATGCGATGGACTTGCTGTATTGTGGAATGATGATGGCGGAAGTCGAACTGATGCATAGGTATCCATTCATCTGTCGTTGGGTCGGAGTTGATTCGCTGTAGGAGGAGTCGTTCGAGTAGCTTTGAGAGGATTTACAACAGACTTATCGGGCGGTACGAGGAGACATCAGTGGGTTCTTTGTCAGGTTTAAGGATTAATATTATTTCGGCGCTTTTTAGTTGTTTTGGCCAGTAGCTTAGTCTTATGATCTCATTAAACATGTAAGTGAGTAGGACTAATCCTTTCCGTGGCATCTCCTTCAACATTTTGGTAGTCACTTTATCTATTCCTGGAGCTTTACGAGGATTTAAGAAGTTGATTTCCTTCTCCACCTCTTTTGGAGTAAAGGGCTTTATCTTTGGGATATTTGTGGGGATCTCGGATAAGTGTCTGTCTATATCATGATCCACAATGTCGTCATTAGGCGTAAATACTTCGGCAAAATAATCTGCAAATAGGGCGGCCTTTTCTTGGTCACTTCTAGCTCATTGTGGATGTGCTGCAGTAATGTGACGAAGGGGAGGTATCGGTTTCATAGGTTTTCATTGCGTTTTATGGACTTCCATATGGGGTTATCATATCGGTTGAGGTTCGTTACATAGTCATGGAACCTACTTACCACGCTGATAAGTAAAATTCACTAAATTCATAACAATAGCTCTGTGGAATGCCAACGGCCTTCTGCAGCACAAAAATGAAGTAGAAATATTTCTTCACCATAATTCTGTGGACATCATGTTAGTCAGCGAAACTCATTTCGCAGCCAGATCATACTTTCGCATACCTAATTACATAACCTACACAAACAATCACCCAGATAATGCTGCACATGCTGGAACCGCCATATTAATCAAAAGCACTATCAGTCACATCGAACTACCGAAATATGAAACCGACTACTTGCAAGCCACATCCATTAAAGTTAAAATGCTCTCATACGAAATCACCGTAGCAGCAGTGTATTGCCCACCCCGGCACAATATCAAGAAAGATTAATTCAAGGAATTCTTCGAGACAATGGGTCCAAAATTTGTTGCAGGAGGAGATTACAACAGTAAGCATACCTTATGGGGATCTCGCCTAACTACAGCAAAAGGCCGTCAGCTGGCTCAACTCATTCAAGAAAATAACTACTCCTTCCTGTCAACGGGAACACCAACTTATTGGCCGACAGATCCCCGAAAGATTCCAGATCTTCACCATGCCCAAAGAACTGTTGGTTTCAAACTAATGTAATTGTAGCTTTAATCCCTTGCGCTCTCTGGAAAAATTGTCTAAATATTCTGACATTCAAGGTTAAGTTGTATTTATAAGCAGAAATTTTAATATGACATAATGATTATAAAGGAAATTACTATTTTACATGGCATGGCATTACTATTGCAATCATGATAGGACGATATAATCCGTAATAAAATATTTAGCAGGCAGATTTCATACAAATTTTAGAAATCGCGTTCTATGAATGACATAACCTCACTTTTTGAAGTAAATGAACCTAGTCAGTTAGGTCTAACATACACACTAAAACAGTTTAAACATATAAAGGATATAGTGAACTCCTGCATTTCATTGTAAAAATTAGCCTCCACTGAAAAATTTAACCATGTGGGGATCATTAACACTAAGACTTAACGAAATTTTGGAGTTTTTTTAGTCAAAATTTATCGGAGACAGAACAGGTTGTATTTAAGATGTGTGCAAGCATATTACTCACCTGTAATAGTATATTACATGTTGAGTTGGTAAAGGACATCTTTACAAGCCAAGCGATAACTGTTTGACCGAGACGGTACGTCGAGGTCAAACAATATCGCGAGGCGTGGAAACTTTACCAAGGAAACATGTATACTATTATTCACAATAATTAGACTTAAGACGTAATCAAAATAAAAAGTAATTTTAAAATAAATTTTTTATAAACTGTCATAATTTCAATCAGACCATTTATAGATGGCTCTGATTGAAATTATGACAGTTTATAAAAAATTTATTTTAAAATTACTTTTTATTTTGATTACGTCTTAAGTCTAATTATTGTGAATAATAGTATACATGTTTCCTTGGTAAAGTTTCCACGCCTCGCGATATTGTTTGACCTCGACGTACCGTCTCGGTCAAACAGTTATCGCTTGGCTTGTAAAGATGTCCTTTACCAACTCAACATGTAATATACTATTACAGGTGAGTAATATGCTTGCACACATCTTAAATACAACCTGTTCTGTCTCCGATAAATTTTGACTAAAAAAACTCCAAAATTTCGTTAAGTCTTAGTGTTAATGATCCCCACATGGTTAAATTTTTCAGTGGAGGCTAATTTTTACAATGAAATGCAGGAGTTCACTATATCCTTTATATGTTTAAACTGTTTTAGTGTGTATGTTAGACCTAACTGACTAGGTTCATTTACTTCAAAAAGTGAGGTTATGTCATTCATAGAACGCGATTTCTAAAATTTGTATGAAATCTGCCTGCTAAATATTTTATTACGGATTATATCGTCCTATCATGATTGCAATAATAATGCCATGCCATGTAAAATAGTAATTTCCTTTATAATCATTATGTCATATTAAAATTTCTGCTTATAAATACAACTTAACCTTGAATGTCAGAATATTTAGACAATTTTTCCAGAGAGCGCAAGGGATTAAAGCTACAATTACATTAGTTTGAAACCAACAGTTCTTTGGGCATGGTGAAGATCTGGAATCTTTCGGGGATCTGTCGGCCAATAAGTTGGTGTTCCCGTTGACAGGAAGGAGTAGTTATTTTCTTGAATGAGTTGAGCCAGCTGACGGCCTTTTGCTGTAGTTAGGCGAGATCCCCATAAGGTATGCTTACTGTTGTAATCTCCTCCTGCAACAAATTTTGGACCCATTGTCTCGAAGAATTCCTTGAATTAATCTTTCTTGATATTGTGCCGGGGTGGGCAATACACTGCTGCTACGGTGATTTCGTATGAGAGCATTTTAACTTTAATGGATGTGGCTTGCAAGTAGTCGGTTTCATATTTCGGTAGTTCGATGTGACTGATAGTGCTTTTGATTAATATGGCGGTTCCAGCATGTGCAGCATTATCTGGGTGATTGTTTGTGTAGGTTATGTAATTAGGTATGCGAAAGTATGATCTGGCTGCGAAATGAGTTTCGCTGACTAACATGATGTCCACAGAATTATGGTGAAGAAATATTTCTACTTCATTTTTGTGCTGCAGAAGGCCGTTGGCATTCCACAGAGCTATTGTTATGAATTTAGTGAATTTTACTTATCAGCGTGGTAAGTAGGTTCCATGACTATGTAACGAACCTCAACCGATATGATAACCCCATATGGAAGCCCATAAAACGCAATGAAAACCTATGAAACCGATACCTCCCCTTCGTCACATTACTGCAGCACATCCACAATGAGCTAGAAGTGACCAAGAAAAGGCCGCCCTATTTGCAGATTATTTTGCCGAAGTATTTACGCCTAATGACGACATTGTGGATCATGATATAGACAGACACTTATCCGAGATCCCCACAAATATCCCAAAGATAAAGCCCTTTACTCCAAAAGAGGTCGAGAAGGAAATCAACTTCTTAAATCCTCGTAAAGCTCCAGGAATAGATAAAGTGACTACCAAAATGTTGAAGGAGATGCCACGGAAAGGATTAGTCCTACTCACTTACATGTTTAATGAGATCATAAGACTAAGCTACTGGCCAAAACAACTAAAAAGCGCCGAAATAATATTAATCCTTAAACCTGACAAAGAACCCACTGATGTCTCCTCGTACCGCCCGATAAGTCTGTTGTAAATCCTCTCAAAGCTACTCGAACGACTCCTCCTACAGCGAATCAACTCCGACCCAACGACAGATGAATGGATACCTATGCATCAGTTCGACTTCCGCCATCATCATTCCACAATACAGCAAGTCCATCGCATCGCCCACCAAATAAATCAAGCACTAGACCAAAAGCAATACTGTTCAGTATTTCATAATTAGTTCTTCCGCTCTCCGGTCGGACGCTCTACCAAGTGAGCTAAAAGACCAACCTACAAAAGGATGATAATTTTTCTATAAAAACTAAATAATTGCAAACATATTTAGAATCTGTGGTTACTGAGACGACATCACTTGACGTCACTTATTTTGGATGGACTTTGTGGTTGTGCTGAAGTTTATTATTCTTATTACTAATTAAATTATTTTGTTCTAACTATACTGCTTTTATAACTTTTTTTTATTATTTTTAATTTCTTTTTGTTTTTATATATACAGAGTTAGTTAAAGGTATCGAGACGGCGATTTATTGTTAATATTGTCATTTTAGGAAATAATGTTCAATACAAAAGTTTTTTAGGAAATTTTTACCTACATTTGAGACTACTTGAAAATTTATTTTTTTCATTTGTTTTTGAGTTACGCCTTTCCGAGTTTTTACAAAATGGTGTCCCCAGCCAAAAATGACAACTTTTAACACTGAACACGAAAACTGACTTAAACGCAATATGCGATTTTCATGATTAAGTTTTATTTCGCTCATCATTTTTTTCAGCTTAGTTTTAATTTTTCCCATTTCTGCAGGGTTTTATAAATTAATTACCTATTCTCAAAGTTAAACTCTTCTATTTTTCAAAAATTTATAAATTCTTAACTTTCCCTTTGTCATTAAATTTATAAGAAACGGTATATGTACTCTAAATTGGAAGAAAATGTAAAAACGCAACTTTAAGTTTTTTCAAACTAAATCTTTTAATAAAAAGTTATTTTTTTAGGTTAGGTTAGGTAAGAAGTTAGGTTAGAAGTTATGTTGAAGGTTAGATTAGAGGTAAGGTACGTCGTACATATATAAGTACATAGGCACATAAAACATCAGTACACAAGTACATCTTAAGTACATAAACTGAAAACAATTACCGCAAAGTAAAACTTAATAGTAAAAATCACAGAATTACATCTTATTTTGTTTGGTCAGTAGTCGGTATTAAAATGTGCAACTTTTGACTGGACACCCTGTAGAGCTACTTGTATCTGCAGGTACAGGTACAACATCATTGCTATACTTGTCTTAGTAGATAAAATTACCCAAGTAAGATATGTGGTGGAAAATCAAAAATTTCAATCGACAACAACACACTGTAGAAGTAGGGAAAAATTAAAACAAAGCTGAAAAAATTAACGCAAAATAAAACATAATCGTGAAAATCACATACTTTATTTTGTTCAGTCAGTTAAGACAGTGTTCGGTGTTAAAATGTGTTATTCTTGACTGGGACACCCTGTAGAGCTACCTGTAATTGCAGTTACAGGTACAACATCATACCTATACTTATCTTAGCAGATACAATTTGCAGGTATATGCACAGATATATACAGTATACCTAATACAATACTCAGGTCTGAACGCCCAGATGCATGTTTTGTGTAACTACCATATTTAACTTTTTTCTTACTCCTGTTCCCAAAGGCTTCCCAAAATGAAACTTACACCAAAGAGAGACTGCATATAAGTGTATAACATATTGTATTCCTAAAAAAATTGAAGGTACACTTTCTTAGATGTTCAAGGTCAAAGGCCGCATCATGTGACCTGGAATGAAAAACACAATATTTTATTATAAAATAATTTATGAAAACTATGGTCTTTTATCTTTAAAACAAGCCTAGGTTGGGAATTCCACTATGATTAGAAGTAAAGTTATGAATTATTCTTGTACACCTTGTCAGCATAAATTTTACATTTTTTAGCATGTTTGCAACCCTGCTGTATGAATATTACTTACTTACAATATGTGTATTACTGAGGGCTATAACTGTACATAAGTAAGTTACTTTATGTCCTCTACCATCCCAACAAATTTCATGAAAATCTGAGATGGTCGGGTTGAAAAGTTCATTTTTTTGGTGATGATTTGGCGTGGAATTACCCTTTTACGCTACCACTCGATAGAACACTTTGTTTCTCTTTACAATAGTATTAAAAAAAATTTATTTTATTTTAATTTAATAACATGTTTTCAAGGAAACGCCGGTTCAAGTATTTACGAATAGTATGCATATCTAAGATTAAACTCGCCATTGCTATTTTAACAGCAATAAGTTGCATACAATTATTGTAAGCAATTTGTTGCTGTTAGTGTTAGCAATGGCGATTTTAATCTTAGATGTACCTACTATTCGTAAATACTTGAACTGCAGTCTTCTGGCAAAAATGTTATTAAAATGAAATAAAATTGAAAAAAAATTAATTCCATTGTAAAGAGAAAAAAATGTTCTATCGAGTGGTAGCGTAAAATGAACAGGTTTCCATTAAAAAAAACTCGGAAAGGCGTAACTCAAAAACAAATGAAAAAAATAAATTTTCAAGTAGTCTCAAATGTAGGTAAAAATTTCCTAAAAAACTTTTGTATTGAACATTATTTCCTAAAATGACAATATTAACAATAAATCGCCGTCTCGATACCTTTAACTAACTCTGTATATATAAAAACAAAAAGAAATTAAAAATAATAAAAAAAAGTTATAAAAGCAGTATAGTTAGAACAAAATAATTTAATTAGTAATAAGAATAATAAACTTCAGCACAACCACAAAGTCCATCCAAAATAAGTTTTATTTATTTAATTATAAGTTTGCTACAATTGTTTCTACCTACTGAATTTTCAAGGCCATCTTCAGGCAACTGTACTTTAACAATTCATTGCTGTTGGTGGAAACATTTTATATATTATTGAATTAAAATTATTACTATTATCCTGTGTTAGATATAAAAAAAGAAAAAATTAACTTAAGTATACAATAGGTCCATCCTAAAAGCTACGTTAAAAATTAATTCTCATTGTTGAAAATAAAAAATATTATCAACAATGCAGTTTAGTAAAATGTTTATTGTATTACTTAATAATGATAAAATATTTATCTTTCCGTCTGACTATCATTTTTCGTCAAACTTTCGTCTGCTGACGTAACGAGACCGTCTGCCGAAGTTTTGTTAACCCTGATAAAAAACTGCAATTTTACTAAATTTACGGCAACTTCAGGAGCGTCTGCTTGAAAAACGCTGCCTTCTGCCAGAATTTTCAAAACATAATTTTAAAGAGGCACCTAAACATCACACATAACCAAAAAATTACGCTGGAATAATGCCACTATGTATTTGAGGAAGAATGTGTACTTTTAAACGCCTCCTCCGAGTAATCGCTACCGCTAAGGTCTGACAGACTGGCGGTTTCTGGTTAACAATTAAAGCTGCTGTTGACATAAGGCATTAAACCTTTGGAATAAAACCACTATGTATTTTTGCGCTCACCGCTCGTACTAGTACTTAATACAATGTAATTTGTCCCTAGTATGCAATATAGTTTTATTATATTTTATCTATTTAAATAATGTGGAATCGCTTTTTTATTATTTTTTTAAAAGAATAATGATAATACGCTTTCTTTAATATATATCGTACATTAGCACGCTACAGTCATTAGGGTTCAATGTTTTCCTCTATCCAATCCAAATATGCATGAACCTTGGTGTGTACTTCAGGAAATTCAGAACCACAGATTCCTACCCCGAACGAGACTATGCCTTCTTGATGCCATTGCAACTTATACGAAAAAATGACAGGTGCCCCAGAATCACCACTACAACTCAAATCCGTAGAATTCTCATATGTGACCGTACATATTTGCTTCTCCGTCAACGTTGTACTGCTAACATTCTCATATGCTTCCTTACATTCAGCAAGAGAAATCAATGCTCCTAAGACTTTTTTCTTAATAACTGCTGCGTCCAATTTTATGGAACCCCAACCGGATGTCGTTAGTGTATTCCCAACATTAGCAAATCTTGTTCCAGGATACGGTAAGCATATTGGTCGTACGTAATCTGGAATGTGCTATACAGTTTATAATGTAAAACTTTTAATAAATAAAAAAATACCTGAATACATTACAGTCTTATTTAGTCGTATTAATGCTATGTCATTTGCATCAGTACTTTCGCTATAATTTAGATGAGTTATGATCTTTTCAATTCCATACAATCTAGTAGGGTCACTGCATTCTTCAAGATTTCTCAATTCAATAACACAATCAGTATCATTAGCAATGTGGTACTCTCCAAGTTGTACCTCCATCCTGTACGGTATATACGTATAACAACATATGGCAATTAGCAAGAAGCAAAATAAAATGTACACAAGAAATACTTACGGTATAAGCTTTGGACCAACGACACAGGTTACAGCAGTTAATATATATCTTGTATTTAATAAAGATCCAAGACAACGATATTTCTTTACATATGAATGCGGGCTTTCATCGGAATATCCGAATACAATGCGTGCTAACCATGGAAATTCTGTTATTACAGTACCATTGTTGTTATGTTCATAGTCATCGGAGTGTTGAAAACCACAATACTTTCTGCTTGCCAATAATTGTCTATTATTCGTTTTTCGCTCATTTTGCTCTACTGGTTTAGTTGAGTTTAACTGAGAAATACAACATACTTTAGAATCTGTGCCTTCAAACCCACAAATTGATTTTCGAATTAATTTAATTGATGAAGTAGTCTCATCTTTATTCATTTGGAAAAGTTTTGGGCAGCTCAGTACCGAAATGCATTTTCCTGATTCATTACTCGTTGTGTTACACAGCTCTATAAATGATAATTATGTGTTTGATAGAGAGTTTCAACAAAAGTTTATTTAATAAAACAGTAATAATATTGAACTTACCAGCAGCGTTAGATTGCACAAGCGTAAATAACAAAAAGTTTAAAACAATCGTTTCAATGAAATACATGTTATCAGTGCTAAAGAGTGGTATGTTGTGTTGCTTGGAATGTTTGATTTTTCATATACTCATCATACGTCATCTTGTTTTTTATTTGTTGGCCTATCGCGAAAGGCTGAGTATAAACTATTATGAATATAAAAGCTAGAAACCAGTTTTTTATATTGCATTAATGTAAACAAGATGTTTATATATCAAGGCTGTTTTACCGCTTTGCAAGGATCCGTGTATGACACGGGCGTACCGCTGTTTAGTAGTCAAAATCATTCCATCGGTTACTGACAAATAAGTATAAAAAGGACAGATACATTTCAATAACGTGTTAACAGTAGAAGGGGTAATTTATACCTAAAACTAATCTTTGATTTGTTGTGCTGTATAAAAGGTGTTAAAAGTCCACGTGGACTAGAGAAATATAATAGATAATAATCACCAAATGTTGCGAAGTTTTAACATAGCAATAAATACTATTACCTTATTCATTTTTCCAATTGAGGACCGTTTTTATAAAATTCGATATACATTATTTAGCGTGAGAGATTTTTATATTTTAATTAATGTTTAAATCTAAATTGCACTTCTTGAGTTTTAAAAACCTATCGCACAGCATACCGCATGTTCTATCTCTACCAAACGGTTTAGGGAAAAAAAATAAAAAAAGATGCGCCATGTTATTACCAAAGACTTCATTTGAACACCAAAATGGTTATAGAGAATAGTAAATCTTGTAAGAATAATTTCTAAAATAGTAAGATTAGTAATTCTTCATTACTAGAAATATTAGATATTTAGTTTTATGTATGTTTTGTATCTACAGTTGCTCACAGTGAAAATCGTACAGCCACACTTTAAATAAATTTTATTCAGAAAGGAATATGTACATATACAGTGTGTATTTTGTAAACGATAATATAGGAAATCCAATGGAATTCTATCATTTTCCTCCTAAATTTGTACCATTGCAAATGTAAGTTTGCTTTATGAAAAAAACCAAAAAGTATTTAGAAAAATACTTAGAAAAGCTTATTGATTTATTGCTTTTGATAATAAGCTATAAAGAAAATCTGAAATCTGTACGCTAATTAACCTAGCGGTTAAAGCATCAGATTCATAATCAGAAATCGCTGGTTTCAAGCCCCATCCTTGTATAATTTTTTTTTGTATTTGTATTGTTTACTAATTACTATTTTTAGAACATTATTACACTTATTATTAGTTTTTTATTATTAGATATTTTTGCTACGGGTGTTTACAGTTACTTTTTGTACAATTTTAACTACCTATCAGAAAAGCAAATGAAATAAGTGCATAAAACTAATAATAGTTGTAATCAGGGTTGGCATGTTTAAAACATTTTGTTTAAAACTCATGTTTAAAACTAGTTTAAAACATCAAACTTAGTTTTAAACTATTTCTTTTTAAACATGTTTTAATCGTATGTTTAAATCATGTTTCTTTGTAATCGTTTTAAAACAGCTTTTTGACAACTTTTAAGATAATTTTAGATTCTTATACTGCATTTTCGAATTTAAATGACCATTTTCCATCTGAAACGTGTATTATTATGTATAATAAGCATCACAATTATAAATTATAAAATGTAAAAGTATAGACAATTTATTGATTGTTTATTATTTAAATCTATTTTGGAACATGACTTAGATTGAAACTTGTGAAAAGTGGATCGAGGATTAGATTACATTGTATAAAATCAACTAATTTTGCTGCAACAACATTAAATTAATGTTAAATATTTCTTTTAGATGTAGAGCATTTAATAATGAGTTACTATAAATAACGTAAATGTAAATAAACAAAAATACCTTAGAAAATCCTCCCCTATAAATATTAGCAATAGTCTTTGATACTTCATAAATCAAACTAATTACGCACATTTATTTTTTGCAATAGATACACTTGGCACGAATTTTATGAGGTTCAACAGCATCTTTAATAAAATTGTTAAAAAATGCTGCCATATGCCATATAAAATGCGCATTCGTCGACCCGTCATCATCAATATATATTATTCCAGTGATTTTCTATTTACTAATTCTGCATTCTTTTCAGAGGTCTGAATAAGCATTTACAAAGAATAATGATCCTTTCATTTCTAAATTACAATTTGCAAGGTGTTGACTTAACAATATTTAATACTTTTGTTTTGGCGAGAATTGAAGTAGATTTTTTATTAGGGTATTTTTTATTTAAGTTACTCTATACTAGGAAGTTGTAAAATTAAAAAGTGATGATATAAGAATAAAAGGACTTTTATTATTGTTTCAGGCATGCACAATCATGATTCATGATGGTAATTTATATCCGAATTTAATAATATGTTTATTAAAAGCTTTCATTAAAATATTTCAAAATCTTTATTAGTTTAAAACAGTTTAAATCATGTTTTAAACATGTTTTTTTATATGGGGTGTTTTAAACTAATTTTCGATAAAAAATATGTTTAATTTAAAAAAAACAACTGTTTTTGTTTTTTTTTTGATAAAAACATGTTTTTTGCCAACCCTGGTTGTAATAAAGTTCCAAAAATAATAATTAGTAAGAAATACAATTAAAAAGAAGTATACAAGGGTGGGGTTTTGAACCAGCGATTTCTGATTACGAATCTGATGCTATAACCGCTAGGCTAATCAGCGTACAGCTTTTCTTTATAGCTTATTACCAAAAACCAATAAATCAATAAGCTTTTTAAGTATTTTTCTAAACAGTTTTTGGTTTTCTTCATTAAGTTTAATATATTTTTGACATAAAATGAATTCTTCTTTCGATTCATAACAAAATTTCTACTTACATTTGCAATGGTACAAATTTAGGAGGAAAATGATATTCCATTGGATTTCCTATATTATTGTTTACAAAAAACAGACTGGCTCCCCTAACCATTTCAGAGGAAAAATCAGTATAGCAAAGTTTCAGATCTTCTTGATTGCTTTTCAAAATTGTAGCATTCTGTGCTAAATAGTTTCTAAGATATAAGCTATTTTCTGTTATAGAAAATTAAAATTGTAAATAAGAAATTCGCTAATAACATTTACCAAGTTGAATTGAGGCGTTAGATGTAAGATTACAAAAACTTATCAACCTGCTAGTGATTCTTTAGATTAATTTGAAAGCCATAGCTAATAATACTTTATAAAAATAAGTTCCTTGCACAATTTTCATCTATTTCTTACAACTGCTAGCACATTCTGATCAGTGACTGTGTTCCATGTAACAATGGCTTGTATCTTGGAAGCTATTTATTACAGAATGCTAAATTGGGTTGTTTTGAACAGTACTCAAATAAATTTAAAACTTTTTAAATTGATTTTTTCAATTTTTCAATATGTCAAGGTAACCCCATTTGTGCATTATGCCATCAATAAATTGACGTTTCTGTAAAAAACTTTCATCGTCTATTGGGCTGATGAAGCCAGAAGCCGAGAACCACAAACTATAAACAATACAGAGCAGTCTGTTATCTCCACTCTTAGCAAATTCTTAGAAGAAGTTAAATCATGTTTTCACAACTTATCCAACAAAACAATTTAGTTCTTAACATGCTGACAATGTTAATGAGTAAAAAGAATAATCAGCAGACTCCGAATAGGTCCAAGAAAATCCAATGGTCTTCCAGAATACCAAGATGAACTAACTTTTGTTCCTAAAACAAACTTTTATCGACATGCTTTTCATAATCGAAACACATTTTACAGAAAAATCCTATTTTAAAAATCTAAATTATCAAATTTATTATACAAATCATCCAAACAGAACTGAACAATCAGGAACAGTTATATTAATAAAACACTATGATCTACCTAAATATGAAGAAGAAATGCTTCAGAGGCATATGGGCACATCTAATATTACCATACGAACTCGCTGTTGCGGCTGTATACGGTCTTCCTAGGCCAGTGATTCTCAACCTGTGGGGCGCGTCCCCTTAAGGGGTCTCCAGATTACCAAAGAGGGGGCGCAAAGACATGGAAGTAAGACGAAAAGAATGAAACCAAAATAAGAAAAGATATATTCTGTTAATATGAAAATAAAATGTCTCCCTTAAAATAGGTAAATACATATAAGCAACACAAAAGGTAATTTCTAAATACGGTGGGGGCGACGGTGTTGCCAAATGTGGCGTAATTTTGCTATTCTGTCAAAATCTTAGCGTTGTTGCCGAATATCAGCAGCAAAAGAACAATAGATATAGAAAAAAGTATTAAGACTCCAAAAAATCAATGGAAGGGGGGTGCGCTTAAAACTAATGTGAGAAGTTGGCTCCCAACTATTAAAAAGTTGAGAACCGCTGTCCTAGGAACAATATTGAAAAAAAAGAAGAACAATTCTTTCGCACATTGAAACCTAAGATCATTTCCGGAGAATATTTCAACAGCAACCATACTATCTCGGGATCTCAATAAGTCACTACTAAGGGTAAATGGTTGTACAAAGTTATCCAAGAAAACATATTGGTCAAATAAACGTGACATCGACAAACTACGCCATATTTCAGCAAGCTTCGATTTAACATCAGACCATTTACCAATTATAGCAATAATTAGTACATGCGTCACGATAAAGAACCCTCTAACAAATCACATAATCCAAAAACAAATTGGAAACTATGTTGCCATAAAATAAATAAATAAATCTACATATTTATAAATATGTAGATATAACTAAATATAAGTCCGAAGGAAATAGAAGAAGCTGTCAACAATTTTCATACACTGCTAACTTCCTCTGGACATTAAAACGGTAGTCGATCAAAAAAGAAAAGCCAGAGCTTAATGGTAAAGAAGTCACTACCCATTAAAATGGGACTGAACAACTTAAACAATCCACTTGATGCACTAAGGGACGACATTTAAAAGCTACCTACGTATCGAGATTAAACAGATACGTTAACTCAATTTGGAGACCAATAAAATCTTTCTTAAAACCCAAAGCTACCGTCCACCAACATTAGGACGAACTAAGAGCGATAAAGAAAAAACATAAATATTTTGCAGGCGTATCCCAACTACATGATGACATAACCGATGATGCTAGAGTCCTAGAATACCTGACATCAACCACAACAACTTCCGCACCCATATCAGTAATCACTCCAAAGCAAATTAAAGAAGAGATATAGTATCTAAACGTCAAGAAATAACAAGCATCGCGCCAAATTACACCCAAATGTTAAGAGAACTATTAAAAATGACATCGTGCTATTTGCCTACATTTTCAATGCTGTACGGAAATGCTGCTGAGACTTCATTACTGTACCAATAAATTTGAAAAACCTGAAATAATTCTTAGTTCCCAAGTCAAGCAAACATCCCAGCATAACGTAACGTAGCATCTTATCGCCCTACCATCTTATATTCAGTAATTTTAAAACTATTCTAGGAGTTAGTGTTACAAAGAATTGACCATGACTTTACGTCAACAGACTGGATACCTGACTGGATCCAATATCATTGCATTGCACGCAAAATAAATACTGCTCTAGAAGAAAAAACTTATTTCACAACTGCTTCGTAGACGTTAGCCAGTTTTTGATAAAGTCTGACATAATGGGCTCCTTTATAGAATCAAACAACTTCTACCATCGCAATATTGCAAATTATTAGATCGTTACTTAAGAAACTTACAATTTAGAACAAGTCAGCGATGTAATCTCAGTTGTATATCCTATCCAACCAGGAGTACTACCTCAGGGAAGTGTCTTGGGACATCTTCTTTATACTGGTTCACCTCAGATCTACCAACAAAACCAAGCACAACTACAGGCACTTGCCCTGATGGCACAGTCAGTCTTGTAAGTCATGAAGATGTAATATTACATCACTTCACGTACAAAACAACCTTAACCAACTCAAAGACTGGCTAAAAAATTGAAAAACAAAAGTTAATGAAACAGAATCAAGTCATGTAACCTGCACTGTAGTCTTAAAAAAGCAGTGTCGACCAATCCACTTAAATAATATTAAAATATCCCAGCTAACTACTACGAAATATCTGGAGTTCCATCTTGACAACAAGCTCGACTTGAGGAGCACATCATAAAAAAAACACAAATAGAACTAAGACAAAAAATGCACATTGCACATGCACGTAATCGGACGAAAACCACATTTATCCCCAAACAAAAAACTGATTTCTAAAATCACATGAATCCTATACGGGCCTATGGAGTAAAGCTGGGCTGTGCCAGCAACTCTAACATCGTCATCATGCAAAGATGCCAATCCAAGATCCTAAGATTAATAGTAGATGATCCTTGGTACATAACCAACCAAATGGTACATGATGACCTCGGCATGCAGTTAATAAAGAATGTCAACATCGAAACAACTTGAAGCACTACCCCAGCACCATGTCAAAACATTAAGACGTTGTCCCGTTTTAAAAGAGGATAATGTCATATTACGCACTATTTTAGTGATGAAGTAATCGGATTTAAAATGTCACGCCTTTCTTTGTGACTGGCCCTCTTCCTTTTTTATTTTTAAGTTTCTAAAAGAAAAAGGTACCAAGATGTAATGAGGCCGAATTATTCAAAAATAGTGGGACATATATAACACGCTTTGTAACGGTATATTTTCTATCGGCCTTAAGTACGTGAATTTTGCATGTATATTTACTGAGTTCAGTTGAGTTAGAGTTCGGCCCTGTAAAACTGTATTTTATTCATAGCTAAAATTTTGTCGTATAATCACACTTATGACGAATATCTCAAAAGATTGTTTTCAAACTTCTACAAATTTAATGGACGTGGAGGTAATAAATAATATTTTTAGAACTTTGTTTGTCCCCTCGTAGTAATGGTTGCGTTGCTGAAAAAATTAAAAGACCTTGATCAAATATAAAATGTACCCAAGTTATCTCGTTCTATAAAAATGTTTTCGTTTGTATTCCGGGAATGTATTTGTGAAAGATCAATTTCTTCTTTGTGCAAAAGGTGACATCTACACGTGTTCGAAATTCAGCTTGGCTTTTTGCGTATTTGTCTCGAAAATTGCACCATCCGCAAGTCTAGCCGGCACATGTGACGCAGCGGTTCCCGCGTTATTTTCCGATCCCTACTTCTGTTCTTTAAGTCGAGAATTACGCGTGAATGTTAGTAGAAACCTCCTTATTGCATAGAAAAATATAGTTACTTCGCGCTAAAATTAGGGGTCCAAAATGTTAAAAAACACTTCTTCACTTTCGATCCAGCTTTGAACAGAGTCAGTCGACTCTGGGGTCGACTCTATCGAATTATCATTTATCGTTAATTATTTAGAATTAATGCAATTTCTAAATACAGTTCCCGTACAGTTTAGTTGCTATTTGTTGTGAAGTGAATTTTTCTAAAGTTGTTTAGTTTTTAATAAAGCTTGTTTGAGAAGATTTACTAATACAGTATCGTTAATAATCATTTATGGTTTGTTTTATTGTGATGAACCATTAAAAACAATTACGTCTTTCTGTTCGCGCTTTAAAAATAGTGCAGTTTTGTTATTAAAAATCACGTAGATTGGTCAATAATTTAAACTATAAATTGCCGTTTTATCTGCAGACAAAGATAATTAACTACTATTTTACGGGAGGAATTTTAAAGAGTAGCAAGTGTTATTTGGGTTAGATCTGTTCAAGTTTTTAAAGGACATTACCATTATCCTTCGTGAGTAAATGATAAACAATAAATAATAACAGAAACAGGATTGTTTAAAACTGTGTTTAACAAAGATTGCTGGTGAAATCATATGGGTGATTGACTATTTTTATTATAAAAAGTATTTCTTTGGATCTGCTACTTTCAAACTACAATTTAAAAACCATCTAGAATCAACCACGGTTTTTTCCAAGAGAGGCTTTTCCAACTTCTAGCTGACCAGCATGGCTTGCTTTGCAAGGCAAATAAACAAAGGTTTAATAGGATAAAATTTAAGGTATTGTACTTTAAGAACTATTTATCATTGTAATTTTTGTTGATGGATTATTTGAACAAGTGAATCTTATTATTTTCTATAAGAAGAGAGCTCTCTAGTAGTATTTAATTTTAGTTTGTCACTGCTAGTGGAATTCAAATTTATTAACTTTAGTGATATTTAAGCAGATTTACTTCCATAATGGTTTATAGATATTTGTTTGTTAAACTTTTCAAAGGATTTTATATCTAAATAATTTCTTGATCTTAATAAATTTTGGAACAATTTATGTTTAACAAATATGGATAATCTCTGGATCTTAATAATTTTTGGATAATTTATATTCATTAAAATTCAAATACTTCTTTCATTCTGAATAAATTTTAAATTAACATTTTGAATCGCTTTGTGTTTAATAATTCTGAAGTAGTTGATAATCATTTACTGGATGACTAATCTTAAGTTTAATAAAATTATATTGTTTATGTTTTTATACGTGTTTGACTATTTCTATATATGTGTTTGACTATTTTTTACTTTCTTACCATCCAATAAATATGTTTTTAGTTTATATCAAGGATCTAAACGGAACCATATAATTATGAATGTTTTGTTAAAATTTTATTTTAAAATTTTCTAACCACAACCAAAATTTTTGTCCAAAACCTATTATATTTAATTCATTTTCTGATTAGTGAATTTAATATCTTTTCTGGCTTAACTAAACATCATCATTAAGCTTCATAATCAGATGGCGCCCTTTTAGAGTTTTTATTTGAGTCCTAAACCCATATCTACTCCTTTTCATAAATAAGATAACTGCAGAACCAATACCTGCGACCTAAATACAAAATTTGTAAGATAGAGCTAAACCTCAAGCCGTGGTAATTTTGAGCATCTATGATAATGTAAGTATGATCATTTTATAATTACTATCTAGTTTGTGGATTTTGAGTGTTACAGCGTTGAATAAAAATTATAAAACATTTGATATATTTTCCACATAGAACAAAAACAAACGATGTTTCCATGATTTAGCAAAATTCCAGACCCATTGGAAGGCAACAAGATAATTTTGATTAAGAAAGTAACAAAACATGTTTTCGAATATTTTTCATTAATGTAAATTAATTATTATTAATATATCTATAATAATTAATAAATTAATGTAGATTAATTCCGAAGTTTGACGAAAAATTTTGCATTGAAAAATTACATAATTATACTTATGTACATATCCGTCAGCCTATTGTTTGTTATTTTGATCATACTGTATATTTATAGCTATAGGGACAATAAAAATATTTTTTTATATTATATTTTGCGTGTCCTAATGAAATTTTTTAGAATACTGGAATAATAATGCGCCGAATAATAATTAGTCTTAATAAGTGCATAACAGTTTTTACTTTATTATTAACGAAAATTGTAAATTTTGATACTGACATCGTAAGGATGCATTGTGTTGTGTATCTGCAATTAATAGCTCACGTTAAACCTAACGTAATAAAATTAAATTTTATAAAATTATACATATATCTTTACCTTATAAGTTATAATATCCAAAAGATCCAATGAATAATTATTTTGGTTAACAAAAATCATTCTTTGCTGAAAATACTATTGCATTTATACCTCATTAATTTCTTTAACAAAAAAGGTATTTATTCTATGAAATGAAATTTAATTATTCATATTTCATCCAAGTTTTTAATTCATTAAGTAGCAATTATTTATGTCACAAATATATTGGCATACATTCTACTTTGAATTTATAATAGTTTTCAACAGTACGTATAATACACCTGGCAAATTTGAACGAGGTCCTGCTGCTTAGCGGGCGTTGTGTGTATGAGATAAGAATGGGAATTTCTACGTCGCGCGGATTACCTAAAGTTAAGCAAGGTTATGTAAAAAACAAAATTGCATAATTTCTAGTGTTGCCAACTGCTATGCTACTTACCAAAATATCCCTAACAAATTTTATTTAAAATTAAGTTCGAGTAAAGTTGTTCGAGTGTGACACATTGAAGGAGGTAATCATCCTTGATGTTACCTCTATATATACCGGGTGTCAATGAGATCACTTTCCGACTGCCATTTCTGTAGTTTTTAATCAAACAAGATGGAACTTTGCAGGAGTTATAGGCTATTACAAAGACACTTATTGAGGTATCTGTCAAACTTCGACGACTTCCGGTTCAGCCGGAAGTGACCCACCAACTTTGGATTTTTAAATGGAACACCCTGTATATTTTTTGATTTTTGGAATCTAGCATTCATTTTACATACAACTGTAGAATTTTTATTACTTTTTGTGTCAATGTAACATTTTTAGAGTAAATTTTATTTTTTAATCTAGAGTGCCATGACCTACCTTAAATCGTTTTAATAGATGTTTAATCTGCACAAAAATATTTACATAATTTTATCACGTTTCGTTTGTCTTACCAGAGCGTTCAAAGTTGACTAAACCACTTTTTTGACAATAACGTAAAGAAATTAAATACAACTATACCACTTTCATAGTTTAATTAGATGTAGTTTTTTAAGACGAATTCAACGGTGTATCAAAAAATGTTATATCTAGTTACCTATGAGAAACAAGTAAATAATAGCTGTCTAAAAAGTAAGGAGATAAAGCCTTAAAGTATCTACCAATTAAGTTTGCCATGGAAAACAGCTGAATTCTAATTCAGGATAAACGATTGAATTTTACGTAAACAATTATTATTCTCTCAGTTTGTGTCAATTATTTTGGTTAATATTAATTTATTAGGAGTATGTTTACCAAAGCGAACAAGTCGATATTCTCATTATTTATGGACAGTGTGGGAAAAACGCGGCCGAAGCTGCGAGAATGTACCAACAAGAGTAACTTGATCGAATTAACCAGCCAAGTAGGCAATACATTATCTATTTAATTAGAAAAATGCGAAACGAGCCCGATGATCTTCAGGAATTTATTATAAGTGACGACATGGAGGTAATTGTCGTGGCTTTTGTAGAACAAAACCCAACTAGTTCTACAAGGGAAGTAGGCCAAGAATTAGATATTAGCCACGAATCCGTTAGGACAATATTAAAGAAGCATGGTTATCGTTCTTACAAATATCAATTGCATCAGCATTTATACGAAAACGATTTTGATACAAGAATGGAATACTGCAATTGGTATTTAAATAACAACAATAATAACAACGACTTGGCAAATTCAATAATGCAATCGGATGAATCCAGGTTTACCAATAATGGTATGTTCAACAGACAAAATACAAGGTACTGGTCGTTGGAAAACCAACATCGGATGATTCAAGGAAATTTTCAAGAGCAGTTTGGAATCAATGTTTGGGCTGCAATAATTGGCACTAGAATAATAGACCACTTCTTTTTGAAGGGCGTTTAACCGCTGAGAGATATTTGCGATTCTTAGAAAACGAAATTGAAGAGTATTTGGATGATCTGCTCCTGGCGGTAACACAACGAATGTATTTCCAACAGGATGAGGCTCCACCCCATAATACCCATGTGGTAAGAAATTATTTGGAGGAGAGATTTAGGGATCGGATTATTGCCACCCATGGGCCAATACAGTGGCCACCTCGTTCCCTGGACCTGACCTCACTTGATTTTATTTATGGCGCCATATTAAGAACCAAGTTTACATTACACCTCCAGCAACGCTGAAAATTTTAAAGAACAGGGATACGGGAAGCTTTTGGAAGTATCACCCCGGATATGATAAAAAATGCAGTAGAAGAAACCGTTCATCGGGTTAGACTGTGTAGAGATGTCCAAGGTGGATATTTTGAAGACCGAATTGGTCATTAAGTTAAGTTGACAAAAATTGTTAATATACGCTATTATTTACTTGTTTCTCATGGCTAACTGGATATAACATCCAAGAGACTTTAATGTTGTGATACACCGTTGGATTCGTCTTAAAAAGCTACATCTAATTAAACTATGAAAGTGGTATAGTTGTATTTAATTTTTTTACGTTATTGTAAAAAAAGCGATTTAGTCAACTTTGAACGCTCTGGTAAGACAAACGAAACGTGATAAAATTATGTAAATATTTTTGTGCAGATGTAAACGTCTATTAGAACGATTTAAGGTAGGTCATGGCACTCTAGATTAAAAAATAAAATTTACTCTAAAAATGTTAAATTGACACAAAAAGTAATAAAAATTCTACAGTTGTATGTAAAATGAATGCTAGATTCCAAAAATCAAAAAATATACAGGGTGTTCCACTTAAAAATCCAAAGTTGGGGTCACTTCCGGCTGAACCAGAAGTCGTCGAAGTTTGACCTCAATAAGTGTCTTTGTAATAGCCTATAACTCCTGCCAAGTTTCATCTTGTTTGATTAAAAACTACAGAAATGGCAGCCGGAAAGTGATCTCGTTGACACCCGGTATAAAACTTAAGTTTAGTGTAGATAAGTATAATATATATTGTGATTATGAACAGATTATTCTATTGTTGTAATAGATCGGTTGGCCATGTTCTCTGCAGTCTCCTTGGGATTTCATCGTTAGATAGTTGATTCACTAGCTAATTCTGGTGTCCTAGGATTTTCGCGTGGTAGTTAACGGCGAATCGACTGATTTCTTCTTGCACGAAGGGCATTCTCAAGTCTTCGTGGATAGTTTGGTTGGTGACATACCAGGGTGCATTAAGTATTGAGCGCAGTATTTTTGACTGGAACCGCTGTATGATGCTGATGTTAGTCTTCTTTGCACATCCCCAGAGCTGTAGACCGTATGTCCATATTGGCTTTAGTATTATTTTGTATTAGAGTAGTTTGCTATCAATTGCTAATGGTGATTTTCTTCCAAGTAGCCAATACATCTGTCTGAACTTGATGTTTAAGTGTTGCCTTTTTGCTTTGATGTTGATGTTTTTGCTCCAAGTTAATCTCTGGTCCAGGTGGAGTCCCAAATATGTTGCTTTATTTTTTACAGGTATAGTAGTACCATCAATACTGACCGTTGGACAGGTGTTGGCTTTCATGGTGAAGGTGACCTGCGTTGATTTGTCTTTGTTAACCTTAATTCGCCATTGCTGTAACCATTCATTGACAAGGTCTAGGTGTTCTTGGAGGTGTTCACTAGCTGTGTTAGGATTTTCATGTACGGATAGGATGGCTGTATCATCCTCGAAAGTAGAAATATGGGTATTATCCATTTCTGGTAAGTCAGCCGTAAACAAGAGATAGAGGATTGGGCCCAATACGCTGCCCTGCGGTACACCAGAGGTGATGGGATAGTATTCGGAAAGTGTATCCTTGTATTTCACTGCGTAGTATCGGTCGGATAGGTAGGATCGCAGGATTAAATAATATGTGTTTGGGAGTAGTTGCTTTAGCTTGTACAACAGTCCTGTATGCCAAACCTTATCAAAATCTTTTGAAATATCGAGGAATGCTGCTGTGCAATATTTTTTCTCCTCTAATTTTTTCGCAATACAGTTGACTATTCTATTTGTTTGCTGAATATTCGAGTGATTTTCCCAAAATCCGAATTGGTGTCCTGGTATCACTGTCGAGAAATCTACATCTCCTCTCATTCTTCTTAAGAATAGCTTTTCAAAGACTTTGCTTAGTATCGGAAGTAAGCTTATCGGTCTATAAGATGTTGTCTGCTCTGGTGGTTTGCCTGGTTTTAATACCATCAGGACATGAGCAAACTTCCATAATATGGGATAATAGGCGATGCTCAAGATACGATTTATATTGTTGTGATTAGTACTATAGCTTTCTTTGGTAACATCTTCAGGATTTTGCTCGTTATTAAATCATGCCCTGGAGCTTTAAACTGCTTCAAGTTGTTGATTTCGCGTTTTACTTCAGTTGGTGAGAAGGATTTTATGGGAGGAGACATCTGGCAAGCCGCATTTAGGAAATCTTCAATTTCTTGACTGTCGTGGTTGACTGGTGGATCAGATGGTTTAAAGACATGCGATAAGTATTTTGCAAAGACGTTTGCCTTCTCTTTATTCGATCTGGCCCATACATCGTTTTCACTTCGAATTGGCGCGATTTGGAGTTGAGGTCTTTTGAGTTTTTTAGTTGCTCTCCAGATAGAATGATCATCTTTATTTAGATTGGTAATGTAGTTTTGAAACGATTCATTTTTGTGTTCATGAAGTGTTGCTCTGAGTTTCCGAGTTAATCTGTTGTAGATTGTTTTATCAGCTATATTTCTCGATCTTTTCCATCTTGCACGAGCTTTTCGTTTTTCAGCTACCAGTTTCCTTATGTATAACGGAATATTATTTCTTTCATCTGAAACTTCTGATTGGTTAGGAGTAGACTCCCACACAGCTTCCTGAATCAGGTTAGTTAAGTAATCAACTGTTGTGTTGAGATCTGCTGGTTGTTTTATTCGCCATCGTAGACTTATGTTTTCTTCTATGAAGTTTTGGAATTTGTTCGAATTCGTTCTATTGTTTGTGAGAGTGTAGATTTCTTCTTTCAAAATAATATGACTGCTTAAAGTCATGATAATTGGTGAATGATCAGATGACATATCATTATTTGACTCTATCCTAGTGTAATTTGTGGCTATACCATTCATTATGACAAAGTCCAACAGATCTGGGACTTTGTCGGGATCAGTTGGCCAATACGTTGGTTCACCTGTAGAGAGAAAATCATAATGGTTGTCGGTCATAGTTTTTAATAGATTTCGGCCTTTTGTGGTGGTGAGTCTTGACCCCCAGTGCGTGTGTTTAAAGTTCTAGTTACCTCCAGCTATAAATTTAAATCCTAAGGTCTGGAAAAATGCATGATATTGATTGAAACTGATTCGGTGTCTTGGAGGGCTGTAAATTGTTGATATAACAAATGACCAAGGCATAGCATTTATTTTTACATTTGCAGCTTGAGTCCATTCCGTTTGAAATTTAGGCAGCTCGTGATGAGAATGATTTTTAATGATAATCGCTGATTCACCATGTGCTGTATTATCTGGGTTTGTGGTAGAGTAGACAGAGTAGATTGGTATACGAAGTGTAGATCTTTCTGTAAAATGACTTTCTGAGATGAGAATAATGTCTGTTTTATTTATATATAAAAATGTGATTAATTCGATTTATGGTTTAGTAACCCGTTGAGCAAACTAAATAGAATTACTTGTTTTTAAAAACATTCTAACTTATATAAATTGAAATAATAAAATGTTTCACAATAGTCTCATTCGCAGATTTACATAACAAACACTAAATTGAACAAATAACCAAATTATAATAAATAAACATTTGAACACGGAGCACACTAAAAATAACGACCTTAATGTCAACCGCATCGTCTGTATACCGCAACACACCCGCCCGCCAAGGCAAGTGCAATAAGCAACGAAATCAATGCTTATATCCAGTGTATGTAACACATTTGAATGGTATTGCCTTTCCGCGCAAGATTAATGAGCCTAATTTAAAATAGTATTATAAATAATTAATACGGAATTGATATTCAGCTTTAAGTTGATTAAATTAATATTACAAATTTAAATAAACGAGAACCATAATTTTATAAAAATATTTTTGTTAGCATTGGATTTTATTTTGAATAAATTCTTAAGGAAAGCATTGCTTCCAATACTTCCATGGACCGCACGCCACTGATCTAATGATCTTCCCGTTCACTTGTGACTCGTGAAGAACTAAGTTTGTTTTCAGAAATGTGTCCATGTTCTTCTGTCTGTTGCTTCCACTGGCGTTATACAGAATACCACATTCACAATCTTATCGTGCTGTTTTATGAACATTTGTTCGTCTCATAGTCCTATTATGTAGTCTTCAAGTCGGACATCTGGGTATAACAGTCAAGGCAATTTCTGTTAGGAATATTAAATAAATTAGCGAACGCTGTCGGTTCTTCAAACCTTTAAATATTAAATTCACTTAATTAAAATAATAATAATAATGTGGGTACGAACCTTGAAATTGTTTCATAGCAAAGGAAAATTGCTTTTATGTCAGGTATTTTTCTTCGGTTAAACTAACAATTTGCAGCGCGTAGTGGCGCTGGCTATCAGGTCCATTCTGTAGAATATAAACCCCGAACAAGCTACTTATATTATATTTGGATGATTCACCTTCCTTAACTACATCGCACACTTAGGTTGCATTCCAACAATGCCCAAATAACTTACATAAAATATTTTCATTTCATACTGTGTCTCTTTTTCTGAATTTCAGGACTAATTCCAGTCAGGTAAAAAAATTGTATGGTACTGAAAGACTTAATCAAACGAGAAAGTAGGTGGTATGGTATGTCGGAAAGGGTAAGGTACAGGGGGTAATTCGGTGGGTAAGTCAGGGGGTTGGGTGGGTTGGTAGGCTGGGAGTGGGCATAATTTGGAAAGGGGGATTATGGGATAAGTCGACGTGTGTTTGTTAAATAACTTATATACACTTTAGTTATCGGTAGAACTATACGATATCCTGAAAATAAATAAGAACTCGTTGGAGCAGGAAAGCTGTGGGTACTATTAATCTATAAGGATATAAACTTTAATTTGTAATTCCAACATTCAGAACGCGTTTGCACAAGCAAAATACTCACAGCGCTTGGCAAATTTAATGTATTTTCAATACCTGATATCTGAAAAGAGATTTTTGTACATGTGTTATTTCATTTTCAGATTACACGATACAGAAAATAAGGTAATTATGAAAAATTATGAAAATCATGCTTTGCTTGATGTGGTTACGTACAAGCGGTACAAGGGTTATTATTTTATAAATTGCAAGTTTTCATTTGAAATAACAAGTTTGAGGGTGTGTTCAAACATTTATATACGACCAATAACAATTTCGCAAATGTTAAATATTATTCAGTGCTTTAGAATAACAAAACAAATCTGACCTTTGCAATTTCCGTTCTCCGCTCTAAAATAATCTTGGCATAAGTAAAAGTTTGATAGCAGCGGCTTAGCAAATCTAGGAACATTAACCAGTCTGGAATTGTCCGAATTTAATTAATTGACACAACACCAGAGGCGCTTGGGATTTCGCATTAGCTCTAAGGAACAAAGTTATCCAAGCCTTCTTACTCCATTAAACTTTAATGGAAATTTTTTCGTTTTTAGGCTATATAAGAATTAATAAAATTTGTTTATATTGATTTAGACAAACACATTTTCAAATTACGAGACTACTGTAATACTTGCCTAAGTTGATTACTTTCTCATTATTACAGCAACCTATTTTGAGGAGACGTTTATATGAAGTGGAAAGATAAATTTAACTTCTAAGAGAGAGGATAACAAAAATAAGTAGATAGGATAACAAAACTAAGAAAATTTGATTAGGTTTGATCTAACGTAAACAGTTTGATTGATATCGTTGATCGAGTGAGCTTGTAGTGAAAGTCAAAGATTAATTTATCAAGATTACAGAATATAATCATCTTGTGATCTTTGGAGAATTTACATTAGGAAACAATTTAGATAATTTATATTTAATTGTGCTATTAGCTTTTTGGGATCTAAAAGATATTTACCATTACAAAAGCGATAAAATAGTGTATTTACATTTATTATAATAGAGATTATTATGAAAAGATCGATCCCTTATATTTACATGTATAGGTTAAATATTTGCGTATGATGGAAAAATAGGCAGTGTTGGGTAGTAACTGAGTAGAAATAACTCGTTACTAAAAACTAATTACTGTTTAAGTAACTTGTTAGTAACTTAATTACTTTTCAATTTTCAGTAACTGCAGCAGTAACTCGTTACTTTATGTCAGTAAAGTACTAAAGTTACTTCATTTACCTCTAAATAATTCCTAAATTTTTAGTTTTCTAAGTAAAATAATATTCACGCTTCCCAAGATAGTAATAAACTTGTAAAGTGTACATAGCCCTTTCTGATGAATGAGGCTTTTAAAATGACAAACATGAAGATGCAGTAAAATTTTACAGCTACACATTCTTATGTTTAAATTGAAAGTAGGTATTAGAGTTATGTGGGTATAAAGTATACACCTATAAATCAATAAATGACAACGAAAACCAGTTAATTTTTGTACATGACTCAAGGAATATTTATTTAGGACATATTTATTTATGAATGAATATTCACTGCAGTCAGTACACCTTTTAGTTATTAAAAATCCAAATTTAAAGAAAAAAGTCTATCAATGTGTTTGTTGAAAATTTTCTGAGAAAATGATTCAAATAAGAACATGATACAGATAAAAGCATTAGGTATTTATTTGGACTGTCAAAGAATAAAAAGGATAAGGCAATGTAATTGTAAATAATATTAATGAAAGAAATAAAGCAATATTTATGGTAAGACGTTTCTTTTAGAGCATTTATGCTTAGCGATTTATGCAAAGAAGGCTAAAGTTAATGTTCATAAAATTTTTTTTTCTACGACCCTCTATAAAAAGACATTTTTCGTCACCGAATACTCCAGCGAAAATTCAATTTCCGTCACTAGTGAGACAAAATCGCATAACGTTAACTTTCGTCATTAGAGACGAAAATAACCTACTAACTTTAACCTCCGTCTAGTTGCCTGCTGTCGCTGCATCGCGTCATTATTAAATCACGTCAGTTGCGCTGTTCGTAGCTTTATCATGATTTCTGATTCAAAAAGTGACTAAGATCTTCCCAATACTTCGCCAGAAATAGTAAATCAAGCTGGGAAAACCTCTTATGGTGGATTTATTGCCAGAAAAATCGAAAGAGGTAGAAAAAATCTATGAAAAATTCATGGAATGGGGGGGCTGATAATGGGACCTTATGGTATATATACTCTGTGTTAAGAACAACATTATCAATAAAAAATGATATCGATATCAGATAAGTAATTTAAATGGTCGTAGAAAAAACATAGTGTTTAACTAGTCGAAATCAATTTTTAAGCTCGCGAACATTACCAAACTTGGCTCCGCCTCGTTTGGTAAACGATTCTCTCGCTTAAAAGTTGTTACTTTCGTCGCTCGTTACACAATATACTATTATTAATTTTGTTATTTACTGATCAGAAATAAATTAAACGAACTTAAGTTAGGTAGTTAAAAATCGTTTACGAAAACCATTCGTTTTCACCGCAATCACACTAGATAAACTTCAACTGTCAAACGAACATATAATATAGTTTAAAAATAATAGGAATTCCAAAAAATTCCATAGAGAAGTTTACCATAATAATAATGAGTACATAATCTTTTTTTTATTATAACTTGAATTAGCGAGACGTGATTTCGCCTCTGTGGAATATGCTAACTGAATTGTTTTTTGGTTCCAAACCATTTATATATGTTACTAAACATTTAAAAATTGACCAAAAACAAAAGGGGCTTTTCAAATACTTAACCGGTATGACATCATTAATTTTTAAACAACAATAAGAATTATTAAATTTCTTAATTTTATTTAAAAAGGAATGTAGCACATAAAATTATAAAAAAACGACATAAGATACTTGTACCTTAATTTGGCTAATAAGCTTGCTAATCAACGACAACGGTAACTGCCAAACACAATCTTAAAACGTTGATTATTTCTTAATTACCCAATTTCAAGCTATGGAATAATAAAAAATGAGAAAAGCCAGTTGACGTCACCTACTTAGTAGACGAAACTACGTTCAAACGAGTTTATTCTTTTATGTTTAGGTAGGTTAAAGAGCCTTATTATTGCCGCTTATTAACAAAGGTGAGAAACTAACAATTATTTGTTTAATATCAATTCATTTGAGTCATTCAATATATTTTTACTTTTTGCCAGAATTTGCAATAGGTACAAAGAGAACCCGTAACAACACTCACTTTAAATAAATTACACTACTTGTGCGTTTAGTATTGCTGGTCTGTTTAATTCGAATTATTGATAAAAAAAATTAAAGGAAATGTGGACTAAAAAAGTAACTTTAATTGTACAAGTTACTCTATGATAACTACACAGTTACTTTTAGTTCTCTGTAACTGGGTAACGTATTTAATTAGTTTTCTGCAAAATAAAACAAAAAATTACTTAGTTCTTTTTTTAGTAACTTAGAAACTTTAGTAACTTAGAGTTAGAAGATTTATAAAGTATATGATAACTAAATTTTTCAAGAAAAATCGTTCTTTATGATTTAATTAAAATTAGAAATAAGCTTAAGAGGGTAATGTACGGTCGGGTAGAGAGTGGTTTGCAGAGGTTTACGCGTTCAAGTGATTCAGCCTAATTTTTAAACTAATCGTCTATTTGTTGCAATAAATCAAGAGATGAAATATCAAGCTACATGCAAGCATCAAAGACTTTATAATTTTTTAAAAATAATTACCGACACCCAACTTCGAAATTTCATAATTTTGTCTATATGTACTGAAAAAATATAATAAGAATTGTTTGTTCAAAGCATAATTTTCTGCTGTTTGCATGTAGATAAACTATTTAGCTTTGCATAATCAGCTGCACTTTCGCAAAAATACAAGAATTAACGAAATAACATATGAACAACGGGAGTATGTTTCTCTAATTTTCATTATTACACGTTGCCTATACCACCGGGCAAACTACAAGATTTTACATCTTGTAGCAACATTCCGCCTCTTAGTGCCTCTAGTTCGGGATTTCTGGGCAGCGGCATATCTAAATATTTCATTGGATTCGGATCGGACTTCGTAGTGTAGTATTTATTTTTTATTTACTATTTATTCTTTATCAAAAACAAATAATTTTGGAAAGTCATATAAATATTGTCAGAAATTTATTGGAATTCACAAAGAAATCAAATAAAATCAGAGAGTGCCGTGGAAACTGACTTTTTTGTTTCAACTTAGACATAATGATTATATAAATAATTATAATGTAAATATAAAAATAAACATGAGAAATAATGAAAATATAATTTTATAATTGTGATGATGAATATAAATATATCGTAATAATATAATAGTAACAATTAAGTTTACTTAAGGTGATTTTAAGAACTTTAAAAAATAATATAATTACATATAATATAATTACAAATCCAGCAAATTGATCGGTTTTCTATTATCATAGATCAAAGCTATTCACGACTGCGGTTCCAGATGTTCTATTTAAAAAAAATCTAATTTGCGTTGCATAAAGTGTTGTTTGTGTTGTTTAACTCTGTTTGCTAGAACTAGAATATTCGAGCATGGTAAATAACGGCAAATACTAAGAGGGTATACAATTTCAAGCAGGTAGGTCAAACAAGTAGTTTCTTCAACCGCAAACATACAATTTCAGGGCATAAGTGTAGGTAACTCGTTTTGATAAGCCAACATAAGACGGTCACAAAGATACAGGCAATAATTTCGAGATACCAAATACTATATTTAAATCGTAATTTCAAACATTTTCAACAAGAGGATCTATGAAACCGAAATAGCTTTAAGGTAGAAGATAAGTAGGTAGCTTTTCATTTCAGTAATCACATTCTAACATCATTTTACTTTAATATAAAAAAATTAAAAATATAGGGGAGCGCAGGGCAAAGTGGTCAGAGCGGGTAAAGTGGCCATCGTAATTTATTTGGTTGGAAAGTTACATCCAAGAGTGGAAGTAACGCGAGTTTTGCTTTTTATTAAGTTATTGTCGTTTTTGACCAGCCTGATGTAAGATAAGTGGTTCATACTATTAATTTTTTAAAAGGTAATGATAAGTGTATAATCTTTTAACATACCTTCACTAAAACTGTATTTTTTAGGCTTTTAAACGATGTGTAGTAGAATGAAGGAGCTTGCTTACTTTGTTTACTAGATTCAATTCTCTATAATAGCGTCCGGGAGGGCAAAGTGGCCACACTCCTGGCCACTTTGCCTGGCCGTATGGCTACTTTGCCCGAATGACAAATTTTCATCATTTTCCTTACAAAATTATTGTACCCATGAATCAAACTTTTTTCTACGGTGTAAAACTATTTTCTAACTTCTATTCAAAGTTATCGGCAATACTCGTAGTATTAAAACAGGTTTTCTTCAAGGTGCTTTATTTTAAAAAATAGACACCTGGTATTAACCAAACAGGAATGGGACTCTCTTGTTGCTGTAAGAAATTTTGGTATGTCGTACCTCACAGCGGCTAGAACTTTCAACGTTCCTCGAAATACTCTAAAAAGAAGAGTTTTAAATAAGAACATTGATACTGTAGAAGCTACAAAAGTTCTAGGCAAGTATACAAGAAGCAGAATCATTAAAACATATTCTTGAGTTAGAAAAACGTTTTTATGGCGTGGCAGTAACAGATCTTCGTCGATTGGCATTCGAACTTGCACAAAAGAACCAAATTCCAAACTCCTTTAACAAAGAAAGAATGATCACATCGGCAGCAAGAGCTCAAAGTTTTAACAGAGCCAGTGTGAAGAGATTTTTTAATATTCTTCAAGAAGTCCAAGATAAACATCTTCATTCCTCTCATAGAGTCTTTAACGTGCACGAAACTGGGATGACCACAGTCCAGTCAAAAAATACGAAAATGTTTGCTCTGAAAGGAAAAAAAGAAGTAGGGGCAACAACATCTTCTGAAAGGGGGCTATTAGTAACAGTTGTTGTCTGTATGTCTGCAGGTGGAAATTTCATTCCTCCTCTAGTTATCTTCCCAAGAATGAGAATGAAAGCTAATCTGCGAGATGGAGCTCCACCCGGAACGATCTTTGCCTGCAGCTCAAGTGGTTGGATTCCACCACGCACAACACTTTTTACATCATACAAAGCCAACTGCTGAAGATCCAGTGCTCCCTATTTTAGATCGGCACGCTACACATGCAAAGAACATTGACTTCATTGACATATCTAGAAACAACCATACCACTGTGGTGTGTATAGCACCACATACTAGTCACAAGCTACAGCCGTTAGATGTAGCATTTATGAGTCCCTTTAACACCTTTTATGTGCGAGCAATCGAAAAATGTCTTCGCAACAATCCTGGAAGGGTAGTGACTCAATTCCAAATGAGTGTACTTCTT
This sequence comes from Agrypnus murinus, assembly GCA_929113105.1. NCBI lineage: Eukaryota > Metazoa > Arthropoda > Insecta > Coleoptera > Elateridae > Agrypnus > Agrypnus murinus. Next base: position 64,504,935 of record OV816029.1, on the reverse strand, counting down.
GGAGAAGCTTACTTACGTGCAGCTTTACAATGTCTTTACTGACCAAGATTTTGCAGCTGCAGAAATCACTGATATCCTGTTGTTACAAGTTGATGAAAAAGATGCAGTTGACAGAGATGATAGGGTCTGTCACGACCCAATACAGTCGCACACTTCTGCAGCCAGTCCTCATATTAACACAGCCGCGCCAAGTGGTGAAGTTCAACCTGGTACTTCCTATACTGAACCGCAATCTACCACTTCATTTGAGAAATTGTTTCTGTACCAAAATCAAATATAATGAAACGAAAAACTACTCGCAAGAAAGGGAAAGCAGACATTTTAACCTCTAGCTCCTACAGACAAAAACTTTTAGAAGAAAACACCAAAAAAGAAGAAAAAGATACTGAAAAAAAGAAGAAAATAGAAGCTAAAAAACAAGAGAAGAATGCAGAATCCTGTGAACTTATGGAAACGAGTTTGAAAAAAAGAAAAGCCCAGCAAAAAATGGAACTGCTAGAAAGACGCCATTCCAAGTCATTGAAAAAACCGTTGGAGAGGATGGCACCGACTGCTTGTACTGTAATGAACAATATACAAACTCCAGAATGAATGAGGGGTGGATACGCTGTTCTGGGTGCCACCAGTAGGCACATGAGAATTGTGCCGGTTGTGAAGAGGAAGATGACGACTTTGTTTGCGAATATTGCCTTTAAAATTAAAATGAATCTTTGTATACAACCAAGAATAGGTTGCGTTTTTCTTTTAAAACATAATTTCCAATATTTTTATTGTATATGTCATATTTGTATTTCTTAAAGAAGAGTATAAGCTATTGTTTAATTTTATGTTTTTTGTGTTTATTACCTTTTTACCTATGTTATCGGTGTTGGGCCATTTTACCCGACTAGGTTGGGTAAAGTGGCCATTTTACATGTTTTTTTATAAATATATTTAGTAAGCATAGCTCTTTGCACTCAAACAAAAGTAATATTATTTAGGGTTAGTACTATTAATATACTATATGTAACATGTTTTTAATATTTTTTATACCTAAATAGTAGGAAGAATAAAAAATAATTTAATTAGTAATAAGAATAATAAACTTCAGCACAACCATAAAGTCCATTCAAAACAAGTTTTATTTATTTAATTATAAGTTTGCTACAATTGTTTCTGTCTATTTAATTTTCAAGGCTATCTTCAGGCAACTGTACTTTAACAATTCAATGCTGTTGGTGGAAACATTTTATATTTTATTGAATTAAAATTATTGGTATTATTCTGTGTTAGATATAAAAAAGAAGAAAAGAACTTAAGTATACAATTACTAGGTCCATCCTAAAAGCTACGTTAAAAATTAATTCTCATTGTTTAAAATAAAAAAATATCAACAATGCAGTTCAGTAAAATCTTTATTGTATTACTTAATAATGTTTGTCGTAACGCTGCATGTTAGAGCAAGCAGCGCATAGTCGCCTACAGCAAAACAAAATTTGGTCTGCTGACTTAAAGGGACTGGCTACCGATATTTTGTTAACGCTGATAATAAACTGCAATTTTAGTGAATTTACGGCAACTTCAGGAGCGTCTGCTTGAAGAACGCTGACGTCTGCCAGAATTTTGAAAGCATAATTTTAAAGAGGAACCTAACCATCACACATAACCAAAAAATTACGTTGGAATAATGCCACTATGTATTTGAGGAAAAATGTGTACTTTTAAACGCCGCCCCCGGTCTGGCAGACTGGCGCAACAATTAAGGCACCTATTGACATAAGGCATTAAACCTTTGGAATAAAACCACTATGTATTTTTGCGCTCACCTCTCGTACTAGTACTTCATACAATGTAAATTGTCCCTAGTATGCAATATAGTTCTATTCTATTTTATGTATTTAAGTAATGTCGAGTCGCTTTTTTATTATTTTTTTAAAGAATAACGATAATACGCTTTCTTTAATAAATATCGTACATTAGCACGCTACAGTCATTAGGGTTCAATGTTTTCCTCTATCCAATTCAAATATGTCTGAACCTTGGTGTGTACTTCAGGAAATTTAGAACCATAGATTCCCACGCCAAACGATACTATGCCTTCTTGATGCCATTGCAACTTATACGAAAATATGACTGGTGCCCCAGCATCACCGATACAACTCAACTCCGTAGAATTATCATGTGACCGTACATATTTGCTTCTCCGTCAACGTTGCCCTGTTAACATTCTTATACGCTTCTTTACATTCAGCATTAGAAATTAATGCTCTTAAAACTTTTTTCTTAATTGTCGCTTCGTCGTCTTGTAGATTTATGTAACCCCAACCGGATGTTGTTAATGTGTTCCCAATATGAGCAAATCTTGTTCCAGGATACGGTAAGCATATTGGTCGTACGTAATCTGGAATGTGCTGTACAGTTTATAATATGAAACTTTTAATAAATAAAAATACCTGAATACACCACAGCCTTGTTTGGTCGTATTAGTGCTATGTCATTTGCAAGAATGCTTCTGTTAAAATTTAAATGAGTTATGATCTTTTCAATTCCATAAAATCTAGTAGGTTCACTGCATTCTTCAATATTTCTCAATTCAATAACACAATCAGTATCATTAGCAATGTAGTACTCTCCAAGTTGTACCTCCATTCTGTACGGTATACGTATAAAACATATGCCAATTAGCAACAAGCAAAATAAAATGTACACAAGAAATACTTACGGTATAAATTCTGGACTAACGACACAGGTTACAGCAGTTAATATATATCTTGTATTTAATAAAGATCCAAGACAACGATATTGCTTTCTACAGTGTGTTTTTTGTAAACGATAATATAGGAAATCCAATGGAATTTTATCATTTTCCTCGTAAGTTTGTACCCTTGCAAATGTAATTAGAAATCTTGGTATCAATCGAAAGAAGAATTCATTTTACGTCAAAAAAATATTAAACTTTATGAAGAAAACCAAAATCGATTTAGAAAAAGACTTAAAAAGCTCATTGATTTACTGCTTTTGGTAATAAGCTATTAAAAAAAGCTGGAAGCTGAACCCCGATTGGTGTAGGGGTTAACGCTTCAGATTCCTAATCAAAAATCGCGAGTTCAAACCCCGTCATCGTATACTTTTTTTTAATTGTATTGCTTACTAATTATTCTTCTTTCGATTGATACCAAGATTTCTAATTACATTTGCAAGGGTACAAACTTACGAGGAAAATGATAAAATTCCATTGGATTTCCTATATTATCGTTTACAAAAAACACACTGTATATGAATCCGGGCTTTCATCGGGATATCCGAATACAATGCGTGCTAACCATGGAAATTCTGTTATTACAGTACCATTGTTGTTATGTTCATAGTCATCGGAGTGTTGGAAACCACAATACTTTCTGCTTCCCAATAATTGTCTATTATTCGTTTTTTGCTCATTTTTCTCTACTGGTTTAGTTGAGTTTAACTGAGAAATACAACATACTTTAGAATATGTGCCTTCAAACCCACAAATTGATTTTCGAATTATTTTCACTGATGAAGTAGTCTTATCTTTAATCATTTCGAAAAGTTTTGGGCAGCGCAGTATCGAAATGCATTTTCCTGGTTCATTATTCGTTGTGTTACACAGCTCTATAAATGATAATTATGTGTTTGATATAGAGTTTCAACAAAAGTTTATTTAATAAAATAGTAATAATATTGAACTTACCAGCAGCGTTAGATTGCACAAGCGTAAATAACACACAGTTTTAAACAACCGTTTCAATGAAATACATGTTAAGACTGCTGAAGAGCGGTATGTTGTGTTGGTTGGAATGTTTGATTTCTTATATATTTGTCATACGGCATCTTTTTTGAAATTGTATTTTGTTGATCTTTCGCGAAAGGCTGATTATAAACTATAAATATTGAAGCTATAAACCAGTTTTCTTAGATTACATTAATGTAAACAAGATGTTTATATATCTTAATTAGCATTATTTATTATTCAAGTTTTGTAGCAATCATTATTATTATCATATAGATCATAAATCTTAGTAGAGCATAAAACTACTATGTTAACGAAACGAAACAATTTAATCTGCAATAGAACATTGTTACACATCCGGACGCTTGAAAATGTTAGATCTCAATTGTACAATTAACAACGGGAATTAAAGAAATTATCAGTGGCGTAGCCATAGACGTAGCTATCGCAAACAAACAAAGGAATCTAATGTTCTTCCCGTTCACTTGTGACTCGTGAAGAACTAAGTTTGTTTTCAGAAGTGTGTACATGTGTACATGTTCTTCTGTCTGTTGCTTCCACTGGCGTTACACAGAATACCACATTCACATCCTTATCGTGCTGTTTTATGAACGTTTGCTCGTCTCATGGTCCTATTATGGAGTCCTTTTCAAAGTCGGAGATCTGGGTCTAACAGTCGAGGCAATTTCTGTTAGGCATATTAAACAAATTAGCGAACGCTGTCGGTTCTTCAAACCTTTAAAAATTAAATTCACTTAATTAAAATAATAATAATAATGTGGGTACGAACCTTGAAATTGTTTCATAGCAAAGGAAAGCTGCTTTTATGTCAGGTATTTTTCTTCGGTTAAACTAACAATTTGCAGTGCGTAGTGGCGCTAGCTATCATGTCCATTCTGTAGGTAATAAACCCCGAACAAGCTTATAACAATATAACAAACTTATATTATATTTGGATGATTCACCTTTCTTAAGTACATCGCACACTTAGGTTGCATTCCAACAACGGGCAAATAAGCGCCGGTGTCCATATGCGGGAAATTCCATTATTTTCATTTCATACTGGGTCACTTTCTCTGAATTTGTAACATTACGTTTTTTAACTTTCCTAAGAAATCATCTTGTTTTGCATAATTGATAAAAAAAACCCTTAGTGCGGTCCTGCATATTATTGTATATTTCATCTTGATTTAAAATTACGTTGGTATACTGCATAAAATAAGTCCTACAAAATATCAAAGGTCACTTTTAAAAGAAACATTCCCAGATCAATAAAATTTGTTTCTAGAAAAATCTGCAGATTTCTGTTTAAAAGCACCGCTTTCGTGCTTTGCGTGCTAAAAGTTTATTTTTCATGTTCCGATGAACAACGGTGGTTGTTCTTGTGGAAATAGAATGTTCCAGAACAAAAATTGTTTTTTTGATTTCCGTGCTTATTAGGGTTAAAATATAATATTACGTATCATCCACCTGCAAATAACATCAGGCTTTCTATTAAGTAGATTTTAAGGAGAATCCCCGAAAGTTTTCGTTGGAAATGTTCTGAAATAATGTGACGTAAATATTCCTCATTGGCTAAGTATAATCGCGCTATTTTCTTATTGGTTCATTCGAAATTTTACCCTTCTCAAAACTTAATCTATCGTCAAAATATTTTTAGTTTAGGACAGTTTACAATAGAATCTCATACAGTGAACAAGAGAAGAGACGAGCCGTGCGGATCGGTTCCGCCCCGATCTAGAGCCTTCCTTTGGGGAAGCTTCCAGGACAAATTATATTAATTTCTGTTTCTAAAATTATAGTTTACAATATAGAATAAAGTTGCCGTTTTAAAGAGTATAATTAAGTTATACTATTATCGTTTTGTGTGTTTAGTTCCGTTATTGTATTGGAAGCTCACTTGCTTCAATTTATCGTCGACTTTTCAGGGTTAATAAATTAACCAAATCCCGTTCTCGTTCGTTAAAAGTTATAGTGAAAATTCAATCTAATATTGAATTTTATAGTTTGTTTTTGATCAACGTATTAAAGAATAATTCGCCGGATTATTAGTTAACAATTTAAGAAGAGAATTTAAAGCATTTGTAAGTATAACCTTGTAATAATGAACTTTAGTTAAAGATAAAATTTGAAATTAATAATTAAAATACTGTAATTACTGCAATTTAAGAGTTTAGTGAATAAGGCCTTTTAATTTTGAGCTGTTGTTTGTGGCGTTTTGAAGAATTGTAAAATTCTAGTACCGCATCAAAGACATTAAGGATATTTGGTTGATGAATTTTCTTATTTTGTTAAAGCTGTAGTAAGTTGGATAATTATTTATGTATAAAATTTTTTTGATTACTATTTGCATGAGCATATTTTCCCCGTCACTAAGAATTCTTACGTTGGGTATTTTTTTATTAAATTTACAAATGCGTCTTAAATGAAAACTTCTCATTTTTTAAATTTTTTATTTATAAATAAACTTATGTTTGAATTTAACCATACTGAATGATAATGGACCTAGCATTAATTGAAATTATTCAATAATTTAATTTGTGTTAACGTCAATTAAACTAATGTTAAATTAATTCTTTTTTAATATTTAATCAACTTAATCTAGCCCTTTGTTATTTGGGATTGTGATAGAATAATTACAAATATCTGGCGCCCATTCTTCCTTTTTTTGTGTCTTTAAACCTATATCCCTTTCTTTTATAATTAGTGAGCTGTGGAAACATTGCCCGCGACCTGAACTTAAATTTGTAAGGTAGAGATCTCAAGCCGAGGCAATCTTGAGTTGTACAGTAAGTATCAAATATTTTGTGTTCTACAGTTTGAGCAAGAATTTGAAGTAATTTAATTCTGGGGAAAATAACTAGCGTTTCACTGTCGTCCAATCGCGGGGCTTTATTTTGTTTTGATGTTGGTAATTTAGTTGAAGAAATAAGCTTTGTTTCACTGGCTTTGCCATCGAGGAGCTTTGTTGTTGTTTTAGGATTGTTTTAAATTCCAGGACTAATTCTAGTCAGGAAAAAGTATTTATGGTACTGAAAGACTTAAACAAACGAGAGAGTAGGTGGTATGGTATGTCGGAAGGAGTAAAGTTTAGGGGGTAATTCGCTGGGTAAGTCAGGAGGGGTGGGTGGGTTGGTAAGCGGTGGGCAATATTAATCTATAACGATATAAACTTTAATTTGTAACTCCAACATCCAGAACGCGTATGCACAAACAAAATACACACAGCGCTTGGCAAATTTAATGTACTTTTAATACCTGATATCTGAAAAGAGATTTTTATACATGTGTTATTTCATCTTCAGATGTATACGATACAGAAAATAAGGTAATCAAAGAAAAATTATGAAAATCATGCTTTGCTTGATGTGGTTACGTACTAGCGATACAAGGGTTATTATTTTATAAATTGCAAGTTTTCATTTGAAATAACACGTTTGAGGGTGTATCAAACATTTATATACGAACAATAACCATTTTGCAAATGTTAAATATTATTCAGTGCTTTATAATAGCAAAACAAATCTGACCTTTGCAATTTCCGTTCTCTGCTCTAAAATAATCTTGGCATAAGTAAATGTTAAAGTTTGATAGCAGTGGCTTAGCAAATCTAGGAACATTAACCAGTCTGGAATTGTCCGAATTTAATTAATTGACACAACACCAGAGGCGCTTGGGATTTCGCATTAGCTCTAAGGGACAAAGTTATCCAAACCTTCTTACTCCATTAAACTTTAATGGAAATTTTTTCGTTAGGCTATATAGGAATTAATAAAATTTGTTTATATTGATTTAGACAAACACATTTTCAAATTACGAGACTACTGTAATACTTGATTAAGTTGATTACTTTCTTATTATTACAGCACCCTATTTTGAGGAGACGTTTATATGAAGTGGAAAGATAAATTTAACTTCCAAGAGGGAGGATAACAAAAATAAGCAGATAAGATAACAAAACTAAGAAAATTTGATTAGGTTTGATCTAAAGTAAACAGTTTGATTGATATCGTTGATCGAGTGAGCTTGTAGTGAAAGTCAAAGATTAATTTATCAAGATTACAGAATATAATCATCTTGTGATCTTTGGAGAATTTACATTAGGAATCAATTTAGATAATTTATATTTAATTGTGCTATTAGTTTTTTGGGATCTAAAAGATATTTACCATTACAAAAGCGATAAAAAAGTGTATTTACATTTATTATAATAGAGGTTATTATGAAAAGATCTCCCTTATACTTTTCGTTCATTACACGTATAGGTTAAATATTTGCGTATGATGGAAAAATAGGCAGTGTTGGGTAGTAACTGAGTAGAAATAACTCGTTACTGAAAACTAATTACTGTTTAAGTAACTTGTTAGTAACTTAATTACTTTTCAATTTTCAGTAACTGCAGCAATAACTCGTTACTTTATGTCAGTAAAGTACTAAAGTTACTTATGTTGCGTTATGTTGGTATAAAGTATACACTTATAAATCAATAAATGACAACGAAAACCAGATAATTTTTGTACATGGCTCAAGGAATATTTAATTAGGACATATTTATTTATGAATGAATATTCACTGCAGCCAGTACACCTTTTAGTTATTAAAAATACCAATTTAAAGAAAAAAGTCTATTAATGTATTTGTTGAAGATTTTCTGAGAAAATGATTCAAATAAGAACATGATACAGATAAAAGCATTAGGTATTTATTTGGACTGTCAAAGAATAAAAAGTATAAGGCAATGTAATTGTAAATAATATTAATGAAAGAAAGAAAGCAATATTTATGGTAAGACGTTTCTTTTAGAGCATTTATGCTTAGCGATTTATGCAAAGAAGGCTAAAGTTAATGTTCATAAAATTCTTTTTTCTACGACCCTCTATAAAAAGACATTTTGCGTCACCGAATACTCCAACGAAAATTCAATTTCCGTCACTAGTGAGAGAAAATCGCATAACGTTAACTTTCGTCACTAGAGACGATAATAACCTACTAATTTTAACCTCCGTCTAGTTGCCTGCTGTCGCTGCATCGCGTCATTATTAAATCACGTCTGTTGCGCTGTTCGTAGCTTTATCATGATTTCTGATTCAGAAAGTGACTAAGATCTTCCCAATACTTCACCAGAAATAGTAAATCAAGCTGGGAAAACCTCTTATGGTGGATTTATTGCCAGAAAAATCGAAAGAGGTATGAAAAAATCTATGCAAAATTCATGGAATGGGGGGGCTGATAATCGCGTAAATTCATATTCGAAAACTGTGTTGCTTGCATATTTTGCAAAATTGTCGAAAAATTTCAAGCCATCGATCTTATGGTATATATACTCTGTGTTAAGAACAACATTATCAATAAAAAATGATATCGATATCAGATAAGTAATTTAAATGGTCGTAGAAAAAACATATTGTTTAACTCGTCGAAATCATTTTTTAAGCTCGCGAACATTCTCTTCGCTATTCTCTCGCTTAGAAAAATGTTACTTTCGTCACTCGTTACAAAATTATTCTATTATTAATTTTGTTATTTACTGATCAGAAATAAATTAAACGAACTTAAGTTAGGTAGTTAAAAATCGTTTACGAAAACCATTCGTTTTCACAGCAGTCACCCTAGACAAACTTCAACTGTCAAACGAACATATAATATAGTTTAAAAATAATAGGAATTCCATAGAGAAGTTTACCATAATAATAATGAGTACATAATATTCTTTTTATTATAACTTGAATTAGCGAGACGCGATTTCACCTCTGTGGAATATGCTAACTGAATTGTTTTTTGGTTCCAAACCATTTATATATGTTACTAAACATTTAAAAATTGACCAAAAACAAAAGAGGCTTTTCAAATACTTAACGGGTATGACGTCATTAATTTTTAAACAACAATAAGAATTATTAAATTTTTTAATTTTATTTAAAAAGGAATGTAGCACATAAAATTATAAAAAAACGACATAAATACTTGTACCTTAATTTGTCTAATAAACTTGCTAATCAACGACAACGGTAACTCCCAAACACAATCTTAAAACGTTGATTATTTCTTAATTACACAATTTCAAGCTATGGAATAATAAAAAATGAGGAAAGCCAGTTGACGTCACCTTACGTAGTAGACGAAACTACGTTCAAACGAGTTTATTCTTTTATGTTTAGGTAGGCTAAAGACCCTTATTATTGCCGCTTATTAACAAAGGTGAGAAACTAACAATAATTATTTGTTTAATATCAATTCATTTGAGTCATTCAATACATTTTTATTTTTTGCTATAATTTGCAATAGTTATAAAGAGAACCCGTAACAGCACTCACTTTAAATTTATCAGTCTACTTGTGCGTTTAGTTTTGCTTTTCTGTTTAACTCGAGTTATTGTAAAAAATGAATTAGAGGAAATGTGAACTAAAAAAGTAACTTTAATTGTACAAATTACTCTATGATAACTATACAGTTACTTTTAGTTCTCTGTAACTGGGTAAAGTACTTAGTTAATTTTCTGCAAAATACTTAGTTACTTTTTCTTAGTAACTTACCCAACACTGAAAATAGGTGTAACAATTCAACTTAAACTTACATACAACTGACAAACTTTCCAAAGTTAGAAGATTTATAATGGATATGATAACTAAATTTTTCAAGAAAAAGCGTTCTTTATGCTTTAATTAAAATTAGAAATAAGCTTAAACGTTATTTATACAGAAACTTATTTATAGTATTGCGATGATATGGATCATCTATTTGAAAATTTCAGTAGTTTACGACATATTAAAAATAATCAATAGGCTACGATAGGTATCGGGTTTAGCCAAATTTTTTAGATTTTTATCTTTCTTAAATTTGATGTGCAGATGATGGGACCGCAGATAGTATTTTCATTATCCTAGTAAGCTTAACCAGTTTCGGGATTATATTTCGTTGGAAATATGTAAAATATGTCATTATTATAATGATGTCTATAATAGTACATTTAACTTACTAATTCCTGTAATTAAAAGATTTGTAGTAATTATTATGGAAAATTAGCTGTTTTGGATATGTTGGAGGTTTTTCAAATCTTGATTTTAATAGAACATTTTTCACCGTTGTTTGAATACAAGCACTTGGAGGACTGTATGCTAAACAAGTGTGAGTATAATTTGATTTCATTTATATTGATATTTGTGTAGGATCTTATATAGCATCGTTGAACTACTAAAACTTGTAAACAGATTTTTTATTTGAGTTTTTCGTTTATTGTAAATATTTTCCTATGTAAATTTTATATGTATAAGTTACCTAATTTATAATTAATAATGTATAATTGTTTTCACCAAAAACTTTTTTGTGCGTTTTACTAATTATAGTCACGATTATATAGGCCTCTATCTCTTGTAATAAAAATCTTTTTCGATTGGTGATAATTTTAGTGCACAAATATGACATAGTATAACAAAATAGTAATTTTCTCAGATTCTTTTTTCTGAAAACTGAATTTTAAGTAGTACGTTGTAATCTACAACTCTGGGAGAATTTTTCGAAATGAAAATTAACCTTCTAGTTCCATCCAGGACGAAGTTATGACGATGCAAACAGAAAAGAAGCGCATTTTTGATGTTTCAAAATTTTACGTAAAATTGACATTTTAAGGGTCAAGGCAATTCCAAATCGACGAGCGCCCTCCGGATTCGGATTCAGCAGGAAAATCTACATACAAATCAGTTTTCAAAACGCGTGTGTCATCGAGTCCGGACGACCATGTCGAATTTAGGCACCCTGCTCCCCGACCATTTGTGTCTATAGAAATATAATTTATTAACAAGACTTTTTTCTTTCTTTATTATAGCAAATGAACTTTGATCGGTCGTAAATAAAAGATGACAAAACTTGACGAACCTAAAGCATTTAGGTATCTAGGATGAAGAAAAATTTCAAGATCTTAATTAAACTTGCAAAACTAAATTATTAAATTTGTATAATAAGAAATAAAATCAAAATCTTCAAAAGGGGGTTTTAAATATGCACTTATGTAAATGCAAATGTGCGTTCTCAGGCCATTGCACTCAAATTTTATATTTTTGTTAACTAGAGGCATCCCTGTAAGATTTAAGTAACATATCATTCCATTAACTTGAATAAAATAAAATCTAACAATAAGAATTTTGTATACTCTTAGTGTAGTTTTGTGTTACTCTTACTGTGTTACATTCACTATATGTGCAGGTGTAGGAATTAATAATAATGACTTTAATGCACACAGATTGAGAAAATGAATACAACATAAATATATTTCTTTATGTCCGATTGCATTATAAAGTACTGTTTATTGTATTGTTTAGCGGCAGTGAACTGACTTATTATTGTACTCGTAAAATAAAGTGGTAGTAGTAAAATAAAGTATATAGTAGTAAAATAAAGTATGACAACTGTATATACAGTTATTTTGAAGAGTTGCCAGAATCTGCCTACAGGGATGGGATAAAGAGTTTGGAACATCGATGGACCAAGTGCATTCAACTAGATGGAGATTATGTTGAAAAATAAAAACATTTATTAAAAATTTATTCTTCTAAATTATTGTTTTTTTTGGTTAGGCTGCTAATTAATCAACCCATCCTCGTAAAATGAATACAATAGGTCCTTTATGTCAATTTAATTTGATAAGTTCCAAACAGCTTTACAAGCAATCCCTTATTTTCTGATTGTACACATATGCGTATATAGTTATTGTGCATTTATTAAAGACCTGTGTTTGTGAATCAATGCAAATAAACATTTAGTTGTATGTGGGAATTTATGAAAAATGTAATTAATGTATGGTAATACTATATTTTACAACTAATGCTGAAAAACGAATATTTGATATGAAGATGATTCATTCATTTACTTTATATTGTAGTCGTTAGAAAATTTTTATTTCTTTATAACCGCAAAAGAGAGTAAAGTAGAGCTTTACACATAGGTCATGCGAAAATGCTTATTTTATTACTAAATATTTATATTTACGTATTTTGAGTTTTAGCGCATGGAATCGCTTCATCTTAATTTTAGGTTGCATAGCACAATTTGTCACAAAAACTAATTTTTAACTAAATAAAAAATTCATGTATCGTGGTGTATCACAGTTAAACAAAAACCTTCTGACCGTCCCGTCCCGTCCATCATTAAGAATGGCGGGACGGTCAGGACTAAAACTGGAGCAGTAGAGACTGGAACAGTTAGACACACAGAGACAAACAGGAACAATCAAACACACTTCAGCTAATAGCACAAGTAAATAATAATAATGAAAATCACATCCTTTACGTTAGTTTGCACAGTATTAGAAATAATGTATGAAAAACTATCAGATAGTTACTCTAACCATATTGAAAATAAAACTTGCCTTAATAAATCAACCAGTACTCTATCCACAATTGCCATGAATTGCGCGTAACACTTAAAACACGCTGGCTATTTTTGACTATCAAATACAGTTCACATAACGTAGAAACTATATCGACTCCGCATTGGCCTTTAGAAAAATGAAAGATTACTGGAATAGTCATGACACCTGTTTATAGTAACAGTTATAAAGCATAAGAAAATACGGTACGGTCTTTATATGAGATTATTTTAAAACTTTCCCCTTTACCTCAGCAATCCATCACCTGGTTGCAATGTTTTGCAAACAAAATATCGTTACACCCTTCAAAATATGTGTAGCTGATGGGGTTATCATTCGATACTTTTAAAATTAGTGTTGCTGGGTTTGAAAGACTTTGAAGATACTACATTTATATACGTCCCCCCTGTCAATGAATCGATCTGTTTTTGCAAAAATCGCTATTTTGTATAGTTTAGGAGATATTTGATGTGGGAAGTTCCAAGTTTCAAATAAATACACTTATTTTGATATATATCTGTATGTCTCTGCAGAAATTACAACTTCACAAGCTATACCCTTTGTCTGCAATATTAGTCCATAGTATAGTACATATGTATTATTTGAGATGGCTGATTATAACTAAATTTTAGCATATATTAACCATAAGCATTTTATATAACTTTATGTGGGATTAAAAATATAGACGTTGAAAATGAGTATTGTTTGTTTGTTTGTTTTTGGGCGAGGAATCAGGATGGCAGAGCATCCTTCGTACCTCATGGCACCGATTGCTATGATCATTTGGCCGACCCTAGAATTTAACCGAATCTGGGGGAATTCCACTTACGGTTGCCAACTGACCTTTTTTCTAAAGGACAGTCATTCTTTCTAAGAGTGTGTCCTTCGTCCTTTTTTGTTATAGGAAAGGACGGGTTTTGTCCTTATTTAAAACAATCGACGAAAATCATTAACCGCCAACATCGTTCCTGCAAAATCAATCAAATTTTATATGGGCTGTATTAAGTTAGGTAATTTAGTGCATTATTGTTGTTAAAACCCATTAAAATGAGTGATACAGCTACAGATTATAATGTACCAGACGATGAAGAAAATGTGGTTAAAAGCTAATGTATTAAACCAGCCAATGCCGTTAATGACAAGCCAATCTCGAAAATCTAATCAACTTCAACTAACACATAACCTAACAACTAATCTACGGCTTATTAATTGAGCGGTGTTAGTTATTAATGGTAAAGCCGCAGTTGAAGTTTTACATGATGAGACTGATTAATCATCCATATATACTATAACGAGCTTGTTCGGGGTATGTATCCTATACTCCGAGTAGTCATTATAGCTGAGGCCATTGCGCGGTGGAAAGTTTAAGTTCTAGCGAAGAAAAATCTGACTGAAAGAACAAAAACAGAAGCTGCTTTTAGCTTTTTTGCTATGAAAATAGCGTACTTAATTTCAAAGTTCGTACCCACATTATTATTATTATTATATTAGTTACCCAAGTGAATTAATTGTTCCTGAATTAGTGAATTTGCTTGGTCAAGATTCGAAGAACCGATCTTGTTCGCTGGTTCAGGCTATATGGCAGCGCTAAGGGGAACCTCTCGAACTAGGCCCCCACGACACGTTATTTTTGGAGAGGGATAGATTCAGATAAACTGAGATCTTTAAGGCAGTGATACCAGAAATAGCATGCATAATTGAATTAATATTAATTGTTGATTAATTAATATTAATCAATAATAAGTGAAGGTACTGTAATTAGTAATTGTAAAACGTCATCAAAAATTAATTAATATTAAAAATAAACAAAAAAGGATAAATTCATTAAAGAAGCAAAAGACATGAACAGACAGTATGGCCAACTAGAAAGCGCGCTGGACTTACGATTACAAAACCTGAGTTTTATTACCAGTTCTGGTATTATTTTTTTAATAAAATTTCATAAACAATTTTTTTTATGATTATAATATTTATTAAAAGAAATAACTTAAAAAAATTATTATTAATATGGTATGTATAATCATTTAGTTTAATTTGAATAGTTTAAATGGCTATAAGATTAAGGGATAATTTTATGTAAATTAGTCTTTTTTATAAATATTTTAATTACGAGTATAACAAAATGTTTCGTTACGAAATAAATTAAATATTTGATTTAAAAAAATTACCCGTACTGGAGTAGACCTGGGTTTTCTAATCGTAAGTTCAGCCCGCCTTCAGACGGCTATGCTGTCTGTTCATGTATTTTTCTTCTTTAATGAATGTCACTTACCATACTTTTTCGTTTGTTTCTTTAATGAATTGCTTATTTTATAATATTTATAAAAAAGAATAATTACATAAAATTATTCCTTAATTTTATAGTCATTGTCTAAACTATGTATATTTATGTTAAATAAAAATAAAACTAAATGATTATGCATATCATATTAGTATTTAATTGTGTGAGTTATTTCTTTTTATAAACATTATAATTATAAAAAAATGTTTATTTATAAAATATATCAAATATTCTATTAAAAAAATTACCCAAACTTGGAATAAAACGGGGGTTTTAAAATCGTAAATCCAGCCCGCCGTCCAGTCGGTCATACTGTCGTACAGTATACATTTTTTAATCAATGCTATTTATCATCTTTTTTGTATGTTTTTATATTAGTAACTACTTTTTGATGCTGTTTTACAATTAATAATAACAATTAGTTCACTTATTAATTGATTACAGTGCTTAGTAAGTATATATACAATGATGCTACAAAGTTGCCTGGAAGAGCTGCTAATACAGATTTTCGAAAATCTGTAATGCCGGTTATCGGCTTTTATAGTATATTAAAGTATTAGTTTCATAAGACACGTTTTTAGCGCACGTGTCCGAGTTTAAAAAGGAGTTTCTAAGTGCGCTAAAACGTCTTATGAAACGAATATTTTACACTATTTTTTTCTATTTGCGTTATTTCATTATTAAATAATTAAGAAAATTACTTAGTTTTAAATAAAATTTATTAGGGATATTTTGGTAAGTAGCATAAAGTTGGCAACACTAGAAATTATGCAGTTGTTTTTCACGTAGCGTTGTTTACTTTATGCAATCCGCACGACATAAGGATTCCCATCCTTGTCTGATACACACAAAGGCCGTTAGGCGGCAAGACTTCGTTCAAATTTACCAAGTGTAAATATGTAATGTTCTTGTACTGTTGAAAATTATTAAATTTAAAGTTATGACATAAATGATAATTGCTACTTAATGAACTTAAAAATTGGATGAAATAAGAATAATTATATTTCATTTCATAAAATAAATACCTTATTTGTTAAAGAAATTAATGAGATATAAATGCAATAGTATTTTCAACAAAGAATGATTTTTCATTGAATCATTTGGATAATTTATAAGGTAAAAATATAAAATTTTATGAAACTGAATTTTATTACGTTACGTTTATTGTGAGCATGTTGCACTTATACACAACAGAATGCATCCCATGATGATAGTATCAAAATTTACAATTTAGTTAACAATAAAGTAAAAACCTAAGGTAAAAACTATTACGCCCATAACAGAGCTATTTATACGGCGTGTGGAGCCTGCAATGCTAGTTTTGCGAGCGTTGCATTCCAGTTGTAACTGTTCACTGCATAAATAAGATACGTTTGGTATTCTAAGAACAGCTGTCTAAAAGTGAGATCAACTAAAATGTTACTTGTTCCAGTATTCAAATAAATTTCTTTAGGACACGCAAAATGCGTGTCTTAATGGCTTCATTTTTTATTAACTATTGTAAATGATTATAATAGCGTTTATAGAAATTCTTGACTGTCCTTACTTCCTACTTTCAAAAATTGGCAACCCTAATTCCACCCCCAGTAGGGATCTTTATCGTGCCAAACATCGCATTGAGACGGGACCTAAAGTTTTACTTCGTATCCGAAAAGAAGCCATGTTTTTCAATTTTTCTCCGCTATGAAAAAATACCATCTCGGCCGGGGATCGAACCTGCGATCTTTGGATTATGAAGCAAACATGCAAACCACTAATCCACCGAGACTGGCATGAGTATTGTAATTGAATTTTTTTTTATTGTTAGTAGTTGCAAGAGAATTGTGTTTTAGAAAGATACACAATCTAATTATAAATACGAATTCACATGGAGCAATTATTATCCCGATTGGGGATCGAATCCAGATCTGATCCAGTTGAGATATTAGGACCAACTTATAGTAAGATAATAATTTTTTGCATACGAACTAGATAATTGTAATTATGTAAAGTGACTAAATATATTTTGCTTTATCAAGTTTTGATGAACCGGTAATTCGTCGACAACACATCAAACCGTCAACGCTAATCTACATTTTTTAATAACTTTATATGGAAATAATTCTTAATTTAAAGTAAATATTAACTATTCATTGCTTTTAGACATTGTACAAATTCGCGTAGAACGATTATCACCCTGACTGGAGATTGAACCCGGGTATCTCTGCCTCTCCGTGGCATAATTCTATCAAACTGAGCTATAAGTGCTAGCCTACAATAAGATGATAATTTTTCTTTACAAACTAGATAATTGTAATCACATTAGAAGACTAGATATAATTATTTTGCTTTATCAAGGTTTTGATGGATCGGCAGTTTATCGACAACAAATCATCATCAAAACTAAATCTAGATTTTTATTAATAAACCTATAAGGAAATAAATTTACATATTTATTTAGCATAAATTAATTCTTTATAGGATTATTAAAAAAGATCAGCTTTGATGGTTTGTTGCGTTGTCGACGAACTTCCGATCATTCAAAGACTTGATAAAGCAAAATATATCGAGTGACCGTACATAACATATATGATTACAATTATGTGCACTTGCTTGCAAAAAATTCGCGTACAACTATTTTTGATTGTATTAAGTTGATTTTTAATTTGCCAGTGTCAATCAAATAAATTTTTTTTTATTTTCCTAACAACAGACTTATCCGTCAAAAATGCAATGTCAAAAGTCTGAAAAGTCACGTTTACATAGCAAAAACTAAATAAAAACTCGGGGGGGCTCGAGTTTTAAAGTGTATGTGATTTCTTGCAAGCCAGTGTAGTTAGTATGGAAAAATTATCATCTTACTGTAGGTTGGCCCTAATTTCTCACTTAGATGGAATGGTTTCACCTGGGTACGATCCCTAGTCAGGGTGATAATTGTTCTATGAGAATTTACATGTATAACTTGATTTAATGTAAAACACTAACGAATAGTTAATATTTACCTTAGATACACAATCTATTATTCGACATATATAGGTGAAAAAAGTATTTGTGTTCCATGTTCATATGTTGAACCGTTACAAATTGATAAAGAATTCCGTAAAGGATGGACTAGATTTGGTGTTTTAGGCGTTCTAATCTATAGACAGAAAAGCTCTCACTAGCTGTTCGTTTATCCGTGGTACTTTTTTGCTGAGACACTGGATCTAGCTGTGCATTGCGGATTTACGTTAATACCTGCCTGAATATTAAGAAATAATATGTTAGCAAGTTTCTCTTGTACCTATAGGTTTATGCAATAGAAAAAATACACTAAACTTAAGATAGTAACTTATATTTTCATAAAAATACTGAAAACAAGTTTGAACCTTTGGTTGAGGATACGGAACGGTCGAGGGCAATTGTAACTTTAAAGATGCCTAAAAATGTAAGAATGGCATCAGGGCCGTAATAAGGCATGTGTAAAACTTTGTAGTTTTATATCCGATTCAGAAAAAGCTTATTAAATTGACAATTGTAACTTTTACAAGCCAAAATGATACGACACTAAATTTTATTGGAACTACATACTCTAAAGATTTGTTTAGGCACTTTGCCGATCGTAGATGAATCATAAGACAGTTTAAATATATAAAATTTAAAAAATTTTAAAATCGTTTTAGAGCTTTCCTACAATCAATGCACAACCGAATACTGAAGTAGTACATAATTTTTATAATCAAAAAGTCTTTGTCAGCTATAAAACCTTTGTCATGTACATAAACCCATATCGATCTACATACGTAACAAGGCACACAAAGAGGATATAATAATCCCTTTTGTTCGGCTTGTTGAATTAATCCTCATCCAGAATTTTGTATATATCATAATCCTCAATAATGTCAAGGGATAAATAAATTAACATTTTCATTCTGTTTGCAATAAATGCACCTGCAATAGCTTTTAGTAGACATACGTAAAACAGTATTCCAAATATAAGATCTGATTTTTTCATGCTATACAATGAAATGACTTTTCGTTTTGGAGTCTTAAGACGTATAATAGAACGAATTAATTTGCAGATCGCGATTTCAGGTCTTCTCCTGAAAACCAGCAACTGTCAGATTGTCAACCGCACAAACGATTCCATTAAGGGGTGGGTTACGTACGCAGCAATTTGATCAGTTCTATAATCTCGTCACGCGATCACTTTCTTCTTCGAGTTTTCCGCAACTTCTACATTTCAGACGCACCACCTTATTGTCTGTATTAGCTGATTTTCTTTTTCATGAGTTGTATATACCTAGCTAAACTTATTAGGAAATCTAAATAGAAGTTTAAGTATCAATAAAAATTATTATTATTATACGATTCTTCTGGGTATAGCCATAAAAACCAGCGGGCATTAAAGAGAAAATTTTTAAAGGCAAAATGTTTGTAATAATATTAGGGGTATAGGAAAGCACCAGATGGTACGTTGATTATATTGATTTTATGTTCCATTATTCAGTAGTCACAAAGGCATTTACTATATAAGAAATTATAAACATTAAATTGTATAAAATTCAAATATATTACATCGTTTCACGTTTATGTAGAAATATAAACATTTTTAACGTTTAATTATATATAGAAACGGGTGAGGTTTGACTTTCGGAAGATAAAGCACACACTGGGGTTTTTTGCCCATTTTGCTGGTCAAAAGTGATTTTAAAAAGTTGTATAATATTTTATTTTCGACATGCACTTTTTAAAAGGGATCATCAGGCTAACTGAACCTACATAAGAAAAGCTCATAAAACAACAGATGCGTCTTTGTTCTTATTTCGAATCTCAACGTTACCAAATGCGGTTGTGTAGTCATTGCCTATCACTTATTATTTAGGTATTGTCAAATAGTGTTTTAAAGTTCATTTAGGGATGTTTTTTAGTATGAATTCTATTTCAAGACGTAAGTAGAAATCAAATTACTTATTATTGTCTAAAAACTTAGGTTTTCTTTAAAATTTAAAAGGAAATACTTCGAATTTCTGTAAAACTATGAAAGCTTTTTAGTATCGTTGAGCTATAGTTATCGTCCGTAGTAGTCCAAAAAATACATCTTGCTTAGAATTATTCTATATAGCTTTTTACTACTTTACAAGTAAAAAACTATTGAGCATTTTTGTGCTTCTTTTTGTAATTACCATTTAAGTTAATGTTAATTAAATTTCCAAAATAAAGTGTCTACGGTACATTAAGTAGTATGTTTAAGCCTTTTTATTTAAAAACTTATCGTATTTAGAATCATTCATATACATACTAATATTGCAAGAAAATTATTTGTTACTTTTTTACATAGGAATAGTTAATCGTTGCAGAATTTAAAAATGAATCGCTAGCAATAATATTACCTTTTCTATGGCAATGTAAAATTAATATACTTTTTCTATTTTTTGCTTCTATTATGGTGTATGTGGCCACACATGATAACAAAAATCTTAAAAAGCAAAATAAGCAAAGAAAATACTTTTGACCACCAAAAGGTGCACTTGGCCCCAGTGTGCGGCGGTCTTAATTCTCTGAAATATCAAATATCGTAAGGCGTTGACCTGAGGTCAAGTGCTCACATATATCAATATAAGTGTAATCTACATTCGCCAGTGAATCGTAAGTTTATTTAAAAATTTAAATAAATAAACTTGATTCAACGCGCAAATGGGACGTTATGTATACTAGTAATCTAAATGCGACCTCTGGGTACGTAATTAATCTACCCAGTAATCAGCGACCGTTACCATATCAGCAATATCAATTACCACATGGTAGTCAGCAAATGCCACAACCCAACTTATTATTTTCAAATCCTACATTTAATCAACCTTATCTAACGAATACAAACATCCCTTTTCCTGTTCACGACAACAATGCATCTATTCCTTATCAGCCTAAGCCAACTAACGGACACGAATCTAATGAACAAAATTAAATCAACAAAAACAAGTCAATAAACACTCCTGGCAAGTTGTTAAAAAAAGGAAAAGGCTAAACAGATCAGCGGAAAGCATTCTGTTCGACCAACCAGGTGTAACTACTAATAATAGGTTCGAACCGATATCAAGTCATACTAACGATGAATCAAGTCAAATGCAATTAGACAGCAATGACAGCGCTAAGAAGATACCAAAACCACCTCCAATATATATTGCTGTGGATTTTAGTGTCAAAATGTTGGAAATTTTGGAAATTTTTGTAAAATTTTAAAATCTTCGTTGAAAACTAACACTTTAGGAATATTTTATCAACTTTTCCAGTTAAATATATTTTTAAGTTGCTGGTGTGTCATTGATTTTGAAATCAATGTGTATACTTTTTAATAAGGTTAAATAATACATGTTTCTTTATTCATTATCAAATAGTTTATTCACCGATTTCTTAAGAATACGTAACATCCAGTTGCGCGCAAGTTATTGTGATTAGGTAATTCAGTGATGATTAGTTTCAAATAATTAATATCGACGGGTTATGTGATTCTCATAAGGTTTTTGTTCATGTAAATAGTTCATTATTATTGCAAATGTTATGTAATAAACTGTAACAGTTGAGTCAACTATTATAATTATGTTTTAATCTGCTATTATGTTTGTAAATAGTGTAATCATTCTATTAGATCGTAAGGTGACGTCAAATTGTATAATATAATTATGTAAATAGTAAATAGTATATAAGCTTAGAAAATCATATTTTCAAGACACTTCACTAAATAAAGCGACGGAGTAAAGTCGTGTAAATTATTATAGTAAAAAAATGTAAATAGACACTTCCTGATATACGACGAACTAGAACGTATGTAAAGTTCATTTCTGAAAGTAAAGCAACAAAGTAAAGTCGTGAAAAGTAATATTGTAAAAATTTAAATAATCTAGTCTTTATTAGACAGTTAAATTGGTTGATAATTTGAATACATCGAAAGTGTAAAAGTTACAAATTGTGAAAAGTGTATAAGAGTATAAAGAACCACCATTTAAATTAAATTACTAGTAAAGTTATTGCTAGGTAATAAATCTACGTTAAAACCATAAACTGGTGTTTTATTTATTTAAACACATAAACAAAGATTCTTCGAACAAGGGAAATTGTACCCGCAATTAATTAAGACAAAAGTGTATTACCAAAAGTGTGTAATCAATAATCAAGTGTGTGGATGGTGTTATGTGGGAAATCCATGCAAAAGGAAGGAAGTCAACCGGAATTGAAAACCAGCACTGGGACAATATAAAGTGACCTACTCTGCCAATAGGAATTGGGAAAGGATATGGTAGAAAGGAAGAAGCATCGCTATATAAAAGGTAGGAGGTTATTTCCTTCTGTATTGGTATCTGCTGAAGAAAAGACTATCATTTGTGAGGTGTAATTAAGTGATTTGAACAATTTAGCTATAATTAAACTTAGTTAAGATTTCAATTTTAAAAGTGATTTCATTTTCAATTTGTATATTTTTTTAAAACCACAAGAATCCACATTCACCTGAGATGAGTCTTCCTTAAAATTAATTATGTTATATAAGTTATTTAACTAGCGCCCAACTCTCTTACGTAAACTTAAATTAGTCAAGAACTAACGTAACATTAATTTTGTATAACTAGTGCATTATTTAAAACTATTAAAAGGTATTGTCTAATCATATAAGAATTTATAAAAGAGGGATGTTGTAAAGCATTTCCAAAGATCAGTCATTTTAAAAAATCAATTTAATTATAAATCAATTATCTACGATCTAACAGCAATTATTCGTTATTTGAAAGTATTTTGATGCAATTGAATATAAAAACAATATTTTATTTTTAATTAGCCGAATTCATCGCATATATTTATATTTTGCTAGCCAATGTGGGAAAAGTTCAAATTTTTCCTTTTATGCGAATACACCGCATATAAATATGGTTTGTCCCAACGTGGGACAAAAGAAATCAAATATTTTTATGCGAATTCACCGCATATAAATATGGTTTGTCCCAACGTGGAGCAAAAGAAATATAAATTTCCTTTTATGCGAATTTACCGCAATATATATATATACGGCGTTACTAATCTTAACCAAATGATTGAGCTTATCTCAAAAGTTGCGGAAAAATAACAATACTACACAAAAACCTTAGGAAATAATAATGTTAAAATCAATCCAAATACTCCGGACACATACAGACAGATTGTTAGGCATTTAAAAGAAGAACAAGTTACTTATCATACATATCAACCTAAAGATGAACGAGCCTATAGAGTAGTTATCAGACATATACACCACTCAACACCTATCGAAGAAATAAAAGCTGAACTAGAAGAGTTAGGTCATCATGTGCGCAACATATTAAATATAAGGCACAAAGCAACCAAAGAACCGCTTCCATTATTCTTTATTGATCTCGAAACAAATGAAAGTAATAAGACAATATTTGAAATTCAATACTTGTGCAATAGGAAAATTAAGGTAGAACCACCACATAAGAAAACCGGTGTTATTCAATGTACTAGATGTCAAAATTATGGACACTCTAGAGCCTACTGCACTACACAATTTATGTGTGTCAAGTGTGGACAGCAACATGACTCGAAAACATGCGCAAAACCTAGATCCACACCAGCAAAGTGTGCCTTATATGAGGGTAGCCATCCCTCAAAATAGAGGCTGCTCTGTCTACCTGGAAATAATAAACGCAAGAAATAGAACAGTTATCCTATTAGGAAAACTCTTCGAGAAACTGTTCCTTGGGAGATTAATGAGGAAAACTGACATAGCATCATATATTCCTGCACATCAATTTGGATTCCGTGAAGGTCACTCCACAACACAGCAAGTACATAGGATAATAGATGAAATTGCACGTAGCCTTGAAGAAAAGAAATACTGCACAGCCGTATTCCTAGACGTTGCCCATGCATATGATGGAGTATGGCACACTGGGCTACTCTATAAACTGAAAAGACTACAAAATAAGGCTGGAAACAATAAACAAGATGAAAAGACTACTCCCAAATTATTATTACCTTCTCCTTAAATCCTATCTTTCAGATAGATACTTCACAATTAAGCACGATAACGAATCATCCAATTATTTTCCTATAAAATCCGGTGTCCCTCAGGGAAGTGTCCTTGGATCACTCCTGTATCTTATCTATACTGCTGACATACCATTAAGCAATGATACTGTTATGGCCACCTTTGCTGACGTCACCACCGTTTTATCCACACATGAAGATCCAGTGTTGGCTTCTGAGAACCTTCAACGGCACCTAAATCTAATCAACGGATGGCTTACTAAATGGCGTGTTAAAATCAACACATCCAAATCAGTCCAAGTAACCTTCACAACTCGATTCAACACATGTCCGCCACTCAATCTAAATAATACTCCAGTACTCGTTAAATCAGAATCGAAGTACCTGGGCTTACACCTAGATCAACGCCTGACTTGGACTAAACATATGCTGACTAAGCGATCGCAACTAAATCTAAAATTTAAACAAATGTATTGGCTACTCGGGCGAAAATCAAAACTTTCCCTATCCAACAAAGTGCTTCTATACAAAACCATGCTGAAGCCGATCTGGACCTATGGAGTTCAACTCTGAAGTTGTGCCAAACCATCGCGAATAAAAAGTATTAAGCAATTCCAATCGAAGGCTCTCCGAGCCATAACTGGTGCACCGTGTTATGTCACCAATCAAACCTTACATGTGGACCTTGACATACCACTTGTTGTTGACGAAATTCATAGATTCTCCCAAAGTCACTATAACAGACTTCAGTACCACAACAACGCTCTGATTCAAGAGTTGTCCAACTCCCATCCAACAGCAAGAAGACTATCTAGAACTTGGCCATACGACCTCCAAACACTCTGATGTGAATGGATTTATATAGATGTGAATGGATTTATATAGGAGTATCACTAATGCGTGGTTTCTCCTAACATTGCCTAACATTATCATATTTCCTTAATACTCCTTGTAGAGTAGCTTGTAAATTTACGATTAATAAACTAAAAATAAAGTAAATTATAGAAACACATGGTTTATGAAATGCAAAGAGTAATAGTAATGAAAGTAATCATCATCAATCTTACACTTAAACAATATTTCATCTCTTTGGAAAGAAAGAAAAACACAATTTTTCTTCGTCTTAATTTAATATTAAAAACGTGTCACAATTTATTTCTACAAATAAATCGTCAGAAGAAGCAAAAAATGGAAACGAAATAGACTTGTCAACAGTTTCTCAAATTCTAAGCTGAGTAGTCCGAGGTAAACACATTACAGTAATTTTACTTCAGAAGAAGAAGGCGTAGATTTTTACAGTTTAATATCAGGCTGTCTGATGTTTTCAGTTTTCCATCCGTACTACCAAATTCCATTTCATGCAGGAAGTCTCTTCTATTGCGATATGTTACAAACATATTTAAATTGAAATGACAAAGATGTTGACATGAAGGAAAATCTCTGTTTGGCTCAGTCACCTATAGTAATGAAAATATACAGCTGCATGCAAAAATATAACAATATACAATATACAAAAAAACAGTTTCTATTTTATATTATATTGGGGAGGTATTCATTTAACATAAAAGAAAAATACGATTAAAAATATAGTACTTACTTACATTCTTGAATTTGTGAGCGAAAATTTAAAAAATAAATTAGCTTATTATATTAAACGAATTCGCTTTCACTTTATACTTATTAACTGCTCTTGCTGAAAATCCTAGTTTATTTACCACGCCCACCAGAGCTGGGCAAAGTACTCTCTAAAAGTATTTGAAGTACAAGCAGTTTTAGAAACTACTTGAAGTAGTTAGTATAGTCAAGTACCTGCTTAAGATACTTAAACCCCTTTAAATGTACTAGAAGTAGTTCGAGTACTTAAAATATAATGAAATACTTGAAGTACTTGCACTGCTCCCAGTATTACTTAAAATCACGTTTGCATAAATTAACTAAAGTAATTATTTTAAGTGTTTTGTTATATACTAAGTTCTATTGTATTTTTTAGGTAATCAATTACTATGATTATTCGACAATATTTAATTGATTCGTTTTTCTTTTTATGTTATAATCATAAATTCATGTAATTACATTTCTCAAAACTGTTATCAGTTCTTTGCTAACGAATGTTAGTCAGAGTTTGTACAAACTACAATTATCATTATTTAGCTATTTTTGTATTAAACCTAAATTAGAATCCAATTATCAAATCATTAACTTAAAACCAAAATAAGGCTTTTGTTTGAACAAACGGAAAATCGTTTAACGATATCATATTTACTTTCGATAATAGTCTTATCAATCATTATACGATACACGTTCAACGATTCGTCCCCTTAACATGTATACAAAATTTGTCTTTTGAAGAAATTATTATTAATATAAGAGAATGTATCAAAATAATATTAAATTCCTACATTTTTGTAATAACAAACAAACAAACATTTTAGAAGCCTTTGAGGTATACAAACACAAACTCAGGGTACCTTTAATGAATGAACAGCTTGAGCTCAGTAATTCTCCGTTACTGGAAGTGTTGGATATTTAATTCTGACTATTTTAATCTTTTTATTTAGTTTCCTATATTTGTATCTATCT
Source organism: Agrypnus murinus (assembly GCA_929113105.1). NCBI lineage: Eukaryota > Metazoa > Arthropoda > Insecta > Coleoptera > Elateridae > Agrypnus > Agrypnus murinus. The sequence goes on along the minus strand of OV816029.1, from coordinate 64,477,989 downwards.
TAGCGATGTGTTTGTTTATATTTATATTACCTTTGATAATGACAGCTTAATGTTAAACAATATTGTCAGGTTATATTTTAATAAGTACTGTGAAACTTTTTACTAATCTTTATTTATTTCATAACAAGTAGAAGCCTGTAATGTGTATTTAACAAACTACAACTGTAACAAACTGTCTTTGTTTTATTAAAGAACATTTTTGATCTTTTTCACTGTTACACTGTTTAGTACCTAGATACAAAGATAAAAACCGTCTTAATCTCCCATAAGCTAGAGGAATTGAAAGGTACTCGGCGCTAATAAAAGAGGTCTATTCACAGCGTAATACAGAATTAAAATCATTCCAAAGTTTTAACCAGATGTACAAGTTCAACTCGTTAAAAGTGTTTGGACTGTAAAAAAAGACAGAGGTCGATACAGAAAATGTTAAAAAGGAGAAAAAGTTGGGAAGTGTTCAATTTTGTAATTTTTGTTAATAGTTATGTTCCTGTATATAACAGTTATTCTCGTAAATACAATAAATAAGAAAATAAGACTTATGGAACAAGCCTTATTTGAATAATTCAAGAAGCTATCAACACGTTATTAAAAAAATTTTACTGGTAAAATTTTAAAATTATAATAACAACTCTCCCTAGTCCAAGTCTCTAAAAAGCACTAAACAATATCAGATTTCTCATCATGTTGATCATATTGCCATATTGATGTTGAACATATTGATATACGATAGGTATTAAAGCTATAAAAAAATTTCATGCCCACAATAATTGTACCCCACTTCAAATTACTTGCCAATCAGGTTGACTTTTGCCTAATTACATACTTCCTTTAGATACTTCCCTCTAGAAGGCAAGCACACTTCTTCACCAAGAACTGTGTGGTTACAAGATGCATCACAAGCGTCTATTTTGTAAATTCTAAAAAAGTGATTTGTGATTGTTTTGTCGTTATCTGTAAAGATTTAGTTGAAGTTCACTCTATTGTGTTGGTTAGTTATTGTTTGTGACAGAAGCATCTCCTTATTTAGAAGATTGTTAGTGAGAATAGAATTTCTCTTATTTGTACCTGTCCTTGTACGAATAGCGTATTAATACATTTTTTAGAAATTGAGAAGTAAGCTATTTCTAGCTGTTTATTCACTTTCCTTTTTAAAAAAGTTGCTAGTCAATCCCTTCCTGTAACATTCTAATTTGGAATCGTTTATTAAAAGATTTTAACTTGAAGCTTTATTCTACCCCTAGGACTTGTTTTTTGAAATCGTCTCCTTGAGCAAACTGTAGTTGCTAGTTCTGGTTTTCACTAATTAGTGTGAAAATCGCATTACAACAATTATTAAGCAGTAGCTAGAGAAACGGCAAATAGGAGTGGCAAATATTGTTTTTGTTATTATTGACTGAATAATAAAACGTAAGTGATAGTCTTTAAGTTATTTGAATACCTATATATTGAAAAAAAAATTAAAAACATTATTTTGCAATAATTGAATAGTTAAAGTTCATGAAAAAAGAAAAAGTAATATCATAAAATGTAAGGTTAATCTTTGTAATACTTCTAGTGGAGTAAATTAAATATTTGTTTACATTTTTGTTAGATTTGAAACGGCAAAATATATAATAGTAATAAAATAAGTTTGACTGTTGAATATTACTTCCAAATGCCTTCTAAGCATTATTATTTTTGTTTTTTAGATAATCTATTTACTTTCGTAATCGACCATACATTTATTATTCAGCCTATGTCATCTCATCAACTGTATTTAAATAAACCTCCATAATTTTTATTTAACTCCATAACTTTTATGTGAAATAAACGTATGAAAATTATTGTTGTGTTCTTTACGAATGTGTTTACTTATATGTTACTTAGAGTTGGATTTGCTTGTTTAACTTGAAATTATTTAACTGTGTTCCCATGCTCGAAAAATTTAATGATAGATGACAAAACCGTTAATATTTTCAAGCAAGGAGACGCTCGTAGGCAACTACAGTTCAAGTCAAATCAGTCAACCTTTCAGTTTTTCCATGCTCGAGATCGAGAAGACGAAAAGATGTATTTTGCCAACGTTGATTAACTCAGACATGGTAAGCAAATTTGATCTTAAACTAAGGATTACACCTGGGTTTTAATTGTGAGGCATCAACTTGTTTTATTATATAGCCCAAATTTAGGCTGTTACAGATTACACTATCCCTTGCTACTGTGCCCTTAAAATTACGACAAATGATGAATGGGTCTTTGTATTTGTATACTGTTTAACAACACAATCTGCTAGGTCATACCCGGGTCTGGTAATGATTAATAAATCAAGTCTCTACTAAAAATGTATCTACCCAATAAAGAAAGATGTAGTATGTCCTATTAGGAAAGACACGCTGTTTAAGGTTCACGTGCAAATTTTGTCAGCAAATACACTATAATATATATTATGTAATTAGGAGATCAAGCGATACTTTAAATCCAAGAAGATGTATAACGCCGAGGCGCCAGCCGAGGCGTTATAACATCTTCGAGGATTTAAAGAAGCTTGATCTCCGTATTGCATAAGTTGTTTTATTTTATTTCGTATTTCAATCCTAATTTCTCCCTTTTAAAATCCATCCGAATTTATTGTATAAAGAAGCAAATTGCCTTGTCTGTGTCATGATACGCGTAACTAAGGAGATAAAAAGCAGCATGCATGCATGCATGTGACTATAATGCAACATCAAATTATTTACGTTGCCAATAACAACGGAGATCAAGAACGTCTTGAACTCCGGTATTATTGACAACGGAGATCAGGATATACTTTATATTACTAATTGTGGTATATAAAGAATTGTTTGAAATACGAAATGAAATAAAATAAAAAATATCTTAAAAGTATAATCTATAAACATAGCCCACTATAGGTGTTACCTCTTGGCATTAATGTTATTTATGGTTTGTATTTCAGTCTGGATGATAAGTGTGGGATTTACAAATGACTACCTCTAGCTGTTGAGAGTTCGACAAACTTGAAATAGTACCTTTTGTGAATTCCACACATTTCATCTTTTTCGTGGGCTACGTCTAAAGATTATATCTTTGAGATTTTTTAAAAGATACACCACTTTTGCTATCTTTTGTTTTTTACCTTTTCTGGAATTGCAGAATATCTGGTTTTATAAAGTTGAAAACATTTCATGCTTGAAAAAGAAGACAATTTCATACTTATAGACATACTGTGCATACCTAAACTCGCAGATCCTTTGAAATTCTATTATTATTATTATAGCGCCAATTGAGTAACTAACCTAACCAATGCCCCTTAACTTCAGCGTAAAATAACTCGAGCATCGGATAGCTATGTTATCAATTTTTAGAAAACGATAGCGCCGGTATAAAATCCAGTCTAATCATGCGGGACACAGATAACTTACCCGGATACCATCTAACCTAACATAATCCGACAGCTAATCTCATACTCATTTAACAGTTTTAAAGTAACTGTAACATAAATAGATTTACTATGTTAACTAACATAATTAGTTCTTCCGCTCTCCGGTCGGACGCTCTACCAAGTGAGCTAAAAGACCAACCTACAGAAGGATGATAATTTTTCTATACAAACTAAATAATTGCAAACATACAAACAAACAAACCTTATCAGCGTTTGAAGGCGATAGGTTCTTTTCTTATAGAGTTAACCATAGCATTTTTATAAATAGACTATTTTATTATTATAAAACTGCATTCGTAACCTTTAACTATAAAGTTTTGTTATAAGTTAAATAGAATCATATATCCTTTGCAATTTGTAACGAATCTGTAAAATAAGAAATAAGAAATCGTAGTTATTTTTAAATAAAACAATAGTACACTATTATGAATCGACACGGGTCGAAGAGATGTACACTTAATCCGATGCTTTAAATAGCAACCAACTACAGTTTGCCAAGTCCATGAGTGTTGTACTTTTTTGGTTGAAAGATGGGAACACATGTTTTAATTTGTCTTAATAACAAAAACAAATGTTACTGTACTATAAAGTACGTATATTCATGTGATCTCAGTATAATAGAGACGTGTTCAACTGAGCTGGTGAAATAACAAAACAATATGCTAAAATTCAGGAGCTGTTATCACAAATGACGCAAAGTATACGTTGTTCAATCAGTCAAAGGGAAATCAACTGCAATATAAATAAGGAGATGCTTGATAAGGAAACAGAATGGATTTCTGTCCGGGAAATACACTGGGGGTTAAAACGAACAAAATAAATCATCCAAAACAAGATCTCTACAAAAGTGAAACCAAACAACGTCAAAACAAGGTCAACAAATTCAACAAGTATTTTCAGTAGCATTACATGGGCGTCGCCAGGAAAGAAATTGGGGGGGGGGCGACAAAAAAGATAGTATTTATTAATAAACAAACCATATAAAAAAATAATATACAAAATTTTCTCTTCTGTCGATAAACCAGTAAGGAAGGCACAGCCCCTCTTGCCCTCCTTCGAATTATTACCTATTATTCATTATCCCCCCATTTGTTATAAGCAGAGTTAAGTCTTACAAACACCTTATTATAAGTCGAGGACTATGACGAAAAACATCACCATATGCAGTCCACTAGACAGTTTGACTTTACAACTGTGTTACCAATTAATTGAGTTTTATAAAATTCAACATAGGACAAATTCATAATTAAATACCTAAGATTATGGTATAGTATTATGACAAAAAGCACCCTCTTAACTACAGCGGATTCGTATGTGCAAAACGGAAACGACCATTAAGAAATAAATTTCCAATTATGAAAAACGTAAAAAACGGGTAACCATCATGATTATTATTAAAAACACTATTTATAAACGCGACTAGGAGTTAGATATGGATAAGACAAACAAAAAATCCCTGCATTCTTTCTCAGAACCGTAGTTTTCGCAAATTAAAACAAATAGAGAAGGGTTTAATGTATTTAGTACATACAGTAGGGTATGTTATGAAGTTATGAATTTCAACATAAATAAAATAAAGCGCCATGTATGTTTTGTTATGTTTACGTTGCTAATCTGGCAACCTGCAATCTGATCCTTTTACAATATAATTTTATGAGGTCAGTAAGCGAAATGATAATTTCCAGATCACTATAATTAAAAAAAGATACTGGTGTAGGTCAAGTCTTTGCAAAAATGTAAACAATGCCATCAACGACGTTAAATGTCCAGTAAAAAACCTGGAGATTTTATTTATAAATGTTTAATTAATGCAGTCAAAACAAGGCGTCATATCATAGTCCCGGGGATCCCCACATCGCAGATAATAAAATTCGTAAATGTTTTCTCTATAAAGTCGAATGGTTTTTCAACTTTTTAAATTAAATTATAGCAGTCCACAGTAATAAAAATTCTCTTTAATCTAATTAACGCACCTAAATCAAATGTTCTCTTTAAAAATAAGAAAATATTTTCTTATAAACTAAATTTATTTTGAAGCTGGTACTAGACCTTTAATTTATTTCAAGTTTAATAGTATTATACAAACATTCTGCTGTATTGATAAATTATTTTGTCTAGCTCTTTTACACTCCGTCGGAAATTTGATTAACAAAAGTGCCAACATACAAATTCGGTAAGCTTACAGTAGCAGATATGTAAGATCACGTGTAGATGAAACTGCTAAATAAAATCCCGTTACAGATTACTTGTAAAAATTTAATACACAACTTTGTTTATTTACGTTTTATATGAATTACAATTCATCTTGCTTTGCTTTTTAGTTCAGTATAAAACCACTTTGTCAACAAAGCGAAGCAATTTCATCTGCGATAGCACAGTGTAACACAAGTGGGCGCTTAAACGGTAGGTTTGGACTAGTAATGTCGTAAAAGTATATAGTCAAATGTAATGTCATTATGTTTGTGCGGCTTTAAAATTTTAAAGCTTGCACTTATATAGTTAAATGTATCTTTTAGCACGTTATAATTTTATACGTACTTTTCTAAAAACGTCTGTCAAAATTACTAGAAACTTTGACTTTCTCTAGTCAAAAACTTTATTTTTTTTGTTGCAAATGCCACCAGAAATGCGCTGGTCAAGTGTGGTGCATACCTTGTAAAACACCCTGTATAGATGCTACAAAAAACTATAAGAAGGAACAAATGATTAAATCTCATCAATTACAGAAGACCGTTACTACTTGCGACTAGAACTGAAGACGCTAAGAAGACAAAGACTAGAGAAATTGATGTTTGACTCATTTTGGAACCATATTTCATAAATGAAACCTGCATAAACTAAGTATGTCAAACAACATATTCACGTTCAAAACATAATATACAGAAGTACGCCATACTCTAAGATTAAACGAACTGAAAACGAAGAACAACTTACATTTATTACGAAATTTGAAAAGAGACAAAATTGAAAATAGACCCACGAAGATCACTTTTCTATATTATTATTATTATGAGCAACAAAGTAACAAGAAAAAAATTGAGATGAATAGAAAACTCAGAAACAAGATTTAAGTGGTCTATTGAAAAGAAACTGATCAAGAGACAGTACAATTCAGTACAGGTACCCAACAAGCTACCTAAGCAAAAACACATAAGATACCGACAGAAAACCAATAGCAAATATTTATCCATTAGATAAAAGGAAAACGAACATCTAAAAGATTGAAAAGATTTCAAGCTCAAGCACACCGTTCACAAATAGTGATACAAACTTTTCAATCACTTCATAATCAAACAAAGGAAAAAGTAGTAATAAGAACGTAAGTAGGAGGAAAATAATTTGTTGATTTCTCCAAGATAACAATATTCGATGAAATTAAAAAAGTACCAAAAAACTCCTGGTTGTGACTTAGTAATATAACGAAAAAATACTAAAGCAATTGCCTATTAGGCAATTAATTTTTAGGCAATTTTGCTTATTAATAGTATATTAAAGTATTAGTTTCATAAGACGCGTTTTTAGCGCACGCGTACGAGTTTAGAAAACGACCCGCGTAGCGGGGAGTTTTCTAATCAGGACAAGTGCGCTAAAACGCCTTATGAAACGAATACTTTATACTATTTTTTATACTTGCGTCGTTATTTCGTTAATTATTAAAAAATAAATTAGTTTTAAATAAGATTTGTTAGTGAAATTTTCTTAAGTACTTTTGACAGTTGGCTACACTGAAAATTCAACTTCAGCATTTGTTATTTAAATTGTTGTTTTTATAAAATTAATTTAGTTTCTGTGACAAGAAGTAAAATGGTCAGATATTCGCTCCCTCCATCTTATTAAAAATAATTAACTTATCTTAATTATGAAAATTTAATAAAATTTTGTGCTAAATACTTTCAATTTTTAATATATTTCAATTATTTAAGGTTACGTTAATAATGGGATTCTGTGGTGCCTGCCGAAGAGATGAATTGACCAACATGTTATTAGACGATATTGTGGTCAAAGATGATGTGTTCACTGTGACTAACAAAAACAAAAAATAAAGTTCGAAGAGAATTCTTAATTACAGAGAAACTGTGGATTGATTTAATTAAGCAATATTTGAGCCTAAGGCCTAAGAAAATAAACCACAGGCGGTTTTTTATAACCTACCGCAATGGAAAATGTATTTCTACTCCTATCGGTAAACCATGGGAAAAGTTCCTTTTATTATTGCCACTTATTTGCATTTAGCCAACCCGAAGCTTTTTACAGGTCATTGCTTTCGACGTTCAAGTGCTTCCCAATTGGCAAACAAAGGTGGCGATTTAATAACTATAAAACGGCATGGAGGTTGGAAGTCTTCAGCTGTGGCTGAGGGCTGTAGTGATGCTTCAGTTAAAAAAATGGAGGTAGCTGAATTGCTATCTAATAAGCCATGTACTTCCACTTCAACGGCTCAAGTGGTAATTGACCAGTCTTCCACTGCTTCATTTTTACATGAAGAATCACACACTTTTAGCAGCAACCCAATAACGAGTCAAAAAAACATTGTTGAGGGGCAAAATTTATCTTCATTTAAGATTAATGCCCAGGACACTTCTGCTGTTACAATCAAAGTGTATAATAACTGTACTTTTAATACAAAAGATGTATAAAGAATAATTTGTGAATTTATTAAATAATTTTTAATTTAATTAAATTATTTTGTGTATGTTTATTTTATATTTTAAAAGTTTGGCATTTTATCACATAACAACATAACCGCACTTTTAAATATAATAAGTTTGACATTTAAGAATAGCTGTTAGGTGCTACCAACTTTAAAAAACAAAATTTTACTGTTTCCAGTACTCTAATAAATCCCATTAGGGCACGAAAATGCGTGTCCTAATGGAGTTCATTAGGATACGCAAGTATAAAAAAGTAATTATTAAACACACTAACCTGGTAAATAAAACATTTTATGTCACGTACTGATCGATGTCCTATGAGGTTACTGAAGTAGTAATACTTGTGAAACCAGAGAAACTAACAAATAAAGCAAGATAACACGTTAACGTGGATGTTACTGCTGGACAATTAAACGGCAGTTATCTGAAAAAGCTGTTTTGTAAACTCTTAAGACCAATTATAAAACATTATAATTTTACATTAGAAGATTAACAAATTTTGCGAAACGAAAGTTTGATTTTCTAGTAGTATTTTTAGTTTAAAATAAAAATAAACGTGCAGCGATTGGCTAAATACACGAAACAAAGCAAATCAGCCAACGTCCAATTTTCAAATAAAATTATTTATCAATGTGCTTGCGAGGATTGATATTAATTAACTAAAATACTCGGCAAAATAACAAAATACGAGTGAAACTGTCTCAATATTTCATTCTATATTATTTGTAGACTCAATTAGTTAATTTTTACAACCTGCATACTCTACCTATAGTAGATCCCAGTAGATATTAGTAGATTCGTTTATGCGCATGCGTTCTTACGTTTTCAAAAGTTTAACATTGACAAAAGTGACGTCTTTCACTCTGCTTAGCAGTCAGCATATTTTTAAATAAAATACTTGCTATATGGATAAATATAGTTTTCACGACATTCAGTCTCAAGACTATACACTATAAACATGTGTGATCGTTAATAATTTTGGTTTGTTGTTATTTACATAAGTTAACATTTCATTTTTAACAAAGCAAATGATTATTTATTATAATAACTATTTCTATATTTTATGCATTGCTAATAAATAAAAAATAAATGCTAAAATAAAAAAAATAGATAGAGATAAATCTTGAATTTCTTTGGTTCGGTTTAATAATTAAATAGCCAAAAGTCTGTTATTATAATAAATGAAAGCGAATCGTAGACACTCTCTTATCCAAATACTGCACACTTACTTACTTATTCCATTATCCACCTGTTAATAAGCTTTTTGTTAGTATTAAAGGATGTGTGTAGATTTAAATAATTAAACACTTAGTATAGGGGAAATTCCTCTACAAATTACTCAGTTCAAGAATTTATTTTTTTACTATACTATCTTTTCGAGTGAACCACCTGCAGCTCCATTAGTGTTGATTTAGGTATTTGGATCCATAGTTTTTACTGTTTACTTAAGTTTAAAAGTAGCTCCTAAGTTGCGATTAAAGGAGCGTGCAAAATGAAACAAATAAATCTTAAAAACAGAAAAATGTATTTTCATAGTTGACAATTCAAATTGTGATTGAACTATGAAGATGTGCCAGTCCAGATCAAAATATTTTACTGTCTAAAATAAAGCATAGGGTACTAAGACACATTGTTAATAATCTCTGTCACGTACGGTGCCTAAACAATGACAACCACAGAAGCTATATAGTGAAACAGTTACATAAGGAAGAAACGAGTCAGATACCTTACAATAGACAAGTGGTAGGAATATTTAAGAGGACGAAACCATTTGGAAATAAAAGAATAAATCAAAAAACAAAAATCAAGAATAGAAACTCTAGAAAAAGAAATATAGAAGAAAAATCCACGGTGCAGATGAAGAAAAAAAATTAAGAAAAACTAAACTAAATAGATACAGTTTTAGTAAATTGGGATTTGAAGATAACAAAAAAGTGAACAAGTATCAGGTACTAAGCTTATGGAGTATACGGAAGAAAGAAACAGAACCATACTGTTGGAACTACTCTGCTGCAACAGAAAACACTCGAAATACTTTGACTGTCCAAGAACTAAAAAATTACAGAAATTTGGATTTTCGAAGACTATCCGAGGGTAATACGAAAAGAACGGAAAAACTAAGATTGCAAAACAAACAAGAGAATAAGGGCATACAGCACAACTAAAAGTATAATAAACTGTTTATTGACGGACGAGAATTTATAGCAGAAGCAAGAAAGGACGAAAAAGCTCTGAAATGTTGGAAGTATAAAATATGGAGAGAAACGGCTACTGAGACATCGCCAATTAATGCAGAATACGAGGAATCAAGAAAGTTCATCAGAACAACCACTAATACTGGGTATCGGACAAAAAAATGAAAAAACAGAGAAAAAGGTAGCATGACAGATTTAATGACCGCAATGAAATAGGTTACGAAGTTAGAAAACGACATGTGATAAGATAGGAACAAGTATAGACAGCAAGCACAAAATAGTTGTAAAAAAGGAAAATGTAAAAAGTTTATTAAAAGAAAATTGAAAAAGGCCTGTAAGAAACCCTTAGCAAGAAACCGAACATTACGATTTGTCTATAGTGACACTCCAAGATATGGGGCGGAAATATAATGAGATTATAGTATGCAGGCATTGCAAATAGCCACCAGCGCAGCAAATAACGGATACTTTGGCTTAGGTTTTATTATAAACAGCAAATACAAATATAGCAGTGCAGGCTTCAAACCTGTAGACGAAAGAATAAAGCAAAGCATGCAAATTTAACAATATGCAACGTCCATGATATACGAGATATACGCAGATGTAGAGGGACTGACTGTGATTCTGACCATTTCCTGTATCTAACGTAAATGTAAATAGCTGTTAGAAAAAGAGGTATATAAACAGAAAATTCAAAACTTATATGGAAAGAAGTTAAAATATAATAATAATTACTACTACCCATTATCTGGATATCCAGGTCAGTAGCTATGAAACTTGGGCGGAAGGCAAGGGCGATTATTATTACGCAGGCCTATCAAACGGCTGCAGTCGACTTCAGATGGTATAGCCCAAGTCCCACGTTTGTGTTACATCTAAGAAAAAACTGCAGGAAGCCTTAACCAGATCTGCCGGCACCGGGATTCAATCCCGGTCCGCCTGGGAGAGAGACTAACACGCTACCCGCTACACTACAAAGCTATACACAACGAACTAGTTTTAAAATTTTTGCACAAAGAATCGCAGAAAATATAGAAGAGATTAGAACAGAAGAAAAGGGTATATAGACATTATAGACAACGGCAGCTGAAGTGTTAGGCATACAGGAAACTGTTGAGCCGAACAAGAAATAGTTCGATGGAGAACGCAAGCGGTTGCTTCAAGAAAGAAACGAGGCGAGATTAAAAAAATAAATTGTGGGAATGATAAAAATAAGAAAGTATATAGTGCTAAAAAAGAGAGATTAAAAGGATTTACAGAGAGCTATAAAAATCGAAGCTATAAAAATAGAAAGTTTGTAGACAGAGAAAAACAGGCGAGGACAAGAAATAGTAGGAAGGTTTATGAAAAAGTAGCGGAGCAATAAGATAATTCCTACATAGACTAAATATGTGTAAACACGAAGTGGGAAATTTCCTTACAATAAATCCTTACAATTGATAAACAAGGCTACTTAAAAACATAGAAAGAATATTTCAAAAACTATTAAACTCAGATGAGGAAATCAAACACCATAAAAAGGCATATCTGATCAAAGTAAAAAAATGGACTGGGAAAGAACAACGTGAGTACACATTTTGGTCATTGTTTATGACATATAATTTACAATACAATATGTGGCTATGATATCCAAAACATTATCAGTGATGGAAGAAGTGTACAGTAATCTGGCAGATAAATCAAAGTAAATCCAAAGCTATAATTACATTAATTACTAAGTGACGAGGTAGATAGTAAAGCGAAAATAAATCTACACGAATTTGCGATGTGCCTAGGCATTTACTAAATGACGTTTAGAACAGGCAGTAAGTAAATGACTTTAGGGGCTGCCGGCAAATAAGGCAACACAGTGCAACAAGAAATTTCAGCCTGAGTGGCTACAACGCGTTATGAAAGTAGATCAGCAGACTAACAAAACCCCCGCGGGGTTTGGCTATATTAGCTCGCATTTCTTTTTTATGACCTGCTGAAGTCTTTATGCCAGTTTTTAAACCTTTTGCGATGTGTAAGTCAAAAATGGATCAAGTGGAATTCAATATTTTGAGCTTGAAAAAATTAAAATTTTCTGATTTATTAGCCTTTTGGTGGTTCAAAATGCTCTTTTTAGCACATTTTTGGTACTTTTCAAGTGCATTTTTTGCATTTTGGCCCAATCTTCCCAATGTAATTCGGATTTAATTTTGTTTTTAGTTAATTTAATGAAAAACAAAAGGAAATAAATGAATCGAAATGATTTAAAGTCATCTCAAAACATGATGCGGCATACATTCATTGGACTGAACCAACGCGCTCAATGAACGCATTCCTTGAACGAAGCAATTTTGACGTATGTGTCATTTGGTTTATTCGTTCTGTGGACGTTTGTAAGACGAATATTTGTGACTTTGTGATTTGTTTGTTCTTGTTTTTGAAAGACGAATACATCTGACGCTAAAATGGCTTGCAATATAAACAATTTCTGTTACGTTTGTGGTCATTTCACACCACAACAGACAAAATATAGCTTTTTCAATGAATAATTTAAGTTCGCATACGAGAGGTACTTCAACCAACCAGTTATTTCCAACGTTACTTGGGCACCAAATGTTGTTTGCAAAAAGTGTTACAGTGATCTCTTCAATTGGATGCAAAGAATTAAAAGTTTTTCTTTTGGTCCTATGATTTTGAAAGTGTATTGCTCGTAAACTACTGAACCAAATTAAATATTTTGAAGTCCAGCAAATAGTAAATTTATTTCTACATGTAACAGTAGAATATTTTGATTTATTGATCATTTTCAAAGTCATTGATGATTTTGATATCCCGAAAAATCTAATTACGCTAAACACCTTTTAGAACAGAATCACACAATAATGAGTCCCCAAAAAAATATCAAATTCCTACATTTTTGTAATAACAGACGCAATTTAGACATTTTAGAAGCTTTCGAGATATACAACTATAAGCTCAGGGTACCTTTAATAAATGAACAGATTGAGCTCAGTAACTCACCGTTACTGCAAGTGTTAGATATTTAATTTTTATTATTTTTATCTCTTTACCTAGTTATCTATTTTTTTATTTACCATAGCGACTTATTGGTTTATATTCATATTACCTTTGATAATGACAGCTTAGCTGTCGAAACTATATTGTCAGGTTATAATTTAATAAATATTGTGAAACCTTTTTTAATCTTTATTTATTTCATGATTATGGAGTTCCACAGAGTAAGGTTTGGGACAGTAAATCCATTAATATGTTTTATTATTTTCCAGCTAATCCACACTCCAAAGAAATTATGAATAATAACTAACTACAAAATCAAAATAAGGTTTTCCCTTTTTGATAATTCAGTTAAAGACGTAAGTAAATTTGTATAGGCTATGAAATCTAACAATGTATTCTTCTTACTCACTTACATCCAATTATTAAAATTATAATTACAGTAAAACAGGGGTCGAGAAACTTTATAAAAATGGAATTTCGAGGTTTAAGCTTCCTAATTTTTAAAATTTAATTAATTATTACCTAAAATATATTTTACACCATCATCTTAAAATAAATCTTGATTAAAAATTCCTCTTTGAGCATAACGGAAATTTTGTGGCTGTGATAATGTTGCTAGCAATTTTATAACAGAGCTATGAGTTAAATGAAAGTAAATTATTTAAGCTCGATAGATTCCAAACAATTTAAGCGCGCCGAGCGTTACAGTTCAGCACCCATTCCCTATCTGGATATCTATTGATTGGATGACCTGGCACTGCATTTACCTCTTGTTAAACCAACACTTTACATGTGTTGGGTCGAGCATATTCAAATTCAATATAACCAGGAAATCCCGGTGTTACAAACGCAATCTCAGTATTAAAATCAAGGGACATATTTCGTGGAGCATATAGTATGTGTAACTGAGGTCTAGACAATACCAGTGATAATTAATAATTGATAAATCGAGCACGACGACTTATTATGTGCACTGGCATATATGTATTTCCTATCGTGCAGTGTGCAGTTATTATAATAACGTTGTTTCCCTTTATTAATATTTAATAATGACGATTTATACGCCCTAAGAAAGGTTATACAAATTATTAAGTGGTTCAAATATGTAAACTTATTTGAACATATTTTTGAGAGCATCAGCCCTGTACCTAGTCGGCAAACAGTTTTAAACATTGCTTCGCTGCTTAAAAATTGTTTTTGCCCTTATGTTTAAGTTTGCGAGGAATTGGGTGTTTCTAAATAAACCTTTTTCCAATGTTTTAAAAAGATAAGTAGTTACAAATGTTTTAAATATTCGAAAACTCAAAAGACATTTCTTGAGGAGGATATTCGAAGAATGGGATTTTGTGAAACGAGAAGGCTAGTCAAGATGAAAACTTTATTAGAGTTTGTTTACTGATGAGACTACTCTCCTTTTCGTGGTAAACACAATTCCTCTGTTGTTCAATATCGACCCCTTGAAAATCAACACAAAGGTTTTGATTACCGCACTAAATGTCATCAAAAAACAAACATTTGGGCAAGTAGTCTAGGTGAACATTTAATAGGTCCTTATTTTATTAATGGATCTTTAAATGCTCCTAGAAGTATATAGAGCACTAATACATGATCCAATACTTTCACTTCACTTCATTTGATCCCTTCCAGAAACAAATAAAGAAACTGTTTGGTTTCAGAAAGATGACTCCTGATGATCCTGCTCATAATGTAATCAGAGTAAATGCATTTATAGTACTTAAATCCTTCTTCTGTTTGCCTTATTAGCAAGACACATTACATATTATAATTATATACAGGAGTTACATATACCTTTTATTTTCATACATCAATTCACTTTAAAACTTAAACTGCAAGTCTATTTTATGCAGTTTACTATATTGTAATTTATTCTACTTACATTCCATAATATATTATAATTTATTCTAATCATATTCCACTTAATGTAAATGTTATTTAAATTAAGTCAGTTCTAGAGTGCCAAGGTCCCCTTGAAACCGAGCACAAGCTAAATATAGCAACTTTATTAAGCCACGTTTGCTATGCATTTCTTCTGAGAATCGTGGGAGTCAAAGTAAGGACGAAGTCGAACAAAGAAATTCGCATCCAGCCAGCAAATACAGCGTCGAGCTACCTTGCCAGAGTTAATTCATCCACCAAGCAGTAACGTATTTGACCACCGAGCAACGAAAGTGTAGTGTTTGTAATGCGTAGAAGTCAGATTTGTCGGCTTAGCAAGTTTGTGTATTTACCAATAAATACTTCATCGTATTAAATTCTGGTCTCCAAATCTTTTTAAACTTAACTTGGGTGCATTTAAACAGGTGATGTTACACATAAAATGCAACAAAAAACTTAATATCATTAGTGCCTACCTTTTATAATAACCGACAAAGAAAATTGTTTTTGAAAAGTGGGTTTGATGGTCCGGGGGTGAAACAGTTCTCCACAGTTCGATTCGCCGACAGGATAGTTCGCCGTCAGCCTATTCGCCGCCAACCAGTTCGTCGCCGTGTTTTGAGTTAATAATATTATAGTCACCGCTTTGTTTTGAATTTAGATTCTTCCAATGTTTATATACTATATACAGGGTCCGGCAAAATGATCTCTCACATTTTAATCTTTAATAAAAACGCCATTGTAAATGCTATTTAGATTTTATTTTTATTAAGTGAAAATATATGCTATGCCATTTGTTTTTATTAAGTTTTGAAAATTACAGAGTCCAAGTGGCGACCATTTTTTTCGATACACATTCGAAGCTGATTTCTATCACTCGAGCAGTCATTTGAGGTGATATTCCTGTAATTTCTTGGCGTATTGCTGCTTTTAATTTGTCAATGGTTCGGAGATGGTGTTGAGAAACCTTCGCTTTCAGGTAGCCCCAAAGGAAAAAGTTGCATGGGGCAAGATCGGGTGAACGCGCAGGCCACCCAACGTCTCCACGTAAGGAGATTTACGTGTCCTGGAAACAGTTCCCTTAAAACGACCATTGTCCTTCTTGCCGTATGAGCCGTTGCTCCATCCTGTTGAAACCACACATCCGGATATTCAAGTTCTCTAAGTTTTGGTTCCAAAAAATTGCGTAGCACAACGACATATCGGTCGGCAGTTACGGTAACCGTCACGCCTCCCTCTTCAAGAAAATAGGGACCCCAAACGCCAAAAGATCCAACAGCACACCAAACGGTAACCAAACGGCTGTGAAGTGGCCTTTCATGGAGCTGCCGCGGATTTTCTGGTGCCTAGTAGCGAAAATTCTGCTTGTTCACACTGCCAGACAAATGGAAATGAGCTTCGTCACTCGTTATTAAAAGAGCATTTTGTGGAACGTTTTGATGAATATCGTTGGCACATGCTCTGCTATTTTCCCAGTCCCGTTCACTAAGTTCTTGCACGATCATCAGTTTGTATGGGTGGAACTTCAGATCGGCATGTAAAATTCTTCCCACAGAACGATCTGACAAATGCAAAGCAGAGGCATGTTTAACAGCTGAACGGCTAGGAGATCGTTAAACTGCTTCTCGTACAGCTGCAACATTTTCCGGTGTGCGAACACTTCTGGGTCTACCAGTTGATTTTCTTTTTAAGGCTGAACCTGTGGCTCTAAAATTTGAAACTCACAACAGTATTGTTTTGCGATCTGGAACCGGAGCATGTCTACCAAGCGCGAAGTGAGTACTAAAAGTTCTTTTCGTCGTAATCACAGATTCGTTACTTTTCATAAATGTTTCGATAACGAAGGCACGATGCTCGCCCGCCCAATTCATGACGACAACTGAAATGGCAAGGCGCGAGCTACCAACCGACTACGCTAAGCTTCCCCTCTCTTCAGTGATTCGGGCACAGTGGCGTTGCAAAATGTGGGAGATCATTTTGCCGGACCCGTATTTCCGTACTTTCGGACCCGTATTTTCGGACATGTATTTATAAATACATGTGTATAAAACTTACATTATTGGAACACAAAACCATGCTTTCATTGAAACATGCAACATATAGAACGTGTAACACTAAACATTATAAATAATAAACAAACGTATTAATAAATATTTTTCTATTTTTACTATTACACATATTACAATATTTTTCAGTATTTGGTAAAAGCATGAAAGGTATTAGAACCTGGAATATATATTATATTGCTGAAAACAGTTTAACTGTGAATTATGGAGAGATATTTTATTATAGAGGCAGTAATGCTTTGGAAATTGACGTAAACATTACCCAAATAAATTTCACAAGGGTAACCTATTAACTTATGTTTAGTCGTTTGTTAAGTTTTGTGAATTTTTCAATTTATTAACTCCTAGATTGTAATCAATTTAGTTTTGTTTTTTAATTTCTATATAGGTAACATTTTATATTCATTACTTGGTTAGTTTCTATTAAAATATTATCTATATAATATTTTATACAAGTTTATGGTACAATCTTTTACATTCCAGCTAACAGTTGATTATTAAAATATAAACTAAATATATAATTTGAGGCATGGTGGCGAAATGGCCGGCGACAAATCGGCGCTGCACCGAACTGGTCTGTCGGCGAACCAGACGGCGACAAACCGTCTCGCGGCGAAATGTTGGTGGCAAATGGGTGGAGGCTAAATGTTGTAACGGGTACATTTTCCACCGGCATTTAGTATATCGAATTTTGTATTAATTTTTGATAAAAATCTTAAGTTCGGTCCTGTAGATATCGCTTTATTTAAATATGCAGTTCATCAGGCAAACATTTCCTACAGAAAGCATTTATAGGAAGGGAATGTTTAATATTTGTTATAATGAAATAATGTAACGTCATTTTGATGTCGTTTTTCGTATCTTGCGACCTGGCATTCTAAAAATAATATCAATTTCTTCAAAAAGAAACCTTGAAAAGAAACCATGAGAAACGCTTAGTCAACTCATTGAAATATTTTGGTAAACATTTTGAGTGCATACGTTTCGTAAATACACTTTCCTTTGTCTGTTATTTGCGTTTTAAAAATTTTAAGTCAAGGTGGCGTATGAATATCGTCTACAGCTAGCGTTTTAGCTCACATATGTGTTTTGGCGGGTAGAATTCTGGTGTTGCTTTTTACACGTAAGGTCTAAAATCCTATAGTAGGCCATGTAACAAGCGCCCTTGCCGCCTAATAACAGATGTTGAGACACGGAGTAACGCGAAAGGGAAGTTTATAAAAAGGCTTCACTCGGTTTAGACCAGACACTAACAAGCAGACAGATTTTTGAGACGGAGAGTTGGTGAACAGCACCCTGCAAGCGAACGGTCGATATTATGATTCGACCTGGGTGCGCGGTTATATTATCGATCAATAATGATTGATTGCTTTTAAATCAGTGCCAATGGATTACAGTTTTTTAATCCTATAGAATTGCGAGAAATTTTATTTACCGTTCCGTATAGTTTTACCGATCTTTTGTGACTTGTGAAAGTTTTAAAGTTAAATACGTTTCACGTTATAGGAAGAATTATTTAAAGAAATCCTAAATGTAGTGACCGATTCCTGTGTTTTTGTAAAATTAACATTCCTCTTAAAGAATTTGAGTGCAGTTAATGCAATCAGTGAATTAAAATAACTGGGAGCTTCAGAACAGCTCCATTAGTTTTTCTGAGTGAAAATTAAAGATTTTATTAAATAAGCACCAATTAAAATCTTGGTTATTTTTCGTGCTTGACTTTATTGGTTTATGGAAACATATGAGCTGTTATTATCAATTAAATTTGGATCACGTTTTGGTATGCAGAATCTCTCTTTCGACGCACACCGAGATTTATCACAATTTCCTCAAATGAAAAGCGAATTTCCAATTTCTACTGGACCTGATGTATGGTATTCTATGAGTTTAATTAAGGAAAATGCAAGGTACTGTAATATTAAGTGGTATTTGTTGTAATTTAAGTATTAAGAATGTCATAGTTATGAATTTTCTTTTTGAGAGAGCTCTCCTTGATAGTTAAAAATCTTTAAGCTTTAACTTAATTGCAATTCATTTATATTGATACTGTTGAACTGAGATAATTTGCTTAATCTCCTTTAGAGATTTGTTTTTAAATTTTGTCCAGGAAAAGCTCAGTCAATACAAAGGTTAATATTTAAATTAAGGTGTTTTGAACAATTTTTATGGTCAATCCAATAAGTTTTCCTGTTTGTTTTCCTTATTAAATGAAACGTTCTTGTTGAATTTTTTTATTGATTAACTTTTGGACATAATTATAATCCAATAAATTTAGATTGGATTAGTAATAAATATACAAGGTGTGTTTTATTTGTTTATCTTTGTATGTGTATTTTATCCCTTCTTTTGTTAATAAATGTTATTATTGCAAAACTGATGGATCTATAAAACGGAACCATATTGGTTATGAAAGCTTAGTTTCATTTCTTCAACAATTGTAATAAACAAAATTTTTTTGTTTCAACTAAATATTTTATTCATTTTCTGGTTAATGGATTTAGTAAATTTTAATGCTTATTCAAAATAACATCTTTGATTGGTTAATTTATAATTAATTTAAAGCATCAGAACCAGATGGCGCCCTTTTTGAGTTTTTAATTGTGTTTAAAACCCTTATCTATTCCTTTTCACAATTTATACAGCTGTGGAACCAATACCTACGACTTGATAAATCAATTTGTAAAGAGAGAGTTTAAATCTCAAGCTGTGGCAGATATTTTTTGAGTTTTCAGTTACAGTAAGTATGATGTATTTTCATGTATTTTTATAATTTTTTATAATTAGTTTATTGTCATTTAGTCTGACAGAAAAACTAGTGTTTCACTGTCGCCCAATCGCGGGGCCTTTTATTGTTATTTTTTGGGAGAAAAACGAGTGTTTTAATGTACCAGACCGTTGATGGTCACTGGTTTAAGGACTGGTTTAACTGCATTTCGAACATGGTAAATGATACATTGTGGCTGATGTCACAGTTTGTTTTGACTATTATTTTCGTTTCGCGCTATTTAGTTTAGGAAGACTTTTAGGAAGCAGCATCCTTTTTAATTTTGTAAAAATTAAAAATATATGGTTGTAAACAGAATTAAACTACCCTTCTTAGACTGACCTTCAATTACATTCAACCTTTAAAATTATTTTGAAAAGTCACGTAATTGTACAGAAAAACAAAAGAGTATTTAGTTAAGATGATTATTTGGCAAAAGATGTTTAGTTTAATAAATAATAAAACTCATTTAATAACCGTGTTATTTAGTTTTACTAGAGGTTGCACTATTAGGTAGATACAAATTTATCCCTACAAAGGATCAGTCACTAATCTTACATTAATTATACATACATACATACATAATCTTTAACCTCATATACCTTTCGGTGTCGAGGCGTCAGATACACCGAGCCGCAGAGTGGATATGTGCGTGTGAGACGAGGCAGCGGAGCCATATAGTCAAGTACACTGCCCTCGTGGTTTACCCTACATTAATTATATAATTTTAAATGGAAATCCTACTTTCGTTGCGTTTTAAATAAATGTTGTTTTTCGTTGTGATTATTTATTTGATACAAGTAAGTCATTTCACATACAAGATATTTAATGTTACAGATAATGCACTGATATTGTGATTTATTGATTTAGTATTAACTATTTGATTATCTTTATTTAAAAATACTTAAAGTACAAATCTTTACTTGATTTGTAATCAACCACTTCAAGAAAATGAAACAATAAGGTTAGGGTATACCTGCTCAAGCAAAAGCGTGATGGACCTAGTTATGTTGTTTATTATTAGTGTAAGTCAAAGTTACATAATAGCTAAAAATCTCGTCCTTGATGCAATAATGCAGTATTAAATAAATGTAAACATTCTATTTCTTTGGCTAAAATCACTTTACTAATATCACAAACAAAATGAAATGTGATACCGTCAATGGGTATAATTGCCAAAATATTCTTTTTAAACCTACTCTTTGGTTTTATCAAACAAGGTATTCGATCTTATATATGAGATAAGTCGTCATACGTTTCAGCAGTTCCCAAAAAACGCACTTTTTATCAAATTTGTTCTATGTACGTAAAATCAAAAATGACATTTTGGCATTTTTTTGTTTCTATTTACACGTATTATCATACAGTCAATTTATGCCGAATTTAACTAAAACGCCTTGTACAACATTGGTAAAACTTCGCTTTGGGTTTGGGTTCTCGAACGTACGCAAAGGAAAAATAGCGAATAGCCATAAATCTGAGAAAGATAGATGTTTATCGCATACTTGCTATAGTAACCAATTTGCTAGGTAAAAATCTTAAAATTGACATTCTGACATATAAAGTTTGGCAAGTATATGATGATATCTCACTTTTGCAGATGTATTGCTATTCGCTATATTTTGTCTTTCTTCACACTTAAATTTAAGCCCAAATAGGAAATTCACCACTGCATGTAGGCAATCAACTATAATTAAATTGAGTCGGTGTAAAATTCTCTTTTGTACTTAACAGTCATCAATTTATTCAAAATAATACTGATTGATTCAGTTTCAATATAATAGGATTTACGTTAAAACACTAAATCTGTTAATTGAAGATTTTGCAGTTGAAAGAAACTGTTTGAAATATAAATTGGTTATATTAATAAATTAAAACCTTAATTACTTTAGGTAGCGTTTACGGTTACGTTACGTTTAACGTTAACGGGTTACGTTTTGAGGTCATTAATTATTAGAGTGCACCTCATGTGCAGTCATTTAAGTGACCTCGCCTGAAAAAACCCTTGATTAGCTCATCTTTTATAAGCGCCGCACACAGGGCTGAAACCTGATTCTAGCTGATCAAGACTCCAAAAACCATTGTTAAAATCAAAGGTATTCTAAGAAATAGTATTTTAGTAGAAAGCTTAGTCAAACTCGTATCTACCTGCCGTATACCGTTACGCCAAATAATATCCATATAAAAATTCGACAATTTCGGTAAAGTGCAGTTCAATGTTAACCCTTCCGAAGGCGCTAATCAGATGTAGATGTATTTGTAGTTTGTTCGTTAAGGTGAAAGTTTTTTTTGTAGAAGTGTTTTTCATTGATTTCAATAATTCATAAATACAGAATTGAAGTGCTAAAAATTCTTATAAAGAGGTAAGTTTATACTGTCCCTTCTAATATAGCAAATGGTGATTTTTACTTTCCAGATAATAACTTTTTTATTTTGTGGTTTATAACTTACAAAGTTTGCAAGAGCTTGCGTTTGTATTTTTAATATTTTTTGCTATAGTATAAAGAATAACGCATTTAGAAATAAACATGCATAATGATCATAAACTGAAATACAATCGAAATGAAAATGGATAGATATTAAACGATTAGCCATATAATTTTTGCACGTTATTTCATTTAAATATTAAAGAAACATTTTAAAAAGTTGTGTAATATTTCTTAAAATAAAGAAGAATTCGTGTAAATGTTATTTATTTTACGTCGTTTTTATCTTATTTTTTAATAATATAATAATTATGTAAATAAATTTTTCATGGGGAAAGTATCAAACTGATTTTTTAATTTCTTTTTTGATTATTTTATTATTTCTGTACTATTCCAGTCATTTGCTTTCAGTTAAATCTATAAAATAATTTCGAGTGGCTAGAATCTGGTTTCAGCCCTATGTGTGCCGTTGCTACAAATTATAGGACATATAGTTTACAAATACGAAAGCTGTTATATAAAACTTGCCATGCCACTGACAATTGAAGACCCTGATGCAAGAAGGGGATATGTGCAAAATTGTGAAAAATGAGATTATTCCGCCTATAGGTAACCAAATATGCTCTTTCGCTGTGGTGCAAATATGGTACATGTGCAATGAAAAGCCACCGAGTTATAACAGAAAAACACATATCCCCTATGATATACTGGTGCAAGAATGGTATACGTGGTGTGTTACTTATCCCGTTCTTGCACCACAAATAAATTGTACTTTTTAAATACGCCGCCCAAATCCCTTCTATGCACCTGTTAAACGGCCATGTTTGTTCGCCAACTAACAAGTGCGTAGTAGGTACCTCCGGAGCCGTTTTTGCCTTTCTGTAAGCCAGCTATTATTAAGTTATTATGGCGAAACGTGATGAAAGTGCAGGACCGAGTGCAGGACTAAGTGGTGATAGTGAGCAAGCTGAAGGTGAAAGTGAAATAGAGAGTGAGCCCTTTCAGAGTTCGGGTAGCGAATACAGGCCGAACTCGCCAAGCTCATCTTCTGAGGATGAACCCGTAGAACTTGTAGAAGGACAAGAAACAAGCGAGGCAGGTGTTAAGAAAAAAAAACGTGATGTGAATAGTTGGAAAAGGAACGTGCAAAAAGTAAAAAGGGCCAAGGGAGAGAGCTATACGTCTATGACCTCAGGAAAAATGATGCCGGAACGCAAACAAGGCACTAACTGTAAATGTGACAAAGAGTGTTTGAAAAAGCTTTCTCCAGATGAAAAAAATGAAATACTGACAGCATTTAATGGCCTTGCGGATCAAGAAAAACAAGATTCATACCTATCAAGTTTAATAACAGTTAGCCAGATTAAAAGACGTCGTAAAAATGTTTTGAACGCCAATTCACAACGAAATAACACCTTCAAGTATAGGGTAAATTTCTAGGTATTTTTTGCATTTTTGTATTATTCATATATTATTTTTGTTTTAGCTGAGGAAGGGTGCATTTGAGTTACCAGTCTGTAAGCAAGCTCTATGTTTAATCCATGGAATCGGCAAAAAGTGCTTAGAACGTATTGCAAGTCACTTGACAACCAATGTAACCCCTAAGGCTAATCAACATAACAAGACTTAAATGGGCAATCAATACGTTTAGACCATTTAAGTCTCCAGGAATAGATGGCATCTTTCCTGCATTACTACAGCATGGTTTGGAGGAACTTGCTTCACCACTATGTGCCCTATATAGGGCAAGTCTGGCTCTTGGGTACATACCAAGTGGCTGGAAACAGATTAGGGTCTGTTTCATACCTAAACCAGGGCGTAATTCTTATGCCCAGGCAAAGGCCTTCAGACCCATCAGCTTAATGTCATTTCTCCTCAAAACCTTGGAGAAACTGATTGATAGACATATCAGGGACGAAATTCTGAGGGAATCACCTCTACATCGAAACCAATTTGCTTATCAATCGGGTAAATCCTGTGAACTAGCTTTACATGAACTAACTACAAGAATACAACGGGCAATTGAAAACCAGGAGATTGCCCTAGGAGTATTCTTGGATGTAGAGGGTGCCTTTGATAATACCTCCTTTGACTCAATTGCCAGAGCAATGGTTGAGCGTGGCGTAGACCAATCTATAACAGGCTGGGTTACTGCGACACTAAAAAACAGGAAAATCATAGTAGCCCTTGGAAATTATACCAAGGAGGCTATCGTAACAAAAGGATGTCCTCAAGGAGGAGTTCTCTCTCCTCTTCTTTGGAGCCTGGTAATTGATGACCTTCTCGCTGAACTAAATGCGAAAGGAATATATGCGCAAGGATATGCAGATGATATAACCATACTCATAAACTGGAAATTCGGGGGAGTAATATCAAATTTGATGCAGCAGGCCCTGAAAACCGTGGAGAGATGGTGTTTGAAAGAAGGACTCTCGGTCAATCCGGTTAAGACTTCGGTCATACCATTCACACGTAAAAGAAACCTTCAAGATTTGAAGGAGGTACGAATAGGGGACCAACAGTTACCTATGGGGAAAGAGGCAAAATATTTGGGCGTCATTTTAGACACCAAACTAACCTTTAATCCCCATCTGGAGAAGATACTTAATAAAGCCACAAGGGCCCTATGGGCTTGCAAGAGAACAATAGGCAAAACTTGGGGCTTGAAACCAAGCATGACCTTGTGGGTATACACAAGAGTGGTTGTACCAACAATCACTTATGCCTCTATTATCTGGTGGCACAAAACCAGAAACAGAGTGGTAATAAATAAATTAAATAAACTACAAAGACTTGCCTGTGTAGGTATTACTGGGGCAATGTCATCTACGCCCACGGCTTCAATGGAAACAATGCTAAGTCTACCTCCACTTCACCTAGTAGTGGAATCAGAAGCACTAGCAGCTGCATATAGACTGAAAATTAGCGATCATGGGATAGGGAGACGAAGCTTCGGACCCAATTCTGAGATCTTTAATATACTTGAAAAAACCAGTATCCTCAATATGCAATCTGATAAAATCAACACCGTTTGGGACTTCAGAAAACCTTTTAGGGTTGAAATACCTGAGAGGGGTGATGAAGAACGAAAACGAGAGTTGATTCAAAGACAAGGATCTGTATGGTATACAGATGGTTCCAAAACAGAAAACAGCTCTGGAGCAGGAGTGTTTGAGCAAAGTACAGGGAATGAAATATGTGTTAACCTGGGGAAGCTCACCTCCGTGTTCCAAGCTGAATTAACAGCCATAATATTATGTGCACAAAGCATGATAGAGAGGGGCTTTGAAAATAAGCAAATCTCCATCTTAACGGATAGCCAAGCGGCACTAAAAGCCTTAGGAAGTACTGAAATTCACTCAAGGGTCGTGCTTAATTGCACAGAAGCACTGGTGACACTGGCCACACGCAACAATGTTTGTGTAGAGTGGGTTCCAGGACATCAGGGTTATGAAGGAAATGAAAAAGCTGATCAACTTGCAAAACAAGCTTCCGAACAGAGATTAATAGGTCCTGAACCTACATGCGGGATCCCTTATTTAACCGCAAGAGGGATTATCAAAGACTTATTGAAAGATAAACATAAAACCTACTGGGAGAAATTACAGGGGCACAGGCAGTCAAAGATACTAATGATGTCCCCTTCCAGTAAGAGAACAAAGGAACTGCTGAGACTGAGCAGGAAACAACTAAGGCTTTTAACAGGACTATTAACAGGACACTGTAGCCTTAATAAACATCTCAACATAATGAATATTGTCGATGATGCAACCTGTAGGCTATGTGAAGAGGAAGAAGAGACAGCCCTACACGTCCTATGTGAATGTTCAGCCCTCGGGGCTAAAAGATTTAAACATTTCGGGGCTCCGTATGTTGAACCGAGCGAAATTGCATCAGCACCAATCAACTGTATCCTCAACTACTTTGGCGATACAGGTCTGATTGAGTAAATCACTTCTTGGGGCACAATAAGCCTAGAGCTTCAGTGCAGTGGGTGAAGAGTGAAGACCACGCCCAGAATGAATGAATGAATGTAACCCCTGTCCAGGACAAAAGAGGTAAGCACGCTAATAGGCCAAATATGATTCCGGAACATTTGAAAAAGCAAGTTCATGACCATATTGAGAGCTTTCCTAAGCAAATATCGCATTATTCTCGAACAAGAAGCAGTAGACAATATTTGTCTCCCGATTTAAATCTTACAATCATGTACGATCTATACCTCAAAATATTCGAACCAGAAGCTTATAGACTAAAACAAGACAAACTGCCGTTTAAACCTCAAATTTTCTATGATTTTTATGGTCGTTATTTTCGGGAAAATTTTAATATCAGTTTTGGCCATACAAGGAAAGACACGTGCAAGAAATGTGATACATTAGAAAACAGAATTCAGGGTGCAGAATCAGAAGAAGAAAAGAAAAGTTTTGAAACCCAGAAAAAGCTACACATTCTCAAGTCTGGGTGGTTCTACAAGGAACTGAAAGAAAAATCGAAAGAGGCGCAAGAAAATGGTCACATTGAAGTTTTGTCTTTTGACTTTCAGCAGAACATGCCTTTACCCAAACTGCCGTCTGGGGATGCATTTTATTTGCGTCAGCTATGGTCCAGAATTTTTGCATACACTCGGCGAAAAAAAAACGGGACATTTCTTCATGTATGATGAAACCACCTGTAAAAAAGGGGCCAACGATGTTTTAAGCTTTTTACAATATTACATTGAAAACATACTTGATCCAGATGTAAAGATTCTATACTTGTTTAGTGATAACTGTTGCGCCCAAAATAAAAACCATACCCTGGTTCGATTTTTAGCAACTTTGTGTTAGACAGGCAGATTTGACACAATAGTGCATCGTTTTCCCGAACCAGGGCATAGTTTTTTACCCTGCGATAGGTTTTTCGGCATAATAGAGAAGAAAAAACGTCGTATCGATCGAATTTATTTACCCCAAGAGTATATGGAGATTGTCAAGTCATCTTCCCGAAAATTTCATGTCATTCCTGTTACCCAATCTATGGTATTTAACTACACTGATCATTTGAAAAAAATTTTTAATCCGTCCCCAAAATCTGACACAAAAGAAAAGTTTGCAATTTCCTCCTATCGTGTATTTAAGTACACCAAAAATACAGGTGGGGTTGCCTGTAGCGCCGGGGCTAGCACCGATGCTCCTCTAACACATTTTGTATTGTTGAAAAACACTGCAAACCCTACATTAACTAACGTCACAAAGGCTTATTTAGATAAGTTGCTTTTGAAAGATTTGAAGTATAAAAACGTAATGCAGTTGGCCAATGAATATGTAGGCAAAAGTGATATGCACTTTTACCTGTCTCTTAAATCGGACAATTCTTTAGAAAACCAAGATTCAGCGGTTAGTGAGTCCGATAATAACTCTGATGTAGAATAAAGATTTATTGACTATAACGTTTATTTTTTAAATTTGAATGTATTTTTGGTTATATTTCTTAAAATACTATGTAGAACAATAAAGAATAAGTTTTATACAAAAGTATTGTATTTTTGTTACTTATCCCTTTCTTGCACCTTCTTATATAACAAAGAGTAGAAAGAAGTTAACATATACCTTTCTTGCACCACAAAACTTTTTTCCTAAATATCTACTTTATTTCTGCGAGTAACTTTATCTCATATAGACAAAAATATCAAGCTTTTCCATCTCAACCTGGATTAACATTAAAACCAACATGAAAAAAACAAAAAGTTTTTTGCCTCTCCTGTAAAATCTAAAAAAATGTTACTTACCCCTTCTTGCATCAGAGTCTTCAATTTCGTTAATTCACGTTGTTTATTTTAAATAATAATAATAATAATAATAATAACTACTACAACCCATAGCCTAAACCAAGGCCCCAGAAGCTATAAGCTTGTGCGGGACTGGACTGCGGGATGTTTAATTATGATTTTTATTATTAATTTTTTTTTTTTATTATTATTATTATTATTTTATCTAGTTACCTATTTTGTATCTACCTTAGCGACGTGTTTGTTTATAATTATATTACCTTTGATAATGACAACATAGCTGTCGAAACAATATTGTCAGGTATATTTTAATAAAACTGTGAAACTTTTAATAATCTTTATTTATTTCATGATTATGGAGTTCCACAAAATAAGGCTGGAAACAATAAACAAAAAAATTATAAAGTAGTTTTCATTTGGTTGTGCTGATTTGGTTGTTCCAGCTTTATCCAGCTGTTTAAATTGCTTCGCTCCGTTGGCATAGTGATTTTATGTTTTACTAAAATGTACGTTTCTGTACTAAAACCAAAAATACAAAAAATGAGTCATCACAAACCACGCGGGCAAAAATGCAAAATTCACCTTTTTAATTAGAAATAAATGTAACATCAACAATAAAAATCTGTTGGTTCTAGCGTACATCACTGAATTCTTAGCAACGTGAAATTTACACTCTTATCTCACCCCGAGTCGTATTTGTTTATTCAGCTGTGATTACGAAAATGGCTCATTTCTTGTATTTACGGTTAAAGTATCGTAATTACCATGCTTGCTTGTTGTGACACTCATTGCACTTGTAGTCGGCATAGAAGGTAGAAAATCATTCCAAGTAGAAGATAAATGTTTCTTAATAGATATACTAGATAAACCTACATTACACGCAAATAAGAATTAATTAATTTTTATAATACTTTTTAGGTATCTTAGGCCCTCAGTTTGCACAAGTGTTGACACACGTTATAGAAAGGAAGTCGTGTAATAAAATATTACATTCTTTACTGGCAAAATAAAAAATCCGACGTAATAAATAAGAAAAAGAATGGTTAAAAATCAAATTTTACAAAACCCCAAAAGCGTGTTTACAAATATGTTCTCAAAGCTCTTCTTTTACAGTGTTGTACATACTTTTAATGAAAGCTGTATTTGTAAAAACATTCTCTAAAAGCTTTTGAATATTATTCCTTCTCTCCATCTTTTAAAAACGTTTTTATTAGTTTGTAACAAAGCTGTAAATACGCAACGAAAAATTTATGGTATGTTTTATCACAGAATTTAGAGAATAAATCCCATACTTGAAGACAAGGTAAGCTTACCGGTAAGATTATAGATAATACTTTTATAGAAATTTTTCACATATAATAAAAGAAAGATTACTTATGTCTATAGTAAAATTTACCATGTAGTATTTTATGATATATTTTTTATATTTGAAACTATAATGCGAAAATAAGATAGTTTTCATAATTTCACATTCTCCTTCAATTAGTACATTTATAGGGAAGTTACTACAAAATTTCATATACATTTAGAATTTCAAAAGATATTTTAATGGATCTTTTGTTACTCGAAAACAGAGCAGAAAAGGCTCGTTTTAAAATTTCGTTTCTAGAAATTGCTTATTAAATACAATTTTACAGAGCTTCAATTACAGTGTCAGTTACTGAAACTGTATTGTACAAAACACAATTTTCAATTTTAAAAGTTTTTGCTGTTGGATTTTCTCTGCTAAAATTAGTAGCAGAATTAAAAGTCCTGTCTCAGAATTAAAAGTAGAGAATGTAAATAATATAGAAGAGACTATAAATGTCTTTGCTATAACTATACAGGGTTGCGATTATGTATGGAACCGGGTTCGTTCTGCTAAAACGGTTTGAGCTAGAATCCTGAAACTTTAAAGAGACTTAGGACTCAATAAAAACTACTTATTAAAATTTAAAAAAAAATTTTTGATCCATAAGTTTTCAAAATGCAAAGCCAACTTGATTTTTTTTAAATGGGAACATGGGTTAAATGGGACATCGTTTAAAAGGTTATTTTTTTCCGAATTGAATGGTATAATAGGTTTGATGATTTGTTTGACAGAATTTCAGAAAAAAAAATAAAAATGAAAAATGAAAAAAAAAACGATGTCCCATTTAACCCATGTTCCCATTTAAAAAAAATCAAGTTGGCTTTGCATTTTGAAAACTTATGGATCAAAAATTTTTTTTAAATTTTAATAAGTAGTTTTTATTGAGTCCTAAGTCTCTTTAAAGTTTCAGGATTCTAGCTCAAACCGTTTTAGCAGAACGAACCCGGTTCCATACATAATCGCAACCCTGTATAATATATATTGTAACTATAGAAGTAAAGTAATAATATAGAATAGTAATTTTATAGAACAATTAATATTTAAATAGAAAGACTAATCGAATGTCAACTTTTAGAAATAAATAAAGATTAGTAAAAGTTTCACAGTTTTATTAAAATATAACCTGACAATATTGCTTCGACAGCTATGCTGTCATTATCCAAGGTAATAAATTATAAATAAACATGTCGCTAAGGTAGATACAAAAATAGGTAACTAGATAAAATAATAATAATAATCAGAATTAAATATCTAATACTTCCAGTAACGGAGAATTACTGAGCTCAAGTTGTTCATTCATTAAAGGTACCCTGAATTTGTGTTTGTATATCTCAAAGGCTTCTAAAATGTCTAATTTGCTTTTGTTAATACAAAAATGTAGGAATTTAATATTATTTTGAGGAGTCATTGTGTGATTTTGTTCTAAAAAGTGTTTGGCGTAATTAGATTTTTCAGGATGTTTATTTTTGTAATGACGTAAGTGTTCTTTATATCTTATGTCAAAATTTCGAAGTGTTTGCCCAATATATACCTAACTACAAAAAGAACAATTTAAACGGTAAATGCCCGATTTCATGATAACATGTGTGCTGTCTTTAGCATTAAATAAAAATAAAAAGATCATAATAACTATGCAAAATTCCAAATTTCGAATTTGTTAAAAGATATGTCTTTGAAACAGAACAAAATGTACAACACATCTAACATATCACTTCTTCAATCTATAAAACACAAAATCACAGAGAACAATCTAATTTCTGTTAAAGCAGATAAGGGTAACGCTTTGATAAATCTTTCAAAAGATATTTACATACAAAAAGTTAATGAATTTATTAATAAAGAAAATTTAGAAACTTTAAACAAAAACCCAACCACAAAATTCCAAAAAGAAATAAAGCAAGGTTTCAGAATTAAAAAAGCATCAAATCATTAATAAAAACCCACAGCCACCTAAACTATATGGACTAGCCAAAACACATAAACAGAATATGACAATAAGACCAGTTGTATCATACATCAATGCACCTAATCACATTTTATCCAAAAAACAACCAGATTATTAACACGATAGGTTACAAATCTAAATACTCTGTTAGAAATTCATTAGAATTAGTAGATAAGCTGCAAAACATACATCTTCCACCACATTCAAGACTTGTAAGTTTTGATATTTGCAACATGTACTCCAGAATAACCCCACAAGAATGTATTCCTTTATTAGATAGTTTCGTGATCATTAGTAATACACAAGCCCAACCAACTGGGTGCTGAATGGGTAGTTAAGTGCACAATTTCGTGTAGTCGAATGTATAGGTATAAAATTACGGCGAGTCCAGGTTTTTAAACTGTAATAACTAGAAACAGTAAATCAACTGTTCAACAATGCTTATTCCGATTATTCCGATAGCAATATTTAGAAAAAGATAAATTATTTAGTGGATTAATTTTTAAAACTTACTATGCATTTCGCATGTGTAAACGATACGGTCCAGACCGGCTGATAATGCATTTTATTCTTTGTTTTAAATTCCCTAGTCGACGAGATGACGACGCCAATTTACTTTTTTATAATTATATTTTAAATAACCTTTTTAATTCCGTTGAGTTATGTATTTTTTTTAACCATATTTAACTAATTTCTGTGCACGACTGTATGCTTACTGTAAAGCAATATTTAAACAAAGACGGATAATTTATTACAATTATTGAATTAAATTTTTAAATAAGATTTTAAATCTTACTGAACTTACCTGGTATGCATTTCGTATATGCAAACAATACGGCCCAGACCGGTTGATAATGCAACTTATTGTTTTATATATTGTTTTACATTAGTCGGTGAGACGACGCCGACGCGATGACGCCAATTTACGAATTTTAAATTATTGCATCTTTGTTAAAACAAAATGTAGCGACCTGTTTTTTAACGAACCTTTTTAATTCCGTAGACAGAAATGTTTCTTCTCGAAATTGATTTAAATTTTGAAATTTATACATCGTAAAGTATTCCTGGGCTGAGGAGGTGGAAAAATTATAATTTAAATTATAGATAGGGAAACTATTAAACCTTAAATGCCTTAATTTTTTGCGTAATTTATTCTATGATTATAAAGAATTGTTGAACAGTTGATTTACTGTTTCTAGTTATTACAGTTTAAAAACCTGGACTCGCCGTAATTTTATACCTATACATTCGACTACACGAAATTGTGCACTTAACTACCCATGCAGCACCCAGTTGGTTGGGCTTGGTAATACAGAATTAGTTAAAAGGTTTAGAGTTAATTCAATTATTTGACCTTTGTATAAGTCAAAATTATTTCACTTTTAATAACATAATTTATTTATTGGTATTTCTCTATCTATGGGTAATTCTCTAGGTCCTCTATCACCTAACATATTTATAGACAAGTTCGTAGATCAAATATTTGAATTAAACCTCTCTAAACACATTATCTTATGGTTTCGTTATAATGATGGCATTTAAGCTTGTTTTGACAGTTCTTTTGAGGTTATCAAGGAATTTTTAATTCTTATTAACAGTATCCACCAAAACAAAAATTTTACACTAGAAACAGAACAAAACAGGGCTATAAACTTTCTAGACTTCAATATCAAGATTAATGCACACAATCTATTTGAATTTTCAATATACAGAAAACCAACACAAACAGACATAACAATACCAAATGAATCTTGTCACCATAATACACATAAAATAGCAGCCTACAGATCATTAGTACACAGAGCTTTAACTATTCCACTAACAAAATCAGATTTTAGCAAAGAGATATCAACCATTAAACAACTAGCACGTGCAAATCAATACAATCCGAACATGATTGACACTTTAAATAAACAAAAAGACTATAGGTTAGCTATCAAAAGAATATATCCCATTGACAATCAAACAGAAGACACAAATTACATATATATACCATATTTTGGCAAAATATCAGAAAAAATTGCACATTTACTAAGAAAAACCAACAATTATAAAATAACATTTAAAACCAACACTAACACTTTTTCATTTTTATTTAATGCTAAAGACAGAACACATGATATCATGAAATCGGGCATTTACCGTTTAAATTGTTCTTTTTGTAGTTCGGTATATATTGGACAAACACTTCGAAATTTTGACATAAGATATAAAGAACACGTACGTCATTACAAAAATAAACATCCTGAAAAATCGAATTACGCCAAACACCTTTTAGAACAAAATCACACAATGACTCCTCAAAATAATATTAAATTCCTACATTTTTGTAATAACAAACGCAAATTAGACATTTTAGAAGCCTTTGAGATATACAAACACAAATTCAGGGTACCTTTAATGAATGAACACCTTGAGCTCAGTAATTCTCCGTTACTGGAAGTATTAGATATTTAATTCTGATTATTATTATTATTTTATCTAATTATCTATTTTTGTATCTACCTTAGCGACGTGTTTGTTTATGATTATATTACCTTTGATAATGACAGCATAGCTGTCGAAACAATGTTGTCAGGTTATATTTTAATAAAACTGTGATACTTTTACTAATCTTTATTTATTTCATGATTATGGAGTTCCACAAAGCAAGGCTGGAAACAACAATCAACTTTTAGAATTTCATATTTCTATAAAACGTTATGTTCAATAAAGT
Source organism: Agrypnus murinus (assembly GCA_929113105.1). Lineage (NCBI taxonomy): Eukaryota > Metazoa > Arthropoda > Insecta > Coleoptera > Elateridae > Agrypnus > Agrypnus murinus. Next base: position 64,443,799 of record OV816029.1, on the reverse strand, counting down.
TCTTATAGAATAAGCTGTTTAGGGTGACTTCTAAGAAAGAAGTTTTCGAGAATGAAACACACAACAGGACAAACCTTTCAGAAAGACGTTCTTTACAAAACGAATTTCTGAAAAATAAATCAGGAAAATGAACTTACGGAAGAAAAGGATATTTGGAAAACAACTCTTGAAAAGTGAGGTTACATACGGTGAACTCAAATTCTAGATTTATTTTCAAAACGACTGCTTCAAAAGACTTTAGATTATACAGGGTGGATTATGCAGTGATTTCTCTTGAATATTAAATTACAAAAATATCTAAATTAAATTAAAGGTAAATTAAAATATCAAAAAGTGTTTTGTCGCTTAGAATAAAATCATCCTTAACCGCAATTAAATCTTATTCTATAACTCACGTCAGTTAACTATTGAAGGTTACTTTTTTTAGTAACTTGAAGAGAAATAGGAGGAAAATTCCCAAGAATCAAAATTTAACAATAGTTGGCTAAATAATGGTTGTTTATATGAAAATAAAGAAGAAAATAAATCATCTAATACTATACATAAATATATCCATTTTTTTTATTATCGTTTTAATATGTTTAATCCGAAAATCTACAGTTCAATCACTATATTTAAATAATATATCATTTAATTTGCCTAGTACTGAAGGATACAAGTCACAGTTGTAATATCTAATATATAATTCATTCAATGTAAACGAAAACCAATAATACAAAAAAGTATTTTTTCTAAAGAAATAAAGCAAAAAGTAGGCCACCTTGTCATTAATATTGAAATATTATATGTGCTACCCAACACCTAAGAAGCCTTTAAATATTGAAACCCTGTTTCTACACCCTTGTTTCTGTATTTACATAACAAAAACTTGCGTACTCAAAATCATTCACGTCTATACCTTTTTAAGAAGCAAAAGAAACTGCTAGAGTAATAACTCGTGATATTAAACGATTTTATCTACGATCGTACAAAAAGTGATTGATCACTTTTTACACTGATTCTCGTGTAAAAAGTCAACGTTTATTGAACTAGTAATATTAAAATTTTTATTGCACGCTAATTTCAGCAAGAGATGTATAATAAATCATTAATAAATATTTTATACAAACTGGTTGCTAAACTACTTAGCACATAAGATTCAAAGCACCCTGATAAACATGACATAAGTCACAAATTAAAAAAATATATCAAATAAAATGAATACTCTAGTAATGCGTAAGCGTTATGATCATAGATAAAACATTGTAAGATACAGTTGCAAATAGTCTCTTCATTGCACTCACGTCTTTTAAAACACTCGCTCGTGTTCTAAACTGTTCGCGTTTGCGCAATAAAGAATGGCTTTTTTCACTTGTATCTTCAATATCTATTCTTGCATTGCACTGTGGCCGAAAATGTTCAAAAATCGTGATTAATTATTATTATCACACAAAATGCTTTAATATGCTACGTTTCTTTAATGTATAAATGATATATCTATGTATTTTTACTAAAGAAGATTATGCTTTTTTGTAAACAAATTTAATGCAAATAGTAAATTTTCACGTACAAATTTAATTCTAGCAATAATTCTGAATATTGAAACTGCCACTTTTCAAAATGCGTCATAAAGAAACTTTTTAATTTTCAGTTTCAATCTCTATTATGATTTAAAATAATTAAATTAAACATGTTCTGGATCTTTATCTTCCACCAAGTAATATGTGTAGCTAGTTTTATTTAAAATTCATTTTAAAAGCATACAGAAATCTTTGTGATAGACTAAATTTTCGTTTAGTCCATAATGAAAATTTGAGCATAATTTTAGTACCAATTTTGTAATTTTAGTATAATTTTGTACCAAGACTAGTACATATGTACGAGAGTGCGACTGTGATTTTTAAAATCCGTTGACATATTGGCCAGAGTTCAAAAGATTTACTTCTTGTAGAATTTTCTTGACATGAACCAATCCGATATCTATCCCTGCTTCATCGGCCAGCATTCCCAAAGGCAGAACTGTATTGACTTTGTATAAACATATTAGCATCAGGTTTTTAATAAATACTAAACATAAAAGATTTTAAGAAATAAAAATAAAGATTAAATATCAAACGTGAACGCACTGCAAGAAAACAAGCACGTTGTTACCCACAAAATGGAGATTGCTAATTGGGAAACGGTAACAATTTTCAACCGTAGTTAAATATGTCAGCTGCCAGCTATCTAGTGTGAGGTTGTGGGTCTCACAAGAGGTCTTCTGTAATGTAAGGCTGTCAGCGAAAAAGAACTGAATCCTTTTCTACAGTAAACTATTAGCCTATTACCTTTAAAATATACAATAGGCCGTAGTAATTGTCTATAAGGTATTTGATACATGACTAATTTAATGAACTTTTAGGGTGTTCCTTCCCGCCTTTAACACGAGCCGAAGCTCGAATAATTGAGTTACGCTCAATTACGCTGAATCAGGTCTTCTGTAATGGGCACCAACAGTCGTCTAAAATACCTCCAGTATTTGCCGACAAAATCTGAAAAGAACAACACATTTGCGACTACTTCCAATGTGGCCGAGTTTTCCCAATGTAGATAGCTCGAAAGCTGTAAATATAAATCCCAAATAACACACATACGAATAACAAGTCTTCAGGTATGATACACAGTGCTTTATTATCAATTAAAACAAATTAACAGTTAAATCAATTAAGTGTAATATTTTTAATCAAGCTGAAATAGCCTTGGCAAAAGTTACATGCATGTTATTAATTCTTATATAGATTTGAACGGGGTGAGAATTCATACGAGCGAAACTAATTACTCTAAACCTGATTAAAAGTTCAAGTCTCAAAAATGTAATCAAAAGGGCACGGTAAATTAACGCGACTATAGTTACCAATCAGATTGTGCAATCATTAACCCCAGTAGTTAATATTATATAATACTATAATCGTTTAACAATTACGGAGCAAAGTTGTGTATTCACTCACAAACATTCCTAACAATGTAATCTGATAATATACCATTTATGTAACAGTAGTTTATAAGTACATAAGAAATGAATACCTAGATTTAAGAATAATAGATAACAGAAATAATTACCTAGAGTTAAGTGCTACACGCACACAGGCAAAAAACCATTTAAAACAGAAAATTATAATATACAGTAATGTCTTATTTACAATAAAGGTTACCAAGCGTTACTGATGTCATAAATAGTCGCTACATTGTAAGTGACTCAGGGTACAGGTGTGTGTTCTTTCAATTTCTGAAGAGGAACCCCACCAACCAGGTTGAACGTAGCGTGATCCAAGGCGACAACCAGCAACCAAATAACTGTTACGTGAGCAACAAGCTCAGCGTAGTGGTTGGTTGGTTTTCGTTAAAAATACTTAAATTTTAACTTTAATTATTGTTTATCTTTATTTAATTTATTTGCTTGTGTTGTGTTTGATCAGTTGAAACCTTTTTATTTTGAATTATTAATGAATGATATTTATGTTCATGGTTCATACTTATTGCCATTTATGGGCAAATTTATGCATTTGTATTTATTAATTAAAGAATGCTTTCAATTCCTCACATGTTAATGAGGTTATTTTCAGACCAACATCTAGAGAGTGACTTGTGAACACTTAATGTATGAACAAAATATATCACATCGACGCGTTGCATATAACTGTTGTAAAAAAATAACTGTCAAATATCATATTAATGTTATAATCGCATTCTTTCCACCATTAATCTATTAGTGAACTAATTGTGATGTCCTACCCTCGATGGATAGTGAATTAAACCAGAACAGAAGACTTTTCCGCCTACATTTGAGAAAGGGGTCCCTTGAAAAAAAGTGATTTCGGATCGTAAGTTACCCTCTATATCACTCTTGCAAATTAATTTAACTGGCCTCATCGAAAGTATTTTGTAACTGAAAATAAACATTAATTTTCACCTTAAATAAGGACGCGCTATTAGACACGTCCACTAGCAAACCTCATAGAAATTGAGTATCATAAGCAACCAGTGGTCTTTTAACAACCCAAATATACAACGAAGTGTATGAAGTTAATGTAAAATAAATTTTAAAAAGTCTGTAACAAACAATATCAATTACCAGAATGCACCTAGCAAATATTAAATAAGTACCTTAGATGGAAGGCAGCCTAGTGATAAAGTTATACCATTTCCAAATACGGTTTAACGGTGATTAAATAACGAATCTTGTCAAAAATAATTACAGTATAAGAGACTGAGCGTAAAGGAAAGTTAAAAACTACGAACCTACAAGAACGTGCTCCTAACCTTCAAAAGAACTAGTGTAAATCCCTTACGGTACCAAAATAAATTAGAAATCATCACCAAAAATTAATTATAAATCTGCACAAATGCAATTGCCATTTCACAACTTAAAGGGAAAATTAATTTAACGGCGATGCCACTAAAACATTCTTTTAAAGAAGTTGCTTCACGAACGAACGAAACGAAGTGTCAGTCGACTTATCAATAAAATGGCAACTAAATGGAGAGAATACAAAAATCGCTAACGCTATACAATATAACACTAAAGCATAACTATACAGGGTGCTACAAAATTAACACGTAACAACGTAGTTTTGTTGGTTAGTTATTAAGGATTTTCGCAAACTATCGTTTATTGTCCGTTAAATTTCTTTGCAGCAGATCTTTTTATTAAATTTGAAACATTTCTGAATAGGTTTGATTTGTGAAAACTGCGGTATCACTATTAAAACTCGTTTTGAAGTATTGAAATTATTCGTTTATGGAATACATTGCTTTAAAGACTGCCGCTAATAACAAGAATTAATAAACTCAAATTTTTATTAATTGAAATTAAAGCACTCAGTATTAGCTTCAAACTGAATGATAATAATATCTGAAAAAAATAATTCTTGAGAATAAATAATGCATAATTTATTTCCACTATAGATGTGGGTAAAAATACACTTTTGTCAGTTGTTGATTTTGATTACAATTTTCTCGACTTGTATTATTTAAAAAAAATCCTTTTGGGGCTTTAAAAATCATTAATAAATAGTTTTAAAAAAATAAATATTTAAAAGCCCTTTTTCTTTTGAGTTAATGCCGATTTATGAATGTTACCGGCCATAGTGGCATTGTTGCAAATAATAAATGGAAATATGAACAGTTACTTTTAGCATCAGCAAGGATACCTATTCTTTTCAGAGTAATTTGTTCCATCTACCATTTCAAGCTCATAAACACGATCATCTGCATACAGAATACCTGAAATGTAAGTCATTAAATTGCGCGATTACACTCAGAGACCATTGTTCTAAATGACTTCAATAAAAAAAAAGTTCTTTCAGTGGAGTTTTAGTACACGCAATTTAATGTGTTTACTTATGTTTTGTAGAACAAAACTGCCCTCGATAATTATAATTAGTATTTTACTTTAAAAGCTCTTTACCACAGCAGAATTTCTCAATTTAAAAGTTACAATTTTAAATTCAAAAGCTCTAAAGTTTGGTATTATAAATACTACACGAAAGCCATTCTTTAATAATAAAACACTTAAGAGATACGTGAATAAAACAATAAAACTTTAAAATCCATTTAGTATTTGTTGTACATTATAAGGAAGTGAAGCGAATTGGTCATCTTAAACAGAAACCAGCGAGTTTAAAACTTTTTAGTGATAGAAAGAGAATCTGATCATGAATTATTCATTTTGAAATGTCGCCGTGCCAAGTAAATTCCAACCACACATAAGAGAATCTGTGACTTGGTAGGTTAAAAGATCTGCAGATATTTCCTTCTTGATAAGTAAATTTCGCATAATCGATCAAGTATCGTTCATGTAGATGTCTAAAGTGAATTTTGATACACAGGCTACGAGTAAAAAGGAAAATAAAAACAGGGAAGAATTAAATTTTTTGTTTTAGGTAAGTGTTTTTCTTGAGATGAAACAAGATATTTTGATAAAATTCAATGTATATTAATTCCCTGAATGATGAATCGATATGAATCGCTTTAAAAAAATCTAAGAAAATTCTTGCATCGTCTTTAAAAGCTGAGAGAAACGAACGCATGAAATTAACCTAGATAATAAAAAAATAGCGATGGAAGACAATACTCAAAGAAATCTCTTTTTTAGAAATGTATTATTTAATTAAAGTTCCTGTAGTATGAATCATAAATCAAACGACCAAGAACTTTTTTTGCTGGACTAATTTTGTAACGAGATCAACATTGCGTATATTTATTCCGCTTTATTTTAAACGGCCTTATATTGAGGCAAGCTTCCCTGAATTTCAAAGGTTTATAAAAGAATTTTTTTTTTTGAAGTATAATTCATGTTTTGTAATACAATTTTATAGCGTGTAATTGGGTTGGTTTTCAATAAGCTTGTTCGTATGCGTGCGTTTGCATGAACTTACAAGAATTTGTCTTTACTAGGTTAGTTTTGTTTTGGTAGCAGCTAAAGCTTTGAAACGTTAGTTAAAGTTAATAATAAAATCATCTATAAAACTTGGAAATTATTGCAATTATAGAGTTCGGAGTTCAGGGAAGCTGTTATGTTCCGACACTTTAGTTTGGACAAGGTTTTTGTGGTTCTTTGAGTTATTTGTGATCGGGCGTCTTTTTTATTGTATGTAAAAGCCTATATCTGATAGTGCCAAAGTGGATCAAAGTTAAAGCACAAATACAAGGATAACATAATTACTGTCAAACATACCTTCTTATTCTATTTATTTGTTATTAAACTCTTTAAAATTTTATTCACGATTGCAAGAAAACAAATTGGTTCTCAATGTAACTAGAATGGTATCCCAAAATACGTCAAATTATAGAATTTCATAACGCTTGTTCAGGTATCAGATATTTCTTAAACGCTGTTTATGTTTGATCACCGAATTATGGATTATAATGTTATTAAAAATTTTTATAAATTCCAATTACTAATTTCTGGTTATATCTTGTCACGACAAATTGTTTGTGGTCATTTTACCAAAGTAAACTTGAACATTTAAGGAACTTAGCGTATCTAACTTGCATGGAAATATTTTCCGGAATTGTAAATTTCAGTGTTGCTTTTAAATTATTGTTAATCGACAATTTGGGTGGCGTCCTCTTTTCTGTTTATTTATCTCAAATTAATAAGCCTTTGCAATTAATACCCACGACACTTGAGCATAATTTGAACAAATAAGCAGACTCTGCCAGGAGCAGTAGTTAACATAAGTATTGGGTGTATTGTTGTTTATATGGAGAAGTTTGATGTCCATGCGTGTGCCTTTGTTTTGAAAAATTTGATGGTTACAATTTAATGGGCGTTCTTGAAATTATGTCAGCGTTAGTTATAGTTGTGTACGTATGTATTTAATTATTAGAATATTATATTAAAAACTAATTATTATAACAGTAGCATTTGCAATTTATTTTTGTTTACATATTCTTTTCTCTCTCTGGTCTCTCTCTCTCACACACACAGACAGACAGGTATTTCTAATTTAATGCATGTCATGTCATGTACGCTCTTTAAGTGTATTTGTGTCGTACAGTTACATGTTCCTTTCGGTATATATTCTGATGTAGATCCAACTAATAATAAGACTGATTGGAAGTAAGAATAATAACCTTATTACATACGATCCTCATAAGTACTGACTAATTCATTCTGCTCTATTTTAGCAGGTTTTTAGTCTACAAAAACATAAGCAGCGAAGTTGCAACCTATACGTAAGATAAATAATATCCTGCATCAATTTAACCAAACTTCGATTAGTTTCTGACGTTTTTGCGTTGTTTTACCACATTATTTGATAAGCATTTTTAAGGAAATTTATGGTATTCAGTATTTCATCATAATTGACTACCTCATGAACGTGTAAGACATTATTTTTTGAGGAATTTGTTTAGAGTTTGGATTGTTACTACTTACTAACAATTTTTTAAAAGCATTATTATATTATATAATAGTATGCATAGACATATTTGATTGTAGAGTAAAACTACCCAACTGCGTGATATAGAGGCGCATCTAGAATCTAGTACCCGTTTGCAAACAAAAGACGTTCACATTGAAACAATGTAATCTGTTCAAGTTAATTGTTTAAAAGCACATCATAGCTACTTGTGCGCAAAATTTCAACTTTGTAATAATAGTTTTTCTAATATGCATTTTTTATGGACTCTGTTTTAAAAAATCTCGCCAAATGCGAAGTGATACGTTTTTTAACTGTTGAAAACCACACACCGTGTGAGATTCACCGCCAACTCACTGAATTTTATGAAGACCATGTTATTGACGAATCGTTCATAAGAAGATGATGTCGAATGTTTAAAGATAGAAGATTACATATTCACGACGAAGAGCGATCAGGACGTATATCTATCGCAACCAAGGATTTGAAACAAAGAGTTGACAAAGTGATCCAACAAGAACGCCGCTTCAGTCTTAACAGTTTTCAGAAGAGTTTTCCTTAGATTTCACGTTGTATGCTTCTTTGAGATCGTCACTGATCATGTTGGTTATCGGAAAATTTGCGCCAGATGGATTCCAAGGAAGTTAACGGATCAACACAAGGAAAACCACATAACTGCTGTTTTTAAATCGACAGATCGTACGTAGACATGAAGGTGACAATTTCCTTGATCGCATTGTCACAGGAGATGAGACATGGGTTTTGCATTTCACTGAAAATAAACAACAATCCATGGAATGGCATCGTTCCAATTCGCCAACTAGACCAAAAAAATCCAAGCATACTCTACTCGTAACCTTACAGCTACCATAATTTGGGATAAGAAAGGTGTCCTTTTGGTGGACTCATGTCCTCAGGTGACACAATAAATGGAGACAGGTACTGCGAGATCCTTCATAGATTAAAACGTGAGGTTCAGAATAAACGACGAAGATTTCTGACCAGGGGAGTTGTGCCTTTGCACGACAATGCCCGGCCACAAGCTGCTGGAAAAGCTTCAAGTGGGAGATTATGGATCATCCAGGATATAGTCTTCACTTGTTTAAAGATTTAGATTTGTTTAGATGTAGAAAATAAAAATAATTTTATTTGCAAATTTTTTTATTTTTAGATTAAAATCAGACTTAAAGTATTTAGCCCAAAAGATACTTAATATCAAAACTGATTAGACGATCAATTTGGAATATTCTTCACATATTTCGGTTTTGGAGATACTAGAAACCCTAGTCTGGAAATTTTATTAACTTGCAAATCCCCCCTAACTTCAACCCGTGACGGGTATAAATCAAACCTGGTGGTTTGAGTGTGCCCTTAGCCTTTTTGGTCTGATTATAAAGAAAGTGGATATTACTATGTTCTCCTAGATCATTGAAGTTTTTGTAGAAGAATGTACGTATATTCATTAAGAAAAGAATATCTAAATTATATTATGTTTAATACTATATTTAATGGTGTCTCCTAACCCCACATTGTAGTCGAGAAAAAGGTAACATCGTTACCGATATACGTATTGGCAATTAGTCAAATACAATGTGTGGTTAGGAGACACCGTTAAATCATTGAACTATATATAAATAACTGGAATGGATGCCTTGTGTAAATAGCTGAGACAAATAAAATTTTATGCAACCCGCCACAATGTTGGATCCTCATCCTTTTCTAACTCAATGATTCAAATTAAACATTTGGTCGCACACAAAATAAAACTTAATCTACGTTAAAAATCAGCAAGAAGTTTCACCACGTGTCCTTATAATGCAGGTAACATAAGTTAGAAAGAAACAGGAATACTACATTCTTGTCTGTTGCCCCTGACACAAAATTTAGCGTGCTTGCGCGTCCCTTCCAGTTATTTATATATTGTTCAATGCGTTAAATATAGTGTTGTGATAAACCACAGTCCTTACAATCCATTATTATGTTTAATTTTAAAAATATATTTTTTTTAATGTTTTATACCAGATCAGCAATAGTTGCTATACATGGTAGTGTTAACTTATAGATTTGTCACTGGATATAGCACTAACGAGTTCCTAAGAACACCTCTCACTAATTTTTAGGTTTAAATTATATTGAGGCACTAGATGATCTCTGTTGTTGATTTAATTTGTGCACTTTATTAGTTAGTTGTTTTATTCACTGTCACTTGTAAGTAAGTATATTGGTAGTTTTCGTTTCAATCTTGTATGTATTGATCTTGAGCCCAAATGATGAGAATTTTTTAGCTGTTTTGGTTATAAATTCTTGTGTGGTGAGAATTTCCGTTTCCCTGTGTAATTGCAAGTTTCTTACAAACCAGTCCGCATTAGTTATAATACGAAGTATTTTATTTTGTAAAACCTGTATTTTATTCAAATTTGTTTTGGATGTTGAACTCCATACGCTGCAACCGTAGGTGATTATAAGTCTGATTATTGCCGTGTAGATTAAATTTTATTTCTAATGTTGATTTTTTTATTTAATATTGAGTACAACATGGCAAGTCTTGTATATGATTCTGCGAGCTTTTTATTAATATGGTAACTCCAGCTCAATCTGCGGTCTAGGTATAATCCGAGATATTTAATAGCACTGTCTTTTGGGTTCCATGTTATTGGGATATTATTAATGATTATATTAGCTGGATCTTGCGGTCTTCGAAGAGTAAAAATTTTACATTCACATTTATTGGCGTTTATTTTAATGCACCAGCGCTTGAACGAACTATTTAATTGATCTACACCTTGTTGGAGATTGTGTGCTGCTTGATGTATATCATTATTTTGTGTTATCATCGCCGTATCATCTGCGTACATCGCAATGTCAACATTGGGCGTTGTAGGGATATCCGACATAAATGTGTTAAATAATATTGGTCCCAGTATCGAACCTTGTGGTACGCCTGATTTTATTTGTCGTGTTGTGGATGTATACGAGCCGATTCTTACTTGAAAACTTCGATCTGACAAGAAAGACTGCGTAATTTGGAGCAGGTATGAAGGAACATTTATTTTTTTCATTTTGTATAGTAGCCCATCCATCCAGACTCGGTCAAAGGCTTTTGCAACATCAATAAATGCAATAAGGGTATGTTTCTTGTTTTCAAAACCTCTCTCTATAATTTATGTGATTCTTAGTATCTGGTGATTAGTGGAGTGGGCACTTCGAAATCCAAACTGAATTTGTGGTATTAGATTGTTATTTTCTAGGTAATTTGTAAGGCGATGGTGTATGACTCTTTCTAGAAGTTTTGAGAGTGTGGATAGTAAACTGATTGGTCTGTACGATGTTGGGTCACTAGGTTTCTTTCCGGGTTTCGGAAACATTAAGGTATGTGCATATTTCCATGCACTTGGGAAATAGTTTTTTCGTAAGCAGGCGTTAAATATTGTGGTTAAGAAGACTATTGACTTTGATGGAAGAAGATTTTTAAGTACGATATTGGGTATCATATCTTTTCCTGGAGCTTTTTTTGTTTTCAATTTTTTAATGTACTGTTTAATTTCCGAAGGCGAAACTGGTTCTATAGGTGTTATATTTTTTTGGGCAATATTTCTAACTTCCTCTTGGACTTGTTCTATATGGTCTACGTTATCTTGCTCATGAGTGGTAGTGAATACTCGTTCTAAATGGTCGGCAAACACTTCGCTTTTTTCTTTATCTTCTGAATATACTATGTTGCCCGTTCGGAGCGTTGGAATGATTTACGGTTGCCGGAGAATTTTTTTGGTGGCTCTCCACATGTTAGGATCCCCTGGGTCTAGGTTTTCAACATAGTTACTATATGATTTATATCTGTGCTTGTCAAGGTTTTCTTTAACTATTCTTACTAGCTGGTTAAGTCAAGCTTTGATTATCGGATCTCGAGTTCGTTGCCATAATCTTCTGCATCTATGTTTTTCTTTAATTTGGTTAAGTATAGCAGGTGGAGGGGTTAAGTAATCTGAGTATCTACGTGGTCGATTTGTAATAGTGGCACTTTGAATTACTCGGGTAACACTCTGATTGAAAGTTTCAATAGCATTGTCAATCTCCGTGCTTAAGGTCAGATTCGTTGGACATATAATTTGGTTATTCATCGATTTTTGGAATATATTCTAGTCAAGTGGACCATTAATTAGTTTTGGTATTTTAGGGTATTGCTGGATAGCGAGGCCGAGAGTTATGATTACTGGTAAATGGTCTGAGTCGAGTTCTCTCAGGACCGTTTGGTTAATTGGCGAAGAAAAGTTTTTGTGTAAAACTATGTCTAAGATATCTGGAGATTGATCTGTTCGGTATGGGTAGTACGTGTATTCTGTTGGTGCTGCTATTTGTATTGCTAATTCAGAGGTAAAATTGTTGAGTTTATCACCGTTCGGGTTCGTTTTTCTACATCCCCAGTTAGTATGCTTACAGTTAAGATCTCCCATCAGTACAGTAGGCTCTACGCTTGTAAACATATTTTCCAATTCTTCTTGTTTGAGTTGTTTATTGAGAGGTTTGTAACCGCTAATTAGCTTCATCGTGCTATTATTTATTAATGTGAATTTGACCGCCGTTGCTTCAATGTTGTGTATATTATGTAGGTCTACTGCATTCATCAAGAAATTACTCTTGGCAATTATTGCTGCTCCGCCCCATCCTATTGCGGTTTCTCGATCTTTTTTATAGATTCGGTATCCTGGAATCGTAAATTTTTCATTTTGGACCAAGTGTGTCTCTGTGATACAGGCAATATCTATGTTGTGTCTTGAAATGAATGATATAAACGTAGATCTTTGGTTTTTTAGCCCATTGGCATTCCAATTAGCTAGTGTTAACTTGTGTAGAGTTATGTGATTACTTCCCGCCATTGAATAACATCGGGATTATTGACATTATAAAGGTTTTTATTTGATCATGGTGTGACGTTCCCAATTTTTATTTATTCCTCTTGATTCTTTGGAGTCAAGTTTCCTAAAAAAAAGAAAACGAATTGTCTTTATTGTATGATGTGCCTACCTAACTAACTTTAATTATTTTTATTCTTTAAATTACTATTCGGATTTTTACTTTAGGGGTGTTTTCTGATATTTTCCCCTGTGTATTTTTGTTATCTTATTATAAACAATTGTCAGCCATTTCTACTTTCTTTTTATCTTTTGGTGTGAAAGTTTTACCAACTATGTGTAGGAGGAATTCTAATCTCTTTTTGATAATGAGAAGACATTTTAAATTTTTCAAGCTCTTTTCATATTGAACTTTTGGCCCAAGAACATCTAGGTAATTATGTTTGCTAATTTTCGAATTTTTCTAATTCTCTTTGATTTTCATTTGAGATTTATACCTACTTTTGCTTGGGGGTAATTTATTATTTTATTTTTAGGCCTCTCTTATATACGCCACATTTTTCACCTTAATGGATGAGGGTTTTTCTAATTTTATTGAGATCTACTTGGCTAATCTTATTGGCTTGCATCATAGAAATGGTTGCTTTGGTTTATGCAAGTTCTAAAAGAATAGTATTTTTTTATCCTGCTAGTTGGAATTTCCATGTGAGAATCTTACCCTCCGGTGATGGTGGTTTAAATCATTGAAGACACCTGTAGGCCACAGCACTGTCTCGCAACCAGAAGCTGGTTATTGTCAACTTATTTTATCCTGCTTTTGAGATTGGGATGTGATAATCTTCTCTCCGGTAATGGTGGTTTTAACTCTATGAAGACACCCGTAGACCACATTGTCTCCAGCTAGGAGTTAAGTGTTCCTGCCGTTTAATTATTGTAGCTGGTTTTGTCATCATTCGACATCTTTGGTACTGTTATATTTTAGTAAATTTTGAGAGTTGTAACTGTAAGTATTACTTACCTTCGTTGTGATCAAATCTTTAATAAGTGGTACTGGTGGTACTTGTAAATTTTTGCTTCGGTATTAATATTGCTAGTACGGCGCCTTATTAAGCAAGCTTGCCTGAACTATTGCAGGTTATTTTTTTATGATCTTTTTGCATTTATTATTACTTGTTGTTTGGTTAAGATTTAAGGTTGGGAATTGAGTTTAAGCGTTCTTACCTGTTATATTGCTTCCTACCCACCTTTTACTGTTCCCAATTTTTTTTCAACTTTAATTATTTACACCTCGGTTCACTACTGTTGCATTTAAATATTTATATGTGTTTTGTTATATTATTATTGTTTTGTTTAAAGGCATGTCATATTATTGATGCTTCAAATTGATTATTTATCAAGTTTAAATATTATACTGGCTGTTAGTTATATCAGTGGTCATTTTTCATACCATATTGTGGCCATATATTCTTATTATTATAGTAGGGTGTTTGTTTAGCCCTTGGTGACTATTGTTGTTTATTAAATTTTTGTACCTTTTGTTATTACTTATTTGTATATTTGTTATTACTACTGTTACTATTTACATTTTTATTACATTATTAAATCTTAATAATAATTATACGTTTTACATGATCGTGTTGTGTTTTTGTTATGATTGTGTGTATTTGGTCATTACCCTTCTTTCTAGGTTTCTAGAATGGCGCCCAGGCAGCAAATCGTTATTTTTTAGTAGCTATCATCGACGAACCAACCTACCAGCTCTCCTTTTAACCTTGAGCACCGTGAGCATTAATATTGTACATCCTGGCTACTAGGATGGCACAATGGTAAGGTGATAATAATTCTAGAAGACTGTGTAGGACTTTTGATAGGAGGGTATTTGTATTTGTTGTTGGTTGAATATTATTTGTTGTGTCATCGTTAGCGGTAATTCGGTTGTTGGCCACAGTATCCGCATATGCACGATTTGAGGTGATGTTTCCTGTTACGAAAGCATTCGGATTGGTTGGTCTGATTTTAGAAGTATTCTGCTTTGTTTGGTTACGGAGAGGAGTATTTCGATTGAATGTCTTAATGTAAGGACATCCCTTATAGTTTGCGGTGTGTTCACCTCAGCAATTTATGCATGCAGGTTTGGTTTCTTTTGATTTTTGACACTGACTATAGTGGTGCTGCTCTGTGCATTTTACGCATCTGGGAGGGAGATGACAATAGTTTTTTGTGTGACCCACACGTTGACAATTTGTGCATTGCGCATTTTCGCTGCTTTTACGTCGTGGTTCTACACTTATTATGCATTGGAAAAGCTTGCTTAGATTAAATATATCTTTGGCCTTGTCAATTTTTTGTAATTCAACGGCAATAAGTGGCATGGGTATTTTCTTGCTGTTCGGTAGTCTAGTTGTCTTGAGCACCGGAAATTTTAACTGAAGTAATTCCGTGTAAATTTCTTTGTCAGTGATAGAAATGGGAACATTCCTTATGAGACATTTGCACATTCTGGGGGTTGATAGGTATAGTAGCTTACTTTATTTTCATCGTAGTATTTGGTAAGAGCTCTGTAATCGTCAGGGCTGCTCATGTTAATCTTTAATTGTGTTCCTTTATAGGAAGTGGAGAAATCATCCTTTTTAATTACTGCTTTAATGTCGTTTACTATGTTTTGATGATGTGTACCATTTGGTAGGAATATAGGTGGAAGTATTGTTGTGTTCGGTGTTTCTGTTGAATTTGTTTTTTCAGTTGAGGGTTGATGCTCATTGGAATTTTCTGAAGTATTTTGTAGCGTATAGAATTTATTTTGAGAAAGTAAGGTATCGTTGTTAAACATATATCGCTTATTTACGTCGTTATCGGGCGAGGGCAGACCTCGTTTTAATTTGCTATTATTGCTGGTGTTGGCTTCTTCGTAATCCATTTGTTTAGCTTTGGATCTTTGATAGATTAATGTAGGTGGTTTTAGCTGTGGGGATTGTCTTTCCGACATAAGTTTGTTAGTTATTACCTTATTAAATGTTTGTTGATAACACAAGTTTTAATTTGATTTATTTTATTTTATTATAGTTAAAAGTTTTATACACATTGAAATGTGCCGCTATCGCGTAGATAGCGGCGATTAGTCTCGTACTTGAATTTATGCACTAGAGATTAAGCGTGTTTACTGCAATTAAACGTAAAAATATTATAATGTCAACAATACTAATTTGTTAATATAATTCAAATCACAACTGATCCACGTTTACGACCGGTCCGTCTCCTGCGAACTCTCTAAAAATAAATGTTTTCATAAAGTTAATGTTGAAATAAAGAAACCATAATTATTAGACATAAAAATATCAATTTTTAAATTAATTCCCTCTATATAATATTGTTGTTCTATATATTTGCTTTCTACATCAGTGATTTTCTACATTTTTGAATTGTACATTTCTTTCTATATTATTGTTTTCTTTATTATTCACGTTCTATATTTTTGATTCTACATAAATGCTGAATACGGTGTTCCGGAGTACAAAAATGTTACCGAATAATCAGTTGCGTGTTCACACAGTTTCGCGAAGCAACGCACTTTATTGTTCATGTTGTTCATCAAAAGTAAAACCCAAAAAAGCCAACTAAGCTTTTTAATAAAAATATTTTTTTATCAAAGGTTACCGATTCGAGACTTTTAAGAAGCGGGCAGTTAATTTTTATTTTTCTAGATGGGGCTAACGACAAGCCAAATATAGAGTCACTGCATCTAGGCACCTAGGCCAACTGGTCGATCAGAGTAACGCAAACCGCCGCCATATTGGGGCAGAGAAGGGTGATTTTTAATAATGGACAAATTAAAACCACGTTTTACGTGTTTGACATATTAGAGGTTTGATCTTTCAGAATAAGAAAAACCTTTTAAAGTAAACGTGGATTTGATTAAATTCAATAAAAAACTCTGGTCGACCAGCTGGCCTAGGTAACTAGATACAGTGACTCTAGCCAAATATAGAGTCAATGCATCTAGTCACCTAGACCAGCTGGTCGATCAGAGTAACGCAAACCGCCGCCATATTGGGGCAGAGAAGGGTGATTTTTAATAATGGACAAATTAAAACCACGTTTTACGTGTTTGATATATTAGAGGTTTGATCTTTCAGAATAAGAAAAACCGTTTAAAGTAAACGTGGATTTGATTGAATTCAATACAAAACAAA
The DNA here is from genome assembly GCA_929113105.1 of Agrypnus murinus. Lineage (NCBI taxonomy): Eukaryota > Metazoa > Arthropoda > Insecta > Coleoptera > Elateridae > Agrypnus > Agrypnus murinus. The sequence goes on along the minus strand of OV816029.1, from coordinate 64,426,876 downwards.
TAATGAACAATTTCGTGCTTCGTTTGCACCAATATGTCTGCGGTTTGCGGTGCTCTGGTCGACCAGCTGGCCTAGGTAACTAGATGCAGTGACTCTAGCCAAATATGCCAAATAGTCGCGTAAAATTTCTTTATCTTTTGTGAATAAATTGAGAATGCTACGCTTGTTATACAGTATGGTGAAAACTGGTTACTGCTCGTCGTCACATTCTAAAGGGTATGAACTAAAGCTTGAGAGATATGTTGAAAATGTTAAAAAATTAAATAAATCACTTTAAATGCAAAAGTAAGCTAATTGAGGCTACGAGATATTTTCTGATGCTCTCAGAAACATTTATGTAAAACGAAACAATGCTGCTGCTATATTTTCAATATACGAGTATAATGGGTACAATTGGCATTTAAACCTCCAAAGGTGTACGAGCCAGTTCCTTAATCAAGTATCAGTTCTAAATAAATACATTTTTGAATACATCAAAACTTTACGGGACTCTATAATAATACTATTAAATAAATATTATTAGAATTCACTTGACAAGCAATTTATAAAATATAATCTAATTTTCCTATTTCAGATAAGCCATGGTGCTCTGTATGAATGTTTATGCATTCTTCAGTCGCATAGCCTAAGACCTAGATACCTAAAATAGGCCCTAATTGATGCTGTGGTAGTTTATCTATATGTGTTTATTTGTTTGAACTTCCGGGGGTTGACTTCCCGTCCGAAGACATGAATTGAGATACGCGCAATTACCGCGCATTGCTTATGCAATGCTACCAGTACGCACTGGTGGGAGCGAGGTACTATCCATACTCGACTAGCTCTTCAGGCTAGTACCGGAGCGATAAACTTGCTCACCCGCCGGCGCTTTTTCCAAGGAGATGGCCCCTCTTCAAGCTTTGGACTATTCCCAATATTGTTGGCGACCACACCCCGATCGAATCCAACCTTACTTGTGGCAGGACTTGTTTTTTATTGGTTTTGCAACCCCGATCTCCCAGATTCGTTAATAAGTCTACACGTTTTAAACTCTCGGTATGTACCCGTTAAGGTGAAGTTGTCTTGTACGTGAAAGGCTATGTATTCGCATCAACACCCTTTAAGTGTAGTTGCTCTAGACTTCTAGAGCTTCTTCAGTTCACAGGACTTCTTGCAGTTAAGTCATATGGTGATGCGAGTAACATCATGAACAAAACTATCTGGTGGCATGCAGTTTTCTATTGGCCAGAATTTACTCCCTCTAACCGGGATAAACCTCACTTCAACTCCATAAGATTCAGTCGATAATAATTGAACCCACGTTTCCAACGTTTATGAGTATTCGTCGAGATACAGTTTCGTATAACTCTATCACACATTTCAATTCTGGCCTGAGCAACTCGTTGCCCAAATTCCTGCGATTGGATTTACCGGTGCCATAAGTCGATAAGCTTATCGCAGTTTCCAGTGCCGAAGAAGAAATGGCAGTTAATCAATATTCGCAAACTTTATCAAATGCTTAACAAGCTCCTACTACCATAAAAACATGCAATAGTCGACAGATTCCTAAAACATTAAAAAAACGAAAATTCTAATTTTGCTATATTTATATCGACACTTATATTTTATTGGCGACGCGACGCGACGCCGACGCGACGGCCGCAAGCGGCTACTCTGTATATGCAACCAATAAACACCAATTTGCTTGCCGCTTCTTGCATTTGAACAAATCGCACAAAAACTCTTGGACTTGCCTTTAAGAAAATTTAATGATCAAATCACAACATCTTTAATTCTTTCTTACTATGCAATGATTATAAATACTTTGCTTTAACTAAATAATTCTTGTGATGTGATGTGATTTTGTTGATTTCTAAGCGCTTTTATTTAGCTTGGATAGTGTCTGGACTCACCAAATCTTGCTACTCAAAATTAATCCACTTCCAAGTGATCTAAAGAAATTTACTGAAACTTTCAGGATATGCATAAAGCTAATGACTATCTGACAGTGTACTTTAATGCTGTTTGAGCCACAACCCAAATTTGAGACCTAAATTGTGGTTTAAACATGTAACTCTAACATAAATAAATACGCTTATATTTATATATAAATATATAAATACGCTTATATTTAAAAATTCTAAGAGGTATAAAATAATTTTACTTCCCCAGAAAAGACCTGGTTGATTCCTTTTTTTCAATCAGTAAATCCAGTATTTCCCCAGGCTTTTATGGAGAAGCGATAATTGAGATTAATAAGAATATTTTATTTGCTGCATTTTTATGTAAACAAAAGCGTTTTTGTAGTCGTCTCGTTAGATCAAGTGGTATATGGGTGATTGTACAAATACTGAGTAATTGCAGATCCCTTTTCTTTAAAGCCTTAAAGTTTTAAGTTTTTATTAAAAATATAAAGTCAACTAGCTGACCCGACAGACGTTGTCCTGTCTTAACTATGAATATTCAATTCGAACTGGAATAAATAATAAAAAAATATATATTTCAAAAACATGGTGTGTATTGTAATGCTTTTTGATACACAACATTGTTAGTTTTGTTTTCTGGCGCGTAAATAAATAATGTTGATAGTTTTCCGACACGGGAACAGGCGACATACAATTGGCCATGTGAAAAACATGAATTTTCAAGATTGATGCCATAAACACTTAACGACTGCCCTTGCGATTTATTTATCGACATTGCAAATGCAAGCCGCACTGGAAATTGTAACCGTTTAAAGTCGAATGGCATGTCGTTCGGAATCATAGGGATGCGTGGAATCAAAACGTCTTCGCCTTTGTACTTCCCTTTCAAAATTGTGGCTTCGATGACGTTGTTCATTAACTGCCATTCCCCCACCAACTTATGTAAACACACTCACTTCAGGTTGCTTTTGGCAATTCACAGCTACCAACGTACTTTACACCATGTCAATTGAAAGCTGCCAACGTATTTTGCACCAGCCACGTAAAAGTTTATTGTTTTCCATTATACTTACTTTGAAAGTAGGCATAAAATTATCTCGACTATTCAACTCACATGTCATTTATTAAAAATTGACCAATTAAAATGCAGCATTTGATATTTTTAATCCAATGAAAATGAATTGTATCGACAATTCTACCTAGTGAAAATTGTCGACAATTTTCACTATACCTAAACCAAAAAATGAAGGATCTAAACCGAATGAATCTAGCAGGCGCAGATTAGCAGTCGGAGTTGATTGTGAGCGAGCCTTGTTCCCAAATTGTCAAATTTAGACAGTTTGAAATTAAAAATTGTCATTGCAATCTGTCAAAGTTTTGAAAGATTTTTCACAACTCCAATTGGTACTTATTAAACTACTATTAATAAATAACATTCTGATAGCAAAAGTGTGTACGACATTAGTTGCTGCTTAAAAGATTTTTCACAACTCCAATTAATATTTATTAATAGTAGTTTAATAAGTAACAATTTGAGTTGTGAAAAACCTTTCAAAACTTTGACAGATTGCAATGACAATTTTTAATTTCAAACTGTCTAAATTTGACAATTTGGGAACAAGGCTCGCTCACAATCAACTCCGACTGCTAATCTGCGCCTGCTAGATTGACTCGGTTTAGATCCTTCATTTTTTGGTTTAGGTATAGTGATAACAATCGACAATTTTAATAAAACACAAATATTTAACAACATTTATTTTTGAGTATTGAACGTACAATTATTAAATGTAACATTGCTACATTTATGAAAAACAATTTGATTTTTTAAAGCGTGTTCGTTGAATAGTCTCTCGAATACCATAAGTAGTCAAAGTTAAGTAGACTATTTTTGTGGTGCTTAACACTCATGTCTATCATGCTTGCGAATACCACTCGTGCTGCGCACTCGTGGTATTTAAATGCAAGCATGATAGACATTCGTGAAACCACCACAAAAATAGTCGACATAACTTTGACTACTAATGGTATTATAAGTGAATAACTTTTGTTGCGCCAAATGACGTCATTTGAAAGCAATTATTGTATTGCTGGATATGAGTCAAAATAGGTTTAGAATCTGGCCCATTTCCGGAAAACAATGAATGTAATGGCTCTGGTGGCGGTACCAATGGCGTCAATTTGACTTGGCCACTAGCGCAACACAATCCAGGGGCTTCATTTTTAAACTTTAATGCCTTGCAATGTGGACACACAACGTTCATTGGTCCAATAGCAACGATTTGAAGTGTACTGTAATCGATTGCCACGTTATAAGTGAATGCAGCTCGATAGGGATTAAACGCAACATTTCTACGTTGTTGATTTCGATTCCATCGATTCCGTTCGACTTCATTTCGCGCTTCGCGTTGCTCGTCAGTTTGACTTGCTCGTATACATCTTAGACTTGCAGAATTGCGAGTTCTGCGACCTAAGTTGGTACGTCTAATTGGTGGCATTTCGAAGAACCAAAATTCAACTGAAAATAAAAAATTGACTCCCTTAGTTTTTCTGTATAACCAACCATGTATACCACGTGTTAGTCTATCAAAGCTTACCAAAAATCGATATTAAATTGAACTTTTAATATAAGAATCGGTAAAGTCGATATATAGATTATTTATAAACACACTTTACGCGTTAAGTTTTCTGAAATTTTCCAATTTTTTGCTCAATTTTCTTAATTTTTCTTTCCGTAAGAACCTTGTACAAAGTATTGGAAAACTTATAAAAAAAAGATGAATGAAATCGGTAAAGTCGTTCTCAAGTTATGGCGTGACCAAGGGAAAGGCAGTAATAATTGTTTTGTAATCAAATTAACACTTCGTACATCTAATAATTAAAATATCTATGTAGTTTTACTTAGTTTAACACCGATTAAGCTGAGACGGCGGAAAATGCAAAAAATCGTTTTTGCGATTACAGCGCCACCTGTTGCGAAGATAAAAAATATTTCAAATAAATTAATCGTATCTTAATGAGTAGAATCTAAATATGCAATAAAGTTTAGGGGTTCCCCTTTGAATTTTTAAAGTTGCCCCTTACCCCCTACAAGGGGGAATCAGGGGGGTTCCATTTTGGCGTCATTCGAAAGAGCACATCGAAATTAGTAAGATCACCCATCGTCTTGTTAAAAATCTTTAATCTCCCGAATTTTAAAAGGTGTGTACGGGTGGCCTGGACCACCCTGTATATACCTGGAAAGTCGTATGGTCAAAGGCAGCGGTTGTGAAAAAGACGTATTGGTATAGGTACATGTACGTTTAAAAAGAAGTCGTAGCACGCTTTCTATCAAACTAATCTGTTGAGTAGTCATTACCGTGGTAAGCAAAAAAATATTTTTTATTTCTGGTCGAGCGATTATGATCTATTTAGCGGGCTGTCTTTAGAGCGTAAATTGTTAAAGAAGAGCCCCCCCTTGTACTACCCTTGTTTACGCCGTCTCCATAGTAATAAAACTAATTATATACCACTGCACCTACTTACTTGAAGTTTTGTAATTTTCAAATTATTTTTGTTTTAAATTAAATATTAATTTAAACTTAAATCGGATATAAACTAACGTATGCATTTCGGACTTAATTAGTGTTTTAGAGCCCTTTATCGCCTTAGCGACTAATTGACTCTACGGGCTCCAAGACATTCAATTAAGCCATTAATACATAATATACCATTATATATCTTTATCTACGATCATATAAAAGGTGACCACTTTTTACACTGATTTTCGTGTAAAAAGTTAACGTTTATTGCGCTAGTGTTATAAAATTTCTATTGAACGCTAATCTCAACAAGAGTGTATGATAAATTAATGATTTATGAATATTTTACAAACTGGTTGCTAAACAACTTAGCATATAAAAATCTAAGAACGCTAATATATGTACACCTGACATAAGTCACAAATTTAAAATAATATAACTTGAAAGAAGTATCACTTTAAGAGTTTTAATATTAACATTTAAATTTTCCCGCCAATGTTTTGCGCTTATTAGGTTAGTAACAAAAAAGGTTTTGAAGACAATAGAACGATGTAGCAATGAGCAAATAAAATTATTACGTAATTCTTGCCTTAATTTCTAAAACTAATTAACACACAAGAACACTAATCATTAAACGAACTTAATGTATATAGAAAATTTTAAGATAATGTTGATTTTTATTCATTACAATTTAGAAAAGTCTACAAATCATCATTCCCGTGTCCTGATTACATACAAAAGTACACGGATTAAAAAAAATGTTTTACCCGATTCAAGATTAAGGTGTGTTTTTATGTCTTTTGTATAATGTAAAGCCTATATTTATTTGAATAGTCAAGTCATCTTTTTGTGGACAAATTATCTAGAAATTTTACTCAGTATTTTTGTACAATTACCCATATATAATTAAATATATAAGCTTTATTGCGTAAGAAACTAATTCGACAGTTGTCAAAGTTAGCCTCAAAATTTACAATAAATTAATGATTTGTCTTTGTAAACGAATAAAAAAATCTTGTTCAATCTCTTTCAGTCTCTTGACCCATTTTAAAGCACTCCACTAACTCGTCGTGCCTTAAATTTTAACCTCGATCCTAAAAATTTACGTGACAGCGCACTTGTAAGGAAAATAATTTTTGTTTTTTAATTTTTATTATTAATCATAAATGCTACTTTTGTACCAGGATAGGAAGATAGTACATATTTTAAGTACCAACAAAACGGTCACATCAACATTACATTACATTTTGTAATTTAACTATGGGCCAGTATATCCCTTATTCAGAATGTGTAGCTTTCTCACAATTTTAGCCGAATTTCAGCTTAAGCGATAAATTTTTCTCTTTAAAGTATCATAAATTATACGCTGTTAGAACTATGCCAAAATATACGATAAAATAAAACCTTATTTATGTTCATGTTTTTGTTTCACAAAAGTTTGTGTTTTCGTTTTTCAAACATTTCCGATTATTTCATGTCCCAAGAGTCTGATAATTCACGAAATAATATACTACAGAGGACAATATTTTTTTAGAAAAATGTTCTCAGGTACTTGAAATGCAATCTACACTTACCCCAAAATGGTTATCCTTTATAAATATTTTAAAATTTCCCCTAGAGCCCATGAAACATTGAATTAAATTAGAACGTTCGAATTTTTCATGGCTTCATTTTTAATAACTGAGCTGTAACTATTTTTGGGTTGTTTTATCTTACGCATCATAAAAAAGGAAAAAAACAAGACGAAATGGATTTTGTCTCTTCCGAAAGCGTCAGACGTCATTATTGACTAAAGCGGAAAGCAAAATTTATTCCTTTGTCTCGCTTTCATGTTGGTGTGAAAATAAAATAAAAAAAGGGAAACGAAGTAAGCTTTTCTCAAGAAAACGTTCTAATTACCTAGGCTAAAATAATTGTTTGAAGTTTTTATGGCGAAAACGAGTTGGTGAAGTGCAAATGTAAAAGATATGTAAATATCTTTTGGGATGGATTTCATTTAGGGAGTAGCATTCAGAGGACAATAAGTAATTTTTCTCTTTTTTCTTGTAAAGCCGATGAATTAAAAGACTGACAAACCGGCACTTTAATTGGAAGTTAGAAAAATAATTAAATCCGGCGTGTGCTTTGAACGTAAGTGGAACTAATTAAGCGATACGAGGAGTTTTATTCAAAAAACAGGAAAACGTTGTACTGAAAAGTTGTACATAGCTTGCAGCATATTTTTAATAAATATGTCGATAGTCAAGGTTTTATATTGAGATGTAATAAGTCCATCTCATTGAAAATTTTATTTAACGATAAGATCGTAAATGTGGAGACAAATATTTCACATATCAAATTTAAATTAAAAGATGGATATGCTAGGTGTTAGGCATAATAAATCTAAAGGCTACATATTGGGTCACAGTTAGGCTCATCGATATTTAAAATAGAAATCAAGAATAGAATTGCATGCAAACATAACCTCAATTTTCATATGCGTAATAAAAGGTTTGATTTAAAAAAAGGATATCAATCATTTAGATTGTTTTATGATAATACATGTTTATACAACCCAAGTTGCATATTGGGATGGTTTTTTCATTTGTAGAGAAGATGTAATCTTTTTGTTTAAATCTAGAGTCTACGATCTTTAACGTAGGGTGAATTTTTCTATTTTCCAAGAGACCAATTTTGTTTCGGGCTGCCAGTTAGCTAAAAACAGATAAATTAGGCCAATCTTGTAATGACTAATATAGCACAATTAGCTTTTAAACTCTTATATAATAATCCTGATCATTTTTATTATTGAAGGTTTCGATTTTGTTGCTATGTTGCTACGATTATTGACTCTTATCCTATTTTTCTCACCATTGTTTTAATGTAAACACTTGGTGCACTGATGCTGGACAATTTGACTATAAATTGATTTCATTTGAATTAATATCAAAGGTAAAACTTGGATGTGCATCATTTGGTTGTATCCGATTATTGTAACGGATTGTAATTTATGTTTTTCTTAAATTTTAAGATGTTCCTGTGGAAATTTAATATGTATTAGCTATATTGTGTAATTATGTACCTATTTTGTAAAGGATAAACCTGGATTTATCCAATTTTGTATGTAATTATGTCATAATGAGATTTGTTTATTGTCAATCGTTTTTGCCTCATATCTTCGTTACGATGCATTTTAGGACATGAGTGTGTTATATTGTTTTATCAGCTATAATCCTGTGTTTATAAAATTAAGATTCGTGAGAAAATCCAACAGCTGTGTGAAATGGTGACGTCATAAATATTTTCCGCGTTGCGATTTTTTCGAAAAAGTGTCAGCGCCGGAATTTGTTTCTACAAAACCTATATAAGCTGGAGCTAAATTTAACAAATTCAGTCGATAAAAAGGTTTCGTCAAATCTATGCCCTACTCCGGATAGAAAATCTGTAAATTTAAGTGTGGTTAGAAGTGTTGATTATATGATTTATGTCAACTTCAAATATAAACAAGTTTGAAGTTAAGTTAGAAGTATTTACCTGAACTATTATAAAAATTAAAGAAGATTTTATTATTGTTCAACAACTAATTGGAAGTGTGTACGAGAGTTTTAAATAAATTCTGGGAGAATTTATTTTCCATTATCGATTTTATGGATTGACGTTTTATAATAAGAAATCAGCTGACAGGTATTGTTGCAGTGATACCAATAGAGTATAGAATTTAAAAGAAATTCTATTGACATTATATACCAGGTTGGTCTGAATTAAAAGGTTTTAAATTTGATTTATTAATAATAATAAAATTTGTAAAGTTTAACCTGAATAATTTCAGAAGTATTTTGTTTAACCTTTAAGATTTTTAAAAGAATTTATTTTTCTCAAAATAAAGCATTTTAATTTTTTTTTATTTAAATTTATTTTTTCATAAAGCTAAACATTTTAATATTTGTGAATATTTTTGATTTGTGTTAGTTTGTTCAAGTGAATGACTGTAATAGCCCTATGTTGTTAGGCTATTACGACTTTTAATTACACTGGGGCAAGCTTGGGAATTAATTTCCCAATTGTTTTATTGTATCAATTTGTATAACTTTTCTTTCCATTTCCTTTTCAATTTGAATTTCTATCTTCTTTTATTAAATAAAGTTTGTGTTTTTCAAATTATTCATGTGTTTAATTGATGCACGTACAAGCATCCATTTCTCTTTCTTTTTGCATTTAGAGTTTTGCAGTGGTTGTCCAGTCTGCAGAAGCCCAAGTGTCTGCAGTATAAGTTTTTCTCTTCTTTCAGGTGTAAGAGTCAATAATAGTTTAATAATTTAAATAATTCATGCTCTATCGAATAAACCCTGAGTTGGCCGACTGGAAAAAGGAAAAATATTTGGGGTGAATTTTTATTTTTATTCACTGCATATAATTTATGTTTACTTTGAACGTTTAGCATATTATTTATTTATTTAGGGTTTAATACACCGCAATATATTATTGTTACTGTAAGTGGAAATTCTATGCGGATGATCAATTTTATATATTTTTTTAAATTTTTAAAGAACTCATTGTTGAAAAATCAAATTTTGAAATTTTTGAAAATTAAAGTAATATTCGCTTTTCAAAAACTGTAAGTGCATTAAATGTCAAATGTAGCGTCCTACAAAAAAATATATAATTATTCCCAAGTTTACCCACCTAAGTTACATTTAATGAGATTCTTAAATTGCCTTTTAATTTTTGACAGTACGTAACTCTCCTGATAAAGCTACCATAAGAATCTTAAACTTCTTGTTACGTTCCATAATGTAACCTATATATAACATCTATAACAACAATAATAACATAACATTTGTAATTACATACATAAAAACAGTAGTAAGATAGCTTTTTACTTATAAATAGCTTATATTCAAAATTGCATTATTATTCGATATGGTCGGTGATGTAGTGTCTAGCATGCTAGACTCTCGCCTGAGCGGCCCGAGTTCGATTCACGGGACCGGCAAATCTGCTTAAGGTTATTATGCAGTTTTTCCTTAGCTGTAACACAAATGTGGGATTTCGGTTATACAATCTGTAAGTCGGCTGCAGTCGCACGATGGGCCTGCGTAGAAATATTAATCGCCTCCTCCATGCCGCAAAGCTATAGCTTATGGGGCCTGGTTACTGGTAAACCAGGTAATTTTTGTAGCAATTATTATTATTATTGTTATTATTATTATTCTTTTTTATTTTTCTTTTGCTCGTCAGGTTTTCTTGGCTTACTTATCCGAGGGTACACCGTACAGGCGTACACCTTCGTCTTTTCTTCTCTTTCAGCTATGTGACGTTATACTCGGCATTTTGCGTAATATGTGCGCTGTTCCCAAACAAAACACTTTATTGTAAACTTTGTGTGTATTGTTATCCTGGTATATTTTTAATGTAATTAATGTAATTTTTAATTTAATTTTGTATTCTACTGAGCAAAGTAATTGTAATTTTCTATTTCCTGGGTAACACGTAGTGGTAAATAATTTAAATTCACGGATAGTTGTCCAGCTTGCATTGGTTGCAGTAATATCTAGAATTGAAATAGCGCTAATGTTGGATATGTTTGATTGATATCGATATATTCATAACATCAACATTACTAATCGACTTACTTTATCAATAAATATAATTGGTAATTCGATAATCTTTATACTTTTGCAGTAATTGGTTAAATACTGTAACTACTAATTAGATAATCTAGCTACTTTCATATGTATGCATGTGAATTTGAAGGGTCACGATTCTGTATCTGTATCTTATCGATATAATGGTCTATGACATTCTCTACAAAAAAAACTGAACCTGAATCTTCAAACTGTTCCAACTATCCGCTAGTTCGGGCGTATTATGCATCCTAAATCGTAAATTCTTAGTAGGTTGTCCGCTGTACTATAATAATATCCACGTTAGGCTTGCCGTGAATCGCATCAAGCTCTTTCAGTTCAAAAGCGACCGTTAAACCTAATCTTCTAAGACGATGCGACGACTAAAATTATTTTTGGATCGAATCGAATTACTTTTAGATAACCGGGTTACTACTGGTAATAGAATAACTTTAGAATTCAGTTATTTATTTATAGTTCAACTGTTATTTCTCCAACCCCTAAACTAATCCTAACCCTAACGTCAAAAGTGTAGCGTACATTAATGTGCGCCTCTAAATTTAAAAAGCTTTAAATTGACTGGTTTTCATACCCTTTTATATAAACTTGACTTGCTTTTAAGTAGATCTTAATTATATCAAATATACACACATATAACAAATTGATTTTAATTAATAATCAGTCAGTAGATCTTTCTAAAGATTATTATAGTGTTATAGTTTCTATCTCAAATTGGTCATAAAGTGCAATGTAAAGCAATACTTATTTCGACAGTAGACTTGTCAAAATATTCAAAATATGATAAACTAAAATCCCAAAAATCACCATCATCTTGTTAAGAACCATCCAGATAGACTAAAAATTCTTCCCGAAAATATCCGTGCCGAACATTTAAATTTAGAGAAACTAAATGATCCTTATGGAATTTATCAGAAATACTAATTATATCTCTCTTCTCCATGGTAACAAACCCGGTATTTCAGCTTCGTTAGTACACGCTATACACACAAATTATCAAATTCGCATAACAATTAGAATATGTAGATATCTTAAAATTTATTAAACATTATCAAGAGATAATTAAACAAACTGATGAACTAACCAACATTGAAAATAATTACAACTCGCCACGGTCTTCTGCGCTTTGGGTTGTCCCGGAAAAGTTAGATGCTTCAGGCAAAAAATGGCGTGTTGCCATCGATTACATGGAACTAAACGAAATAACTCTAAGTGATTCATACTCACTCCCTAATATTGAAAAGATACTACCTCAACAGTTGAAATTTTCACAAAAAGTGGCGTCAGAATTATAGAGAACTCAAATAGAAAATGATTTTTTTTGGGCAAATATCCGAATTTTAGATACCTATACAACAAACTTGGCAAAATTTAAATATAATGCTCCAAAAGGTGTTATGTTTTAACTTTTGATTTTGTTATTATTATACAATGTTATTAAAATTTTATTTATATTTTTTATAACGTTTCTCATTATTATAGCGTTTACTGTCTCCAGCCTTACTTTGTGGAACTCCATAATCATGAAATATAATCAAATTAAAAGATTAATTCAAAGTTTCACAAGTTTTATTAGTTTATCTTAACCTGACAATATTGTTTCGACATTAAAATGTCATTATCAAAGGTAGATAAGATTGATAAACAAACACGTTGCTAAGGATAAATACATACAGAAAATAGGTAACTAGATACAATACAGACAAAAACTAAATATCTAACACTTCTAATAAAGGAGTATTACTAAGCTCAGTTTGTTCATTCATTAAAGGTACTGTGCGTTTATGTTTGTATATTTCAAAAACTTTTAAAATGTTTAATTTGTGTTTGTTGTTGCAAAAATGTAAGAATTTAATGTTGTTTTGAGGTGTCATTGGGTGGTTCTGTTCCAAAATGTGTTTGGCATAATTCGATTTTTCTGGATGTTTAAGTCTTTAAGAGCGTACAATTTTAATTGATTTTCCAATTAAAAATATATTTAAGTTGTTTAATGGTGTATCATTGATTATACAATCAATGTGTATACTTTTAATGAGGTTGAATAATCCATGTTTCTTTATTTATTATCAAATAGTTTACTCACCAAGTTCTTAAGAATACGTAACATCCAGTTGTGCGCAAGTTATTGTTATGATGTAATTCATTTATGATTAATTTTCAAATGAGTAACATCGACGGGTTATGTGATTCTCTTAAAGTTTTTGTTAATGTAAATAGATTATTATTATTGCATACTTGTTGTGTAATAAACTATAATAGATATGTGTCAACTATTATAATTATGTTGATCTGTTATTTTGTATTGTATGAGTGTACAGTTATTGTATTAGATGGTAAGGTGACATCAAATTAAGTAACGTGTTGATGTAAATAGTTAGTATTTAAGCGAAAGGAACATTATTGTTTTTAAGCAGTCCTTAAAATACGGCGACAGAGTAAAGTCGATATTAAAGTATTATAGTGCAAATGTAATTAGACACTTCCCGATATACTACAAACGAGAACGTATGTAAAGTTCAGTCCAGTAAATAAAGCGACAGAGTAAAGTCGTTAAGAAGTAATATAGTAAAAATGTAAAAGTTGGTCGACGAGATAATTATAAAGTTAGACACTGTGTATAAGGTGTAGATTATTGTAAAGGTACAAACCGCAATTTATCAAATAATTATTAAATTATTAATACTTGCTAAAGTTAAGCAAGTGAATAAACCTTTGTTAAAACCATAAATTGGTGTTTTATTTAATTAAACACATAAAACAAATATTCTTCGAACAAGGGAAATAGTACCCGTTATTAATTAAACCAAATGTGCGTAATCAATATCAAGTGTGTGGATGGTGTTAAATGGAAAGTCCATCCGAAGGTTATTAAACCGAAATTGGAATCCAGGTTTGGATCAGCATAAGGTGACGTACGCTGCCAATGGCTTGGTAAAGGCTACAATACTAAAAGGAAAGAAGAAACTATATAAAAAGGTAGGAAAGTTATTTCCTTTTTGTAACTGGTACCTTGAGAAAGTAAAGACAATCTGTGTGAGGTGAAGATAAGTGAATTGAACAATTTAGTAATAGTTAAACTTAATTAAGATTTCAATTTTAAAAGTGATTTCAATTTCAATTTGTATTTTTTTAAACCACAATAATCCACATTCGCCCTGAGATGAGTCTTTCTTAATAATTTAATTCAGTTATTTTATGTTATTTAATTGGCGCCCAACTTACTCTTACGTAAACTTGAGTTAGTCAAGAACTCACGTAACATTATCTTTATATAACGATTCCATTATTTAAATCTATTAAAAGGTATTTTTTTAATCATATAAGAATTTATAAAAGAGGAAAGTTGAAAAGCATTTCCAAAGTTCACAGTCATTTTAAAAATCAATTTAATTATAGAATAATTATCTACAATCTAACAGCAATTATTCGTTATTTAAAAGAATTTGATGAAATTGAATATAATTAATTTTTATTTTTAATTAGCCAAATTCATCGCATATATTTATGATTTGTCCCAACGTGGGGCAAAACAAATCCAATTTTTTTAATTATGCGATTTCATCGCAATATATACCTATATATATAGAAAGACTTTTAAAATGAATATTCTGTTATCAAGTTATGTGGGTATTACTATGGAAGATAAAGTACGTTAATTAAATTTTCAAAAGAAGCAAAACGAACAGATAAGCTTTTGCACTGCCAACTCTTTAATGAGGTTAACAAGTTAAAATCGCTAGTTTTAAAGTTATGCACAGAAGTTTCTAGAACTCTTTCTATTAATTTCTCGTATTTTAAAAACTTACTTAAGTTCTAAAGAACGTAATTTAGAATATCTTCATGTAGTTATAATAAAGCTAAATGAGATATTTAAGTTTTAAAGAAGCAATCATTTAAGCGATGCACTGCTATTTCTGTCGAGAAAAATTCAAGCTTTTAAGTGTATTAAAGTAGGAAAGGTAACAGTAACAAAATATAACCTCAGATATGTAAATTAACAGAGAGATATACAGTCACAAAATGTGAATATTTCCACATATATTAATTAAAGCATTACAATTAAAAGTAAAAGGAAATAACAGGGAGGAAGAGTAAAGGCATAAATTTCCATCTTTTTTCATTCTATTGTATTCGTTACGGTTTGCAACTTTAAATTAAACTGCGACCCTATATTTCTGCTTTGCTCTATTCATTTTACATCCATACCTTATCTGTGCGCTGGAGTTTTACTAATATACATATTTCACTGCTTTGCAAAGTTACAGCTATTCTAGCACACCCTAGCGTTTATGACCGCTAATTGAATTAGGTAAGTTTCCAATAGTTATTTTAAAACTACTTTATAAGCTTTGGTATGGTATGAATACACAGTGTGTATGTGTAGAAAGAAAATATCTGATAGTTGAAAATATTTTTTGTATCATTTGCTGTTGTAAATTACATTTTGCACGAATTTAAGCTTAATATGGCCACCCAAGGTGATTAGGCACTACCAAATACTTTAATATTATTAATACCGGAAATTTCATATACTTTACCAAATGAAAACAGGCGACATTTTTGTGGCGCCATCTTCGCAGATGGGTGTGCAACTAACAAATGGTTTTTCGGTGAGAATCCTGCATCTAATTAAAAAATAGCACTATTTATGTTAAACGATGGTTTATTACTGTTATGCTAAAATATATAAAATTTTACAATTTATCTAAACTATTCAATCTTTCATTACAATGACGATTTTTTAATTACTTTCCCAATATTTTAGAAATGTCAGGTTTATTTGCACACCACACCGCAAGGGGCGCTATTAAATTTTGTCTCCCATTATTCGAAATAAGTTTCCGGTATTAATAATATTAAAGTATTTGGCACTACTTATTCTTCTTAGTGATTAAACCATGAAGACGTCAATTCTAAATCAGAAATAAAGGAGTTGAAGTTGTAAGCTGTACAGAGGAGTTCATACAGCAAGAGGAACGCACGGCAATTTATCAGCACCCGCAAGCGTAAACTGCACTAACCTCCTACTTGGATGTACTCTTCTGTATATGTAACTAAATTAGCTACATGTGTACAAAGCATTTTTGCAAGAATCCGACAAAATATTCATTGAGACCCAAGACGAAATCCAAACGATTATGGTTTGAGGTAAGGTTGGTAAAGTTTATCTCAAACACAAAAGCAGTTACGTCATAAATCCAGAAGTAATCAAAGACAATAATTTAAAAGTGTCAACGCATGTTTCAGTATGAAAGACAAAGACAGAAGTTATAAAAGCAGTCATCCGAGTCTACGACCCGCGTGTCCTCTTTAGTATAAGGCGTTAGAAAGAGAAAACTACTGAAAGTAGTTCTTACTTTGTGCTATAAATTTAATTCAGTGGCTCACATAGTTTCCGAATATTGTCATTTGTTTGAACGTTGTCATTCGTTTTGTGCTGTCTTTGAGGTTTCTTCAACTTATTACATTGCGTTTGTGTGTTTTCGGCATATTTCTCGATTTTGAGTTTATTTAGTTTATTTATTTTTTATTGAGTTAATATTTCCATATTTCCTCGTTGATTTTACAACCAGCATATTTTTAACTTAAAACATGCCACGCGGAAATACCTTAAATCTCAAGCAAGAGACTTTGTGCTCCGTTTAATAGACTATTTTGAACGCGATAAGAATAACTGTGGACCTTTATTACCTTTGACTGCCATAACATACATGAGGTAAATAATCATCTTTGTTTAATATTTTGGTTAAATTCTAGTTTTTACTCTTGCTGGAAACACTATTAAACGTTAAGAAATCATTGACCTTGTGCAGCAAACTTCACGGAAATATGCCAACGTGAAAGTGTACTTCCCAAGTCAAAAATTATTTATTTATGTGATTTTATAGTGTTTACAAGTTGTTTTATACTGTTTAATACTGTTTCCAACAAGAGTAATAAACTGGAAGGTTTCATTTTTTATAAATTATCACAAACATTTTAGCGTGTTTCCAATGCGTTGGACATTTCTTTGATAAGTGTTTATAAGATAAAGGAGGAAGGGTGATTACTTGAAGGCACCGATAAAAGGTTGAGAAGTCCTGGTAAATCAAGAAGTTACCAAAAGAAAAAGACCGAAGGTTTGTCGGAAGTTGCTAAGTCTCATATTCGGAATACGATATACCATATGTACGAACATGGTAAGTACATAACTATTCTCTTAAGTTTAATAAACATATTAAATTGTACAATTGCTTCCAGGTCAACATGTTATACTAAATACACTGCAGAGTCACTTTGAACGCGAAGGTACTATCAACGTCAGCAGAGCATCACTGCATCGTGTTTTTCCACGTATCGGGTTTCGAGTTCTCGTTTAACCGTCGAGCACTCATGGAAAAGTCAAGCATTAATTCTCTGCGAGCTACATTTCTGCGGTAATACAGACAAAATGGAATATCTTCCTGCAAACGACTAGTTGTCTTCTTGGACGAGACGTGGATATTTGCTAAAGGAGCGAAGAAACGTTCTTGGCAGGAGACGTCCGTGCATAACGTTAGAGAAAAAGATGTCTGTAAAGAAAAACGTTCCATTGTTTTACATGCTGGCCATTCAGTAGGATTTGTACCTAATGCATCTTTGATTTTCGGAACAAAGTCTAAGCTTGCCGACTATCACGGTGATAGAGATTCTAAGATTTTCATGAAATGACTGAAGGAAAAACTTGTTCTAAACCTTGAAGAACCATCTATCGTAGTTATGTATAATGCTCCATACCATACCGTATTAGTCGACAAGCAACCAACTTTCAGCACGGACTAAATCGGTAATTAAAGGATGGCTTCAAGCAAATCTTTTACACATCTTTTTAAGCAAGAGTTGCTTGATCTCGCTAAGCTGCACGCCAGAATACCGAGATACGAGGCCGATGAGTTTTTGAAGAAGCACGGCCATGAAGTAATGCGCCTACCACCATACCATTGTCAGTTCAATGCAATCGAACTAGCATGGGCTCGCGCAAAATCATATTACGATGCTCATATCGGTGAGGATGGGTTCGGTGACAATAAAGTACTCGCTATGTGGGACAAGGCCTTGACACTCTGCACACCAGAAGAATGGGCGAAATACATCCGGCTCACCGAAGAAATGATCGAATCGTGGACGAATCGGCAGCACCGTTCCCGAGCTCATTATTGCAGTCGGCATGGAGATATGTTAGTTCTGACGAATTAGAACTTTTCAACGACGATACTTGAAACAATCCAGAAGATTACCAACATTTCGACAGTACCATGTACAATAATTGCTTTGGAACAAAGTTATTTAAAAAAAAATTATTTTGTTTCTAATTTATTTTTCATTCAATTATCGAGTATATTAATTGCAATATTTCAATAAACAATTATAAGTAAGTTTATGGCTTGTTTATGAGTTTTATTTTTAAATGATATTATTATAGAAAGATCGTGGACCTTATGACCAACCTCCTTGGAACGCTATTGAGACCGGTGTTGATTAGAGAATGAAACACGCGCATATGACGTAACTGCTTTTGTGTTTGAGATAAACTGTACCTAATAAGATTAGTTTTGCTTTACAAAAAAAAACGTTCTGAGCCAAAATTACACTATCGCATGCTTGGCTGCTTTATCTGAACGGTGAAGTTGCTATTAGATTCGTTGAAAAACCTTAAAGACAGGGGGACCAATAAGCGAACGGAAAGCACCAAAATCTAGTGAATCCAGGAATATTAAATTAAATATTCTTTTATGTATTGTAATATAGTTATAAGCGGACCGGAATCGCTTCTCGGTGCCAAATCTCGTTACAGTTTTCTGCAGCTTTCCTAAGCTGTAACTATAGTGTTGTAAATGAAAGAACGTTCTGAAAATGCTGATGAGAACGTTCGCGAAGGTTCTCATAATAATTCTCGAGAATTGCCAGAATAGTAGAGCACAAATGAGCATAAACAAAAACATTCAAAATCAAAAATAAAACCGAAACTAAATGAGCTTACACCGCAAACACACGCAAACTGTACACGTGTTACTAACAGCTGAAGTTGGCGTCGGGTGTTTAAAAAGCACTAAAACGACTAAACACAACCTTGCCTTCGCCCGCCATTCAGTAATTGCAGCACATCTTAGAAGCCTGCAGTGTTTTATATGCAGAGTTTGCACAATTAATGCGTTCGAATCTGACATAATTATATCAACCGTAACCGATTTGTGGTTTTGGAAATTTTGCCGATCGTTGACACTACGCCTAGCCTTACAATAAATTTTGCTACTGAACACTTTGATGACCGTGGACACTATGCCAACCGTGAACACTACCCCGACCCTGAAGAGCCGTCCATAGTTACAATTCTTATGATGATGTTAATGTCAATGTGGTTGTGGTCGGCGTAGTGTCCACGGTCAGTAAAATTTCCAAAACCGCCAGTCGGCGTAGTGTCCTATACCCGTGCATTTCTGAGTTTCGAATCGAAATATAATGAGTTTAATATTTTCCAATTTTCTATTATTACATTACTTTTCAACACATTACCTTCCAATAGGCAAGTTAACTATAACTCGCATTATAAAAGAGAAGAAGAAAATTGGAGTACATTTGGGCATTTTGAGAACTTTGGAAATTATCTATATTTTGGGTATAGCTTTGTAAGTTAAAGGTGAGGGATTATTCTCGTTTTTTCTCGTTTGTGCTCCGAGAATATTCTCTAAAAATGAATTCCCCAACATTTTACAACACTAGCTGTAACACAAACGTAGAATTTGTGCCGTACCACCTGTAAGTCGGATGCAGCCGCACGATGAGTCTGCATAATACAGAGTTGTTCAAATTATTAAATTAGAAATCAAAATTATACAAACTTTAACTTTGGGTATGTATCTAGTCGGGTTAAGCACATTAAACAGTGTTTTCTTGTTTGTTAGCTATTTAGTCACTTGTTTTACACCTTATAGTAACCATCGCAACTTGCTGATATTCTTTTCAACAATTATAAATTCATATGACAGATCTAAGACTACTTTTCTGCCTAATCAGAAAAGGCTGTCTTTGCTATAGGGTTAACCGTACTATTTCTATAGAAAAGTATACATCGGAACAAATCGAAAACTAATAAAGGGTGAAAACAGCGAAAATGCAAAGAAGTAGAAAAGAGAACTGAACAGACCCAACGAAAAACTGTAATAAATAAAAAAAGTTATTGTATAACTTTTGTATGTCAAGAATTAGATTATTAGCATAATTCATTTGGGAACTTTCAATGTCAGCTAAGAATTGAACGCAAGGATGGTTAGATTCGTTATTAGCCTTCAGTAACTGCTTGGCTTAAAATTTAAATTATGTTTTATTATTAAATGTACTACACAGTTTTGTATTCTGCAAAATTAGCAAAAACAAGCAGCGATAAATGGCACAAAAATGGCTTACAGTGGTAGGAAGATAATCACTGCCGATTATTAACTAAAGCTGTATTTTACAGAAAACTACCATTAACATTAACGATATGAGTATAACACTACTACATCAATTAACAATGTTTCTCCTAATCGTAAAGATAAAGTACACTATATAACCTACAGAAACACAAAGGCTATTTTTATATAAAGAAATACTTAACCAACCAAAATGTAGCTGTGCTGGAAGTATCAGCTTGATCCAAATAACACTGCTTTAGTTTTGCCAGCTAGCCCCCAATAAGTCGGAGAGGGGCGGGGTAATACAAGATATAAAAGATAAAAACAACAAGCGCCACTTTGTTTAAAAACAATGCTTATTACTAAAGCTTCAAGCTTATCAGGCAAACGAAGAAATAGATCTTCTACTAAAATATGGGCAACTTCCACAATTTTGTCCGTACCGTACATATATACTTACAAATGATGAACTGAAAAGCAATATTAAAATCACACAAACAAATGTATAATAAATAAATAAAACACACGTAGTGAAATGTAAACTTTCTAAGTAGGGCTTTATTTAAACTATTGGCAGATTTTAAAAGTTAACTTTATATGCAATTTTAATGCTTAATAGAGAGAACAAAAAAAGGTGAATGGTGATCTGTATCACAGTTGGTTGTACTTAAATCTACCCTACAATTCCACTAGTCGAGATCTCGTTTCTTAACATTAACATGCATGAATAAATTCTTGTTTCTTAAAATTAACATGCATGACGAAATTGTAAATACATTAAATAAATATAGATATATATAACTAAAACACAGACATATAATACATACAAATTTTCACAAACGTCCCACCATTCGAAGATCCACGGATGTATGTTTAAAACCCTGCTTAGGGTTATCACTTCACCCTTCGATGTTTGTTATTTAATTCCGTCCCGATACCTGTATAGATGTAGGTACGGACCCAAAGGGGAAGGACCTTCTAAATGAAACCCACGATCAGGGAGCAGGAACACAAATACGACAACGAACAACAAAACCCAAAAGAAAGAAAAAAAAAGACCTACAAAAAAAAATCACCCTGTATATTGTATTAATTTTAAATATTTGAAGAGTTTTACCTTTCTATAAACTGAAAGGTCTTTTACAAAACAATTCCCTCAAGGTGACTACTAGGGAAATATTACCTAAAAATAAAAAGACATTTGTAAGATTTTTAGCGCAACGAGGTTTTAACGAACAGAAGTTACCTAAAATGGTTAGCACCAGAACGTAATCCGTCCAATTTGACGACCGATCGCACAAAAATAACCAAGCGATCGTTCTGTTGAATGTGAGATTTATTCCGCTAAAGCGAATTAATATTTAAAACCAATTTCTAATAATCTCGCCCATCCAACTTCTAGTACTAAAAACCAGCCATTTTGTTACTTCACTCTACTATTGAGCAGGAAGCTCAAACGCGCAGGAGCGACTTCACGATAAACCGAAAGAAAGGGAAAACCAGTGACAACCAAACAACGGAGAAGCTTGGTTTTAAACAGTGACCATCAAACAAATAATGGGTTGTGAATTTCAACGTTATAACTACAAAAATAAACTAGACAAAAGACGGACATTAATACCGTATTCCATTGGACATTGTTACTAAATTTTTATTTTTTATGCTGAATAGTTACTATTAAAAACCATTTTTTTAAGAATACAGGCTTTGAGGCTTTTTCAATTTATTCAAAGAGCCAGCTCAAAGGCAGAAAAATTCTTCTTCTTCTTTGAAGAAAAAATAAAAGAATAACAGATTTAAAATAGATTCTTTCTTGGTTTTCAAAAAACTGTGAGTTTTATCAACACTGCTACATGATAAGCATAAATTTCTAGATTTTTGTAACTAAATTATTTGAAATCAAAATTTAGAAGCTGCACTCTCAAGTGTTACATAATCGCCAGTGGCAACTAAGTGAGCATAGGAATGTAAAATTCGCTTTGCAATACTACAAATCCATCAATTTCTATCCAAAATGTATGTTGTGAACAACAAAGATATTATCCCCAAAAAGTAGCAATTATTTAAGTTCATGAAAGCTTGAATTGTGCCAATTAAATTTTCAAATTCGCTTAGTACGAGAGTAGTATTGAAAAGTAAATATCTTTATTTTATTTAATAAAATATGCCTAAAGCTGAATTGCTATAACTTTCATTCTACATAACAATATGAGTTAGTACGATCAAAATAAGGCATGCATTTTAAATAATTGGCTAAACAATTGCAAATACGTTTACCCACTAAATTCAAAATTTAATATTAAACATGCGTGGCGTGTTATGTAGTAGGTTTTTAGTTTTACATTGTATTATTCTGTATATATTATTAACGAATTTTAAAGAATGAATAAATGTGCTTTCACGTTTCACGTTTAGCGGCTCGGAAGATTTTAAAGAATAAATTAAAGTATGGAAACTGTAGGTTAAGAATAGCACTTTTAAATAGTATAATATTGACTACAAAAACATAACACTTCAAATTACTTTTAATCACAACGATTTAACTTACACATTGTGTAGGTTTAGTTTTTATATACTACGTGAAACCGACTGTAAACTATTATGTAGGCAAAATAAGCGGTATGAAATTTTGTTTGGGAACTTTTGATTTTACTTCCAGTATATTTTTAGACTGTTGGTCGCTTGCGAGAAGTGGCAACGTTGGCCAGAAAACTACCATAAGATTTACATTGTCCTATCTTCCCAGTACTGAACTTGGTATATGAAACGCTGCATAGGTTGTCTGAGAATCAATATAGTAAATATTAACCTGACTCCATAAATCTAAGGTGACCTAATCCAGCTGTAAACGCGCATTATTTGACTTATAGACATTTTACATTAGATGATTGTGTTTTTGTTACTTATCTTACAATATATGAAATAAGTACGTAGAAACACAACTAGAAAGAAAGAAAAGTAGGCAACAATAGTGAACACGATAAAATACACAGTAAAATTGTTCTTTTGCGATTCATAATGGCAATATGGTGGTTTCAATTTTAAACAAAATATTGTTGATAAATAATCTTGTTTTATTGCTGATTAATTTGCCACTTATTTTTTTAGATAGTCAGCAGTAGCCGGCAGTAGTAGCAGATTGTAATTGTTGTAAATTTCATCTTAAAGCAAACATAATTTTGATGAGCTGCCAAATTGGATATTGTGAAAACTTTAAAACCGTTTAACTCTAAACACGTATACATGGTGTTTTTTAAATAATGGTTTTTGGCTTAATGGGTAACATATGAATAAAGAAGAAGGCAAAAATGTATAAAATTCCGCACTATCTCAAAAATAAATTTTCACTAAAAATTGTTGGGCACCCGGAAAATTAAGCAAACTGAAGACGGCCCTGGTGGCTAGGTGAGGTATTATTTCTACGCTGATGATTCATTTAATTTATTTCAAACAAAAAGATGTTTACTATTTAAACTGTTTACAGGTAGTAATAAATACATAAATGTATCAGCAAGTAGACTATACAATGACAGCACCTAAATAAATAGATTTTTTTGTTATTATTACAACTACTGCATTTCCGTATTAGGTTGAAAATCGTTATTCTTATTAAAGATAATGAATTTGAATTGTATTTAATCTCGGACATCGTTAGAAATAATAAGTAAATCGGTAGCTTAATAAAATCAATCAACAGTTAGAATTGCTGTAAAACGAAATATTAAAAACATGACATGTCTTTATCCCGAAATTATTCATTTGCATAGCTGCAATTAAACTACTAAAAACGAACAGATCTTTCATTTTAAAAATAACAATGGTATGGTAATAGTATAATACGATCATTTCTATCAATTAAAACAGCGTAATAATTAATGAGGTGACGTAATAATTAATTAATTCAGAAGATACTTAGATGTAAACAAAGACTCCAGGTTTCACTAAATGCATAAATCTTTATTTTATTTTCTTAACAACAAATAGCAAGTGACAAACTCAAATTGGTTGCAATATGATTTTTCTGAAAGCCTGCCGCGTTGGAAAGAACTTTAGTTTATATTTTAAATGTTAAACAAAATACGTATTAAAAAATGGCAGAATGGAAAGTATCGCAACCCATTCAAATAAACCGTGATCTTCTTATCGAATTACCAGTTTTCAGAAATTAAGTTCCTTAAATGTGTTCTTACAGTTCTAATCTACCTTCAAATTATTGGAAATATGGCGCCAATCGTGTAAGAATTAATTACACCTAATTGCGGTAAAAGATGAATTGGAAAACCAACATAACAATATATAATTACTAATTACCGATAGGTGTAAAAAATAAATGCCATGTTTCTTTGCAACATCTGTTTTAATATAAACACTATAGTGAAGGTTTGTACATTGGGTCATATTTCTAAAAAGTATTTATTTACTCAGTAATAACTTCCGAACACATTATTTACGTTAAACCATGCAGACAATCATAAATTAGCATTTTTATGTGACATATACAACAACAATTTTTAAAAGGCAGGTACATCTAAAAGGTATCACATTTTTAAATTAAAGTTGTACAACTTAAGGCAGGTTAGTGTTACAGACCCGGACTCGAAATTTAATAAAACTTTAAAATTCATTTTCTCGAAAACTATTCGAAACGTATCTACCATTCAATCAAAACCCTTCAATTAATTTACACCCTGTACACGTATCTGTGACAGTGAAAAATCTTAAAACTTCTAATACTTTAAACTGTTTTCTGTGAAAACTAAAATTATTTCCATAATTTTAAAGTTTTTCAAAGGTATGCTTTGAAACATTGTAATAATGAATCTATGAACTTCTGACTAGAGGTGCGACAATCTAATTAAATTTGTTAAAATTACATATATTAAGTTTCAGACCACTACTGCATGGCGCGGAACATAAAATGCTTGATAAGTTCTGCTCTTCCGATTTTAATGAAAAAGTTATGTACATGTTAAATATTTTTTGATATATCGCATCTTATATAACTGATGTAAATGTGTCAGGTATTGATTGATTTTTTGAACGGTACATAAAGCTTTTGAAGATTTAAAGTTAAAAGTCTAAAAAGGTGTAGCTGACTAGTTCTGTACTGTACACCAATGTTTTAAGATTATGATTTTATAGTAATGTGAAACAATCAACGTTAAATTTTAATTAAAATCAATATTTAGCTGACTTCGGCGATTTTTTACCAAGTCTCGTATACAATGGAGTTTTATATTTGTTGCGTTTTAATGATAAATAATTCAGGAAATTGAATTGAAGTCGGACGGAATTAAAATGTTTACATTGAGCGGGTACGTTGCACGATTTTTCGGTGTCTATACTTTAGCACACCAAAGCCCTGTAATGTTTCAAATTTTAAAAGCATTATGTTGGCTGCCTGGATATTATACGTGTATAAGTTTGCGAAGGTATGCTGCAGCCAAATACAGAAACCTTAAACATTTGCTTGATTAAAAACTTTTAAAAATCATAGAGCTCTTTTTTCTCTTCTCTTTTTTTTATTATTATCCTATCTTTGCAGCTTGCTCCGGTTAGCTAGCGCTCTAGGTTTTTAAAATCTAGTTTTTATAACCTGGAAAATGAGTTTATTGAAACTGAAAACTCAATCTTTTAAATTCCATAATCCGAAATACCACAAATGATACGTTTTTATGTTAATCATGTTTTTTTGCATTTCTCAAAAATCTCTAAAAAGTTTTTGTGACTTTGATGTTTGAAAATTTTAATTTTGAAGCCCTGAAGCTTCTGAAACAAAAATTTGAGATATGAGGTTTTAAACATTAATAGCTTCAAATACCACAGCTCTAAGATTTCTAACCCAAAAGCTTGTAATTTGAATTATTATAGTTTGAAGGCTGCCACCAAGGGAGAAATCAGTGATCATTTAATGATGTAAGGGGCTTAGGAATTATGTGGGAATTAAGAGGAAGTAGGAGATATTAGGGGAATTATAGAGGTTGTATGAGGAATCATAAGTATTGTGAGGAATTATAAGGAAATTATGAAGAATTACAGGGGAATTATGCAATGTAATGGAATTATAAGAATTATAAAAGGTATTGCAATATTTTACTGCATGCAAGCCTGACACCAATAAGAATTGCATTCAAGAACATTCAACGCCTAAAGCAAGTGAAAGCACGTGTTTTATAAAGCTCTTATGTGACAATTTTAACCAGAATTTACAAGAAAGGGAAGTTTTTATATTTATTTCCAAGTTCTAACGGAACATATTATTGGAAGCTCGGAGAGACTAAAATGATTTCACGCTGGAACAAGAAAAATCCAAGGAAAAGACTTAGAACCTAAAAATGCGAGTAGAAATGATTAACCCAGTAAAAAATGAAAATGAGACGACAAGGAAGAAGGCCTAGTAGCGATGAAAAATGGATACCAGTGAAAATGAGAATCGTATTGAGCTAATTACATGTCAAGATAGTAATGATAGCGATGCAGGCAAAGAGACAGATGATCACGAAGAATATGACAAAGAAAATAAGTTTATAAATATTATGAAAAAATATTAAGCAGAATTATTGCACTAATTGGTTTTTGGGTAGGTTTTTTGGGTAGGGTTTTGAAAAGATGATAAATTCATAGTTAATTCCTGATGGAAGAACTGGAAACCATATGGTCAAAATAAGATGACTGATAGACTATTGAAAGGGGATATACGCTCTTTTGAACTAATTGGAACTTATCCTTTATTACAAAACGTGTGCAAACTCTACAAACACATGAAATCCATTTAGTTTTATTTCTATTTAAAGAATATAATTTCTCGGTCATACGGGCTCAGTTAAATGAGTTAATGGTATTAGTGGCATTTGTGCTGAGTTTTTTGATGAAACATTAACATCATTTCTTGGAGATATTTGAACTAACGAAATTTTGAGAAATTAAAATTGGAATTGAAAGCATTATCCTAGTCTGATACTGATTTCCCCCTCGGCTGTCATACCTTAAAATTTGAAGACCTTGAAACTCGATTTCTGACACTTGTGGATTTCTAAATGTCTAGGTTTCTAAAATTCTAAGCTCATAATCTCTGAAACTCAGTTGCTCTTTTGTTGTAGCATTTCTTGAGTATTAAGTATTGACTATCAAAATATTTGAGTAATGAATGAAGAAAACCATTTCATACTACAAAAGTGAAATATTAATATATTCTGTTCACGTTATAACTTTTATCCCTTGCATACAAAATGATAATTTGCTATTTAAAAAATAGTCAGTAAATCAACATGGCTGCAAACTAGAACTTATACTGCCAAGAACATAGTGTATCGTTTTTACAATTTAAATAGTTTAGTACATCTTAATTTTAAAACATCTTGCGTCTCAGTCAGACTTTCTTATGACGTGCAAAACCTAGCAACTGACTTAAGATGCACCGTTAATACCTACTAAATATTAATTTAAGTAGAGCTATACCACGACCATGTAAATATACCTTGTAATTTGACGACAATTCTTATATCATTCATTTATCCTGAGATGAAACTTTCACTTACTTTATTGTAAGTAGGGGAAGAGGGGGAACAGTGTTACACTTAATGTTTTTAGGACTGCTTTATCTTAAAAATTGTTCATATTTTCATGTTAGAAGTACTTTGGTTTTAACCAAGTGTAGATGCATTTTGGTTAATTTCCACCGATGGGTTTTCAAGAAATTAAGGTATGTATGTTTTTTAATATCAAAACTAATTATTTCAAGTGAAATACAATTTACTTCAGGATTAAATTAATTATAGCTAGATTATTAAAAATGTATTTATAAGTAGTTTGTAAGCTTATTTACGCCGGAGAAGCACGAATTTAACCTCAAAACTGTTTGTGCCCTTATTAACTATTCGAGTATAGATTTTTGATAAATGGGGTACAGTGTAACATTATTTATGTAACACTTGTGCAGACAGTGATCAGTTCAAGTTGCATCTAAGTGATAAAGATACATTATTCCATTCAAATCATATCGATGTTGGAAACTTTGTGGTAATACAAGAAGGGGCTAGAATAAAACTCAGAATTTTATCAATTAGGGGAAATTACACGTAAAACGAATACAGAAGTTAATCCAACTTATACATTCGTAGGTACAACGCAAGAATATAAAAATTTTAAGGTGTTTTATTAACATTAACATTGTTAACCCTTCCTTGTAAATTTTTACACCACTATTAGGATACAGTGTTACATAGCGCACCAAGCTGAATAAATCTTAATTTCTCTAAAAGTTGAAATAATCAAAGTGAGTTAAATGTAAAAGTTGAAAGAAGATTAGTAACTCTTAAACTAGGAAAAGAATAAATTTTAAAATTTTTATTTGTTTCTGAGTTATATCAAAAAACATTTTTTGTGTAACACTGTTCCCCCTCTTCCCCTACTTTACTGTCAATTTAAATGACGCTGATACATCAAATAAATTGTACCGTACTACAAACTACGGCGTTGACGTGAAATTTACACGTCCCTTATTAATGGCAACCGTTCTACAAGTTTAAGCTTCAGTTTTACAGTTACAGGACCCATTATAATTAACCACCTTCATGGTTTGCTTGCAACTGAACTTTAAGCTTATAAATGCTTTGAAATGACATTTAAACGATGCTGGGGTCAGGGGTAATTGTATTTGTACGCTGTTTTTCATATATTGACATGCAATTCAATACTTTATTTCTATAAAAGCTCAAAAGAAAACGAAACTTCCAAGCGAGAAAATTCTCTTTGCTCTTTTAACCCTAATTGGTACATTACAAGAATCTCGTTTATTCTATTTTCAACTAACTATCTAGTATTCCAAGCGGAATTTGAAAAGTTAAAGGTCATAGCAAAGGGAATTCAAGCTGAGAATTTTCTTTTAAAAGTTTTCAATGGTACGTGAGTGAGTTTTAAAAACATCAGCACCCATACTACAATATTAATATAAAGTATACACCCACATCTATGTACTTTAAAGGGGGGTGATTATGATAGCACACACACGAAAAAGTTTTATTGTGAAACTTGGAGAGTGTATTTTTTAGGGATGTTAATGCTGAAATATGAAAGAGATCGTTTCATGATTTTCTTGATATCAGCCAATTTTTATATGGTATTAAAAAGTTTTATTGAACTTCCTCTTTGGAAAAATCAAACTAATTTTTTTGCTGACAAGATCTATTTATTAATCAAAGATTATCTTCTTTTTCTGGAAGTTATTTCATGTCAGTTTTAATTTCTATCTTAAATCTTTTATTTTTTTCAGGAAATCATGACATACCTAATAGGGTAACAAAATTTAATTTGAAAACCGATTTTTTAATAAATTCTAGAATTCTTCTTTTAAGAGTTTAAAAATAGTCATATATAAGAAAATATATTATTCATTACCTATCCTGAAGTTTCATGAAAAATGATCTTGACACAAACACATTGCGGAAGTTAAACCTTTATATTATTATATTTATCTCTCTGGTATCACGTTTATTCCATTATTTTCACTTAAGGGAAGTCCTGATCGGTGTCGTTTTGCAATCCACAATAACAATTAACAACAAACTAGTCTTTAATGTTTCAATATTTGCATTTTAATGTTATATGCAACCCGCAACCCCACGCACTCTCACGGTTGCCTACGTTTCCGATAGTCCGAACCAAACTGAATGCGAGGACCAGAATTTTCACCCTAGCGTTTGCGCAATCCGATTTTCAGTTTGGTTTCCTACCTACGTCGTACAAAAAACTTTATTTCCATTAAATTTCAGAACGAAAAGGAGGGCTGTTCTGTTCTCCGTGAAAGGCTGACTTTACAGTTCACTTAAAATATTGATTTACCTTCGTGTTTAGCGCCTTTATCTGATCGTTTAATTGACAGATATGGGTCTGCAGGTTAGTAACTATTTTAAAATATTGATAAAATCATAAATATTTTACAGTGAAGTGTTTCGCTGCATTTGAAGGGAATAAAATAGTTACTATTACGTTCTCAATTTTACTTTTTATTGAAAAAGACCCGATAAGTAATCAATTCACTACTCAACAAGTCTCCTTCTCTCTTTCTCTCACCCTCTTTCCTAGGTCTTTAAATATTTTGATTGTCTAATTTAACTGCCTTTAAAAATAACCATTTTCTATATTTCTTGACACTTGTTAATTAGGCACACACACCTAATATTTCCAACTTTACAAGAGAACAAAATTAAATTACATAACAACCCAATTACCCAGAGGTTTAATAAACACACCTCTTTATACACCTCCTAACACGCCTGTACTCTCTCTCTTTACTTGCTCCTGGATGTTTCTCAGGTGAAGAGGATGAAAATAACCACTTCAAATAGAATTCATATTGGCTTCAAAGGAACGTTACATAAGGACTTCTCTTCGTCCTATGTATGCGATATGTTGATCAATATTTGCAAGTTTCATTGAACGAGCAGGTGTTGGTGTATGAGCAAATAAAATAAAAACTGTTAACTTTCTTTGGTAATATTAGAAAAGTGGGCCAGTATTTAATTAAAAAATTAATTAAATGATGAACAGAAAAGGCTTCTGTTAATTAATTAAAAAACAAAACATCAGGAAGGAATTTTGATAGAAAGTAATAAAAATAAATATGTGTTCTGGAGCACACCTACTTTGAAATTATTTATTTTGATTTTCATATTTACATTGGATAGACTTAAAAAAGGAGCTTTCTAATCTGCACCAGTAGTACCTATAGGTATAGTTAGTCATACAGCTTAATAACAGTTTATTATAAAAAGTATGCTATCAGTTACACACCGTTGTATATATTTTATATGTGATCGGACTACTAGCGAACTGTATCTACCGGTTTGTATATACAGTGTTTTATAGCCCCTGCACCAAACTTGACCAGTGCATTTTTGATGGTATTTCGATGGTACAGTGCTAGCTTTGGAATTTGCTTGCTAAACAAACTAATTGGTCAATAAAGCACAATTTCGTTTATGCTGCATAATACTAAGAATGGAGGCCCTTGATCTTGAAATAAATTCATGGTCAAAATCAGGTAAGTTAATTAGATTAAAGCGCGATTTTTGTTAGTGTGGGTGGCTTTGAACTTAGTTTAAAAACATAAAAACCATTCAGCTTTACAAGAAAATTACATTACGCAGTTCTAATCTGCGATGCTAATACGTTTATTACAACCTGAAGAGTTACTTGATTTCAATAATCCTTTTCAGTAAAACTGAAACCATCATGAAATAAACATTAAAACATTTGTAAAATTTGTTATAGTGTCGATTCGATCTTGAATTAAAATGAAGGTAATGTAAATGCTAGGTACTGTAACAGCCATTTGTATAAAACAATTTTTATTTCGTACTTTGCGTACTACTTATTTCATTATGATCTAGGATAGCAAGGCAAATGTAATGCTATTTCACTCATTTTTTCAGTGTAAATGTATAGAATAAAATAATAAAAAATAGCATCATCTTAACTTTGTTGTCATAGATTACTATGAAATTAATAGTACTTATAAATCAAATAATTCGTTTTGGCTTATGAGTTATAAAGAATAGCTAATTCTCATTATTGCAACGGTTATTAGATTATTACAAAAAAGTCAGACTTATATATGTGTACCTCTATATGAAAAGAGTCCAGATCTTCTATTCTACTTTATAAGATATAAACGACTTTATGTAGGAAGGTCGAAATCTTTACAAATTAAGTTAGTTGTACAGACTTAGATTTAAATAGAATGATTCCTTAGGAACACATGGAAACTAGTTTTATGATCTTGAGTTTAATTACTGGCTGTTAAAAACTTCCCTTACATTAGTTAAGTTGTAAAGGGCCCAGATTTTCGCGGTATTGCTAATTACCAACTGTTAAAAGTTTAAATATTATTTTTGGAGAATGGATATTTTTTAACTTAATAATACAAAATTTAATAAAAATCATGGAAGTGACCTAGAGATATGCGTGTTTTTTTTTTGTTTTGAAGCATGTTTTTGATTTTTTATGAGCATGTGCATAACTTCATATCAAATATCTGGGCCCTTTTCATGTAGAGGTACACCGGTCTAGGACATTTGGGCGCGGCCGTTTCGGCG
Source organism: Agrypnus murinus (assembly GCA_929113105.1). NCBI lineage: Eukaryota > Metazoa > Arthropoda > Insecta > Coleoptera > Elateridae > Agrypnus > Agrypnus murinus. The sequence goes on along the minus strand of OV816029.1, from coordinate 64,394,328 downwards.
CGAGGACAGTTTGGCGCTGGACAGTTCGGCGCAAGGACACTTCGGCGCAGGCCCACTTCGGCGCCGGAACACTAAGGCGCAAGAACACGTTGGCTAAAAGCAGTTCGGGGTATGTATATTTTTCCGCGGTAAATTGAGGTAAAACTTTAGGAAATCTTAAAAAAATCTTTTTCTTAAATCTGGCAGTACATACGAGCTTTTGTGATGGTAAATATTGAGTTTTTTTCTCATCATACCGTATTTATCGAATACTGTACTTCAGCAATTATTCTATGTTTATTACCTATAAGTACTTACATATTTTGTTCATTACAATAACACTAGACAATTTCTCGCGCCGAAGTGTCCCTGCGCCTAAATGGTCCGCGCCGAAGTGTTCCTGCGCCGAAGTGTCCTCGCGCCGAAGTGTCCCGCGTCGAAGCGGCCGCGCCCAAATGTCCGCGCCTAAATGTCCGGCTCCGGAGGTACACATATATGTTAAAGATTTTATGTAGTAAGTGATAAGAACACAAGAAAACACACTTTATTACTTCCACTCCGGACCAAAACTCAAACAAGACTGCTTCCATGAAAACTAACAATTAAATATTACACAATACATTACTCATTGTGATTATACCGGGTGATTTTTTAAATTTCTGATCTAGTAAGTCGTGATTTTTACGCCGTATCGAAGGTCACCGAAACGTAGGGCGTAGCGTTGATCACACTGCTATTCCAAATGTCATTTATGTGACAAATTGACTACTTACTTTTACATTTATTAAACAAATTGATAAATATTTAAACAGTGATCATTTGCGAAACATGCTTTTACCAAAGTAAGCTTCGATCATAAATGTTTTTTGTTCCTGTGTGAACACCATTTTGTTGTGATGAAAAACACTCCAAAATAACGTTGAAAACTAAGCGTTCAATCACAAACGAAAGGTTAGTCTTGAAAAAGACTGATTTTTGATAATAACCGAGATAATAACTGGCGAAACGGAATTCAAAACACGAGGAAACAGTGAAGCACAAAAGACGGCAAAAGCGAGAACAACACTGGAGTAGGTTATGTTTATGTCAACATTTTTGAAATCTGACAGTTGTGACAAATCGAACGATTCAAACTACGCCCTACGTTTTCCGCATCTTTTGTTTTAAAATTATGTCATGGCTTTCTAGATCAGAAATTTAAAAAATCACCCGGTACCTACAACATTATTATGATATAACAAATCAGTGAATAATACTAATGCTAGAGAATGTCTAACATATGTTACAAGTGATATAATTTTTATCTGACTTCTAACATATATACAACATGAGTACACTTTTATGTTATTTGATGGCATTCGAAAATAAACAGAAGAATAAATCCTATTTTATTAATTTATAAAATTTTAATTAATTTAATTAAGCATGTAGCCGATTTTTCGGTTTTTTGGATAATGTAAATGTACTTATACAATGTACTTATGTATATATGTACTTATGTAAAAGTCTATTATATAATAATCACGAACATTCCATTTTTAACACGATAATTGTCCAGCCCATAAATCAGGTCACATTACAGCGTACATACATTGTATAAAAACTGAAAAACCGGCGATCACAGTTTTTTCATCATTCCTTAGCGAATGATCACAACTGTACATGTTATAAGACACCCTGTATGACAGCCATTAACAAGTGCAAGTAGTTCATTCTCTGTATGTTCAAGATATAAAATTAACAAGGTAATAACGGTGGTAAATGCTATTAGAAATTTGAAGGTTTATACATATTATCATGGTACGGGGTATGTTTATTTATTAAATAATAAATAACAGACAGACAAAAGATGATTTGAATTTAAGAATGACACAAGGCATACAACTTAAAGCTTATATTATAATAAAATAATGTTCCTGGTAAATGTATCTCAGTAGTGAAAAGCTTTACTTTCCACAAAATTAAGACTCTCTCAGGCGCATCCCTTCAATGTTTTCTAAATTATTATTAATTATGAATAAATTATAAATTAAAAAAATCACTTAATTTCAAATACTATAAACTTTTAAAAAATTATGTTAAATGGTTATAATTTGTTTATATTGTATATATTAAGTTATTTTTTTCTTTAATTTGGTATCATATTACCATGGCACAAGATTACCTACTTTATTTTCCACATTCTCTTGTACCATTTTGTTTACCATCGGTACTGCTTGACATTAAAATCAACAAGAAAATCTGATCGATGATTAAATCCATATAAAAAGATTTTACCAAACAGAATTCCAAATCCAGATAATGTTTATACATCAATGGTAAGTAAAATATTTTTATCAAAACCCAATTCCATTTATTATTAAATAAAATTTCCATACAATTTTTCTTATTAGCAATAAGCAATCGAAAGATTAATTAAACACCCAGTTAGTTTTTGGCACTTGTTAATTAAACACTTTCATTTATACGTTTTTAAATTATTACACTATTGTTTCTTAGAAACAACTCTAACCTCACATATGTGACATCTGTTTATAAGGTTTTAACAGCAAATTTTTTTAATCTTAAGAAGATGTGTGCTCTCTTTGAATGATGGAAATAGAAGCGAATTTAATGAAAAATGGCTGTCCTTTTATATGATTTGACCGATACAAAAGACATCTATGTAAAATTTCAACTAAACAAATGAATCTTGACACATTATAAAATCTGATCGATGATTAAATCCATATAAAAAGATTTTACCAAACAGAATTCCAAATCCGGATAATGTTTATACATCAATGGTAAGTAAAATATTTTTATCAAAACCCAATTCCATTTATTATTAAATAAAATTTCCATACAATTTTTCTTATTAGCAATAAGCAATCGAAAGATTAATTAAACACCCAGTTAGTTTTTGGCACTTGTTAATTAAACACTTTCATTTATACGTTTTTAAATTATTACACTATTGTTTCTTAGAAACAACTCTAACCTCACATATGTGACATCTGTTTATAAGGTTTTAACAGCAAATTTTTTTAATCTTAAGAAGATGTGTGCTCTCTTTGAATGATGGAAATAGAAGCGAATTTAATGAAAAATGGCTGTCCTTTTATATGATTTCACCGATACAAAAGACATCTATGTAAAATTTCAACTAAACAAATGAATCTTGACACATTATAAAATCTGATCGATGATTAAATCCATATAAAAAGATTTTACCAAGCAGAATTCCAAATCCAGATAATGTTTATACATCAATGGTAAGTAAAATATTTTTATCAAAACCCAATTCCATTTATTATTAAATAAAATTTCCATACAATTTTTCTTATTAGCAATAAGCAATCGAAAGATTAATTAAACACCCAGTTAGTTTTTGGCACTTGTTAATTAAACACTTTCATTTATACGTTTTTAAATTATTACACTATTGTTTCTTAGAAACAACTCTAACCTCACATATGTGACATCTGTTTATAAGGTTTTAACAGCAAATTTTTTTAATCTTAAGAAGACGTGTGCTCCCTTTGTATGATGGAAATAGAAGCGAATTTAATGAAAAATGGCTGTCCTTTTATATGATTTGACCGATACAAAAGACATCTATGTAAAATTTCAACTAAACAAATGAATCTTGACACATTATAAAATCTGATCGATGATTAAATCCATATAAAAAGATTTTACCAAACAGAATTCCAAATCCAGATAATGTTTATACATCAATGGTAAGTAAAATATTTTTATCAAAACCCAATTCCATTTATTATTAAATAAAATTTCCATACAATTTTTCTTATTAGCAATAAGCAATCGAAAGATTAATTAAACACCCAGTTAGTTTTTGGCACTTGTTAATTAAACACTTTCATTTATACGTTTTTAAATTATTACACTATTGTTTCTTAGAAACAACTCTAACCTCACATATGTGACATCTGTTTATAAGGTTTTAACAGCAAATTTTTTTAATCTTAAGAAGATGTGTGCTCTCTTTGAATGATGGAAATAGAAGCGAATTTAATGAAAAATGGCTGTTCTTTTATATGATTTGACCGATACAAAAGACATCTATGTAATATTTCAACTAAACAAATGAATCTTGACATTATAAAATCTGATCGATGATTAAATCCATATAAAAAGATTTTACCAAACAGAAATCCAAATCCAGATAATGTTTATACATCAATGGTAAGTAAAATATTTTTATCAAAACCCAATTCCATTTATTATTAAATAAAATTTCCATACAATTTCTCTTATCAGCAATAAACAATCGAAAGATTAATTAAACACCCAGTTAGTTTTTGGCACTTGTTAATTAAACACTTTCATTTATACGTTTTTAAATTATTACACTATTGTTTCTTAGAAACAACTCTAACCTCACATATGTGACATCTGTTTATAAGGTTTTAACAGCAAATTTTTTTAATCTTAAGAAGATGTGTGCTCCCTTTGAATGATGGAAATAGAAGCGAATTTAATGAAAAATGGCTGTCCTCTTATATGATTTGACAGATACAAAAGACATCTATGTAAAATTTCAACTAAACAAATGAATCTTGACACATTATAAATATTCACATTATAAACTTTTATTTATGCAAAAACTAATTAAAACAGTCTTGTAGAAAATTAAATTCCAAATTCAACGATATACGACACTTAGGTCGAAAAATAAAATTAACCGTACAATTTAATGTCGATGAGATGACTATTTCTTAAAACTAATACATGGCTTAATTAAATACATAAAAACACCTACCTACATATTCCTTTGTTTGCAAAACCAAACATTACATCATTATCAACATTATTTGAATGTTTTTATATGCCAGAAACTTTGACTTACAAGTCAAATTACTTAAATTATTTGAACATTAGAAAGGCGCAACTCAACAGTATGTTTTTAGGTGATCAACAAGATTTAGCGTTTGCATAAAAAAGTGTGTCAATCCTATGAATAATGTTACTCTAAAAATTTCCACACAAACTGTAATATTTATTATTGTAATATGTAATAGGAGTAATAAATGCAGCAGCTTAACAAGACTAATATTTTACTTAATGAATATAAAATCATTGACAAGTATTTTTAAATGTGTATTATATTGTTATTGTTCTTATGTCTAAGCCTCCTAGCTATTATCATAACATGTCCCTTTTTTCAATGAACTATTTGTCATTTTCAGAAAACGAAAACCTTTTCGGAGGGACAATATGTCTTCCACTTCTTGTTATAACAAAATTAGTTTGTGGTGTAACAGAATTTAAATATGAACTTAAGTTAGCATCAGGTGAACATTCAGGTGTATCATTAGAAGCATTGATAGGTAATTATTTACTTGTATTCGAGTTTTTACTAACTTCAGGTTTCTTAGCCATATTGGGTTTTAAGGTGTTTTAAATTTTGTCTGTTACGACGATAGTTAACCCCTTCCGAATTTCTAACAACACCGATTTACCTCAGGTTTTGTACATAACCTCAAAAAATGAGCAAAATGAGATTTAACGTAAAGATTTGAAATGTCCCCTTATTCTCATGTATTTTGAGGCGCTGAAACCGGATATGATGATTAGAAATTCCTCTAACTAGCCAAATCAACGCTTTCACCCCATTTTTTCCCCCCATTTCGTGGTAGAAAATTTATTTATTGTAAAAATTTCAAATATCCTCCTATTCTCATGTATTTTGATGTGCTGGAACCGAATATGATGATGAGAAATTCCTTCAACTAGCCAATTCAACGCTTTTACCCAACTTCACGCCCCATTTCCCACCATTTCGGTGTAGAAGATTCATTTATCGTAAAAATTTCAAATATCCCCCTATTCTCATGTATTTTGATGTGCTGGAACCGAATATGATGATGAACAATTCCTTCAACTAGCTAATTCAATGCTATCACACCATTTCATCACCATTACACCCCCATTTGGGGATTGTAAATTGGATATTCTTCACCATTTTTATGTGTTTTGAGGCGCTTACGAGTTTCTGAAACCGAATGGATGAATGACTTTTCATAATTTTACAATTTTCAGTAGCAACAATTTAACTGAATTTTAGATAGTTTTCTTTAGCAGAAGAACTTTGACATTGTTTTCTAAAGGTTCAAATATTTCAAAATTGAAGAAAAGCATCGTCGTGGGCTCCCGGGTGTTCATGCCGTAGCGAACGTGTTAACAAATATTGATTACTCGACTTTTTTCACTGCATTAAATTATATCTTGATTTATCTAATTCCTTCAAACGGTCGTAGTAACAGTTTTTTTTAATTTAAGTTTTTCGTATTTACGACCAGGGCACCTGCACGTGGTAACGGTGGGCAACAGATTCCTTCTGGCAAAGTCCCTGGGTAGAAAATTGTAGAATTATGAAAAGTCATTCATCCATTCGGTTTCAGAAACTCGTAAGCGCCTCAAAACACATAAGAATGGTGAAGAATATCCAATTTACAATCCCCAAATGGGGGTATAATGGTGATGAAATGGGGTTTCATCATCATATTCGGTTCCAGCACATCAAAATACATGAGAATAGAGGGATATTTGGAATTTTTACGATAAATGAATTTTCTACCCCGAAATAGGGGGAAATGGGGGGGGGTGACGTTGGGTGAAAGCTTTGAGTTGACTAGTTGAAGAAACTTTTCATCATCATATTCGGTTCCAGCACATCAAAATACATGAGAATAGGGGGATATTTGAAATATTTACGATAAATGAATTTTCTACACCGAAATGGGGGGTGAAGTTGGGTGAAAGCGTTGAATTGGCTAGTTAGAGGAATTTTTCATCATCATATTCGGTTCCAGCACATCAAAATACATGAGAATAGAGGGATATTTGGAATTTTTACAATAAATTAATTTTCTACTGCGAAATGGGGTGGAAAATAGGGTGAAAGCGTTGATTTGGCTAGTTAGAGAAATTTCTCATCATCATATCCGGTTGCACCGCATCAGAATACATGAGAATAGGGGAACATTTAAAATCTTTATGTTAAATCTCGTTTTGCTCATTTTTTGAGGTTATGTACAAAACCTGAGGTAAATCGGTGATTCTGACCCCGTATTTGAATTCAGCACTGAAAATTACATGGGAATATACCGGTCAGGTGCTTTGACTTTTTTCGGACACTTTTTTTTGTGTGGCTGTGAAATCAATCAAGCTTATATAAATTGAAAAATGTCAAACCGCCAACTAAATCGTCAAGTTATAAGAAATACCATCTAAGAGCCCCGTCTCATTGAAGTTTGTACACTTCTATTTCTGTTAAACGCCGCCCCGCAATCTCCACCATTTTTTGGGTTTTTGTAGTAACTATTTCTTGTTGCTAGAGTGAAGTACTGATCTCCTATATTATAAGTTATGTTGTTTTATTGTCATATTTCGTTGTGTATTTATATTATATATTTTAAAACAAAGTACACCCCACAATCTTTTTCCCAAAATTTTCTTTGGTCTTGACTGATTGACTATTATTTATTGTTAAAATAAGGTATTGCTTCTACACCTACTTTATGTCATGTTTTATAAAACCTTACTGAGGCAGGGATCCCTCTTACCGCCTCTTTGCGTCCGCAGATAGATCAGAGGCGTCGTGAGGAAACCATTCGACATGATTTCTTAAAACCTAAAATGGAATAAGTGGAAAGACAGTACTTCACTGCGTATATCAAAAAAATGCGGGGGAGTGTGCGAACTTTAGTGAGACAGGGCTCGTAAATACTATGAAAAACTAGCTTTCCTTATATTCTTTATCTGCTTAAAGAGTATTAGCATGTTAAAGTTAATTAACTATTTATGTTTCATAAAAGAAAATTTTACCCAAATTTCATCAATTTATGCAACCATTCAATCGGGTAAAGTAAAAAATGCATATATTGCTTGTTGAATATTTTTGTGTGGGTGAATTCTGTCTATTGCACGATCGACTACCATGAGAACATGTTTTGCTTTTCTGTTGGCATACATTTGTTGTGGGTGGGTTTTGGTGAATTTAGAATAAAAAATACTGGCTTCCTTTTATTCAATAAAACTGAAAATAGTACCATACATCAATTACGTATTTAATAATAAATCAAAGATATCAACCAAAAATAAATCAGTACAACATAAAATCAGTAAATATAATCATATCAACATCTTGTTTGGTATATAATAATAGCTTTAATTAAAATCTTATAAGCAGATAATAAAATCAGGTTAGATTGTAAACATAGAAAGAAGGCTATTGTAGCGATATTTTAATTGAAACTAGGATTTTGTATGAATTGTTTAATTACAGAAGAATATTTACAATAACTAGCTTCTAATTAAAAACCAATCACTAAACAAACTTAAACTAAAGAATTTATTTAAACACTACACGATTATCTATTTTAAACGCACAATTATTTATTATTTATTTCCACTAAAGTATGTTTATTTTATATTACGCCGCTTGCATGTAATTGTGGATTTCCCTTCTTCGTGTGGTCGCAGTATTTATATCCGTTCGATATACACAGTGTTTCCTGGTTCACTATACTATATTTTATAATTAGCGCTCTCTAATAAATTAAAAAATAAAGTATCAAAATTTTTAATTTTAATTTTATTGCAACCAGTAGAAACTTTGCAATTACAGGTCATAAGAACGCTACAAACAAACATGCACAAAAGTGGTACAAAGTGGACTAAAAATTATTTCTTATCTAACAATCTTGGAGTTGAAAAATAATATGTGAATATAAACATGTGTGTATTCCTAACATTATTTAAATGCGAGATATCGGTATATAAATTATAAAATAAATATTAAAAGTTAGACTGATTGATAACCCACATCTCGAAGTGTAAAATTATTAATTTGTATAAGCATACAACTAAGCAAAATTTAATCAATTTAAAGAACAAAATATATTACCTAAAGTTACCAATATTCGAAAATTCCAAAACAAGCTATAATAAATAAGAGAATTTTTAAAGAATTAAAAAACGTAAATAAAAATTAAGAGGAGCTGTAGAAGCATCGAATAGAAAATGATGAAACCTTGCCACTGTAATTTGAAATATTTTAAATCTAATTACAACAAAACTAACAAATTGAAAGAAACAGGTATAGTAATATCTCATGACAAAACAAGTAAAAGGCGCTATTTTAAGAAGACACTTAAACAGAATAAAGATTTCTAACAAAAAGTGCTTCATAAAAAGAGCAAAAATTATACGTAAACGACGATATATTTACAGTAGATAAAATGGAAGAAAAAACAGAGCTTGTAAACCTTCAACAAAGAAATAGTGCACCGTCCACACCAAACATAATCTAAGATACAGAAGTTCTTGAATACATCAAAGTTATGCTTCAAAAATAAGCGCTTAAATATAAAGAAAACGACATTTATAAAAGAGAACCCGGGAAATAGTAAACGACATATCTCCAAGCATATCTAGAAGCTAAAATTCAAGATCTATGTATCATAGTAGGTGATATAAATATTGGCCTTCTAAGTGGAGACGACGAAACAGAATAATATAAAAACATCCTTAACATGTATAGTTTTACTTCATACGTAAATAGAATTACTAGTCGATCTAGCAAGACATGCCTTAAACATTTCTTTTTAAAAAGCAATTTTTATACTGACACATATGACTTTTATACTTTATACTTTTATACTTATACTGACTTTTATACATATAAACAGTCTTATCACAATACTGGTGACCCCGACCTGAAAAATATCACAATACTGGAGACCCATCATTTCACGACGAAATCATTTCTCCTTATAATTTCATAACCACAGACTGTAATCAAATATCGCAAGATTCGTCACAAATTAAGGATCCTAACCCCCAATTAAGTGACGATACTCAAAACGTCATTTATCAATGCAATGCCCTTTCAAATGCACATGCATCCACTGATACTTTCTGTTTTAATAAACCTGACCATCCAATTCTTGAAAAGCACGTTTCACAGGTTAATACTTCCATTACAGAAACTATTACAAATGATTTAATTCCAAAAGCGCATTTATTCCACAACCAAAAGAATCACAATCTCTTACAAACATTCCAAAAACATCACAGTCAGTTAGGATACCGCTGAGATTGAATCTTAACCAATGTTTTTTAAATCAGAAATTACAACAGCTTCCGAAGGCCGACGGTTTGAGGAGATCAACCACCGTATCTCCGATGAAGACTTCCTTGGATCCAGTAAAAAATTCCTGGAATCTACAAGCTGCAATAACTCCAGTTCCTGATGAAAATCACATCACTAACTTTCCTCAAGAACCAGACGCCACGACACCCGTAGTAACAGTTCCTGAAAAATGTCTTTAGCATTTCTCCGACACAACAATGCCGATATCTCTCGTTTCGCCATTGGAACGATGCCATAAGAAGAGATTGTTGTTGGATATAACAGGATTAACATCTTTTTTTCTTTATTTAATTGTGATGTTTAGTTTGTTTTCTTTGATAAGCATCAATGAACTTCGCATCAACATTAACCAACCAGTTTTTGTTACGTCAAAACGCGAAATTTTATACAAAGGTCACACGATTAAATGGCCTCATTACCTCTTAATGAGAACAATGCGAACATTCGATTTGTTGCTAACCGAGAAAATTACAGCCGTGCAACTGCTATTGACCAAACTCAAATTATCTTATCACGCAGATGTTAGTAAATTCCATTTCGCTTAGAAACTTTAGCATTATGTGCAGTGTACCAGCTTTCTAGTTATACACCATAAACACAAGTGCAAAAATAACAGTAGTGACTTATATTTTTCCACGTGAGCCTTGTCAACTCGACATTACATGAAATTATACATTGATAACATTCAACTATTCAATCCTGAATATCATTTAAATCTCCCAAATATATGTGCTACCGGATTAAGCTTCAAGTGTTCATTCTCCTCAAATATCATAGGATTAAAGAAGATTCAATCATACTCTCCAACGGGCAATTTCACCTAGTACTTCTTACAACCTTAGGACAATGCTATGAATGCTGCCTCCGTTTATGAGATACAACCCCACTTCTTCCATTCCTACGGACAAAATGAATACAACTACGTTTATCAATGGTAACCACAAACTTACTACTTAGGCTAACGCTTTTAGATTAAATTAGCATAGTTATTTTTAATTTTGAAAGTTACAACAAATAAATCGTAACGCAAGCATCACTTGTTCACGAAGCACTTATTATGTTGTTCCTTGGTTTTGTTCACGTTCTTAAATTTTATTTCTTTCCTTCTAGTAAGAATTACAGAACGTCCTAACAAGTGATTCCTACACCGCCAGGTTTATTTTAATTCGGTTAAGTTTGCGACATCACTTTACAGTCAGCAACACATGTCTAGCCATCAGCAATTGATGCCTCCTAGCTATCAGCGGCAAAGGCCTTAACTTGCACTTAATTCTTAGCATAAGTCTTATTGTCTTTGCATGTAAGGAACCATTGAAAAGATGCAAATCACCTCAATTTTTTGTAGCTAGTATACGTTAAACATGCCAGTACATACAAGTACGACATTGATGTATGCTATTTTTTTTGTTGAGGAATGAATTTAATGCCCTTCTGCATTATTCCTTTTAATGTATCTTCAGCCTTTTTTACGAGGAGCGTTATGTAATGATCTCTTACTATTTACATATCAAATACACATCAATACATATATATCCATCAGGATGGCATTGAATGATGGAGATATTCCAATAGCAACAATAATCAAAAGAAGTAATAAAATATCTCATCAATCTACACGTCTTTTATTACCTTCTAAAAGATATTACTTCTAAGATTGTGTACCAGACCCATATAAACAGCCTTATCACAATAGTACTTTTTCCTAATTGTGGATTAAAGTCTTTAATAATCTGTGCAGGTAAGGTGTTTCCTTAAGGAGGATACAGCGAAATGTAAAAATGTAGAGAATGACGTGAAATTTAAACCTCGAGTTCTTTGACACTTATTCTATTCGGTAACTTTTTTTTATAATTTTCTTGTGTACCATTACCGAGAAAAATGAAAAATAAAATCCAGAATTTAACATGGGCTCTTATGGAGACCATCTAACCTTTAGCAGTTTTAACAAAAAATTATGATGAAGAAATGTAGGGAATCTGATAAAAAACTAAAATGACATACTCTCATATTTGAAGAACAATGCTGCCCAATATTTTTGAAATCTTGTGTCTAGTTAATGCACAATAATAATTTAAAGTAAACAAAACAAGAATTTTGTTGATGTGGAAAGACAGCAGAGATGTGACAACACCACATAGCGCGCGAATTCAAATTCATTCAAACAGAATGATGACATATAATGACTGTTATAATAATCTATATTTTATTGTATTAACTAATAATCATATATTTTATTAATCAAATTATGTTGAACAATTCAGTCTTCTGCGTTAATAATATCAGAATACAAATGTTAATTCGACGGAAATATTGCAAAATGTAAAATTACCTTTTGCAATGTGATGAATACAATTTATCATACAATCAGAATATCCACGAAATCAGTAATACAAACACACTAATTTTAAAAATATATGTTTAAACCTCAACAACTTTTTATATATTTCTTGTATCTGCTTAGCAGATTGTAATCTTTAGACTATACAAAAGTTAAAAAATAGAATATTCCCATCTGTAATTGCATACAAAATTACAAAACATTCAACATGTTTCCACTTATATTTTGGGATTGACATTTGGAGGTTAGGATGTCAACTCAATCGAAAGCTGAAACCTAACACTGCTACCAACAAAATCGATTTATTTCTTTGATGTGTTGCCACGATTCTTAACCTATTTACATTTATATTTACACTTTCAACAATTAAGCAAATGCACTCCAATCGACTTAAATTATTTTAATATATACAAATAATTAATAAATGCATTATAGGCATTCATAATAAAATGATTTTGTTCAGTTTTAAGAATGTTAATTTATTTTTTTATCGATTGGTATTTCTCGTTAGAGCCTATGTAAAAGCATAGGAGATATCCCCTTGCCCTTCACCCCGCAAAGATCCGCTGTAACCTCCTTAATTAATTATTTATTTTTCATATCAAACAAGTTATTTGGTTTGTTTGGTTAATTAATTTAACTTTTTCGATTAAAGGTTGTTCCCTCGAGTTCTTCCCTAGAGATCTTACTTCTCTGGTTTTTGCCCTGTAGCTAGAATAAACATGTAAACGACTCCAATAGACAACCGAAGGTTTTGAAATTAATTTAAGAACAGTTTAATGGATTTTGCCTGCAAGAATTCAAGCTTGCAAGAAAGTGAAATTTATCTAGTTTCGTAGAACTTAAGTTTATAGCATTTGATTGCAAGTTAAATCTTAAGTGTACTTTTTAAATTAAAATTACTCCAATTTTAAATAATTTTGCTTAATGTCTGCAATCTTATTTAGATTGCATTACAAAACTAATTTACACCATTTTTGATAATAACTTACTAACATATACATTAGTCCATATAGTCATAGCAATTAAGAATGGTAGCAACTTATACCAACATACAATTACAGTTTGATTCGTATTGAAATACAGTTCTCTTTGAAACTCCTTCTCTTTGTGATTCTTCCCTTTTATGTTGTTTTGTTATATGTTCCTTTTCGTTAATATACAGACTTTCAGAAGTTAATAGAGTTTGTACCTACTCGTTAAATCAATACAAGTATCTAAGATGTGTTTTTCAGCATAAAAATAAGCAAGAGGCATTCAATAACAGATAACTAGATGTACGCGAAACAGTAATGAATAACAAAAACGTGCCAAGAGAACACCTATGCCTATTTAGCGTTTATTCGATTTAAACAGAGAATAGATTAGAAATATAATATTGTGGGGCAGAAAGTAATTTTCATGAAAGTAACAGTAAACTAAATACAAGAAATATGAGAGGTTGGTAACCCTGGTTGTTTCACTTATATATATTCTATATATATACAACGTATAGTAGAAAACCGATGAAACCGTCCTTGAAGAGAGCTTTTACCGCAGAATTCCTACTTTGTGGCAACTCTAAACATGGTGTCATCTCCATGAAGAAATGTGATAAATTGCTTTTCCAATAAATCGGATGATGACATCATTAATAACGACTGTATACCATTTTACAGTACGTTGCAATTCTTAACTGTATATAATTAGCAATGTGCTAGTTCTAATTTAATAACTTAATGATCATTTACAACTGGACTGAACGACTTATATAATAAATTGAGAACATACCGGATTAGTATTTTGCCTCTAAAATTGTGTTTGTTATTCCAAGCTTTGCAAAATTCGAAAAGAGGGAAACATCTCATGAAACGTCAGCCTAATGAATGTGGTTTTATTCTTTTTCTCCACGAAGCATGCTGAAGTGTATAACCTAGCAGAATAATCTAGATGTAGCCTTATATTTTATCACATTTAATATTCCTTTTACCTTGGAAAAGAAAACAATATCCTTATTTTTTTAAGTTTAGTTATTTCGGATAAATCTAGAATTATACCTTCATAGACCCTTTTTATAATTGTTTTACTTAAATAATGTTATTTATACAATCTAATAAAAAATAAGCTTCTAAAATTGTGTCAATAAATTCATGGTCAGGAGCAAATTCTCTCCACATATTTGGGGATTTGGTATTTCATCTAAAATCCTGGATTTTCTGGGTGTAATAATACGAAACTCACAAGCATTCTCAGGCATGTCTTGAAAGCTTTATTTAAAGGACTTAATCTTATTTAATCTTGACGCTTTTAGAATTTTGTAGTGGAAAATAAGTTTTGTAAGATGAAAAGATTTTTAGAAAGGAGTGAATTATTGAAATTAAAGTGCACCTAATCTCTCTTTGTTATTACAGGTTTATTTTAAAAACATATTTTAGTCGGCCTTAAAATTAAACATGAATAAATTCAAATTACGGAAAACAATTTAACAAAGTCTATACAATTCGACAAAACTGGAGTTTTTAGCATTAGCAAATGCGTATCTCCCGTTTTGAGTGCGAGATATTAGGAACGTTTCATGTAAAATAACGAGGGGCGAGACATTTACTTCCGTTCTATTTCTACATTGGCATCGAACTTGATTTCCTAACAGTTGATGCTTTACGATTGTGGAGTTCAGATCGCACCGCTAGTGCATTTTCTGCACGATGATAATTGCTAATTAAATACAAAAAATTAGTTTGTTTCCAAACATTTACTTACTAGGTCATAAACGTAAATTATTATTATGTTAAATATTTTAAATACATTAAAAATCTATTCCACAAATGATAGGTAAAATTCTTGGAGCATTCGATATTCAAAACAGTAATTAACTAACTTTGCGTGTAGACTACAATAAATTGGCTTTAGTTATTATCAAGTAATAAATGAATTTAGAATTAAAGTTAAACTAAATGGGATGAATGAGGATGAACATTTTGAAAAATGTTTGTACTGTGCGATTATTATTTGTGTATAAACAATGCACATGTTTCTGACAAGCCGGTTTTCAATGAGCTGTTTCAATATTGGTTATTAAAAAAAAGTAGTAAATAACTGGTAGGTAAAGATTTCACATTTCTAGCAAAGAAATTGATATGAGTAAAAAATATAATATGATATAATAGAATCCTCATTTTTTACATTTTTTGAATATTTTTTTGATTACTTGTTTATTGTTGAGATTTAAAATTTTCCTTATTAGTCTGTATTTTGATGTACTATGTATTGTCACACATCATCTATTAAGTGTTGGTTTTGATTTTCTAAAAATTTACCTGCTGATCGTTCAAGTTTTTTTATATAGAGAAATGGCCTTGCGTCTAAGACGTCTGGTAATTTCCTTGTGGTAAAGAAGAACCTTTCTTTCCACCAGAAAATCAAAATTAGCACGAAATGGATTTAATTAGAAAATCGTAGTTTTTGATCCATTGTATGTCATTTAATTTAATTGTTTTTATGGGAGGTTTAAGTTATTGTCTAACAAATGAAGGTGTCTGTCTGAAAATGAAAAATTGAGGAAAAATCAGAAGCAAGAACGTCCTACAGATTGATGTTTGAAATTTTTTGAAACACTTGAAACTTTGATGATCAACTCTTTTTATCTCAAGCTTAAAAGTCTGTTGTAACAAAAAAAGATTGTAGGAGTCAAACTGAAAGTGGACAATTCTCGTGCAATCTTTTTTATTTTCTCTTTCCCTTCATAATATGTTGGATCTTAGCCACATCCGCCCACTATGTAATTTTCAATTTGAATTTGGACTTTTCCAATAAATATGACGTTTTTCAGTTTCTTATCATAGGAATAAAATCCCTGGTTTGCAGTACCATAGCTTAAATATTTTTCATAATCCATAATAATATGCTGTATTTCCTTTTGCTCCAATAATCTATACTTCCATGTGTTTGATTCAACTGTTGACCAATATAATTATGTTTGATAATTTTTCTACAACCTATTTAGTAATTGCCTTCTAATTTGGAACATTAGATTCTCTGGTAAGTTTACTTTGCCCCAACTTCGCTTTCAGTGGCTTTCTAAAATAATTTTCATTTATGTCAAAGAACTTTCTTTTCTAGGTCGACATTATTAATTAAACCATAGAATACATAATTCTACGATTAAAATCTTCAAATTCAAATAACTATAGCACATAAAGAATAGCAGATTGCGTTTGTACATTACAAAATTGTGGAGCAAATAAAAAAGAAAAACAAGTAAAAAGAATTTCAGAACTTCTTTATTTTCAGAAATGTTTGAGCAACTTGGACGAAGACCAGTTTTATGGAAATTTAGTGGGCAAATTTTCCAGCTATCCAAAGCTTCCTTTGCAGAGTATCAAATAGTTTGTAAAATAAGAGAAGTTTGTTGATGCTGTAACGGTACATTTTCCACCGGCCTTCAGTACGTAAAATTTTACATTTATATTTATTAAAAATCAAAAGTCCGGTCCTGTAAGACTGCGCTTTATTCGAAATAGAATTTCGTCATGCAAATATTTCCTATGAAAACATCTTAAGAAAGGATTGTTTTATATTTGATATAATTAAAGAACGTAGCGTCATAAAAATGATGTTTTTTTAGTATTTTGTTTACTTATATTCTGGTGAAATATCAATTACATCGTGAGAGATCTTGATACAGAAAATTATGGGAAGTACTTGATCATCAATTTCATAAAAACATTCCTGTTAATATTCCGAGAATGCAGAATGCAGAATTGATTGAAAAGCAAAATTTTCTTTGTTCTTGCGATTTCGGCTAGACACCAGATGGGTGTTATTTTGTACCAGTTTGCGCGCATATTCTTTCAGTACTACTTTTCATTCCTTTAGGTCGAAATCTCTGCAGACGGTTAGTTAAAAAACTTCCTTACGGCCAAATAAGACGCATGTTTTTGCGGGTGATCAGGGTCACAGAGGCTGGCTTCCTTCGCGCCTCGACAGGTTAGCGTAAAGACTTGCTTCCCGTTTGCGCTTCAAGCTAGACCACCTCGGTCAGATCGCGCTATGAGGGTCGATATTAAGAAACTTGCGGTCCATCTTTGAGATTAGTTAGTCGATTTTGAAGTCGGGTTTATTGTGTTATAATTCAGTGTTAATTATACAAAATTAATGCAATCTTTTGAGTACAGTTCCCGTACAGTTTAGTGGTGATTTGTGGTACAAGTGAACTTTTGAAGGTAACTGATTTTTGAGAATTTTCGTTTGAGAAGATTGACTAATATCGTCTCGTCAATAAACATTTATAGTTGGTTTATGTGTAATAAACCATTAAAAACAATTACGCTGTTTGCCTGCGTTAACAGAAGAAAGTGAAGTTGTTATTAAAAATCACTTAATTTGGGTGATAGTTTAAAATTGTGGATTGTCATTTTATCTGGCGATAGTGATAGACAGTTATTTAGTTTAATCCGTCGAGTTTTAAATAAAGGAGATTACAATTACTCCTCGAGAATAAATTTTAACAATAAACATTAACTAAACAAGATTGTTTAAAGTGTGTTTCACGAACATTGGTGCTGAAAATTGTATGGATGATTGACTATTGTTATAAAGTATTTCTTTGGACCTGCTACCATCAAACTGCAATTTAATATCATCAAATCATCGAGAAATAACTACGGTTCTTTACAAGAGAGGACTTTTCCAATTTCTGATTGTCCAGTATGATTTGCTTTGTACAGCAAATAAACCAAGGTTTAAGGTATTGTACTTTAAGAATTGTTTATCTTTATTATTTTGAGGTTGGACTATTTTAAATAAGTGAATTTTGTTGTTCTTTACTAGAAGAGAGCTCTCAGTAGTACTGAATTTTAGTCCATTATTAATAGTGAAAATTAAATTTACAAATCTTCGAAATATTTAATTAGATTTATTTTAGTTTAAGGATATTTTTTCGTCAAACTTTTCAAAAGATTTCTGGTTTAAATAAATTCTTGAGTCTAATATTATGTTGAAATACTTTTTAGCTAATAAATCCGGATATCCTTCAGATCTTGTTGAACTTTTGGGATAATTAATACTTATTAAAATTCTAATAATATTTATTCTAGACTAATATTCAAATTATCTTTGAAACTGCCTTAAGTCTATCAATTTTAACGAAATAGACGATTATTTACTAAATGCTTAGTCTTAAGTTTAATAAATTCATACTGTTTATGTGTTTTTTATGTGTTTGACTATTATTATTATACCTGTGTTTGAACTATTTTCTGCTTTTATTATTTAATAAATATGTGTTTAGTTTATACTAATGATCTAAACGGAACCATATAATTATGAAAGTTTTGTTCAAATTTTACTTTAAGATTAAAAAAAAACATTTCTAAAATTTTTATTCAAAAACCTATTATATTGAATTCATTTTCTGATTAATGAATTTAATATCAAATCAGGCTTAATTAAACATCAATATTAAGCTTCATAATCAGATGGCGCCCTGTTAGTGTTTTTATTTGTGTTCTAAACCCTTATCTACTCCTTTTCACAAAGTAAGACAACTGCAGAACCAATACCTGCGACCTGAACATTTCAAATTTGTAAGAGAGAGTTTAAATCTCAAGCTGTGGCAATGATTTTGAGCATGTATAATAATTTGGTGAGGCAGATTTCATGTTGTTGCAATGCAGCTCTACTTTTCCACAAAACAATGTTGGTTCACTTTTGATAAAATATGCTACTATGTAAAATGGTTTCAAATTATTTTGCAAAGGTTGATAAAAAGTGGGTGATCGCACGGTCCAATTCTTACCCGGTTCGATCCCCGGAACTGGCGAAAAGAATTTTCTCGTCGATAAAGAATCGCCGTAAGATATACGCCATCCTATCAGATTAGCACGTTAAGCAGTCGGTCTCGACAATCTCCTAAACATATTTCCGTGATTGTCGTTAAGCATAAGACCGCCCTATATCACGCACAAGTATGTATTTACTTCAGTGGTTTGGCAACGTTAATTACAAATAACATTTATACAATACAACCCTTATAGGACAATAATTCTATTTTATAAATTGGAAATACCTTGAATGTTACCCATTTATTAAGAAACATTCCTGAACAATTAAATAGTCGGCCCAATCCTTTATATTGTTTATCGATTTCATGATTTCAACATATTTAGGCAGAAATATTCAATCTACGATATCTGAGCAAGATCATGATTATCAACATTCTTCATTTGCATAAACTGTCCTAAAATATCGCAAAGCCCTCGACGATATTAGCCACCTTCGAGTTTTTGACCGTAACTAATTGAACAGAACTAATAGTAAAGTGACTTTTTTGTATTGATTAAAAGAGGTTTAACTTTTTTTTTGTTTCTTAAACTTAGCTCTCTTTTGTTTATAATTAGTATTATGGGTAATATAAAAATATTTATATTAAAAATGTGTGTGCTGATTTTAGTTGTTATTCTGTGATAACTTCTCTATTTCTACAGCTACTGTTAATACATGTCATATGTAGGAGTTACCATTCGCTTGTTATAGTAAAAATTCGCATATACGTAAGTACCTCTGTTCTCGCGACTTTGTTGCCAAAAAGGTAAATACAGACGTCATGTATGGCTTACTTTAATAATCATTTCAAATTGTTCAACATGTCTTTCGGTATATTAAATTATAAAGAATTTTAATTTTCACAAGTCAAAGTTAGTCTCAGCTATAAATATTACATTTGACAGGTGATTTAGGGTCATGTTACTGCTTACTCGTTAGTGGACGCGAACGGCCGGTTAAGCTTTACTGGTAACTCATACGTATGCCATTCTACGACCATTTAGGATAACCCGAAAAGAAACATTATTACAACACATTAATCGTTTACCCTTTAATGGGCATTAGCAGTACTTACGGAGGGATTGTAGATCTCCAAGTTGCTTCTGGATAATGAGAACGTTTTTCCTTGATATACTTCAGTGCACTACCATGATCATGGTGACCTAAAGCAGATGCGGGCGTCCTATAGCGGAATGCTAAATGGACCACGTACACACGTAGATGCCGTCATGTATTCACCTTCGCGAGACCTCTCGCACCTCTCGATCTCTCAGGAATACTGCATGGTGATCAGTAGGGAGCACTTTTACAGAGCTCAATCTCACATCAAAACAGCAATTACGCAAATTCCTAACAATCAACATAACGCCAATATAACATATTGGCCAGAAATTACAATTCAAGCAACATCTCACGTTGCCAAACGATACTACAAACAACCAGTTGACAAGTACCAGCACTTATAAATGCCATATCAAATATTAGCATTACACATCTGCGTTTTTAGTCTCGTTACACTACACTATCCTCGACGAACCGTCCACTTAACACACTATAACACAACTACCCATCTGGCATAAATAGGCTATTTTCTATGTGATGTAGAACACATTAAGATATTAGGAATAGAAGGATTACCAATTTATTGCTTTAGATTCTTTCGTAGTCAATATCTTTTAATAAAATTTAGTAAATTTTATTTTTAGTTAGTTTCATCTTAAAACACAACTTTTGACACGTAGACCATACCAAAGAAGTATTCTTCGTTCGTATTTATAAAAATATTTATAGTTCCGGCCTTCATTATTGCATACACTGTTTGGTATATTTTCAATAACCTTCTTTAAATATAAAAATGGAAATAGCGAATTTTAAAGTTGACTAACAACCGATACAGACGCTACTATTTCAGGAGAATATAACACTCTACGAAGCTAAGATATCAAAGAGAAGAATGAGACCCGGGCACACTCGATGATTGCTGTAAGCTTGCAAGCCTTTCCAAATCGAAATAAAAATCCTTCTTAATATTAAGTACATGCCTTGTGTTTTCATTCATGTGTCTCGGTATAGCGCTACCTAGCGCTGGATGACCCAAACCCTATTGAACTACGCGATGTAAGAGAGAGAAAGGTGAGGATCCAAGCTTGAATTCTTTTTTCGTATTGCAACAAAAGCAACAACTTACTAAAGCTTACCCATTAGGGTAAGCAGTTGGCACCTATAATTTTTAATAGTACAAAAAAAATTATAACATCATATCTACCTTTCATCTTATGTTATCGCGTTATATAATTGCTGTCCAAAATTTCAAAAATAATAAAAGAATAACTCAATTGCATATTAAAATTAAACCAAAACAAAAACAATACAATTTAATTATTTTAATACAAGTAGCGGTATAAAGAATTTTCCATCATCTTTCCTCGACTGCGTTTAGTAAAAAATAAATTTATGCAGAAAAAATCCGTTAATACCATGTAATTGCCTCTTCTTATTAACGTAAGAAATTTAAAAATGTTTGCGAAATCCATCAGGTAACTCTGATGAAAAAAATTATATAGCAAAAACGACCTATATAAACGAAAGTCTCTTCGGAACATGAATGACAGTAGAGTACGGAGAGTAGCCCCCAGGTTGTACCATGCAGCGTCTGGTACGAAAACCACGTGTATTCCGGAATAGACAAAAGCGGCTGCTGCTATCGCGGTAACAGAAGATACAGCGCGCTGGGAGTACACAGCAACCTTGAAATTCAATGACGTTTGAAGTTAAACAGTGAAATGCTTGAACAATTTTCCACTTGGATTTATTACTAACAATTATTTGGACGGCATTGTAAAAGTGGAATTGTCGTGATTAGAAACAAAAAGTTGCATTTGTTTCAATTATTCTGTTGGTTTGGATGAATTTTAAAAGATGGTTTGCAACTAAAAAAAACTAAAAGGCTATAATTTTAAAACATTCAACATAGTATATAGTATAACCTGTCAATTGTTACGCAGTAAAATAATAATATATCGACAATGTTTACATTAAACTTTTATTATTATTATGGAGATGTCTGGAGTACGAATTAATAAGCATTACTTACCTTGATTTTTAAATTTTAAATCACGTTTTGTAAATATGCATCTCAAACTTTTATTAAGTACATGCATTGTGTTTTCATTCATTCATTCATGTGTCTCGGTACATTTTTTCTGTGGAGACAGCCAGCGCTACCTAGCGCTGGATGATCCAAACCCTATTGAACTACGCGATGTAAGAGAGAGAGGTGAGGATCCGAGCTTGAATTCTTTTTTCGTATTTCAACAAAAGCAACAAAAGTTACTAAACCCATTAGGGTAAGCAGTTGGCACCTAGTAAAATGTTAAACAGCATAAAGAAAAGCTTTTGAAAAAGCGTTTTTAAAATAACAGACAAATAATTGATCCACTATGTACATTTGCACCCTAAGGCATTTTAAATTTTTAACAGTTCAATGTTATAAAATAAAACGAATTAAAATAAAATAGAATAGAACCTAAAAACTTGCTAGTTATTTTCCATTATATTTATTATAGTTATATTTTAGCTAGTAAATAAATAATATAGTTTAGTTAGTAATAATATATTTATGTGCTTGTATTATAACAATGTATTTATTTTATTTTTTGATTTTGAAATTCATCCCTTTCGTTCTAATAAGTATGTGTATAAAGTTTCGTTGTATAATTTTAAACCGTTGCGTTGGAAGAATAAAGTGCATTAAAGTATGAATTCTTATATGCATTGAATCAGAAGTATTTGATTCTGTAGATTTTCAAAATTATATAGATACATTTGCCAAATTGAAATCACGTAAAAAATGTTTGCGAAAATTAATTTGGGTTTAAATTTATGCTAATATGTAGTACATATTTTGTTAATATTGTCAAATTTATAATAAACAATAATAAAATTTATTTATGATATAAATAAAATACAAAATAGTTGTTGACTTTGATACCTACTTTTAGTCATATAAAGTCTAGTCGCGTTAGTTATTTGGAAAGCGTAAACAAACCAAATACAACGCTATTGGTGGGCGGGCTTAATGATTTATGACGTTTACTTAAGCGCGGAGATTATCATAAACGTCCAGTAGTAATGTTTATCTTATACGTTGCAGTTTTTTTATTGTGTACATAAAAGTGTTGTGACACTGCAAATTCAAAAAAATCGCCAAAAATCTCGAAAATCTTCTTTAAAAAGGAAAAAAGTTTAAAAGAAACAATTAAATTTAAATACGCTTGTAAACGCAGGAATGCCATGTTTGTTGACCGGAAAGAGATTGTTCACAATTAAAAGATATCGCGATCGATATTTTTTACTGACGAAACTTAGGTGAACGCTAATGAGGATTCTTTTAATTTCTTTTTGTTTTATCAGTTAAAATAGTTATTTACGTATAGAAGGCCGTAAGTGTAAGATTACGACCGCAGCCAAAGTTTGAGGCCCGACGAAGGAGGGCCTTTATTTGGCTAAGGGCGTAATCTACTTACGGCCAGAGGTACGTACAACATTTTACGCACAACCGAAACAAATTTTTATTCAAACATTTTTATTCACAATTTTGTCACCACAAAACGAAGGTGGCTGCTAACAATAATGCGGTGGTTGCCATGTGTTGATGTGTAAACAAAACAACTCTCAAAGCGAAAATTGGCGTTCTGTGAAATTGGCAAAAATGGAAAATTGTGTTGAAGCGTCTGCGTCTGCGGGTATTTCACCAGAAATTGAACAAGCAGCCGAAGAAGCTCTACCTGGCTTACTCCCTTCTAAATCCAGAGAACGTTATGAAACTGAGTATGATGCGTTAGAATCATGGATGCGCGAGAAAAAAGTAAATGTTGTTAATGAAACCGTCTTACTTGCATATTTTAGCGAGAAGGTATGTTATTAGTAATATTTTAATGAAATATGTTCCTTATTTTTAATTTTTTAGTCTAAAAAATATCAGTCTAGTTCTCTTTGGGCCAAGTATTCGATGGTTAAAAGGACGTTATTGGTCAAAAAAAATGTTGACATTAGTAGCTATCATAAATTGACATCGTTTTTGAAAATTAATACTGTAGGACACGAAGCAAAGAAATCAATGGTGTTGTCGAAAGAAAATGTGATCAAGTTTATTACGGAAGCTCCCAATGAAACATATTTAATGACCAAGGTATGATAGTAGGTAATTAATGTGCGCGTTGTTTAAAAATGTTTTGAGGGACAGGTTGCCCTTGTGTTTGGAATTTATGGAGCCTGCCGTAGACAAGAACTTGCCAATATGTCAATATCTGATGTAGAAGATAGAGGATCTGTAATTATTGTGACTATCCCGAAAACCAAAACAAACAAAAAACGTGTGTTCACAATTGTTGATAATGATGCCATCCATGGAGTGGAGTTGTACAAGAAATATGTCACACTGCGTCCAAAAAATGTACCTCATCGCCGTTTCTTTCTACGCTACACAAAGAATGTATGTACAATTCAACCTGTAGGAAAGAACGTGTTTGGAGGCATTCCCAAAATAATTGCAACATTTCTTCAACTTCCTAATCCTGAGAAATACACGGGGCACTCATTTCGAAGAACATCTGCCACTTTATTAGCAGATAATGGAGCTGAGATGACATCCCTCAAAAGACATGGGGGATGGAAAAGTTCTTCCGTAGCTGAGGGGTACCTGGAAGATTCAATAGAACAGAAAAATAAGATTGCCCGGCTAATTCTTGGAAATGCGAATGGCGAGAAAACCGAGAAATCTGTTGCAACTTTGAAAATTGTTGAGCCTCAGTCGACACCAGAAGAAGAAAATCCACAAGGAAATATTGAAACATTCTGTTCAACTTCTAATGTTCAGTGTGTTGAGTCTAATTCCAGTGCTATTTCTGTTGGCAGCATTGTCTTCCATAACTTAACTAATTGTACGTTCAACATCCATCAAAAGTAAAATATTGCTGTAGTTTGTTCACTTTGATTTATGATAAATGATAAATCCTTATAACCTTTTTTTATTATTAACTACCTACTCAAAAACTGTCACCACTAAACAAAGGTGGCGGCTGACATAAAAGCCGTCATTGTCATGTGTTTATGATTGGTGTAAAGAAAACGCCCGGTTTTTGCGGGCTTTTTTTTTACAGCGGGCATTTTCTTTACACTGGGCGTAATGTTGAAGTTTCGATCATGGTATCCTAGATGTAAACAAGCACTTTCGGTTCAGTTGTGCGTAAAAATATTTTACAAAAAATGTAATAATAACTGCTATTTCGGCCTTGATTTTCTATTTATTGAAGTAGACGTTTACATCGTAAAGATTTTTCTTTTTAGGACAAACAACTCTTTTAAACTCGGCTTTGTTATTGGTAATGATACGTAACGAGTATAATTTAATTGTTGTGATAATAAGGCAAAATAAAATGTTACTACACTAGAAATTCAAATTACATAACCCCATCAAAAATAAAACTATATTTAATAAATGCAATAATAATAAACAAATAATAAATAAATAATTTACCATTAGATGTTTTTTTCAATAAGAAGTAATTTCAATCAGATTAGCTTTTTGTTCTTCAAATAAGGAAACAGAGAAACAACATCAAATAATAGTAGATTATGTTATTAGGAGCAAAAATGAAGCTTTACGTGTTGAGACCGGGAGTGAGGCAGTCAGACCAGTCGAAGCACATAAAGGACATTTTGCTCCGAATAACATATACTATTTTTTCTTGAAACAAATAAGAATTTAACTTGTTTACTTTATCTCTGCTCGTTAGCGGAGATAATATCTTTATCTGCCGCTGAAGAACGGCAAAATCACTAAAATGCCGTGGCAATGAAGCTGCACTGTAGCACTGTCAATCCAGCATTATACTGCTCACATTTTAGAAAAAAAGAGTTAATTTGAAGATAGTTATCCTCATTCTTATTTCGCAATGTTTACATTTTTCCTTGTGACGGTTTGTTTTTCTATGTTTACATTGATTGCCTAGAATGTGTTACTAAACGATCGTGTTTTAAAAACTCTGAAATTAAATTTCTTAAAATGCAGATAAACGCCTTAAAGATAATTGAATCGCAACAAGTATTTACCTTATTTACTGCTTAAACTTAGCTCATAATACTTCTATTTTTCGGGAACTGACTACTTAATTCGTGTATAGATTTTTATTCATGTATACGGGGGTCACATTTTGGCTTGTTTTGATAAATGTTTTTAAGTACATAACTTACACTTTGAAATACTATCTTATTCGCACACAACCACACCAACTCACTTTACTTGCGGTAATCATAAGAATAATCTGACTTATTATGAACAAAAAAATATATCAAGGTATTACTTGTAACTGTACGTCTGTATCGTCATATCATTTGAAACTAAATATTGTGTGTAACAGTTTAGCAACGCTTCTTCGAAAGTATCAATACAGTTTTTCACATTCTTTTCATAATGTTTATAGGTTTTGTTTAACGTACACATCAAACATCTGCAGTTTATTAGTTTAGGACAGAATAAACGCAACAATAACGTGTACTGTGAATATTTTTCTAAGCAGCGACGCGACTATTTTTTGTTATATATATTTTACATACTTAATTTTTCCCTATTAAAATAATTAATTATACACTAAATTAACCATTAAAGTTATTAAAACTTAAAATTCAAATATCTCATATTTTTTAATTACATGTAGTTGGCAATATATTGAAGTAACAACAAACAGTAAATGTAAAAAAAGCATAGAGCATCGCCTGTGAATTCTATTTTATATAAAATTGTTACAACTAACCCCAATGAAAGCATAATAAAATAAACATAGAAAGTTTTTTTTATTGAAAAACGGGAAAAGTAATCATCTTAAAAGGCAAACTTCACAGAATACGAAGTTTACCTTTGTAAAGTTACTTTTTCAACATGACTGTAAAAGCTCAAACAATATTGCAACTTTCCAGAATGTTATTAGATGTTATGTCAACAGAAACTTAACTTTTTCCACTTTTTCCGCACTCCACATCAGAAATTTAATTTTGAAAAGCGAAATTAGAAAATTTTATGATATGTACACACGTATTTAACTTGGAATATTTATCTTGCCCTTACATACACGCATCCCCAAGTGAAATTTTTAAAATGTAATTTAAAGTGTATGATTAAAAAATTTTCGATGCATAGTTTGTTTTGAAGTTTCTTCGTTTGTTCTTGTGCTTTGTCACGTAATGTTCAAGACAGATAGTACCATACATTTTCCATTTTTTTTATTTTAAATCAAATTAAATCCGGTCTTAACACTTAATTTAACTTTTTCCAATTATTATTCTATTATTTAGGAAGTATGCCTCTGAAAGCACGGCATGAGATTTTCTTTAATATCTTCAAGTTTCTACTTCAATTTATTTCAAGGTAGTATTATTATTGAAGTTGTTTTTCATTTTAGTTCATTGCGAATAAAAATGCAGCTGTTTTCCTGTGGTAGGGTACGTTTACGATTTTTCTGCTTTCGGAAAATAAACTATTGGCCGTCTGAATTTTTCCACAGCCTTTTTGATTTCTTTTTAATTTTGCTTTTAGAAATATCTTTATTGAATTGGAGATTGAAGCTGCTGGTCTGTATCCTCAGTTTTCTTTCTATCTCTAATGAATTTTCTTCCTTAATACCATTTTAATGGAATCCGTTTGTCTGGCAGCGTGAGCTGTTTAGCCAGACGTTTATCTTCGACCTCAGTTAAGGATTGGGTTTCAGTGTCAACATGGACTCTGACTTACGTAGAATATAGGAGTAGTATTTACTGATATGGATTTGTTTTTCAAACTCTCCTAACAAAAATGTGTGTTGAGAATTATTTCCAGATTCCTGTAGCAATAATGTACTTTCAATGTCAATTCTTTGTCAGAAAAACTGTGGCAACCGTTCTGCACTTCCGTAAAAAATATCCACTATTTATTTTTCGTCTTCGGTTCATCGCTTTTTGCACAAACAACAACTGTTCGCCATTTTAAAATGTTGAACAATACATTAATTGAACTCCGAGCTGTCAAAGAACGCAAACCAATCAGATTTGAGTAGACAAAGAGCGCAAATGCCAAAACGTTATACTTTTCTCTTTCTATGACTATAGTAGGATGCGCAGTACTACACACGCAGTCCATTTCTATATGTCCATGGCTGACTGGTTTATTATTGTTTTGATATATGTTTAGTTTTTCATTCGTTGGTTTTCTAATTTGTTGAAGATCTTTAAGCTTATTATTAGCATAGTCTTATATACAGTGTTTCAAAATGGCGAACAAGTATTGTGTACCCAATAGCAACGGTAATTACAATGAATAACAAAAAGTGCATGTGTTTAAATTGCATGTGTCAACAAAAAGTCTCCTCTCCTTGCCAATTTGCAAATTATTTGAGATATTGATGTATTATTGATATATCAATATTATTGAGAAGTGGCGAATATTGAACCGGGTATATAAGGGTGTTTCTCTCGAAATCCACAATTTGGATGAGAAAAATTCTCGGAAAAGAAGAATGTTGAAATCTGTTTTTCTAAGAAATAGTATGATTAATTGATTGTATAGAACACATACTGTTGATTAATAGAGCTTAATGTGGACATTTTCGACCTTTACAGTGTTTAAATCCACGTAAATGATCCAAATAACATGCAAATGACAGAAAAGATTATATTTAATTAAAAAACTGAACTTTAATATTATAACAAAAAGATGTCAACCCGACACCAGTTTAGGGTACCAGGGCGAAGAAGAAGAAGAATAAAAAAATGTTTCTAACACGATAATGCTTAATAATGGCTTAGTAATGGATAACAAGTAAAATAAAAATTAGTAATTTTTAGTTTACGTGATATGACAGTCATCATGTTTAAGCTTTTCCATTTGTTTCTTTTCTGGATCATTTTTAATTTTTTTTTCTTCTTTTCTTTTCGCATTCTCGTTTTCTTTTTTCCTTTTCCACATTTTCTTTGCACCTCATAATGTAAGAACATGAATGTATGTAGGAGTTGTCATTTATGCGAACAAGTTGTATTACGTGGAGTTATAAATCCACGCAAATGACGCAATGAAACTGCGACGCGAATGACTATTAGAGCATTAATATGACATAGCGCTTAGACTATTTTCTTTGGAGGCTTCATACTAGCTAGAATGAAACAACACAAGTAGTGTATTAACTTACGAATTTTTTTTTCTAAATTCAACACCAGTAAGAAATTATGATAACCACGTGAATGACGCGAAATAAATGTACTCTTACATAAAACCATATAAACTACCTCTATAATGTTTATGGTTCAACTGAACAAGACACTATATGTTGATTTAATTAAAATTACATATGCAAGCAATACATGTGTAATGCTGATATTGTAGAAATACTGATACTATACGTGAAATTTAATAATGTTCTTCTCTCTTTGTTAGATCCACGCAAATGATAAAAATATCAGAGACAACATTTTATTGATTGCATAGAAGTCGATGCTTAATATTTTATATATTAATTGACTCTGGATGAGAGCCCTATACTTGTTTTACAATTCTCCTTAATTAGAACAATAATCATTAACTGATGCCTTAGAAAAACTGCTTTTTACTTTGAGAATACATACTAGGGACATGCCACGTGAATGCCATATGACATAATAAAGTTTATTTTTTATTGTTAAAAAAATAGGTCAGTTGTTAATATATACCTGGCTAGATAGACTGCTATTACATCTTTACTGTACTAAACTAACAGGTAAAAAGGTATTCGTAATATAATATTAATTAAGCAGGGACAGTAAATTTAACATTTCTGAAGAATTACCCATAAGAGACTAAATATTTCATTTATGCACAATTCAACCAACTAAAGTGCACCAGATCCAAAATATAATTTTAAATCAGTTAAACTCTGATAAAATTTCGCGTTTTAATGGCAACAGTATTCTAATAATGGCAATAAATAAACGAACTCTATTGTGAGTTTAGTAATCTTCTATTTAATAAAATCGCATTTAAACACGTTATATTGTTGAAGTAGTCTACGTAATTAATTATACCAATGGAATTTTGAATTCTGCTTGATTAATTTTAAACTTCTTGCAGAGCAACATAAATCGGACAAATTTGACAACAAAAAAAGACACTTTAGCGGTACGCCATAAACTTATATGACGTCTATATAACAATCGTTTCGTTTGCTATGTAACACTTTTCGTATATTAATCGCAAAATTAATAGACCTTATGGTATTATTATTGATAGAATGTCAATTTTTAAATATAAAAGTCGTCTAAGCTTCCACAAAGGACGATTGGTGCCAAATTTTTAATTGAAATAATAAAAATAAATTTTTAATAGAATATTAAAATATATTTTCCATGTAATCACCAATAACTATAATTTATATTAAAATCTCTTAGAAATAATAAATTCACCAAGCATATATTGATCTATCACCTCTGTTAACAACATTTTTTGAATATTGAACGAAACTACAATTGAGAATCATTCCCTTCAACTCTCTTCAGCCTAACTAATACTACGCAGAGCGCTGCCGACATTGGCAGCGATAAATAAGAATGCATTGCCCACGCAGACGTTTGAGAATTTAATTACCACATAATTAATCGTGGCACACACCAAATTGTTTGAAAATTGTCATAATATTCTATGATACTTATTAAATTATTAATATAGAAAGTATTTAAGTTTTATTTTAATGGGAATAAAATTAACTCTCATTTATTTATTTTTGGGGGTGCTGCAGCTATGGAGCAGCCGCCACTGGTAAACAGTAAATCTTAGCAAAACAATTATCTAACTATTTAATGTTGCGTTTAATGCTTGTTAAACGTTGTATATAAGTACATACATTTTTTATAAAATATTATAACGAAACTTTTACTGTTCAGTAATAAAAAGAATACAAAACGTATAATTAACAACGCCGTTTATTAGAATATAAATTAACAGTTAAAGAACTCCAAAATAACCACCGCACACCGCTAAACTCAAACTAATAATAATTAACCGTCACCATATCCAGCTCCTCGTAACTTCTTACGTGTCGTTTTACACCTGGCACCGGGGACGTAAGAGGTCATTCGCATCGCTGGACTTCTCCCCAAAAAAGTGTATGCTTACATTCGGCCACCCTGAAAACATTAATGTCCTCATTAATTAACAATTCGTCACACCTGCAAACCAGCGAGATCCTTTCGATCTAGCGACTTGCTATGTTCACCACTATGGTAGATACGGTCGTCACCGCAACCACCCGCCTCACCTAAACTCTCCGCCAAGTTGCCACCTATACTAGCATCATCATCGCTTTCTTCGCCAAGAACATCAACACCGGGATATCGCCTAATCGAATCGACCGCTACAGTGGCCCTGAAGTTTTTGTAGCCGCGTACACCTTTTACAGTACTTATCTCGTATCTGTCATTGCCTAGGTCTTTAATAACTTTATAAGGGCCACCATATTTATTTAGTAATTTTTGATTTACCCCTTTATCGCCAGAACAAGTGCTTGCTTGTCGCCAAAGCACCAAATCGCCTACCTTGTTATAACGTTGAAATTCACAACCCATTATTTGTTTGATGGTCACTGTTTAAAACCAAGCTTCTCCGTTGTTTGGTTGTCACTGGTTTTCCCTTTCTTTCGGTTTATCGTGAAGTCGCTCCTGCGCGTTTGAGCTCCCTGCTCAAGGGTAGAGTGAAGTAACAAAATGGCTTTTTGGTACGAGAAGTTGAATGGGCGAGATATAAATTAGAAATTGGTTTTAAATATTAATTCGCTTTAGCGGAATAAATCTCACATTCAACAGAACGATCGCTTGGTTATTTGTGTGCGATCGGTCGTCAAATTGGACGGATTAGGTTCTGGTACTAAGCATTTTAGGTACTATTATTTCCCTAGCCGTCACCTTGAGGGAATTGTTTTTTAAAAGACCTTTCAGTTTATCGAAAGGTCTTTTTTTCTTTTTTTTTGTTTCGGGTTTTGTTGTTCGTTGGTGTATTCTTGTTCCTGCCCGTCTGACCGTGTATTTTAATTGGAAGGTTCTTCCCCTTTGTGTCCGTACCTACATCTATACATATACCGGGTCGGAGCAAAACAACCAAATATCGAAGGGTGAAACGAAAACCCCCTAAGCAAGGCTTTAAACATACAGCCGTGGATCAGCGAATGGTGGGATGTTGGTCTAAATTTGTATGTATTATGTGTCATTTTATTTATGTATATGTATATATTTATTCAATGTGTTTACAATTTATGCATGCATGTTAATTTTAAGGATAAAACGAAATCTCGAATAGTGGAATTGTTGTAGGGTAGTTTTAAGTACAACCAACTGTGATACAAATCACCATTCACCTTTTTTTTTGTTGAAACATTACATTTTTTTTTCTATCTGCACAATAGAAAATAGCAAGTAAAATAAAGCCCTACTTAGAACGTTTACATTTCACTACGTGCGTTTTATTTATTTATTATTTATTTATTTGTATGATTTTAATATTACTTTCCAGTTCGTCATTTGTAAGTATATATGTACGGTACGACCAAAATGTGGAAGTTGCCCATATTTTAGTAGAAGATCTATTTCTTCGTTTGCCTGATAAGCTTGAAGCTTTAGTAATAAGCATTGTTTTTAAACGAAGTGGCGCTTGTTTTTTAATCTTTTATATCTTGTATTACCCCGCCCCTCTCCGACTTATTGGGGGCTAGCTGGCAAAAACTAAAGCAGTGTTATTTGGATCAAGCTGATACTTCCAGCACAGCTACATTTTGGTTGGTTAAGTGTTTCGTTATATAAAAATAGCCTTTGTGTTTCTGTAGGTTATATTGTACGTAGTTGCAACCTTTCGTCTCTTATCATAGCGCGCTTTATTCGCCTCGCCCGCCTTGGTCAGATTCGCAGCAGCCCTACGCCTACGTTCTATTAATTTTGATTTCATCACCTCGCCTGAGCTTTCTGATTGCACATTGTCGCCAATTAACGGAGTATTTTTAGAGAGATCTGATATAGAACCACTCGGATGAGTAAACATGAGTTTCGCAGGAGACAGTTTAGTGCTAGCATTAACACTATGGTTCATTCCCCATACAATTTCAGGCAATCTCTCATCCCATGTGGCTTCAGATTCAGCACTAGTAGATATAGCATCAAGAATAGTGCGATTTTGTCTTTCGATCTGACCATTCGCCCTGGGTGTCGCAATAGCATTGAGCGCGTGCCGTATACCATGTTCCGCCAAGAAATTTGCAAACTGTTTACTAGTAAACGCCAACCCTCTATCAGAAATTAATCGCCGTGGATATCCGTATTCGCCAAACACCTCTCGCAATTTAAGTATCGCTTCAGCAGATTTTAAGCTTTTAGTCGCCTTCGCCAGAGTAAACTTAGTAAAACCATCTATAATCATCAAAATGTAGCAATGACCCCTAGTACTCTTTGCAAACGGTCCTAAATGGTCAACATGCACCGTATCGAAAGGTACAGCCACCTTTTCTATAGGATGCAAAAATCCTTCACCACGCCCATAGTCGCCTTTACTAAAAGCACAACTTAAACATGCTCTAACATATTTGCGTATGAATCTCGCCATCTTCGGAAACCAATAGGTTTCTTTTACCAACGTCAAACACCTATCGTAGCCCAAATGTCCAACATCGTCATGATGTCTCTTAACAAGATTGAATCTTGCCATTGCCGGTACGTACAAACGATCGCCTAACAAAGTCTTCC
This sequence comes from Agrypnus murinus, assembly GCA_929113105.1. Classification (NCBI taxonomy): domain Eukaryota; kingdom Metazoa; phylum Arthropoda; class Insecta; order Coleoptera; family Elateridae; genus Agrypnus; species Agrypnus murinus. The sequence continues at coordinate 64,360,267 of OV816029.1, read as the reverse complement.
TATACAGTCGCCCATTCTGTACTTTGTAAACAGATTTAACATCTTTATTTGCTGTACCTTCCGCCAACGCTTTGACAATAGTCTGAACCTTTTCGTCTTGTAGTTGGACAGTTACAAACCAGTCGCTATCTGAAATTGTAACGACATTAACCATGACAGGATTTCGACTCAGAGCGTCTACATGTTGCATCTTTGTGCCCGGTCGGTACTCCATTTCCATGTCATACTCTTGCAACGCCATCCACCACCTAGCAATACGTGGCACTAGGTCACGTTTCAACATGGCTGCCCTAACCGCAGAACAGTCTGTTACCACCTTAAAATGAATGCCAATCAAATAGATTCTAAAATGTTTCACTGCCTCTACGACTGCTAAAGTTTCTAGCTCAAAACTGTGATATGACTGTTCACTCGCCGTAGTAGCTCGACTATAATACGCTACAGGTCTATAGTCTTCTTTGACTATTGCTTGGTGATCACCGACTGAAGACTGTAACAAAATCGCCCCTACACCAAGGCTACTAGCGTCTGTATGTAATTCCACCTTCGCCCGACTGTTGTACAAAGCCAGTAAAGGCCTAGTACACAAAATCTGTTGTAACCTTTCAAATGCAGCCTGATTCTCCGCCCCCCATCGCCAAGGGGTGTCTTTCTTAGTAAGATTCGTTAAAGGCCTTGCTAACTCTGCAAAATTCTTCACAAATTTCCTAAAATAACTCGCCAACCCAACAAATTGCCTGACGCCATGAACATTCGTGGGTACAGGGAACGCTTGTACTGCAACGATCTTTACCCGCCCAGGTCGTATGCCAGCTGCACTCACCTCAAACCCTAGGTATTCGATGTTTTCCTGTAAAAAGGAACATTTTTCCAATTTTAGTTTAAGACCTGCCGCTTCAATTAATTTTAAGGTTCTCGCCAATAACACTAATCCGTCTTCCACCGTCGCCGATGGTATAAGTAAGTCATCCATGTATGCCAATACCAAGTCATTCTGTAAACCACTTAACATCTTATTAACCACACGCTGAAACACACTAGGTGCATTTGCTAACCCAAAAGGAACTCTCAACCACTCGTATTGCGAGTCTGGAGTTATAAACGCCGTCTTGGTTATCGAGTCAGGATGCATCGGCACCTGGTGATACCCTTGCGCCAAATCAAGAGTGGTGTAGTAACACTTTCCCGCCAGTTTATCTAGTTGCTCTGGAATGGATGGCAATGGGTATCGCATTTTAACTGTAAGTGAATTCAGCTTCCTGTAATCAACACACATTCTCACGCCACCATCTTTCTTTTTAATTAATACTATGGGACTAGCATAATCAGAATCAGATTCTCGAATGACGCCACAATCAAGAAGTTGTTGGATTTTCTCTCGGACCAAACGCCTTTCTGACTCTGCTAGCCTATAGGGACGAGAATATACCGGAATCTCGCTAGTTAAATGAATTTTCATTTCGCCTAAATGTGTAAGACCTAAATCAGTATCGCCAGATGAAAAACATACAGCCATATCGGTCAATAACTTAAGAAGTGTTTGTTTATTACTTTCGCTGATATTCCCCGCCTTAATGTGCTCGAAATTCATTGGTTGGATAGAAAAAGTTTTACTTACCAAAGCTTTTTCTTTTTCATCGTTAGCTATAACCCAATCACCTCTTGCCAATACATGTCCCGCCTTCAGGATAATACTCGCCTCTCCAAGATTGTTTACACCAATCGTAACATCAGCTGCAACCATAGGTAGTTGTGTAGGTATTGCCAAGATAGAGCCGCCATATTCATACCGCCTGGATACTACAACCAGCTGTTTTCCTTTCACCACGCCTTTCAACAGCACAGGAATCATAGTGAAGCGTCCTGCGTCTACAACTGTATCGTCTATCACAACAAGTTCCGCTCGCTTGGGTTCCACCAGGTCTTCCGTCTCCAATTGCATGTTTTCTAACAGTTCATCTACATCTTTTGGTTTCGAAATTGTCGCCTTTCCGCCAGATACATTTAGTTGTACATTCGCCAAAGCAGGTTGTCCTAAAATAAGATCAGCGCCAGATAAATCTGTATTAACAACTACCGCCTTAATGTTTAAAAGTACGCCATCGACTTCCAAAGCCAAGGTTGTTTCGCCAGAACTCTTGCAAATGCCACCACCGAAACCATGTAACAACTCGAGTTTAGGTGCCACACAACACCCAAACCGAGCGACACACTCATCGGTAATGACATTTCGTTCACTTCCTGTGTCTATGTAAATCTTAATCGGCTCGCCTTGAAGAGTAGTCGCCATTTTCTTAAAAGTATTTGGACTAATTAACCTCACCTTGTTATTAAAGCTGCCACCACCAGTACCGCCGCCATTGATCTTTTGTCGCTTTGGGCAGCTGCGTTGCATATGTCCAGGTTGTCCACAGCTTACACACCTTTCCATCCTTGGTTTGGGACAGTTTTTGCTAACGTGGTTTCCAATCTCTTGGCAATTGTAGCACCGAATTCCAGTTCCCGTAGGTACGCCCAATCTTCCGCCCAATCCGCCGCTAGATGTTGTTTTTGTCATAGGTGTATCACACATTCGCCTTTTCTTTGTCTCAACCACGGCGTACTTGTCCATGCCCACCAGAAACCCTGCATATAATTCTTCAGGTGTTGAACTTTTACACGCCCGAGCATTACCTTGAACCTCCGCCGGTAGTCCAAAAATAATGCATGATACTGCATTTTCGCCAGTAACGCCCACACGTTCACATAACGCTAACTTTTTATGGTAATAATGAGTCATTGTCTCACCATCTCGTTTCTTTCTATTGGATAGCTCATACAACATTTCGCCGAAATCGTGTTGTCTGGGAAACGCCTTTCTCAATACTGCCCGCCATTCATTCCAATGCATATCATAATTATCAAGCCTATTGAACCATGCCTTTGCCGAGCCCGCCAGTTTCGCATGTAAAATCATGGTTTTCTCTAAATCAGTCCATTCGTGAATACGCCCCAATTGTTCAATCATATTTAGCCATTTATCCACATTTTGATCCTTATTATCGGGGTCAAACCACTGCACCACCTCGAGCATAGGCTTTACATCTCGCCGACAAGATCGCTGTGTGCCCACGCCGTCTCTTGAAACAGAATCCACCGTGCTGGTACTTAACTGACCGACCACCCCCTGTTTCATTTCTTCAATACGCCTCGCCATAGTAAAATTAACAGCTTGGGAAATCGCCTTCGTTAAACCGCCTTTAAGTAGTTTTTGCACTAACTCATCCGCCGCATTATCAGGACCGTCACTAAAGTCACTTTCTTGATTTATTTCTAGAACATCGTCTTTATCTCCCTTTTTCGACATGCTTATTCCCACGAAAGGGTAATTAAACGCCTTAGAAATGGTTTTCGTTTTTGTACTCACCACACCACGCCTTAATTCAAATTACCGCCAATTACGCAACGTTTTCTTTTTCTTCTTTATACGCCAAACGCACTTTTCTCAACAAAAACCGTTTAAACTCCCGATTCGTAGATCACGTATCCCACTTCTGAAATATAACGAAACTTTTACTGTTCAGTAATAAAAAGAATACAAAACGTATAATTAACAACGCCGTTTATTAGAATATAAATTAACAGTTAAAGAACTCCAAAATAACCACCGCACACCGCTAAACTCAAACTAATAATAATTAACCGTCACCATATCCAGCTCCTCGTAACTTCTTACGTGTCGTTTTACACCTGGCACCGGGGACGTAAGAGGTCATTCGCATCGCTGGACTTCTCCCCAAAAAAGTGTATGCTTACAATATTTAATACAATAAAGGGTTATTATTTAACAATTTAAATTTCACAAAATGAACTGATACTGATACTTATGTATTTAATCAAATTATTTTTCGATGCCGTGGGTGTTAATTACAAAGGATCACTAATTTTAGATTAGGCACAGAAATACATAAACAACATTATAAAGGGCGCCACCCAAATTAATTGTTAATATTATTAATAAATATGCAATGGAAACCTTTAATTTGGGACAAGAATTGACTACAAACAATTTATATCAGGTGGCAGCTTATATGTAATTTTCATTTATTGCATCTCAAATATCGGTAAATAAAGTGCACAACCTAATGTATGGCAAATATGCAATTTTATTATTGTTTTAAACACAAAAAATTAAAAAAGAATTATAAAAGAAGCTTAATTAGAGATCACCTTTTAATGTACACAGTTTTATTACATCGTTAATAGAGAACGTAAATCAAGATATTAACGTTTTTTTTGGAAATTCCAGAATATTCGTTTAACAAAATGATTTACAGTATATTCGTTTTCTCCTTTAATCCAAAGACACTGATACTTTTTAAAAAAGTTATTACGTTTGTTTAAAAAACATAAAAACTGTCACACATTAACTTTACTGCTTGAAGAACACTGGACAGTTATTGTTGAACTCTGAACTCTTTCATTAAATAAACCTTTAAACGTTACAATAATTTCCACTTGGTAACTTATTAACGTTCTTTATTTGTTTCCTGTTATTAATACATGATTGATAAATTTGTTATAAAACAAATTTGAATCATATTTAGGAATTGGTTTTTAAATAGAACAGGGGCGTTTATTTAAGTCGTTATTAAAGCTAAAGATATTCAAAATCTAATGTTTGTTATAAATTGTTTACGGAGGATTTCCACAAAATACACTCAAATTTAGTGATTATTAATGGAGAAAATAAACCCACAGAAAACTAGTTCAGCGACCTTGCTACCACTTATTTTTTTAAGTGTTATCTAACGTCAGCATTAACTAACCAATACACTAAACGGAAGACTTTCAAACAGAATACAGTAACACTTAATTTCCACATGAAAACTTAAACCATAAACACTAAGATTCCATAAGGTTTATTAAACACTGCAACAAAAAACTGAAAATCTGGAATTCTATTTGGAATTTCACTAAACGAGTCACGAGCTAGATTCAATTCGCAAGGAACGCTCTGCCGGTAGGCCGCCCACGTTGGAAGTTGTATATATGAATGTACTGACAGAAATCATCCTGCAATCAAAACTGTTCATATTTGTTTAAAATTTGAAAAGGGACGATTATATTCCTGAAACTTCCCATCAACCACTCGCTGAACCTAAGTTCATAATAAAATTAAACAAAACTTTCTTTCATATTTTATCAAATGGTGCAAACAGCTGTAAAATTTCGTTGTAAAAAACAAAATTTAAGAATGTAAATCAATATGTAATGTAAGGAGTGGCCCCGTGGATTGGACTCGGTAGGTATCTCTGCTAGGTCGCCAGATTTGTAAGGCGCATGATTACGAAGTGGCGCTGGGTGGTTTTCGGTGATCGACGGTAACTCTCGGGCCACAGTTGTTTAACGTGGTATGCTCTATGAATCCCGGTAACTACTATACTCTAACAAACAAATGAAGAATCTAGGTCGCCGAAATCACGAGGACTAACTTGCATACCGTATCGCGAATCACGCGGGCAACGTACGTCACTGACAGTTTTAACAACTTATATAATATCAGTGTTGCTTAAAATCTGATCTTAGACTTTGTGTTTACCAGGTGGTGATCACGCGGCGATCTAGATCCTTCATTTGTTTGTTAGAGTATAGTGGAGAAACATAATCCAGGCAATTGCTGGGGTCGTAGAGGACACGAGTCACGGGCACGGTCTGGATGGCTCCACGGGTCTACGCCTATTTCTACTAAGACACTTAGAAAAGGTAACAGCAAATAAAACACACCATCGAAATACCACTATTATTACCACTAGCTCCTACAAGCCTTACTACTACGCTAATAAGCTTACGGTTAATAACAGCGATCCACGTAAGCGGAATGCAACAACGTAGCAAAAAGCGAATCACGCGTGCGGGTACGGTGTTGGAATTCAGGGCCGGATAATGGGGGTGTAGGATGCTAACGGACGAATCGGGTAAGGAATGCAGAGAACGGGGCCTTACTGAATACTCGCAGCGAGGCCTCGGAAAGAGCGGACAGGATGTATGGAATGAGACCTCCCGGAATACTCGCAGTGAGTTCTCGGGAAGGGTGTACAGGATGAGACTTCCTAGAATACTCGCAGTGAAGTGTCAGGCAGGGTGTAAGGAATGAACGGACAGGATCGGCGCGGAAAGGGAATCGGAATGACGGTTAAGAGCACTTAGTTTTATATTCCCAAAACGGTTCGGACTGCTGGGCTGGATTGGCTGCTGACTGGGTCTGCTAGCTGCTTGGTCCTGCTAGCTTCGAGTTCTGGGAGCGGACTTATACATCGGTTCGTGCACTGCTTATATAGGTGCTCTCGGAACATGGGAACGGGAAATGGTAGGAGTGAAATAGAGCGGCGCACGCCAAATATCGGTTAAAGAAGGTACGCGTGATCTCGCTTCAGTCGGTCGCTTATCCGAACTGTTTTAGATTGCACAGAAAATAAGCTTACTCACGCTTATAACCAAAACAATTACCTAAAATTTAGAAACTTCGTTACAATAAACTAATCATGCATCATAAAATGTAAAATACTGTTCTGAAAGCAATATATTTCTTTGTGAACATTTAATGTCGAGCGATATTGGCTCAAGATAAATAATCTATTTGCCTGACATAGGATTATAAAATACTGTTTTTTTTACAACAAATCATAAGCTTGTTAAACTTTTGTTTAGCTAATTTTGTTGCAGTACGTTGCAGCAAAAATGAGTTGAATACGTAACCAAAAGGAAAATTTGATACATGTGTAAAATGTAGTTATGTTTACACAAGCAACATAGTTTACACATTTTAATTAACTTTTTAACTTAATTTTAGGTCGTAAATAGACTAAAGTTATCTATGATTTACATAAACTTGGCTGCACGTACCAATGCAAAAAATTTTGTGTTTTATACAATACTTGAAATTGAGCGAACTAAATATTCGAAACAATGAGGTTGTTGCAATTATTATTACTGTGTTAGTTTTAGTTTAAAATAAATTCTATCTCCACTATCACAAAATTTATTTTTAAATATATTTAGTTACAGGTCATTGACACATTTTTGTATTTTATATGTAAGGCAGAATTTTCAAACAAAAATAGTAATTATTATTATTCCGGATTATTCTTATTCTTACATAAGGGACTTACTCCAAAAACACTTGCAATTAAACGAGAACAGTTTAAGTTACTCTTTGTAATATCAATGGCTAAATCAATTGTATTATATTTAATGCAAATTCATTTAGAAAAAGTTATCGTTTCGGCTGGGAATCGAACCCAGGACCCTCCATTGTCTATGTGGTATCTCTACCAACTGAGCATCTAACGTAAATCATTAATCAACTTAATAAAAATTAAATTCATCTAAAATAAATGAATTGTATACCACAAAAATAAATACTTCAATTCATATAAAATAAACACATGCCAGCCTCGGAGTATTAGTGGTTTGCACTTTTGCTTCATAATCCAAGAGTCGCAGGTCTTTCAATATTCGCAATTTTTCATAGCGAAGAAAAATTAAAAAATGCTTTCTTCTTGGATAGGAAGGAAAAGTGTAGGTCCCGTGTCAATGCGATGTTTGGCACAACAACAAAAATACCTATAGGGGGTGCAATTCTCCCAGATTCGGTTATATTCTAGTAGGATAGACCAAATGATCAGCATTCGGTGCCATGAGGTACGAAGGATGCTCCCCATTCTGATTGCTCGCACGAAAATAAGTAAATAAGTAAAATAAACACAGATTTTTATTTATTAAATAAAGAATTTAATTAAAGTTTGTCAACAATCTTCATTTGAAGAAAGTGAACGGTGCAGTAGGCACTGCAACAACCTTGATAATATCAGCTGTTAAACTTCACTTGACCAATGCTGGTAAATCGAAAATGTCGACTTGAAAAATGATTCTTGATTATTTAAAATATAATCCCATTTAATTCCTTTTAAAATTCTATATAGAAGTGATAAAAATTCATACAAGTTCATAAAGGTAAGTATAAACCTTGTAATACATTACATACATTACATCTTCTTTGTTTATAATAATATAACGAGAAACATAACCTTATTTTTATAATAATTTGGAGTTAACAGCGACGTGGATTCACATCCGTGATTTGTGCGGACTGCGGACTAAAATTGTCAAAAACAATTAGAGAATAGCAAATTTTAACAAAATCAAGTGGCCATGATGTCCCATACATAATAATTGACATAATACACTTGTAGTCTAAATTACTTTCTGAGTTAGGAAAACAATAAAATTGACGACCGTCAAAAAGATAACTAAAAATGTTAATTATTTTTTAATTAGACGAATTCCAGCTAAGATACCATATGGAGCAGCTGCTTTACAACACATATCAACTTTCTTACATGAATTTATACTATGCACAAAAGAATACATAAAGAAAACTCAAATCATAAGTTTGACGCAACGGCATCGTGTAAGATTAAATTAAGGATCTGATGCTTTTATAACAACCTTAACTATGAAGATTTCCGTACAACAATCCAGGTAACTGAATTGAAACAATGAACAAAAACATAAAATAAATAAATAATAATAAATTTTCTAAGTAAACTTGAATCGTTACCTTTTAAAAAGAAAACTCAAATTAAATCGGATAAAAAAGTTAATCTAAAGTTAAATCTGAAATTATAGAGTTTAAAATAATGTTTATTTTCAGTTAAAAACAACCTGAAACGGAATTTAGCCCATGGATAGAAGTAAAATCCAAACTGCGACAGCTCACATCGTGAATGATAAGCTATTTAGTGCATGTTCTATGGTGTATAAACTAAATCAACTCATATGATCTTTCTATACTACAATATTTTTTTATTAAAGTTAACCTCACTTTAATAATAGTATATTATAATACAAGTGTATAAGCAAGACTTTAAAGCACGCACGACGAGTTTAAAAGCACGAGGCGAAGCCCAGTGCCTTTTAACGGAGTAGTGCTTTAAAGGCGCTTATTCACGTGTATTATACGCTATTTTTATTATATCTGCACCACAGTTTGAAAATTATAAAAATGAAATTGAAATCCGAATCGTTGCTGTTAAGAATTGTTTTGTTTCGTTGCTATTTATATTTACTATTTTTTTGATTTGTGAAATGTGTGTTCGTGAATCATGAAATGACTGAAAACGAGGATAATTCATCTGTAATTAGATTGTTAGCTGAACAAGCCGAACAGAGGCTAATTCCCGATAAGTCTAAAGCAGCGTATGTCATGGAATACGAAAATTTTTCCAAGTGGATGGTCACGACAAACCAGACGGTGATTGATGAAACATTAATGCTAGCATATATGAATAAAATAGTAAGTAGCAATTAATTATTAAAAACAGCAATTACTTAACGAAGTTTCATTATAGTCAAGCGTTTACAAGTCGTCATCAATGTGGTGCATCGACTCCAAACTGCAAACAATGCTGCGAATCAAACACGGGGTGAACATTGCTGCATTTCATAAACTGCATGCTTTTATGAAAAGCACAAACAAAGGACATGAGGCTAAAAAGTCTTGAGTGTTTACAGAAGAGGAACTACGCAAATTTTTCGTTACAACACCTGACGATACCTTTTTATTTTTGAAGGTTTGTACTGATTTGGCAGCTTTCACAAAATGTTGACAGTAATATTGCTAATTTCAGGTTGTAGCTATTTGTGGGATATTTGGCTCGTGCAGAAGGCAAGAAATGTGTGACCTACGCATGTCTGATATTAAAGAAGAAGGGTCTATTTTGCTAATTACTATTAGACCATGTAAGACTGAAAAAGGCAGAAAATTTGCTGTAACTGATGATTCTGAGATACCATACGTTCAAATTTTCAAGAAGTATCTTTCATTGCGCCCAGATCAGGTGCCCACGGATAGAGTGTTCTTAAAATACAGCAAAGGCAGGTGTATCAGGCAGGTTGTCGGAGTGAATACTTTTGGTCAAGGTCCGTTTCTTGTTGCGACCTATCTAAACCTTCCAGACGCTAAAAAATACACAGGCCACGCGTTTCGACGGACTTCTGCAACAATCATGGCAAATACTGGAATGAGTGTGGATGAACTTAAGCGACAAGTTGGGTGGAAGTCTTCATCGGTAGCAAGTTCCTATGTTGAAGAGTCTACGGCGAATAAACTTAGTGTGTCAAAGTGCATTATTGGGGCAGTAAATGGAAGTAATACTATTACATCTGTGGCTCCAGAAAGAGCAATGGATCAGGAGCCTTCAGCTAGTTTAAATAATAGTGATGTAATTAAACGTTCCGGTTTACTATTTTCAAACAATAACAATTGTACGATTAATCTGTATTTAGATAAATAAATAAATTCGTTCGTGTTATCCACGACCTTCTAGATTTCACGAGACGAAGTCTCTTATCCGGCCTGCGCACTCAATTAGTTCAAGTGTTTCTCCGCTGGCGCCACCAAACACGCAAAAGGCGGAAACGGATATATAACACGTAAACGCCAATTTCAAACTACGCTAACTTCGCGCGCTTTTATACTTATTGTCGGTTTTGCGCGTATCGTCAATAAATTATATTTTCCTAATCTTCTAAGGCAGTTTTCTTTACTTTTTAATATAATTAAGTTATTTGCTTGTTATTTGTTTAAATTTTCGTAGTTTTGTTGCTGTTTTTTTCGTTCACTTTAGTAATGGCAAGCACTAGCAGAAAAAAGTATAAATGCAGCATTGCTATGTGTAATCGTAGGAAGTGATCCTACAATATCATTTCACGAATTTTCTTCAAATTTTACCTTACGATAAAAATGGTTTAAAATCTTACGTTGGGGTTATGGACACCAACACTCAACAGCAAAATAATATATACTTCCTTATTTCGACAGATCAACAATTACAGATACCTGAAAGAATAAATTTCAACATCGAACTTCCTAAAACTATAACAAAATTAATAAAAGAACTTCAAACCTTATCTATGCATCTCGATTAAGGAATTCTTTCAGCATCTGTAGCCCTTCTGGCAGGATTCATTGCAAAAAAACTGAAGAAAGGATTGAATGTCAATTGCTTGTTAGATTCTCTGTTAGCTGCCTCCTGTTCAAATTTACTGATAGGATTTGTAAATCTTCAGACATTCAGACAAGACAGAGGTGCATTAAAATACTCCACTAGAAGATTTACACTTTTATTCAACCAAATAATCGTACTTGTAATACATATTGTAGAACATTTACCTGGAGAATGTAATCCGTCTAATATTCTAACATCACTAGGTACTTCTAACTCCAATTGCTTCTTCACAGTTCTTTGTTTGCCACGTCCACAAGGAGGAACTTAGTAATATAATTCTTTAAAAATTGTTAAAACCTTGTTTGACAAACTGAAACATCGCAAAAACGTGAACAGATAATGTACTTACTGCTCACTTTCTCTATATCCTAAACCCAGTTCACGGAAAGTTATAAAATTGTAATTTCAATAATGTTATTAAACCACTTACCAACTTGTAAATTAATTTTAATAACATAATTAATTTAATTATATAAATTTATTTAATTAATTCCCAAAATATTTACGTAAACATGCAACGCTTAACATTTGTAAGGGTTACCTAACCTATACATCATCAAGTGACAAATAAACACCAGCGTGTCAGCTAGCGCCAAAACGCCGAGATTTTGCGTTTTCTCAGAAACAAAGTTTATATGGGAAATCGTAAAAGTGCCCAGGCCGGATAAAAGACGTCGTCTCGTGAAATCTAGAAGGTCGTGGTGTTATCATTATCCAAATTTCTAACTACATTTATTGTTACCAAGGCAACTTTAAAGCACTAGGGCTTTAAAGGCCCGTTTATGCACGCTTTTGCGTGTTTTAATCAGCGATTATGATGCAGGTATAATAAAAAAAATATTGAAGTATAGTTACCCTGCTAGTCGTAATCTCTTTAATTTGTCCTGTTTTAATTAATTTTAAAAATAATATTGCGTGTAAATCTTTCCAACAAAATAAACTACTAAGCATGTCTATTTGTCTTTATATTCCATGTGTACTTATACAAAAAATATTATTATTATTATTTTCGATGTTTCTACATTATCGTAAATCTCTATGTTATTATTGGCTTTAAATATCCTATATTCATACATCGCAATATGTACTGAGAATCGTTTCTTCTTTTATTACTAATATACTAGTGTTAATTGCTGCCTGCTTTATTTCCAATTTAAAGTCTCTACATTCAGGATAAGTTATTATAAATGTATATTAAGTTGACGAAGATATGCAGAAGGACGTCGACAACCCAGTTCAGGAATACAACTACTCCAAGATGGCGGTGTGTACAATAATAGATCTAATATTTTTAGCTGGTGAGAGTTAAATCCCACTCCTGATACCACTTATTTTGTTTGTTGAACGTTTCCCCTTAATATAAAAGTTTTCTTTATTTACTCTTACACCAATAATATGTTTAAAAAAATTCTGTTGGTAAAATAAGAATAATATTTTCATAATGTGGTCATTATCTTTAGTCATTTCTGTTTTGGTAACTTTTATAAGACAACTTCCAGAGTTTTCTAACTTTAGAATTTTATTAAATTTGTACCAATCCCGATCTTTTTCTGTAAAAGCCTGTGTTGTCTGTAACAAACTCTATTATTTCTAGGCATGACGACACTCGATTATACAAAGGTGTATAGATTACAGTCTGCAGATTTTGCATATGTTTACACATATCATTGACTATTTGATTCGACTCTACATCGTATTGTTAAATCAGAACAAAGATACCAAAAAGCTTTCGTGATAATAAGCATTTAATCTAAGTAAGTAATAAAATATCCCCTGTTCAAGCATTACATTGAGAAAAATACTTGCTTTTCCCCTTATCTTATCATCTAGTATGTAAAACTTTTCTGGGTTATTTCACTAAAATTCTTTTTATCGCTTAAGAAATCTTTATAATACTTCTTTTACATTAGGGAGGTAATTTATTATCCATGTCTTTTACTAAAGAGATTTATGCGTTAGATAATGTGAAACCAAATCTTAATCGCAAATTAAAAAATGTTCTTAATGTAATCCCATTCTTTACAAAAAATTAAATCGAGATCAAAATTTAACATTTCACCAAGATCCTTTACTTTTATAACGAAAGTAAAATATATGAACGTAATTCAGTAGTAGTCATTCTTTTGTTGTCACATTGCAATTCTTGATTTGTGGGCGGAACACTTGAAAATTCCCACGTCCTTCCTTTTTATCCACGTTTCTAAAGTTTTCGAGTCGGAATTGTATAACTGTATAGCTGAGGAAGTTTAAGGTTACGCGATGCTATTAAATACATTTGTTGCAAATAATTCTACTTTGCTAAAAATATCTCGAGAAGGATTTTGAAAATATTCACTTGGATGTTCTGTCAGATCGTGCGTATTAATAGGGGGAAAGTTTACGAGATATTGCTTTTCCAATAAATGGCGCCGTTGAAAAATTGAATCTCCCATTTGTGAATGCATCTCACATGTTAGGGTTAGGATCAGATTATGTCACGAGTTTATACGTCACAGTCTCTCGGAAAATAAGGAATAATGTTGACAGGCAAGAGAGATTTTTAAAATATTTATTATCTTTACGTGACCCTCTACAATTTTTCATTTAAAATTACAACAGAATTATAAAATGTAAAAAAAAGAGGAAAATGTCGTTTTGGAAATAACGAAATGGAAATATGGTATGCACTGTTTTATGCAGAGCTTTTTCCAATGTTTTAGTGGAATTTCAGAGAAAGACGTCCACTTGTTCTTGTTTTAGAATGAATTCGAGTAGGCGAATGTTTTATTCAGAAGCTAAAGTTTGAAAATTTTAAGTTATTTAGAATTGTATTATCGATGTGAATGATCAATTCAAAAGATTGTCAAAAACTTTTATTAGCAAGTTTTATAAATCTAAATACACATATGAGATCTTGACAATGATTTATTACGAGCGTATAAGGTGTTTCTGGCGGGAACTTGTATTAGACAAGATAATGTATTACATCAATTCAGCGTAGTAGATTAATCTAAAATAACCTAAAATGATGTAGTACTTAAAGATAAAGACCAAATTTTTCAATAATACAATAGAGTACTTGCACAAAAAATAAATGTTGCTAAATTGCATATATGAAATTTATACAGCTGAAATAAGTGTCGGAGTTTTTTGAACGACATAAAAGTGTACAGATGTGGATTAAAACTAAAATAAAAGTTAATCAAATTATGAAATTCGAAAGTGCTTGCAAAACGCCTACGAGTCTGCTCCAACCGCGTGACGTCACATCGCGTACAATCCTGTATCAGCTGTTCCTGCAACGTGGTTTACTTCTTTTGTCGGTGCGTTTAAAATTGTTTCGTTTTATCTTGATACGTGTTCGTTTGTTAGTTACTTTTGAATTTATAGAAAAATGGGCCTTTTTCAAGGCTTACATGCAGTAGGAAACCCTAGAAGAAACGTAAAGTATCAACGCAATTATCGCATTTATTTTCATTAGTAATTAATCTCTGTTTATTCATTTAAAAGGTGGCTGTATTAAAAACTAAGGCCGTTCTCATCCAAAGAAGGTTAGATAGTTAGTGTGACAGTTCTAATCGTCTAAGAAAGTTCAATTTTTTTGAAATAAAAGCTGCCACATTCACAAGAAAGGTCGATTTATTACATACGTTAATTAACAACTGCCGTGCTTTCAATATTATATCATAAATGATTAAAAAAAACTGAACGCGTAGGTGTTTTGTAGTTTTAAAATATTGGATACATTTGTCGTCATACTTACGTTAAAATGATCTTCACATACAAGCATGAAGTTTTCGCAAGATGTGAATAAGTCCGCCTGCTACATTTATATACAACTTCGTTCTTTTCTCGTCAGTGGGAACGCGAATGAAAAATTTGCTTATTATTAATTATAATAAGATGAGGAGGAAAATATTTTGTAAAATGAAAAAAGGAGTATATGTGTTAATGTAAATAAGTTTTAAGAAGTTGGGACTTTTATTAGAAGGTATTAAATTGTAATTAAGTTTTTTAATAACTTTGAGCCCCGAACCGTATATGTATGTAACGTTTTTATATTTTTAATGGTGAATAAATTGAATAGAGTGAATAGACTTGAGTATTATTATTTTATTTTATGAATAACAGGCATACATTTATCGGTAATTTAAAAGTTACCTTTCTATAACCCCTCATGCTTGTTATAGTCTTGAAAACGTGCTGTATTTTTTAGTACAACGAGCAAAAACAAAACACTTGGTAACTGTTTAATAACTAAGAATACACATTAATTTGAAATTACAACACCTAAATACACGTGGTAAGTGCATTTGCAAGACGGGTCTACGCGGAGTGACGTCACGCCACTCGCGTTAATAACTATAATAATAACAGTTATTTAGCAAAAATATTTTGAATAACAGTAAAATATACAATTCTGATGTCGTTAGGAATAAATCTGAAAATCATGTAAGAACCCTATTGAATGTAATTATGAATTTAGAGACATATGTGTATGTATGTCAGCCTTAATAAATCCAGGAAAATAATACCTTTTCTCGACCTTGTCTATGAGTTGTCTTGTTATATACTATAGAAAGAGGATTAAAGTTTAATGTAACCTCCGAATTAATATGACCACGATTTCGTACTCTGAAGCTGAATCCATGAGCCATTTCAAACACTACTTGTGGAAAATTGTAGATTTATAAAAGTGGCCTGCGTTTGGTAAGCTATCCATCGTATTCAGTTGCGGATTTAGCAGTCGACAGGCCGCAGGCACAATTCAATTTTGAAGCCCACCCCCTAAATATTTTCAGTACAACTACAGTGTGCATTCTTGAACTGCTTCTGCGAATAAATCTAACATCGTTCCTTAAGCAATATCATCACAGAGTTCTTCACTCGTGAAATTGCCTCCAGTAGGAGAAAACTGAAAGTGTTTTGTGTGACGTCATCAAACATTCTAGATGTATGAGTCATCAACTGTATGACTCATCAAAAACACCTGCATGTATGACTCATCAATCAACACCTGCAAGTATGACTCATCGACACGCCTCATCGACGTCACTTATAAACAGCTGCATGTATGACTCATCAACACGTCATCGAACGTTCTAGATGTATGAGTCATCGTATGAAAGATATAAATTGACTTCGCGGGTAGAATGAGGGCCGTTAATGTTTGACCGGCATAGTGAAATGTACTCTGAATAAATAAATGTTAATAATTATTGTAATACATAAATAGTTTTTATATAAATAGTCCTCATATAAATTTGTAAATAAATAGCATTTAAATAGTTGTTAAATAGTTTATAGTTATAGTGTTTTTAATTAAGTGTATGTAAATTAATATTTTCTTTATTAATAGACGATTTAAACAGCATTTTGGTTATTATTTTAAAAAGAACGTTACAATATGAATCATGTATATGAGAAACTCAACATGCCGACTTTATTAATTTATTTTTACAAAAACCAGTTCTTTCCCTAAAGCTCCGTGTTTCATACAGAAACCGCACATGTCTGCGCACCCCTGCTCCTAACTGCATTATATGAAATTATTTATATATTTATACAGTGTGTTCCATAAAGTTGGATCCATATGGGAAAGCTATTTATATTCTGACATTAGTTTGACATTAGGTATCTGTCAAATTCACAATTTTTTTAAATTGGCGGAAAATGATCTTATTTGTTAAAATATAGAAATATTTTAAGATAAAACGTAACTAGTGTTGTAAAAGCTCGAGCATTTATTTTTAGAAAATATTCCCGGAGCACCAAAGAGAACAAACGAGAATAAACGCTCAAAATGAGCAGGACTGGAGAATATACCTTTAACTTGTAAATATATACCCAAAAATAAAGTTAATTTCAAAAGTTCTCGAAATATTCTCAAAATTCTGAAAATGCTCTAATGTTCTTCAATTTCCTCTTCTCATTTATAATTCGAGTAGTATTTAATTTGCCTGTTGCAAGTTAATGCGTTGAAAACTAATGTAACAATAGAAAATTTGAAACTCATTATATTCGGATTAGAAACTCAGGAATGTACAGTATAGGACACTACGTCGACCGCGAAAGCTACTTTGACTGGCAGTTTTGGACACTTTGCTAACCGTGTACACTACGCCGACGCAAGCGGTAGACACTTTGCCGACCGTAGACACTACGCCGACCGCAACAGGTGGTTATTTTGAACACTAACATAACCTAACCTAACTTAAGGTTATATTGTAAAAAACATCACACAGATCATATTAATTTGTGAAAACCATATCGAAATCGATCGACAGGCCAGTTAGTTCGGAACTTTACGGTAACATCTTCATAAAAATTGTAACTATGAAAGGCTCTTCAAAGGCAGCAGGGGTAGTGTTCAAAACCGCCAACCGGCGTAGTGTCAACATGGTCGGAGTTATGTTAAGTTCGAACGCATAAATTGTACAAGCTATACCTAGAAAAGAAAAATACTCCATGCTTCTAAAATGCGCTGCTATTACTGAAAGCCGAGCACAGGCAAGATTGTGTTGTCCTTTTAGTGTCTGTTGAACAACCGACGCCGACTTCAGTTGTAAGTAACACGTAACATGTGTACATTTTGCGTGTGTATGCGGTTTAAGCTCGTTAAGTTTTGGTTTTACTTTTGATTTTTAATGTTATTGTTTATGCTCGTTTGTGCTCCATCATTCCGAAAATTCTCGAGAATTATTATAAAAACATTCGCAAGCGTGCTCATAAATGCTCACGGAGAGAACGTTTTTTTGATACGGTTTTTTCATGTGCGAACATTCGCGAACGTTCTCACCAGCATTTTTAGAAAGTTCTTTCATTTACAACACGATTCCTAATTGACTATTGTGAAATCATTAAAACGGCATTAAAGCAGCGAAAAGGCAACAATTGCATAGCATATTTTGTTAATAATATTCGATGGAGTAGGAATTTTTAATGAATATTAAAATTATTAAAAAACAAAATGGAATTTTCTGGACGGTTTTCCTATTTCCAAAAATATAACTTTATTAATCTCTTTTTATTAAGTTTTTGAGTAGCAGTTTCTTGTTAAGTTGTCCTTACAACAATTCTTGTGTTATTCAAAACGTAACTTTATAAAAAAAGTTGAATATTATATTTTCTTCTGAATTGGAAAATCGTCCAAAAAGTTCAATTTTGTTTTTTGATCATTTTAATATTCGTCAAAAATACCTACACCATACAATATTATTCGCAAAACATGCTCTGCTTTTGTTGCTTTTCACCCCTTTAAAGCGTTTTTAATGAGTTCAAAATAATCAGTTACGGGTTAAGTTAATCGTTAAAAAATGTTAAAAGAAAATTTTCCATATGTCGGAATCTTTCGTTCAAACTCGATATGTGAACGTAAAATGTCATTTGAAGCATTTTTTCTTAATAAAGGTTTTTCATATTTTATCATAATAAGCAAAATGTAAAAGAAATACTCAATAAAATTGGCAAAACAAACACAAAATGCCTTACGCTGTAAAAACGGCAACAGATAAAGGCAAACTGTAAGGGAACGAATTGTAGGTCTCAAAGAGATCTATAAAAAAAGTACTGGGGTAGCATATATGGGTGATCATTTAAATTTCATATCTAGTAACCCATGGAAATTTTAGTCATGTCTTTTATTAATCAGAAAATACCAAATCATTGTTTACATTTATGAACTGTCAAATTGTAAAGTGTCAGTAATAATATTTGATGTCAGTTAGCGCAGACCTACGTTTAATTTTCAACGCCTACTCTAATCTGCAATTTAAATGATCACTCGATATGTATCTCTTACAGATTACTCACAATCAAGGTTTCTTCAATAATTATTTTCTCGGAAAACTCTTTTCCCCATGGAATGCTGGCTTACTCCCCCACTGAATGAAACGCCGCTAATTTCTGTATTTCATTACCTTTAGAATTGCTTCAAATATAATCTGTGAAAATTTGAAGATTGTAGCTTACGTCATTCAAGAGATACATAGTCATAATGTTTTTTGAAGAAATGTCGCCCCTTGCGGCCCCCTTAGCCTTTTTAGGATCAATAATATACTCATGCACCCCTTTGGGGTAAGGCCCACTGTAAAATTTCAGATTACTAAGTCTTCTAGTTTTCGAGATATTTTTTGGTGGACATCGGACACCGGACATCGGACATCGGAACTGGCTATTATTATATGTTTGATAATCAATGTATTATCACAGTGATTAACAATTTAATTATATTATTGAAAATGTTAAAATATTTATAAAAAAATATATTCTTTCATGTTACAATTATTCGCGGCGATACAAAATGAACTGCATACGCAAAAAACCGTTTAGTAGTAGGTATTAGTAAGTAACGTTCGATACTACATTCAAACATTTTGGTCGGACTGAAGAAACTACCAGGCTGTGACTTGGAAGACCAACAAAATTTGAAAATTTATACGTTTTACCTTTAATTTGGCGTGGAATGTATGCTTTAAATAATGAGTCGTTAGTGCAGCCCGAAAGAGGGTTAAAGTCACTCTGATAGGCCAATCGCACCAAGATAGGGAGTGGCAGACCAAGCTTTTTTGTGTCTATTGGTAGTGAACTGTTACTACAATACTGAGATTTTCTTTAACTCGATAAGTACAGCGTTTTTTCGGCCACCGCCTGGACTATCAGTTTTCGACGAACTTTTTAAAAAATAGCGAATTTGACAGCTACCTATTGTCACCTGCCAACTTTTACCTGCCAACCTGCAGGAATGGAAACGAGTAAAAACACAATATAAAGATTAAGTTTGTAACTTATAATTCAACCAACAGTAATGGTTCTTATTAGCAATTTACAAATTATTATAACACAATATAAAACAAGTTATTTTGATTTAAAGACTTTCTTGTTCTCAAAGTTAGGCATTACTTTTCTGGATTCCAGCTTTGCTTTGATGAGCCCTACTCTTGCCTGCTTGGTGCATAAGTCAGTTGTGATCTTTACGCTTCGTTCCACAGCTTGTGTATGACTCTCTTGGGGTCAACGATTGTGGCAGCTCTCGAAAATGCTTTTGTTCATCAGTTATTATTGCCAGTAGAAGATTTTCTGGATGAGCAAAATAACAGTTACGTTCGATGACAGGATCGATAACATTTTGAAGATTTTCTGGCCAGTATCTAGAGTTCGAAATAAGTTTAAACAGATGACGTGCAAGATAGTTGATTTTTAATGGTAAAACAAGTTGGTGCGTAGACTTTCACAACAATTGCGGCCACTGTAATCAATGTGTGTTGATAGTGATTCAGTTGATACATACAAACGTATTTATATATATTTTGGGAACCCAATAGTTTTACCAGTAGAGGGAGATGGCCGGTTCACGGCCCACACCTCCACACCTCTAGCAGGCAACCACATATACACGCTAACATATGGGCTAATGTATAGTTATTGTCATAGAGGGGATGAGATTATTTACGATATAATGCATAACGTTATATATTAATTATATAAATCTAATTACCCTAATTAAATTTATTTGTTCTAATTAAAAACGCTTAACATTATTATCAAAGATCGAAATTAAAAATAACAAAAACAAAGAATTTCGAGTAGGCAACCATATATACATATGAGCTTAATATATAGCTATCATTGAAAATATGAAAGAGGGATTGAGTTATACACTATAAATCAGGTCAGGGTAATATACCTTAACGGACCACAGGTAACATAGTCCGCGTTTTTCCCACGTATTACCATTTATCTGCAACATTTTATTTTAATTACATAAACTAATTAATTATATAATACCTATAAATAACATATTATTAATAATGAATTAAGAATATACACAATTCAAATTTAAAATACCTTTCACGACTGACCAATGATACGATATATAAATACTACGTTTGGCAAT
Organism: Agrypnus murinus; assembly: GCA_929113105.1. Lineage (NCBI taxonomy): Eukaryota > Metazoa > Arthropoda > Insecta > Coleoptera > Elateridae > Agrypnus > Agrypnus murinus. Next base: position 64,339,342 of record OV816029.1, on the reverse strand, counting down.
AAAGCATCGACACGATCGGAGAGCGACCTTCAAACTTTTTATCTACACAATAATCTAGACGATATTTAATTAAAATACTTCAGAATAGTTAGCTACTCTCTTCTATCCCCAGGAGTTTAATAATAACCTGAATTATTAGTATAGTATTGTGTTTTTCTATTTTATAAAGCTCTAATGAAGCTAATATAAAACATTTCAAATTTTGATTCTTGAATCTCTATAATATACTTATATAATAAGTTGTACATGTAAACTTAACTAGCTTCTAAATTATCATAGTTAAAAATACAAGAAAGGGTTCTAGGGGGAAGAAATTCTAATCAATAGTTAGAAATCCTATAATTTCCCCAAGCTAAGGTATCTCCGTTCCCGCCAGCGTTTCGGAATTCCGAAGCTGGCCGTATCATACTTATCCAAATATTTCTTCATAGCCTCATAAAAAGCATCTGGTTGTGTCAGCAGAATTAACGAATCGGTATCTGTGTACAGCAGCTGGACCTTGTTCCCATATATTTTTTTAATGGTGTTATAATAAAAGTCATACATTATATGCTTAGCTAGATCTAGCACACAGAAACCAATATATATATCGGCTTATCGTAGTAAACTTGTAGTTTCTCTATATAAATGGCTACCAGATCCTCTGTAAAGATAGCACACTCTTTAAATTGCGGTTTTGAAATCATACTCTCGACATTTGATAATTTATCAATGAAAACAAAAAAAGCATATCATTTATTATTATTACAGGTCTTGAAAAAAGCTTCTTCATCTTACAAATGTGTTACTAATTAATATCCCTATTATATGTGCACCGCATTTGATAATAAATTATGCAATCATTAATATTATCCACTATAAACAAGGACATAAAGGGAGCTCTTCGGCTCGGTAGTTATTGTCCAGGGTATCAATGAGAATAATAGATGTTGAATTAATTAGTGATTTTAAGAGGTAAATGAAATGAAAAGCCAATCACCAATAACAATTTACAAGTTTATTTAATCAAATACAATAAGATAGAATAATTATTAAAGTGTTCAGTATAAATTGAACTTTGACAATTAAAATGTCAAAATTCACTAACTAAATTAAATAAAAAGAAAGGTCTTCTGGCTATTCTCAATGTTAATTAATTATTTAAATACTTACCTTGTTAAATACATGTATTTAGCGTGGTATTATATTATATAGTATTCAGTAATTAAAGAAAAACCTCTTTTTCTTTTCTTTAGTTGTAAAAACAATTAAAGCTTTGTTAATTATTTAAATGATAAGTAATGTCTTTGTTTTTAATTTAAGCTTTAACGGGTTATAGATTATTGCAAGTTATTTAATGTTAAAAAAATTATTAACCAATTTAATACACCAATTATCCACAGGACAGCTTAATCAACGTAACCGTTGATAATCCTCAAGACCACAACATCTATACATTTCCAAAAAGCAGCGTTCCAAATTGTCCATAATGTAAAACACTTCATGTATACCATACTGGAAACCAAATCATGTTTTTCAATATCCATTTGATCACAAGGAAAACTAAGTCCAGCCGCCTCCAATCAAATACTTAAATCAAGTTTCTCATAATGAAAAGTTTCCCCTAATGACAGTTTACCATATTGAAAGATGCTAGATAAAAAATTCATAATGAAAGAAAATATATTTTTGAATTATAATCTGCTTACCCCATAGATATTATGTAGAATCTTCAAAAAAATATTTTTTTTACAGAAAATTCTGTTTTTCTTTTTTTTCTCTACCCCTTGATCTTTTATGAAAAAGCTTCCTTTATTATTATAGGTTATTGCAATAGCAATGTTATATACAACCTGAAACGGAATTAACCGTTACATATGTAGGTAGAAACCGCACGTAATATCCATTAAATTTTAACAATAGATAGTCGCAGTTTTAATAAAACAAAAAAAGAATTATATATAATTTTACCAGCTTTATTAAATCGAGGCGTTGAAAGGTTCAAAGATTTCTATTTACGTAACATTAGAGCGATATGAACATTTGAAGGTATATACGTATATTTTAAAATATACTAATAACAGATTCTAAACTATTAATATTTACAACAGTAAAATCTCAAATGCAGGAATTTCTCCAAGAAAAGCAAGCAGAGATCTTAATATTTGCAACAGTAAAACTCAGATGCTGGAAATGTCTACAAGAAAAGCAAAAATAGAAGATATTTTACACTTTTCAGACAAGTTAACGTATTTTTTATTTTAATAATAATATACATCCCCTGCGATCTAAAATGATATTACCTATATTGTAATCAACAATAATTGGAGATTTAATTCTATAGAGCGAGATAATTTAACATTTCTTAACATTAAGGAGCAATTTATTCATATCAAGCCTTGATACGGCGTTCTGCAAACAGCTTAACCGCTGAGTTTATAAAAGCGCATCCCAGAATTCCTTGTAAACGACCCAAATTTTAAATGTCTACGTTCTAGATAATTATCATTTGTTTTGTATAACAATTTAATTTATCAAGTGCTCATATAAAAAGGTCAGGCAGGCAGGCAGGCAGATAATAATTACTAGCTTAGAAGGCTTGTATTTTAGAGATCGGATACAGCCACATATATGCCTGTATATTACCTCTAAATTTTACTTAATCTACATACTTTAACAATACATGCAGTCAGGTTTAGCGTAAATAACAATTAGGGATATCAAGGCCATACTAACTGAACGTTAACATATGTTCTAAAGGTCAACCTTAATTAATTAACCCCCGGGACTATACATCTTTAGGCTAAAAACAGTCTTGAAACAAAAAATGGCAGAATCCGCCCTGTTAGATGGTCAGACAAGAAAGCAGAGTTATGTTATTAGCTGACAAACATCTTTGAAGAACGCCCTGATTCCACCACCTGTTATCCCGATGACGTTATAGGGTGACATTATAAAGTACTCTATACAAAACGCCTCTATACAAAATTAGAGATGAAAATCAATCCTATATGGTAAAAACGCAAATATTCATGGAAATATGGGGTACATGATCCTAATCAGCATGGATTATAATTTATATTATACAAACGGAGAGACAGGAGTAGGTACAATCGGTTTATGTTATGCTCTCTCGTCTTAACAGAGTAATTATACTATGCAGGTGTAAGCACTACCTTTTTCCTTGAGGTTATGTTTTAGTTCGAGTTTAAGCTTAAATAACTTTACTATTGATGGCATAGACCCTTTATTTTCATATAGTAGCGACAACGATTGATCTCGCCGCTAGCTCAAAAGCACCAGAACGATGTTGGCAACATTGACGATGACTATCTCTGTAGCCGGCATAGAAGCTTCTGCGGGTCTCGGAAAACTCCTGCTGCTGCTGCCTCTGGTAATGCTATGAAATAAAAACGTATCAAGATGATGCAGGAACTCAAAAGGATTATCTACCAGTTCTGTGAGACTGAGATTATTTCGTTTTCGAGACTGCTGCTATGAGCTTTCTTTGCGGCGTACAACAATTGGAGTCGATCCACTAGTTGATCAGGCGTACTCTGACGTATCCAATCCGGTTTCATCTTGTTTAACTTTTTGGGAAGACTAATCCCAAAGTCTGTTATTCTATGTAAATTTGGCCTGATTACATTTTCGTATTTCCAATGTTTAACGCTTATTAGTCGACCATTGCGCCTATAGTCTTTCTTATGAGCATTAGTAAGTGAGATTATTTTCATATAGGTGTCGATATCTTCCTCTGTTGGACTAGGAGAGCTTATTCGTTTAAGCGTTAGTAAATTAAACAGGCCGGATGTTCCATTGAAAAGTTTGTTTTTAATTAAAATATCTTTTCCTTGAAACTGTATTCGCGAACAACCAAATCGCCACTCATCGATGTCGTTATATAGAGCGTACCTAGTTTTGTCTACGTTCTTGTTTTCTCCGCTAGCTAATAATGCTCTATAATAGTTAGAGAATTCGTGATAATCTTTTAAGCTAGAATCGCATTCTTCTTCTTCATCATCAGCAGATGTAGCGGGAGATGATTGTTCAAGCTCTGGTGAGAGATTGATAGCAACGGTCTCCGATCGCGGTATAACACTTGTATCATAAGGTTCTGCTTTATCACAGTGAAAGTAGGCTAATTTCTTACGTATAGCATTACGACCGTTTATTATTCCATCATCATTAATATCGTCGTCGTATCTTATAGCACAGGATTCATTGGTATGCATACGTTTCAGATTCACGTCTTTAAATATTTCATTATTTCTAGGTGAAGACTTATTATCAACAACTATGGTATTATGAACTGTTTTCAAATGACTTCTATAGTTATCGAGACGTGTAAAATACTTTAAACAAATAGAACACTGAACTTTATACCCCTGGTGTAGCCGACGTGTGACGTCTAGCCAGGGTTAATTAATGATGGTGAAGGAAGATCGACAAGGTGATGATAGACGTAGTGCTAGGGTTAATTAAGAGTGCCTGAAGAATATGTTATATAAATAGGAGTTCATGATCAATTATTAGTCGATATGAACCCGCGACGCAGGTGTGACGTATGTTGTATGAGTGTTTTACGCTCAGGGTTTGCTCGCCATTTGAAGATACACCAGGGGTATAAAGTTCAGTGTTCTATTTGTTTAAAGTATTTTACACGTCTTGATAACTATAGAAGTCATTTGAAAACAGTTCATAATACCATAGTTGTTGATAATAAGTCTTCACCTAGAAATAATGAAATATTTAAAGACGTGAATCTGAAACGTATGCATACCAATGAATCCTGTGCTATAAGATACAACGACGATATTAATGATGATGGAATAATAAACGGTCGTAATGCTATACGTAAGAAATTAGCCTACTTTCACTGTGATAAAGCAGAACCTTATGATACAAGTGTTATACCGCGATCGGAGACCGTTGCTATCAATCTCTCACCAGAGCTTGAACAATCATCTCCCGCTACATCTGCTGATGATGAAGAAGAAGAATGCGATTCTAGCTTAAAAGATTATCACGAATTCTCTAACTATTATAGAGCATTATTAGCTAGCGGAGAAAACAAGAACGTAGACAAAACTAGGTACGCTCTATATAACGACATCGATGAGTGGCGATTTGGTTGTTCGCGAATACAGTTTCAGGGAAAAGATATTTTAATTAAAAACAAACTTTTCAATGGAACATCCGGCCTGTTTAATTTACTAACGCTTAAACGAATAAGCTCTCCTAGTCCAACAGAGGAAGATATCGACACCTATATGAAAATAATCTCACTTACTAATGCTCATAAGAAAGACTATAGGCGCAACGGTCGACTAATAAGCGTTAAACATTGGAAATACGAAAATGTAATCAGGCCAAATTTATATAGAATAACAGACTTTGGGATTAGTCTTCCCAAAAAGTTAAACAAGATGAAACCGGATTGGATACGTCAGAGTACGCCTGATCAACTAGTGGATCGACTCCAATTGTTGTACGCCGCAAAGAAAGCTCATAGCAGCAGTCTCGAAAACGAAATAATCTCAGTCATCACAGAGCTTAAAACGAGAAAAATCATAGAATAAGTAAATATTTAATTTGTACTATGTAAGATGATCTTGTTGTACTGCTAATTATATGTAATATGGTATTTTAACACTGATGATAAAATAAACGATATACATTCTATATATGTTTCTTATTTCTTTGCCTCTCACAGTAAACGTTCTGGTAGATAATCCTTTTGAATTCCTGCATCATCTTGATACGTTTTTATTTCATAGCATTACCAGAGGCAGCAGCAGCAGGAATTTTCCGAGACCCGCAGAAGCTTCTATGCCGGCTACAGAGATAGTCATCGTCAATGTTGCCAACATCGTTCTGGTGCTTTTGAGCTAGCGGCGAGATCAATCGTTGTCGCTACTATATGAAAATAAAGGGTCTATGCCATCAATAGTAAAGTTATTTAAGCTTAAACTCGAACTAAAACATAACCTCAAGGAAAAAGGTAGTGCTTACACCTGCATAGTATAATTACTCTGTTAAGACGAGAGAGCATAACATAAACCGATTGTACCTACTCCTGTCTCTCCGTTTGTATAATATAAATTATAATCCATGCTGATTAGGATCATGTACCCCATATTTCCATGAATATTTGCGTTTTTACCATATAGGATTGATTTTCATCTCTAATTTTGTATAGAGGCGTTTTGTATAGAGTACTTTATAATGTCACCCTATAACGTCATCGGGATAACAGGTGGTGGAATCAGGGCGTTCTTCAAAGATGTTTGTCAGCTAATAACATAACTCTGCTTTCTTGTCTGACCATCTAACAGGGCGGATTCTGCCATTTTTTGTTTCAAGACTGTTTTTAGCCTAAAGATGTATAGTCCAGGGGGTTAATTAATTAAGGTTGACCTTTAGAACATATGTTAACGTTCAGTTAGTATGGCCTTGATATCCCTAATTGTTATTTACGCTAAACCTGACTGCATGTATTGTTAAAGTATGTAGATTAAGTAAAATTTAGAGGTAATATACAGGCATATATGTGGCTGTATCCGATCTCTAAAATACAAGCCTTCTAAGCTAGTAATTATTATCTGCCTGCCTGCCTGCCTGACCTTCTTTTTATATGAGCACTTGATAAATTTAATTGTTATACAAAACAAATGATAATTATCTAGAACGTAGACATTTAAAACACACAGGTAAGGCAGGAATTATTGAACGAATTGATCTTAAATTTGGGTCGTTTACAAGGAATTCTGGGATGCGCTTTTATAAACTCAGCGGTTAAGCTGTTTGCAGAACGCCGTATCAAGGCTTGATATGAATAAATTGCTCCTTAATGTTAAGAACTGTTAAATTATGTCGCTCTATAGAATTAAATCTCCAATTATTGTTGATTACAATATAGGTAATATCATTTTAGAGCTCAGGGGATGTATATTATTATTAAAATAAAAAATACGTTAAATTGTCTGAAAAGTGTAAAATATCTTCTATTTTTGCTTTTCTTGTAGACATTTCCAGCATCTGAGTTTTACAGTTGCAAATATTAAGATCTCTACTTGCTTTTCTTGGAGAAATTCCTGCATTTGAGATTTTACTGTTGTAAATATTAATAGTTTAGAATCTGTTATTAGTATATTTCAAAATATACGTATAAACCTTCAAATTTTACATATCGCTCTAATGTTACGTAAATAGAAATCTTTGAACCTTTCAACGCCTCGATTTAATAAAGCTGGTAAAATTATAGATAATTCTTTTTTTGTCTTATTAAAACTGCGACTATCTATTTGTTATATGTTATGTTTTATACAGTATTGTTGGATTGTCTTTATAGTTATGTTATTGTTGTATGGTTGTAGTTAAGGGTTGATAAAATTATTTTTGGTTTCCATGAGAATGGTAAAAAGTGTGTGTACAAAAAAGTCAATAAAATAGTGTGTCACATGTACATTGGTAAATTTTTAATAAAACACAAGATTAGATAAAATTGAAATCTAATCAAAGACATAACAAAAGAAATATTACTTGCAAACAATATCATGGTCCTTCGCAGTTGGATGGAAAAGCAAGTAATCTGACGGTGAAGCAGTACATTGAAAGTTAATGTCAACAAAGATCTCTAACCCAGTTGTACCTGTAGAAGTTCACATATTACCGACTGGTAGAATCTGCGTTGTTTGAGGGTTTAGTAAGCTAAAATTACCAATCGGAAAGAGGTTGTCTAAATACAAAGCAGAATTCACTTTGAAAGTGAAGTCTTGAAACAGTGAGTACTGTCCTTATAGTGAGGCATTTGAGTTGTTTATCACTTTTTGCTTGTACAGAAGTGTATAAAGGTATTAGCTTTTACGAATTGGATTAATTTAATTACCACTTCTTGCAATTTTTACTTGACACTTTATTAATTGACAAGTAGATAAGTAATGGCTGAAACGGATAAGCGTAAAAGGGGAACGCTTAAAGCCAGATTAACTAATTTTGCAAAGTTGATTGAAGCAGTTTTTACCAAACCTGTTGACCAGGTTACTCAATTAGATGTGATTCAATTAGAGAATCGTAAATTAAAAATTGAAACGTTAATAGATGAATTTGAACAGATACAAAATATAATTGAATGTAGTTACGCGGAGGGTGATGAGTTGGAAGCAAATTTGGAGCTTGAATATAAAGAAAGAGATGAATTTGAAAGCAATTTCTTTATGCAAATGTCATTGGAAAAACAGTTTTTAGACAAACACAAACTATCGAATAATCTAAACAACGCTTCCAGCTCTTCAGCTTTCCAATCTCCTGGTGGTCAATTTGGTAGTCAGTTAGGAGTAGTGAAGTTACCTGAAATAAAAATACCCATATTTGATGGTAAACATAGTGAATGGCTTGAATTTCGGGATACTTATTTATCTTTAATTCATAATAACACTGATTTAAATGAAATACAGAAATTTCATTATCTGAGAGCGTCATTGGAAGGTCCTCCTGCGGAAGTTCTAAAGTCACTTGAATTTTCTGCTCCGAATTATATAACTGCTTGGAAATGTCTTACTGAAAGATATGATAGTACTCGATTATTAATTGATTATCATATAAAAGCATTACTAAATATGGATCAAGTTAAAAAAGAGTGTTCTGAAAGTCTTAGGAAAATGATTGACTGTATAATGAAAAATTTACGAGCCCTTAAGCAATTAAATCAACCAACAGATCAATGGGATGTATTAATTATCGCGTTAGCTGCGGAAAAGCTTGACAAATCAAATAAAAATGAATGGGAAAAGCTTAAAGTCTCGAAAATTAATACTCTTACACTCAATGATTTTAAATGTTTTTTAAAATCTAGAGCTGATTTTCTGGAATCTTTGGAACAAAATGTTACTAGGAAACAAAAATCTGAAAAAGGCTTCGACAAGCGTAAGGATAGCTCTGCAAAATGTTTTTTTAGCTCCAGATTGTAATAAAATGGTTACATGTTGCCCTGTTTGTAATAAAAATCATTTTATTCAAAGTTGTCCAGATTTTTTGAATTTTGATATAAGTGACCGTTTTGAAAACGTCAAGGCTTTAAAATTATGTATAAATTGTTTACGTAAAGGGCACTTTAGCAAGTTTTGCCGTAAAACAACCTGTCGAAAGTGTCATGGTAAACATAATACCCTTTTGCATATTGATTCTAAAAAACATGTAACTGATTCAGTAAGTGCTAACGTTACATTGTCTAAAACTAATAATAATAGTAGCGATTCTGATTCTATGCCTAATTCAAGCATTATGACGTTTAGTGGTGGTACAGCTAAACAGGTATTATTATCTACCATTTCCATCGAAATATTCGATAAGTTTGGCAGAAAAAAGGTTGTGCGTGCTCTCCTTGACAACGGATCTCAGTCTAGTTTCATAACGCGTAAGTTATGTGAAAGGTTGGAATTGAATATTGAGCAAACAAACCTTACTATTAACGGGTTAAATGGTATGACATCTAATTCGAAATTTAAATGTAAGGTTTCCATCTCTTCAAAGTATAATACGTTTTCAGCTTCTGTTTGTTGCTTTGTAATAGATGAGATAAAAGGGATGTTTCCTGATGTCAAGTTATATTTGAGAAAACTTTCAATACCTTCTAGCATACACCTTGCTGATCCTTTATTCTATGAGCCAGGGATGGTTGAAATGATACTTGGGGGAGATATATTTTGGCAGATACTGCTTCCTGATTTAATTCAGTTAGGCCCCAATAAACCCACTTTACAGTTAACGCAGTTTGGTTGGATAGTAGGTGGTACCTATGGAGAAATGCAGCGTAAATCGGTGGTAAGTAATCTCGGTCGCAATAATGAAAATGATGTTCAGGCTCAATTATCGCGTTTTTGGGAATTAGAGGAGCTTCCAAAAAGCAGAGTATTTTCAAAGGAGGAAATGCAGTGTGAAGAACATTTTATAAAAAATACCCAACGATTAAGTGATGGTCGATTTGTTGTAGCATTGCCTTTGAAGATATCTACTAATACATTGGGTGAATCTTATTTTCAGGCAGAGAAACGTTTTTTGTCCTTAGAACGTAATAGATTAACAAAAAATGAAAGATTTAAAAATCTTTATTTGAATTTTATGACGGAATATATAGAATTGGGCCATATGAAAAAGGTAGATGTTGATTTGAATAAATTAAGTTCAGAACCTCATTATTTTCTACCGCATCACGGTGTTTTACGTGAAGATAGTCTTACAACTAAACTTAGGGTAGTGTTTGACGCATCTGCCCCGACATCTACAGGGTTCTCTTTAAATCATCTGCAGTTAGTAGGTCTTCGAATACAGCAAGATTTATTTTCTATTTTAGTTCGTTTTCGGCAACACAACATCGTTATAGCAGCTGATTGTGAGAAGATGTACCGTATGGTAAACCTTAGATCAGATCAGTTACCTTTCCATAGAATTTTATGGCGTTTTAATCCAAATGAACCTCTTCAAGTTTACGAGTTGCAAACTGTCACTTACGGTACAGCGGCTGCTGCTTTTCTGGCTATTCGCTGTTTATTCCAACTTGCTTATGAAAATAAAGAGCATCGTCCAGATCTCGCTGAAATTATACAGACAGATTTTTACGTTGATGATATGCTAACAGGGGCACAATCGGTGGAAGAAGCGATATATATTTGTAAAGGCATTTCTAATATTTTAAGTCGAGGGTGTTTTAATTTGCGTAAGTTTTACTCAAATAATTCAGAAATTCTTAAATTAATACCAGGTAGTGAGATTCCTTCAAAAATTGTAAATCTGGGAGAAAATGAAAACGCAAAAACTCTTGGCCTGATAATAGTTTAATGTTCTCCATACCAGCTAAAATAGAAAACAATAATATTTCTAAGCGGTCTTTACTCTCTGATATCTCTCAAATCTTTGATCCTTTAGGGATTTTAAGTCCATGTACTATTATGTCGAAGATATTTCTCCAAAAACTGTGGTTAGAAAAGATATCGTGGGATGAACGTCTCCCGCCACATTTGCTAAAGTTTTGGTTAAAGTTTAGAGTAGAACTTCATCTCTTGAATAACCTTAGAATCAACAGACATGCCATTTGTAACAATCCTAATACAATAGAAATGCACGGTTTTGCAGATGCATCGGAAAGCGCGTATGGGGCATGCATATATTTACGGTCAATTGATGAAAAGGGAGATATACATGTTAATTTGCTTTGTGCAAAATCTAAGGTTGCTCCATTAAAACCGGTTACAATACCACGATTAGAATTGTGTGCAGCAGTACTCTTGTCTAGATTGGCAAACAAAGTTTCAGAATCCTTGAGATTGAAATTGCATGAAAAGATATTCTGGTCTGATTCAACTGTGGTTCTGGGTTGGCTCAAAACGGAGCCAAACAAATTAAAGACATTTGTTAGCAACAGAGTATCGGAAATTCAAGACCTTACAGCATCTGACATTTGGAAGCACGTACCTTCTGAAAGTAATCCTGCTGATCTTGTATCTAGAGGTGTTAGGCCTAGTGCAATACAAAATATTAATCTTTGGTGGCATGGCCCTGGGTGGCTTTTAAAACCAAGTTCTAAATGGCCAAATAAAATCATTTCTTATGTTAATTTACCTGACCAACGTAAAAATAATAGAGCATTTTCTTTACATGTTAATATTGAAGAATCCATATTCAAAAGATTCTCTAATTTGTCAAAATTGAAAAGAGTTACGGCTTACTTATATCGATTTATACACAACACTCAAAAATCTTCTAATGAACGTATAGTTGGACCTCTTACGTTGTCTGAACTTAATTCAGCATTTGAAGTTTTGATAAAGCTGGCTCAAAATGAATCTTTTTCCAGAGAAATTCAATGCTTAAGAAAAAATAAGCCTCTATTCTGTGAAAGTAGAATTGTTAATTTAAATCCATTTATTGACGAAAATTGTATTATTCGTGTTGGAGGTCGGCTTGTTAACTCTCCTTTTACTTTTGAGAAAAAGCACCCTATTGTATTATCAAGTCAACATCATTTAACAACATTACTGTTGAAAACTGAACATTTGAGATTGTTACATGCGGGACCTCAGCATATTTTAGCTTCTATTCGTGATAAATATTGGCCTGTAAATGGCAAGTCTTTGGCAAGAAAAATTGTTCATGAATGTGTCATTTGTTTTCGATATAATTCAAAAATTACAAAACCAATAATGGGCAATTTACCTTCACAACGATTTCAGTCTAAACAGCCTTTTGAAGTAGTAGGAGTTGATTATGCAGGTCCTTTTTTAATAAAAGATAGACAGGGCCGCGGATGTCGCATTTCCAAGTGCTATATATGTTTATTTATATGTTTTGTAACAAAAGCAATACCCTTGGAGCTTGTTAGTGAGTTGTCAGCAGAAGCTTTCATTATGACCTTGCGGAGATTTACTGCACGCCGTGGTAAACCTTCCATAGTGTTCTCAGATAATGCCACAACTTTTGTGGGAGCAAATTCAGATTTAAGGGAACTGGGTAACTTTATTAAAGAAAACCAAAACAAACTAGTAGAGTCATTTTCAAGCGAAAGGATAGATTGGAGATTTATTCCCCCTCGCTCTCCGCATTTTGGCGGTTGGTGGGAAGCAGGGGTAAAAAGCACCAAACACCATTTTAAACGAGTAGCAGGTAAAACTCCCCTTACTTTTGAGTGCCTTTATACACTTCTTGTGCAGGTGGAAGCCATACTCAACTCTAGACCTATTTCGCCTCTGTCTTCAAATCCCCACGACGTGATACCCTTGACGCCCGCTCACTTCTTGGTAGGCAAACCTCTTACATCAATTCCCGACTGTGACGTTACTCTAATTCCTGAAAACCGTCTTTCGTTGTATCAACATATTCAATGCTTAAAACAACACTTTTGGAAAAGATGGTCTCAAGAATATATTTCGGAATTGCAACAACGAACAAAGTGGAAAACAACGCAGAGTCAATTAAAAGCAAATACTTTGGTCATAATTAAAGAAGACAACCAAGCACCCATGCATTGGAAGATTGGAAGAGTTCTGGAGGTTCATCCGGGCAAGGATAGTATATCTAGAGTAGCAACTATTCAAATCTCTGGAGGCACAATAAGAAGATCATTTTCTAAAATCTGTCCATTGCCAATCCAAGGTATTTGTGAAGAAAAACAAGATGTTCCAGTTTCAAAAGAGTAAAGTGATTCGCGTTTATTGTTATTTTTTTTTCTTTCTTTCGTTTAAAGGTGAAATCCTTCAAGTTGGGGGGTATGTTATATGTTATGTTTTATACAGTATTGTTGGATTGTCTTTATAGTTATGTTATTGTTGTATTGTTGTATGGTTGTAGTTAAGGGTTGATAAAATTATTTTTGGTTTCCATGAGAATGGTAAAAAGTGTGTGTACAAAAAAGTCAATAAAATAGTATGTCACATGTACATTGGTAAATTTTTAATAAAACACAAGATTAGATAAAATTGAAATCTAATCAAAGACATAACAAAAGAAATATTACTTGCAAACATTATCACTATTGTTAAAATTTAATGGATATTACGTGCGGTTTCTACCTACATATGTAACGGTTAATTCCGTTTCAGGTTGTATATAACATTGCTATTGCAATAACCTATAATAATCAAGGAAGCTTTTTCATAAAAGGTCAAGGGGGTAGAGAAAAAAAAGAAAAGAAAAACAGAATTTTCTGTAAACAGAAAATATTTTTTTGAAGATTCTACATAATATCTTTGAGATATTTTAAATTAAAGGATATACAGGATATGAAAATGCCCGCAATTATGGGGTAAGCAGATTGTAATTCAAAAATATATTTTCTTTCATTATGAATTTTTTATCTAGCATCTTTCAATATGGTAAACTGTCATTAGGGGAAACTTTTCATTATGAGAAACTTGATTTAAGTATTTGATTGAAAGCGGCTGGATTTAGTTTTCCTTGTGATCAAATGGATATTGAAAAACATGATTTGGTTTCCAGTATGGTATACATGAAGTGTTTTACATTATGGACAATTTGGAACGCTGCTTTTTGGAAATGTATAGATGTTGTGGTCTTGAGGATTATCAACGGTTACGTTGATTAAGCTGTCCTGTGGATAATTGGTGTATTAAATTGGTTAATAATTTTTTTTAACATTAAATAATTTGCAATAAATTATAACCGGTTAAAGCTTAAATTAAAAACAAAGACATTACTTATCATTTAAATAATTAACAAAACTTTAATTGTTTTTACAACTAAAGAAAAGAAAAAGAGGTTTTCTTTAATTACTGAATACTATATAATATTGTGAAATAAATAAAGATTATTAAAAGTTTCACAGTTTTATTAAAATACAACCTGACAATATTGTTTCGACAGCTATGCTGTCATTATCAAAGGTAATATATTATAAACAAACACGTCGCTAAGGTAGATACAAAATAGGTAACTAGATAAAATAATAATAATCAGAATTAAATATCTAATACTTCCAGTAACGGAGAATTACTGAGCTCAAGTTGTTCATTCATTAAAGGTACTCTGAGTTTGTGTTTGTATATCTCAAAGGCTTCTAAAATGTCTAATTTGCGTTTGTTATTACAAAAATGTAGGAACTTAATATTATTTTGAGGAGTCATTGTGTGATTTTGTTCTAAAAGGTGTTTGGCGTAATTCGATTTTTCAGGATGTTTATTTTTGTAATGACGTACGTGTTCTTTATATCTTATGTCAAAATTTCGAAGTGTTTGTCCAATATATACCGAACTACAAAAAGAACAATTTAAACGGTAAATGCCCGATTTCATGATATCATGTGTTCTGTCTTTAGCATTAAATAAAAATGAAAAAGTGTTAGTGTTGGTTTTAAATGTTATTTTATAATTGTTGGTTTTTCTTAGTATATGTGCAATTTTTTCTGATATTTTGCCAAAATATGGTATAGATATGTAATTTGTGTCTTCTGTTTGATTGTCAATGGGATATATTCTTTTGATAGCTAACCTATAATCTTTTTGTTTAATTAAAGTGTCAATCATGTTCGGATTATAATGATTTGCATGTGCTAGTTGTTTAATGGTTGATATCTCTTTGCTAAAATCTGATTTTGTTAGTGGAATAGTTAATGCTCTGTGTACTAATGATCTGTAAGCTGCTATTTTATGTGTATTATGGTGACAAGATTCATTTGGTATTGTTATGTCTGTTTGTGTTGGTTTTCTGTATATGGAAAATTCAAATAGATTGTCTGTGTTAATCTTGATATCTAAGTCTAGAAAGTTTATGGCCCTGTTTTGTTCTGTTTCTAGTGTAAATTTTATATTAGGGTGGATACTGTTTATAAGAATTAAAAATTCATTGATAACCTCAAAAGAACTGTCAAAACAAGCTAAAATGTCATCAACATAACGAAACCAGAAGATAATGTGTTTAGAGAGGTTTAATTCAAATATTCGATCTTCAAACTTGTCCATAAATATGTTAGCTAATAGAGGACTTAGAGAATTACCCATAGGTAGACCATCCTTTTGTAAAGAAATTATGTTATTAAAAGTGAAATAATTTTGACTTATACAAAGGTCAAATAATTGAATTAACTATAACCTTTTAACTAATTCTATATTACTATTGATCAAGAAACTATCTAACAAAGGAATACATTCTTGTGGGGGTATTCTGGAGAACATGTTGCAAATATCAAAACTAACAAGTTTTGAATGTGGTGGAAGATGTATGTTTTGCAGCTTATTTACTAATTCTAATGAATTTCTAACAGAGTATTTCGATTTGTAACGTATCGTGTTAATAATCTGGTTCAGTTTTTTGGATAAAATGTGATTAGGTGCATTGATGTATGATACAACTGGTCTTATTGGCATATTCTGTTTGTGCGTCTTGACTAATCCATATAGTTTAGGTATTTGTGGGTTTTTATTAATGATTTGTTGCTTTTCTAATTCTGAAAAGCAGATATTGCAGTTTTCTAAACCTTGTTTTATTTCTTTTTGGAATTTTGTGGTTGGGTTTTTGTTTAAAGTTTCTAAATTTTCTTTATTAATAAATTCATTAACTTTTTGTATGTAAATATCTTTTGAAAGAATTACCAAAGTGTTACTTTTATCTGCTTTAACAGAAATTAGATTGTTCTCTGTGATTTTCTGTTTTATAGATTGAAGAAGTGATATGTTAGATGTGTTGTACATTTTGTCCTGTTTCAAAGACATCTCTTTTAACAAATTCGAAATTTGGAATTTTGCATAGTTATTATGATCTTTCTTAAGTATAGTTTCGCATTCAACGGCCAAAATTAAACCCACAAATACCTAAACTGTATGGATTAGTCAAGACGCACAAACAGAATATGCCAATAAGACCAGTTGTATCATACATCAATGCACCTATCACATTTTATCCAAAAAACTGAACCAGATTATTAACACGATACGTTACAAATCGAAATACTCTGTTAGAAATTCATTAGAATTAGTAGATAAGCTGCAAAACATACATCTTCCACCACATTCAAAACTTGTTAGTTTTGATATTTGCAACATGTTCTCCAGAATACCCCCACAAGAATGTATTCCTTTGTTAGATAGTTTCTTGATCAATAGTAATATAGAATTAGTTAAAAGGTTAGAGTTAATTCAATTATTTGACCTTTGTATAAGTCAAAATTATTTCACTTTTAATAACATAATTTATTTACAAAAGGATGGTTTACCTATGGGTAATTCTCTAAGTCCTCTATTAGCTAACATATTTATGGACAAGTTCGAAGATCGAATATTTGAATTAAACCTCTCTAAACACATTATCTTCTGGTTTCGTTATGTTGATGACATTTTAGCTTGTTTTGACAGTTCTTTTGAGGTTATCAATGAATTTTTAATTCTTATAAACAGTATCCACCCTAATATAAAATTTACACTAGAAACAGAACAAAACAGGGCTATAAACTTTCTAGACTTAAATATCAAGATTAACACAGACAATCTATTTGAATTTTCCATATACAGAAAACCAACACAAACAGACATAACAATACCAAATGAATCTTGTCACCATAATACACATAAAATAGCAGCTTACAGATCATTAGTACACAGAGCATTAACTATTCCACTAACAAAATCAGATTTTAGCAAAGAGATATCAACCATTAAACAACTAGCACATGCAAATCATTATAATCCGAACATGATTGACACTTTAATTAAACAAAAAGATTATAGGTTAGCTATCAAAAGAATATATCCCATTGACAATCAAACAGAAGACACAAATTACATATCTATACCATATTTTGGCAAAATATCAGAAAAAATTGCACATATACTAAGAAAAACCAACAATTATAAAATAACATTTAAAACCAACACTAACACTTTTTCATTTTTATTTAATGCTAAAGACAGAACACATGATATCATGAAATCGAGCATTTACCGTTTAAATTGTTCTTTTTGTAGTTTGGTATATATTGGACAAACACTTCGAAATTTTGACATAAGATATAAAGAACACGTACGTCATTACAAAAATAAACATCCTGAAAAATCGAATTACGCCAAACACCTTTTAGAACAAAATCACACAATGACTCCTCAAAATAATATTAAGTTCCTACATTTTTGTAATAACAAACGCAAATTAGACATTTTAGAAGCCTTTGAGATATACAAACACAAACTCAGAGTACCTTTAATGAATGAACAACTTGAGCTCAGTAATTCTCCGTTACTGGAAGTATTAGATATTTAATTCTGATTATTATTATTATTTTATCTAGTTACCTATTTTGTATCTACCTTAGCGACGTGTTTGTTTATAATTATATTACCTTTGATAATGACAGCATAGCTGTCGAAACAATATTGTCAGGTTGTATTTTAATAAAACTGTGAAACTTTTAATAATCTTTATTTATTTCATGATTATGGAGTTCCACAAAATAAGGCTGGAAACAATAAACAACTATATAATATAATACCACGCTAAATACATGTATTTAACACGGTAAGTGTTTAAATAATTAATTAACATTGAGAATAGCCAGAAGACCTTTCTTTTTATTTAATTTAGTTAGTGAATTTTGACATTTTAATTGTCAATGTTCAATTTATACTGAAGACTTTAATAATTATTCTATCTTAGGGCCGGTATTATAAAACCTTTTACTTCCTAGATAAAATTTAATCTGAGATTAAATTAATTTATTCTGTCAATTTGCATATGAAATTGACAGAACAAATGAATTTACTCTCAAAGTAAATTTTATCTAGGAAGTAAAAAGTTTTATAATACCGGCCCTTAGTGTATTTGATTAAATAAACTTGTAAATTGTTATTGGTGATTGGCTTTTCATTTTATTTGCCTCTTAAAATCACTAATTAATTCAACATCTATTATTCTCATTGATACCCTGGACAATAACTACCGAGCCGAAGAGTTCCCTTTATGTCCTTGTTTATAGTGGATAATATTAATTATTGCGTAATTTATTATCAAATGCGGTGCACATATAATAGGGATATTAATTAGTAACACATTTTTAAGAAGAAGAAGCTATTTTCAAGACCTGTAATAATAATAAATGATATGCTTTTTTGTTTTCATTGATAAATAATCAAATGTCGAGAGTATGATTTCAAAACCGCAATTTAAAGAGTGTGCTATCTTTACAGAGAATCTGGTAGCCATTCATATGAAAAAACTACAAGTCCACTACGATAAGCCGATATATATTGGTTTCTGTGTGCTAGATCTAGCTAAGCATATAATGTATGACTTTTATTATAACACCATTAAAAAAATATATGGGAACAAGGTCCAGCTGCTGTACACAGATACTGATTCGTTAATTCTGCTGACACAACCAGATGCTTTTTATGAGGCTATGAAAAAATATTTGGATAAGTATGATACGGCCAACTTCGGAATTCCGAAACGATACATTATTGCTGGCGGGAACGGAGATACCTTAGCTTGGGGAAATTATAGGATTTCTAACTATTGATTAGAATTTCTTCCCCCTAGAACCCTTTCTTGTATTTTTAACTATGATAATTTAGAAGCTAGTTAAGTTTACATGTACAACTTATTATATAAGTATATTATAGAGATTCAAGAATCAAAATTTGAAATGTTTTATATTAGCTTCATTAGAGCTTTATGAAATAGAAAAACACAATACTATACTAATAATTCAGGTTATTATTAAACTCCTGGGGATAGAAGAGAGTAGCTAACTATTCTGAAGTATTTTAATTAAATATCGTCTAGATTATTGTGTAGATAAAAAGTTTGAAGGTCGCTCTCCGATCGTGTCGATGCTTGATTGCCAAACGTAGTATTCATATTTCGTATCATTGGTCAGTCGTGAAAGGTATTTTAAATTTGAATTGTGTATATTCTTAATTCATTATTAATAATATGTTATTTATAGGTATTATATAATTAATTAGTTTATGTAATTAAAATAAAATGTTGCAGTTAAATGGTAATACGTGGGAAAAACGCGGACTATGTTACCTGTGGTCCGTTAAGGTATATTGCCCTGACCTGATTTATAGCGTATAATTCAATCCCTCTTTCATATTTTCAATGATAGCTATATATTAAGCTCATATGTATATATGGTTGCCTACTCGAAATTTTTTGTTTTTGTTATTTTTAATTTCGATCTTTGATAATAATGTTAAGCGTTTTTAATTAGAACAAATAAATTTAATTAGGGTAATTAGATTTATATAATTAATATATAACGTTATGCATTATATCGTAAATAATCGCGTCCCCTCTATGACAATAACTATACATTAGCCCATATGTTAGCGTGTATATGTGGTTGCCTGCTAGAGGTGTGGAGGTGTGGGCCGTGAACCGGCCATCTCCCTCTACTTTTACCCAATTATAGGGTTCCACTAACTTACACAAAAAGTAAATAAATTCAAGATAGCGGTCTAACATAACTATTAACACACATAACTTAAATAACTGTTATAAATGAAATTATTAATAGAATACAATATTTTACTTTTTGATAATAATGCGGATAACATTAGGATCAGAATAGTATATTAGTATATTAGATACGTTTGTAATTTGTAAATTAGTTAATGTATATGCAGATAAGAATTAGTAATGATACGATCTAGCTTTGGTAAATATATAAATGTCACCCTGATTGCTTTAAGATGTTTTTAAACTGACTAAGAGATATAGTGAAGATGTCCAGCTCTATCTTTCCCAACAGATCATTGAGTTCTACCGAGAAACGTGCAATTGGTGAGTTAGAAGCAGAATTTGTTCGATTAAAACGTAAAGAGAATAGTTGAGTATTTCTGGTTTTGCCTTGGTGGAATGTGAAAGTAAAACAAAGTAGTCTAGGGCAATCGATTAAATTATTAATTATTTTAAAAGCCATAATTCTGTCAAGATATATTCGTCTGGTTGCTAAGAAAGTGAAGTTAAAGATTTGTTTCGGAAATTTGTATTGTAAGCGATTATAGAATTTGTTTTGAATTGCTTCTAGTCTATTGTTGTAAGTGTTGTAGTAAGTAGACCATATAACGGAGGCATATTCGAGGTGGCTTCTAACCAACGAATTAAATAGTGCAATGTATGTTTGAGGTTGTCTGAAGTCATTGGAGTTACGTAGTATAAAACCGAGGGTTTTATTAGTCTTTTGGGTGATAAAGTCTATGTGATGGTCAAAAACTAATTTGTTATCGAATATCACTCCGAGGTCCTTAATACAGTCCTTTTTTGTGAGTTGAATGTTATTGATTTTGTATGGAAAGTCATATATATAGCGATTTCTGGAGAAAGTTATTGAGTGACATTTGTCTGCATTAAGAGTCAGTTTGTTATTTTTACAGTAATTTTCAAAAGAAGTTATATCCAGTTGAGAATTAATGCAGTCCTGCATGTTATTGATTTTCATGAAAAGTTTGCAGTCGTCAGCGTATAACAGAAACTGCACGTGTTTTAAGCAATTGACTATGTCATTAATAAATAAGTTAAAAAGCAAAGGACCCAGATGCGAGCCTTGCGGGACTCCTGAGGGAGCACTGTAAGGTTCGGACCGATACCCCTTAATAACCACTAGTTGCGATCTATGCGAGAGGTATGATATCAGTCACCGCGGTAGGTTTCCACACACTCCAATTTTTTGTAATTTTTTGAAAAGGTCAATTTTATCGAATGCTTTGCTGAAATCAGTGTACACTGCATCTACCTGTAATCGCTCATCCATTGCTCCTAGCACATATTCGCTATAAATGATCAAGTTTGTGTTTATATAACGTTGTTTATAAAAACCATGTTGTTGGGGGATTATATGATTTTTTATTGAGTTAAATATGTATTCATGTACAATGAGCTCAAGGATTTTACTTATGACCGGAAGTTTAGATATACGTCGGTAATTTTCAATATTGGACTTGTCGCCAGACTTATGGATAGGACTGACATGAGCTAATTTCCAAACCTGAGGAAATGTGCCTTCAGCAATTGATTTATTGAATAGAATTGAAAGTGGTAAGCTAAGAGATACAGCAGTATTTTTTAAAAAGATAGCAGGTAAATTATCAGAGCCAGCTCCCTTGTTAGGATCAAGGGCCAGAGCTACTTTTTTGTACTTGTTCTGGGTTAGTTGTGATACTGTTTATATTTAAATTGGTTTCAGAGATTTCGTTTAAGTCTAATAAGAGATCTCTAAACTTCCCTTCCAGCAGAGGCGGTCTCATCTCCTAGTCGCACTAAGTTTGGTACATTATTATTTAATTTTTTGTAGGCAAACCCGTAATATGCAATTCGCGCGAGTTAACCATCTTGCATGCGACAATTTTCCTGGAGATTAATATAGCAAATCAACTGAAACAAATTCTGTCGTAACAGCTGATGCTATTCTGTTTAAGTACCGTTGATCAAAGCTTAAATACTTTATACCTGTTATGTTTTGCAACTTTCCTTTGGTAGGTTGAAATGTCTTTAATAACAGGTTCTTTTTTGTATATATTTTGGTAAGTAGCATAGCAGTTGGCAACACTAGAAATTATGCAATTTTGTCTTTTACATAATCTTGCTTCACTTTAGGTAATCGCGCGACGTAGAAATTCCTATTCTTATCTCATACACACAACGCCCGCTAAGCAGCAGGACCTCGCTCGAATTTGCCAGGTGCATTATACGTACTGTTGAAAATTATTATAAATTCAAAGTAGAATGTATGCCAATATATTTGTGACATAAATAATTGCTACTTAATGAATTAAAAACTTCGATGAAATAAGAATAATTATATTTCATTTCATATATTTTTGTTAACCAAAATAATTATTCATTGGATCTTTTGGATATTATAACTTATAAGGTAAAGATATATGTATATATAATTTTATAAAATTTAATTTTATTACGTTAAGTTTATCGTGACCTATTAATTGCAGATACAAAACACAATGCATCCTTACGATGTCAGTATCAAAATTTACAATTTCGTTAATAATAAAGTAAAAACTGTTACGCCCTTATTAAGACTAATTATTATTCGGCACATTTATGTAGCCTGCAATACTAGTTTCGCAAGCGTTGCATTCCAGTTATAAGAGTTCACTGCGTAAATAACATAAGTTTGACATTCTAAGAACAGCTGTCTAACAGTGATATCAACTTTAAAAAATAAAATGTTACTGTTTCCAGTATTCTAAAAAATTTAATTATGACACGCAAATATAAAAATTAATTTTAATGATTTGTTCAGTTTATTTTATATGCTTTAAATCGCAAATTTGTTGGATGTTTGACGGCTGTTGTGCGGAGGCCGATGCCCATATTTGATTCAAGTGATATTTTACACAGTTTAATTTAAACCTGTAAGGCATGTTTTCTGCACTATTAGAAATCCAAATTTTGAAAAAAGTTTTTTGTTATTAAACATCAATGGAGGTTAATCAATTTGAAAAATTGTTTGAATACTTAAGAAGATCAAATGAAGAAATAAAAAAATCAAATGAAGAAATGAGAAGAGGAATAAATGAAAAAATCAAATGAAGAAATAAAAAAATCAAATGAAGAAATGAGAAGGAAATTCGAAGAATCATCAGAGAAAATTGATAAAAAAATTGAAGAGGAAATAGAAAAATCAGCAGAAGAAATAAAGAAAACATCCGAAGCAATAAAGAAGCTAGAGGAAAAATTTGAACAAACGCTTATGGACTTTAAAGAGAAAAACAAACAAATAATACAAGAGAAGCTAAAAAAGGTAAGAGAAGAGATGAGCAAAGAAATACAAGGAGGAGGTAGCAACCAAACAGACAGAAGAGAGAGAGGAAACAGTAAGAAGGACAATACAAGAAGGGGAGAAGAAGAGAGAGGAGAATCAGAAGATAACTATGGAGGTTTTAAAAAGGCAGAACAAAGAGCATAAAAAGCGAACAGAAGAAATAATGCAGAAGGCAACAGAAGTTAATGATAAATTAGAGCATTTGGGTAAAGGGGTGGGTGAAAACATAGAAACGATAGGAAAAACTATCGACCAGGTTCAAAATAATGTGAATAATTTAGAACGAAACAGAAGGGATATATGTGGGGCTAATGTAAATTTTCGATGTGGTCCAGAAATTATACCAAGATTTGAGGGACCAAGTTACGAACAACCCGATATGGTATTCTTGAGTAAACTAGACGAGATTGTAAAGAATGAAGGTTCAGAGAATGTAAAATTTCAAATTATAAATGTTTCACTAACTGCACATGCAGAAAAATGGCATAGCATCATACGAAATCAATATCAAACGTATCAAGAATTTAGAATACTATTCATACAACAATACTGGCGAAGTTCGCAGCAAGCCATAATTAGAACAAATTTGACCTCTAGAAGTTACGCAGCCCATAAAGAATCTAGAGAAAATTACGTTATAGATCAGTACAACCAAGCACAGTATTTAATGCCAGAAGAAGAAATTGTGCAACATTTATCTCGGCATATGGAAAAGGAGATAGCAAGAGCTATTGCTGTTCAAAATATAAATAAATTAAAAGATCTCTTGGAAATAATAAGAAACTATGATGTAGCCACTAATTATGAGAAACAAAAAGAAGAGCAGAAGAAAGAGACACGGAGGAAATACATACCAGATTTTAGAAATGATAAGACATGGGGAAATCAAAGGAATTAGGAGTATAATCAAAGTCGACAAGTTAATAGGGGATATGGAAACAGTGGAGATAGAAATGTTGAACAATCAAAATATAGACCGTATAATGGAAACAATCATCAGTATAACACCTACAACAGAAATCAAGATTTCAGAAGATACAACTTGATGACTATAATCAGGAAGAAAAAAATAAAAGATACCAAGAAAATGGATACAATTACAGAAGACTCAACGAAAATGAAAACACAAAGATACTGGAAGAAAGAAATAGAAGACTTAATGCTATCGAAGTCGTAGAAATTAAAGACAAGGCTTCGAATGGCCAAAAAACCCCGATAATGTGAAAATAATTTTAAATATGGGTACTAGGATGATAGAAGAACCATTTAAAATTTTAGAGGAAGAGAATTTGGTTATAAAAAGAAATTTACCTATTATTAATTTACAATTGAGGAATCAAAATATTATGCTTTAATAGATAGTGGTTCAGAAATGTCGTTAATTAATGAAGAGATTGTTATAAGAAATTGGGAAGGATAGAATTTGTAAAATAAAAAACATTAATCTTGTTTCAGCCATGAAGAAAAAGATTTCAACAATAAATAAGATGGTATAAATTAAGATGAATATTGAAGTGGATTGTTTAGAAGATGCAAGTTTTTTGATAGTGAAAGGATTGAATTTAGATTTTATTTTAGGTGTGGATTTGATAGAGAAATACGGATTTATAATTAATGGAGAAGAAAAGTGTATTGAATTGAAGAATAGCAAGAAGAGAAATGGATTGGATGGGGAACAGAATTAAGTAAGATGGGTATGTCAGTCGGAGAAGAGGCTTTACAGGCAGAAGATTTAATTGGTGACAAGGTTGAATATGAAGATGAAATAATTTTATATAATTTATTGGAAAGGATATTTGAAGAAAGACAGATTGGAGTAATAGATGATGAGACAAGAAGAGAATTAAGTAATATATTGCAACAACTAATTAATTTATTAAATGAAGAACTAAAGGTGGCTGAAAATTTTCAACATAAATTAGAAGTTAATGATAAGGAAGGTTTTAACACTAAAATCTATCCAATACCATTTGCTTACAGAGGAGCTGTCAAAGCAGAGATTTTAAAAATGTTAAAGAATGGAATTATTGAAACTTCAAAAACACACTTCATCAATCCCATAGTAATAGTACCCAAACAAAATAAAACGGAAATGAGAATTTGCCTGGATGCGAGAAAGTTAAATGCCATAACGAAACCTCAATATGAACAACCATAATCATTGGACACCTGTTAAGTAGAATCTGTGATAAAAGATTTTTTAGTAAGTTAGATTTAAAAAATTCATTTTGGCTCATTCCTTTACATCCTCAGAGTAGAAAATATACTGAGTTTAGTATAGAAGGGGAGGTATATCAATTCAAGGTAGTACCATTTGGATTATCCACTTCTTCAGCTGCATTAGTTAGAGCTATGCAGAAAATAACTATTAAATAAGTATGAAGAATTTTGCGCGCATTACATTCATGATATTTTAATTTTTTCAAAGAGTAAAGAAGAACATCTCCAGCATGTAAAGAAAATATTAGAAAATTTAGATGAAAATGGTTTGAAGCTAAATAATAACAAATGTGAATTTTTCAAGGATGAGGTGAAATAGATGAAAGAGATGTTGGCTATCGTATTTGCTGTGAAAAAACTGAAATTTTATTTAACCGGAAATAAGTTTGTAATAGAAACAGATAATTCCGCAATATCTTTTTTAAAAAAGAAAAATTTCTTAAACAATAGATTGTACCGATGGGCGTCAATATTACAGGAATATATCTTTGACATTCGGTATACAAGGGGAAAAGGAAATGTGACTGCTGATTTATTCAGTAGAAATAACTCTCCGGAGTATGGAAAGTCAAATGAAGTTTTGTTAGCATTACAAAAGTTTATGGTGAGTGGAGATTTCACTAAAGAAAGATTTCAAGATATACAACGAGAAGAAGAGATACAAAGGGTAAAGAAACAAATATTAAGGTTGGAGGTTGAAGTATGGAAAGGTTACGTAATAAGGGAAGAGTTATTGATGAAAAGGATTGGAAGTAATGAACTAGTAGTACTTACAAATGGTATAGCTAAAGAGATCATTGTTATGATTCATTTGAATTCTGTGCACATTGGGGTGAGAAAAACGTTTTTGGTTTTTAGAGAACTATTTTATATAAAGAACGATATAACGTTAATCAAGAAAATGATAAACAATTGTGAATTGTGAATATCTTTTACAACTGGTAGCAATCGACTATATTTGTAACTTGGTTCCAGAGCAATTTGGGTATCAACATATTTTAGTAATTGTAGATGTATTTACAAAATTTGTGAAATTGTTTCCTGCAAAAAAATGTAACACTGTACATGCAGTAAAATCTATTCATCACTTTATACAACATGTGGGAAAAATGGATAATGTGTTGGCAGATAATGCTACATATTTTAACAATTTAAGACTTAAAGATGAATTGCAAAGACAAGGTATAAACACAATTTATTCCAGTTTCATGGCTGAAACAAGATTAATGTTTTTTATTTTACCATTAATTTCTACGACTTCGATAACATTAAGTCTTCTATTTCTTTCTTCCAGTATCTTTGTGTTTTCATTTTCGTTGAGTCTTCTGTAATTGTATCCATTTTCTTGGTATTTTTAATTTTTTTCTTCCTGATTATAGTCACTGTATCTTCTGAAATCTTGATTTCTGTTGTAGGTGTTATACTGATGATTGTTTCCATTATACGGTCTATATTTTGATTGTTCAACATTTCTATCTCCACTGTTTCCATATCCCCTATTAACTTGTCGACTTTGATTATACTCATAATTCCTTTGATTTCCCCATGTCTTATCATTTCTAAAATCTGGTATGTATTTCCTCCGTGTCTCTTTCTTCTGCTCTTCTTTTTGTTTCTCATAATTAGTGGCTACATCATAGTTTCTTATTATTTCCAAGAGATCTTTTAATTTCTTTATATTTTGAACAGCAATAGTTCTTGCTATCTCCTTTTTCATATGCCTAGATAAATGTTGCACAATTTGTTCTTAATAATTAAATTAATAATAATTATAATGAACCACCAAAGTAAACTAAAAGTGAAATAAAATAAAAAGTGAAATGTTTAAATTTGGTGTTCAGACTGTTATTATTATTTGAAGAAATGTTTGGAATTTTATTTTGAATGGAACGAATTAAAGGAAGGTAATGGAATCTTGTTGCAAATAACCCAATTATTTTATGTACTGACGTCATGGAACATGTATCTTCCATGACGTCTATGTCATGAGGTAATCTATCACAATCTTTTATAGGATACAAAAGGTAAGGTTGAAAAACAGTCAAGAATAATTTTAAAATATAATAACATATTTATCCAATAAAGCTCAACTTTCAGAAACGTTAAGAAATTAAAAACCAACAGTCGCAATCCGGAAGCAAATAAAAAGATGTTATTTCAGCAAACGAAAAAAGTCTCGGGTCATATTTAAAAGGCTAAGTATTCCGTATCACTTTAAGAATTAATTTTCTTCTAATAAAATGCGCCATTATATTACATTTGCATTTCGGTTTTATAATTTTATATTCGCAGCAGTAGCAAGACCCTCAAGTCACCTGGGAAATATCTTCAAAATATAATTTCTAAAAGATCAAAGATGTGATGTTCTTTAATCATTATGTTCCAGTGAAGCGAGAACGGCGTTCTTTCTTTATTCTTGGGTATTATTTGATTCTTGTAGAATACAGATCAGCTCCTTAGCCTTTTTACCTTATTCAGAAAACGTATAGCAGCGGCGTTCAAATTCGAAGTGTCACTTCTCATTGTGATGATCTGTACTTGTTATGAAAGTTAAAAGAGAACAGTGTCAATCGATGCGTAATTCAGGACGATTCAGTAGTAAATAAACAAAAATGATTTGTAGAAAAATTGTAGATAAAACAGTTTGATGGATTTTGAAATAAACATAATTTTTTCCATCATACCCTTATATATTTATCTCAATCTTTTATTATTTGATTCATTTGGTAATTTGAATTGCTGTACTCTCAATCTAGAGATTCTAGTGTTTTATAAAAATCAGCAGTTCGAGCGGTTACTTTCCCTCGTGGTGACTGTTACCATTTACTTAATGCATTGTCAAATTAAAGCACTAATACTCGTAGGTCGGCAGCTATCTAATATGCACTTGTGACGTTTATTAATATTAAAAATGCCTGCATGTAACTTAATCTTTTTTCTCTGTTTAACTTTTCTAATTCTTTTCATTTAACGGCTTAATTTTTCCTCACTATGAAACGCTCTAAAAACAAAGATTGGGCGACAGTGAAACACACCAAAAATTACTATCATCAAAACAAAATATTTGATACTTACTGTACAACTCAAGATTGCCTCGACTTGAGATATCTACACAACAAATTTAATTTCAGGTCGCAGGTATTGCTTTCATAGCTCACTAATTATAAAAGAAATGGATATAGATTTAAGACACAAGAAAATGCATATAGTTGAGCGCCATCTGTTTAGGAAAGTCCTGCGAGCTGATGCTCGCAAACAGATATCGACATCAGATCTATTAAATTTAATTAAAATATTAGTCATAATCAGTAATGTCAAAGTTAGGTTGGATAAAAAAATATTTAGACTTTCATAAATATATGGTTCAATATTATTCAGTTTAGTTAGGTTCAATAATAGGTTTATTTATAAACAAAAATAAAAATAAAAATTTTTTATTTAAGATATCTTTATAGATTTAAAATATAAAAAATGATACCCAACGTAAAAATTTTTAGCGACAGGGAAATAATGCACATGCAAATAGTGGTCAAAGATATTCGATACATAAATAATGGTTCAACTTACATTAACATTAACGAAATATAAAATCCATCAAGTCATAATACCTTATTCAAATAGTTCAATCCGACTTCACTTTACAAAGCAATTGATACAATATTGCCTTTTCAATCACAAACAAACACTAATCACCAAACCCAACGGCTTGATGAAACTGAAGAAATCTGGAAATCACCTTAATTACTGACACCGCTACTGAATTTAAGCCAAGGAATTAAAGATCACAATAATTGTCTTTCTTTAGAACTAGTAGTTAATAAAGTTCTCCTTTTCTTTTTACATATAACCGGAATAACCATATGAGTTCAGTTATTAATTATTTATTAAAAATGTTCTTCTTAAATCACCACTGGTTAATAATAATGTTCGTGGAAGAGGTTTTTCTTTATTAAAGGTAGCGCCACGCTTAAACGTATCGTTTAAGAACTATTTAGTTTTAAAACTTCCGATTTTAAATTACATTAAAACGGAATGCTGTACAAACTTGGTTTACAAAAAGTTAAATTCCGTAAATATAATTGTTCGTTATAATAACTGTATTACTATCAAACAAAATCCCTGTATTTCTTTCCAGTAATTTTCTACCCTTGCAATTTCTAATTCTTACTTTATTTTCTATCTTTTCTGCATACTTTCTTGCAATTTTCTCATTTTGTAATTTTCTACATTATATGGCGATACTCTATCCCTTATACACTTAAGTACTTCCCTTCCATTTCTTGCTTTAATTTAGCTTTTACTAAATAATGGTTTGGATTTGCAATTGCTAAAGCGTGCATGCAATTTCTATGTTTTCTTTGTATTAATACCTGGTCTACCTAGTTGACCGTAGTTCTGTTAGGAGTCATCCACGTGCCTTTATGGATATCCTTATGCTGAAAGCAAGTGCTCATCACTCTCCTATCTAGTTCGATTGTAAACTTTATTACTTTTTTCCTTTCTATTGGTGATTCATCTTTTTTTGGTGCGTGACCATTAATGATTCCGAGTTTTCCAAATCCCGTAGCCTTATGTAACATATTATTAGTCTATCTGATATTCATTGGATTACTTTTTGTTTCATTCTTCTACCTATCATAAAACCCACACCGAATAGTCGCTGTTCCTTCCACTATTCAAAAAATAAAGTTTTTAGTTTTTATAAACATTATGTAAACGTCATATAAACGTTATGTATACGTTAAGTAAACGTTATGTAAACGTTATGTAAACATTATGTAAACGTTATGTAAACGTTATGTAAACGTTATGTAAACATTATGTAAACGTTATGTAAACGTTATGTAAACGTTATGTAAACATTATGTAAACTTTATGTAAATATTTATTTATTTAGTCGCCGTTTTAACTATTTAACTCGGCTCTAAATGCTCAATAAATCGTCGGAGCTAAGCTTTCGTAGGTTATCACTAACGTGCTTCTTAGACAGAATCTTCAGGTTTAACGTTCTGAAGTTCGAAGCATATTTCTACTTCATACTCTGAGAATTCCACTTTTCTTCAGATTGGCATTTCATAAAGTTGGTACTGAGTCCGTACTGTACGCCTGATTTTTGATTGTTTTTTAAGTAATAATCATTGTAAAACAGCTCTGTACCTCTGAAAAACACAAACTGTATTAAGTAAACATTATACAGGGTTATGATAATGTAATGCACAAAATTCATAAAACGTACAACGATTATTATGAAACTTACGTTTATTTCGTTTTTTATTCATTTTCTCGTTTTTTTTTCTTATGTGAGCCCTACTGCAACTATTGTTCCCTAGTGTAACAAAACAAGCTTTCTCCAATAATGTAATAAAAATCTTAGCTTCCCATTAAAAAAATATGTTAATGACGTCATAACTTTGACAAATTTGACGTGTTATTTTTGTAACTTATGTCAAAAGATGCGGAATAAAAAAAAACATTTGACGTGTTTTTGCATTTTGTTCCAAAGTGATCGTTGTACGTTTTATGAATTTTGTGCATTACATTATCATAACCCTGTATAAACATTATGTAAACATTATGTAAACGTCATATAAACGTTATGTAAGCGTTAAGTAAACGTTATGTAAACATTATGTAAACATTATGTAAACGTTTTATCAACGTTATATAAACGTTATGTAAACGTTATGTAAACTTTATGTAAACGTTATGTAAACTTTATGTAAACATTATGTAAACGTTTTGTAAACATTATGTAAACATTATGTAAACATTATGTAAACGTTATGTAAACGTTATCTAAACGTTATGTAAACATTATGTAAACATTACGTAAACATTATGTAAACATTATGTAAACGTTTTATAAACATTATATAAACGTTATGTAAACGGTATGTAAACGTTATGTAAACATTATGTAGACATTATGTAAACATTATGTAAACATTATGTAAACAGTATGTAAACATTATGTAAACGTCATATAAACGTTATGTAAACGTTAAGTAAACGTTATGTAAACATTATGTAAACGTTTTATAAACGTTATGTAAACTTTATGTAAACGTTATGTAAACGTGCAGTGACTTCTTGCATTAGAATCTAACACTAACTTACACAAATCATGAATAAATAAACCTTCAGACATAAAAGACATCTTCAGAAGTTAAGGTTCGGTTTTCAGAAGGTTAAACTATAGATTTGTTTTGGGAAGAGCGTGAGTGGAGACGTACGAAAAGCTCCGACAATTTATTCAATTTGTAGATCATTGCCGAGTTAAAAAGTTAAAACATTTAAAACGGAAACTAAATAGAAATTTAAGAACTGGTAGTTCAATAGGCGTAGGCAATTTTGGATAAACTGATAGATCGCATCGAAAACAACCGAAACACGAAACACAGAACCTTTCAACTTAAACTGTTTTAATACCTACCCATTTTCATTCTTTAGTCTCAGTTCTACTAAAACGGGCCTAATGCTTATTTCCTCTCCTGAATACCTATAGCCTTTTCGTATCATTCTGTATTATTCTTCACGTTTATTTCCACTCCAATGTTTCGTAGTTGAATTTATTTATTTATGGTCATATTCTGCTATCAATTTAAAGTTGCTATCTGCTACTTGGATCATATGTTTTAAATATAAACGTTTCTTGAGAAAAAGAACCCACAGTGTGTAACGAAGTTACAGAATTTTGGTTAATTGTTAATCTTTTGGTTAATGTTTATCTTCCCGTGCAATCTGAGACCGTTCGGATAAGCGGCCGAATCTAGCAAGAGCTCGCGTCCCTTCCCTAACCGATATTTGGCGTGCGCCGCTCCGTTTCACCCCTACAATTTCCCTCATGCTCCGAGAACACCTATATAACGATGTGCGGTCGCTCGATTTATTCAGTCCGCGCCCAGGATTCCCAGCAGAACCAGTCAGCCCAGCCGACCAACCAGCCAGCCTAGCAGACCGGATCGAGCCAAGGAATATAAGAGAAAGTCCTCTTGCCGACTTTCCGCCCGACCTATTCCGTTAAGTACCTTACCCCTTTTTCCGAGACTTCACTGTGCGTAGCCTGAAGGGCTCATCCTTTCATCCCTTACCCTTTCCGAAACATTACTGCGTGTTAACCTAGGAGTCTCATCCTTTCATCCCTTACCCCTTTTCCGAGACTTCACTGTGCGTAGCCTGGAGGTCTCATCCTTACATTTCTACCTTTTCCAAGACTTCACTGTGCGTAGCCGGAGGTCTCATCCCTTCCACCCTGTCCGAGGTCTCACTGTGCGTAGCCTGGGGATCTCCTCCCGCTCTCCTTACTCCAGTCCGACCGCCATTACCCGACACCCCGTTTCACAACCCCGTGTCCCGACTCCGTCTTTGCACGCTTGCTTATTATTGCACTCCATATTGCAGCCCGCTTACTGTGGGTATTGTAGGTAACCGTAGATAATTGTATGCATATTTTAGGTTTACAGATTGAAGCTTATTGGAGGGTTAGAGCTTTCGTAGTAATAAATGTTGTTTGGTTTTTAACAATTGTGTGTTTTATTTGTTAGCTTTAAACATCCTCTTATTTTGTGAAAGCTTTAGGATAGGAGGAGTTATCCCGACTGGGCTGACCTCAGCAACCTCAGCAGTTCCCTGGATTATCCTTTCTCCACTGGCAATTACCCGGATCCGTGGAGCATACCACGTTAAAATAACTCGCACCAGAGAGTACCGCCGAGCACCGAAAACCACACTGCGCCACTTCACCACCAAGATCACCTGGTCAGGATCCAGAAGCGTTTTTACTAAATTAGTAATCTATTAAATTAAATTTAATATACCACACTAGCTGAACTAGAATGCAAATTTTTTTAAGTTAACAAGGTTCAGCACTCGTAGTCAGTCAACTAGCTGAAAAACTTTTGAAATGTTTTTTGGCTTAATTACTTCAATTAACTGCCTTTTTTATTTTTCATAATTAATTATAGCAAAAATATTATTTTATCTTCTACATTCGACAATAAGTAAACTCCGCAACAGTGTATGGAAAAACTCCCGCCCTATACCAATGGACAGAATTATACAGGGAGTCCCAATCAAAAAATTGTGGGGATAATAGCAAATCTGGCTGCGTTTTCTTAGGAAATACAACTCACTTGATTTAAATATTAATTTCACGAATGGAATTATTTAAAGAAAGCACAGTTAAAAACAGATATTAAGAATTAGTAAGGGTCGATGGTGACTTCAGCCGGGTACGTTAGTTTTTAAAGCAGAAGCTTTCGAGCAGTTCTTTGAAGATGGTCTAACAAACCAAAACACGTGTAGAGTATTCTACATAATTTATGAAAACATTAAAATACAACAGGTTTTCTTAAAACTATTTGAGTCAGAAGTTTGTTTTGGTAGAAAGCAGCAGCTGGAGTGGTCTTTGTTATCTACTATCTATTAGAAACGCGTAAAAAATATATATTTACATCTTATTAATCATTGTACGACTGTAGTTCATTTTTTTACAGACAGCACGACAGTATATTAAAGTATCAATTGCTACTTGTTGCACTGGCTTCAAAAATTAATTGGAATTTTTCATGTAATAGTTAAATTATCGTTATTTATTAAATAATACAATAATCAAAGAATTCTGTAGACCCCTTCTAGTATCATAGGCAATTTGCTTTAATTTATGTAGATAACCATTCCTCTCAAAGGAAAGGAACATTTCCTCAATACGATTCCAATTTATAAAGTAAATTGTGGTCCATTATGAAGCAGCCCTTCCTATGCTTAGCTTCTAGTTAAAATGTAATATAGGACAACCATTAAAATTTGCTTGATATCTAACAAACATACCCTTTATATATAAATAAGAACAACATTTTGGAAGTTAACATAAAAGCAAATAGTTCTGAACAACAGATGTCATTAAAATTTTGCTAGACTGCCAAGATTACATCAAAGACTGAGGGTCGTTGACATGAGTTCCTGAAGGAAGCAAAAGGGAATTACGGTATTGTTATCCCATGAAAGCCATTGTGACTATAAACAATTTCAACACGGTTCCTGTTTCAGATACGTAAGATGCTGTTTGGAGATGTTAAGTGTTGTAGGCAGAAAACTAGAGTAAGTATTTAATTGTTTCGAGTTCCTAGTTTTAAAAGGTCAGAGGTATTTAAAGGTATTTAAATTGTGAAGGATAAAACGTATTTTTAAAAAACATGATGGTAGTTTGCATCTGATAATATCTATTGCAGTATTACTGTAATGAAAATATTTTTCAAAAAAATTATTTCAGAAACAATTTTTGATTTGCATATCCAGAATAAATAAATTTAAATTCTAAAGATTTCCAATTCAAATACGGTAACAATAGTAGCATTCTGACACAACTTTATTTTGATGGTACTTTAAGATTTATTATAAAATCTTAGGTATCCTTGAATTTATGTTATCTGCTTGGATAATAGAATATTAAAAGAATTAAACAATAAACTAATTTTGTAATGTTAAGTTTAAAACCCTACAAATCTCCAGGACCTGATGACATCATGCCTGTGATGCAACAGGAGGGAAAGCAAGTCCTGATTCCAGTTCTGTGCAGCCTATTTCGAGCTAGTCTGGCCTTAGGTCATATTCCTCAAGTCTGGCAACCTGTCAAAGTGGTCTTCATACCAAAACCGGGTCGTAATTCTTACGCCAGCCTAAGGCATTGAGACCAATAAGTCTATCATCTTTCATTTTAAAAACATTTGAAAAACTGGTAGAAAGGCATATAAGGGAAGGGGCACTCATAGAGAAATCTCTGCATCAAAACCAACACGCCATTATGCCAGGAAAATCATGCGAAAGTGCTCTCCATACCCTGGTCAACAGAATAGAGGACAGCCTAGAACAAAGAGATTGCCTTAAGCGTCTTTCTAGACATACAGGGGGGCTTTGATAACACCTCCTTCGAATCTATGATTCAAGCGTCTAAAAGGCATGGCATTGATGACACCACATGTAGGTGGATGACAAACATGCTGCAAAGCCAACGAGTACACAAGGAGGGGTACTACCCCCCTTACTTTGGGATCTGGTTATAAACTAACTCCTCAGCAATCTGAATAACGAAGGCTTATTTACCCTGGGTTATGCAGATGATATAGTCGTTCTCATAGAAGGAAAGTACGGCAATATAATCTCAGAAATAATGCAAAAGGTTGCAACAAGGAAAACCTTACGGTAAATCCTGCAAAAACCAACCTTATTACCATTCACCAGGAAGAGAAATCACGGAGGCATAAATCCTCCGAAACTCTTTGGAGAAACTTTACAAATTAAGGGGGAGGTCAAATACCTAGATGTAATCCTAGATACCAAGTTGACCTGGAAACAACATCTGCAGAGAACTACCAATAAGGCTAAAACATCCTTAATGATGGTAAGAAGAGCCTTTGGAATCAAATGGGGACTTAAACCAAAAATGATCTATCGGCTATACACATCAGTGATAAGACCAATAATAACTTATGGTTCACTAGTATGGTGGCCAAAAGTAAATCAAAGACAAACAATAAACCATTCGAATGAGCATTCAGGAGCACTCCAACAGCATCACTAGAAGCTCTCTTGCAACTCCCTCCCTTAGATCTAATAATCAGAGGCGAGGCACGTATAGGAGCGCATCGCTTAAGCTGTATGGGCAATTGGAAAAGCAACCAACATATCTGGGGACACTCCAAAAAAATAACCGTAGTGTCCGACCCAATTTTAGACATGGAAACGGACCACTTGTTAACAAAATGCTCCTTTCATAAACCCTTCGAAGTAGGGACAAACCGTGAAGAATGGCAGAAAAGAGAACCACCAGAACTACAGAACAGCCTAGTATAGTACACGGACGGCCCACGCACAAGTAACGGAACCGGAGCTGAAATATATGGTAGCAATCCAAGATACAGTACCTCTGTATCTCTGGGTCAAACTACCACAATATTCCAAGCAGAAACATATGCAATTTTAACAGCAATAGAAGAAAACATAAGAAGGGGTTACAAAAACAAAACCATTCCTATCATCCCTGACAGCCTGGCTACTTTGAAAGCACTGAACTCGTTCCAGATTAAGTCAAAGCTTGTCTGGAATTGCCTTTGCAGCCTCCTAACACTAGCAAACTCCAACAAGGTAAAACTTGTATGGTTATCGGCCCACAGATGCATAGAAGGAAATGAAAATGCAGATAAACTCGCAAAGCAGGGATATGAAACACCATTCATAGGACCTGAACCCGTGGTTGGCATAAGAAAGAAAACTGTGAGAGGAGCAGTGGAAAATGGATATTTACAAAACATTCAGACCACTGGAGATTCTCACCAAGGCATAGTAAAGCTATGATGGGTATCCATCCCCACAAGCTGACAAAAGCAGTCTTGCAGCTCAGCAAGACTCAAATCAGAACAGTGGCAGGGCTCTTAACAGGACACTGGCTCTTCAGAAAACATTTTCATAACATAGGGCTATATAATGAAGACCCAATATGCAGATTATGTAGCTCGCAGAAGACTTCTAATCTTTGAAGGCATCAATCCTAATGAGATACAACCGCCAGCCAACCTAATCAACAAACTCCTAGACCTGGTAAAGGGGACGTATTTACTTGAGAGGGATTAGCGACTGTAGAGGACGCACAATAGGCCCAAGAGGCCGCAGCACTAAGAAGGGAGTAAATAACCCTCCCCTAGACAAATCAATCAATCAATCAATGTTAAGTTAAATAAAACATTGTAATTTTAAAATAAATAAAGATTATTAAAAGTTTCACAGTTTTATTAAAATATAACCTGACAATATTGTTTCGACAGCTATGCTGTCATTATCATAGGTAATATAATTATAAACAAACACGTCGCTAAGGTAGATACAAAATAGGTAACTAGATAAAATAATAATAATAATCAGAATTAAATATCTAATACTTCCAGTAACGGAGAATTACTGAGCTCAAGTTGTTCATTCATTAAAGGTAGCCTGAGTTTATGTTTGTATATCTCAAAGGCTTCTAAAATGTCTAATTTGCGTTTGTTATTACAAAAATGTAGGATTTTTATATTATTTTGAGGAGTCATTGTGTGATTTTGTTCTAAAAGGTGTTTGGCGTAATTCGATTTTTCAGGATGTTTATTTTTGTAATGACGTACGTGTTCTTTATATCCTATGTCAAAATTTCGAAGTGTTTGTCCAATATATACCGAACTACAAAAAGAACAATTTAAACGGTAAATGCCCGATTTCATGATATCATGTGTTCTGTCTTTAGCATTAAATAAAAATGAAAAAGTGTTAGTGTTGGTTTTAAATGTTATTTTATAATTGTTGGTTTTTCTTAGTATATGTGCAATTTTTTCTGATATTTTGCCAAAATATGGTATAGATATGTAATTTGTGTCTTCTGTTTGATTGTCAATGGGATATATTCTTTTGATAGCTAAAAGAATATATCCCATTGACAATCAAACAGAAGACACAAATTACATATCTATACCATATTTTGGCAAAATATCAGAAAAAATTGCACATATACTAAGAAAAACTAACAATTATAAAATAACATTTAAAACCAACACTAACACTTTTTCATTTTTATTTAATGCTAAAGACAGAACACATGATATCATGAAATCGGGCATTTACCGTTTAAATTGTTCTTTTTGTAGTTCGGTATATATTGGACAAACACTTCGAAATTTTGACATAAGATATAAAGAACACGTACGTCATTACAAAAATAAACATCCTGAAAAATCGAATTACGCCAAACACCTTTTAGAACAAAATCACACAATGACTCCTCAAAATAATATTAAATTCCTACATTTTTGTAATAACAAACTAGACGCAAATTAGACATTTTAGAAGCCTTTGAGATATACAAACACAAACTCAGGGTACCTTTAATTAATGAACAACTTGAGCTCAGTAATTCTCCGTTACTGGAAGTATTAGATATTTAATTCTGATTATTATTATTATTTTATCTAGTTACCTATTTTGTATCTACCTTAGCGACGTGTTTGTTTATAATTATATTACCTTTGATAATGACAGCATAGCTGTCGAAACAATATTGTCAAGTTATATTTTAATAAAACTGTGAAACTTTTAATAATCTTTATTTATTTTATGATTATCGAGTTCCACAAAATAAGGCTGGAAACAATAAACAAGATTGTAATTTTACACTGGAGTGCCTTAAACAAATCAAAGTAAATTTGGAACACGTAGCATTTAAAAAGATTACCAGCCCTACAAATTAGCATAAATTTATAACATTAAAATTTTACATAAAAGCCCCGCAAATGGCTATTCAATTTGTAACGTTAAAAATCTTAAAACGTACACTAAAAACTAGGACTTACGCATTAAAGTCCAAAGCTCCTGCTGAAACTGCATACTTAATAAAGTTATTTTTAGGTGTCGTAAATGTTAATCAAAAAGGCTGCCTAATATCAGATTAAGCACAAGAATGAATAGACAACATTATAGAGGGCGCCACCCAAATTATTTGTTATTATTGTTTTAAAAAAATGCAGCGAGAATCTACAATTTGGGAAAAGAAGTCCGTTTTGTTCATTTCCACTGCCTAACTTATTAAGGTTTATTTATTTTTTTATTACTATTACTTGATTGATGGATAATCAAAACAAATTCGAATCACCTATTTATTGGTTGGTTTTCAAAAACAACTTATTACTTATTAAAACCGGAGGCTAACAAAACCTAATGTTTATTATAAACTTTTTGAACATGGTTTCCACAAAGTACACTCATTAACAGGAGAAATAATTCCGTACAAGACTAGTTCAGAGATTTTTCTCGATTCAAAGGGCCAAATTTCAGTAAGGTACCTACTAATTTGTTTGAATCGCTTTATTACATCAGCATTAAAATAACCAAAATAATGGGATCTTCCAAACTAAAGACAGGAACGCTTAATACCCACATGAAGAATTAAACCGTAAACAACAGCGATACGATAAGATTACTAAACCACTAAAACACAAACAGTCTGGAAATCTGAAATTCCCTTTCAGAATGTTTTTAAACAAGTTCGTTCTTGCGAAGAACTATGCGGTTTGTAAGTGGCAAACAAACTAGTACAAGCACGTAAAGCACATTTTTGCTCCGAATAACATACAGAGTGTAGAATAGCTCACGCACAATACAGTTCTACGTTCATTTTTTTTGAAACCTTAATACTATATCCTCTAATTATTTTACAGTAAAGGTATTTCAGAGTAATGTAAAAAGAAAATTTACCAATTAACCAAAAACAAGTTATCGAATGTTGAAAACGGCATTAAAATATATTCAGTGATTATCGAAATTCACTATCTTTTACGGAGACATAAGTTAATTGGTACTGATTGTAATTATATTAGAATAATCTCGATTGTGAGTAATCTGTAAGAGATACATATACGCCACCACAAACCAGCGGATTACCAGCGGCGGGCGTTACCAGCTCAACTTTTGTAAATAGATCTCTTTTCTTACTGACGAACCGTCGATTTTTCAACTTCAACGGGCATTATGCTAGTAAATATATGTACAATGGGGATCTTCCGATCAGTGGCGCACCCATGGGAGGGGGTTTGGGGGTCGAAACCCAAGTTTTTGTATTTATCATAGAGATTTTCCTTATTCTCTTAATAATATACATAAATAAATAAGATAGTATAT
Organism: Agrypnus murinus; assembly: GCA_929113105.1. NCBI lineage: Eukaryota > Metazoa > Arthropoda > Insecta > Coleoptera > Elateridae > Agrypnus > Agrypnus murinus. The sequence goes on along the minus strand of OV816029.1, from coordinate 64,299,159 downwards.
ATTAGGCAGATTTAATCAAATAACCCTCGCCCCCGGAAAAATGTTCTGGGTGCGCTACTGCTTCCGATTATTTAAAGCCATTCGGAATTCTTAACGAATAAATTCAGATAAAACGATACCCTTCTCTTGGTTTATGTGGAGAAAAGAGTGCAGTGGTTGGGTTTACGTAGTTTCGTACCCCTCTAGGCCCCTTTTGGAGAATATCACTCTACGCATTTCTGACTATCTAAAACTTGATCTTTCGATTTATTACTTTATTTAACTGTACGTGGGGAACGGAAATGAATTCTGTACGTCAGCATCATCTTACGTTAACATTAAATATACGTTAAAATATACAGGGTGTATCACGATGAGTTTTGGTTAGAAGAATATGAAAAACCAATAGGAGTTGGGATTTGACATTTTGCAGGTAAGGATATCGGGTTGTTTTAAAATAATTTCAGATTTCTGTTACATCCGGTTACACCGGAAATGGATGTCAACTTCTTTCTTTTAAATGGAACACCCGAATCTTTATTATTGATATGTATTGCAGTTTTAAGTCTAAAACCATACCTCTGAAGTTAACCAATTCTAGGATATCTCGATTTTTTTTAATTGGCAACTGCGAACTGTTACAAACAACTCCATTTCCAAAGAATGTGTACATGTTCAGATTAGAAATTTTAGGTAATTATGTAGTTTTAAAAGTATGCTGCATCAAATGGACTATTAGGAATTCTAAAACGGACACAGGGTGTTTAAAAAAGAATGCCAAGCTTTGTATCTAGAGAATATCAATATCTCATTATTTTTAAATAGCAATCTAATACATTTTTTCGGGTTTCTTGCATTCTATGTTTAAAATTATGGACAGTAATTTTGCACGATTTGTTTTCCTTTGAAGGCGGTCTCACATCCAGTGGCATGTTGTACTGTCAATGTCAGATTATTATTTTATTTTTATTGCAATAGTAATTTTTGACGCGCCTATGATGTTGTGTCAAAGTTGTGTCATGTCATGAAAAGTATCTCTTACTAAACTAGTTTCAGAGTTTTTTTGGAAAATGTATTAACCCCGTTAAAATTAATTTTATTTTAAAAATCTGGGACAGTAACCGTATTAAAACGACTCTCCCTGCATGAACAAACGTATTAGACAATTTTAATTTGTTTTATGCCAACCAACTTTAATATTTAACTCTTTTTCAAAATTTTTCTTGCAGTTTTCAAGATATTGTGGCTCTTACGTGAGCCCTTTCTAAGAATCTATATGTGAACTACGCAAATATTCACTAACTATTTAAGATTATGAAGATTAATGGCCTACATTGCGCAGATAGAGTTGTCAAAATGTTGCGTGATAACTAGACAAAACACCTTTTTATCTTTATCGACTTATGACGGGACACGGAAAAGTTCTTAAAAATCGAGACTTGTTTTTGTTCTGTTAGCTTAATCTATGAACAAATTACCAGAATTAATACTATAGATAATAAAGAAAAGAAAAATGGAATGTTTGAGGCATATTCGTGGTGTTAAATCCTCTATCCTATAACTGATAGAGGACAAAATACAAGGCAATAGGAATGCTGTAATACGACAAATATCCTGCCTTAAAACTCCAAGAGAATGGTTTGCAATCGTTGCAATTATTATTAAATTAAAATAGCCGTATTGATCAGCAACCTCCTTAAGAAGAAGCTGTTTTAGTAATTGTTCTTCTGAAACTCCATGAACCCTCTAACCTCTAGGTCTTCTATGTACATTATCAATAGTGCTCATATGTTACAAAACACACCATTTTGAATAAATAATACATAATAAAACGCATAGTTAACAAGTTAACCCCTCGTAGTAAATATTCAAATTACATTTTATCAATCAACAATTACTTACTGTTAATGCGATTTAAATGTTCTCGTTACCATACCTTTTACACTTTAGGTCGTTGACTACAAGTTAGCAGTAATCACGACGCCAGCTATTAAATTGAAAAAGATTATAAATTACCTGTCAAATTCCAGCAACAACTCATGTGATATTTCTGTTTAATACGATTTTATAAATGATACTCGTTGAACTGTTAAAGTTGTACGAATACGATTTTTGTCATTAGCTTTTTATCCTCAGAATTATAACGTTGTCGGTTTCCTGGAGACAAATAAAGAGCAATACCTTGAAATTAGCCTTTTGGGCACCAATTTCGATGATTTTTTTTTAAATTGTAGGTAATTGCCTATATTTCAAAGTCTCAATGTTGGATTTGTCCGCTGAAGCTCTTAATTGTTATTAACAAATTTTTATTTTTTTCCTAAGAGGCTAATTAATAATTACATAATTTCATGAATTTTTTTATTATAATTGAATAAAATTAGGTACTTATAGCTTTTTGGGGTCGTATATTACAAATTTGGGGTCCAAATCGGTCAAAAGTACAAAATGGCGGCTACAAAATGCCTGCCGGGGTCAGAAATTTATTATTTGAAATAGCAAATGAAAAATAGTACTAGGGGGTTTTTAAAATCGCAAATTGCGATGTTACAGTTATTTACGTATTAAGATCTGTTAAGAGAGCTATAACGGCCAAGGGAGCTATTTGAAGCCCGATGAAGGAGGGCTTTTATGCTTCCGCGTCATAGCGTCATAGACGCTGCTGTCAACTTAGCAATGGAAATTTTGAAAGAAGCGGGTCGTTAAAAAAGACCGGCCGTTGAAACCTCTTTTAACAGCCCTGAGTGTTACCAGGGTGTTATATACAGCATAACGTCCTTCTATAACAACACAGTTAGGCGAAAAGCTAAAAAATGACTTAGATGCAAAGTGCCGGTCACAAAATGGCCACTAAAATTAAAAAATGGTATAATGAATATCTCGGAACAAGGAAGCTATAGTTTACTATACAGAGACAGTTTTACACTAACATTTGAACCACCAATATACAACACGAAACGTTTGCATAGAATATTTTCTTCACCCTTTAAAACTAAATATTTATATACAACATTTAGAAACTAGTTCACCCCACAGGATTTTGACCAAAGAAATTAGACACAATTTTTTTTCACTACATTATTGACACTACGTTATTTAAAAATATCTGAAACCATTGTGTCAAAACTGTAGTGTAAAAGAAAACCTTGTTTGATTTATGTGGTCAAAAGTCTGTTTTTAAAGCTGGGCTGCTAACGTTACTTACTGTATGTTTATTTTAAGTGTTCAGTTTTTATTGTATTAAAAAGGAATCTCCGCAAATCTTTTATGTTGTATAAATATTCAATGTGATCAGAACATGAGTGTAAAGCTTTTTAGATGTAGTAACTGTATTTACCGAAACAAGTTGCCGCATGCTACTTAAAAGGTTTTCAAAAAATGCGTTTTTATGACGAAACGTGTTTCGCCCTGATTCACCTCGATTCGAGCTCGGAGCCCTCATCACCAGTTATCACCGAGTCACCGATTGGTGATATCGTGTTGTACGTTTACCAAAGCAACAGCAAAAAATAATTCTGTAAATTTAGCAGACTTGTGTCCAGCAATCGATTCTACGCAGCAACAACAGCATCCGGAACTTTGCACCTAGGTCATTTTTTAGCTTAAATCGCAACTTGTAACTTAAAAAATTTTTAGTACTATTTTTCATTTGAAGTTTCAAATATTAAGTTTTTGACCCCAGCGGCCATTTTGTAGCCATTTTAGACTTTGGGCCGATTTAGACCCCGAATCCGTACTCTGCAACCCCAAAAAGCTATAAGTACCTAATTTTATTCAATTATAATAAAAATTTGATAAAATTATTTAATTATCAATTAACACCCTATGGAAAAAAATGATAATTTGTTAATAACAATTAAACAGGGCATTAGCGGACAAATCCAACATTTAGACTTTGAAATATAGTCAATTACTGTTACAAAATATATTTAGTTTTGCTATCGTGGGGGTAGCAAAAAAGGTTACCCAGATACTCGTCGCGTGGGTCGTGGGTAAATAATCTAAAAATATAATAAATAAATCTTAAATGGGCGCCAGGTCCTAATCTAAGACGAAATCTTTTGGACGTACCTTCCAAAAGTGATGGTCCCACTAAAGCATGTACTAATTGGTATTTACTGTGTACTGTACAACTAAATAAATAAAAGAGTAATATGCTGATAAGTACTATAATAAATAACGAATAATAATCCTTAGTAATGTACATAAAACTTTTCTTTAACATGCATAAAATTTGTTAGTGTTTGAAATTATGAAGATAAATCTTAACTAGGTAAGTATATAATGTACATAGGAATTAGTAAATAGATATAATATTTAATATATTGTATTAGATAAATAACTAACATGTAAATAATAACATATAAACATATAACCAACAAAATAATCTCATATAATAATAGTAGTAGTACGAAGGATCGAGAAAAAAAATAATAAAAGTAATTCGGTAAGTATTATTTGATTTGTTTAATAAGTTTTAAACTTCTACTTATATATTCTTTTCCGTTTGCTTTAGATTTACTAAGATTACTAAGAAATCTAAGCTACGAAGTGTGTAAGCGCTTACTACCGACGTGAGCTCATTCGTTATCAAATTTGTACTCAATTGTAATAAGATTAATAGTTAATAAATCAATTAAAAGCAAAAGCGAATTACTTCTTTACAATAATTATCCCGTTGATGTTTATCTAAACACTTAGATAGGTAATCTTTTTAATATGTATAGATAAAGAATCTGCTATACTTTTAGTGTACATAAACAAAGTAAATATAGTACACTGTTATGATATCTAAATAATTAAATGCATAAATCAATAATTAGGTCTGGTATTCTGACCTGTCGAATGCTGTTGGACTACACAGCTTACCGGATTGTTACCAAATGTTGATTTGTCCAAGTGAACATATCCTTCGCAATACAAGCGATATACAGATCGAAGCCTTGTAATATCTAATGGCTACTGGGTGCCTCCATAACGGTAACAAAAACAAGAAGCACAAAAAGGGCTAATAAAAAAGAAGAAACAAATTAGCTATATATTAATTTTAGGGAGTCTGTACGTTACCTATTAAGTGGAAAAACTCATCTTCCTGAATGGTATGTTTGAGAAGAAAATCCCACAAATGTGGTTATTAAAAGTTCCAACAAAATAATAAGTATAACACTAATTCGATCAGTATTATCTAAAATCCAATCTTCTAATTTCCAATTAGATGAATCCAGAAAATATAAACTACATTTACACCATTTCTAACATGGAATTCTCAAAGTAATGGCTGCAGGAAGAATGACTTTTTTGCAGAGAAAAGATAATGCAAAAATTTGAAGTTTTGGGGAATTTTCGAAAAGGAGCCAAGTTTGAAGGATAAAAATATGCATTAAGAAAATGACATATAGGCATGCAACCCAACATGCATTAGTATATTATATACCAAGGGACTAAAGTGCCTCTTTTAATCCAGAAGGTGCAGTTTTTTTAATCCCGAGACGTAGTCGAGGGCAACAATCACCTGAGGGATTAAAAGGCACTTTAGTTCCGTGGTATATACGCTATTTTTTGCACTCCGTTTTGCCTAATACATTGAGTTAAAGTTATATTATATAAAAAAAGAGTTAAAAATGTACAATCTAATTGTATAGTTGTTAAATAAATGCAATTACAATTACAAAACCGATTGGAAATGCTAAGTATAGTATTGCCAGACGATTCAATATTAAAATAAAATTTAATCTGGTACAAATTCCTCTATCCGTAGATCTATGAACAACCTGACATCCCGAATGTACTCGAAGAAGTGAAGGTTGATAATCTAACAGCTTCCACATTATTTCATAAACCTGAAGATTGACTATTTAGTTTTGTTAATTGTGCTTATGTCTATGTCATTGTACATATAAATCACAATAATTAGCTCATATTGTATTTTGAATTAATTTAAAAAACTAGTATTTTGAATAAACTAGTTGGCATAGTAACATTAATTTGTTTGTTTACTTTTAATCCCTCCAGAAACGTTAATTGTGAACATGCCGCAAACACACCTAACCTTACTATTGTAATTTTGTGTAAATGTATGACATATAATAACGCTTTGACATTACAAAAGTAAGGTTAGCATGTTTTGTGGTATGTTCACAATGACTGTTTCGCGGCCAACTTCGACGTTAAATTAACATTTGTTTTGCTTTTAATCCCTCCGGGATTAAAAGTAATTCTAATCCCTCCGGGACTAAAAGTGACACTTTAGTCTTTCAAACGGAAGATTAAAATGGCACTTTTAGTCTACGGAGTGCAAAAAATAATAATAACAATTGAACTGAATCATATTATACCAAAATCTATTTTTAATATACGTTTGGGCCGGTATTTCCATCTTTTGTATAAACTGTAGTATAGCTATCCAGCAGATATATTTATCCTACAGATAATTCGAATTATAAATATAAACGGGTATTTCAATGTAGGTCGAGTATAAAATAATCTTTCAGTTAGATATCTCCTACTTGAAGTTTGCACATTTGCAATTTTGTTTTTTTTAATATTTAACAGCTAAAAATCGTTAAAGGTTTGATTTCTTACTGCTTCGTTTGTTATAACGATGGCATATTTTACTACTTCTCAATAATTATTGCTAACTCTAACAGAGAAAATTAAAATTTTGTGACTGCGAAAATGAGTGAAAAACTACTACTATTTCGTTATTATCTTCAGCAATCTCAATTTTATTCTATCTTCTATCTTCTTCAGAAAGCTCTATTTCATTGCGTATGTTAACAATGTTGTGTAAGATCGCTATTGTAACTATTATTTTTTGAATTGAATTGGAAATCGTCAATTCCATATGCCAAAAGCTCTTTCAATGACGTGCCTGGGTCTTATGTGTTATTCATTAAAAAGTCTTTGAGCTTTATTTTGTGGTTCAGCTAGTGGTGTTATTAGATAATTCTTGAGAGCATAATCACTATCTCCTATTACAAATTCATCATTTTGGAAACCTCCCAATAAAAGAGAATTGGCAAATATGGTGTTGTCATGTGTAGCAGCAGACCAATGTACTACAATTTCGGTTAAACGTAAAGAAATATCATAAGTTGCTTAAATTCAGAGAAAAGTAGCCTTTTCGGCATTGAAGATTTTCTGCTGTATAATGCTGTATATACAATAGGGAGTAAGCTTCGTCATATGATATAAATAAAACAAGAAAATCTTAGTCCATTTTTCAGACTCACAAGAAAATCTAAAAAGAAAATCAACAATAACAAAAATATTGGCGGCTTCGACAAAGTATTCTAAAAACTTATCTGCCAGTTAGCACATTATCTAGAGAAAAAGTACCGTATAAATTTAACTGAAACTTATCCTAAGGATAAATATTATACTGAAATTAAAATACCCGTTATTAACTTATACGTAAGTTTATCTCCAGGATAGGTTATACTGAACTTTATACTGAGGTGGAAATACCGGCCCTAAATTATAGGTAAATTTATCCCCAGGATAAGTTTATACCGAACTTTATACTGAGGCGGAAATAACGGCCCCTAGTAATTAAGTTTTAGTATAAATTAATTCATAGTAATTTTAACCGTAACATTACCTATTAAAAAATCATTAAAATCGTTACCCAAAAGGCGAATTCCGAGGTATTCCGAGTGTTTTTCGACTAAGGTGCCTTCATCAAGCTTTACACAAAATAACATTAACAAATAATAACTCATGAAACTAGATTGCAAATTTGTTGTATATTAGTCAATCTAACTGTACGAAACAAAGTTTCTATCTTCCTTTTAAGAGGAAATTCCCATTTTACTTCACCGAATTCTGAGATAACTTCCATACCAAAACTAAAGCAATTTAACAAAGTTATCATGTAAATATTAAGAGTAACTTGCGATATGAATATGTCGAGTTTTCCGGAAAAATAGTGGAATTAAAATTATAAAATTAAGCAAGTCATGAATATGGAAATGTAGTATTCGTCGTGCTTATTACATTCTCGTGTATACTAGGTCATTTAGAACGAATAACTACGCATCGTGGACATTTTTTTTCTGCCGAGGCCAGTGTTTTAATATACTTAGGCTTGAAAATTATTTCAAAATGGGTATTTTACTCTATATTTGTTTGAAAGTGGAATTTCATAAATTGTATACTGTAAAGAGGTTAACAATATTTAGCGTCCATAAAAATGCTCGAGGGCGGTGCTGAAACGCTAGTCTCATAATTTCTCACGTGATGAAAGGACGATTATAGTTACCTCTTGTCCACTTTGTTTAACCTAATTTAAAAATTGCAAAGTATCTTTAGTACAGCAAGCAGCGTTTTAAGAAAGGATTCTGTGAAAATTCAATTCATAAGAAAAATATGTTACAGAAAATGACGTCTTACGATGAAAACCTTCAACGTGTTAAGAGAATATCTAATTCAACATTTAAGAATCCTTTAAGGCAGTGTGAAAAAACGAGATTCTCGTTATAAAAAGAACAAGCTTTCTACATAAGAATGAACTAACGGAGGATGCTAAAAACTCTAAATAACATTTAATATTGATATAGAACCTTTAAGAAATGAACAGTATAAACTGTATTTTTTTATACAGCTGAACCTAATAGACTAAGCTACTATAAAAATATCTCTGCGACATGTTTCAAGAGAATTTGAGTAAGAAAACGATCTTTATCCAGATTACACACTATCGAATAGCGGGTTGCTACAAAGGTACTTCCAAAGAAGCAAGATTTAGATATACAGTATCTGGCCATATTAATAAGGACATCGAATAATGTTAATGTTAAAAGTTATGTATTGTTAATACCAAGAATAACAGGTTTTGGGAAATGTTTTACATGTGATTATTAACGCTTGTTGTATTAACAAATAATTCAATAAAATAATTCTAAATAATAAACTGGTATAAATGGCGAATTTGCTGAATATGCTGATAACTAAAGGATGCGATTCTTAGCGGTTACTGAAGAAATTAATAAAGAAGGTACAGGTAAAGAAGGTATTTTACTGTTTCTGTAGAAAATAATCGTAGAAACGTTTCCAAGAAACTCTTTTCCACAGAAATAGTAAAATATCTACTTATAATTTTGGTCAGTATCCTCTAAGACATTACCCTCTTCAGTTATTGGCATGTTCAGCAAATTCGCCATTTATACCAGTTTATTACTTAAAATTATTTAATGAATTGCTTGTTAATACAAGAAGGGTTAATAAAACATACGTGAAACATTTCTCAAAACTTTTTTCCTGGTGTTAACAATATAAAACTTAATATCCAAATTATTGGATGTCCCTAATAATATGGCCAGATACTGTAAAATCTATTTTCAGAAGAAAAAAGATTTAAATAGTGTTATGTTCACATTTATGTGAAGTGCAAAAATTAATATGAGCATGTACATAATTGTACATTATTGCACAGACGTGGTTCTTAGGGAACAATAAATAAAAACATAAAACATATAAACTTACATACAAAGTCATGATGATATCCCAAGAATACAAAATTTTAATATAGAATTATAAAATAATAAAACAGAATGGAATAGCATATATTTATTATAGTATTATGATACAATATTAACATTAACAAGGATAATAAAAGGAGAGGATATCCTAGCCATAAGTCAACCTGAAAATTAAAAATTGAAACGTTGCTTTTTTCTCCAAACTAAATAACTTACAAAATCGATAACAAATCAATAAACATTATACTTACTTTAAAAGATGCGCAAGATTACCACGGCTTGAGATTTAGCTCTATCTTACAAATTTTTAATTCAGGTCGTAGGAATTGGTTCTCCAGTTGTCTAATTTATAAAGTAATGGATAAAGGTTTCAAAAAATACAAAAACATACACAAGAAGGACGCCATCTGATTATGAAGCTTAATTATGATAATTAAATAGATCAAATAGATTAAATGAAGCTAATAAATCTGTCTGAAATCACTAATCAGAAAATGAATTCAGACCGATATAAATTTAATACAAAATATAATACAAAACTTTCATAATTATATGGTTCAATCTTACTGGTTTTAATTAACTTTAAAATCATATTTATTTAAGAAAACACCGGAAAAAATATATAAATATAAAAGATTACAAATTTTACATTCAAAAATTTAAATAATAAGTCCCTACCTAAGAGCTCTTTTAATAATAAAAAAAAATTTAATGAATAAAAAATGAATTGTATGGAAATGCATATAAATGAAATACAAACTGTAGAAATTATTATCAAGATTCAAAACGAATTTACATAAATGTTCAACACTAAAAAAATACATATTCCCACCTAGCATTTATGCGTGATTTTCGTCCTAACAAACTAAAAAATAGAGATCGAGATGACGCGGGAACTGGTACAAAGACGTACCATCATCTGCAGTCTAGACATGCAAACGGTGCAATTTTCAAGTTGAATACGCAGAAAGACCAAGCTGAATTTTTGAACACGTGTAAATGTCACCTTCCAGACAAAGAAAAAGTTGATCTTTTACTAATGCATTCCCAGAATATAGACAGGAATATTTTTATAAGGCGAGATGACTTAAATACAACATTGGATCTTATCAAGGTTCTTTATTTTTTTAACAATGCAATCATTCTTACGGGTGAACAAACAAAGCACTAAAGACATTATTTATTACTTCCGCGTCCTCTAATTTTATAAAAGTTTGAAAACAATCTTTTAAAGTATTCTTGTAAATATGTTTATACAACACAATTATAGCTGCAAGTAAAATATAGATTTGCAGGACCGAACTTTAGATTTTTCAGTAAATATACATACAAAATTCACATATTGGAAACCGATAGAAAATATACCGTTACAAAATCATGTATATTAGGTAAAGATATCGTGGCATCAATCAAAAAAATAATCTAAAGGTATGTTGATTTTCTATAGCATATTTAAAATTCTCTCTGTACTTCAATAATAGTGTATAAAAAAATAACTTCTATAGTTGTAGACATTGTTAGTGAGGAAACAGAAAGAATACCAAAGATATTTGATAAAAGAAAAACATAACAGACAAAATAGTTGAAAAAAGGGGGTGTCTCGTGGAGATGAAAAATAATAAATTTTTTAGTCGTTGAGAGAATCTATAATATTCTTACTGAAGAGAAAATTTGTATAAATAATAGTAAATAAAATAAATGTGTTAATAGAATTTGTAAAATAATAAAGCTCAAGAAGTAAAATTGTTAAATTAATAAACATAAAAAGAAAGTCCAGCGTTTTATTGATTAAAAGAAGAGTTTCAGTGTATTAGTTACAGGAAGCAATATTAACGGGCATAACGATACAGTAAGAGCAATTGAGAAAAGAAAATAAATTGAGAAACCGTCTTCGAGCTAGGTTTGTTACTTACCAATGTGATGAAGAGTCGAATTCTTCATTATATTCCTGTAAAAGAAAAGAATCATTAAGGTGACTTCATCAGAAGAAAAAGATTTTGAAGATACTTACTGAGATGTTGGGGAGCTTGCAGTCTTCATTCGAGCCCCAGACAAGAAGAAAACCATAAAGGGTAAAAGGAATTTAAAAGAAATATCGAATTTACTAACCTGACCTGGGAAGGATGGCATTCTTGTAGCAGTCTTGAGGCAGTCCAGTGGTCCGGTGACGTGGTCTTTGGTGGTGCGAGGTTTGCAGATTCAGCAGCAGTGGCCACGGTTCCTGGCGGAAAGTGCATGTTGTGGAAGTTGTAGGTTTAGTGAAAGTGAAGGTAATTGTTGGAAAAGGATTAGAAGATACATATGTCAAAATAACAAGAAACTATTGGAAAGACATACGAGGAAGACTTACCTGAAGGAAAATTTAATGTGTAAGTTGACAGGGTAAGATTTCTTTCCATTTTAACATCCTAAAAATAAAGATTATTTATGAAGTATACTATATTACCTGTTATACCTACTTTTTTAATAATGTTAATAACTCTTCTTTTACAAACCACTTCATAAGCTCTTTCCAGATTGAAGCTGACAGCCAGTACTTGTTGCTTGTTATTAAAAGCTGCTCTTACTTCAAAATCTAGCATTGCAATTGCACTTATGGTATTATGGTTTTTCCTGAAGCCAAACTGAACAGGATTCAATAAACTATTACGTTCTGAAGACCATGTAAGTCGGAGATTTATGATCTTTTCTAAGATTTTGCTAATACAGCTTGTCAGCGAGATTGGTCGATAGCTTCCAGGATCGGTTTTGTTCTTGTGAGGTTTTAGAATTGGAATTATCAACGCTTCTCTCCAAGTATTAGAGTATGTGTCACCCAACCATATTGTATTATATACAGCTAAGAGTAACAATTAAATTTCTAAGTAAGGTATTGGTTGAAGGAAAAGGGAATGTTGTCAAGGCCGGGAGTTTTCTAAGTAAGGTTTTGGTAGAAGGAAAAGGGAATGTTGTCAAGGCCGAGAGTTTTATATTTAGTTATATTGTTGAGGACGAATTCCAGTTCCCTTAAGGCTATCTGGCTATGGGCGAGTTTATGTCAAGGGGTGGTTGTTATTTTTCAATGAATAATGGAATTGCTTCTTGCTCAGCTTTATGAGTCCGGAATTCTGGATGGTCGTTTTGATTGCTAGAGTTGTTGGAGAATTATGGGATGTTTGTTTACCGTTATTTTTACCGTTGATACGTTATTTTTAAGAGATTCTTGTAATAGGTCAGTAAAAAAGGGTGTATCATATAGAATCTTTTTATTTATTACTTTTTTTATTATGTTGCTATGGCAATCCTTGTATCTGTTCAATGCCTTCCAGATAATATGTAGTACCTTATTACATTACATCCCGAGTAAAAAAAAGGCTGAACTATGTCGTTTGAAAGTGTAGGAAGACGTTCAACATACAAACCGTAAAGAAAAAGATATAATCTATCGGTATCGTTGTTAGTAAGACCTTTATATTAATATATAATAGATAGTATTATATTATAATAATACTTATATAGATTAATAGATTCCGGCTGCAAAAAACTGTAGGACGGGTTTCATCTATTCAAGAAATTTCTTAACATGCTAAGACAATGAAAACTTATGCTAGTAATGAATTTAATCTATTTTATGATTTTATTCCGAGGTAATTCCATGTCAAATGATCCAATGAGTTGTAAGTTACCCTTTTTGATTTATTTCAAATTTGGCACAATTGTTATACTCCTAGACATAAGTAAAAATCTAAAATATTATATTTTTAACTCAAGTGGTTCTTCTAAAGTGTATTACAAGGATGAGTGATTTTGAGCACGTTGGCGTTTACATTTTCCTTTATAACTTTTGATAGAAATAAGATAAAGAAGTGAAACAGAAATTGTTTTAAAGTCCATCATTTGGGCTTTGAAATGATGGATTGCATAGCATATTTAATTATAAAAAAAATATATATTGGGCCCCTGAAGTCTTTGACCTTGACTTATTCAGAAAATGTATGATGAGAAAATATTGAAAACCTTAGACATACAGTTGCATATTTTTTTAAATATGTGTAGCAAATTTTAACTTGGGTTCTCGATGGAATTGCTATTAAATTATTTAAACAAAATAGTAATTAGAACTTTGTTTTATTAATGATTGTTTTCGTTCTGGGTAATTACTTACAAAGAATCTGAGTTAGATAAAATATTAATTAACACATTCCTCTATGAGTTTTAAGTGCGTTTAAACTTTTACCTGTGTGTACTGAGTGAAATTCTAGATTCCATTTTTCTCCTTCTAAACAAGAACATAGAAAATTTAGGAGGCGTCCTTTTTTTTAATCACTCCTGATTCCTATCTAAACTTAGTACCCCTTTGCAATTAACATCCACGACACCTGAGCATAATTTGAATCAGTAAAAAGCTTTTGTCGGAAGACATGTTAAGATATTTAAGTATAAATGATTTATTTGTTTATTCGATTAAAGGAATTTGATTTATAATTTAAGCCCAAGTGTGGGATTTTAGTTTTTTTGGGAGAATTATGTAGTTATACATTTTACTATTGAATATGGAGTAGGTAATTCTATTATTTCCCTTGATAATAATTATAACATCTACTAACACAATTAAACTAGGTTCGTATCAAAAAGCAACCAACTCACAACACTGCATCAAACTTCTTCTTAAAACGCTCCTTCAAAACTAGAGTTAATTTTAATTACCATTAATAAACGCATAGTTGTAATAATTAAATAATTAAATTATAGAATAAATTTTCGCCTCTTAAGATTTTCTTTTCAAAAAATGTAGTTATAACCTGTATAGAAAAAAACTATAAAATGTCTAGAATCAATAGTAGATAATAATTTGTTATTTAAAATACAAATTATTTTGTAATAAGAATGTGTGTAGAAAAGCTGTTTTAATTGATAAAACATAGCCTACAACCAATTTGGCTTTTATATTTCAACTTAATACTTTTTTGATGATTGCGTGGCACAATCCAAAGTTTCCATTCTTAATAAATTATTTTATTTTAACTTTATTATTGAAAATGAATTGGAATCATAATTATGATAACAGAGTAAATTATAACCAACAAAAATTGGAAAGTTAATTTAACAATTATCAGCAAGGATTTCAGTTCAAAATGCTTTATTCTAATTCGAATAGTACGTATTATGTTCCCGTAAGCTTATTGTTTGTTGTGTGTGAAATAGACACTTTAATACACAATATAATTTAATAGCAATAGGAATGTGTCAAAGTTTATTCATACAATTCCAAATCCGTTCATGCAATTCCAAATTCCACAGAAACTCGGAAGGTTCGGGCGAATAATTCAACTTCAAAGCAGCTAACAACAAATGGTAGCGCATTTCATTCTCGATACAATAAATTCTTTTATAAGGAGCATCCAAATATACACTGTTTATTGGAAATGTTAGCAAGTGTACAATAATGGACAATCTAGTGCTTTTAGAAGGTAAATAGCATAGAAGTAGCTCAGAAATGCATTAATAAAGATTGGTGTAAGAACTTTTTATTAAAAAGATAGTAAAACATACATCATTTTAATAATAAGAATAACTCAATAACTAATAGTTCTAGAAAACCCATAGTTACTTTTATACTATTATAAATAAAAATTTTATATAATTTAATGTTTATTTAAAAAACGTAATTTAAAAAATAAGCAACGACTTAAAAGAGAAAAATAAAAATATGATTTCACTCCGATGGTCGCCCTGATTTTGTAAATCAAAATTTAAAAAGGCTAACCTTCTAGGACGAGTTTAGTGAAAGAAATTACTGGTAATTCCGCATTGTAGGTCTAGTTGGCGATCAGTATTTGTAAAAAGTATTTATTTGAAGTTCCGTATCGCATGGTCTATGTAGAGAAGACCACCTATGTAGAGAAGATGACCAGTTTTTGGTGCAGAGAATTTGTTTGCATTTCCGTGTTGTATTGTCGGTTTATGTAGAGACCAGTATTTGGTGAAGATTCAAGAGTTTTCCCTTGTTTTGGAAATTAAATTGACAAAGTGATTGAATTGTGCGACTTTGTGCTGTAATTAAGAGGCCAAAAATGAAAGCAAATATTTCGTCTTTAGAGTCTTCAAAATGATATATTATATAATATCACAAAAATAATCTACATATTATTAAGTTAAAATTTAAAATTAGTAAATAGAAAATAAATTGATTGAGGAAAATTTCTTAGATAGCATAAAATAGTTTATCCTACATAATTGTTAAATATTATGAAAGAAAATACGTCTAATTCTTAATTCTGATATTATAAATTAGTAGAAATTGACCAATTTAATATAGTTAAGCAAATGAAGCTTCGGTAGAAGAAAATATTGATTAGTAATTCTTAGTGCAATGAAATCAAAGTAATGACTATTCAAAATTAATTGGAAAAGAAGTTATCAATTGTTATTTCCTTTAACACTTCTTCAGTGAGGTTACCAAAGTATAAAAAACTACAAGATTACTGAAATACGTCATTTAAAATCTTTTACCTTTTTTTATGAATAAAATAGTATAGGTATGCAATATTTTTGCACGTCCTAAAGAATTTAATTGCAAAAAGTACCAAAATTTTGCTAAATATTGTTATATGACGCCCTGACAATTGAAATCAGCAAACATCAAAATCACATACAGTATTATAGGATGATAGATCTGCGGTGTACTAAACACTGTAGAAAGTAAAACAGCTACCTAATTCCCTCTTTAGAGAGCACAAACTCATAAAACTTTCATACCTTACCCTAATAAGTTAGAATACGATTGTACTTAAATTTTTAAAATTCAGTCGCAACCGAGATTTGACCGCACCTGTGGTCGAGAAGTATAGAGTATAGTGTTGTAAATGAAAGAACGTTCTGAAAATGCTGGTAAGAACGTTTGCGCATGATAAAACCGTATCAAAAGAACGTTCTCTTGGAGAGCATAATCAAGCATGTTCGCGAACGTTCTCATAATAATTGTCGAGAACATTCAGAATAATACAGCACAAACGAGCATAAACAAGAACATTAAAAATCGAGAATAAAACCGAAACTAACAGAACCTAAACCGCATGCCCACACAAAATATACATTTGTGTTACACGCAGCCGCTAGGAGCATAATCAAGCACGTTCGCGAACGTTCTCATAATAATTCTCGAGAACTTTCAGCACAAACGTCACAAACGAGAATAAACAAAAACATTTAAAATCGAGGGGAAAACCGAAACTAAACGATCTTAAACCGTATGCCCGCGCAAGATGTACACGTGTTACTCGCAGTTGCTGTCGGCGTCGGGTGTTCAAAAGACAGACACTTTTATAAGCATGTTTGCACAATTTATGCCTTTGAAAGCATCATTGACAAGAAATTTGGGTTACTCCCCGGAAGCACCTGTTTTGTTTTTCGTTATATATGAACTTTTTATTTAAATTTGTTATATTTTGTTTATACAAATAGTGACAAATGTTTGTAAAGTTTTTAATATGTATTACTGGTGCATGCAGTGGCTGGGTACTGGACACCGGTCGTAGACACTACGCCGACTGGCGGTTTTGGACACTTTGTCGACCGTGGACACTACGACGTGCACACCGACCGCAAGCGATGGACACCTTGCGCGATCAGCGCATTATCCACGGTCGGCAAAGTATCCAGTAGCAAAATTTATTTTAAGGGTCGACGTAGTGTCCGGTAGCCGTAAAGCTGCATACCTGAGCTTTTAATCTAAACATAATGGGACATATTCACATGCCATGATTAACAGTCTTGAATCAGGGTTGCCATGAATTAACAAGCTTAAATTATTTATTTCTATTATTTTTGACATTTACTTCACAATTGTAATGTCAATAGATAATAGTTCAAATAAATTCCATTCTGTGTTCTTTTTATAAATGTTATTACGTAATACTTAAAATAACTAAAAGCACAATAAATAATAATAGCGTAGGCTAACCTAACAATTTCTGTGTACTATGGAGCTCTGTTAAGCGTTGTCAGCGCGTCGTATTTTCTTGACGCAGATGGGTATGTCCCCATTAGCACTATTCAAGATGCCAAGAAACATTGACGTTACTCTGTAAAGTGTATATATGGTTATTGCGATCCAAAGACTTTTTTATCATACGATAGAATCGCTACTACTCGACCGCAGATCGCCCTCAATTTGCGAATCATGCATTTACGTATAGTGAGTAACCGGCTTAATGAATCAATGACAAATATTGAAGCAAAACTCAGAGTAAAGTTTTATTCGGAGGGCAATCCAATGAAACAAGTATGCAAAGTAAGATTAATACTTTTTTTGACCTTTTCTTGGTGATCTGGTAACATATTGTCACTACAAGACTATTCTGCTAATATAAATATTTCTGCTACAATATGCTGTTGATAGGCTAAAATGTACTGATGAAACATAAAGCATAATTCAAGATATTTGTAATATTAAAATTCATATTGGAGAAATTATGTACAAAATAAGTTAGTGTGACAAAATAAAAACCCACATTTAAAAATGAGATTTGTATATTTTGATTGATTTAATCCGTCGTAGGCGCTAGGTGAAACATTCTAATAAATAAATGAAAACACTTGGCTAACTTTCACAAACTTAGTCGAGATATATACAGCGTTTCTATAAAAGACTGTCGTCAAAGTGTGCATTGGAAATATTCGTTTTGCCGCTCTCTACATAAAAAAATTAGTCAAATTATTTGTCTGTCAACTGTGACATTATCATAAATAAAGAGTTGTGTTGTGTTTAGAGAATAATGGTGAACATTTTGAACAGTTTTTGTAGTTATTGTTTCTATTTAATTTTTTTTCTCGTTACATTATCCAGTTTATGAAGTACCTTAATCTTTTATTAAAACTGTTTAATTGGTTGCATAAGCATTAATTTATTTCTATCCACTATAGAGAGCAGGAGGCACAATTCATAAACCACTAGACCGGACAATCTTTTATAGAAACCCTGTATAATTCACAGGAGACACTTTAGGACAGCTGTTTCGATATTTAGAATCTCATCAGCTAAAAGTAGTCTCCTGTGAATTATACACACATCATCGAAGTTTAAATACATAGCTGAAAATAACATTAATATCTAGAAATGAATGTTACGACATCTGTAGAAAAATATACCGGATCAAGCGGTTCAATCGAAGCAGCAATTAATGTTATTTTCGGTTATGTATATAAGCCTGGATGTGTGTATAATTTACAACAGACGTACACCCTCTAATTCTCCATACCTACATACTAGGGTGGGTCGAAAAAGTCAATTTTTCGAGTATCGAATTTTAATAGGGCTCGAAAAGCACAAAAGCGTATGTGCTAATCAACGAAAAAAATCATAGGTTGGATCTTCAGTTCGCGCAAAGGGCCTAAAATTTGAGCAAAAGGGCAAAAACCACCAAATTTGTATCTTTACGCTCAAAATATACAGGTGGCTTTTTTGGCTTTTAATAGTGTCTAAGTACTTCATTTGTGGTGCCTGATAATAAAAAAATATTTTTAAAAATCACACGCTTCATGTTGAGTTCAACTTTCGTGAGAAATCAGGGTTTTATCGATTTATAAATATAATAAGTATTTTGCTTACGGGACCAACGTAATTCTCTGGGAAAATCGACAAACTGCCTTATTGTGAGAAATTACCAGTTATAAATTTCAAACCAATTGAATTAGATTAAATCAATGTAAATAAAACTGATCTTTGTAAATACCAACAGTACCTTCTGGATATTGTCAGAGCGATCCAGACTAGTGCTCTGCATGTGCACCAGTCGCAGAATGTGCTTCTGATCTGAATCTGTAAGAGATCCTGGACCTCTCAGCCACTCTCGATGGCTGACGTGTGCAAATCGGGTCTTACAGTTGTTCATTTGCTAGCAAGTGAACAAGATGCTTGTAAACCACATGGTGAAGACATATGTTCCTATCTGGCTCGACAGTAAGAGATATCAGCCAATGAAATATGGTCCTAAACATATCTTTAATGTTGTTCAAACAACGAGACATTTACCAGACGACATTAAAAGAATCATCGATACTGTGATTGAGAGAAACGCGTTCTTCAGTCATCCAAAGAACATATAGTTGACTTTGAAAGTGGTTGAGAGACAACATATACGAGAGGTGGTTACAGGAGGGTACTAACGCCAAGAACTGAAAATCCGAAGGAGAAGTCTGTTAAAACTTATACGACTCCCTCAATAAATTTTGATGCCGCGAACTACAGTCAACTGATAGATTGGACAAAATGTAAGCTGTCGCTCCCACCAATGATGAAAAGCTTGAAAACAGCGACTATTTCGTCAGTTCTGCAAGGCAAAACTCTGCCTGAGTTTCATTTCTTAAATTTTCCATGCCATACCCAAGTTGTTGAAAGATGCGCCACACCAAACTTGTCACAGATCCTGCAAGAAATGTGTGCGGCAAGAAAACAGAGATGGCTAAATTAGAACAATTTTTCTCTCGAGATCCACAATGCGAAAATTTGTTCAACAATTTCAATTTAAGACAACGTCTTTGACTAAATCAACATAATTTAACATAACATAATTGGTGGGATAGAGTGTGGATAGAGTGTGGATAGTACTCGAATTGCAGCCACGTCGTGATCATTTCATAAAAATATTATGAAATGGATGAATAATTGTAAAAGAAGTACTCTTATCAAAAGAGTATGAACTGTATATCTATAAAATCGCTCACATTAACGAATTATTAAGAAACATGCCCTGTTATATTTTGATTTGCAAAACGGTAAAATTTGAAAATATTAGTCCTAATGCGCGAACTCAAAATGAAGCGTGTAATTTTTAAAAACATTTTTCTATTATCATGCATCACAAATTAAGTACTTAGACACTATTAAAAGCCAAAAAACGCCACTTATATCTTTTGAGGGTAAAGATACACATTAGGTGTTTTTTGTCATTTCTTTTTTAACTTTAGGTCCTTTGCGCGAACTGAAGATCTGACGTATGATTTTTCTCAATATTTTCTCGTTGATTAGCATGCAAATACGCAACTTTTCAGTTCTATTAGAATTCGATACTCGAAAAATTGACTTTTTCGACCCACCCTACTACATACCCCTAGCTGATGACATCCAAAAGATCGAAACAGCTGTCCTAGAGTGTCTCCTGTGAGTTATAGACATCTCAGTTTTAAATGTGGCTTTTAATTTTGTCACACTGACTTATTGATGAAAAATGTTGAATTAAATTGTCCATAGCAAACGGTGGTGATACAATTTACGTGGAAGTAAAAAGCTATACAGTTGCCAACTCCTAGCCTACATGGATGAGGGAATACACTATGATTATTAATCACGTTACTTTTATGAAAACAGCCTCGCAGTTTATTATTATGTAAATAAATGTAGCAATATTTATAAAATATTTAAAAAATTATTATTAGTATTAATTTATTCATATGTAACATTATAAAAGTTTCTCAAACAAACTAGTCTCCTTTTGTTCAGTTTTTATAGTGCACTACATGGTGTATGCATAGGTCGTTCAAGTTTTTAGAACATTTTTAATACTTTTTATGTAAGTATACTAAAAGCTTTTTTATAACACAAATTAAATATTTTTTCTTGGCAACACCTTGTCCCTATATTAGATCGTGCTTTCATTGGAACGTTGATCATAAAGCGCTCAGCACTTGGGAATTTCAAACAGAGAAACAAAATTTATTTTTTAAAGATATTTCTTTTTATTTGCAATTTTTAGTGTTTCACGTGTTGTATGGCAGGTATTTGAATGTATATGGTATATCTATGATATATCTTTTGTAAATATATGTATTCCGCTTTAAACTTACATAATATTGTAGGTTTTTTTTACAGCAACTAGGTTAGTAAGTACGTAACCATAATAGACTGTTATATCTACTCAAGTGAAGATAGGCCAAGAAGCTTGATAATTAAACTTTGTGTCCTAGATAGCAGAAACTTGAAACGTTTTAAAGCTCACGTCTCCTTGTTTTGGGTTTTTGTTAGACTACTGCTTGGAAGTATGCTTTGCTCTACTTTAATTTTGTGCATTCCATAACATCAGGAAATGTTCTCTATCATTTCGGTTTAAGAAAAATCTATCTTCAAGATCATCAAATATTATTAATTATAAATACTAGTGGATAAGTAGAAAGATAAATAATTGAAAAATTGACATAATTTAGTAGTGGGCAATATTTGTGAAAAGTCAGCAATGAATCTTTTAGTCATAAAAATAAAAAAGTGTTAGTTCACAAGGGATTTTTCTTTATTTTACTATAACACTTGCTTTTAAACTTGCTATACAGGTGTGGAAAAATAACTTGGAAGTATCTGCGAAACCATATGTGTGTATGACAAGGAACGGGCTAGTAAAATAAAAAAGGGTTTATATCGGGCCCCGCCTTTGCTCTTCTTATTTAGTTTGTGTTAGTGGGGTTGGGGAATGTTTAATGCTCGAATGTTCGCCCACTAACAAACTAAAAAGAGAAAGGCGTGACCCGATATAAACTCTTCTTTATTTTATTAGCGCGTTTGTTTATCATACTGTAACGTTCTTTCTAAAAATAATAACACAAGTGCTGTTTAAATCGTCTATTCACAAACAAATATTTATTTCTATACACTAATTAATACACTATAAATTAACGCTATGATTATAAACCATTAAAAACTATTATTTACAGACTATGAATTTCTAATACAACATTTATATTCACTATTTATTTTGTAATACACAGTTAATGACTTGCTATTGACTGGTCCCTTTCTCCGCGACGCCGACTTTATACCATCCTATAAACGTTCCAGAAGCCGGTAGAAACTACCATGTATTTCTAGAAGGTGCTAGATAAACAGTGCCTCGTTTACATTGTTGGTGCTATGCGTCATTCTCTCGAATGCCACCGAATACTCCATCCGCTGCTCGAGAAGGGGTTCTTTCTTTTTCTCTCTTGTTACACTGCCCCCCTCTTCAAGTCTGTTCTGTCTCAGAACAGGTTTTATGATCTGGTTCCTGTAGAACGGGTCATGACGATATCGACAGTCTTCACCTCGACTACACGTTCCATTACGGTAGAAGTAGCAGTCTACACTCTTCGTTGGCCTTGATGCGGGCTGTGGGTCAAAACTGCAGACGAAGATCTTGACGTCCGTACCTCTAAAGATAACTTCCAGCATGTTTCTAACGATTCTCCAATCCAGCTGGTCCCGCCCACAGCCGAGTTTGGGAACTGCCAATTTGTTAATTCCCCTGGTAAGCAACTCGATTCTCAAATTCCATAGTGCCCTCCACAAGTCGGCGTAACTCGGTTTCTGGTAGTAAAACTGCTTGGTTACCAAGTAGTAAATGGATCGGTCATGATCAGGCAAGCGTAAGGATTTACCAACAGAGGGATTTTGTTCTCGAAGTTCATTCAGCCGTCCAAATTTATTTCTAAACACCACTGCGATCCCCCTGGACATACGAAGATCCTCGGAGACACAGTGGGCAATGGAATAATCACCAGGGACCCGGAAGAGATCTTGTTGCATCTCAGTCGTGACTCCGAATCGCGCTTTTCTAGTTCCAGAAAACGCAGCCATAAATTCTCTAAAGGTTGGCTGATCATCTTCAGGCCTTACGATATTGATAGCCACCTCGGCCTCATCTTTCCGATCCGGGACTACGTCATTATTTCCCTCATAGTGCGCCAGACGATTGGAGTGTACCACCTTTGGTTTCCCCCTTGGCAATTTCTGGATGCGATAAATCAAGTCATTTATTCGTTTCTTCACCTGGTATGGGCCCTCCCAATTTCGCTGTAACTTTGGAGAATAGCCACGACGTCTTTGCGAGTTGTATAACCAGACAAGCTCTCCAGGTTGAAACCCTCCTTCTTGGGCTCTCACATCGTACGTAGCCTTCATCCGGTCACTCGCGATTCGACTATTATTTCGGGTTCGGTCGTGAATATCCTCCAACTTCTTCTTTAAGTTGATGACATAATCATTCCCGGCTACCTCCTGCTCTATAGGTGGAGACCCAAATTCTAGATCACACGGTAACCGTAACTCGCGTCCAAACATCACAGACGCTGGTGACTGACCGGTTGTTTCGTGGACCGATGCACGATAAGCCATCAGGAACAGATGCAGGTATTGGTCCCAGTCTCGTTGATGATCGGAGACGACCTTGGCCAAATATTTGCCCATTGTTCGATTCATGCGTTCTACCATTCCATCGGACTGCGGATGTAACGGTGTGGTCCGAGTCTTGCGAATGCCCAACAATCGACAGACTTCTCCAAAGAGTACAGACTCGAAATTGCGGCCTTGATCCGAATGCAGCTCCATGGGCACTCCGAAGCGACTGAAAAACTCTTTGACTAGTACGTCAGCAACAGTGGCAGCTTCCTGGTTTGGTAGGGCATATGCTTCTGGCCATTTGGTAAAATAGTCCATTGCCACTAATATGTATTTATTCCCATCGTCGGTTTCGGGAAATGGTCCGGCAATATCTATGGCTATTCTTTCCAGAGGACTACCCACATTGTACTGCCTCATAGGTGCTCTTCGTTTCCCCAAGGGTCCGTTACCAGTGGCACATAGTTCACATTTCCGGCACCACTCCTTCACGTCTTCTTTACAGTTGACCCAATAAAAACGCTCCCTAACTTTCTCCAAAGTCTTTTTCACACCGAAGTGTCCTCCTGAGGCACCGTCATGGAGATGTCGCAATACTGTAGCCA
This sequence comes from Agrypnus murinus, assembly GCA_929113105.1. Classification (NCBI taxonomy): domain Eukaryota; kingdom Metazoa; phylum Arthropoda; class Insecta; order Coleoptera; family Elateridae; genus Agrypnus; species Agrypnus murinus. The sequence goes on along the minus strand of OV816029.1, from coordinate 64,274,980 downwards.
CTCGGCTTCTTGGAACCACGAACTGAGACCTAATGGTGGTGCCATCTTCACTCTCCAGTACTCGCTTCAGGAGATCGTCTTCCACCTTCAAGGACTCCCATTGGGCCCAATATGCTTTGATCGTTCTGTTGAAAGGGCTGACGGCCTCCCAGGCAGGCCTTTCTCCCACGCGCTTCCATTCCAGTACCATTTTTAGTTCGGGATCAGCCTTCTGCTGTCGTTGCAATTCTTCCGGCAACCAATTGTCGTTGACGATGGTAGTCCTTAATACTTGGCAAACCCTCTCTTCCAAACGAGAGCAATGACGGCAATCCGTTGGGCAGGGTCTTCTTGAAAGAGCATCGGCATTTCGATGACTAGTGCCCGCTCGATGTTCGGTGTCAAAGTCGTATCCTTGTAATCGTTCGATCCACCTTGCGACCTGGCCTTCAGGATTACGGAATTGTAACAGCCATTTCAACGCTGCATGGTCCGTCCTCAATAAAAACTTCCGTCCGTACAAGTATTTGTAGAAGTGCTCAACGGACTTCACGACGGCCAATAGTTCTTTTCTGGTCACACAATAATTCCTTTCGGCTTTCGACAAAACCTTACTAAAATAGCCGATGACCTTTTCTTGTCCATCCTGTATCTGAGAAAGTACCCCCCCAATGGCCAGATTACTTGCATCTGTGTCAAGTATGAATTTCCCTTCTGTCCGTGGATAGCTCAATATTGGTGCTGTTATCAGGGCACGCTTCAGCTGTTGGAAAGCTGTTTCACACTCTCCGCTCCAAACATACTCGCGCCCATCTTCAGTTAACCTTGTCAGAGGTTTCGCTATATTGGCAAACCCAGGAACGAAACGCCTGTAGTAGGTACATAACCCAAGAAAACTACGAACTTGGTGTTTATCTTTCGGTGTTGGCCACTCTTGAACTGCACGAATCTTATCGGGGTCGGCTGCCACTCCATTTTGTGATACGACGTGCCCGAGATATTTCACTTCCCTTCTGAATATGTGGCACTTTTTCGGACTCAGTTTCAAATTGGCTCCACGTAGTCTTCGGAACACTTCCTCTAGGTTTTTCAAATGTTCGTTGAATGATTTTCCGACTACAATCACATCATCTAGGTATACCAGGCAGGTCTTCCACGACAGCCCTCTCAGGATGGTCTCCATTAGACGCTCAAAGGTGGCCGGAGCGTTACATAGACCAAAAGGCATAACCGTAAACTGCCATAGTCCGGAACCAATAGTGAACGCGGTCTTCTCCCGGTCTTCAGGTTCCATTTCAACTTGCCAATAACCACTCTTCAAGTCCAAAGTCGAAAACCATCGTGAACCAGACAGGGTATCTAACGTGTCGTCGATGCGTGGTAAGGGATAGCTGTCTTTCTTGGTCACGTCATTAAGCTGCCGATAGTCCACACAAAATCTCGTTGACCCGTCCTTCTTACTGACCAGGACCACCGGTGATGCCCATGGACTGCTGGATGGCTCGATGACCCCTTGTTCTTCCATATCAGTAATAATCTTTTCGGCTTCTGCTCGCCTTGCTAGAGGTAGACGCCTCGGCTGCTGACGGACAGGCATAGAGTTGCCTGTATTGATTTTATGTTTTACTATATTTGTTCGTCCCTTCTGGCTATCGTCAAGAGCGAAGATATCTTGGTATCGGTGAACCAAACCCTGTACCTCTTTCACTTCCGTTCTGTTAAGGTCTTCGCACGAACTAGTAACCATACCCACTAATTTTCCACCATGGTCTTTGGGCACTGGTTTTGGAACATCAGCCATACACCTGGCTACTCGAAATACTGGCACACACTGTCCCACAAGGGTACTCTTCTTCAATGTCACCGGATCCACATTAACATTCATAATTCTCACCGGTACTCTCTTTCCAACCTTGATCAGCGCTTTTCCCAACAGTATGCCACTATGGATCTTCTTATCACAAACAGGCTCCATCATTCGCACACATCCTACCCGAAGATCTCCATCCAAACCCGCCTCGACAACCATCTCGCTTTGACCCGGCAATATCACATCTTCAGTCAGCAAAACCCTTACAACCGGATCTTCTCGTGGGTGCAACGGAAGTTCTTCGTTACCGACCTTCAAAACACCCTCTTTCAAATCCAACGTAAAACCAAATTTTCTCAGGAGGTCCATTCCCAAGATGAAGTCATCAGTGATATCGGCTACCAGCACCTCATGATCACGTTCTTCACTTCCAATGCCAATCTTCATCTTCACCACTCCGCGTGTTGGTATCACTTCACCTGTTGCTGTACGGAGTTGAGTAGTTGTTGGTAACAGCTTCATACTTGTTCGTAGAACGTTAGGGCGTATGATGGACTTTGTCGCCCCCGTATCAATGAGTAGTGGAACAGTACGATTAGCAATTTTCCCATCTACGAACAAACTGCTGGTACTATTGTTTGATGTTACGGCATGGATGGTGATCTTCGGGGCATCTCTACTCAAGGTCAACGTTCGCCCCCACTCGTCGACCTTCTTTAGTTTTCCGACTGCTGAACCTGTTTTGGTTTAGGGCAACGACGTCGTATGTGACCTTGTTCGCCGCAATTCCAACAACGAGGCCCTCGAACTTCTTGATGATTCTTCTTACGGCTTTCTTCCTTCCGAAGAACTCTCAGTACTAACTCCTCTAGGTGATCTTTAGAACCTTCTTCTTCCTCCACAACGGCCCGAACACGCCCGTGACCTCGGGACGCTTGTTTTGCAGCTTCAAATTCTAAGGCGTGAGCAAGCGCATCATCAGTTGTTCTTGGTCGTGCTAGCCTCAATGATTGTTGTGTTTCCCCGTCTCTTAACCCATCAATGAAGGTCTGCACAGCGAGCTGTCCCAGAAATGAATCGGGTGCCGTAGGGTACGCCAATCGGACAAGCCGCGCAACATCGGCTTCAAACTCCTGCAGGCTTTCTCCATTCTTCTGGATACGATTCTTCACTTGCGCGTGATACACTTGTTGAAGATGCGCGTCTCCATATCTCATCTCCAATCTAGACACTAACAATTGATAATCATTTTCCTGTCCTGCTGGGATTGTTTGCAGGACGTTCAACGCGTCTCCACGCAAAGCCACAGTTAAAGAAACGGCCTTTTCCTTGCCTGTCCATCCGTTGGCCCCAGCGGCCGCCTCAAATTGTTTGTAGTAGGTGGACCAAGGTATCTTTCCATCGAACGTGGGTGGTTTTACTTTTATCCCTACGGCAGGAACCTTTTCTTCTTTAATTTGTTTCTTTACTTCATTAAACGGCCACTCAGAAGTTGAGGGAAACCGTAGTTGCCTCATTCTATCTTCCAGCATTTCGGCCATATCGTCTTTCTTAGTTGTTGGTGGTAATTGCATTTGGGCTATTTTCTCTTCTACCATCTTTATTACCCTATCTTGTTCCGCCAATCTACCTTCCAATAGTCCTAACGCACTGGCATTCTCCAAAAATTCTTCGAAAACTTTATCTTCCAACGCTTTGACATTTTCCAACAATTCTCCTTTAAGCCTTCTAGAACTTTCTTCAGACTTTTCTAATAATTCTTCTTTAAGCGTTCTAGAGTTTTCCAGTAAATCTTCTTTAAGCATTTTAACATTTTCTTCCAGTGCTTTAGTATTTTCAAGTAATTCTTGTTTAAGCATTCTAACATTTTCTTCGGACTTTCTAGAATTCTCTTCTGACTTTTCCAGTAATTCCTCTTTTAACATTCTAGAATTCTCTTCAGACTTTCTAGAATTCTCTTCGGACTTTTCCAATAATTCTTCTTTAAGCATTCTAGAATTCTCTTCCGACTTTTCCAGTAATTCCTCTTTTAACATTCTAGAATTCTCTTCAGACTTTCTAGAATTCTCTTCGGACTTTTCCAATAATTCTTCTTTAAGCATTCTAGAATTCTCTTCCGACTTTTCCAGTAATTCCTCTTTTAACATTCTAGAATTCTCTTCTATTTTACTTAATAACAAATTAGTATCCATTACGGGTCCAGGTATTTCGAAGAGGAAACTTTCAGGGTCTTCTTGCTGCTCCAAAAGCCATTCTCTTAGCCGATTTATTAACACACTTTTAAGGCCCGTTGTATCTAAATCTCGTTCTTCAAGTTCATGTTTCAAGTCTATTACTTTGAGATCTTTTAACAGTTTCATCACCATTTTAATCGTTTGTTGAAATTATGTTTTGACACCAAAAATTTTATTCTCACAGCACTTTAATTAATTATTACGCGATTTTATTTATTTTAAAACCTCACACCTGTAACACCACTGTAACGTTCTTTCTAAAAATAATAACACAAGTGCTGTTTAAATCGTCTATTCACAAACAAATATTTATTTCTATACACTAATTAATACACTATAAATTAACGCTATGATTATAAACCATTAAAAACTATTATTTACAGACTATGAATTTCTAATACAACATTTATATTCACTATTTATTTTGTAATACACAGTTAATGACTTGCTATTGACTGGTCCCTTTCTCCGCGACGCCGACTTTATACCATCCTATAAACGTTCCAGAAGCCGGTAGAAACTACCATGTATTTCTAGAAGGTGCTAGATAAACAGTGCCTCGTTTACATTGTTGGTGCTATGCGTCATTCTCTCGAATGCCACCGAATACTCCATCCGCTGCTCGAGAAGGGGTTCTTTCTTTTTCTCTCTTGTTACAATACATATGGTCTCGTACGTACTTCCTACCTGTTTTCTATATCTGTATGGTCTCGTACGTAGTACTTCCTACCTGTTTATCTATATCTGTATACACACATAAATATATTTCAGTCAACACGATTTGCCAAAAATCAAATGCAGAATATTAAAATTCAAGTTTAAACAAATCCAATTCTTGCTAAATGTCACTTGTTCATTATATGCAAATATCCTTTATAAATTATGTCATGGAAAGCAAGTTGGTGTACATGTACATATGCATTTTATGTAGGTACTATTGGTTTTATAATGATCTAGGACAGCAAGGCTATTTTATATAGAGAAAAGTCTTAAAAAATAGCATCACATTAGCCTGGCAGTGTTAGAAAATTTTGAATCCAATAGTATAAACACATAGAGAATTCTACACATTAAATAACTGAATTAAATTTAAAAAAGTTAATAATAATTATATAAAACATTTATTTGTAATAATCATGTTCATGAGTATTGTACAATTTATAAATTAAAATAAATATTTAAGCTCCTACAAAAAACAAAGCTTGAAGCAAAACAACATTAAATAGGATAAAATATGACATATTAAAAACATCAACAAATATTAAGGGCAGTCTTCTATTTCCCTCCTGCAGCGGGTCTGCATGTGCCAATGTGTAATTGTTCCACATCTGAAAAAGGAAAATAATAATAGCCTCGCATCTCCAATACTGTAAAGAAGGTATATTTACCCAATCCACATTTTTTCGCACAGTCTAATTTCTGTTTATTATGATAGGAGACACTATCGGAACCACAAACAGGGGCGTACTGTGTTAATGTTGGACAAGTAGTGAAACATTCGGTAAATATTGGTGATGGAGTTGTCGTGGTCGTTCCTGCTGTTGGTACACGAGATGGCTTGGTTGGCCGTTGGCCAAACTCATTCTGACTTTCAAGAAACTCATCAAGGTCAAATTGTCTTGAAAATACGCCCACGGTTTGAGTAACGACTAAAATTACTGAAACAGATGAAACACGCCTTTTAAAATATGAAGGAATCATGTTAGAGATATGTGTGTATATAGCTGTTAATTGTAATTAACATTGCCAAAGCACTGAAGTAAATACATACTTGTGCGTGATATAGGGCGGCGTTATTCTTAACGACAACCACTGATAGTTGTTTATGTGGTTGTCGAGGCCGACTGCTTAACTTGCCCATCTTACAGCACGGCAAAGTATACGATTATACGTATATAAAATATATAAATGAACATAAAGTAAGAATCTAGCAGTACATATAAAGTTTTCAAATACGCATTAGAAGTAATGCTTGTAAGTCAATATGAATAAATATGATAAGAGGTTTTCGCTTACAACGGTGTAGGTGGCCTAAGATGTCACCAGGCTAATAATACCTACTTAATTATAAAACTGGAAGCTAAGCCCAAAATGTATTGATGCAGTTTCAAACTATTCATTTGGAGAAACATTAACATTGTCGTTTATTGGAGAATCCGCATTTTGAAATTATCTGGATACTAATAAGCACTAAATAAGCACAAAAATGTTAGTTTTTATTATCAATAAATAAACAATCAAAAAATTCAAAAAGAAGTAAATACTATATGAAAAAACACACTACGGTAAATAATTTGAAATGAAATAAAAATGGTTTTTTTTCCGAGTAGTCTGAACAGATACAGCTGCGTTTCAGATTATTTTAGAGTCAGGTAGTAGTTTCTGGAAAAGTATGACATGAAAATAATAGTATATTGTGTTACAAGTGCAGAAAAGTGCCAATTTCTCACGAGTGTGAAATTGGCGTTTTTCCACGCGTCACACACTATACTTTATCTACGACCACGAAAAAAATAATAAAACACCAAAAGCCAAGAAATATTTTAACCTAGAATTTACACTCGCATTCATATTTTTTACGTGAAATCTCTGATATTAAATTAATAGATGTAATGTGAGCAGCTTATACGATGTTAGGAGGTTTACAAGTGTACACTCCATTTTCCCATCATCGGATTCACTCATGATAAATCTAGAATTTCGAAAACGACAAACGTGAATATTTTGGAATTTTTAAAGACAATAGTAATAATACGTTGTATAATGTCAGTCAATCTACTATTTAGTACAATCATACATATGTACTAGGGTGGCCGATATTTTACAAAAATTAAAACCGACAATTTACCTCGGTAGGTCAACGTAAGGACATCTGGCTTAGCAGGTAGACGGTCCGTCCAGTGTTCGATTCTCCACCGCGGAGTAATAATTTTTCTAGATGGATTTGCATTCAAAATATAATTTATTGTAAAACATTAATTAAACAAAATAAATTTACCTTTATTTAAAACTTTTAGCTTTTATATTTCAAATAATTAATAATATTATTGCATGTGCTAACATCTATAGCGTTTTAATAGAAGTAATGATTGTGGGAAATCATTTTCCACGGTCATTACCGTTCAGTTTAGAAATAGTGAGCGACGAGTCATTTTCACGGTTACTAGATTGTACGAAATGTGTAACTTTCTGTAGTAGTTGTAGATAAAGTATTTTTCGTTATTCGTGGGAAATATTTAAAGAAAAACTAAATGAACAATTTAGTAAATAAGGAAGTTAACCTTTGCCAATGGAAGCCCGAAAAACTGTTCCTCTGCTGTAAACCAATTCGAAAATAATACTTTAAAAGAGTGTGCTGTGTCTAATTACTGGCATGGTATTAAATAGATGGTATTATCACTTGTAATTACACGAGTGCTTCGAAATTATCGATTTGTAATACGAACGTTGATTAGCAACCACGAGTGTCATTTTTTGACGTTTTAATTTCCCGACGTGCAACGGAGGGAAATTTGTCAAAAAATGACACGAGTGTTGCGTTTTAATCAACTTGAGTATTACAACAGATAATTTCAGAAGCTCGAGCATGTAATTCGGTAAGATTATTTCATGATACAGTTGTTTATTTAAGCATCTACTTATTAACATAAGATTAGTATTTGACATGAAAGTAAAAAATGGGACACATGTGACACTAGTTTTCAGCGTTGTCACGAAGATAAAAACAGTCGAAAAGGACAATAAAAAATTATCGAATTATCGCTGTAATCCAAAAAATAAAGCCTTGCGATTGGTCAAAAACGAAGTAGAATGAAATAATCATTATTGTTGTCTTGTGTCCTGACCGCCCACTTTTCTTAATTACACTACCTGTCACGATAATATTTAAATTGCTCTTCTTGACAACCCTTCTAGCATAAAATGACCAAAAACATAGTTTTTACTCTTTTACCTTGTTGTCTGTCTTTTTCATGAAAATTCACAATGGCTTTCTGTACCCTTTATCGTTCGAATGGCATTATTACTAATGCTAATATAAATTTGAGAGATTATTTATTTTTGTTTGCAGTAATTAATCATAGCACACTATTTTAAAATATTACTTGAAAATTAAAAATCACGATCTGCAATTTTAATAAATTATAATCCAACGCAAAGTTAGTGCAAATTTTTAGTTGCAACCCGTTATAGTAGAAATACAAGTTTTTGTCAGCATAAATTTAGATTATGTTAATTAGGTACGTTGACCGAGCTGCACTTCTTTTTTTCCTTCTTTATATTAAGGTTAATAATTATAAATGTGGATATTGTTAAAAAACTTCTAAAAAAATATATGCTAATGTTTTTAGAAGTATTAATCAGGATTTATCAGGATTTACTAACTAAAAATTATTATTATTAATATTTTAAATAAAATTAAACTTTAAATTCTGTATAATAATAAATAGATTTTATTCTACAAAACATATCAAAATTGTACAAAAATCTTTTAAATGCCTTGATTACAATGTCACTCCAAAAGCATTCCAAAAACACATTTACCCAGTACATTCTAACAAGAAACAATTCAACAAAAAACTTACCAAATAAATAACCAATTAAATATGCCATTATTATATTTAGAAAATAGTCAAAATCCAATTAATATATGCAGAGGTGCAATGAACCGTAACAATATATTCAACACAAACCAATGAAAAATCTTTACCAACACAAGCTAGTAACTTCTTAAGTCACACTTTATATCTCAAGACCTTAAGTATTATCACTAAATATAGAGAGAGGAAGGGGAACCGGTTTTACAAATAAAATTGAGATCGCTGTACGGTATACGCAAATACTTGAAGCACTGTTTACACGAAGATGTTTCAAAATAATTGTGAGAGAAGGCAACATACGTCACCTTGTAATAGAGGTGACACATGATATTGTCTGTTTTTCAACTTATTGTAAATAATATAAAGCAAGTGCAACCTTGAGAATATACAACAGATTATTAAGGTGTATTTAAAATAAATAGAAATTACATTGAGCACTTATTTTATTGGGAATAAATCATTTCTTTACTAATTTGAAATTAACGTTGTTTTTTGTAAAAATAGATATTTTTAACAGCAGATCTAAAAAAGATATAATTGGTATGATCTCTAATAGAGAAGAAACAAACTGAAATGCAGAAACTAACATGAAATTATAAAATCTTAACATTTGAATCCCGTGTTCCGTAAACCTATGAAAACTTGACGTTCTAAAATTATAAAATTTCGTATAGGTTACATTCTAGAGTTTTGAGTGGAAATGCTGAATTTTAGCATTTTCCAAATTACAACTCTCGGGCTTGAATATTTAACTGTAGACTATGACAAAGCTAAAATACTATGCGATTCAATTTTTCATGTTTTCAATTCAACACCTATACAGTATATCTATCGTTCACTCCTAAAAGTCATTGAAGGTTCTAATATTTTAACTCTATGGCCAATGCTCAACAATATTCCAAGTATTCAACTAATTGACCTCACGTGATCATGAAATGTATCAATGTATTTAACATGGACAATGTCACTGATTTGTTTCAAATTCACGATTTAGGGACTTAGGGACTCAAAGATTGCACTACCTATATTTTAATCGAAACATGTCATCAATTTGTTTCCAATTCAGCAAGATCGGCAAATTCGAATGCTCTCCAGATGTCTTTAAAAGTTACTAACTATATTTTAAAACGTGTCTCGTTGTTTAACTTCCAATTCATGATTTATTCTTCTCTATCCAAAAAGACATACCGGATCCATTTATCGGATTTTCCGCGATGATTTTATTTCTTGCTGTTGGGTCCTTCCATAGCATCCATCAAAATTGCAGTGCCAATTGAATTATGCTATCCACTATATCCTTTCTCTGCGAAGAAGAAATATTGTCCAGAGAAGAAGATTGGCGGTCACTAATAACTGTATAACTATATTAAGTCCAACCTCCTCAAAACCTACTTCTAACAGAGGAACTGAGTCTACAGATGCTGGATAAAGCATATGGTTAGAGGCACGTTTAAGAACTGTTTGCATGACATAGTCTAATACGAAAGGCTAGAAATCCAAGAAACTACAGAACGCTGCATACATAAATAAACACAGCAACGCAATGATCTATACCATCATTAACATCAGGAGGTATTTGAATCAGATACATATTCCATATTTTATTTTTTTAGATCGTCTTTGGACTTTGTTTGGGTCCTTCTTCATCCTTATAACAAAAAAGATTCACTTATTGTGCTCCTGAACGATGTCTTGAGTATAAATTTCGACTATCTTGACTTGATACACGGCAAACGTGAGCGTCTGAAGGTAATTCAGATAAAATATTTGGAAAAGGCGGTAAATTTTTCGAAAATAGTTTCAATCCATAGTCTCCTAAGTTTTGTGGACATTTTTTATTCAGATCCAATGGAAAGAGTTACTAGGCGAAGCGAGAATTAAGCTGGTTGCTCTGATGGGATAGAAAAGAATAAATCATAAAGTGGGAACAAAACAATATCCTATGTCGTGCTAAAATATAGCGACCGTTAGTGACTATGGAAAGGGTTGATTATGACTCTTATTATTACCGAGATAGAAATTGAGCAAGCTTGGCGTGGCTCAGTTTAGAGGATCTAGCTATGTTTATCACGTTCGGTATCCTCCCGTTTCTCAGCTTCCAAAAGAGTATTACGTGGAGTACCTGTCATAAGACTTCATTTCCACGTTCCTTCCAAGAGGAAGTAATTGAGATACGCTCAATCGGCGCGCATTTGCTTAGCAATGCTACCAGTTACTCACTGGTCGAAGCGAGGTTGCCTAAGTTCCTCGTCCAGCATTAGCACTATTCCCCAAATTAGGTACATCAGAATTAGCCCGCTCTCTTTCATGCATAGCCAAGTTCCTTCACCCAGCCATTTGTATGCTTCACAGTAGAGGTAAACGAACACGTACGTATCTATGGATTTCCTAGTATTACTAGTGCTGCTCGGGACCCCACGTAAAGGTCTTGGAGTGGTTTTTTCTGACAGGCCTTGCCTACAAGATGGACCATTTTGAGCGTTGCGTAAGATGGCCGGACTTGGGTTTCGCACCACCATGTGTTGCCCCCTAGGAAACTCTACTAGGTTTAGGTATAGACTGACACAGGCCGACCGTGACACACTTGCGACGTCAAGTGATTATTTGTCCAAATCCAGTCCACACTTGTGCTGGTTTTGATATAGCAATGGAATGTCTGCGGTGTGGATTAGTACGAAAACACCTTAGTAAGTACTATCTAGCTCCGATACTAACCTAGATACCTAGTAGAGAGTGAATAGCTTCCACGCTCCCACCAGTAAGGATCGGTAACGCTATAAAAGCGACGAGCTAATTGTGCGTATTTCAATTTCTGACTTAGTACCCGTAATATTTAATATTTAAATCCAATAACTTGACTGACAAAAAATAAACTCTAATCATCCGATTATGAATTCAACACGACGCTATGTTTGAGTACCCTCAATTTTTGCACAATGTGATATACTTATTATGGATGTTCTATCTAGTTATTAATTCTTACGAAGTATATGGCGCTGATAATATTAAGAAAAGTAACAGGAACTTTTTTTCATCCGAAGAGTTTACATCACCGATTCTTTTGCCTTATTATTTGTTATTGACCACTTGTACAGTTTATTAGGGAATTTTCGCTTTCTCCCTATTTTATTTGAAGTTCTGAACGTTTTCGAAAGTATTTTTTGTTGTTTTGATAAGGCAGCATACTTTTTGGTACGTTTTTCCGAACGTCGCGTCGTTAAGAATGTTCTAGTGGCATCGCTTTTGTGAACTACGTTTTCCTTGTTGTTGTTGTTTGTATATTTTATTTATGTTGAATTTATTGGAGACGCATTTTTGTGTATTTAATGTGATTCTGGGCTGTATGATTTTTATTTATTTTGAAACCCTTTTTGTTTTTTGCTATATTTTGGACTTTTTGCTATATTTCTTTTGAGGTTCGTAAAGCACGTTCTCAAAGTTCGTAAACATTACTGTATTTATTACATTCACTTCTTATAGTTATTATCTTTATGCAGGATACGTTTATTAAGACATTTCGAATTTTAAAGCATTTTACCAATACTCCAAGGCCGTCATCCAGTGAAGGTATTATTTGAAAGCTTGCCATGTGCATACTTGTTAATTGGTCTAGTTGTTGCAAGCATTTCCATCTGTAAGTCGGCTGCAGCCGCACTTAGGGCCTACGTAATAATAATAATCGCCCCCTCCCTCCGCACAAGCTTATAGCTTCTGGGGCCTGGTTTCCAGGCTATGGGTTGTAGCAATTATTATTATTATTATTATTATTTTCTCCTTTATTCTTTGAGTTTCTCACTCATTTTTAATTATCTGGTTGCTTACTGTCTGACGCTTCGATACCTACCGGATACCTACCTTTAGGACTCCTACCGTCTACAACAACTGAAAAACGCAACAGTAACGTGAGTCGCAAGTAATTAAGCTCATGTTTCCATCAAACTATAACATTAACTAATCATGTTAATCAATTAAATAATGCATAAATTAATTAATTAAGATAACATATAATTTTTCTGATTAAAATATTTTTCCCAGTGTGTCACTCATTTGTATATATAAACTTTGTTAGAATTTATTCCTGCGAGTGTGTCCGTTTATTTTGCATCGTAAAGTGTATTAACTAATTACTATCTACTTGGGTCATTATCGATTGTACAATCTAAGTGAACCCGTAGTCAAGATAACTTACCGTGATATTTTGTCACCCTAATTTAATATTTATACTTAAGCAACTTAACTATTTCTTTTGGTTTTGTACATGTATATAATTACACGTATTACATAAATAGTAAATACAAGATTTATAAATACAGATTGAAACATGCGGTAGGAGGTATAGAGGCAAACAAGACTTAGCTCTTAATTCGTTCAAAAACGCAAGTGAGTTCAAGTTTTAAAATTGACAGACTTTCAATTTCTAAAATCAAAAAAGTCACAAAGTTCAGCTTCCAAGTATAAATTATTTGAAATTTTAAAAAGCGACTACTCCAAGCTTTTATGTTTTCTTCCAGACTATCGGAATTTCCAATACTTAGTATCAAAGTTTTATATATTTATGTTTAGAAATCTTTAAATAATGTAGGAATTTTTTGTTTGGGAATTTCAGAAAGTGACAGTATCAGATCGGAAAGTTTTAAGAATTTAAAGTATCCAGATTATAAATCTAAGTCTAAAAGAGCTTTAAATTTTACAACGTAATCATAGAGCTTCAGAATTTTAAAGTAGTTTCCTGAAAATGTTGCAGACATAACTTATAGAACCAGCAAAAACCTAGAATTTCAATTTAAATAGTCTGAATTTCTATAAATTGTTAGTTGTTCAGTTTTCAAGTCAATATGGAAACAATTTTTAAAATTCCCAGACCTTCAAGTATCTCTTGCATCTTCGTCTAAAGCTCTAAGCTTTATTTTTATTAATACGTGATCTGGATCATAACACATTCTACATACTACTATATTATGCAAGATACGTAGAGAAACAATACAGCTCCTTATTCATGCTCACGTTCATGGACTTGAATTTGAATATTGTTAATCACTTAAATAATATACAAACTGAATAAAATTATACAGGCGGAAACATTTCGTACCTCGTTTCAGGAAGTGCCGTGCTGAAAAAGCCCTAGAAGTTGCTTTACATGAAAAACTTAGTTCACTGCTTTTAATTGACCTTACTGTCCATAGTTCATATTATTAAAAAACTACAAATAATACTTAAGTTAGAGCAACTGAAAAATATTGTTAAATTGACACCTGAAAAAATCGGTAAGATTTTCGGATCCTTTCGAAACCGAGAACAAAACGGAATAAAAACGTTTTTCATTCTGATAGTCTGTGGTTGGTAGTTGTCGTTTGTGTAGTCCTGTACTGACTTGGCAGGCAAAATAACCTAAAAAGTAAAACGTTAGTGAGATATCATTTCGTTTTTTTTTTAAGAAACCATTGACGTAATATTTTATAAAGGCCCTTGGATTTTTCACTGCATCATTTAACAATGCTTTATGAGCCCATGTAACGAACATTTTAACAGTTTAGATTTTAGGCAACTCAAGTTACAATTTCATTTTTATTTTATCGTCTAACGTTATTATTTAAGGGCAAGTGTCTTCTGTTAGAACGCTCTGGGAGAACATTAAAGGAATCAGGCTTTGATCTATAATATGACGGTCGATATTTGTTTTGAAAGGTTTCATAAATTCTGCATCTTACAATACCCATACTAACGAAGCATTATAAGGAGATTTTGCTAAATGTTTTCCGTTTATTTTGTGTGTTGTTCAACGTGCACCTGTCCTCTTTCTACAAATATATCTAAACGTACAAGTTACTAATTAGAGTTGCTGTTGTATCATCAATATTCTTATTAAAATATCACCATTATTAATAAAATACCACAATATTTAGGAAAGCCGAACAAAATACCTGGACTGGGCCAAGCTTCAAATGTATTTCGGTTCTCTAGGTCAGTCATATATGCATAGTTTGTCTGTCATTCACTGGAGAAAGCTTCACTGGAAAAGTACTGCAGTTGAAACAAGAAAAAGACATATAATACATCAACTACATTTTTATTTTGCAGATTTAAAACAAATAATTACAAAGGCAAGAAAAATATAAGGCAGAACAATAACGTATAAATGAGATGTTAGCAAAACAAAAAACGGCATAACGCTTTTTTAATGGCGATTGACTTATTTTCCTCTAATTTCCCGAAAACATCTTCCAAGACGTCGTAGCTCGACAACTAAAAAGAAAACCAAAATGTATTTTTTTCCTTTTTAAGACAATGGATTATTAATAGTACACTAAAATATGGATTAATAAAAGAACAAAAATAGAAGGAAGCTGACAATTAGCATAGATATCCGCGAATACTTTCTGTTTAAGAAACCCACTAGTCCCGAGTTGAGGAAAGTGTGCCATATTTTCCAAGATGGCGGCTAATATTAAAACTTCTAAATAACTCGATTTTAGCAAATTTTATGTAACAGATGCACCGCCGTATATTTTTAATCCTAAAAACCCGAGGGGGTGGCAAAGGGAGGCATTTCTTAAAAAATCGTTATGGCTATATATCTCTTGAATGACTGGAATAAGCTACAAACTTCAAATTTTCACAGATTATAGTTGAAACAATTCTGAAGATACAAAAATACATAAATTACCGACATTTTATCCAGGGGCGGAGTAAAGCAACATTCCAGGGGGAAAAAAGTTTTCCGCAAAAATAGCTATTATAAAAATCTTGAATGTGAGTAATCTATAAGAGATACGTATATATCATCGCAAACTTTTTTGTAGACCTTCTTGATATCTACAATTCGTTCGTTTACAGTTAGCTTTTATCTCTTACCATTTTTGCAGCGTAATGCGTTTTGTCTCTGTTTGAGCCAATTTCCTTAGTTACTTATTTCACACTTTGCTTATTACACGACTTTCGAAATATCCTCTGAGCAATCTGTATACATAGAAACCTTCTCTAAGAAACAAGCTATCAAATGGTGAAAACGGCATCAAAATCTATTCAGTTTTTACAACAACTGAGCTTACAAAAGCTATAAAGTTAATGGAGGCACGCTGATTGCAGCGATCGATGACGCGTTTTCACTGGGGTGCCTCCACACGCCGTTGATTTTCCGACGAATATAAATATAATATAAAGTAGATAGATAATATAATAAAAAACTACATATATAATTAAAATAACTATATTATGTATTCTCTTTAAACACGCCTGTCATTTGTTTAAAGTTATTTTGAAGAATGGCCAACTTATGTGTTTTATAGCATTTATTTCAGCAAAAAAAGTTTGGGACTTATTAGTAATTACGAAGAAAGCCATTGCTACCTATGAATCAAACGTGATTATTTCAAATTATAGTTACAATGTTACATGTTATGATCCTTATTGACATTACGATATTATTAAGGAAAATAAAAATTCTATTGGAGTGGCACGTCCTGAGCTACGAGGCGACACTTCTTTCGCTAGGAGCGTTGTTTTATTCATATATAAGGAGCGACCCAACATCGGGCGAGTTTATTTCGACCGTTTTAACTTTTTCTTACTTCGGATTTGCATTTAGCAAACTTTGTTACGGAGTTGTTAATATTTGATTTTTACAATGGAGAAACTGACAATGGAAGACGGTACAGTCTCCCATCGCATTGTGTCAATGAGTGGCGATAAGAAATGTTTATTTAGAGCTATCGCATACAGTGTGTTTAACAGTTAGACCGTACACGAGGTGGTAAAGGACCTCAATTTCGGCCACGTGTGCAACAACTGGGAAGAGTATGAGGTCCTTAGTTAGACTCCCGGCGATGATAATTACCTAACTCCTACCGAATACCGGGCACAGATGGGCCTCGGTATGGCTCGCTGTGTGAAGTTATTGCAGCTACGCAAATCTTCCCATTTGTATTTGAAGTGTGGAGGGACGGCAGCCTTTTCTATCCGAATACATCGCATTTTCAAGTTGACCTCCATACAAAAAGGCTACTTTTCTCAGGGAGACCCTCAGAGGGTCACTTTGATGTGTTGGAGAAAACTGAAACACCGCGTCAAACAGACGGTGGGTCTGTTCGAAAGAAGCACAAAAAAAGGAAGTCAACAACAATTAGGAGCAAAAAGAGTCAAGTCAGAAAGCGAAATGGAGAGACAACAAAGAGTCTGGCCCAAGAGAAGATCGATTTATTGCAATCGAAAGAAAGAGACAAGTCAGGGATAAAGAGAGTGAGGAAGCAAAAAAGAAAAGGTTGGAGAATAACAGAGATAGACATACAAAGATCGAAAATAAAGAGGCTGACAAGGGAAAGAAGAAAAATGCTACAAAGAAAGAAGATAAGGAATCGAAAAAGAAAAGGTTGGAAGATAACAGAAATACACGTGCAAAGTTCGGAAATAAAGAGGCTGACAGGGAGAGAAAGAAAAATGCTAGAAAGAAAGATGAGAAATCGAAAAAGAAAGGTTGGAAGATCAGAGAAATAGACGTTGAAAGATTAGAAATAAAGCGGCTGATAGGGAGAGGAAGAAAAATGATAGAGAGAAAGAAGAAGAGGAATCAAAATGGAAAAGGTTACGACAAACCTTGTGTACGACGAAATAATCAATTAAGGAACCGTGTCCGTTTGTTGGTTCGTATGTTCGTTCGTCCTCCAAGGTTACTCAACAATATGCTCAAGTATGCATGCATATAAACTGGTAATTTTTTACGGTAGGGGTTAAGGACTGCTAAAATAGGTGGGAAAGTGTTGGTGGTGGATCCCAAAAATTAACGTTTATAAGTAGAACTGTTTTCTTACTTCGTGGATAGACCAGACGAGTGACATGACCAGAAGGGGGTCGTTGATTTTTCAACAGGTATTATGCTAGTAGCTTATAAAAGTCCTCACAAGCTAATTTTTGGCCAGTTCAGCTGCGACGTTTCACTTAATTTGTAAAAACTTCAAATGATCCATGTAAATCAGAATTTATTGTTATAGTCATATACTTAAAAAATTTCAGACTTGTAGCCTAAATAAGTTCCAAAAATTAACAGAAACAGGAAAAACAGAAAAAGGAAAGGAAAGTTCATGTATTAGTTCTTTGCTTATGTCTAGTGAACTATGAATTCTTAACATCTGAAACTTGTTTTGAAATTTAAAATGATCTTATTACCTTTATATTCATGTTATTTATAAAAAAAATAAAAATTCCTGAAATTTCCGTTGTAGCCGCCGTTTCGGAAAACATGGCGGCTTCAGGACAACTTTTTCAACTCGGGACTCATTTCCTTCTTAAACAATATGTATTCGTGAATATCTATGCCATTTTCAGTTTTCTATTAATTTTCTCCTTTATTTGCCTAATGTTTATCTAACTTTACTGTACTATACTTAGTTCATTATACATATCCATACCCTGCAGACTTACCTATTCCACAACGCTGAGCGCACTTTAATTTATAGATGTTATAGTAAGATATATTATCCGATCCACAAACAGGATCATAGTGCGAAATTGTTAGGCAACTGTTAACACATCTTTCGTTAGCTGTCTGATTTGATCCTGAGGTTGATTTCACATCCTGCTCTTCGAATATCCAGTTGTCAAAATCTATTTGCCTTGGTAATACAAATGAAGTCTGATACCATAAGATCGCAGCAACTGCAGCAAAAATTGGTATTAGTATAAAACTAAATAAAGTTAATGAAGATTTCGTTTTAAAAATTTTCTAATGAAGAATTCAGAAATACCTATACTGGATATTCATTCCAAATCTCAACTATATTATTACAACGGGTTTTTGCTCATAAAAATATCTCTGAATGGTTTTGCATTATGGTGTTTTAGTAATAAAAGTTGAGTAATAAAAGTTGAGTTCTTAGATACTTGTATCTTATGACATTTAATGCTTTTTCAGAGTATGATTCGCAACGGAGCAAGGTATTCTACAGAAATTCTTATCCTGTATACACCTAATAATGTGTCATATCTTATTTGTTTCTGCTCTATATCTTGATGCTGACTTAACGGCAGATTTGTAAGACGCGTAATGGCTTAATTCTTTGCCTAACGTCTAACCAATCTGCACAGTTGGTGGTCTCAAAATCTATCACAACTATTTATCTTTCTTTAAATAAGCTACTTCTTTAAAAATACTTGCAGCAGGCTGCAAGGTTCAGGGATCACGATAATTGTTGTAAATTAAATTATTTCCGAATTGCTATATATGATATTTTAGAATTTCAACTTGATTTGCTAAACTATGCCAAACGTTTCTACCAATCAGTACCAAAACCCCTTACCAGACTGTTGAGCGTGAGAAGGCAGGGTTGACCGTGCGATGGGTTGATTTTTAAGCGTTTGCCTCTTTATGGCCAGAAACCTAGAAACCTATGTGAAATCCACGTCAATAAAATAACTGGTCACTAACAACAGCCTAGTTGACGTACATTCAAACAACCACCAACGTTATTGCTACCACCTGTTTGTTGCCTCATTTGGAAAGTTTTTTAAAACCGTATCGCTCAGACCAAGAGGTGACGATTTGATATGTTTGGACAACTTTGCAAAGTAATATATGTATTAATATAGTTGAATGACCTGTAATAAAAGTTACAAAATATTTCGTAATCGATATTCAGGGTCATTCACATCCACTCTCGGAATTCAGCCCACATTAATCAGAAGTGAATTAGCACCACATGCATCTGAACTTGTACGAAGACAATTTCTTATAGTTGTCGACGAGTTTCGAAGAAGTGTACAAACAGCTTTGCTATATGTACTGAAAAAATAAAAATGGGCCTAGGAAAAACAAAAAGGTTGTCAGACTTATATGAACCAAGCCAAAACTATTAGGTAAGTATATACCAGAGAATGCTTGATTTTAGATCTATGATTATTTAATCAAACTTCTGAAGCACTTAGACTTGGTTCCAAAATACTTCGGGTTAACACATATCCGTTGTACAATCATAAATAAGACCTGCCAAAGCATAATACAAACATCCCAATTATTTATGTATTACCGTTGGCTTATGAGCGTACAAAAACGATCGAACAACCCGTTATCAGTTTCGTACTATATAATGCCTAGCTTCTTACGACAGAAGCTTTTCATGCTATTACGTTATGCCGTATGGCACCTTTTGATTTCGTCCTGACTCGCCTAGCTCATCCTATAGCTATCCCAACCTATACAGTACATCCAAATGGATTATGTGCTTCATGTTTTAGAGCAACCGTTTTCTAAGTAGGTACCATTTACAATGCATCATCATACATAAAATCACGTTTATCGTAAAGGTTGATTCATAAAAATTTCCTTGAAAAACTTCCCAGACAGTAAACAACTAAGCAGCTTTTGTTTCCTGAAGCTCCTTCTCATAAATGATGTTCGTGGAAAATATTGTTGTAAAAACCCATTTTCTTCCTCACTTACAGAAAAATTCTACATAATCGACGAAACTAAAAAAGCAAGATAAGATTTTTTATAAAATTATCTTCCGCTTCAGCCCAGAAAAAGTTTTGACTTCTTCCAATTTATTAGAAAGACTTTTTGAGTTATGATCATTAAAAAAATAAACGTGCTATCAACAAAGAAATACTTTAGAAGTGAATTTAGAAAAAACGACCTTTTTAACGGTGCTTCGACGAAATCCTGTAGCGAATTTCAGGTCATCTGGATTTAATAAAACCGACTATCAACCTCCAGAGGAAATAGGTGGAACGCATTCCATGACCCGGGGTCTTGATGCATGTCTTAAACAGAAGACAACCGAGTATCAAGACGAAGTTCAGGTTACTTGCGTGACAAACCATCTTTTTACCACGGCTACAGAGACTAAACAAAGAACAACTTCTCTGCTGGATTCTATATCGCAAGAAAACGTTACAAATAGGTAGGCTTACTGAATGACTGATTACTGAATACTGACTTACGATTACTGAATTCGATTACTGAATGAATGAATTACTGAAATTACGCGGCAATGGCCAGAAACCTCTTCTAACGAACGAAAATAAGACTATTAAAAGATCTTTCAGTTGGCTAAAAATACTAACTAAGGTTATAGCGCTTTCGAAATCAACGGTTTGAGCAAGAATACCTGCAGAATGAGCAAAGGGTCGGTTTTCGAGCTAGGGCCCTGGTAATATTCATCTTATAGATTAGACGTCTGAGTGGTTAAAATTTTGAATTCTTGAATCACATGATATTTCCATCAGCTAGTAAAATTTAATGATTCAGAAAGATTTAATGAAAATAAAATAAAAAACAAAATTCAATAAGAAATCTCTACTATAAATTATAGTTTAAAGGATAACCCCTGTGAGTAAGGCAAAATTGTGCAAGCTTGGGTGGCAGAAAATGAGCTCGAGGTGCTTTCCTGGCCTTCTAGAAGGCCGGATTTTATCCGATTAAAAAGATTTGTTGCTATCGTACATTGTTAAAAAAAGTTTACAAGTATGATTTTAGACTATAAAATCGTTATGAATTGGTTTCAGTAAATTCAATATGTGTGTGCCACAATATACACGAACACTGGCAAAATTAATGAAACTGGGGCCTGCCAGTGTGTTAAAACACTGTTGTGTGTTCTGCATTTTTATTATTAAGAAATATACAGGGTGCAACTAATATGAGTACAAACCTCGTAATGGGAGGTAGCTGTAATGATTTAGTATATATTTTCCTTATCAACATGTGGTCACTTCCTGCTAGTGTTTTCAGATTTTAACAGAGGCGTGCGGTGAGAATTTAGGCAAGGGAAGCAACTACGATTTTAATTGTAATATATCTAGGTACAATAAAAAAAACAGTGTTATAATATTATTAAGTTTAAAAGTTTTTCAAAGAACAATCGGAAATTCATGTTTGCCAAGATAAGAAACAATGTCAATGAGTTGTTTTAATACTTCTCGATTTTTTTACTAATTGATGATGTAGACTGTGACTTATTTATAACTGATTATCTAGATGTCAATTCGTGGTTTTTCAAACATTTTTTCGTTAAGGACCGCTTGTAGATGACTTTGACATAGCGAATGCCTTTTCATAACTTTGTGGAGATTGTTTAAATCAGAAAATTCAGACTTATTCCAAACGCCTTTTTCATTAGTAAAAAACTTACTTAAATTACTACAGGCTGTTAGCCACTCATTATCTTTGTAAGCAACTATTTTAAAATATCTGGTGCAGATTTTAAACTTCGTTGTTAAAGTTCTGGTTTTGGTCTGCATTTCTCAACAGTTTGTAATTTTTCTCCAAAACTGTATGCAGAAAATTCCCTATCTAATAATTTACAAACTGAATAACAAAATCATCGCAATTAGTATGTATGGGAAGAATTTGGACCTTCTACCGAAGCAGCTGAATGATGACTGCAAATCTAAGCAATTCTACTCCTCAACTTTACCAACTTAAATTGAAATAATAAAACATTACAAAATTAAGTCTCATTCACAGGTTGACATTGCTTCTAAGTAACATTTAACAAACATTAAATCGAATTTATAATCAAATTATAATAAATAAACATCTGAGCACGGGGCACACTAAAAATAATTTGGCATTACGATGTCAACTGCCCACGAACGAAAGCGAGAACTAAGAAGTATCGTAAGCAAATGAATCGGTTGCTTATATGCATTATATATTGTCATGTTATTAACATGCCAATAGAAAATTTAAATAACAACATTTACATACATGCTGTATGGGTAGTATAACTTCTGGGTGAATCGAATTTTCATTAACTTCCTGAAAAAAAATAAATAAAAATGTTTTATTTTTATAAAGAAACACTCTGTAACACAGTAAATAGAAAAAGGATAAACTTTAAAGTTTTTTTTTTCTTAAATTTTAGTAGATTTTCTGGGTTAGCCAACGTTGAGCTATCGCTACAGGATTTTGGTAGATAAATAAGTTTTAAAGCTATTTCAAGGCTTGTTTTCACCTGAAATAAATAAAGAGTATGGTTGTGAAGATGTATGCAGATATTTATTACTTTACTTACTGCTTTTGTTGTTGAAAAAATTAAAATTTTCTTTTTAATCAACGATTTGAGTAGTTTCATGTTAAATTTGTTAGTGTTTAATATTAAGAAGTCTTTGAATTTAAATATTTTGTTGTAGTTATATCGTGATATCAAAATTTATGTAATTATCGTTCCGTAGGATACAAGAAGGAAATTTATAATCATAAAAAGAGGTAAAAAAGAGTATTAATTAATTAATTCATGTTTTAGTGTAAATTTATATGCATTGGAAAAATGATTTGGTTGTCCTTCAATCCTAAGCTTATTACAGTACGCAACATGTAATGTTGCGTACTGATAGAGACTTACTTGTTGGTTCTGGTCGATCTATCAGTTTGCTGGTTCTTGAGCTTGACGAAGCCGACGTTCCTTTTGGTCTTAGAACATCAGAAGACAGTGGGGCAGGTGAAGATTAGTTGCTCTCTTCTTTCCATATAAATTTTTAGCGTTTTTATCAATGTTTTGAATGGTTAAAGGATCTTCTTAATCTTCTCAGTATACTTATTTTAGTTTTAAGTGAAAGTTAATAAATTTATGATAATATGCGTCACTTCAACTTTCTTCTTCTGTATTTTAATGAATAAGTTCTTTTAAGAAACATTGATGTGTGTGTGTGTGTGTTTTGCTAGTATTGCGATGTGCGTGTAGTGTTGAAAAAATATGATTTAGTGAAGAGCAACCATTACATGTTAGTATAAGTTTTATATTGCTGTGGATTTTAGTATCAAAATGTTGTAAATTTCGCAAAATGCAAGAATCTTTGTTTAAAAATTAATACTTTAGAAATAATTGATCAACTTTTCTAATTAGAAATAAATATAAGTTATTTAATTGTGTGTCATTGATTACAGAATCTACATGTACCCTTTGCTAAAGGTTAAATAAGCATTTTTCTTTATTCATTATTAAACAGTTTAGTCATCACGACTTTAAGAATACGTAAGATACAGTTGTGCGGAAGTTATTGTTATTATGTAATTCCTTTATGATTAATTTAAACCAGTTAAATTTATTTAAATAAATAATATCAACGTGTAATGACATTCTCTAAAGATTTAATTTAAATTATTCATTATTGCATAAAGTGTTATGTAATAAACTGTAATGGATGTGACAATTATTACAATGTTATAATCTGCTGTTCTGTATTGTAAATAGTGTATAGTCATTTTATTAGGTCGTAAGGTGACGTAAAATTGAGTAATGTTATGATGTAAATAGTAGTATTTAAGCAAAAGCAACATAATTATAAATAGTTAGACCTGATAGAAACTCTGAAAGGGTTAGTCAGATATAAACACCGAATGAGAACTACTGTAAAAAGTTAGTTAATCTTGCATAGACATTCAAGTTGGTTGGTCAGTCTGAAATATACGGCACAAGAGTGCGCACGTCGAAAGTAAAATGTAAAGTTACTTAGTACAGACAGACAAGTTGAGAAAATTGTAAAAGTCAGTTGATGATAAACGGCAAAAGTTAGAGTCAATACGTTAATTAATTATAAATTTGTAAAAGTGTTTATATTGTTCTAAAGAACCGCCTGCAATTATTAATTTAAAACACTTACTGAAGTTTAGTAAGTGAAAGCATAAATTGGTGTTTTATTTAATTAAACAGATAAAACAAATACAACAAATATTCTACGAATAAAAGGGAAATATTATCCGCAATTATAAAGCAAAAGTGAGTTTTTACGTTTATTTTTTTTTGTGGAGGAAGTTTTGATGGTGAGAATATGGGATGTCCATATGGTTTTGGAATATGCAACTAGAGGCAAAAACAAATATACTGCCACTAGAAATAACGAAGGAGTAATAGCTAACTACTCTGCCAATGGTTTGGAGAAGCAATTTGTGACAAATGCCAAAGAAGGACTGATTCAACAGC
This sequence comes from Agrypnus murinus, assembly GCA_929113105.1. Classification (NCBI taxonomy): domain Eukaryota; kingdom Metazoa; phylum Arthropoda; class Insecta; order Coleoptera; family Elateridae; genus Agrypnus; species Agrypnus murinus. The sequence goes on along the minus strand of OV816029.1, from coordinate 64,250,448 downwards.
AAAAGGTAGGAAAGTTATTTTTCCTTTTCGTTAATTGGAACCTACTACTAAGAAGACGATCATCGTGAAGTAAATTAAATGATTTCAATTTTTGATAGTTATTTAAAATTCAATGTATATTTTATTTATCTTGTACAAACAAAATAATCCATATCACCGTGAGATGAGTGTGTCAGAATAATTTATTTCAGTAATATAATTGGCGCCCAACTTATATTACATAATCTTCAATTTTATTTAAGATTCACGCAACGTTTTATATGATTGATGCGTTATTTAAAACAATATTAAAAGGTATTATAAAATTAAATAAAGATTTGAATAAAAGGGACGTTGAATGGCATTTCGAAAGTTTACTGTTAATTAAAGTTATCAGATTAGTTTGAAAAATATGTTAAACTTATTAAAAAAAATTTATTATTTTAAATTTTTGCCCAATATCATCTTATACATTTATTTTTTCTTTTTATGCGATTTCGCCGCATATATTTATTTTGCTAGCCAAGGTGGGGCTATTCACAACGTTTATGTATGGTGAATTACTATTTTAGTTTATACCTTATATCACTGCATATATTCATTAGTCTTGTTCCAACGTGGAGTAAAAGATTAAAATTTAAGGTTAGGTTCAGTAACCAAACGTCAAAGTCCACCATACGTCAGAAATTTGAAGGTATAATTTGATGTTACGTCAAAATGTTTAGTATCGTATAATAATAGTTTTTGAATTTAGGTACTGAAAAGAATAATATAAACAATTTCAATTAAATAAATAAACAGTGCTGTGAAGTTATGAAGTGAATTGAATTTTTTTTTGAAAAAATTTGTTTTATGGTAAAGTTTGATAATGGTACTTGGAATTGAGATGGAATATGGAAATTAATCATTTTAAAGATTTAAATGGATTTACCTTATGTCCGAGGTACAGCTGGTTTAAATAATTTCAACTTTAACAATAAGAGACTTTTTCATAAAGAGAGGTGAATTTTTGTAGCATTTTGACATTGAACCTTATGGAAAGGCGCGAATAATTTGAATTTTGTAAAGAATGTAAGATATTTATTTTAAAGTAGTTAGATTAATGATAGAAATATTCATTTTCAGGTTAAAAAGTATTATGCTGGCTTAGAATTAATTTTCTTTTATTTTTTTGATATCCAGTTTTTTTAATTTCATTAATTTTAAGCGTTTTCAGTTTTAATTTAGTTAGTTTGTTTTTTGTTGAATAAAATTTGTCATTAGAATATTTTAAAACTTACTTCTGGTTTATTATTTTATTTGTGTGTGGCGTTAATAACGTTTTCTAGATCTATATTATTTAGTGCCCTATTAAAGCGATCCGCCTGGACAAATCTCATTCATGTAAAGAACTACCTTCACAAACAATTTAGTTAGCTGGTGCATTTTTCTTTGATGGTAAAGGTAAGCGGTTTATAGTTTGTATATGTCTTCACTGTACTTTTTACAAAGTCTCTTTTATTGCTCGGTGTTCCCAATTTTAATTTAAGTTTAACAAGGTATCAATAAACATTCATCTTCGATCCATTTGGATTTTCCTTTATTAGTAATCAATTAATCCAGAGTAAAATATAATAGTATCCTAGATTAAAAACGAACACTATAATATCATAACAATTTGTCTCCTAAACGTGGGACTTTTTTTTTAAATACCCCAACAGTCAAATTACATAACAATATGTAACATATTTGAATCTGAATTACCTTTTCGTGAAAGTTTCATGACCCTAGTTTAAAATAGGATTTTAATTATACTTTTTGCTGTACGGAATTGATGTTGAGGTATAAGTTGAATAAATATAACAAATTTAAATAAACGATAACTTTATAATTTACTATAATTTTATAAAAATATTTTTGTTAACATTGTTTTTATTTTTATTAAATTCTTAACGGACGCATTGCTTACATAGACCGCACCGCATTGCTTCCATAGACCGCACGCCACTGAATTTTAAGTACATCCCTTGTACTCAGATTACATTAAAAATAATAAACATACAAAAAAACATTTTTCAATTTTTTGTTATTTAATAACAACATAACTAAATAGCAGTAATTATTATAATAACAATAGTATATTACGTTATAAGTCCGGTAAACCCAAGTTTACAGTAGCGAGTTGAAAACGTTTCGGGACGAGGCGACGAAGGAGCCGAGTCTCGAATGTTGAAACGAGCTACTGTAATGGTTTACCGGAAGTATGACGTAAGGCGTTTTATTTCATACTGCCTCACATTGTTCATTTTTTAAAAAAATGCATTTAAAATTTTCAGTCCGGTAAAATTTTTTACCGAACTCAAATTAGATTTTCAGTCCGGTAAAATTTTTTACCGGACTCAAATTGGATTTTCAGTCCGGTAAAATTTTTTACCGGCCTTGTAACGTAATAATTCATTTACCGGACTCAAATGAGTCCGGTAAATACCCTTTTACCGGACAGTATGAAATAAAATTATTTACATTGCTTGTAACGATGTATAAAATAAGTCAATTTTATTTACGTACACATATGAATAGTGCATTTATTTGTACATACATAGTACTAAACGTAACTATATCATAGGGTAATTTTGTAGATTTGAATATAAATATTTATCTGATCTGGAAACCGCGATTAACAATTAAATTTGTTACTGAATGTTTATAATATTTATGTGTTGCGGTTTGTTTCATTTTTAAATAAATACAAATTTATAAGAAGCGTTGATTTGTCAGCCTATGTTTTTCTCAATTTTAAGATACATATTCGAAAGATCCTGTATGAATTATGTTAGAACCGTTAAAAAGCCAAAATCAAAAATTTAGCCTTAAGGACCCTGTTTTCAGAGAATGTCACATATTTAGGTATACAACAATCATTAGAATATTTTTTAAAAAATAACAAGAGTAGAAATTCTTTAAAATATGCATTTTCAATGTTTAATTTTAAATGCGACCTTGGAACTGGAATCGCATCACAAAGTTAACCGGTAATCTATTTAGGAGGTTAGATATGCAGAGTGTTCCCAGAACAATGACCTACGGAGATATTAAAAGAGTTGGTGCCTTAATATCTATACATATAAAAATTGTCATTTTTATTACTTTGGCATCGATATATAGTTAGAATTCTCCTTGCATTTTTATAAAGCGTTTGTTTCTTTGAATTCGTATTACTATCTCAAAGAATTATACTCATGGTCATTCTCTTACTGAACAAATATCTATTTTCCAAACCCAAACTTGTCACCTTTTAGTAATTTAACTCGAAAGACTGTCACCATCAGAAATTTTTGATAATTGACTGTTTCGCATCAAATTTAGCTACACACTACGACAAACGAAAGCACTCAGTTTAAACTTTCAATCGGTAAAATCTTTTTATGCTGTTTGATTAATATACCAGAAATAGAAATTGCTATTGTAATTTCGTTAACACATGAGGAAGATTGAAGTTAATATGAAAGTTTGATTTAAAATCTCGCACTCTGATTCCGGGGACGTCACCGTTGTTTTGGGAAAGGTTATGGTTACTATAACCAGACCGCACTCTAAAAATCTATTTTATATTTTATAATTAATTATGCATAAATAACAGTTTTTCCGTACCACTAGTGTTTAAATCGGAAACAATTAGAGTTGATAAAATAAGCTGCTATAAAAGTGTTTCATATGTACTTAGGCATTATTTTCCCCAAACAAATGTTCTTAATTTTAACAATAAAAGTACAATAACAAAAAAACATTTTTTATCCAAACCGTTTGTCACTAAACAATTTTTTTTGTTACTGCATTTTTATTGTTAAAATTAGGAACATTTTCTTGAAGAAAATTATGTCTATATATGAAAAGTGTTGAGCTAACGAAGAAATTTTGACGCTATCTCTATTAATAAACAAGAAAACATAGTTCGAAACTTTCTCATATAAATCTTAAATAAAACGCTTTTAGCGTCCAAATATAATAGCATAAGAACCGCAAGGTTTCTTTCTAGCCTTTACAAGAATCTCATAGATGTATATTGTATATCATATATTTTCTGAGAAAAAAAAATTATTTAACTTACTTTTAATGAAATTGCCCCTAAAATGGGTACCTTTCCCTACATAATTGTCCGATAAAAACAAAAGTATAGCACATATAAATATAATATTACTGTTGTATGTAGTAATAAATTTACTATTTTCTCGTTTTTAAAATATTTAATTTGGTTCAGTAGTTTACGAGCAATACGCTTTCAAAGTCAGAAGACTGGAAAAAATGGATAGTAGTTGTTTGAATATGTTAAATATGTTTGAAACTCCTTTTATTGCGTAATTAAATTTTAATAATAATGTTAATAATATTATAAAGCATATTTACTATAGGGTAGGTACGCCAATTAGCAGTAGTATTGCGAGTACATACCAAAAAAGAAGACTGATGATCTTGCCATTTTATAACTTTTAAACGCTTGGCATTTACAACAAACCAGCACAACTTGCAATCGATAATCCTTGCACAATGCACAATGTGAACATAGAAAAAATCCTTTTATACATACATACTCGTATATAATGTACATATAGGGAAGGAAAATGTACTTTAATGGTTTGGGAATTTTTAATTATATCAACAGCGTTATAAATTAATTGATATTTACACCACCACCGTCAGAAATTTCAGAAAGGAAATAACAGAATACTATTTTAAAATATGACATGTATATATTTTAATCATTTGTAGGATTTTCATGAAGTTTTAAACTTAGTCGTCTAGAAACAATTGAAAAAATATAGTGACTTAAAATTGTTTTACATTAACTTACGTCAACTTTGCTAATCTAAATCTTCGTATTCTCACTTTTTTGCTAAAACGACGGGTAGCGAGGAGGGAGTGCTACATAGTTACATCTTTATAGTAGTCTAGTCAAACTAAACATTTGAAATGGAAAATGGAAGTACATGGAATTTTATATTTCCAGCATGCAGGGGGGTCTGGAAAAGCTTAACTTGAAGTTTTCGAACTCAAATTCATATGACCTTTTTCCGCCATTTTGAAAAGAAGGGATGAAGTGTTGTTTTGAAATTGTCTCTGTAACCGTAGGTCCGACAGGAGATTTGTATAAAGCATTTTTGTCGGCAATACGATTGTCTACAACTTTTATTTCAAACTTTTTCGCGTAATATAAAAAATGAAAAAGTGAGCAAAACCAACAGGTCAATGTCTTCTCAAACACGAGGAATTCCATTCAACGCTTCAATTATTTAAAGCGAAAATTGTCGACGCCCAAGTTCTACTTGCCACTGGAGAGCGTTTTTTGATGGCCTTATACGGGGCCGATAAGAACGAGAAATCCTTAAATTCACTGAGGTACAAAAAATTCTGCATGAGTGCGGCAAAGAAGACATTTAATTTGTCAGCAATACTACTCACTGAAAGCTCTGCACAACAGCATATTTCCGAACTTACCATCAGGTTCAATCGTGGTTAGGATTAAGATCCAGAGGAATGGGGATGGCGAAGAACTCCTCTAGGTCTTGAACCTATCACAAGCGCCGCCGAACCCGTGCCAGGGAACCTTTTACAACTCATCTCCTGCAAATGCAAAGGGAAATCTGAAGCAACTTGCGGGTGCAGAAAAGCAGGCGCTAAGTGCTCCACTATATGTCTGCATTGCAGTGGGCAGACTGTAACGGTATATTTTCTATCGGTTTCAAATACGTAGAATTTTATATTTATATTTACAAAAATCTTAAGTTCGGTTCTGTAAATTAGCATTCTTTTTAAAATATAAACGTTTAAAAAAATGATAACTCGAGGCGTTCGCAGTTTTAGAAGAAAAATCAATACTTGCTTTTTAGTTGCTGTGCCCTGATTCGTTAAGCCAAAACACGCGACTCGTTGTTGATTGGGTACTTAGAAAAAATCAATATTTGTTCGTGTGTGAGACCTCGCTATTGGCTGATCTGGTAATATATTTCTACGCGAAATAAGAACGCTGAGATTGGGGTTGGAGCGTTGGTCACTTCTTCCCTGTTTGAGATTCGGGGCGGATGCGTTGAGTAAAGACTTCCATTTTGATCTTCGAGCAAAGAAGGTCGATATTAAGAAACTTGCGGCCAATCCTTGAGAAGAGTCAGTCGACTTTGGGGTCGGGTTTATAGTATTATAATTCAGTGTTAATTATTCAGAATTAATGCAAATTTTTTTGAGTACAGTTTCCGTATAGTTTAGTTGTGATTTGCGGTAAAAGTGAACTTTAAAGTTAATTGAGTTTTGAGAATTTTCGTTTGAGAAGATTAACTAATATCGTCTCGTTAATAATCATTTATAGTTAGTTGGTTTATGTGTACTGAACCATTAAAAACGATTACGCTGTCAGTCTGCGTTAAAAGAAGAAAGTGTATTTGTTATTAAAAAAATTAAAACGTAAACTGAGTATTAGTTTAAATTGTGGATTGTCATTTTATCTGCCGGCAAAGACAGACAGTTATTTGGTTTAATCCATTGAGTTTTAAATAAAGAAGATTACAATTACTCCTCGAGAATAAATTCTAAATAATAAACACTAATCAAATAACACTGTTTAAACTGTGTTTAACGGATATTGGTGCTGAAATTGTATGGATGATTGACTATTGTTATCATATAAAGTATTTCTTTGGACCTGCTACTGTCAAACTGCAATTTAAAACCATCGAGAATCAACCACGGTTCTTTCCAAGAGAAGCTTTTCCAATTTCTAACTGACCAGTATGATTTGCTTTGTAAGGCAAATAAACAAAGGTTTAAGGTATTGTACTTTAAGAATTGTTTATCTTTATTATTTTAATGATGCATTATTTTAAATAAGTGAATTTTGTTGTCCTTTACAAGAAGAGAGCTCTCAGTAGTATTTAATTTTAGTTCATTAGTAGTAGTGAAAATTAAATTAATAAATCTTCGGAATATTTAATTAGATTATTTTAGTTTAAATTGATGGATATTTGTTTGTCAAATTTTTTAAAGGATTTCATATCTAAATAAATTCTTGAGTTTGAAATTATGTTGGACTACTTCATGGCTAATAAATCCGGATATCTTTCAGATCTTGTTGAACTTTTGAGACAATTTATATCTATTCAAATTCTAATAATTTTTATTTTGGGCAAATACTCAAATTACCTTTGGAACTTCCTTATGTCAATTAATTCTAAAGTAGTAAACGATTATTTACTAAATGCTTAGTTTTAAGTTTAATAAAATTATATTGTTTATGTGTTTTTTTATGTGTTTGACTATTTTTATACCTGTGTCTGAATTATTGTCTGCTTTTATTATTTAATAAATATGTTTAGTTTATATCAATGATCTAAACGGAACCATATAATTATGAAAGTTTTGTTCAAATTTTACTTTAAAATTTTCTAAACATTTCTAAATTTTTATCCAAAAACCTATTATATTTAATTCATTTTCTGGTTAATGAATTTAATATCTAATCAGGCTTAATTAAACATCTATATTAAGCTTCATAATCAGATGGCGCCCTTTTAGTGTTTTTATTTGTGTTCTAAACCCTTATCTATTCCTTTTCACAAAATAAGACAATTGCAGAACCAATACCTGCGACCTGAACATTTATATTTTCAATGTTTGTCCCTCACAACTTTTTCATTTTTTATATTACACGAAAATTTTTTAAATAAAAGTTTTAGACAATCGTATTGTCGACAAAAATGCTTTATACAAATTTTTTGTCGGACCTACAGTTACAGAGATAATAAAACAACACTTCATCCCTTCTTTTTCCAATGTTTTTCCCTCAGAACTTTTTCATTTTTTATATTACGCGAAAAAGTTTGAAATAATAGTTGTAGACAATCGTATTATCGACAAAAATGCTTTATACAAATTTTTTGTCGGGCCTACGTTTAGAGAGATAATTTCAAAACAACACTTCATCCCTTCTTTTCAAAATGGCAGAAAAAGCTCATATGAATTTGAGGTCGAAAACTTTGAGTCAAGTTTTTCTAGATCCCCCTGCATGCTGGAAGAAAAAAATCTTATGTATTTCCATTTTCCAAGTTAAGCCCTTTTTTCGTACAGTTTGACTGGACTATATGGCTTTTTACGTAATTACCCGAAATCTACATTGCCGTCATGGAAATAGTAACGGCACTGCTAAACGTCCGACATCGTCAGTTCCCTCATTTGGTCTCTACTCAATTGCTCCATTGTGAGCAAACTGCAACGAATCGAAACAGTTCCACCTACTCGTTTTTGTGGCTTTTACAGATTTGAACGGCGTTATGAAAAGAGGAGGATCTTTAATAAGTCACCTTCTATCTGAAACAGTTTGTTCTTCGCTGGTGAAAGCGATTCCATTTCAACTATAATTTATGCGCATGACATGATACAGACACTAGGAAGAGCATCTCATGTCCAAACTTTTGGACAAACAGGTTCGTCGCAGATCACTTCAAAAGTTAGTTACGACTAAGTAGACGTGACTTAGCCTGAGTATCTTGCGTTCTCTAGTCTAAGTGCAGTCCAGTGTGTAGTAAAGCGAACGACATGTCTCACTGCCAAAGAACTGGCTCACTTCTTTGACATTATCAAAATACAAGAAGGACTGTGAGATTCTCTCAATTCAACCTTCCTCACTTGATTTTTGGGACACCGAACCGATTTAGGTAAGGGATTCCACTAATTCACACATTTAAACCTTGTCTTTCCTTTCCTTATGTTCGTTTACAGAAAACAAAGCATCTCGTCTCAGATCTACTTCCAAAGGTTATACTTACTGAGAAAGATCGTCATTTTCTTGTTTATGTTTACCACTAATAATGGTTGATTATAACACAATGAAATGCACTTCGCTAGGACTTAATGAAGACTGAAGACTTAATTCACCTCTATAATAAAACAGTTGCATTTTGCGGAAATCGCTTTAATTATACCCCGTTAGCAATTAATATTATGTCACGATGTGACGCAGATAAGTGTTTCTGAAAAGTCTAACGGCGCTGTAAAGATCGAAAAACCATAGGGTTTCTGAGTCGCGACAATTTTTCTATTCCCGGGAATATCCGGTAGGAATTTTAGATAGGTAGATTATAAATTTTAAAAAATCATAAATTGGTTCTCTAAAATTACTCTAAATACTTAATCCTCTAATCACTTCACATAGCAGGCATACAAAAAAATACTCCAATAATAAGATTATTTTATTATCACTTGTATGGCAAAACTGTTCCTGTTTAGTGTTTTAATTCATTCAGTCCAGTATTATTTGAAAAATTGATTTGGACTTCAACCACTTTTGCTAGTAGCCAAAAAATTACCTGGTATTGCACACACAAATTTTATTATTTCTGATATTTTTTGCATAGTCAATAGTCATAAATATCTATGTACCTACATATTTTTCAGTTTTCAGTTCAAACACCTGCGAAGTAAGTTTAATATTATTGAATTCATACTTCCAGCGACGAAAAGCTCTAAGACCTTATACAACTAACTATTCTACCTTAAAAATTAGACGTATCTAAATACGGCAAAGTATTCTAAGTCCAGACAGTATAGTATTTCAAGTTTTACACCACTATAGTAGATGAATTTCTGAATAGAAGTATTAATTCGCATACAGATACACAAACAAAGGGATAATAACGGAGTATCGCGCAATATTTAGAAGAAAATGGAAGTTGCAACCGTCTACACGTATTTTACACTTTTTAGTGATCGTTTGAACGGCATAGCAGATGGAATTAAATAATAATAAAAGCAACTAACTCAAAAAAGTGTAACAACCATTTATCAGAGAATCAATATAATACCAATATCACAAATTATAATTTTATTTTATAAGCAAGGGAGATATAATAATTATATCATTAGGGTTTCTGAGTCGTAACAATTTTACATAAGAAAATCATAAATTTGCAATGTTTGTAAAAGAAAAACATTACCTACTTTTATCTGCTATTCAAGTGATGAAAGTAATGAAATTACTATTTGAATTTGGGAGATTTACCTTATGGCACTAAAATTCTTATTTCAGAAATGAGAAATTGCGCTATACAGAGTGTAACTAATATAACTAGAAACCTAATGGGGATAGCTGTGATGTCGTAAGGCTGTTTTTTAGTCATTGGTGTTTTATTAATTGTCTAGCTACATTAAATGTTGCTATGCAAAAAAGTAGCTACCCCTACGTAAAAATTGAATGTCTAGTGGGTAATACCTAGTTTTGCTAAGATGTATGTTACGTCACAGATTTATGATTCAAGTTCGGCATAACCGTTGCTACGATTAGCAAGTTATACCGAACTTGAATCATAAATCTCAAAAATTAGAAATTCAGTATCTAGTGTAAAGTCGAAAATGTCTAATTAATTTAAAAATAGATAGCTCGCATTTTGACCTTAATTTTGGAAGTAAAATAATAATAATTTTAATGAAAATAACAATTAAAGTGGCCCGAACCTAAAGCTTTTTCCTGGCCTGGTATGACATACTGAGGGTTTCTAAAGAGGGCAAAAATATTTTTTGCTGAAAAAGTTTGCTTTTCTAAGAGAACGCTACAGCAAAATTTATGAAAATATGTGACTTCAGTGTTCAGTGTTCAAATTAAAATTACTACTACTATATAACATTTTAATTGGCTTTATTTATAGAAATCTCCATAACAAAAATTTAAGGTTAAAAGCAAATATTTTTACTTTTTTTCTTATGTTTGAATGAATGAATCGTTATTATCTCTTTCTTAACCACAAAAGCAAACTTTAGGAAGACTGAATAACATTAATTTTTTATTGTTTTTTACATTAGGAGTTTGCTATTTTTAGTATATTAAGAATATTCTATGCAAAATATAAAAAATATCTAAACAGTATCAAATAACAATTTATTTTTGAAATGGGTTATTTCATATGGATTAACCCACATGCTTTTTAAGTTATTTAGCACCCATCTCAGTTACTTTTATATACAAGTTTGCAAAGAATTGTAAAAGAATTTATTTTATATACTAGTACAATTAATTAATGATTAATACATAGAAACAAACTAGTGCATATTTACTTTTTAAGAATTAATTGGATCAATGAAAATTAATACAGAAACTGAATTAAAGCAAAGTAATTTTAACTGACTTAAGTTGTATCAAAGTAAATCAGCCTTTCATTTTCTTCAACTGCATCTTCCACGGTGTGATTGCTGGACAGCTAAAATAAAATAAACATAATTACATTTTAAGTGTCAAGTAAAAATATTCACGATATACAGTTCTATTGAACTCAAGTTTTCACCATTAACAGAAATGCAAGTACAGGAGAGAAAGATAGAAACGTTTTAAGTAAAATAAGAATGGGCGTGCTGTTTATCTTCGCTTCGTTTTGACCCTTACATGATTTCCGAACGTTTCATACTTTTTGACAGTGGAGTACACATGGCACCGCTAGTTCATTTTCTACATGAAGATTATTGCTTTATAAAATGCAAATCATTTATATTTGTTTTTAAACTTTTATTGGGTTATACACGCAATTTATTATTATTTTATTAAACATTTATTTCAAATAAATTAAAAATCAATTTCGCAAATAAAATTACAAGAGAATTATATACAAAAATAGTAATAAATTAATTTACAATTAAAATAAAACTAAACAAGATGAAAATAAAAACTCGAGAATAAATAATATTCTATGTAATAAATGCACCATCCATGCAAAGAACTAATACGGAAAAAGTTGCTACTCAAAAAGTTTTATCTCATTAAAAAATATAAAAGATAAAAGTTTGTAGTAATAACATTAAAACACTACCAGTCGTCTCATCATATTTTTTAGGTATTATCAATTTTTTGTATCAATTGTTTTGCTAAATATATACGGATATGCTTTACCTGCCAGTCTTTTACAATTTACTTCAATAACGAAAATTTAAAACGGTTCATTAAAAATCGGCATGCCAAATAAAGTCTATATACACAAATAATAATCGCGGAGTGCAAAATAATCTAAAAAAGATCTTTTGTAAACCAATTTATTACTAAATATTAAAGCTAATTTCCTGTAGTCTACCCACAACGTTCACAGGTTAATTTATAACTGTTTCTGAATATTGAATTCTTCAAAAATTTCTCCTTCCGCTTGTGTATATGATTTTTTATTAATTTAAATATTTAATAAAATAATAATAAATTGCGTTTATGACTCAGCAAAGGTTTGAAAGTAAAAACAATTTTTTAGTAATAATCGTTGGGTAGAAAATGAACTAGCTGTGCGATACGAATTCCACAATCAAAAAGCATCAGTTGTTACAAGATCATCTAAAATTGTAAGAATCAACGCAACTGTAAAAAATGGGGCGGGAGTGAATAGTGCACCATTTTTTATTTTATATACCTTACTTATATCTGTCACTCCTGTACATGCATTCGCTAATAGTGACTATACGCTAACTCCTGTTTTATCGAACTCTATCATAAAATCACTTACCTACGCCACATTGTTGAGCACAACGTAGTTTATATACATTATGGTAAGAAGTGCCATCCGTACCACAGACGGGATCGTATGTAGGTAAAGTCTGACAGCTAGCAATACACTCTGCAACTACCAAAATTGGACGAACAGTTGTAGATTGAGTATCTACAACCTCGCTAAAGTTGAAAACTTCCTCGAAATTAACTTGCCTTGAATATACCAATAATGATGGACATAAGATTACGATTGCTGCAACAAGAAACAAATTCTAGTAGATTTATTATTATTATTATTGCAAAAATTAGCTTTTAGGATGACAAAGTTTGGGAAAGACTAAATAAATATAAAATATGAAATAGATGAGAAACCCGAACATTTATAAAAGCTGCAAACTAAGCTATTAAATTTGATATAAATAATTACTAACTTTTACGGTGAATGAATCTAAATTTGCATAAAATTGAATGAATGTGTGTTTGTCAAAAATCCTAACTACTTCTGATGGCTACAAACAACTTGGAATTTGTGTCATTATAGGAATTATAGATATTAGGATCATAATAAACGTTAAAATAAAAAAATGTTAAAATGTCACCCTTCAACACTCCTTGTGGGGGAGACGTAAGGTGACGCAGAAATTTGAATTTCGGGTCTGTTGTAGCTATCAGGGAATAATGGGAAAAATAAACAAATCGTTGGTACAGTTACAGGTTTTAGGATCTTAAAGGAAAAACAAAAAAAATCTTAAGAATTACCCCTAACTCTCGAGGAGATGAAAATCCAAGTAAATGACTTTGAAGAATGACCAAATTGAAATTTGGTAAATGGTTTGATTTGGTAATTTTAAAAGATATCGGATATTGAAGATGATAGTGGCAAAATGATTCATCGAATGAGTACTCGAAATGACTAGACATGAAAACGCAGAGCTCTTCCCAAGTTATCTACATGCATTTATAGTAAAAGTATTTGTACCTCTGACATCATGGTTTTTACTCAAAATCAACAAAATGATATCAAAAATGTTGCAAAAGGTGTCATTGTAGAATTTTTTCAAAAGAAAAGCGCGCAATTAGACTCGTTGACGGAAAAACTAGCGAATGCGGTTGTTAATAAGCTGGATGAAAGACTCAATAAGATGGAAGAACTAATACAGAAGTACACAGTAAAAAATTTCGATTGGTAAAACAATTTAAGCTTGGTGTCAATGCAATAAATTACTTTCAAAGTCAACACTATTCAAAAATAAAGGCGAATAGTGTTATTTAGTGGTTGTGAGAAATCTTTAGAGGTAATTTGTATATGTAGAGGTGATTTGTACACTAAAACTCATAAAGATCGACAATAAAGAAAAAATACTCTTATTTTACTTAGTATAATGTTAAGTAACTCAATTTGAACAATTTTACGTGAGATGATTAGTTTCAGTTAGTGTAAAGTCACACTAAATGCGCATTTTCGGTAATGGGCAGTTTTACTACAGGGGAATACTTGCATTATAGTTGTATGATATTGCTGGTGAAGTATCATAATAAAATGGGCGTTATATCTTTATTAGTGCAAGTGTGATGTGGATGTCTTAAATAAGGTAAGGTATTTTATATTATTAGTACATTTTTTAAACAAATTTGTGATGTAATTCTCTGTGCATTTGGTTTAACGTTTTTATAACCTTTCTTTTCCTTTTGTCTTCATGTGGAACGTATTTTATATTTTAGTTTTGAACTATGGAATTTCGTTTGTACTGTTATATTAGAGTTTTTAATAAATCTAAATAAGTAATTACGTCTCGAGTTCAACTGACAAATTATACATCATTTTGCTCGTCTTGTTGGAACAAAAGTTATTAACACATCTGTTGGTTTACACGAAAAGGAACCTTACGGAAGTAATCCATAGGAGTTCTTTTCCCATCACATCTTTTAAATGGTGCAGAATCAAGTATCAAATGTATTAAATTAATCAAAATAATATGCTGATTCTAGTAAAATATATTTTGCCACTTTTTACAGACCGTTTAATAAATTGAACCGAATTTGGTGTAAACTGATTCTTATTTAAATTACAAATCATGTTTACAATATGGGTCAAAACCTCATAACCTTGGAAGATAATAATTACAATCTGTATTGTCACCTGAACACTTGTATTTTCTTGTTTAATAGGAAAATAAATATCATTGAGAATGTTATACTGTCTGAAAAATTAATTTTATTTATGTAAAAGATTTTATAAATGTTGCAACTAGTATTATTCAGCCATCAAATGTTCATCAGTTTTTCATTCAGTTAATCAGTTTATATCAAATTCGGTTCAATTTATTAAACGGCCTTATTTAATAGATGTGACAAATTGTTTATTTTACCAGAATCAGCATAATGAGCCATATGAATAAAATGTAGCAAATACTTTTGTGCTTTTACTACTGTTAATAAAAGATAACATATATGATTTTTAATTATTAAGAATAAGAGAGATGCATAGTAAAAGCATCATTTACGTACTATATTTTATACACATGACGTATTATTTTGATTAACTTATATCTGCCATTTAAAAGATATGATGGGAATGCTGTGGCTTACTTCTGTAAGGTCCCTTTTTGTGTAAACCCACAAATGTTTTAATAACTTCCGTTCCCTCGGGAGCCTGATTTTGGTACCATTAGAATCCACACATCAAGACGAACAAAATTTTGTATAATTTGTCCGTTGACCTCCCCGACACCAAAATCAGCAGATTTTTACCATTGTTCTTTCTTAAACAACTTTATACTGTTTAAAAAGTACAGCATAATTTTGATTACTTCTATAATTTTTTTTATTTCTTCAATAGGCTTTAAAATATACTTTATCTTATAAAATATTCTTCTAAAGATTCTTTAATAACGTTCATATGTAGATTTACGTCTGTAAATAATTTTTCAGGCCAAAAATGTTCATTAAAATTAAACATATCCATGTTAGCAAACTGATAAAGTTAACCGACGACTTTGATTATGAAGATGTTGTTATCAAAGGTAACCTACTGATCTTGAAATCCTACATAATTGTTACATAATGAATTATTCATTTGCTTTCCAGTAAAGGAAAAATTCCCTGAATTTAGTGAAGAAGATGAAATATATTTTACTGATGAATCTGGAGCATTCATTGAACAAGACATTCTTGTTGATTATATGCAATTGGTGTGCAACACTTATGCAATTGGTGGGTCAACAAATATATTATTACTAATTGTAGTTAAAGCAAGAACATTGGATGACAGTAAGATGTTATCCATTTTTTGAAAATATAACTGAAACTCATTTAAAATTTATACTCCACTTTAATAATACTAGCACTTTAAGCATTATAAGTACCGAGGAACCAAACGAATTGTTACAAGATATGGTCTTTGAAACGACTATAAGTCCCAGTTTTGATGTAGGATTGAATGAAACTTATGAAGAGTCTGATATGAATACAAACAATGTCAACAATTTTTCTATATCCAAAAAACCAATAGTTTATCAACAGGTGTTAAGTGTAAAGGTATAATCTATATCAATGTCACCATTATTTTTACAAAAGTAACTGTTATTGTTGAATTTGTAGGAGTGGAAAGATTTCATTTCCAATAGAACAGGAAATGAAATTTTCCAATATTATGAAAAAAATGGTCATATTTTCAAAACCCTTTGTATTAAACTAGTAAATACATGCACTGCATATCTAATTGAGAAATATGGCATTTCTGTCCCAGAGTTTGCAAGAAAGAGTTTGGCTGAAGCTATTATTAAATTTTTCCCAAATTTGCGAAACCCTTTTGGACCAACAGGCTATGTAAGAACATAATATTTTATATGTAGAATAATAAAAATGTAAAATTTTAGGAAGTTTTTTATAAAAATGATAATGGAGGCGAAGGATATATAAGTTATAGAATCAGGGAAGTTGGAAAACAATCAAAAAATGAAGAAATTGGAAAGTTAATCCATCGTAGAAAGCGAAAGCCAAATACTACCCCTGAAACATCAACAGAACTAATATTAAAACGAAAATGTGTAACACCAATGACATTAACAACGGATATTGAGGAAACCATACAATTTTTAAAAAACGTTTGCCCAAATAATGATAGAGAAGCTATTTTAGAAAAGATGACTAAAACTTATCATTACAGAAAATCTCTAAAGGATGATATATTAAAAATATTCCCGAGGTTTTTGGATACACCATATCTCGTTAGTTTTCTTATCGCTTTTTAAGATTTAATTTTAAATATAAGTTTGTGAAACATTCTTTGGTATTTAATTGCTTGTATTTATTTTCTTTCAGATTGAGCATGATTTCAAGTTAGAATTTCCTGATTATAATAGCAATTTTGAAACAAAGTTCTTGCAAGATTGCGATAAAATATTAAAGACTTATGCAACAGAAGTGGTAAAACCATCATCAGACATTATTCTTACAAGTGACGAAGATATCAGTGATAGTATGTTTTTTCAATTTTTTTGTATACTTTTTACACTTTATTGCTTTTTAGAATATGGCAAACCTACAAGGGCGCTCTTAGCTGTCGTACGTCTATTACAAGCAAGACCAAAACGGGACAATAATCCATCTACGGTTGAGGAGATATTAATTATTTTTAAAAGAGTAAGTTGGATACATGTTGATCTGTTGATGTACATATGCATTTTTTTTTTTTAGTTAAATCGTCCAACTACAGAAATTATAGAAGCTTGTGGAAACACACAGCCTTACTTATTAGCACAAGGCACTAACAAGGCTGCAATCACTAGCTACAACATAGTTATAAATCAACAACTTCTACCATGTCCATCAATGTGTACAGTCATGAAAGCATTTGAGTTGTTGTTTATGGCATATTTCACATTTAACTTACGGTATGATCTAAAATTGAAACCTTTCTTTGAATTTTTTCAAAGCTATTATTTTAATATCGACTGTCAAAATATACTATTCAGCCCATGTATGATTTTACTGAGAACTAGACTTCAATCATAAGTTTATAACATTTTCATATTGCCTGTTTGTGTTTTATTTATATGTATTTTAAGTATTTTGTTAACTTGCCATTCGTTTGTATGCAGTTTAAGTACATAAGTACATGATATATCGATTTCTTTATATAAGAAAATACTTATTTTGCTAAAAATTATGTCTAATACATTTTTGTGTTATATTTGTAATTCAACTGTACCTAATGTCAGTAGCATTATTAAACACCTGCGTATGATACATGCCTTATATGACAATCCTAAATTACATTTAAAATGTTGCAAGCCTCCTTGTGCACAAAATTTTAAAAGCATCTAGTGGTTTTCATAGCCATTTGCTGTCAAATCATGTTACAATAGATAATAATGTCTCAAATAATTGTAGAGATTCTGTAGGTGACTTAGATAATGAACAGTCTTTTCAAAGTTTAGAACAAAACAAAGCTTCTTAGTGATTTGAATAATATGCTAAAAATTAATATTCAGTATGGTACTTCAAGAACTTATAAATTAGAACATTTTTCATTTGGTGACACAATTCAAGACTATGTAGATGGTATTGATTCAAATACAGAAATTGTTACATATAATTGGGTAAAATGCGGTCATAAGTACATAAAACAGTTATTTTTATGTGTGGGAAAAAGTTCATCAGATTTACCACAATTTAATGAAATTATTGAGATTTTGACTGTAAATGTTATGGAATTACGTGAACACATATTTTTCATTACCAATAAATGGACCATTGTTGAATTTGATGAAAGATTACAGGCTTACAACATAAACAACGTAGATGGCAATATCAATGCTACCGACATAGTAGAATTACATTTGTTCTGTAAAATAAACCTTATAATATATGTCAATCCTATTAATCGACCAATGGTATACAGTGCCAGCGCATAAATTTCTATTTTAAACTGTATTTTAAAAAAGTTGTTTATAAAAATATTTAAAATGAGATGAGTTTATATTATATTATACTATACATATTATATATATTATTCACCGTCACTTATTCAGAAAAAAATGACGTAAACTGTCATTTCTCAGATCATGATTTAGCAGCCTGCGAAATTTTATGTCAAAAATTACCATGTATTTATACTTATAGAAACTTCAAAAACTTTAATTCTATACTGAATTACAATAACTCTCCTTGGATGATATATTTTATGAAAATGATATTAATCAAAAAGTATTATTTTGAGTACTAGGATGTTAAATCTGTTCAATAAACATACTCCGTGGAAAACTATCCAAATAACAAAAAGACAGCCGCCATGGCTAACTGATAATATTAGATTGTTTAAGAGCTTAAGGGATAAGGCCAAAAACAAATGTAAAAATCTAAAAACCAAGCTGCATGGGAATATTACAGGACACTGCGCAATTTTACAAATACCGCAATAAAGAATGAAAAAAAAGCTTATCCACAATTTAAAGTTGCTCATTCAAAAAATTCTAAAGTACTATGGAAATAATTCAAAGCGCTAAATGTTGTACCTAAAAATAACATAGATAACCCCTTTTCTGGTCGCGCTGATGAAATTAATAGTTAGTGTGTTAATAGTATCCCACAATTATCAGTTCCTCAATACGTACTTAATTTTTATAAAAATAATGATTTACATAATAATGCCGTTTTCAATTTTATAGATAGCAATACAATATCAAAAATAATTGATTCCTTATTAGAAAGCAATTCTACAGGATCTGATGGACTAAATATCACAATGATAAAGTTATGTTATCCTTTTATACTTAGTACATATTGTTAACTCTTGTATCTCAGAAAACATATTTCCCGACAGCTCGAAGTCGGCTCTTGTAACTCCAATAGCGAACACTTTCAAAAATTATGGAAAAGATAATTAATTTACAAATTCGAACATACCTAGATTGCAATAATTTGCTGCCTATCAATCAGTCAGAGTTTCGAATTGGGCACAGAAAGGCCTTGCTGAAGATAACAGATGACATTATGAAAGGACAAGATGAAGGAAAATTCACGTTGTTGGCTCTGTTAGACTTCAGCAAGGCGTTTGACACAATAAATCATGACTTGCTGCTTGGTATATTGCACTACGTAGGTCTTGGTGATGATGCCGTCGCTCTGATCCAAAATTATCTCTACAATAAAACGCAACGAGTTCAGACGTCTACAACGGTGTACACATCTATTGATGTTACAAGAGGTGTATCGCAGGGATCCATACTAGGTCCTCTGCTGTTTACCCAGTATACCAGAGATATTTGTGATTGTGTTGGAGCCCGTGATATTCACATGTATGCTGAAAATACACAATTATACTATTCTTTCAGTTCAAATCATGTGAGGAATGCGGTTGACACACTGAATAATGGTTTACAAGCTATAAATGAGTTCTCTACTAATCATGCTCTAATTCTAAACTCATCTAAATCTTGTAGTTTACTTTTGGGAAAAACGATTAATAATTACCAATTGCCACCCATAAAAATTGGAGATAATGATATCCCGATAGTCGAAAGTGCCAAAGATCTGGGATTAGTTCTTGACAAAACGTTTAGATTTAAAAAACAAATTAATAAGCACATACAAAAACCTATTACAATTTAAAACTTCTTTACCCGCATAAAGACTAATTAGGCAAAAACGCTAAGATTTTATTAAGTGAATCCCTTGTGTTATCACAATTTAATTATTGCATACCTGTCTATGGTCCTTGTCTTGTCTTTGACACGTCATAGCGTATCCAACGTGTTCAAAACTCTTGTCTACGTTTTATACATGGAATTCCTAAGTTTGCACATATATCCTTAAAATTAATAGAGACAGGACTGCTTAATATGAAACAGCGGCGTTACATACAGACAGCAACGTTCTATCATAACATCATAGTCAATATGCAGCCACCCTATTTATACAAAAGATAAGGTATAGAACAGATGTACACAATATAAATGTGCGACATAGAGGTCTGTTGACTGTACCCAAGCATAATACTAAATTCTACGAGCGATCATTTAGCTACAATATCGCAAAAATGTACAATGATATACCTTCATCTTTCAAGACATTATCAGTTAAACAATTCAAAAAATCACTGATTAAGCAATGCAATACAGATCGACAGTGATGTACCACTTCGCAAACAGTCATTACTGATAAGTCTAAATTATGTGTAAATTATATATTGTCTAATTATTTTAGTTAGTATAAGTGTCATTAATATTATATCATTATTTCATTATCATGATTATCATTATTAGTAACTATTACTATTATTCTATGATTGTTCTTACCCTCAAATTTTCAAATCACTGCTATTATAAATTATATTATAATCGTTAAGAGTTACTTACAATTCGACTATGTTTATTTTGTTTATTCTGTTTAAATTTGGGGAATGGAAGAACAACACTGTTGAATTCCCTCCTTGAGAATCTATCTAATATGAAATAATATTTTATGTAATATTAATGTAACATAAGAGTTTGGAATCTCAAATAAACTTTACTTTACTTTAAAATGTGCAGAAAATGATACTTTTTTTATAAAAATCTTCTATAAAAATGTTTTACTATAACCATAAATAAAACTCAAGAGTAAATCTTAAGTGTCGCAGGAATTGATTTAAATCAACCATGCTTGTCTCATGAACAATTCTTTGTAACATATTCTAGAGTCAGCAACAAAAGCAATCTTCACATATTAATTCCGAAAGATAAAAAATATTCTGTATAAATAAGCCCTTTTTTAAATTTCCTTTTTTTATTAAGTCTGCATTATATTTTCTTACTGACAATACTGACAACCTGTCCTTGAGCTTTAGTTTAATTTATGAATCTGTTGTTCAAGAATTACTAATACCCGGTGTGAAGAACGGATACTTCTTCTGGCCAATAAGTATAAAAATCTTGTGAAGTATCACGCAATATTTAAAGATATACCAGAATACTGTAGTTTGATATGAGTGCAAACAAACATATATATATAAATAACTATATAAATGAATATTCAAAAAATATCTCTTACTATACTATACACCCACAAGTTTTTAATATAAATATACATAAAACTGCTAAGTTTAAAATTTCTATAAGCTTTTATAATAGATAATTAAATGGATATACGAATATATAGAAAAAGAATACATTGAATCTTCTGTATTATTTACACGGCGGATAAAATTTTCTGAAAATCCACTGGAAGAAAAGTATATAGAATTTCCCTAGTGTTTCTAACTTTCAAAGCTGCGTGGAAAACGATACTATTAGTAACTAAATACTTACCGAACAAAATAATTGATATTTTTGCCATTTTCAATAAGGAGAGAACTGTACGTATATTTTGAGAAGAACTTATATTAGAACGTATATTAGAAGTTTCAAAATAGCACTGTGCATAGTTGTTCCTCAACTCGTCTTAATATAGTTAAGCAGTGGAAGGGTAACTTGTTCACATCGTTTTAGTTTTTTTTAATACATTCTTCAATTTATAAGCTCTACTTCAAAATAAAATAAGTCGCGACACGTTATAGTTATGAAGGAAAATAATTTTTAAAACCCGCCTTTCTGGTTTTTATTGAAATTTAATTCCTTGGAATTCAGCATCGAATGAATCAGGTAGTGTTGAAGAACATTCTTAAAAACAATTTCAACTTAAGTCTGATAAAAGAGATCCTACAAGATTTTTAACTTAATTAGTTAATGAATTGACAATTACATTGTATTAAATGTTGAAATTTCTTGATTTTGAAATATTCTCAACAGGAATTATTCAGATAATAAAATTAAAGGCGCCCATAACAGTTTAATTATTTGAAGTTTTTTGTGATATTTTATTTTCAAAAATTATTTAAAGTAGCATGCAATACGTAAACTGAATGCACTAATCTAATATTAATAGATACATGCATTTTAGGCTAATGCTGCTATATGTCGTGATGCACGAACTCTGGGCACTTCAACATTTTTTTTTTAGGAACCAAAGAAACACTACACTGTTCAGGAGCTATATGATAAATAATTCTTTTTAACTAGCTTTATCCTCCTGAATTTTACCATTTTTATGCTTAGAGTGGAAATTAGTAAAGAAAACAGATAAAGCAACGATAAGATTTTTCAGTTGCTGATCAGTTTTTTTATTTTGACATGTTTTCAGTTGGATTCAGTTTCATATACTGAGTGTTATAATTTTAAATTTTTAAAATTTCAGTACATTAGGAGTGCGCTTAATTAGTTGTGCTATTCAGTTTTTTCCTAATTACGTCATTTAAAGTCTAAACAATCAATATTAAGACTGTTTCGTGATTTAAAGCGTTATAGTAACTATAGGTAGTGTAGGTATTGTTATTCTATGTGACTATGTACAGGGTGATCCACTTAACTTTCCCCCCTACTTTTCTCTGTTATTTCTGTAGTTACAAAAAAATTATTCTAACAAAAGTTGTAGGGCTTTTTTTTAAGTTTTTAAATATGATAAAGTGAATTTTGTTAAATGGAACACCCTGTATTTTATTGCCTTGTTTGACGTAGAATTTCAGTCTGATTTCAACAATATAGAACACATAGTATTAACTTCTAATACTTTTCAAATTATTCACGTTAAAATATATAAATAAATAATAGTAAATAATAACACTTAACAATAATTTTACATTTTAACAGTATAAACTCACTAAATTCACTAATGCCCATTTATTTTATTGTTAGAAATGTCAAAGTAACAATTCAAAGTAAATGTTTTTAAAATTACAGCATACTCGATTGAATATGCGATAGTGTGTAATTTATATATTTAAAAGCAAATATTTCGAAAACTGTTAAAAGAAAGTAGTTTATATTGCTGTGATCTATGAATAAAATAAAATATGATATCCACCGTTCCAAATAACTAAAATAAATTATATACGGTGAATTAAATTAAGAAAATACACCACAGATATTCTTTATTTCTCTCAGCTAGCTCAGGTTTGCTCAGTAAAGCATAAATTATTTGAATTGCGAGACTATTATTCACTTTTATGCCTGGAAAGAAGGAAAAACTTATATCGTAAGCCCTAAGACTCCTGCAAGCTGGACAACTGCTACTCAACTCTGAATTTGAAAGACAAGAATGCTGGATGTTTGTATTAACATCAATTAAACACATATATGAAATTGAGAACACAAAAACTTTATTAAACAAACAAAAATTAAATCAAATAGAACGTCAAAATAAAAATAAAAATGTTTTTCAAAATAATACAATGTTATTTTTGAGAAGTAACTTCTCAGGTTTGCTCAAACGTAATAAATAGTAGTAGAAATCTGACATAGGATAACTACGGTCATTCGTTTGAACAAACCAACATAAATAAAATTTGTTTATAAAAAAAATTTATTCAATGAAACTAAACTCTATGAAAAGAAAATTAAATTGGTTTATTTATTTGAAATTGAATGCATTCTCAAAGGAATCTAATAAACTAAACCAAATAGATTTTTATTATTGAGGATGAACTTTGTTCATTAAATTTATTTATAAACTTGACAAAAATCATTTATTTTATTAACCAACCTGGTATAATATGATATATTTTCCCTTTTGAAAATAATCCTTTTATTGGTAACACTGCGATGAAACCAAACAGCTGACTTTGTTTATAAAATATAAATACAATATCGATACATAGATCGATGAAAAATAACTTCACTTAAATTTGTTTAAATAACCACGTTCACTTTATTTATTGTTGCACAATAACTCTTCAATATATACTACTTTCTTTTAACAGTTTTCGAAATATTTGCTTTTAAATATATAAATTACACACTATCGCATATTCAATCGAGTATGCTGTAATTTTAAAAACATTTATTTTGAATTGATACTTATTTTATTAACCAACCTGGTATAATATGATATATTTTCCCTTTTGAAAATAATCCTTTTATTGGTAACACTGCGATGAAACCAAACAGCTGACTTTGTTTATAAAATATAAATACAATATCGATACATAGATCGATGAAAAATAACTTACTTAAATTTGTTTAAATAACCACGTTCACTTTATTTATTGTTGCACAATAACTCTTCAATATATACTACTTTCTTTTAACAGTTTTCGAAATATTTGCTTTTAAATATATAAATTACACACTATCGCATATTCAATCGAGTATGCTGTAATTTTAAAAACATTTATTTTGAATTGATACTTTGACATTTCTAACAATAAAATAAATGGGCATTAGTGAATTTAGTGAGTTTATACTGTTAAAATCTAAAATTATTGTTAAGTGTTATTATATAATATTATTTATTTATATATTTTAACGTAAATAATTTGGAAAGTATTAGAAGTTAATACTATGTGTTCTATATTGTTGAAATCAGACTGAAATTCTACGTCAAACAAGGCAATAAAATACAGGGTGTTCCATTTAACAAAATTCACTTTATCATATTTAAAAACTTTAAAAAAAGCCCTACAACTTTTGTTAGAATAATTTTTTTGTAACTACAGAAATAACAGAGAAAACTAGGGGGGAAAGCTAAGTGGATCACCCTGTACATAGTCACATAGAATAATAATACCTACACTACCTATAGTTACTATAACGCTTTAAATCTCGAAACAGTCTTAATATTGATTGTTTAGACTTTAAATGACGTAATTAGGAAAAAATTGAATAGCACAACTAATAATGATAATCATGATAATGAAATAATGATATAATATTAATGACACTTATAATAACTAAAATAATTAGACAATATATAATTTACACATAATTTAGACTTATCAGTAATGACTGTTTGCGAAGTGGTACATCACTGACGATCTGTATTGCATTGCTTAATCAGTGATTTTTTGAATTGTTTAACTGATAATGTCTTGAAAGATGAAGGTATATCATTGTACATTTTTGCGATATTGTAGCTAAATGATCGCTCGTAGAATTTAGTATTATGCTTGGGTACATTCAACAGACCTCTATGTCGCACATTTATATTGTGTACATCTGTTCTATACCTTATCTTATTGTATAAATAGGGTGGCTGCCTATTGACTATGATGTTATGATAGAACGTTGCTGTCTGTATGTAACGCCGCTGTTTCATATTAAGCAGTCCTGTCTCTATTAATTTTAAGGATATATGTGCAAACTTAGGAATTCCATGTATAAAACGTAGACAAGAGTTTTGAACACTTTGGATACGCTATGACGTGTCAAAGACAAGACAAGGGCCATAGACAGGTATGCAATAATTAAATTGTGATAACACAAGGGATTCACTTAATAAAATCTTAGCGTTTTTGCCTAATTAGTCTTTATGCGGGTAAAGAAGTTTTAAATTGTAATAGGTTTTTTGTATGTGCTTATTAATTTGCTTTTTAAATCTAAACGTTTTGTCAAGAACTAATCCCAAATCTTTGGCACTTTCGACTATCGGGATATCAGTATCTCCAATTTGTATGGGTGGCAATTGGTAATTATTAATCGTTTTTCCCAAAAATAAACTACAAAATTTAGATGAATTTAGAATTAGAGCATGATTAGTAGAGAACTCATTTATAGCTTGTAAATCATTATTCAGTGTGTCAACCGCATTCCTCACATGATTTGAACAGAAAGAATAGTATAATTGTGTATTTTCAGCATACATGTGAATATCACTGGCTCCAACACAATCGCAAATATCTTTGGTATACTGGGTAAACAGCGGAGGACCTGTATTTTCCTTCATGTTGTCCTTTCATAATGTCATCTGTTATCTTCAGCAAGGCCTTTCTGTGCCCAGTTCAAAACTCTGACTAATTGATAGGCAGCAAATTATTGCAATCTAGGTATTTTCGAATTTGTAAATTAATTATTTTTTCCATAATTTTTTAAAGTGTTGGTAAAATGCTAATCGGTCTGTAATCCTTATACTCTAAAGGTTGTTCGATCTTCGCTATTGGAGTTACAAGAGCCGACTTCGAGCTGTCGGGAAATATGTTTTCTGAGATACAAGAGTTAACAATATGTACTAAGTATAAAAGGATAACATAACTTTATCATTGTAATATTTAGTCCATCAGATCCTGTAGAATTGCTTTCTAATAAGGAATCAATTATATTTGATATTGTATTGCTATCTATAAAATTGAAAACGGCATTATTATGTAAATCATTATTTTTATAAAAATTAAGTACGTATTGAGGAACTGATATTGGTGGGATACTATTAACACACTAACTATTAATTTCATCAGCGCGACCAGAAAAGGGGTTATTTATGTTATTTTTAGGTACAACATTTAGCGCTCTGAATTCTTTCCATAGTACTTTACAATTTTTTAAATGAGCAACTTTAAATTGTGGATAAGCTTTTTTCTCATTCTTTATTGCTGTATTTGTAAAATTGCACAGTGTCCTGTAATATTACCATGCAGCTGTGGTTTTTAGATTTTTACATTTGTTTTTGGCCTTATCCTTTAAGCTCTTCAACAATCTAATATTATCAGTTAGCCATGGCGGCTGTCTTTTTGTTATTTGGATAGTTTTTCACGGAGTATGTTTATTGAACAGATTTAATATCCTAGTACTCAAAATAATACTTTTTGATTAATATCATTTTCATAAAATATATCATCCAAGGAGAGTTATTGTAATTAAGTATAGAATTAAAGTTTTTGAAGTTTCTATAAGTATAAATAATAGGAGCACATGGTAGTTTATGACATAAAATTTCGCAGGCTGCTAAATCATGATCTGAGAAATGACAGTTTACGTCATTCTTTTTCTGAATAAGTGACGGTTGAGAAGTGATGATAATGTCTAACAAGCAATCTTTTCTAGTAGGTTCCGTAATTATTTGACTAAAATTTAACGATTCTAACATATTATTAAAATATTCCGTAGGCTGCCATTAGGAAATCTACGTTTCCATCCCCTAGACATACAATATGGTCTGATTATGGTGTACACAACATAATGGAATTCTCAACTTCATCTATAAAGTTCTTATAGTTGTAAATTGGAGGTCTATAGAACACTCCCAGTACAATACTTTGATTATTAATTTTAATTAATACCCATAATTGTTCGATTAAATTACTTGTGTAAATAATACATTTAATAGCTATTTATGTAACAAGTACATAATGTAGGACTTTATAGACAAGCCCAATTTATGGCCGAGCGAGCGAAGCGAGCAAGGCCTATAAAAAGGGCGAGTCTATAAGGTCCGATTATGTAAGAGTTGCATACACAGCTTTATGTTCGATTCCTAAAGTTGGGTAATTATCAAAAGAAAATCATTTTATAAATTTGACGTCTATTCTTGACAGAAGAAAATTTGACATGTAATATACAGTTGTCATACTTTATTTTACTACTACATACTTTATTTACTACTACCACTTTATTTTACGAGTACAATAATAAGCCAGTTCACTGCCGCAAAACAATACAATAAACAGTACTTTATAATGCAATCGGACATAAACATATTTTAAACATGTTTTGTTAAACATATATAAAAAATAACTCCACCACCTCTACTACCTCGATCCTTACGTACCAGTGTATAATTTTCAATATTGATTGCTCTAGAAGGCACTTCTTCTGATAACCAGGTCTCACTCACGGCCAAAATTTCAAAATGTGATATTATATCGTTTGATGGACCAGGAAAGGTGTTGGGTCATGCATACTACCTAAAAATCGGTTACTCTGAAATCCATATAGACTCAGATGAAAAATGGTATTCGGGTGATGATGGTAAGCCACCTGACGGACAATATAGTTTGTTAAATACACTGCTGCATGAAATAGGTCATTTTTTAGGATTAAGACATTCTTCAAACAAACACGCTATAATGTTTGATTACGCTGCCAACACGCGTAAAGATCTACACAGAGATGCCATTGTAGGGATTCAGAAAATTTATGGAATTCCTGCAAATGGTGTTAGTAGTACATCTTCAACAACAAGAAGAACAACAACAACAGAAATAACCCCAACTGTGTTGCAACCACCAAATCTGCGTGATGTTAAAGTTGAACACTTTTTAATTCTACGCAACAAACTTTATATGTTTTATAAACAATGGTTTTGGATATCCTCCCTAGATGGAAATAATGTTGAACATCCTAAACATTTACGCGATTGGTTACCTTTCCTACCAACCTCTTTTCAAAGAATTGCTGTTGTTTACCAAAAACCTAATACAGATATCGTATTATTTTCATCTGGTGTTGTATATGCTATTCAATTTCCAAGCCTTTAGTTGGTTCCTAACTATCCCAAATACTATACAGATTTAGGTATACCTCAGAAAACGATTGTACGTGCTGCTGTAAACAGTTACAAAGGTCGTACCTTTATATTTTATGGACACAACAAACTGCTTGAACTTGATGAATCTACGCAACAACCAAAAGCACATTTCTTAATGTCATCCTTGTTTCCTGAAATGCCAACATCGGTTAATTCAGTATTTAGATATATAAATGGTATGTTGTATTTTATGAATAATGAAAATTTCTTTGAACTAAACGAATTTTCGGGAATACTCAGCAGAACTGGAAAAAAAGATTTATCCTTATTTAACGTTAATTATGCAAATAAAGGCATTATGGAGCAACTTAGAGATGTTTTATCGAAAATAATTAGCTACGATGTATCCTTACTTTCACGATATCATACGAATGAAGATGTTGCATATGTTGATTATGAAGATAACACAGAAGTAGGTATTAGGTCGCTTGAGCGTGGGAAAATTTTGATGACCGTGGGAACCTAATTAGCATAATTAATTGCTCTAATTAAATTGATTGATATGCAAATGAGCCGCGAATTAAATTTATTGCTCTAATTAATATGCAAATGAGGCGCGAATGCTCTAATTAATATGCAAATGAGGCGCGAATTAAATTTTTGCTCTAATTAATATTCAAATGAGGCGCGAATTAAATTTATTGCTCTAATTAATATGCAAATGAGGCGCAAATGCTCTAATTAATATGCAAATGAGACGTGAATTAAATTGATTGATCTAATTAATATGCAGGCGTGAATTTATTGCTCTAATTAAATGATCGAATTATTTGATCTAATTGCAGGCAATAATTTATTGCTCTAATTAATATGTAGGGACGGCCATTTTGGAACTTTATCATTCGCAGTCTCCTCTCTCTCTCTCTCTCCGGTTAGAGGACGCATGAAAGAGCTCTCTCTCTCTCGCTCCTATTAGAGGACGCATTAAAGAGCTCTCTCTCTCTCCTATTAGAGGACGCATTAAAGAGCCCTCTCTCTTATTAGAGAATGCTTTCTCTCTCCAGCGCACACACACACCCTGTACTCTTTCTACTACCTTTTCTAGAAGAAATAATAATAAAGCCACATAGGAATTAAAAATTATTTTTATTAATATATACTGTTAAGGCTACATTTAATTTATAATAAAAATGTTGATAGAATGCTGGTGCTTGAGGGCTTCAGGACTGACCTCTGTTTTCTATTTGCGGTTCCAGGGGCTGTAACAACAATAACAATAGAACATTAAAAAGGGGTTTATTGTATAAACTTGATGTTTACTCGTACCTTTCAGCAACAATAATCACACTTTGACGCTTATCACGGCAAACGACTCTTTTGAATTGTAGTATCTCTGCAATTTCTTTTATTTTGTAATCACATAACTTCTTGATTGGCTTCTGGCTAACGGGAGATTTGTTCAATTGTTGTATTAGCAAATCCATTTTTTTCTATGTAAAAAAATAGACAAAAACTTAACACTCACAAGAATAATAAATGATTATTTTAACATACCTAGTTCAAGCAAACAATAACAATATTACTATCACCGTAACCGATGTCAAGAACCAACTAAAACGGAAGGGGGTTTGACTGAGCTTTTATAAACTTCGAACCTGCGCGAATGAACATGATTTTAGATAAAATCTTAATTTATTACCAGAACAAAAAAGGGTATTGTTAAAAAAAACCTGCACTGTCAATTAATTACTTGAGACCAAAAAAGGTCGACACCTGTGCTGTCAATTGAGCAGCTGTTTTAGATAAAAAAGCTAATTTATTACCCTCAGAGCAAAGGGATATCATTAAAAAAGGGTAGCGCCGTCAATCAGACAGCTGTTTTTAGATGAAATCTTAATTTATTACACCCCTCGGAAAAAGGGTGTCGTTAGCTTTTATATTTATTACCCTCAGAGCATCTTTATTTAGAAGGTATTTTTCACCTATTTTTCAATTATCTGTAAATTTAGACATTTTTTTTTTATTAAAATATACCTATTTAAAGAAATGGTTTTTTCGATTTATCATACTTCTAAACAAAGGATTGACAGTGTTAGAGCATTAAAAGTACAGAATAGGAAAACTAACAAGTATTTAATAAAGAATTTAAAAAGTAAGGTATTAAAATTTAAAAAACGTTATATGTACAAATTACTTATGACTAAATTACGTTTCTCTAAAAGAAATGTAAAAAAGGTTACACACTACTGCGTAATTATATATAATATTGAAATAAATAAAGATTATTAAAAGTTTCACAGTTTTATTAAAATATAACCTGACAATATTGTTTCGACAGCTATAATATATAATATTGCTTGTACGAGTTCTATCATATTTACCATTCTTGTTATTATTTAATCTACCTGAGCTCGCTTGTTTATGACATCCGACTGATTTATGACCTAGTAAAAATACTTAATTAACAAAGTCTTGAACCAGGCGCATTCATATCTATTTCGTAATATTACGCAATATCATGCATTACGTAAACGATGTTTTAATGACAACCAGAGGACGCTACGATTGTTTTTTAGAACGTATAAAAACAAAATCCTTAAAAAGCAACCTCATAATAGGGCATAAACGTTTGAAGGTTTTTATTTAATTAGAGCAAATTCCATCGTATTTTAGTTATTTGAACACGATGTCGAACTAAAGAAATATTATAGAGAATGGATTTATCTATCGATATTTGTTTTAAAGCGAAGCCTAATCCTTCAATAATGTTTTTAAAATGATAAACACACACACACCTTTAAACAGGGGTTGTATCGAATGCTAAAAATGCAGGTAAATTCTTTTAAAATTTTAAATCATTATGACAACAGAACGAGTTATAACCCTGTTCAGAGAAAGAAAGCTTATCTTTTACTCAGATCTGAGTGTAATCATTACCGATACGACAGACGATGCTATGCTGACAAACAAGATGAAACAAGCATAAGAGGGCTCGCTTGTTTATGACATCCGACTGATTTATAACCTAGTAAAAATACTTAATTAACAAAGCCTTGAACAGACGCATTCTTATCTATTTCGTAATATTGCGCAATATCATGTAATACGTAAACGATGTTTTAATGACAACCAGAGGGCGCTACGATTGTTTTTTAGAACGTATAAAAACAAAATCCTGGGTGAATATTTCACCATTTACAACATAATCATGAATAAAGTGGTTGGTGTATTTTTGCATACGAAACAATGGAACATTTATTTACCCCTCTCTCTCTCTCTCTCTCTCTCTCGCTCTCTCCTTCTCACTCTCTCCTTATCATCTATTAGAGAGGACGCATTAAAGAACCTTCTCTCCCTCTCTCACTCTCACGCTCTCTCACTCTCTCTCCCTTCATCCTAATGCTAGTAAATGAAACAGTATTGGATAGAGGTAACCGTTAGGTCTACTGTTCTGGGATTGGTTCGGACGGCTTTGTTATTTCATACGTGAAAATAAAAAAAAAATTGATAAATGTTTTACTGTTTTTATTATTTTTCGTATAGTTACACAATATTACTAATATTCTATTGTAAATCAGCTTAAACTAGGTGATTATAGTTTTATATAGTATATTACTTTATTACTCAATATAAACTAGATATGTTATATCAGAATGTTACAAATTAATTTTCTAACAAAATAACTTAGATCGGCTTATAAATATATATATATATATATATATATATATATATATATATATATATATATATATATATATATATATATATATTCTAACACTTAACATTTACTTAATAGAATATTAACTATATATTAAACTTAAACCTCAACAACAACATACTTTATTTAAGCTAGTAATATAAACTTTATATAGGTAAGAACTGTCATTTAACAACATCTTCCGCCTTTATCCAGGACTTTTCATTCAAGCCGAGCCATTTGACGTACATGTCACCATTGCTGCGGCGTTTAAGTACTTTTTCAACTAAGTAAACGTCTGGTTGATTGGTTTTCTGCAGCTCGAACTCGTAGAAAGCTCCTCGAACAGCAACCCCATGAAGATCTTCCAGCAGATATGTGACAGGTTTTGTAAATTGAACTTTAACTATTTTGAATAATTCAGTTGACCAGCTGGGCGTGTATCCCTTAGAAAAGACCCCCTTGAACTTACTAATACGTACGAGGTCATTCAAGTCTAGTTTACGTTTACTTCCTGCAGCGACATCTGCTTTTACATTAGTGTCATAAACGGTTAGTTTGGTGGTAGGTGTAACAGTAGCAGGAGCTCGACCTATCGTTCTATGTCTGGTGTTGTTATAGCTGTCAACTACCCTCTGTAATATATCTATCCATTTAAATGATCCTCGGTAGCTAAACTCTTTATACAACTTTTGCTTAATTGTACGGATAACGCGTTCAACTATCGAAGCCTTAATTACGGAATATGTAGAGTAATGATTTATAGTGTGCTCTTTCATTAATCGTTTAAAATGTTTATTGTAAAACTCTTTCCCGAGATCCGTCTGAAGATTCTTGGGTATGACTGAACTCTTAAAGATGCTGCGGACCTGCTTTGTCACCTCTTCTCCGGATTTAGTTTTCAACGGTCGTGCATACAGATATTTCGAATAACAGTTTATCATCAGCAGTATGTAACGATACCCCTTATTTACTTTAGCATAGGGCATAAACTCGGCTAAGTCAGCCTGGAACAAGTCCTGGAAATCTTTTATTATAGTGCGACGTCTTTGAAAGTTTTTTCTAGCAGCCCTGTGTATTTCATCAACAACGGTTTGTTTAGCACTAGTCATTATCATACAATTAATCTCAACGACACCGAGAGAGCAACGTCTCAAATAATTATATTGGCAGCAGCCGTGTTTGATGAATACTGAACAATGTTAAAGCAATATATCATTATATACCCCCGAAATATTCTATTCTATGATGCCTTCCTCCTTAAGTTCGCTTATAATTGATATTATTTCGTTTTCATTCTGTGGACTAGTGTTGCCGGCACTCTTTACAGCATATAATAAACGAAGCCGGTCGACTAGCTCGTTAGCCTTATTCCAGTAGACGTATTCGACTTTGCAATCGCTTAATTTTTTAAAATTTGACGACGATGATGATGATAGTCTAATGCCTAAGCCTTTGATTCTGGGTAAGTTCGGTTTAATTATATAATCATACTTCCAATGTTTAACAGCTGTTAGTTTACCCTGTGGTCTATATGATTTCTTATGCGCATTAGTAAGGGCTATTATCTGCATATAATTATTGATATCAGCTTGCGTTGGTATAGACTCTAATTCACTAAACGTGAGTAAGTCAAACAGACCGGGTGTAGCTTTGAAAACGTTGTTTTTAATTATGATGTTTGTATCACGCATAGTCACAGGGGAAGATGCAAATGTCCACGCGTCTCGATCAATTTTATATCTAATACCGAATCTAGTTCTATCTATATTTTTGTTTCCGACAGCGTTAGCTATCAGCATACCGTAATGAGTAGGGAGATCAAGAGTTTTATTAGATTCTTCTTCTTCTTCTTCTTCTTCTTCGTCTGCTTCCGATGATGATGATGTAGCAGGTTGTTTTTTAACTTTCAACTGGGGAATGTAACTAGCAGTAGTAGTAGTGGTAGCAGCAGATGGTTGTGTTTTAACTTTCAATAGGGGTACGTTAGAGGTGTTAACTGATTTAGCAATGGTTTCCAGTGGTGATATAACTGGATTGTGCGTGACGCGATACATACGTTCTGCTTCTGCTCTATCACGACGAAAGTATGCAAACTTCTTACGTATAGCATTACGAGCATGTATTATTTTACGCTTTAAACTCAGATCATACGTGTTGGACATGTCGGCTAT
The DNA here is from genome assembly GCA_929113105.1 of Agrypnus murinus. Classification (NCBI taxonomy): domain Eukaryota; kingdom Metazoa; phylum Arthropoda; class Insecta; order Coleoptera; family Elateridae; genus Agrypnus; species Agrypnus murinus. The sequence continues at coordinate 64,215,869 of OV816029.1, read as the reverse complement.
GCAGAGACTACTAAACGATTCGACTCTAATTATAAACTTATATATGAATCAAAACCCTTCCGATATCTGCCACGGTCTAGAGAGCTGTCTTTATTAATTACCAGGAAATCATGTGGCTCCTTCCAACACAGAGAGCAAATGTTTTTGAACTGATCATAGCTAATACCGTCTCCTACAACATGATCGCTAAACACGTGTTTTAAGTTCAACTCGTCTTGTCTAAAGAGAATAATTAGGTTTGCATTGTCCCTAATCAGATGTTTCGGAATCTTGGCGTACGTTTGACCTAGATAAAAACAGTCGACACCCTTATGCCTACCCATGCTAAAGTATTCTCTAATCTTATCCTGTTTGCTGCAAATTATATCATCAAAAATGAACACAGAATTAGGTTTAACATCACCGGGGCTGATTACGTCATCGTTTTCGCTAAATTCATGATATCCCATACCCGTAAGTGGTTTCATAACACGTCTTAAGAATTCATATTTAGGCTGAAATAAAGACTTGGCGTATAGGTAGATATTTTCAAATTTTAATCCGTTTTCGCTAATAAGTAAACCTAACATAGCATTAGTTTTACCGCAGGAAGATGGACCGCTCAATATTGCTCTACATGATACAGGTAACAGTTCGCCATGTTTCCTAACATCCTCGCCTGATCGTCGTTGTAAAGATGTATCTTCGCAGTCGTCTAGGTTACATATGTTTAGTGACTTATTTTGTTTAACAACCTTCATCATTACGGTATGCGTACGTGTCTAGTCACGGTCTCGTTAAACGGATTATACTCGATTAATGCGTCGTGAAGGATCAAACAATACGCCTTAGTTGTATTCGTAAATGCGGCTGAAGACTCGAGCTCTAGTCTAATATCGACAGTGGAATCCTTAAAACTCTCCACCTGTCTTGAACAGTCAATAACAAAAACGGGATACGTTTCAAACGATTTGTAGCTGAGTAAACAGCTCTCAGCCGCACCTCTACCTATACCGTCATAGTAGTTCTCACGAAAACGAATATAATTCAGATACGCAGGAATGTAGTCCTTACGGTCGAAATCGAGATTTAAACGCTGATGCGGGAACACTTGCGAATTTAAATACAACTTAACGTCGACCAAGTTCGAATGAGTAAATGCAGTCGGGTTACCCGTTCTTATACCCAGCTGACGCTCGTCTTGTAAAACTACAAAGACCCAGCGCGGTTTCTCTAGATCATTGGAGTTCTTTACGCGCCAAACCTGATTTTTAGTAGTTCCCAACGAGGGTAACTCGTGTAATTCCCAACGTCTAAACGGAGCGATGATAGAAGAATTATCTCTTAAACTCTCCACCAGGTTCACTTTGCTTTCATCTGATAACAGTATATGCGGAACTTCCCACGAGAGCTTATCAATCTTGATATCTACGTCGGTACCTGCATCACCTGCGTCGCTTTTATAGCAATTAAAATCGTTCTTGGCGCGAATTAAAACTAGCTGACAACTCATATGAGGTATTACTTTTTTATAATCGTCTGCAAATCCAAAGATATCTTTTAATGGTATTCTACACGTGAAATGAAAGACGTTATTCCCCTGGTTATGTAACAAATCATTATCGTTAGTAATCCCTAAGTTCCATGCATTGCAGGTTAAAGCTCTATCCTCGGCGCCATGTGAAACGAGACCTTTTATAGTGCTTGTAATGCCGGGCTGTTTACAGACATCTATGAGCTGGTTTGTGCCTAATATTAGTTGAATTTCATCAAACAGAAAGTGGGCAAAATTGTTTACCAGAAGGAATTGCTTGTTTTCTGCACGCGTTATGCTACCTTTAACAAGTACATAGCTGTCATACAAAGCTAAAACGTTATCGGAATTTTGTATGCTGATTCTAATGGTGTCGGAATGATTGGCATTTAGCGTAAACGGCAGATAGGTATAAAAATCCTCTTTTATTATATCTGTATCGACGCGAGGCTTCCCAAATATGTTTAATTTATCAATGGTAAAGGTGTCGGTGTTAATATGCATTTTACTTCGTTTTGACATGTTGCTGCTGCTGCTGTTATCGTACTTTAAAGCCTAAAGATTCAAGAAAAAGGCGACGAGCTTTAGTTAGTTTTAATCGAAGGTCTGCACGTGCCGACGTTCGACGGTGAATGACCTTTGATGGACATATGCTGATGTTTTTATAGCTAAAGTTTATTCCCATTTTTCACGTTTTAGTTCTAGCCTGATGCTCGTGAAAGTGTCTTCAGACAAATTTATCAACTCTCCTCTCGCGTCTACCAGTCTAATGGTAATGTTGTCGATCTCGGTGACAGTGATGGGAAAGTAAATCACATGCGATGGCTCCTTTTCAATCAGATAACCGGGTGGTACGCAAACACCAAATTCGAAGATTGTATGACCTGCTTGATTGTTTCTATATGAGCCGCCTGTAATATTCGTGTCTACAAAGATGTTTGGAGTTGAAAGTATATCGACAACTCGATCTGATACGTGTCTACTACCGGGTTCTAGCACGCGCTTCTTAAATCCTAGTAGTGATCCTATGTTATCGGGTTTGGTAAAATCAATCAACTCGGTAGCTGATTCAATCTCACACTTTCCCGTATTAGTGTTAGCTTTGATTTGTAGTAGTAGATCTCCCTCTTCGGGATCGCCACTAATTTGATTGTTTATATAGTTAACGATTTCAGCCAACTCGTAGCTACCCGGTTCAATAGTTATCGCCTTTTCTCCGTAATAAAATTTATTTTTGCCTGGATATATATTCCGTATCGTGTGACTTGTATATAAGCCGACTAAACCTAGTGAGTATTCGTAACGCACGTGATCTAATGTTATAGGTGGATAAATACGATCCGTAGAAAGCCTGTTTCCTGTACCGTACACCGTGATGGTCCTAGCCATACTTAACCGATTTACACTTTCACCTCTCTTTTATACAAAAATCGTAGACACAGATGTCCGCAGTTGTATGTATTGAACTTTTGTTCTTGGGCTACGTTGTAGTATACGGTGCAGCGAGGCCCTAAATATTTCACAAGTTCAGCTGGTGGTCTCAGGTCTCCGAAGGGGTCATAGTACAAAACCACGTTTCGATCCTTTCTATAGGCAACCCAATGAGTACCCGGTCCTCCAGCGTCGTCAAGATTAACAATAGCTCTTTCGAATTGCAAAGGTTTCGTTGCAGGTAGACTTGTTCTCATATAGACACCTCTAAAATAGGGAATGTCTTTAGCATGTTTTATTATATCTAGGTCTGTAAGTGGTCTCCGAGGCAAGTTATTCAGTTTTTTGACCGCCTGACATATGGTTTTAAGTACAATGCAGCTCCGCCAGCTCTATACGGCTTCAGGTAAAGGGCGTTCCCGTTCTTACCGCCTAAAGCGATAGCTTCCATACTTTTATTATGCCGTGTAGTTTCTTCTAGCTGTCTCTTATTACTATTAGCAGTGTTAACAGCTTTTGCTACCCCTGAGGCGCCTCCTATAATTGCACCGAGAGCCGAGAGGCCAGCAAAAATTGGTATGAGTGGTAAAATACCCCCTGTAGCTGTAGGCACAGGAATTATTCGGGGTACTTTAACGTTTTTTCGACCGCCTACGTTTTGAATGATTCTTCTGGCAGCGCTCAGGGCATGATGTATTAAATCTTTACCCGTGAGTCTCTTGCTTGCACGGTTCACTACACCAACAAGCTTCTTTAAAACGCCACCTTTGAAAGTGACAGTTTTCTTCATCATCTTTTTAGCGATACCCTTTTTCGCCGACAGTTTGTTTGTCTTTACGCCCATTCCCAACTTTCTTTTAGCCTTCATTATACCGGTTACAAACAGAGCTGATGCTTTTTCCCCTAATTTAGAGTCTTTAGCCTTAACACGCTTCCAAGCGGCTTCTTCTAATACACGATCTGCCTGGTGTCTACTGTTCAAATCGGAGCTTTGAGCGTACGAGATGTCATGCTGCATACACGCCTGGTCCAAAGGATTTATACCTTTATCGCCACGTTGTAATCTTTTATATAATTTAGTACCAGGTCCACAGTACTGATAGGAAGGAAGATGTAGTTCAATAGGCAGCTTGTCTATGAGCTTGTTAACAAAGCCGTTACCTTCGTGAACTAACATCTGGTACTGAGAGAAGAGACTGCTTGTACCTGTATTTATACTCCGTCACCACTGCAGCCGGACTAATCTGTGTTCTGAAATCTCTGCGTATAGATAAAGTCTCTATGATCAGCTTGTAGAATCTCACACAGATGCTTTTCAACATTATGTATTCTTGTTTGAAAACGGTATCTGTCCAGAGCTAATGTTTGCCAGTCTCCCTTTCTCGCCTGTCTGTATGCATACTCCCATACTATCATATGATGTATATTATTCATGCTTGCGTCGGCGAAACTTACTTTCTTTACCATATCGATGTGTTGCTGCTGCTGCTGTTGCTACAAATCGCTATGTCTGGAGAGTTATTGACATTAGTAAAACTAAAAACTTTGTTTAAATACATTTTTATTTCTTCAACGATACATTTAGGCTAAGATAGAAAAAAAATAACTGATTAGCCTAGATATAAGCAAACTAAGCATTTGCGCAGCATTCCCGTAAGGCTCACCACGTTTCCTATCTGCGCTAATCAGGCATTTGATATAATACACTTAAAACTAGAATAAAAAATGGTGTCAATATGATTAGGTCAAACGATAGTAGTAGTAAATTCCGTTATTAGTCGGTATTGTACACTCTCTTTATGTTGTAAGAGTTCGTACGTGTTGCAGATTCGGCTATTAGGGCATCAAACGATGATCGCATAACTTTTTGAGTATCCTCGAGCACTTGTACTTTATCTAATAATTTTTTATGATTACTATCTAGGGTATTATTCGTTTCTTCTATCTTTGTCAGCACACTCGAATGATTAGTTTCCATCTCATCATTCGCTATTAGGTGATTTCTCTTTGTTTCTTTTTCCAACGTTGTTAGCAAACTGTTAAGTTTACTAGTTTCAATGTCAACCTTTGTTACCTTTTGCTTTAGATCTTTAATAGTGTTCTGAGTGTCGGTAGTCATTGTAATGAAGGTTTGTACAGCAGAGTCGAATTGAGCATCTACATAAGCTTTAGAAGTGACATCCGTGCCATCTATAGGGTAACTTACTGAAACAATACGTTTACCATCTGCATTAAACTGCATTTGATCGTTTGTATGCATAGCCCGATGGTTAAAATACTGCCTAGAGATTCCATCTTTATCCTCTAGAGGCTCCCCTATATTACAAATTCTTCCATCTTTAGCATCATAGTACGACCCCTGTCCTTTAGCCTCTCGTCGTCGTCTCAAACAATTAGAGAGTAATTTTCTTTCAACATCGTCCACCAGCTCGTCGGTATACTTTTTCGTACAAACATCGTGGTTGTCAAGCGGTTCTTTAACATGTACAAGTCTTCTTTTCTTAACATCAATTACACCTTCATCGCTATCTGATAACATTAGTACAGAACGCTTCGTGACAAGATCGTTATCGTTGATAGGAGCGCCTACATTAGTTATACGTCGATTCTCAACATCGAAATTACCCTCTGGTGTTAATTTGAAACCATAACCTCTCGGTCCACGTTTTGTTGCAGCCATTGCTTCATCTGTCATACTCATCATAGCTCTACCGAAGAGGTCTATTGTGTTCATGATGACGTATGACAAATAACTGTCACGCATGAACAGAATACACAGTATTTATAGCTGAGATCTTCATAGCGCAATGATGTACATATTTCAATACGTCATGAGATTTATACAGTTCGTCGGATGTTCTCGGACATAATCGTAGACGGTACTGAGACTTCTCGTAATCAGCCCGCATTTAATTTAGTAAACATCGTATGCTTTTACGCTTTTTTTTGAATAATTATCGTCCGAATCAATCCCTGAACAGTAGACCTAACGGTTACCTCTATCCAATACTGTTTCATTTACTAGCATTAGGATGAAGGGAGAGAGAGTGAGAGAGCGTGAGAGTGAGAGAGGGAGAGAAGGTTCTTTAATGCGTCCTCTCTAATAGATGATAAGGAGAGAGTGAGAAGGAGAGAGCGAGAGAGAGAGAGAGAGAGAGGAGACTGCGAATGACAAAGTTCAAAAATGGCCGTCCCTGCATATTAATTAGAGCAATAAATTAATGCTTGCAATTAAATCAAATAATTTAATTCGATCATTTAATTAGAGCAATAAATTTGCGTCTGCATATTAATTAGATCAATCAATTTAATTCACGTTCTTCTAGAAAAGGTAGTGGAAAGAGTACAAGGTGTGTGTGCGCTGGAGAGAGAAAGCATTCTCTAATAGGAGAGAGGGCTCTTTAATGCGTCCTCTAATAGGAGAGAGAGAGAGCTCTTTAATGCGTCCTCTAATAGGAGAGAGAGAGAGAGAGAGCTCTTTAATGCGTCCTCTAATAGGAGAGAGAGAGAGCGCTCTTTCATGCGTCCTCTAACAGGAGAGAGAGAGAGAGAGGAGACTGCGAATGATAAAGTTCCAAAATGGCCGTCCCTACATATTAATTAGAGCAATAAATTAATGCCTGCAATTAGATCAAATAATTCGATCATTTAATTAGAGCAATAAATTCGCGTCTGCATATTAATTAGATCAATCAATTTAATTCACGTTCTTCTAGAAAAGGTAGTGGAAAGAGTACAAGGTGTGTGTGCGCTGGAGAGAGAAAGCATTCTCTAATAGGAGAGAGGGTTCTTTAATGCGTCCTCTAATAGGAGAGAGAGAGAGAGCTCTTTAATGCGTCCTCTAATAGGAGAGAGAGAGAGAGCTCTTTAATGCGTCCTCTAATAGGAGCGAGAGAGAGAGGGCTCTTTCATGCGTCCTCTAACCGGAGAGAGAGAGAGAGAGAGGAGACTGCGAATGATAAAGTTCCAAAATGGCCGTCCCTACATATTAATTAGAGCAATAAATTATTACCTGCAATTAGATCAAATAATTCGATCATTTAATTAGAGCAATAAATTCACGCCTGCATATTAATTAGATCAATCAATTTAATTCACGCCTCATTTGCATATTAATTAGAGCAATAAATTTAATTCGCGCCTCATTTGCATATTAATTAGAGCAATAAATTTAATTCGCGCCTCATTTGAATATTAATTAGAGCAAAAATTTAATTCGCGCCTCATTTGCATATTAATTAGAGCAATAAATTTAATTCGCGCCTCATTTGCATATTAATTAGAGCAATCGCGGCTCATTTGCATATCAATCTATTTAATTAGAGCAATTAATTATGCTAATTAGGTTCCCACGGTCATCAAAATTTTCCCACGCTCAAGCGACCTAATACCTACTCACAGAATATTAAAAAGAACAGAATTATTATAAAAACATTATACATAGTGCAGCATAGATGCAAGCTAGAGGAGATCATCTTGAAAACATAAAGTTTATATTAAATAGTTGCTTAAATGTAAATAATCATAATGTATGCAGTATGCTAGAAGTGATGTGTATAAATATTATATAGTAAATATGTAAAACAATTAATCAATAAAAGTCTGTTTAATATGTGTATTATTTTTTTTATTTCGTATTCCCAGTTAGATACAATAAAACTTCGTCTACATCCATTAATTTATCATTTGAAAGAGCTTTCTTTTTCAGTTCTATGCTATAGACATTATGTTGTTTACTTCATATTTACTGGTGTTGAAAAGCTGCTCAGTGTAGAGATGTTTTAGTCTTTAACTGCAATTCTTCATCAGAATATTCTTCTGACACCATCCTCATAACAACCCCTTAGATGGATCTCTCAAGGTGATTTGTGGTAATTTGCTGCTCAGCTAAGATCTCCCTTAAATTAGCTGGAGTGCTTGTATTAAGGGTGTTGAAAAGCGGTTGAATGTAGGTTTTCATCATTAACTGGGGAAATTCGCATGTGTTTAATAGGTATGGATGAAAATTCAACATCGAGATTATAAACATCAAATTTGCAACTAACATCTCTCACTCTAGTTAGAGATTTAAAACAACAGTCAGAACACTAATTACATTTTGTAATTACTTGAATCTTTTTTACTAACCCTGTTAGATACAATAAAATTTAGTCTACATCCATTACTTCAAATTAATCCTATAATGCCCCACGGTAAAGTATCAATACCATTATCTAATATACATCTTTTCTCATCTTCATTTGAAAGAGCTCTCTTTTTTGTTCAACACTATATACATTATGTTGCTTACTTTGTATACTACTCTGTTTAACAATTTTTACATAATTATCTCTAAAACAACTTAAATAGTAGTCAAAACTTAAATTACGTTTTACAATTTGATTTACAATTCCTTTAGCCTTTTTTATAACATCTAAACCATAAATTTGAATTGCATACATTTTTGCTTTTTAACCCAACAAATTCATATATAATATATCCTATATTTTCATCCTTCATTAAACCCAATACCTTTTTATTACAAAGTGGAATATTAAAGGGATTATCTTTAACATAAACAGAAGTGATGAACATATTAATGTTGTTTTTAATAACTTGATACGCATCATCACATGTTATTTCATACAACAAACTATCTCCATCCAATATAAAGAACCTTATAGTTCTTGGGAATACATTGTTTTTAACGTAACTGGTGGTGAAAGTCATACATCAATGTTTTTGAAATATCGAGCATTGTTACATCAACATATACCGGTTATTAAATAAAATTTCTAATTTATTTAGACAGCAACAAGATTTTCGCTAAAAACCCCCAATACCTTTTTATTGTTACTAAAAGTAAAAAATATCTAGAAAAATATGTTTATTTATTTATTTATTAATGATACAAATAAAAAAAGTTTTTTCTTCACTACCATATATCTTCATCAGATTCTTCTTCTTCCGGCACCATCTCCCTAACAACCCCGTTAAGAAGATTAGTGGATCTCTCAAGGTGATTCGTGGTAATTTGTTGCTCAGCTAAAATCTCCCTTAAATAGGCTGGAGTGTTTGTATTTAAGGGTGTTGAAAAGCGGTCCAATTCAGACATGTTTTCATCTTTAACTGTGGAAATTCGTATACGTTTAATAGGTATTGATGAAAACTCACCATCGAGATTATCGTTATCAAATTCACAACCGACATCTCTCACTCTAGTTAGAGATTTAAAACAACATTCGGAACACCAATTACTTGAATCTTTCAAAACCCTAGCAACTCTTCTATTATCTCCATATATTTTTACATTGTTTATAATATGAGCGTAATGATAGTCTTTTAAACACACATCGTTCATATAACATGAAAAACATATATCTTCACTGCTGGATGAATTGAAAACACGATATGCTTGATAATGTAAAATTGTTTTTCGAGGTAACCAAGTCACTTGAGCCTCTTCTTCAGGAACTTTATAAAGCTTCAATGCTGAAAAGTATTCCATATCACTTGAAGCATGAACTATTTGTTGATACACTTTTTCTTTCAAAGCAGCTTCAATCCAAAGAGGGTTTTCATATTCAGGTTGTTCCGCTTCCCAACATAATTCAAACACATGCGAGATCCATTCCTGAAGAACATGTTTCTTGAGAGTTTGTGGAAGATTGCAGGGTTGTATCTGTGAGATAGGAATATTCTTGCACAATATTTTTGTTGATAAATATAATAATGTTTTTGGTTGCATATTTAAATATCTATAAATTTAATTATAGGTATTTGTTTTTTCTAGAACTTTATGTTGTGATTTAAAAACAGAAAGATTTATATTATACTAAATAACAATTGAATAATTTCGATATTTATATGGTGTTCATCTGAAAATTGTTTTTTCTAGAACTGTTGGAAAATATGTTTTTTGTTATTGAAATTCTTGAAAAACAATTTTCAATATTGAAAAAATATACTTTTTTACCTTGATAATTAACTTCATAGTGTTGTAGACCAATGAGACATTAAAAACAGTGTCACATGCACCAATCACAAGTTAGAAATGATTTCTTTAACTGAAAAGAATGTATGCTACTTTTCTTGCCGCTACCTCATTGTTTTAGCATTATTTTAGCAACCATTAATATTTAAAAAATCAAATGTCATTTTGACAAAAGTAAAAATGTCGCGCTTCGGCAACATTCCTGACGCTTCAATTAATGAAAACATACAAAATTCACTTTTAATTATAATTATAATTGTTCTCATAAATAAAGTTGTTAAAAATTTGACGTATTTAACGCTTCATTCAGTTAATTCTCCAACCAAAGATCATTCGTTCTCAACTCTTGTCAGGCAAGATTTTTATTTTTTTTATTCGCATTGATTGCTAAAAGGCAATTAAACTCGATCAAATTCTTGGGAAAAGAACCCTCGCGCTCCGCGCTCGGGTTTTTTCGTCAATTTGATCTCGTTTAATTGCCAAGCAACCAATGCTCATACAAAATAAAAATCTTGCCGACAAGAGTTGAGCACTTATGATCTTACTGTTGATAATATCCTGTGTACAAATCAATTTTTATCATCGTTCGTATCCTGCTATTAACAAAATATGTTTTTATTTTAAAGCATCCTGTTTTTGTTATTTAATATAATTATATATATCTTTTTTGTTTAAATCGCAACGTGAAACAGGTAAGCTGCTTTGTTTAATTTATGTTGGTTATGGTTTTAACCCTATAACCCTTTATTCGTATATATCTTAGAGCTTCTCATTGTAAAATATGATAAATGTTTGACCCTAACAATTAAAAGCATTTTTACAACAATAATATTCTAAAAGATGTTTTTCTTTTAATTCGATTATATAAATAATGTGGTTTAGTTTTTAAATTTTAAGATTAAGAAAACCTCATCCTCTTTAGATAGTAACGACGGTTGTTGCAAATTTTAGCTTTTATTCTTTTAAAACAAAAATGAATGTTCAACAAGGTACCACGCGTTTTTTCGTTCTGTGTAAGTGTGATTTTAATAACTGTTACTTTTGTTTTAGACGTAATATATTGGACCCGGCGGTCCCTTGCGGGGAGTGTGTATGAAGTATGTAACTTTTTTCTTTTAAAAACAATTTCTTATGTTTTTCTTTTCTGCGACCTACCAATTAGTGTAGTTGAAATGGTTCTGGGAGAACCGTTTCAACACATAACCATGGTAGCAATCCCATTTGGGTCAATCTTTTCCATATGGACTAATTCTATGAAAACAATTATTTATATACATATATATGAATAAAGTTTTTTATTTAAATGAAGTTTTATTTACCTATTTAGTAAGTGTATTTATAGATTAAAAAAGCTTTTTGGTTTTTCTTTAATATGATAGTTCTTAAAATTCAAAGGATTTTGAGTTGTTTTCTTTAACTAAAGTTTTACCTATATTTGAAATTTCATATAATTATAGTAGTAAAAAATAACAACTTTTCTGGTTTGAATTAAGTTTTCTTTTTGTAATTCTTATTAGCCTTGGTTTGGTCTAAATGGAAATTAATTAAAGCTTTGCAGTATATTCATATATATTAAAATAATTTTTTATTAGCTTTGGTTTTAGTCTAAATGAAAATTAATAATTAAAGCTTTGCAGTATATTCATATATATTAAAAATAAATAGATTTTTCTAGCTTGATGTGTTTTTTTATTTAAATACGTTGTTAAATTAACAATTTTGCTCTAAAAATTAATATTTGAGCATCTACCTTTGTTGGGATTAATAATTTTACATTTAAATAAGCTGTGAAATTAACAATATTAAAAATAAATAGTTTTTTTCTAGCTTAATGTTTTTTATTTAAATAAGCTGTGAAAATAACAATTTTATTCTAAAAATAATAATTTGAACATCTACCCTTGTTGGGATTTAAACTTCCTTTAATTATAATCGTTTAGTTACTAACTAACTTAATTATCTACCCTTATTGATTAAAAATTTTGTTCTAAAAATTATTATTTGAGCATCTACCTTGTTGGGATTAATAATTTTACATTTTAAATAAGCTGTGAAATTAACAATATTAAAAATAAATAGATTTTTCAAGCTTAAGGTTTTTTATTTAAGCTTATTTAAATAAAAAAAACATTAAGCTGAAATTGAAGCTTAAGTTGAAATTTACAATTTTATTCTAAAAATAATAATTTAAACATCTATTCTTTGACATTTGAAGCAAAAAACCGTTTCTTTAGGTGTCTGCAAAAAACATTAATATAACATTGTATTGTATATTCATTTATTACTCTAACTTACCCAGACTTGGGGTTGTGTTGATGGTGTTGATGTTGATGCTGATGTTGGTGATGGTGATGGTGTATTTGGCATTTTTTCTCGACAATATAAATTATCAGACATTTTTAAAGCCGAAATTAAAAACAGTTTGAATATTTCTAATACCTTTATAAACTTTTCAATTGTGGTTTAAACTTCCTTTGAATATGAATAAAGATAAATGTAGTATAAACAAGAAAGACATGATGACAGCACTGAGTTATTTAATAAAACTAATTTTAGCTTATATTATTGAATGTGAATAACAGATGGATGCACTAGGATGTTTTAGCGCATAAATATGTATTGACAACCCACATGTTTACATGTGATATCATTTAGCGGGCTTATCTAATAAGAGCATTTGTTTACATGCATACCGCCATTTAAATCTAGGGAATTATTTAGTAATTTTTTATTTAACTAAATATCATTTGGTCACCCTGTATGTTTACATATAACATATGCTTGGTGGACATATCTAATAAAAGCATTTGTTTACATACATACCGCCATTTAAATCTAGAGAATTATTTAGTATTTTTTTATTTAACTAAATAACATATGCTTGGCGGGTTTATCTAATAAGAGTATTTGTTTACATGCATACCACCATTTAAATCAACCAATCAGCTGCTTTGTTTACATTTAACATATTCTTGGCGGGCATAGCTAATAACCAATAAGAGCATTTGTTTACATGCATACCGCCATTTAAATCAACCAATCAGCTGCTTTGTTTACGTATGACGTCACTTTCGGCAGCCATATTTGTTTACATCCGGCGGCCATATTGTTTACATCCGGCGGCCATGTTTGTTTACCTTTAACACATGCTTTTGACGTCTCTTCCTGGGCCAGAAGGTACATTGGTGTACTACTTACTTTTTATTTCATACTGTGCTCCATCTTCTGATATTTGAATGACGTTTTGCTTTATTCATACCTTGCTTAAAAATAACCATGTTACCTTATAATAACCGGCTTGGTAATATAATGAATAGTTCACAGAACTATTGCATAACTTATAATTATCTACTATTTGATGTCTCCATTTTGTTACTTGTATTGGTTGATCTACTTGTAAACAATCAGATATAAAAAAATTAATGTATTTTTGTGAAGAACAAAAAAATGCATCAAATTTCTACAAATAAAGGAGTGGTACTACAAATATTTGGGGCGGAATCTCTTCTCATGCATACGCCCTTCCGTCGAATTGAAAGGTCCCTGCGCCGAACTGTCTCCGCGCCGATTTGTCCCTGCGCCTAAGTAGCCTGCGCCGAAGTGTCCCTGCGCCGATGTGTTATCGGTTCCGGCTAAGTGTACCTGTTGACTTGATATTTTCCGCAAATATTTTAATAAAATAGTTTTACGAATTTCTTAAAGAGTCTCAGAAAAATATTATAAGTGACACATCAATAGTGTCTTACAGGATTTCTAGACTTCATGAGTCGCTCATTCTAGGACTGTCTAATCATCTTCTAATTTAACACTTGTCTGACTTGTTACGTAAATAACTATTACTGGACTTGTGACGTAAAGTTTCATTTTCCGAACTAAAATTAGTTGTGAAAACCAATGAATGTGGCACAGTATGATATAAATATTGTTGCGTAACGATATTTTAATTGATTGTTTTTAAGTATCTATGTTCCATACTTTATCGACTGCTCGAGAAGTTCGATTTCGTTTATTTCTTTATTTATATAGACTTATACATTTTTCAACTGAAGACTTTTTGACCAAAATAAGGTAAGCCCATGACCCAGTATATTATTTAATTTGATGATCTTGGAACGAAAACGAAGTATCAGTCTTATAATGTCACGGTCATGAGACGAACTTTCAAGCTGCACCATCGTTTATAATATGTACATACTTTATTATTTTCATAATATAAGTAACTTTTATTTTCTTTTGATTTTCTTTTGTAGAAATAAGTACAAAAAATCATACATAACATAAAAAAGTAAAAGTATTACCCTAGCTATACGTAATTGTATATTTTTTTATTCTGGCCTTTGCGTTACGCAAACATTTGTAAAATTTTATGAATCAAGATTTATTAACTCGGTTGGCCAAGTCATAAACTGTATAAATAGTTCACGGTAATCGCACGGATAATTTTATACCCAAACGTAAACAAAGAAAACATAACCTCCTTATTTTTCTTGGTTTGCATTTCAAATTGAAAATTGATTTATTAAATACATAATTTGTAATAACAGAAATGAATAATGAATGTGAAATTTGTCATTTACAATCTAATCAATTTCAAATTTTTATCAAGTATAGAACCCCTTAAAATAAATTTGCGGGTAATTAAAAATCCCATTTATTATAAACCATCAGCCTACTACCATAGAAGATAAATGCAAAAAATCGAAAAAACTTGGTAGGCCTTGTTTAATCGAAAAAGTTTGAGCCACTTGAAAATCCTAAAACCTGATTTTGGTTGTAATCCAAAAAATAAAACAATTTTAATTTAATTTCTAATAAGTATTTCAAACAATTACTTTTCGAGATTTTCAAACCAAAATTTGGTTTTATTTATTTTATTTTGTATATTTTCGGTCAGAAATGGTATAAACCATATTCTATATTATTAAATGGCATAAGGTTTTCTGTTCTGGTTCAATTTAAAATTTTGTATTAATTACTAAATCGGCGTGAAAATGATTACGTCGTCGAACTTTTTTTTAATTACGTGATAGGTATTTTTCATACTGAAATCAATAGAATATTGTGTTCTCTTTTCAACCATATTAAATATTTATACTCTTACATAAGAAAATTTGCAAGAAAAACTTGAAAAATAATTTGCAGGTAGTAGGCTTTGTATTCTGATTACTCCAATTAATAAAACAACATTATCTAGCAAGCTCAGATAAAATAACAAACTTTAGTTATTCTGAGGGTTTTTTCCTTTGTATTTTCCAATTGTATTTCAGAAACCGTAAATTTTATTCCTAATTTAGATTGGTCAAATGAATTTCAGAAATAATCAGAAGTAATATCCCACAAGTGCATGTAAAATAGCCGAATAAATTTTGACGTTTTGTGTCAGAATGTTTTGCTCAGAAATAGGTTGAGTAAATTTATCCGCGTAACAAAATTCCGAGTGCGGGGCACGAGGGATTTTGGGCGGAAAAATATGTTTCTATTGTCTGCACATTTACTTGTATAAGCATTTTTGATAACAATCAAAAATAGACAGGAGCAATTAAATTTCGACAGAAATTTAATCGCAGTTAAATTTTGAGATTTCTAATTTTTTTCACTATTAAGCAATTTAGTTAATCCATAAGTTTTATGCTCTTTCCAATTTATCTTATCTATGGACAAATGGAAATTCAAGATACTTGTGGAATATGTCAAATGTCGATGTTAAGAAAATCTATATGAACACTGTAGCCATGTGGCACTTCATACAAATAATTTTAATTTGAGTGGACATATTGTGTGATTTAAAATTTTCTATGTAAAATGTTCAGGAAAATACGGAAAAGTCAATTATAGACTCAAACGTTTTGAAAAGCAACTTACTACGTTTTCTGATATAATTAACCTGTTCTAAAAATATACATATGTAATGTACACAGTAAAAAATCAGTGTAGTGTTAAAAACTTAGTGTTCCGGTTAAAATAATAGAGTAAATTTTAAAGTCTCAGATTGCACTTAATTTAATACTATATATGTTTAGTGTTAATTTACACTATATTTGCTAACAAACTCTGTACAGTGACAATTCTCACAACACGGGATAATTAACACTAAAAGTTTTAGTATTTTTTACGACTTTAGAGCTGATTGACACTAAAATGTTAATAGTCAAAGCACCATGCAGTGCAGTGTCGCATGTAACACTTCCTAGAGTCGTAGTTTTCACTACTAGTGTATATCAACACTAAAACGCACTGCCGCACTTGCTAGTATCACACATGATGCTCCTGATATCTAGCATCGAAAGCGTCTTTGTTCGTAGGTGTTCTAGTGCGTATATGATTGTTACAAAGGTATAAGGTTGTGCACCCAGAAAGTTGCATTATAGTGTTATCGATCTTCAGTTATTATTGTTCAAGGAACCTTTCAATCTTAGTCAGTGCCACACAAAAACTGATTTGTATTTAGTTCCGAAATACGCGTTCTTATTCTAGTGTTATGCTTCTGAATATATAATCTCTGTATTCTCTTATAATACGATACATATATTTTTGTACGTTTTTGTACTCCGTAGACTAAAAGTGCCATTTTAATCTTCCGTTTGAAAGACTAAAGTGCCAGTTTTAGTCCCGAAGGGATTAAGATACTTTCAATCCCTCCGGGATTAAAAGTAATACAGACGAATGTTAATTTAACGTCAAAGTTAGTCATTGTGAACGTACCACAAAACATGCTAACCTTACTTTGTTTTTTTAATGTTTTAATGTCAAAGCCACGACCTTTTAGATTTCACGAGACGACGTCTCTTATCCGGCCTGGGCACTTTTACGATTTCCCATATAAACTTTGTTTCTGAGAAAACGCAAAATTTCGCCGTTTTGGCGCTAGCTGACACGCTGATGTTTATTTGTCACTTGATGATGTATAGGTTAGGTAACCCTTACAAATGTCAAGCGTTGCATGTTTACGTAAATATTTTGGGAATTAATTAAATAAATATTTATTTAATTAATTATTATTATAAATATTTCCGTATGCATACATGTACGATAGGGGTCGGTATATCGAATAACTTCCGAATATTTTAATGCACCTCTGTCTGGAAGATTGATAGGATTTGTAAATCTTCCAGACAGAGGTGCATTAAAATACTCGGTAATTATTCGATATACCGACCCCTATCGTACATGTATGCATACGGAAATACCAAGCGCTGCGGGTTTTCGTTCGAAAAACGTCATAAAAATAGGTAAAAATTATAAAATATTCTTATCAGATGACACAAACGCCATTTTTAAGCCATTTTCACGTAAATACAGCCAACTTTTTTACTAACTGTAACCTAACATCATAACATTCTAACCTCAAAATAGCCACTTTAACATTGTTTTTCTTATTACCTGCGATCGGCGCGATGTTTTTTCGGATTATTGTTCTTTAAGTTATCCTCTATAACTCAGTATAATTGGTTTACCTGGGTTCAGAATGGTCGGTATATCAAATAATTAATAAATACTCCACTATAGAAGATTTACACTTTTAATCAACCAAATAATCAAACTTGTAATGTAACCTGGAGAATGTAATCCGTCCAATATCCTAACATCACTAGGTACTTCTAACTCCAATTGCTTCTTCACAGTTTTTTGTTTGCCACGTCTACAAGGAGGAACTTAGTAATATAATTCTTTAAAAATTGCTAAAACCTTGTTTGGCAAACAGAATCTTCTCAAAAACGTGGACAGATAATGTACTTACTACTCACTTTCTCTATATCCGAAACCCAGCTCATGGAAGTTATAAAATTGTTATTTCAATAATGTTATTAAACTTGCAAATTAATTTTAATAACATAATTAATTTAACTATATAAATTTATTTAATTAATTCCCAAAATATTTACGTAAACATGCAACGCTTGACATTTGTAAGGGTTACCTAACCTATACATCATCAAGTGACAAATAAACATCAGCGTGTCAGCTAGCGCCAAAACGGCGAAATTTTGCGTTTTCTCAGAAACAAAGTTTATATGGGAAATCGTAAAAGTGCCCAGGCCGGATAAGAGACGTCGTCTCGTGAAATCTAAAAGGTCGTGGCTTTGACATTAAAACATTAAAAAAACAAAGTAAGGTTAGCATGTTTTGTGGTACGTTCACAATGACTAACTTTGACGTTAAATTAACATTCGTCTGTATTACTTTTAATCCCGGAGGGATTGAAAGTATCTTAATCCCTTCGGGACTAAAACTGGCACTTTAGTCTTTCAAACGGAAGATTAAAATGGCACTTTTAGTCTACGGAGTACAAAAACGTACAAAAATATATGTATCGTATTATAAGAGAATACAGAGATTATATATTCAGAAGCATAACACTAGAATAAGAACGCGTATTTCGGAACTAAATACAAATCAGTTTTTGTGTGGCACTGACTAAGATTGAAAGGTTCCTTGAACAATAATAACTGAAGATCGATAACACTATAATGCAACTTTCTGGGTGCACAACCTTATACCTTTGTAACAATCATATACGCACTAGAACACCTACGAACAAAGACGCTTTCGATGCTAGATATCAGGAGCATCATGTGTGATACTAGCAAGTGCGGCGGTGCGTTTTAGTGTTGATATACACTAGTAGTGAAAACTACGACTCTAGGAAGTGTTACATGCGACACTGCACTGCATGGTGCTTTGACTATTAACATTTTAGTGTCAATCAGCTCTAAAGTCGTAAAAAATACTAAAACTTTTAGTGTTAATTATCCCGTGTTGTGAGAATTGTCACTGTACAGAGTTTGTTAGCAAATATAGTGTAAATTAACACTAAACATATATAGTATTAAATTAAGTGCAATCTGAGACTTTAAAATTTACTCTATTATTTTAACCGGAACACTAAGTTTTTAACACTACACTGATTTTTTACTGTGTACATTACATATGTATATTTTTAGAACAGGTTAATTATATCAGAAAACGTAGTAAGTTGCTTTTCAAAACGTTTGAGTCTATAATTGACTTTTCCGTATTTTCCTGAACATTTTACATAGAAAATTTTAAATCACACAATATGTCCACTCAAATTAAAATTATTTGTATGAAGTGCCACATGGCTACAGTGTTCATATAGATTTTCTTAACATCGACATTTGACATATTCCACAAGTATCTTGAATTTCCATTTGTCCATAGATAAGATAAATTGGAAAGAGCATAAAACTTATGGATTAACTAAATTGCTTAATAATGAAAAAAATTAGAAATCTCAAAATTTAACTGCGATTAAATTTCTGTCGAAATTTAATTGCTCCTGTCTATTTTTGATTGTTATCAAAAATGCTTATACAAGTAAATGTGCAGACAATAGAAACATATTTTTCCGCCCAAAATCCCTCGTGCCCCGCACTCGGAATTTTGTTACGCGGATAAATTTACTCAACCTATTTCTGAGCAAAACATTCTGACACAAAACGTCAAAATTTATTCGGCTATTTTACATGCACTTGTGGGATATTACTTCTGATTATTTCTGAAATTCATTTGACCAATCTAAATTAGGAATAAAATTTACGGTTTCTGAAATACAATTGGAAAATACAAAGGAAAAAACCCTCAGAATAACTAAAGTTTGTTATTTTATCTGAGCTTGCTAGATAATGTTGTTTTATTAATTGGAGTAATCAGAATACAAAGCCTACTACCTGCAAATTATTTTTCAAGTTTTTCTTGCAAATTTTCTTATGTAAGAGTATAAATATTTAATATGGTTGAAAAGAGAACACAATATTCTATTGATTTCAGTATGAAAAATACCTATCACGTAATTAAAAAAAAGTTCGACGACGTAATCATTTTCACGCCGATTTAGTAATTAATACAAAATTTTAAATTGAACCAGAACAGAAAACCTTATGCCATTTAATAATATATAATATGGTTTATACCATTTCTGACCGAAAATATACAAAATAAAATAAATAAAACCAAATTTTGGTTTGAAAATCTCGAAAAGTAATTGTTTGAAATACTTATTAGAAATTAAATTAAAATTGTTTTATTTTTTGGATTACAACCAAAATCAGGTTTTAGGATTTTCAAGTGGCTCAAACTTTTTCGATTAAACAAGGCCTACCAAGTTTTTTCGATTTTTTGCATTTATCTTCTATGGTAGTAGGCTGATGGTTTATAATAAATGGGATTTTTAATTACCCGCAAATTTATTTTAAGGGGTTCTATACTTGATAAAAATTTGAAATTGATTAGATTGTAAATGACAAATTTCACATTCATTATTCATTTCTGTTATTACAAATTATGTATTTAATAAATCAATTTTCAATTTGAAATGCAAACCAAGAAAAATAAGGAGGTTATGTTTTCTTTGTTTACGTTTGGGTATAAAATTATCCGTGCGATTACCGTGAACTATTTATACAGTTTATGACTTGGCCAACCGAGTTAATAAATCTTGATTCATAAAATTTTACAAATGTTTGCGTAACGCAAAGGCCAGAATAAAAAAATATACAATTACGTATAGCTAGGGTAATACTTTTACTTTTTTATGTTATGTATGATTTTTTATACTTATTTCTACAAAAGAAAATCAAAAGAAAATAAAAGTTACTTATATTATGAAAATAATAAAGTATGTACATATTATAAACGATGGTGCAGCTTGAAAGTTCGTCTCATGACCGTGACATTATAAGACTGATACTTCGTTTTCGTTCCAAGATCATCAAATTAAATAATATACTGGGTCATGGGCTTACCTTATTTTGGTCAAAAAGTCTTCAGTTGAAAAATGTATAAGTCTATATAAATAAAGAAATAAACGAAATCGAACTTCTCGAGCAGTCGATAAAGTATGGAACATAGATACTTAAAAACAATCAATTAAAATATCGTTACGCAACAATATTTATATCATACTGTGCCACATTCATTGGTTTTCACAACTAATTTTAGTTCGGAAAATGAAACTTTACGTCACAAGTCCAGTAATAGTTATTTACGTAACAAGTCAGACAAGTGTTAAATTAGAAGATGATTAGACAGTCCTAGAATGAGCGACTCATGAAGTCTAGAAATCCTGTAAGACACTATTGATGTGTCACTTATAATATTTTTCTGAGACTCTTTAAGAAATTCGTAAAACTATTTTATTAAAATATTTGCGGAAAATATCAAGTCAACAGGTACACTTAGCCGGAACCGATAACACATCGGCGCAGGGACACTTCGGCGCAGGCTACTTAGGCGCAGGGACAAATCGGCGCGGAGACAGTTCGGCGCAGGGACCTTTCAATTCGACGGAAGGGCGTATGCATGAGAAGAGATTCCGCCCCAAATATTTGTAGTACCACTCCTTTATTTGTAGAAATTTGATGCATTTTTTTGTTCTTCACAAAAATACATTAATTTTTTTATATCTGATTGTTTACAAGTAGATCAACCAATACAACTAACAAAATGGAGACATCAAATAGTAGATAATTATAAGTTATGCAATAGTTCTGTGAACTATTCATTATATTACCAAGCCGGTTATTATAAGGTAACATGGTTATTTTTAAGCAAGGTATGAATAAAGCAAAACGTCATTCAAATATCAGAAGATGGAGCACATTATGAAATAAAACGTAAGTAGTACACCAATGTACCTTCTGGCCCAGGAAGAGACGTCAAAAGCATGTGTTAAAGGTAAACAAACATGGCCGCCGGATGTAAACAATATGGCCGCCGGATGTAAACAAATATGGCTGCCGAAAGTGACGTCATACGTAAACAAAGCAGCTGATTGGTTGATTTAAATGGCGGTATGCATGTAAACAAATGCTCTTATTGGTTATTAGCTATGCCCGCCAAGAATATGTTAAATGTAAACAAAGCAGCTGATTGGTTGATTTAAATGGTGGTATGCATGTAAACAAATACTCTTATTAGATAAACCCGCCAAGCATATGTTATTTAGTTAAATAAAAAAATACTAAATAATTCTCTAGATTTAAATGGCGGTATGTATGTAAACAAATGCTTTTATTAGATATGTCCACCAAGCATATGTTATATGTAAACCTACAGGGTGACCAAATGATATTTAGTTAAATAAAAAATTACTAAATAATTCCCTAGATTTAAATGGCGGTATGCATGTAAACAAATGCTCTTATTAGATAAGCCCGCTAAATGATATCACATGTAAACATGTGGGTTGTCAATACATATTTATGCGCTAAAACATCCTAGTGCATCCATCTGTTATTCACATTCAATAATATAAGCTAAAATTAGTTTTATTAAATAACTCAGTGCTGTCATCATGTCTTTCTTGTTTATACTACATTTATCTTTATTCATATTCAAAGGAAGTTTAAACCACAATTGAAAAGTTTATAAAGGTATTAGAAATATTCAAACTGTTTTTACTTTCGTCTTTAAAAATGTCTGATAATTTATATTGTCGAGAAAAAATGCCAAATACACCATCACCATCACCAACATCAGCATCAACATCAACACAACCCCAAGTCTGGGTAAGTTAGAGTAATAAATGAATATACAATACAATGTTATATTAATGTTTTTTGCAGACACCTAAAGAAACGGTTTTTTGCTTCAAATGTCAAAGAATAGATGTTTAAATTATTATTTTTAGAATAAAATTGTAAATTTCAACTTAAGCTTCAATTTCAGCTTAATGTTTTTTTTATTTAAATAAGCTTAAATAAAAAATCTTAAGCTTGAAAAATCTATTTATTTTTAATATTGTTAATTTCACAGCTTATTTAAAATGTAAAATTATTAATCCCAACAAGGTAGATGCTCAAATAATATTTTTTAGAACAAAATTTTTAATCAATAAGGGTAGATAATTAAGTTAGTTAGTAACTAAACGATAATAATAAGGAAGTTTAAATCCCAACAAGGGTAGATGTTTATTTATCGCTTGATCTCCTAATTACATAATATATATATTATTTCCACCTTCTATGTAAATGACAGTTTATAGGGATTTATCGTAACTAAGTAAATGAGTAGTTACAGCCATAACCGTGTAAAATTTTACATTTATCACAAAAAAGTACTAAACAGTAATTGTGGTTTAATAACAACACCTTGACAATGTCTAGTTATAAAACTTCCTATCCTTTGATGACAAAATGTCTTTTTAGAAATGATATACTATAATATTTATTTATGTACCAAGAGTTCCAGGAAGGCGAACAGAAAAATCCTAATAGCACTAATGTCATATAAAGAATAAGTGAATTTTATCTAAGAAATTTCTGCTGAAGTCGACACAAACAAACTACGTTACAAATCCTCGTTATTTGTTGTGTTGCAACACACTCGTATACAACATATACAATGTGTCCCCGGATGGAGTTGACAAGAGGAAAACCTTTTTATTATTGATTTCACGACAAAAAGTCATTCTTTATAAAAAGTTCTGCTTGTTGAATAAATAAGTTTACCATCAGAAAATCTAAGATTAAATTTACAGAATGTATATAAATTAAGATAACATGAAAATCCTTCAAGAGTGAAGTACCATTTATTGCATTTTAGAGTTTACTGTTAATAGAAAAAGTTACATAAAAACAAAATTAGTTAAAATACAAAATTTCAAGTTAAATTTAGAAATACTAAAAGCATGAATACAGGACGCAATGAATAAAATTAATTTAAATGGTCCACAAATCATACGTAAAGTCTATGGTGAATTTATTAAAAGGATGGAGATATGTGTGGAAGTTGGAGGTGGCCTTTAATAATTTCTGTTGACTTTCTTAATTGATTGAAATTTTGCATTTAAACTAAAAAAATGCAAGAAGTGGTACTTCTCTTTTCATGTTATCTTAATTTATGGACACACTGTACATTTAATCTTAGATTTTCTGATGGTAAACTTATTTATTCCACACGTAGAACTTTTTATAAAGAATGACTTTTTGTCGTAAAATCAATAATAATTTTTTTTCCTTTTGTCAACTCGATCCGGGGACACACTGTATAGTTGCTAGCCTAATGATCCAAATTACTATTGAACGTAACGCCTACTCCGATCGTAAACGTTGAGTGAGCGTTATAAACGATAATTTCTGATTATAATGCCATCGTTATTATGAACTTGTTTATATAGTTCGTATAACGGTATAAATAACAAATAATACACAAGTGAAACATAAAATAATAACAAACCGATATATGAAGATGGAAATAAATCCCTGCACGCGGCACGCTTTGCAATTAATCTTTATTAAGCTCACTAGATTATGGAGGCTCGCTCCCTCGTCGCTCGCCCCACACACTTTCCAGCTCGGCCGTAGAAATTAATTTACAAAGCTTCTTACGTGAATAACTATTAATTCTATTAGATAGTTATCAAAAACAGAAACACTTTTTTTATTGGTCAAGAAATTATGTTCTGGTATTCGTTTTCCAAAAGTCCTTTTTGTTCTATATTATATCTCTTATGGCAACTACAACATGGTAACTTATAGAATCGTGATTTTTTTTTATCGTTTGAGGTTTTATCTTTGTTATTTTTAATTTATTTTTACTATGGTGTTTACTAGTCTTAAACGCTAATTGAATATCTTTGTTTTTTAGTTTCAAGTGTTGTTAGTGAGTTTCAATAACTTTTCATTTGGAGTGGGGGGGGGGGGGCATAAATAGTTGTTTTGTATTTTTTATTTTTACAATCTTTTTCAAGAAACTGAAAAATCTTAAAAATGTGGTCAAATTCAGCAGGATAAAGCTTGCCAATAAAAGCTATTTATTACACAGTTATTCAATTGTGAAGAGTTTCTTTGATTCCCAAAAAAATGTTAAAATGACCAAAATTTGTGCATCATCACGCATATCCGTCTAACATGATTTGTCTATCAATATAAGATTATTTGAGTGAGACTATATATTACATTTTAAATAGCTTTCATAATAAAACTAGTGAGAATGCGCATAGCTAGCATTGCCATGACGAACAAAAACAACTGTATACTTAATAAACTAATTTATTTTTGAAAACTAATGTTGACGTAACACATTAGTTGTCATAAAAACTAAAATTGTAGTCCTAAAATTTTTTGTTGCTAAAAATGTTTATTTTTTCGTAAATGTTTAAAAAATACAAAATTTTTCATTTTTCAAAAATTTACCGAAATCTTCGGTGGTCATTTGGACCACTCTCCCGAAGAGATACAAAAAAATGTTTCAACCAAAAGTTTCTTAGAATTTGATGTACTATAAGAAAAATTAAAAAAAGTCAACAGGGAAAAAGGCGACAGACCGACAGACCGACAGACAGACAGACAGACTTCACGAATTCAGAGACGAACTTTTTGTTCGTCGATAATACAAGAAAATTTTCAAATACCTAACTAACTTCTAAAGAAAGTTCCTGTTGAGAAAAAAAAATCGAAGAATTTATAAATTAGTTATTTCCAACAAAGTGTAGTTTACATATTTGTTATCAGACTTAACTTGAATTATTGTTTACAGATAAATCAATTGTAATGTGATAATTAATCTTGTTTAATAAATATAAGACACGCAAGCTATTTTAAAAACTATTTTTCTTAGTAACAGGTTCGCAACTTGTTTACTTCGAAGAAGATCTTTTAAGTGGAAGAATATATTTTATTAAAAACTAGTACTAAAAAAAATACTAAGTAATGAGGACACGTTACCCTTCCACATATCTCTGCTTAAATATATTAAGCAGAGCTCATGAAAAACCATGTACAGTGCCATTTAGAACCTCTTTGTACAAGTTATACTCAAAATATACGTTTAGTTCTCCCCTTATACAAAATGGTTAAATTATCAATTATGTTGCTCGATAAGTTGTTACTCATAATTTAATATTATCATTCCACATAATATGTTTGTAAGTTAGACTGTTTGATTTAAAGCGTCCCGCTTTGCAGCAACTTTATTTTCGCTCATAAATGGTATAAACCATATGTATTATAAAATGGCAATAATTACTAAATCGGCGTGACAGTGATCACGTCATCGAACTTTTTAAATTACATGATAGGTATTTTTTACTGAAATTGATAGAATACTGTGTTCTCTTTTAAATTATAATAAATATCTAAACTTTTAAGATTTTCTTAGAGAAAATTTTCAAGAAAAACTTAAAAAATGATTTACGACTAGTAGGCTTTGATTTCTGGTTCTCCAATTAATAAAACAAAATTATCTAGCAAGCTTAGATAAATAACGAAACTTTAGTTATTCGGATGGTCTTTAATTTTCAATTAGGGAAAATGTACTTTAGAATAAAACAGTATAATAATCAACAAAATAAATTGAAAATAGTATATTATATATCAAGGAACTAAAGTGCCTCTTTTAATCCCGAGGGTGCAGTTTGTTGCCCGAGAAGTAAATGGAACCACAATTACAAGACCGATTAGAAATGCTAGATCTAGCATTGACAGACGATTCCATAATAAAATAAAATTTGATATCGTACAAATCTTGAGCAGAAAAAAGACGACACGCTAACATTTTATTATATAGAAGATTGATTTATTTTTCACTATGTAAAATATACTGTGTAAATTACTTTTTGGTAAAGTTTATAGAATTCTGTGTAAACTTAAATTGCTAGATAGAATTGCTTCAAACTAAAAAACCTGTCTGCTGTTATGATTCTCATTAGTGAGGCGCCGGCAACTGCATACTTAAATACCTGTGAAACAAGAAATTTCCGAAATAAGTAATATAATAACTTTAGAAAATAATTAGTTAAAATTCATATGCGATGCAGCTTGTAACTGAACATATTGTATATATAATTAATTCATTCATTTTGTATTTTGAATTTGGTTAAGGGCGCGTTATTGCGGCCAGTGTTATTAATAGGAAGCTTCAGAAACTATAAACACCTAAAGAAAATTGGCGGTACAATCTGCAAAAGAGAATTAATTTCTAAACTAAAATTTGAAAATGTAAATAAAAACCTTATTTGATCGCATCGCAATTCTCTGCTCACAGTGGTAATTTAAGGTAGTTGAAATTAAAAAGGGGAATATAAAACTGCTAAATATCTTTAAAAATATCAGGTGTTCTTGCTGGTTTTAAGAGAAAGAAAAGTATTACCATATTTAAATATTGAAAATATATATTCGTTTTAAGAAATTAATCAGAACTAATTAACAGTGAAATAGTTTATTCAAAAATTAACCGTCACATGCTCTTAAGTAACGAAAAACAACCTTTACTTCGGGAATTTATTAAATAATATTCAAAAGGTTAGAAAAGTTAAATTACTTTTAAATGTCCCGCGAATATTACCACTCAACGCTTCCTGGTGCAGAAAGCGTTCAACTAAAATGACTGATTTTCGTGCTGCCATATTTAAATTTCCGCGCCGTGTACATCTATTTTATTTCAATCAATACTAAATAAGTAAGCAAAAACATTTATCCGTTGTCATAGATTTTGCTATTAAACAGTGTTATAATGTCTGTATTATGTTTAGTTTGGTTATTTTTTAGAAAACGTTAATTCTACAAGATTGGCAGTGTTTGACTACGATTATAAAATTTATTTTAATGTGGAGAGACGGATATATTTACGTAAGCTAGTGTTATAGTCATTTCGTGTTATTCTTTAATATGGAACGTCTAACGATTTATAATTCCATTGATAGCACAAGTCAGACTGCTTCAAAATTCTTGCAAAATTGTAAAAAACCCAAACAGTTCATACAACCCTGAAAGATGATCATTTGCATCAGTACCATTTTCAGCAAGTTCAAGGTCTTCAGACAAGATACTATCCCGCACGTATGTAGTATTGTCGGTAGCTGTTAAATCATACGGAAAGATCCTTTTTTTCAAATATTAGATGGCCTGAGGAAGCAACGTTTATCAGAGATGAGATTTTTAATGTTTATTATAGTCATTAATGATTTATTGGAGTTCATGGAAATAAACACACGCCCCCAGGCAACGATGTGACGATATCATTTACTTAAAATTAATGAATATATGGACATGGATTTTTAACCAAATCAGTTACTTGTCCCAGTTTTCTGTCAAATAGATAAAGTCAGTAAATTATTTGGATTTTATGGATAATACTTTATTGGACATATCAAGATATATTCCACCATTAACCAAACTCATAATGTGGTCTCAAGAGGATGGTACTCAGTTCGAAGTGGTGAATTGCGATATTCAGATGTAATTGGAGTGTTTAGTTCCGAAGAATTTCATGACTACAATTAATATAATTAAATAATTATAATTTCAATGTGATTTTAAAGCAGTCAGGTTAATAAGGGTATAAATGCAAAAAATTATTGCCAAATAATGATAATATTAATGTGTTACTCATTAGGAGTTTACGACAAATTTAATAGATTGTTCTGAGTAAAGGTGAATTGTCGCGAATGTGAAATGAATTACAACATTACTGAATTACCTCATGTACCCAATAAATGCTTTTGGATAAAGAATTTCTAATACACGAAAAAAAACTATTAGGTAATTACATTAAAATTCATTTTACAAACGTTAACATTTGTTAGTAGTGTTGAGAAAATTGTACTCATGGGTATGGGTACTGATTACGAGTAAGGTGGAATCATACTCCATAGTCTGAGTAGAATACATGTAATCAGTAATCATATAAAATGAGTGCCATGCAGTAGTATCGTAATCATGAATCATCTATTGTATAACTATGAGTATAGTAATCATATTAATTAGGCAGATGAGTATAAGTACCTATATGTAAATACGATTAGGTACAATATACATGACTATTTAACAAAATATAATTGTGCTAGCTTGTTTGCTAACGAAAGCATAGATAGAGAGAACAAAAAAAGGAAACAAGAGTAGGGTTGTCGTGTCTGATCTAACTGTATCGTTTAGGGAATTCAGTTTATTAAATTTATTAACACATGACGAAATACGCTAAAACTAATTATTAATTAAAGAAAAAGCTAGAAGAATTTAACAAATTCTAGTCACACACCAAACCTTTCGGAGCACAGGCATAGAAATATGACTCAAAGGAACAATTACGTGACGCCTCTGTTATTTATTTCATCTGTGCAGAAAGATGCCGCTGCTAGGCAACGAAAGTACTGTAACCCTCTCGGCACGTACCCCTAAGCTGAAAACTTAAGTATAAGTTATGGTTGATAGCGTCGTCGTCAGAGGCCAGTTTTTGATGTGCTAGGCTAGATAATAAAAAAGTGCACTTACCTTATAATTTCGCTTTCTTACAGTTTATAATTATTAATTAAAGACGAGTTTATTTATTATTGTTAATTAAATTAGTATACCAACTTACAACATTATTCACAACCAACATAAATTATTGACGTTTTATTACTTTCACGTAGAAAGAAGTAAAATATTGACTTTAAATAATTGAAAAAAATAAAAATTTTAAAATTTAAACCGAAAGTGAGTTCCTACTTTCTTGAGGACCTAATCAGAGCCGTCTTAATCTAAAATCCTATGTAAAAAGGAAGAGACTTGGAAAACAGTATGGATGACAAAACAGACTTAATTAAATTAACAGTGTACGTGTGTTTAATAAACCCTAAGACAAAACTTACTTTCTTTTGATTAGTATTAGAAAAATGCAACTCAGCATACCTTGCAGGAAGTCGCCTTATCACATATGAAAGAATCATCATTTTGAATAAAATATAGAATTTCAAAGTTTTAGCAAAAGGGAAATATTTTACGTTTTAGAATTTCCATTTCCCGTGGGAAACTAATTTTGCAAATTTCTTCATATTAGGTATGCAAAAACTAAATTTTAAATTTTAATAAGTTGTACCTTTGAGTTTATCTAACCCTAAATAAATATATTATTATAAATGCAATTATTATTTGCAGAACTAAGTAAATATGAACTTTAGCTAAAATAGTTTAAGAATAAATGATACAAACTAATGAACTAATCATGTAGCTAATTATAATAAATCAATGTAGCCGTTCGGGTACAGTACAGTCTTTAGCAAATGTCTTGTCCCGAGTTGGACAGAGATGGACAACTACCTGGGCAAGATATTTAAATTCTTTATAGCTTGTTTTGAAAACACGCTTGTAAAAACTCTTGTTATTCATTCTATTCAAAACTTCTTTGACACACTTTATAAAATAGTCCTTTTAAATGGAAGCATCTACTAGTTAAACAAAGTTATATAGCGTGTTTATGTTTCATTCTTTACCTTTAATAAAAAATAAGTAAACGAAAATAATAATGAAAACAATCAACAAAAAATAGAGGCTTAGGAGTATTTTAGATAATTAAATAATCGCAGAAATTAATGTAATGTTAGCGATAAATAAAGATAAAGTAATAATATAGGCATTTGTTTATGTAAATACGTTAACATTTTAAAAAGTTATTAAATATTCATAAAAATACTACAAACTAAGAAAAAACTAGAAACAAAGATATATTAACTACTAAAAACAAAAAGTCACAAAACAAAAATTAAGAAACACCTTTAGCAAAGCATAGAACTTTAGATCATATATATTATATTATTAATATCTGTTTACCTAAAATTTTTAGAAAATATTTGTGAAATATTACAAATTTTTTAAATCCCGCCTCCTTTTAAGTAGATTAGTCAATGGGTTTAATTTTTCTGTCTAACACATTATTCTGTCAATTACCCATCTCTCTCTTGAATGCATTACCTGAGTGCAAAAGTTATGAGACCCTTTCTCATAAACATTCCAATAACTACTTTCAAGATATAATCCTGTGAATATACCCAAACTGTATTTATTATTAAACTTAATTTATTTGACCAAACAACTACTGGGAACTTTACCTGAATGTGAATAAACCGGCCCTTAATGTTTAAATATGCCTCGTTTGTATGCCCAATATGATTCTACTTTGGAAACTCGGGGAATGATTATCAGTTTTGATTATTTATTATTTTTACTAATTTTTGTAATAAAAACTGATTACAGTTAGTACTAAAATCTTAGTTTTTTTTTAGTTTTTACAAAATAATTAAACTTTGTAAATAAACAAATCAAACTCGTAAATAAATTAATAGAGTTTATAATAAAGTAGGAAAAAGTATACGATATTTATTTCTTAAAATAGAAGAAACGATAGTAGAAGTGAAACGGCTGTTTTGTATTCCAGTAAAATAAGAAACTCACTTGAAAAAAGCATTTTTATTACTCTATTGTTGTTATACAAAGCCACTCTAGGTATGGCAGCAACCTTTAAAACTGCTGTGTTGTTTGTAAACAAAAGAAACTATGTTCCGAAACGTACGTCGTTTCTTTTACTAGAATTGTTAAATGTGTTGCCTGCTCGGGACAAGACATTTGCTAATGACTGTACACAAGCGCAAATTCGTCTGTGCGCATGATGACGAGGTCTAGATGTACTAATCTTTAGGGCAATGGCGTTTATTTCTATTCGTACTCGATTACATTTGTACCCATAATCTCAGATTACGTTAATACTCAATTACATATGTACTCATCCTTAGTGAGTAAATTTGTAACCCTTTTTTGTAATTTAACCCAAATTTGTAATACGTTTTGTGTACGTCTATGTTCGATTACTTTTTGTACTCAGTACTCATGTACTGAGTACAATACACGCAAATATATTAAAAATAACAGTGTTCGGCGATACTTTAACTTCTTGTTGGAAATGTTATTAGAGTTTTACCTCAGTTTTCATAGAACATCGTACTGGAGCGTTATACCTATCCAATCGCTACACCCATATGGTAAGTAAATACTTTACAATTCATTAAGCATACGTGGTATGTTTATTACATATAAAAGTTTGCAAAGTATCAGGAAAAACATTATTTTAAATATTGGCACAATTTATTAAATAATTATAGTATATATCGGAAAAACAAAGCTTAGCAGTTTTTTAAGAATAAATTAGATGAATGGAAATTCACTTTCCTCATTCAAATTCCAAGAAACTAGGGTAAGGCAAAGTAACTGTTATAACATTAACAGTTTTATCAAAGAAAATCGGTTTTTTATCTTGTTCCAGTGCATTTTCCACGATGTGCTATCTGGACAGCTAAAATAAAATGAAATAAACATAATTATTTTTGAAGTGCAATAATGAAGTAAAAATATTAACAATATATGGCAGTGCAATCACTTACCTACGCGGCATTGTTGAGCAGCACATTGTAGTCTATATTGATTATGGTAAGAATTGCCATCGGTACCACAAACTGGATCGTATGTAGTTAAAGTCTGGCAGCTAGAAATACACCTTTGTGCAGCTAATGGATCTTGAACAGAGGTTGGCGTTGTCGATTGACCAAGTACATTTCCGTCAAAGTCAAGTTCGTCAAAATTTATTTGCCTTGAAAATACCAATAGCGACTGACATAAGATTACGGTTGCTGCAACAAGAAATAAGTTGTACACTTTTATTATTACAAAAACGAACTTTAAGGGTGATTGAGTACAAACATTAAATGTTTAAAATATACATGAATCTGCAGACTAGAAAACTTTGAAAAAACTAACTCTTAGATGGAATAAATAAAAAGTATAGAATATTAGGTGACATATCCATGATGTATAGAGATATGATATACATATATATACAAATACAAATATTTATTTATATAATCGCCATTATCCAATGGATGTTACAATGTCAATTTACATTAATTAAAGCATTTAAAGCTAATAGTTATACATACATAAGATAAAATAACAATTGAGATAATTATAACAAATTAGACAAAGTCGTCAACAAATTCTTAATGATTATAGTATGCTTTCTCCCACAACCATTTTTTAATTCTAGTTTTGAACAATCTGATGGGCAATATACTGAAAAGTTGGAAGAATTATTGATTTAGATTGGGAAGTTTGTTAAGAAATTTACAAACCATTGATTACGGCGAACGAAGACGAGGTTCTATGATGCTTATACGTCTTTATACAAACGTTTAAGTAGAATGAATAAGTAACTATGAAGAAATTAGTCAAATAGGCTTTGAATATTTAAAAATATGCTAGAATATAAGATATGCTTGTGTACACAAGAAAGAAAATATGAGAATAAAATCGAAATGAGTATTTATAAAATGTGTTAAAAATATACATGCAATGTTTAAAGATTGGCGGACCAAATCAAAAACTTGATTTGATCAAAAGTGAAAAATATGAAATGCCAGATTCCAAGCAACACCCCCGGGGGGGGGGGGAACCTTGATTAATTATAAAAATAAAGATTTATGCAATTCATAGCAATAAAGATATATAGGGTACATACGGAACAAAATTTTCTGAACATTCACTCAGAAGAAATATCTAGGATTTTTCTAGTGTTTCTAACTTTCAATCCTACATGTGGAATGATACTTTATTAGTAACTACTTACCAAACAAAAATACTGATAATCTAGCCATTTTCTAGTTATAAAGAGAACACTGCACGTATGAATTCTGAGCAGAACTTGTACAAGGAGTTTCTGAATGGCACTGCACAGAGTTCTTGATCAGCTCTGCTTAATATACTTAGGTAGAGATAAGCGGAATGGTATGTAACTTGTTCTCGTCACTTTATTTCTCGAATAAAATATATTCTTCCGTTTATAAGATCTTTTGAGAAGTAAAATAAGTTGCGACCCGTGTTATCAAGTAATACTTTTTAAAGCAACTCGTCGTTTTGATGTTATTAAGAGGTTAAGAGGTCTGATAAAATATATGTAAACAAAATTGTTAACGAATTGATAATTATATTTTCTTATTTATACGTAAATAACGCATTTGGAATTTTATTTTATTCTAAAATATTCTCAACAGGAATTATATAATTAATAGAAATCATATAGAAAATTAATTATTTGAAAAATTCTTGTATTAATTTATTATCAACAAATTATTTAAAATAATAGCTACGATTAATAGTTACTTAAACAAATATTAATATATAAACCATATTAGGCTGATATTAAAATGCCAGGACTATGAATTTCCAGGACTTGAATTGTTTTGTTGAACATTCTGCTAGATTGAGTTTTTTAATAAAATAGATTCGGGTGAATGGAACCGATATCGTTGAACTCCGTGATATATTTATTATTTTCTTTTTGATAAAATTTTCCTACTTTAATGTGATACTGCAATATTCCTCTTAATTACTCTTTGTGAATCCACGTCATCTCGTGTAACGGAAAAGATATTTTACTAAAAAATCTTATCAAATGAGTCGGATCTTCAATTTATTTCAATTCATTTATAAATTGAAGGGTTACCTATGAAGTTAAAAATGTAAAGATATCTCGAAACCGGCTGAACTTAGGTATAGAGAATGCTACACAAATTATGTGTAGAATTACTGAGGCTACTCTAATATAATATATCGTTTAATAAAATATCGTTTATTATTTGTAGTAGTAGTAGTTAAATTATTTATTTTTAATAGAATAGTGTTACATGTAATTAGTATATGTACATTGTTTTCTTAACAACTAAATTCAAAAATAAAGTTCGGGCGCGGTATATTTATAAAGTTAATTCGAGGTCGCCACTTGCTGGGGATTGATAAAGGCTAGAGGAATTTCGAATGTCAGAAAGGCGACCAGATAAAATTTCTCAAAAATGGCCACAAGTTAAAATTACGGTTTACAGAAGGTTATCCAAATTATTGTTTTAACCCAAATAACAACTAGGGTTGTAAGGGATACCAAGAGATACGCAAAGGAAATATAAAAGGCGTTGTTCTGGTTATCACTTGCTGGCTCGCTTCCGTACCGGGCTCCCGTTTCGATTCTGAGCTATGGGACTCAATATCATTCTGCCTACCTTTGAGGCTCAGGGTGATCCTCAATCGTCCACTCCAATGGGGTTTATGTGGCAAGGGCAGCAGACGTCGCCGATACCTAGAATAGTAAGATTAATTAAAGATAAAGGTAGATTTTTATACTTACATCTTAAGAAATCCTCTTGCTGTAAAGGCTGATATGTATGGCAGACCATGGCCACTCAAGATTTAGAGCTGTGAATGTAATGCAGTTTATTTGTATTAGTTTAAGTGTTGGTTTATTGGTTATTTATATTACATAATTGTTGATTAATCAATATTACCGTTGTAAACGTTTTGGATCCAAACCGTGTTATTATTTATGGACAGTTGCCTCAAAAGTAACCTGAAAACCAAGCCTTTGATTTATATGTTTCTAATTGATATTATTAAAGTTACTTACCTACCTTCACATTTTTGAAAAGAAAAACTGGTGGTCGCGTTTAATAAGTTCAATGACGCCTGCCACCCTTTCGGGTACCTACTCAAAGTTTTTGAATTTAAAGGCTCAAATGTAGGCAACTTAACACACACGTCCATACTTACTGTTATTCGCATTCTTATGTTATAATTTGTTGTGTTACTAAAGATTTGTTTTACCTTGTTGTTATTCCTAAATTTATTTATATCTAATTAAATGCATGAATTATTTGTTTTCGACTTTCTTTGAAACCCACGACCCTCACTGTCTAATAAGCTAGCAGGCAAGTGAAACCTAAAAGATAAGGTTACAACCCAGATAGTACATAATGTCCTAGGGACGTCCTTTCTTGGTCCATTTTATATCCAAATGTCCGGCGTTATATGTAAACGACCGCGAACGTTAAATGTACGTCCGTTATTGGACCAAAAAAGGATGTCCATAGGATATACTACCTAGACGTTAAATGTACGTTCGTTATTGGACCAAAAAAGGATGTCCATAGGATATACTACCTAGACGTTAAATGTACGTTCGTTATTGAACCAAAAAAGGGCGTCGATGATGGACTTTTAATATACGTCTGTTAATGGACGTTATAGGTTGTTTTTACCCTACAGTTTTAGTATTTATATAAATAAATGATTGTAAATCAATATTTATTCGCATAAAATACACCTTAAGTTGTTAAAATAATTAAAATTATGTTAATTTTGTGGCTGATATGATTAACTAAATTAACACAGTTTTTTGTCTAAAGTAAAAAGTTAAATGAAAAATTACATTAATTCAAACAAATTTTATTTATTTGTTCCCTGCGTTAAATTGTTTCTATAAGTTTTAGTTTCACCGTAAATAAGGCCAACTCGTTATTTTGTTAATATAATCTTTTTTGGATTAGAAGAGAGAATTTCAGAACGGTTTAGTTAAAATTGAGGAATCAATTATGTATAATTATGAAAAATTATATGATTAAGTTTTAAGTAACCGAACTTTTGCATCTGTTATGCAAACACATTTGTTCTGCTTTTTTGTTTTTAAATTTTGACTAGCGTTGTGGAATAGGTAGATATTAAAATTATTGGAATTTATTGTTCTTGTGACGGTGATTTAAATAAGAATTCAAATAATGCTATAGAATAGATAACGGTTTAGTAGATCTGTCACAAACTTTCTCCGATAAGTTCTTCGAATGCGGTTTTTGGAAATTTTCAAATATTATCTCTCTTTATATATTTACTCTATGAATTACATATTGTAAACTGTAACATACTTTAAAACAACAAAAATATTACAAAATAAAATCCCAAGCAACACACAATAGTTGAATAAACGTGTAATTCTTGTTTATACCAGTAGTATAATTATGGTTGAATGTCAACTTCTTATAAAGGATAAAATGTCCGCGAGATAAACGTTGAAATATAGTATACAATATACAAATAAATAACGTTTATGAAACACGCTAAATAGTTGTTGATGCAATAGGTTTATATTCAGTACCAATTAAACGTCAATGCAGGTAGGTGGAACGGACGTTTCATGTTTATTTTGTATACTGTAATTAAGAAAAGATAAAAACAAAATTGCAGAAAAAAAAATTATTTATTTATTATTTAATAATAAAACGGTTCCATCCTGTTTATAATAAAAGTTATAGTAACGTTATAATAAGAGTATTCATTTTAAGAATAGCTGATTTTGCAGGTAATTGGAGAGCATCAGCCACGGGCGGGATGTAGTAGACCTTGAAAAAAAAATCAAATAAATTTTACTGCAACATAAAAACAGTGACAGGATATACATATCAAATAATCTTCACACAAACACAACAATTGAGGCTGAAACAATTAAGTATACATAACAAATATTTTAAGATATGTACCACGTTGACTTCATTATAAAAAAATTATAGAAACTTAAATCAGACTAATTTTTATATATATATATATATATATATATATATATATATATATATATATATATATATATATATATATATATACATAAAACCTAACTTTAAACTGAATTTGCCGCGTAAATTGTTTTTCTTACCTTCAGCTGTCAAGTTACTAGTCATTAATGTTTTTTCATTGACATTTATAGAACTAGTACTTATAGTACTCACCTTATTAATACTCCACTCCAGCTTTAATAACCTACTGCTACAAACTACAGTAACAAATCACAAATACTACATACACCGCCATTGCAGAAACAAATTGTAACGCTAATGGGAAGGTCGATAGAGGCCGATGACGCGTAAAATCATCACGTGTTCAAACCATCAAACGCTATTGGTTTAGGCAAACGAAGAAATGCGCATAATACCGAAGACGGCAATAAACATGAACGAATGTAGACGTTTAAATTACGTATAGCATATACCTCAATAAAAAACATTTATTAGTGTATTATAAGTAACATTTTTGGTGAACCTTAGTTGACCACAAATGCAGCACGACACAAAGAAATACTAATCTGGCGCCAGAACATGAAATATCACAAAATTTTCACCGTGCCTGTATCAAAATGGTTAACAATACACGTATATTACACGTTTCAAAACATATCGGTAGATCGTACACGTTTAATAAATATACCATAACTAAAAAGTTACCAAAATATGATTGAATACACGTATACTAAACTATAATGCAGATTCCTGTGTTGCTTGGGATCTTTAACACGTTTTATCTCTCCAATCAAGTTCGTTACTAATGATAAAGTACAATTGCTATAAAAATTACTAATTTACAAGTAAATAAATTATTACTTTATTTAATTAAATATAAAAATAATTAAGAATTTAATTTATTACAGAATTTAATTAGTTCCGTAATTTAATTAATTGTAGGCATTAATTAAATATCGTATTATATATATTATTATATATATTAATTAAAGTCCTAATTATGTATGTCGCAAACAGAAGTTCTATGGACGCTTGAACGTTTTTTGGACGTCCTATGGACATATGAATCTGTGAAAGACGTAAAATCGAAAATGGACATAAATCGAACGTACGTACGACGTTCTATGGACGTACGGTGTACATTGCAAGGTCTGAAGTGAGGTCTGGTAATTCCATGTAACATCATATAATTTGAAAGCATGACCATACTTTGATATCTCAGATTTTGTTCAATTTTCTTCCTTGCATAGATAAATATGAAATAACAAAATCTTTTTTTCACATTTTTTGGATGAAAAATGGCCGATATAGAAATTTTGGAAAATTTAGATTTTGATGCAAATTTTCCTACCTGACACTACATCGTCTAACTAAAATTCTCATAACTCCCTTATTTCTTAAGTTATCTGGCTCATTCAGGTGTCATATTAAAGCTAGTTTTTGGACCTGAATTAATCAGATGACTCAAACAATAAGCGAGTTATGACAATTTCAGGTAAATGATACAGAATGTTGCATAGCAGAATCTCAAGTGCAAACACTGCTATCCGGCACTCTAAGTGAAATCGTCGTAAATGTATTGTTATAAATTCAAATTGTTCATTTGTACTTGAAGATATACATTTTTATAGAATATATTTGTCAAGTAATAAAAGGCTTTGGTTTGTGTTATATTTGATGGGAATGCTCTTACAGTTATTTGTATAAATAAGATACTGCTTACTAAAAGCAAACTTTATTAAAACATCAATAAATACCACCCTGAAACGTTTCATGGGTGCAGCTCTATATTTTTAAAAATATTCAAAATGCATTGTTATTTAGAACTTGTGTTCTAAATTTCGTCTTTTTATTTATTTTG
The DNA here is from genome assembly GCA_929113105.1 of Agrypnus murinus. Classification (NCBI taxonomy): domain Eukaryota; kingdom Metazoa; phylum Arthropoda; class Insecta; order Coleoptera; family Elateridae; genus Agrypnus; species Agrypnus murinus. The sequence continues at coordinate 64,176,943 of OV816029.1, read as the reverse complement.
TATATTTCTTGAACATACCTCCTCCTAGTTGAAAAGTTTCCTTTTATCAAAATGCATACGAAATTGAAATCACGTCTAAGGGTCTCTACGTTACTCCTTGGATAATATTCCATGGATGTCTGTTGTTTACTCGTCTACAAGACATTTTTTTAAACGAGTATGTTAGATGAAAAATCACCGTATTAAAACTATGAAGCCTATGATAGTAAATTTCTTAAAGAGACAATAAATTTGTTTGTTATGAATTGTTAATATCAATTAATTGGACCGTATCTCCCTTTTCTTATTGTTATCAAAAAAATCTGGTGGTAAATTAGGCTGCACCATTGCCTATACAATTATAAATATAGTATAAAAACTAGGATAATGGGCCCTACGGGCCTAAGCACTTAAGTATGATAGAAATAGCATTTATCGATTTTTTTTAAAGTAGGTCAGTATTTACATGACCTACATAAATCTCCAATCGATTCTCTATCGATAGAGCACATATTAGTACCAAATAACACTCAATAGCACTAAATAGTACGATAGAATCAGCATTTATCGATTTTTTAAAACATAACCTAATTTAAAAAATTTTAAAACATAACCTAATTTAAAAAATTAGTCGGTCGTGCATTATCCTCGGCAAATTACGCGTCGAATGAGCTCAAGCCCATCTCTCCAGCCCTTATAGAACGCGAGAATGGGGCTCGGACACACATACAAATCAACTTTAGTAGTATTGGATAAAAGAAATATATGCAGTGTCATTAAATCAATATGCAATATATTCTATTACGTAATAATAATAATAAATATAAATTCATATTTTAAAATGATAAATTCATTTACGTTTGTATTTTTAAAAAACTCAATTAATCGTAAATTATCCTCAAGTGAAATGTGTGTTGTTGGTTGCATAAACATACAGTAAATCCAATGGCTTGAGATGATTATTTTAAAGTGAAATATAGAGCATATTCCATTTTAATTTAATAGCACTGTATATACGTAAAAATAAAGAGTATTGTATACTATCGAGCGCCGATTTTCTGAACTCATAACCTAATTAGGTGACTTAGTAACTTGGATTTGCAGCACTTCACATTAAAATCTCGAAAAAATGAAAAAAGATGTAAAATATGATGAAAATTATTTATTTTTATTATCAAATATTATTATTAAATATTCTTTTTATACATTTTATTGTAATATTACATTGAAAATAAACGAATTCACACGTAAAATTAATTGCAAATGCCTCGTTTATATGGAAATTAACAACAAAGAAAATCCTGTCGGTTTATGCAACACTTAGTATAAGTAAATAAGTAAGCATCGCATACGATCATACATATATTCGCAATACCGCTGTAAAAAAATCAATTTTTCAAGGGTAACTTTATAATATTGTAGTGACTAACCTGTTATTTTTCTTATTAGTGAACATGAGCACTTGTAATATCAATAACAATTATCAGAAAAATTAAAATTAATCTATCACTTAAAATCTAATATAATCTAAGAAATGTAAATAATAGTAAATTTGATTGACTTTTACGTAAATTTCTACATAATTCTTAAAGCTCCCTTTAAAAGTGTTTAAAACGCACATTTATTTGACGCTGTACTTAGGACGCGGTGTATTTCTGAAATTGTGTGGACCCGTGTGGACGGGATTAAAGGTTCAGCCAATAGATAGTTTAGAAGTTATTTAACTAATAGACATCAAATTACCAGGTTTAATGAAGTCAATTCATCCAAAAGACAATGCAATCTGGGGGTACCGCAAGGGTCAATCTTAGGTCCATTACTATTTATACTTTATATCAATGATATAGACACGCAACTTAATGCCTGTGATATAAATCTGTTTGCAGATGATACCTTAATAACAGCATCGGACATAGATGTTAAACTAGCGATATAAAAGGTAAATTCAGACATGACAAATATAACAAGTTGGTTAAAACTCAATAAACTAAAACTTAGTACCTCAAAAACTAAAGCTATGATATCATCAATATCAAACAAGGTATGCTCTAATTTAACGGATGGGGTAAACATTGATGGAGAAAATATAGAAATTGTTGATGATATGAAATATTTAGGAATTATAACAGATACATACATACATAATCTTTAACCTCATATACCTTTCGGTGTCGAGGCGTCAGACACACCGATTATAACAGATAATAGACTAAAATTTAGTAAACATGTAGATTATGTTATAAAGAAGACAGCTAAAAAGATAGGTTTCTTAGGTACATTAAGCAATAAATTAAACATATGGTCTAGAATATTAGTATATTTTAAGAGTATTATTGCTCCATATTTTGAGTATTGTGCCTCAATTCTATACCTAATAAAGGAAACTGATATGCAATAGTATATTAAGTATCGAGAACAGTAAGGATAGTTTACCGATCGACGACAATGTTTGGCGACTGAGCGAAGCGAAGTCGCCAATATTGGAGGAGATCGGTAAACTCCTTACTGTTAGAGATGCTTATACTATTTTTTGTACGACCACTATGAATACAAATGTATTAACTAAGGAAATATCCCAAAGATGGTAAAAAGATAGATTCAAGATAATTTATTTTTGCCCTGTATATCCACCAACTATTAAGTAGGTTTTGTCGTTACCATGGATACGTTTGTAATTTTATTTTTGAATGTCACGATATTTTTGTCGTTTCAACATAAATAGATAGTTGTTATTATTATTTATTGGGTATTTTTTCACAGCAAATTTAAATAAAAAACATAAGTTATTTTAAATAGTTCAATAATTATTTAGAAAATAATGATTTTTCACGCAAGAGACATCTAAAGATGATGCATTTATTTTATAAATTACATATAATTTACTTACCGTTCTGTTTTTGACAGAACTGAACGGTAAGTAATTACTTACCGACGCGTTTTTGCTTAGTAACCAGTAAACATAACCTACTGTTCTAAAACCAAGTTTGGTAAACAATCCGAAATAGCAGGGTCGTACAAAAAGACTTCAAAAATTACAAAACAGAGCTATGAGGATTATTCTGAGTTGTAACAGAAGAACTAGAATATCCCTTATGCTGGATATGCTAAATTTTTTCACCATAAGACAAAGGGTTTATTATAAAACTCTATTTTTAATTTTTAGAATATTGCCACATTACATGTCAAAATTCATGACGTATAACAGGGAATACCATGAATATAACACTCGAAATATTAATGAATTATCTAAATTCATTAATATTTCGAGATATTACCTTTGCATACAAAATCATCCTCACAAAATAATGTATTCTATAAGGGGTTAAAATTATATAATGAACTACCACAGGATGTTAAAAATTCAAAAAATAATAGCGAATTTAAGCGAAACTGTTGTAATTTTATTAGAAGTAATGTAAACTAAATTGATTTATACCTATACTTAAGATTAAATATAGCGGTAGGTAGTAATTAGTATTTTTAGCATGTAAGCAACCAAATGTATTTAATATAACATCATATGAAGGAAATAAAAAATCTAACTAACTAACTACTATAGTTAAGGTAGCTTTGAATATCGCATACAATAGTGATGCACCACGATCAGTTCACCGAGGCTTGCCGATTGTCATTGTCATTGCATGATGGTAATAACGAGGAGGGATATTACAGCATAACTGCTGTCCCAACATCCCGACAATACAACACGGTAACACACGGCGGCTTTCAATATTTGCGAGAATGCATCTACTGGTTGTTATTATACGGTAGTACTATAACAGACCGAACTGCACTTACAGATCGAATCATGCAGCTCTGGGTGTGCGTTGAGATGCTTACAACTGTTCAGTAATGAGAGTGATACAATGAGCACGCTAGAGTGTGTAGTTTTTATTAATTAAGTACATACAGTTAAGTAGCGAAATCATTATGATTTGAAAAATATATTTTAGTATATACATAACATAATATTAATATAATATAATATTCATAATAACAGTTACAGCACAGTTAATCAGCAGCAATCGACTGGGTATGCTGTATATTTTTATGCTGTGGTTATAGTAAGAATCTTTAATCAAACATACAATAATAGTTAGTTCCGATCTCCGGTGCCCGATGTCTACCGAGAAATATCTCAAAAACTAGAAATTCGCAAGGGGAAGTATTTCTTAAAAAAGACGTGCTACTTTTTCAGAAAAAAATAGTATCGTTGTAAACTTTAACATCAGTTTGCCCTGTTAATAATATGAGTTTAATTATGTGGCTTTGTCAGAAGATGCATCTCATCTAGCACCACAAAAAACCTTTATAAAACTTTTCTGTATGATCAATTGTTTATGCGAGTTAACATTCTGAAATGTATACACATATAAGAGAATTATGAAGCAAAATATAAATCTTATTACTACGTGCAAGATAACGCTTCCCAGCTGCGAGATATTCAGAAACCTTATCTAAATGCATTCTACGAAATGCTAACGGAAGCAAAACGTTATCGACATGTGTGCGAAACCGATCAATGGATCTGGAACGCAGAAAGGGTATATATAAACACCGCAACTTTGTGGGACAGATTAGTTCGAGTTGCGACGAGTTTGGAAGCTCAGAAACTGGTATCCAGGGATGCTGTTTACCTAGCTTTTCGAACTTAAACTCAGAAGCCTTAGAAATTGTCTTAAATCTTAGAAATTTTGTAACTTGTACTCCTTTTTTTCCGATTTTGTAAAAATTAAATTTAAATTTGTAAATTCTATTATTAAACAAACATTATTAACGCGGCAAAACGATGTTAAAGTTTACAACTTGATTATTTTTTTCTAAAAACGTGGTACGTCCTAGAACAAAGATGTAACATACTTTTTTGTTCCTTTTGCAGTTTTGTATCACCTCTTCAAATTAACGCATAGTAATCCTTTTTACCCCGTATATCTCTTGAATGGCGTAAGCTACAATCTTTAAATCGTCACAGATTGCACTTGAAGTAATCTAGGAAATGCCCTAAATAAATGTAAAATTCATATCTTTGCAGACGACACATTAATTTATTATCACGGTGAAAACTTCGTGGAAGAGGTTGAAACTATCAATGCTGAATTGCAATTGTTAACAGATAAGTTTAAAGTCAACAAATTAAAAGTTAATGAGCTAAAATCAGTACTGTTCTTTATAACAGGTTGTTAAATTTGAATTTAAGTGTGAAATTAAATAACAAACCAATTGAGATTGTCCAGGAAATGAAATACTTAGGATTTATCATGGATAGGGAACTAAAATTCGGTTTGCACATAGATTTTATATGTAGAGAAATAGGGAAAAAATAGGTTTCTTGAGAAGAGTGTCACCGTTCATATCCATACCTATTAGATTAACAATTTACAACACACTTATTCTGCCACACTTCTATTAGTGCAGTTAATTGATTTATACAGGATGTTCTAATTTCGAGCGGTTGCAAATACTTCAAAACAAAGCAATGTGAGTAATTTTAAGCTGCAACAGGTACACACGAATACAACTTATGCTAGACACTTTAAATTGGCTAAATGTAGAGAAACTCTTATATGTCCAAACAATGGTTTTTATTTTTAAAATGTTAAATGCTTCATTGCCCGATTACTTAAGTAGTAGGCTTATACCAGTCAGAGTTGTGCACGAACGGAATACAAGAACGGCAGACTCAATTAATTTTTATGTTAAGACTAGTAACAAATCGAGTTCCATGAAATGCTTGTTCCACAAAGGCATCATTCATTTCAATCATCTACCTCCTCATATCAAAAATAGCAAAAGTATAAATCAATTTAAAAAATCCTTAATTAGCTATGCGAAAACTGATAATACTTAAATATTAAATTATTGTTGTCACTGCTACATAATATTGTGATATATTAAAACCAAAGTTATATTGTATATACTAATCACTATATCTCTGTGTTAATCTTTGTATTATCTATGTGATAAATAGAGTATTATTATTATTAATTCTAAAGGTAATAAAATACATAAATTAGGGGTATTTTATCCAGACGGCGGTAAGACAACATTTCAAGGGGACAAAAGCGTTCCGAAAAAAATAATTATTAAAGAAACCTTGATTGAGGTAATAAAATACATAAATTAGGGGTATTTTATCCAGAGGGGGGGTAAGACAACATTTCAAGGGGAAAAAGTGTTCCGAAAAAAATAATTATTAAAGAAACCTTGATTGTGAGTAATCTGTAAGAGATACATATATTTCAGCCTGGACTTTCTTGTGGATCTTTTTCCCTTACAGTATGCCTTTATCTGTTACCGTTCTCGCAGTGTAAGGCGCAGATATTTCTTTTACATTTTGCTCATTATTCGACTTTCGAAAGACTTTTTGAAAAATCTTCATATAACTAAACATTCTCCAAGAAACAAGCTACCGAATGGTGAAAACATTAAAGTCTATTTGCGATTCTCGAAATTCAAAAGCTTTTACGGAGACGTAAGTTAATTGTAGTTATATGTGGTATGCACGCAGATTGCCGGTCTGTGGCGGCGTTACCAGCAACTCAACTTTTGTAAATACCGAACTTTTTTCTTACTGGAAGCGACCAAAGACCAGTACATTGAGTTTTGAATGGGAGTTATTCTAGTATCAAATACATATTTTTAAAAAAACGACTTTAAAAATATTATTTAGTGATAACAATTTTACAGATATGGTAAAAATGTTTATGATAAAGAATAAAAGCGAAAATAAGAAGAAGTGGAAGAAATTCAGCAAAAAGCAACTATTATGTAATATTAAACAAACGAAATAAAAATGTAAAAGTAATTCTGTAAAAAAATAATAATGTCGAAAGCAAAAAAAAATAAAAAGTATGTTTTAAATACGAATTTAAATATTCTCATCAGCAAACCTTTTAGGCCAGTAAAATAGAATCCGTTGGTGGAAATAAATGTTGGAAAGCGGGAGATCGTTTCGATCGCTTCGTTTGACATCAAATATAAGTATTCTAGGTTTGCACGGTCCCTCGACTCGAGCTTACCTGAGGGCATCAAAACAACCACGAAATCTTCGGACCTTTTTTAGTTCTTCGCTTATAACTCCAAAGCGGTGCTTTCCAACGAAAACTTCACTATTACAAGAATTAAAGAGCATTAAATTCTGCGACGGATGAGTATCCAACACTTTAAATTCGGTCCAGTGGTATGGTCGAGAAATGAAATAAAAATAAAATAACAGTGGTTTTGATTTACCAATACTTAGGGGTGATAACACACAAAAAATTATCTTTTTTCGAAATGATCGAGCGACCACTACTGCACACTTCATATGGATTTATCCTAATTGTTATGATGGGGGATGACAGAAAAATGACTATTAATTTAATCCGGCAACCTCTATAATATCAAAGCTTAGGTATGTCTTGACTTATATTAACAATCAGAATGAGTCCAATGGGTTTTTTATACGGAAAGCGGGCGTCCGGTATGACGGAAAATCGAAAATTTGTAAAATTGTCGTTTCTCGATCGTCGATTTCGACCATACCACTGGACCGAATTTAAAGTGTTGTATACTCATCCGTCGCAGAATTTAATGCTCTTTAATTTTTGTAATAGTGAAGTTTTCGTTGGAAAGCACCGCTTTGAAGTTATAAGCGTAAAACTGAAAAAGGTCCGAAGATTTCGTGGTTCTTCGCATTCTTTCGATGCCCTCAGGTAAGCTCGAGTTGAGGGACCGTGCAAACCTAGGATACTTATATTTGACGTCAAACGAAGCGATCGAAACGGTTTCCCGCTTTCCAACATTTATTTCTACCAACGGTCCCCATCGGGTCTAATTTTACTGGCCTACTTTCACTTTTACAAATTTTAATAACTCATCTCGCTGACTAGATCTTCATACATGGCAAATACTACATATATGTAACATTAATTTCCAGTCAATCATTCAGTATACCAAGTTACTTAATAATAGTTATTAAGAAATTTTACACATGAAGGTTAATTACCTCAACGCTAGAAATTCTCGATTTAACTCAAACTAAGAAATTAGTAAAACTGACAGATTCTATAAATTATACCCAAACGAAAAGCAAAATTAGAAAGCAATGTTCAAATTCCAGTTTGTTTAAAATATCATAAAATATATTTTAGAAAGTATTGCATTCTACAAACCATTATTCTATCTGTATGTATTTAGTTATACTAATTACTTATTGTCAATGTAGACAGACAGTAAGTTTAGTGAGGTTAATAAAACAAAGAGAGTATTACAACCTAGTAAATAGTAAATACTACATGAAATACATAATTGCAGAGGTAAACCAAATTATTACAAATTAATTCAATAATAAGAGTCAGCGGTAATAATAAAAGAGAATATCAAACATTATGAAGAATATAATTATGAAACACACGAAATACAAGCAACAGCTGTAAAAATCCACACAAAATCCAAGGACTATACAGTGGCTGCAATATACAGTGCGCCAAGGTATGCACTATCAAAAGAAGATTGCCTTAGACTTTTTCTAACGCCAGGAGATCACTTCATAATTGGTGGCGATTTTAATTTACAAAACCATAACCCACCCATTCATAAGGAAGTTGGTGGATGAGCAAGGAAAGACACCGAAAAGGCAGAGCTATTTGCCAAACACTTATCAAATACCTTTCAACCACACCCTGCAAATAACAACGAGATCTTACCTCAGATAAACAGATGACAGAGTTGTGGATCCTATAACCCCGAACGAAATTGCCAAGGAGATTAGAAAAACCTCAGTGCCAAAAAAGCACCAGGCTATGACCTAGTAAGTGGTCAAGTGCTTAAAGAGCTACCAAAAAAAGGGCATAATGAAACTTACACATTTATTCAATGCAGTACTACGACTGCAATATGTGCCAATGCAGTGGAAGATTGCAGAAGTTATTATGATCCTTAAACCGGTCAAACCACCCAACGTGAAAACATCGTATCGAGCGATTTCATTATTACCAATTATATCTAAACTGTTCGCGAAGTTGCTTCTAAAACGCCTCAAACCAATCATTGAGAAAAATCAGCTTATTCCAACTCATTAATTTGGGTTTCGGAGTAAGCACTCGACCATCGATCAAGTGCATCGTATCACCGACGTAATTGAAAGAACCTTAGAAGAAAAGGAAATATGTGCAGCTATATTTCTAGACGTGGCACAAGCTTTTGATAAAGTATGGCACGAGGGCCTCGAATATACAAGTTAACTAAGTATCTACCTAGACAGATGAGTCAGATTCTTAAATCATACATCTCCGCCCGCCAATTCAGAGTGAGATATGGTGAAGAGTACTCGGAACTAAGAAATATTGCTGCTGGTGTACCTCAAGGGAGCGTCCTCGGACCAATTTTATACTTGCTCTACACCAGTGACATCCCTAAATGTGATGTGATACAATCAATGAAGTCGAAACAGCCACAAACAAGCTACAAGCAGCTGTCAACAACGTCACCACTTGGACTAAGAAATGGCGGATTAAGTTAAATGAGACGAAGTCTTCCCACATAAACTTCACCAACAAAAGAATAGATTATTTGCCAATAGTAATCAATCATCAAATAATCCCATACTCGAACACAGCGAAATACCTGGGCATGACATTGGATGCCAAGCTTAAGTGGAAAGAACATGTCAAGAAAAAATGCGAAGAACTTTGCATTAGTTTCAAAAAAATGTGGTGGTTGCTTGGAAGACATTCCGAGCTGTCACTGCACTATAAACTATTGTTGTATCAACAAACTCTAAAACCAGTCTGGACTTACGGTGTGCAACTGTGGGGAGGCACAAAGAAATCTAATGTCAAGATTACACAGACTTTCCAAAACAAAGTACTTCGTAGCATTGTCAACGCTCCCTGGTACATCAGAAACGACGACATCCACAAGGATCTAAAAGTGCCTACGGTCAGTGAGGAAATTAAACGGTTCGTGAGAAAACACCAAACGAGAATATCTAAGTGCTACAAGTAAGTACTTGACAACCATGGACTTGTTCGTAGGTTAAAAAGACAAAAACCTTTCGAATTAGTGTAAATTAAATTAAGTGAACAAAATACAAACAAAACACCTGAAAAAAAAGTGTTTTAACATATGTGGAGGTTAGGTTAGGTTAGGTTAGGTTAATGCCAATGGGAGTACGTCCATTAAACCGTTAAGACTTGCCTAGATTTAAGCCTATAAACTAAATTGCTCGATAATATCTACTAGTTGCAATGTATGCGCCAAGTGCGTGTTAAAAAAATGTAGACACACAGTAAGTTTAGTGAGGTTAATAAAACAAAGAGAGTATTGCAACCTAGTAAATACTGCATGAAATACATAATTGCAGAGGTAAACCGAATTATTACAAAATTAATTTAATAGTAATTCTTACTTATTTTAACAAATTGTCTAGAAAATTAGAAATTAACAAAATTCAACTATAAAAGTTATAACACTCCAGCGTTAAAAGTGTATTGGAAATATATTAATGATAAAACGATAGTAACATTGTATTATTTATTAGAATAAATAAAAAGATGTGCAAGAAGATCGTAAATTCGGCTTTGCGTGTTTTAAGTACCTCTATGTTGAGAAAATTAAAATTTTAATACTTCTGCAACGGTTTTGTTGAAGTAAATAGATCTTATTAATTAAACTTTATATAATTTCTGTTATAAATGCATCTGTGGTTAATAAACTATGCTTAAAGCACTACTAGTTACTTCAGTCCTAATTTAATGTTTAGAAGCAACACTACCACAGCAATCCCTCAGGCATCTTCCAACACCATCAACTCAATTTAATGAGATTACACTCATGTAACAAATTACATACATTAATTTGGTATTTGTATTTCTAATAATGAATCTGCCTTTCTGACATACGTCCGCTTTTGTTCATTTTAAAAATATTACTTAATACACCAAAAACATAAAATGAAAAAAGTTTTATTTATAAAAGTAAAAGATTTTCGGGAGTTTTCTACATTACATTACATTAAAAAATATAAATATCACCAAAAGTATATACTTGTACTAAAAATAAATAATGAAATAAAATGAAATGTAATGCGAATAAAAGGGGTTGGTTATCCTTTTCAGTGCGAATTCCAGTCTTTCTTTCTGACGATTCTTGATTCTTATTTTCCACCGGCAGAAACTCCGCATGTACCAACGTGCGATAGTTGTACGTCTAAAAGTTAAAAAAAAAGGTAAGTTTATGTACGCTAAAAGAGGGACAATAAAATACTTACTTGTACCACAATCTTTTGCACAATCCAGCCTTCCTCTGTTACTATAGGAGACTCCGTCAGTGCCGCAAACAGGATTATATTGTGGAAGCATGGGACATCTTTCAATACACGCTCGGTACCGTGGAGAAGGAGTTGTCGTTGTTGGTGCTGCTGTACTTGTTTGCGGTGGTTGATTGTTATTGTTGTTTACATTGCCAAAGTCCAGATCGCCGAAATCAACTTGTCTTGAAAATACGGAAACGGTTTGGCAGAGAAGTACTACAACTGCAAAAGAGACAATTAAATTAAAAACTAAATATGGTAAATTTAAAGAATCTTCTATGTCGGCCATCTATCTTGAAACACTTATCAAACTTTTGTAGTTTCTAAGAGGTTCTTGTAAATGCAACCCTAGCAATCTTTTAATGTCAATCGCTGTACAATAAAGAGGTATAATTTCATATACCTCAATGTGCACGATGCTTTAGGTCACACTGCATAACAAAACAGTTTTTGAAGGCCTCTGATGTAAAATCAGTTGAACATGACAGATAGCCAACATGGCACCTTGTGTGGCGTATTTGTTTTCATTTTTCAACTAAGTCAACTTTATATATACTTTAGACTGCTTCAAAGAGCTTGGTTTTGAAATAATATACAAAGAAAGAAATATGTAAGTAGGTACTTGTTCTGAAAATTGGCAGATATCAAAGTGTTTTCATTAGAATCAAAATTTATTGGATGGTAGAGATTACTGATACTATCCTCCTTTATACCGAAGGAGAAAAGTAAAGGTATATCCAAAGAGATATATAGGGGTCATTCTTTCTGAACTCCACCGCCTAGGTCCAAAAATGGCGCAACTTAGAAACTGAGGAAACTTTGCCATTTTTTAAAGTTTATCATTTTTTTTCATCGAAAATGGTGTCAGATAGAAAAAAATGAAAGAATACGAAAAATAAATTACAGGGCAATTTAAAGCGATTTTGAAAATTACGGTTATAGGTGTCGCCTATCTGGGTATGAATAATATAATTAAAACGTTCTAAAATGATGTCAATTATTTTTGCTCGATTTTCCGAATAAAAATTAATTAAAGGTAGTGAAAAAAAACCTTGCGCTCTGATTTCTGAGCGCAAAGAGAAACTTTGCAGTGGCGTAACTACCGCCGATCCGGCAGGTATAATTGCCTGGGGCTCCCAGGCGCTAAGCGCCCCCAAGTCCATTTTTAAGCAATATTGATGATAATTTTTTTTAATTTTAATTGTTCAATTTTTGTTTCATTAAATATCATCATGGGCCCCCATTGTAAAATCTTCAATTCAAACTATACAATTGATAATATATTTTTGTACAACATAGACTGAGGGTATAAAAAAAGTTTTGTTTTACGAAGTTGAAGTCAGTTTCTGAAAGGGTCCACCTTTTGAGGTGCCATTGTATGTCATTTAAGAAGTTTCCTCGAAACATCAGTTACCCCAAAATTTGAAATTCCGACAATGATTGTTAGTTTTATTAGTTTAAACAGTAGGAAAATTATATTTGATATCTTGGGTCCCCCATAGTTTGATGTTTAATTCAAATTTTACAATTGAAAATATGTTTTTAACAACATAGACAGAGAGTTTGAAAATTTGGGCGAAGTCATCGACACGTTTGTGAAAGCGAAAGTTCGCCGCGTCAGGTTTTGACTGCGTTTGTTTAAAGTAAAGCGGTCTAAATGTAAAGTGTAAATAGATTAATTCATTTGTCCTTGTTAATGGTTAATTCATGTGTTAAAGGCTGTTGTTTTTGCTCGTCAAAGATTTTGGTCGGGGGGGTCCCCTATGTGTACAGGACCCGGAGCCCCGAAAGTGATAGTCTCTTATCAAAATCAAAATGTTTTACACGGCAATACTAAAATCATTACATTCTTTGTCTAACTAATGTATTCCTGTCCGTTTTGAAAGTGTAATTGTACTGCATCATACAGTATATAACATGGTACATGACTGAGTTATGCTTATCTGTATTAAAATACTGTTTTTATAGATTCAAGGTCTCAAAATATATTCTCTTATTAGTATGTGTCTGCATTTAATGTTTCAAGAAGATTGCACTATTTTTAACAAGAATCTTATGAAAGATTATTCATTAGGCCATTTGATAAATTTCTAGGTTATACCTACATAAATCATATTTTCTTTTTTAGTAAAAATACACCTCACTGTTTTTAGTCATTAAAAAAGCTCTCATTATATTAAAACCAGGTTTATCTGTCTGACCTTGAATTTTGCTTAAATGTTAATGAATGGCATTACATTATTATTACAAACACATAATACATTACGTATCTTTGACTTAGTTGCTTAATTTTTGATAATCATTTGAAGAAAATTTCAAAATAATTAAACAATACATACCCGAAAGACAAATAGCTAAACGTGCCATTTCTAATAAAAATTATTTCAGGATCTTCCACAGCTAAACTGCAATAACACAATAATTATACACACCACACTTGACAAGTTATGAGCCGAAGACTATATATGCTTTCCTTACAAAGTTAACAACTACCAAGGAACGTGGTAGGGGAACCTGTTTTGACTGTTAAATTATTTTCATAGAATTATCTTTTAATCTCTTTCATTCTGGAATCCCAAAGACGTTTCTAAGTAGGGAAACACACATGATTTGGTAAACAATAAACTTTAAATTGTGTTAAATAATTTAGTATTTCGTAATTAGAAATACCCGGGAAATTTGCAATTGCCAATAACATGTTTGTGTTTACCTTGTATTCGATTTTATATATATGCGTCAGTTATTGTATTGGAGCAATACAAAAATGGCCGTATTTTGTTTATAGTTTGTCCTTGTCCAGATGACAACGTGACATATGAAGAAAATGTTAAAGTTCGGGGTTAACATACTGGTGTCGAAGATTAGTGAATAATTAAAGTTGAGTTCCTATTAAGATTTATTTATCTATATAATTGTCTAAACATATTGGGAGGTTTTACATTGTGGAAAGCAATCAAGTGGACATATACGAATATAGTAATTACCTTTTAGACAATTAAATTTTAACGTTCTACCTGATAATATAGTGTGAGTCCTCAATATACTCCAGTGGCGTGCGGTGAGAATTTAGGCTAGGGAAGCAACCACGATTTTAATTATAATACACCTAGGTACGCGGATTAACGGGGAGGGAATAATCCCCCCCCCCAATTTAGAAATAAGTTTACATAGAATAGAAACAAATAATGTTTGTTTAATTATTATTTATTAAAACAATTATTTTTCCAAAGATTTCCCCCTCAAAATACTTTTCTGGATCCGCCCCTGCTAGGTACAATAAAAAACAGTGTTATAATTATTAAGCTTAAACGTTTTTCAAAGAAGCACTTTTACACTTGATACTTATGGAATTTGTTGACTATCATTCTTTATTTAAAAAAAACTACTACTGCGTATCAATTTTCCGGTCTTAGCAAAATACCGGTACAGGTTTTAATCTTTGTTGTAAAATTTGAAAGATCTGGTTTTGATCTGCCTTTCTTAATAATTTGTAATTTCTCTCCAAAACTGTATGCGAAAAATTACTTATTAATAATTTACAAAATCGTCCCGATTCGGCTATATCGAAGGTACTCGAACCTTTCACCGAAGCAGTTGAATTTGCAGTCGTGACGATAATGCAATTTTAAATTTGCATACAGGCAAACTAAATAGAACTATTCGTCTTTAAAAAAATACAACTTATAAATTAAAATAATAAAATGCGACAAAATACAGTCTCATTCGCAGATTTACATTACTTAAGTAACACTAAATCGAACAAATAACCAAATTATAATAAATAAACATTTGGGAACGAAGCACAATAAAAATTACGACCAAACAATGTTAACCAGCCAAACAGCATCCGTCTATTATAACACCCCGCGCTCGCTGATTCACGCCAAGGTTAAGAGAAGAGCATTTGTAAGCAGTGCTTATATGAAGTGTATGTATCACATTTGAATCGGTATTACCTTTCCGTGCAAGTTTCATGAGCCTAATTTAAAATAGTACTCTAAATAATTATACTTTTTGCTGTACAGAGTTGATATTGAGCTTTAATTTGATAAATATTTCAATTTAAATAAACGATAACCATAATTTTACAAAAGTATTTTTGTTAGCATTGTTTTTATTTTTAATAAATTGTCAAGGCAAGCATTGCTTCCATTGCTTCCATGAACCGCACTCCACTGATATACTCATAAGAACAGGCAGCTTGTACATATTATTTAATTTATGTTTAACTAGCTCAGAACAAACTCAAGAAGAATCGTATACGTCGTCTAGAACAGGTTGGCTGCCATGTATATTTAATAAAATCTCGTAGTAGGCATTGCGGGCCATTTTGGGTACACAGGTAGCACTGGATTACGGGAGTACATTCTTATAGATTATAAGTACCCACCGCTTCCCCGCTGTAACGAGCTCTCATTCATTGTATATCGTATAGCTTTATTGACAGCTAAAATACGTACTGAGCGCGATTTTAACAAATTCCCTTGTCTCACACCCTGTATTAACATTAGAAATGTAAGTGATAGTACATTAACTAACTATTCTATGTCAAGGAAGACCTCTATTATTTACACCTGCAGTAGCCCTTGGCAGGTCTGATAATTATTCTGATAGTAGACTGAGAAAAAGGTTTATTAGATGTAACTAGAATTTATTTGAGGTAAACAAATACTAAAGTTGAATACGGCGAAACAAAGATACAGTTATATGAACCAAAGGCTTAAGTTAAGGCAAATATATTATTTGTTTCACAGAACTAAATATAATTCCTACAACCTATGGCTTATTTGCCACAACATAAGTAAAATAGTTGTAACATAGAACTAATTATTTAGATCAACTAAATCTTAGGTTGTAGGAAATGTAGGCCGTCTTCCCGTAAGTATGCTTCAGAATTGTTTCATTCTTCAGATTATTTCTTCATAATTCGGGATTATTTGTATCAACCAAATTTTTTGTTCTTTTACATTAATGAAAATTTTATTGCAAGGTTGGCTAGTTTAAAAGAAATTAAATTATTATTTACCTCAAGGAAAGCAAAATATTCATAATTAAAGTATGCATGTCACAACTAAATCAAATTGTTAATTTCATGCCAAATCACCTAATTTTAAAACATGACCGTGCTTCGATATCTCAGATTTTGCTCAAATTTTCTCCTTGCATAGATACATTCGAGGGCATCAGATTAGAGGGGCGTATCACCAAATTTGTGATCTTTTGTCTCTCAAAACAGGCGAATGTTTTGTATGGCCAGATTAATGTCTTACAATACAAAAAATCACAATTCGCCCCTCTGATCAGATGACTTCGAATTATGAAATGACATTAAACTAATTTTTTGGGTGAAAATACTGCTATCCCACACTTTGCATCATCTGGCTAAAATTATCATGACTCCCTTATTTCTTATGTTTTCTGGGAAATACAGGTATCAGATTAAAACTAGTTTTTGGATCTTTCAGAGTATATCAAGAAACGTGCAACAGACATTGAACAGTAGAAAAAGAGGAGGCTCTGAGAACAAATTTTTTCAAAAATAATTTTTTTAAAACTACAAAGAACACCCTTTTTATTTTTTAACCAAGCCATGTATATGCTAAGGTAATTCTATAAAACAAAATTCAAAGGTGTGATATTCACAGGAACAATGTCAAAATTTGTAAAACACTAAAATTTGCTTTTCTACTGTGCAATTTCTTTGAACGTTTCTTGATATAATCTGAAAGATCTAAAAACTAGCTTTTAAAATGACACCTGGATGAGGCAGATAACTTGGAAAAAACAGAGTAATGACAATAAGTCAGATGATGCGCAGTGTAGGATAGCTGTATTTGTAAAGATATCGAAATTTTCAAAAACCTTCGGCCGTTTTCATCCAAGAAATCTAAAAAAATAATTTAATGTCATTTCACATGTGTCTATACAAGAAAAAATTTGAAAAAATCTAAGACTTGAAGCAAATGGCTCTAGGTGATTTGACGTGAAATTAGCCAATAATTAATGAAAATCATTTAATAAATGAAACATCGACATAATATTTATCAAGTATTATTGAAATAGGCAACATAAACCTTTTGAGTGTCTGTTATTGAACGACTCACTACTACAGACATATAATGAACTGTTGAAAGGTCAATCCAAATTTGGCCATTTTATTTTAGGGTAATTCCATGTCAAGTGATCCAATGAGTTGTAACTCACCCTTTTTGATTTATTTCAAATTTAGCACAACTGTTATACTCCTAAAGGTAAGTAAAAATCTAAAATATTATATTTTTAACTCAAGTGGTTCTTGAGTTGCGCCCTTCTAAAGTGCACAAAAATGAGTGATTTTGAGAAAGTTGGCGTTTACGTTTTCCTTTATAACTTTTGATAGAAATAAGATAAAGGAATGAAACAAAGACTGTTTTAAAGTCCATCATTTGGGCGTTAAGATGATTTATTGCATGGCATACTTTAATATGAAAAAAAATTATATTGCGGCCCTGAAGTCTTTGACCTAGAATTTCTCAGAAACATATGATTTAAATTTCTGAGAAAAATTGGACATAGACTTGCATATCTTTTAAATATGTGTGCCAATTTCAAGAAAATGTTGATTGTATAAGTGGTAATTTCATCACTATTCGCGATTCTGCAAACTCTTAATATTTAAACAAACATGATAAATGTCTGCACTGAGAGAAATGAAGATGTTGATTCAAAAATTTTTGTTCAAAAATTATTATTGACATACTTATTACTTTATGATTTAACGCAATATATTTGTACCTTCACATGTAAAATAATGCCTTCTTTTGCCTCATGTTTCCTTTTGTAGGTTTCCAAAATTGCTGTTACCTTGCTTGGCTTGAACTGTATATGCCCCCGGTGCACAGTGCTGGTGGAACCAACGATGATACTCGTATAAATGATAATTTCATCACTATTCCCGAATCTACAAACTCCATATTTAAACAAACATGATAAATGTATACACTGAGAGAAATGAAAATGTTGATTCAAAAATTTCTTGTTCAAAAATTATTTATTGTTGACTCAACAAAAAGACTATTAAGCTAATTACCAATGTTGCTTTGAATGAAGTTTTAATGTTAATTAAATATAATTGTTCTGTTTGATATTTATATTTTCTTAAAACTTAAAGCGAATAGGTAAAAACATTTCTCACAACATTAGAAATTGTTTAATATAAGATCAACAATGTTAATTATGTTTAAAACGAATGTTAAAGCAGTTTAAACCTTTAAACGAAAGATGCAAATTGTTGAACTAACAAACCAAAATTAACATTTTATTTTGCACACATTGCACATATTTAAAGTTTAGAATATGCTGGTTTATTCTTTGATTTAACAATTTTCTTTTTTCAGTGTAATATAAAACTATTTAAAAATTAATTGACTATATAGTTAGTACTTTGATTAGTTACTGGTACTTCTAGGAATTGCACAATGACTTACTTAAATATTGCACTAATCAGTCAAGTTTTTCTTACCTTTAAAATAATCAATCAGCTGTTCTTTCCAGTTCCACTTAAGATTAAAAGAATTTTAACTTTTTTGGTCAGTCATTGAAATAGGAAACACTTAATCAGTAACCAAAATTAACTATAACTGCAACCCGTGTAATACAACTTCCAAACTTGGTGAAGATCGAATATGTTGTGATGCAATCTTTTTGCACGCGTCATGTTAACGAACATTTTATGAACAAAGAGATCGTAAAACTAAATTAGCTGTAATTCATTTAAATAAATATTATATATTCTGTAGGGAACGCAAGCTTGCAGTAAATAAAGATAGAATATCAGCAATTCATAATTTAGTTCTGAGAACTTTATCAAACAATTGTTGCAATTTTCATATTAAATCAGTCCCATTATAATAATTCATTTTATTTAAATAAAGAGCTGGTCAACTAAACTGATAGCGTTAAGTCAAAAAATATTTACAACACTGAAAAAAATTATACCTACTCAAATAAAGTACCAACTTGAATCAAAATATCTGGTTTCGTTCTTTTAAAAACAGCAATATTAAACTAAAAAACATTTGTTAGCTTTAATTAAAGAACTCTCAATTGTACCTAAGGAAATATATTTTGTATTTGGAAATAAACCTTTTTCTCAGTGTATAATAATCTATCGGCATATCTGTGCTCATAATAATGTATAATATTGCTGTCTTTAAATCCCACTTATAATACACATACAGACAAAAACACGAATAATTTGCCAATTTCAGACTGATAGTAACTACTTTTATTAACTACCATTTTAGTGTCATTTACTGGACTTTATGTCGTCGACTTTTGGTTCACTGACGTCTTTTGACGAGTTACCACCACATATTGACGTCATTATCACGTACATTTTCTGCCTGGGTACAAAGACTCTTGTTAATATTCAGTAGTTAAAGGTACTTTATATTGTTCCTTTCCTACCCGCTATCCGATACGTGTAGTAATAACTGACAATCATCATATACAATAGCAATTTTTTAAAGACATCAGGACAGTATTTTAAGTGATTTGTATTTTCTTGCTGAATATGCATCAAAAATAACAAATACTTCATAAAAAATCAAGAAACTTCCGCCAAATAACAATAAACGATAGCAAAGTGGAATGGAACCCGCCTGATTCATCGGTAAAATACCTACGAATACATCTAGACTACTCCTACTTGGAGCCATCACATCAACAAGTTAAACGAATGCTACGCCCGTCTTAGTATGTTCTACCCACTCATTAACCGTAAATCGCCCCTAAAAACTAAATGCGCGATCCTAATATTATACCAATCCATTGAGACCTTTGATCACTTACGTGTGTAGCGCTACTAGTAAAACCAACATTCACAAGCTACAAGTGTTACAGAATAAAGTTATAAGAACTGCAGTGAATGCCCCGTGGTTCGTCCGAAATACATAAATTCATAATGACTTACAAATATCTACCATTGAAGAACATATTCGGAAACTAACCAAAACTTTTCTTATAATAACAAACATCAATAAGTGCGAGAGCGCTGCCAACTACTCCCTTGGAGTACTACATTTACACACGCGACTAAAACGCCAACTCCCGCAAGACATTTGGATAAGTTCCAGTGAATCTAACAACGATTAGCAAGCCAGATACAGAAGAATCCAACAACAGGATGACCTTATGCCAGTTAATCCAGTCACAGTCATTCTTCACACAACCCAACCATGCATAGCAACTTGTTTGCTAATCTGGTTCCAAAAAGGACAAAAAAATCAAGAAACTACTAAATAAACTCTCAGTGTATTTCTAAAATAAGCGAAAGAACACTTGTTTAATACCAAATACTGTGGGATCGAAGTACCAATACATATGCAGAAAAAGACAATTTGCATCGCAAACGACTATGTTCTACATTACTAAAAATAAGTGTGTAAAAGCTTGTGATACATTTCTAATAGTAAATATGTATAAGATAATTTTAAGTCAGATAATTATGAGATAACTAATTAACCGTCTAAACCGTTTTAACCGTCTTGCATTCAATAATCTGCTGTTTTTTAAAATAGTGCAAAGAAATAGGCTTACTATAAGAAAACCTGTCCAAAACAAGAATGTAAAACATCCGTTGTAAATGACCCAAAAACACTAGGACAATGTACTTAAAAATGATTTGGGTAGATCCAGTGCCGTAAACATCTGTGGCTACATAGTGAAATATGTTTAAAGAAAAAGTTATAGGAAGGAAACCTAAGAGTAAAGAGACTTGCCCAGGCACCCAACCTTACTAGGATACACTGAAGAAATCGTTTTAATTTTGCAAATGACCTTGTGGCAACTGCAAGCGGTATGTGCGCCACGAATGTTCTGGCAGTACAACTACTATATGCTCCCCGTACTATTCATGGCTATAGGGTTGGGATTTAACCTATTACACGATAGTGACATGCCTGATAATGCGAGAGTCACACAACAGTTCCTAGAACAATAAGACTTGAAGTGATGGAGTAATCCCCGCTTCAACTGTATAATTTATAGGATTTCAATATGATAAACATCGAAAATCAAATAAATTGAATTATAGACAGTAAAATTATTCTTTTAGCTATTAATAAAGATTTCCCTATAAAGCAATGCGAGTTCAGGCAGGACTATGAAAATTACCAATGCACCTGTGGCAAGCATACAGTTTCTAAAAAAATGTATTCCATGCCAGCGCAAGTATGTGTGTGTGTGTGTGTGTGTGTGTGTGTGTGTGTGTGTGTGTGTGTACGAGATAAAGGTTAATAAAATATTAAGTAAACGCAGTTCAGACATAGGTATAAGAATTTTTGTGGTGATAATGCATCTATTTTTTTTAAGACGAGAAAACTCTATTATAATTATACATAGATTAAGCTAGCAAGTCGAGATTGTTAAAAAAAGGCAATTACGAGGTTTTTGAATTTGAATTTTCATGTGCGCGCAAAGGAAAAATAGCCAGTTAAAAATACATTCGACAAACAGAGATATCATCGCATACTTGCTTTACATGCCAGACAAATTCGCGCATGGGCGTATTTTCTGAAGTACGAGCCAGCAAGGAGTAAGTGATTCATTTCCGTGAATGAGTCGAAGATGACTTCGTGTATCGAGTTTAGTACAAAATTTTTTGAAACGAAAATTACCAATAAAAAAAACATAATTAATCAAAATCTTTAATACTGTTTCGAATTCAAAGTAAACATAAAACCAAGTAGATGGTCCTCGCAAATTTGTCAGTAGAATTATTACCGATTACTAATCTTTTTTTTGTGATTTCTAATATCTAAATGGGTAAAATGGTATTTTTAAACTAAATTTTATTATTATCAAATAAAATTATTTTTAGAGAATCTAAAAGGGCCAGTGCTGCAATGATCTGGGATCCCAAACCACTAGACGATTACGATCCATGTTACACTTCTCGCGTAATTTAAATATTTAACAAAGAGGAAGTTAGCACAGCACTACCAACCTTACAAATGACAACTGAATTCTAAGTTGTGATTTTACTTTTTATAACATGTGACCATAGTTGCTAACGGCGATTCTCTTTATCAGGACACAAGAAGAATAGAAAACACAAATAAAAAACAGTTAACTTCGATTGTAATATTTTATTAATTTGTTCTTACCTTGAACGAGGAGGGACGGATTTAACCTGACAGACATATTAAAAGTTAGTTTTGCAAAAACCTCCCTGAAAATATGCTAGCCCAGATTAAATACGTCACTGCTTCAAGTTCAATCAGTGATCAAATTTCTATTACAATGAGTTTTCGATTCCACTGAACAATACATATCAATAAATAAATTTATAAATTGGATAAGGTGTGTGTTTATACCAGATATTTGTAAACAGATAAAACGTAAGTTTCATATTGACATAACTAATTAAAGGTAAGTGAAATTAAGTCAACCATATGGAGTTACATATAAACTAGAAAAGGTAAACGTGCCAGATTAAAATAAATACACAAAGACTACTAAACAATAATCATCTCATATTTGACATAGCAACAGATACTCTGTGAACATACATTTATACTTATATAAAGGACACTTAAGAGATAAGAAATATCAGTAAACGTCTTTTGTAAGACATTTGTTTCCAGGTCAGCAACTGGAACATATACCTAAATAAGCAAGTAAAGGCAATAAACCACAAACCAATTAACACCATTAACACCCCTGACACGGCCTATCAAGGGTTGCTTTGCCTCCGTGGAGCTTAATACGCCCTCAAATCATAAATCAGTTTGCACATAGGGAAAACAACCACCGTTCCGGATCAGCGGGATTTCCCACTAATATATTAATCTTAAAGTATATCATTTAGAGCATGTTATAAAATCAACCAAAATGATATGTATAGACGGTGAAACACATATGGCAGTAGTCGCGTTTTATGCACGAATAACATGTCCAGTTAACAATAGACTGTAGCTGTAATTATACTACGAACGTTAATAATCGTTGTTTTCTAGTAATATTTCTACTTCAAAAGGACAAGTTTACAATTTATTATGACATGTCTAAGCAACTCCTTTTAGATTTAGTTACTATTAGATTTTGACTTATATATAGTTTCAATCGAAAGATTTAGGTTTCCTATTAATTAATGAATCCACATAACTTATTCAACATCAAAAAGGAAGAAAGAAATTTGAACTTACATAAAGGAAAATACTGTAGAAGCAAAAACAAAAATGGCTATCCACTTTCTGTTTGCTATTTTTTTAATAATCCCATCCCGAAACAAAATAGCAGCGTCTCTAACTACACAAGATCAAATTACCACCTTTAATAGTAATTGCAATTGTAATAGCTATCCCTAAATATTGTATAATCAACCAAATAGTATTTTGAAGCACGAGTGCACGAATTCAACTTTATGTTCGCAAAGCATGATAAGTTCAAAAACTCTTTTACCTAGCAAAAAGTTTACTATGGCAAATATGACATAGGTATCTATCTGTCCCAGATGTATTGCTATTCATTATTTTTCCTGTCATAACACCAAAATGAATCCAGCCCAAAATGAAGTTTTACTAATACTGTAAATAACAATAATTGTCTATGTAATAATATACAGTGTGATCTAAAATAATTGAGGACGGTTTGAATTTACCGTCACGTTAACAACACGAATATTTTTCAGACATTTTTGTCCTTTTATATTACGCTGGTTTCTCAAAAATTAGTGCTATAGGTATATATTAATTGTCAATTAATATCATTTTCTTAATATTAGTCTGGGTCGTATTCACATGCCATCATTAAAGATGTCTTTAACTAAAGTTATATATAGTATTTCAGCAATTTCCGAGGATTACTGGCAAAGTAATTTCAAGAATTATGAATTAAATAAAACAAATCGTGTTTTGCATTTCTATAATGGCAACAAAATGAATCCATTAGGAATATGTAAGTTAAATATTGTTTATAATAATATTTCACACGTATTAAATATGTTTGTCATAAAAAATGGTGGTCCCCCAATTTTAGGCCGCGATTTTATGAATTTATATTATTTAAATATTTCGCAAATAAATTACGCTAATATTGATAGCGATATTCAGTCAATAATTTCAGAGCATAGCCAGCTCTTTTCTGGTGGACTCGGTACATTTAACAAAGGTACAATCCAATACTACTAAAGTTGATTTGTATGTGTGTCCGAGCCCCATTCTCGCGTTCTATAAGGGCTAGAGAGATGGGCTTGGGCTCATTCGACGCGTAATTTGTCGAGGATAATGCACGACCGAATTTTTTAAATTAGGTTATGTTTTAAAAAATCGATAAATGCTGATTCTATCGTACTATTTAGTGCTATTGAGTGTTATTTGGTACTAATATGTGCTCTATCGATAGAGAATCGATTGGAGATTTATGTAGGTCATGTAAATACTGACCTACTTTAAAAAAATCGATTAATGCTATTTCTATCATACTTAAGTGCTTAGGCCCGTAGGGCCCATTATCCTAGTTTCTATTAAGTTAAAAGATGAGTCAGTGTCTCCAAAATTTTTTCGGGCTAGACCATTACCTTACGGTATTAAGGATAAAGTTGAGGCTGAGCTTAAAAGATTAATTGATTTAAAAATTCTTAAACTTGTTGATTATTCGCAATGGGCAGCTCCTATAGTCCCAGTTATAAAAAAAGATGGTTCTGTCCGTATTTGTGGAGATTTCAAGATAACAATTAACCCAGTACTTGAAATTGATCAATTTCCGCTACCGCGAATAGAAGACCTTTTTGCCCAATTGCAGGGTGGTAGTATATTTTCAAAAATTGACTTATCTCAGGCTTATGCGCAAATTTGTTTAGATGATAAATCTAAAAAAGTAGTTACTATTTCGACGCACATGGGTCTTTTTCAATATCAAAGATTACCGTATGGGGTCGCTTGTGCATGCGCCAAATTTAAAGAAATTATGGAATCTCTTTTGCAGAATATCGAGGGATCGGTAGTTTTTCTTGACGATATTTTGATTTGTGGCAAAAATCAGTTAGAACATAATTTACGTTTAAAAAGAGTTTTTAGTCGTTTACAAGAAGCCGGTTTAAAGGTTCAATCCGAAAAATGTAGTTTTAATCAGTCACAAATTCATTATTTGGGTTACATCATTGATAAGGAGGGTTTGCATACGTCGCAAGACAAAATTCTTGCAATAAAAGACGCTCCCGTACAGAATTGTGTGACTCAGTTAAAGTCAGTACTTGGAATGATAAATTATTATGGGAAATTTATTCCAAATTTAGCTACAATTTTGCACCCTCTATATAAATTATTAAAAAAGGACGCTAAGTTTGTTTGGGATGCCGAATGTGATATTGCTTTTAAAAAAGTAAAAGAATTATTAATGTCAGCTAGCGTTTTAACTCATTATAATCCTGAGTATGAAATTAAAGTCAGTACGGATGCTAGTCCTTACGGGATTGGTTGTTTAATAAGTCATGTTTTACCTAATAAACAAGAAAAACCAATTGCGTACGCCAGTAGGACTTTAACTTCTGCCGAAATGTCGTATAGTCAAATTGAAAAAGAAGGTCTCAGTATAGTTTACGCTTTATGCAAATTTAATCAGTACTTGTATAATAGAGATTTTACCCTTGTTACTGATAATAAACCTCTTATGGCTATTTTTAATCCAAAAAAAGGCATTCCACAATTTTCAGCCAATCGTTTAAGGCGTTGGGCTGTAATTTTGTCAAATTACCGTTATAAAATAGAATATGTAAAATCAGAAAAGAATACAGCCGATTTTCTGTCGAGACTACCTGTTGGAAATAATAATAAACATTGGAAATCAGTTGATGTAAATTATTTAAATTATTTTTCTGAAAATGTATTATCAATGATAAATTTTGAATTAGTTAAACAACATATAAAATATGATGAAAAACTATGTAAAATCATTAGTTTTGTTAAGCACGGCTGGCCAAAAAGTGCAAAGAAGAATGAATACTTTAAATTGTTTTACCCTATTAGGTATCAGTTGACAATTGAGAATGGTGTATTACTCTGGAATAATAGATTAATTATACCGGAACAATTAAAAAAACGGTTTTTAATGCAACTTCATTCTACTCATTTAGGGGTAATAAAAATGAAAAGTATTGCTCGAAGTTATTTTTATTGGCCCAGGATAAATAATGATATAGAAAATTTAGCTAAATCATGTGAAAATTGTTCAGTAAACAAATCAAGTCCTCCTAGAAATAAATTGATTCCCTGGAAATGGCCAGAAGAAATTTTTTACAGGATCCATCTTGATTATTTTGGACCATTCCAGAATTATTATTTTTTAATTGTGCTAGATTCCCATTCTAAATGGATTGAAGTCTTTCCTACTAAAACAATTACTTCTAATTTTACCATTAAAGCGTTACATTCCCTTTTTGCTCGTTTTGGAATTCCCAAATACTTAGTTTCTGACAACGCTAAAAATTTTACAAGTTGGGAGTTTCAACAATTTTTAAATAATTTTAACATAACGCATGTTACGTCATCCCCTTTTAATCCACAATCTAACGGTGCTGCCGAAAACACCGTAAAAATTGTTAAGAATTCTTTAAGCAGTGCACTAGGAAAGAATTTAAAAATTGATATTTCCACGACATTAAACAATTTTTTATTCGACTATCGGACTAGTAGACACTCAACCACAGGTATTTCTCCTTCCATGTTAATGTTCAGTCGTGGTATCAGAACCAAATTCGACCTTTTGAAACCGTCGATTGACATTAAAAATAAAGTTAAACATAGTCAAAAAAAACAAATAAAATATTTTGGTGGAAGGGACCGACCAGCTTTTAAAATAAATGAAAATGTCCTAGTCAAGGACTACAGAGTAATTAATAGGGTTACATGGATTCCAGCTGTTATTAAAAATATTATGGGTAAGTGCACATACATTGTTGATGTTCCAAAAATTAATCGTACATGGAAACGCCATACCAATCAAATTTTAAAAACGAATGTACAAAGTAAATATTCTTTACCTATAGTTGACCATTATGGAAACGCAAAACAAACGGACGAAAAAGTAAGTGAACCTGTAATCGCAAATAATCAGCTGACTGCTGAAAAGACTGAATCAAGTAGTGGTGCTGAAAATATAGAGAACCCTAAGTTAGAAAGGCCTAAGCGTAATGTTAAGCCTCCTGAAAGATTGCAATATTAAAAATACTTTTTATTTCATTTATTTACAAAATGTTAATATAATTTGGTATCAATATGTAATCAAATAAAATTGGTTTCTTTTGTTTGAATAATAATCTCAAAATTATTTTTTTTGTTTTGAAAATTTAATCTTTATGTATTTCTATTTAGAGTGGGGAGAGTGTGATGTATTTAGAATTATTAAATAATAATATTTGTATTTACAATAATACCATTATTGTTATTGAATTTAAATGATTCCTTTTATTAATATCTTTATGCGCACGTGTGTACGACTTCGACCATTCTTTAGGTTTATTCAGATTATTGGATTATTATCATTCATGTACTGATCGTGATATTGTTCATTTGTCTGTTTTGGTGTGATAATAAATAATATATAAAAATGCTGTATTGTTTATATTAACGAAGCAATTAAAAGGCTTACACTCGTATTTGGATCCCAAAATAGCAGTTATGATTAAAATCAATAAGAGATAGCTTTAGTAAAATTCTAAGTGGGAAAAGATTTGTAATTAAACATGTTAACTTAATAGTGAGATATGAATACGGCTCTATAACTAAACAACAGAAATAAAGCAAAAATTCAATAAAAACCCGAAACAAGATGGAACACATTTCAATAGTGCCACATTAACAATGTGAAATACACTAAAATCTATGGCACAAAATCCAAACCGTCCTCACTCATTTTGGAACACTCTGTATTAGTGTAACTCTTCGCTAGTGAAATATTGCTAATACAACTTCAGCACAATTTTCAATTGTTAGGACTATGACTATTTGACCGATCCTACTTGAATTTAGCCATATTAAAATTAGAATTATAAATTAGCCACCCCCTCTCCTCAATAGGGGTCTTTATAAATAAAACTTTAATTTATTTATTTATAATAATAATCTTTGTTCAGTTTTTTTAAATCAAACTCTAATCTGTTAGTTCTGTTTTCTTAAACTTTCTTATATTTTCTAATTTTAAAGATATAAGACTTGACCCTTATTGGACTCCATTGTAAAAAAACTCAGTGAACCGTAAAAACAAGGTTGCGAATTAAAGATTTATGCAAAAAAACCCATTTCGTCATGTACAGAGAGTTTATTTATTATAAGTTAATTATAATAAGGCTTATTATCGGAATTAGTTTAGATTATTCATGATCATTTATCGGTCACTAACTTGTGTATTTTTTTCTCTCTATCGCTATTTTGAATTGTATCAATACCCATAATACATAATTTACGTATACTTTTATACTGATTGATATTAAAATATATTGCTGGAACAATAGACCTCGATGAAAAACACCTTTTCTGAACTTCGTCATGCCCTAAGTGTCGAAAGATATCTTTTGCGGTAAAACTCAAATTTATAACTTATAATTGAAAAATATTGACATTGACGTAATGAATATGGGCTTCTGACTAAAAACATGAAAAACACCTTTTCTGAACTTCGTCATACTCTATGTGTCGAAAGTTACCTTTTCGGGTAAAATTCATATACACAACTTGTGTTTAAGAAATATTGAAGTCGACGTAATGAATATAGGCTCCTGACTAACATACCGAAAAGTTACATGTCCATCGTTTCTGTTTTACCACTTTCTGAACCGTAAAAATGGTAAAATTTACGAAAACTCGACTATTTTTTTAATTTTTGATTGTAACTGGTTTTACGTAAACAAACGTAAGAATCCGATTACACCGCAAAATGCCCTATACACCGATATTTTTAATTTCTTATGTATAATAAAGTACAGGTTATATACAAAACTATTATCATTATTTGGACAAAGCGTACTGGACGTGTGTATAAAATATCAGGCATGTTTTTCTATGATCCTTACGATCATTTATGAGTTACCATTTTCTAATTACGCTACTGTAGTTTTCTGTAACATGGAACAAAGTATCCTTTTGTACTCAGTGTATGCTCCAAAATCAGATTTCTATAACCATCCTCATTGGGTTATTTAACCGGTTTTTCACCTGCGCACTCGCTACTCACAGAAATCTTAAGTTAAAGAAATATAGAAACGAAGAAAGATTCTTAGATGCTTGGGTGACTGGATTGTCGCAAAGCATGCGAATTAAGTGGAATTACGACTTTTCCAGAATATACTTTCTTCCAAAGTATCTTCACATACGAATGTTCAGATCATGCCATTGCATTGTAGGTACTAAGTAAATTCTTCCATCGCGGGTTAATTTTAACAGTTAAAAGACTATACAGAACTCGCATACAAAGTTGGTACCTTAGGAGTTTAGGATGAAGAAAAATTAAATATATTTTTAAGGAGAAAGTTTTGTGGAAGGTGTAGATCTCTAAGAAGAGTTGAAGACCTTTGAACAAAGAATTTTTACTAGTTTAACTCTAAAAAGGCAGCTTTCATACAGTATACTTTATGGTATTAAAAATAGGAAATTGTGAAACTGTGAATCAGACAAACATTATTTATATAATAATTGCATATTTCTTCATAATTCCTATGGGTTAGGTTTTCGAAACAAAAAAAATTGATAATTTGGAACTTTTTTTATCTTGTATATCTATATTTTGTTTTGATTTTAAAAACTTAAAATCTAAAAAAAATTAAGATGTCTTAATCCCATAAAACCTCACTTTCATAAGCATTGAGGTTTCTATTTAGATTCTTCCCAGAAAAGAAAACAAAATCAAATCGAACAGTAGTTTAGAACCATTGTTCCGCGGAACACTAGATTCCATAAGCTTTCCACAACTTTTCAGCAAAATTATGCAAGGCCGAAAATTTATTTCCGTCATCTTATAAAATAACGAAATCTAAAATAGATGCTATTCTGTATACTCACCCAAAAGAAATATTGATTTGTTTGCTACCTAAACGGAATGGCTTATATACCCAATTAAATTAGCGGGAAAGTCTACAAAGTAACATAAAACACAAACGTATGAATGATACAGAGTGGTCCACCGAAAACAAAACGAGCTAGTTATAAGGCAGTAAACCGCAATTTTTCGAAACAGCCGGACACATCAAATTTATTAGGGGGACATGTCATATGGCTATTTCCATTCAGCCATTTTCAGCTATTTTCAAGCCTATAATAGAGGCGAGGTTCACCAGTGAGGTCAACGAATGCCGTGCTATCACTCAACAAATGCTTCAAATGTGAAATTAAATTTGAATTTGTACTCTTTCCTTGAATTACATTTTCGGACTAATGAACTAACAGGTACTCGGAATCCAAAAAATAAAAATACTGCTGTAAAGAAAATTCATTGAGTTTTCAAACGGTATGTCTTTTGCCACCCCACGCCATTTAGGAATTGTAGGGTGATCCTCGCCCCTATTTTAGGGTTGAAAGTGGCTGAATGGACATTGCTAAAAATTGCTCTTGAAAATAGTTTTGCAGTGATCGTTTAAAGACTATGCGAGAAGAGTGAGACAAATCAATATCTATTTCATAGGTAACGGTATTAAGTAAACGTGTTGCTAATCTTATTAGTGGATAATGTTTTTGGGTAACTTAAGTACGTAGTTCGGTGTTAAGGAACGTACAAGATATAGCGAAGTTGATATATGTACTCCAATCCAATTTCGATCTAACTAACGAATTGTATAGCTGCTGTATCGTTTTAGTGTTACTAAAATCTTTTATAGATGTTAATCTTTCAAGATTTTTTTAATGATGCGTTTACACTCAAGCAGCATTTTTAGTTAACGCTACGTACTAGCAACTACCGGTGGAACTATTAAGTTTTTGCCACTAGTCACAAGCATGTAATTGCTACGGTTTTGTTATGTACCTGGAACCTAAATGGGAAACAATTTTTGGGTAGCCGATACGTTGCAATAACCTCTCTGGAACTTGTCCAGCTACGTTTTGGTTAAGTTTAGGCTAAGTAGCGAGAACGTGGCGGCGCAGTAATTGCTACTTTCGTGGAACGTTTTTTCTCTTTGACACATCGTATCACGTGGTTGCTTTCTCTTACTCTTGCAATTCAACAAATATCTATCATTTTCTATACTAATGCTGCGATCGTGTCACAGAATGGATTACTATGTTATTTGTAATACGTACTTAATAATACAAAGACCGATGAAATGTTTAATTATTTTGTCATTCCACTATACCAAAATTATAAGCCATTGCAACTTTTCTGTTAAATGTGATGATGATAGATCGAAAAATAACAACAGCACGATGTTATTTTTCGATCTATAATAAATAAATATATTTTTAAATAAAAAATGTCTTTAATAAAATATGACAAAAATACTGTAACAAGTGCAACGCATCGTCTGGTCCGGCCGTCAATGGGTCGTGGAACATTCTGGAGCGGCAGCGCAATGCACTCGACCTTCTAGTGTATTCTAGAAATACATGGTATGTTCGGGCGATTTCTGGTGCGTTTATATGAGGATATAAAAGCGGATTGCGGATAAAAGAGAGTCAGTCAACAGCAAGTCATTAACTGTGTATTACAAAATAAATAGTGAATATAAATGTTGTATTAGAAATTCATAGTCTGTAAATAATGGTTTTTAATGTTTTATAATCATAGCGTTAATTTATAGTGTATTCATTAGTGTATAGAAATAAATATTTGTTTGTGAATAGACGATTTAAACAGCACTTGTATTATTATTTTTAAAAAGAACGTTACAGTGGTGTCAGGTGTGGGGTTTGGATGGAGATCTTCGGGTAGGATGTGTGCAAATGATGGAGCCTGTTTGTGATAAGAAGATCCATAGTGGCATACTGGTGGGAAAAGCGCTGATCAAGGTTGGAAAGAGAGTACCGGTGAGAATTATGAATGTTAATGTGGATCCGGTGACATTGAAGAAGAGTACCCTTGTGGGACAGTGTGTGCCAGTATTTCGAGTAGCCAGGTGTATGGCTGATGTTCCAAAACCAGTGCCCAAAGACCATGGTGGAAAATTAGTGGGTATGGTTACTAGTTCGTGCGAAGACCTTAACAGAACGGAAGTGAAAGAGGTACAGGGTTTGGTTCACCGATACCAAGATATCTTCGCTCTTGACGATAGTCAGAAGGGACGAACAAATATAGTAAAACATAAAATCAATACAGGCAACTCTATGCCTGTCCGTCAGCAGCCGAGGCGTCTACCTCTAGCAAGGCGAGCAGAAGCCGAAAAGATTATTACTGATATGGAAGAACAAGGGGTCATCGAGCCATCCAGCAGTCCATGGGCATCACCGGTGGTCCTGGTCAGTAAGAAGGACGGGTCAACGAGATTTTGTGTGGACTATCGGCAGCTTAATGACGTGACCAAGAAAGACAGCTATCCCTTACCACGCATCGACGACACTTTAGATACCCTGTCTGGTTCACGATGGTTTTCGACTTTGGACTTGAAGAGCGGTTATTGGCAAGTTGAAATGGAACCTGAAGACCGGGAGAAGACCGCGTTCACTATTGGTTCCGGACTATGGCAGTTTACAGTTATGCCTTTCGGTCTATGTAACGCTCCGGCCACCTTTGAGCGTCTAATGGAAACCATCCTGAGAGGGTTGTCGTGGAAGACCTGCCTGGTATACCTAGATGATGTGATTGTAGTCGGAAAATCATTCAACGAACATTTGAAAAATCTAGAGGAAGTGTTCCGAAGACTACGTGGAGCCAATCTGAAACTGAGTCCGAAAAAGTGCCACATATTCAGAAAGGAAGTGAAATATCTCGGGCACGTCGTATCACAAAATGGAGTGGCAGCCGATCCCGATAAGATTCGTGCAGTTCAAGAGTGGCCAACACCGAAAGATAAACACCAAGTGCGTAGTTTTCTTGGGTTATGTACCTACTACAGGCGTTTCGTTCCTGGGTTTGCCAATATAGCGAAACCTCTGACAAGGTTAACTGAAGATGGGCGCGAGTATGGTTGGAGCGGAGAGTGTGAAACAGCTTTCCAACAGCTGAAGCGTGCCCTGACAACAGCACCAATATTGAGCTATCCACGGACAGAAGGGAAATTCATACTTGACACAGATGCAAGTAATTTGGCCATTGGGGGGGTACTTTCTCAGATACAGGATGGACAAGAAAAGGTCATCGGCTATTTTAGTAAGGTTTTGTCGAAAGCCGAAAGGAATTATTGTGTGACCAGAAAAGAACTATTGGCCGTCGTGAAGTCCGTTGAGCACTTCTACAAATACTTGTACGGACGGAAGTTTTTATTGAGGACGGACCATGCAGCGTTGAAATGGCTTCTACAATTCCGTAATCCTGAAGGCCAGGTCGCAAGGTGGATCGAACGATTACAAGGATACGACTTTGACACCGAACATCGAGCGGGCACTAGTCATCGAAATGCCGATGCTCTTTCAAGAAGACCCTGTCCAACAGATTGCCGTCATTGCTCTCGTTTGGAAGAGAGGGTTTGTCAAGTATTAAGGACTACCATCGTCAACGACAATTGGTTGCCGGAAGAATTGCAACGACAGCAGGAGGCTGATCCCGAACTAAAAATGGTACTGGAATGGAAGCGCGTGGGAGAAAGGCCTGCCTGGGAGGCCGTCAGCCCTTTTAACAGAGCGCTCAAGGCATATTGGGCCCAATGGGAGTCCTTGAAGGTGGAAGACGATCTCCTGAAGCGAGTACTGGAGAGTAAAGATGGCACCACCATTAGGTCTCAGTTCGTGGTTCCAAGAAGCCGAGTGGCTACAGTATTGCGACATCTCCATGACGGTGCCTCAGGAGGACACTTCGGTGAGAAAAAGACTTTGGAGAAAGTTAGGGAGCGTTTTTATTGGGTCAACTGTAAAGAAGACGTGAAGGAGTGGTGCCGGAAATGTGAACTATGTGCCACTGGCAACGGACCCTTGGGGAAACGAAGAGCACCTATGAGGCAGTACAATGTGGGTAGTCCTCTGGAAAGAATAGCCATAGATATTGCCGGACCATTTCCCGAAACCGACGATGGGAATAAATACATATTAGTGGCAATGGACTATTTTACCAAATGGCCAGAAGCATATGCCCTACCAAACCAGGAAGCTGCGACTGTTGCTGACGTACTAGTCAAAGAGTTTTTCAGTCGCTTCGGAGTGCCCATGGAGCTGCATTCGGATCAAGGCAGCAATTTTGAGTCTGTACTCTTTGGAGAAGTCTGTCGATCGTTGGGCATTCGCAAGACTCGGACCACACCGTTACATCCGCAGTCCGATGGAATGGTAGAACGCATGAATCGAACAATGGGCAAATATTTGGCCAAGGTCGTCTCCGATCATCAACGAGACTGGGACCAATACCTGCATCTGTTCCTGATGGCTTATCGTGCATCGGTCCACGAAACAACCGGTCAGTCACCAGCGTCTGTGATGTTTGGACGCGAGTTACGGTTACCGTGTGATCTGGAATTTGGGTCTCCACCTATAGAGCAGGAGGTAGCCGGGAATGATTATGTCATCAACTTAAAGAAGAAGTTGGAGGATATTCACGACCGAACCCAAAATAATAGTCGAATCGCGAGTGACCGGATGAAGGCTACGTACGATGTGAGAGCCCAAGAAGGAGGGTTTCAACCTGGAGAGCTTGTCTGGTTATACAACCCGCAAAGGCGTCGTGGCTATTCTCCAAAGTTACAGCGAAATTGGGAGGGTCGATACCAGGTGAAGAAACGAATAAATGACTTGATTTATCGCATCCAGAAATTGCCAAGAGGGAAACCAAAGGTGGTACACTCCAAACGTCTGGCGCACTATGAAGGAAATAATGACGCAGTTCCGGAAGATGAGGCTGAGGTGGCCATCAATACCGTAAGGCCTGGAGATGATCAGCCAACCTTTAGAGAATTTATGGCTGCGTTTTCTGGAACCAGAAAAGCGCGATTCGGAGTCACGACTGAGATGCAACAAGATCTCTTCCGGGTCCCTGGTGATTATTCCATTGCCCACTGTGTCTCCGAGGATCTCCGTATGTCCAGGGGGATCGCAGTGGTGTTTAGAAATAAATTTGGACGGCTGAATGAACTTCGAGAACAAAATCCCTCTGTTGGTAAATCCTTACGCTTGCCTGATCATGACCGATCCATTTACTACTTGGTAACCAAGCAGTTTTACTACCAGAAACCGAGTTACGCCGACTTGTGGAGGGCACTATGGAATTTGAGAATCGAGTTGCTTACCAGGGGAATTAACAAATTGGCAGTTCCTAAACTCGGCTGTGGGCGGGACCAGCTGGATTGGAGAATCGTTAGAAACATGCTGGAAGTTGTCTTTAGAGGTACTGACGTCAAGATCTTCGTCTGCAGTTTTGACCCACAGCCCGCATTAAGGCCAACGAAGAGTGTAGACTGTTATTTCTACCGTAATGGAACGTGTAGTCGAGGTGAAGACTGTCGATATCGTCATGACCCATTTTACAGGAACCAGAGCATAAAACCTGTTCTGGGACAGAACAGACTTGAAGAGGGGAGCAGTGTAACAAGTGCAACGCATCGTCTGGTCCGGCCGTCAATGGGTCGTGGAACATTCCGGAGCGGCAGCGCAATGCACTCGACCTTCTAGTGTATTCTAGAAATACATGGTATGTTCGGGCGATTTCTGGTGCGTTTATATGAGGATATAAAAGCGGATTGCGGATAAAAGAGAGTCAGTCAACAGCAAGTCATTAACTGTGTATTACAAAATAAATAGTGAATATAAATGTTGTATTAGAAATTCATAGTCTGTAAATAATAGTTTTTAATGTTTTATAATCATCAGCGTTAATTTATAGTGTATTCATTAGTGTATAGAAATAAATATTTGTTTGAGAATAGACGATTTAAACAGCACTTGTATTATTATTTTTAAAAAGAACGTTACAATACTTATATGTAAGTTGATACACATGATGGAAACCATTTTTATGTTATTCCTTAGGCACAATTTGGCACCAATTTTTATTTTTATTGAAGATATCTATTACTAGTCATAACAAATTGCAAATTGATTAATGACTTCCAACATTTTAAAAGTAAATATGGAGATGAGGTAGTTTACGAAACAGTACTTCAAAGTGATTCTCCTGGGTAGCAGAAACGTACGTAAGTTTTACTTTCATTACTTACAGTAGCAAGGTTCCATTTCTTTAAAGGGTTAAGAAATGGTTTCAAACAAAACTGTTAGATAGTTGCTCCAGTTCATTATCGCCATCGTATATATTTTAGCATTTACTAATGTGTAGATGTATTTTTTTAGTATTACTCCAACGTAGTAAACAGTTTATATCATCTTGTAATACGAGATGATCATTTGCATTAATATTTTCCTCACATATATTAACATCATCTGCAAATATAAGACATTCACATTGATGGAAGATCATTGATAAATAACAGAAATACCAAAAGTCCCAGAATGCTGCCCTGTGGTATGCCTGATGTTAGAGATTTTTGTGATTTCCGTGTACTTCCACAAATTGAAACCGATTGCGCTAGTAAGACAAGAAAAACTGCAATAAATTTAAAGAGAATCCATGTGTGTCTAACCTATGTAATAATCTGTTGCGATTACCATTGCAAATGCTTTGGAAAATCCGCATAAATTACTTACATCTAAATACTTGACCGGTTTTATGAACAATATTACTAACGTATTCTACATATAAAAGTTATTAAATCTGTTTCGATGGATCTTCTATTCATAAAGCCATGCTTACGTTCAATCGGTTTTTAAAGTACTGTAAATTTTGTTACAAAATGTTCAAATATTTTTTCGGACGTAGATATCTATTTTTAACCTTAACTTTTAATTGTCACTCTCCACATTGAAATTTGTGTCCTTCCACAGGTTTTTCATTTTGCTTGTTGTCTTGATTTCGCATTTGCAGATTATCCTCGGACTCAATATCACTGGGTTATTCATCCTCGGTCTCAATATCACTGGACTCTTTATCCTCGGATTCTTCTTCTTCGATCAGGTCTTCATTCTCACTTTCAGAAGAAAGTTCATATTTATTGGACTTCGTATTTTTTTTAACAATTTTCTTTTGCTTAGATTGTTGTACTGCCATCGTGGTCTCGTCTGATTTTCCTGCTTCTAAATCTTCTACACAGATGCTCTCCCCTGGAGCAACATTTAGTTTCTTCCGTCTGCCGGACTTACCGGGTTTTACATTTCGTGTCGTCTCAAACATATCCTTCAACACATTGGCAATTTCCCCAACAGGCCTATCTTGAGAAGGAATTCGTTTTAAAATAGCTTCACGATCGATAGGAATAAGTCCTGTCGCTTTGAATCCGGCTTTTATGTTATCAGCATGTTTTGCCCCTAGTTCTACTAATGTTTGCTTGAGTAGACCAGGGAATCGATCTTTCCTTATAGGGCCAGGTTGTGTTTGCTTCCATTTAGTTAAAACAGACCTCCATTTGCCCTTCACTGCTCTGAAATAGCAAACATCTAGAGGTTGCGTTAGATGCGTGCTATTGAACGGCAGGAGAACAAAGCGAATATTATTGTTCTGGTACTCCTGTATGACGTTGATGGAAACATGGCTGACTAAATTATCACCGATCAACACCTTCGGTCCTTCAAGTTTTTTAAAATAAGGGAGCACAATAGATTTAAACCAGTCTTCGAATAGGTGTAGATCAAACTATCCCGATTTGCTGCGATTGTACCGTGCGTTTTCTGGACCATTTTCTGTCCTTGTAGACCACAGCTGATCTGCCTTATATACAATATAAGGCGGCAACATAACTCCTGATGCACTAACGGAAAACATCACACTAGTTGAAGATTTTGTGTGGTCCATAATTTTTTCGGCATGTTTAGCTGTGCGTCGAACAATAACTTTGGAACGTCCAGGATCATCGACAAAACATGTCTCGTCATAATTGACGATATTTTCATGAGGAATGTCTCTTAAAGTAACAGCCAACTTATCAAAATAATCATTTAAAATGTCAACGGAAACAGCAGCACGACTGCGCTTTATATTTTCTGATAGGCGAATGGATAGGTCGTTATGACGTCTAATAAACGCATAGTGCCAACTATTACCCGGTCTGTTATCGGTAAAACCACTTAATCTACGCCCTTGCCTATTTAAATAAGTTCAAACGATATCTTTAATATTATCTTTATCTAAGGGAAATCCCCATTCCGCAGCATATAAAATATAATCCTTTAGAACAGTTTCCTCCTCCTTTGTCAATGAAGTCTGTCCTCCATGAGTTTTCATATGTTTATTATGAAATTTTCGATATAATGTCAATTTTGATATCCCGGTATATGTTGAAGCCTCCGCCACTGACCATCTTTGAGTGCGTATATTTGTTAAGGCTTCTTCTTTACTAAAATCGTGGTATTTCCGCTTCCCTAATACTCTTTTATATTTATTTGGCATTTTCTCAAGTCACCCAAAATCTGTAACAAAAATTATGAAAAATTATTTCTTAACCTCAAAAAATAAAATCAACAAAAGTGAGGTTCAGAACTCTTTAAGAAGACAATAAACAACTCTAAAAAATATTACATGAAATTTGCACATACGGATACCTGAAGGTGACCCTAATTATATAGCATATCAAAAACATGGTTTTCTTACCTTTTATTCAGAATTTTTTACAGGCCAAACAAAACACCTGTGAACAAGGTTTTGCAGCTGAAAATATAATTTCATCATCATAGAACACTTTACAAATTTTTTGGAAGTTTCAACTATTTCCTAATAGATGGCAACAATAGTTAAACAAATAATTCAGTGCTGTGTCAAGTTACCCTACCGTTCTCACCCACTTCTACGGTAACTAAACAGATTTTCATTGCTTCATTCATATTTATTTTTAATTAAAAAGGGGTTGGTTCCGCTAATGAATCTTTCTAGCTCTTTTATTGTTTATTTTATCATTTAGATTACAGCGTGGCCTTCGCGTAATTCTAGATGCATTTTACATTTTCACCCACGTTTTTGTGATGACTCATTTCTTGTGACTTTGGTGGAACTATAGTATCCGGAACCCTAGTCAGTGCTGTGCTTGATGTCTATCGGCGGTATAATAATAAAGGTACGCGAACCCGAGTAGAGTTGCTAATCATGCGGCCACTTTACAGCCGCTAAGGGTGCTCAGTGGTCAGTTTGTGCGGTGTTAACCGGTGAGTCGATTTTTTCTGGTTCCAGGAAGCAGTCCTCTTCCCTTCGACCAGCCTTGTGCGACCACGATTTTCCGGTTTCCGGTGTCCCATATCCTGTTTTGGTGTTGCAGGATAGGGCGCCGTCCCTTGTGTTCAGTCACCCTCCTTCTTTCCAAGTCAGTTGATAGTCACGTGTGGAATAGTAACTCCATTCGAGCTTTTTGCCTGGGGGCTCGGGTGGCCTAGCCAGTGACTATCAACTGCTTGTCCCTTTACCTACCATCCCCATCCCGGGTGCCTGTCCACTACCTATAGGAAGGCTCCTTAATGGAATCTGGTTGAATCGACTCACTGCTTGGTGATCCCGCGAATACTATATTTCGGGGGTGGATCTGACAAGAGCCGGGTTTTTGTTACAAATTTTACCACTACATTCAACTTTCAACCAATTTACGTCGGCTGCAAGCAACTATCAACAACATCTTCAATGCCATTTCATCTTCAATTCCAACTACATTCAACTACATGCATCTCGCCAACTGCTCCATCACATCAAAATCATCCATCTAATTGCGGCAATCACCTTCAACCACATCAACAAGTAACAATCTACAACCAATTGCCGTAATTATACTACTACAACTTTAATTAACTCTACGTTCAAGAAACGAAACCAATGTTATCGTCCATGTCAACATGTGGAACATGTTGGCATGGCCGATAACAAACAAAGAAGAGCCATGAAAGTGAAATTATCGAACAATACAACATGTACGGAGCGATTGTGATTATCATTACCAACATTATTATCAATGCTGCAAATAATAACCACAAAAGTCTTGCCGTTGCCGGGCCAGTTATTATTAAATTTATTTAATAGTAATTGGTCTGTCAACGGCTGGCTGAAGAGGCTAAGGCCTATAACAGCCTCACAGCTTTACGGGGTGATAAAATAACGTTAAGTAGCGTAGCACCCTAGTGACTGCCTCCTAATGTCTGAATCCGTGATTGGTCTCCAATACTATTTGATTAAAGTTATACTCCGAGACACTCCTATATACCCAGTTGAAATGTTCGAAAAATAATTCATTACTGGTATTTACCAAACTGATAATCAATCTATAAACATCTTTATCTTTATCTCAGAAATTTAAAAATTTAGAATCCTTAACCGAGTAACATTAGTGTCTTATATCTCCAAAACGGTAAATTTTTAGACATACTGGTATGGGAACTTTTTATACTATATCTAGTAAAGAGGAAACCTGCCGTACTGTGACCTTTTTGTGAGGCTTTGCCTTTAACCTTGCCTACCTTAATATTACCAGTACATGACTATACGCGAAGTAACAAGATGGACCTCTCTCTCTTAAGAGTTACAGTACATGTCCCATTGAAGTTCCGGGATTTTGATTTTTTCAGTTATTCAATTTAAAAATTATGTAATAAAACATATAACCTTGATATTGATATTTTTATATTGAAGTGATAGTAGTAAATAGAATTCAAAAATTAATAGAACTGGAGTTGTTTATCTTTTTTAATATACAGTATGTATGATTATTACCAAATTAAAACATTTTAGTTTGTTGAAATTATATTACAATTATTAATAGTTTTTAAACAAGCAAAAACTTTTATACACGATAATTTTTTGTAAAAGTTATTTGTAGTCATATTTCTTTATTATGTAGTTACAGCAACTACAATCCCAAAAGACTACGAATGTATAACCAAATTGTCTATTTTTTATTTAGGTTTATATTTAAAAGAGAAGTTCTCGTGTAAAAATAGATAGAACGACATGTAATTGTAATTGTTTATAATGGGTTTAATAAATTAATATAAAGCTTTATATACAATCATCAATTTTTGCAATTTTCCACTAATTTTACAGGGGACATCTTTGGATCATCTTACATGTGAGGATAGGAATACTATTATATTGACATCGTCTACTGATAAGTACATGTGCATCAATTTATTGTTTTCTTCGTAATATATGCCGACCTGATTATTTTTGTTATTTTAATTTTTCCTTATCAGTAAACCTAGATTTATATGGAACAAAATTTCCAAAATATACCAAGCAGAATGTACTTGGAGGTCAAAAGTGTATTTTATTCTTTGTAGATAGTGAATTAATGATAAATACTAAATAACTGAGATTATTGGAACTATTGGTCGTCTCACTTTGGGACTACAGCGTGTGTTCTTATGAACAACGCCGCGGCGTTGCCAAACATCTTGCAAGCAATTTTTAAAAACACTTTCTAAATACTGTAGTTGTAACTGCATAAACCTTTATAATCCCTATTGTTCGAGCAAGTTATATTTGCAGGTAGTCACTTCTTCTGACAGCGGTAGTAAAACAAAATTTCAAAACTTTCTGTTTCTATAAGTTAACGCCAGTACTATTACACAACTAATAATTTTGAGTATAATTAAAAATCAAACGTTTTATTTCGAGTTTTTGAATTTTAAGTACATAACAAAACATAAAAGTACAACACAAGTTATAGTTGTTTGGTTTTGATTAAATAAAGAAACATTAAAACTAATAGTTATTTATTGTATAAGTGTTTCAGAGAGCATTTTATCCACGCAAGAATGTTTAAACGCGAGAGCTTGCTCGAGCGTTTAATTTTCTTAAGTGGATAAAATGCGAGTGAAACACGAATTGCAATACAACATTTTATCCACAATTACAGCGATTTAAAATCAGAATCGCCAAAATTTCATCTCATGTCATCAAAAAATGATTTGACATTACACTCTGACAGCGGATGTCACCTCAAAAATCATTGAAATTAACTAAAAAACATGGGAGGTGTTGAATCGTCGCTATTTATTTTCGATTGTTTATCGACTCCATTTGTACAAAACGCTGTGCAAGTTGGTGAAAATGGAAGAAAGTGATACTATTCCTGAGACAATTCTTGAGGAAGCTGAAGAAGCGACTCGCCAGTTATTGCCTGCGAAGTCCAGGGAACATTATGAAAAGGTATTTTCAGAATTTAATGAATGGAAGGAAGAACGGGGGGTAATGACAATAAGTGAGGAAGTTCTGCTATCGTATTTCTTAAATTTGAAGAAAAGGTATGCAATTTCATCCATGTGGTCGAAGTACTCGATGCTGAAGGCCGCTATAAAGGTCTATAAAAACATAGACATTGGAAAATATAGTAAGCTCATGGCCTATCTGAAGAATCAGTCAAAAGGATACAGGCCGAAGAAAGCTGCAGTATTGGAAAGAACACACGTGGAAGAGTTTTTGACAAGAGCTTGCGATAAAGAATATTTGATGATCAAGGTAATCTCTGTCATTACATAGACATTGTAGATAATAAATTTTGGAATATTTTAGGTTGCATTAATAATGGGGGTGTCTGGTGCCTGTCGATGCTGTGAGCTGACAAATTTGAAAATCAGTGAAGTAGAAGACAGAGGCGCATACCTGATTGTTTCGATACCAGATACCAAGACGGGCGTTTCACGAAAATTCACAATTCTAGAAGAAGGATTCTCTATCAACACTGTGGAGAAGTGTAGGAAATACATGTCCTTACGTCCGAAGAAGTTATCCATTGAGAGATTCTTTTTACGATACGCTAATCAAAAATGTACATCGCAACCTGTTGGAATTAACACTTTATCGAAAGTTCCTTCAATAGTTGCTTCGTTTTTGAATCTGGCGAACGCAGAAGCTTATACCGGCCATTGCATGAGACGCACTTCAACAACTTTACTGGCCAATCGAGGTGCTAATCTTACAACAATTAAACGACATGGTGGGTGGAGGAGCTCCGCCATAGCAGAAACTTATATCGAAGATTCTGTATCTAATAAGCTTGATATCTCAAGAAAAATCCAAGGTTCTCCTGGTACTAGTCGTTCCTTACTAGAGGAGACGTCCATTGTTCCTACAACTACTATTCGTTCTGGAACCGATAACAACTACAAGCTTCTTATTAATGGAAACGAAGTGAAATATGATAAAACAAAAAACGAAATGTCTATTAATGTAAATGTTAATGTCAATATTAATAATAAATAGAATGCGATTGATTTAAGATTGTATTTTTTCATTATTCCACTAGTGGAATAAAGTGATTTCATTATTCCACTAGTGGATAAAGTGTTACTTTATACGGTTCGTAAGTGTGGATAAAACTTCAATTATAAGGTAATTGTGGATAATAATTTATTGTATACTATCAAACTACAAATTTTTAATTGTTCAGCTTTCATATAAAACAGTAATAGATTGCAAACTAAATAAATAATAAGAGTATAAAAAAATATAAATAAAAGAGTAGTTCCACGAAGTAAAAGAGAAAACAGAAGGGTTTATTGTTAACTAAAATTCTTTGAATTTGGTGCTAATCCTAAACTTCCATTTTTGCAAGTTTATTTTTAAACAAGTTGAACAAATGAATGATTTTATCATGATGAATCATTTTATCGTTAAATGGGCTTCCTTTATTTAACTGTGAGTTAAATGATTAAAAAGATCATACAGAAGCTAACCAGCCGTTTATTTTTATTTTCAAAGAATTTGAAGATGAAAGAATTAAACAAAAAAGTAAAAGTAATAATATCAAATATTTAAATACCTACGATGTAAGAATCCCAAGTAATGTTTAATAAAATAATAAATACATGATAATAAGACTTTCTTTTAAAGTCTCCTTTTGTATGGTTACGATTACACTTTTTCGGTTACTGTTTTCAAAGGTTTAGAGCTTCTGGAATCTTAATCCATATTT
This sequence comes from Agrypnus murinus, assembly GCA_929113105.1. NCBI lineage: Eukaryota > Metazoa > Arthropoda > Insecta > Coleoptera > Elateridae > Agrypnus > Agrypnus murinus. The sequence goes on along the minus strand of OV816029.1, from coordinate 64,132,637 downwards.
CTATAGATTCATACAGTGAAATAGGTGGCAACAACGAAGCACAAACTCCCATAAGAAATACATTGGCTATCTTTCCTTCGCTGCAGTCCCAAAGTGAGACGACCAATAGACATTTAATAAAGTGCATTCCAGTAACGTATATGTATATACCCCAGGCTACTAATAGAGAAAATAATACACAGAAACTTCGATAACTCATTAGTTTTTTATTTATTTCTATACATATTTTGATTATTATTTACAAAAATTTATTTTCATTACAATTTGAGGTCATAGTTAATAATAATTAATAGTTTATTTGCACATACATACCTACAGTTTTAAATTACAAAGGACGTGGGACGCATGGTCCAACTCGGTTTAATTGAACATCTGTAAAAAAATATAAAATGTAAAATTACAAATAATAAAGTATTTGATGTATTATTCGTATTATTTTGATTTCCATTAGTATTATCATGGCAATTTAAACCGGTGGAATTTTTCACATTAACATTATCAACTACTTAATTACAATGCGCATAAATAGAACAGGTATCTGTATTATGCATAAACAATATGAGGAAGCCAAGTTCGCAGAAATTCTAAACCACACGAGTAATTCCAGAAGGAAAAGTGTTTTAGAAATTACTCATTAATGGTTTCCGAAAACCTATTACTCAATACTAAATAGGCTGTGGTGTTTCCCTGGGTTTGTATTTTACCAACAGCAAGTTGAATGGAAATCTGTTTGGAAATTACTAACATAAGAATTGCATTCTAGGTTATGTAATTTAACTAGTATTAAATATGATTTCCAAATCCTCTGGATTCTATTCAATTACTTACTTTACCCCTCAATAATACATACTGACCAAGGAAGCATATTTTGAAATTTCTTTTTTTAACATGTTTTTAATTTTAGTTTTCTATTATTATGTAATAAATAGACAATCGATTTTTAATTTGAGTTTTCTATCCGAGCACAATAAAACACGAAATGATGTAAATATACTTCTTAGATGATTTCTAACAAAATTTGCAAAATGTAGTGGAGGATGTGTGGATAACATTCACAAAATGTTTGTAAATTAAAATTCTGAAAGACTAATTTCCAAATAAGTAAAAGCATATTTATTCAATTAATTCATTACATACGTACAACTATAAAGGCTGTAATGATACGCAGTAGTTGGATGTTATTTCTCTTAAATCTTAGGTTTAATTATTAATTATATGAAATTGCTAAAATATGTTGGGTTTTTAGTTAGTAATTATCATTTGATTATTTGGATTAGTTGTTAGATTTAGTTATCACTATATAGTTATTCTAGATTTAAGTTATCGGTCAGTCTGTTTTGGTCATTCGACAAATAAAGTTCGGCGTTAGACAGTAGGCAAGTAAAGTTAATGTCTTTAAATTAAAAAAATTAAAAAACATTCTCAAATTATCATTTTACAAAATCTCTATGAGTAGTTTTATAAAAGTTAAATTAAAGTTAGAGATACCTGTTTATAGTGCTCAAACTGTTTTATTTTATTGAAAAAATAAAAATTAGTATAACTAAATTAACTAACTATTGAATTAAAAGAAAGCAAATCATATGGTAACTGGTTTGGGAACTTTGAATGGTTACTGGAGTAAACCATGGTATGGAAATTTATATAGACAATATACAAAACCAAATAGATAAGAGTGATAAGAAACTAGGGAAAAATAAGGAAATGGATAAGAATAAAAAGTACTTGAAAATAGGCACATGGAACATCAGAAGCTTAACGGAAAAAGAAAAGGAACTAGAAGAGGAATTCGAGAAAGCTGACTTGGATATGCTAGGCTTAACAGAAACAAAGAAGAAAGGGAAAGGAGAAATAGAATTGGAAGGGGGGCATGTCTTAATATATGGCGGGGTAGAGATGACACAGAGAGCACAAAAAGAAGTAGGCTGTATCATTAGAAAAGAGAAAGTAAAATGCATAAATAAATGGACCGGGCTCTCTGAAAGAATATTAACGATAGAAATGGAAATGGGAAAACAAACAAGAATAACTTTCGTAGTGGTCTACGGGCCAGACGAAGATGAGATTGCACAAAAGAAAGAAGAATTCTAGGAGATATTAGAAGAAACAATAGAAGAAATTAGGGGAAGAATGATAATAATGGGGGATTTAAATGGAAGAGTAGGAAGGAAAAATGAGGAAACCGGAGAAGTAATAGGAAGCCACGGCGAGGACATCAGAAATAATAATGGTATACGACTGATTAATTTTTGTATTCAGAATCACTTGATAATAACGAATACCTTCTACAAGCACAGGGATATTCATAAATATACCAGAGAAGTAGTGAGTAGGAAAGAAAAATCCATTATAGATTATATAATAATAAACAGACAATACAGAAATGAAATAAAAGATACAAGGGTGAAAAGGGGACCAGAAATATATTCAGACCACTATTTAGTGATGTCAAAGATGGAGATACAAACAGAAAGGTACAAAACAACTAGGAATACTTTAGAAAGCAGAAATATTATTAACGAATCAATCAAATCTTACAAACTGAGAAATGGAGAGACAGCAAAAGTATACAAAGAGAGAGTAGAAGAAAAGATGAAAGAAATCAACAAAAAAATAAATAACTTAACATTAGAAGTAGCATGGAAGTGTATCAAAAAAGCATTATTAACAACGGCAAAAGTATATGGAAGTACAAAAATTATCAAAGGCAAGAGGCAAACAAGCTGGTGGAGTGAAGATATAAGAAAAGAAACACAAAGAAAGAAACAATTATGGAAAGAATGTTTGGGAAATAGAACACAGGAAAGTTATGTCAGGTATAAAGAACAGAGAGCCAAAGTAAAGGAAAAGGTTAAGCAAGCGAAAGTAAAAGCCTGAGAAGAGTTTGGTGAAAGGATGGAAAAGGACAGTTTAGAGAATCAAAAGCTATTTTACAAGATACTCAGAACATTACGGAAAGTAAAGACACAGAAAACTAAATATATAAAATCGAAAGATGGAAGAACGCTAGAAAACGATGAGGACATCATAGAAAGATGGAAAGAGTATTTCCAGGAAATATTCACTGTAGAAGAGAGACATAATATAGCAACAGAGGAAGAGGGAGAAATGAATACGGAAGAACTCATGGAAGAAAGTGAAAGAAATAAATAAATAGAAGAAGAAGAAGTACGAGAAGCTGTAAAAAAGCTAAAAAGAGGTAAAGCTGCGGGACATGATGCTATAACGACAGAAATGGTTACAGATCTGGAGAAAACGGGTATAGAATTGTTAACTAAATTGTTTAACAAAGCTTGGCAGGAAGAAAAGATCCCAAAAGATTGGGAACTGGGAATACTGCTCCCAATATTTAAGAAGGGAGATAAAAGGGTCTACACAAACTATCGGGGAATTACAATGCTGCCAATTATATCAAAGTTATATGAATGCATATTAGAAGCAAGACTAAGGGAAATATCAAAAAAGCAACTAGAGGACACACAATGTGGATTCAGGAAGGGTAGAGGGGTCCAAGACCATATATTTGTATTAAAGCAAATAATAGAAAAATTTACCACTAAAGAAATATTTGTAGCCTTCATAGACCTGGAAAAGGCCTTTGACAGTGTACTAAAAAAAGATGTTTGGAGAAGTTTAAAAAAGAGAGGAATAAATAACCAACTGATAAAATGTATCAGAAGAGTATATGAAAAAACAAGAAATTACGTTAGAACGGGAAAAATACAATCAGAAGAGTTCATAACCAAGGAAGGGCTTAGACAAGGAGGAGTCCTCAGTCCACCACTGTTCAATATAGTAATGGATGATGTTTTAAAAGAGATAAAAGATAAAGTAAAGAAACTAAAAGTAGGTTACAGGAACATGGAAGCAGTAGAAATAGCTGAAAGTGTATTTGCGGACGATGTAATTATATATGCAAAAAATGAGAAAGATCTACAGTACAACCTACAGCTATGGCACAATGCTTTACGTAAGAAAAACTTAGAAATAAATACTGAGAAAACTAAGGTGATGGTGATAGGGAAAGAGGACACAAGCATAGTAATAAAACTAAACTAGACAGAGATAGAACAAGTACAATCATTTAAATACCTAGGAGTGAAAATACAACAGAATGGAAAAATAGATGCGGAATTAAACGACAGACTGGAAAGTGGAGCCAAGCTTTACCATGCATTAAACACTGCGTTCACTCAGAAGAAAGAAATATCGAAAAAGACGAAGATTACGGTGTTTAAATCCATTTTCAAACCTATACTGAGATACGGCAGCGAAAGCTGAATATTGACAAAACAAAAGCAAAGTAAAATACAGGCCAAAGAAATGAAATTCCTAAGACCCATACAGGGGGTTACGAGAAAAGACCATATTAGAAATGAAAGAATAAGAGAAGAATTAAAAGTTGAACCGATCACGAAAGACATAAAAAGACAGCAGTTGCGATGGTTTGGGCACGTAGCGCGAATGGGAGAAGAAAGAACAACCAAAAGAATATGGGAGGCAAGAACACAACAGAAAAAAGGAAGAGGAAGACCAAGAAAAACATGGAACAAAGAAATAGAGGAGAACTTAAGAGAAGAGGGACTGTCGTAGAGTGAAGGGAAAAGGGAGGCATGGAATAAAAAAGAGTGGGCCAAGAGGATTCACAGAAAAGCTTAATATAGAATGACTTCAAAGACTTGTAATAGATGTATTATAGTGTAGCAATGTAAAATACATGAATGTAATGTAATACCTTAACACCTTAACGGTAGAATAAGGTTATGATTATAATAAAAAAATGGAAATTTATATTTTCGACGAATAGAAAATTCTAAAAAACTCGAATAAATGGCGATTTCAGATGTATCAAAATAAATGAAACTGAGGTAGGATCTATATTTATTCTACACCGAAGAAAAGGGGAATTCGTAGTTGGGTTTGGTAAAACCACAACCTGTACTGGATTTTCTTACTGAATTTATTTAGTTCGTTTAGTTAGTTTAATTTGTCTTGAAGATACGAAATTCTGTAATTTAAGAATAGTACTAGGGGAACCCCGTCAAGACATGACGGTCAAAAGGATTGAAGTGGATTTTCTTATGTATAACATTCGTGGTGTGATTATAGTCCTTCGAATTTTCATGAGTGATTATTTAAATAAACGCAACCAAACATAACCAATTGAAAATCCTAAGTCTAACATTCCCCTTTCCCAACTTACCCACCTCTCTTCCGACATATTTCCTGCTCTTGCTTACCCCTCCCTACCGACATAGTATATATAACAATTAGTAGGTTTACTTGTATGCGGCACCATTGATGTTTAATCCACCTTCGAATATCACGCCTATAAACGAAGCAGTGCACCGACGTTGATCGGTCGGCATGGCCTGCAGATAATATCCAGTAACGTATTCAATAAAATACGAAATATAATTGTTTGAATCAACAAAATTAATTGACGCCTTTGAACAATTAGTTTGTTATTAACTGAACTTAAATTAACGTACATAATTGAATATTCATTTACAAAACGAAAGTGTTTCAATATAATTATCTTTTTACTACTTTTGGATGATTTAAAATTTCTGTTAACGTCTTTTAAAGTGTAATACACTCGCAGTCGAGCGTGTAAATGATATACTATATTATTATTATACTTAAAATTATTGCACGAATGTAGAAATATTAATGATTTGAAGATGGATAAAAGCGTTTGACCACATTTTCAATTACACAAATATCTTCGAAGTGTTGTAGAAAAAGTATTTCCATAGATAAAATAAATTAAATAAAACTCATGTTTCACATGTATGTACCGATAAACATTTTTTATCAAATAACCGCATATATATCGAATAAAGTTTTTTCTAATTTATCAGAAGATCTTTGTCAATTAAAACAATCTCTGCATCGTTTCCTGATTCTGTGTTTATTAATTCCGTAATAGGGACACTCGCACTGCACAATTCGAGTTGTACGGCACTGGCAAATTTGATGTGCTCGGTCGAGTGTATGAAGTATAAGTGCTTTCTATGTGCTGCCGACACATGTCAGCATGTTGGGTGGTGGATGGTAACTATTTGCGATGATCAGTCACGTTACTGTATGTTATTTATACTGTGCGGATTTGTTCTACATACATACATACATACATACGGAACTTCTACATTGAATCCATATAATAAATGATTAATATACTAACTTTCTAGTTCATTCTGGTTCTTCAGACATTCCTACTCTACTTTTTCATCAAATATTCGAATCTGATGAGAATTAGAAAAATTTCGAAAAAAACTATTAGACAGAGACAGACACTCGTATCGAATTTCGTAAAAATGCTCCACGTTATATACTTTAACATTCGGCTAAGAATTGTTTGTGATATGATTTTCAAGCAAGAGACCGGTGACGTAGTAAGCATGTAGAGGGAGGATGTTTAGTTCCGACACGTGACGAAGCGAATGATGTAAGTAATAAGGCTTTTAAAAATGTAAATAAATTAGTAAGAAGTCGCAAAACTAAGGAGAGCTGGCAAATCTCTAACGTAAAACCTTTAACTTAGAATTGCGTAGATTGGCCCAGTAGAATTCGTAACTCGAAAGGAAACGTAACAAAAGTAAGTCTTGTGTTTTAAATAGTAACAAAGTATTTTAAATTTATGGTTTTAAAAATTTAAAGACTAAAGAAAATATAATGTCAAAGCTTATAAAAAAGGATTATCAGGTTGGTCTTGTAGCACTCATAAAGGAAAACTATGGCGACATGCAAGTGTTTGTTTATACATCAGACAAATTCGAATACCTATTAAACACTCGATGATTAATGACGGAAGGCTAGACTGTAGGGGCTGCAGCAGCCAAAACCGCTTGCGTTATTTCTAGCACTTTGAATTAATTTATTGTAGTACTGTTAAATACTGCACGCGTAGAAATTACGAAATGGTAAAAATAAAATCTAAAATTGATCTTGTTTAAAAAATTCTTGTATACGTCTATTAGTGCATATTTCAAAAACATGACATAAAAAGAGTTTTTGGAAATTTCCGGAAATTTATTTTTTGGCAACTTTCCAAAGGAATCTAAGTCAACGATTCCCAAAGTGTGTTCCGTGGAACCCTGGGGTTTCGTGAAAATATTTTGGGGTTCTGCGGGACCAGTTAAAAGTCCTGTAATATTACAAAAGGATGCCACTTGCAAAGCTTTAAACTTTCCTACAATAACGACTTAATGACTATTTTATTTGTTGGTGCCTTACACAATACAAAAACGAAATATCGCAATAAATTGGATGTTGCACCAGATATAATTCATTATAAAATATTAAACCAAGTTTTCATATACGTGCATGTTTGAATAAATTATTTGTAGGAAATTTTCATTTTTTAATGCCCAGTTAAGATTAGGACGTTTGTAGGTATAGTTACAGTTCTGCAATATGTAAAGTATAGTGTAAGGTATTGCTCCTCTATTTCAAATAGTAGCGACATCGTGGAGCAAACCTGGACTCAAACTTTAATAAAGCAAAAATTACTACATGCATGCTGTTACGGAAATTTAATAAAAAGTTATTTAAAAATTACACTTACGTAGGTATATCTTATATTAATATGATCGTTTTTACAGAACATCAATGTCCATTATCAAATTAATGTTCAGTTGTGAATACTTTTGTCAATGGTAATTATTAAACCTAAGATTTATTGTAAGACGAAATGTCAAATCTGGTTACATTCAGTGTCTCCATTATCGTTCTGGTGTTTTTGCTCCAGCAACGAGATCAATCATTGTCGCTACTATTTGAAAATAAAGGGATTATAGTGTAAGGGTTCCGCCGAAAAATAAGTTTGGGGACCAATTATTAATTAATTAATTTATTTGTTTATTTTATTAATTTTTAATTTTAATATTTTTGGTCGAAGTAAAAATTAAAAACGAGAAAACGATGTACAACGTTTAAAAATGAGGTTGTAAACTTGAAAAATTGAAACGTGGTCATTAATTCAAGGTTAAGATGGAAATTTATTGGATCGGAAATCTATCAATGTTTCCTTTTTGAAATATTTCCAAAGTGAAAATATTTCCTCATGGAAATATTTGCCAACACTACATAAAAACGATAAAAACTGAAACTTTGGTGTCTTAATGCAGCAATAACTACTATATTTCCTATTTTTAAATTGAATTTTGCCTACTGTTTTAAGATCTTTATATTTTTTTGAATATTATAAAATATAACCACTGAATGACTAAAATATCAAGATGAGAGATTAAGATAATGAGATAATAGCCGAAGCACCTATCGAATATTAGTGATGGAAGTAGTCTGTTTAAAAAAGTAGTTCCAGAAGTTTACGCGATGAATTTTGAGATTTCATGTGTCTTGAATTAGTCATTTTACATTTATTTAATTTAAAAAATAAAAATTAAAAAAATATAAAAATGAAGTGAAGTAGTGTTGATTGATCTACACAGCGAAAGCTTCAATATAAAAAAGAATGACGTAAGTCGGGCTAGTGGCACTCTCAAATGAACTGGAGCAAAAATAACCCTTGTATTTTAAATATATAGAATATGATTTGGATTAATTTCTGCGATAGTGCACCTATATCCGAGAACTTTGTTATCGTACCTTCAGATTGATTATTCTTTTAAATTTTTATTTTTTTTGTAAGATCAGTTTCCCTTATGGTACTTCACAAACAAGTTACTGCATAGTATTAAAGCTCATTTTATGTTTATTTATTTATGAAGTAACCCATACGCATAATAGAGAAGTTAAGACTGAAACTAACTGAATCTAAAATTTACCTTAACAAATATTGTTTAAACGCTGGGCAAAATTAAACAGAAAGAATTTTGAAAATTTTTAATTATTTTATTTTTCCCCTAAAATCATGATAATAAATTCAAACACACGATTAATTAATATTTAATTGTAATGAATTTTTTGTCTCATAATTATGATATTAATGAATTGATAAACACCTACAGCTTTCAATTTTCAAGAAAGATAAACAACGTAGCGGCTTCTTCGCGAAGGTTTAGGCATCAAAACGTTTTCTGTTCACGTCCAATCAACGCAATCAACTGATTTTGTTGAAATCTTGCACAATTGTAAATTTCAGATAAGGTATTCCAAAACCCTAAATTTTCGACTTTAGTGCTCATTACTTAGCATTTGCAAGGGGTTTGGCAATTTTAGGAACTAGTTATCTACGGCAGGGTGTGCAAACTAGGATAGGCGACCTAATAATTTAAATTTAAATTCTAAGAAATATCTTATTATCACGTTGTAACGGAGCCTAAGTCTCATTTTTGATTTTTATTAACGATTTCATAATTACTTATTATTTCTTATAATGCATAATTGTTATTGATGAATCAAATCAAGTTTTTCAAATTTACTATAATTTTTATAAAGCTAACATATCATAATTTTTCATTTATTCTAAAAGATTAAAATATTAAAGTTTCAATGATAAGTTGCATTCTTAGAAATATTGCACAAAAGGCAGAGACATAATTTGATATTACATATCCTGTGGTATCACTTTTAGACTTAAGAAAGCTTATTTAGTGCTTAGTATAGAAAAACCAAACGCAACTCGTGAGATTTGCAATCCCGACAAAATTGCTAAGAGAAAAAAGGTTTGAGACAATTGTTGATCATAGCAAGGAGAATGGTAGAAATTAAATAGAAAAAACGATATCAAAACTGTCCTCTGTTTAGTCGTGGTGAAAATTGTAAACCCTTTAGAAGTTAGTGGTGAATTGTTTTTGTTTGGAAAAACATGTATTAATTAATTAATTAACGGTCGCGTTTGTTGGGAATAATTAACTTGGAAATTAAATTGAAATATATCATTATTTTGGGGATGTATTAGAAATTTTTAGTACTAAATTCAGTAACTCGTAACTTACTTAATCTATGTGTATCTTAATTTAAATAAATGAGTGATATCTATTTTGGGATTACTTTGTTTGGATTATTTGATTTACAAAAGGTCAGTAGAATTTATTCATTAACTTATGTAACTGAAGGGATGCAATAACATAAACTCTTTTGTATTTTTGTTGGCAATTATTAATAATTTATTGATTTAGGATGAACTAATTTAATTGTTATACTACCCTTGTGAGACGATAACGTCACGTTATATTTTTAATTTTTATTGTTCTTTAATAAATTTCAGTTTTTTCTTTTATAGTTGTTTTACTGCGTATCATTTAATAAATTTGCTTTTCAGAAGGATTAGCCTAAACTTTTGTGTAACTTTGTTTAAAGCTTGAGAATTAAATTTTGGTATTTATTAATAGAAATTATCTAATCTAAAAATCATTGAATAATAATAAGTAATATCAAATAGGCATAACCTTTTCATTCATAACAGAGTGTAGGTACAAGGAATCAACCCCAGGATGCAGTGGGCAGCTAGAAGAATAGAACCAGGTGCCTTGAACGTCAGGTTACCTACCCGAGCGGTACGAACCCGCTTCGTTGGTGGTTGGACCCGCCACAACGTACTCATTTTTTAAATTCAGTTCTATAATATGGTGCTCCATTTTTTTAGAATATATTGTTTTGTGCCTGTTGAGTATTTTGCAAGTAAAGAAATATAATTGTATATATACAATTAATTTAGAACATATTGTTTATTTTCATGAATTTTAAACAAAAGCTTTGAGAGCTATTTGTCATATTAAACCCGGGTTTTCTGAATTCGACTCTTCATTGAGCTGCCAAAAACTGTTTTTTTTATTCAGGGTCAAAGTTCACTCTAAATCTCGACTTTATAATTTTGAATATTAATATTGAAAGAATTCCAGTTCTCTTGATGGGAGTAGTAAGTACGAGGTAAGCGCCATAAATTTTCGGCCTGATATAGAACAAATAAACTTGGTAAAATATAATAATTTTTATTTTTCAATATAATCTCCCCTAATGTCAATACACTTATTACAACATGGAATTAATGATTTAATGCCCTTGTAAAAGTAATCTGAAGTTTTTCCTTCAAAATGTTCAATTACAGCTGCTTGCAACTCGTTCTCGTCCTTAAAACGACGTCCCCTAAGCTCTTTCTTTAAATTGGAAAATAAATAATAGTCACTAGGAGCCATATCCGGACTGTAGGGTGGATGCTCCAATACTTTAAAGCCGCATTCGCGAATGGCTGCTTGTGAAATTGCAGCAGTATGAACGGGTGGATTGTCGTGTAATAATCGAACTTGGTAATCCTCCTCGACATTTTTCACGAATATTGTTTCTCAATTTATGCAATAAAGACGTATAATATGTACTGTTAACAGTTGTATTGCGTTCTTTAAAATCAATCAGTAAAATGCCGTCACAATCCCAGAATATTGTTGTTATAACTTTCTTTGTCGATTGAACGACTTTCGCCTTTTTGGGACGAGGATCATCGGGTCGCCGCCATTCCATCGATTCCCTTTTAGATAGAGGATCGTAATACAGAACCATTGTTTCATCTCCAGTGACAATAAACTCCAAAATCAGCTTTGGGTCGTATCCACACAAGTTTAAAAACGAATGCGCACATTCGACGCGACGTTGACGTGGAACAGGAGAAAGAAGACTCGGTACCCATCTTGCACTAACTTTATTCATACCCAACTGGTCATGAAGAATTCGGCGATCACTTGTTTCCGAAATATCAAACATAACGGTGCGCTCATCATCTTCAAGAGATTCTTGACCCAAACGAAAGCATTTTGACCACTTTTTTTTACAGTGGAATATGAAGGAGATAAATCACCATAAACGCCGTCTGAACGTTGTTTTATTTGATTAGGCGTGTGCCCTTCTTTTGTTAAAAATTTAATGACCGCGCGGTACTCAATTTTCGTTAGCTGAGACATTTTCATGCACTCCTCACGATGCTTGAGAGGCTACTAAAATCTATTACGCTTCTAGCAGTAATACATGTTCACTATGACGCAACCGAGTTTGAACATGTTGGCACCTGTAGAAGCCTGCCAGGCCGAGAATTTATGGCTCTTACCTCGTATATATAGAGGAGGAGAATAAAAAATATATCAGGATGTATTTGAATGACAGTTTTATACTCAAAATTTATTATCATACTTTTAGCATTAAATTGCTTAAAACACGTATTTCCAGAATAAGAGCGCGATATGTCAACCAAAGATATAATAAAATCAAAAATACTTTTTTATATTAGTAGCGATTTATTCTGAGGGAGGAATAAGTTTCAATGCTGGGAAATACCTCCCAAGAAAAGCACAATTTAAAACAACTGGCTAGTTTCGGGCTGGTTACCAGAACAGTACAGAATATCGTTCAGAATTCAGCTTCATATCAGTCAGAATTCTCCAAAGCAAACACCATTATTCGTTTCATGAATCCTGAAGGAGCCATCCATAACTGGAAGAAAGTATTTAGTCTGCAAGCAAGTGATTTCCATTTATTTATTGTTTATTTTAAAAATAGCATCTCAGTAATGTCAGTGTAAAATAAAACTCAACAGCCTAAACGATCTCCTAAACGAAAATCCTATTACGAAAAAAAGACGTGGTCTATTTATGATCAATAAATCTGGGACCAGGAATAAAAATTAATGTTTGATTCCACATCATGATGTAATAGATTTTGCATTTGGCGACAAGTATATTGAGAACACTGTGTTACAATGTTACGAATGTTGGAAAAATGTGCGGTATGGTATAGATCAAACCAAAAGCACTGTCCATTGTAATGCAAATCATTTCAACATGAGAGATTCAAATGTAATACCTGTCAAATGTAATATCTAACCACTGCACTGTGACTTATGAAAAATTTTTCTCATTTTTGCCAGTAAAATGAGCCAAACAGTTACCTACGTATAGAAATTGAGTTCAAATACATCAACCATGATTTAATTATTCAGCCACGAACAACTTTACTGCGAAAAACCATTGCCATGTTTGGAAGGCTTCTGGTACCAAAAAAATTAATGGACTAAAACTAAATCAATGTAAACCAATTTAGTGTTGTCAAAAACGTGAATTGGCAATTGAGAACAAAAGCTATAAATGTGTGCGATGAGTATGATAAAATTAACTTACTTCCTTTTGGCTGAAAACTCTATTTGTAGACGTCAGTGCTGACGGTTGGCCTGTAAAGAGCCCACGTGACCACTCTAATTTCAAGGATATGAACTAATGGAATAAAAATAATTTCTCTGTGGAATTCAAATACGTATAAGAATCAGAATAGCAATCAATTAATAATTATTACTGAACCTTCAGAACAGTTGCAGGTTATTTCTCCGCTATTTTCCAAAATCAACATTAAGTATGTATTACGTCATATATTTTGAAATCTTAAGAAGGTCTCAGGGAAGATAAATGGGCAGGTTCTCGCTATATGAGCACTACAAGATGTTAATGCTACTTAAAGCACTAAAGGTTCTATTATAGCATCTACAAGGCGTTGAGAAAATCAATTTGAAGCTCTAAAGTTTTACGGTCTATGAAACTAAGACCTGTTCCGCTTGAAACTTAATCAATCAATCACGTCTACTAACACTTAAAACAAAAATATCTTGGATGTGTAGGCAATCTGCAACCTGTGGGAGTGGAGATTTCGCCGTCAGCCGTCGTTTTTGGGTTTCATTTAACTAAGAGATGCCCCAACCTATTTAGAATCAAAGCTGTTTGATCAACGCATCTAGATGCAGTATAAACAAAGCAAACTCCCTGTCTACAATTATTTCAAGATTCGTTTGCTCGTAGATTGAACTAGGTAGCTGCTTACTTCAAGAAGTTTGCAACAGCAAGTAAATAAAATTTGCTTTTAACTAATTTACTACACACATTTCCGTCTTTCTACGTCGTAAAGGATAGAATTAAAATTAAAAGTTACGAGACATAATAACGACAGAATAATAAAACAAAACTTAGTTGTACTAGTAATACTAGGTACTAATGTACTGCAGTGAGTCAGGAAACGCCGCGTATATCGAACAAACCAGAAGCCGTTTCCACCAACGGTGTGAATGATCTAGACTAGGGATATATAACATGACGACACCACAAGAAGGGGAATCCACAATTAGAAGCGGCGTAATGTCAAATAAATGTACTTCAGTGGAAATAAACATTTGTGAGTTTTAAAGTAAATAACCTCGTAGTGCTTAAGTTCGTTTAATGATTAGTCTTCATGAGTTTTAATTACTGTTGATGTTACTGTTATTGTAAATATTCTTGTAAAAATATCGTTGCAGTATATTTTATTTAAATGGTAATTATATTTCAAAATAAATAATAGGTAAAAATAAAAGTTTTTCCATTTAGTTATCCACTTTAAACTATGTATTACATTCTATTCTATTCAATATCAGACAATCAAACCACGAAAAGAGACAGACTATATAATACAACATAATTTATCTAAATATATGCTCTTGATGTATACACTTATGAAACCGTAATTTAATATCTGAAAATTGTACTTATATTACATGCAAACCATAATATTAGATTTGTATTCGTATTCGTTTCATGTTAAATGTATGTATATATAGAATCATACAAATGAAAGATGTAACATCTATATAAATGGTTTTATAATACCATAGCAACCCCAATTTTATTATATACGGAAGTGCAGAATGGAATGGGAATACAGCTCAATTTAAAATACTGGATTCGTGTTGTCAAGAAAAATAAAATATGATATCAATACACAAAGGATGAGTTAGTAGATCTATGTGTTAGGAAATCGAAAACTTCGAGAAATAATATATTTATTTTAATACAAACCTTTATCCAGTACGGATAAAAATAGCAGAAGAGAAGTAGTTGTCAAGTTCTAACAGATCAGAGAATAAGGCTACATCCATTATAATTTCTATTTTAAAAGCTTCATTCATCAACCTTTATGGTCAAGTGAAGTACAGTTGTAATGAAAATAAATATTACTGGAAAGAGAGGATAAAATATTATTTTATAATTTTATATAAATGATAAATGTTAATCAATATCCTTAAATCAGTATCAAATATTTGTTGAAAAACATAAACGGCTATTGGGGGGTATTCTGTATCAAATCTGTTAATTTTATGCTATATTTTTTCATTAATATTTTTCTCTACGACCCCATAAGAAACCTAACGATATCGTAAATAAGGTAGGTGAATTTTTGTATTTCAACCATTTTAGTTATAAACCATATGGAAGAAAAAGAATTTCTGTTTTGTTACTACATCAGTTGGTAATTGAAAAGGCGCCAATACATTGATATTATTTAAATATTTTAAGATATTTAATTAGTTTAATTTTAGTGTTTAAGATAATTAAAATGTTAGAGATATTACTCCTGAAGATAAAAAGCATTAAACTTTCTTAGGATTGATCTTTCTTTGATTCAAGGTATCCAAATTTTATTTTCCTGTTTTCAGTTTTTTCTTGTTTGTGCATGTGTAGTGTTAAATAAATTTTGTCATTTCAATTTTAAAAAACTTATGGTTTATTTTTTTTTCGTTTTGTGTGTAGTTTAATTATGTTTCATAGATCCATATTTATTCATCACCCTATTAAGGCGACCCGTCTGTTGAGCCTCAGTTGTGGTATGATTCAAGCTTCACAAAAATTTATTATTTTAGCCCGAGCATTTTTCTTTTATGGTAAAGGTAGGTGGTTTATATTTTGTATATATCTTCACTATGCTTTTACTAAAGTTTGTTTTAGGTTTTGTTTGTACTCTTAATTTAAATCAATTTTATCCATTTATCAATATTAATCATCATTATGACCGGAGTGGTTTCGCTCCCCAAACCTGGGCTATTATATCGCAATAATATGTAAACAAAAACAGATAAAACATTAACTCTCTACTTTCCAAAATTGCAATAATAAAGCTTTTAATGAACAAATAGTCTTTTAACTAATTCAAACCTCAATGTAGTACACCAAATAGTACTACATTACACAACGCAGTTGTTTATGCGTTCTTAACCTAAAGAAGAAACGTCAAACACAATTTATTTTTTATTCGTAAAGCCACGAAATGTCAAATTAGCAACTATATTTTTACTTTCACAGCCACCTACTATTACATGTACAATTGTGAAATAATGCATTTGGAATGTATAAAATCTTAAATAAATTATGTTTTTTTAAGAAATATAATGAGGTGTTGGATAAAATGTTGCATCGCACTCGTAAATTAGTGATATTATCCACTCAGAAATATAAGCCCATTCGGGAATTACCTAGATAATTATAAAGATTTAATTAAGATTCAGAAAAATGTATTTTAACTTCTACTACTGAAATACTGAAAACAGTATTTGCTATTCTATCTTTCTTTCTAAACCTTTTTTGAAAAAGATTATTCATTTCAATATTTTTAGTATGACTGTCCTCATGGCTACCAACAGAATTATTACCATTAACACCATTATTCCCTTTATCGTATATATCATTCGAAATGTAAATAATTGCTGAAGCTCTTCGTGGATGCTATTCTAAAGTTCTATGCTTTAGCAGATACCTAGATCTATTTTTCATAATGCTATTAACATTCCGTAAATGTATATTGAACCTCCTTACTCTCTGTACCTAACGTAACGTAACCTCTGTAGTGGCATTATTATCACTAGAATGTAGTACCGACAGCCATGGGGATAATGGGTAACTTTTGTCATCAATCAGACAATAATGTAATGTATCGTTTGTATATTCCCGGAAAATCTGTGCAATTAAGGAGAAGGAACAAGTCCGGAATTGGTCCCCATAGTATTAAAATAGGTGGAACTTGATGCTTTGTTCACAATTATACAGTGCGCGTCTAAAGTCCGTTCCCCCCTACTAATTTTTGAACCACCTGGTATATCGCAACGAAATTTGGATGGCTTAAGCAGGAGATAAGAACCTAATTTTTTATGGAAAAATGACTGCTAAAAGTTTCAAAATGGCGGCTGAGCGCCCTCTTGAATTATTTTTTTAAATAGAACACCCTGTATATTATTTCGTTTTCGAAATCTGCTCATAATTCTCAACATTTTTCTCTAATACACTTTACTTCTAAATTTAATTGATTTCGAAATATTAACGTTTGAAAAGTGACATTCCGGTTTAAATTTGAAGTATGGGTTTTGCGAGGGATTTTGGTCACTTCCGGTGAAACATTTTTCTAACTAAATTTTATTTGACAGCTAACAGTTAAGTTTGATAGTAAACAAGATGTAAGATACCCCAACAACGATTTTTTTTTCAATGCAAACTTGATTGATAGCAGAATTCGTGTCTTTGTTGGATTTGAAATTAATTAAAATGTCACTTTTCAAACGTTAATATTTGAAAATCAATTAAATTTAGAAGTAAAGTGTATTAAAGAAAAATGTTAAGAATTATGAGCAAATCTCGAAAACGGAATAATATACAGGGTGTTCTATTTAAAAAAGTAATTCAAGAGGGCGCTCAGCCGCCATTTTGAAACATTTAGCTATCATTTTTCCATAAAAAACTAGGTTCTTATCTCCTGTTTAAGCCCTCCAAATTTCGTTGCGATATACCAGGTGGTTCAAAAATCAGTAGGGGGGAACGGACTTTAGGCGCGCACTGTATAGGGCTTCTTCAGGAAAATAATTAATTAAGAAAATTAAGCTTTAATTATCATATTTGATAATTAATCCATCCCAAAATTGAGGTATGTTGACAAATTAAAATAAAACTTTGGTAAATAATACTTTTTAATAAATAAAACTAACCATGCTATCGAAGTAAGGGTAAATCAGATCTGACTGCCCGCGGCAATCTATTTGTACTGGAATTATTTTCCCGCTACTAGCTCTCTGAGGATGCTGTTAAGTAGTGGCTGTAGTAATAATTAGATGTGTAATTTCATAAAAGTATTTTGTTTACGAAAATAGCAAACAGTCAATTTCACTTGATTACGAATCCCCTCCATTGTGAGATATACGCCTAAAGTCGTTAATATTCAAAACAGCGTCTACTATGATCTATATGATTCAAAACACATGGTTGTTTCTCCCGAAAACCACAATTTGGTTGTGAAAAATTCTAGGAAAAGACAATTGTTGAAATCTGTTTTTCTAAGAAATAGTATGATTAATTGATTGTATATAACACATACTATTGATTAGTAGAGCTTAATCTGGACATTTTCGACCTTTACAGTGTTAAAATCCACGTAAATGATCCAAATAATATGCAAATGACAGAAAAGATTATATTTAATAAAAAAACTGAACTTTAATATTATAATAAAAAGATATTTCCAACACGATAATGCTTAATAATGGCTTAGTAATGGATAACATGTAAAATAAAAATTAGTAATTTTTATTTTACGTGATATAGCAGTCATCATGTTTTAGCTTCTCCATTTCTTTCTTTTCTGGATCATTTTTAATTTTTTCTCTTCTTTTCTTCTTTTCCACATTTTATTTGCACCTCATAATGTAAGAACATGAATGTATGTAGGAGTTGTCATTTACGTAAACAAATTGAATTACGTGGAATTATAAATCCACGCAAATGATGCAATGAAAATGCCACGCGAATGACTATTAGAGCATTAATATAACATAGCGCCTAGACTATTTTCTTTGGAGGCTTCATACTAGCTATAATGAAACAACACAAGTAGTGTATCAACTTACGAAAAATTCATTTCTAAATTCAACACCAGTAAGAAATTATGATAACCACGTGAATGACGCGAAATAATGTACTCTTACATCAAACCATATAAACTACCTCTATAAAGTTTATAGATCAACTGAACAAAACACTACATGTTGATTTCATTAAAATTACATATGCAAGCAATACATGTGTAATGCTGATATTGTAGAAATACTGATACTATACGTGAAATTTAATAATGTTCTCCTCTCTTAGTTAGATCCACGCAAATGCCAAACTATCAGGGACAACATTTTTTTGATTGTGTAGTAGTCGATGCTTAATATTTTATATATTAATTGACTCTGGATGAGAGCCCTATACATGTTTTACAATTCTCCTTAATTAGAACAATAATGATTAACTGATGCCTTAGAAAAACTGCTTTTTACTTTGAGAATACATACTAGGGACATGCCACGTGAATGATATATGACATAATAAAGTTTACTTTTTATTGTTAAAAAAATAGGTCAGTTGTTAGCATTAAATAACTTGATTTAGCATTAAATAAAAATGAAAAAGTGTTAGTGTTGGTTTTAAATGTTATTTTATAATTGTTGGTTTTTCTTAGTACATGTGCAATTTTTTCTGATATTTTGCCAAAATATGGTATAGATATGTAATTTGTGTCTTCTGTTTGATCGTCAATGGGATATATTCTTTTGATAGCTAACCTATAATCTTTTTGTTTAAATAAAGTGTCAATCATGTTCGGATTGTAATGATTTGCATGTGCTAGTTGTTTAATGGTTGATATCTCTTAATCAGATTATTAACACGATAGGTTACAAATCGAAATACTCTGTTAGAAATTCATTAGAATTAGTAGATAAGCTGCAAAACATACATCTTCCACCACATTCAAACTTGTTAGTTTTTATATTTGCAACATGTTCTCCAGAATACCACCACAAGAATGTATTCCTTTATTAGATAGTTTCTTGATCAATAGTAATATAGAATTAGTTAAAAGGTTAGAGTTAATTCAATTATTTGACCTTTGTATAAGTCAAAATTATTTCACTTTTAATAACATAATTTATTTACAAAAGGATGGTTTACCTATGGGTAATTCTCTAAGTCCTCTATTAGCTAACATATTTATGGACAAGTTGGAAGATCGAATATTTGAATTAAACCTCTCTAAACACATTATCTTCTGGTTTCGTTATGTTGATGACATTTTAGCTTGTTTTGACAGTTCTTTCGAGGTTATCAATGAATTTTTAATTCTTATTAACAGTATCCAACCTAATATAAAATTTACAATAGAAACAGAACAAAACAGGGCTATAAACTTTCTAGACTTAAATACCAAGATTAACGCAGACAATCTATTTGAATTTTCCATATACAGCAAACCAACACAAACAGACATAACAATACCAAATGAATCTTGTCACCATAATACACATAAAATAGCAGCCTACAGATCATTAGTACACAGAGCTTTGAGCTTTAACTATTCCATTAACAAAATCAGATTTTAGCAAAGAGATATCAACCATTAAACAACTAGCACATGCAAATCATTACAATCCGAACATGATTGACACTTTAATTAAACAAAAAGATTATAGGTTAGCTATCAAAAGAATATATCCCATTGACGATCAAACAGAAGACACAAATTACATATCTATACCATATTTTGGCAAAATATCAGAAAAAATTGCACATATACTAAGAAAAACCAACAAATATAAAATAACATTTAAAACCAACACTAACACTTTTTTATTTTTATTTAATGCTAAAGACAGAACACATGATATCATGAAATCGTGCATTTACCGTTTAAATTGTTCTTTTTGTAGTTCGGTATATATTGGACAAACACTTCGAAATTTTGACATAAGATATAAAGAACACGTACGTCATTACAAAAATAAACATCCTGAAAAATCAAATTACGCCAAACACCTTTTAGAACAAAATCACACAATGACTCCTCAAAATAATATTAAATTCCTACATTTTTGTAATAACAAACGCAAATTAGACAATTTAGAAGCTTTTGAGATATACAAACACAAACTCAGGGTACCTTTAATGAATGAACAACTTGAACTCAGTAATTCTCCGTTACTGGAAGTATTAGATATTTAATTCTGATTATTATTATTATTTTATCTAGTTACCTATTTTTGTATCTACCTTAGCGACGTGTTTGTTTATAATTATATTACCTTTGATAATGACAGCATAGCTGTCGAAACAATATTGTCAGGTTGTATTTTAATAAAACTGTGAAACTTTTAATAATCTTTATTTATTTCATGATTATGGAGTTCCACAAAGTAAGGCTGGAAACAATAAACAACTTTATAGAGTTGTCTCGAAGGGCCCTACGACACGGCTGAATTTAAATTACCAATCCCTCTTAATCCTTTGACATTGATGTTAAAGCAACTATCACATAAACGGTTTCCTTAGTTTAAGAGTATTCATTATGTACAGGGCAACTTCAGTGAAGAAACGGTCTCCAGGATCTTTGTAGAGGTTATCCAGCTACAAACGGTCATGGATTATTATTATTATGCACACAAATAAAACTACCACTTTATCAAACCTTTAGTTTATTAATCAAACTATACACTACATATATCAGCATCAAATAAACCAAGTTACCATGCCAAGCCAAACTAACACGATAAGCACTGATAGGTTTTGTAGGAAAAGGTTAGAAACGGTTGCGGTGCAACTAAATGCAAGTAGGGTGCAGCGGTTAAATACACTATACTCCTATATCTTAGGTATTTCTGTTGCGTTCGATTGTGTACGGCTGTATTCGGTTTGCTGTTGTTTGGTACGGTTGAGTTCGATAGATATAAGCTTGGTTCGGTGGTGTTCGGTTCGGTGCGGTTGTGTTCGTTATGGTGGTATTCGGTTATGTTCAGTACGGTTGTATTCGGTGTGGTTGTGTTCGATACGTTTTTACGGTACGGTTGTATTCGGCTCGGTGGTGTTCGGTACGGTTGTGCTTGGTACTTGTATTCGGTATGGTGGTGTTTGGTACGATTGTATTCGGTTCGGTTCACTAGTGTTCGGTACGGTGGTATTCGGTTCGGTTTGGTTACCTAATATTCGTCGTATCGGTTAATGTATTGTATATTACGTCTCGCCTAAGGCGGTTTCGGTTGATCGATTTTCTGGTTGTTTGAAAGTTGTTGGAACTAAATGCAACTGAATCAAACACTAAAAACAAGACTACGTAATTGCTTTCTGAATGAAAATTTTGAAGCGTTGTTTCTTGGTATGCGAACCTGATATACTAAGTACAAACATTCCTGCGGAGGTCATTATTAACAGATTATGCCAGAAAAGGAAAGCATTTAAAAGACACCTATTAGTAGATATCAGTTATTATTATTCGTTTAATTATTTTTTCGTTATATTTTTTGTTTTATATTCGTATATTTGTTAAATATTTATTTACGTTTGTTAAAATGTTTAGTTAATTAATCAAATAATGTTGACTGTATATTAGGGCGGTCCAACAAAAAAGCAAAGTCGGAAATCTTAGGCTCTCATCCCCTAGGATTATTGTATATCGACAAAACAAGTACCCCTTTTTTTTATTTTGAAATCGGTCGATGTTTAGGGGTGCCTCAAAGCCCTTAAAGTTTCCCATGTGAAAAAAAACACGTTTTCGTATATTTGGTATAGAATCCTAGAATATCAATATTTTTCAACCGGACTACTCTGTTTCTCTTCAGAAATGTCCAGGGAATGCCATCCAATAACTTATTTGTTAAATTTATTATATTAACTATTTTTTACAGATCCGCAAAAAAACCCATAAATGAAAGAAACACAGAAAAATCGTTAAAAAATATTTATTAGTATTTTTTAATATAAAATGTTTTGATAAATAAATTATTGGATGTCATTCTCTGAACATTTCTGAAGAGAAGCAGAGTAGTCCCGTTGAAAAATATTGATTTTCTAAAATTCTATACCAAATCTATAAAAAAGTGTTTTTTTTCTCATATAAAATACATGGGAAACTTGAAGGGCTTTGAGGCACCCCTAAACATTGTCCGATTTCAAAATAAAAAAATAGGGGTACTTTTTTTTCGATATACAATAATCTTAGGGGGTGAGAGCATAAGATTCCGACTTTGCTTTTTTGTTGGACCACCCTACTGTATATGTATTGAGAACCTAACATCTATATATTTAAAACACAAGACTTATTTTTGTTTCAGTTCGTTTGAGAGTTCCACCGGGCCGATCTGAGCGATTCTTTTTTATATTAAAGCTTTCGCTGTATAGATTAGTCAACACTACTTAATTTTTATATTTTTTTAATGTTTATATTTTTAATTTGAAAAACTCTAAAATGTTTAATTTGAGATGGACGAATCGGACATTCACTTGGGACGCCCTCTCACTTTCTCCGTTGGTGAGTTTCGTAAGTACTCCCGCTCTCCCGCTTATATGTATAAAAGGGTGATGCAGCCGTTCACTTCCATCATTAATAAGCGATTAATGTTTAAAAAATTGTTAGGTTGCGTAGACAAAACCTGCACAGTTGAAGATTATGGACAACAGACGAATTAAAATAATAGATGATGGCAATTGCTTATTTAGAGCAGTTTCATACTGTTTGTATAAAACATAGGGAATTTGCCAACACTATGTTTATGTCATGTTTTTGAAATATGTACTTACAGACGTTTTCAAGAATGTTTTAAACAAATTAATTTTTGATTTTACTCTTATCACTTCGTAAGGTAGAATTTCCGTATGTATGTAGTATGTAGAATAAACCAGCGGCGAGGGGTAAGCCATAGAGGAATATATGTCGGAAGAGAGGAGCGTAAGCTGAGAGAGAGGAGTGCTAGACTTCAGAATTCTCAACTGGTTATGTTTGGTTGCGTTTATTTAATAATCACTCATGAAAATCGGAAGGATTGTAATCACTAGGTATAGGATTTCTATGCATTTGCATGTTTTTCTGCTTATAGCAAACATATGCAGAGTTATATTTCTACATGTTTAAGCCACATGTGAATCACATATGTCAATTTGAAAGTGCATATAAATGCATATTTAGGTGTTTTTTATAAATGCATGCATATTTTAGAATTTTTAATAATTTTTTTAGCATAATTTAAGCTTATTGTTAAATACTAGGCTTTAATATATTTTACTGCCATCTGTGTACTTGTTAATATTTTCTAAGAAAAAAAAAGTTTCAACTAAAATTTAAATACTAACATCCTGCGGTATTGTGATAAATAGGTATTAGGAACGTTCAAAGACCCTTTGACAACTTCCTGTTCATAGAAAAATTTGCATGTACTTTTGTTTACTAATCTTCTAATCTTTCAATTAAGACAGTTCAGAAATTGCAAACTGCATTTCAGTTTGAAATTTTAGAGTGTAAAGATGGGTAAAGAAAACGGTCTGTGTCTGTTAAACTTCGAAGTTATGTTAAGGTATTCAGTGTTCTTACAACTGACGATAAGGTGTTGTATTGTACAGTGTGCGACGATAAAGTGACTGCAACGAAACGCTTTCAAGTTATACAACATCTGAACACGGTTCGAGATCAAAAGTGTGTTGCCCTGAAATCAAAAAAACAAACATTGTTACCGGGGTACCTTAATAATTCGCGCGGTGAGTCCAGCAAATCGATCGAATTTAATAAAAAAACTATGTAGTGCATTAGTGGCTGCAGATATCCCGTTAAGTAAAATTAATCACTCAGCATTTCGTAATTTTCTGGAAGAAATTTCAAAAATGCCAATACCCGACGAGTCTACACTCAGAAAAAACTATTTACCTCGTTTATACGAAGAGACCATAAAATCAATTAGAAAACATGTAGCGAATAACTACATATGGGTTTCCATTGACGAATCTACTGACACTACTGGAAGGTGCGTAGAAACTTCATTTCCTTCGTTTTGTTAGGAAAATTTAACTAATTAAAGAGAGCAGAGCAATTCACGGCTGTTTTATTTTCTATTTTATTAGTTACATATTTAATCACAACAATATTTTTGCTTGATTAAAATATATTTTTTTTAAATAACTGTTTTGCGCTAATTGTTTGTAACCGACTAATTATGTAGTTCGATAAAATAAAAATCAAATTTTTGTTTTCAGATACGTGGCTAACGTTATAATTGGCGTTTTAAATTCGGAGAACAATCCCAAATCCTATCTATTAGCAATGGACGTTTTCAAGAGCACCAATCATTGTTCTGTGGCAAAATTGTTTAATGATTCGATGTCTATTTTGTGGCCGGACGGCATATAGTACAACAAAGTACTTCTGTTCGTCACCGACGCGGCACCGTACATGTTCAAGGCTGGAGCAGGCTTAC
The DNA here is from genome assembly GCA_929113105.1 of Agrypnus murinus. Taxonomy (NCBI): domain Eukaryota; kingdom Metazoa; phylum Arthropoda; class Insecta; order Coleoptera; family Elateridae; genus Agrypnus; species Agrypnus murinus. Next base: position 64,107,631 of record OV816029.1, on the reverse strand, counting down.
AAGTTCTGTACGAAAAAATGATCCACTTAACTTGTCTTGCCCATGCAATGCATAGAGTTGCGGAAAAAGTGCGGGAAATATATCCTAACGTAAACTCTATAATTTCAGATGTAAAAAAAATTGTTTGTAAAGCTCCATATCGCATACAAATATTTAGGGAAACTGCTCAAGAAGTGCCTCTCCCACCTGAGCCTGTAATAACAAGGTGGGGCACTTGGCTTTCTGCAGCAGAATATTATGCAACTTATTTTGATATTATTAAAACATTTGTAAATAAACTTAATAAACACGATGCACTATGCATACAAAGCGCACAGAATGCTTTTAATACTAAGGAGGTGAGGGCAGAATTATTGTTTGTTTTGACAAATTTTGTGCGTTTAGCTAAAGTAATTCAGAAATTAGAAAGTCAGGGAAATTCATTAGATGAATCTCTTGAGCATGTAAAATTGTTCGGTGTTTCTTTAAATAAAGTGAAAGGGCCAAAAGGTTTGACTATAAAACAAAAATTTAAATCCATTATAGACAAAAATCCTGATTTTCAATTAATTAAAAGCATAAACGTTGCATTATCTGGCCAATACATTTTAGCCGAGCTAAAACATTATTCGCTTGTAGAATTAAACAATTTTAAGTATGCCCCAATTACGTCTTGCGATGTGGAACGGAGTTTCTCAAAATATAAAACAATATTTAGGAATAATAGGCATATGTTTACTTTTGAAAATTTAAAAATGTACGTCATTGTGAACTGTAACGCTCTATGTTTAGAAAATATGATTAATTAAATTATTGCATAGGATGTCTAATTAAAATAATTTCTGTAAATAAAATGTAAATAACGCTAAACAGGTGTTTTTTAATAATGAAAGTGCATATATTTATTAAAAATTTCTAATAAACGCATATTTCATGATTTTTAAGTGCATATTTAAATGCATATTTCACGTTTTTATAGTGCATAAGTGCATGCATATTTCAGCATTTTTAAGTGCATACAAATCCTATACCTAGTAATCACACATCGAATGTTGTATATAGGGAAATCCTTCAATGCTTTTGACAGTCATGTCTTGACGAGTTTCCCTAGTACTTTATTAAAAAACTTGGTTAGTTTAAGATGTGTAATAATTAATCTAATTAAATAAATTATCTTTAAAAATTAACCGAAGTGGGGTAGTGGGACCCTCTTAGGAAATAGTTAGCCGGGCCCTAAAATTGATCCAGCGCCACAGTGCTTTGTCCTGTGGGCAAAATTCGAAAATCAAATCATCGAATTAGATCTAAATAATTATTTAGAAGTCATTAGGAGACTTTAAATATCCCGATAATTTCTATAAATAATTTTCTTATGATGTCCTAACTATACTAAAAGCTATTCAAAACATTGATATACATAAAATGTATTATGTGTAATATTCTACAGTGCAGTTGTTAGTTGCACATATCGGTCGATAGTGATAAAACTAATCTTGATTGCAATTTTATTTTTTGTGAAAAATATTGTTAAAGGTACATTCTGCCGGCAGTAATAACTTTAGTCTAGTTTTATTTATTTTTAATTAAGATATCCACATTTAAAATGTCCCACACAATTTTTCAAATACAAGAATGACTCGTCAACTTGAGCAAAAGATATCTCAAAAAAGGTAAAACCGTATATGAGATTTTTGTTGTAAATACTAAATTGACTATTATTCTATCCAAATTGCTAATTTATAACTGCAAATATTTGCAATTCTGATCTTCATAGAATATTTCAGGCATTCCATCAAAACTGAATAACAATGACCTTTTCGAAGAGTGGAGCTTTAGCGAACACTTCGACAAAGTATCAAATATTATTACTTACATTCTTGATTCTTTTGGTATAGAAAATTGCTCGAAAAGTCTTAATAAAAGTCATGTAAATAGGGATTCGGCAGCGGTTCAGGGTATAAGATTTTTAAACAAAAATTTTCTGATACCAAAAATACTGATAACTTTTTTTTGTAATAGCTTTTGTACGTCTGAAGTTGGTTGATAATACTTCTGGAAAAGATATGAGTATTAATCTATTAATAATTGCCCAGAATCAACAATTTTTCGTAGAAGTAATTGCTTCGCCTTCGGAAGGCAATGGTAAACCACCGAGGTCTACTTTGTCCAGGAAACTTTCTAAAATTTATTAAAAATCCAAGTTATATGTACTTAGGGTGATTCAGGGTCCATTTTAAACTTAGGTCTCGTATCCTTGTAATCATTGGACACGCACAATACAAGTGTAGGAGGGAAACGCTAACGGTCTGCAACAGAAGAGTGCACGGCACTCGCAAAAAAGGAACTAGTGACTGTACAACTGACTCTAAATTAAATGTTTTAGTTTTGCGTATAATTTTATGATTTAACATCAAGTTGTAGTTAATTTATTACATCATGTTTTTTTGTTACCAGTTAGTTTGATTCAAATTTATTTATCTCATTTTACAGGAATATTTACAGAAAAAAATCTTACTCTATAAATTATACAGCATCTAAGTATAATCTACCAATTAATGTGAGAAATTGCACAGATTTTGTACAAAAAGACACACTTTTTATTTTTGACCAGACTTTCCATTTAAACAACGCACTGTGCAGCGCTCACGTTCCCTACAGTAGGAACCCTGGTTTTTGTTGGCTAATTACTAAAACATATTTTCAATAAATAGCGGGTCAAGAGAGTAAAAATAACTCAAGAGTTTTCTAAGGTTGCATAGAAGCTTTGAAGTATTATTTTCAGTAATTTAAAGTATTCTGTCTAGTTCTTTATTAACTTTATTTTTATTTGTCTGTTTATTATTGAATTAAAATAACAAAAAAAATTTTATGATATCCTGTGGTCAATCATTTTCACACTCATATTATAATGACGCCTTTATCTTTATCGCACTATACTGGGGCCGCCGAATAGATATAGTACAAAAAAATCAAGGCAGTACAGATTGTACTGATTGGCTTTATGTGAAAGTGAAATTTACAATAAAACATTTTTGCATATGAATTGTTAATTCATTATAAATAATGTCTCTTCTAGAGATGCTAATATAAATAATAACCATGCATTTTAAAAAATTGCAGTTTTATTAATTTAATAAAAATGTTATTAAAAGTTCGTGAGTAAGACAGTTTAACAGTAAACTAATTGATATCTTTTTGGTACAAGTAAACATGCCTTTCAATTTGAGCGGTATATTTGAATGCTACCAATAGAAAGGTTTTTTAAAAAGAGGGGGTAATTGTAGGCGGTTTTAATTACTATATCTGTTCAGCGTCCCGAGTATAGTAACGTAAATAACTCTTTACTCGTCATTTTATGTATGTTTATTATCTGTTTATTTATTTTAATTATTTTTCATGATTACTTATTATGTAATTTTGAAACTTTTTCCTTGAATATGCTTGTAATAATTGCATTTGCTTCCGTTTTAAATATACATAAATAAACTGATCAACTGGAAATTTATTTTTCAGTTTGTAATCTTCTTTTTCATGGGGGCAGTTCTTTTACAAGAACTTTCCCCAACAATCGGCAAATTGTCCCAAAAGTCCAAAACTGACGTAGCGGACTAAGGGGTTTGGGTACTTATAACTTCGACGTTCATTTATGTAGGAGTGCCATTTTCCAGTTATTAATAAAAATTCGAATTCATTTTTTTACAATTTAATCATTAGTTTCTTGACTATTTCTTGACTATACGAAACTTTAGATTTTTCCAAGCTCGGGTTAGATCCTATTTTTGTTGGTATTATGGCTACTGGCTATTTTTCATTTAAAAATTTGCATATCTTAATTGTACATCACAAGGCAAATTATGACACGTAGAGCATTACAAATCTAAAAATGACAGTTTCTCATTCTAACCTAAGGGTACATTAAAAAGAACACGAGAGATTGAAAGCGAATTTTTAGACTCTTTAGTCCGATTTCTTTTAAATTTATAGAAAACTAGATTCAAAAATTTAAAATTCTAATAGTACCTACATCCTTGGTTAATATTGTTTATGCTTCTGGCTAATATTTCTTACATAAGGTTCTATTTATGAAATATTGCTCTATTGTTTTGCAAAGAAAACATTAATGAGAAATAAACACATAACAGGATTATAACGTATGTATAGATTACGTCAAACAAGAATAAAAAAAAGTATTGGTAAGCAAAAGTAGCGTTTACTTACTTTGTCCACAAACTTGGGCACACCGTAACGTATTTCTATTATTGTAATTTTGACCATCAGTTCCACACACTGGGTTATATTCTGATGTCACTGGACAATTTTTAAGGCATTGTCGCAATTGTTGCGGTTGAGCAGTTGTTGTTGTGGGAGGTGTGGCAGAAATGGTTGGCCTAGGTCGAGGTCTCTGATTGTTATTGACATTGTTGTTAAAGTTATTACCATCGAAATTATTGTTGTTAGGGTTATTAGGTTGTCTTGGATTGTTAAAGGTATTAAAATTGTTGTTATCAAAGTTATTGAAATTATTATTATTAGGATTGGGCGTAACTCTTTGATTGTTATTAAAGAAATTGCTGTTGAAATTATTGAAGTCATTGAAATTGTTTGGAAAGCCCTGTTGTTGGAACTGATTATTATTTATAAGTTGTTGTTGTTGTTGTTGCAATAATTGCCAGTTATTATTATTGTTAAGGAAATATCTAGGATCTAGGGAAAAATCATTATTATCAAATTGGCCTGAAGATGTCAATATGAGTTGGAAAAATGCCACAGCCACTAAAAAAAACTTATTTTGAAAAAATTCAAAAATACAAACATTACATTAACACTCACCCGCAATTTGAACACACCTCATTTTAATTTGTTTAATTTATTAAATTTCAGAAACTAACGCACATTATTTTCTTGCTTTATTTTTCGGTATATCAAAACACAATGAGAACTATGTATGATAAGCCTCCAAAAAACTTCTGTTAAAACTGGAATAACTGGTTAGTAATTTAATTACTGCCCGTGAATGATGGGATTATATAAATCTTTAAGTGCTATACATTAGTTGTAAGTAATTACCTAATCACAACTCAACAAATAAATTCAATACAAAACTAAGCTTGACGAATAATAAGGTTTGGATGTTCTATGGTTTTTATACACGTAAAAATATATATGTATATACTTAGTACAACTCAAGGTTTTCTGCATTTAGTAATTTATTTTCAATGATTTTATATTTTACTAATTAAAATTCTTGTCGTTGTAGCGGTATGCAAAATTGGTAGCTTTTAGCGGAATTGAAAGTAAATAAAATAAAGATAATTGAGTAAACAGGATGATTACAAATAAATAAACGAATCATAAAGAAAGGATAAGGATTACTGTTTCTTGTTTTGTAAACAGAATATTACAAAAGCTGACGGAAACAATTTCATCAATATTTAATTAAAATATTGAAGGTTACACTAGAATTGTTTAAAATGTTTATGAGTCAAAATGTAAAGGTCATTTTCTAATAAGACTTATTTAGTCTTGCTACCACTTTTAGTTAACATATGGATGTTATGTAGGTCTATGCAAACCTTTTAAGACCTTTTTAGCCACACATACCTCAGTAAAAAGTGTTGCGGTTTTAGAGATATTCCTCGTTTTTTCGAAAAGAATCCCAAAAATCCACAGTTATACGGTAATTACACAACACTGGGAGATGCTATCTTTGTCAAGAATATTTTCTTTTTTTAGTCTAATGTGTATTTCCTCTGCACAATACGTTAAGGATTATCAAAAGAAGAAGAAAACATTAATAATGTCATATCGATTTCGCAAAAGGGGTTCATATCATGACAAGTTTCGGTTTTTCAGAAGAGTTTATAAAAAATACTGCAACCTTAGGAGTTTAAATAGTTTTGAAAATTCTGTCATTTGTGCTCTTTCGAATTGTATAAAATATTGCAATAAAAAATGGTTTGTAAAGGCAACATAGGTATTAATTTCAGAAGTCAATGTTAACTTAGCTAGGAGGATTGTCACCTATTGTTGACTATCATCATTCTGAAACACAAATAAAACATGTTTAAATTAAAAATCATTTATTTTCATTCATGTTTGAAATGAGTTCCCTGATTTATAATACATGCACACCTCACTTCAGTTGTAGTCACTTCTAACATAGTTTGGGCGTAGTCCATAAATCCATAGGTGTTATGTTTGGAGATATAGCAGGCCACGGTATTGGTCTACCTCTACCGACCCAGTTGCTTGAAAAAGTGTCGTTTAAATAATATTTGACATTAATTCGAAAATGCGGTGGGCAACCGTCATGTTGAAAACTGATGGGTTGATCAGTTTTCAAAATTGGGACATTGTTTACTATATCAGGAAGATCATATTGCAGAAATTCTAAGCAGTTGGTGCCATTTAGATCGTCGAACACAAAATGTGACTCAATTAAATATCTGCCTATAGGATCTGTCCGTACATTCACTGAAAACTTCCGCTGGAACGAGATTTGTTTTTTTATGTTCAGGGAGATTTCTGGATCTTTCCCAGCAATGGAGGTTATGGGCGTTAGTAATGCCTTCTATCGTGAATTTGGACTCATAATATGCTTCGGAGGAACCTCGCATCTTTAATGTCGGAATTTAATAAAATACGACAGAATTACATTCTTCTTGCTGGATCACCTTGTTCAAGACCTTGTACTTGCGTGCAGTGAAAATAATGTTTTTCTCATTGTGCATGACAGACCAAACTTTAAATGTAGACACACTAAAGTCTTCAGCTACTTTTCTGACACTGGAGGATCACCTTCAAATGCTTGCAAAACTCGTTCGTTGACTTCTACATCATCAATCACCTCTTATTAACTGCAGATTCTATTAACTGCGTCTCACTAAGGCGATGATATGTATTAGCGATCACGCTGATGTTAAGGACTCTCGTATAGGAAACGCTCTTGCTACAATCGTCGTGCTTTAGCAGAATTACCGTCAGCTCTTCCATACATGTAAATGATATCAGCGTATTCTGTACTGGTGAAAGTAGTTATCACACCAACTGAATGACTCCAAAACGTGAAGCAATTCGACACAGATATACACATGACTGAACACAAATCCGTACGCAGCGGCAGCCAAAACTGATATTTGATATTTTGTATTGTAATTTCAAGAAGTTTTATCGTACCTTCGTGTGGTATGTACCATTCAAAAATAAAAATGGCATTATTAATGTTGACGTCATCTTTTAATGATCGTTAACATATTGTACAGAGGGAATACACATGAGACTAAAAGAATAAAATAATAAAACAAAGATAGCACCTCCCATTGTTGCGTAATTAGCGTATAATTACGTGTTTTTAATTTTCTCAAAAAACTGCAAAACCGTAAGACTGAGTAAGACTTTGTACCGAGGTATTTGTGGCTAAATAGGTTCTAACTGACATCTTCTATCGGATCCTAAAAGGTTTGCATAGACCTACATAACACCCTGTATTAATTAGAAATTTGTCAAATATGAACCAGGCAGATTGACTCTTTCGGCATTTTAGCCTGGCACACCAAATACTTTTCAGCTTGGCCGTTTGCGTAGTTTTTGAGATATAGGCATAGGATATATATATATATATATATATATATATATATATATATAAAGAAATCGCCACCGCCAGATCACAATTACAATCTTCCTAACTTTGGCATCTGTTACGGTTCTTGGCACCATTATACATAGGCGAGTTGTCAAAATTGACAATAGCGCCTGTAAAACGTGATTGTCATTTTTTTATGCAATATTGATGACAATCAAATATAATACTATTCACATCGATTAGGGTGCCAAACTAACTCTTGTAGTTGTACAGCGTGTAAGGAGTATAACTACCATTAGCAAAACAGATGGTAGAGAACATCAAAAGGAGCTTTTTAGTTTCTGTCCATACATGGTAACTAGATACGAAAACAAATACAACATAATACAAAACCTACCTAATACTAACTACAAAGGAAAATACAAAAAATAACAAATTTGGTAAATGCATTTCAGATTCTACACAAACACTTATAAGTTCTGATACGGAGGTACATAATCTGATATTTATTGCGGTAGTAAACGTAAGGTATAAGCAAACAAACAATGCATTCATCCTTACTTAAAATAAATATGTGAAAGTAATAAGTGAAAAATGTAGCATTTGAAACTTTGCAGCTAAAACAGAGCATTTTAAGCTACGGAAACCAAACAAGTTTAAAATTTTTTAATGCTGTTATTTCTAATGTATTACAAGTTCTTTTAAAATATTTTTTTCATTTTTTAATGCAAAGCATGCAACATCAACATAGTAAATACTTTTTTAACACAGGATTTGCTTTCTTTGGTTAGAAGTTTTTATCGGGTCGCGGTCAACCTAACAATTTTTAGTGAGTGCACTGTTGCCATATAATTCACCAGTTTTATTCAAATATCGCGAAAACGATAATAAAATATTGTAAGTATGTAGTTTTTTGTTGGTATGGATGTCCCTATCATGTTTTAATAACGGCAGTTATACTCCATGTTGTATACAAGTAGTGCATATATACAGTGAGTGCATGGCTTCCAGAATCTAAAAAAAGTCTTATCAGATTAATAACCCAGATGGATCGAGAATATCTAAGTATAGTCATTTTCCAAAAAATACTAAGTTATTTTTCAGACTTGCTTCTATTTTTTAGCCCATCAAGTGACCTATGATTTGAAGCATAACAAGCCTACTATATACAAGGAAAACGTGATTTTTAAACATATTTCCATTTTGTTAAGCAAATTTGAAAATATTCTTGTAAAATAAATAACATCATTACGCTAAATCTCAAACTTTTTCTTCTAAATAATTGATTCATTCATACTGCTAATAGTAGTAACCTTCACCTTAACAAATTAAGTGACTTTTAAATTGAATTAAAATGGAATATTTATAACCAACAGACCAACACAAAAGAAACGGTCTAGTTATTCAACCTGAACAGTAGTTTAAAAAGATTGCAAGGTGCGTTGTACTTCCCAAGCAAGGCTTTCATTCATAAAACCGCATGCAGACAAGAAGTGATGCCTTGAATCTAAAAACCTCATAGTCATTAAATATAATTAAATGGATTTACCTTTTGGGAATTACCTCTAGGTACACTTTAATTTCAATTAATTTAACTATAATAATGGAATTTTTGTATTTAAATAAATATATTTTGAACAATAGGAAATTGTTATTATGATCTAAGGTAATCAACTACAGATACCTATTAACATACGGCGTTATATGTAGCTTTAGCTACCATAAAAATATCAAAATACGAGTACTTAATTAAGTAACATAAACTAACTATTACTTTTTAAAACTATATGCACATGTACAATGTAGGATACATACAGAAATATAGCATGGCACATAGAGTAACTTTTTTCATCATAATAAATTGCAAGTATTTTAAACATTAACGCTTATATTAGATAACTTTGTAAAACGCAGATTATTATCATTTCTAGATTAGGGGGCGTTTTCAAGGAGATTATATTATATAAACGGATGTAGCAAATCAGCAGGTAAAGTTCGTTTTTTATTTAGAACCATAAAGGATCAAACATTTTCATTTACGGTTCTAGTTAAGGCATGACCATCGCGTCGACTGTAGTTGAAGTTAAGGAATCTGCACATTGCACCACGGTTTGACAATAAACGAAAGCTTAACCTAGGCACATTTTTCCATTCCAATCTAAATATTGTCATGATATTTGACATACCAAAAAGGAATTCACCTACTCTATAATTTTAAATAAGCATATTATGAAATTTCAAAGCTACACGTTAGATTGGTTGCATAACCTCAATTTTCAAGATAATAATGTTGAGCAATTTGCTATACTAAAGTAAAATATGGTTATTTACGATTAACATGCACGTTAGCACACTATGTCAGAAAGGATATCTGGAAAACGGATTTTTCTATAGAATCTAGTTAATTTTCCTTGTCCATTTACGATAAATGAGACAATTATTTATTTTTTCATTTTAATAAAGTTTAGGCCAATTTTAATGTAAGATTCAACCTAAAACAGACAAGGTGTTTTGTAATACAAGTATTTACTATCTTACCTTATTAATTAATAGTTAAAAATATGTTTTCATGTTAACGAGATTCTTCAGTTGCATAAGTTTCTTGTATTTCAAAATCTTGCAGCTTCTTTTTTAAATAATTTTGGTAGAGGATTGTAAAACTGCTTCATTACCACATAATTCTTACTATCTTAAATGTAGGGGCTGCTTTTTATTAATGATATCAGATAAACTACATGCAATTATGTTGCACCTTTGGATTGTTCATTGAAATACTGTATTTGGGTTATTATTTGGTTTTGTTGTCATCTAAAAACATGATTAAGATCATATTATTTAAATTTGTGAAGATAGGAAGGTGTGAAAAAGTATTTTTGGATAATTAAGTTAATAAAAGTTTTAAGGAGCTAGAGATGTCATCGACATTCAGTTGCAAGGTTAATTCTAGTTGTTCATACAACTATTATATATCATTTAATTCGGCATTTAATTTCCTATCATTTTAATTAGTGTTAATTAAGATTTATAAATAAAGGTAGGGTAAAAAATATTTGTAAACTTAGCTTCAAGCTTTTGTTTTCTACAAAAATCACATCAGATTCAATTGATTCGACAAAAAGATATAAAATCACGGCCATTTTTGTAACAAATGCTTTTCTAATTTCATCTTTCAAGAAGTGCGCAGCCTTTTGGAGAGCATAAAGTAATTTAAGGTGATCGTTGGCACACTTTCTTGAATTCTTTGTCAAGACTAATAAAAGAAGAAAAGCAGACACAAGGGGAGTTAATAAAAATAAAGTTGGCAATCTTGGGGCGTCAAATATTTAAACAGGAATTAAAAGAAAACCGTGTTTTTAATAGTAGTTAGTTTTATTTTTAGTAATTAAGAAATATGATGGTACTAAAAGTATTAATCTTTAAATAAAGAAAACTGAATTATTTTGGGATTAATTAAAATTAATGATGGAATTGAAAAGATTTTCGAGATTTAAAAAGAGTTTAGTAATCAGATTTTTTTGTTGTTGCATTTAAAGATAAATTTATAATTAAGAAGTGTTTCTTAATCTTTTTCTTTTTACTTCATAAAAAAGAAAATCTATTTTTTGTATCTATTCTCAATTTCATTTTGTTTTGTTTGGTGTTCTTTGATATATGTTAATTAAAAATAAAGTTGTGTTATTATTTTGAAAACTACCTTTTGTATGTGTTTTTATATTACTGTGTCTCTAAATATAAGAATTTAGTTATTCATTGAAGCAACCCGCCTGTGAAAGTCTCGATATTTAGCCGGATCATTTCTTTCAATTAAAGGTAAGCAAGTAGTGAGGTATGTATCTTTGTTACAATCGTGTCTAATAGCATTTAAAATAATATAATAAATAATAATTATCGTGTTAATATGTTAGGGTTTAGGTTACATATTTAATTATTTATTGTATCACTGTGTCTTCTCTTAATTACGTTATAAATTTAGGTTAATAATTATGTTATTGTACAAATTTGTTGTTAAGTACATTTATTCGGCTATGTTCGCCTATCGTCGACTTAAGCATGTTTGGGGCGCATAGCTCAAGGGTTACTTGTCAGGGAGAGGGGTAGAACAGTACATTTTTTACTGACTTGTATATAAGTTGCTGTCCTGTACAGTCCAACTAAATTCGTTAGCTTAATTAAAATTATTAAACGTTTTAACAAAGAAGTGTTTTTTTAACTTTTAAACATTGGTCCTTCGAAGTGGATATTTATGTGAACCACGTGAAATAAATAATTACCCGGTGTTATATCGTGTTACCATATTCCGTTGTCGATACTGTAAAATCCAACGTGAAATAGTTAAAAGTGCACCCAGTGGTAAAATTCCAACGTGAAAAAGTTAAAGTGTACCCAGTGGTATATCGTGTACCGTTGTCGATACCAAAAACCAAAGACATTATCATTAATATCAAAACATCGCTTGAAGTTATCAAGCTGTTAAAAAATTCTAAAATAAAGAACGACGCACAAAAACCGTTACTTTGAGTTTCAACAAGCCAGCATCGCAAGAATACCCTTTTGTACTTCAGATACCTGCTTACACCGGTGATTCATCCTACCAGGAATACCCAGCGCTTTGTCCACTGCTTGGACAACAATAGCAGCTTTCTAGGAAGGATTAACGTAAGTGGGCTTTTCCTTGTACCTCAATACTCATTGTCCAAAACCTGTTGCTTTTATTTGAGTTAGAAACGTCATACTTATTCAAATTCTTATTCTCATTAAATAATGGAGGAACTATATTTAAACAGTTTAACCAGAAAACGCGGCATTTTCAAAGGCCATATTACTAGATTCCAAAATCTAGTAGACGCTATAAAAAAGGTTTCGAATCCTGATGAACTATCATTATCACAACTCAGCATTTGTTTGGAGGCAGTACAACCAATTTTAAATGATTTTAACGATATTCAGTTTGATATTGAATCCCTTCAAACAAAAGCAGAAGAAATACAGGCAAACGAAAAAGAAAGAGAAAATTTTGAAAATTCATATTTCACTAACCTAGCATTAGCTCAAACTCTTTTAAAGAAGAACAATTCTAATACATCTGCACATTCAGTGCCTCATACTAATTCCAACAGAAGCTTCGATCCTTCAAACCTTTTAAATCAGGTGAAGCTACCTACAATTAGTCTTCCCACATTTGAAGGGAACTACGAGAATTGGCTCGAATTCCGTGACACATTTGATTCACTTATTCACAACAATAACAGCATTAGCAATGTAAAAAAATTTCACTATTTAAAAGCATCATTGAAGGGTGAAGCCGGACAGATTATATAATCCTTGCAGCTTTGCGATACTAATTATGCAGTAGCATGGAACGCATTATTAGATAGGTATAACAATAAGCGCTTGATAGTTAATAATCATATTAAATCGTTACTCAATTTGCCGACTTTGTCCAAAGAATCACATGTTTTATTGCGTTAACTTCTCGATGTGGTTTCAAAGCATTTACGATCATTAAAAATTTTAGACCAACCAGTTGATCAATGGGATTAGACATGACTACAAAGCGTGAATGGGAATCATATAAAATAAGCGGGGAATTTCCTACTATTGCTGAATTAAAGGAATTGCTAAAAGGTAGATGTGCATTATTAGAAACATTAAACATGAGCCAGGGCAATGAAGTAAAGTCTAATAATAAACCTAAACCATTTAAATTTCAAACCCATACTGCATCTAATACGTTCGTAACTACCAACGAGTCAAATGCAAACAAACAACCCATCTGCGTATTTTGCAAAAGTAACCATAGTATTTACAACTGCGAAGAATTCAAATCACTGGCTGTTCAGTCAAGAATAGCTCAAGTAAAAACGCATAAATTATGCTACAATTGTATAAGAAATTCGCACTCCACACTCTGTTGTAGATCTGCTGGATGCAGATCCTGTAGGAGAAAGCATCACTCACTCCTACATATTAATAACAACCCAGTTGCCGGAAATTTTCCAAGCACGGCAGCCCAACACATTTCATCAGCAACAGATAACAGTGCAATTCTTAGTGAAGCTAATCAAGTTCCATCCACCAATATTAATCACGTTTTAAACGATTACAATCAACAAGTGCTATTGTCCACAGTAGGTATTGGGACACCTGGGCCAGACATTTTTGCGGGGATGCAGTCGTCGTTAAGTACGGAATCTGCATTACCGACATTCTGTATTACCGGCATTTGGTTCGTCACTCGGCTAAATGGCAACGCTGTTGCTAGGGGAAAACAGGTGGCGCCGGTGTCGTTTTTGTACCGACATTCTGTATTATCGGCATTTGGTTCGTCACTCGGCTAAATGGTAGCGTCGTTGCTAGGGGAAAGCAGATGGCGCCGGTGTCGTTTTACGTGATTTTTGTACCGACATTCTGTATTATCGGCATTTGGTTCGTCACATGGCTAAATGGAGTTAGTGTTACTAGGGGAAAACAAAGGGCGCCAGTGTCGTTTTACGTGATTTTTGTACCGACATTCTGTATTATCGGCATTTGGTTCGTCATCATGAAGAAAGCTGTATTACCGATTACGGGCGTTCTACTGATTGTTAATAGGGGGAGCCAAGGTTTATCATTTTATATTAATAAATTTTACCGATTTCTTAAAATAATTATCGTCGTCATTAATACTTTAATTACATATAATAATTTAAGATAATTAATTCAGCATTAAAATTTTAAACGAAAATCACGGAACAATTTACGGATAATAATAATAATAACAATAATTATAATAATAATGTCTTTATTTCCCTTACAGGCTTACACCCAAATAGGGAAAAATATGAATTTACAAATGTTTTCATCGTTTATGCTATTCTCCTGTAATATCTCATGGGTAATGTGTAAAGAGCGGAAAATATGCAATGTGCATTTTATGATGTTGATGAAATAAGAATTATTTGTAGATTCAATTAAAATGCCTAAAACCTAAAATTTAAGGCTTTAATATTATTGTTTATTGTATATTTTATATCAATAAATGCGAAACTCCGTGTAATGCCATGTAATAATAATGCAACAATGTAACATAACTGTATACATCGGTGTATACATAAAATAAACTTGATGTTGATGAAATAAATAATAGAAACAAAATTTAATTTATGATTTGATTTATTGAAATTTCCTTATTCTTATAACAAATAAGTTTTTACTAATAATATTTAGTTATTACTAGTTAGTTAATAGTATATTATATACATATTTGTTGTATTTTTTTTTTGTCGAAACCCATGCATTTTTTGTCAAATTTCGTTGCATTTAAATGTGCATATGTTTTCTTTTTGCCTTGCATTTTTCCGCTCTTTAGTAATGTGTATTGTGGTGACAAAATTCACTTGGTATTGTTATGTCTGTTTGTGTTGGTGAATATTTCACCATTTACAACATAATCATGAATAAAGTGGTTGGTGTATTTTTGCATACGAAACAATGGAACATTTATTTACGTTTAAATTTAGGCGATTAGCTTTACACCAATCACATAGAAAGTTAATGTTAGACTGCAAATATATGCAATCATTGATATCTCGTACTTGATGATATATTTTTAAATCGTCAGCAAATAATAGTTTCTCGCAGTGTATAGATTGATAATGATGATGAATACCACGTAGACACGTCCATTCGTGACGGGTATCTTGGAATACGTTCTGCTTGGTTCGGACATCTTGTATCCCTACCCTCTGGCGTTTAATGTCATGCGTACCTTGCTATCTCTCTCTCTCTCTCTCTCTCTCTCTCTCTCTCTCTCTCTCGCTCTCTCCTTCTCACTCTCTCCTTATCATCTATTAGAGAGGACGCATTAAAGAGTCTTCTCTCTCTCAATGTCTCCTCTCTCACTCTCTTGCTCTTTCGCTCTCTACTTATCACCTATTAGAGGACGCATTAAAGAACCTTCTCTCCCTCTCTCACTCTCTCGCTCTCACGCTCTCTCACTCTCACGCTCTCTCACTCTCTCTCTCCCTTCATCCTAATGCTAGTAAATGAAACAGTATTGGATAGAGGTAACCGTTAGGTCTACTGTTCTGGGATTGGTTCGGACGGCTTTGTTATTTTATACGTAAAAATAAAAAAAGAATCGATAAATGTTTTACTGTTTTTATTATTTTTCGTATAGTTACACAATATTACTAATATTCTATTGTAAATCAGCTTAAACTAGGTGATTATAGTTTTATATAGTATATTACTTTATTACTCAATATAAACTAGATATGTTATATCAGAATGTTACAAATTAATTTTCTAACAAAATAACTTAGATCGGCTTATAATATATATATATATATATATATATATATATATATATATATATATATATATATATATATATATATATATATATATATATATATATATATATATATATATATATATATATTCTAACACTTAACATTTACTTAATAGAATATTAACTATATATTATACTTAAACCTCAACAACAACATACTTTATTTAATCTAGTAATATAAACTTTATATAGGTAAGAACTGTCATTTAACAACATCTTCCGCCTTTATCCAGGACTTTTCATTCAAGCCGAGCCATTTGACGTACATGTCACCATTGCTGCGGCGTTTAAGTACTTTTTCAACTAAGTAAACGTCTGGCTGATTGGTTTTCTGCAGCTCGAACTCGTAGAAAGCTCCTCGAACAGCAACCCCATGAAGATCTTCCAGCAGATATGTGACAGGTTTTGTAAATTGAACTTTAACTATTTTGAATAATTCAGTTGACCAGCTGGGCGTGTATCCCTTAGAAAAGACCCCCTTGAACTTACTAATACGTACGAGGTCATTCAAGTCTAGTTTACGTTTACTTCCTGCAGCGACATCTGCTTTTACATTAGTGTCATAGACGGTTAGTTTGGTGGTAGGTGTAACAGTAGCAGGAGCTCGACCTATCGTTCTATGTCTGGTGTTGTTATAGCTGTCAACTACCCTCTGTAATATATCTATCCATTTAAATGATCCTCGGTAGCTAAACTCTTTATACAACTTTTGCTTAATTGTACGGATAACGCGTTCAACTATCGAAGCCTTAATTACGGAATATGTAGAGTAATGATTTATAGTGTGCTCTTTCATTAATCGTTTAAAATGTTTATTGTAAAACTCTTTCCCGAGATCCGTCTAAAGATTCTTGGGTATGACTGAACTCTTAAAGATGCTGCGGACCTGCTTTGTCACCTCTTCTCCGGATTTAGTTTTCAACGGTCGTGCATACAGATATTTCGAATAACAGTTTATCATCAGCAGTATGTAACGATACCCCTTATTTACTTTAGCATAGGTCATAAACTCGGCTAAGTCAGCCTGGAACAAGTCCTGGAAATCTTTTATTATAGTGCGACGTCTTTGAAAGTTTTTTCTAGCAGCCCTGTGTATTTCATCAACAACGGTTTGTTTAGCACTAGTCATTATCATACAATTAATCTCAACGACACCGAGAGAGCAACGTCTCAAATAATTATATTGGCAGCAGCCGTGTTTGATGAATACTGAACAATGTTAAAGCAATATATCATTATATACGAGGGTAGATTGAAAAGTTTCCGGAATGGGCAAGAGATGGCGCGCGTATCGTGAAATTGTTATGATGGTTGTCAAGGCTAACCTATTTTAGGAAAGCTGTCAAATTTTCAGACACGTGCGTCGTTCCGTTTATGTTGACTAGGATATCTTGTGAAGCAATTCAGGCACTTTTGCAAAAATGGATAAAAACGAATTTCGTGCAGTCATCAAACATTTCTGGATGGACGGGAAAACGGCGACGGAGATACGAGATATTTTGCAGAAAGTTCATGGCACATCCACACCTTCATTTTCGACTATTAGTTTCTGGGTGAGCGAGTTCAAACGTGGCCGTACGAGCACCAAGGATGAACCACGCAGTGGACGTCCAAAAACGGCCACAAATGAAGAAATGGTCGATAAAGTCCATGATCTCGTGTTAGCCGATCGACGAGTGAAGTTGCGCGAAATAGTAGAGACCACGGGCATCTCATATGAACGTGTGCAAAATATCGTGCACGAACATTTGGGCATGAGGAAGCTCTCGGCGCGATGGGTGCCGCGTTTGCTGACTATGGACAACAAGCGAAATCGTGTGACCACTTCGAAAGAGTGTTTGGCCTTGTTAAATCGTAATCCAACGGATTTTTTTCGCCGATTCGTGACCGTGGACGAAACATGGATCCACCACTACACACCAGAAACCAAGCAGCAGTCGAAACAGTGGATTTCTCCAGGCGAATCTGCTCCGAAGAAGGCAAAGACTGTCCCATCTGCTGGAAAGGTCATGGCCACCGTTTTTTGGGATTCGCAAGGTGTGATACACATCGACTTTTTGCAGAAGGGAAGAACTATCACGGGACAATACTACAGCGATTTATTGGATCAATTCAACGGCATTTTGAAGGAGAAACGGCCTCATTTGCAGCGAAAAAAAGTGCTCTTCCATCACGACAACGCGCCGGCCCATTCATCCCGAATCGCCAATGCTAAATTGGTTGAATTGGGCTACGAGGTGGTGCCGCATCCCCCGTACTCTCCAGACCTGGCCCCGTGCGACTTCTTTTTGTTCACAAACATGAAGACTTGGCTCGGAGGCAAGCGCTTTACGTCAAATGAGGAGGTCATCGCCGCCACTAAAGCTTATTTTGCAGAGTTCCCGAAATCATATTTTTCTGAAGGCTTAAAAAAGTTGGAGCACCGCTGGGAAAAGTGTATCGCCCTGCAAGGATATTATGTTGAAAAATAAAAACAAAAACCTGTTCAATTACTGCGTTTTCTTGCCCATTCCGGAAACTTTTCAATCTACCCTCGTACCCCCGAAATATTCTATTCTATGATGCCTTCCTCCTTAAGTTCGCTTATAATTGATATTATTTCGTTTTCATTCTGTGGACTAGTGTTGCCGGCACTCTTTACAGCATATAACAAACGAAGCCGGTCGACTAGCTCGTTAGCCTTATTCCAGTAGACGTATTCGACTTTGCAATCGCTTAATTTTTTAAAATTTGACGATGATGATGATGATAGTCTAATGCCTAAACCTTTGATTCTGGGTAAGTTCGGTTTAATTATATAATCATACTTCCAATGTTTAACAGCTGTTAGTTTACCCTGTGGTCTATATGATTTCTTATGCGCATTAGTAAGGGCTATTATCTGCATATAATTATTGATATCAGCTTGCGTTGGTATAGACTCTAATTCACTAAACGTGAGTAAGTCAAACAGACCGGGTGTTGCTTTGAAAACGTTGTTTTTAATTATGATGTTTGTATCACGCATAGTCACAGGGGAAGATGCAAATGTCCACGCGTCTCGATCAATTTTATATCTAATACCGAATCTAGTTCTATCTATATTTTTGTTTCCGACAGCGTTAGCTATCAGCATACCGTAATGAGTAGGGAGATCAAGAGTTTTATTAGATTCTTCTTCTTCTTCTTCGTCTGCTTCCGATGATGATGATGTAGCAGGTTGTTTTTTAACTTTCAACTGGGGAATGTAACTAGCAGTAGTAGTAATAGTAGTAGCAGCAGATGGTTGTGTTTTAACTTTCAATAGGGGTACGTTAGAGGTGTTAACTGATTTAGCAATGGTTTCCAGTGGCGATATAACTGGATTGTGCGTGACGCGATACATACGTTCTGCTTCTGCTCTATCACGACGAAAGTATGCAAATTTCTTACGTATAGCATTACGAGCGTGTATTATTTTACGCTTTAAACTCAGATCATACGTGTTGGACATGTCGGCTATGCAGAGACTACTAAACGAATCGACTCTAATTATAAACTTATATATGAATCAAAACCCTTCCGATATCTGCCACGGTCTAGAGAGCTGTCTTTATTAATTACCAGGAAATCATGCGGCTCCTTCCAACACAGAGAGCAAATGTTTTTGAACTGATCATAGCTAATACCGTCTGCTACAACATGATCGCTAAACACGTGTTTTAAGTTCAACTCGTCTTGTCTAAAGAGAATAATTAGGTTTGCATTGTCCCTAATCAGATGTTTCGGTATCTTGGCGTACGTTTGGCCTAGATAAAAACAGTCGACACCCTTATGCCTACCCATGCTAAAATATTCTCTAATCTTTTCCTGCTTGCTGCAAATTATATCATCAAAAATGAACACTGAATTAGGTTTAACATCACCGGGGCTGATACGTCATCGTTTTCGCTAAATTCATGATATCCCATACCCGTAAGTGGTTTCATAACACGTCTTAAGAATTCATATTTAGGTTGAAATAAAGACTTGGCGTATAGGTAGATATTTTCAAATTTTAATCCGTTTTCGCTAATAAGTAAACCTAACATAGCATTAGTTTTACCGCTGGAAGATGGACCGCTCAATATTGCTCTACATGATACAGGTAACAGATCGCCATGTTTCCTAACATCCTCGCCTGATCGTCGTTGTAAAGATGTATCATCGCAGCCGTCTAGGTTACATATGTTTAGTGACTTATTTTGTTTAACGACCTTCATTACGGTATGCGTACGTGTCTAGTCACGGTCTCGTTAAACGGATTATACTCGATTAATGCGTCGTGAAGGATCAAACAATACGCCTTAGTTGTGTTCGTAAATGCGGCTGAAGACTCGAGCTCTAGTCTAATATCGACAGTGGAATCCTTAAAACTCTCTACCTGTCTTGAACAGTCAATAACAAAAATGGGATACGTTTCAAACGATTTGTAGCTGAGTAAACAGCTCTCAGCCGCACCTCTACCTATACCGTCATAGTAGTTCTCGCGAAAACGAGTATAATTCAGATACGCAGGAATGTAGTCCTTACAGTCGAAATCGAGATTTAAACGCTGATGCGGGAACACTTGCGAATTTAAATACAACTTAACGTCGACCAAGTTCGAATGAGTAAATGTAGTTACCCGTTCTTATACCCAGCTGGCGCTCGTCTTGTAAAACTACAAAGACCCAGCGCGGTTTCTCTAGATCATTGGAGTTCTTTACACGCCAAACCTGGTTTTTAGTAGTTCCCAACGAGGGTAACTCGTGTAATTCCCAACGTCTAAACGGAGCGATAATAGAAGAATTATCTCTTAAACTCTCCACCAGGTTCACTTTGCTTTCATCTGATAACAGTATATGCGGAACTTCCCACGAGAGCTTATCAATCTTGATATCTACGTCGGTACCTGCATCACCTGCGTCGCTTTTATAGCAATTAAAATCGTTCTTGGAGCGAATTAAAACTAGCTGACAACTCATATGAGGTATTACTTTTTTATAATCGTCTGCAAATCCAAAGATATCTTTTAATGGTATTCTACACGTGAAATGAAAGACGTTATTACCCTGGTTATGTAACAAATCATTATCGCTAGTAATCCCTAAGTTCCATGCTGAGCTGGTTAAAGCTCTATCCTCGGCGCCATGTGAAACGAGACCTTTTATAGTGCTTGTAATGCCGGGCTGTTTACAGACATCTATGAGCTGGTTTGTGCCTAATATTAGTTGAATTTCATCAAACAGAAAGTGGGCAAAATTGTTTACCAGAAGGAATTGCTTGTTTTCTGCACGCGTTATGCTACCTTTAACAAGTACATAGCTGTCATACAAAGCTAAAACGTTATCGGAATTTTGTATGCTGATTCTAATGGTGTCGGAATGATTGGCATTTAGCGTAAACGGCAGATAGGTATAAAAATCCTCTTTTATTATATCTGTATCGACGCGAGGCTTCCCAAATATGTTTAATTTATCAATGGTAAAGGTGTCGGTGTTAATATGCATTTTACTTCGTTTTGACATGCTGCTGCTGCTGCTGTTATCGTACTTTAAAGCCTAAAGATTCAAGAAAAAGGCGACGAGCTTTAGTTAGTTTTAATCGAAGGTCTGCACGTGCCGACGTTCGACGGTGAATGACCTTTGATGGACATATGCTGATGTTTTTATAGCTAAAGTTTATTCCCATTTTTCACGTTTAAGTTCTAGCCTGATGCTCGTGAAAGTGTCTTCAGACAAATTTATCAACTCTCCTCTCGCGTCTACCAGTCTAATGGTAATGTTGTCGATCTCGGTGACAGTGATGGGAAAGTAAATCACATGCGATGGCTCCTTTTCAATCAGATAACCGGGTGGTACGCAAACACCAAATTCGAAGATTGTATGACCTGTTTGATTGTTTCTATATGAGCCGCCTGTAATATTCGTGTCTACAAAGATGTTTGGAGTTGAAAGTATATCGACAACTCGATCTGACACGTGTCTACTACCGGGTTCTAGCACACGCTTCTTAAATCCTAGTAGTGATCCTATGTTATCGGGTTTGGTAAAATCAATCAACTCGGTAGCTGATTCAATCTCACACTTTCCCGTATTAGTGTTAGCTTTGATTTGTAGTAGTAGTAGATCTCCCTCTTCGGGATCGCCACTAATTTGATTGTTTATATAGTTAACGATTTCAGACAACTCGTAGCTACCCGGTTCAATAGTTATCGCCTTTTCTCCGTAATAAAATTTATTTTTGCCTGGGTATATATTCCGTATCGTGTGACTTGTATATAAGCCGACTAAACCTAGTGAGTATTCGTAACGCACGTGATCTAGTGTTATAGGTGGATAAATACGATCCGTAGAAAGCCTGTTTCCTGTACCGTACACCGTGATGGTCCTAGCCATACTTAACCGATTTACACTTTCACCTCTCTTTTATACAAAAATCGTAGACACAGATGTCCGCAGTTGTATGTATTGAACTTTTGTTCTTGGGCTACGTTGTAGTATACGGAGCAGCGAGGTCCTAAATATTTCACAAGTTCAGCTGGTGGTCTCAGGTCTCCGAAGGGGTCATAGTACAAAACCACGTTTCGATCCTTTCTATAGGCAACCCAATGAGTACCCGGTCCTCCAGCGTCGTCAAGATTAACAATAGCTCTTTCGAATTGCAAAGGTTTCGTTGCAGGTAGACTTGTTCTCATATAGACACCTCTAAAATAGGGAATGTCTTTAGCATGTTTTATTATATCTAGGTCTGTAAGTGGTCTCCGAGGCAAGTTATTCAGTTTTTTGACCGCCTGACATATGGTTTTAAGTACAATGCAGCTCCGCCGGCTCTATACGGCTTCAGGTAAAGGGCGTTCCCGTTCTTACCGCCTAAAGCGATAGCTTCCATACTTTTATTATGCCGTGTAGTTTCTTCTAGCTGTCTCTTATTACTATTAGCAGTGTTAACAGCTTTTGCTACCCCTGAGGCGCCTCCTATAATTGCACCGAGAGCCGAGAGGCCAGCAAAAATTGGTATGAGTGGTAAAATACCCCCTGTAGCTGTAGGCACAGGAATTATTCGGGGTACTTTAACGTTTTTTCGACCGCCTACGTTTTGAATGATTCTTCTGGCAGCGCTCAGGGCATGATGTATTAAGTCTTTACCCGTGAGTCTCTTGCTTGCACGATTCACTACACCAACAAGCTTCTTTAAAACGCCACCTTTGAAAGTGACAGTTTTCTTCATCATCTTTTTAGCGAGACCCTTTTTCGCCGACAGTTTGTTTGTCTTTACGCCCATTCCCAACTTTCTTTTAGCCTTCATTATACCGGTTACAAACAGAGCTGATGCTTTTTCCCCTAATTTAGAGTCTTTAGCCTTAACACGCTTCCAAGCGGCTTCTTCTAATACACGATCTGCCCGGTGTCTACTGTTCAAATCGGAGCTTTGAGCGTACGAGATGTCGTGCTGCATACACGCCTGGTCCAAAGGATTTATACCTTTATCGCCACGTTGTAATCTTTTATATAATTTAGTACCAGGTCCACAGTACTGATAGGAAGGAAGATGTAGTTCAATAGGCAGCTTGTCTATGAGCTTGTTAACAAAGCCGTTACCTTCGTGAACTAACATCTGGTACTGAGAGAAGAGACTGCTTGTACCTGTATTTATACTCGGTCACCGCTGCAGCCGGACTAATCTGTGTTCTGAAATCTCTGCGTATAGATAAAGTCTCTATGATCAGCTTGTAGAATTTCACACAGATGCTTTTCAACATTATGTATTCTTGTTTGAAAACGGTATCTGTCCAGAGTTAATGTTTGCCAGTCTCCCTTTCTTGCCTTTCTGTATGCATACTCCCATACTATCATATGATGTATATTATTCATGCTTGCGTCGGCGAAACTTACTTTCTTTACCATATCGATGTGTTGCTGCTGCTGTTGCTACAAATCGCTATGTTTGGAGAGTTATTGACATTAGTAAAACTAAAAACTTTGTTTAAATACATTTTTTTTTATTTCTTCAACGATACATTTAGGCTAAGAAAAAAAATAACTGATTAGCGTAGATATAAGCAAACTAAGCATTTGCGCAGCATTCCCGTAAGGCTCACCACGTTTCCTATCTGCGCTAATCAGGCATTTGATATAATACACTTAAAACTAGCATAAAAAATGGTGTAAATATGATTAGGTCAACCGATAGTAGTAGTAAATTCCGTTATTAGTCGGTATTGTACACTCTCTTTATGTTGTAAGAGTTCGTACGTGTTGCAGATTCGGCTATTAGGGCATCAAACGATGATCGCATAACTTTTTGAGTATCCTCGAGCACTTGTACTTTATCTAATAATTTTTTATAATTACTATCTAGGGTATTATTCGTTTCTTCTATCTTTGTCAACACACTCGAATGATTAGTTTCCATCTCATCATTCGCTATTAGGTGATTTCTCTTTGTTTCTTTTTCCAACGTTGTTAGCAAACTGTTAAGTTTACTAGTTTCAATGTCAACCTTTGTTACCTTTTGCTTTAGATCTTTAATAGTGTTCTGAGTGTCGGTAGTCATTGTAATGAAGGTTTGTACAGCAGAGTCGAATTGAGCATCTACATAAGCTTTAGAAGTGACATCCGTGCCATCTATAGGGTAACTTACTGAAACAATACGTTTACCATCTGCATTAAACTGCATTTGATCGTTTGTATGCATAGCCCGATTGTTAAAATACTGCCTAGAGATTACATCTTTATCCTCTAGAGGCTCCCCTATATTACAAATTCTTCCATCTTTAGCATCATAGTACGACCCCTGTCCTTTATCCTCTCGTCGTCGTCTCAAACAATTAGAGAGTAATTTTCTTTCAACATCGTCCACCAGCTCGTCGGTATACTTTTTCGTACAAACATCGTGGTTGTCAAGCGGTTCTTTAACATGTACAAGTCTTCTTTTCTTAACATCAATTACACCTTCATCGCTATCTGATAACATTAGTACAGAACGCTTCGTGACAAGATCGTTATCGTTGATAGGAGCGCCTACATTAGTTATACGTCGGTTCTCAACATCGAAATTACCCTCTGGTGTTAATTTGAAACCATAACCTCTCGGTCCACGTTTTGTTGCGGCCATTGCTTCATCTGTCATACTCATCATAGCTCTACCGAAGAGGTCTATTGTGTTCATGATGACGTATGACAAATAACTGTCATGCATGAACAGAATACACAGTATTTATAGCTGAGATCTTCATAGCGCAATGATGTACATATTTCAATACGTCATGAGATTTATACAGTTCGTCGGATGTTCTCGGACATAAACGTAGACGGTACTGAGACTTCTCGTAATCAGCCCGCATTTAATTTAATAAACATCGTATGCTTTTACGCCTTTTTGAATAACAAAACCGTCAGAACCAGTCCCAGAACAGTAGACGTAACGGTTACTTCTATCCATTACTGTTTCATTTACTAGCATTAGGATGAAGGGAGAGAGAGAGTGAGAGAGCGTGAGAGTGAGAGAGCGTGAGAGCGAGAGAGTGAGAGAGGGAGAGAAGGTTCTTTAATGCGTCCTCTAATAGGTGATAAGTAGAGAGCGAAAGAGCAAGAGAGTGAGAGAGGAGACATTGAGAGAGAGAAGACTCTTTAATGCGTCCTCTCTAATAGATGATAAGGAGAGAGTGAGAAGGAGAGAGCGAGAGAGAGAGAGAGAGAGAGAGAGAGAGAGAGAGAGAGAGAGAGAGAGATAGCAAGGTACGCATGACATTAAACGCCAGAGGGTAGGGATACAAGATGTCCGAACCAAGCAGAACGTATTCCAAGATACCCGTCACGAATGGACGTGTCTACGTGGTATTCATCATCATTATCAATCTATACACTGCGAGAAACTATTATTTGCTGACGATTTAAAAATATATCATCAAGTACGAGATATCAATGATTGCATATATTTGCAGTCTAACATTAACTTTCTATGTGATTGGTGTAAAGCTAATCGCCTAAATTTAAACGTAAATAAATGTTCCATTGTTTCGTATGCAAAAATACACCAACCACTTTATTCATGATTATGTTGTAAATGGTGAAATATTCACCAACACAAACAGACATAACAATACCAAGTGAATTTTGTCACCACAATACACATTACTAAAGAGCGGAAAAATGCAAGGCAAAAAGAAAACATATGCACATTTAAATGCAACGAAATTTGACAAAAAATGCATGGGTTTCGACAAAAAAAAAATACAACAAATATGTATATAATATACTATTAACTAACTAGTAATAACTAAATATTATTAGTAAAAACTTATTTGTTATAAGAATAAGGAAATTTCAATAAATCAAATCATAAATTAAATTTTGTTTCTATTATTTATTTCATCAACATCAAGTTTATTTTATGTATACACCGATGTATACAGTTATGTTACATTGTTGCATTATTATTACATGGCATTACACGGAGTTTCGCATTTATTGATATAAAATATACAATAAACAATAATATTAAAGCCTTAAATTTTAGGTTTTAGGCATTTTAATTGAATCTACAAATAATTCTTATTTCATCAACATCATAAAATGCACATTGCATATTTTCCGCTCTTTACACATTACCCATGAGATATTACAGGAGAATAGCATAAACGATGAAAACATTTGTAAATTCATATTTTTCCCTATTTGGGTGTAAGCCTGTAAGGGAAATAAAGACATTATTATTATAATTATTGTTATTATTATTATTATCCGTAAATTGTTCCGTGATTTTCGTTTAAAATTTTAATGCTGAATTAATTATCTTAAATTATTATATGTAATTAAAGTATTAATGACGACGATAATTATTTTAAGAAATCGGTAAAATTTATTAATATAAAATGATAAACCTTGGCTCCCCCTATTAACAATCAGTAGAACGCCCGTAATCGGTAATACAGCTTTCTTCATGATGACGAACCAAATGCCGATAATACAGAATGTCGGTACAAAAATCACGTAAAACGACACTGGCGCCCTTTGTTTTCCCCTAGTAACACTAACTCCATTTAGCCATGTGACGAACCAAATGCCGATAATACAGAATGTCGGTACAAAAATCACGTAAAACGACACCGGCGCCATCTGCTTTCCCCTAGCAACGACGCTACCATTTAGCCGAGTGACGAACCAAATGCCGATAATACAGAATGTCGGTACAAAAACGACACCGGCGCCACCTGTTTTCCCCTAGCAACAGCGTTGCCATTTAGCCGAGTGACGAACCAAATGCCGGTAATACAGAATGTCGGTAATGCAGATTCCGTACTTAACGACGACTGCATCCCCGCAAAAATGTCTGGCCCAGGTGTCCCAATACCTACTGTCCACTGCAATTGTAATAGTTGTAAGTAATTCTGGATCGTATTATAAATGTAGGGCTCTTCTGGATAGCGGCAGTCAGTCAAATTTTATAACTCAAGACATGTGAAATATATTAGGCTTGCAGAAAACCAAAATAAGTTTAGCTGTTACTGGTATTGGCCAAATTTCAGCACAAATGACCCATAAAACGGAGGTAGCAATTAAATCCAGATTCAACAGTTACGAATCTTCCTTATCGTGTATAATTGTTCTAAAAATCACGGGAAATCTTCCCAATCATTCATTTAACGCAAGGTCCCTGGAAATGCCAGAAAATATCCAGCTAGCGGATGAAACATTCAATATCTCAAACAAAATAGATTTATTAATAGGGGCTCAAGTATTTTGGAACTTAATATGTGTCGGTCAGTTAGAGCTAGGGGTTGGTCAATTAACACTTCAGAAAACCAGATTTGGTTGGGTGCTATCAGGTCCTTTCAGTTATCAGGTTAATGATATCAATAATCCTCAGTGTAATCTGAGTACTGCTAATGACAACATTGAGGTTCAGAACCAGCTAGTCAAATTTTGGGAATTGGAGGAATGCCGATCTATAAAGGCATTGTCACGCGAAGAAAATTATTGCGTGAAGAATTTTATAAACACAACGGCTCACGGTAAGGACGGACAATTTTACGTTTCAATTCCTCTAAAGGAACCCGTTGAAATGTTAGGCGACTCAAAAGAATTAGCAATAAAACGGTTTAATTCACTTGAACATCAACTTCAAAAAAATCCCCATCTAAAGGAATCGTATATAGCTTTTATGGATGAATACCAGCGATTAGAACTTTGCGCAGCCCTTTTACTTGCCAGACTTATCGAAAAAACCCGTGCTGCTCTGGTCTTAGATGTAAACAAGGTTAACTGTTGGTGCGATTCAACAATCACCTTGGTTTGGATAAAAACGGTACCAAACTTATTAAAAACATTTGTAGGTAACCGCGTCGCGGAAATTCAAGATCTTCCTTCACAATATGTATGGAGACATGTTGATTCGAACCAAAACCCTGCCGACTTACTATCGCGTGGCGTCAGGCCGCTTAATTTAATCAATGCCGAACTTTGGTGGCATGGCCCGGTATGACTAGCAAACTTTTCTCCACATATCCATCCCGGAGATTATAAGAATATCGAAAATTCTCCTGATTATTTAACAGAACGGCGACGTCAGATTACTGTATTGGCAGCCAAAACTGAACCTCACATGCTTTTCGACAAATTCTCGTCACTGAATAAGCCTCAAAGGGTGGTAGAATATTGTTTGCGTTTTAAGAACAATGCAGTCAATCCAAAAAATCTGAGAGTTATAGGTAATCTAACAGTTCAAGAACTAAAGAATGCTCTACAATTATTAATAAAGATATTATATTATAGATTATTAATAAGAGCCCAACAAGCTGAATTTAAGCAAGAAATCTCAGACTTATGCAAGCACAAACAAATCAATTCTAAAAGTAATTTACTAGCTTTAAATCCCTTTATCGATCGTAATGGACTTTTAAGAGTTGGTGGTAGGTTAGCTAATTCCCACTTTTCAGACAACATAAAACATCCTATTTTGCTGCCTAAAAATCATAAGTTGACATTGCTTATTATCAGAAATATGCACGAGGCAACTTTACACTCTGGTCCGCAAGTCCTTCTGGCATATTTACGAGAAACATATTGGCCAGTCTCGGGTCGTATTCAAGTTAAAAAGATTGTCCACACGTGTGTACGATGTTTTCGAGCCAATCATCGAACTGTTGAGACATTGATGGGACCTTTACCTAAAGAACGCCTGGAACCCCATTTTCCTTTTGAAATTTGTGGGGTTGATTATTGTGGCCCCATCTTAATGAAAAACAAAAAGGGTCGAGGCTGCAAGAGTGTGAAGGTTTATATTTGTATATTCATTTACTTTGCTACCAAGGCAATTCATACTGAATTAGTCTCCGAACTCACCACGGAGGTATTTTTAGCGTCTTTAAGGCGATTTTCGTCTCGAAGAGGAAAACCCTCAAAAATATACTCCGACAATGGCTCCAACTTTGTTGGTGCAGATAATTGCCTAAAGCAATTCCTAACGAGTCTAAATTCTCCTGCCAAAAATAATAATTTTCAAAATACATTAGCCTCTGAAGGAATTATTTGGAATTTCATTCCTCCTCGCTCCCCTCACTTCGGTGGCCTTTGGGAGGCCGGAGTCAAGACAATAAAGTTCCATTTAAACGAGTATTAGGTACTGCTTTGTTCACCTACGAGGAATTAGATACTTTACTAACTCAAATAGAAGCAGTAGCAAATTCACGTCCTCTCTCTCCCTTGTCTAGCGAACCTACCGACCTTAATCCTCTGACTCCAGCCCACTTCTTCATTGGAAGGAGCCTTGTTAGCGTTTCAGACCAGGACGCATATAAAGGAAGGAAGGCTATCGCAATTTCAAAGAATTCAAAGGGTTGTGCAAAACTTCTGGAAGCGATGGTCGAAAGAATATGTCAGCGAATTACAAACTAGGGTGAAATGGAAAACAAGCAGCTCAGGATTGATTCAACCAGGTAAAATGGTTGTCATTCGAGAAGATAACATTCCACCGCTTAAGTGGCGTCTTGGGCGGATTTTGGAGCAGCATCCCGGTTCAGATGGTGAAGTTAGGGTGGTGAGTGTTAAGTGCGCGAACGGAACAATAAAACGTGCCATATCTAAAGTGTGCGTCCTTCCAATAGACAATTGGTATGGAAGTAGTGCAGCGAATTAAACTTTTTCTCATTAGAATTTTACGCATTATTTAATAAATCTTTGTAATAGTTAATAGTAGAAATAAATCTATTGAAAGAAGAGCCTTTCAAGGTGGGGGTGTATGTTAGGGTTTAGGTTACATATTTAATTATTTATTGTATCATTGTGTCTTCTCTTAATTACGTTATAAATTTAGGTTAATAATTATGTTATTGTACAAATTTGTTGTTAAGTACATTTAAACTAAATTCGTACAACTAAAAAGTTGTACTAAAAAAGTACAACTAAATTCGTTAGCTTAATTAAAATTATTAAACGTTTTAATAAAGAAGTGTTTTTTTATCTTTTAAACATAATATGTAATCTTTTTTATGTCTTTGGAACTTATTTTATCCATCTACGTTACGTCATTTTCCCCAATTTGTTTCTCAAGAAGCAATAAATATTCTAACACAATTAGCAACTGGCACAATCAAAATGGTTCTGTTGAAAATAAACGTACTAGATAAAGACCATAAAATAATTCCTTAGGTTATAAACAATGTATTGTGTCACATAATAAAATACGTAGTAGTTTAAATGAATGTACTCGTATACCAAAACAATAAAAGCAATTAATTATATTCGCGACTTCCCCATACTTATATATTACTGCTACTGCGGTACTTTCCGTTCTTTTCTCAATTTTCCCTGAATTTTCTTCAAATTAAGATGAAAAGCCCTCACACTTACAAAACTACCTTTTAATTTAAAGTTCATCCCATCCCATCATCCCATTAGGAAATGATTTTTTTAATTTAAAAATTTAATTAGGTAGTTCTGTTTGGTTACTTTTCAAAGTTGTTAACCTGCATACGCTCCTGTACAAACCTTGAATTTATTTTAGATCAACATACTGCAAAAATCAACATTATGCAGCATATGGAAAAATTAAATGTGTTTTATTTATGAATTTATTTCAAGATCATCAACCTGCAGTACTCGGCATTATGCAGCATAAACGTGGGTGTCCAACGTATAACGTGCACGCTTGGTTTCAAAACTTCAATTTCTAATTTCAAAACTCCAAAAGTTATAGAAAAGTTTTATCAACACATCGTCAACTAGGTATCTGGTAAGTGTTGCTAGTTACTTTTACACACTCGGTGTACAGATTGACTACTACTAAATCCTCGCAAAACTTATGACCGTTTGTATTGAACTGTATAGATATTTTATAAATTACAAATAAATCTGCATGTATATTCATTCCACTTTACATAAACATTGAAGATAAAAAATGTATTTGAGTAGGGTAAGGTGGGGTAAGTGCAAAATCAGGAAACGTGTAATCACGGAATGTTATTTAACATAAAATGAAGTTAGACTGGATCTTTGTGGCTGATTTGAAACATTTTGGTGACCTCTAATGTGTAACAAGGGTAGTAGGTATAACGAAAAAGGCTAAAATCTGTTCAAAACTACATTACGTCTAGAAACTAGAAAATTAGCGGTAAATTAATAGGTGTTAAACGTTGGAAATATGAGAAGATTATTAAACCTAATTTATACAGAATAACAGATTTTAGTCTCCCCAAAAAAGTTAATCAAAATGAAGCCTGATTGGATGCGTCAGAAGGTATTGTTTAAACTATTACATCTATTACATACGATTAATATAAATACATGGTGAAGAATATACAAACATTATTAAACTATATAAAGAAAAAATTATTTTGAAAACTATATACAGATATTATTACTACATGAGGCCCGTAAGATCAGTCGATCCGCGGCTTTTTATATCAGTACAAAATAATTAGATATAGTTATATTTACTATCTATTCTTTTAAACTGCTGTTATACTTACCATGTTTACTTTATAGTCGGGTATGTAGTACCATTATTAGTGTATACGAAATGTACTATTTTACTAGATATTATATATAAGTTATGTATTATGTTTTAAGTATCGTCGAAACTACTCGTATCAATAAACGTTCTTGTATGAAAGTATGTTGTTTTATACTTACTCTGCTCCCTACGTTTTGTCCTAAAAATGTATTCGTAGGCTCTAACCTCAAGCTACCAATTTCAAATTCCAAAAACAAAACGCCGTATTGGAATCAAGTTGTCGACAGGCTTCGTCTACTGTATACCTTAAAACAGAGGGGTAGCAGTAGTTTAGAAAACTAGGATGAGATTATTTCAATTATTTCTGAGCTTAAAGAAGAAGGTATTATAGAATAAAAGATAATGGTTATACAAAATGTTACCCTCAAGTATACTTTTCTATTTTGTTGTTGTATATTTGTATGTTAGAATATAAGTTAACTAGTTTCAATAAAAAGTAAAATATTTATCTGTTTTATTTCTCCAGGTTAAGTCTTCAAGGTTCTCATAACTATAGATATTGTAAGAGGAAATCACGTAGAGTTTCAAAGTTATAAAGACGTATTACAAAACATATGACATATGTTCTAGATATATATTTCGAAGGTGCTGAAAATAATTACAAATTAATATTAATCATACGAGTTTTATTCAACGATAAATATCCTACAAGAGTATATAGTATATTATTACATATCTGCGTATTTCGAAACCATTGAAAATGGATGATATATTGTAAAATAACGTTAAAATATGAGTTTACTATAGATACGACAAATATCTACATGGGGCAAAATTATACACAGTAAGAAGGCATATGTAGAAATCGTTTACAAGGGTAGTAGATAGAACGAAAAAGGTTAAAAATCAGTTTAAAATTACATTACGTCTAGAAAAGTAAAAAATTGTGGTTAGAATTGTTGAATATTTGCATTTTCACCATATATCATAGGTTTAATTTTTTATCTCTAATTTTATATAAGGCGTATAATCATGTTTCTTGGTTAAAAAGTTAATGAAGCGTACATCAAATCTATCTACATTGACAAAACAAGTGACTGAGATTCTTTATGACTAACTCACTAAATTCCTTTGAAATGTTCAGTAAGAGCGCTTTGTTTATTTATGGTTGAAAGCAGCTTTAAGGAATGTCGAAAACAACATGACTAATTAGTTTGTACGTATTTTCGTGCAAAAACATTTAGTTTGAAAGTAACTTCTTAAACAGTTTTAGCTACAGAGAATGTTTTTTGAAAATTTTAAAAATAATGCTCTACAGTATTCTATATTCTTAAAAGTTTCATTTAAATAAATTTTTATGCAATACAGATAATCCGACAGGTGATTACCTTGTATACTTGAAAGTAAATTTTTCTCGTTATATTATCCTAGATGCTTCTACGTGTTAATTATATTACACGTATGTTAATCATATGACGTATAGATCTATATTTAAATATCAAATAGGAATGACAACATAAGATTTATTTTAAAATAAATTTATGAGAGAGATGAGATATGTAAATGATACCGTGAATTAATTTAATTCGAGCGTGCATACGAGAAATGATAAATGTAAAAGAGAGATGAGATATGCTAATGATACCGTGAATTAATTTAATTCGAGCATCCATATGAGAAATGATAAATGTAAATGAGAGATGAGATATGCTAATGATACCGTGAATTAATTTAATTCGAGCATCCATATGAGAAATGATAAATGTAAATGAGAGATGAGATATACTAATGATACCGTGAATTAATTTAATTCGAGCATCCATATGAGAAATGATAAATGTAAAAGAGAGATGAGATATGCTAATGATACCGTGAATTAATGTAATTCGAACATCCATATAAGAAATGATAAATGTAAATGAGAGATGAGATATGCTAATGATACCGTGAATTAATGTAATTCGAGTATCCATATAAGAAATGATAAATGTAAATGAGAGATGAGATATGCTAATGACACCGTGAATTAATTTAATTCGAGCATCCATATGAGAAATGATAAATGTAAATGAGAGATGAGATATGCAAACGATACCGTGAATTAATTTAATTTGGGCATGCATATGAGAAATGAGAGAGGTGAGATGTACAAATGAGAGATGAGTTATTTAAATGAGAGATGAGATATGCAAATGATACCGTGAATTAATTTAATTTAATTTAATTAGATCAATTAATTTAATTCGCAGATCAATTAATTTAATTCGAGCATCCATATGAGAAATGATAAATGTAAATGAGAGATGAGATATGCAAACGATACCGTGAATTAATTTAATTCGAGCATGCATATGAGAAATGAGAGAGGTGAGATGTACAAATGAGAGATGAGTTATGTAAATGAGAGATGAGATATGCAAATGATACCGTGAATTAATTTAATTTAATTAGATCAATTAATTTAATTCGCAGATCAATTAATTTAATTCGCGCATGCATATGAGAAATGATATATGTAAATGAGAGATGAGATATGTAAATGATACCGTGAATTAATTTAATTTAATTTAATTAGATCAATTAATTTAATTCGCGCATTTAATTAGACCACGCCTCATTTGAATATTAATTAGATCGCGGGTCATTTGCATAAAAAGAGTGGGGACCAGCTTAAGGGACGCAATACCTACTAAGATGTACCAATACCAGTAGAAGAGGTCCAAGAAGAAATGCGAAAAATAATAGAAAGAAAGCTAGAGATCCAGAAATAGTAAAGTATGGCGGAAAATCAGTTACAACATGGATTTGTTACTTATGTAACGACACACGGAAAACAAAAAAAACAAACGAATTGGGAATAAACGCAATACAAAAGGAAATCCCACCAAATGTAACATTTACAGAGCAATAACATTATACCTAATAATAATAAATTAAGATATACATATTATAGAAAAAAAATCCAAAAAGATCCAAAGTACTACACCAGTTAGAAGACGAACAAGGAGCGTATTGGGAAGCTAAACAAACCACAGATCATGTACACGTTATTAGGAAATTAATAGGTTTAGTTCTTGGAAATGGGGCAAACTTATATCTAACCTTCATAGAACTAAATGCAACCTTCAGCAGTGTGGATGGAGATCAAATACGGAAATGTCTAGAAGAAATAACCTTGGAAATAAAATAATTAAGGCCCTCTGTGGTCGAGTGGTAGAGATCCTACCTCTCGTTCAGAGGGACAGGGGTTCAAACCTCGGTTGCGACTGAATTTTAAAAATTTAGTACAATTGTGTTTGAGCTCCTTAGGATAAGGTATAAGTTGTATCAGTGATAAAGTATGGGGGAGCGTAATATACTTGCTACAATAGCTCCATTACCTCCGTTGCACTCCCATAAGAGTTTGTGTGGATCCCCGACACTACAAAATGTGGTAAAAGGGGAATGGATTATGTATGTATGTATAAAATAATTATAGGAATTAAAATGATAAATAATCAACTAAGAAATGTAATACAGCTAATGAGAAAAACGTCAAAAGACATTGAAATAAAAAAAGGTGTAAAACAGAAAAATCTGCCAACCCCATTACTGTTTTAATATGTAGGGATCAAATATTTAAGAATGTAAAGGAGACTCAAAGAGATACCTACAGTAGAATGAATACCTTGGTACCATAATAACAAACGATGGGAAACTAGAAACGGATATATTTATTACATAAAATAAATAAAGTAACTAAAATCTAGTATTTGATAAACAAAAAAATCATAGGAAAAAAGAGAAATTAACAGAGAAACAAAGAAAATAGTATACAACACTGTAGCCATCCAAACATTATTGTATAACATAGACACATTGCCTACCCAACCAATACATGAAAATAATATAATATAATATAAATAAGGACAACGAGACTTGATAGGTGGAGAACAGAAGAGATATATGAATGCAAAGAAGAAATAAAATGAAGCAAAAACGACTAAACTAGCTTGATTTCGGATTGAGGAATTGTGGGCAATTTGTTCAGGAAGGTTTATAGCAAGCATTAGGAAGTAAAATCAGTTGGGTACCTCAAATTAAAAATCTAGGCAAATTATGGAATTGTACCTTGGTATGGTCCAGAGCATGACGGATAAGGTGAAGATCAAGCTCAGAGAAAAATAAGATGGACGACTTTATGCAATTTTATAATTATTTTAAAATATTCCTTAAATGTTGTGGTTTTGGAAATAAAAAGTACTCATCCTGGAATACATACGATACTCCTCGTTTATAATTTAAATGGAATTCCAATTACTTTTAGTCTATCTTTTAAATTTTGTTTATTGTTTCCAGCCTTACTTTGTGAAACTCCATAATCATTTTTAAATAATTAAATGAAAAAGGGTTAGTGTTGGTTTTAAATGTTCTTTTATAATTGTTGGTTTTTCTTAGTATATGTGCAATTTTTTCTGATATTTTGCCAAAATATAATAAATAAAATATTATAAATAAAAACCCACAACCACCTAAACTATATGGACTCGTCAAAACACATAAACAGAATATGCCTATAAGACCAGTTGTATCAAACATCAATGCATCTAATCACATTTTATCCAAAGAAACTGGACCAGATTATTAACACGATAGGTTACAAATCGAAATACTCTGTTAGAAATTCATTAGAGTTAGTAGATAAGCTACAAAACATACATCTTCCACCACATTCAAAACTTGTTAGTTTTGATATTTGTAACATTTTCTCCAGAATACCCCCACAACGATGTATTCCTTTATTAGATAGTTTCTTGATTAATAGTAATATAGAATTAGTTAAAAGGTTAGAGTTAATTCAATTATTTGACCTTTATATAAGTCAAAATTATTTCGCTTTTAATAACATAATTTATTTACAAAAAGATGGTTTACCTATGGGTAATTCTCTAAGTCCTCTATTAGCTAACATATTTATGGACAAGTTAGAAGATCAAATATTTAAATTAAACCTCTCGAAACACATTAACTTCTGGTTTCGCTATGTTGATGACATTTTAGCTTGTTTTAACAGTTCTTTTGAGGTTATCAACGAATTTTTAATTCTTATTAATAGTATCTACCAAAACATAAATTTTGCACTAGAAACAGAACAAAACATAGCTATAAACTTCTTAGACTTAACTATCAAGATTAACGCACACAATCTATTTGAATTTTCCATATACTACAGAAAACCAACACAAACGGACATAACAATACCAAATGAATCTTGTCACCATAAAGCACATAAAATAGCAGCCTACAGATCATTAGTACACAGAGCTTTAACTATTCCACTAACAAAGCCAGATTTTAGCAAAGAGATATCAACCATTAAACAACAAGCACATGCAAATCATTACAATCCGAACATGATTGACACTTTAATTAAACAAAAAGATTATAGGTTAGCTGTCAAAACAATATATGCCATTGACAATCAAACAAAAGACAGTAATTACATATTTCGGCAAAGTATCAGAAAAAATTGCACATAATATACTAAGAAAAACCAACAGTTATAAATAGTGGGGAGGCGCATTTAGTAAAATATGTAAAATTACAAAGTTGGCTCTCCCTGAAACCTAACTAGCAACAACTATGCTAGATTTAATATTACACTAGTACAGATGATATTTTAACCGGTGGTCACTGTGTATGAGTGGGACCCTCTTTTCTGGACGCCATTTAGGAAAATGGCGAATGCAAATATTTGATTGTTCGTATGTTGGAAACCACTCAATCTAAAAATTTGATCTTGGTGTCACATTATATGTTTTTAGGGTCAAGGAATTCAAAAAAGTCTTTAATTTATTCATATATACAATCCATCTCCCATTTTTTAAAATGGAGACCAATAAATGGCATTAAATGAACTTTTATTTAATCATTTTTCAACTATTACAATCTTCGTTTATTAAACAAAGATAATGATATTTCTTCTTACTCAAACATGAAAACCACAATAAAATAAATGTTGTTTTGAAACAATTTCTTCAATATGAATTGCATGATGTCCCACTGTCACTAGCAACATATGACGGATGTCTTCGTCTTCCAACAAATAAAGTCATGCTCGATACAACTTTGATAGGGGACAATAGTGTAGATATCCTTCCTGTAAAAGAATCTGGTATGCGTGCATGTTACATCATTGATGCTATGGGCGTAGTACGAGCACTCGGAAAGCCAAATAAAGCAACAACTTTTGGTGATCTAGCGGACTCATTTGTGGACTTAGTATGGCGGAATTTCTCTGAACACATTTCGAGAATTAACGTTGTCTTTGATAGCTACAAAAATAGTTCTATTAAATCAGCAACTAGGGCCAAACGCAAAAGCAAGAACACCCCCCCGTGTAAGACGTGACATACAAGATAGAAATGTTCCCTTACCACAGAATTGGAATGGATTTATTAATCTTCTTAAGAATAAAAAAGCTTTAACTCACTTCCTCTCAAATCAGTTGATGGAGGTATCCTCTAAGAAAGTAAACCCAAACCAGGTTGTAGTGACAGCAGGTGGTTATGAACAGTGTGATAAGGCTACTTCCACATCTGGAATTCTGTCAGATTCATTATTTGCAAACCACGAAGAAGCAGATACGAGGATTTTGCTTCATGCGAAAGATGCAACTAATACTGGATACAGTCGGATTGTTGTGCAATGCAAAGATACAGATGTGCTAGTTATGTTAGTGAACATGTTTCAAGAAATTCACGCAGACGAAGTATGGATGTCCAAAGTAACATCATCACAGAAAATATTCGTCCCTGTGCATACAATATTCTCAGGCATACCAATTGAAGTGCGAGAATCTATTATTGGTTTTCACTCGATAACTGGATTGTGACACAACCAGTCAGCCAAATGGCATTGGCAAGAAGACTGCATGAGAAGTTTATTTAAAAAATCCTAAATTGCTTGCAGAAATAGGTGTTGGAACATTATCGGATAGTGTAATCAAATCGGCTTAAGATTTTTTTATTAGCATTTAGGAAGGTACGATGGTAATGGTGAATTAAAACCTAAATTGATGGGAAAAGATCCATTATCACACACCTACAACCAGCTCGTGCAGTGCGGATGTACTACAGATTGTGCTCGATCGAATTGTGTGTGTGGGTGTTCTATTGAGCGGTGTAATAACATATATTCAAACCAGGATGATGAAGGATGAAACAGTGTAGCTCTTGAATTTATATTCTATCACACAGGGAAGTTAGGCCCCGCATAAAGGACATTTTTAATTGTGGTTTTCATGTTTGAGTAAGAAAAAATATCATTATCTTTGTTTAATAAAGAAAGATTGTAATACGTAGTTAACCAATAATTAAATAAAAGTTATTTAATGCCATATATTGATCGCCATTTTGTAGAATGGGAGATGGGTTGTATATATGAATAAATTAAAAACTTCTTTGAATTCCTTGACCCCAAAAACATATAATTTGACACCAAGATCAAGTTTTTAGGTTGAGTGGTTTCCAAAGTACGAACGATCAAATATTTGCATCAACCATTTTCCTAAATGGCGTCCAGAAGAGAGGATCCCACTCATACACAGTGACCACCGGTCAAAATATCATCTGTAATATAAAATCTAGCATCGTGGTTGCTAGTTAGGTTTTAGGGTAAGCCAAATTTGTTATTTTGGACATCTGCCTCCCCACTAAAAATAACATTTAAAACCAACAGTAACACTTTTTCATTTTTATTTAATGCTAAAGACAGAACACATGATATCATGAAATAGGGCATTACCGTTTAAATTGTTCTTTTTGTAGTTCGGTATATATTGGACAAACACTTAGAAATTTTGACATAAGATATAAAGAATACGTACGTCATTACAAAAATAAACATCCTGAAAAATCTAATAATGGCAAACACCTTTTAGAACAAAATCACACAACTCCTCAAAATAATATTAAATTCCTACATTTTTGTAATAACAAAAGCAAATTAGACATTTTAGAAGCCTTTGAGATATACAAACACAAACTCAGGGTACCTTTAATGAATGAACAACTTGAGCTCAGTAATTCTCCGTTACTGGAAGTGTTAGATATTTAATTCTGATTATTATTAATTTTATCTTTTTATCTAGTTACCTATTTTTGCATCTACATTAGCGACGTGTTTGTTTATATTTATATTACCTTTGATAATGACAGCTTAGCTGTCGAAACAATATTGTCAGGTTATATTTTAATAAATACTGTGAAACTTTTTACTAATCTTTATTTATTTCATATCTTTTAAATGTCTTTAAGATTATAATTACTTAAATATAAGGATTCCCAAAGTGGGCGTTATCATCCCCTTAGAAAAAGGATAAAAGGGGGCGTTGGACTGATCCAAAGTAGTGAATGAATACAAATACGTAGTACGTTTAACAATTTGGAATATATAGACTATATGGAACGCACATTTTTCGTTATAACTGGATGAATCAATTTTGCCGCGGATTGAAACCTTATTGGTTAGCTGAAGTTCTATTTATAAAATAAAAGAAATTAACTCCAGAGCTATTATTTGTCAGTCAATAGTAGAAGATTGGAGGAGAGATAGAGTAATTGATAGCAGAAGATGGAGAATTGATGTTTCTTGTTATAGAAAACCTAATTTGACCTTAGTGGTCACTTGCATCACTCGGCATTACAGCAAATTGACAAGATACTTTCAATAACACATTCGTTGAAAATAAATTTTAAAAGTGACATAATATTAACTTATATCGGAATTATATTTCAAGTTTAATGAAATGAATCTGCAGCTGCAAGCAGATAAAATAAATTTGAGTAAAACCAAGGCTACTATATCTGCATTTGTTTCAAAGTTTGTTTTGTTCCGACGCAACTTGGGGCATAAAAAAAATTTACCAGTTTTCGAGTCTTTCTGCACTACTATTTTTTAATTTTTTGATTCTTCTCAATAGATTTCAAAAATGTATAATACTTAGTGCCACTTCAAATGAATAGTTTACGAACTTTACGAATATATACAGGGTGTTCCATTTAAAAAATCTAAGGGTCAACCCTGGTAGTGGGGGTGAAGGGTACGCCAAATTCGAGTAAGTATGCAGAAATAATGTCCCCCTTCATATGAATTTTGGCAGGTTTTTCTATTTTTCTTGGAAATCAAAAGTGATTTAGGGAGGATTGTATTCGGTGAGATTCCCTTACAACTAATAGCATTAAGAAATATTTAATGCTAATTAAATATCGGTTGTGTTTTCTTGTATACTTTCTTATAATAACAATTAGTTGACACTGTCAGGAAATTTAAAATTACTGGTTACGAGTTTTTATTTTAAAGCTAGCATTACTGGAGAGAAAGAGAAAGGAAAGACGTGTCTAATTTGCTTTTAAATTGGTCATTTGACTATTTAATATGCTTTACAGAAAACACATATGAACACATATAGATAAATAACAAAAAGACTTATTATACATTTATTTTAGATGATGAGCGTACAAGTGGCAGCAAGCATCTGAAATGATGTGATACCTATATCAGCATTCATAAGGATATAAATAATGATAGTTAACAACGTAAGGATTAAACATGTAAATTACTAAATTTTAGAATATTAACTTATAAGTTACAAATATTTACAACCTTCGACTTCATAGCTAACTGTGACTGATATTTTGATTAGATTACAAATAATAGTTAGATGCTGTGTAGATATCGACGTGACATCAAATTTGTTAATAAATTTGTCACATTAAATTTATTTTTTGCTTACTTAACAGGTAATGAGTTTACTCATTTTAAATAATAATCAGAACTTCTTTTAACTATCACTTTGTGGTCTTTAAGAAGATAATCACTTTCCTCTTGCCATACAAGGACCTGGACGCATTTGACTAACATCTAAAAATAGATATATAAAATAATAAATATTTACTTCAATGATTTGACAAATAATACATACTTCGACCACATCTTTGAGCACATTGTAATCCGGAAACATTATTGTATGTTTGTCCATCTGAACCACAGACAGGATTATATTGTGACGTAACAGGACATTTTCGAAGGCAGTTTGCTATTGGTAATGCAAGAGTCGTAGTTGTCGTCCCGGGAGTTGTTGATCTTCCTGCTGTTGGTTGAAAATTGAAATTTGATGGTGTCGTTTGAGGGGAAATGAATTGGTTGAAAAAGCCATCTTGAGTTTGAGGTCGTGCGGATGCCTTGCGAAGTGATAATATTACTGCAAAATCAAATATTTTCTTTAAAAAACTATTGATTACGTATGATTAGGATAAACGAGAAAATTTCTAATCACCTATAATATATTAAAGAATATTACTGACTTACATGTAATTCCTAAAACGCAGACCCATTTGTATTTCATGATGTTGCAATTTTTGACCATTGATTTCTTGCACACACACACAGTCTTAACGACTAAAAGTCTTGAATTAGAACTGCGATCCACAGTTTTGAAGTTTTTTGTTACCTGAGTAACAAGTGAGACTATTTTTATATTAATGTATTAATAACGATTTTCTTTTAAAATTTAATTTAAAATCCATTAGGTACATGTTTTACAAGGAAAATGTCACGGTAATTTCAAACACTAATAGGCAAATCGTTCACGTAGGCAGCAAAAGACCGTAATTTGACATTAGCGTGAAATCGTTTTAAATAAAACTTTTAGTAATAATATTTAATTAATATTTAAGATAATGGGTAAAAATTAATAAACTTACATTAAACCTGGTAATTTTACTTAATTTAAAAATGCGAATCAACATAGTGTCTCATCAATTTTTCTTATCTACTTAAAAAAGAAAAAATTCTTGCATATTTTCTTCAAAGAATTTTCCAAACTAAAACTGACGTCAGCGCACACCAATCTCAAGGTGTTTCTGAAATTAGATTACCTTTTCGGAACAATTCATTCATTCATTCATAATCCAGCGTTACAGCCGTTTTGCATTTTAACCTCTTGCACACAAATTCCTATGGGAGTGCAATGGTGGTAATGACGGCATTGCAGCAAGTGCATTACGCTCCCCCATACTTTATAATTCACATAACTTTTATACTTTATCTTAATGATCTCAAATACGATCGAACTAATTTTTTTTAAATTCAGTACCCATGTTCCTCTGATATCTCTACCACTCGACCACGCAAGAGTGTGTAAAAACAGTAAAGTAATAGCAATTATTTCTGCAACTGCAACGGTTTTGTCAATCGTCAATATTTGATTTGCAGTTTACTTATGTTGATTAGAATCGGCCATGTAGCCTTCGTCAACAGTGGTTTATTGACATCCGGTACTGACACAATAGAGTATCCTCTCCTGCATCAACTAACAGGGTGGTCAAAGTTTATTGGAAACAACGACCTGTATAGTGGGATGATTAAAAAAACTCGGACTTTGAAACGTTTTGGTGCTCATTGTTGATTGTTGTTGATTCTGTAAAAATGTGGCACAAAAAACTTCAAAAGAAATCAAAAGATAGTTTTAATGGTATACATTAAATCTACCCTGTGATCAAAAATTATTTTAGTTGCAGACGACTCTGAATAGCAGAACGTATATTATTACTGACTTCAGAACAATCTAACCTCCAGAAGTCAATAAAATTTGTCACTTCATGTCAAAGAAAAACATTGCTGATTGGAGATTTTTATTGATTTGTTAAAGAAGATAGTTAGGGCTTACTTTTCGAAAAAGTCAAGACAAACAACATAATTTTTCGTCGAACTTAAAAGAAAGTAGGTTTTTCTTCTCTATTCTAAGGGG
Source organism: Agrypnus murinus (assembly GCA_929113105.1). Lineage (NCBI taxonomy): Eukaryota > Metazoa > Arthropoda > Insecta > Coleoptera > Elateridae > Agrypnus > Agrypnus murinus. The sequence goes on along the minus strand of OV816029.1, from coordinate 64,064,014 downwards.
TTTTCTTGTTGATTTATTCAAAATAAAACAAAAACAATATCAAAAATGATAACTAAAGTCTATTTAACATTTGCAATATTAATCTGAAAAACAATGTTTAGCAGTTTGAACTACTTCAGAAGTTGAAGATCTAACAGAAGAAGTAATAGCAATTGTTTCTGCAACTGCAACGGTTTTGTCACTCGTCAATATTTGATTTGCAGTTTACTTATGTTGATTAGAATCGGCCATGTAGCCTTCGTCAACAGTGGTTTATTGACATCCTTCACGGTACTGACACAATAGAGTATCCTGTCCTGCATCAACTAACAGGGTGGTCAAAGTTTATTGGAAACAACGACCTGTATAGTGGGATGATTAAAAAAACTCGGACTTTGAAACGTTTTGGTGCTCATTGTTGATTGTGATTGTTGTTGATTTTGTGAAAATGTGGCACAAAAAACTTCAATAGAAATTCGACAATATTTACACAGGACTGCCTCAAGGTGGTTGAACTTTTACTGCTGTTGCTTAAAAGAGTGTTATTATTTTGTATGAATTATTTGCTGAAGTTTAGTTTTTATTAGTTTTTATAACGATTATCCGTTCTTTTCATTGTCTTTTTTACTTTTCGTAATCAAAAAGCAAAACGATGCACGTCAGGATTTTCAAAATGTTTCTAGTGCGTTGTATAATTAATTATGATTTATAATAATTTATTAATTTATATTTTATGATATAATGTATACAGGGTGAATCTTTTAAAATGCACGCCGGTTTATGGGGCGAAATATGAAGGAGGATAGATTTATTTAATTTAATTTATTTAATTTAATTTATTTATTTCATTCCAACAGAACAAAGTTCCACTTACAGGAAATATACAATAAATATCATTAATAATACAGAACCTAAAACATAAAACGTGATACGTGATTCAATAATAACACAAAAAATATTAATACATATACATCATAATTAATTCTAGAATTCAAATAAATTACATAGATATTACGAATGATTAAATCTGTAAAATAAGTTAAATTCAAAATTAATAACAACAAATAATTAATAAAATTTAGTTAGTAGTTAAGTAATATAAGATAGATGAAAAACAGATGTTAATATGATAAAGTATGTCAGAAATGAACAAGATACTGGTACAATTAATAAATAATTGAAATAAATTTACCTAATTACTATATCGTGTTACCGAAACATATGTTTAAGAATTTAATGTAAAAGAAATATCTGTTAAAAGTAATTGTAACGAAAGTAAACCTATGTGAATATTATAATAGAAATATTACATAATTCTTCTAAATAATTAAAATAAATAAAATAAACATCTTTAATTTTATTAACGTATACTAACAGGATGATTATTATGCAAATTGCGAAGGCAATACCTACACTGCCTGTATGTAACATTAAAGAGGTCTAATTCAATGCTTATGCTATTATATGCTCTCATCATTGCTATTACAGGCGATATCATCAATATATTTGTTCTTGGGCAATTATGTACAAAATCACTTGAAAATCGAGTGCGCATGTCTGGAACATGAAAATTAACTTTTGCTAGTAAGTTAGGTACATGCACCAAATAATTGATAATTTTGTATAAAAATAAAATTAATTGGTGTTGTCTTCGAGTTGCCAATGACTCGATTTTAAAATGATCTAAGAGAGAATTGTAGTCATTACTGCTAATTATTATTTGAAATTTGAAAGCACAATATTTTAGAAATTTTTTCTGAATCTTTTCAATACGTAGACTATAACTTACATACAAAGGGTTCCAAATAACTGACGCATATTCTAGTTTCGATCTAACTAAAGCATTAAACAGAGTAATTAAGGTTTGACAGTTATTAAAGGATCTTGTGTTTCGGATAACAAACCCAAGCTGTTTGGATGCTGCACTGATTATCAATTCATAGTGATTATTGAATCTAAGAGCCTCGTCAAAGCATACTCCCAAATCAATACATCCATTAACCCTACTAATTGTTACGTTATTCATACTATAATTATATATAGTGTTAACCTTTTTACGACAAAACGTCATGCATTGACATTTATTGATATTAAACAAAAGTTTATTATTTATTGACCATAAACAAATTCTATTCAAGTCTTCCTGTAAACGATGACAGTCACTTATGAATTTACAATGTTAAAAATTTTAAGGTCATCCGCAAAAAGAAGTAGTTGAGAAGACTTTATGCATTCAACTATGTCGTTTATAAAAATTATGAATAGCAATGGTCCTAGTGTACTTCCCTGAGGTACACCAGACGAAGCTAGAAAGGGCTCAGATTTGTATCCGTTACAACATACAACTTGTGATCGACAATTCAAGTAACTTTTAAAAAGGTTAACTAAATTGTCTGAAAATCCAAATTCACCTAATTTCCTAAGTAAAAGCAAATGAGATACTCTGTCAAATGCCTTAGCGAAATCAGTGTATATTACATCTACCTGTAGTTTATTATCCAAAGCCTCAGAAACGTATTGAGTGAATACACTTAAATTAGTAATAGTTGATTTCTTACTGATAAATCGATGTTGATGATCCGATATGCTATTTTGAATTTGGGGTCTAATTAAGTTATTTAATATTATTTCATAAATTTTGGAGAATACACTAAGTAATGACACTGGTCTATAATTTCGAACATCATTTTTAGGGCCCTTCTTATGTATAGGAATAACACGTGATTCTTTCCATGAATTCGGAAACGTAGCACTATTTAAAGATAAATTGAAAATTTTATTTATAGGGACTTTGATAAATTCAGCACAACCTTTAACTATATAAGAAGGAATGTTGTCCGGACCCAAAGATCGTGAATTGCTCAATTTTTTAATGGTATCCGTCACATCTGCTTCAGTAATATTACCAATATTTATTTCACAGTTGCCTGTATTTGTTAGATTATTATCAGGAAAATCAGATAAAGATTCATTGGAAAAATTATTCATAAAAAAATTTGCAAAGGCTTGTGCAATTTGAGCCCCGTCAGCCAAAGAATTGCCATTTGCATCAATTAATGGAACAGGCAGACCCGTAGACTTACGTTTGTTGTTTACAAATCTCCAAACATTCTTTTTTGGGTTATCATTAATGTTATCTTCAATGGATTGTAAATATGCGTTGTATGCATTGCGAATTAGATTTTTTACTTCAGACCTTAACTGTTTAAATTTATTAAGATCTGATATATTACCATAATTAAAATATTTTCTTAGATATTTAACCTTCAGTTTAATTTTACTAGTTATGTTTCTGTCATACCATTCAGGATACTTAGGTTTACGTCGAGTTACTATAGGTACACAATGGTTAAGTATCACAAAAATGTCAAAAAAAATTTGCATTAAAAATTTTAGGGCCTCTCAATTTTCACCGAACTGAACCTGGACCTGACAATCTGATTGAGAGGTTTCTTATTAGATTGTAAAGCTAAAATAACACGCTAACAGATGTTTGTGAAACTGCAGCAGAACTTAACAAACACAAAGGTTGACGCTTTAAACATACTGTAATAAAAATGCTTAGTGAAGATCATCACCAGAGACGTGCATTTTAGTAAAGCATAAAAGCACTATGTCAAGGAAGCGAAGCAAATTAATTTGCAATAGTACAACGTAACACAAATTGGCGCTTGAAAATGGTGGGTTTGGACTAACCATGCCGGACAAACAAGGTGAAATTGTCTGTGGTGAAGCAAGTTTTATATAACAGCTTTTGCATTAGTCAACTATATGTCCTATAACTTGTAGCGACGGCGGACGGCGGCGCTTATAAAAGATGAGCTAATCATGGGAATTTTTAGGCGAGGTCACCTAAAATGCACGTCTCTATTAGTCATCACCAGATACGAGAAAGATTTGCTGATAAGCCTGTGCAATACGTCGGATCATCGGCGTCCCAATAATCTTGTCTAGTAATGTTTCTTTATGTGATTTAGATGGAATAAAAGTGTTATATAAAAAATAATTCAACTCACAATCATCACAATAATTTTATCAGTCAATATTACTCCATTTTGTGATAGATTCATACATGAAGAAGATGTTATATACAAGCTCCACGCTACTGTCTTAATTTTATTGTATGGTGTAGTTGATAATGAGAAATTCAAAACGAACATGTGCGGCAGTGGAACACCTGGGAAGTCTTCCGGTTCCTTTATAAATTAAATGAACATCAACATATAAAATTGTTTGGACGACTATCTAAATGCTTCATTTCTTGATATTTGCCACTTGATTTACAAAACAACATTAGGGATGTATAAAATTTCACATTTAAATTATTATTTACATGTGTTTATTCCATTTATAAATAAATCGTTGCTTTGGACACCCATTGCATTATTTTTCATTTATTTCTTTATCAGCTTTTAATTCTCGTCTCTGGTCATCACATAGTATTATTATGAATGAAAATGGATTTATTATTCTTGACACCTGTCTTTATTATTTTAGAAGAGAATCATTACTCATTACCTCATTAGCATTACGTACCTAATAGTTATCTTAGATTACAATTCCAACGTTATTGTTGTATTTGTGAATTATTTTTTATCCAGTTTGTATATACTAATATTTTTAAAATAATGTTTGTACATACCGAGACTTTGACAATAGAATAAAATAGGAACAATTGAATTTATGTAACACTGAATGTCGGAGAAATTTAATTAATTTTTAAAATAGTACTTCATGTTGTTAGAATGTTTAGTATGAAGTGTAATTAGATATTTACTATTGGGTTGTTTTTGTAGATATTCGCAGGGTCGGTTGAGTGGTCAGTTAGTTTTTCGTTAAAGACAAGAAGTTTTAAATTAGTTGAGTTTTAATAAGTAATAAACACTTCAATCCTGATTGTAGTCAAAACAAGGTGTTACAAATCCTATATTTTGTAGAAAGAAATGCGGCAGAAATGAGATCATGCAGATCATTGTCAGATCGACCATGAACGTGGTAATATAATACATCTGACCTTACAGAATATTGCACAATATGTTCATTATCATTCGTTTTTACTCTATTTTACTAGGTAATAAAATGTAATTAAGTTTAAAAATGTATTAAGTTATCTAAATCTATCCATCATGATGTATTTTTTTATTTATTGGTCATCCCGCGATTCTAATAATATCGTAATTATTAATTACTTTATAACTGACTTTATATTAAACAGTATTTCTAGCATAGGTACTTCTGTTTCAACTCCAATAACATATTTGTTAATATTCAAATTCTTTAAAGAAAATAAAAATAGTGGATAATTAACAAAAATTCTGCATAATATTCTGTTATAAAATTGTGATCGTGAATTTAAAGAACCAAAAGTACAAACACATAAATTTGCTTGTAATGTCATTCAACCTTAACATAACAATAACAAACTCCGATCTTTTAAGTTGCAGACAAAAGATATCACATTTCTGTTTTTAACAACAAGATTGCCTTCCGTAATTAGGTTAGTTACGATTGTCAGGACCGGGTCCAAAATTCAATAAAACTTTAAAATTCATTTTCTGGAAAATTATTCGTTTTTGACCTATATTTGTCAAGGTAAATTAGCTCTACTGCCTTCCCTCTACCTACCATTTAAAGGATAGCCGTTGTTTCTGGATCACACTGTATATGTTACTGTGAAAGACCGAAATTTGGTAAATGTTAACATTCACCGGTGAATATCGACATTCACAAACACGTTTGATGTACAGATGCCCGAAATATTTTCAGAATATCATTATTTTTGACACCGGTGAATGTCGACATTCGATTAGCAGATTTGGTGAATGTTGAAAGAATAAGTTCATCGCATCGTATTTTCTGAAATTAAGGAGGTTACAGCGGATCTTTGCGGGGTGAAGGGCAAGGGGATATCTCCTATGCTTTTACATAGGCTCTAACAAGAAATACCAATCGATAAAAAAAAATTAACAGTCTTAAAACTGAACAAAATCATTTTATTATGAATGCCTATAATGCATTTATTAATTATTTGTATATATTAAAATAATTTAAGTCGATTAGAGTGCATTTGTTTAATTGTTGAAAGTGTAAATATAAATGTAAATAGGTTAAGAATCGTGGCAACACCTCAAAGAAATCAATCGATTTTGTTGGTAGCAGTGTTAGGTTTCAGCTTCAGTTGACATCCTAACCTCCAAATGACAATCCCAAAATATAAGTGGAAACATGTTGAATGTTTTGTAATTTTGTATGCAATTACAGATGGGAATCTTCTATTTTTTAACTTTTGTATAGTCTAAAGATTACAATCTGCTAAGCAGATACAAGAAATATATAAAAAGTTGTTGAGGTTTAATACATATATTTTTAAAATTTGTGTTTGTATTACTGATTTCGTGGATATTCTGATTGTGATGATAAATTGTATTCATCACATTGCAAAAGGTAATTTTACATTTTGCAATATTTCCGTCGAATTAACATTTGTATTCTGATATTATTAACGCAGAAGACTGAATTGTTCAACATAATTTGATTAATAAAATATATGATTATTAGTTAATACAATAAAATATAGATTATTATAACAGTCATTATATGTCATCTTTCTGTTCTGTTATTTGAATTCGCGCGCTATGAGGTGTTGTCACATCTCTGCTGTCTTTCCACATATGTCGTGAAAAATTATTGTTTTGTTTACTTTAAATTATTATTGTGCATTAACTAGACACAAGATTTCAAAAATATTGGGCAGCATTGTTCTTCGAATATGAGAGTATGTCATTTTAGTTTTTTATCAGATTCCCTACATTTCTTCATCATAATTTTTCGTTAAAACTGCTAAAGGTTAGATGGTCTCCATAAGAGCCCATGTTAAATTCTGGATTTTATTTTCCATTTTTCTCGGTAATGGTACACAAGAAGATTATAAAAAAAAGTTACCGAATAGAATAAGTGTCAAAGAACTCGAGGTTTAAATTTCACGTCATTCTCTACATTTTTACATTTCGCTGTATCCTCCTTAAAACAAACATATCTTTTTTATTATATTTATTGTCAAAAAAATAAAATGTTGGATAGCAAACTGTTAGATAGCATAATACGAGAGTTTACAAGTAGTGACCGCACAAATAAAATAACTACTTTAGTGTAGTAAAGAAACAAAAATTACGTCCTAAACTACAAAATAGAACTATAGTATATTAAAGTATAAGTGGATATTGATGTCTTTAAAACACGCGCGAGTCAGTATACCTTTCGTTGTCATGGAAAATGAAAAAAATAAAAATTAATTTGCAATCTGTCACTTAAGAATAATCTTTCTGACCACAGTTGTTACTGGTTGTATTTCGTTTAAAAATGAGTCATAATATTGATAACTTATACAGCAAAGCAGAATCGCGGTTAATACCCCAAAAATCGGAACACGCTTATAAAAAAGAATACGACAAGTTTATCAAATGGATGGAAGAGCAAAAGATAACAGATACAGATGAACGAGTTGTACTTGTTTATTGTTTCCAGCCTTATTCTGTGGAACTCCATAATCATGAAATAAATAAAGATTATTAAAAGTTTCACAGTTTTTTATTAAAATATACCTGACAATATTGTTTCGACAGCTATGCTGTCATTATCAAAGGTAATATAATTATAAACAAACACGTCGCTAAGGTAGATACAAAATAGGTAACTAGATAAAATAATAATAATAATAATAAAAATTAATAATAAAAATCATAATTAAACATCTAATACTTCCAGTAACGGAGAATTACTGAGCTCAAGTTGTTCATTCATTAAAGGTACCCTGAGTTTGTGTTTGTATATCTCAAAGGCTTCTAAAATATCTAATTTGCGTTTGTTATTACAAAAATGTAGGAATTTAATATTATTTTGAGGAGTCATTGTGTGATTTTGTTCTAAAAGGTGTTTGGCGTAATTCGATTTTTCAGGATGTTTATTTTTGTAATGACGTACGTGTTCTTTATATCTTATGTCAAAATTTCGAAGTGTTTGTCCAATATATACCGAACTACAAAAAGAACAATTTAAACGGTAAATGCCCGATTTCATGATATCATGTGTTCTGTCTTTAGCATTAAATAAAAATGAAAAAGTGTTAGTGTTGGTTTTAAATGTTATTTTATAATTGTTGGTTTTTCTTAGTATATGTGCAATTTTTTCTGATATTTTGCCAAAATATGGTATAGATATGTAATTTGTGTCTTCTGTTTGATTGTCAATGGGATATATTCTTTTGATAGCTAACCTATAATCTTTTTGTTTAATTAAAGTGTCAATCATGTTCGGATTATAATGATTTGCATGTGCTAGTTGTTTAATGGTTGATATCTCTTTGCTAAAATCTGATTTTGTTAGTGGAATAGTTAAAGCTCTGTGTACTAATGATCTGTATGCTGCTATTTTATGTGTATTGTGGTGACAAGATTCATTTGGTATTGTTATGTCTGTTTGTGTTGGTTTTCTGTATATGGAAAATTCAAAAAGATTGTCTGCGTTAATCTTGATATTTAAGTCTAGAAAGTTTATAGCCCTGTTTTGTTCTGCTTCTAGTGTAAATTTTATATTAGGATGGATATTGTTTATAAGAATTAAAAATTCATTGATAACCTCAAAAGAACTGTCAAAACAAGCTAAAATGTCATCAACATAACGAAACCAGAAGATAATGTGTTTAGAGAGGTTTAATTCAAATATTCGATCTTCAAACTTGTCCATAAATATGTTAGCTAATAGAGGACTTAGAGAATTACCCATAGGTAAACCATCCTTTTGTAAATAAATTATGTTATTAAAAGTGAAATAATTTTGACTTATACAAAGGTCAAATAATTGAATTAACTCTAACCTTTTAACTAATTCTATATTACTATTGATCAAGAAACTATCTAATAAAGGAATACATTCTTGTGGTGGTATTCTGGAGAACATGTTGCAAATATCAAAACTAACAAGTTTTGAATGTGGTGGAAGATGTATGTTTTGCAGCTTATCTACTAATTCTAATGAATTTCTAACAGAGTATTTCGATTTGTAACCTATCGTGTTAATAATCTGGTTCAGTTTTTTGGATAAAATGTGATTAGGTGCATTGATGTATGATACAACTGGTCTTATTGGCATATTCTGTTTGTGGGTCTTCACTAATCCATACAGTTTAGGTATTTGTGGGTTTTTATTAATGATTTGTTGTTTTTCTAATTCTGAAAAGCAGATATTGCAGTTTTCTAAACCTTGTTTTATTTCTTTTTGGAATTTTGTGGTTGGGTTTTTGTTTAACGTTTCAAAATTTTCTTTATTAATAAATTCATTAACTTTTTGTATGTAAATATCTTTTGAAAGAATTACCAAAGTGCTACCCTTATCTGCTTTAACAGAAATTAGATTGTTCTCTGTGATTTTCTGTTTTATAGATTGAAGAAGTGATATGTTAGATGTGTTGTACATTTTGTCCTGTTTCAAAGACATCTCTTTTAACAAATTCGAAATTTGGAATTTTGCATAATTATTATGATCTTTCTTAAGTATAGTTTCGCATTCAACGGCCAAAATTTCTTTAATTTTGTTGGTAAATTTTGGAAAAGGACAAAATTTGAAACCTTTGTTAAGAAATCGTGTTTCTCTGTCATTGAATGTTATATTCGACAAGTTTATGAAACGAGGATAAAAGTTTGCAGTGTTCTGACAATTATGGTTATTTTGTAGTGTACGTTTTTGTTGTACAAGTCGATGAAGTTTATTTTTCTGTGTGGTGTATTTTTTGAATTTAATGTGACTGACGGTTTCTCTAAGGTCAAAATCTAAGATGTCAAATTGGATATTGTGTAATTTATGAGTAAGTTCTGTATAGAGTACCTTTATATAAACGTGCATAGTGTCTCTTATACTAAACCATTTCTTCGATTCTTCTTTGAGCCATCTTTTTTTTTTTTTTTTCGAAAAATCCTTTTGTAAATAAATTATATTATTAAAAGTGAAATAATTTTGACTTATACAAAGGTCAAATAATTGAATTAACTCTAACCTTTTAACTTATTCTATATTACTATTGATCAAGAAACTATCTAATAAAGAAATACATTCTTGTGGGGGTATTCTGGAGAACATGTTGCAAATATCAAAACTAACAAGTTTTGAATGTGGTGGAAGAATGTATGTTTTGCAGCTTATCTACTAATTCTAATGAATTTCTAACAGAGTATTTCGATTTGTAACCTATCGTGTTAATAATCTGGTTCCGTTTTTTGGAAACAGAATATGCCAATAAGACCAGTTGTATCATACATCAATGCACCTAATCACATTTTATCCAAAAAACTGAACCAGATTATTAACACGATAGGTTACAAATCGAAATACTCTTTTAGAAATTCATTAGAATTAGTAGATAAGCTGCAAAACATACATCTTCCACCACATTCAAAACTTGTTAGTTTTGATATTTGCAACATGTTCTCCAGAATACCCCCACAAGAATGTATTCCTTTATTAGATAGTTTCTTGATCAATAGTAATATAGAATTAGTTAAAAGGTTAGAGTTAATTCAATTATTTGACCTTTGTATAAGTCAAAATTATTTTACTTTTAATAACATAATTTATTTACAAAAAAGGATGGTTTACCTATGGGCAATTCTCTAAGTCCTCTATTAGCTAACATATTTATGGAGAAGTTTGAAGATCGAATATTTGAATTAAACCTCTCTAAACACATTATCTTCTGGTTTCGTTATGTTGATGACATTTTAGCTTGTTTTGACAGTTCTTTTTAGGTTATCAATGAATTTTTAATTCTTATAAACAGTATTCACCCTAATATAAAATTTACACTAGAAACAGAACAAAACAGGGCTATAAACTTTCTAGACTTAAATATCAAGATTAAAGCAGACAATCTATTTGAATTTTCCATATACAGAAAACCAACACAAACAGACATAACAATACCAAATGAATCTTGTCACCATAATACACATAAAATAGCAGCATACAGATCATTAGTACACAGAGCTTTAACTATTCCACTAACAAAATCAGATTTTAGTAAAGAGATATCAACCATTAAACAACTAGCACATGCAAATCATTATAATCCGAACATGATTGACACTTTAATTAAACAAAAAGATTATAGGTTAGCTATCAAAAGAATATATCCCATTGACAATCAAACAGAAGACACAAATTACATATCTATACCATATTTTGGCAAAATATCAGAAAAAATTGCACATATACTAAGAAAAACCAACAATTATAAAATAACATTTAAAACCAACACTAACACTTTTTCATTTTTATTTAATGCTAAAGACAGAACACATGATATCATGAAATCGGGCATTTACCGTTTAAATTGTTCTTTTTGTAGTTCGGTATATATTGGGAAAACACTTCGAAATTTTGACATAAGATATAAAGAACACGTACGTCATTACAAAAATAAACATCCTGAAAAATCGAATTACGCCAAACACCTTTTAGAACAAAATCACACAATGACTCCTCAAAATAATATTAAATTCCTACATTTTTGTAATAACAAACGCAAATTAGACATTTTAGAAGCCTTTGAGATAGACAAACACAAACTCAGGGTACCTTTAATGAATGAACAACTTGAGCTCAGTAATTCTCCGTTACTGGAAGTATTAGATGTTTAATTATGATTTTTATTATTAATTTTTATTATTATTATTATTATTTTATCTAGTTACCTATTTTGTATCTACCTTAGCGACGTGTTTGTTTATAATTATATTACCTTTGATAATGACAGCATAGCTGTCGAAACAATATTGTCAGGTATATTTTAATAAAACTGTGAAACTTTTAATAATCTTTATTTATTTCATGTATTATAATATACTATTATTAAAGTGAGGTTAACTTTAATAAAAAAATATTGTAGTATAGAAAGATCATATGAGTTGATTTAGTTTATACACCATAGAACATGCACTAAATAGCTTATCATTCACGATGTGAGCTGTCGCAGTTTGGATTTTACTTCTATCCATGGGCTAAATTCCGTTTCAGGTTGTTTTTAACTGAAAATAAACATTATTTTAAACTCTATAATTTCAGATTTAACTTTAGATTAACTTTTTTATCCGATTTAATTTGAGTTTTCTTTTTTGAAGGTAACGATTCAAGTTTACTTAGAAAATTTATTATTATTTATTTATTTTATGTTTTTGTTCATTGTTTCAATTCAATTACCTGGATTGTTGTACGGAAATCTTCATAGTTAAGGTTGTTATAAAAGCATCAGATCCTTAATTTAATCTTACACGATGCCGTTGCGTCAAACTTATGATTTGAGTTTTCTTTATGTATTCTTTTGTGCATAGTATAAATTCATGTAAGAAAGTTGATATGTGTTGTAAAGCAGCTGCTCCATATGGTATCTTAGCTGGAATTCGTCTAATTAAAAAATAATTAACATTTTTAGTTATCTTTTTGACGGTCGTCAATTTTATTGTTTTCCTAACTCAGAAAGTAATTTAGACTACAAGTGAATTATGTCAATTATTATGTATGGGACATCATGGCCACTTGATTTTGTTAAAATTTGCTATTCTCTAATTGTTTTTGACAATTTTAGTCCGCAGTCCGCACAAATCACGGATGTGAATCCACGTCGCTGTTAACTCCAAATTATTATAAAAATAAGGTTATGTTCCTCGTTATATTATTATAAACAAAGAAGATGTAATGTATGTAATGTATTACAAGGTTTATACTTACCTTTATGAACTTGTATGAATTTTTATCACTTCTATATAGAATTTTAAAAGGAATTAAATGGGATTATATTTTAAATAATCAAGAATCATTTTTCAAGTCGACATTTTCGATTTACCAGCATTGGTCAAGTGAAGTTTAACAGCTGATATTATCAAGGTTGTTGCAGTGCCTACTGCACCGTTCACTTTCTTCAAATGAAGATTGTTGACAAACTTTAATTAAATTCTTTATTTAATAAATAAAAATCTGTGTTTATTTTACTTATTTACTTATTTTCGTGCGAGCAATCAGAATGGGGAGCATCCTTCGTACCTCATGGCACCGAATGCTGATCATTTGGTCTATCCTACTAGAATATAACCGAATCTGGGAGAATTGCACCCCCTATAGGTATTTTTGTTGTTGTGCCAAACATCGCATTGGCACGGGACCTACACTTTTCCTTCCTATCCAAGAAGAAAGCATTTTTTAATTTTTCTTCGCTATGAAAAATTGCGAATATTGAAAGACCTGCGACTCTTGGATTATGAAGCAAACGTGCAAACCACTAATACTCCGAGGCTGGCATGTGTTTATTTTATATGAATTGAAGTATTTATTTTTGTGGTATACAATTCATTTATTTTAGATGAATTTAATTTTTATTAAGTTGATTAATGATTTACGTTAGATGCTCAGTTGGTAGAGATACCACATAGACAATGGAGGGTCCTGGGTTCGATTCCCAGCCGAAACGATAACTTTTTCTAAATGAATTTGCATTAAATATAATACAATTGATTTAGCCATTGATATTACAAAGAGTAACTTAAACTGTTCTCGTTTAATTGCAAGTGTTTTTGGAGTAAGTCCCTTATGTAAGAATAAGAATAATCCGGAATAATAATAATTTCTATTTTTGTTTGAAAATTCTGCCTTAAATATAAAATACAAAAATGTGTCAATGTGTAACTAAATATATTTAAAAATAAATTTTGTGATAGTGGAGATAGAATTTATTTTAAACTAAAACTAACACAGTAATAATAATTGCAACAACCTCATTGTTTCGAATATTTAGTCGGCATTTACCGTTTAAATTGTTCTTTTTGTAGTTCGGTATATATTGGCAAACACTTCGAAATTTTGACATAAGATATAAAGAACACGTACGTCATTACAAAAATAAACATCCTGAAAAATCGAATTACGCCAAACACCTTTTAGAACAAAATCACACAATGACTCCTCAAAATAATATTAAATTCCTACATTTTTGTAATAACAAACGCAAATTAGACATTTTAGAAGCCTTTGAGATATACAAACACAAACTCAGGGTACCTTTAATGAATGAACAACTTGAGCTCAGTAATTCTCCGTTACTGGAAGTATTAGATATTTAATTTTGATTATTATTATTATTTTATCTAGTTACCTATTTTGTATCTACCTTAGCGACGTGTTTGTTTATAATTATATTACCTTTGATAATGACAGCATAGCTGTCGAAACAATATTGTCAGGTTGTATTTTAATAAAACTGTGAAACTTTTAATAATCTTTATTTATTTCATGATTATGGAGTTCCACAAATAAGGCTGGAAACAATAAACCACTGTAAAAAATTAAAAAATAAATTTTATTTGTTGCAACAGCTAAAACTATTATGGCACTTCGAGTTGCAGAAAAATCCTTTGCTTTTACAGCTTGTTTAGACCTGTCCCTTCCAACACCCACATGTCGTGTGGTATATGTCGACATTCATTGGAGAATGTTAAACTCACTAACTTCCTTCTTTCGAGATACTACTGACTTGTTTGAAAACGCTAATCTAAATTAATTTTGCTTTCATTCTTTATTTTATAGGCAAATACAATATACTGTATTCTATGTAGTTTTAAATTATTAATGTTAAAGTATTAAATTAAATCATGTTTGTATAATTAAGAAATTCTGCATGATTCCTAAACAGAAAATTTCTGGGAGTTGGACTAGAACCAACCAGAATTAAGACAGCGACGGCTGCTGCACAAACCAGCTATGTGGAGTAACGCTAAGCAAAAAAAGGGCGTTATCTCGGAACCGGTCCAAACTACGTCGATTTGAATAATTTTTTTAGTGTTGTAAATATAAAATACTAAAACCTTTACAAATTCGAAATTGACGCTCAGAACGGGAAATGTGGTGAAACTCGAATAACCTAAAACCATAACCAAGTGGTTCCGCACCGGTTGCTCGACCATCTCAGAACAGGATAATTTTTGGTGTGTTATCACATCTATGTATTGGTAGTTCGAAGCCACTATTAATTTATTTTTATTCCTTTTGGTTTAAATACGGCAGCCATATTTGTTTCGTGGTGCACGACGTTTCTTACACTTTTCTATATAAACGAAAATCTTGATATCTCAAGAACAGTTGGTCGTAGAAAGTAGCGGTAAAAACCATTGCATCTTTCACATTTCGAACTACATTTGTTGTTCTAAATATAAATTTTGTAAGATGCTTCCTTATCGGCGCAAATTAAGTCCGAAGTTTAACGCTTTTTTTTTGCAAAATTTAGGCTTTTTAGAGTGTCATATTTCCAGACAATGGTGAAGTATCAGCGCTCATTCTTTTTTAAAAAGTACACAGTTAAGGATAGTTTATGTTTAAAAAATTTCAAATCTGAAACTCCACTATTTTGGTATTTATGGGCTTTTGAAATTCTCGTTTTTTTCATTTTTGAGCAACTTTGGACCTCAACACCTCTTATGGTCATGGATGGATTTTTATATTACGTGCGTATAAAGCAGCATATGATGGCAAACTGTGGTAAAAATTTTAACTTTGTTATTATCGTGAGGGCAGAGTTTTTCTCAGTTGAAGACTGTAAATGCATACCATTTCCATTAGTATTAGTATTAGTATTACTGAGTTAATGTACTTTATTCTGGTGCTAATATTGGTTTAGTTAAGTAAAATTATTATCATTACTATTATTATATATAGTTATATGCTATTGATAAAAGTCCTTGCAGTGATAACTAAAGTTATTAATATAACAAGGATGCTTTTTCTTTGTATTTTTTTCCGTGATCGATTTCCCTATAAATCCGTGTAACTTGAATTACAGCTAACATGAGTATATCTCTGTTCTCAAGCTAATATCAAAGTTACCATTTTTACCACAGTTTGCCATCATATGCTTCTTCATATGCACGTAATATAAAAAAATCCATCCATGACCATAAGAGATGTTGAGTTCCCAAGTTGCTCAAAAATGAAGAAAACGAGAATTTCAAAAGCCCATAAATACCAAAATAATGAAGTTTCAGATTTGAAATGTTTTGAACATAAACTATCCTTAACTGTTTACTGTTTTAAAAAGAATGAGCGCTGATACTTCGCCATTGTCTGGAAAAATGACACACTAAAAAGCCAAAATTTTGCAAAAAAAAGCGTTAAACTTCGGACTTAATTTGCGCCCATAAGGAAGCATCTTACGAAATTCATGTTTAGAACAACAAATATGTAGCTCTAAATATGACGAATGCAATGGTTTTTACCGCGACTTTCTACGACCAACTGTTCTTGAGATATCAAGATTTTCGTTTACATAGGAAAGTGCAAGAAACGTCGTGCACCACGAAACAAATATGGCTGCCGTATTTAAACCAAAAGGAATAAAAATAAATTAATAGTGGCTTCGAACTACCAATACATAGATGTGATAACACACCAAAAATTATCCTGTTCTGAGATGGTCGAGCAACCGGTGCGGAACCACTTGGTTATGGTTTTAGGTTATTCGAGTTTCACCACATTTCCCGTTCTGAGCGTCAATCCCTAATTTGTAAAGGTTTTAGAATTTTATATTTACAAGACTTTAAAAAAAATTATTCAAATCGAAGTAGTTTGGACCGGTTCCGAGATAAAACCGTAAGGTTACTCCGCATGGAAACTTGCAAAAGCGCACCCACATGAAGAGTCGTATACCCTTTTATTTTATTCTTTGCTAGGAAAGACATCCTTCCAACAATTATAATGCTATAAAAATGTTTTTTATTCGCGCTATATGTTGTTACATCCCCTTGTGAATCTTATTTTTTTATTTTCACGCTTACAGTCTAGGGAACCTGCTGCAGGTTATGATAGATGGGAGACATATGAATTAGCTGTTAATTCATATGTCTCCCATCTAACATGCAATACAAATACACACATCCATAGTTGTGGTGGCGGAATTTTCCAATTAGAAAATTGTGGGACTAAAACTCTCGACCCTTGGAACACGAGTGATGCACTAAGCACTCGACCACCACCGGCCCGTAAAAGTTATAAAATAGGTTAAGGTGTATAATAGGAGAAGAACAGCAATTCGTTTTAAAAACCTACAAAAAAACTAAATAGGGCCGGCAGTGGACCAGTGGTGCCAGTGCATCACTCGGCTTATTTCACCTTTTTTCTTAATTACAAGGGTTTTTTTTGTTAAGCTTTTTTTATTCCAAGTTAAAAGTTTTATGCGGTAGATCTGCTAGCTTTTCTTAGTTTTGCGCAGTATTATTTTGCAATTCATGCATTACAATACGCTCGAGACCAACTGTCCACTTACAGAACTAAACATTGTCCCTCTACCTACTTACTACGCAAGATTAGATTAGATGTTTTACAATGCCATTTTGGATTTTTTAAGAATATATGACTGGTTTTATAATCTTTAAAAGAAACTGTTCTGTAAAGATAATTTTTGTTAATACCATTTCCAAACAACACCTAACACCTAAGACATGAAGTACACTAAATTTGCAGTTTTGCTAATCCCCGCTTTAAATATTTTCTGCCATTTAATTTTTCTCTTTTTTCTTTTCCATTTTGCAATTTGGAATGAACTGGCGAACTCCATATCCAAATGCAACAAGAGATTTTATATAAGAAGTATTTTTTTGTTTTTATATACCCCTACTACTACTTACACGGCGCTAGATCCCCGACTAAAAGGGGGGGATAAGTAAGGGTGGATGGGTGAGTCATTGGGAGGGCGAAGCGTTTAAGTTGGAGAGTGTTTGTTGAATAACGCGTTTAGAAGTTCGTCTGACAATGCTAGACTTATTCATAGGCATTTTCGACTGGTTTTGTTTGGTTACTTTTATTTAATAATAATCGCTCCTGAAAACCGGAAAGATTGTAATCACACAATGAACGTTGCTTATAAGGGAGTTGTGGCTGTAGAAAAATATGATGAAAATATAAAAAAATTATTGCAGTTGATAGATTTTAATGTACAAAGTTATTTCCTAGAAAATCTTTAATGTTTAGGAAGTTTGTTTATGCATAAATTGCATTTAAAAATAACACACGATCTTATGCAAAATGGCAAGTTGTTGGTACCTTTATTATAATAACTTCATAAAAAATGATGAAAAAAACTTAACACCAAAACATTTCACGTAAAACCGTTGTACGATTGTGCCGTTAATGTTTCAAATTTGTTAGGAGGATAGTTTTGCCAAAAAATAAATTAATACGAAGAATTTGTCGATTGAACACTTGATATAGCTCACTTGGTAACAACGTCGCATTGCGACAAACTACCGGGAAACTTAAATGCTTTATATAGCTCCATATAGAACCAGTGCCGTTGGTAATTTACATCTCGAAAATAAAATCAGGTGTATTAAATAAAAAGATACATAATTCGGGAATTTCTTACTGCTACGTTTTAAATGAATCTGAATAAATGGTGTTTTATATACATATATTTGCAAAGATAACCTCAAAACATGAATCAACGTCATTTAGTGCATTAATTTGATTTTATCAGAACAACAAACGAAATACTGGTGCCAACTGAAGGCAACGTTGTCACTTTTTCACTACTCTAGAAGCGTATAATTTATTTATATTCTAGAGAGATTTCTCTAATTTTTAGTGTTTACATAGTAATGTTATTTTATATTTACTAATAAAAAAGTAAACTTGAATGGAATTTCTGGTTAGAACAATTGTTCTTTCGTCAGTTTTTCACGTTCTTAAGTTTGGACTAGACAGTCAAAAGTTAATTTCTGACTTTAAAAAAACTAATAATTAATTAAAAACATATATAAATAATAACTAATTGCTTTCACATGCATTTTAATAAAACTAGTATCGTTTGAGCCATTATTTGAAGCAAGACTATGTAATTATTTCTATTTGTCAAAATAGCACAGTTCCATAATTTTTGGCTCAGACTATCCCACCACAACTTCCTTATAAGGATATCTTTTAATAAATTAGCCTTCTGAGTGTCATGCATTGACGGGATTTCCCTAGTAACTTTTAAAACTTATTGCATTTCCCTTGATTGTATGTATTTTTGAAGCGATACGGTCCAGACTCACGCCGGTAGCCGATTAAAAGACGATGACGTTGTTAACCCTGTAACGTTAAATAATTTTGAAACTCCTCTGTTAATTCGATTGTCTATTTCTCATTTATTTATATAGAATATAGAAGCAACCCATTGCATATTTATACAGGTGTGGAAAAACAACTTGGAAGTATCTGCGAAACCATATGTGTGTATGATAAGGAACGCGCTAGTAAAATAAAGAAGGGTTTATATCGGGCCCCGCCTTTTCTCTTCTTATTTAGTTTGTGTTATTGGGGTTGGGGAACTACACCAACGCTCGGTTTGTGGTTTACTAAACAACTTTAATGCTCGAATGTTACCCAACTAACAAACTAAGAAGAACAAAGGCGTGACCCGATATAAACCCTTCGTTATTTTATTAGCGCGTTCCTTATCATACATATGGTCTCGTACGTACTTCCTACCTGTTTTTCTATATCTGTATAAGAAGTCCTTTATTGTATTTTCTGGAATTTAATTTATAAAAACAAGTCACAAAACTGTTAGGATTCCGGCTACTTTTAACTACTCTGTAATCTTTTATTACAGTGATACTCTTTAACACACATTTTCTAGCAGAATAAGGAGTATAACTAATTTATATGTTACATACAGGGTTAGTTAAAAGTATGAAGACGGCGATTTATTGTCGTTAATATTCATTTTAGGAATTAATGTTCAATACAAAAGTTTTTTAGGAAATCTTTATCTACATTTGAGAACACTTGAAATTTTTTCTTCAATTGTTTTTGAGTTATGCCTTTCCGATTTTTTTTTAAATGGGAACCTATTAAGTTTACGTTACCATTCGATAGAATTTTTTTTGTCTTTACAATAGTATTTTTAGTTTTTTATTGTATTTTATTTTATTTTAATAACATTTTTTTCTAGAAAACGCGCCCGCCGGTTCAAGTATTTACGAATAGTATGTATCTAAGATTAAATTCGTCATTACTAATTTTAACAGTAACAAATTGCGTATAATTATTGCATGCAATTTGTTGCTGTTAATATTAGCAATGACGAGTTTAATTTTAGGCGTACCTACCATTCGTAAATACATGAACCAGCGTTTTCTGGAAAAAATGTTATTAAAATGAAATTAAATTAAAAAATATAATCCTATTGTAAAGAGAAAAAGTATTTTATCGAATGGTAGCGTAAAATTAACAGATTCCCATTAAAAAAAATTGCGGAAAGCGTAACTCAAAAACAATTGAAGAAAAAATTTTCAAGGATTCTCAAATGTAGATAAAAATTTCTTTAAAAACTTTTTTGTATTGAACATTATTTCCTAAAATAAATATTAACGACAATAAATTGCTGTTTCCATACTTTTAACAAACCCTGTATAAGTTTTAACTAAAAATTTAAAAAATGCACATGAACTTTTAAAGGTAAAATTCATTTAACATTTTTAAATCAACAAAAACGAAGTGTACAATAAATCACTTAACTTCATAAATTAATTAAACCCTTGATGCTGAAAAATTTGAATAATCTTCTTTACGCACTGTAAAGATAAGAGAATATAATTTATTTCCTAATTAGTTTATTACTTAACTACTTTGTTGCAAATCTCTTTCTTGTTGACTTTTAAAGTTTTAAGTAATCTTTCACCTTTTTTTAATTAAATACTCAACTGTAACAGGGAAATTCACATGAGATAGGGAACGTACTTCCCACTCAGAATATTGTTAAAAAGCTATTAATTGCCAAGCGTTGCTACTTCAATTATTTATAAAAGTTTATTTTTGAGTAAACATGTAGATACTGAAACTAAAAGACCATTGCATAATCTGTAATAGTTGAAATTTGAAGCACAGAGCAACTGGTAATCCAACTTTGTATCATTGCAGCATTGTTATACAGTACTTATAGCACTATCTACTGTATTTCGTCACTAATGAAAAAGAACTATAGATAGAACATATCTAATTGCATTGCACATCAAAGGTATCACAGAAACTTGCGAAATCGCTTGCAGCGCAACGTGTTCATAAAAGCGAGCCGTCTGCTTCTAAAGGCAAAGTTCGCTAAAACCGAATTTGAAACCAAAAAGGACATGCTTATAAAGTTATAAGTACACTTCTCAGTAATAACTGATATAAATTCAAAGTTACTTTCAAAAGAACTATAATACAGAAATTGTGTTATTAATTCTTTTTTAACTTAAGGCTCCTCTACACGAAGATGTTTATTTAATGGAATTACTCTTCTAAAAGGATACACGCATTGCAAGGTTTGTCTCAATTGCTATAACAGTTGTATGGCTATTAGAAAGATTCTGTTAGAAAAGGTTATTGTTAGTTCTGGAAATAGGCGACTTAAGTATTTTGGTCGCCAGTCGTTAAAGATGTATTTATTATTTTGTGATGTACAGGGTGGCACCCTTAAGATAACCATCTACCTTACATTGGAAACTGTAACAGTTGAATTGAGATGAAAAATTTTATAATATTTTTTACGTTTACTAATCAACTATTCTAATTTTAAATGAAATACCTTATATACTTTTACGATTTTCGATTCTACACTTCGATTCTTTTAAGACCTTTTCGGGAAATGTAACTTTTTAAAAAATTAAATTTCCACATTGCAAGTTAACCAATCTTGAAATAAACATCTTTATAAATATCTAAATCAATGTTTTTTTGTAAATGATTGTTGAATAATATACAGAGTGTTCAATTCACTATATTGCAGATACAAATCTTTGAAAATCTCATTTTTTCGAATAAGAGTGTATTAAGAGATTGTCTAATTCAGCTTTTCAGCCTCTATCAGTTCATATTATGAAGAAGAAAATAGGACAAACTCTTGTTATATGTTTACTGTAAAACCTACTTATATAGTAACACGGAATAAATTAATTCAATATTTATTTGTTTTTCTTTGTTTATGTTAACTTCTTTCGAGTTTATATAAAGGATAGAAGTAAATTGTTTTAGGAAGGACAAGTTCTGTTTTCTTTTAAAAAAATACGCTTATCAATCAAAAATAAATAACAATAAGTTTTGCAACCAATAAGTGCGACCGAGTATTTTTATCAGAAAAGAATTTTCTATCTGCCAAAACAAATTCAATATGACCTCACTTTATTAGATAATTATTGAATTTTATAAATTATTTTATTATTGATTAATTAATTTTTAATAAATTATTTTTAAGGTGATACACTTCAAACATTAATCAACTTTGCAACTTACTTTACAGTTAAGATAAAATTATCTTAAAGAATAATTCCAATGAAGCACAAGTAATGTAAAATTAACTTTCCTTTTTTTATATACCAAGTTCCAATACTATATTAATTAGCGCTTTATTTAATTATATATTACAATTTTTAACACCTTGTGATAATTAAATATAAGTTTTATTTATATATATTTTTTATTATAAACTTATTACGGCATTAGGAACAAAAAATCTTAATAAAGGTTTTTGATTAGGGAAAGTTCAAATTTTGGGTAATTTTGATCGACGTTTTTAGAAAAGTACGTATAAAATTATGACGCGCGGATGTTGATATTGATATCATGAATAAAAAATAAAGTTTATAATTGCAAGCTTTGAAATTTTACAGCCAGACAAACATGATGAGATCACATATAACTGTGTATTTTTCTTTGTGCCCAGTTGTGTTACATTGTACTATTGCAAATTAAATTGCTTCGCTTGGTTCACATAGTGGTTTTCTTTTTACTATAAGATACATTTCAAATGATGACTAATTGTATATTTAATTTGTATTTAATTTTTCCCAGCCATCTGTAATTCAGCCATCATCTAACGGGAATTTCTTTAATTTCATTTAAATGTGACCTTACATATCTGGTACTGTAAAATTCCATATTTGGCAATTTTGTTAATTCATTTTTCGATAAAGAGCAAAACGCGATAAAAAAACACAAATATATTAAATCCTTATCACATTCATAGCAATTTTATTAATTGTATGCATGCAGTTTTAGGTACGTATTTACTATCAATAAAATGAGTGGGACATTACAAACCACGTGCTTCAGATGGACATAGATACCCGAAAAGACTGGCTTCGTCCCTAGACTAAAACAAACAAGGGTAGCGTAGCATTCAGTTCTCGATTCCCTTTTATGAAATTTTATGAAGCGCAACTGTCCTAGATAATTTAGATGCACCACTGATGTTTTTTACGGCATATCATAACAAACTAAACAGTTATTAATGCGTTCTTGTTATTAAAAAACGCTGGAGTACGCAATGACATTGAAAAGAAATGAATAGTATAAGTCATCTGGTTAACTGACATCATAAAATTGTATTGTACCCAGGATCATGTTGCAGTAATGTAAACATAACAAAACATGAAACCCGAAATAAATTCAAGGACTATAACAGAATATCTTACCTGATTTTTTAGAGAACTTTTGAATTTCTAATCGCGTAAATTAATTAGATTAAAAGGAGTTTTCATTAATGTGTGCGACTTTGAATTTAATTTAAAAAACAAAACCATTCGACTTTTTAAGAAAATTACATTAACGAATTCTAATATCTGTGATGCGATATGGGAATCCCACGAACTATCACATGATGCTTTGTTTTGATTAGGTACAATAATTAAACATTTTAATAATGAGAACTCCAGGTTTTTAATGTACGGCGAATTTTTGCAAAGACTTGACCTACACCAATATCCTTTTCTTAATCGTCGGCATTCTGGGAATTATTATTTGACTGGCTGACCTCATAAAATTGTATTGTAAAAGGATCAGGCTGCAACGTAAGCATAACAAACCATAAAACACCTTGTTTGAAGTAAATAACAAACACTACTGTATGAGCTAAAAACATTATACCCGTCTTTATTTGCATTTTTTCCGAAAACTACGCTTCTGAGAAAAAAATGTTACAGGGATTTTTTGTTTGTCTTATCGATGTCTAACTACCTGCCGCGTTCGATGTGCTTATTACGAGATACCCTGTATATGAATAAACAGTTTGATCATAAATACCCAACAACATAATTCGGTTTCATCTACTCTTTTTATTTTAAAAAAAATCGTATAATAATAAAAAAGTAAATAATGAATAATAATAAAATAGTGAGATAAACGATAATAACTTTGAAATTATTCACGTTTGAAATAAAGAATGTTTATATGAATTGGTAGAGCTGCAAAAAAGCTGAATCAAATAAAATTTAAATATACAGGACTCATGTCTCATTTGAAAAAACATGCTCAAAAATTTGCATCTTTAGTCTAGTGGATTGAACAACCTGTACATTATTCAACAATAAATGTATGATAAAAAGTTCAATTTGTTACAGCCAACCTTTTTACTTTATTATTTTAAAATGTTAGTAGACGTAGAAAGCTGCTCGTTTAAAAATGACAGAAAATAATTAAATTTGTATTGACACACTAAAGTTGTATGAATTTAGAATAAAGATAATTCGAAGAAAATAAACAGAAGTACAGTATTGAATGTTAACACAAACTTGAACCAGCATCCACTGTGGTTCGCCATAACATAAAAATGGTCCTTCTAGCCATGGATAATGTGCATCAGCAATATAGAGAGAACTTTGTTTGGTGTTCAGTCATATCCAGAAATCAGCAAGTGCAATAACTAAGGTCAGATACATCACAAGAAAATAAGAAGTGTCCTTTCCTTATCCTACAATCCACTTTCAACCCCTATCCCAATAAATAAAGTAATCCTATCCAATTTCCTATATACACCTTGCTTGTGTTGAAATTGTTATAATATTACTGCACCTTTAATTATACTTATTTGTTATTATTTGTCTTTCTAACGAACAAATTACCTGTTAGAAGATATAATAAATATTTACCTAGTCTAACAAAATTACAGTTAGACAATAAACTTGTATCAGTCTTAATTTGAGTGTCACTGTTATCTTATAACTGTCTTACTCAAAGCTAGTCTTCAACAAAAATAATAATACCAAATAGATTTAACTATATTTTAACATAACAATAATAATAATGCTTGATTCTGAAATTGTTCACAGTGAAAGTGTTCGTAACCCAGAACCAAGTAACAAAGCTGCACTCATACTGAGAGCTGCAGCCAAAGGAAATCTTACACGTTTTAAGAATTTCCTAGAAAGTTTAGATCCTAATAATCTTGATTTAATCTTGATCGACAGTAGAGTAAACAAATTAGACTTAATCATGCAATCGTTTGAGGATGCTCAACTGCAAATTGAACTTTAACGCAAAATTTAAGTTTGCATGATCAAGAACGTACTAAGTTCGAAATGGAATTTTATACACTTTAAGCTCGTGCTAAACGAATGCTGTTGCCCAGTGGTTGTTCGCCCGGAGCGCCCTCGGCCTCAACTTTACATTTAAGTAATGTAAGTAATTTTAAATTACCAGCTATTAATTTGCCTAGTTTTGATGGCTCGTATAGTCAATGGTTCTTCTTTAAAGATACATCTACTTCTATAGTTCATGATAATACTTCAATAAGTAATATTGAGAAGTTTCATTACCTTCGGTTATCTTTAAAGGAGGAAGCAGCAGGGGTCATAAGGTCACTTGAAATTTCTTCCGATAATTATGAAACTGTATAACGTCAAAACTCTATAAAGAAAATGATGCCCCGCGATTGGGCGCCAATTGTAACTCACCAAAAATCACACAAACTAAATAATAATTATAAAATTATCATACTTACTTTAACAAAGGTGCTCAAGATTACCACGGCTTCAGATTTAGCTCTATCTTACAAATTTTTAATTCAGGTCGTAGGTATTGGTTCTGCAGTTGTTTTATTTACGAAAAGGAGTAGATAAGGGTTTCAAAACTCAAATAAAAACTCTAAAAGGGCGCCATCTGATTATGAAGCTTAATGATATTAATTAAGCCAAAAAAATATTCAATTCACTAATCAGAATATGAATTAAATATACCAGGTTTTGAACAAAAATTTTAGTTATGTTTAGAAATTTTAAATTGAAAAATGAATAAAACATTTATAGTTATATGGTTCCGTTTAGATCCTTGATATAAACTGAAAAAAACGTATTTATTGGATGATAAGAAAATAAAAATAGTCAAATACATATATTATAAAAAACATTGACAACATACATTTATTAAACTCAAATTAGTCAATCAGTAAATAATTTTCAAATTACTCCGGAATTATTGAACACAGAACAAGTCAAGATTTAGTAAAGATTTCTTCAACATGAAATTATTTAGAATTTATTAAACAAAAAAATAGGTATTGGGACACCTGGCCCAGACGGAAATTGACATGCCATGTGGCATGCCAATGGCATGGCTCCTCCCCCTGCTTCTGATTAGCTACCCGCACTCCTGTAGCTCCTCCCCTTGCTTCTGATTGGTCGCCGCCATCTTGGATTTCTCCGCCTACTGCTCTCTGATTGGTTAACCCCCACTCCTGTAGCTTTTACCCTTGCTTCTGATTGGTTAAAGGCAACCATTTTGGAACGTCTGGCGCCATTCTACCACGCCTGCCATTACAGGGATCTGTATTACCGGCAATCTGTGTATCGTCAATAGAGGGCGTCATGAAGGGATCTGTATGACCGGCGGGCTGTGTACTACTACTAGGGGGCGTGTCATGAAGAAATCTGTATTACCACCGGTATGATGATGATGATGATGTAGAGGCAACCATTTTATATCACAGCACGTGGCGCGCTAAATTTGAATCTGTACTGTGAATCTGTCAATTTTAAGTTTGTCATTTTTGCATCTGTCATTCTATAGCTGTCATTTTAAATCTGTGAATTGTGCATCCGTCATTTTTTGCATCTGTCAATTCTGCATCTGTCCTTTTAAATCTGTCATTTTGCACCTGTCATTTTGCATCTGTCATTTTTGCATCTATCATTTTTGCATCTGTCATTATGAATCTGTCATTCTTAAAGCAGCCATCTTGGATTTCCCCAGATTTTCATTTTTCTCGCTACGACCTACAAGTTCTGCTACCTTTCTCTCTCTCACGCACTCTGTACTCTTTCCACCACCTTTTCTAGAAGAAATAATAAAGCCATATAGGAATTAAAATTATGTTTATTATTAATATATTGTTATGACTACATTTAATTTATAATAAAATGTTGATAGATAGATTGCTGGTGATGATGATAGCTTGAGGACTTCAGGACTGACCTCTGTTTTCTATTTGCGGTTCCAGGGGCTGTAACAACAACAACAACAACAATAGAACATTAAAAAGGGGGTTTATTGTAAACTTGATGTTTCCCCATACTTTATCTGTTTCCACAAACATGCAGTCATCATACCCGCAGCCTGTTTTTCCCAAGTACACTAGGCCCAGAGAAATCGTTTTAGCTGCAATCTGCTCATTAACTTCCTTAACCCTTTCATCTGTTAACCTGTCGCTGATCCGCTTAGGTAGAAATGTAAAGTAGTTTTCACCAACAACAATCACGCTTTGACGTTTATCACGGCAAACGACTCTTTTGAACTCTAGTATTTCGACAAACTCTTTGACCCCGTAATTGCACAATTTCTTGATATGTTTCCGGCTGCTGGTGTAGGGTTTTTTCAATTGTTTTAACAAATCCATTTTTCTAAGTAAAAACAAAGATACACGCACACATCTTAGAAATTAAATAGTAGCAAAATTTTAACACGCACAAGAATAATAATAATAATTAGTTTTAACATACCTGTTTAGTTGAAGCAAACAATAATAATAATAATAATTATCACTATCACCGTAACGTAGCCGGCAAGAACAAAACTAAAACTAAAAAACGGAAGGGCTCGGCGCTTTTATAACCTTCTAATCTGCAGGAATGAACACGCATGCCGCAAATACAGCTGTTCTTAGATAAAATCTAAATTTATTGCCCTCGGAGCATAACGAAAGGGTTCAGCTTCGTTAGCGGTGCTTTAGCATGTCAAAAGGTACCGATCGACACCATCGGTCACTCGCGCGACATAACGAGGCTAATAAATTTGTATAGTTTTACCTCGTCCCATTTCAAAACAATAGTAGTAGATCGATATCATACCCTAGTCAGGTGCGAAGGTATAATGTTTTCAGCCATCTAAACAATAATTAAATACGTAAAAGTTTTAAATATTCCTCTGTCCATCGAAAACTTATCGAAAAGATATGAAAAGAAAGTAATCTGATTTACATGTAATATACTTTTTAAATGTTTAACTGTAAATTTAACAAATATTGAAAGAGCATCATAATAATCTAACAGCATTGCTGCTACCTCTGTTCTTGCAGCAAATTAATAGTTTAAGACACTATATGAAACGCAGGTGGCGGTCAAAAGCTTTTTACGACCCATATCCGTATATCTGACCCATCGGGTTCTTGCTTGTTGACAGATAATTAAGACGAGTTCATCCCTTTAATATATTCCATGTTGAAACCCAATTGCGACTGATTATTGATATAACATATTTCCATCTACACGAACAAATATTAAGAATCAATGCCCTACACATACGGAAAATGTATTAACATTATTGTTGTTTTAGCAATAATAGATTCTGAAGATTTTTCGATCACCTTGCAACAGTAAAAATCCTTTTGTAAATTGATGAATTCCTAAATTGTTGCCGGGTTATTTCACCGCTTATGTTCGTATTTTGCTTCTAATATTATATAAACATCACTTAAATAGTTGTTACATCTGTATGTAGGTAACATCTTAAATTTATTGAACAATACATTAAATAAATCGGCATTTAAGTGCAGCTGTACATAATTAAGCACGAGGGAGCGAAAAATTTAATAAGCTATGATTGAAAGAAAGTAACCTGATTTACAGGGTAATATACTTTAATGTTTAACTGTAAATTTAACAAAGGTTGAAAGAGATTCATAATAACAGTATGGTTGCTACCTCTGTTCTTGTAGCAAAAGAGTTTTGCTTAATTATGACGTCCTTTAACCGGTGTACTAGATAATATTTCTTCATCTCACTCTGCAAGATTGGGCGTGTTGTTTTCGACAAGTTTTTTCTTCTTTCAACTACCTAAACAATAACTGAATACGTAACAATTATTAGGGTTAAAATAACAAAAATCTTTAAAAATTATTTAGTTTAGGTGATTATTATAGGACCCCCTTTCTTTCCAGAAAATATTTAACTTTATTAGGTACGCAAGGCGTTCTTTCCGCAATTATATATGCCACGACTTATTGTTCTTTCGTTTAAATATTTTAATTTAAGTGAATTTTAAAGAAACACAAAACGTCTACCGGTAGGAACAATTTTTTTCCAGAAATTTATTACCTACCGGTAGGAACATAATACACTCCCTATTTTTATGCTGATTGTTCAAAGTGAGATGAAACGCGCACTTTAGTCTATTGTCCAATTGACAGTGTCATAAAACATAGTCGATTTAACAACGATAATACAGACATCGTTTTGTTCGTATACATTTCTGTGAAATCTCAAGCTCTTTTGACAGAACACGTAAAATAGAAGTTAACAATTCTCGTTAATAACAGCATCGTACATACTAGTTCTAATTATATGCCATATAGATTATAATCTATAATGGTAGAAATTCTTTCTTCGGGCAGATAGGACTATAAGATAAAAGCTCGAGAAATTCATAAATAGAACTGAGGGTGTCAGTTTTACATTATTACGTATTTTTGTAAATTAAATTAGGCTATATATTTTCGTTCTTATCGTCTCTCTATAGCGTTGTAAAATTGAAAATGCATAAACAATGACACCCTTAATTATTTTTTTAATTATATGTAAACTTAACTAGTTGCTAAAGTATGTTATTATCATTAGAAACCCCATAATTTCCCCAAGCTAAGGTTGCACGTGTTTATGCTTTATTATGTACGTGTGTGCGTGTATATCCTTATAATGTACGTCTGTGCGTGTATATATACTTACAATGTACGTGTGTGCGTGTATCTGTTTGAAATTGCGCGTGTATGTACATGTAACTGGAAATGAAGACATTGTTGAAAAGAATATTTGACATAACAAAGCGTACAAGTCATTCAATAGACCATTTCATGAAAAAATGTGTTATAAGTATGTCTTCATGGTTATCCGAGAACAGATTTCAACCCTAATAATAATAATTGTTTAGTTATTTAATTATTGTTTAGTTGTTTAATAATTTTTGAGAAACATTGTCATAGAATAAAAGATTAATGTTCTATTATGGTTATCCGAGAACAGATAATTGTTTAGTTATTTAATTATTGTTTGTTGTTGTTCAATAGTTTTGAGAAAGATTGTCATAGAATAAAAAAGATTAATGTTCTATATGTGTATTATTACTATTCTCCCCTCTGTACCACGGCATGAAAAAGTGATAGCTATAACTAGTATGAGAGAAGCAAGAATGAGGTAATTACCTACACATCTGACGATAATGATGACGTGTCATTAAACAAGATGAGACTTGTCTGCCAGCGATGACAGGTTGTTTACCGTATGTATGTTACTGAGCATGCGTTGGATCTAGGTAAGTATAAGCGACTATATAAAGTCGACAGTTGTTAGCGTGTAGCAGACAGCACGTGTACAGCAGCAGCAGCAATTACGATGATGTCGAGTATAAGCAGTCCTAATTATTGTTATGATAACGAGACCTGTGAGAGCGAACCCCTGGAAATAAGTAAGTTGTTGTTTATAAAACTTCAAGTTTGTGTTTGTATGCTAATTTGTGTCTATTTTGCTGCTTGTTTAGATGAAGGCCTGGATGTTGCAGATCATGCATCATCAACAGCAAGTACCGACAAGTACAGCGAGAACGGTCAAGCGTCGAACAATAAAGAACTAGGTAGGGTGTTTAAAACTTTTGTATGTTTATGCTTATATTAATCGATTATTGTATTATTATTGTTTTAGCGTTCCATGATCTGTCGCAGCAGCAGCCTCTATACTACGCTGATGACGCTGTAGCAGCATCAGCAAACTTTACCATTGTAGATACATCAGTAGCAGCAGCTAAAGGTGAAGTTCGTGTTCAACTGCTCGGGGCTGTCCAGTATCCGTTGTATGTTACGAGACCTCCAGGTGAAGATGAACAAAACTACGACCATATACATAACATCCAAGTAGGACTTATTCCACCAGACGACGACGACTACGCCTTGGGGTCTAAAGAATTTGACGTGGTAGTGAAACTCGAATGCGTGAATAACGTATGTCAGCATGGTGAAATAGTGTTGTCGGAAAGTGATTGGTTCGAGTTGTATGATATACGAGTCGAGGCAATGTTTAATAATTTCTTTTATGGTTGCTGCTGCCGCAAGGACGACAGTGTACTACATCGTGATAAACATTTGAAAGTCCATCTATGTGAGAATTTATACATCGAGATTATTCACAACGAGTTTTTTGGCAACAGGGTGGCAATTTATCAAAATGATAAACAACGGACTATAACCTTAAAAGATTACGAGTTTCAGTCTATATTGCATCTAGCACCGCTGATCAATCATCAGGCTCGAACGTTACATCACCTGGACTTTTCGCGTTTCTACCACGCAAACATAGAGAATGTAGCAGAAGGTCAGCTGAGACGTCCTGAAGATGTCTATAAAACGCTTCCACCTACAGACTCCATCTTATTCACGACCGAACTGTTATGCGGCTACTACTCAGCTACCTGTTTAATAGACAACGCAGCAACAACTCGTGGTGGATTGAACTCGTTCATTTTATTAGAAATAATAAAACATTATCCGCAGAAGTTTATCGATGCCGTACGTACACGACTGCAATCATATCAGCAGCAGCAGCAGCCGAAAACATCAACGACGACAACGTTTGCACCGTCGTATTAAGAACACCATGGCGGAAATAAACTATCTTAGAAATAGGTTACAAAAATATTTGAACAATTTGCAAGTGTTACGTGATGATCTCAACTAATACTGTGTAATGAATAATTTGTCAAATAATATGTTACAATTGTCCATTAAATGTATAGCAAAATAAATAATATGTATATTTAAATATTGATGTTTCATTTACTAGCACGACTAAGAGTGAAGGAGGGTGAAGAGACTAGCATGACTAAGGGTGAAGGGTGACGAGACTAGCATGACTAAGGGTGAAGGGTGAAGAGACTAGCATGACTATGTAAAAGGTAGATCGATGTCATCAGCGTGAAAGTACACGAATAAAGCCGAAGCCGACGGCGATCACCCTAAGCTACAAAGCAGAGCCGGTAAGTAGTCATACTATGAGAAGGAAAGAGAGAGAGAGAGAAAGTGTTTCCGCTTAGTGAAAGGGATAAAAGGATCCAATCCCAGAGTTAGCGCTAAAATAGTAATCTAGGGAAATCCAAGATGACTCCTTCAAATGACAAATTCAAAAATGACAGAAATGACAGGATTAAAATGACAGATGCAAAAATGACAGATGCATAATTGACAGATTTAAAATGACAGATTTAAAATGACAGCTTTAAAATGACAGATGCAAAAATGACATATGCATAAATGACAGATGCATAATTGTCAGATTTAAAATGACAGATGCACAATTGACAGATTTAAAATGACAGATGCAAAAATGACATATGCATAAATGACAGATGCATAATTGACAGATTTAAAATGACAGCTTTAAAATGACGGATGCAAAAATGACAAATTTAAAATTGACAGATTCACAGTACAGATTCAAATTTAGCGCGCCACATGCTGATATAAAATGGTTGCCTCTACATCATCATCATCATCATACCGGTGGTAATACAGATTTCTCCATGACACGCCCCCTAGTAGTAGTACACAGCCCGCCGGTCATACAGATCCCTTCATGACGCCCTCTATTGACGATACACAGATTGCCGGTAATACAGATCCCCGTAATGGCGGGCGCGGTAGAATGGCGCCAGACGTTCCAAAATGGCTGCCTTCAACCAATCAAAAGCAAGGGGTAAGAGCTACAGGAGTGGTGGTTAACCAATCCTAGAGCAGTAGACGGGGAAATCCAAGATGGCGGCGACCAATCAGAAGCAAGGGGAGGAGCTACAGGAGTGGGGGTAGCCAATGAGAAGCAGGGGGAGGAGCCATGCCATTGGCATGCCACATGGCATGTCAATTTCCGTCTGGGCCAGGTGTCCCAATACCTACTCAAAAATCATTCAGAAATTTAACAAGATCAGAATTTTATTAACATAAAATCCTTTGAAAATTTAACAAACAAATATCTGCAGAGTATTACGGAATTGAATCTACATAAACATTACTAAAGTTAGAATATTTGAATTTTACTAGCAGTAACAGACTAAGAGTAAATCCTATTGGAGAGCTCTCTTCTTATAGAAAATTATAAAAATTCACTTGTTCAAATAATCCGTAAACACAAAAAAATTACAAAAATAAATATTTCTTAAAGTACAATACCTTAAATCTTATACAACTAAACCATTGTTTATTTGCCTTGCAAAAACAAATTACTCTTGTCTGCTAGAAATTGCAAATGCCCCTCCTTGAAAGACCGTTGTTGATTCTTAATGGTTTTGAATTGTTGTTTGAAGGTAGCAGGTTCAAAGAAATAATTTTTATTTCAAATACAGTTCAATCACCCATATGATTTCACCAACAATCTTTAATAAACACAGTTTAAACAATCCTGTTTCTGTTATTGTTTTTTGTTTATAATTCGCGCACGAAGAATAACGGTAATGTCTTTTAAAAACTTAAACGAATTTAAACACAGATAGCACTTGCTACTTTGGATTCTTCCAATAAAATGGATAATTGTTTACCTTTATTTACATGTAGCACGGGAATTTGTTATTTAAATTACAAGTCCACCTGCAAATTTTTAATGAGAAAACTGCACTAATTTTAAGGCGCGAGCGAAAGAAATAATTGTTTTTAATGGTCCATCACGATAAAACAAACCACAAATCTTTATTAGCGGTACGGTATATTCGAATTTCTCAAATTGAATTAATCAACTTTAAACTATATCAAAAGCTCACTTCACAACAAATATCGATTAAACTGTACGAAAACTATATTTAGAATTTTCTTTAATTCTAAATAAATAGGGTAAACGGTATTCTATAAAGTCGACCGAAGTCAACTAGCTTCTCTGGAAGTTCGATCGGAAGTGTTTCAACATTTTGGACCCCTGTTTTACGCGGAGGAACTATGTTTTTTCGCTGAAGATGTAGATCGAACCAGACCAATCAAAAGCCTGTATCATTTTGTAGGAACAAATTAAAACTATGGCAAGCTTAGTACACGTGGACTCCTTAGGGCGGATTTTATTAGTTTTTATGCGAGATTTTCGTGCTAATAAACAAAAATAGAACTGGAGTAGCTCGAGAGCGGGTACAAGGACGCTGTCATCCAAGGGGGTAACATCTGCAGGCAAGACATGCAGATCATGCAGTTTTCAAGTTAAAACGTAGAAAGACCAAACTGAATTCGTCAACACGTGTTAAATGTCACCTTCCAAACAAAAGGGTAAGTTTACTTTTTACCATGCATTCTCAGAACGCAAACTGGAATATTTATATAAAGCAATGAACTTAAATACGCCCTAAATTTTATCAAGGTTTTTTGACAACGCAACCAGTTTTAGCGGATACACGTAAACAAGCAAAGCACTAAAGACATAATTTATTACTTCAACGTCCTCTAATTTTATAGAAGTTCGAAAACAATCTTTTTAAAGTATTCTTAGTAAAGATGTTTATACGAACAAAATTTTAGCTACAAATAGAATATAGATTTGCAGGACCGAACTTTAGATTTTTCAGTAAATATACATGCAAAATTACACATATTTAAGGCCGATAGAAAATATACCGTTACAACTGCCTGGAATATTTTAAAGGATAAATACGAAAATAAACCACTGCTAATAAATACTCATGTAGATGCACTATTTAATCTACCACACATAACTAAAGAGTCCTACGTTCTATGGTAGACAATTTAAATAAGCATTTGAGAGCCCTTAAGGTTCTTGGAGAACCTACTGAATCTTGGGACACTTTAGTAATATACATGGTGTCCAAAAAACTTGATAACTCGACCCGTAGAGAATGGGAGACCAGAAATGCTTCATCAGCTGCGAATCCCACTACTCCACCGACCTTAAATGATTTAATTAAATTTCTAAACGAACGTTGTAGTTTAATAGAAACTTTAAATCCTTCAACATCTAGTAATAGTTACTTACAAGTCAAAATCATTTTTTGCCGCTGAAGACGGTGATATATCTTGTACATTATGTTCAGGAAGTCATTCACAGTATATCGAACCCTGTGATTTAAAACCGATTAATTCAAATAATGACATTACGGCTACTTGCACTCATGCTATTAGTCACAATCAGGTGTTACTTAGCACGGCAAAGATTCAAGTCCGAGATCAATTTGGTAAATTTCATATATGCATAGCGCTCTTGGATTCGGGATCTACTTCTCATTTAGTTTCTCAAGGATTTTTTAATAAGCTAAAATTAAAGAAACTTAAAACTAACATTGTCATTTCAGGTATAAATAAATCTAAGAACGATATAACCCATTGTGCAAATTTAACATTTAAACCGTGCAATCATTCATTTGTAACATCGTTTCAAACCAATATTACGTGCTTAATAATTCCCCAAATAACGAATAATTTACCTTTTTTCTCATTTAACAAAAAAGTACTTGAAGTACCGCAAATGTCAATTTAGCTGATCCTGACTTTAATGTGTCAGGTAAAATAGAAATTTTAATCGGAGCCGACTTGTTTTGGGAATTAATAAGGGTTGGTCAAATAAAACTTGGACAGCACAAGCCGATCTTACAAAACACTTTACTAGGATGGGTGGTGTCAGGTGAAATATCTCAATCAGTAGTTAACTGTAGTATTCAGCACTGTAACTTTATTTCAGAAGTTGAAATCGATCAAAATATAGCTAAATTCTGGGAGTTGGAGGAATACTCAAATAAAATGCCTTGTTCACAAGAAGAGCAAGCAGCTGAAAATTATTTTCAAGCAACTACTCAACGAAACTCAGAAGGTCGTTTCATTGTACGTTTACCTTTAAAACAACCTAGTGATATTTTGGGGGAATCAAGACCCATTGCAACTAAACTTTTCTATCAATCGAACATAAATTATTCAAGGATGAAAATTTAAAGGAAATGTATGTAGATTTTATGAATGAATACATTGACTTAAATCATATGACTAAGGTCACTGAAACTAATGAAGATTGTATGACTTGTTATATTCCACATCATTTTATTAAGCGTGAAACTAGTTTAACGACTAAACTAAGAGTCGTTTTTGACGCGACTTGTAAAACGTCTTCCGGCTATTCTTTAAACGACTTACACATGGTGGGCCCACAATCCAGCAGGATCTAGTGTCTATTGTGTTGCGGTTTAGGTCTCATAGGTTTATTTTAGCTGGAGACATAACTAAAATGTACAGGCAAATACTTGTACCTCCTAATGACCGTAAACTGCAAAGAATTTTGTGGCGTTCGGATTTAAGTAGCAAAATAGACACATATGAACTTAACACCGTAACATACGGCACTTCGTCTGCTCCCTTCCTTGCAATTCGATGTTTACAGGAGATTGCTCATAAAAACATTGAAAAATATCCTATAACTAGTCAAGTCATACTGAATGATTTTTATGTCGACGACTTGCTTACTGGGTCAAGTGACTTAGATAGCCTTATTCGCCTGTATAATGACATTTCAAAGTTGTTAAGTTCAGCAGGATTTTTATTAAATAAGTGGATGTCTAATAATCCTGATATATTAAAGCTAATTAAAAACTCTAATCCTGATGTCATTTTTAATATAGGGGATGACGATAAAACTCATTCACTCGGTCTTTTGTGGCATTCGAAATCTGACATGTTAAAATATGATGTCAATAATATAAAAAATAATAAGGCTGTAACTAAACGAGCAATTTCCGCGGTGTCACAAATATTTGATCCATTGGGTTTATTGGGACCTGTCATTATTAAAGCCAAGGTCATTCATCAGAAACTTTGGGCATTTAAACTGTCATGGGATGATCCTGTGCCCATAGACTTACTGAATGAGTGGGAGTTTTTAGCCAATCAGCTATATATTTTAAATGATATTGAAATTCCGAGATTCGTTCTTTGCAACAATGGAATTAGAGCAGAATTGCATGGCTTTGCAGACGCTAGTGAGTCATCATATGGAGCCTGTGTTTATGTCAGGAGTATTAATAGTCATGGCCAAATAACGGTAAATCTTGTATGCTCTAAATCCAGAGTCGCACCTTTAATAGTAGATTACTTACTGAGGCGGGAGTAGAACATTACGCGGAGAGCAATGCTGCTGCCCGAGGCGCGAAGCGCCAAGGGCAGCAATTGCTCGACGCGTAATGTCTTCCCGCCGAGGTATGTATACTATTTTATTCACAATCGTACATAATTATGTTCTTACATTGATACCTTATACTTGATATATGTATAACAACACCAGCGTTTTTATTCAGGTGGCGATAAAATGACAATTGCTGCAACAATTGTCAAAGTAAATTCGTGTCACTACTAAACCAAATTTAATTACATTGCTCCTAATTGCAATTTACACGATTTAAAATGCCTGATAGTGAAACTGATGTAAGTTGCACACCACCGGAATAGTGAGAAGTTGCTAAAACAGTGACTGACTGTTTGTTACCTGCTAAAAGTAAAGATAGATACGAAAACTTCTGCCATCTGTTGAGAATATTTAGAACGAGCAAAAGGTAAGTAATGGACATTACTAACCAAGAGAACTCATTACTAACCAAGAGAACTTATTATTGACTCTGATGTATAATAAACTACTTTCTAACTTTTTAAACGTCAGTAATGAACACATTATGTATCGATTGTGAATAATAGTTATTTATGTAACAAGTACATAATGTAGGACATTATAGACAAGCCCAGTTTATGGCCGAGCGAGCGAAGCGAGCAAGGCCTATAAAAAGGGCGAGTCTATAAGGTCCGATTATGTAAGAGTTGCATACAAAGCTTTATGTTCGATTCCTAAAATTGGGTAATTATCAAAAAAAATCAGTTTATAAATTTGACACCTATTCTTGACAGAAGAAAATTTGACATGTAATATACAGTTGTCATACTTTATTTTACTACTATATACTTTATTTTACTACTACCACTTTATTTTACGAGTACAATAATAAGCCAGTTCACTGCCGCAAAACAATACAATAAACAGTACTTTATAATGCAATCGGACATAAAAGTCATTACTATACCTAGGCTTGAGTTATGTGCTGCGCTTTTATTAGCCAGACTTATAAATAAAGTTAAAGACTCTTGGAATCATAAATTTGATAGTACATATCTATGGAGTGATTCGACAATAGTTTTATGTTGGTTACATGCAACACCAGGCACTTGGAAAATATTTATTGCAAATAGAGTCTCGGAAATTCAATCATTAACAAATTCGTCAGACTGGCGATATGTAAATACATTAGAAAATCCTGCTGACCTAATTTCCAGAGGCTTATTTCCCACGGATTTAGGTAAAATTAAGTTATGGTGGTATGGGCCGAACTGGTTACATAATAATACAGAAGCATGGCCAGCTGTTACTGAGCTATGTCAGGTTCCTTCTGAATGTAACTTGGAAGTTCGAAAAAAGGTTCGTGTAGCTGTTGCGATTGAAAGCTTCAATATATTTCAAAAATTTTCAAATTTAATTAAATTACAGAGGGTTATAGCTTATTTAATTAGATTTAAGACCAATGCTGTTACAAAAAGGGATGTAAGAGAATGCGGCCC
The DNA here is from genome assembly GCA_929113105.1 of Agrypnus murinus. Classification (NCBI taxonomy): domain Eukaryota; kingdom Metazoa; phylum Arthropoda; class Insecta; order Coleoptera; family Elateridae; genus Agrypnus; species Agrypnus murinus. The sequence continues at coordinate 64,025,115 of OV816029.1, read as the reverse complement.
ATTAACTCCTAATGAATTTGAACAGTCTTTTCATACTTTAATTAAACTAGTGCAGGCAGAAGTGTTATCTACAGAACTAAGGGATTTACAGCTAACACAGAGAGTTAGTACAAAAAGTAAACTTCTACAACTAAATCCTTTCATTGATGAGACTGGTCTTATTCGTGTAGGTAGACGTCTCCGAAATGCTGAATTTAGTTTCGATAAAAGATTTCCAATCGTCTTGCCTAAAAATATGTTTTTACAAGGCTTTTAGTAGAAAATGAACATAAATCCCTGCTACATGCCGGACCACATTTACTACTTGCAAATATTCGTGAAAGGTTTTGGATACTTGCAGGCAGATCTTTAGTTCGTAAGGTTGTACATAATTGTACAGTATGTTTTAAAACGAAACCCGTACTTAACGCAAAATACAGTATGTCTACCCGCAAAAAAATAGAATAACACCTTCCCGACCTTTTACTAATGTAGGTGTTGGTTTTTGTGGTTATTTTTACTTAAGAGATAGAAAAACCAGAAATTTCAAGTTGACCAAGGCCTATGTTTGCATTTTCGTATGCTTTGTGACAAAGGCGTGCCATCTCGAACTAGTAAGTGAGTTGAGTACGGAGGCTTTCCTTGCGAGTCTCCATCGTTTTGTGTCTAGGCGTGGCAAATGTTTAAATATTTATTGTGACAATGCCAAAAATTTTGTCGGTGCTAATGCCGAATTCCAAAGATTTTTGTTAAAATATCAAAATACTTTATCTACAAATTTAAATCAAGAAGGCATAAACTTTAAATTCATACCCTCAAGTTCACCCCATTTTGGCGGTATATGGGAGTCTAATGTAAAACAGGTAAAATACCATCTTAAGAGGGTAATCGGTAACACTAAACTTACGTTTGAAGAGTTTGATACAATTTTAACGCAAGTAGAGGCTTGTCTTAACTCAAGACCCTTGTATCCCCTTTCAAATGATCCAAATGATCCCACTCCCTTGACTCTTAATTGGACTTCTTAATTGGACAACCGTTAACAACGATACCCCAAGAAGATCTGACTACTTTTAAAGAAACCCTACTATCCAGATTTAAAAGGTGTCAGCAGATACTACAACATATTTGGAGCAGATGGTCAAAGGAGTACATATCTGAGTTACAAACACGTTCTAAATGGAAAGAAACCTATACTCAACTTATAAAACCAAATGTCATAGTTGTTATTAAGGAAGACAACTTACTCCCTCTGAAATGGAGTATTGGTAGAGTAATGGAGACTCATCCAGGCTCTGACGGTGTCATACGCGTCGTAACAGTCAAGACTTCAAGTGGCGTATATAAACGACCCGTCGCGAAGTTGTGTGTTCTACCGAATCCAGATTTGAGACTGTGAATCATTGTGTGACAATTTGAAATGTTAAAGTGTAATAAATTTATTGAAATCTTAAGTATTTCAAGGAAGGCGGCATGTTACAGCCAACCTTTTTACTTTATTATTTTAAAATGTTAGTAGACGTAGAAAGCTGTTCGTTGTTTAAGAATGACAGAAAATAATTAAATTTGTGTTGACACACTAAAAAGTTGTATAAGTTTAGAATAAAGATAATTCGAAGAAAATAAACAGAAGTACAGTATTGGATGTTAACACAAACTTGAACCAGCATCCACTGTGCTTCGCCATAACACAATTAAATAGATATTTTGGTTATATATATTATTATAATTAGTTAAATTTATATTGTAGTATGTAAATTTATGTTTTTAGTTGCAATTTTCAAAAAAGAATTAAAATATCAAAATTACTGGAAAGCTGTGTGGAATTTCCCCATAAATACATGCATTAATCAAAAAGTCTTAAAATAAAGTGTAGAATTCAAAATCGTAAGAATATATAGTGTTCTATTTATGGTTTTCTATCTGTGTAATTAGCCTTGGTAATATAGTGACTAGCGTGCTGCTCTCTCACTCTAGCGGCCCGAGATCAACACTTGGCGAATCAGGTTAAGGTTTTCTGCAGTTTTTCCTTAGCTGTAACACAAATGTAGGATTTGTGTTATAAAGTCTATAAGTCGGCTGCAACCGCACGATGGGCCTGCATAATAATAATCACCCCTCCCTCCCGCACAAGTTTTATAGCTTCTTGGGCATTGTTTCCAGATTATGGGTAGTAGTCGTTATTATTATTATTTTTATTGTATATACGACCCTGTATATACGAAAATATCATAAAATGTAAATTTGATTTATACCAAATAATTTTGGAATGTACCTTTTTTCGTAATTATTACATTTTTCAATGAAAGGTACGAGGTCATCTTACATTAGACTTTTACAAATACTTGCACCATATAAATATAACGAATTAGGTGTCTAACACTTTAAAAACATCTTTGGATCTGTATTCCTTATCAACTTATTAATTAACTACTCAAAATTCTTTATTACCAAACTATTCAATAATAACAAACTATAGATAGTCAAACTAATCAACAATCATTTTTATGAATAACTGTTAAATTTTTTGACGTTTAGTTAATAATAATTCTACTATAAAATAAATGCTTGTTAAACTGAAAGCTCAGATGAAGCCGTTACATTTTTATTACATAGTAAAATGTTTATGCAACTTTATCATTATAAATAGTAGCTGTAAAAGTGGCAGTTAATAGAAACATTATGGAACTTTAAAAGTACCGACAGCTTATATCGGAATTATCACTTTTATTTAAGTATGCAATACTTACAGTTTGTGTACAACCTCTACGAAACGCTCTTAAAAGTGTGTAAAGTGTCATTACAGTTAAATTTTTAGGGAACACTTACTAAGTACATGAATCGTCATCCAATTAACATGACACCTGTTACGCAAATTACTGAGAGCAATAAAATAATGAATAATAACTCGGGAATTTTCTGAATGCAACAGTACATTTACTAAGTAGCGGAAAAGCTACTTTATTGTTCGATTTTCTGTCTGTAGACCTCCTAGATCTCGCAAACTAATCGTCCCATTTTTATTTTAATTCAACAAGGTTATATAAATGTACGTTGGGCCATGTACATCTTCAAGTTTAAGTTTGCAACCAAACTCCATAAAACATACTGGCATGCATCATTAAAGAGCCCATTTAAAGGACAATTCACAAACATATTGCTGTGTTATTTGCAGGTAGAAAGGTTAAATAGGTAATTTGGGTTGCCTATCTTTCAGGCGTTCGTAATCGAATCTGTGTTAAAAAGTTTGTTTTATAGTTTCAGAAGTACGGTTGAAGCCAGATATATACAGGAAATAAGATAAATACATCCTGTTTGCGATAATTACTTGTTAAAGTTACATTTCATGCAAGATTATTTAACGATCCGATCTATTCATTACATAACCTCAAATTTTGAAAATAATTTTTCATAATGGGTTTCTTTAGTGGAATAATTTATTCACATTATGTTAACATGCATAAAAAGTTATATATTTCAACAAAAGGATACTATTTAAGTGTGTATATAATTTAATAATTGTAATTTTTAATACCACGATTGGTACGTTAAATTGTTTTCTTGATCTTCCGTCAATAGCTCAAATTTGGTAAATTGCACCTAGAATATAATAAAACGGGCTATTATGAGTGGATTTGCATATATTAAAGTAACTTACCTTGCTTAATTTTCAAAATGGGTGATTTTTACTTTTGCGATTCATCGTATTGGCTTATCGAGCCACCGTTCTAATTTAATTAATGTAGGTTCATGATGTTATTGTGGAATTTTGTTGGATAACATCTTGGCTGTGGAAGTTGTATAAAGTTTTTGTAGTTCTATGTGTGTTTTCTCAGTCAATTCAATTTAAAGATGTCCATACACCTGTGCCGATATTAAAATTCATTTTTAGTTAATTTTGTATTATAAGTGTTTGTTATTGATGTCAAACTATTGGGAAAAGTTAAATAATCATTTTGTGTAAAGATTAAAGGGTAAAATTGGTATGTGGACAGATTTAAATGGAAATTATTACAATTTTTGTCGAGTGTGAAAATTTGCTTGTTCGACTCAAATTGTGGGTTATTGTTGGGTTTTAGAAATAAAAATGTTATATTGTTAGTTTAAGGAAGTGTTGGCGGTTCTTTTTATGTGATTAAATCTAAAATTGAAAGAAATTTATATTTTATTTAAAAATTTTAAATGTCAAATTTTTGTCCATGGATTACTTGATAATGTTTTTGTTTCTGTATGTTTTAATGTAATTTGTATTGTGAAAAACAAGCAGTAATTTCCAGAACGCATTGAGAGGAGGTTGGTTCGTTTGTGCATTGATTAACCTATAAAAACATGCATTTTAATAATTTGAAAGAACAAAGTGAGGTTACAAATTTTAACAAATGAAATTTCGTGCAAAGAAATGCATATCACTTACCTTTTCGTCGTAATATCAAGAAGATAATAAATTTTTGAATTGATTTGGATAACTTCACAACATATAAAATTTCTAATTTGGAAAGAAACTTAAGAAGAATTAGCTTTTTGCAAACTTGCATTTTATGTCTGTGCCACCAGTCAAGAGGTTGGTAGTGGATATTATAGCAGTATTTCTTTTCCCGGGATCAGTTTTAGACGAAGTATCAAGTGTGCGGCAAAATAGTAAGTGACATAAATTTTTTCATTATACTGGCCAGTAAAAGAGATAATTTCGGACAAATATTTTATTAAAAAGAAATCTAAATATTTTACATTGGGACAATTAAGTATATAAATTTAAAAATTTAACATTTGAGAAAACTTAACCTAAATTTTATATATAAAAAGAAAATAGAAAATTTGCTAAATTGATATTATTAGAATACAAGAGTTTGATTTTTATTTAATGTTTTTGATTAGTAGTTTAGAGATAATATATATAAAAAATTACGTAGAAATCCCCAACAATAATAAAAGGCTGATTTGTAGTTTTTGTTTTGTTTATCTTTTATTTATGTGTTATTTATTTGTGATGAAATAAAAATTGTGTTTCTATTAATATGTCTGAATTTCGTTTATTGTTCATGTTTCTTCCTTGTGTGGAAATAATTTTGATTTGCAGCTTGTTACAATTTTCTCAGTCCTGGTGTTATCATTATAGGTGGACCCATTGATATCAAAATTTGGTAAGGTAAGGTTGATTTATTACAGATTAAAGAGATATTTGTCGATTGCTTTACTGAGACTAAAGTTTGAGCTAGTAACGGGGCAAAAACTTGTTATTTAAAAAAATATTGTGGTGATATACGGTTGTACTATTATTTTGTTTTATTATATGAGTATATCACCCCATTGCAATATGTTGACATGACTAGTATAATTGTAGATGTATAAAAACCAAATCATGTTCTAGATATTGAAACCATAATCTATTATTTATTAAATTATTTTTAAATGATTTAAATCATGCTTTAATCAAACCTTTAAATAATATACGAACAAACTGAATTCTCCTCTATCAGAAATGTTATATATTGGGATGTTATATTCTAAAATGAATAATAATTAAGAAAGCCCCACGTTCTGGGCAAGCCATAAAAGTCTGGGATGTTATTTTGCTAAATAATCTAATATAAATGTTTTATTTGATTTTGGCTAGCTTTAATAAAAATGTAAATATAACAATCCAATAGCTTTTCTTTTTCCCAATAGACTAACTCAGATTTATATTGTTTGAGCATGAGATGAACAATAAAAAAATCTTACAGACTGTACCTGGAAGAAAAGAACTTACTACAAGTCGTACCTGGAACGTTGCGTCTGGACGAGAAATTCTTTTTGACCCTGTATATAAAATTTAATACCTGCATCCACATCAAAATAAAAATAAACACATTAAACACAAATTAAAAACCACAGACCTTTATTTTTATTAAAATTAATAAAATTAATTAATTAAATAAAAATTTTATCAAAAAGTAAAAACAAGTTCCTTAAAAATCGTAAAAGGAAAATCTTCCTTTAGTTTGTTTAAATGAAATTTTGGTGGTTGTGGTAACCTGGCATGGGGGTTCCAGCCGTATTCATTTAAACAGACTAGGATCGATTAAATAAAATTCAATCAAATAAATTGCTTTATAAATTGAAATATATACATTTTGAAATTGTTGTTAAAACAACAAACTTTGTCCACAAAAAACCCTTTTAACTTTGACAAAAATGAAATAGAAATTGTTTTATAAATATTTTTCCAATGGGTAACAATGTTTATTACGACCAACCGTGTATATAAGAAAAAACTACACTCCCAATGTCAATGAATCCACTTCTTGAAATAATTTGCATCGAGCGCCATCGGTAATATCAGCATCTATTCAAATCAGCTGTGATCCAAATCAATATATGTCAATATAAGAATTTTACAAAAGAAAATCTTTTTCGATTTTAAAATAATATACTCGAACACAATTTTAAATATTTTTTTTTGGAAAACGAATATAATCTTCTTTGATTTATATAACAGGTGAATATTCAATTCCATATGATTGACTTTTATTTACAAACTGAAAAACATGTAATTCTTCATAACCTAACTTTTATTTTTATGATTTTTGATTACTAGCCGACCTGGACCTACCCACTAATTTTTATCGACTGACTTTGTTAAATTTTCAAAGCCCTTTTATATGTTTAAGCCAAAAACAATCACAAAACACTAAAGCAATTGAATAACGGGAACGTCATGACGTCACAAATAAAAACATGTGTTAATAATTAACACTAATCTTAATTCTAGAAAGACAAAAGGTAGCTGGCAAAGAGACGATTAAATTGACATCAGACACTTCTGGTCTAAATTGAACAATAACAAAGAAAATCAATAAAAACGTAGCTAATAATAGAATCAGTAGTCACCGATCTCGTAAAAACTAACTTAGATTGAAAACCCATCACTCTCCAGCTATCCCTGTATATGAAATATGGACATAGTTACACAAGCTACCCCAAACATATGGACTTTACACAAATTAAATTACATACTAAAAAAAAAACTTAACTTAAAAAATCTGTTTACGCGTTTTAGAATCCAAACGATGCTTCTACAAATATAAAATAAATAAGAACATAAATGAATTCAAATATCAGCCATTCTCGTCCAGAGTACCGTACTCCAGGTGACTGACTCCAAACAATGATGAAAATCATTAGAATAAAACTAACATTTATAAAAATCAATGGATATCCACAAACTGATATCACCAATTCCTTGACTTCAATTCTCCCAAACCCAGGATTCCGTAAGTACATTGTAACATTATAAGTAACAAACAGAAATAAAATAAAAAGACATTTTTCTATGTTTTAATGACAAGGGAAAAACTACAACAATATAAAAAATAAAACTTTGTTGTTAATAAAACATAATAAATATGATGTAATATTATGAATTATTATTAAAAACTTAGAACATGAAGTTATATTCATAAGGTTGCATAAAATATTCAATAAAAATTAATAATGCAGGACAATAGAAACCACCACCAATAATTCATTAAATACACTATTTTATTTGAATTTGCACCACCGAAACGTTTATTAGCAAACAACCACCGTCATACACTTTATTACGCGTGATGTAAATCCAATGGACTGACGTCGACTGTTGTAACCACTTTCACAGGGAACCAACTTTGCCGCTTGGGAGCCTCAAGTTTAAAAATATAATTATATTTTCACAATAAACCGTTTAAAAACTTTTATAAAATTACAAGAATGTTTTCAAGCGTTTGCGCGCTCAAACATGTGTTTTACATATTTTAATTGTCCAGATAAACATTGAGCTACGTAATGTTTATATAATTTATAATATATCCTAAATTGGAAATATTGTTTTGAAAATGTACAGTAAATATTAATAAAATATGAAAACTTAAATGTAAATTGTTTGTGCAAACGTTTTATTTGTACATGAAATATATACTTTTAAATATTAATAAAATAGACTCAAAAAGATGTAACAACACAAGCTTTCACAAATAAAAAACCTGAAACCTTGTGTTGTTACATCTTTTTGAGTTTGTTGCTTTTATTTTATTCTATCTGCTATGCCGTTCTGATGAGCACTAGTAAGTGCGAAACACGTGTAGACTCACTTTTTCTTTTTTCTCTATTGCGCAATATCCCATGATTATAACCCTTTCTTGTATATCTCTACGCGCATTAATATTTTTAATCATTTGATATTATATTTTGGGATCGGTTGTCTCCGCATTTTAAAACATTCTATACGGATTGACCTTAAAACCTAAAATATAGCATATTTCTTTATTATCAACCGAATGCTTGTTTAATGACCTCTGCACACACACGACACTAGATTGACTTTGACTTGCGTTGACCCAGAGAAATTATAATTTAAAGTTATTCAATTAATGTGAAATTATCAATTTTTCACATCTATGGTAATTATAACTACTCCCAACTAGTTTATTATGAATAAAAACTGTTGATGACAGTTTCCGAGTTATATATTTCTAGGTAGCTTGAAATTACTATTAATTGAAATCGAAGATGGTCGTCTGCTATTTTTATCGATAAAGCTGTTTGTTTCTGCTACCCTTTTTTATTCTAGCAAATTTCTCCCCTCGGAGTTAAACTGAGAAGAGGCTTTAATTTAAGATAGGTAAGAGTTTGATTAAGTTACAATGTTACAAATTGAAGGAAGGCGTTTTTTATAAGCAGTAGGTTCTATTTTTTTGTTTCAAAGCTATTTTTTTAATGTAATCTGCTGAATTTTGGTTTTCCTGCCAAACCGAGTTCTATCTTCTCAATTACGATGCGGAAATTGTTTAAAATCTATCGTTTCAAATTCTGCTTATTCAGATACAACGAAGCGTTTGCGAAAGTATAACAGCATTATTTTTCATTTCTAAAAATATTTCAAGACAGTATTAATGCTGGTAATACACGATAACACTTTGCATTTCAACTACTATAGATAATTTATTTTTGTATAAAAAAGTAAATTTTTAAAAGTGTCTGATTTTAGGTTTTTGATGATCGCGAATTATGTTACAAAAAGTCGGGTTTGTTACGAGTTTTGACGTAAAGCGTGCTTTAATAATTAATATTTCAATAACTACTCGACATAATTGTAATAATTAATATTTCAATAACTACTCGACATAATTGAATACAATTTTATATGCATAATTACTTGCATATAAAATGACCAGTTAATTATAAACTTACCCTTATTCAAGTTTGTGTAATTGCTAAAGCAGAGTAGAGTGAGCGTGTAAATATTGAAATTATTATAAAAGGAGAATTAATGTTTACTTACCTATCTTTGAAAGTTTTTTAATATTTACATAAGATCAGGTTTTTTGTACAGTAAATAATTTTAATCATAGAACGAGTAAGTATTAACTAGAAACAATAATCAAAACAGATTTTGATTACACAAACAACAATTTGTCTGTTATGGGAATGGAAATCAATCAACAAAAAAATTAAGGTTTTATGAATATAATAGAAAAAAATTCAATGGTTCATTATACGTTAAGGCTAAATAGTATTCCATAAATCTTCATAAAACTAACCAAAACCTCAGCCACGGCCCTATACGTTATCTGAAATATAAACCTGATCTAACTCAAATATTTTGCTATTTCAGCACTTAATATAGTACGTATACGAGTACGTTTTATAAAGTGGAAAAAATTCATCCTAAAAGATATAATTTATGAAGGTAAGGTAAATATTTTCAACTACCCAAAGCAATATAACATGAAATCGATATCATATAGAATTTCAATATTGTGCGTAGGGATGAGGCAATATTTTTATTACGAATTTTATATTTCTATATTGTATAAAGGTCTCTTAACAAATAAAGTCCTAGTTTGGCATGTATATTTATGAAAAATTTGCGAAAGATTTGTTTTTGTTTAAGCTGATAATATCAGAAAGGACGTCTATAAGATTTTAAAGTCAACTCCTATCATGATCGCACACACTGGAAATAAAACATCGATTATCTTGGTGAAAGAAGTGTTGGGTTTCTGTTTTTTCAGGCTATCAGATCCAGGCAAGGTCGTGAAGGTGCCAAAAGCGGAAGAAGTTTCCGATGTTCTCAGGATGTTCAACAAAAAAAATTACTCCTATATTCTTATCTAAGTACAATCGTTGAGTGAAGGTACAATATAACAGTGTTAGTTTATAAAAAAATATAGTGTAGTGTTTAATAATGAAAAAATTCAAAATGATTGAACTGGTGAGTAACTATTTTATCCTGGAGGACCTGAGACAACTTTACAAATTGGAATATCTGTGTTAAATGAGTACTTTAAAAACTTCAAGGATATCTAAATGTGAAACAAGTTTGCAATGAAAAAATACCTACTACCGATCGCAAATCAATAAAAACGTTCTCTTCGATTTGAATACAAAAGATTTGATGGAAAAGTAAGAAAGTTGTGTTCTCTTATGCTTTCTTTTTTCCCCTGAACTTATGCAATCCTAAATTCTTTTCGTCTCCGCTAAATACATGATCATATTTCAACCCTGTCACTTCTTTGTCCTCGATATATCCAGCATTTAGTTCCAGTTTGTTACACACACGTAAAGTTTGAATAAGGATTATTTATCTTTTTATGTAATTATATTTAATTTAAAGATGTTCCTTAAAGAAAAATGACCTATTTTTGCTAAAATAAACTGAGCGTATTGATTTTGCGACGCCCAAAATTCAAGGACAACAAAACAGCATGTGAAACAAAAGTCGCCAAAAATTTTATGTGTCGTTTATTACTGTAATCCTGTGCTGTTGAGGTCGGACCTGGAAAGTTATAGAAGTACTTTACGTCCATATAAAAAAATAAAATGTAGGTGGTTTTTAAGAATTCTGTTAAATAAATTCTTAGTTTTCTCTTTTAAAGAGGAAAACAAGTCAATTGGTTTTCCAATTTCAAACGTTTGTTAAATACAAACAAAGTTTGTTAAGTCAAAATGTAAACTAAAATAAGAACAATCGAAATGACAAAAAAATACACAAACGATATTTTCCCAATATCGCCTCGAAGCAATGAATTTATTTGAATATGAGAAAAGCTCTGATAACAAAAGTTGCCTATAGGCTTGATTTAAATCTTACAGAAGACTCCACAGAAGTATTATTATATGTATCTTGCTGAAAACGATGAAACAGTATTTTTCATGTGAGAAGTTTTTCAATTTCTTTGGATATAAAAGTAGCAGTTCAGCACACTCTTATAAACAATTTTTGTATTTTCTACAATATTTGATAAATTATTTCTTGTAATAAAAAGACTCATCATTAAGAGAATTAAATGTATGAAATCTCATGTGATTCGTAAAGCACGAATCAGTCCTTCACTTCCTTTAATGAACTCGGCATTGATACAATACTGGGCCTCTGTTATATTCTGAAACATCATACTTTAAAAACAACAAAAACCCCACGATGGGTGACATTGAAACATACTGTACAACTCATAAATGCATGGGCTGTTAAGATCTTTATTATGCAAATTTAAATGCAGGAGTTGGTGTTAACCCCAAAAGCTTCTAATTAATTAATGGACTCAGGAACAAACAAAAAATAAAAAGAAAACATGTTGAGCGCCACCAAATTGATGTTAACAGAATCTAAGAATCTCAATTTGGAAAGATTCCTCATTTAAAATTGACGTTAATTTAATCAAACACATATCAATCGATACTACTGAATTTTAATTGACAAACACATCAGCAATTTGTTGATCCAAACTATATCATAATTTAGTATTAATAGTTTTTTAAATTTTTTGTGTTATATTCACGTACATTGCACATACAGAAATAACAGTCATCATGGTGATTTGTTGGCTCCCGCCAAATCATTGGTATTCCAAAGGGTAGGGATTTCCTTGTTCCATTACTCCAATGCCTTAAACCCTCTTCACATATCTTACATACAACATGTGGTGCCCAATGTTTGTCTTGATCACCAATCTTTACTTTAAAATACTCGTAGTATTGGTGTCTCAACAGTGATGTAATTTTACTTCTAAATTTCTTGACCACAAAACAACCATACACATAGCAAAAAGTATCTGGATTATTTTGACAAAGTCTTGGCATTTTAAACACGAATTTAACTGCAAAAAGCTCACTAAACTCACTCAACAACGACTGCCTAGACCGAACGCAAACAGACTAATGAATGCGCTTGTTACACAAAGACGTCTATTTATATCTCATTCGCCGACGGTCTGACTGCAAATCAGGGAATACCAGCAATTAAATTTTACTTTCGGGAATTCCCCTATACTATTCTATTGATTTGTACACAATTTAATCTCAGTGGCGTAGCAATTTTTAGAATGTCATTTAATTTTTATTCGCAAATATTTAAAAAACCATAAATATGACACCTAGTAAATTTATTAAAAAATTGTGCGTGATGGAAACAAAAAATTGTTGATTCTTTATTAGATTAGCCACCAAAACGTCAAAAAAAAGAACAAATCCAAATCACAATTTTTTTGTTGGCCCGTGTAATTCATCACATTCTAAAAATATTTCGGGATCCCAAACCAACTATTAAATTAAACATAACTAAACTTGCATAAACAAGAACGTAATCCCAATACAAATCTCCTTCATTTTCATAAATTTCTAACACAAACAGAAGGCTCAAAACTTTTCACAAAAACCACGAAAATGAATATAACACTTAAATTTTCACTATCAAATTGTTGATCTGACGAACCAAAACGGGAACAAATCTTTTGAATTCTGAACTATATTGTCTTAACGAAATTCATTGAACTTTTGCCATAATTACTATTAGTAATAGATTATTTATTTATTGTTACTATTAATGGGAACGATGATTAAGGTACTTGAATGTTGCTCGAAGATAGTTATTTTACTTGTTGAGTAACAAACAAATAACGTATTATTATTATTATATTTTTCATTAATTAAATCAGTTAATGTGTTTAATTCAAAATTTACTGTTAATTAGCAGTAAACAAATTCGATTAAGCCAATCAAAGGTCCAATAAACGGGAATTAACACTGCACTCAAACTAAAGTTGCGGAATAATCCTTCACCGGATTAATTTTCTAACAACAAAATCGGTACTGTATAACACATAAAGTAGTGTTGTTCTAACCTGAACTATAAGCTTTTTTTCGCGCATAACCGTGTCTTCCCGTGTTATATTTGAGCGGTTATACCCCCACTCAAGTGGTGATGCGTCATTATACTTCCCGCTGGTATCCTCGCCAAAATAAAGCGGTTACAGTTTACGGTTGAGAGGAACAAACGAGAATTAACCTCCTTACTTGTATTTGTGCTCATCGTGGTAATTTATCAGAGGATGAAAATGGCTTTCCCTAAGTTTGATTATTTTGTTTCTCTGCGCATTGGGAACACGTAAAAAGTCATAGACCAACACTACCGAATCAAAATCGAACAAAAAATCTTGTAATAGTAACACTACAGCCGATGACATGATTATTATATCTTTTACCGACACTTCAAAATGAACCTTCAATGCACCAACTGAACAACATAACCTTCAATCGCTTCATAACCGCTTGTAACTCTGCTTCTAGCAGCGGGCATAATTCCAGTTCCCGTTTTACAAATTGCGTGACGTCACTGCTGACGTCTCGTTGTACTCCCCTTCAACGGTTACGTCGCGAAAACGTTGCGGTTACCAATATTCTGTTCCCGTTACATCACCGGGAACTCGCGAAAAAAAGCTTTATAATTATTTAACTGTAAAATCGCTTACACACAATAATAGCACGGGAAACATAATGCTGGGGCAAACCCGCCCGCTTGGGTTAAAACACCCACCGCCCAACTGGACGCTACTTTATGGGCACGAGACCCACTGCCCAACTGAACTTTTTAGATGCGAATCTGTACTACTTTTTAAATATTGAAAAGAAGGAAGATTTTAAGCTAACCTATGGCGAATAGCGTGATTTTTTTAACCCAATGAGGAACAAGCATATAAAAGCTTCGAAATTATTCTAGAACAAAAGTTTTCCGCGTAAGCCACCACAATCCACACGTGGCCGCAAGCTACACTTTATAAATCTGGGATTGGAAGTTTGTTTATATAAAATTCGCCGATAGACATGCACAGGAAGCCATAAATAAAAGCTAAATCCATTTTATGAACTGAAATCCTTTGTAAGAAAGGCGGTATTTCTTTAAAATATTTATAAATTAAATTTTATCAAGGTTCTTTCCTGCGAAATAACCTTTAGAACCATGGGAACACTTCAAAATTAACCTTTGATATTTTACAAGGACTGTAAATATATTAAAAAGATGTCGACGAGATCTTTCTAGAAGAAACTTCATCTGTAGAAACAGAAGAAACATCAGATAAATCTTAATATCGTCACACTTTTAACTCGACTAAAATATACTAAATTGTGCAGGGCCGCACTAAGGTTTTTTTTATCATTTATGCATACAAAGTTATATTTTTAATAAATTGAGAATTTCTGTTCGTTACAATTCTGTTTAATAGCCATACAATTTTGGGTAAAACACGTCTTGTTAACTTGTATACCAATTTAAAAAAAGCCTTACCACATTATTAACAATTTTGCATAATTGGTGTGAACTTTCCTAACTATAGTTTCACAGTCAACAGTCAAATAATTTTGATACTGGATTTTGGAAAAGACATCATTTGTAGCCTTTTGTAATGATGCAGGCTTAAATTAACTTACACATTGTGCATCAAATTTGTATAAATGTTAATACTGTACTCAGTCGTTTGATTATTGTTATTATTAATTTGAAAAATTTATTTGTGGGATTCTCTGCTTGAAGTTTTTCTTCGTGAGCCCATTTGAGAATTGGATACTCTGCAATGCTTATTGTATTAACTAACAGTTTGACACGATGAGAATTTAGTTTGTAAAATGTCAAATAGATTTATGAGAAATGTCAACCTTGACTGAGATTATGCGGGTTGGTAGAACTTTAGTTATTAAAATGAAAGGATGCTTTCTTAATGATAATTTTCCTTTACAGATTTTCGGATGAGTTACCCACCAGTAAGTTTACAATTTATATTTGTAACCTTGTTAAAATTGTAAAATTTATTATTAATTTGAAAAATTCCAATGTTAGGTTCTCTGCTTGAATTCATTTCATGTGCGCTTTTCAGAATTGGATACTCTAATGCTTATTGTATTAACTAACAGTTTGGCACGATGAGAGTTTTGTTTGTGAAGTGCCAAATAAATTTATGAGAAATGTTAATCTTGAATGAGGTTAACCCACTAGATTATGTGAGCAGATAAGACTTACTAAATAAAATTAAAGGATACTTTTTAATGATAATTTAATCTAATAATTAATAATCTTCTATAGATTTCATGATGAGTTACCCATCAGCAACTTTACAATTTATATTTGTAGCCAAATAAATAATTTGATTTATGCTAAACAATTTCGTCTTTACTTATGTATTAAAATATCAAAGCTTTTGTTTACACTGTTGCTCTACTTGTATAAAGGATACTTGTTCCCTTTTATAAATATAACCTTTTAATTATTTAAGGTGTTTTCTTTATCACTCACTTTTAACACATTTTTAATACCTTATCCATTATCATTCGAACCTGTGATGGCCTTACTGCAATGATTTTCTTTCAAATGTAGCTTCAATTGCACGACGACAACAGTTTTCACTTTGCTAAAGATATGTCAACTGACTTTGACTTTTGTTTGTTACTGGAGAGCTTCCATCTACTCTTGTGTAGTTTTCCAATCACCAACCTTACCACCAGTGTGTTTTAATTAATCATCATAAATAAGTATCTTCTTATCATTTATTAAACATTTTTACAAATAACTATTTACAGGTATCAAATATATGTTTTGTCTTTTATACAAAGCTATTTTATTATACTTTTAACTCTTTATAAACTCTAGAAAAATTGTAACCTTCTTTTAGCATTTTTGATAATGTTCTCAGTCTTGGTTATGATGTTGACATAGTTGGGAATGACTTAATACATCAAGACTGTGTTTTTTGATTGAACCAAACGTTCTGACGGGTTTACGTGAACGGGCAGTTCCGGATTTAATCA
The DNA here is from genome assembly GCA_929113105.1 of Agrypnus murinus. NCBI lineage: Eukaryota > Metazoa > Arthropoda > Insecta > Coleoptera > Elateridae > Agrypnus > Agrypnus murinus. The sequence goes on along the minus strand of OV816029.1, from coordinate 64,009,041 downwards.
TCAATTTATTATATAGCTTGTTTGTTCTTCCAACAAAGATGAAATAATATAAGGTAGATTATTGTCTTTAGCATTATTCTGTAGAACTCCATAATCATGAAATAAATAAAAATAAAAAGATTAATTGAAAAATTCACAAGTTTGGGCTGTTGAATGTGAAACTATACTTAAAAAGGCTCACAACAATTATGCAAAATTCCCACTTTTAAATATTTTGAAAGAAATAGAACAAAATACCAAATGAATCACTTAACCTGTCACTACTTCAATCTTATCAGATACAAAATCATAGAAAATAATTTAATTTCTGTTTTAAAGTAAATAAGGGTAACACTTTGGTAATCCTTTTGTAAGATGTTTGCACACAAAAAGTTAATGAATTTATTGCTGAAGAAAATAAATGTAGATATTTTAAACAAAGATCCTACAAAAAACCCAAAAAGAAATAAAACAAGATTTAGCAAACTGGAATGAAAAAAAAACAACAAATCATACATAAAAACCCATAATCACCAAAACTTTACGGATTCATTAAAACACATCACATCACACAGAATCAATACACCTAATCACACCAATAAATTAAGTTTAATAATAAATACAGTTTGGGTATATTTATAGGATTATATCTTAAAAGTAGTTAGTGGAATGTTTATGCGAAAGGGTCCAACTTTTGCACTCAGGTAATACATGCAAAAGAGAGATGGGTAATTGACAGAATAATGTGTTAGAGAGAAAAATTAAACCCATTGACTAATCTACTTAAAAGGAGGAGGGATTTAAAAAAATCTGTAATCTTTCACAAATATTTTCTAAAAATTTTAGGTAAACAGATATTAATGATCTGTTTATTGATTATTACGTCCTTACTCGGGACAAGACATTTACTAATGACTGCACCTAAATTTATAGAGGTCAAAAATTCATTGGTATTAGTGGAAAAGCCGCAGAACATACATCTCCCAACACATTCAAAACTTGTTAGCTTTGACGTATCTAGTATGTTTTCTAAAATACCACCTCAAAAGAGTATTCCTTTATTAGAAGATTTCTTAGTTAATAGTAATATAAAATTAATAAAAAGTTTTGAGTAAATTCAATTAGTTGATCTTTGTACCAGTCCACATTTTTTCAGTTTTAATAATAATATTTATTTATGGGTAATTCCCTCAGTCCTCCGTTAGCTAACATATTTATGGATAATTTAAAAGATATGGATTAATATAAATCAAATATTTGAATCAGATTTTTCTTAACACGCGATTTTTGGTTTTGTTATGTTGATGATACTTTAGCTTGTTATGACAGTTCTTTAGCCGCCATTTCTGCGACGGCGTCATTGGCCACACGGTGACGAATCAGATTTAAATTCTCAACGGCGCGCGGCGGCAAATTGGAACGTAAATACCTCCTTATATATTGTGTGTTGTGCATTTTACATACGAATTTATTGAAATTATTGAAAACATAATGACCCGCATGATTTGCTCTTTATTAACCCTTTCATTATCTATAATAATAATTGTAATTAGAATGTGTCAAGAAATAACGGACAATATGTTAGAAAACTGAAAATTTAGACTCTTTTTAACTCGTAAAAAACACGTAACAATACGGACCAATAGCAATAGGAAATACGTAGTGGTATACCTGGCATGTTTTGATATAAAACAAATAAAGCAATTACTTCAATTTTTTTTTTATATTGATTATGAAAGTTGACTTTTTAACGAAAAATCGTAAGGAAAGTAGCAAGTTGGAGATTATTGTCAAAGAATACTGTTTTACTGATTTTTTTTAAATTTTGTATAAATCCTTTTAGGACAAATCTCTAAAGTTACAATATGCAAAAAAAACGTGTACATGAAGTTACGAAGTCTGACTACATAACTACATATTTTTACAATATACATGTATACTAATTTGAGTTTGCTAATTTTACGAAAAAATAACATACATTCATTCATAAATAAAGACAAAATTTGAGAAATACAGTGCTGACCAATGAATGATCTGAACATCTGAATGATCATTTATATTCTTAATTCAACTATTCAATGAAGATTACACTGAGGGGAACACTAAAATTAAGAAAAGGAGTTGTAATTTATTGGAGCAGTGCATTTTTTACATTTTGTCTTTATTTATAAATGAAAGTATGTTATTTTTTAATTATTAATCATTTTATTTGTTTTTGTAAAAACATGCCAGGTATACCACTACGCATCATTTTTTATTGCTATTGACCCGTATGATTTATCTTTACGAGTCAAAAAAAGTATAAATTTTCAGTTTTCTAACATATTGTTGATTATTTGTTGACGCATTCTAATTTACAATTGTAGATAATGAAAGGATTATTGAAGAGCAAATATGCACTACACACCATCATATAAGGAGCTACTTACATTCCAATTTGCCGCAGCGCGCCGTTGGAAATTTAAATCTGATTCCTCACTGCGTGGCCAATCACGTCGTCCGGCTGTGCTCCGACTAGGCGCTTGTTCGGCGCAGGGTCGTTTCGGATACGGTATTTTCGGCGCCAAAAGTCATAATCAGTTTTAATAGTGACATATTATTAAAAGTATCAGATAACCAATATTGTTTTCATAAAACATTCAGGAAAGCTTATATTTTGAAACTTTTATAATTCTCAAGATCTAACCTATCCAAATATACATCACCTATCGAAAAAATACGTCTGTATTGTTATTGCATATATTTGATTTAAAATATAAATACAGCAAACATTTCCAAACAATTGTGGATCCAGGATTTTATGAAGAAGGGATTGGGGGTTCTATTCCAGTCAGGTTAGGTTAATTTTTTTTTAGCAGAAAATGTTTAGATTTTGGATCAGAATTTGAGATATTAGAGCAGTTGGGGAGAATAAGGGTAAATTACAAACTATGTAAAGGCGTATAATTAAGAAGTTGTATGATGTTACTATGTTATTGCATAACCTTTATCAGTCGATAGTGACACTAAAGTTACTTTAATCCTCAAAAGGCACATATTTGTGATTATGGCAAAAATATCTTATCCGCAGCAGAAAAATTTAAAAAATTAAACAATGGAAATTAATTTAAAGAATACATAAAAATTAAATTTTTCAACAAAAATGTTACACCATCATCAAATTACTTCTATTTTTTAAGACAAAATTATAAACTCATACATAGAAATAACTCAAATAACAGAACCGGCGCCGAACCACCGTCGCCAAAACGGACCGCCGAAACGTTTACGCCGAAGTGTTTCATATCGTTTGACAGTTATTTTGAGGTTATCAATGAGCTTTTAATTCTTATTAACAATCTTCGCCCAAACATCACTTTTACACTAGAAACAGAACAAAATATAATCTTTTGGATTTAACTATTAGAATTAACCCACATAATGAAATTGAATTTTCTGAATTTTATTTATATAAAGTTTGTATACTGGTTTCATAAATTTAACATTATCTCTTATTGATTGTGTTAACGTAAAATTCTGAGAAAATAACCAAAAAATTTTGATCCCGTTGGGACCACTTTTTCTTGGGAGCTCCTCGCTGTGCAGGCACTATACGGGTGGTTGTTAGTCTATTGATCACAGTTACTTTCGGCTACGTTAATACGGCTACTTTCATTGTTGAAAAAAGTCATCCCGCAATCTTTACTCCGAAATTCTCTTCTGTTCTAGAAAGTAACTATTTCTTGTTGCCAGAAGTGAACTACTACATCTGCATCTACACCATGCAACGTTTCATAAAATCTTATCAGGGGGGTTTTCTCACACCGCTTTTTGTAAAGTCCTTGGGTACTTTTGTCAATCTCGATACGCGAAAAAGCGGTGTGAGGAATCTTCTCTACAGAATTTCATGAAATTTAGCATGGAGTAGGTGTAGGAGTAACACTTTATTATTGTAGCAATATGAACAACAAACCTAACACAAAAAAAACAAAAGAAAAATGCTAAATAAAGATTGGTGGGGGCTCTTTAATTTAAAATATAAAAAAGAATATTCCACAAAACATACATATAGTAGTACACGGTATCCGAAAAAGATTTCCCTAGTTCTAAAAGACTTTTATTGAATGGAACACAAACATATTATTACAAGTAATACATACTATGAAAGGTGATATGACAGGTTGCTACCGTCACCTAGTAGCTACTAGTGTGACTGTAATGGCTACTCCTCAGCAGAAAGCACAATGTGTTATTAGGTTAGTCGAAACTGATTCTGTTATTACTGCGTAGCGGAACTTCAGAAGTGTCATTCCAGAAGATTCCACTACTACAGTAATCGTGTTGCTGAATTATTGAACGCCCGTTTACCAGGAAAATAGATAGGTAGGGCTGGCCCAATCGCATTGTTCATTAGAATTATTGTAACCAGCGCCGTCCTTTGGATTTTGAGACCCCAGGCACAAATATAAAGTGGGGCCCCCAGTAAATAAGAAAGTGAATAAATAAATATACAGGATGTAACTAATATAACTAGAAACCTCGCAATGAGGGGTAGCTGTAATAGAAGATTTAGAACAATACACCAACTTTATTTCTATTAGGTACAGTTGCGCCCGAAAAATTTTCAACGGTAATTTATCAAGTTAGCACATTTGTAATTGAAATAAAAGTGACGTCTCTTTTGAGAATTTAAAAGTCGAAATTACGCAGTCGCAATAGACCGTTGAAAATTTTTCGGCCGCAACTGTACTTTCGTTAACAAAATGCTGTGACGCGCCTCATTTGCTGCGCTTCATTTTAAAAACAGGCTTTAGCTTTGTGTATAAGAACTTGCTTCAAATGGCAATTTCTCAGACTATTTTATTAACGCATAAGCTATATATTGTGTTGTTGATTAAAATAAGGTAGCTCGGTGCGGGGCCCACTAGCTCTCGGGGCCCCGGGCATACGCCCGGCTGACATACCGTGGGGACGCTTCTGATTGTAACAACGGTAACACCAGTCACACCTAACATGTTGACAACGAATGCAGTGGCGTAACTACCGCCCCCGCAGACCGTGCGACGCGGGGGCGCAACCCTCCGAAGGGCGCTGCTTTCGTGAAATTTTATTTTGTTGGGAATAGAAATATTTTCTTTTCTTTTGTTGTTATACCAACCAAATTTAATTTTTAAAACGGCATCCGTATGTTTTCTTTGCATTTTTGAAAAGTGTTTATTCTTCTCCATTTAGTAATACTATTTTATTATAATGAAAAAAAAGTTAAAATTAGAAAAAAATATTTTAGGAAAAAAAACGAGAAAAGTTAGTCTACACCTCTACCGAGCCATTTAATCCTGTCACATAATTCTGTTGAAACACCTCCATTTTTACGGGAAATATTACAGTAATTGTGGGTATGACTGACATGATTTTATACACTTTGGCAGTCTCGGTGGATTAGCAGTTTGTATGCTTGTTCATAATCCCGGGGTTGCAGGTTCGATCCCCTGTCGAAGTGGTAATTCATAGCAGAGCAAAATTAAAATCGTGGACACACCAACCGTGGAGGTGTTGACAACACCATTTTCCGTTTTTACCGGGAAATATTGCAGTAATTGTGGGTATGACATGATTTTAAAGTATTAACTAAAGGTATCCATTAGTAGTAAGAGTTTTATCAAGAAAAAAAGTCCAATGATATGTCCTCCTATAATGCCTGTCCATACATTGACTTTTTGCGGATATTGTGTGTGTCCTTCCGCCCAGCGTAGATTTGCGTTCGACCAATACCGACAATTATGTCGCTTTATCGTACCGTTCAGCATATCGCAAAACACAATGTTAAAAGCAAGATTGTCATCCATATTATATAGCTTTCCATCATCTGCTCACAAAATTCCAACCTTCTGACAAAATCCTCTTTATTTAGTTCGTGGATTAACTGGCGTTTGTAGGGATGATATTTTGCTTTCTTTAAAATTCTATAAACATAATGTATGGCTACTATCGAAATTTTCTGCTACTTATAGCCCCATAGTATAATGTCTAGCTTGCTAGACTCCCATCTGAGTGGCCCGGTTCGACTCCCGGGACCGGTAAATCCGATTCAGGTTTTTCTGCAGTTTTTTCTTATCTGTAACACAAATGTGGGATTTGGGTTATACCATCGGTAAGTCGGCTGCAGCCGCACGATGGGCCTGCGTAATAATATTAATCGCCCCGTCTCTCCTGCACAAGCTTTAGCTTATGGGGCCTGGTTACTAATTGGATACAGTAAACGATATGAACTCGTTTGTTTATTTGTGTTTGTTTGCTTGTTACAGTTTTATTTGTGAAATTTTCATAGAATACTTCACCAAAACTGATAATCAAGTCTTACTAGATTAATTTTGCTATAAGCTAGTTCTCGTTATTAGTTGATGAATTTTGAGTTTATTTTTTAATTTTAACTTTCTTTTGTAATGATAAATTAGCATTACTAAATAGAGAAAAATAGACTCTTCTCAGAAATGCATAAAAAAGTATCAATGCCATTTAAAAAACAAAGTTAGTGGTTATAGCAACAAAACAAAAGAAGATAGGAACAAATCAAGAACGCCAGAAATTGCATCGGGATAAACTAAAAAAGTTTTGTATGCAACATTTGCTTGTAACTGTTTAAATTAAAAAGTTACAGCTATTATTTTATAGTTTTGTACACCCTGTATATGAGGGGCGCAAACGTAAATCTCGCAGGGGCGCGCAAACTTAGGTAGTTACGCCAGTGAACGAATGGGTCCCACATCGAGGTGCACTAGGAGTAAACACTTGATCATATCACTTTTCATGATATGTGTTATATAGTTGTAGTATAAAATTCTTTTACAACTAGGGTGTCCGTTTTCGAATTAAATTCAATTGATTTCTGCTTATAATTAATTTTTATAAAGATTGTATTACCACTAGTTTATTAGATTTGTTCGCTTTAATTATGCAGTATACTTTGTATGCTATGTAGGTCAAGCCAGATTAAGTTTTATTGTTTCTAAAATTAATGTTTTCATGTCTTCCAGAAGGTCAAACTATAAATTTATAAACAAATGGTTCCGAGGTGAAATTCGGGGTCAGAAGACCTCTGAAAATCGAAAGGTGAATACAATTCCAGAAGAGACAGCGCAAGTAATGAGGCAACCCGCAGTGTCGACGTGTTAGAAGGGTCGTCGTAGCTCTTAGTAATTCATTTAAAATTAGACCCTGTGAATTGGATTGAACATTAGTAAATTTGAATAATTTAAATATTACTATACCCTTTTCTTATTATGCATAATATTACGAACATGAGATGCTGACTTATTTAACAAAAGCATTTTTATTTCTAAGCGGTTTTAATAAAAAAAAATGTAGGCACCTACATACCAAACATAATTATATTTATATTATATTAAATTAAAAAAACCTTTAAGAAATTAATCACAATTTATTCTATTAATGCTAATAGTGGGGGAAATAAATGTGATCTAGGAAATTTTCAAAAACCAAATTTTAATATTTTAAAGCTTATAACATTTTTATTAAACGAAAAATACTTTAGCACAGACTAAAAAGCTTGATGGACTCTACCCAGTATTATAAAGTAAAAGCGTAGTTATTACAAGTCTGAGAAATTTATAGAAAAGGCTTTAAAATAAGGGTTCTTCATTTTGAAGTATAATTTTATTTAATTGAGAAAAATTTTAGTTTGTGGATTTGGTCATTACCTAATGTGCGGGGTGTAAATACATTTTTTTTATGTTACATATTTCCAAGTTTCATTCTGAGCAGTTACTCCTGGAAACAATATTCCATGTGACAGTAAACAACACATTTGCTATTTTCTGACATTTTATCCAAATGGTCGTAACTTCAGCCTTGACTAACTTGAGTTAAGATTAGGGTGTTGGTTTAGTTTTCTATTTAAAGTTTGAATTATCTTTCATCCTGACAGAAAGACCTATAAGGGGTTGGAATAAATAAAATGAGAACAGTATCTCGAGTATCTCGAATGCTGAATGAGTTATGAAATAAATAAAAGTAGTATCAACTGAAACTGACCCCCAGCAAGGCGGCGCGCGTATGCAATGACTTACTTCTCTAGAGTAACCTATTGTCCATTTTTCTTCTTAAGCCCTCTGACATTGAAAGCGTATTGCTCGTAAACTATTGAACCAAATTAATTATTCTCAAAACTAGTTAATAGTAAATTTATTTCTAGATGTAACAGAAAATATTATTTTTCTAAGTGCTATTCTTTTGTTTTTATCGGACGATACGTAATGAAAGGTACACATTTTTAGACAATTTCATTAAAAGTAAGTTAAATAATCTTTTTCTCAGAAAATATACACGTGCCATACATATATCTATCAGATTTTTGTAGGGGTTAGAAATCTAGCGGTTCTTATGCTATTAATTTTCAGACAAAAAAGCGTTTTATTAAGGATTTTTATGAAAAAATAGCGAACTATGTTTTCTTGTTTATTAATAGAGATAGCGTCAATACTTTTTCTTTAAATCAAAACTTTTCATGTGTAGACGTTTTTCATAGCCAGACAGATTTATGTACTCTGGGTTGCAGAACAAGTTCATATGCAACTAAAACTATTCAAATGAATTAGCTAAACACATTATGAAGGTGTTTAATCGTAAAGAACAGTGTACAAATGTGTTAAAAGTAAATCCATTTAATTAGTATAATTTTAATTGAGACTAATTAAGAGTAAGATCTACTAGAATTAAAATTAAAAATACACCTTAAGTGTTATATATTTTTGAAATCAGGAAATTAACGGCTACATTTCTGTCTTTTTAGGATTGCATTTTATGATAATTTTAAAGTCAGAATTTGGTTATCTTAATTTAAAAGTAAAAATTATTTTGTTTTTGCTAAAACTATAGTACTCCCAGAAAACAATTAAGTAGTATTATTCTATTAGGGCCGGTATTTCCACCTCAGTATAAAGTTCAGTATAAACTTATCCTGGAGATGAACTTTCGTATAAGTTAATAAAGGGTATTTTGATCTCAGTATAATATTTATCCTTAGGATAAGTCTCAGTTAAATTTATACGGTACTTTTTCTCTGGATAATGTGCTAACTGGCAGATAAGTTTTTAGAATATTTTGTCGGAGCCGCCAATATCTTTGTTATTGTTGATCTTCTTTTTACATTTTCTTGTGAGTCTAAAAAATGGACAAAGATTTTCTTGTTTTATTTAAATCATATGACGAAGATTACTCCCTATTGTATATAGTTTCAATGTTGTTAGACAAGCACTGATGGAAAAATGGAGTAGCAGTTGTAAACCTTTTGGTGCAAATTGATCATTGTTTGCAGCATAAGACAACTAAACATTGTTGTTTTTGCATTTGTATGTAGATAAGGTTGAATTTTAATAAGTTTATATTAATTATAGAAATAGTGCTGTAACACCCTTGAAGTAATTGCTAATTACTTTAAGGTTTTGTCGCAACGAGTTCTTACTTTATTACTATAGAAAATTTTTGTGGTATTCACAAAACAACAATTGTAAAAATTATAGAACACGTTTGTGATGCATTAATGTATTTAAGAGAAAAAATAATATATACCTACCACAAACTCGGGACCAGATTCTTACAATTCAACAGAAATTTTATCAGATTGCAAGATATCCAAGAGTTAGAGCTGCAGTTGATGGCACACTGGTAAGGATGCAATCACCCGGAGGTTATACAGCAGAAAATCCTCAATGCCGAAAAGGCCACTTTTCTCTGAATATAAGCAACTTATGATGCTTCTTTACGTTTCACAGAAATTGTAGTACATTGGTCTGGTGCTACACATAACACCATATTTGCCAATTCTCTTTTATTCGGAGAGTTCCAAAATGGTGAATTTGTAATAGGAGATTGTGATTATGCTCTCAAGAATGATCTAATAACACCACTAGCTAATAACGACAAAATAATGCTCAAAGACTTTTTAATGAATAACACATTAGTCCCAGGAACATCATTGAAAGAGCTTTTGGCATATGGAATTGAAGATTTTCTATTCAATTCAAAAAATAATAGTTACAATAGCAATCTTACACAATATTGTTAACATACGCAATGAAATAGAGCTTTCTGAAGAAGATAATGAAATTGAGATTGCTGAAGATAATAACATTTTAATTTTCTTTGTTGTTAGAGTTAGCAATAATTATTGATAAGTAGTAAAATATGCCTTCGTTATAGCAAATGAAGCAGTAAGAAATCAAAACTTTAATGATTTTTAGCTGTTAAATATTAAAAAAAAACAAAATTGCAAATGTACAAACTTCAAGTAGGAGATACCTAACTGATAGATTATTTTATACTCGACCTACATTGAAATACCCGTTTATATTTATACTTCGAATTATCTGTAGGATAAATATATCTGCTGGATAGCTATACTACAGTTTATACAAAAAATGGAAATACCGGCCCTTAAGGACAAGGTGTTTCTGTCTGCTGCAAAAATTTAAAAATTGTATGGATATATTGTTATATTATCAGTGGAACCTCCTAATGACACCTCAAAATAACATCAAATTCTTACATCTATGCAACAACAAACTCAAATTAGACATTTTAGAAGCTTTTGAAATATGCAAACATAAACGCACAGTACCTTTAACGAACGACCAAACCGAGTTTATTAACTCTCCTTTATTAGAAGTGTTAGATATTGTAATGACTGGGAAAACCACTAAACACGGTCTGCGAACAAACGAGAAGGTTCCGTTGCCTTCAACAGTGTTTCAGACTAAACAGCAGATTGTTCGTGACTCAGAGCGTTTGTTCTAAAGCGTGGACGTATGGATATATATCGTGGCCGCGTAAGAAGGAGGGGGTCATTAGTCAACCAGTGAATTGAAGGCGTGCATCGCGAATTATTAGAATATAAAATAAATGTTAAAAATAAATGTTGTATTGTAAATAAATAGTTTGTAAATATCTAGTTTAAGTTTGTTAACAGTTTATAATTATAGCGTTTGTAATTAGCGTTAGTAATAATATGTCTTTTGTTAATAGACGATTAAACAGCATTTTTAGTATTATTTAAAAAGAACGTTACAATATTTAGTTTTTGTATGTATTGTATCTAGATACCTATTTTCTGTATGTATTTATCCTTAGCAACGTGTTTGTTTATCAATATTATCTGCCTTTGATAATGACATTTAAAGTCGAAACAATTGTAAGGTTAAGAATTTATTAAAAACTTGCGACACTTTAATTAATCTTTTGTTTTTTTATTATATTTTATAATTATCAACATAACTAATTTTTTTAATTTTTCTTTAAGTTATTTTGTTTATTTTTCTTGAGTAAACATTATAATTCTTTGTGTGAAAAAAAGTTAAGGAAGCAGAAAGATTGATTATCATAATATCATTTATTCCACTTTAATAACCAATTTTAATCATTACAATTAGTCTATTAAAAAAAGGAAGAAATCAATTGGTATCGCTTATCTTATATTTTATTTTCTTTCTGTTAATTTTAAATTTAAAAATAAAACATTGCGTTGTTTGTTGTGTGTACATATTATTTGTGTATTGTATTATATATTGCCTCTTTCTTTTTTGTTCATTACGATCATAACAATTTTGATAAAAATAGCAAAGCGACCCACCCGGAAAAGAGTTTCATACCAGTTTTATGGGAAAAATTTCCCAACATCAATATTTCAAAGCCGGAGCAAAACAACAATTTGTTTAAAGGTAAGAAGGTTATTTACCAAGTTGCTAAATTATTTGTCATTTGTTTTTTTTAATTGCACAAGAATATAAAGTTAATTATACCTTCGATTTTTATACAAATCGATTAAAATTATATCATTACAATATCATTTCATTACTACAGGGTGTCTCATAGCCCCTGCATCAGACTTTACCAGCGCATTTCTGATGGCATTTGGAACAAAAAATCTTAATAAAGTTTTTGGATTAGAGAAAGTTCAAATTTTTAATACTTTTGACCGACGTTTTCAGAAAAGTACGTATAATTGATGTAGGTCAGGTGTTAAGTCGAATAGGATTAAATGCAAGCTCTTTAGAAACTGACACCATCAGTAAAAACGTTCCATTTTGAATGGTGTGGAAAGAACTAAAAACGTTCTATTAATCCGGGATTTCCCTCTATTCTAATAGGAAACGCATACAAACATTACATCATTTTAATACTGACCCACTTAATGGTATCAAATTTGATTTGTTATTCGTTAATAAACATAATTAGGTAAAGACGATAATTTAATCTATCCATCAATAGGTATTGTTATTTTTTATTTATTATTTATTTCTATTATTACAGTTCTTATAGTAAAACCTTTATTTTTTATGTTTTGATAGAATGACTTTGATGGATAGTAATTTGTTTATATAGTATAAAAACAATGCCGAAAAAATATGTAAATACTGTTATACTATTTTACTAAAAACTGCAATGTAAGGGATTTGCAAATTGTTATGCCCTACCTTGGCCGAGTGTTTACAAACATAATAATATATACTCAAAATTAAAGTTGTCGGTGTGGTTGTTTTGATTATTTTAGTACTAATGCAGCTGTGTCCAATTATTAGTCACAATTCTTAGGAATATTTACGATATCTACAGTTATGCTTTTATTGATTTTCACTAGAAATCGGTACCCTTTATTTATTTATTACATAGTATGTACTTTCTGGGAATAAATATTATTTTAAATAAAAAATAGTAGGGAATAATACAGTAAGCATGCCCAGAAAATAACACAACTGGCACACGGTTATCAGAAATAAAAATCTAATAATCAAAACACATAATACTACTAATAGAATACTAAATTACCCTACAGCGAATTTTCGAAAGTATCTTATTTAATTTACTGTAAACAAAATTAATACGAAAATATATTTTTATTCACAGCCCTGCTTGTATTACACATAATAGGTGTTAACGTGCCTATTAAAAGAATATGAAATTGTCTTACAAAGCAGTAATCACAAAACAAAGATACCATTTTAATGATATCCCCTTAATGTCATCCCCTTTAAGGGGATGATGGAAGAGCAGCTTATGCTGAATCATCTCCTTGTGATTCTGTAAAATTACTATTCAGAATAAATATTATATTATATTATTATTTTTGAAACATAATATCAAACGAGAGTACGTTACTTATTTATTTATCTGTTCTTATTCCACGAAACACTTGGCCGAAATAAAGACGAGTTATTACTTTATTATGGTAGCTTCCACATTCTCGAAAACAAGTAAGTAGTATTGTTTATCACCTTGAACTTTTAAATATGTGTCATGTGCATTAGTGCATTCATACTATTAAATTTGAAAACATTAGGCTGAACTTCGGTGCCGTTTTTCTCCATAAGTATAAAAGTACAAGAAGAATGGTGTACAGAAATTTTCTTTCTTTAATGGTTATCTACTCATTGGCAAAGTCTGACTACGTCTTAATGGGACACCCTGTATAAGTTGTTATTAAAATATATGTAAGTGGCTCGTTATTCCCAAGAGAGTATTAACACTTCCATATGTTACTTCAAATGATTTACACAAAACTAAATAAAATGTTGGACTGATAAAATAAGAGTATTTAATCAAATGTCAAAAATGTTAAAATATTTATTTTTATTATTAACGAATTAAACCTTTCCAGTGACAGAAACAACGTTATAAACAAAAACTAAACATTCTCAGAAAATATATATTGAGGTGTAATCATTTCACCGATTTGAAAATTTTACCAACGATAGTTCGTGAACGTTAAAACAAATACTTTTTATATTAGACTTGAAGTAAATGAGGGACATGCTATAAACATAATTAATAAAGGCTATGAATAGGACCACACTTAGGTTCATTAATATTTAAATCAAAAACTTAAAAATATAGACTTCATGCAAACTTAACCTAGCTTTTTCATGCATAATTAAAAATAGGTTTCAATCTCAGAAAAAGTATATAATTTAGTTAGATTGCTTGTTTATAATCATGTTTAGGCAACCCATGTTACATTTAGGAAGGTTTCCACTTGTTAGGAAGAAGTTATTTCCATATTGAAATTTACACTTTACGATCTTTAGCGTCAGATAGATTCTTTCTATATTCCTCGACACCAGCTCAGTTTTACAGTGTTGATTTGCTAAAAATAAATTAATTAGGTCAATCTTATTATGACTAGTGCTATACAATTAATCTTTGAAATTATTTACTAGATTTCTGATCATTACAATTAAAGAAGGTATTGAATATGTTCGTGCTAACAGACTCTTATAGGCTTTTATCCTGCTTTTTCTCACCATTGTTTTTATGTAAGTGCCTAGAGCACTGTATGTTGGACATTTTATGCACAATTTGATTAACATTGATTCAAATATGAAGCTGGCATTTGTATGAGTATCAATTGGTATTTATAGTAGTTCGTACACTGTAGAAATCATGTTTACGTTAAATTTTAAAGGTATTTTTATAGATAAATTGTTAATTTTACCTGTATCAGGTATTTCTGTAGCTATTTTGTGAAGGATGAACCTTGATTTGCTAATTTGTATATGTAATTAGATCGTAATGAGTTTGCACATTGTCAAACGGTTTTTCATGAATATCTTTCATTACGATACATTTTAGGACCATACATGTCTTATATCTTTTTTATCGTTGTTTTAAGCGGTACAATCCCATTATAACAGATTTAGGATTAGTGCTGATCCATAAACAGCTGTCGGATTAGTGACGTCACGAGCGTTGCTTGATTTTCGTTTGTTTTGGAAAAAGTGTCATAGATTTCATTTGTTATGGCAGAATGTATATAAGCTGGGGAAATTTGGAACAAATTCAGTCATTAAAACATTGAAGGCAGAAGTTATGCCCGGCTCCAGATAAAATTTCTGTAAAATTGAGGTTAGATTTTTAACCAGATGGTTTTGACACATATGTCATTGTATTAAATAAAGTTTAAATAAAATTTAAAAGTGTTACCTGAACTATCTTCAAGGATATAGGAAGATTTAATTATTGTGCTACTATTATTTAAAAGTGAATGTGATTGTTCAAATAAATTTAAGTGAATTTGTTCTTTGATATTGATTTTTGTATCGATAATTTTTTTATAAACAAGAAATCAGCTGTTTGGTTTCATCGCAGTGTTACCACTAAAAGGATTATTTTAAAAAGGGAAAATATATCATATTATACCAGGTTGGTTAATAAAATAAATGATTTTTGGTTGAGTTTATAAATAATGATTCAATGTACAAAGTTCATCCTTAATAATAAAAGAATCTGTTTGGTTTAGTTTATTAGATTCTTTTGAGAATTCAATTGATTTAAAGTAAATAAAACAATCTTAATTTCATTTTCATAAAGTTTATTTTTTTTTGAATAAATAAAATTTTTATTTATAAACAAAGTTTATTTATGTTGGTTTGTTCAAATGAATGACCGTAGTTATCCTATGTCAGATCTCTACTACTATTTGTTACGTTTGAGCAAACCTGAGAAGGCACTTCTCAATTTAATATTTGTA
Organism: Agrypnus murinus; assembly: GCA_929113105.1. Lineage (NCBI taxonomy): Eukaryota > Metazoa > Arthropoda > Insecta > Coleoptera > Elateridae > Agrypnus > Agrypnus murinus. The sequence goes on along the minus strand of OV816029.1, from coordinate 63,993,545 downwards.
TCTTTTTGAAAAACATTTTATTTTTATTTTGAAGTTCTATTTGATTTAATTTTTGTTTGTTTAATAAAGTTCTTGCGTTTAAATTTCATATATGTGTTTAATTGATGTTGATACAAATATCCAGCATTCTTGTCTTTCAAATTCAGAGTTGAGTAGCAGTTGTCCAGCTTGCAGGAGTTTTAGAGCTTACGAGATAAGTTTTTCCTTCTTTCCAGGCATAAAAGTACATAAGAGTCTCGCAATTAATATAATTTATGCTTTACTGAGCAAACCTGAGCTAGCTGAGAGAAATAAAGAATATCTGTGGTGTTTTCTAAATTTAATTCACCGTATATAATTTTTATGTTTATACATTTGGAACGGTGGATATTATATTTTATTTCATTCATAGATCACCGCAATATAATATCAATTATAATCAGAAAGTATACAATAATTTTTCTTGGATGTTATAAGGTCCTTATATACCTTACAGCGTAAATAACTATTACTGAACAAAACCAACTCTGACCGATATGCATTCGAGCCTGAATCTGAATTCATGAAAAACTTTTCGAATCCGTTATCGAATTCATGAGATCGTACGATCTAAGATATTGGTGCCCATAACAACATAAATATAACAATAAAAAAATTATATACTACATCAGAATTAGAAACAAAGAACTTGAAATAAGAAGGTTAATAGGCAGCTTATTTTTCCTGAACTTTCTATTATTCCCTACCTCATTTTTTTTAACTTGCGTTTACTGATTTCTGTCGTAAAGAACACACGAGCTATGAAGTCGATCATGTGTGACATTTATAGTTTAGGTTGCTATAAGATCATCCTACTACAGGGTATTAAATCGACTAAAAAGGTAAAAAAGATATATCATACAAAATAATTTTTCCTTCGATTATCGTGTCGTTAAAATCTAGTAGAAACATTTGCTTCTTTCTAGCCCCTCATGTCTTTTATCACGATATTCAAAACAAGTGGGCGACGTATATAAATCGATATTATCAAATAGTAAATCCTTAACAGATGGTTCTAAACTATATGCAAAATACGTTCTCACGCTATTGGGACCCCAGGAAACCTTCGCTTCCTGTACTTACTAGTTGCAGGTAATCCCACCCTGCAACTGGTTCAGTTTTTATAAACAAACAAAAAAATCCTCCGTGGTAATTTGTGATGCAAAATACACTTCATCAGTGCAGCAAGCTTTAAATTAGGAAATTTACTTTATAAGCTATTATTTTACGTATAGCAATTTGAATAAAACTAGAAGAACCAGATTCGCCCCTGCAAATAACATAACATTTGCGTGCTTCTTAAGCTTCATTTTAGTTATACTAGATCTTGATATCGTTAATGAATAAATTACCATATCACTGCAGTTCACTGTTTAACAAATTATTCAAACGTCGTCACTATAAATTATTAAAGGAATGCTTTTACGGCATTTCCTAGATTCTGGCATCTAAAGTAAAATTGATTAATTCCATCTTTCAAAATGGTTTAAAAGAAGCATCTTTAAGAAATCAGAAATGACATAAAACTATGTAGACTTTTCATTGTAAAGATAGTATTTGACACATGAAGCTGTTAATCTAAAAATGTTATCTTCAATTTATTACCTAGATCACGAAGGCTATATTGTGTAAAAATGGACATAAAAAGAAAGTTACTTTCTACATAAAAGTCACCTTAAATTTATATTCTCAAGTTTTATATTCTAGCAGGAAAAATGTTGCAAAAGGGGATTCGAATGATACATAAAGGAAAAATTGCGTTTGAACTATTATTATTTCAGCGTCTTTACATTCTTGTTTAAAACGGTAGGTGGGTAGTAATAGTGGCATGATATATTATTTGTACCTTTACATCATGTTTTATTAACATTAGCAGTTAACCGCATAAATAGATAATGGTTGTTTTCTACATACAAGCAATGAATCTAACGGTGTGTAATAGTATTATCAGAAATATACAATTCATTTGCATATTAATGCTTTATTTTATTTAAGAAGGTTGTATATAATGAATTACTGTACCTCTTGAAACGGTAGTAGATAACCTTATTTGTCAGGTTGGGGAAATGTTACAAAAACTGTTTATTAATACCTTTTCTGGAAATTTGCAGCTTTTATATCAGAAATACCCAATAGTATGTGTATATTAAGATCGCAAAGTGATATATTGTCGATTGAAATAAAAAGTCCCGGGGTCTCACCAACTAGACGATCACGGCCCAAGTTACTCTACCCGCGTAAATTTCAAATATTTAAACGGAAGTTGACACCGCACAACCAACCATACAAATGACAAATTTTATGGTGGTAAATATAACAAAAAGACTGCATCCTACGTTGCGATTACTTTTTATAACATAACATGTGACCAAGGTTGATAACGACTGGCTTACTTCATAAGGACGGAGAAAGAGAGATAAACACAAATAAAAGAACAGTTAAATATGACTGTAGTCATATTTATTAATTTATTCTTAATCTTGAGCGAGGGGGACGGATTTAAACTGATACCAAAATAAAAGGCTAGTCTTGTAAAAAAAAACCTTGAAAATAAGCTAGCCCAGATTAAATACGTCGACGCTTCAAGTTCAATAAGTGCCAAATTATGGTTGTCGACCATACGAGGGCGGGTTAAAAACTTCTCGGCCTGAATCAGAGAGGGCGCTCTGAGTGCATAAATTTTTTAACAGCCGTAAAGTTCTAACCTTCATAAAGTCGAATCTGCAATCTCAAAACGATTGCTTCATAACTTCATGTGTATCTGCCTGCTAAAGTTTTTGTTGCAAGTTATTTGTGAAGAATGGAAAAACACGAACATCGTGTTGTTATAAAATATTTTGTTTTGAAAGGCTTAACTGCCACAGAAATTAAAAAAGAGCTGGATTCTACTCTGAGAGAATCTGCTCCTTCATTTTCCACTGTAAAAAAAGTGGACTGCTGAATTTAAACGAGGAGGGAAAAGCTGCGATGATGCACCGCGTTCGGGAAGACCCAAATCTGCTACCACTGAAGAAATGGTTGAAAAAGTGCACGCTATTGTTTTAAACGACCGTCGATTAAAATTGCAGGAAATAGATGATATTGTAGGCATATCTAAAGAACGCGTGCATTCAATTTTACACGAGAGTTTGGAGAAAAAAAAAATTGTGCAAAGTGGGTGCCGCGACTGCTCACAATTGATCAAAAACAACAACGAGTCAGTGTTTCAAAAGAATGTTTGCAGCCTTTTCGGCGTGATCCAAAAGACTTTATGCGACGATTTATTACCGTTGATGATACATGGGTCCATCACTATACCCCTGAAATGAAGCAACAATCCAAACAGTGGAAACATGGTGATTCTCCACCACCAAGAAAGGCTAAGACTGTTCCATCGGCTGACAAGGTGATGGCCAGGGTATTTTGGGATTCCCGTGGCATACTTTTTATTGATTACCTGGAAAAGGGAAGAAGTATCACAGGCGAATACTACGCTAACTCACAAGATTGTTTAAAAGAAGAAATCGCTAAAAAAGTCCACACATATTGAGGAAAAAAGTGCTGTTTTATCAAGACAATGCTCCCCCTCACCGATCGGCAAATGCAATGACGAAAATCCATGAACTTGGTTTCGAATTGTTAAATCACGCACCGTACTCGCCTGATCTAGCTCCCGGCGATTTCTTCTTGTTTCCAAATTTGAAAAATGGCTTGGAGGGCGCAAATTTTCGTCTAATCTTGAAATAATTGATGCTGTAAACGCATATTTTGAAGACCTTAACGTTTCCATTTACGCGGATGGTTTGAATCGCTTAGAGTATCTCTGGACCAAGTGCATCGAGCTCAAAGGAGATTTTATTGAGAAATAAAATCAAAATCAAACCCTAAAAATACTGTTTTCCACCTCAGGCCGTGAAGTTCTCAACCCATCCTCGTACTATAGACACTTGTGAAACCAACTATTTTACCGCTTAGTGCGGTTGGTTTTCCACAGGTGTCGCACATTATACCGTTTGGTATTGATGTTATTCAGGGCTCATATATAAAGCCCAAGATGGTGCGTACAAATCACAGACGGTTATCTCCGACGGAAGAGAGTCAATAAACTCGAAACAGCCTGTCTCGGAGTACCGTCTGTGATTTGTACACATTTATTTCATTTAGTGGGTGAGACTTTGAGTTTTACATTTTTCACCTTATTCAATAAGTGATCAAATTATTGATTAGTTCGATTACAATAAACAGTACAGATCAATAAATCAATTTATCAAGTTGATACAATTATGTGTTTATACAAGTATTTATAGATAATTTTTTTTATTCGCAATCGTATTGGTAATGAGTCCATTCCTGACCATTTAGAGGTCCGAAAATGCATCATTGTTTGTAACTTTGACATTCTCATGGTCCGAAACGACCTATTTTCGCACCTCTACGTGTCTTTAAATTCAGCTACTAGGTGGCGCGCAGAAAATTACATCGCCAAATGCGGTGTATAAATGGCTGTATAAATCATGTTTGGTAATGTTGCGGACCTTGGCTGCTAAAGAACGAGTTCCCAGGTATTATTATTAATTTATAAATACTCCTATTCAATAAAATCCTCGAAATATTATGCGAACGAATTTGATGATGTAAGTGGCGACATACGTTATGCCAATCCCAACCGATGACATTTTGCATCTGTCGAGAATTTTAGATAATTCGGTATTTAAAGGACGATTGCGAATAAAATAGTATACAAACCTCGGCAAAAGTACCATTCCTGTGTCTCGAGAACTAGTTCACCTCGAGGTTATCGCCTCTCGGTAAACTATATTGTTCTCTCGACAGGAATGGAGTACTTTCGGCCTCGGTATGTAATGTAATATTATTCGCAATTGTTTTGGTAATGAGTCCATTCCTGACCATTTAGAGGTCCGAAAATGCATCATTGTTTGTAACTTTGACATTCTCATGGTCCGAAACGACCTATTTTCGCACCTCTACGTGTCTTTAAATTCAGCTACTAGTTGGCGCGCAGAAAATTACATCGCCAAATGCGGTGTATAAATGGCTGTATAAATCATGTTTGGTAATGTTGCGGACCTTGGCTGCTAAAGAACGAGTACCCAGGTATTATTATTAATTTATAAATACTCCTATTCAATAAAATCCTCGAAATATTATGCGATCGAATTTGATGATGTAAGTGGCGACATACGTTATGCCAATCCCAACCGATGACATTTTGCATCTGTCAAGAATTTTAGATAATTCGGTATTTAAAGGACGATTGCGAATAAAATAGTATACAAACCTCGGAAAAAGTACCATTCCTGTGTCTCGAGAACTAGTTCACCTCGAGGCTATCGCCTCTCGGTAAACTATATTGTTCTCTCGACAGGAATGGAGTACTTTCGGCCTCGGTTTGTAATGTACTATTATTAACTCCAATAAGCATACAATCTATCCAGATAGGATAATAAGTATTTGGTATGATCAGAGAACAAGCAAAGAAAGCAAAAGACAGGTAGAGAGGTTTCAGTAAACTCTCTCTGTAATTTAATTAACTTCTTACTACTAAGGAGTTACATATGATAAGGTAAGGCAAATAATTCAAAAACATAGTAAATGAGACTGTTTCCTATGCAAACCTAGTTGGTAAAGTCGGACGGTTTGAATCGTTTCAGTCTCCTGAGATCTTCATCTCCATCGAGAAGCGCGGGTGCCAGTTCCTTAGGGTGAACCTAAAGCCTACCACGATATTAGACACTTAATTTAGTAATCACTTCGCGCACTGTTGGAATAGCTAGATCACTATGTAACACTGCATTGGGCACATACCACGGAGCGTCCACTAAAGTCCTAAGCACTTTATTGTGGAAACGCTGCAGGATCTCAGGATCAGCAGGATTGGAGTTGCTGGCTGTTTCCCATACAGGTATTCAATAAGTCCATATTGGTTTCAAGATAGTTTTATACAGAAGTAGTTTACTTTCCAGGGCAAGTCGAGAAGTTCTGCCTCGTAGCCAGTACATCTGTCGAATTTATAGATAGTTATTACGCAAATCTCTCGATGACATAAGTCGATGGCATGATGTTTATCAAAAGTAAGTGAAATTGAGTCAAGCATGTAAAATTAGGTACAAACTAAGAACAAAAGTTATACATATCATAATTTACATAGTAGCAGATACTTTGTAACGTTACATATATAATAAGAAATATCAGAACGGGCGTCTTTTACAATACATAGTTTTTCGGTCCACAACAGGAACAATTATCTTGATAAGCAAGCAAAAACAATAGATACATAAAAATAACATAAACATGCAAGTGTACACAAAATAATAGTTTGAGGGTCCTGCAATACGACCTATCAAATGGACTTAAGCCACTGTGGAGCCTCCTCTTATTAAATAAATAAATCAATTTATCCCAGAATATCAGAAATTATCCCGACATTTTTAGTCACAAAGTAAAACATTTAGTTAGATTAGAATAATTAACCTAAAAATCAATAAGTACATAAATAAATAAGACACATAAAACCAGTAGTTATATTTAAGGCACGAATAACATGTCCAGTTAGCAATAATTAGCTGTAATGATACTACAAACGTTAATAAAGCAAAATTGAATAATATAGAATCCACATCACACAACTGGAATCAACATAAATAAAACAAATAAAAATGAACTTACATGAAGGAAATTACTTTACAAGCAAAAAACAACAAAATGGCTACCTACTTCTTGATTACATTTTATCATCATCTTCTCTAAAAACAAAAACAGCAACAATCTTAATCAACCAACTTAAAAGCACTATAATAAACATCCCTAAAACACAAATCAAATTACCAACTTTAAAGAAATAGTGGTTATTAAAATCATGATTGTATTACTAAGTTCTTTATTGAACAACTGACCAGCACACTGGCTTGCCTACAGACACAGTAATAGGCACATAACTAATTAACTAAATACGAATAGTAATATTGAACTAAGACTAACAATCATTAACTAAACCCTAACATTAACAACAATTGATAGCAACATTAAAAGATTAAAATTAACAAATTATAAATTATTTTTACGCATATGTACACTGATGTCTGTAGAATTTTTGTTACAATTTCACTGTCTAAGGATTTCGGCAAACCAACTGTTATTCTAAATTTTATGTATTTTTGAACTAATGTACCCCGCGATCTAAACAATATCCAAATAGCTGTTAGTTCATTGACTTGAAATTTCGACTTATAAAAGTTAACAATTAATTGATTATTATGCAATTTGTTTTGTGATTAAATGACTTGCTGCAGCTACTTTGATAATTTTGGTTGACTGTAGATCTGACTACTACAAAGTTAATGTGCCAGGAGAAGTGGAGCGTAGCTACTTCTTGAGAGCAGCGAAACTCTTTGAGCTAGAAATATACCATGAGACATTTTGTACAAGGCAACGAAATATCTATTTTATATCTATCGAGAAGCAGCATATCAAAAGTATTAAAGTAAATTTTTTTAAATCAATTCTAATCCTCTTCATATTTTGCGTAAACGCTTGTCAAAGGTGCCAGCAAAATGGGGGTAAAAATGACAAGTTTGTAGGTATTTTTTAATTATATTAATACTAAAATTATCCCTCTTTACCGTAAACCAAAATTCGACTACAAATAGCAGTAAATAAAAGGTAGTTTAAGTCGCTTTTTGTTCTAAACTTCCCTCTCACAGACTTTGTTAGTTAAAAGCATTTAGAGAAAAAGGGTAATTATGTGTAATTCATGTAAAACTGCATTTTTGGGATTTATAAGTTTGCCAGACTCCACCAACACGTCGTCCGGCAACCTTCTTATTCGTCATGAAAACGTGCATTTTTTATACCAATTAAATAAATATTTATAAAACATTTATAAAATGTTCCTTCCAAGATTTTAGTTTATCAATAATTAAAAAAATACGAATAATCGCTAATAATTCAATGTTTAATTTATTCTAAATTTACAAAGGCGAGTTTTGGTGTTTATCAGGTAACAAAATGAATTACGTGGTAGTAGATTTAACACGAGCAATTTTTCTTTTACAGTTACGCGAATAGGCAATCATATTACCTGGTTAGAGAAATCGTTACTCATCCGTGTTTTTTTCTGGATATTGCTCTTTTCAGTAAAAGATTGATACCAAATACACTTCTAAAAAATCAAATTAGTGGTTCTGTTAGGTTTTTGTTACTATAGTTAGCTGCAAAATTTTCGTTTTGACGTCTGGTTGCAGCACTATAAGTGACCTTTGAGATTGTTACCACCCGGTTACCAAGGCCGTAACCACACCGCGTAACCTAGTTACCAACAGAACTAGCCTAATTATTACTGTTTACCAAGCAAGTTCAAATCAACAAATTACTTAGCAACCATTTGTTGCTATGATAATAGACTAGTTTTAGTGTTAACCAGGTTACACAATGTGGTTATGGGTTTGGAACTGGGTGGCAACGATCTCAAAGCTTATTCATTGCCGCACTGCGACCAGACGCCAAAATACTGTACTTAATGTACTTAACCATAACCACACAAAATTTAACGTAACCACAAAATTTGATTTCTTTTTGTGAACTAAATTTTTACAAAAATGAGCAGAATCGAGAGCGACAATAATTTAGAAATTATTAGAACCGGAGCCGTGATTTGCGTCTGGTGATGGGTAACAATTTATGTAACCCGGTAATAAGCGGTGTTCCCAATTCTCATTATTTAGAAAAACTCACTGACAGAAGGTTAACCGTTACCGTTAGATAACAAATTTGGTTACTAAATGCCAAAACTCGCCTATTATTCTTATAACTTATGTTTATTTTTTGTAAATTTTAAATTGTATCAGTCAGGACCGTTTATCAGCCTGTCAGTATTATTCGGCGAGCGCGTTTAACGTGTTTCAGTGTGTTTTCGTCTGGCGCTGCATACTAAATCTGAAACGTTCTGTGCACGCGTTTTTTTCTAAATTATCTAACTGATTTCGAAGTAGAGAAATCACGAAAGAAACTAGTATTTTTCAAAAATAATATCTTGGTTAGTAATAAAAAATAAAAAAGCGTGTAAGGTTTATTTATTTATAAGTGCCCCATAAATTACACAAATGATAGTCATTCAATAGTTTATGATTAAGATAAGAAAAGCAAATAAATCGGTTCCTTCAATGCATCATGGTTTTGAAAGACTTGTTACATTCTTTGAAAGAACTGCCTATCAAACTATAACTAAATTTAAATATACTTGATTGAAGACTTAAATATGAAAATTAAATTTTTAACGTAAAGAAGTAGCAAAACTTGAGTGTCATAGTAATTTCTTAGGTATCAAAAGCATTTATATTAATAGCGTTTACTGTCTCGAGCTTTACTTTATGGAACTCCATAATCATGATAATAAACAAAAATTATTAAAAAGTTTCACAATATTTATTAAATTATAAACTGACAATTGTTTCGACAGCAAAGCGATCATCGTGGTACAATGATAGCTTAGCTGTTTTGGTATTCTGATACAATTATGAATTAATGCAAATGATGTTTCGAGTCAAAGAGCCCTCATATTGAAAACAACATTGACGATGAAGTCTTCGTTCTTATGCTTTTATCTTATTGCTTTTCGATGTGCACGCTCCAGAAAGAGAAGTGAAGGTTACTAAACCTAGAGTATCTTCGTTGACCTATAATTTAAACCCAACTATAAGGAAGAGTGTCAATGCTTAAAAAAAAACATACATGTACCAAATCAATTTTTACAGCTTTTATTCGGCGTACCTTTATTTGATTGGTTTTTTTGATGTGAATGCTCACGAATATGGCATTTCATTCCTTTATATTTCTTATAAAAAAACTATCTCAACATCACACATACATACATGATTCAGTTTTGAGTATGAAATATTTTGAACTACTGACATCGTGTTTTACAGTTTAAGTGTTGCAATGACCATCATTGTAATACTTACAACTACGAATACATACACAAAGTAGGATTACTACAACTGGGCATCGTTTTACGTGGATTTCATGCTATTTTTCCTATTATGCTTTAATTTACTTGTGTATGTTATTAGAGATGAAAATATTTGATTAGTAAAAAAATTTAAAACGCAAGTTTAGTAACACTGTCATCTTCAGCAGTTACTGAAAGACTAAACTAAAATCTAAAATATAACCTTACATATCCACAGAACTTCACGGTTCGCCGGTAATCGTTCAGGTTTAACTGATCAGTCAAGCTTGACTGATTTACTGGGGCAATTCTAAAAATCTGGAATTAATAGGGCTTAAATTAGAGTTTATTAGCATTTTTCTATTCTGAATAATTTCTAAGCTTTCAAACAAAGCAGTTTTAAGTTATGTTGGGTTGTTTACTTTTCCAATTAATTCTACGCCTTTTACCTTGTGATTTTATTCAAGCATACATAAATGCTTTTTGTACCGAACCTTCAAACGTCTCTTGGTTTGTCCTATATATACTTATTACACTTACTACATAATATTTTATATATTCCCGATTTATTCATGCAATCTACCTAATCCTTTAGGTTTCTGAAACATTCTTAAGGCTGCTATTCGAAATCGTAACTGTTTTTACAACCAAATTTCGAAAAGATAGTCTTAAGACCTTTCGTAAGATAAGGATAAAACGGTGATTTTGAATTTTAAACGGCATTTGACAGATTACCGAAGATCCGTAAATATCTGTAGGCATATAAGGTTAGATTTTAGATTTTGGTATAGTTTTTCAGTTACTGCTGAAAGTGACAGCCTAGCTGTTAAAACACGTGTTCAGAATGAAAAAGTGTGTGCGGTTAGGGTGAAGTAGGTGAAGTAGTTTTGAAATTTCTCTTATTTATTAAATTATTGATTTAATGTAATTACAACTTCGTTTACGTGTTAAAACAATAACAAAACTTACTAGCTTTTAACTCATTAAACATCAAATAAACTAATTTGTAAGTATATTATGAAAAAATAATTTTTTGTAAAAATGCAAAATCGTTCATGATTTTTTGCGCAACATCGAAACCCTTGATGCAATTTTCTGCAATTAATGCAATTTTACAGGCCATATTTTTGAAATATCTAAGCTCTTTATTACGTTTTGTTTTAATTTAACCACTTTCACAATATTTATTCCTAGTCTGTATATAAAATAATACAAAATAATTAAGTGAGTAATAACTTTAAATAACATTTGATGTAACATCAAAAATTAAACATTGTAATATAATTACAAAACTTTCCAATTTTGCGTGACTCGAAGTTATTTAATCATATGAAATTATTTTAAGCGGGAGTTTAAACGCGATTAAAATTCATCTTAGTTAAGCCTGGGGCGTTATGTTCAGACTAAGAAGAATCTGGAGCTTAGTTATTTGGTTCCCACAGTTTTAAACTACCGAGAGAATGAAAGCCTTCAAATATTTAAATAAGTCGGTACCAACTATAGAATAGCTATCATCATTCTCCCTGCTGGTGGAACACAGGAAACTTTTTGTCACCATCCTGAATTGGTGTGGGATATTGCGTGGGTGGTTTGATGCTCAAATAAAAAGAGCAAACAGTGTTATATAATCTGACGGGAATCTTTTTTCTAAAAGAGATAAAAGACTATCCAACTAATACAATGTACCTCAATTTTGAAATAAAAGCGAAAAATTACTAGAGATTTAATAAAATTCATTAAGCTTATAGAATTTACAAAGTTGTTGAACGAACTAAAAAGATTCTGAGTTCAAGATTTAGAAAGATAAATGATAAGTTTTCAGTAATTAAAGAATGTTTAGGAAATAATGCTTTATTGAACAGAACAGCTGTGTAATAATGATTAGTTTAAATCAAATAAAAATAATTTTAATAAATACGTATGTTACATAAAAACTGAAATTAACCTAACGTGTTTAAATTATGATTATGATTGCTAAACAGATTTCAAAACTATTAAATAATGTTTGGAATCCAATCTAAAGGTGCCTTAAGTTATCCACGAGCGATAATCCAGTAATAAACCAATAACTTGCCTTGCCTACTATCAAATGCAAAAGTTCTGAGCCCTGACTTTGAATGCGCATAGCAAGAAAACTAGCAGCTCAAATTAATTCAAACAAAAACAGTTAGATAGCCAATTTATTATTGTATGAAGTAGTAAATTTGTGAAATTATTTGATTTTAGTTTTTGAATTTTTGAGAATTATGTTACAAATAATCCGGTTTTTTGGAAGTTTTGACGTAAAGCGGATCTTTAATAATTAATTAATTGGGAACGGCAGACATGCCCGCTAATGTGTCAAAAATATTCTTTTCTCTCATTTTCAGTAGAGTTGGTCTAAAATAGCCAATTTGAAATTGCTTTATGGAACTCTTAGGTTTGCGGCGATCGGTGTATTATAACCTGAAAAACATATTCGACAATAAATAAAAAACGATTCATAGTTTGAAAGTACACGAAAGTTGTGTAGAACATTGCAACTGTAGTTGCAATTATAGTGTGTGATTTCAAGTGTGGTAACAGTTAGATGATGTAAGTGTGGTAACAGATTGTCATGGCGAAAAACCCATTGACCCTAAGTTTGAAAGTTTGACTGAAACTGTTAAACTAATTAAATGCACGTACGATAATTCAATATTTTTTTTATAAAAAGTATTTTTTGGCTTTTTCGGTAGAGGTAGAGGTAGAGGGAGAGGCACAGGCAGAGGCAGAGGGAGAGGCAGAGACAGAGGTTAAATTAAAAAATAGTATTATTATGTATGGAGGAAATTGGCCTACATAAAAAGAGGCTATAGCAGAGCCCGGCCTCGCGCTTTAGTCGGCCTTGCGTTAACTTACAAATACCTGCGCTTTCTCTGCTGCTGTAGTCCCACCGATGGTTCCGTATCACTTAACGACTGGCAAAGCAAACTCCTACCATTTAACCTACGTAAATCTTGATCACGTAATTAAAAACTTTACAACTCCAAAATTAGTTGCTACCAACCTAAGCTCCACAAAAACACCACTATCTAACCAAAACGTTATGCAAAAGCAAATTCGAGTTTTTCGACCTTATCTAACTTCACCTAACTCAACCTAACCTAACCTAACCTAACCAAACCTAACATAAACTAAACCTAACCCAATCCAACTAAATTGTGTAACTGTAAATTGCACAATTTGACAAGCTTAGAAACTTAATATAATTGTTATTTATATCCATGGAGATTAAGTATTTTTACTTTTGGCCCCCAAATTCAAGGCATTCACCCCAATAACATTTACATATTCAGAATCAACATTTTTGAGGTCAAACTGCCCTAAGCCTCCAGAATTGTTTGCTACCAGCCTAACCTCCACAAAAACGCCACTACCTAACCAAAACGTTACGCAAAAGCAAATTCGAATTTTTCCCAACCTAACCTAACCTAACTAAATTGTGTAATTGTAAATGGCAATCATAAAAAATTAATATAATTATGATTCGTTTCCATGGAGATTAAGCATTTTTTTACTTTTGATCTCCTTTGGGACCTTTGGGCATTCTCCCCAAAAATGATTTTTGGGAAACAGTTTGGTCAAAAAAATGTTTGGTGGGGGGAATTCTTTAATTATTTCTAAAATTTAATTTAGAAATGCCGTTTTTCCCATTTGGGTATTGGAAATCACAAAAGAAAGATAAATAATCGATAATAATTCTACTGACAAATGTGCGAGCGCCATCTATTGGCAACACTAAAATGCTATTGCCTACTTGGTTTTATGTTTACTTTGAAATCGAAACAGTAATAGAGATTTTGGTTAATTAAGTTTCTTTGTGCAAAACTCGATGCGCGAGGTCACTTCGACGCATTCGCGCAAATGTATCACTCTCTTCTTCGTCGCTCGTGCTTCAAGAAATGCACGGCTTCACGTACTTCGTAAATAACTATAATGATAATGATACCCTATGATATTATTGTAATATGAAATAATGTGTTTAATAAATAATTTCAAAAAAAATTTTTGGAGGTAAAAAAAGTAAAAAAAAGATCGTTTTTCTGTGGACATGTGCATATTTCCCTCTTTCTACCCCCAAGAGGGGTCGGGGGTGGGGAGGAGTTTTTTGGAACAGTTTTTTATGGAGAATGCAAAAGTGCAATAAAAAATATGTGTTCCCATTTAAGTTTTCCCAACTTCTGCCTCTCCCCCAGGGGGGTGGGGGTGATGTTTGCATATCATGACTGAAAAGGTTTTGAAAACTAAAGGAACACGTGTTTTTTTCTTTTTGTAATCGGATGCGTCGTTCTCGAGAAATTCAAGCGTTTCCACACTTTTTGGACACCCGGTATAAAAAAATCTAACTAATGAAGTTTTAAATTTTCAACAAATGAAATAATAAAATCTCTATAATGATAAAATAAAAAGAAATTTGTACAAGTTTACAAATCTAAATGTACCCTGTTTTATTTTCAGATCAATAACTTTTAACTAATAACCTCTCACTAATAAAGAAAAAATACTTAAACAAGCCTAAATTGATAAACGAACCGTAGTAATATTTTATATATATTATGTTTTATTGGCAGCCAGTCCTCAAAATACTAAATTATTATAATAAAGAATTTTTTAATAAACGCAACAAAAATAAGCATTTGTTTTATAACTTTCGTAAATGGTGAATTAATTATTTATGTACCTATTTAAGTTAATAAACTTATTGTTCAAAGGCGCTCATTAATTTTGTTCTTACCGCACAATACTATTTCCTCTTTTACTACCATTATAACAAGAATTTTCAGTTTTTACAAAATTTACTTGTCACAATAATACAATTTTATCTAATACGTCCCTACTTGTTATTTAATACTGCAATCGCAGACGAAGACGGTCGACACACATCGACGTACTATCGTTTGTGGGCGTGATATTCAAACCTAGCTTAACGACTTCAAAGTGCCAACACGCCAGTAGGCCTACTGGTTATTATTATACTGTGGTATTAGTTAAGAAACATTCGTGGATGAATGATAATCCTGGATTTTACTGATACGTCGAAATAAAGGTATCGGCAAGCCAATATTAGAAATTTATTTTTCTACAACTGCTAAAGAAAGCTGCATCTGGCTTACTAGATTCGGTGATGAAACTAAAGTTTTTCCTTGCCAGTGTAGAAAATATCCTCGCTCGTAATAATGATGAAAGTAAAATGCGGCAGTATTGGTTGAATAATAGATAAACGCTTGACTAATCACTTTATTTAACACGTGTGTCTGTGCATCTAATGACTAGAGACGTGCATTTTAGGTATAGTCAGGGGCTTAGTGAAATTACCGTTACATGGGGGATAAAAGCACCAAATTTGGTATGAAGGTATATTAGGGTATACTAATAAATATTAGCCTAGGAGCCCTTTCGAATTTCAAAAAATTTTCATGTACAGCACTAAAACCTAAAATGGCCGACAAATACGACAAAATATCATATGTGAGTCTTTCTTTTCGAGACACCACTACTGCAAAAAGTGGGATTTGTGATGTTTTGTTGCAGACGTTGGCCAGCGTGGATTTAATTCCTGTTTATGTAGTATTTCTCACTTTGATACTTGATCAGTTTGAGCGGTGTTCTAACTGGGTCATTTCAAAAACACGCAACACATTTTCTATAATACTATTATTTCTACAATACAATACCAATTCGATCAGGCCCACGAACAAGGGAACAAGATTGTGAAAGGTTCAGGTGCTGTTGTTGGGATCACAGAAAATCCTATTGCTTTCCGACGATGGATGCTATCTGGGCCTGAGATGATCTGAATGATCAGTTTGAAAAAGAATACATTCCGGATAATCATAACACAAATAATCCCAAGAATTTCCAATATCATGAGCAGGGACGTTCATTACAGAAGAACTATCAGCAACACGTTGTTAGTCTATGTAACACCATCAATGAAATGGGCAATCCTGTCTTGGATTATTTCCCTGATCTGGTAAGTCTACACAGTCGCAACTGCACAAGTGAGTCAGTGGTTGTGATCTTACGCACCTTGGTGGACATAGGCAAAAGGCAGTATCAGGACTTTGTCAAGAATGTGCTTGATGAACGCACCCTCCCTATACATGACCCAATCATTAGGACCTATACATGACCCAATCATTAGGAATTCTCTTGCACTCTTCAAGAGACCAAAACATAAAGCAACATCTCAGTAGGGGAAGAAGCTGAAAATGCTTCAGAACAATGTGGCGCTATTTGGCCAACTGTATATAACTATGCAGAACCGGGAATCAGATTTGGATGAGGTTTTTGCGCATGAAATACAGTCATTCCCCCCTTCCATTTCAGACTTTGGTAAGCTTCATTTGCCAACCAACAAGGCTGGAATAATACTGCAATGTCTTGAGCAGCCAGGTCAATCAGAGCCTCCTTCAACCTTTGACTTCAAATTTCTGAACGGTGCCATCATCGTCCAGCTGGAGAATGCCCAAAGGTTAGATGTTGTTTGTGAAGACCAGACAGTTTAAAGGAGTCTACCCGGGAAAAAAGAGGTGAGGGCATTCGACGGAAAGTATCTGGCAACACCAAACTGTCACAAAAATGGTTGGACTTTCTCCGTGACTCAATCAACAAGAAGGAATTGTTCAACTTTTTGACTTTCAAGGTTGTAGAGTTAAACTGGTCATCAGGGGTCAGCAGAGAAAGCAGTTACACAAATCGGTTCGACCACGCCCATGGAAAACTGCAATCATGAAGAGCCAGACACGAAGATACTGTGGTTCATGTACTCCATTCACTACAGCAAGTAGCAAAAAGTGTCCTTGTGCGTACTATAGACACAGATGTGATTGTCATCCTTGCTGGCACATTCTATGATCTAATAGTGACTCAACCTTTGACCGATATCTGGGCGGCCTTTGGCATAGGCAAGTATTACAGGTTTTACCAATCAACGCCATATGTGCAAACCTGGGCTAGCCAAAATCACGAGCACTACCTGTGTTTCACTCATTCTTTGGTTGCGAGACAACCTTCACCTTCAAAGGTAAAAAGGTAAGAGTAAGAAGTTAATTTGAGAAGCATATCAAGCATTTCAAGACGTCACTGATACATTTGTGTATTTGGCCACTCATCCATTCCAACTGCTAAAAGCCGACTCTGAACACTTCAAGAAGCTGGAACGACTGACTGCAGTTGTTCTATATGATAAAACCACTCATTTCGGCGGTATCAACCAGATAAGAAAAGAGCTTTTATGTCAGAAGAATCGGGCAATGACAAACTCCCACCGACTGACGATGCACTTCTTCAACATATCCGAAAGGCAGTTTATCAAGCAGGTATCTGGACGACCAGCACACAAACAACAAGTGATTCCTTCTTCACAGGATTTTTCTTGGAATAAGGTTTCATAGTCATGGGTAGAGTATTTTATTGTATTTTATATATGTAGAATACTCTAAGATAGGTGTGTAGTGTACTTAGTTGGCTTAAAGCTGTAATTGAAAATTAACAGTATCATTGATTGCGTTAAAAGTGATATTTTGTCGTATTTGTCGGCCATTTAAATTTTAATGTCGTACATGAAAATGTTTAAAAATTCCAGAGGGCTCCTAAGCTAACATTTATTAGTATACCCTAAGGTACCTTCATACCAAATTTGGTGCTTTTATCTGCCAGGTAGCGGTAATCTTAAAATATAGCTCTAAGCCACCTCACTAGTAAGTATAAAACCACTATGTCAAGAAACCGAAGCAATTTAATATGCAATAGTACAATGTAACACAAGCGGGCGCTTAAAAATGGTGAATTTGGGCTAGCCAAGCCGCGAAAATACAGAGTGAAATACAGATGATGTAAAAACAGTAGTTATATATCAAAAAGTTAAGAAGAAGAAAGATAATCGAAAATATAAGCGACTGAGAGGACGTGTTGAAACAGTTGTAGAAACACAACAAGAGCGTAGCTCGAGCTGCGTTTCAGGGCTAAATGTCGAGTCTAGAGATATTGTTGATGTGCAATTATATTACAAAGCTCTTGTTGTATTTGAAAAGATTATACAGCAAGTTTGAGCATTGTTTTATATATACAGTGTGTTTTTTGTAAACGATAATATAGGAAATCCAATGGAATTTTATCATTTTCCTGGTGAGTTTGTACCCTTGCAAATGTAAGTAGAAATTTTGGTATCAATCGAAAGAAGAATTTATTTTACGTCAAAAAAATATTAAACTTTATGAAGAAAACCAAAATAGATTTAGAAAAAGACTTAAAAAGCTTATGGATTTATTGCTTTTTGTAATAAGCGATTAAAAAAAGCTGGAAGCTGAACGCCGATTGGTGTAGCGGTTGACGCTTCAGATTTCTAATCAAAAATCGCGAGTTCAAACCCCATCATCGTATACTTTTTTTTTTAATTGTATTGCTTACTAATTATTATTTTTAGTACTTTATTACAACGATTATTAATTTTATGCCCTTTTTTCATTTGCCTTTTTGATGGATAGTTAAAATTGTACAAAAAATAACGGTAAACCCCAGTAGCAAAAATATCTAACAATAAAAAAAATTAATGATCGTTGCAATAAAGTTCTAAAAATAATAATTAGTAAGCAATACAATTTAAAAAAAAAAGTATATAAGATGTGGGGTTTGAACTCGCGATTCTTGATTAGGAATCTGAAGCGTTAACCGCTACACCAATCGGCGTTCAGCTTCCAGCTTTTTTTTAATAACTTATTACCAAAAGCAATAAATCAATAAGCTTTTTAAGTCTTTTTCTAAATCGATTTTGGTTTTCTTCATAAAGTTTAATATTTTTTTGACGTAAACTGAATTCTTCTTTCGATTGATACCAAAATTTCTACTTACATTTGCAAGGGTACAAACTTACGAGGAAAATGATAAAATTCCATTGGATTTTCTATATTATAGTTTACAAAAAACACACTGTATATTTATTGCGTTTTTTACTAAAAGCTGTTTATAAAGATTTTTTATTAAATTTCATATTTAGCAATAGTTTACCGAATTAACTTTATTTTAGGCTTTCAGTTATATTTAATATATTTTTTAAGTACATAAAACCAAAGTAGTAGTAAACATAAAAAAGCAACAAACTGTTATTCAATTTATGTGTGTATGTTGGATACTAAATTACATTTCAAATTCAAATATTTACAATAACATAAACTTGACCATTTCAAAATATCACAGCTCAGACCAGTATTTGTTGCTATAGATCACATTGATAGAAATACTTCCAGTAACACCTGAATCCATACGATTGATGATCAGACCAATAAATCAATAAACAAACATTAGAACTTGCGTGAGCACAAGGCGTGAAGAAAGCCGTAAGCGCACCTGATCTCCGCTTTTTCTTCGGAAAAAAGGCATCGACAGTATTAAGGTTAAAAACAGATCCCTTCATGCATAACATCAAGTAGAAAAGCATAGTGCGTTAAAAGGTCAGAAAATTATTACTGTATACCTACCACACATTAAAGTAGAACAGCTAAAAGCTCCTGTACTAAATAAAGAAGTTGTATCGCATACTTCTTAGAAACTTACATAACATTGTTAAAAACATATTAGAACAAATTTTATATATGACTATGAGGCGGTTTTATTTAGTTAGCGAAGATAGTATAGGAAACTTTTAGTAGTTTTAGTTTTGTTATTTTATTATATAAAAGCGTTATGCTTTTAACAAAATCACCATTTAAGTTGGTAAAGTTACTATTAAAGCCAGTTTCTTGGTGTTCCATTATATTTTCTAAAGCATGATTAAAAACTATTTTCATCTATAAACGCAAAGATTATACTTTTCAAATTGGCTCACATATATTTTCTTCAAAATAGTTTGTCAATATAATTCTTATTTTCAGGTTAGATTTTAAGTGAAGGAATTATTTTAATTTTCCTAATAAATGTTAGTTGAAATCGCAAGTGCTGTTAATTATTAGTTGTTAATTGCTGTATAATTAATGCTTACGTGTGAATCCGTTTATTTAACGAACATTTAACACGACTAGGAGATGCAAAGTGCAGAATAAAAAATAAAGTTACAAAATAAAAATCATAGTATATAATAAAAAGAGCATGCTTCTAATAATGTGAAAAGGGCTTATTCAAGCTGCTGGAGACGATTCATCTTCGAGCTTAACTTGGAAACTAAATATATGCTTGCAGCAGCTCGATTTAAATATACACAAGTCTGATAGAGGATGCTTTTTCTTCAGATCCAAGCTTTCAATTGGCATGCAACAGTGCACAGTTCTATTGCGTTCCTCTGCAACACGTTGAAGGTGTGAAGGTATCACGCTGTGTACATGTAAAGGACATATTTTAAGCAGAATACTTTGTCTATTTCTGAAAATTTGGAAATAAATAATTTTTATGCTAGTGTGGATGTCTGAGATTTCTCCAATATTGGTGAAGATAGTTTTTAAATTATTTATAATCATTTTAATTGCGTTTTATTGTAGTCAATAACCTGGAACAGAAAAGAACGTCAAGCAATTAATTTAAGCAATTCTTAAAATTCACGCATTTGTATAAAAACTGATTTAGATCCAATTTCAAGTTACCCAACACCGAAGAGCAATGCTATTAACAACTATCCTAACTATTTATTATTATTTTCGAATTCAATCAGTATGGTATGCTACAGATTTCAAACCATTTTTTCACTTTTCAGGAAACGTTTCCATCGAAAAATCTTTTACGCAAACTGTTTGTAATAATGTGGTATCGCACCGCTGAACGGCAATTAGACTGGTCAATATCAATAGTATGTTGTACCGCGGTAAAGTTAAATCTGTTTCAATCTCGGTACTAAATAGTTACCGGAACTGTATGAAGAATATACTATAACCAAATAAAAAATTCAATCGACTAAGTATAGGTACAATATGTCACTTATCATCTAGGCTGGAAAGTCTAAAATCTAAGCGGCAAATCAAGAGTATACTCCTCTTAAGTCTTCGATTATGTACATTGTTGTCCAGTAAACTTAATCCTAAACGATAAGGGAAATTTAGGGAACACTATAGATATCTGCATGACTTGTGTAGTTTGATGCGTCAACATTAAACCCGCGGATGCGCGGCTGCATTGATAAGATTTTAGCTTATCAATCCTTGTCACTAATTGAATAGCACACTCATTTACCTTTATACTTTATACCAATACCTTTACGCTTATATTTATACAAATTGAATTTATACATTTTTTTCCTATTTTAATCTCGTTTCGATATTCCGGACTCGGCTCCTTCGTCGCTTTGTCCGTAACATCTTACTCGACTGTAAAATTCCATTTCCAGGACGTATGACGTAATGCGATTTATTTCATACTGCAATTATTGGACTTTTGGTTTAATTAAAAAAAAATATATAAAATAAATTTGCGAATGCAAAATATGGACATCTATGAAGAACGAGTACCCATGGTAACTGATTACGTAATAAAACATTGTCCATTTGATTGATTGTATTTGCGTCCGAAAAAATATTTTACAGTCATACTAGACTGTAAAATTTTTTACTGTCATACTAGACTGTAAAATCGCATTTTCCGGACTGAAAAGTTTGACCTAAAACTGACAAATATGACACAGTATGAAATAAAATTACTTTATTTCATACTGTGTCACATTTGTCAGTTTTAGGTCAAACTTTTCAGTCCGGAAAATGCGATTTTACAGTCTAGTATGGCAGTAAAAAATTTTACAGTCACTTGGGACTGTAAAAAATTTTACCGGAAGCAAATACAATCAATCAACTAGACAATGTTTTAGTACGTAATCAGTTACCATGGAAACTCGTTCTTCATAGATGTCCATATTTTGCATTCGGAAATTTAT
The DNA here is from genome assembly GCA_929113105.1 of Agrypnus murinus. NCBI lineage: Eukaryota > Metazoa > Arthropoda > Insecta > Coleoptera > Elateridae > Agrypnus > Agrypnus murinus. Next base: position 63,971,712 of record OV816029.1, on the reverse strand, counting down.
TTTATATAATTTTTTTTAAATTAAACCATTATTCCAATAATTGCAGTATGAAATAAAACGCATTACGTCATACGTCCTGGAAATGGTCTTACAGTCTCGTTTCGATGTTCTGGACTCGGCTCCTTCGTCGCCTTGTCCGTAACATCTTACTCGACTGTAAAATTCCATTTCCAGGACTTATAACGTAAATTACCATCTACCAAGTGTTTCCTGCATTCATTACTTAATTTATAATCATTTTTAGCATAATTTTAGCTGGATTTAAGTTTTGCAACATAATGAATCTGTGTTTTTTGGCTAACAACAGCCAAAGGCCAAAGACCAAGGCCAAGGAGAAGTCTCTCATGTAAGTAGGACAGTAATATGAGGTAAATGTGATCTGGCTGCCATTTCTTTAACTTATACAATAAGCCTTTGTGCCAGACTTTATCAAACTCCTGGCTAACGTCGACAAAGACAGCACTGCAGCATCTTTTGGTTTCGAAGGTGGCGTTTATGATTTCTATTACTCTATAAACTTGCTCAAAGGTAGAAAGCTGTCTTCTAAAGCCGAATTAATGATCTGATATGACGTGCTGTTCTTCTAGAATAGATATTAGTCTCTTCAGTAGTAGGTTTTCAAAGATTCCTTAATTATGGGTAATATATGTCTCTGCTGTCGGGCTTCTGGATTAAGATGATTTTTGCAACTTTCCATTGTGCTGAGAAGTGTCCAGTTCTTAAAATAGCATTAAACATAAATGTTAGCATTGTGAGTTTCTTGGGTGAAACTTCTTTTACAATTCGCTGTTATTAAATCTTTCCCGGAAAGTAAGGTAATTTTTTGTAAGATGCTAGCTTTTTACGCTAACTTTTACCTCTAAGTTTGATGGCTTAAATTGGTGGTAATAGTTGCAACGGGGCATCTAGAAACTTGTGTATTTCTTTTTCGTCAATTCCAGGTGCCTCATATAGTGGTTAGAAGACTTTACTGAGCAAATACCTCAGCTGTTTTCGTTTCTCCGTTCCGTTTTCTTTACGGATTGGCGACGGCTTTTGTGGTTGTTCTAGTAGTTTAGTGGCTGTCCATAATGAATTGTCACTCGACTCGCTTCTGCAGCCGATAAACCTTCGCTGAACTGTTTAAAAGATGCGTCTCTGTATTCCTGTATCATATAGTTCTCTTGTTGTAGCATTGTATCCGTTGCTTTTCTTCAGGGTATCGGTTTCTCAGCCACTCATTTTGTAATTTTCACTGCTATTTTATTAGTGATCTTCTCTTGGTAAACTTTCTTCTTTAAACTTAATTATCCGGGAGTAGAAGTATATAGATCCGCATACTTATACCAAGAAGCATACAAGCATAACACCAAAGAATTGAAATTGCCGCCATTTCAGGATTCACTCAAAACATTATAACGTATGTAACAACAGGAACATAACTACCGACAATAAAATTCGTATACTTAATAGGTATAAGTAGGTCGTGAGCCAGAAACAAGAGCCGATGCTAGCAAAACAAAGCAGTTACGAACCAACGAAATGAAGATACTTCGTGGTATAGTTAGCACGGAAAACAAGGCTAGAAAAAATTACGACATCCGAGGAATATGCCAAACAGAAGACATTGATCGGTGGACAAGACTGAAAAGGCGAATGTGGAATAATGACGTGCAGAGAATGGAGCATAATAGAATTGCAAACTTTGCAATCAACTTAAAGTTGCATGGAAATAGATCACTAGGCAGACCGTCAAAAAGGTGGTGAAAATGTTGGACTTCAACATTTTAAGAATAAACCGTATCGGTAAACACAGATTTTAGACGTACCTAACATAGAAAGAAGAACCCTCTCTGCTTGAGTAGGTCTGGTAGTGTAGGTATTGATTTCCAGGCAGCTTCCTGTGCTGTCGTCAAGAGATTCTCTGCTGTCATTTCGATGTTACCTACCCCCTGTTTTTAGTTTTACACACAGAGACATGTTTTCTTCGAGTATCTCCCGAAAGAAATGTAAATTAGTTTGGTGATTGTATAGTGGCCTAGCGATTTGAAGTATTCCTCAAATCTTACTTTATTCGTTCCGTAGCGTGGTGGACAGTGTGCTACTGATAATGTTAGAGGACAATGCCAGTCTTCTATCTTTAGGATGTGGCTTGTAGAAAATTCCTGTCAACTTTTCCAATTCGTAATGCTTGATATTTTGTCTAATGATGACTGCAATTCCATCGCTGTGTATCGTAAATTTTATAGCCTGATATTTTAATATAAAGTGCGCCTTGAAGACGAGTAAGATATCGATGTGAATTGTATTAAGAAATGCCTCTACTTCTTGACAATGTTTTTGTGACGTTTGCGTTCCATGTGACGATCTTAGATTGAGCCACTTTTGTTGGTAATTTCTTGTCTAAGTGTAGCGAGTTCATTAGAGAGTGGCTCTATGGTTGTCCTCATTTCTCTGATTTCTCGTGGTAGATCCGCGATTACGTTAATTGTAGTACGCTGTGGACGCCTGTATCCAATTGCTGGTTATTAGGCTGCCTTAGTGGAGGACATTCTAATGGTGTTAAAGTGGACCTTTGTGCCACTTACGATTGTTGCGTTTCTGGTTTCTATTTCGCATACATTTGATTCGATATACATTTGACAACCTTTATGATTGATAGAATGATTGTCTTTGTATTGCGCACACTTAGTTGTTGAGATGTTTTCTGTGTTGTAGTTCCTGGTATCATAGTTGCCTATCTAAAGAGGTAGTATACTATAAAAGTTGACTGTATTGTATTGTCCGTAGCATTTGCATCTCTTGCGTTGTGTGAGTTTGTTTTCCTTGTGAGGTTGTTCCATTTGTATTTTGGCATTGAGGAGGTACTTTATCTTGAATATTTTTTGTTGTTCCCCTTTGTCTCAAGTTCGATGAAGAATTAGTTTTTAAATTCTCGTGTTTGCTTGATTTTACAAGTTGTAATGTTCTCGGTGTGAGTGTCCTTTAACTATCAGGGCTGCCTTAAGTTCATCAATATCAGTTATATAATGAAGGTTTCTAATTACTATCCTATAGCTACGTGATTCACTAATTGTACTAACACGCTCTTTGTATCAAAAATTGTAACGAGCTGCATTCAATAGAAAAATACCTATATGACATTGATTGATTCTGTTTCCGATGTGCTTTAGCGATATTTGTAAGGTACTTACGAGGGTGCGTTTTTATATTCGCGGAATGGTGAGTAAGGAAAGTAAATAAAAACTAGAATTATTTTTCTTTTTTAATATATTAACTCTTAACTCTAATACATTTCTCAAATCTAATAATTAATTTATTTATACCAGTGAAAAAAAATCCATTTTTGTCGTCAAAATATGCTGAAACTGTATAGCTTTTACTTCATCATCGGACGAAAGTTTTTTCCCTCGAAGTTCTTTCTTCATATTCGGGAACAAATAGTAATCGCTGGGAGCCAGGTCTGGACTGTAGGGTGGATAATTTAATTCCTGGAAGTCTGCCTTGTGCAGGACAGCTTGTGCAACTCGACTTCGAAGCAGCACACCTTTAGCAAGTTTTCCTATTCTCTTCTCTTTGATGGAGTCCCCTAATCGTTCTAAAAGTGCGGCATAATATTCTACCGTTATAGAGACACCCTTTTCTTTGTAGTTGATGTGCAGGATTCCTTCAGTGTCCCAAAATATGGTCGCCATGAGCTTTCCAGCTGACTGTTGCACTTTAAACTTCTTTGGCGGTGGTGTACCTTTTTGATGCCACTGCATTGAATTTTTTTTTGGATTCAGGTTTATAATGGTGAACCCACGTTTCATTTTCCTGTAACAATCCGACTTAATACTCCATCCTGGTCTTCACTGCAGAGCTTCAAAAACGCCCGTGAACATGCCATTCGTTCTTGTTTTTGAGGTGGCGTTAGCATTCTCGGGACCCATCTTGCACAGATCATTGTCATGCCGAGATGAGCGTGCAGAACTTTAAAAATGGTTGTATCTGATACTCCAACCATTTCTGCAAGTTGTTTCTTTTTCAAACGGGCATCTTCCAATATTAAATTTTCAACTTTTTCCACAAGTTCTGGCGTGGTCACCTCGATGGGTCATCCAGGGCACGGATCTCTTCAAGTGATTCCCTGCCTTGTTTAAACAGGTTATGCCACTTATATATGATGTTTTTTTCAGGACAAGAGTCCTGGTCAAGAGTCCGATGACATCTCTTCTATAATGGTTTGCACTGATTTTCCTTGTTTTTTCAAGAACTTTATAACGGTCACGATGTTCAACTTTACTCATATTGAAAATCTCTTCACGTTCTGACGTGTATAAATGACAATAACTCAAATATCACTAATTCAATAATAATCCAGTTCGGTATTTATAGTAATAAGACGTTACGATTGGTTTATCAAGTCCCGCCCCATTCCGCGAATATAAAAACGCCCCTTCGTATGTACCAGCAAACTCTGTATTTTAGATCGTTTAAACTTTTAATAACAATTAACAGTGTCGTTTATACCCAACAAGGATAAGGTGGCAGGTGAAAACAACTTAACTTTTATATTGACTTTGTTACTTATTTCTGATCATATTTTCTGTTTACTTACTCTGCTTTACGATTCATTAAATAAAAAGCGATTTATAATCTACCAAATATAGTGCAAAGTCTATATAATAAATTAGTACCCAACATTATTTCATTCAACGAACTATGAAAAGCGGCAATTTAGTAAAATCATATTCTACTTTTGTTGGCAATCAGTGCCCAAGTAATCAACCAGTAAATCAACTATAATGCAAAAGGACACAAAGGCGAACCTTGTGTTTAATCTAAAACCTCTTTAGTAGTTACATTAAGCACATGATTTATCTGTTGCCACTTAGGAAACCCACGCTCTTGGTACGTTGCAACTGTGTTTTAAAAGTTTCCGGTATGGTAATACATAAATGTATCCACTGATATAATCTCGTTTTCAACTGTTATTTCATTGCGCTGACATATTAATTAATATTACATTATGTATGCCAGCAATGGCAAATAAGAAAAAAAATATTTCCACTACTCTTAGTGAGGAGTCTGCCACATGGAATCTCCTTTTATTTACTGAAAATCACAAAATTGATTTGAAAATAAAAATCACCCCTTTACACTTGTTTTCTATCGAGTAAATACCAACCAAGGGATAATGTTATTTATTTATCCGTTGTAAGAAGCGTTCGTTCTTTCTCTTCTATTTTCTAATGTCGGAAATTCCTTATATATCGATCTTCATAAATCGTTCCCATATCTCACGTAACTTTTCACCTTCAGCAGTTAATTTTGCTCTTGATATCTTTGTTTCATCTGATGAAGGTTGTAGCCTACTTTTTCTATTAGATGATGCAATTTTTCTAAACGTTTGAATTTAAGTGATGTTGTCATGAGGAAGCTGTCAATTATTACTTCTAAATTTCAGGAAGAATAAAATTGCACAAACAACTCTTTACTGTCCCTACTGGACACTATACTGTTAGGTATTACACAGTTAATAAATCAAATTTGCGCCAACTCAAAACTTTCTCTAAAATTTTAAAATTGTGAAATTTACCAAACCTGACATTACAAACCGTATTTTAAAAAGTTAAAAATACTTAATTGTAGATGGCTTGAAACTCCAACGCTGACTCTCTGAAACTTCAACTTTCCAAAAGCTTGCAATCCCTGAACTTATGAACCCTAAAAAATGTTATAACCTTAAGTGCTTCGTACAACAAAGCTTCAGTTATGCTATTGATTGTGTTCCAGATTGTAAAACTTAGATTGTCTATTAACTTTCCTGTTAACGCTAAAAGTCTGAATAAACTGAAGCATTCAGGCTTGAGTACCCTAAGATTCTTCAAAACCTAAAAGTCTACAATTTGTTATTTTGTTTATGAAACTCCAACATTCTCAATATCTGAAATTCAGAGGTTTTGAATTTTTCAAAGTTTGGGAATCCTTAGTTGAAAATCCAATAGTTTGGAAGTAAATATGTTTGACGTCTTTAAAATTAAACTCTGAAAATCTGTATCTGTAAAACCCTATATACCACGTCTGTCTATTAAACAATGAACTTATGTTTCTAGGTCTTAAACAAAATACTCTCTGCGGTTTAGTTGATTGTCAGTCTTTTAACCGTTTAAGGTAGTTGTGTTTTCTGTGGTGTGTCAGATGCCGTAATATGCTAAGTTAGAAAGTTATTGAGCAAGTTCTCAATTTAAAATTTTTAGCAAAATTGAGCAAAACAATTAAGTAACGGAATATTTTCAAATGCTTACTGAAGCTTATAAGACTACATGTCCCGTGTCGTTGTGATGAAACCTGGATCTTCCAATATGATCTTGAAGCAGAACGACAGTCAATGCACTGGGAAACACCGTCATCGCAAAGAATGAAAAAAAAACACGTCAAAGCAAGTCCAAATTCAAAGCCATGCTCATTGTGTTTTTTGACATGAGGGGTAATGTATTTGGCAAATGTATCTGGAAGGCACAACAGTAAACCAGTATTATTATAAGGTAGTTTTGAAAAACCTGAGAGAACGTATTAGAAGAAGACTGTGGAATAATAGTTTCATTCTTCATCAGGACAATGTTCCTTCTTACACAGCATTTTCTGCGAAGCAGTTTTTGACCGATAAACACATTACTACGCTGCAACATCCTCAATATTCACCAGACTTAGTGACTTTTCCAAAATTGAATTCGGTGCTTAAAGGCATACGTTTTGAGCTAATGAATGCAGTAAAGACAAAAAGTCAGTTGTCTTCAAACAGCTGCCAGGAACTGATTTGCTCCACGCGGTCGACCACTGGAAAACAAGGCTGCACTGATGCGCAATTACGAAAGGGGAGTAAATTGAAGGGGGCAAGCATTATAAATTATAATTGTTATATAAATAAACAAACGTGAATTATTGTTTTAGTCTCGTTATTTTTTTTATTATTATTATTTATAGCCTTGGAGCTACCAAGGCCCTGCTCTATCGCCCAAACGAACCGGGATCGAAACCCGGTGCCGGCAGATCTAGTTAAAGTTTTCTGCGGTGTTCATAAAGGTATAGCACAAATGAATCTTGAATGAAACTTGAATTTTACCAGCAATTTTATCCTAAAATGGCCTATGAAAGAGAAGAGGAAGAAGTGAAAGCAGACAATGTTTAAAAATATTTTTATTTGTATTTATGATTTTCAGATTTCTTTTGTTGTTCTTGCGTTGTTCTTTTGTCACAAACAGTGCCGGTCTTAGGCCTCTCGGCACCCTCAGGCAGTCCTTCAAAGCGCCCTTATTTACTTTAAAAAGTAACTTTTATTGAATGATTTTAATGATTTTACCAACAAGTCACGAAAGTCCGTAAAAGCAACATTGAGTAATTCAGTTTTTCTTGTTTTTCTCAAAACAAGGTGGTTAGGACATATTCAGTTTCTGTTTTGACCGATTCAAATATAGGGCTTGTGTTATACCATCTATAAGTTGGCTACAGCCCCACGATGGCCCTGCGTAATAATAATAATCGGCCCTCCCTTCCGGACAAACTTCATAGCTTTAAATCGAGTACAATGTAATTTTCATTCGTTTATAAATTATATTAAGGCCAAAGAAAGTAAAAATTAAGAGATGACCGGAAGTTTAATACAAGATCAGAGAGGCAACAACCAAAGAAGCTTAAACAATTAATTACCTTCATTTCTGAATTTAAAAAAGCACTCTCACAGATCTTCACACGGTGGCACTGCAATGACTTCCTCACTTACCCCATCAACATCAAAAGTTATGCCCGAAAAAATAGCACTTGTATGTTACTTGTAGCTTGCCACAGCCTCAGGGTATATAGTACGGTATCAAAGTGAATGATTGCAGTCAACGCTATATTGCCCAAAGCTAACTCAGCTAAAATAAAAACCCGTGCGCCACTCGTTTAAGTAAACGACTGCGTCCATAAACGAGAATGAACCCCAAAGTTCTAAAAGGGCATCAATCAGCTTCAATCGTTATTGCGATACACCCTTTAACGTGATTCGAGACAAATATATGCGGAACTTATAAATACAGTGGGATTACAGATACTTACGCTCGTACTACGAGTTTATTCTCAATAGAAAGCTGCTGTTCCTATAGTGGAGTATAGGTTCAGGTACCTGATATAAATAAAATCAAAAGAGAACCAACTAAGGGCTTCAATTCGTTGGTATAATTGGATACGTAATATGCAATAAGTTACAGGTATGATAAAACTATTAGGGTAACAATAGAATAGGACTGATTAGTTTGGCAGACCGATAGTAGGCTTAGTTCAAGGATGATTAATTTAGGTTGTCAATTTAAAAGTAGGCAAATGTCAAACTTGACTTAAAGGTTATGTAACATTCTAGGTTAAGACTCTCATGGATATACGGAAATTCATGATTTCTTGAGTAGCGTTATGATATCATTCGGCTTTACATATAGAATAGCAATGGATTAATTATTCCGCAATAAAAAGGATATGGTCTTTCTGGATAACTTAGGGTTTACCCAGTTTTCAATATTACCAGTTATAAGTATTAATCATAGAGTTGAATAAGATATGCCAAACATCAAAAAAAAGGGTAGTCCGTATATTTCTTCATCATAAATGTATCTTTCTCGGCACTTATCTGGAAAGAATCCAACACACCATGCAGGTCGCGCTGTCTCCACTAAAGTAACCTTACAGCTGTTCTCGAGCAAAGTAGCGGTAAAGAAGGGGAATTGGAGGAGTACTTCAATGGTACCAATAACAACAATAGGTAACGCAATAAAGGGAAACTTAAAGAGAAACCCAAAACCAAGAACCCTAAAAAGAGAAAAATGAATTTAACATAAAGTCAATACCTTTAACCAATACCACTTACCTCCCAGTGAGGGTTTATGGCTATAGACAAACAGGCAATTGGAAACAATAAACGGTTTGGTTGATGACGTCGGGAGATTATTACTTCAACTAGAAAGAACTAAGAAAATAAGAAACCTTATTTCCCAAAAATAATACATTTAGAAATTATCGATATAAGGTAACTTACATCAAAGTAGCCGGGGACTGTGGTTGGCTGCAGATCCTCTTCAAGAGATTAGCGAGCACGGAAAGGTAGAAATGCGATTCAGAAAACGGTAACTCGCCAATTAACAATTTCACGGATATATCCCCTATTCAAGGGTAATAAAAATACAAATTATAATTCCGTGAAATTGCAACCACAACCAGCTGACAGATATTTTAGATCATCCAATCATCATATTTTAGATACCAAGGAAACCAAAAACTAGTAAAACTGGTGACTTGATGAAACATTATATTAAAAATACTCGAGGCAAACCAACATAACAACTAACGCTAAGAAATAATAGTTGCTAAATAACGATCCACAAGCTTGGAGAAGTAGTTGGAAATATGACCCGTAATAAGCAGAAAAGACCAAGAGAGCTCGAAGCTGTAGAATTAGAAAAAGAAATAAATATACAGAAGCAAAAGTATTATGTGTAGAAAATTAGGTTCTACATATATAAAATTGCTAAGTTATGTCCTAAAAAGGTACTGTAAAACTGTTTAAAACTTAGAACTTAAATGGTTCCGTTAAATGTAACCTTTTCTATGCCACTTCAAACCTGAAACCTGAACTTTGTTTTGAGCAAAAGCTGTAGACAAAAGAGAGATGACAACTTGTATTTAAAAATTTGTTGGGAATGTTTTACTTCTTAATGTGAAGACAGGATTGTTTAGTTTTAAAATTTAAAAGCAATTCATTTTTGATCTTCTGCTGCAACTGAAACTAGAAATCTTTGAAGAATTTTGATAGACTTATGTATCTTTTAAGTTCCTATGTATAACAATTCTGGAGTTTCTAATACAGTAACCCATCAAAGCTTTAAAATGTTGAAACATTAGCATTCTGCATTTCAGAAACGGTATTTCCAACTTTCCAAAAATAGAAACACTGTCCGTCTAAACTATGTAACTTAGAAAGAAACTTTGAAATATAAAAAACTAAAAAATTTCTAAACTGAAAATTTTTGATTTTTGAAAATTTAAAACTCTTCAAGTCTTTTACAAGTCAGTTCATGAACATCAATGTTTGCAAACATATTTGGATAACACGCATTCGTCACGAAAGACTAAGAACTACTGACCAAATTAATTTCGTAATGAGGAGGCTAACTTTAAGACGTCTCTAGTTTAGATTCCGTTCTTGATCAAATATGTTACTTAATATACATGGTTATCATAAAATCTTAGTATTTTTTGTTACATCAGACAAAGAAGATAGTGCTTATCTCATAAATTGCAAGTGAGAGACCTCTTCGTTTTGTTGATTATTACTTGGGTATTTATATGCATTTCCGAAATTTAGTTGATTCGTAAATTGAGTGATTTGTTTTAGAAATAATTTTCATATATACTAAAGTTTAACATTCTGAAGTGTATCTAAAAACTCATTTTATTGTACTTTAATGCTGGATATTACTAATGATGTCAGTCTTTCAAAAATTCAAGAATGCAACAGGTTTATTAAATTTCGTTCTCTAAAGTCCGACTCTGGTGATGCTATTAATAGATTGCAAAACTAATGTTAACACGAATTATTTTCTATAATATATTCTGATACATAAATTCTATAGACCATTTGACAGACTGATTATTATATATATTTCCTTCTGCAGTCATAACTAGTAACTACATCCTGAAAATGACCATAGTATACAGATTTAAATATGCACTTAAATTATTATGAAATTATAATTATACTCGACAAAAGCAGATCCTTTGATTTGAACACATAATTGATGTTTATTACAAGTAAAACCACCATCTAAATTTAATATCCGGAAGACATCGGGTGCTTTCCTCCCGGCACAACGTTTAGCGCCATCAGAAAATCCCGTTTGCTTTAACAACTTCCTGCAATATTACCTTGCCTTATGTTAATTGAGACACATTAAATATGCTAAGGTGTTAAATGATGCTAACATTTTACTGTTCTTCTGCAATAATACTTAACAACTTCATTAAAGTATTGTTAAGTTTCTTCATCTACGTATGCAAATTAAATTTACTAAACAATTTTTTTGTGTGCAGATTTACTCTCCTTACAAGACAATCGGTTATGTCTGACAACAGTTAAAGTTTTACCAGCATCTCGAAAACTCAATTTTTAATAAGTTATGTTTAATCACACTCATCTTGTGCTAATTATCTTCAGCTATTCTTATTCAGTCAGCACGGTAAGCAATAGACACTTTCAGGTCGTCACCAAGGAAGTGATTTATCCAATAAATACCATAACTGTTCTGCATTCATATAATTTGCAACTCTAATATGATTTAAATCTTGTACCTGTATAAATTTATAGCTATCAGTTATACAGCAATAGATCTATTAGATATAATTATAAACATTTTATAGAATTTATTGACACCTCATATCTCCAGATCACGTATTATGGTAGAGCTAATAGTCTATGTCGTAGTATAAAAAATTATTTATCTTATACAAAAGCTAGGAAACGATATGTTGATGTCTGTCACCGGTCGCAAATAAAGTATGAATTCTTAAAATCTTAATTTAGAACAATGAAGGTAACGTTAATTGTTTCCAATACTGGTCAATTGAATTCTGAATTTTCGATGTTCAAAAATTATCTAAATAGTTTTTTCTTTTACAATGGAAAAAACTGAAGATCTTCTAAGCGATTCTAGAATGCGATGATGTGTGATTCCAAAGTTTGGTATGAACAGGACTTAATTTTATTGTAAAAGAATAGTGTGTCCGATAGTTTTTAAATCCTTTTGTTGGCAACAATACGTGCATCGTGGTTTAATATAATGTAGTACATAACATAGAATTTACTGTCTCCAGCCTTACTTTGTGGAACTCCATAATCATGAAATATAATATAAATACAAAGATTAGTTAAAGTTTCACAAGTTTTATTAATATCTTAACCTGACAATATTGTTTCGACACTTTGTGTCATTATCAAAGGTAGATAAGATTGATAAACAAACACGTTGCTAAGGATACAAATCGAAATACTCTGTCAAAAATTCATTAAAATTAGTAGAAAAACTACAGAACATACATCTTCCAGCACATTCAAAACTTGTAAGCTTTGACATTTGTAACATGTTTTCAAAGATTCCACCACAAGACTGTATTCCTTTGTTAGATAATTTCCTAGTTAATAGTAATGTAGAATTAGTAAAAAGATTTGACTTAATTCAATTATTTGATCTTTGTATCAGTCAAAATTATTTCACTTTTAATAATATAATTTATTTACAGAAAGATGGTTTACCTATGGGTAATTCTCTGAGTCCTCTATTAGCTAACATATTTATGGATAATTTGGAAGATCGAATATTTGAATTAGATCTTTCTAAACACATTATTTTTTGGTTTCGTTACGTTGATGACATTTTAGCTTGTTTTGACAGTTCTTTTGAGGTTATCAATGAGTTTTTAATTCTTATTAACAGTCTTCACTCAAACATCATGTTTACACTAGAAACAGAACAAAATATAGCTATTAATTTTTGGATTTTACTATTACAATTAATATAAACAATGAATTTGACTTTTCCATATACAGAAAACCCACAAGCACAGACGTCACTATTCCTAACGATTCATGTCATCATAAAATGCATAAACTAGCGGCTTATAGATCTTTAGTACACCGAGCTTTAACTACTCCAATGAAACGATCACATTTTGATAAAGAAATTTCAATCATCAAACAATTAGCACATGCAAACCATTATAGCCATAACATGATTGACACTCAAATACAAGAAACAAACTACATATCAATACCATACTTTGGCAAGATATCAGAACAAATTGCAACTTTTATAAGAAAAACCACCAGTTACAAAATAATCTATAAAACTAACACCAACACCTTTTCATTTTTATTCAATGCTAAAGACAAAACACAAGATATCATGAAATCCGGCATTTACCGTTTGAATTGTTCTTTTTGTAACTCGGTTTATATTGGACAAACACTTAGAAATTTCGAAATAAGATACAAAGAACATGTACGCTCTTATAGACGTAAACAGAAAAATCGAATTATGCCAAACACATTTTGGAACAGAACCACCCAATGACACCTCAAAACAACATTAAATTCTTACATTTTTGCAACAAAAAACACTAATTAGACATTTTATAAGCTTTTGAAATATACAGACATAAACGCACAGTACCTTTAAAGAATGAACAAACTGAGCTTAGTAATTCTCCTTTATTAGAAGTGTTAGATATTTAGTTTTTGTATGTATTGTATCTAGTTACCTATTTTCTGTATGTTTTTATCCTTAGCAACGTGTTTGTTTATCAATCTTATCTACCTTTGATAATGACATAAAGTGTCGAAACAATATTGTCAGGTTAAGATATTAATAAAATTTGTGAAACTTTAACTAATCTTTGTATTTATATTATATTTCATAACATAGGATTAGAACATTTTAGAACATACGAGATATGTGAGAAAACTAATGAGACTCACAACACTGCGAGCGATCTGGCAACACTGTGTTGTTCTACTTCACGAGACAGGTGTGTTAATTCCTTCCAGATGCTCAGTCCGAGTTTCAACTCCGTACAGCCACCACGTGGTTTTAGAGAGCGCCACCTGTTGTGTTTTTGTTGTGTGTTACGAAAATGGAACAGCGCAATTTAGAGCAACGTTATGCCATCAAGTTTTGTGTTAAACTTGGGCAATCCGCGAGGGTGACTTTTGAAAAGTTGAAACGGGCCTTGGGGAACATTCCTTATCAAGAGCACAAGTTTTTCGCTGGCACAAATCATTTTTGGAAGGCCGAGAACACGTTGACAATGAACCTCGCTCAGGGAGACCTTCAACTTCAAGAACTGATGAAAATGGCGAACGTGTGAGGGCTTTTATGAGATCAGACCGTCGTTTAACAATAAGGATGATTAGTGACCAGTTAAACTTAAACACTTTCACCGTACAACAAATTTTAACCAAAGATTTGCACATGCGAAAGGTTTGTGCCAAAATGGTGCCGAAAAACCTCACAACTGAGCAGAAGGACAATCGAAGAAACGTGTGCGTTGATCTTCTTGAGAGGATTGCCAATGACTACCAATTCTTCAATCGTGTGATCACAGTTGATGAATCCTGGATTTTTGAGTACGATTCTGAGACAAAGCGACAAAGTCAGGAGTGGCACACTGAAACATCTCCTCGACCGAAGAAAGTTCGAAACTGAAAAATGTCTTAAAATGACGTCATTTGGGACTCTGGAGAACATTCAAAAGAATGTGACCGACATGTTAAAGATCCTACCAGTTGAAGCCTTTCAGCGCTGCTACCAAGACTGGAAACAACGACTCCGGCGGTGTATAGCTGCCGAAGGAAACTACTTTGAAGGGGACAATATTGTTGTTTGAAAAAAATAAAAACTTTGGTAAATAAAAAATCACTCTCATTACTTTTCTCACACACCTCGTACGTATATACTCAGAACTCGTGTGGTGGATAAAACCGAAATACTCACAACGCGTTGTGATTGTTTTCCGACGACCAGTCGCCGAAATAAATACACAGAACGGGTTGTGGACATTTAAGCTTACCCACACCGCATTGTGGTTAAAAACTTTAGGCAATGAGTAAATTCGGCGATTGCCAATAATACGTACTTTTTACTCTCGCAGTTGAAAGTAAACAGTAAAGATAATCGAACAAAGACAACAGAGATTGTTACAAGACACGTTCTATAAAAAAACCTGATTATTAATTAGCGAACTTTATTAATTGAGAAAATATCAAAACTTATTAAGATAATTTATATCAGTATTGCCAAAATATCTTTTTCAAAAGTAAACGCTATCCATGATTTTTTCAGATATAATTACATTTTACCTATTTCTAAAGCTATTTCTAAAAATTTTCATTCAAATCCGTACAGTGGTTACAGAGATATGTGAATTTATCATATCCGGCTATCCTATAATGCATTGGTAACGCAGGTAAAACTGCGGGGAGGGAAACCTTAATTATTTGACAATATGGGAAATATTAGAGTTATGCGGAAACTTGTCGTAACTTACTACCACATAAATTAAACTCATGTACATTTTAAAACAATCATCTTTCTTATTTTACACTTTCGTTATGTTTGAAGGTAAGGCGCACTGAGGCACAATCAATCGGAAACGAGTTGCAGAAATATTTAAGATCAAATAATTTTGTTAAGGGGGGTACCAGTAGTCCCAATACAGTTTGTATAACAAAGCACCTAGGATAAATAGAGCACATACAGATCAATAAAAGCGACAAGAGGAATAACCAGTATAAAATGCAAACAAGTTTGACATTTAGTTGAACAGGTAGTGTGTAAAAAGTGTATATGGTACTTGTTAATAATGAATAAATCAATATATCAACGAAGTATTATGTACATGCATTAATCAATTTAAATTAAATCTTAGTAAACACAGCAGCTAATCATTCTAAATGTCTATAAAAGGACATAACATGATAAGCATATATGAAGAATTACAACATGAATGACAATTTCCGATTACACAAAATATCTAAAGGTGTGGAGAATCCGTAATTTTATTGATTAATAATTTGTAGTGATGACTATTTTTATTATTAGGTGTCGCGAATT
This sequence comes from Agrypnus murinus, assembly GCA_929113105.1. NCBI lineage: Eukaryota > Metazoa > Arthropoda > Insecta > Coleoptera > Elateridae > Agrypnus > Agrypnus murinus. The sequence continues at coordinate 63,956,056 of OV816029.1, read as the reverse complement.
CATTCGAGTTCGCAACGCTTCAAGTTGCAACACCACATGAAGAGCATCGCTCAAACAGTGTCATTCTAAGTTGCTTCTCTAATCATTCTAATAGAAAAATCTAATCATTCTTATAGCAAAATTAGAAAACGGAGGCAGCATCACTGAAATTGCCAAGAACTAAAACTGCTATCACTAACATCACTGCACTTTGAAAGAAACACGTGTTTTCTGGTTTTCTTACCAAGTGTGTTCTTTGCTCAGATGTGCAATTATTTGTGCTACACATAACTAAGAATCTAATTTTAAATGAAAGAAAGTTTGATTAAGAATTTTATACTCTACAAGTATGGAATTTTGAGAAACCTTTCTGTTGTAAATTGCTTTAACTCTTGCATCCGTGATTCGACTGTACCAGAAAGCCGGCATGAAAGCGGAAATGCATCATTGCCGGGGTAAGTGTCAGAATGTTTTCTAGCCTGCCCAGTCTCATGTGAAGTTTTCATATAGTGCCAAAGTTTTGACGTGGCCTACCTGGGTTAGCTTTATAACCACGGCCATTTTATGGTTCAACGAATTTAGTTGCACTCAATTAGCGCGTCACTTACTACTGTAAGAGCTACCAGTACGTACTGGTGGGAGCTAGGTTTCCTATACACTCTCTACTAGCTCTCCAGGCTAGTGCAAAGCTATCTAGATGCTCACCCGTCGGGATCCGTCTCCGAGGCAGTCCCATCACCGCTATTCTAGCTTGCGGACTTTCACTGCTCAAACGAATTCAACCTCAAGTGTGGCTGGGATTTGGGGCTTAGGTTAGCCTAGTATATCCTACGATTTAACCAACCCGCCCTATCTGGCACCTGGTGAAAATGTTTCTACCAGAACAGCTATGAGGGGGTCGTGTGGGGTTAAACCTTGCTAGTATCACCCTCGTACTGGTGTCCGGTATTGTTCGGGGACCATCTCTAAACTAAGGGATGAGAACCCTAATTCCAGTCCAGTCATAGTGCAGCGATACCTAACGCCGGCCAGTTTTCATATGGTCTGGAAATATTTGCTAATGCTTTGGAAATGTGAAGATGTTGCTAATTCGACTATACTCTCCTCTTGCCGATTTCCAACACCGTGTATCACGTTTTCCACTGTCTACTTGTTTGTGTCTCGATCTTAGAATATAAAACTGTAGGAAGGAGCGTAACTATCCGGCGCAATGAGCTTTAAAAGCGACGGATATGTCGTCACACTGGCCGCCATTAGACAACACCTAGACCTGCTTTTTCTCTCAAACTCCGAAAAATTCGAAGAAGGGAATTACATTTCATTAGTAGGTATTCGTTTATTTAAAATATTAAATATAAATTTTATATTCTAAGATTAATTTCAAAATACTATGTTTTAAAATTGAGGTTATGTTGTTTATGTACGCATTTCGAGACAGTGAGAACCGCTAATGGAAATATCTCACTACAAAATCGGAAACACCTACTCCAACATATTGAGGCCCCATCCCGGTCGTATGTGGTAGATCATTATGTGCCTTCCTACAGTTTTATATTCTAAGGTCGCGATCAACAATTTTTGCTGTTTCGTCTGCAGTGTCGAGTTTCAGGTCATGTTTTGATTTTGTATTTTGTTCCGTTTTTATGTCGTGGTCGGGTCGTTTGCTATGTATACCAGGTGTTTCGTGTGTAGAGTCGGTCATATTTATACTTACGTTTTTAAGCTTGCTAATTTGACAGGCAAGAGCTCAGAAGTGAACTTTTAAACGGATGGAGACTTTGTTTTTTGTAATTTATGATGTTCATCCTGTTGTTATCCTTTTTCGAATTTTTGGTTTTAAGTAATTACCTTGTTGATAGATGAATTCAGATTTTGGGTTTTAGTATCCATAGTCTGTTTTCATAATGAGCCTATCGTCAAACATCTTGTATGTTGCACAGATTTTTGTCGTGCATTTTTGACCACTTCCTGTGCATGAATACAGGCAGAGGGTTTATTTCTTTTTCAGTTAGTTTTTTTATGGTCCTCTTCTCTACATTAGGCACAAATGCTTTTTTCTTTTTTAAAATGTTTTCCACGTGCCAGAGACATTTTGAGACTAAAATGTAGTCTTTTCTGGATATTTCTCGGGATGTTACATTCAATATTGTTAGTTTTAGTATGATTTTTCTTAGAGACGCACTAACCTCGGTTAAATGATGTACAGTTGGTTTATCTCCGGGCCCAACCTTGAACTTGAGGTTAAATTGTTTTATTAAATTCTTCTGTTGTTAGTTGATTCTCAAAGTTCTGTGTATACACTTTTTTAGTCTGTCTACGTCAAAGTCAGTCCGTACATCATAGAGTATTAGCGATCGTTTCTTTTTTTGTATCTCTGTTTAGTCCGTTGACTGTTTTCATTTATAATGATTTTCTGCAGTTCTCATCAGTCACAGTTTCTACAATCAACACTTTGTTTGTTTTCTCATTACTCTTACTTTAATTTTCGCTGTTATTGGACTTAATTTTGTGGTGAAGGTTTGAAGAACAACAGGTAATAGCAACCTGAACAAGAAATAGCAATTGGAAGACGAGAATTTTATGAAAGACATGGATATTGTCTAGTCCTTATTGTTAATTTTTTCATTTGATTATATAGTTTTGTCTTACTGTTTTGTTTTTAGTTTTGCTAAGGTGCTTTGTTTTACTTATTATTATTAAGATTTTTAACATTCTCTCTTGCATTTTACTGCCCTGATTAAATTGATAAAAAATGCTTTATAAAAAGTTACGTAGCACTTGAATAAGAAGTGCGATACATACCATTTTCCTGGAAATTAGATTTTACAAATTGAATAATTTCCGTTAATTGAGTACCTATTCAGGTTGTAAATGCAAAAAGGTCATTATTTTTACTTACTGTTGACAAGCCTCTCGAAGATGAGTTACATCTCTAGTTGTTGCGTTTAATCGTTAATGTTATTTGTTTTATTTATCATCAACTATAGCAACGTTATTTATAAAAATATAAATAAATTTAATTAAAAAAGTCAAATATTAATTTTAAATTCAAAACCTTTCGATTATCTATAATTTAACTTGATCAATTTCTTTTAGAAATGAATAAACAACACAAATGTAAGAATAATTTTAATTTAATCAATCTTCATAACTAATACATAAATTATATCTTGTAGGATAATTTTAGTATATATATGGTATTTACCTATTCTGTACGTCAAAAATAAAGCGAGTTTTTAAAACCAACTGGCTTTGATTGAATCAAAGTACAACGCTGAGGCGCGTGCAGAAAATACTCAGAATTTATTTGGTTGTGTAACAACATTTCTAAAATTATCATTTCGTCGTGATTGAAGATTGGATTCGTAAGGAATAAAAGGTGATAACTCATTATTGGAATTTATTAAGGGAATAAAATGTCAACGAAAGACAGTAATCGCTTTAAAAAAGCAACATACAGTTGCAAAAAATGCATCGCTCCTGACAATCAGGAGATAGTTGCTTGTGATGACTGTGATGCTTGTTATCATTTCAAATGTACAGGTGTCGATGCTGACATTGAAAATCACTCATGGTCCTGACAAAAAAGTCCAATTATAAGAATGAGAAATAACCTAGCGTTCTATGCTCAAATCATAATAATTCAACAATAGTTGAAACTCCCGCAGTTCTTACTGCACAAGCTACACCGTTTAACGCACAAAAACAAATTAAAAAAGTAGTGTCAAATCAGGATCCTCCAGAATGACTACGAAGTCATCTGTGACACGTGTGAAAACGTTACGTTTACAAAGACTGGAGGAAGAGCGGGCATTACAAACTCTGCGTGATAAGGAGTACCTTGATCAAAAGTACGCAATTGAAGAACAATATGCAATGGTCGAAAACAAAGAAAGTGGCGGGAACAGTGAACTTGAGAAAGAAGATCGAGTAAAGTGCATGGGTTGCACAAACTGACCAAACTAAAAACAACTATCAGTTTCGAGCGATCTTGTAGGACAAGTCCATATAAAGCAGGGTCAGATATCTCAAGCTGAAATTAAACCACACGTTAAAGTTAATAGCCCCAATGTCACTAATGACAGATGTCAGAATTTCCAGACATCAATGGTTTTCGATCAGAATCAACTAGCAGCACGACAAGTAATCACCAAAGATTTGATATACTTTTCAGGATAACCAGAAGAATGGCCACTGTTTTTTAGCTGGTTTAACAACACAACAAATACATGCGGCCATACTAATGAAGAAAACCTGTCTCGGCTCCTGCGATGTCTGAAAGGAAAAGCATTAGAAATAGTGAGATATTTGTTGCTCCATCCCTCCAATGTTCCTCAAGTAATTTCTACATTGCAATTATTTTTTGGTAAACCAGAATTAATTGTAAACAGTCTCATTGATAAAATTAAATGCGAACCACCAGTAAAAGTAGATAAATTTGAAAGTTTAATCAATTTGGCTCTTCAAGTGCAAAACTTGTGTTCCACAGTGGAAGCAAGTAAGTTAGACTTTCATTTTGGAAACCCTTGACTTCTACAGGAATTGGTAAATAAATTACCTCCTAACCTAAAACTGGATTGAGGCAAGCATAGGAATTCATGCATAGAAATTAATCTTCACTGTTTTAGTGATTGGCTTATAACTCTTGCCAAAGCCACAGCAGATGTTTCACCGGACTCAATATTAAAAGTGGCAGACAGCAAAGCTGAGGTTAAGAAGAAGACATTTGTAAATATTCATCAAAGCGAATCTCAACCCGCTTCATCAAATACAAAAAATGCATTATATGCAAGGAAGGCTGTAAAACCATCCACAATTGCAGAAATTTATTTCCAAGAAATTTATTAGTATGAGCGTGAACGATCGTTGGGCTGAAATTAAACGTTACTTCATATGCAGAATCTGTTTACGACAGCACGGCAGTAGACGCTGCTTATCATCAAATGTGTGTGGTATGAATGGTTGTAGTTTCAGACATCATCAACTGTTGCATCGTGACAATGCCAACAACGTCAACGGTAGTAGTAACAGTAGTAGTAACAACTTGAACACTGTAACACCAAACCACTCCGAAGTAAATGCTGAAAACTGCAATTTACATGATGGCCAAGGTTCATTCGTCATTTATAAAATTTTACCCGTCATATTGTATAATGGCGAAAAAGAAATTGAAGCACTCGCTTTCCTCGACGACGGTTCGGCTGTTACACTCATCGATGATGAAATCGCACATGCTTTACAACTAAATGGCGACACAGAACCATTATGTTTAAAATGGACCGATGGTAGGCATCAGTCTATTCCTGATTCACGAAGAATATCAATGAAAATCTCATCTAATAACAGAGGTACGAAAAGAAAATATAAATTTTCAAATGTTCGCACTGTATCATCAATCAAACTACCTGAGCAATCACTTAACATCGAAACGATTGTGCAAACCTACCCTCATCTTCGAAATATTCCAATAAAATCATTTATAATGCAAAACCCAAATTGCTCATTGGTGCGACCAAAACCTTATTGGGATGGACAATTTCGGGACAAATTGGAATTAAAAAGTTGACGATGTTTATCTAACGTTGACAAAGAGATGAACGAGATGATGAAACAATTTTTTGCAATTGAAGCGGTAGGCAACAAAGTGACGTCAAAGATTTATTCAGTAGATGAACAAAGAGACATTGATTTACTTGAAGAGAAAACTACATACGATGGACAAAATTATTCTGTTCCGCTTCTTTGGAAATATGACACTTTGTCATTGCCAGATAGCATGCCTATGGCAATAAAACGTCTCAACTGTCTTGAACGTCGCATGAAAAAGGATCCAGTGCTTGCGGAAAACCTAGAAAAGCAAATTAAAGATTATGAAGTAAAAGGATACACTCGAAGACTGACTGCTAGCGAACTAACTACCAATTATCAACACATATGGTATTTTCCGACATTTCCCGTGATCAACAAGAATAAACCAATTAAAATTAGAATGGTTTGGGACGCGGCAGCACGTGTGGAAGGCATCTCGCTGAATTCGATGTTAGTGAGTGGTCCAGACAACTTACCGTCGCTTTCAGGTATACTCTTTCAATTTCGCGAAAAGAAAATTGCAATAGGCGCCGACATCCGTGAAATGTTCCATAGAGTGCATATTTTATCTGAAGATCATCATGCACAACGATTTTTATGGAAAAACAAGACTTCTGGCAAAATCGATGTATGTCATGCAGGTAATGACCTTTGGGGCGACATGTTCTCCCTTTTGTGCTTCCTTCATAAAAAACAAGAATGCTGCACTTTACGCTACTACACATCCTGAAGCTACAGAAACCATAATCAATAATCATTATGTTGATAATTTTTTGAAAAGTGTTGACAATGACGAAATCGCAATTAAATTGGCAAATGATGTTATTTTCATAAATGGAAAGGCAGGGTTTGAAACTCATAACTTCATTTCAAATTCACAACACGTCATCAACACTCTTAACGGAAATACTAACCGCGATGAATCAAAAATGCTAGGCAAAATCATTGCGGCTACGGATACTGATAAACCCCTAGGGATGTGGTGGTGTGCAGCCACAGATACATTTCTGTTTAAATTCAATTTTCACAATGTACCAGACTCCGTCTTAACAGGTAAAGAAATACCTACAAAACGGGAAGTACTTCGTGTACTCATGAGCATTTTCGATCCACTCGGCTTAATCTCTCATTTTCTTGTCATCCTGAAGATAATTTTACAAAACGTGTGGCGGTCAGGACTGGAATGGGACGCTCCAATTCTCGAAGAAGAATTCAAAGAGTGGAAGGAATGGATTTTATTGATTCCTGTTATAAAGAATATTAATATCAGTCGCACACATTTAAAAGATTTAACATTTGAATTGTGTGAAACTGAACTTCACGTATTTGTCGATGCTAGTCAATATGCGTATTCGGCTGTGTCATATTTTCGAGTAAACAACGGAAATCAAGTAGAATGTTCGTTAGTGAGCTCCAAAACGAGAGTTGCACCTGTGAAGATAATCTCAATTCCAAGAATGGAACTTCAAGCTGCAGTGCTAGGAACACGATTAGCAACAACAATTAAAGCAAACCATAAAATCTTAATAAGCACAACTACATATTGGCCCGATTCTAGTACAGTTTTATACTGGATTAAAACATATGAGAAAATTTAAACAATACGTTGCCTTCAGGATTGGTGAAATTTTGGAAACAACGGATGTTCAAGAATGGAGATATGTACCCAGTCAGTTAAACGTAGCCGACGATGCTACAAAGTCCAAAAGTGAATCAGCTTACAAATCTGAGAGTCGTTGGTACAATGCACCTCTATTTTTCTATCTGCCTAAGAATGAATGGCCTACAAATTTATCGCCTACAGCAGAAGAAAGTTCTTCAGAGATATGTTATGTACAAATTGCAACGATCAATAAGATGATCCCTCAAATCAAGTACTCGGATTTCTCTTCATGGTGCAAATTACTTCGTGTATTTGCAACTGCGCTACAATTTATCGAAAAAGTAAGAAACAAAAAGGTCAGCTTCTTCTATGAATATGTGAAACTCGCCGAAACATACTTTTACAGATTAATTCAATCCGATTCATATGAAGATGAACTGTGTTCAGTAAAATCAGATCAATCCTTACCACATGAACTCCAAGTTAGAAATACAAGTAGTCTTTTCAAATTGTCACCATATTTGGACGAACAAAAAGTATTACGAATCAAGGGTCGCATTGATGCTTGCAGTAGTATCCCAACATGTATGAAGAGACCGATAATACTATCACCTCATCATAACATTACTAGGCTCATTGTAGCATCATACCACGAACAATACCACCATTTCTTCAATGAAACAGTGGTGAACGAATTACGTCAGATTTACTACATTCCTCGGTTGTGAACTTTTTTAAGAAACGTGAAGAATGATTGTCAACAGTGTAAAAATGAGCGCGCCGTTCCAAAACCTCCCATAATGGCTGAACTGCCGTTAGCATGCCTTAAGACCTTTAGACGACCTTTTACATATGTCGGAATCGACTATTTTGGTCCGATTATGGTCACAGTTTGACGTCATAGGGAGAAACGATGGGGAGTTCTATTTACCTGCTTGACAATACGTGCAATTCACATTGAAATTGCCCATTCATTAAATACTGACAAATGCATACTGGCTCTAAAAAGATTTATTGCACGCCGAGGCACACCTCTTGAAGTCTTATCTGACAATGCCACAAATTTCCGAGGAGCTAGCGAGGAATTTAAAAAAATAGTAAAAGTGTAGGATGTTAATGCCATTGCTACAGAATTTTCGTCAACTTTGAAGTGGAATTTTATGCCACCTGCCTCGCCACACATGGGAGGCGCGTGGGAGCGGTTAATACGATCTGTGAAACAAACGCTTGCACATATACGAACCACAAATAACCCAAGCGACGAGCTTCTTCTTAGCATGATGTCAGAAATAGAAATTGTCATTAACTCGCGACCATTAACCTATGTCCCTCTCGACACTGACAATGACGAAGCCCTAACTCCAAACCATTTTCTTTTGGGATCTTCATCAGGGCAAAAGATGCATACCAAAATTTCAAGATCAAAGAAATTTTGCCAGATATGACGCGCCGAACTAAATGGTACACCCATCAGAAGCCTGTTAAAATAGGCGATGTTGTAATCATAGTAGATAATAAAAATCCCAAAAACACCTGGCTTAAAGGAAGAATCGTAGATGTGTTCCACAGCAAAGATGGTATCATCCGAAGCGCAGCCATTAAGGTTGGGGATGCTACTTATACTAGACCAGTTTCAAAACTTGCCGTACTGAATGTAACTAGGCTTGAGGAAAATGGTAAACAAGTACACACACCTTGTTTACCAGGGGGGAGTGTTGACAAGCCTCTCGAAGATGAGTTACATCTCTAGTTGTTGCGTTTAATTGTTAATGTTATTTGTTTTATTTATCATCAACTATAGCCCTTTCTTCTCGATATACGTAGACGAGACTTACCCACTTTGGACACTTTGGGGTTGCTTCCTCACAAAAGAAAACAATGAGATTTCGAGCAAATACAATTTCCCTCAAAGATAATAAATTAGTATAAGCCGAACTTATATAAACGATAGCGTTTACTGTCTCCAGCCTTACTTTGTGGAACTCCATAATCATGAAATATAATATAAATACAAAGATTAATTAAAGTTTCACAACTTGTGAAACTTTAATTAATCTTTGTATTTATATTATATTTCATTATATAAACGATCTTAATTTATGTGGGTCTGGAGATATCCAAAAATAAATCTAGCCTGTAAATTTTTGTGTGAATGTAAAAAATGCGAAATGTCTATGTATTTCCAAATGTAGATGACATCAGTGAAATTACGAATAAACAAGTTTCGAAATAACTAAAAGTAAAATCTTGCGAGATGTAGCGAGATCAAATTTGAAGGTATTTAGTTCATTTTATTTAAAAAATGTACAGAGTAAAAGGAAATTCCTTTAGCCTTTTAATAAACTTAGTTTTGTTTGGAATGTATGACAGTTTTTGATCCGTTCTGAGTCCACATGTGTTACTTTGAAACAAATTCCCTTAATAGTTATTAAATATTCATACAAAGATTTATAAAGGTGCTAGTTGCTGTTAAAAACATAACTCGTGCCTTCCGAAACAAGTTTTACAGTTGGTAATTGGTTGCATTGTAATAAATATTTTTGGAGTTGCACCATTTGTAAAATTCTTTTTTCAATAAACTGAAAATTTAAATGAAAATGCATTTAGAATGGGATCTTAAATTAAGTTAAAATGTAAAAAGTTATATTGCCAGTATGTTTTAGATGTATATAAGTAACTGTGGTGTATATTTGTAAATATACTTGAATTTAATTTAATATACAAAGTTTAAAACTATTATCCATTACTATAGTTTGCCACGACAAATTTTCCGTTCATAAAATAAACCTTAGAAATTAAAGAATGATTACAAGTAACAAAGAATTTAATGTAATTTAAATTGGGATTTTTTGCTAAATAGTGGATTTTTACCTTGCGTTTAAACTATAACAACAACAATTTGGGTGACGCCCTTTATCTTGTTTATTTATTCCTGTTTTCTATTTTAAATTAGTAATTCTTTGTGATTAACACCCACGACATTTGAGTATAATTTGAATAAGTGAGAAGTGTCTACTGGGAGATACGTCTACAGTAAATATTTATTAGTTTATTCGTTTTGAAGAAACTTTGTTACAAATGACGCCCAAGTGTGGGATTTTTAGTTTCTTGAGAGAATTAGGTAGTTATAAATAAAACCCATGTGTGAGGGGCTGTTTAATTAGCTTAGAAATTTGAATGCTAGAAGGAAAGAAAGATATTGTTTTGAGTAGAACCAATTCAAAGGTTTTTTAGTATTAACGATTTCTATTGATTTGACATTTTAGTGAAATTTATTTAAGTCACTTTTTATGCTTTTTATCAATTTAATACTTTTTTAGTTTGGTTCCTACATAACTAATTAGTTATGTATCAAAGTATTAAATTAGGTATTATTTTTCTTGTAGAATTACTTTGAAAATTTATATTTAACTATGAAAACCAAAGTGTTATTGACTGATAAAATGTAAAAATCATTTTGATTACTTATTCTATTAAATCCTGGGGGGGGGGGATTATTTAACTTTTTATTTTTAAATCACATATATAACAATAAAATTTAAAATTTTCGATTTCATAAACGTGTAGTACTGCCATTTTCGCATTATATACCATTTTTTTGTATTGATGTTTTTGCTTTATGTTTTTCAAAACTAAAAACACAAAAATAATACGCAAAATCGTTCTAAGTTTATGTATAGAAAGAATAACTTCAACTGAATCATTAATTGTTCTCTTCTAGAATGTTATAACAGGTAACTAATTATTACGAAGTTGTTACACCTACTGCTCACAGAAGAAAACTCGGTATTGCATTACATCTTTGTTAATATAAAATATTTCGATTTTAACATTACACAAGCCTACCTACACAGATTGGCCAAACGAACGAACGAAAAATTAAACAATTTTCTTGTCAGGCTGATTGTATTGTAACAGTTTAACACTACCTACCAACACATTATTGTTGAGCAACTTCAATCACTTGCTAAATTTCACTTGTCAAATACAAAAGACGTTATAAGTCAAGATTACCTGCTAATAAAAATTTATTATACTGCGAAAATCTTACCAAACAATCGTAAATGCGTTTTGTTTTCGCAATGAATCAATGTGTTTTATTTTAAGTACCTTTAGTAAAAGTCAACGAAGGGGGGCCAGGGATATTGGGGGCGTTCCTTAAGGGGCTTCAGACCTTGCCTTGAGAATCTACGACCGTTTGCTTCTTGCCTGATGGTAGTGGTACTATTAGTTCCTTGCCGGTAGCTATGCAGATTGCGGTGTTACAGATTTTACAGAACACACGTGAATTCATACGTACGTTGTTATTCTTGTTCTGCTTGAGGTCATATTAATGAAATGAGTCATAATGTAAAAGATTTTCATTTAAAAACTTTTACAATAAAGTGCGAATTGTTGTGTACTTTCGGATGTGCTGTTTAAAGTGTGAAAATTAGCAAGTATAATGAGCTTCTGAATCGAATTAGAAAAATAAGGATTTTTCAACATTTTTTTTTCTTCCACAAACGGAATCTGTAAGTAGGGATTTAATTAAGTTGAATAATTATTAAATAATAAAAAAATTGCGAATGAATTAAATATTAAATACACATAGTATACCCATTTTATTATTGAATTATGCAGTTGATGTTCCATACAACCTTGCAAAATTCTTTGGTCGTATACGATTTCATTCATAGAAAAGCCAATGACCAATGGTATGAATATTGGAAGCTCGTTTAAGTTTTTTTTTTAATTATTGGAAATGATTTATTAAGAGTTCCCCGAAAATGGATATTAAAAGACGAATTTAAGTTAATGAAGTAATAAAATTCATTAAAATTCTTCTTTAATTTAAAAAAAAAAGCTTCAAAAAATGTCAAAAAATGTATACTAATAAGCTTTAAGAAAGTAATTAAATTGAGGTAATAATCATTATTAGAAGACATTTAAAGGATGATATCGAAAATAAAACCTGAAAAGTTAATTTTAATGACTATCAAATACTCGTAAATAAATCCCTTTAGAGCAAATAAAATATTGCCCTATCCACACGGCACCCAATAATTTAAAAATAAATATTGTAAATTAAAATGAAAAATGTAGTGTGAATAACTCATGCACACAAATTGGGCGCCATGGCTTTTAGGGCATTAGACATATACAAGGGTACCGGATGTGTGGTTGCTACAGATTACTGAAGTGTTTAAGGGTCTTGGTTGATAAACGCAAGTTGCATTGGCAATGTAAATGCAGTAAAAGATTTGCCGTTCATATTGTGACTGTTTTTTCTCTTTTTAATTAAATTGTTTTAAAATCAATTTTTAATGTACGTACTATTTAATATATAACCTGCCAACACAAAGACCTGTTGCGAATTAACTTATTTGACAGTTTATGAATAATTAAAAAAATAACTTCTATCAGATATGTTCCAAATAGATTACCAGCAGGTAATCATACCTTAGAAAAAAAAACACTTCACACTCTTTGAATATGATAATATTTAGTACCCAAATCATTATAATTGCAGTTATTCACTCCTTTTGCTTTACATCAGTAATTGATTATTATCAAATTAATTAATTTATAATTTAGAGCAATAGAATTTCATTAACTTTAAAAGAATTATTTGAATATTCCTATAGCTAGGACAAAAAAGGTAAATTGTAGACACTATGATAAGATGGCACAGGGGTTAACCGCTGGAAAAGATCTTCTATACTAAACTTCACACTTCACGTACTTCATCAGTAATTCGCCGTACTTAATATACTTCATTAATACTTCATTCTATTACCCCCGATTTATTATACATAGACATCGTATGACCTTCGCGTGTAATATTAGTAGCTTTGGATGTCTCCTTTCCTTTAAGCTGTTAAATGATATCAATTTTAGTAACATTTATTAGGTGTTACTTAAAGTTAAACATAATTTTTAAAACTTTCTTTAAAACTATTTAAAATGAACAATTATTATTTGACACCGAATTGATCGACATCCTCCACACCGCTGGTCGGTTTTAGTCTATGACAGGGGACAGTGGCGTGTGTAAAAAAGTTTTTAGAGGGCTCTAGGCTTAGGGTCGAAAGCTTATTGGAAACTGAGAATCTTCGACTCATATTTTGTCTTTTCTAACAAACTTCTGCTTATTTTACAAGTGCTGTGCTCTGTTGTATAACGTTGGCGTTTCCCTCCTAAACTTGTGTTGTGTGTGTCCACTGATTACAAGCATATCACCTCTATTTGGAGATAATTTTAACTCTCGCCGCTCTCGCTTCAACCGTCAAAAATTGTTGACATATGGACATCACATTCTTGCTTCATCACATAGCTGTCAGTGTTTTGGGGGTTAGTTTTTATTAATTATGACTTTTAGTTACCCGGAAAACACTTAAACTGTACTGATATTGCCACAACTGAAAATTAATGGTTGACCGAATTAATATTACTAGATATGTCGTCACACACGTAGGGTTGAAGGTTTACTTAAAAGTGAAGGTAAAAGTACGGTCCTGCCCCCTCCCGAGAAAAGTGATGGAAATATTTTTTATTGTATTTTTGGATGACAAATCGAATGGTATAGGTCCCATCCCCCGGAGATGAATAGTTCAAAAGTTATGTATTAAAAGTCAATAAACAACACAATTTGATATTTTATTAAAATTATATTTTATTAAAATTAAAGAAACAATAAAAAGGAAAGTTATAAAGGATAAAATCATTTGATTGCGGTTAACAAAGAATCAAAAGGGTCAACATTATTCTTCCTCAGATATCTCCGCCATAAATATTCCCCCAGTCGGTCAGGGAATTCATCGTTCCCATACCTGGGTTTTCCTCAGAAGAGATCCTTCATTGGACGCCAAGTTGATTCGATCAACTGGGTATGGGTACCATCCCCAGCCACGAACCGATGTTCGGGATCGGAATGATTTACCACTCGGTGGGTAAATTCTTCATTTTCCAAGGACCTATATGCCAACCATCCATCGGTGTAGATTATGGTTCCAGGCAATACATGAGCTTTGATTGCAGGTATCAAAGTAGCGGCATCTCTTTTTTCTACAAAGCTCATCCTTACTTCATCTGATTCCACATCAATCATTCCCAAAACCCAATTCCCGTTCAAGATTCTTCCTCGTTCATACTTACGATGTCCAAAAACACTCTCATCGATTTGGACTACTGTTCCTGGTCCACCGATTTGGCCTTTGTCGGATTGGATCTTGACGTAATAGTCAACAACCATTTCCCTAGCAAATTTGGTCCAAGCTGCGATTGTATCCTTGGAGATATTGGTTGGGTCATCTTCTTCGGTGGCTTCATGCTTGATTTGGTCGTATGAGTATGCCCAAGCAAATCCATACAAAACCACTAATGCTTTGTCCATTGAAAGGTGGCAATTCACGAAAAAGGATCCATAAGTCTCAGAGACATCCTTTTTCTCGCATTCTTTCTTATGGCACCTCCACCGTGGGAACAATCCAACCTCATCTCCACGTTGGGAAGAAACCATTAGCCTTCGCCATTTGGGACAATTCATGGAATTTTTTAAGAGCCCGCAGTCTTTACACGACTGGAGCGCGGATTCGGCATTGGGAAGGGATCTCAATGTAATTTTTGGCATTTTGAATGATAAAAAAAAAAGAAATCCTTCTCTCTGATTGGTCAATTAAAAAGAAATGTCAATCTTTTGTCATTTTTAAAAAAGTAAAAAGATAAGTAAAAAGTAAGAACATTTCTTTTTAAATGGCCAATCACAACCCTTTATTTTCAAATGGCCCATTTCATAATTTACATGGGATTTCCCATTGAAATTTAAAAACTTTAAATCCCTATATCTTTTGAACTATTCATCTCCGGTAGATGGGACCTATTCCATTAGATTTTTTATGACTTTTTTATTAAAAAAACATTTTTCTTGGGGGGGGGGGGGGCAGAGACGGACTTTAGCCTATGTCGGAATATTCGACTTACATTTTGTCTTTTCTAATAAACTTCTGCTGATTCTTCGAGTGCTGTCTTCTGTTGCAGAGAGTTAGCGTTTCCCTTCTATACTTGTGTTGTACGTACAAGTGTAGAGGATCTACAGTTTAAAGGGGACTCCCAACCATCTCAAGTGGTCTCTGTGGTTTGCCATTGCCTTCCGTGGGAGAAGCGATTTTTAAAAGTTTGATAATATATTGATCGGGGTTCCAACCCCTAGTCCCCAACTAATTGGACATACATCGCTCTCTTCTAATAAACGTTTCTATACTTAAATACCAAAAAATTATTGAAAATCGCTGAATTATCAATCCAGTTTAAATTCCGAGACACAAAATGCATTTGATTATGATGTAACGTCGCCGCTCTTTCGTCTTGTCGGCAACCCAGCCTTCGAATCGGGACAGAAGTGGACGGAAGAACGAACTACACTTGAATTGAAATTTTATGTTTATATTCACTCGAAAGTTCATAGTTCACATAAAGTTCACATAGTTCACATAAACATGAGTTTATACCGTATTTTATTGTCACTTCGTAGTCAATACACAGTTTTGTGCAGTCGCGCGTGGAGTAATTCGTGTAGTCGACTATAGAGTTATTAGCGATCGCGATCTTTCCTTTGATTATCATCTTACGATATCATAGAACGCGTATCTTATCCTCAAATTTATATTTTTCCGTCTCCTGGCAGTGGGAGTATTCTAATAATTCTTATAAAGTTAACGACAACGCTTTTGCTGATAATTTGATTATTATCAATAAATGATGCAAACCAAAAAAAATGAACTATACTAATTATTCTGATTTTTGGATACTATTAGTTATCACATGCATTATCAATATCAAGGGAAATATTAGAAAAAATCGAAATGTTAGCAAAAGAAAGAAAAATCCGAGAATTCTATAGGTAATCATTAAGGGGCAGCGTTGTATCTTCTTACTTCTTCTATGGTCTAGTAATATTAGGAACTACACTATAAAGGGCAAAAATCGAAGTACAGAGAGTACTTTGTAGTTGTGGCAACTATGTACCAAACAATAGTACAGTTGACTTGCATCGTTTTTGCATCGCAAATGGATTACCTCAAACAGAATCTTTTGTATAAATGTCTGCAGATCAAGTGCAAAAATGCTTTGAAACAATTTCAATAATAATAATACCTCTACAAATCAATGCCGCTCCCTTTTGCTTAAGACTGGTAAGTAGCAATTGCCTTCGAGCGCGGATGCACTTAAAACTCAAAACACGCTTTTTTCTTGGAAAAGGAAGTAAAATTGTAGGCGCCCCATAGGCAATGATGTCCGGCACGATAAAATTCCCCACTAATGTTGGAATTTCTTTATATTCGACAAAATTCTAGTAGGATCAGCCAAATGATTCTGGTAGTCGATGCCATAAGATACGAGGGTGGCGCGCCGTGGCACACGGCACCGCTTGCGCCGTGGCACCCCGATTCCTCACTCAAAGATAAATAAATAATTTCTTTAACAAGTAATTGGTACAAATGCACACAATTTAATAAAGCCTTTATGCTTACCTAATAGTCGATGTCTAAATGCACTTTCCTTACAAGGATTTATTTTGGTGAAAGGCAACCGCATTCTGCAACAGATTGTTACACGTTAAGCGTTGGTCTCGAAATCCACGTCCTGGAGGTTCAAGTTCTTTTTTTATACAGAGATGACCATGGCTCGAAGAGAACTGGTGATTTTCTTGTAGCAGGATGAACGAAATCTCCAGAGGTAGGGTCTCATCAGAAAATCAAAACCAACACGAAATGGATTTAGCTAGAAAATCTTTGGTCGATTGCATGCCTAGTTAATCAGGTTGTCAAATTGTTTTTATGAGAGTTTTAGGTTATTGCCAAGCAGAAGGGCGGGTGCGTTTGAACACTTCTTATATTTAAGAAAAGTTTAATTATCGTAATTTGTTATTTTTGATCGAATTATAATTAAATTTTCTTTATTATTTATTCCAGAATTTTCATTAGTCATTTCATTTAATTTATCTTTATTTTTGAATTAATTTATTATTGTTTTTGAATATTAAATTCTTTCGGAATTTTACCATTGTTTTGAAAATTTATTTGAATTATGTAACAGAATTACAGTCAGTTGCGTTTGTGGTCCATCAAAAATATTTGTTTTTGCGTTTGTTTATTAATCCTTATTAAGCAATAGTCGTGTAGAAAATGACCTAGCGGTGTGATATACAAATTTAGGTATCATAAAGCATTAACTGTCACAAAATCATGTAGGGTCAACGCGAATGTAAAAATAAAGTGTAAGTAATTAAAGTCTGCTTCTTTATTTTAAATGAAACATTTCTTATATTTTTGCTGGAATGAGACAACTAAAGCTTTTGCGAATTATACATCTTTATCGATTGATTTCAAATTTACAGATTTTATAGTAAAGATTTACATTTACAGTTAGCAGATTTAATAAATACTTGAATTTTTTTAGGGTATGAGGGATCAGAAAGGCAGGAGTGTAAAACGGAGGTTACATCAACTACCCGCCTGTGTCGTGTATTTTATGGTAGCGATATTGAGAATAGAAGTCGATTATTTTATTAAAAACTAACACGGCTTCTTCTGTTTTATCTTAAGCTACACATAAAATATAAAATAATTACAATGAAAAATAAAAATTTGCGGATATGTTTTTTAGGTATTAATTAATTAATAAATATTAATGATAGAGATAAGAAGAAATGATTAATCAAATTGGTATGTTCGCGTGCTTTATTTTATACCAATTTGATCTTAATCAAATTTCATTAAATTGTCTGTACGATTAACAACATTATTTAGCAATTTATAAATACATACTTGATATTTTTTGTTTTCTTAGAATAATTGAAAGAATCGCTGGTAGCGACCTCTAACCATTCATCGATTTTTAAATTTTATAATTTATTTAATTATGGTTTAATTATAATTATAATAAATAATTATAATTATAATTATTAGGTATAGGATTTCTATGCATTTGCATGATTTTTCTGCTTATAGCAAACATATGCAGAGTTATATTTCTACATGTTTAAGCCACATATGAATCACATATCTCAATTTGAAAGTGCATATAAATACATATTTAGGTGTTTTTTATAAATGCATGCATATTTTAGCATTTCTGAACGAGTGTGCATATTTTACCACTTTTTGAGCGTTTTACATGCTTTAATTATGAAATTTCTAATATTTTTTAAATAATTTTAGCATTTTAGTTGAGTCTAGGGGAAACCCATAATTTAAGCTTATTGTTAAATACTAGGCTTTAAAATATTTTACTGCCTTAACCATCTGTGTACTTGTTAATATTTTCTAAGAAAGAAACAGTTTCAACTAAAATTTAAATACTTACATCCTGCGGTATTGTGATAAATAGGTATTAGGAAATTCCAAATACCCTTTGACAAAATCCTGTTCATAGAAAATTTGCCTGTACTTTTGTTTACCAACCTTGTAATCTTTCAATTAAGACAGTTCAGAAATTGCAAACTGCATTTCAGTTTGAAATTTTAGAGTGTAAAGATGGGTAAAGAAAAACGGTCTGTGTCGGTTACACTTCGAAGTTATGTTAAGGAATTCAGTGTTCTTACAACTGACGATAAGGTGTTGTATTGTACAGTGTGCGACGATAAAGTAACTGCAACGAAACGATTCAAGTTACACAACATCTGAACACGGTTCGACATCAAAAGTGTGTTGCCCTGAAATCAAAAAACAAACATTGTTATCGGGGTAGTCCAGCAAATCGATCGAATTTAAAAAAAAGCTATGTAGTGCATTAGTGGCTTGAGATATCCCGTTAAGTAAAATTAATCACTCAGCATTTTGTAATTTTCTGGAAGAAATTTCAAAAATGCCAATACCCGACGAGTCTACACTCAGGAAAAATTATTTACCTCGTTTATACGAAGAGACCATAAAATCAATTAGAAAACATGTAGCGAATAACTGCATATGGGTTTCCATTGACGAATCTACTGACACTTCTGGAAGGTGCGTAGAAACTTCATTTCCTTTGTTTTGTTAGTAAAATTTAACTAATTAAAGACAGCAGAGCAATTTACGGATATTTTATTTTCTATTTTGTTAGTTACATATTTAATCACAACAATATTTTTGCTTGATTAAAAATATTTTTTTAAATAACTGTTTTGCGCTAATTGTTGGTAACCGACTAATTATGTAGTTCGATAAAATAAAAATCAAATTTTTGTTTTCAGATACGTGGCTAACGTTATAATTGGCGTTTTAAATTCGGAGAACAATCCCAAATCCTATCTATTAGCAATGGACGTTTTCAAGAGCACCAATCATTGTTCTGTGGCAAAATTGTTTAATGATTCGATGGCTGTTTTGTGGCCGGACGGCATACAGTACAACAAAGTACTCCTGTTCGTCACCGACGCGGCACCGTACATGATCAAGGCTGGAGCAGACTTACAAGTTCTGTACGAAAAAATGATCCACTTAACTTGCCTTGCCCATGCAATGCATAGAGTTGCGGAAAAAGTGCGGGAAATATATCTTAACGTAAACTCTATAATTTCAGATGTAAAAAAATTGTTTGTAAAGCTCCATATCGCATACAAATATTTAGGGAAACTGCTCAAGAAGTGCCTCTCCCACCTGAGCCTGTAATAACAAGGTGGGGTACTTGGCTTTCTGCAGCAGAATATTATGCAACTTATTTTGATATTATTAAAACATTTGTAAATAAACTTAATAAACACGATGCACTATGCATACATAGCGCACAGGATGCTTTTAATACTAAGGAGGTGAGGGCAGAATTACTGTTTGTTTTGACAAATTTTGTGCGTTTAGCTAAAGTAATTCAGAAATTAGAAAGTCAGGGAAATTCATTAGATGAATCTCTTGAGCATGTAAAATTGTTAGGTGTTTCTTTGAATAAAGTAAAAGGGCCAAAGGATTTGACTATAAAACAAAAATTTAAATTCGTTATAGACAAAAATCCTGGTTTTCACTTAATTAAAAGCATAAACGATGCATTATCTGGCAAAGACATTTTAGACGAGCTAAAACATTATTCGCTTGTAGAATTAAACAATTTTAAGTATGCCCCAATTACGTCTTGCGATGTGGAACGGAGTTTCTCAAAATATAAAACAATATTTAAGGATAATAGGCATATGTTTACTTTTGAAAATTTAAAAATGTACGTCATTGTGAACTGCAACGCTCTATGTTTAGAAAATATAATTAATTAAATTATTGCATAGGATGTCTAATTAAAATAATTTCTGTAAATAAAATGTAAATAACGCTAAACAGATGTTTTTTTAATAATGAAAGTGCACATATTTATTAAAAATTTCTAATAAACGCATATTTCATGATTTTTAAGTGCATATTTAAGTGCATATTTCACGTTTTTATAGTGCATAAGTGCATGCATATTTCAGCATTTTTAAGTGCATACTAATCCTATACCTAATAATTATAAATAATATTTATTATTAATCTATTAAATAATTTTTTTAGCTCTTTTTATTCTTATTTTATATGGAATTCTATGAAGGGATGGATGCACCCATAGAAATTTACAACTGCCCATTTTGAATCACACTAGTATACATACATATATTATAATGTAATAAGGGTTACTAATAATAATAGGAAAAGTAATAGTAGAATAAATAATAGGAAATAAACGTTATTTACTGATCTTTGTTATCTTTTAAATTTTTTTTATTCACTAATTACTTGTGCTTGGTTATTTAACGATGCTTTTGTCTAATTCAACGATTAATTTAAAAAATAAGTAAAACTCAATATTCCTGATTTATTTTACATTATTTCCCATATATTACCATCGGTAATATATGGTTGACTTCTTTGTTGCAGTTGTAAAAGAACACTAGATAAATAATACTAAAACTTATATTTGCAGCTGAAATTCTGAAAATTACGTTAAATATTAAGGAAGAACTTCTCATTCGCAATAAAGCTCATCAAGAAAAATTTGCTACTAAAAAAAAAATTAAATAACGAATCGCACTAATTCGAAATAAGTATTATACGGAATAGGCCTTTCAGTCCAATTAAAGACGACTAAAAAAACGAACCACCCCTTCTGTGTACTTTAGACGAGAATAAAATTTCTGGCGATTCGTGTAGAAAAGAAAGTATAAGGGCGGTGAAATTATGTCTACATAAATTCAGGAATTAAGTAGATTAAATATAGAATTTTTCCACGGGTCATATTTCGAGTGGATTTCACAAAAATAACAAACGTAACAAAACGGATAGTGGATGATATAAAAATAGGTTAATTTCCAGACGGTGGTCAAGCTTCTGCTATAACACCATCACCGAACTCACGCATGTGTGTCAAGATGTATATTTATAATGAAGCACTTCCGCTCACTGCCTCTTCTACTTGCAGCTCAAATTTCCGCCTCACAAAGCGGAACAAACAAAAGCAGAAGATACTCAAGTAGGAGTGCTTTGAACAACTAGCGCTACATGATCAAGGACAAAAGTAAAATTATAACGGCAGGAGAATTTTTAACCCGCTTTTGTTGTGCCAAAATATTTATTATACAATAAATAATTCATTATTATCATAATAATGGTACAGTTATAGAAATATTGTTTTGTTTATTATAATTTTCAAGGAACTAATAATTATGTTTATAATTTGAATATGAATTTATTTTTACCAATTTTGTTTCCTGTGCTTGTTAGAAATTCTTAACGGTAATTCTTATATATGAAAGATACAATTACGTATCTTACAGCTTTATCATTAATAATGTTGATAAACTACACAATAATTTACGAAAAATACAAATTGTATCGCATTCTAGATTCTATCGGTAAAGTTTTGCAAGAACCTAACAGACATCAAATAAAACTTCTTTAAACAGGATACAGGAAACGATTAAATGCAAAATAGCAACCAACTGGTTTTGATAGATCCTTAATTGATGTTAGATATTAATTATATTAATTGAACTTTTTCAAAGAATCACGAAGGGTTTAATTATTACAAATCATTATAACTATTTACTTTGTTTTGTATATTTATCTTTAATTTAATTCATTTATTGTATACATTAATTACAGCTGCAATTCACCTAATCAATTATTTATAGATTTTATAGCGTTCAATAACTTCAAAACATTGAACTAAAACACATTTCCTTTACACTTTTGCATTGCCGCCTAATTTACATAATTTGTTTTTGTATATTAATTTTAATCTAAAGTTGTTGTTACTTTTTATATACCAATTGTATCCTTTGCCATGTTTAAAATTTTAATTGTAGAACTACAATTTAAAATTTTTAGCTTCAGTTTTTATTTTTAGCTTTCATGTTTTAAAATTTTATATTTATGGTCCTAATAAATGAACAACCTTAACAAGTGTCAGATTGTGTTACGGTCTAAAACCGCCCTTATGTATTTAATTGAAGAATTCCATTTTCCTGTTTAATTTTTTTATTAGCATTAGCCAGCACAAACTTCAAACTGTAGCAAAAAAAAGAAGCATAAAAATTAGCGTAAACAAAATCTTTTTTTGTGATATGATTTTGTCATTTTATTCTGAGCCATTTATTTCAAGTACGGTATCGGGAACAAATAATTCTAAATATTTTAGATCTGCTAATTATTTTTTTAATTCCGGGTAATGGTATTCTGAAAATATGGCAAATTTTTTGGCCAAATTTCATTAGGGCTCATGTACACATAGTACAGTGTCCCCCCCAGATAAACTGAACAAGAGGGGAAAAAAATTATTTGTAACTTAACGAAAAAATGTCATTCTTTATAAAACTTTTTGCTTGTCTCAAAACCACCAATTCTGAAACAAAAATCTAAATATTCTTTTTAGCAGTTGAGAAAATTATAAAAACAGACTTGAACTAAAGGAAAACATTTTATTTTATTCAATGGTATCCTCCAACCTCAACACACTTTTCAGCTCTGCATACAAATTCGTTATAAAGATTGTAGATCATATCTTCAGTGACAGAATTTACCGCTTCCGTAATTTTTTGTTTTAAAATTACGATGTTGTTATTCAAATTAGTATTATAAACACGCTGTTTAACATATCCCCATAAAAAGAAATTTCAATGGGCTTAAATCAGGGGAACGAGCCGGCCAATTGACGGTTCCGTAACGACCTATCCATCTGTTTCCAAAATGTTCTTGCAGATAATTTCTTACCAACACTGTTGAGTGAGCAGGGCATCCATCTTGTTGAAAATATGCGCTTTGAAAGTTATGTTCATCTCTTACTGCAGGCAACAAAACATTTTGAAGCATCTCCAAATACGTATGTTGATTCACATTTGCATAATTATAAAATCATTAAAAAAATACGGATCGATGATTTTTCCATACATAACACCACACCACACATTAACCTTTTTGTAATACTGACTTCTCGTCGTAATTTTGAAATTAGGATTTTCTCTCGACCAAAATCTACAGTTCTGCGTTGCAACTGTGCCATTGGTTGTAAATGTCGATTCATCCAAAAAAGTTTTTGTCGAAATTTCCATTTCCAGCAAAAGTCTAAACGTAGAGCATCATCCCCATTTCTTAATTCATGTACAAAAATCGGTTTATAAGGTTTAATTTTGTTTTCTTTAAAAATTCTCTGTAAATGTGATTTGCTACTTAACTGATTTAACTGTATAGGACCTTTTTCGTAAGGATAATTTTAGATATGTTTCTACAGAATCTACAGCCAGTATTGTAGCAGCATCTTATTCATCGTGTACCCTTTCTCTTTTCTTGATGTCATGTACGCTACCTGTTCTTTCTAATTTTTTTTACCAAATTTTGTAAAGCATTAACGCACACGTGAACATTAGAAACTTCTGTTGAAATTTTTGAATTGCAAAGTTATAAGAAGCCTCACCAGATCCATAACATTGAACGAGGTAAACTCTTTGTTCTAAAGTTAGCATTACTATTAACTCTCAGTAAACATAAAACATGACACTTAGAAACGTTTTTGCTTAAATGTTTGTGGTTTTGTAATTTCCTCAGCTGCTAAAAAGAATATTTAGATTTTTGTTTCAGAATTGATGGTTTTGAGACAAGCAAAAAATTTGATAAAGAATGACATTTTTTCGTTACGTTACAAATAAAAATTTTTCCCCTCTTGTTCAGTGCATCCGGGGACACGCTGTATATATATCTTTACAAATATACAATAAATTTCATTCAAAAAATAATTAGCCGAGACCTACACGGACGAGTATCCTTGGAAGTCACCATGCAAACATTTTTGAGGTAGGTTAATAGTAATTTACGTTATAAGTCCTGGAAATGGAATTTTACAGTCGAGTAAGATGTTACGGACAAGGCGACGAAGGAGCCGAGTCCGCAACATCGAAACGAGACTGTAAGACCATTTCCAGGACGTATGACGTAATGCGTTTTATTTCATACTGCAATTATTGGAATATCGGTTTAATTAAAAAAAAATTATATAAAATAAATTTCCGAATGCAAAATATGGACATCTATGAAGAACGAGTTTCCATGGTAACTGATTACGTACTAAAACATTGTCCACTTGATTGATTATATTTGCGTCCGGTAAAATTTTTTATTTCCCCCTTCTATGTAAATGCCACTTTACAGGCCTTTATGTAACTAAGTAAATGAGTAATTACAGCTACAGACCTGTAAAACTTTACGTGCTCCTAAAAGAGACCTGTAAAATTTCGCAATGCTCATCAACAAAAAGCTATGGCAACTAATGTGTTGCTTAACCACAACACCATGGCAACGCCTAGGTATAAATTGTGCTACCGCCTTTGATTCCAAAATGTCTTTTCATAAAAAATGTACAATTCATAAAAAAATGCTGGTGAATGTGGAAATAAAAGTTTGTACGCGACACGCTTTGCAATTAATCGTTACTGGGCTCGCTGGATTATGGAGTATCGCTCCTTCGTTACTCGCCCCGCAAACTTTCCAGCTCTCCCGTAAAGATTAATTACAAAGCTTGGCACGTAAATAACTATTACAGGCATACTAGACCGTAAAATCGCATGTTCTGGACTAAAAAGTTTGACCTAAAACTGAAAAATGTGACACAGTATATAAATAAACAACTTTACACCACCTACACTGCTGCTAAAACTAAGCTATCGAAGATAAGTGCCAAGTATCAAGCTACTAAATTAATGAAAATAAACGTTAGATAGTTAGATTTACTTAATATAGACTTAACGTACCAGCTGCCAAAGGGCCGTCACTTGTGATTTGCTAGATGTGTGTTTTAATTATGGCTCTTATTTAGTAGGGTATTAATTCTGTAGTTAATTAATTAAATTAATACCAAATCTTTTGAGTAAGCTATGAGCGCTTACAGAGAAGGTGTGCGTCAGTATGTGAATTTATAATATTTATTGCTTCGTTGATCAACTGAGCTTATCTAGTCTTGATAGTAATTAGGATACGATTAATTGAATAGTTAGTCGTGAAATAATTAGAATACGATCAATAAAGTGTATGACCCACACGTTTTATTAAAGGTTTTTATTAAGTATAGGTATTTATTGGTGTTTTTAATTTATTAAGTATGGTCTTAATATACACTTTATTAAGCTAACTACTTGTCTGTTTTTTTATATATATAAATATATATTTATTTATCTATTCGGTGGTGTATTTATGTAATCGTGCAAGCTTAGTGAGCCTCTTTTCAGAGGTAAGCGATAAGTTAATTGAATATGTTGAATTCATAATCAAAAGCTATTGGGTAGATACGTAACTCTGCCTGATCCTGGAGACGTGGAGTCATAATATGATCAACTCAATATATGACAATTGGATCAGTAACGCCGTTACCTTTTGGAACAACCACTACATTACATACGATCTTGGGTATCTCTGATTTTGTAAAATTCTACAACTAACAATTGCGACTGAGCTGTCCATGACCTTTCTGCGAATATTCTGAGCCATACCGTAACAGTTCTTTCTAAATATGTTAAATTCTTTCACCATCTATTCCCTTTTCCAAACGCGTTACAATTATCGAAATTGTAATAAGGGTTTAGAAATTTCAGAATCAAATACCTATTTCATAGTTTTAGATTAATCTTTGATAGTTCTAAACACATTTAAAAAGTAACTTCGGTTTGCAACTTTACTTCGCTTTAAATCGACTGTAACCTTAGCTTATTTCATTCAGTATGTGTCAGAGGTTCTTGATTGTAGGGGCCAGGTGGATGTAATATATGGATATTACAAAGGTCTTCGATCAAATTAACTTTTAAATAAATTAGAAATAATGAGCTTCTCTCAGTCTTTAAAAAAATTATTTACTTCGTATTTATTTGATCGTCAATCTCATATTCAGTACCACAGTGTCTTGTCTTCCTTCTTTACTTCTACTTCAGGTGTTCCACAAGGATCAAACCTTGGTCCGTTGCTTTTTCTTATTTTCATTGAGGACCTACCTTACTATTTAAGTATGAGTTTTAAGGCCCTTCTTTTTAATTTTAGGTATTTAGTTGTAAAGCCAAATAGGGTTGTAAATAATCTCAAAACTACTTTTTATATTTTTATTCGACGTTTCGCCCATGGTGTGGAGCCTTATCAAGAATTCTAAGAATTTAACATGCTATTAATTAATATTTTATTTTATTAAGTGTATACTTACACTATGTTGTAATTCCTCCATCTACAGACCCTATTTGGCCCTACAACTAAATACTCCTCTATTATTATAATTATGTATTTATTTAAGAAATCTCCTATTGCAGGTTTATGAGCTGTAAAGAAATAAACTATTAACATTATTATTATTACAACAGAACTTAGTTTCCACAGTTACGATTGTTTCAAATAGATCTATGAAAATTAAAGATTACTCAATGTTAGGTGGAGTTTTTGCAAACCGTCCTAAGATATCTTAAGGGAAACATTTACTTAAACTATTTAGGGTTAAGGCTTTGTAAAAATCTAAAATTAAGGTGTCAGTTTACTGCATTTGTAAAATTTCATAATTCAAAATTTTTTTGCTTAAATGTTAAAATCTCAATGTGTGTTAAAGTATCATAGCTTAAGAACTTAAAACTAAATCTCAAACTGTTAGTATCTTTCATATTTCTTAGTATTGTTAAGTTTTAGATATCATAAGCTTTAAATCTACAAAATTATAAAAGCGATACTCAGATTTTTATATCCCTAAGTAAATAATAATCATTTCCAAAGATACTATCGCCTATTGCAATTTTGTTCAATTTGACAAAACAGTATACTTTATCTATTCGAGAAAAAGCGTCCAGTATACTCATTGACCCCAGAAAAGATTTAAGGTGTTTATTTATTTTTTTA
Source organism: Agrypnus murinus (assembly GCA_929113105.1). NCBI lineage: Eukaryota > Metazoa > Arthropoda > Insecta > Coleoptera > Elateridae > Agrypnus > Agrypnus murinus. Next base: position 63,928,555 of record OV816029.1, on the reverse strand, counting down.
TTTAAGGTGGTTTAAGACCTAGTGAAAGGCCAATTTGGAGAACATCAAGGGCTCTACGTAATGTTTTCATACCCTTGAATATCAAATTTTTAAAATAATTATTATATATTATCTTGCAGTTCTTCAACGGTGTCTGAACTTCAATAATAATATTGAATGAAATCTGCAGTTTTTGGCATGTCACAGTACGTAACACATGTGACATTATACGTAACGCCTTCAAGATGTAAATTGTCCATTAAGGAATTCTTAAAACAAAACCGTATGTATAGATTCGTTGTTTAACATCCATTTTTGAAAAGAGACCAAACCACCTAATTTTTGGCCATCCTAAATTTCCAAGATTATTTTGGATTTCGAGAAGAAGGAAATCTTTAATATGAAAAATGGTATGATTATATTACTTATGCACATTTTTGTTTCCACTAATATCAACAATATTTATCAAATTCTGACTTCTAAGAGGAAGTTGAAATACTTTACGTTTACGTGAAGGCATTAGTAGTGTAAGTTTAATTGAATAAACATTAATTTTCATTAATTCATGTGAAGGTTTACGTGTAAGTAAATATTACATGAATCTTAATTTAAATGTAAAGATGTTATAATAGTTAATATAGAAAAATCATCACCTCGACTGGGCATTGAACCCAGTACTTTCTGTTTGCCGGGCAAACGCCCTACCGCTAAGCTATCTAAGGTGATTTCCAACGGAAATAACAACTTTTCTACATAAGTTAGAATTCGATTCGATTTAAATTCGAGTTGGATTCCCAGTAGGAGTTTTTTTTTGTTGTATACTGCCAATTTTACAATCTGCTCCTACGAGCTATAAGTAAATGTGTTAAGTGCTAAACTTTGAGAGGCAAAACTGTCCAGTGACAACACTCCAGTAGATAATAATACAGATTATTTTAATTTACATTAATTAGTTATTGTCGATTGGCCATCGTAGTTTTAGTCGTCTTCTGATCTCGGGGGATTTCTCAGCTGACTTACTTGGTCGTTTGGGTGACCTGCAAGGCTGTCTAAATAGTTGGTGGTAAGTCTGCGAATTTCTTCCTCAACGAAGGGAATGCCTCAGTCGTTGTGTAGCGTTTTGTTGATGACGTACCATAGGGCGTCGTATATCAACCTTAGAACTTTTGATTGAACACTTTGGAGTATTTTGGTGTTTGACGGTTTCGCGCAACCCCATAATTGGACCCGTACGTCCAAATAGGTTTTAGGATACATTTATACAGCAAGAGCTTATTTTCTGTTGTAAACTTTGATTTACGTCCAATGAGCTACTGGATTTGCTGCAGTTTCAGGTTAATCTTCGTTTTCTTCGTTGTGATGTGTTGTTTCCAGGTTAATTTTTTATCCAATGTCAGTCCTAGATATTTTACTTGGTTTGTTACTAGAAGCTCGGTCCCATTTATAGATACTGGTGGGCAGTCCGTGTTATATGTGAAGGTGATTCGGGCTGATTTGGCTTGGTTGACTTGTACTCGCCAAGTGTGTAGCCAATCTTAAATTTGGTTTGGAAATAGCGATCACTTAGGAAAGACTTAAATAGAATGTAATAACAATGTGGGTTGGAAGGTTGAGCTTAATTTTGTATAGGATGCCGTCATGTCAGACCCGACCAAAAGCTTGTTGTATATCTAGGAGGGCTGCTGTACATAGTTTCTTCTCCTCTAGACTTGTGATAATGGACCCCAGTAGGCGTGATAATAACTTTTCTACATTATTATAACATCTTAAATTAATTTTTATTATCAATTACTTTGTTGACGTTTTCTTTTCTGATTTCTCGTTGAACATGCAGAATCTGAATGATTAAGAAATGTAGAGTAATTTTCAAATTATTTCATTTGATTCACTTGGTTCTGATTATTTCTCGTTTGCAATCAACATGAAGTTGAAAATGTAATGTTGTGTTTCCGCTAAAATCTTCAAATGATAAATGAGTGCATAAAATTGATACAGGATGGCAGAGTGTTATTCATTTCAAATTGGGTCCATATGCTGACTGCTGTCTATTACGATTGTGTAGATTACACAACGTACTTGAACATTGTTTGAAAAAATATATCAAGGAAAATAAAAGAATAACTTAAGGTATAATGAGTGAAAAAAAAGTTTGTTTATTAACGTTATGAACTAAAAAGCCTCTAAGGAATTTAATCATAATTATTATTTAATAATCATAATAATATGCGGTTGATGCTTACTATTTCCTCAAACACATGTGGAAATATATTATAGCCATAGCTTTGACATTTGTATTTTTGTATGTATAAGTATACTTATGTTACCTTTGGTGATATTTTACACATTTCCATATTCTAATCAGCAATCGTATCCTTTAAACGTATAAAATGACATCTACTCTTCCGTTACATCAAGGAATTCTATATCTGACAACTTCAGAAGCGCCACACAAAAAATTATTTTCATTTATATGTATGTATAAATAATAGATTCATCTTTTTTTCTGCAAACAGGATGTTTGTTTCCTTTAAAACTTGTGTTAAAAGATTTACGAAGATTTCTTTGTTCAGTAGTCTCTTCCTTTTATTTTTTCATCAATCGAAAAGAACTGGTATTTCTTTTGCGGTTGAAACTTCGAGAATCAATAACTAAAATATTCTTTACGCACCCATGCGTTACGTCCTTGAATATGTATGTATTGGTTTCATCCACAGTTAATAAGACTGCATTAAGTTTTTGTTTTACTATTAGGAATGTTACCAGATAATTTTAGTCATTTATTATTATTATCATATTTGCATATATTCAAATGATTTTTGGTTACGATATAATATGCAATAAAAAAAGTAGCAGAGGAAGTTATATTTAATAAAAATAATATTTATATTACAGGAATAACGGATGAAAAAAGGAATTCTAAACGGAATAAAAAATTAAAAGTAGACTTACCTAACTTAATCTATATTAACATTATTAAAAAATATTAATACATGTAGTAATCATCAATGTTATGAAATAATCTTCTGTAAATAATACAACTGACTCGGAGTGAAATCGAGATTCTCAGACACCAGTAAGGTTTTACGATATGCAGGAATTTATGATCCCTAAAATGCTTTTCGCTCTATACTTCTCATTCAGTTATTTCTTAAAATTCTCGCTCTCTACTTGAACCAAAATAAAGAGGAAATTCCATTTTATCCCTGTGCAATTTCGGATTTGAGGAAAAAGTATTTTTCATGAAAAAAAGTTTACAAGAAAAATGTATTTATATTTATGCATTTATTTGTAGACAAACCCTAAAATACTACCTACTTAAACGTAATTGTGAAAAAAATAAAAAATGCGGGAGTAGCTTATTAATCGTACTTCACTTTACTTTTTGTTTCATTTTAATAGATGAATTAATAAGATCAGGAGACGAATAATTGGAAATCAATTTTCTTTAGATTTTTAGTTATTATTGGCGTCAAAAGGGACCACTGCGGCCACTACATTTGCTACATATAAAACTTGGTGCCGCATACTCTAGAGGTATGCGCGGCATTGTTTCGCACGTGGACGTAACGCAGTTCCAGTAACTATTTTTTTAAATAAAATTATGAAATATTTTTAGTATTTTATAAATAAATAGTTTTTTTTCAACTCAGCAGTTCACTTTTAAAACATTTTTTTCTGCGGGGTGATCGCATTGAATTATATTAATAGCAGCTTCTTCTAACTGAAATAAACATATGATGCCATTGATTTCAGTGGTGATTATTAATTCATTTTATAACATCCTCAATTAACCCTGGCAGCATGTAAGCGTGTAATACAATTAAATATTAAATCGGATCTTTAATAACACAAATAAGTAAAAGATTCTTCGAAAAGCTCTGATTTCTTCTAGACTGTGAGACTGTGCAACAGTCATCTTAATTTTACATGAATAACATTATTGTATTTAACTAAGCTGTTCCTTTCTGCAATTCTAGGTTTGCATTGGGAATGTTCGTCTTAATCCTCCAAATAGTTACAAAATATATGGAAGCATCGCAAGGTTAAACCACAACAAGGTTATTCACTCTATTGTCAGCACTTTGAAGCTTGTCGGCTAGTTTTGCTAGTTTACGACAAATAAAGCCTTGTTTTGAATGCTCGAGGTAATTAGTGAACGTGCTCAGTCTAACTTTTGGAATTTCTTGCTAGAATATAATGCTTCATGTTGCACGTCTTCAAAAACTTCATCCTCCCAAGACAAACCTCTGAATACGTTACTGCTTATATCTAAAAACTAACTCTTAAACTAAGGCTTATATGTCGTCTCTTTCTAATTGCCTATTGTGATAAAGAGTTCACGTAGAGAAGCCAGCAGAACAACACTTTAGTGTAACAAGTTTGAAAATTCTCTTGATTTAATTATAATAGTCCATCTGTAGTTAAAGTTGAATTTTGGATGACATATTGAAAGGTTTAAAGTGTTCTTTAGAGGTTTCTTGAGTTTTAGGCAAATCCTAGTACATAGTGACTAAGCTTCAATTCTTATGGATCAGATTCAGCACAGTTCAACCAAGCTACCTGATAATCACTGTAGCATACTGTACATAGTGAGTTTTGGTTCTAAGAGAGCAAACATCCTGTCTAACTATTGCAACTATACCGCTAAATGCTTTATTTGTATTTACACTTCAATATGTCAAAGATCTTAAAAATTAAGTGGACAGGTCTGTACGTTGGCACTTTGTCAGACACTGACTGTACGCGTGACAAACGACACAAATTTTTTCTGATCTCCTTGAGCTAGTTTTTTTTTGCTGTACGTTTTTGGTTGTTTTTCTCTTTTTAACTCGCCCACTTTTGGAATTACAGTCTCAATCTTTATAAATACACAACCATCTTCCTGTAGCCTATTTTTCTATTCTCTGCTATTGCCAACTTCAAGTTCCCTTTAGCTTACTGTTTTCTTTCATAGTTTCCATTTTGCCCGTCCACTTTATTCGATTTGTTGTTTGCGTTCTATACTTGCTTTTATTTGCAATTCGGTTTACAAAAATTGTCCAACGTCTATGTCCTCAAGATTACGATATTGTTTTTCCTTTCCTGTTTTGTTGCTTTAATACTTTGTTTTTTGGTACTATTCTTTCTAAGACCTCCCCCTTGTACTAATCTTTTACTGCAGGTTATTTAGCGCATTACTAACTTTTCCACTTCCTGGATTCTAGTCTCATCTTTCTCCATCAACAGTTATACTTCTGTAGCTTATTTATACGCGTTCTCCAGAATTTCCTTTGCTATTGACAGTTGCCCTATTTCTTTTTACACATAGTTATATCTTAGCATGTCATAATCTCAGAATTATTTTTAATTTAAAGCTTGTGTGCGAGCGTGTGCGCGAGTGTGCGTCCATGCGGCGTTTTTGACGGATAATTTATCCCAAACTTGTTGACTCGCATTGGCAATTTTATGCAATGCAATGTGATTCGTAGGATATCTCGACGACTCAGGTTGATACGTTTTGTTCTAAAAAAATATGACAACGTAAATTTTCTTTTATATTTTAATCAAGTTGCACAATTTTTTTATCATATTTAAACTCACAAAATGAAAAGACGTGTGCGGAATTTACAAACGATGCTGCAGGGCACCACTGCTTCGAGTTTGTGGTACTCTCATTAGCTGGAGCTAACCATTTGTATACTCACATACACCATCCAGGCTTATATATACAAGCCATGAAATAACATTAATCTCGAGAAATGACTAATGAGGCATCTATAGGCAACCACCTGTCACATTTCGATACAAGTGTTACCTGATTAGAGACCAGACAATTAGGAATTAGTTTTTCAATTAAGCGAGTTAACATTCCTGTATGCAGTCAGTCATATAAGACGATGTATCAACTATATGTTTTACCTTTTCGATATCGCTTCTCGTAATATTATACTCATTTACATAATTTATTCTAATTTACATAATGTATGCAAACGGATTCTAATCTGCATAATTATTTTTCTCATTTACATACTGTATGCGAACATACTTAGAAATCTTATCTTAATTTAAATAATGTATGCAAGATACTCAGAATCTTTATTTTAATGCCTGAATACTAATGTGGTTCTCTAAGAACTAAATGTTAAGTAGGCGCATTGTTTGACCATAGGATGGTATATAATCACCGGACCTCGATGAGATCCTTCAGTTCGAGTTACGACGACGCCGACGTTCTGGCTTTAGAAACTAGCACCCAGGGAAGCCGTTTACCTAAGTCAGGACATCAGAAAGCCGTAGAAACTAGTACCCAGGGGTACCGTTTACCTCGGCCTATTTTTGTAACTTGGACTCCGTCTTTTGCGTTTTTAAATAAAGAATCATATTTAAAAACGCTTTTCCACGTCAAGAAAAGTTAATTAGCGTTGACGTATAAGCATTATTTGATTATATTACTTCGGTCTTTAATCAGTCTATTAACATTTTATTACAACATTCATCAATGAGAAATTTTTTTTTATACATTTTACAGAAGCAAAATAAACTTTTCTTTTTATTAGAAATATTTTATATTTTATTGGCATTCTGTTGAATATTTTATATAGTCGTTCTTCTAGGGGTGGGTGGATGAGAAGATAAAAGAATTGTTTATTCTCGCAGAAAATGCATGCATTAGGCAGAGAGTTTTAAATCCAAAACGATATTACTATATTCCGGGTGTAAATATGACCGGATTTATAAAGTTTTTATACACTTTTCAAAAGCTTTTTGTGACGAGTACATTTCTAACAATGGCGAGATATTTACAGGAGAGTGAACTTTTGATCTGAATAATGTATACACCATACGATATGGTAAATTCACTAGTAGTAATTAATTAAATATAATACACCTAAGTTTTATGGGTTTCGACAAAGCGTTTGATAAGATTGAATGCTATGGATAATGTTAAAGGAATATGGCGGACCACAAACACTAATACGTGTAATGCAACTCTTTTCTGGATGATACCGGACAAAAGTGTTACACAATGAAGCTGTAGGTGAAAATATTCTAATAGAAGGTAGAGTTAGATAGGGATGTACCCTATCAGCCTTGCTATTAGTTTTAGTAATGAACTGGACCATGAAAAAATAGCCGACAACAAAAAAAGGTTCACCTGGGAATTTCGTCAAGTAATGGAAGACTTAGGGTTTGCGGACGATCAACCCTTAACATCAAAAAACAGAACGTTGAGAGTAAATACAGAAGATAACCAAGAAATGTGATAAAAAGAAAATCAATAAACAATATAAAGGAATTTTTAGGAAATATTATTAAACACAAAGAAGGATGTATCAAAAAGGATAATAGAAGAATTGCAAATGAACGAGATACGTTCAATAAGCTGTGGAATATTCAGAAATCGACAATACCTGTCCGTTCAGTTCGAAACACACAATAAGAAAACATAAAAGTCAATTACAGATTTTTGTAAATAAATATTTCAGTGTTCTAGAGATATATTGGACAGATAAAATAACAGATTATGGTTGTAACTTGTAGAGTTCTCAGGATATTAGATGTTAGATTCGCCTCCCCTCTCCGATATCTCTCCGTTACAAAAGTTACAAAAGGCAGGCGTGGCACATGTTATATTTTTAAATTGTCTTTTAAGGGTCTATTCAAGAACGTGAAGAAATATTGGGGTCGCATTTAAGAAAGCTGGCTAGGATGACACTGTTCAAAAGCTAGAGGCGATGAACAAATTTAATTGTCATGTAATGTGTATTATTAAAAAAATGAAATTTTTGGAGTTTAGCTTTTGAAGATATTAACGCAATTCACTTGAAATAACTGAACAATTGAACAAGATCTGCTTATCTGATATATGCTATGTAAAGTGTTATCTTAATTTATGTATTCAATGTATGTATGTAGATGTTGATTAGAGATAAACCAAGATTATCTTGAAACTATAGAATCTTTGAGTGAAGTCCCATAAGTTACAAAAACGAATAGATATGCAAGAAAAACGAATCCGAGTGCAAGGTGGACTCGCGGGTAAAATTTGCCATAAGATTAATACTGGGTCTGTAGTAAATTTAGAGGTTCTAGAACAAAATATTCGCATATAGATTTTTTGTCCAGTCAATTTAGAACAAATTTACATGAATAGCGAAAAGTTAAGGTAAGTTCTTGGATTTTTGCATAGGCCTTCCTTGTGAATTAACAAATAATCCCCTACAAGCTCGAAGAGATTAATGAGGTTAAACCACGTCCCCTAACGATTTTTGTCGTTTTTCTCGGAAACTATTAGGTTTATTGAGATGAAGGTTCTTAGGTAAAATAAAGTATATTTAATTCAAAACTGTTGGAATGTTTTTTCGTACCTATTCTTCGTTTTGTGTTATCGAAGAAAGAAGATATACATGGATCAGCAATTTACATAAGTAAATTTGCTCAAGGACTTTCGGACGTACTAACTTTTTGTGGTCTCATATTCGTCATGAAGTAAATAAGAAAAATACTTTGAGAGCTGGACGTGATCATGGTTCAATTTTCTTTTACCTTAGCATCTCTTTGGAAAAATCCATTTGACGATATTATAGTTATTCTTGGTGTCAGTCGGATGAACATTTCGTATTGACAACTTCATTTTTAGATGACTACACTGTACTAGTCAATTTTCTTATTCAACCTAATACGTACAGGGTGTTTCGTCTTTTTTGAAATTCCAATTTCAAGCTTATGGTAGGTATTTTTAAAAATAAATTAAATGAGTTCGTCTATTCAGCCTGGTAAATGGTAGCCACCACTTACTGAACTTAGTACCGTAATGTTGCATTTACTGAACTGAAATCAATAATGTAAACAAGAAAGTGTGAAATAAAACAAATTTAAACTGCTCTGCTGTGTAAGATAAAGTTAGCGTTAAGCTGCATCATAGTGCTCATAAACATATGTAGGCTAATGGAAAACGTATTTGAACTGTTTGGGATCAGGTAGGCTAAATATTTTTGCTGCAATTATAAAACACAATTTGCCAGTTTGACAAAAATAACTCTACACTTTGTAAGATTATTGTTACTACACTTCAAACGGTTTCGTATGTTGATAGCTTCTAATCTCTGGCATTGGCTGAGCTTCGGCTTCTTTTATTAGAGATCTTTTTTCTGTTCTGATTTCGACCAATGCCAATAAGTGTGTGATTAGCGTATAGGGTCTCTGAAAGTCAGTTTGAGCGATTGTAAGACTGTGGCGTCAGCTGGAATAGTCACATCGGCTGGAAACGGCGTAGGTTTTGGTCTAAATATAAACTTGTAACATCTAGAGAAGTTGAGACATTATGGACGCTTTAACAGAGTATTTAAATATTGCAAAAAGAAAAATAGGCACAATATATAGATACAATTATTGTTGCAATAAAATACTTCTCGCCGTATCCTAAAGTATTAATTATATAACTTTAGTCGACTAGGATTAAGAAAAACGCATATATTTTTAAAGTTTTTAAGTTTATATGTGTTTAACTGATGGTATCAGTATTTTTCAAATGATAACGGATGTGCAATTATTGCAAACATTGTTTATTTCTGCATATATCAGTTTTGAATGCTGTCAGTCACCAGTGTTTTATTATAGTTACGTAGAGAAGGTTTGAAGTTCTCCAGTAAAATCCAAATGAGTTATACTAATGTTAAGAAGTGATGCTCGGTTTAAATTGAAGAGCCTCCAGCCATTCGCTACCAAATAAATAAATGGGAACAGCATATATTTATCACGCAGTTTTCTCATCTTCGTGTAGATGCCATTAAAAGGTTTCATCCAAATCATGAGGTTCGTGAGCTTTGATTTGGGTTATTCGTTAATCTTCACCAAACAACCTCGACCTCCAAGGATAGTTAATGAACACCCATGCACGAGGTAAATATTTTGTGTCAACTCATGTCAGGAAGTACATACGTTTAGCTGATTGTTTAGAATTTATAATTTCAGGTTAGATACAATTATGTGCAAGATAAATTGCATTTTCAGTTACAGTCCGTTATGTCGTTAATGTCTGCAGGAGGATGTACTATAATTAGAGCAATAATAATGTATCAAATCAGAAAAAAAGAATTAACTGCCAGTGTGTGTTATTTACAGTTACAGAAAACAATTTTCTTGATTTTACTGTATTTTATTTAATTTTCCAGTTAGGAGAACGAACGTTTTACTTTTTTTCTTTAATTAATTCAAGCACGCACAATAAATAATAGCCTTTAGAAAACTGTGCTCTCTACAGCATTTGATGTAAATGTAATGGAATTACTTATATTACGGTTTCATCTTTTTTTATAATAATATCCAGGCTGAATATGGGCGCATTCAATAGCAGAAATTAAATGATTTACTTAAGAAATAAATCAACAGAAACCAGATTCTTAGGAAATTATTTAAACTGTATCAATCAGTTAGATATGTCTGCTACAGCCCAAATGAAAAATCTAACTCATCCTATTTCACTATAGGCAGACAGATTTATTGTTTCCCACAATTACAATTGTTACAACAAGAATTAATGCAGTTTTTCAATTAAATCGAAAAATAGTAATATAACAAGAGATTTAACAAGTGAAATCTAATTTTGAGTATTAAAATATATATAAAAGTAAAAAAAAATTATGATTATTTGTTGTTTATTGTTTCCAGCCTTATTTTGTGGAACTCCATAATCATGAAATAAATAAAGATTATTAAAAGTTTCACAGTTTTATTAAAATACAACCTGACAATATTGTTTCGACAGCTATGCTGTCATTATCAAAGGTAATATAATTATAAACAAACACGTCGCTAAGGTAGATACAAAATAGGTAACTAGATAAAATAATAATAATAATCAGAATTAAATATCTAATACTTCCAGTAACGGAGAATTACTGAGCTCAAGTTGTTCATTTATTAAAGGTACCCTGAGTTTGTGTTTGTATATCTCAAAGGCTTCTAAAATGTCTAATTTGTGTTTGTTATTACAAAAATGTAGGAATTTAATATTATTTTGAGGAGACATTATGTGATTTTGTTCTAAAAGGTGTTTGGCGTAATTCGATTTTTCAGGATGTTTATTTTTGTAATGACGTACGTGTTCTTTATATCTTATGTCAAAATTTCGAAGTGTTTGCCAATATATACCGAACTACAAAAAGAACAATTTAAACGGTAAATGCCCGATTTCATGATATCATGGGTTCTGTCTTTAGCATTAAATAAAAATGAAAAAGTGTTAGTGTTGGTTTTAAATGTTATTTTATAATTGTTGGTTTTTCTTAGTATATGTGCAATTTTTTCTGATATTTTGCCAAAATATGGTATAGATATGTAATTTGTGTCTTCTGTTTGATTGTCAATGGGATATATTCTTTTGATAGCTAATCTATAATCTTTTTGTTTAATTAAACAAGCCGTTAGCCGTTTCCCACCGGTTAAATTTCGGCATTCTCATATAAAATAAAGTATCAACAGCATTTTTTCGATTCAGTGCGAGCCGGTTCGGAACGAACAACTATGCTTTAATCCAGTGGCGTAACTACGTAAGATTGCGCGTCCCTGCGAGACTTACGTTTGCGCCCCTCATACAGGGTAGGTGAATTTTCATTGTTCAGGTTATATCTGCTAAAATATGAAAAGTAGAGTAAAAATTTAATGAGATACTTGTTTAGCATAACTTGATCTATAATTTTATAGCGCAAAATAGTTTTTTCATGGCCAATGTATTTTCCGGAAAAATATTTTACTTTAATTTTTCAAATGGAAAGTCCTGTAAATTTTTACGGAATAAAGTTCAAAATAAATTTCTCTTTACAATGATATATCACAAGTAGCTTTTTGCGTGCAAACTACATCTTACAGTTCAAAAAATAAAATTATCAAATCAGATCAAGAATAGACAAGTCAGGTGACCTAGGAGGTCACAAAACGGGTCCTCTGTTACCGATCCGTTTTTGACCCGGCTCCATTGTGAGGTGGTGCTATGTCGTGTTGAAACTACAAGTTTCGCCGTATAAGATTGATGTTTTGTAAAAATAATAAACTCTGCCCTAGGTAACAGTTCTATCGTGAAAATGAGGTTTAAGATTTTCGTTGTCAAGTATCGCTACACATACATTAATTGAAAAATGTATTTGCGCACGAGTTTCAACCATTTTGCAACTGTTATTATCCCAATAATGCGAATTAAGCTTGTTAAAAAAAATCCATTTCTGTGAAAATTGGATTCGTTATCGTTTCTCCTTACATTTTGGACAGTATGACGTTTTGAGAATGCATCAGTGGACAGTGTGATTTAAAAGCAAAAAGCCACTTGTAATCATTGTAAAAAGAAATATCTTTTCGCCTACCTGATTAGAAAGTGCTTTCTAAATGTCTTGTTTTCAGCCCTTTTATGTCAAATTTTCTTCTGTCCTCTTATTTCAAATCCATAACATCTATACTACTTCTATAGTAAAACCAAAAAATGAAGAAACTAAACCGGAGTGAATCTAGTAGCCGCAAACTAGCAGTCGGAGTTGATTGTGAACGAGCTTTGCTTCCAAATTGTCAAATTTAGACAATTTGAAATTAAAAAATAGACATTGCAATCGGTCAATGTTTTAAAAGGTTTTTCACAACTCCAATTGTTAATTATTAAACTACAATTAATAAATATTAATTGGAGTTGTGAAAAATCTTTTAAGCAGCAACTAATGTCATGCACACTTTTGCTATCAAAAGGTTATTTATTAATAGTAGTTTAATAATTAACAATTGGAGTTGTGGAAAACCTTTTAAAACCTTGACCGATTGCAATGTCTATTTTTTTATTTCAAACTGTCTAGATTTGACAATTTGGGAACAAGGCTCGTTCACAATCAACTCCGGCTGCTAGTCTGCGGCTGCTACATTCACTCCGGTTTAGTTTCTTCATTTTTTGGTTTAGGTATAGATGAAAACATGATTTATTTATCTCCGGAGATGCTGTAAAAATTGTAAATGTTTTTTAAATTGCCATACTTTGACAACTCCTGTACATTATTCTAAAAAGTTTTTAATCGAAAAATGAAATCATTAGTTTTTAACATTAAAAACATAACTTATTCGTAAAGCTTTTAACAGACTATTTATGGCGGAAAATGTAATCTCAAACATATTTTTACTTAACCTTTAAAAATGTAAAAAACACGTTTTCAAAAACTTTTCTAGGCTTCTTAGATCATAAGTTGAATTTTCATTTGTTGGTTGTTTTTTATTTTCGTACTGTCATTGTATTTTGTTTATAAACTTTGTTTAGGTATAATTAAAAATATGGTTATACTTACTTAATTAATAAAATGGAAATTATAATTTAAATAAATTGTACTACAATGATAGACACCAATAACGATATTTAAAGCGATGATTTCAGCTGTACACCACCTGAGCTTCGAGAACAACACTCATCCTCTCTAACATATACCTTTTTAATTTACTAATAAGTTACGTTACTGTTTAATTTTTCGAATTCTTTTTTAAACTTTCAAACAGGTAGGCCAAAAACTTTTGTATGTCACTCGGACAGAAAAGCATTTGCAGTCCTTAGTTGCATGCTGCCCTCGCTTCGCTCGGTCATCAAACAACTGTAGGCTGCAAATGCTAACTTTCTGCTCTTGAGACACAAAATACTATAAAACTTAATTTCGCAAAAATATACAGGACGTTCAATTAAAAACATTAAAGTTGGATATTTTTCTGGAAAAAAAGAAAAAATTCTTTTGTGCTATTTTATAGATCAGGTTATGCTAATCAAGTCTTTCATTTAACTCTTTCCTCTACCTTTAATACTTCAGCAGATATAACTTTGACAATAAAAGGTTAGTCACCCTGTGTACAATTATACGCAGGTAACTTTTGTTAAAATAAAATATTCAATATTAATGATAATTCATTACCGTAGAATAGCCCATGGAATGTTTTTTACCTCCAATGCTTGTGTTAAGATTTCTATTCCTAACGAACTAAAGTTTCCCGAAAGCAGACGGCGCCCTTCGGAGGGTTGCGCCCTCCCGCGTCGCGGGATCTGCGGGGGCGGTAGTTACTCCACTGCTTTAATCTTTAATTCCGTTGCAATACCCGAATGGTTTAAACTAAAGAGTTGAATAAAACAAATAAATATTCGCCAACTAGGAGAAATGATTAAGTATACCTACTATTCTCAGAAACTTATCAGTTGCGAAAAAATGTTGGGAAAATCATCTATTCCATGGTCAAAAATCAAAGGATAAGATTATCGTATTATTCCTACTTAAATAACTAAAGACATATTTCTATTTCTTTGTACTAAAATGTTTGAAGAAGTTCCCTAATAAGTTTTAAGTATGAAAATAAACGTTGAAATTGCTTTTTTGTGCATTTTTGATATTTCATATAAATGTACGGGTCTACCCGAACTTCCCCTACTTAAAGAAATTTTGTATTCATAGCACATTCCCATTACGTGTTTTCATCAGACGTACCTTTATTTTTTCTAAAACCTCCTTGATATTCTCTAATTCTGCTCTCTGCATACTGTTCCAGTCTCTTTTTATCAGTGTTGTGTTATTTTGTACATCGCGTCGTGTCCAATAAAGGGTTGCCCCTGTAGTTATTACACTCTGTTTTGTCACCTTTTTTGTGGATAGGATGTATTATTGCTTTGCTACATGCACTTTGCAACCGTTCTTCTTACCACACTTCCTTTACTAATTCCTGTACTGCTTGCAATAGGATTTTATACCCATATTTTATATTTTCTGTATCATATTCATATATTAAGGCTAGTGGTTCAAAGACAGCAAAATAGGAAAATAGCGGGGAAAAGATGCATATGTTGTTTAATATCTTTAAATCACTTATAATAGGAAGAGTATCATACAAACCAACAACAAGATGAGTCATTTTTATTAGATAAAGCCATATTATCAGGTCCTTAATACCTATTATGTTTAAAGTTTCATTACTATTAACTTTATCCCGATAAATGTTTACCCGGTCTAGGACATTAGAGCACAACCACAAAATCGCGTGGTCATTGGGTACGAAGATAATAGCGCGCGTTGAAATTTTATTTGTTTCGCAGGCAAAGTCTATGGAAAACATAACAGTAACTGAATGCAAGGACTGTGGTCTATCACAACACGGTTTTAAACGGTGTCTCCAAACCATCTATTTCTATTTGACTTATACAATAAAGGCCAAGCCGTTAGTCTATTTCATTAGTATAGTCACTCCTGTTAAATGGTTGTCAAACCTTTGTGCTTTTCTTTATTAAAAATTAACAGCTGACATAATAGTTCAGTCAATTTAGAACAAATTTTCATGAATAGCGGAAAGTTTTCTTGGATTTTTGCATAAGCTTTTCTTGGGGGCTCTTAGATAACCCCCTAAAAATCACGGCCTGTAGGTGGTGAGCTCAAAGAGATAATGAGGGTAAAACACGCTCCTTAACGGTTATTGTCGTTTTTTCTTGGAAATTATTATCGAAAGTTCATTGAGCAAATTTACTGCTGCAAATTGGTGATCCATATTTTCGTTCTTCGATAACACGAAAAGAAGGCGAGGTACGAAAAAACCTTCGGACATTTTTGGTAGAGAATTAAATAAACTTTATTTTACCTAACCTTTATCTCGATAAAGCTAATGAGAAAAGCGATAAAAACCGTTAAGGGGCGTGGTTTAAACTCATTTTCTCTTCGAGATCGCCACCTACAGACTTTTAGGGGGTTATTTAACAGCCCTCAAAGAAGGCCTATGCAAAAATCAAAACATACCTGAACTTTCCGCTATTTTTGTAAATCATGTACTCCACTAGCTTCTATGGTTGTTTTATAGATTTTCTTTGGTTGTTTACAAATCAAAGAATAGTGACTGCTATTTTATCAGAACAGTGGATAGTTTCAATATTTGAATACTTGATGATTTCAGCAGAATACTGATAATGAATCTTCTTTACGGGAAGACGTAAATGGACAAAAAACAAGCCATATGCAGAGAGTTATCCTGATAGAAGACAATTCAGTCACAAACTCTTCGTCAAATCACATTATCGTGTAAGATATAAGTGAAAGTTTCGTTTCACTAAAAGTACATAGGTACCAGAAGTGCACCAGAAATTGAGGATGAGGTATATAATTAGGATATCGTATTTTTCCCTGCTTGGTGTAAGCGGTAGATTCTGGATAGTTTCTGTTAGTGTTATAACGTCGAAATTCACAACCCATTGTTTGTTTGATGGTCACTGTTTAAAACGAAGCTTCTCCGTAGTTTGGTTGTCACTGATTTTCCCTTTGCTTGGTTTATCGTAAAGTCGCTCCTGCGCGGTTAAGTTTCTTTCTCGATAGTCCCGTTGATAGAACAAAATGGCTGGTTTTGGTACGAGAAGTTGAATGTGCGAGATATATTAGGAAATTGGTTTTAAATATTAATTCGCTTTAGCGGAATAAATCTCGCATTCAACAGAATGATCGCTTGATTAGATATATGCGATCAATCGTCAAATTAGACGGATTAAGTTCTGGTGCTAACCATTGTAGGTAAACTCTTTTCGTTAAAATCTCGTTGCGCTAAAATCTTACAAATGTCTTTTTATTTTAGGTAATATTGTTTCCCTAGCCGTCACCTTGAGGGAATTGTATTGTAAAAGACCTTTCAGTTTATAGAAAGGTAAAGATCTTCAAATATTTAAAATTAATACAATATACAGGGTGATTTCTTTGTAGGTCTTTTTGTCGTTTGGGTTTTGTTGCTCGTTGTTCGTTTATTCTTGTTCCTGCCTCTCTGATCGTGGGTTCTTTAGAAGGTGCTTCCCCTTTGGGTCCGTACCTACATCAATACATGTACCGGGTCAGAACAAAACAACAGATATCGAAGGGTGAAGCGAAAACCCCTAAGCAAGGCTTTAAATAAAACAGCCGTGGGTCTTCGAATGGTGGGATGTTTGTGAAAATTTGTATGTATTCTGTATCATTTTATAATATATAATATTATCATCATTATCATTTATAATATTATTTAATATATATTTATTTAATGTGTTTACAATTTCTTCATGCATGTTAATTTTAAGAACAACACGAGATCTCGAGTAGTGGAATTGTTGTAGGGTAGTTTTAAGTACAACCAACTGTGATACAAATCACCATTCACCTTTTTTTTATTTAACATTTAAAATCTGCACAATAGTTACAATTAAAATAAAGCCCTACTTAAAAAGTTTACATTTCACTACGTGTGTTTTATTTATTTATTTATTTATTTGTATGATTTTAATATTGCTTTCCAGTTCGTCATTTGTAAGTATATATGTACGGTACGACCGTAATATTGGAAGTTGCCCATATTTTAGTAGAAGATCTATTTCTTCGTTTGTCTGATAAGCTTGAAGCTTTAGTAATAAGCATTGTTTTTAAACGAAGTGGCGCTTGTTTTTTTTATCTTTTTTATCTTGTATTACCCCGCCCCTCTCCGACTTATTGGGGGTTAGCCGGCACTAAAGCAGTGTTATTTGGATCAAGCTGATACTTCCAGCACAACTACATTTTGGTAGGCAAAATAGCCTTTGTATTTCTGTAGGTTATAGTGTCATTTTCGAGCGAAAAAAATTGGAAGTAAGTTTAGCAGAGTTCTGAGTGGATTTTAGATCCCACTCTGGTGCTTTAAATAGATTAGGTATCCAATACTTTGATTAAAATAAAAGAAACTTTAATATGTATGATCCTAAAGATCCGGACTCGAATAAGTAACAAGGAATGATGTGCGTATGCTATTCAGAGCAACACTCTCAGAGTTAGTGACCTTGTGAATGAATAATCATTCTTCTCAGGCTTTGCATTCGTAGTGTTAACGAGAATTTCTCATTACTATAAATCATTTAACGTGGATACCGTTGAAACTCCACGATAATTAATAAAGAAGGTAACTAAACGTTCAAAACAATAACAAATTCCATAATTGTTAGAAAATGAAAAGGTATTTAACAGGTGAGACATTCTTTAACAATACCAATCTAACAAATTATCTCTTAACTAATTAGAAGTCTCGTCATTTATTTAAGATCGTAGAAATTCCTGTTTACAATTTGTACTCACACTGTTTTCACCATTTCCCTTTATATGTAAATGAATAAAAGATCTTTTTACATAGTCAAATAAATTTCAAAATGCAAATCTTTCTGAACAAGAGACAGATCAATCTTTATGACAAATTTAGGTTTATTTTTCATTTAATCAAAAACTTTTCTTGTAGTTGAATATTTTTACATTTTAGTATTTGAATTTTCCTCAACATTTTAGAATTCATTAATTTTATTATACTTCTAAACTTTCATTGTTTGAATAATTTTAATTAGGATTTAAGCCTATGGGTTGAGAATCAATTATTTTTGCTCCCATACAAGGTGAAACGCCTACTTTTTAAAACTTATTCAAATATTGACTTTTGAACAAATTTAGGTTTAACTTTAGCTAAAAAAAGCTTCAACGTTCTAAGTTCTGGCACTAAAAAAATATTTAAAAACTTTTTCAAATCATAGTCATCTAAGCAAACGGATGCGATAAAACGATAAAATATGTAGAAAATGTGAACTGTTTCTTATTTCTTTTATTTTTTCACTGTTGAATATAATATATATTGGAAAACCGAGACATAATAGAAAGTTGACGAATAAAAGAAGTGAAACAAAGTTCCAATTCTCATAACATAAATCCTATCAATTTCAGCTATTTATAAGTATTAATTTATTATTATTTAGTAAAGCAAGTATATGAAACACAATATGGGATAGTTACTGACACCATTGTCATTATGTTGCGGATATACGTACCTTATTTTTGATAATTCTACAGCCACAGCTCTCATTTGAGCGAGGAATTGATGTACGCGCAATTAGCGCGTCACTCTGTTATGTAAGGTCGCTATCTAACTTTTACTATCTTTTGAGGCTATGGTTGGAGCTATTACCAACTAACCCGGGGATCCGGTACCATCTCTGTGGAGAAGTACAACCAAAGTAGTTGTATTTTGCATCTTGATTTTGATTCTACAAATACTATTAGGTGGTAGCCTAGGTAAGATTTTGCGTGAAAAAGCGCTTACCCATTTCTAACACCATCAATTCATTTTCTTTCGCGTTGATTTTTGGTGTGTTAAGACGTGTCTAGCCTATTCTCAAGTAAGTCATAACATTAATAAATAAACTTTTATTTATCCGTAGTCATAAACCGGCAAAAATAAAATACATATAAATAAATCCAAACACTAAAATGCAGTCAACCAGTGGCGGGCTGAATGAATATCTTCAAATTCATCAAACTCAGGTCCCAAACTACTAAAATCAAAATTACGTTCCTGTATACGAACAGCAACAGACCTACGGAATTATGCAACCTCAATTACTAAGCCAACCAAATCCACACCTGTACCTCCAAAACCAACCAATGCTTTATAGTCCAGCTAGCTCACAAATAATATCATCTCAGCCCACATTTTTAACACAACCAACAACACACTCAACAAGTTATGCAAGCGCTCTAAATCTTCCAGCAACGATGGACCACGAAACTTCATATTTTAACACAAACCAAATGCCTTATAACGACAAAAGTAACGAATTAGCAAAAACGCCTTTCAAAACTGCAGATATTCAGAAACCGATACAGAAACTTGCTACAACAAATAGCAATACCCCACAAGAAAATCAACGACAATGTAATCAAACCGAAGAATCTGTACTGAAAATAAATGAATTCCTAGAAGTAAGGTCACGAAAAAGTAAAAGAGGGCACAACAACTCTCCAGAATACCTACCAAGAAGAGTAAGACCCAGATCAAACATTACCTTGCACTATCTACAAACGACAAAACAGATAATGATCCAGTTCAATAAGGGGGAAATGGCACTCCAGCAAAAGAACAAAAAACCCGGAAAAACCACCACCATTGATTATACACTACATTGTAAACATAAGCCCGCTACTACGAATGATCGACGAAAATATTAAGAAATCCGACTATCATTACCAAATCCTGACTGGAAATAAGGCCAAACTGCAAATTAACACCATAGAAAATTACAAAAAATAACGAAAGTATTGGACGACAATAAAGTGGCCCGTCACACATTCAGTTTAAAGGAAAAACGGAGTTACAAAGTTGTAATTAAGAATCTCCACTATTCTACTGAGCAAGACGCAATAAAATCAGCACTTACTAAGGAAGGACACATTCCCAGAAATATAAATGTATGTAAAATTATAAAAATCAACGAATACAGAAATATATTTTTTCTGGAATTAGAACCCAAAGAAAACAACAAAGAAATTTTCAATTTACAATATCTTATGAATGCCAAAGTCGTGATTGAACGACCACATGTAAAGAAAACTCTAGCGCGATGCAAGCGCTGTCAATGCTACGGACACACTCGTAATTTTTGCACCAATCCACCTAGATGCATAAGCTTATGCAAGAGAAACCATCCCGCAAATTTCAATGGATGCCAAGTGTATTTAGAAATATTAAATAGACGTTATACTGATTCCAACACAAAAAAGTGATAACAGAAAAACAAACACCTCAGAATGTACCAGCGATTACCAAAACCAACTTTCCACCACTACCCTACCAGGTGAGCATAAAATAATATACAACAAGTATGAACAGACAACAAAAACTCCCAGACACGTGTCCCACCCACAATAGATGCCTGTCCCGATTCTGCCACCAACTAATCAGAGAGATCATCTAATACACTTTATGCAAGAAACAATACTTAATCAAAACAAAACAGTTGCGGGGCTACTGTCGGAAGCAAGAGACATGAGACAAACCATTAAAACCTCGTCAGAAAAATTACTACGTTAAAACAACAAATTAGCAAACACTACAATGGATAAATACAAAATAGTTACATGGAACGCCAACGGATTGACGTACCACAGTCAAGAAATCGAAATATATTTAAATGCAAATCAAACATCCATCAAATAGACATCCAACTAATTTCCGAGGCACACGCCACTGAACGTTCCTACTTTAAAATCCCAGGATACTGCGTCTACGACACCAAGCATCCAAATGGCAACGCGAGAGGAGGCTCGGCAGTAATCGTTCGCAAGAATATTAGACACCTAAATTCAGTCGGAAGTATCTACAGGTCACTGCAATAATGGTGGAAGGGCTGGAATGGTCCTATAGCTGTATCTGCTGCATATTGCCCACCCAACTACAGAACCAGTAAGGAAGGATTCAGTGACTACTTCCAATCACTGGGAACCAGATTCATTTCAGGAGGGGACTATAACGCCAAACATTCGGATTGAGCCTCAAGGCCTCACTCACCTCGAGGCAGAGCTCTGCGGCAAGTCATTGAAGAAAAGAGTTTAAATTATCTGTCCACAGGCAAACCAACATTTGCGACCTAGCAAAAATCCCAGACCTCCTGGATTTTTTCATTACAAAAGGCATTGGCCACGCTTTCATGAACGTATTAGAAGAATGCTTTGATTTGCTCTCAGGCCATTCCGCCGTAGTCCTAACCATAAGTACAACCCTTATCAACGAAAGCAAAAAACCGCAGCTCCACAACCAACTGGGACTTTTTCAGGGAACGGATAGAATAAAAACTTTTACTAAATATTCCCCTAAAAACTCAAGAAGACATAGAAGAGGCCGTTGAAAACCTCACAACTACCATACAACAAGCCGCATGGGATGTTACACCGGCAATGAAGCCCCGCACCAAAAACCTCGACTACCCACGAATAATCACAGACGAAATATACGAAAAAAGAAGATTAAAAAAATTATGGCAACACAGACGGTACCCAGCAGAAAAATTAGCATATAACAGAGCTGCAAGGGAACTAAAACAGTTAATTAACGACTACAAAGACAAATGCTTTAAGGAGTACCTCGAAGGGTTAACGGCCACTCAAAGCACCGAATACTCGCTATGGAAAGCTACTAAGCGTCTCAAACAACCGCAGAAACCAGTGCCACCTATCAGAAGAGAAGACGGAACCTGGGCAAGCAATGATGCTGAAAAAGCCGAAGTTTGTGCACAATACCTCAAGAAAGTTTTTACCCCCCTGCCGGGAGACCCGACGGAGGACGTAGAAGAAGTCGATAACTATCTTAAAACTCCATTGCAACTTTCACTGCTAATAAAACGCTTTTCCATGAATGAAATTAAAACCACGATAGACGGCCTAAAAACTAAGAAAGCACCTGGCTACGACTTAATCACTAGAAAGACCTTGAAGGAATTGCCCAAGAAAGAGTTATTGCTAATTACTAGCATTTTCAACGCGGTATTAAGGACGAGAAAATTCCCATCACAGTGGAAGGTAGTCAAGATTATTCTTATCCTTAAACCCGGTAGACCGACCATTGACACTGCCTCGTACCGACCGATAAGCATCCTCCCTATAACAGAAAATGATTTGAAAAGCTCCTTTTGAAAAGACTAATGCCTATCATAAACGAGCATGAATACCAGTTTGGATTTAGGGAGCGACATTCAACCATTGAACAGGTGCACCGAGTAGTAGACAACACCACTTTTGAAAAAAAAGGAATACTGTGCCGCAACCTTCATAGATGCAAGTCAACCCTTCGACAAAGTCTGGCACAAAGGGCTTCTATTCAAGGTGAAACAAAAAATTCCTGAGAACTTCTGTCTCATCATAAAATCCAACCTGGAGGAGAGATATTTCCAAGTCGAGCATGAAGAAGAACTTGTTACCAACAAAATGGGGACTGCTGATTGGGAAACGGTAACAACCTTTAACCGCAGTTAAATCTGTCGGCTGCCAGCTAACTAGTGGGAGGTCGTGGGTCTCACTAAAGGTCTTCTGTAATGGGCGCCAAGAATCGTCTAAGATAGCTACAGTATTGACCGACAAAATCTGAAAAGAACAACACATTTGCGACTACTACCAATGTGGTCGACTTTTCCCAATAATGACTCCTCGATTGCTGAAAATATAAACTCCAAATACCACACATATAAATAATAGATCTTCAAGTAAGTTATATACAGTGCTTTATTATTAAATAATTCAAATTATCAAGCAAATTATTTAATGTGAAATAACCTTGGCAAAAATTGAATAGCGGTTATTGAATGCTATACACAAATTGCAAGGGGAAAAAGATTAATGCGAGCGCGATTACTTACTCTAAAGTTGATTTAAAGTCACAAAAGCAATAAGCAAAGGGCACGGTAAATTTAACACGTCTACAGGTACCAATCAGATTGCGCAATCATCAGCTCCAGTAGTGAGCTATTCATCTATTACGGAGCAAAGACTTACGTACACATTCGCAAATAGTCTTGACAATATCATACAATAAATGGTATGCGATAGAATTATAAATATGAAGCAGATATCTAGTAATGAGTGCTACACGCACACTGGTGAAAAACCATTTAACACAAAATCATAATATACAAATATACATAAATGTTTTATATACAATAAAGAGTTGTCAAACGTTATTGTTGTTGTAACCAGTTGCTAAATTATAACCAACTCACGATACGGTGTCTGTTCTTAGAGCTGAAGAGGAACGTCTCCAAAGCTTGAACGTAACGTGATCCCGACAACAGCAACCAAGTCCGTGTAACGGTCTTGTACCAATCCAAACATTCAACGTATACTTGTTATACAGCAAGTAATAAAATGAGTAAAGGACAAACCCAAGATAAAAAGGTCTGTAACAAATAAATCGCAATAACAGAATGACCATCACAACACTTTATAAATACCTTCGATGGAAGTTGACCTTAAGAGAGATTTATATCGCCTCCATATAACGACGATTATACATAAAAACCTATCGAAAGAATTAAGTATAAGAGACTGATGATAAAAAAAGTTAATCAATAAACTTACGAAAAGGTGTGCTTCCATAACCTCAAAAGAACAAGTGGAAATATATCCCATAAACGGCTTCCAATAAACTAAATCGGGAAACTAACGCCACAATAAATCATCAAATCTGCACTAAGGCAATTCCCATAACTCAACATAAAAGGAAAAGATTAATTAGACGGCGATGTCCACGAAAAGGTTCTTCAAGGAACTTCTAGCTTCACAAGCGGATCAAACAAGAGTGACAATCTCTTATCGAACAGGAAATAGTTCCACAACAAAATGGCAACTACAAGGAGAGAAAATGCAAAAATCCCTAAACGCTATACAACTTAATATAAAATACAAAGCTATACAGGGTGCTACGAAATTAGCACGTAACAAACTCTCGAAAATTTATCCAGCAAGATCAGGAGTTCCACAAGGCAGCGTCTTGGGGCCTATCCTTTATATCTTATACACCGCAGATTTAACCAACAACGATGATGCCATTACAGCCACTTTCGCAGACGATACGGCCATGCTAACCATCGACAAAGATGCAGCAACAGAGTCGCAGAAACTCCAAAGAATCTTTGATAGAGTCCTTAAATGGTCAAAAAATGGAGAATAAAAACAATTCAAGTTAATTTCACCAAACGGCGAGGAATATGCCCACCAGTTACCCTCAACGGAGTGGCAATACAGCAAGCTGACACAGTCAGATATCTAGGAATGCATCTAGATAAAGGCCTCACGCGGAGCACGCATATATGGAAAAACCGTAAAGAACTAAACCTCAAATGTAGTAAACATTATTGGTTGCTAAAACGAAACTCTGCTCTTTCGTTGGATAATAAATTACTCCTCTATAAAGCGATTCTTAAACCAATATGGATGTACGGCATTCAACTATGGGGAACTGCATCCGACTCCAACATAGCCATCCTAAAACGATTCCAATCTAAGACACTTCGGACTATAACTAATGCCCCGCAATACATCACCAATGCCGAAATAAAAAGTCACCTTAAAAATAGTGCAGTGAAGGACTGTATAGTGAAAACGAGTGAAAAGTATGTGGATAAGTTACAATTGCATCCCAAAAATTTTTTGTTACTCAGTATATAGCAACAATAAATGTATATACAAAAATTCTTAAATAGCAGAACCAACATTAATAAGTCCGACTGCGAGGACTACATATAAAACCAACCAAAGCAAAAAAATTACATAGTTTAGCAAGAACCGCAGGGAACTTTAGAGCAGCGAGCAGCCCAACCTTTTTAGTTCGCGGATCGCCAACCGATGTAGCGTTTCCTTGCGGAAAATGACAAAAATTAAAGAAAACATTTCGCAAAATAAATCGTAAATAATAATAAATTTACTTTTACACTGTACAAAAACAATCTAAAATAAATACATATCCATTCTTTATAATAACAAAAGTCGGTTTCCGTACCTCATCCGCTTCCCGCATACCAAACCTCGAACAACTAAAACGTCCCGAAATCGACGGGTACCGAGAGGTCGAAGTTTTTCTCTTTTGACCAAACGAAGAAACGATCGCAGGGCTGGGTGTGACGCCGAAGACTATAACCGGGTTCTAGACACATAGGGCGATTCATCGTTCAAAACCAGGACAAGATATCTTGACAGGGAGATAAAACCGAAAACGCTGACGAGTAGGTTTCGGGAGCGACGATCAAAAACGGGAATGGGCTCAAACGACCCAGGAGACAACCATATAAGACCTCCAGAGGTGGTTTCTACTTAGGAGCCCGGTTAGACTGGTGACGGCGATATTAGATTCTCAGGTGAAAAACAAATAAAAAATTTCGACTTTTTCGGCTGAAACTTTTTTCTTATAGTTTTGCATGGCATTTGATGGAGAAACATTTTGAGATTGCCCCGTCGTTTGACGCCAAGAGAGTCGTTTTGGCTCTTATAGTTTCCGAGATGCCGCCTCTCAAAAACAAAGGCTAGAGATACAGAAAAACCAATAGATGCACCGCTCGAAACAGACCGAGTGACATCGAATTCCGCCAACGCATGTTCGATCGCCCCTAAAAACTTCATGCTACCTCTAGCCCCCGCCCCCGGAAGAGTGTCGCCAAAAAATCTTTTGCGGTAGAAACAATTGCGGTATTGCGATGGCGAAGATTCCGTGGTCAGATTTTCTCTTCGACCTACCGTAAGGAGAGGGGTAATTTTTTGTCGTCTCCGCCTAAACGGTTTACCGGAGACGGTTGAGACTACAAATTAGAGACAGGAACTACCCAACGCATCGACACACAAAAAACGGTCCGAATGGAAGCAAGTTTTGCGGCCTCTCGAAACCGCGAAACCTGGATTTTAATCGTTCTAATTAATCGGGGACGGTAGACCCATGCGCGTCAAACCCGCTCGAAAATTTTAAAATGGAAGATTCTCCTTATTACCTATTCCTGGATACTACCCCACCACATAGGTATGGAGCCGGCGCATTATATATCATGTATGTATGACATAGCACTGGCTGCGTATAAATTTACTCAGTCTACTTTTGGTCAATTCCGATAAACCCTTTTACCCTACGTTAGCTTCAGGATAACACGAATTAGAAAAATTCTTTCAGTAGAATTTTGAAAAAATATTGTTATTTCTCTGCGGACCGACAAAAATTTATAACGGACCGACACCGGTCCGCGAACTGGCGGTTGGGAAACGCTGCTCTAGAACATTCTTTCCAGGAACGAAATATGATTTATGATAGGATAGGAACGGAAAAGACATAAGGTACAGTTTTGCGGGACATTACATAAAATAATATAAATTAAGTATTAAAGATCTAATCTATCATTCATAAACAAACATTTAAAATAAACTCTTTAAATTAACACAATGTACAGTAGATGTCCATAACACACTGTATTCCGGATATCGAGTAAGCGGAACAACAAACTTTACAAGCTATAATCCGAACAAAAACCTCTTTAATCCGAAATCCTCTTTAATTCAAACAAATCTCTCTAATCTGAACACGAAAGTCTTGCCAGATAATTGGCACGGCAGATTTTTACTGTTTAAATAGGACTTTTTCTATAGTATTCTCTTCCATAATAAAACTATAAAATTTGAAACAGTGACCGTCAATGTCGGTGTAATCCGTACCAATTATTTATCTCGCAATAGTATATACTAAATCCATAGCTCCATAGCTATGGAGACGCTATGCATTAACTATATGTAAACTTATACATGCACAGAATTATAGTATATCGTTAGATTTTTTGTAATTGTGAATTTTTGATTTTTCTGTAATCCTCCAGAATCCCCCCCGGAAATAAATCTCTGGCTACGGTCTCGACTATACCAAATTAAAAAAAAACTAAAAGGGGCCATTTAGACACCCAAATACCGCGCATAAATCTTAACCTCATGATTAATAATCGATGTTTTTTCATAAATAATATAATAATGTGATAACTTTGGTTTTAAATTAATACTCTAAGAACACCGTTTGCGGTCAGCGTAGTGCCCGCGGTCGGCAAAGCGACCAGTAGCAAAATTTATTTTAAGGTACGGCGTAGTGTCTACGGTCGGCAAAGTGTCCAAAACCGCCAGTCGGCGTAATGTCCGCGGTCGGCAAAGTGTCCAGCCACCCGACTTTTAAAGGTCGGCGTTCAATGTATCTCCTAGAATTTACTTCATCTAGACTCTGCGTTTGCCTTTCTTTACATTTATAATTGTTTTCATAACCTCTTGTTGTGTAGGATGTGTGGAGATATAAATGGTCCAATGTCTGTGTTTGTACTTTTATACGTACTGTTCAGGGTGGCCTGTTAAGGGATACATCTGTTTTACGTTAAACTGGTGCATATGAGAATGTGGGTGGTGTATCCCTAAGGGCCTTGAAGAATCTTAAGATGTAAAAAAGAGTCTCTTCAGAACAACGGACCAGAACGGTCGAAAAGTGTCGCTTCCTCTTTAATTATAATATTTGTAGTTAAACTGTTTTTATTTGTTTATATTTTTAATATACGATTAAGGTTTTTACCGGCGTTTCAATTACCCCAAAAATACAGTCCACTAACATCGAACATTTTGGTCCAATCGAGCCGGATATTTCTTTGTAAGAAATATTTCAGTGTGAAAAATCAGTGCAAAACCGATAAGAATAGTGTATTCAAGGAAGCAGTTTAATTAAGGGAATGTTGCTATTGTAAAATATTTAAGTGAATTTGGATTTACAGTAGCAATAAACATACAATCAAGTGATAATCGTTGGGTCAAGTGCAGTTTCAAAGAAATAACCGAAGGGAAGCGGCACCCAGTGAGAACCATAAAACAGGTCAAGAGGCTCAACGGGCATTCAGCAGAGGACGATTGGGATAGTTTTATAATGGTTTCAACCACACACTTTTAAGTATTGGGCTCTTCGATTTTCTGGGATCTTGTTCTTGGGGAGCAATATAAATTGGGAATAGGGAAACCTATAATGCAAAAAACGAAATTGGGTTGGATCGTTGCAGGACCTGTCAACGGTTTAAATTATAGATTAGGTACTGGGATGCAAAGCTGTCATTTAGTATCAAATGCAGCTCTGCGTGACCAAATAGAGAGATTTTGGATAATTGAGGAACTTCCTCAAGAAAACAGAAGGTCTAGGGAAGAAGAGAGATGCGAAGAGATTTTTAGGGAAACTACGAAGAGAGATGAAAGCGGTAAGTTCGTAGTAAATTTGCCAATAAAAAACAACGGGTTGAAGTTAGGATTTTCCTTTAAAATAGCTCTTAAACGTTTTGAGCATCTGGAGAGGAAGTTTTCAAAAAATGAAGCTTTCAAAATGGAGTATTCTGACTTTATGTCTGAATATATAGAGTTGGGTCATATGTCCAAGGTTCGGGAAATAGATAGGGTAGCTTTAGATAATTATTTTGGAATTGGTACAGATGATTTGTATTTCATACCGCACCATGGGGTAGTTAAGAAAACATCATTAACTACAAAATTAAGGGTAGTATTCGATGCTAGCGCACCTTCAGATAATGGGGTGTCATTAAATAATATTTTAATGGTGGGGCCGAAGCTGCAGGACGATTTGTTTGCCATCTTATTGCGATTTCGTGAACATCGGATCGTCGTTACCGCTGATGTAGCAAAGATGTATCGACAAATTTGGGTAAATGAAGATCAAAGGAAGCTTCAAAATATTTTGTGGCGAGATCCGACGAATGGAGCATTGAGTATTTACGAATTAAATACAGTCACATATGGGACGGGTCCAGCTTCATTCTTAGCAGTTAGGTGTTTGCAACAGTTGGCACATGGAAGTATGAAACAACTACCAGATGCATCTAAGATCATTCTCAGGGATTTTTATATGGATGATCTTTTGTCAGGTTCAGATACCGTAGAAAATGCTGGAAAATTAAAGAATGAAATAACCGAAATTCTTAGTAAGGCTGGGTTTGTATTGAGAAAATGGATGTCTAACGACAGGGGAGTATTTAATACTAGATATGAAAATAATTTAGCACAAGAAATTGAACATTATATTTCTGATGGATCTGATCATAAAACCTTGGGTTTGTATTGGGATTCAAATAGGGACGTCTTGCATTTTCAGGTTAGTCAGGTGTTGGATAGAGAAATTACTAAAAGGGGGATATTGTCTACGGTAGCTCAGATTTTTGATCCATTGGGTCTGGCTGGTCCAGTGCTCACTAAGGCTAAACTAATTTTGCAAGTTTTGTGGAGAAAGGGATTATCATGGGATGAGGAAGTACCGTTAAAAATTAAAACAAAGTGGGAATCTTTTAGGAACAATTTAAAAAAATTGGACAATGTGTTTATTCCTAGAAGGGTATTAATCGAGAGGTTTAAAGATATACAGTTGCATTGTTTTTGTGATTCATCACAACTGGCATATGGCGCCTGCTTATATGTTCGTTCAACAGATATTCAGGGAAAACATGATGTAAAATTGCTGTGTTCGAAATCCAGGGTTGCGCCATTAAAGGTAGTGTCTTTGCCTCGTTTAGAATTATGTGGGGCTTTGCTGGGTGCAAGATTAACATCAGAGGTATTAAAGGTACTCAATTTTACACCGAGTAAAATCACCTATTGGTGCGATTCTACTATCGTGTTATCCTGGCTTTCAACGGAGCCTGTAGAGTGGAAGGTATTCGTTGGTAATAGGACAGCTGAAATTCAACAGCTTACAGCGGGATATCAATGGCGTCATATACAATCTAATGACAACCCAGCTGATGCCATTTCGAGGGGGTTGAATCCAGATGAATTAGGATATTGTAAGTCATGGTGGAATGGTCCGCGCTGGTTGTCATTAGATGAAGAGGTTTGGCCAGATTTTGAATATGCTGTGGATATAGAGATTCCAGAAAAACGAAAACAGCAAGATACATTTTTGGTTAGAAAGCATTTTTCAATTTGGGACAAGTTTTCAAATTTTTACAAATTACAGCGGGTAATAGCATATTGTTTAAGGTTTGTACATAGTTGTAGGGATAAGATTAATAAGAGGTTAGGACGTTTGACTGTGGATGAATTAACGAGTGCGACTAGGGTTTTGGTTAAGAGCTGTCAAATGGAATCCTTTCAAATGGAAATAACGGATCTTGGCAAGGGTAAACAAATTTCAAGGGTTAGTAAATTGGGGGTATTAAATCCATTTCTAGATTCTGAGGGTATTCTTAGAGTGGGTGGTAGGTTGGAACATGCGGATTTATCTTTCGACCAGCGCCATCCCATTATTGTGCCTAACCGTCATAGGTTTACGAAGTTACTTATTATGCATTTTCACTATAAAAACTTGCACGCGGGCCCGCAAGCCTTGCTCGCAACGATGAGGCTTCAATACTGGCCATTGACAGGTTTGAACATGGTCAAACAAATGTTGAGAAAATGCATAGTTTGCTTTCGAGTGAAACCTAAGGACTTTCAATATATTATGGGTAACTTGCCAAGATCTAGGGTAACGCCATCTAGACCTTTTACTAACTGTGGGATAGATTTCGGTGGACCATTTGAAATAAAGGTTAGCAAAACACGGGGACACAAAACAATAAAAGCTTATATGTGCGCATTTGTATGTTTGGCAACAAAAGCTGTTCACCTTGAGGCCGTGAGTGATTTATCGACGGAAGCTTTTTTACATAGTTTCAAGAGATTTATATCTCGTAGGGGGTTGAGCTTAAATATTTATTGTGATAATGCAACGAACTTTGTGGGCGCAAGAAACGAATTAGGAGACCTTTATAAATTATTAAAAAATTGCGAAACACAGGTAGCCTTCCATGAGCACTTTCTAAAACAAAAAATATCTTGGCATTTCATTCCACCACGAACTGCTCATTTTGGGGGTTTATGGGAGTCGGTAATTAAATCGGCTAAATATCATATTAAGCGGGTAGTGGGAGAACAACGATTGACATTTGAAGAGTTACAAACTATATTGGCTCAGGTGGAATCATGTCTAAATTCCCGTCCTTTGATCCCATTAACTGAAGATCCTAAGGACCTAAATGTCCTTACACCCGGTCATTTCCTTATCGGTAGTTCACTGTCGGCCTTACCACAAGAAGACCTCCGACATGTGAAGCCAGGTCGACTCAAGAGGTACGAGTTAATGACACAGATGGTACAGTGTTTTTGGGAAAGGTGGTCTAAAGACTATCTGACACAGCTGCAGCAAAGGCGCAAGTGGCAGGCAGCTAAGGACACAGTGAAGGTAGGAGACGTCGTGATAGTTAAGGACGATAATCTGCCTCCTTTAAAATGGAACTTAGGTAGAGTAGTGGAGCTCCATCCTGGAAGTGATGGGCAGTGTCGCGTCATATCAATAAAGACACCAAGAAGTGTGTTTAAAAGGGGGTTAACGCGAGTTTGTGTGTTACCAATGAGTGAAGAGTGAGTTCGTACTTTATATTGTCGGGATAAGACCTACGTGGTCCATGTATAGGTTAAGTTAGGTATCAAATAGGACTTTAAGGAAAAGAACATTGTGTAGTTTTAGTTTGGATTTGTGTAATGGGTATTGTTGTTGAAAGACGAGGCTTTCAAAGGGGGCGGCATGTTCAGGGTGGCCTGTTAAGGGATACATCTGTTTTACGTTAAACTGGTGCATATGAGAATGTGGGTGGTGTATCCCTAAGGGCCTTGAAGAATCTTAAGACGTACCATTAGCATGTTTGTATTTTTTCTGATGTATTGAGCAGCTACTACTAATCTTTTTGTGCAAATTAAACAATTATATTTATTTCAATTCTTCCATTTCACAGCATCCATCATCCATCCTTTGTTCTTTTGCTCCTGACTTTTTTGTACGAATCGTCTGCTGTGTTTGTATATATTTTTCTTTATTTACATTTTTCACTTTTTTATGATTTTCCATGAGTAGAAGAATTTCATTAATCTTCACTTCCTAATTTAATTTTGCCCGTTGTTAGTTTTACTATTGGTTCTTTAATTAATTTCCAAGTTTGATGTACATCTATCTATAAATACTGAGTGTGCTGTTTTTGAATCTTATAGTCTATTTTGTTAAGATTATGAATTATTTGCATTCTGATTAACTAATACTGACATGCCATTCTTTAATGGCGCCCGTACTGAATTGTTGCAGAGCTACAGAACCACCAAAGATTTCCCAAAAAATATCTATTATTAATTAATATATGCAATAAGTATTCAGTTGTTTAATATGTACTAATAATTACGAATAGTAGCCATTTTTTAATCAGATCATTACGTTAAAATAACCGCCGAATTACGGCCGAATTACGACCATAAATGCAAAATTGAATGTTGGATTTTCGAGCATGCTTCTTATTATGTACCCAGTCAGTGAGTCTGGTCAAATAAATACTGAGTTAATACAAGTTCGCTAGCATGATACCAGGATCCATGAAATCACTGTGTAACTCCGTTGTTCTGTCAGTAAGCGTCAGGCTATTTTGGCAAGCTTTGCCTGTCATCGCATGGGCTCGCAGACAGGAAATTTATGCTTTAAAAGAGCTGCAATTTGTGCAGTACACTTTTAGTATGTTTTTTAATAGCGTCTAGGAGTTGTAGCTCCAGACATATGCGGTGCCTATTTTTAGCATTTGTGTTTTATTGTAGCACTTGCATATTGCACGCGTATAAATTAAGATGCTTGAAAAAATTGTTGAACACGTTTCTCTGTTTTTAGAAAAAAAACATACAGTAACTTATAAAAAATATATATTTTGAAATTGGCAGTAAACTATTCCATTATAATACATTTTCATGCTAGTTGAAACTATTATTTGAAACCAAAAATGTTTAATTTTAATAAATAGTAATAAATAGTATGTTTATAATAAAATGAATACATTTTGTTGCAAACTTTTTCTACAGATACGTACGTTTAAAGTTTTTATAGTTATTTACGTGAAGTGCACTAACACTAACTAAATACTGTCTAGATTTTCAACTTCACAATTTAGAAAAAAAATTAATCTTGTCTTATCATTTACGTGGTAATCTTATTATTATTATTTTAAATTATATCCACATTCGTGATAAAAAGTTTAATTTAAGTGCCTTAATACAGAAATAACTATTGTTTGGCTTGATTTTTGTCTACTATTTTACGATATTTAGTATGTTTTTTGAGTATTATAACCATTGAAATATAAAATTACAACTGCTAGGAATAGCCACCGCACTAGATGTTTTTCAAATAGAACGGTTTTATGGCATGTAATTCTTGTGCTACTCATTTCGCGTGTTATTTTAAATACACGAATGCATATTTCGAATTTGAGGGACGCAGCATACCCAAGAATATTTAGCACGAGTCGCCACTGTCACACTGTTGCATAGCTTTGTTATTTTGGAGAATATGCTTTGCAGTTTCCTGCATTACTCTTTCTTGATGTCAACAAGCGCATTTTATTTAAACCAAGTATGTCTATCTTTAATCTTTCCGTTTCCTTAGCTGCAACTTAGAACTTTTCTGCTTTATATAGACTTCTCAAATTCCAGGTTGCAATCTCTGAACTGTAATAATAATTAAACTGTCCGCTTAGTAAGAAATGAGAAAGTTTTTTACCAATACCTTTAAATCCTATCTTAACCAATCTATCCTTAATGTTTTCTAAAGCCTAGATATACGTAAAAGAAATATCTTTATCTTTTTATAATAATTTACTTTATTTTTTATATTAAATAATCTGATTTTCATAATAACTAAATTCTTATGTAATATCGATTGTATATATTATTAATATTAGATGTCGCTAAGTACAGGTGTACATTAATAAGTAATTTAAAAAAACATTTTACTGTGAAGTAGAATTAATCTGATTTCAAAAAGGTAAGAAAGTATTAAAACCTTATTCATTAGAGTTATAATCTTGAATTTCCGTGAGGGGTATTTAATATGTATTTAGATTATCTCTTGCCATCTCGTGGTGTTAGGTATAAATTACAAGTGCACATTGCTGGAGAACTACATTTAGTCTGAAATGCTGCCACCAGAGAGTGAAGAGTAACTCAAATTGTTAAAATTATAAAATATAGTGACAAATTTTGAAATAAATTCTAGTTTTTAAAATATGATAAAAAGTAGTTTTAAAAGTACTGATTAGATAAAACAATTGATTTATTTTACAGCAGATTTTGAACGCTATTAGAGATTTAAAATAAACTACAGCAGGAATACGTAGAACAATTACACACGTACCTACAATTACAGATAGTCTACAATTAAACGTTGTTAGTGAAATGTACATATATATTGTTTTACAAATAAAGTCTATTAAACTGATTTATTCAATCTTGTAATTAAATTAAAAAAAACACTAATATAAATTTAGATTACAAGATTTTTTCAATATGCCAATAATTTCTGTTTTCATACTCATTGTACACTAATAATAACGGGGAAGAATATGGATAAAATAATGTAGGAATAAAATGGTTAAGCAAAAAATAATGATATTGAGATTGTTTTTGATAATAACAATCACAATCAATCAATTTAATCGAAAATTTAAGCGTAAAAGGTCGATTTAAAAACAAAACAAATAATTTACTTGAACACATAATTAGAATAAAGCAATATGAGAATATTATAATTGTAAGAGCTGTTTTCGTATAGAATAGATTTAGTGTGACCTTTGTACTTGAACAATTACAACAAAATCTATTTTTGAATGCATACAGTGTATTTATCTGTTGTATTACGCTGCTACTAGGATAAAGCTCAACCAGTGCAAAATTATAAACAATAAAATAACTTCCCAATGTCTCACTAATCTCTAGGTTTGAAACTTTATCATTTAAATAATTAGTCGCCCTCATAAAACTGAGACTTATCCGTATTTAAATAGATATATCGATTTCTTAAAATTAAATAAGCCTTACTACATTTTGTATATTTCATATAAAGTGGAGTAATATTAAAATATTATATAAATTCTGAACCATTAACACATATTGTTTGCAAAACACGAATTCCTTAGTTGGGTGTTACTATATAACACATTGTAAACTTCATTTTATTAAACTAATTGTTGACATTTAAAAGATAAACAGCCTTTTTCCATAAATATTAGTTTTCTGAAAATTCCGGGGGGCTATCCACAGCATTTGTACCCTCCGTTTGAAGATAAGATTTAAATTTACTTATAATGCAGTCTTTATTCTTACTTTAATTTACTCAAATGATTACTATGTAGAAGCCATCAATGATTAATTATTATGGTCAATTATTAATATAAACGTATTAATTCATACACCTCTTTTAATTTTTGTGAACTACATTATATAACTTTATTGCTTATCTACAGTCATTTAGTTTCACCTGAGATGTATCGGTACAGGGAAATCGAGTATGTAGGCATATACCACAGTTTCATTTCTTATCAGTAATTGGGAAATCGCGTATTCGCCCGATTTGATGCGAATGTAAATTGTAAAAAAATGATTTTATTTAAGTATTGCAATATTTGTACACATGCAGAAATAGACAATTTCTCTTTAAAAACTCAATCTTGTTATACAGACTGGATAGGGTTTTCTATCAGTAAGAAGGCGGATATAATTGCAGGTTTTCAAGAAAGCTCGTCCATGTATGGAGTTATTTATGACAAGGTGATCGCAGATGGAAAAAGCATTTGCTATAAAAATATTATAGAAGTCTTAAAAACTTAATGACACAATCATCGGCTGATTTTTGTCTTTTGTAAATGTCAATTCTGGAGTTTTTCAAAATTTTCCTGACTTTAAAGAATTTGAATAAACGTTGACTTATGACGTGCACATAACTGCACCAAGAGGTTGTTCCGCCGTACCGTATAGGTATATTGTTTTCGTAATAGCCCAGGGTGCACTATACTGCAAGCATATTTTCTTGTGTTGTGGTGGATAGTAAGATTTCACGTGCCAGGAGTAAAGTTTATAAATGTACCTTCAGTTCATAAGGATGATCTAGATTCTAGATAGAAAAATTAAATATTTACCATTTACTTATATTTACCCAAATAAGACGCCAAATATCTATTATTTGGTACAAGGCGAATGTTCCACGATCAAGTGTCGGTAGTCAACGTTTTTGGCTTAGTTTTTATAGTGTATGATCTAACATTCCTGGAGTTGCATTGGTCAGCAGTAGAACTTCGTCTTTTTGGGAATGTTATTGTTAGTCTTCCAACATTTAGTACATTTAGTACAGAGCTAGATACTTTGCAGCTGCTGTATCCCAAAACATAAAAATTCCAATGTATAAAGTATTAGATAAACAACAGCATGAAAAAAACTACGGCTGACTGAAAAAATGAAATTGCGATAAAAAGAACCCGATAACGAAATAGAGACTGTTGAAAAAAGAACAAGAAACCAACTTAAAGTTCTGAGTGGTTATATATGCCAGATATTACCCGTAACGTTTCATTTTTACTAGTAAAATTAACTTATGGTTATTTATGGTGGGATAAAGGCATACGACCCCGTCGGGTTCGTAGAGACTGCTATTATGCCTTTATCCCACATACATCATCCAAATTTTATCTGCGACTACCGCATTATGTCATTCGTTACCTCACTAGTGTTATAATGAACTTTATTACGTTGAGTTGCTACCCAAACAGTCGTAGATAAAATTGTTTACCAATTGACGTACTCGAGCTTGTATTATTATAAAGTGCTGATGGTGTAGACAACCTTTGTTGCATTGATCAGAACTTTAATAGTAATGTGTTTCCCACTCTTTAGATGGAAACAATCCTTCGCTTAATTTTCTCGGATATTTCTAAAAGAAAGAGATTATTGGTTCAAAGTATCTAATTACTTAATGCACCTACTTTCCCAACTCTTGAATTACCTATTATCAAAATTAGAAATTTCTGTCTTGTGTGTTGTAGACAACCTTATCTTGCAACTGTCTTTTTGCTGTGTCGTCTCGTAAATTTTACCTCAATAAACATTGTCCACTATTTGATGTGGACATTTTTAATTAGATAGAAATAATTTTGGCGCCCATTGCGGATACTCTTTCGCTATTAGAGAATAATCTGGAGTTGTTACATAGCTTTTGTGGTCGGATTTAAGGAGTGAACAATCAATCTTCTTCTCTACGATCACTACGATCGAATTTGATCTTGGCGTAAAATTGACTTGAAAAGTAAATCTTTGTAGCCGAATAGTTTGTTACTGGTCAGATTTTGTTTCTGAATACGATTCTACGATTACTAGTGCCGAATCAATTAATAATAAATTAGTAATTGTCCTATTTGGATATTTAGAGGGAACCCATTTTGTGCACACTCTGGATTTAATATTCCAGGACATTTCCTTCGCCCAAGATCAATTAAATTGTCCCAAGCGCTGAATTTTATCACAGGTAAAATTAGTGATGGATTCATGTCAATAGGTTAGTTACATTTTTATATTTCAGGTTTATCAATTCTATCCTCCAATTTGATTACGTTTCGCTATTAGTCAGATAAGGACATTTCACCTTTTAACCGCCTACCATTATAAGTATAACTGCATAAAATTATATTTGTCCAACAATTTCCTCAGACAAGAATCTTCTTTTAAGCAAAAAATTGAACTTGGAATATTTAAATATTTCGAAAATTGAGAATTCGTATATTATTGAGAAAGTAGTTATGTATTGGAACAATATTTATACGTTGGAGAATTCAGCTACTTCGGAGATTGATTTCAGAAATAAAGCAACCAGTAAAATCGATCTGAACATACTTACTTGAATTATAATTCAATGATTATTTACTGGAAGATCTACTGTGCTACACGATGAAACCAGCTAAGTTTAGTATAAAAATTAACGTCCATCTAGTTCGCCGACTAAGCCGTCAACCATTTTTTTGTGCTCACTTATAAGACGTTGAAACAAATTTATACATTATTAATTTAAGATTGATCGAAATATTTAGCTGCTCAACATTAGGTAAAGCAGTAGATAAAACCTTGCAACTGGATGTTGTATACGTACTGGAAATGTATGCACTTAGTATTAATGCTGTAACAAATAGAGAAATCTCTACTTGCGGACGGCAGAACATTCCAGAGCGAAGAGTCATACACCTACGAGAACCCACTAGAAGATTCGCGGCCCGTCTACAATATATGGAGTAACGTCGCCAATCTTTCACAAGCGTCTATCGCCTAAGATCCTACAATTCCTCCGACATGCGCATTGTGCTCAAAATCAAATTAAAACAGCCAGTTTGTCTCTGTTTACTGTTTGAGTTCGGAGACAATCAGAGGATTGAATAAAACGTTATACGTTATACATAACTTCTTCGAGATTCAGTAATAATTTCAACATTATGAATCTCTTGGAAATGAGCAATAAGCATTTTTTTGGATGGATGGAAATATTCACATCAAGGACATTTATTTCGCTTTAAATCATTCTCTTGTATTACCCCATGGATTTTTCTATGAAATTTTAAATCATTTTCATTGTTGAAATTTTTACCGCAAGTGTCACAAGAATATGTATAATTCATTTTATTTTTGTATACTTGCGGAACTATATCTGCAACTCTACTTGGATGTTTCGTGAGTATATGTCTTTTCAAATTCCAAACAGTTTTAAATTCACCGCCGCACTCTGTACACTTTACACCCATTATATTTTAAAATATAAATAAAGTGTGTAACAAACTCAGTAGATCGAGCCTACAGATAATTACAAACTCAGAAGAAACCAAATTAAAACAACAAAACAAACGAGTGATGACAATATAACTCTACTCCACTCACAACGGTCAATTTGTCTGCAAATACACGGCAAATACAAACTAACAGATTTGATTTCAAGCACGATGCGCATGTCGGAGGAATTGTAGGATCTTGGGCGCTAGACGCTTGTCAATCTTTCTAGTGCATTCTGCACGCTTCTATGGCGGTATATATGCAACCGCAATGGGCCCGGCCAGGATTAGTGTTTTTGCCGGCGTATCGAAGTGTGCTCTGTTAAATTAGTAATCAAATATATTAGTGAATAAATAAATGTTTAGTAATTGTTAATGCATAAATAGTTCGTATATAAATAGCCTACTTTAAATTGTAAATATCTAGCATTTAAGTTCATTAAATAGTTTATAATTATAGTGTTTTAATTAGTGTATTTAAATAATATCTCTCTTGTGAATACTGAATAGACGACTTAAACAGCATTTTTGTTATTATTTTAAAAAGAATGTTACAATACTTTAAATTCATTCATCCGTAAAAAACGATTCAGGCTAAGCACGCGCACCCCGGTGCTTAAGTTAGCTTGTATTTTAACCCAATAAACGTCTACTATAAATTTTGATGGTAGGAGAAGTAGTACAGTAGAATAAAACATTTGTTAGAACAGTTATTATATAATTGGTATTAATATTATTATTGGTGGTGGTTATTATTATCATAACAATTACGATTATTGTAAGTGATTATATAAAGTACTTGTTAGTTATTTAAGCTATTATTGATTATTATTAATCATACATTACCTAACCATATTAAGTCACCTGTAGTTACATAAAGAATTCTATATAATATAGCAAATTCATTAAGAAAGAGCAGTCAGTATTTATTGCGAGCTCTTTGAGGTCGAAAGGAGTTACAATATAAGCGATTAATTTGAACTCTAATAGTGTTTTATTTATTAGCTTTAACACATTTCCTCTTAGCGCAATTTTCACATTCGTACTACCACTTTTATGGACGCTTTTATATCCTCATGCTCAGCCCATGTGTTTCCAACCTGTATAGTCCATTTCGAAGACAAATTTATTAAATTAAAATTGATTTCACAATCTTGTAAATATTTAATCAGGTCATTATCAAGTTGAATAACTACTTGTATATAGTAAATTTACGTTACTTAATGATAAGTGAAACTAGGCTATTGCATTGTTAATAACAATAATCGTAAGCTTTTACTCACCAAAGTTAAGAAAAGATCAAGGCACTTACTGTCCCGGGGCTAAGTAAATACTATGCTTATTTTTTAATTAAGAAGCTCAATCATAAACATAAATTCGAATTTAATAAAATTTTTGGATTGAAACGTATTCAAGTAAACATAAAAGGGTGTTTGAATTATTATTGCAAATAGTTAAACGAATATTGAAAATTTTGAGATGATTATTGAGCATGCATGAAAAATGAGACAATGTACCTACCAGTCAGCTTCCTATCCTAACACTAATTGTATGTAACATTGGTAAAGCTAAACTGTTTATTCTGGGAGTTATTGCTCTTAGTAATAGTTTAATATAGTCGTAGAACATTCAGTAAATAATTATAAGAGTTGTAACTGAAAAAAGCGCCACCAAGATTAGTATTAGATCAGGGGATTTAGTCGTCGTAAGCTTACGATTATTGTTGGCAACTATGCAATAGCGAATAACCTCGTTTCAATTATCAATGAAGTGAATGCAAAATTCTATATACAAGTAATCATTCAATTATCAGATTTGGTAATGAGCTGATTAAGTATTAACAAGATTATCAAAAAATTCTAACTCAATCATTTCGGCTTCGAAATGGACTATACAGGTTGGAAACGCATTGGCTGAATAACGACGACTATATAATAATTATAATCTATACCTACCTAATGTTGAGCAATTAAACATTTCGATCAAAATAAATTAATAATCTGTATAAATTTATTTCAACGTCTTATAAGTGACCAAAAAGAATGGTCGACAGCTTAGTTAGTAAACTAGCACAATTCTCCAACGTATAAATATTGTTCTAACACTACTTTCATAATAGTATACGAATGTTAAAAGGCGGGTATTTTCTAAATACCCTATTCTATTATTCTACTAGAAAAAATGAACCGTTACATACCATATATAAGTTGCAAGGTACTTATCAAAAATGTATTATATACAAAAAACTTAAATACCTCAGCAGCCATTAATTATGGCATTAGCCATACGGATGAAGCATTGGCGACCTTGAAAAGGCAATAAATAAACCAATAGAGAAATGTGTTCATTTATTTCCAACAGAATTTTAAAAGATTGCATTGCACGCCCAATAAATCTCATAAATAGTGCTACCAAGTTCAAGGGCATAAGTAATAAATCTGCCTGTTATTTTTACATATGGACACCAAAGGGTATGAAGATGGAGGTTATAGAGAGACAAAAATTTTGGAAGGAATAAATGATAGAAAAATGCAAAGTATTTTATAAGGACTGCGTTCTTACAGAAATAGTGGATAGTATTTTGGATACCCTAGAAAATGAACAAAGTCGAGGGTAAAACGAAAGGAACAATAATCTATTCCTAGCACCTAAAGAATTACTACATATTGTACATAATTATAACGTATAGTAGTGTGTTTATAATATTCTAACAATAAATTTCTGTAGGAGGAGACTTGAAGAAAAAATAGTGACATTCGGTTAATTAGTCACTTTCTGTGTTTTGACTAGTTTGCCTAGCCTCGGCTCACACCTCGCCCGCAAATCCGGACTCGACATAAAAAGCTGACGTTCTGCTCCCAATAACATAATATGCTATTTTTAAATTGTAAAAGGTACACCTATTCCATTTCGTTTTATTTATTGCATACAAACATTGCGTAGGTAACAGTAAAAGGGGTGTAAATCTGAAATCCCTAAAATACGTGCATCAGCCAGTGACGATAATGAACATCGCATGACATCTGCACAATACGTAAATTAGGCTTTCTTTTTTATTTTACATATTTGTCATATCAACGAATCCTCTACTGTAACAATTTCATAGTTAACTCTAATCTATAATGGTTATTCATATTTAGTATTTATTTTTGGGCGAGGAATCGGGGTGGCGCAGC
Organism: Agrypnus murinus; assembly: GCA_929113105.1. NCBI lineage: Eukaryota > Metazoa > Arthropoda > Insecta > Coleoptera > Elateridae > Agrypnus > Agrypnus murinus. The sequence goes on along the minus strand of OV816029.1, from coordinate 63,886,399 downwards.
ATTACTATGATCATTTGGCCGGCGCTACTAGAAGTTATCGAAATCTGGGGAAATTCCACCCCCAGTAGAGATCTTTATGGTGCCAAACATTGGATTGATATGGGACCTACGGTTTTACTTCCTATCCGAGAAGAAGGCATGTTTTTAATTTTTCGCCGCTTTAAAAAATTACCAGGGGTTCGAACCTGCAACCCTGTATGCAACTCACTTATAACTAATACCAACCGCTAAACCAACCGAGACGAGCTATCATTGTAAAGGGTACATTTTCCACCGGCATTTAGTATGCAGAATTTTGTATTTATTCTCATTAAAAATCTTAAGTTCGGTCCTGTAGGGCTGCGTTTTATTTAAACAAGCATTTCATCATGTAAATAATTCCTACTGAAAGCACTTTTAAGAAAAGATTGTTTCATATTTGCTGTAATTAAAGAATGTAGCGTCATAATGATGTTGTTTTTTCGTATCCTGCTAAATTGCATTTTAAAATAATATCAATTATTTTAGGGAGAGGCCTTGCTAAGAAACTGTGAGAAGTACTTGATCATCAATTTTATAGAAATATTTTGTTAACATTCTGAGTATACAGGATTCGAAAATGAAGTTTCCTTTGTTCGTAAATTGCGTTTTAAATTTTAAGTCTGTTTATAGCGTAGGAATCTTGTCTACAAGGCAGATGCTGTAGCATTCCACACTAGTGCAATTTTAAGTGCTACTTTTTACACTTAGAGTCGAGAATCCTATAGAAGGCCAAATAAAAGCGCCCTTGCCGCATAAAAACAGATGTATCCACGTGTAACTACGGGATCCGAGTTCATAAAAAGCCTTCGCTGATTTTGACGCGGGAGACCCGCCACTGCACCCTGATTGCATGCGGTCGACATTGTGTTAGAGACTCGCCACTGCACCCTGATTGCATGCGGTCGATATTGTGTTAAAGATGCCGTTTAGCTTAAGTGCTATGAGATTTGAAAGATAATCCTAAATACAGTACAGTACAGTTTTAATGCTATTTTGTGCAGAGTGCAGGTTTTAAAAGAATTTCCGTCTCGTTAATTCGTGTTAGAAGAATTTTTATAATTTTGTAACGCGGGTAAATAAATGTGTTTCACGCTATAGTGAAGAACTATAAAACAACAAACAATTATTTTGCTTCGTTTGGGTTTAAGACCAGTGCAGTTTTTTTAAAGCAAAACCATTTAAAGCGATCTCGAATTTAACGATCGACTCTACTGCTTTTATAAATTAAAACCCCACTTAAAGAATTTAAACGCATTTGGTGCTACACGTGATTAAAAACAACCTAAGTTTCTGAAACATTATCGTTATTTTCCAAGTGAAAGCCCCGTTTGTTCATGAAATCATATGGGCGAATGACAATAACTAAATATTATCGCATTTTTGGTACGGAGAATCAACACTTCAATACAACGCCGAGTTCAACGACAATTTCCCCAAATGAAAGGCCGAATTTCCAATTTCTACTGGACTATATGTATGGTATTCCACGAATTTGAGGGATAATATTCAAGGTACTGTAGTTTTAAGGATTTGTTTATAATTCAGTTAATTAAGAATCTCACAGTTAAGAATTTTTTCTTAGGGGAGAGCTCTCTTCGTTATTAAAAATCTTTAAACTTTAATTTAATTACAAATCATTTATATTGATACTGTCGAATTGATTTAATTTGTCTAATCTCATTTAGATATTTGTTTATAAATTTTGTCCAGAAAAAGACCAGTCAATACAAATTTTAATATTTGAATTAATGTATTTGAACAATTTTTGTGTTCGATCCAATAAACTTTTTGGTTATTTCCGTTATCTAATGAAAAGTTCTAGATGAATTTTTATTGATTTATTCTGGTTTAGTTATAATCTAATGAACTTAAATTGGAATTGTAATAAATGTATGAGGTGTGTTTTATTTCTTATATATATGCAAAGTTATGTCTTTACCATTTTTCTGATTAAATAAATGTTATTAATTCAAAACTAAGGATCTAGAAAACGGAACCATATTAGTTATGAATGCTCTGCTTCATTTTACTTCAAAATTTTAAATTAACAAAATTTTTGATTCAACTAAATATTTTATTCATTTTCTGGTTAATGAATTTAATCATTTTTAATGCTTATTCAATTTACATCTTTGATTGGTTATTTATAATTAATAACTTAAGCTTCATAACCAGATGGCGCCCTTTTAAGTTTTTATTTGTGTTTGAACCTTTATCTATTCCTTTTCACAATTTATACAGCTGTGGAACCAATACCTACGACTTGACTAATTAATTTGTAAGAGAGAGTTTAAATCTCAAGCTGTGGCAGACATTTGAGTTTTTAGTTACAGTAAGTATAAAGCATTTTTATAGTTTCGTTTGTGAGTACTTTAGCTTCGTTTCACTGGCTTCAACGCGGGGCCTTGTTTCGTGTGTGATTTTAGAGTGTTTCACTGCCGGTCCAACGTTGGCCAGAATTTAGTTTGTTTCACTGGCGCCCAATCGCGGGGCCTTTTTGTTGTCGTACTTTTGTGCAGAAAAACACGTTTGCTTCATCATGATTATCTTAATTCTATTATCATTTTCCTGTTTATAAAAATTTATCTTGAATTTGTCTTAAGGTTTATTATGAACAACCAACCACCTTTCAAAGATTATGTTTTATTTCATCACAATTTCATGTCATTTCGACATTTCAATGAATTATTCCTACGTTATGTATCTAATTATTAGGTGGTTAGGTGTAATATTGTTAATTCCGGATACTGATTAATATATACTTACACATGTAAATTACACATGGTGGTTATTATTGATGGTTATTTTTTAGGAGAAATCTGCAAATGATTTTTTTATTGTTTCCATCTTTTTAATATATAATATATAACTTTAGTTGACGATTAAGAGCATAAGACCTGACCGCATTTCAAACGAATTGATCTTAACGTATTTTTTATTCTATTTCTCAAAAAAGCATCTGTAGTAAAGAATAGATTTCTCTTTGTTTATTCTACCGCCTGTTGACTAATTGAACAGAGAATGCCACTCGAGTGCAACCCGAAACTAAGCCAGCGTGTAGCCGTCAGCCACGAAGGAACATAAACAGCGGCCCAAGTGTGTCACTATTAAATATAAGCAACGTTATTATTATGATGTTATATGGACGATTGTAAAAGACAAAGACCGCGTCAGACGTGCGTTAGGCTAGTAACTAAGGATAACTGTTGGAGTTGAGCACTTCAGCTTTTGATTTTGTTTTGGTTATTATTAGCTAATTAAGTAATATTTGCATAAAATGAAAATTTAAGCAGTTACCTATATGTTTATAAAATATATGAAAATACTTGCAATGCGGTTAAATTAAATGTAGTTTGTCTAGATATTGAGTGTTTTAATAAATCTAGCAAGGAATTTTTGTTTTTAATGCTTTTTATTCACACAACTATTACAAATTTGTTCAGTTTAGCATATTTTCCATATTCTATAACTATTTAACTATCAAATTAACTTTTTTTTTAATAAACATTTTCTTTTTACATCTTTATTTTTATAAAAATACAAATAATTCATTCTAGTTGATAAGTAATAGTTCTAAATAATTACTGCTACCCCCCCCCCCCATTACGAGGTTTCTAGTTATATTAGTTACACCCTGTATATCGTGAACAATTTCTGGAATAAGCATTTTAGTGCTATGTAAACCTCCCGAATTCAAATCATTTCATTATTTTCATCACTCGAAATGGTAGATAAATGTAGGTTGTGTTTTTGTTTTTTCTTTTACAAACATTGCCAAGGAAACTATGGCATTCAAGGACGTTTTGATAACTATATTAGACATTTGAGGATCTAAATGAGAATGATAACGGCATTGATTTCTTCTTTCTCTGTTTCACGTATCAGTACCGATTGTATAAAAATACTGACAATTTATCTTAGCTACACTCCAACATTGCTAACTTAGAGTTTTACGTTTACGTTTATACGTAAAGTTATTATTTATTCTTTTATTGCACTTTATTTGTTGTTTGTATCTGTGGTACAAACTAGAGTCCTGCATGGTTCAAATTTTGGTTTTCGACTTAGACTTTTTTAGAAGGTTTTTAGACTTAAATACCCGAACCCGTCTATAGCCCAATTATTTTTTAAGTAAGCCCCGAAAGAAATTCTTAAATACGCCACTGGATAGCAGGTGTATGTTATGAGTATGGGATACGATATGTTTAAAAAAAATCAACAAAGTAGATTTATTTCAAAGTATATTTATTTCTTCTTCGTTGTGAAAACCTTGGTAACCACCTAGCGACCCGTCAAAATTCGAACGACAGACTTTTTCCGCATAAACATTCACTTTCAGTTGCAGTAGTCTTTTCAAAATAGTAAACTTGACTTACGTAAGGGGAAGAAGGAAAAATAGTTTTTGTCAGTCTGAGACATACTGAGCTGTTAACCATTTTTTTAATAACTTCTATTTTGTCTTCAGATAGGTGCTTTTTCTCCTGAAAATCTGAATACCAAAAAGTTTTTGACAGTTGTCTTAAAACTACAATGAGCATTTTCGAGGAAATTTACAGCATTATAAGAGTTTTTCGAGTCGCTGAGTTCAAATTTGATGTCAAGATAAAATTTGGACAGTTAACAGCTGTCAATATAACTGTCAATTGCATGAAAAAGAAATAGATTCAAGGAAATTATTTTATTATAAAGGTTTTTTAAAGACACCAAACGGTAAAATTAAATAAAATACCTATTTCTTAAAACTTCAAACAGTTTTAGGCACGTATAGGCACGGTTTAAATTAAAAAAATATATTTTTACATTTATTTTTGCATCATTTTCTAACGTTTTAGGGGATGCGCGAAAAAAAATTTTTTTAACGGTCACGCTAATATCCATACATATGCAGATATGATGGCATACTGCACAATTTGCAAGACATTAATTTTATCCGGCATATGTGAATTTTGAGAAATAATCTATATGTTTACACATTGTAAACACTTCATTGCACATATTTATACAATTAGATCCTAATTACCACAAATTTAACGGAAATTCCAAGTCGTCAACAAAAAGTTTGCCATCACAGCCATACTTCACCTATTTAAATTTCCATAATAGAGATCTCAACAGCCGGTGCATTTATGAGTTGTACAGTAAGTATTAAGTAGTTTGTGTTAAGAAAGTAATGTTATAAATGACGCCTGATCGTGGACATTTTTTTGTGTGAAAATTACTTCGTTTCAAGGATTGAGGATTATTTTCAAATTTATTTTTGTCGCGGTCTCTTAATACTTTGGTTTGAGAATTTTTTACCTTATAGTAATAAAAAAATTATAACAAAGGTGTATCTTGCATTGATTTAAGAAAACGAAGTTTTATCTGAACGTAGATAGAACAACCCTGGTACACCGAATTGTGGAGTTCGAACTTTGTTTCACTCAAGTCAGAAAACACGTTGCTGTAGATACAACTCTATAGCATAACTAATTTGTTTATTTTCCAATAGTGTTGTAAATTGCTTTTACAAGACATTCTCCCCAGTCCAATACTGGATGGGTTATTTGTTTGTGGTTGCAAAAAAAGATATAAAGAGTCTGTGAAAAAATAATGTTTATTATTGTAATAGTTGACCTTTTAATTAGAATTAATTTTGAGAAACTTAGTAAAATCTCAGTGACAATTACATTACATCCAAGGAATCTGGTAAGGCAGCTCCTAATGTAAAGAAAGGGAAAACTATACCCGGACTTTAACAAATAGATGTCGATAGTTTATCTATCAAAATTAAACATTTAGCATATATAGAACCCAGGGGCGTGCTGGGTCAATTTTAGGGCCCGGGAAAATATTCACTTAGAGGGCCCCATCACCCCATTAAATTTAATTCTTTAAGGATAATTTATTTATTTTGTTGTATTTTAACAACAAATTTGAGGTCATTAAAATTTTTTAAAAGAAATCGGTGGCGTATTTAAAGCGGGGCTAACGGGTTGGAGCTCCTCGAATTTTTTAATAGTCCAGGTCATTTATGTCAAAATCTAATGGCCGGTTCCACAAAGCTTGATTAAGTTGTGATTAGCTTAATCCTGATTAAAATTGAAATCCAGTAAGTATTTTGATTCGTAATTTTTATAGAATAGCCTTCTCCCTAGGAAAATTCCTAAATACCCCAATGCGTCATATAGTATCTTCAAAATAAATGAAAATGGGATCAATAAAAGCGAACCAAATAAATAATTTTAAAAGTACCTACAACATTGGTTTAAAATATACGCAAGTATCAGAAATAAAATATTTTAAAAATGGAGGGTGCTACAACAAAACTAATTGAACTTCTGAAGACAGCATTCAAAAATACAATACCTCATAACAAGGACATCAAACGCGACAGGTAGTTGGACAATGTTAAGATAAACAAAAACTCCCTATAACATTTTTTCTCAGAAGCGTAGTTTTTGAAAAAAAACAGCAAATAAAGAAGGGTATAATGTTTATAGGTCACACAGTACGGTTTGCTATGATCTTCAAAATCAATAAAGTAAAGGACGTTTTATGTTTTGTTATTTTTACATTGCTGATCTAGCAGTCTGAAATTTGATCCTTTACAATACAATTTTATGAGGTCAATCAGTCAGATGATAAGTCGCAGAACGCTATAATTAGGAAAATGATATTGGTGTAGGTCAAGTGTTTGTAAACGATGATGATTCGTAAAATTTGCCGGACATTAAATCTGGAGTACTACTTACTAAAATATTTAGTAATTTAATTAATGTAGTCAAAATAAAGCATAATTCGGTAGGGGAATTATGCCCCCCCGTTGAACCACGGATATTATAAGCTAATAAAAAAGTAAATGAAGAATCTGGGTCAACGCCTGATCAACTCTTGTGTAAACAGATAAAATGAGATCAGATTTTAATTAAGCAACCCCTATATTATCTAAGCTGTTAAAAATGTGATTTTTCTGACTCAGATTCTTCATTTTCTTGTTTAGGTTAGCATCATTAATTAACACTAATTACTAAATTCCATAGGCGATTGGAGTTCGATGTGGGAAAACTCTTACCCAATTAGTTGTTGATAGAGTTAACCAATTCTACAGTAAAAATATGTAAGGTCACTGTTAAATAAAATTAAAATACCGTTGTAGACAAATGTCTTATAAAACTGAAAAGCTTAATACACAATTTTGTATATTTACGTTTTGTATTACAATTAGTCATGATTGGACGTGCATTTTAGTAAAGCAAAAACCACTATGTCAAGGAAGCGAAGCAATGTAATTTGCAATATTACAATGTAACACAACTGGTCGCTTGAAAATGGTGGGTTTGAACTAGAAAAATACACAGTGAAATGTAATCTCATCATGTTTGTCTGGCTTTAAGATTTCAAACCATGCACTTACATATACAATTAACTTTATTTTTTATTAATGATATCAATATCACCATCAGCGCGTTATAATTTTATACGTTTTATACGTATATGAACTTTCTCTAATCAAAATACGTTATTAAGATTTTTTGTTCCAAATGCCATCTGAAATGCATTGTCATGCATGTCAAGTCTGGTGCATTCTTAATAAAACACCCTGTATATGCACCCGCTTTCAAATAAAAAAGATTTTCACTTTTGTATAGTACTTACATCATCTATTATAGTATGGGATTCATTAGTAACTGTCAGTACAATTTTACATTCCTCTTGCGGAAACAACTTGCAGAGAATGAAGCTTGATGTGGTTACGAGTCTGGGAGACCAGCGAGTCATTGCGGTCCTTTCCACCACAAATTATGATTTAGCAATTGCAAGGGCAAAATTTCGCGTGAGGCACTATCAGCCAGATTCTCTGCTGACGGAACAAATATAATTTCAAGACGAAGAAGCAATGATATCTTGAATGAAAGCAACTCGGTTAGCCACAAATATCTTGGAGTCTAGGAGTCATCCAAGCGATCGTATCGTTAAGCGTGATCTGCTTCTTCATAGCATCAATGAGACTTTGCACCAAGTCTGCTGCCAACACATCATTGCACAATTCCAAACGTGGTGTGGAAATTGTTTTGAGAGGTACAACTTTAGTTTTCCTCTATGTAGAAAATTTTAAATTTGAAAGTTTAGGGAGTTCCAACGTAAACAAATTCCAGTTATTGATCACTGTCTCAGGAACATTGGGTGGGTGAATCAGACTACACGGCACCTACTCATAGAACTGGCACGGGTAAATCCAATCCCAGGAACCTGTGCTGCGGGTTGCTCAGAGTTATACAAAAGTGTATCCCGATGAATATTCATAAACGTTAACTGATTCAATCTTATGGAAGAGAATTGAAGTGAGGTTTATCCCGGTCAGATTGCGGTGTATTCTGGCCAATGGAAAACTGCATGCTACCAGGTAGTTGTGTTCAGGATGCTATTCGGATCACCATATGACTTAACTGCAGGTGTCCAAATCCTGTGAACTGAAGAAGCTCTAGAGCCACTACAATTACGTGGTGATGAAGCGAACACACAGCATCTCACGCTCAGGACAACTTCACGCTAATGGGTGAGAACATGTAGATTTATAAACGAAGCGCTGTCAAGGGTACACCAGGTCTATAACTGGGAACCATTAAAAAAACAAGCCCTGCCACAATTGAGGTTAGATTAGATTGGGCAGTGGTCCCCTCACTATGTTAGGGAATAGTCCAAAAACTGGACGAAATGCCATCTCCTAGAGAGAGCTCCAACGGATGAGCACGATTATAACTCCGGTACTAGCCTGGAGAGCTAGTAGAGGATGGACAGTAACCTCGCCCCCACCAGTGCGTGCTGGTGCATTAGCAATGCACACTAATTGAGCGAATCGCTTTCGTGTTTGAGGATGGGAAGTGAACACCCGAACGTTCAAACAAATACAAGTATTCAATACCATAGCATGAATTAAGGCCTATTTGGGTATCTAGATGATACGGTATGAAACGGAGAAATGGTCATAAACATTCACAGAGCATTGTCTCAAGAACAGGGTCATCTCAATTTATTTTCGCCATCAATAATTGCTGTATCAACTTATTTGCAAAGAGAACCACTGGGGTTAAAATCTTAAAGGACTGTAAATTTTCGCTACTTCCGATAAGAAATTTCTTTTTGTACAAGGGCGATCTATAAGGCGACACAAGTAGAAAACACGTAAAAACGTAGTAAAAACGGGAAAGAAGATTAGATTCAATCGTCGCTGTTCGTCAGGTGCAGTCGAGTTGAATAGCGGCGAGGAGTATTGTTTCTCCTTTAAATATAATTTAATTGTTAGTAATTTAAATTCAACCGTGTCGTAGGGCCCTTCGAGGCAACTTTATAAAGGCCTACCGGGAAACTCCCGGTATCTCGGTGGTCCAGCACGCGCCTGATAGAACCATTATACCAAAATCTCTATTTTGGTGAAAAAGGGCAGATAAAACTGTATTATTCCAAAGCGACGATTGGCTTAACCAAATACTAACTAGTCATTGTACATAATACAATGCAATAATGTGTGATGCTGAATAATCGTATTAATTCTTTTATTACAACACTTTACAAATTTCATTTGTGTTCAAGTGTTTCATTTGTGTCTAAAAAAGGGATCGCCTTTGCTTTAAAAGGAAGCAACACTAATAGTTAAAATCTGTAATAATTATTAGCAATTTCAATATTACAGATTCGCTCGTTTAGGTATGTTGGGTTGCCTATCTATCCCACTGCTTGATACCTTTTTACCTCGTCATATTTTCATGCCGTCTGAATTATAAGAATGCTAGGAACACTAAAAATGGCCCCATTTAATCTAGCGGATGTAAAATGTGCATACTAACCCAAAGAGGCAGGTAAATGTACTAAGGGCAGCTTACCTTTTATTCTACGCAGTTTTCAGTAGCGCACTTTACTTATTTTATGGTAACTATTAGAATAATGTACTACTTATTTAAACTACTCTTTCTATTTTGAGTATCTGCTAAAAAAGGCCCTTTTTACCCCAATAAAGCTAATGTTAATATGCTGTACTGTACTGTACTTTCTCAGTGCTGTTGATTTAGTTGTTTGGTTGGCGTGAATTATTTAGTGCCACATAGATAATAATTGCAGCGGCTTTACAATCTAGTCAGCTTTATAGGAATTAAGTAAATCATGAAGCATTTCTTAAAGAAATGAATGGTAACGATAAGGTAGAATAACAGCTCATGATAATAATTAATCGTCATTATAAACATAGGTCAATCTATAAGATTATTTTTTTAAATTAATTTTATAAACAGATTGTGACGGTAAAGTACTTAATATTTCCGCCCAGTGGCGTAACTACATAAGATTGCGCGCCCCTGCGAGATTACGTTTGCGCCCCTCATATACAAGGTGGCTGATTTTTCATTGTCCAGGTTATATCTGCTGAAATATTAAAGGTAAAATAAAAAGTTAATGAGAGACTTGTTTACCATAACCTGATCTATAAAATAGCGCAAAAAAGTTTTTTCACAACCAATTTATTTTCTAGAAAAATATCCAAGTTTTATTTTTTAAATAGAACGTCCTGTAAACTTTTACGGAATAAAGTTCGCGATGACTTTCTATTTACAATGATATTTCAAAAGTGGCTTTTTGCTTTTAAATCACACAGTCCACTGATTCATTTTCAAATGCATTTTGTCTCACTTGTATATTATTTGTTGTTTATACCTGTTATACGAACTACATAACAACCAGGGCATTATAAGCGGGCGTTATAGTTCATAACACCCGCTCATGGTTTATTTTACAATCGGAGCCGGCGTTACATTCAATAGTAATTTGGATCATTAGGTCAGAAACTATATGTTTGCGAGTATGAAACTATACGAGTATGTTACAACACAACAAGTAACGAGTATTTGCACGTAGTTTCTAGGCGCGTGATTCACGAATTCTTTTGTGCCGACTTGAACTGCTGACAATAATTTCTTAACTAAAATTAACTTATTTTTTAGATGACATTAGTGCTATTAGGATATTTTTTGTTTTTATGTTAGTAACAACAACAAAAAACATTTGAATTTAAATTGTCATTTATATGTTTGACTTTTGTAAATTTAGTAAAAGTTGATACCATCCAGCAAACATAAAAATCCCTAGTTTTATAAATATATAAACAACGCCCTTGGCACCACCAACAATTATAAGTTAAAACTATTTTTTTCTACTTATACATATTCTCGTGAGAAATAAAATTTTATATCCACCATGAGCATTACTAGATGATAATATCCATCGGGCGACTTAGTTGGCTGCTGCCCTTGCTTCGCTCGGGCATCAAACAACTGCGGGCTGCAAATGGTAACTTTCTGCCCTTGAAACACAAAATACTATAAAACTTAATTCTGCAAGAATATACAGGAGGTTCAATTAAAAAAAATTCCGGAAAATAAGAAAAAATTAATTTGTGCTATTTTATAGATAAGGTTATGCTAAACAAGTCTCACATTTAACTCTTTCAATTATACGTAGGTAACTTTTGTTAAAATAAAATATACAATAATTAATAATAAATAATTCATTACAGTAGAATAGTCCATAAAATGTGTTTTTTACCTCAAATGCTTGTTTTAAAATTTCTATTCCCAACAAACTAAAGTTTTACGAAAGCAGCCAGCGCCCTTTGGGTGGTTGCGCCCCCCCGCGTCGCAGGGTCTGCGGGGGCGGTAGTTACGCCACTGTTTCCGCCACAGAAAGAAGCTTAAGTTCAAGCAGCGATTGGTTGATAAATTCACCATGCTTCGGTAACCCATCCCTTTACTGAATACAATCGACTGCAGCAATCGTTGCACTACTACCTATGATGAAACCATTCTTTCGTGACAGACTAAGGAGTCATTTGTTTACATCCTGCACATTTCCTCTTATGTATGTAGAATTTCTAATTTTTAAGATTCGGCAAGCCTATTAAATTTTAAGGCACTTACTGACCTTTACAGATGAAGAAGTTGCGTTTTCCCTAAAATGGCAGAAATTATGTTCCATGTAGTGGAAACTGATGTTAAGTAATAAAATGCAGATTGACGAAATACGGTACCTATTATTTCACTGACAAATATTAAATTGCGGTAACTAAATAATAACTAAATGTACGTGATTTACTTGCTAAATAGCTTAACCGCCACACTCCCCGATTCCCATCGCAAATTTGGCTTAGTTTAGTCCTAGGCCTGCCTAGATCTACCTATAAATAAACGGTGGAAGAGTCCACTTCGATCTACCTTAATAAATGCTTGGTGAGCCATCAACAGGGCCTGTCCGACTCTATCTAAAGTAGAGATCCGACATAAACCACGTGGAGGTAGGATATGAAAGGCTAAGTGTACTATGTTATGTATTTACATCAACATCCCTTAAGCATGATCCCCCGGGATAGCCTTGCTGCAATCAGCCGGGTGGCTCTTGTCCATCAAGTGCAGAGCAACTGTACAAATTTGCCAATCCACAGTCGTGATAAAATAGTGAAAGGTTTCCTCAAGGACAATGATCAGGGAGTGTCTGTCGAGATAAATCTTGCTAGTTACTCTCGCGCAGAGAAAGGCTAAACTTCAGCAAGTTCAGTCTTTCTCTGAGACTATCCTCAAATCAAGGGATCGAAGTCCTAAGACAGGTCCAGTCACAGTGAAGGACATAACGCCTGCCAATTTCATTAAAAATTGTTATATAGTATACCAAACTGTAAATGTAAAATATCTAGTAAGAAAGATAAACGCAAGAAGATAATGGGAGTCTACTATCCTCTCCGCTAGGTCTCTATTTTTTTGCTTTTCTTCATTTACCGTTTGGTATTCAGTAGTCGTCTCGAGGTAGATAAAGTGTACTAGCGTACTAGACAGAAAAAAGAGTAAGGCTTCATCGTCTATGGATGTAAATTATGCAAAATAAACTTAAAGATCTGAATTAAGTAAGCTTTATTAATAAAAATAATATGTCGCTAAATTAGTGGTTTGCATGTTTGCTTCATAATCCAAGGGTCGCAGGTTCGATCCCCGGCCGAATTGGTAACTTTTCATAACTGAGAAAAATTAAAAACATGCCTTCTCGAATCGGAAGTAAAACTGTAGGTCCCGTGTCAATGCGATGTTTGGCCTTACTGGGGGTGGAATTTTCTCAGATTCGGCTAAATTCTAGTAGGGTCGGCCAAGTGATCATAGCAATCGGTGCCATCAGGTACGAAGGATGCTTCGCCATCCTGATTCCTCGCACAAAAGTAAATAAATAAATAATAAATAATGCGATTCCATTAGCGCACTAATCAATTTTTTGTAATAAATCATAAGATTGATACATAGTTACAGTTTTCTAACTATCCGGCACTCTCCCACAACCGTCGACGAAAGTACTACAAAGCCTTGGTAGTGTACTGTCTAGAGTGCTGGACTTTCACCCAAGCGGACCGTGGTCGATTCCAGGTGCCGGCAGATCTGGTTAAGGTTTTCTGCAGTTTTCCTTAGCTGTGACACAAATGTGGGATTGGCGCTGTTCCATCTGTAAGTCGGCTGCAGCCACATTTAGGGCCTACGTAATAATAATAATCGCCCCCTCCCTCCCGCAGAAGCTTATAGCTTCTGGGGCCTGGTTTCCAGGCTATGGGTTGTAGCAATTATTATTATTATTATTCTATATTAGCCCAAGTTATAGATTCAGGATTTTATAATGGAGGAAGCCAGCTGTATTACCAACTGTATTGCCATATTAATTGCAGTCGCTCTTAAATTAAATAAGAATCTGCTTATCCCTGATTGATACATACGAGGGAAGCGTCATAAATTTTCGGCTCGGCAGGCTTCTATAGGTGTCAACATGTTCAAACTCGGTTGCGTCATAGTTGAACATGTAAGAGCATGTTGAACGCAGCTAACGAAAATTGAGTACTGCGCGGTCAATAAGTTTTTAACAAAAGAAGGGCACAGGTCTAATCTAATCAAACAGCGTTTAGACGGCGTTTATGGTGATTTATCTCCTTCATATTCCACTGTAAAAAATAGTTAAAATGTTTCCGTTTGGGGCAAAGATCTCTTAAAAATGATGAGCGTACCGGTCGGCCAATTGAAGCGGTAATGCTTCAAAAAGTTGCAATCATTGCAGAAATGGTATTAGAAGATCGCCGTTTGAAAGTTAAGGAGTTAGCAGTGACGTCTGACATTTCGAAAACAACTGTTCGCCGAATTCATCATGACCATTTGGGTATGAATAAAATTAGTGCAAGATGGGTATCGCGTCTTCTTTCTGTGGAACATGTGTGGAGACGACCCAAAGCCGGTTTTGGAGTCCATTGTCACTGGAGATAAAACAATGGTTCTAATTATAATGGTTTTAATTATTATGATCCTCGATCCAAAAGGGAATCGATGGAATGGCGGCCACCCGATGAACCTCGTCCCAAAGAGGCGAAAGTCGTTCAATCGACAAAGAAAGTTATGGCAACAATATTCTGGGATTGTGACGGCATTTTACTGATTGATTTTAAAGAATGCAATACAAATGTTAACAGTACATATTATGTGTCTTTATTGCATAAATTGAGAAACAATATTCGTGAAAAACGTCCAGGAAAATTAACAAGAGGTGTTCGATTATTACACGACAATGCACCCGTTCATACTGCCGCAATTTCACAAGCTGCCATTCGCGAATGCGACTTTGAAGCATTGGATCATCCACCGTACAGTCCGGATATGACCCCTAGTGACTATTATTTATTTTTCAATTTAAAGAAACACCTTAGGGGACGTCGTTTTAAGTTTTTTAGTAATTGAACATTATGAAGGAAAAACTTCAGTTTATTTTTACAAGGGCATAGAATTATTAATTCCACGTTGTAATAAGTGTATTAACATTAGGGGAGATTATATTGAAAAATAGAAATTATTATATTTTACCAAATTTATTTTTTCTATATTAGGCCGAGAATTTATGGCGCTTACCTCGTACATATAAATTCAACATGTTACAATGTTAATGTTAATTACCTATACAGGGAAATTAAGAAAGAATAAAAATCACGGTAGTAAAATGAAGAAACAGGTGCAGCAACGGTGAGACAATTTTCTTAATACTTTGTATACCTTGATTGCTTACGTTTGTTTATGACGGTTTCTCATAGTCTACGATTGTATATGCTTACAATTATCTGCGATAGTATGTAATCTGTTTTAGTCATATTCTGTAAAGGTCTTCCATTATCTACATCAGGGTTCAACAACCTGCAGCCAGAACCTTCGCATGCGAACTATAAGTGTGACGGCGTATTTTTGGCCTAAATTAAAAGAAGAATTGCTAGAACTCAGAATCTTCTTAAAAAATATGTCGATGTGTTTGTGTCTTAAGGAAAGTTGCCGACCTCTGATTCTTACAGTCAGTAATCATCTGCAATATTGCATAATCGGCTAAAAAATCTGTAATCATCTTCAATTGGATATATTTTCTGTTTGAACTGTAATCACTGTTCAATAATTTTTTCATCTTTCCCGCGAATACAAATATCTATAACAGCCTCTAATTGTTCTTATGTAGTTTATAATACTGAGTCTGTAATAATTTACCGCCGCTTATGGTTTTAATCGTTTACGATAATTTATGGACGTGCATAACCATCTCTGATCTTTCATGATTGTCATTAGTGGTCTATGATCATTTTGATTCATTGATTACACTTTAAGGTTGTTATGTAATCACCTCTGATTGTCTATTCTCGACTCTTATCCTAGAGCCCTTACCTATAATGTTTTATCATCGTCTATAGTCCTTTTTTAACGTTTATAATAGTATCTCGGACTATTCTATTATCATCTATGATGCTCTATGATCACCTATAATCGTCACTGATATGATTGTCCATGAATACCAATGATGTCTATGATCGGTCATGACAATCTGTGATCATCTAATTACATGTGTATATCATTATCATCTATTTCGTCTATAATAAAAAAATACTTATACTAATGAGTTAATTATCGTTTATGACCATCTCATATTATATATTTATGTTAACTAATTCATATCAAAATGGAAGTAAGTTGAAAAACTTAATTAAATCAAAAGATATGATCATTTTGATTCATTGATTATACTTTAAGGTTGTTCTGTAATCACCTCTGATTGTCTATTCTCGACTCTTATCCTAGAGCCCTTACCTATAATGTTTTATCATCGTCTATAGTCCTTTTTTAACGTTTATAATAGTATCTCGGACTATTCTATTATCATCTATGATGCTCTATGATCACCTATAATCGTCACTGATATGATTGTCCATGAATACCAATGATGTCTATCATCGGTTATGACAATCTGTGATCATCTAATTACATATGTATATCATTATCTATTTCGTCTATAATCGCAAAATAGTTACTTATACTAATGAGTTTATTATCGTTTATGACCATCTCTTATCATATATTTATGTTAACTAATTCATCTCAAAATGGAAGTAAGTTGAAAAACTTAATTAAATCAAAAACTCAAAAACTCCTTCACCAAAAAATTCTAATTGGCTAATTATATTAACCAATTCGTTCGTTCTTTCCCGCCTAGTATTTATTGTTATCTATTATAGTATTTTCACATCTGCAATTTTCTGCGAAGATTGTTTAATGAGTGTAGTAATCTCTGATTAGTATTAGTCAGGACTGTCTTGGAATCTGAGCGTATATGATTGTCTCTTATCTTCTATAACTATTTACTATATATGTATTTAGTTTATCGATTATTGCTTATGACATGCTAGGATTGTCAGTGATTATCTATAATGTTCTATAGTTGTCTATGATCTTCCATGACTGTCTAGGATTTCTGCAATTTTCTCTGAATGGTCTGCTGGTCGCCGCATCAATTGCAAATGTTTCTTAAGATTTATGAACTTAAGCGCTTTATCTTCTTATGTGCTTATTACCGTTTCTGATGGGGTCCAAGATAATTTATGACTGTCTTCTTCTTTTTCAGCTGCGGTTTGTCTACTCCTAGTCGTAAGCCTCTCCAGTATCTTTCCATATCTGTCGGTCCTGAGCTGATTTGATCCAGTTTTTTCCTGCTTTTTCTCTGATGTCATCAGCCCACCTCTTTTGGGGTCTACCGACGCCTCTCTTGGTTTGTCTCGGTCACCATCTTGTGACCTTGGATGTCCATCTGTCCGTATCTAGCCGTGCGATGTGTCCTGCCCATTGGCATTTTTGTCTTGCGATCCTTTCCATAACATCTGTTGTTTTTTTTCTTTGCCTCATCTCTGTGTTTGTTATTTTAACATTGTAAGCTTACATCAAGCATTGCTCTTTCTATGGCTCTCTGAGTTACTCTTAGTTTTTCAGCGTTTTTCTTGTGTTAGGGCCATAGTTTCCATCCCATAGGTTGTTACTGGAAGAATGCAGCTGTTAAAGACCTTTCTCTTGAGGTATGATTGAAACTTCTTTGTTTGTTAATATGTGTCGCAGGTTCCCAAAGGCTGCCCATGTTAAAGCGATCCTCCTCTTAATTTCCAGAGATTGATTTTCCTTGCCAAGTGTTATGTTATGCCCTAAATAGACGTATTCTTTGAGGAGTTATATTGAGTGATTTTGGATGTTAATCACGTCGTTACTTTCACTTATTATTTTTGTTTTATTATAGTTTATAGTTAAGTCTATTTATTCGGAGGCAGTTTTTAGTTGCTTTAACATAGTTGCGAGTTCAGTTATGTCGCTGCTAATGTGGACGACGTCATCAGCGAATCGAAGATGATTTAGGTAGCTTCCATCTATGTTTTGCCCAAAACCGTTCCAAGCTAAGCCCTTGAAGACCTTCTCTAGGGCCAAGGTAAAGAGTTTTGGTGATATAATTTCGCCTTGACGAACTCCTCTTTCCAGTCTAATTTTATATGTTTTTAGGTCGATCGTCGATCTTAACTTGAATTGTCGAGTTTTCCTATATATCTTTAATAATCATGGAGTACCTGGAGTCGAATCGCGCGTTGTTTAAAGCTGTAAGAAAATACCATTTTTCTATTGAATCAAGCGTCTTATAATAGTCTATGAAGGCTATGTGCAAAGGAACGTTGTATTCTGAGCACTTTTCTATTACTGTTCGAATCGTCTGAAGGTGATCTATTGTACCGTAGCCCTATCGGATGCCGGCCTGTTCAGATGAGTGGTAGGAATTCAGTTAGTCTGTTAGTTACTATTCTTGAAAGAAGTTTATGAAGATGCGAGAGAAGGCTGATAAGACGGTAGTTTTCAATATTTGTGTTTTCTCCCTTTTTAAACAGCAGAATCACCTCTGCATTTCTTGAGACATTTGGGATTTTTCCTTCTACTAGACACAGCGATTGAAAAGCATTTTAAGTGCATAAGTCAGTGAATCGCTACCTATTTTTATCATTTCGCTTGTGACCTGATCTTCGCCGATCTCGGGCTTTTTTTGTTTTTCATTTGATTTAGTGCTTTTCGAATTTCACTTGCTGTTATCTCTGGTCATTCTTCTGAGCCTACATTTGTGATTTTTTCTACTGGATTTAGATGTTTTTTTGATAGAAGTTAGTCAGCAATTGGACTTTTGCAGGTTATTCCTGGCCTGCCGAATTCTATATTTATTTATTTTTATTCGGTGTGTTGTTGGGTAGTTGGTCGGGTGTCTGTTGTTATTGATTACTACTACGTTGGTCTCTGATCGGCTATTGTTACAGTCGATTATAATCTATGAGTTTTTATGATGTTTTTTATAACTGTGATTGATATGTTACTCATAGTAGTCTCTAATCGTTTGTGATTTTATATTATTGCATGCGAGTATCTGTCATGGTACGTCCATGCGTACGTAGATCATCATCATCATTATTGTTCATATTACGATACATTATATCCGACTTAGAATATTATGGATGATCGTCACATATGTGAATACATTTTATAAATTAATAAAAAATGATTAAAATCAAAGGATATTAAGAATGTTAGATTAGCCACTTTTGAAATTGATTGTTTAGCTTTCCAGGGTACCTTCACACCATATTTGATTTGAAACTCGATAGGTAGGCACGAAAATTTTTAAATGCCTTTTTTAGTGATATTTCCGTGTCCAATTAAAGGTTTTTTGACAAATGTGTTTATACTCTTTTAGTCGCCTACAGCAAAACCTAGAAATGAAACCATGTAGAAATTCTCAATTGAAACTTAAATTAATGAATTGTTATTTATGTTTTATTATCAATTGAATTAGTAGATACAACATTTAACTGCATGTGATAAGATTAAATTTCACTCGCAGTTATAAACATTTCAATTCAAGGATTATATGAGTTTTAGACAAACAATTCTCGGTTTTAACTCACAAATAAATTTGTAAGCTAATCTTTGCGAAGGCGTCTCTGAAATGCTATTCGCATTCACTCCTCGAGCATAGTAATATGCTTTACGATTATGAGAAATAAATACTTTACAATACAGTAATATGTAACTATGTGGTTATTATTATTTTTGTTGCTATTTATAGAATTTTTGTTGCAGATGCAGCCAAACAATGCAGACGAAGAATATAAACATAGAGCAAGCTCCTCTAAACAACGAAATATCGCCTCAGGTATCAATAAATCAATGTTATGTGTATTATTATATTAGAGTCTCCGAAAAAGTTTTTCCCCATTCAATTTTAACAACCTAAACTTTTTTTTTCGCACAATTCGTTTGATTCTTAATTGTCTAATTATTTTAGTTGTTCTAATTAGTTTTACATTTGTATTTAGAAAATGCTAATTCTTCAGCAGGCATCTACTGAATTGGTGAAGCTTGATGGCGCTCCTCCGCTCCCACCAAGAACTGCTATTATTTTTACTCCGCTTCCCGCCGCGCCAAAACCGCAGGGTAAGAAGAAATTCCCAGAGTATTTTATGATGCACGAAACAGATACATTTTACATTACATATACTTATGTAGTAATTTTAAATTCTTTTGTTCTTATATGTGTTAACAAACACTGAAATTTATAATTTCCACAAAAAAAGTCTTGAGCTTTCCGTTTTTGCCCTTTAAATACAGTTGAACAACAAAGTGTAATCGCAAACAGGTTGATAATAGCCTGTTTAATTGTCATCCTGCTCGATAGACCAAATATAAAACTTGCGCCTACTGGATTTAATTAAATTTTATACTGTTTAAAATCGAAAAGAGCAAACAAAAAAGTTGCTATCTTTACACAACATTAACTTTTCATAGCCGAGAATTATTTTAAAGTGAGAGTCAGTCAGCTCGATTTATTCCGATACTTTACGAATGATCTTCGTATAATGTTAGAGTTATACGAGCAGACCTTTTAGAGATTCCTACCTGTTGCTTCAACGCCAGGTGCAAAACGAACGGTTCGTCGGTTAAAAATTGGACAAGTGTGTGTTTTTTGTTTAAAAGACTAAAATGTGAGTGTGGTTACGTTAAGTTCGTTTTCTGCGCTGAAGGGGTGAATTTTTTTGAAAAACTTGAGTAATCTTTTGGTGGTGTTTTGTAATTAATTTAGAAAAACTGGATCAAATCTCTCCAATAAATTCCGGTAAGTGTGTACCTGAGTAGTTGCACAACACTTTAAATTTATAATAAAAAAAGATGCATGTGATTGGTTTTGTATTTAAAAAGAACAATGGACTATATAAATGGAAAAAGATACCAAACATGACGTCATAAGGAATTTGGTCGAAACTATTGAAAATGGTCCATCCACCTTTCTAATAACAATAGTTGTATGTATTGATTTTGAATGAATATTTTGATAGATACTTTTGTTATCTAGAAGAGTCATGTATAGAAAGATGGTTTGGTGTGTAGCCTGATCAGTATCCTTTTAAATGCATCCACCCACATCCACAGAAAGTTTATGAGGTTTTGCTTGGTTTGGCTTCAAGCATTGCATAACGTTAATTTATTAATAGGTAATAAAACGTACAAAATAACATTACATTTAATTGCTCTCATTGTTTTAAACGCTTCGGTAATGTTATAACCAGAAAGTGTCGTTACCTAATATACCATCCTCAAAGAAAAAAGGTTTTGGTCATCATTACAATAAGTGTCCTTTTAAAATTCTCTCAAGCTTCTTTTAGTCAGATTGGTTTGAATTAATTAGTTAGTTTTGATCTGGTTTCATAATTAATATCAATTTGAGGAAGTAAAAAACCGGTATGGGATAGATGATGGTAGTCATTTTTAAATTGAGTGGTACAATCTGTAACCCGAGATATTTGTATCAGTTATTTTTGACTAATCATTTAGACATCTTTTTTCCTGAATGCTCCATATACCCGCTCTGTAAAGTGGATCTAGTTTATGTTACTTTTAAATAATGCATGCAAATGTGATCAAGTTCTGATGAGAAGAAGCCTGTTACCATTAAAGGATGAGATGATACACATGAAGATAAAAAAAACTTGTAAAACGATTCGAAACATTCCAAGTACGCGAATAGAAAGAAATTATCTTTAATAGGGTTATTTTTTAAAGATTGGCAGAGATGGGGAACGTGATGTGAGCGTTACAACCGAAATGGTAATGTAAAATGTGTCATGCCGATTAGAATAAAAATAAATTCCTTATGCTGATTACCAAATTACTTCTGTATAAGATCAATTAAGAAGACCCTAAATAGATAATTTTTCTAGATCTTAGACTTAGATAATTCTAATTTAGTTTTCAAAGAACTTAATTTGATTAAGATTTTCTCTTGCATTTCTGAATGAATGTACATGAAAACCATACCGTACAAATTTTTTTTATACCTTTCCTTTGACAACAGTTTGTCTATGCCAGCAAAATCTAGCATAAATTTAAATGTGCTAGAAGTGTAAAAATTTCA
This sequence comes from Agrypnus murinus, assembly GCA_929113105.1. NCBI lineage: Eukaryota > Metazoa > Arthropoda > Insecta > Coleoptera > Elateridae > Agrypnus > Agrypnus murinus. Next base: position 63,864,550 of record OV816029.1, on the reverse strand, counting down.
AATGTTTCTAAACTAACATCACTTTCTAAAATTTGTTCACAAAAGCCAGTTCCACATCATCAAGAGTTTCGGATGGACAACTGAAAAATTTATTCTATTTTTATTTGAAGAGTTTCTTACACAAACAACTGCTTCTCAACTGCTAAAACTATGGATTTCCTATCAAAATCATACATAATAACCGAAGTTCGAATAATGGCCAAAATATTCTATACAGAGTACAGAAGATATCAAGTATTTTTCCTTAGATTCGTTTTCCATTTCTATTGTAAAATTTGAATTTTAAATTGAATTTAAATATATTTAACGTCTGTTGCGTATATACTCTAGATTTTATTTCTTTAATGATTTTAAATCTTTAATTTAGAATTCGAAATTCTTCTTCTTTCCTATATTTTTTTGTTTAAGTCTTAATTTGGGCACTCTCTAACTAAATTATACCTTTTAAATTCTGGCATAATGTCTATATGCAGAATTCTTAACTTAAAAACTAGAATTCATCAGAATTTAAAACCACAATATCGTATTTGACTTCTGAATTATGATTTAAATTCAAAATTATTCCAAACCTCATCTTCTGAATTATCACCTACCATTCTTCATATCTGCTTTCTATTTCTAAAACCTTAATCTTGAAATGTGAATTCTATACTATCAATCAATCTGCATTCTAAGTTCATATCAAATTAAACTAATTCTACTACATTCTAAATATAATATACATAAAAAACATTCTATTTCGCATTCTACTTTTTCGATTTAAGATTAAAATTCTAATAAATAAGTTTATTATTTAATGTTAATCATTTTAGCGGTATACCAAGTAATTTTTGTTCTTCAAGTGTTTCATTTAGTCATAGAGACTTTCAGGATTCATTTGTTAGTAAGTCTTTAGCAACATGATCGCGTGACAAAAAGAAAGCACCGAAAGAGACACTGACTGCTGTACAGGGTTATTCATTATATTTTGACCACTCCCTCGCCTTTGCTATTATTGCAAATAAAAAAAAGCTTCATATAAAAGCTGTAGTGTTGTATCTAGATTTTTAAATAATATTAAAAAAGAATTGCGTGTATAGGTCACGTGATATGAACTATACATATTTTTTTAGTGTAACACCCTATATATTATTGCATTTTCTAATACCCATTTTTGCCCTGATTCCAAATATATAATGTTATATAAGTCTATCATTAATATTTTTGACATATTTAAAAATGAAAGAAAAAACATCTAATGAAAGATCAGTAGGCCATGCTTTTCAAAATGTGAGTGAACTGAAATAACTTTTTCAGCCGCACTATAACCCATTTCGATTAAAAAAAGTCAATAAAAAATAAAATCTTTTCTTATTCTCAGTTTAATCACCTTTTGGCAAGCTGTCAATTGAAGAATTAAAAAACAACATTGATTTGCATAACTGAATGTAGGTATATAATGAAGAGATCGTAAACGAGGTCACCCTCTGTTATCTACATGTAACTTAACACTCACGATTAAAACTATTAATTTTCAGAATTGAAGCAACTTGTAATAACATGAGATAAAATCCACTGCAAGTATCCAACGCGATCGATTCATTGATTCGGCGTTGTAGCAAATATATCGAAAGTTGGACAATTTCATTTTGAAGATTTACTTAGGTAACAGTAATTAATCTTAATACTATTGTTATTGAAATATTAATGAACAAAAAGTGTTAATGATAGACTTACACAAATTATATAACGAGTGGGTTTCACACCCCAAAAATTTGTACCGCTGTCGTATTTCGGCAATGATCCACATGTTTCGTTTGCCTCTACATTTCCTTGATTTGGCAACAATGCCTTAACTGACGGGAATTGCCCTCATTGCCGATTCACTGCCTTCATTGCCAATAACACTGCCCTTAATACCGTAAATATTGCCGTAACTATTATGGGTATACTCGTATATCACCCTTTCATTGCATGCAAATTACTGATCTGAAATCATAAAAACGCTTTTTATCATTGATTCGCACTGACCTTAAAAAATTCACCTTCAAAATATTAGGTTAGAAGATACTGGGGGGTTTCCAATATCGGCTTCCAATAAAAGAAGATAAATACAAGTTTTACGGCTTCCTCTTTTTGCCAAAAAACGTCATATGCCATGTTCACTGTTATAGGTTGTAACCAACATAAATTGCGAAAATGAAATACATAATTCTCAAAAATAAATACGCTGTATTACCTAATTTTAATGATACTCGGCATTCTCAAATTTAATCGGAGCGCTTTAAACTGTTAAAATCTGAAACTGAAAATTCCAAAATGAATATATTTCAGAAAACTTTCATTAGCACTTCGAAGTTATATGTAATTCTCAACAAACCGCCGGTAGCTCAGCATCAGAACTTCAGAACTTCTCGCTTGTTTTCTACGGTTCCCATGAAGATCTTTATTGTCTTATGTATGTTGCCAATAGAACAAGAAAAGAGGAAAAGGTAAATTTTTAAAATAAAAGAAATACATGGAAAATTTTACTTATTCATTGTTAAAATGTATAATATTGTGGATATTAGACTTTAGAGTCGTATGTGTATACTGTATAATAATAACAAATGCCACTATACAAACCTACCACACACTATCAACGCGGCTGGCAGTTCAGTGCTATTGCTGATAAAGACTTATTTTTATATTGTTATAAACGACGAAACCTACGTGACAACAGACTTCAACAGTATTCCAGATAATCAGTATTTCATTTGTACAGATAGTTCCCATATCAGCAACTTCCATTGAAAGCTTCCCAGAAAATGGACGAAATGAACAAAAATAATAACCAATGGGTCTGTGCAGAAGTCCAATCAAAAACACGATCGTCTAACTATTCGTAATTCTTTAAGAGAAAAGTTAATGGTACTCATACAGTTCATGTTGCCCGTGAGAACAAACGGGCTAAATTGATGATGTACTTTTTTCACTATATTCGGCGATTAATTGGAAAACCGTCATAGAATTTAAGGATTACATATTACTAGTTTTATTCTAATCGAAACGTATTCTCATCTTTTAGCTCTTTCAAAGCTAATTGGAAAGTTCGGACACATGCAGTTAGAAAAATTAAGAATATATAAAAAATCGGCTTCTCAGTAGCCGGTTTCAATACTCCAGACCTGACAATAAAAGCTAGTATGGAGGAAACGAATCGTTATGGTGCTAATGCAGTCAACAAAAATGCCTTTACTATTAGAAATTGGACAAGTTTTCCACTTCATTGCCCTCATTGCCCAATTCACTGCCGCCATTGCTCACTTAAATGTCATTGCCGAGTTCATTGCCATCAATTCCGATAGTGTTGATCTGATTTCCTATACTGTCCAGTTCAATGCCAGCATTGTTCACTCAATGTCGACACTGCCTAGATCATTGCCTTACTTGCTCTGCTCAATGCAGCACCGCCTAATTTATTGCTGTTAGCGTTGCCGAAATTTCTTGGTATTTACAAATATTGATTTCTGCAAGTTATGTGTGGGTCTGTGAATTCTGTAATATTTGCGGATTTTACATAATTTATGCACTTTAGTAACCGATAATTGAAGATTATATATGAAGACTACTATTTCACAGATTTGTCAATACACTACGCCGACCCTTAAAATAAATTTTGCTGCTGGACACTTTTCCTACCGTAGACACTACGCCGACCGCATGCGGTGGATACTTTGCCGATCGTGGACACTAACCTAAACTAACTTAAGGTCATATTGTAGAAAACTATATCTAAATCGATCAACAGGTTATTTAGTTTTAGCTACGGAACTTAACTTAACCCCCACCGATTGCAGTCGGCGTAATGTTCAGGTCGGCAAAGTGGACACTTTGCCGACCTGAACATTACGGCGTAGTGTCCACGTTCGTCAAAGTGTCCAGTAGCTAATTTATTTTAAGAGTCGGCGTAGTGTCCACGGTTCGAAAAGTGTTTAAAACAGCCAGTAGGAGCCAGCGTAGTGTCCGCGTTCGGTGATGTGTCCGGTCGGCGCGTTGTCCAACCACCCTTTGAATAGTCAATACATTGATTTTGCAAACTTAGATTCAATATTTGTAAATTTTAATAGTCGATGGTCTTCCTGAACTAGATACTACTATGATAGAGTGTCTACCTTTTATGAAAGCCATGAATTTTAGTTAATCATGTTGGACTTGTTGTGATTGTATTAATTGCAAAACGAGATTACAGAATTTACAGATTTAGGTATTTGAATTTTTTGAATATTTTTGGATATACTTTTAAAATATTGCACATTTAATGAATAATGCGAACATTGAGCAGTACGTTGGGGCTGATGTTTTGTCAAATTGATATATCATATTTTTAGTGTGAGTGACGAAATTAATGTTAGAATTTCTAATATTTTGAAAATTCAATTTGTAAATTAACTAGTGTCCTTGAAAATTTCTTTAAATTGTCTTTGTGTCAATTCCTAGGAGTTCGTTTATATTGTAATTCTTCTGTAGGTAGTTTTGTATATTTAGTCTGTATGAAATGTACCCAAATACTCATAAAAAAGCCACAAACGAGTATTGCTGCTTGCTATAAAAAAGGTGTTAAGGCAGAGAAACATCCAGAAAAACAACGTACTTGGATATCTAAAATTTAACGCAGAATTAAAGTAACGCAATCGTTACTGAGGCTTTCTTTGACTTGGCCCCTTTTGTAGCGTACGTGACAAAAAATCAGTTTAACGCTCCACTTAATACTCCTTTCAGCTGTATGTTTGGGGTTGCTTCAGTGAAAGGAAATTTGGGTCATACCTCTTTACCAAGGTATTAGATGCGGAATAACTGGTGAAGATTAATCGTAAGTGCTGCTACCGACTATTCAAAGGTAGTAAGGTGCAAAACATGAACCCTGGTTACTACAAGAAGACAATGCCCCATGTACAATGCAGCCGGTTGTGCAGAGACTGGAAACAAGAAAGGATTGACCGTCAGAATCTCCCAACGCCAGTCCAATCGAAAATGTCTGATCCTACATCAGGTATAAACTAGGGGTTAATACATATTAACTATAAAAAAGCGCATTAGATAATAATGGGAAGTAGATACCGTAGGTAAGGGCGTAGTAGTGCTTTTTGAGTAGTTCCTAAATATACTTTATTAATTTATCAACGCACAGAGAGCTTCGACAAATCGCTTCTGTGGGACTGACTGTAACATTATTATCACATTCTGTGAGTTACATATACAGGGTGTAACTAATATAACTACACACCTCGCAATGGGAAGGAGTAGCTATAATGATTTAGAACATATTTTCCTTATCAACATGTGGTCGCTTTCTGCTAGTTTTCGAGAAAATCGCACTTTAAATATTAAGTACGTCCATTCTACCTACTCGCATTATATTAAAAATACAAAACAAGCAAAAATAAAGTTTGTTTTTTTTAATTTGTAAAAAGATTTTTCACGTTTGAGTGTATAATTGTATGTACCTTGGTTTGTACACTGTAAAACGGGGGCGGATATTTGTTCCCATAAAAATTATTGAAAAGAGTAACTTTATTCAGATATCTGTTGGAGTGTAAAGATACATTATTCAATGATTTTTTTTTATTCGTACCTGTATTATTTTGCCGTGTAATAAATAACTGTCATATGTTATTATATGTGTATTTTATTTAATTGGATTTGATATTTTTTTGCCTTTGTGGGCGATGATTCTGAGTGTTGAAAGCGTGTAGCAATACATATATTGTATCAATAATAAAATAATTTAGATATTTGTCTTTATGATATAAAAATAAAATAATTATAAAAAAGCCTTTAAAATATTTGTTAATATTTCTGTACTCGATAAATGATAAATATTGTGACTTTTTATAATTATTTTATTTTATTTCATAAGGAGTTTCACGAAGTAAGGCTTAAGGCTGTAAAGTTGTTTATTTATTAGTTAACCTTTGGTTATTGATACAGTAATTCAAAATGCATTGTGACTATATTACAAAAGCTTTGATCAATGTGATTAATAGTTTATAGTCTTTATACATACATGCAACAATGCAAGTATGATTGATATTACTTGTTAATTTTTTACAAGCTACTCATTATAAATTTGTTTATTTACATTTACAACGTGAAAAAATAACTTAAAGATTAGCCAAATTGTTCCTGACAGCTGAATTATGAATCAAAAGTGGTATAGTAGGGTGTCTATAATAGACCGTTAGGAACAATATTCGTCAGTACAGTATATTTGGTTTGATATTTGCACAAAACAGGCACATGTCACATTGCTTATAACGTGGTCATATGGTGTCGCAATACCTGTCATAGCGAGAAGCACAATTTTTGGGGTACTTGGTTTTCCTGAAGATCTGCCTATGTGTTTCGCACTCGTTTCTAGGAGTACACTTACAATGTGTCTCCGGAAAGATAGCAGAATTGATTCACAGTTACACTTTCTGTATAAGTGCTATGAATTTTGAAATATTAATACAGTTTTGTGAGATATTTTGTCATATGCATACTGTGGGTAAATGGAGAAAAATACCACTTCTTCCCAAGTGCGATAATGGTTCAATTTCGATATGATTTAAAGCAACAAAGACAAATGGTATCGTCGTTCCACATAAAAATAATTATTTTAGTTTTTCTGCCACAATTAGCGCATAACTTGCTTATGTGAATGCCTGAAAGTTTTCACTGGTGAAAACGAGGTTGCTATCCACCCTCTACTAGCTCTCAGCTTACCCGTTACCTGCTCATCCGTCGGAGTTAACCTACCCGCAAGAGTCCCTGTACTCTAAGTCCAGCTTGACATTGCACCATCCCACATTTCACGAAAGCAAAACGACTTCAGAGTGGAAGTAGAGTTGTCTTAAGATGTGAAAGGCTATATGCTCGCGTTAACAATCCTTAAGGTGATTCTCCAGGATAGTCCCTGCCGTAATGGTATGAGTAACAAAGTACGCCGACCGCACTTAAGCAACCTCATACACCGATGGTCTCAAGAAAAAAAAAAGAAAAATCCACAGTAACAGATCCGCAGTTTTGACTATACCGGAAGAATACCTGGTAACACGATCTACATAGGACCACTGATGGGGAAGGCCTAATCAAGCTCTCCATATTGTATCTAGCAATAATCTGCTATCCAGACAAATAAAGTTATAATCACCTGAACCTTTTTCTAGCTTCTAATCTTCTACCCTTAGGTTCCTTTTTCATAATTATTATATCTCTCAAAAAACTTTTGCGAATCCTGTTGTTCGAACAATATTGAATGTTTTTTGTAACGGGATTTTTTTGTCGGTAACTTAATAAATCCAAAATTAAAACAATAATAAGTCAAACACTGAAACAAATCAAAGCTTTAAAACTATACTTATACTGTAATAGTATATTACGTTATAAGTCCGGTAAACCCAAGTTTACAGTAGCGAGTTGAAAACGTTTCGGGACGAGGCGACGAAGGAGCCGAGTCTCGAATGTTGAAACGAGCTACTGTAATGGTTTACCGGAAGTATGACGTAAGGCGTTTTATTTCATACTGCCTCACATTGTTCATTTTTAAAAAAATGCATTTAAAATTTTCAGTCCGGTAAAATTTTTTACCGGACTCAAATTAGATTTTCAGTCCGGTAAAATTTTTTACCGGACTCAAATTGGATTTTCAGTCCGGTAAAATTTTTTACCGGCCTTGTAACGTAATAATTCATTTACCGGACTCAAATGAGTCCGGTAAATACCCTTTTACCGGACAGTATGAAATAAAATTTATTGCCCCGGCAAAGACGTCACATTAAATCAAATTATACTCAGCCGCCGTGGATTTTAATCACAAAGGCTGATTAGAAATAGAGCACAGGAACAAATAATAAAATAGAGGACCCCATCCAAATTGTAAAAATGTTACGTAATTAGGTCAGGACATCCACAGTTTGGGAAAGGATTTCCCTTAAAATGTAGTAAAGGTGTAAATGTAAAGATGAGTAAAGTAAAAGTATATAATCATTTATTGAAAACTTTGTTTACACTACTAAGTTTAAACACTTGATAACAATAAAGCATGAAAACAGTTCGTAAAAACGTCTCCCACAACTGTCTCACCTATAGGCTACATTGAAGCTACAGGAAATATAATTACTAAAGACAATTAAACGTTGATAACGAAATAAATCTAAAATAATGCAATGTGTGTCCAAAACAGCGATTTATTTATAAATGGGATAAACACATGTAAACAATAATTTATATGTGAAATCTTATACACCCCTAATCTGGTTAATCTGGTTAGTAAATAAAGAGGCACATAAATCAAGAAATGATACATTTAGATAATCGTCCAAACAATTTTATATGTTCATGTTCATTTAATTTATAAAGAAACCGCATGACTTACCAGGTGCTCCACTGCAGAACATGTTTGTTTTAAACTTCTCATTATCAGCTAAAGCATCAGAATATAAAATTAAGACAGTGTCGTGAAGTTGTTATATAACACTTTTTTTCCATCTAAATCGCACAAAAAAACATTACTAGACTAGATTATTGGTACGCCAATGAGCCGATATATTTCACAGGCTTATCAGTAAACTTTTCTCGTCTCTGATAATTACAAAAAGAACTACCAATACTTAACTGTCGATTAGTTAATCAGCATTAATTTAATTCTTCGATGTCTAACAGAAACTTCTAATGTCATTTAATTTCTGAATCGCGCATCCTAGTGCAAAGTTGCAACCAAAAATCCTGAACTTTTATCATTCTCTTTAATTTATATATACAATTTTAAAAGAGCCAATAAAATTAAATTAAGACATAGAGCGCATTTCTGAACTGTTCAATCATATGTTTTTGTTTATTATTCTGTTCTTATACTACAAATGGCAAATACGCGTATAACAACTGAAAAACGTGATCAAATTAACTTCGCTATAGCGAGCAATTTATAATAACATTTTTATTAAATAATCCATAACGAAAAAAATAGTAGCATCTTAATTAATTATGAAATAATTACATTAATCAGATATAATGCAAAGAGGGAATAATCTATTTGCAATTATTATTTAAGTAAAAATGTAGTTTTATAACACTATTGCATTCAAAACGATTCAATCTTACTATTAGTAATGTATGTCTATTATCAATATCGCGAGGAACCAATATTTAATAAGATACAGATATAGAGAAATATTTGACTGACTACTTCCTTTTCTGCTGTAATGACATCCTTGTTATAGCATTGACCAGGATGGCAGGATAAAAAGTAGTTGAGCCACAATTTCTTCTATTTCTGTGATCAGAAAATTGTTTTATGATTCTGAAAAAGATTATTTGTAAGTTATTCATTTGTACAAAGTTATTTAAAATAACTTTGCCTTTTTGAGACCTTAGTGTTAAAGTTGACAGTAATAGCATTGTACATTCTTTCCAGTATTTGTACGAAAGTAAAATCTTTGTAAATGTTGGGAATGAAGCTCGATGAACATTAACACAAAAAAGGAATGTATTAATATTTATAAAGGAAATTTCATTATTATTTATTTCCTTATTGGTAGTTTTCTACATTCTGAATCATTATTATGCAAGGTTGAACTTATACCAGATAAAATATTTAGGCATGTCTAATTAATTAAAACCTATTCTTTCATATTTCTTTAAATCCTATAAGTATTAATTTCGAAAGTAGATTTTAAAATTTAATTATTTACTAGCACATTTTCTTATTGTTGGTACATAATTATGCCTTGGCACTATCACACTGATCCTTTTTTAATTATAAGCAGACAATCTCTTCTAACTGATTGTAGTAGATATGAAGGACAAATTATTTAAATTGCATTCAATAGTAGAAATGTGTGTTAGTGCCTACATATTAAATTGTTTTAATTATTGCTAAATTAATTTAGTACAATTTATTGGAACAGAAATATATATTATTAATAAACATTTTTATACATTATTAAACACAAATACACATTAATCAAAAAATTTTTCAACGAAGAAAGTGAATACTTAGGAACGTAGTAATAGTCAATAAAAAGTTACCAAACGAATAAATAATAAATATTTTAGCTAACGGTCTTTCTTCGAGATTTATTGGCAGCAAAAGTTTCAATAATCTCTGTAAAATCCATAAAATTGGCATCAAAATTTAGGAATTCCGAGCCATGGTTTTTAACCAAACAGAAACGGTAACCAAAGAACGGTTAAACCGCTTTATTTCTGCTAACCGTAACCGCTACGAACCGTTTGTAAAAATTAAAAGTTAATTAATAAAGCCCCGCTCTGAACCGTCGTATGTCTTGTGTCAACAAGGAAGATTTGTCAGTGCTTAAAAATATTTGGGCATGTTACAAATGGCTAAATGTATATATAACACTATTTTAAATGTAAAATTGAAATGTTTATTCGAAAAGCATTTAAAATCCATTTTAAGTTGTATTCAAATAGAACCATTTAAACAGTTGTAACGTGTTAAAATTCTCGATTTAATTTTAATGCAAATTTAAATGCATTATTGGCAAAGAATCTTAGTACAGCCCTGTACATTTCAGTATATTTTAGTTGGGTTAAAATTACAGGCGATATTTCCAATTAAAAGGGCGTTTTCTTTAATATCGAAGGTCATCACAAAATGTTTTCACACAAGATGAAATTGCTTGTAGAATTAAATACAGATAAAATTGAGTTTATAAAGATTCAGAAATACAATTTGCCTTTTTAACAAAGGAATTATATGTCAAAGAAAACGTTTAGCTTAAATATATATTTCCTGTACGTGTTTATCTTCAATTTGGATGAATAGATTCTCTGAACGCAGACAAATAAAAAACCGGTCTGAAACCAAATGTAAAAATATCAGGTTTCACCCTGCAACGCGATTTTTAGTCGCTGTGAATCTCCATAGAAGGTTCTGGAACGGGCCTACCATTGGTTTAAAATATGTCATCGTAATTCTGATTGGTCATTTACACACTGTATTGCGTGAGCGACGACTTGCGCGCGAATCGGTTGGCGCGGATTTATCAACATCAAGCAAACAATGGTGGTGTCCTACCTGGTGAGATCGCGTCGCCCGTAACTTTGCTAGATGCGGATTTCAGGCGGTTGACTCGATCAAATTATTTATATTTCCGCCTGCACCGCGTTAGCCGTATCTGAATCGTCGGCATAGTAGGTAATGTTTTGTTAGATTTAATTTAATTTTGCAAGAGAAAACTAATAATAAAATTAATAATTTTGCAATAATTGTGAAATAAATTTAAACAATTTGTTAATATCTTATATAAATGGTGAAGTTTTCCAAAGGACCCCGCAGAATCCTCATGGAAAATGGCTTTCCCAGATTGCTCTGATACGTTGGTGAAAGATAATTCTCGATGTGTAGATCAAAAGTGTCAATGGGCACAAAGTCTAAAAAATTATAGTTTTAGAATTACAGCCGTTTTGAAGTTGGAAATTTTTGCACCCGGTAGAATCCTTATGGGAAATAGTTCTCGGCTAAAATTCTTGAAGCTTTGGGAAATTGTAGTTCCTAATGTGTAGATCAAAAGTGCCACTGCACAGAAAGTCCAAAAAATTGTAGTTTTCGAATTAGAGCAGTTTGAAGTTGGCAATTTTTAAATTGAACCCAGTTCAATCCTTATGGGAAATGGCTCTGGGCCAAAATTCTTAAAACTTTGGTATACACCAAAAAATTATAGATATCGAATTACAGCCATTTGAAGTAGACAATTCTTGCATTTCAACTTCAAACGGCTGTAATTCATAAACTATAATTTTCTGGGCTGTGACTATTGACAATTTTTGATCTACACATCGAAAACTATCTTTCAGCACAGTTTCAGAGCAATCTGGTGAAAGCTATTTTACATAAGGATTATGCGGGGTGCTTTTATCCTCTCCAAATAAACAATATTTGTTGAAGACTTTTACCGATAGCATAATTTTAAATATATATTCTTGGACATTCAAATTTTGCGTCTATTTCACCAGCCCAATCTTACCAGATTAGAATATCGTAGTTCTGTTTTATATTGTTTTCGCTGCGATTCGCGATTACGAACATGTGCTACGTAGGACACTCTCAATTCGCTTCGTCCGCACCGCCATTCACTCGCTTCGCCCGTGTCGTCCGCTTCGCCACATTGATCGCCCACGCAGAACAACGTGTTAGGGTTTACCTCTCTGAAGAAATATGAACGTAACAACAATTTCGCACCGCAAACAGTAAGTCTCAGATAATCTACCAAACGAGAACTTTTTAAGTCAAGGCGCCTTATTTGACGCGTCTTGAGAATTAAGAAAAGTTAAATAAATACAGTATAGAAGTCCGGTAATGTAAATTCAATACAGTACAAAAGTCTGGTCATGTGATTAGAAAATGATTCATTAAGCAGCACGCACGTGAAGGGTCGAGAATAATTCTCCGAGCGGAACACCTAGTGACGGCAGCCATCAATTTGACAAGTACCGCGAGATTTTGGGTGTACTTCACTGTATACCGTTAGTTGAGTTTTGAGTGTTTACAGTTATTTGTTTATCGTCGAGTTTATTGCAAAGATATATGTGAATAATGTATGATTATAAGGTGGTTTTCTAAAGTAATAAATTCAATAAGTAAAACAAAGACTTTATTGTACAGTGCAGAAATTTATATGTTTGAAAATAACGCTGTATCAATATGATAATTCTTTCTGCGTTGAGGAGAGTTTCTTCTGAAATTATGCGGGTTCCTTTCTTTTTTAAGGGAACGCTAGTGCAAATGTAAGAATGACATCACTATTAAAAACTTTAGTTCATCAACTTTGGTTATAACTTCTGCATCGACAACCATAAGTAACGACCATACTGTATAATAGAAGTAAGTTTGATGTTAAAATTTATTTGTACCATTATTATGAGATTTGTTTGTCAATTACATATCCATCCCCTTCTTACTAAGGATCCTTAAGAGAACATTATTACTTTTGTTCTTATGATTTTTATATGAAACAATTAATTATTTTACCTATAAATAAATGAGAATTTAAATCAATTATTATTGTGATAATATTGGACCGTTCACTTGTGAAAGTCTTTAAAATATTTTAATCAGCCTAATATTAACGTAAATAAACATGACTAGTTATTGAATTCATTCAATATGACCAGCATCCTTTTTTGCTTGCAGATACTGAGTTTTTTTTGGCCTAGTAAGCAAATGGCGCCCATATCTTTTTTTATGTTTACAAAAATCTTATTTTCTTTATAATCTCTAAGCTATGAAAATCAGTACCTTCGCCTGTGAGATAATTTAAATTGAGAGATCTTAAGTCGGAGCATTACAGTACCGTCAGTATTTAGTATTTTAAGATTTATTGGTATTACAGTTGACAGTCCAATAGTGGGGCTTCATTTTGTGTTGAACGTTACAATTGGCGCCCATGCGTGGGACTTTGTGTTATGCTTATTATTATATACTTTATTATACTTTGTGTTTCTGGTGTTATAATACACATGAGTTCAAAATTGCAAAGGCAGCTTTGATGGAGTTACTTTTTGCTCATACTAAACTAGATAGACAGATTTAAGAGTGTTGACCGATATTAAATTATTAAAACATATTACTGATCTGCTTGTTCTATTTCATTAACCAAAATGTTGCCAACTTTGTTTTGCAAAACCTATCTTATTAAACCTTCTAGTAAGGATACAATAATTGTTAAATGTTATTACCATAATATAATTTATTGCTCATATAGTTTAAACAAACATATAATTAATGGTTGTCAATGCCTACATATAGCTATTTAAAAAGCAAATAATAGATAAAATATAACTGCAGCACGCGCCTTATGAAATTATCGATGATTATACATCATTTATCAGAGATTAGAAAGCATTTACTAATACATTTACGGATTATGGAATTTAAGAATCTAAATATCCTATTTTGATTATTATTAATACATTTTATTTGTTAAGCATTAGATTTTAATAAATTTTCAGATTAACATAAACTATAATTATATATACTGAGCTTTCGATATCATTTTGGTATTTGGACACATTGCCTTTATTATTCATATTAAATTATCACCAGATTTCCATACACCACAATGGAAAGTATTTCATTCCACCATTTCATATTCCAAATATTCTTATATTCAAATTTAGGTTGCATTGCTATTAATAGTGAGAGCGTACGCTGAAATAATTATTATTAAAATTTTTGTACTTCAGCAGTTTAACGATTTTCTACTTAATTGCTCTATAAATTAGAGAAATTACTTTAATACTAAAACTGTCACATTTGTCGTTGAAATTTACATTCTCGTAAAACATTTATTATGTTTATTAGGCAATTGCTTTTTTTTTGTTATCTATTCCATTCTAAGAGCAAGTTCTATTTGACCGATTTACAGCTAACTATGCAATCAGCCATGATTGCAGCCGAAGTATTTTCTTATAGTAGTATATACATAATTACAGATTTCTTTAAAAGAAGTACTAGAAGTTATGACTGTGAATTACAATCTCATTAACCACTCCCTTTAAACTCCTACCTGATCGAAATTAGCTTTGTTAATACTGGGATTTTAATAATAAATATTAGAATTATCTGTATCTACAGATAACAATATTTTCAACGAAGTTGATTGTGGGAATCTGTGTATACGTATATTTATCAACTTGTAGGAAAACTAAATAATAACCATAAATTAAATAATAGTGTCTGATTTAATCAATCTGTCAAAATGCTCTTATTTCTCAAAACATAATGCTCAAATTTCTGTAAAGATGTTAGCTAGAATGTTACTTAATTGGATTCTATGGTTTAGTTCTAGATTCTAGAATCACGAAAACTTTTGGGCCTAGAATATAAAGTTGTTTGTAGTATTCAAGGTAATTAATGCCTATAGATAGAAATTCCTAGATTCAAATTGCTCTACACGAATGTAAATAAACGGCTTTTAATGCCTGTTTCGTAGGTAATACGATTGAAATTCCGTTCTTATTACTAATAACATTTTTATATAAGGCTGTATTAAATAGGATAATCCCGTTGTCTTCTTTTTAAGCTATAAAAGCTATTAACACTTTATTATGAATGTCTTCTTGATACTTTAAAAGTAGTCTTGTAAAAAATACACATTATTATATGTTTGCATTGTCTGCTTGGTTAAAACAGAATAGTGAAAAGGTTGCGATAATTTTATCGCGAAATGTAAAGAATTTTATCGAGTTTTAACCCATTGTGTTGGATAATAATTATTTTGAATATGATACTTGCATTATTTGAAGGATGATTAAACAACAAATTTCAACTTTTTTTTTAACGAAAATAGTTGAACCTGTGTAATTAGCACTCGCTAATCAAAAGACTCATGGTACTTTCCATTCTGTAAAACGTATTTGGATTGTCATCAAGTTAAATTAACCTGCATTTGATCTTGGCATTATATGGAATGGTAATATAAATGACTTCAGAGAAAGCTGGCTTGCGAAACAATGAACAGGAACTTGTTTTTAGTAATCATTCAAAATATTGTTACTATTTGCTGAAAAATAAAATCATAAGTGACAGTCTTTAAGTTGTTTCATCCGTTATTGTGGAAAGAAACTTAAGATACTTAATAAGATACAGCAACAACAACAATTAAGGTTTATAAGAAAATGAATCTAATCTAATTTCATAAAATTAAAAATAAACATATTTATCTGCAAGATAAATTGTAGATATAATGTTATTCCAATTAAAAGAACTTGCAACTTCAAACAATTTATCTTAAATTTTGTAGCATACATAGTGGAAAATAAATTTTGATTAAATTTAATTTAGTTCTGAAACGACTAGTACTTAATTTAAAATAAGTACATTAAGTTTAATTCGGTGCGTAAAGCTAGCCACTTTACCACCCTTGAGTGCCGAACGGCTCGAGAATAGCAGCCTACCCTGCTATACCCCAATGGGCCTTCATGGCCTGTGAAAGGGGACTATTATTATTATTATTATTAAATTAAGTTTTACCTACTGTAATAGTTAATACATCCGAAGGCTTTTTTTTTTAAGATAGGTTTGTCTATCTCGTCAATGTCGTTTGAACCGGTATGGAACCTTTCGGGGATGCCGTTTCGGCGATGGCATTTCTGCGACAGACCGTTTTGGCGATGGCGTTTTCGGCGAAAGTACCTTTTAGAACCAGTTCTATTATTCTCGTATGTATGTATGTTTTTATAATTTTGTGAATGTTGCTTTCGTTAAAAAATAGAAGCAATTTGATGATGGTCTAACATTTTTGTTGTACACCTACAGTTTTTAAAATTAATCTTAGTCTTTAATTTTTAAAATTCTTGTGTTGCGGATAAGATATTTTTGTCATAAGCAGAAATAACCATATGTTTAACCATATGCTTTTTTACGATAGAAATTGAATTCTTGTAAACAATAACAAATGAATCTATCTAATAATAATGAAAACGGATTTTTCTAATAAAAAGGAAAATAATTAATGATAAAGGTGTAAGTTATGCTTCAATAACATAACAGAATTTTATTAAGTAATTGTCTCTTGTCAAACTTAACTAGCTCAGCCGTATTAATCTAATTATACTTGAGTTTATCGTAAAAGATGTCTCTGATAAGTTTAAACTAACTTAAAACTATATAATACTGTTTTTACTATACATCGAAATTATTTTCAGATGATTCTCGCGTATAGTAAATCGAAGATATTGCCAGGCTGAACGGAACTGAACATTGTAGCTGTTCATATTTATTTGTATTATATACACATGAGTTCAAAATTCCAAAGGTACCATTAATGGAGTTACTTTTTGCTCATACTATAGGTGGATTAAAAGAAATTTCGTAATTCAAGTTGCATGTTAATCTCCGTAAGAAGGTGACGCAATTCTTGTCGTGATACTACTACTCTTATTATTTTATCTATATCACTCGCATTCTACTTAGCCGTTCAATTTCCTTGGTGTTTAATTTCTGGAAAAAGCACGTGTGGTTTTCTCACCTATTAAAGCAATGAAGCTTAGTGTATTGACGGTGCTGTGTTTCCGCGTCATATGGCGCGTGAAAGATTGAAAAGTAACGTAAAGATCGTACATCGATCGGAATTGATGAAAATTGTCGATCATTTTCGATAAGGCTTGACTGAATTTTAAAGAATAATTAAGTTGTAAATATTTGTAGGTGGTATAGACTTTACAAATATAACACTTTCCTGCGATATTATATATTTGGGTTTGTTAGACCCTTCGTACTAGTTTAATTAAGATAATCGCATAAGCGCTCGTTAAACTATCGTCTCAACACTCAGTACTATCTAAGTAGTTCACAACCCAACCATACATCATTATTCACAGACCAAATTTAACAAAAAATCGTGGTCTCAAAAATCTTTTAAAGTCTATATTTGGATGTTTCGGTATTTTGAATCTTCCAATGTTTGAAACTTGAACTTGATACCGAAAACTTTAAAGCTTTTGATGGCACTTTCAAAATTTGTATATATGGGACACATGGAGATTAAGATTTTGAACTTCAAAAGTATGTAAATGTAGACCGAAAATATAAACATACATATAGAATTCTGAAACTTCTGCGATGCTTCCAATCTACTGATTCTGAAACTCTGAAGATCGATATTTTGAAAGATTGATTTTGCGACTTTAACAATGAATATGAAGCTTGAAATTTCAACCTTGTTATACTTGGAAATCTCAAACTCTATGGCGATGTTTTACCTCTGGAGTAACTTTGACTTAACTGTCTGTAAAAAAATAACAGCCTGAAAATGCTATCAAACTTTAAAATTTTACACATTTACAAAGTTTTTAGTGACCTTGAATTTTTTTGGAAAACTTAAATTTGGCTTAAGGTTTTATTATTACTAGAAAGCCAGCCTCGGTGGATTAGTGGATTGCATGTTTGCTTCATAATCCAATGGTCGTAGGTTCGATCCGCGGCTGAGCTGGTAATTTCTCATTGCGGTGAAAAATTAAAAAAAACTTCTTCTCGGATAGGAAGTAAAACTGTAGGTCCCAAGGGTCAATGCGATGTTTGACATGATAAAGATCCCTACTGGGGGTGGAATTCCCCCAGATTTGGCTAAATTCTAGTAGGGTCGGCCAAATGATCATAGCAATCGGTGCCTTGAGGTGCGAAGGATGCTCCGCCATTCTGATTCCTCGCCCAAAAATAAATAAATAAACAAACTTACTAGAAATTCTTTTTGAAAAATGTTTCTTAATAATCCAACTACCTTGGTTTATGGAAATGCGGAGTAATATGGTCATTAGGGTGGGCCTTATTTTACTGACTTTTGAATTTTTTACCGCCGCTCCCTAGAATTGTTCTACCTTATGAGAAACAAATTTAGGCCTTGTTTGGGTTCGATCACATAACGGAAAGTGGTGTCGCACTTCTCGTAAAGTATGGAAATTCCACGTTGCAGAGTACATTAATGGTTTATAAGCTTTCCATGTATATTTTTAAATTTTTTATAAACCTTCGTGTTATCGTACAAAATAGTAGTAAAATCGGCTTATTATGAAGGGCCCAAGGGATGGAAGTCGCCCGATGGGTATTATCATCCAGTAACGCTCGTGGTGCATACACAATTTTATGTTTCACGAGAATATGTACCTATAAGTAAAAAATTAGTGGCAATTTATAATTATTGTTGTCGTTGCCAACACGTTTTTTTATATATTTATAAAACTAGGAATTTTATGTTTGTCGGACGGTAACAACTTTTACTAAATTTACAAAAGTCAAACAGATAAATGACAATTTAAATTTAAATGTTTTTTGTTGTTGTTACCAACATAAAAACAAAAAAATCCTAATAGCACTAATGTCATCTAAAAAGTAAATTCATTTTAGCTAAAAAGTTTTTGTCGGTAATTAAGTCGGCACAAAAGAATTCGTGGATCGCACGACCAGAAACTACTTGCAAATACGTATTATTTGCTGTACTGCAACATACTCGTACACAAACATATACTTTCTGACCTAATGCTCCAAATTACTATTGCGTAACGCCGGCTCCGATTGTAGAGTAAATGAGCGGGCGTTATGAATTATAACGCCCGCTTATAATGCCCTGGTTGTTATGGAGTTGTTTATGTAGTTCGTATCACAAGTATAAATAAAAAATAATATGCAAGTGAAACATAAAAGTAATAGGAACATTTTTGTTAGGTTTGAACAATTCTAGCTCTGGTGTAAACCTTAATTCCAAGTTAGTGGAAACGGCCGTTGGTATGCCTTGCAATTTTAACAAAATAACTCAGTTTTCCTTATATTTATAAATAGTAAGGTAGTGAATCGGTAAGATAAGGTAAGATAAATGAAACTTTTATACTAAGGTTATATGGTATTTCTCTCTTCATAACTCAAAGGTTTATCAGTTTATAAAAAATATATATATATGAAGCTTAGAAATCTCATTGTAATTTAAAAGCTTCTTCCAAATACTTCCTATCATAATTTAAATAATTTCCTAGTTATGGAGAAAAATTGATCACCGTTACCGTGTACCATCGCTAACATCAAATATTCAAACTTTAAGTGTAGTGCATTTCCCGTATGTAATCGAATCGAACTTTGTCAAAAAATGTTTCTCATAAGGTAGCGCAATTCTAGGGAGCGGCGCAGAAAAAATTGAAGAATAAAAAAAATCAGGACACCCAAAGAAAGAACAGAATAGAAAATTTGCATATCGCCAACATACTGATGCGGCTGAATACTTTAGACGCGCTGAACTCTGATGTACAAGTTGTAAATAACAAAGGCCCGAGAATACTTCCTTGTGGTACACCTTCATCAGTAGGCAGGAACTTAGAATAACAGCTTTACTATAATTCCTTTACTACTTTATTACTTACTTGTAAGGCCTTTTCTATACTATTATTTTGTATTAACTGCTTGCTTTGACTGACTATCGAAGAATGACCTTGGAAACGACTTTTTTAATCACTAATACCCTCCTCCCGTATTACAGTTCTGAAGTGTAAAGCCGTTTTAGCAATTTCTTGTACTTAGTAAAGTGTAAATTGTGTCGTAATTTTTTAGTTAAAACCAAGATGTTAGTTTGCAAGACTCGCTGCATTCCCACGAAGTTAATCTCTTTTTCGTGGGAATTAAATATGAATGAAAATTCTACTGTTTGTAAATTACATTTAATAGTTGAACTGGGAATTTCGTTTCCGTGTAATGATAGTAACACAATTATTTTAGGTTGCAGCAGTGCACTATTATTTCATTAAGGTTGTTCTTTGTTTTTGGATTTAAGCTATAGCATAAAGCAATTAATATGATGAATATATGTATAACATCTTGTTTAAACTAATTTATCGCCCGACTATTGTCCTTTTAAATATGCATAGAGGAAATATGCAAACACGATTAAAGTGCTTCATATAAACATGAACTAAATGATTAGAAGGTTCTATGATGTAGTGTGGAAGACGCCATAATGCAATTTCTGGAATGTAGAATCATTACATATCAAGTTTTTCCATTTTTACAGTAACATCATCGAGTATTTCTGGTTTAACGTAGGTTTTTATTGAACTTGGTAGTCAACTTGTCAATTACAGTAGCTGCAATATTATAGAACTTCGATATATTTGCAAGACCAAAAGAAAACAAAAGAGCGAGTTTATTAGAAAGATTTGGACTTTTTTTATTTTGGAAATATGGTACAATATGTTCAAAAAACTCAATTGTCAATTAAGACATTCAAGTTTGAAGAAATAAAAAAGGCACAGAAATAAATCCTTATTTTAATACTTTGATTAACTTTTAACTTTGATAAGTGCTTTTGATCTTATCAAGCTTCTCACTTTCTCGTTGTGACTGAAAAACAGCAAAATTAACTTAGCATCATTTACGTTGTTTTTTCCGCAATTTATTATGTTGTTAAAGACTAGAAGTTATTTTCATTAGACAATTTGGTTTCTGTTTAAGTACGTACTAAGTTGCAGCGCAGCGTTAATGGTCTTATTACGTGTTTATCCCCAAAGGTAGTTTCTTTATTCGTAGTGTCTTTAGAATAGTATGTACTTCGGCAGTAGTTAGTTTTTCTTATATTTTACCTTGTGCATCAAGTACATCTGATATGTAAATCTGATGTAGTACGTAATATGCATTATTCAACCGCCTCGCTTTGACGCATGGATTACAAAATTGATTGTTCCTGTTTTCAGGGTCGAAAATTAAAGATTTTGTTCAAAACCCATCAGAAATCTACATCTTAGATATAACTATGTTTTTATAATAATGACACTGAGACTAGAATACAAAAAAAATTCCATGCCAATCTTTTTAATTGTTTGTATCATGTTTACATTTAGTATTTTTTTTGCGATCGTGATTTGTTGTCATTGTAGTTTCTTTAGCATATGTTTCAGAAATTCTTAGAAAATATGTGGATAAACTAAAACCATATCGGAGATTACAGCCAATTTAATCAAAGAAAATCACGTTCAATTTGAACAAAAATAAGCAATCACAAGTAGCACAAAATATTGGGCAAACGTTGTGGCGATAACTAATAAAAATAAGATTTGCCCCACGTTGGTTGCGAGACAAATAAATATGCGGTAATTAATAAAAACAAAATTATTCAAAATATTTATAAGATTTTTCGTGCAAATAAAAGCTCGTAGAATTTAAATAAGTTAATTACTATACAATTTCACATAAGAAGTTAGATTTTTCAATTATTGATGATTTTAATTATCTTTAAAAATAAACTGTAATTTCCCGTTTTCTATATTACTTAATGATTTAGAAATATCTTTTAAAAGAGGTTTAATAAGCATGGTTCATACAAATAAGTTACATAAATCCCTATTTAACTTTAAGATTACGCAATTAAATTGAGCACCATATATAGCTTCTAAAGAAATTACTTAAAGAATAAAAGAAATATTAATGAAAATCTTATCTCAGGGCTAGGTTGAATTCTCTAGGCTGTGAGGTAATAAAAATAGATTCTTATACAAACTGACTAATAATTTATAAACTGATACGTATGTCCTGTCCAATCTTCTTTTCCAAATAACATGGAAGGAAACGTTTTCCTACCTTATTTCTAAGTAGAACCAGTCCTTTCCGCTTGAACGTAATAGATAATTTCATTAGAGTCATTGCCATTTCCAATTCTGGTGTCGTTGTTTTTGTAGCTTAATTATGTATTCTATAACCATATATAATTACGAGAAACTCAGGATCCAAATACATTTTCCATACAGAATTTAGATACTATCTTAAGTGTCTTATCATTCAAAACCAACATTTTCACATGTGAATAACATTGATTAAGTCACTTATGCTTTAATTTTTATAGAAGGGTTCAATTTTGTCACTTTTCCTATTCGTGGAATAATTTATTTTATCTTATTTACAAAACATAATACTGATTATAAAATATGGTTTCATAGTAGAAGATACATATCTGTTACACATTCTATTATTCAAAAATGTATGTAGTTAATAATAACGATTTCTAAACAAATTGTAAATTAAATAATCAACTTATCATACTCACACCGAGATGAATATTACATCAATTCAAAAATTATTTATAAAAATTAAAACGATTTATTTAATTAAAATCTAAAACCTTTTGAGTTTCTTTCATTGTCCAGATCACTGCTAAAAATCTGAAATTAACTCAACATAATTAAATTTAAAATTAAGGTTTAAAAAACATATTATGTAATCTTAAATATTTCCATGACTAAACCGTTTAACGACTATTGCAAAAAATACTTTAAAAATTATTTTAAAAGTAACATTTTTAAATTATATTTTTGAATTTTAAAAAATTTCCAAAATTTTTAGTCAACTATCCAGAGCAAAATTTATACCACAACATAAAGCGACAGATAAAATAAAATAAAATATTGGCTAAGGTTGACAGCCAATGCATGACCAACACAGTCAAGCGTTAACACTTTGAAGATTGATCAATATACGTACCTAGATGTGCTACTGAAGTGAAGCAGTAGTGAAAAAGTACATGCGCTTATTTGCCCAGTCTGCTATAGCACAG
Source organism: Agrypnus murinus (assembly GCA_929113105.1). Taxonomy (NCBI): domain Eukaryota; kingdom Metazoa; phylum Arthropoda; class Insecta; order Coleoptera; family Elateridae; genus Agrypnus; species Agrypnus murinus. Next base: position 63,841,502 of record OV816029.1, on the reverse strand, counting down.
GACCCTACATGTTATAGTTTGTTCTATTCGCAAATTTGTATACAGCCTTTGATTTTAGCATAAAAGAGTCACAGAGCAAAAACCTAAATCTTTCTATTTGCTGGACTATATTTGGAGAGTTATATGACAGTATTCAGCTTAACATCCGGTAAGGTTCAGAGCGGTACAAGACTGAATATATTTAATTAAACAAAGCTTATCCTACTTAAATTATCGAAAAAAAAAAGAAAAGGAATAACTATTCTGAAAGACGACTTTAAATTTGGATTGACTATTAGTTTCTGAAGTTAAAAAATAAAAATTTTCGATAATTTACAAGACAAATTTAAAAATCCTCCAGTACTCTTTCATCTCTACCTTTTGGGTGAGAAAGGAGGGAGTGGTGAGAAAATAAAGGAAAGTCTGTTTTAATAACACATTGCAGAAAGAATCTTTTGGCTGGTTCATAGTCCAATGGTACGCAATTATTTCGCATTATCTTATAGAAGCAGTACTATAGAACGCATATAGCTTGAAGATTTCGGGTTTAAGGTATTCAAATTCTTCTTACTGGTCTTTATTTGTTATTCCCAACGGATTTTTTGAATAGTAAAATCTTGGTATAATAAATTTGATTATCCTTGCATAAATGTCGATGGGCGATAGTGTGTCGTATTACAGTGCTTGTCCGTATTTTGGATCAATGATAATTAAACTCCAGAAAGGTTTGGAAGTACAATTTTAAGTGAATTTGTACTAGGTTTGCGTATTATATAGATGCCAATTTCCACGTTGAAAATAGTTTTAATATAATTTTGTAAATAACTACAATTTACTGCACGTTACCTTCACATTCATATTGTGCAATGTTGCTCAATTCAATAACACAGCTACACAAAAAAAAAATTTTCAGTGAGTTCCCTATCACGTCAGTCATAACCTCAAAAAACCCAATAATTGAGGCTTTTCAGCACTTTTTAACGCATATAAGCCTGTGACTCACACTTTAAACACAAAACCAAAGCTCTTAACTTCAAACCCACAACCCTATAATAACCCCATAAACTCATAACCCCATAATGCAATAACCCCATAACCTTAAAAAAACACTATAATTAAGGCTTTTCCGCCCTATTAAACGCATATTACATTGAGACTCAAATTGTCAACAAACTTTATCTTGCGGATGGTTGTCCTATCTGTGTCTGCATCCAGGCCACCTCCTTGCGGTGACAGCGGGCAACGGAGTTGTTCCGCTATCCTGCTGAGACCCTGGATGATAGCTTTCATGCCGTCATGGCAGACAAAGGTAAAGCTCCTATTACGATGCAGAGATTCGGAACTTCCGAATTAATCTATTCCGCCTCTCCACATAAAGCTTGGCCTCATGAAACAATTTGTTAAAGCTTTGAATAAGACAGTTCAATGTTTTCAGTACCTCCAATCGAAATTCCCAAAACTTTCTGAGGCGAAATTAAAAGAAGGAGTTTTCGACGGGCCACAGTAACATGAACAGTTTCACTAGTAATATGAATCGACTTGAGAAAGCAGCCTGGCTCAGTTTTAAAGACGTGGCAAAAAGCTTTTTAGGGGATACGAAAAGTCCACAGTATAAAAAAATTGTCACCAAGATGGTAAAGGACTTTGAAAGGTTGGGATGTCTGATGAATTTAAAATTACACCTTTTGCACTCTCATCTTGATAAATTTCCTGATAATGTTGGAAATTTCAGCGAAGAACAGGGTGAACGCTTTCACCAATACATAAAAGTGATGGAAACTCGTTTCCAAGGAAGGTGGGATGTAAATGTGATGGCCGACTTCTGTTGGAATCTTAAGAGAGATATACCAAAAGAAAATAGAAAGCGAAAATCTTTGAATCGATCTTTTGATGAAAAGAGGACCCGATATAGTTCTAAAAAAGAGAAAGACTGAAATTTTATGTACTTGTTATTCGTTATTTATTTGTTTATTAATTTAATTTAATTTATTTATTTATATATTTATTTACCTACCAAACAGCCCAATCTTTTAGGGTTTTTATGAGGTTATAGCAAAATTCTGACGTGATAGGGTTAAACGGATTCGAATTCAGCGACCCCAAAAACATATAGAAAACATGGTTCGATCCCCAGACCCAAATTTTTTTGTGGCTGTGTAATCAAAATCGTCCACAAAAGCATTTCGGAAACACTGGCGGACTGACTTTCAAGGGGCGGCGTTTTGTCCATCACTACAATTTCATACAAAATAACCAAAATCGATAACCCCATTTGCTATAGTTTCCTGCATGAGATAGGAAAGCTATATTTTCCAGAACACTTAGCTTGGTTACATATACTCAGAACCGCGCGCCGTTCGGCTATCTGTGTGGTCAATGTCCCAGTAAAAACTTAAATTACGGCGCAACCGTCGCCTGTCAGTTGGTTTACGAGCACTAACATTCAAACTACCATAAATGCAAAAGGCCTACATTTTTCCCTGAGAGTGAATACTAAGGCCACAAACGTTTTTGATTTTTTGCGGGTAAGAGTTGAGAACCTCCGAATGAAGTATTTGAAACTACGAGTCAAACGGGGCGACAACGATTTACGAGTTTTGTATAGAGTCTGTTTGATTTAAAGCGCCCCGCTTTGTAGCAACTTTATTTTCAGTCAGAAATGGTATTGGTAAATATTATTAAATGGCATAAAATTCTTTATGATCTGGTTTAGAAAATTTTGTATTTACTAAATGGGCGTTAGCGTGATGACGTCATCGAGCTTTTTTAAATTACACCATAGGTATATTTTTACTGAAATCGATAGAGTATTGTGTTCTCTTTTCAACCATAATAAATATTCATACTCTTACATCAGAAAATTTTCAAGAAAAAAGCGAAAACTGATTTACGACTAGTAGACTTTGATTTCTGGTTCTCCACTTAATAAAACAGAAATATCTAGCAAGCTTAGAGGTAAATAACGAGACTTTAGTTGTTTCAGTGGCGTATGAAAAGTGAAATACTTACAGTATTTCACTTTTTCTCCCTGTATACACATCATTCACAAAAGAAAGTAAATAATACGAACAATTTATGTTCAAAAACAATACGTAAAGTTAATTTATGGTTCATTCTCTTTTAGAAAACAAAACAATAATCGCTGATAATAAAACTCCGTAAAATATGCAATTCAAATTGAGCGAATGTATGACATACAAGCCGCCTACTTACTGTATCCAGCAACTGCAACAGCAATTTTTGATGTACATATATAAAGCCGATTATATCAACATTCAACACAATACGTACGTGTAAGGAAAAACAGCCATCCAGTTTGAATCAAGAAATTATCAAGATATAGTACCAGCATTTACCATCAGCGTAGCCGGTAACTGAAGGAATATAAAAGGCCACCCACAACCTCTCGTTAAATTATTCAGCCAAGCACGGTTCCTTTTCAGTAGTTGATTCACACGTGCAAAGACATAAAATTAATGGAAAAAATCTGTTTATCTCTCTGTAAAACTTTCTATAGTTGTCATTTAATTAATGACATTCTATTAATGTTTAATCATTTTAAATTTAAATGAATTACTTTAAGTAGTTATAAAACTCTGTTAAAAGGAGATATTTATAATTACTCATTTAATATAGCAGAGAAAGTATTTTATGTTGATCTGCATTAATATAATAAATTGTAATACAATGTAATAAATTAAAAACCTAGTGATCTAGTAACCTACAAGGTATATGCATAAATCAATTTAATGACTACAAGAAATGTTGTTTGTGATAACACAAAAGAAAATAAAAAACACAATAGGTGATAATACATCGCACTATGGAATTGTAAGTTGTTGAAAATAATGACAATTACAAATAGGAAACGTCGTCACACATTTAAGCTAATAACAAAAGCAGATAAACAAAAAGAAACCAAAAGGAGAATAAACACACAAACAATAAACATTTACATATACTATTATTGTCTATTTTAAAGGCACTCGTTCAGAAAATTTTAAGAAAGGAAATTTTATTATTATTTTGCTTTAGGAATAATTGTATCAAGTTTCAAACTTACTTATATTGTGTATAACTATATCAAATTTAAAAAAAAAACATTACAAAGGGGTCATTTAGACACCGAAATACGGTGCATAAATCGTAACCGCATGATTAATAATAATCGTAGTTTTTTCATAAATAATATAATAATGTGATAACTTTGGTTTTAAATTAATACTCCAGGAATGCTAAAACTTGCATATAACTTGTTTTGAAAAACGATGTTTATTAATTAAATTATTTCACATTTTTTATGTGAAAAATTAATTTAAGAGAAACTGTACATTCATAGTCAACCAAAAAAATACCAATTAGGATTCATAGTATTTGAACCATTTTCCCAAAATTTTAAGAAAATCGTATGTCTAGCGACTAAATTATTGCCGAAAAACCTGCTTTTTTTGGCAAATAGCAGGTACTAATTTAGTCACTACCTATTCATACGATTTTTTTTAGATTTTGGAAAAATAATTCAAATACTATGAAACTTAATTGGTATTTCTTTGGTTAACTTTGAATGTACAGTTTCTCTAAAATCAATTTTTCACGTAAAACATGTGAAATAATTTAATTATTTTTTTCCAAAACAAGTTAGGTAAGCAAGTTTTTAACATTCCTAGAGTATTAATTTAAAACCAAAGTTATCACATTATTATATTATTGATGAAACAAACAACAGACGTTTTTTGGGTAGCTGAAGCTTTATTAATTTGCTTTTAAAATATTTTATGTTTATTTAAAAACTAGACAATCTCCTATTTAGTTAATAGCAATTTATTTTAATTTTTTTAATGTGGGGTGAAATTCAAAAATTCTATAAAATTTCTCTGTTTTGAAGGTTTACTAAAATGCTTTTAAATTTACTGAAAAAATTTTAACTTAAATTTAAGATAACTAAAATTTAACTAAAACATATATAGATTCAACAATTTATTTTTAAATTATTAAGTATTGATTAAAATTTAAGAATGTTGTGTTTTAAAAAGGGTATTACTGAAAATTTTAAATTACTGAAGATATGTCAACTGAAATTTAAGATAACTACAATTTTTTTTCCTTTTATCAGCTGCTTTAGTTTTTTTTATTTGTAAATGTTAACTGAACTTTAAGAACTTATTTTTATTTTTAATTAAAAATTAATTTAATTAATCTTAAATTTCAACTGGAATTTATGATTAATTATGATCAGTGAGTATTTGGTACAAGAGACATTAAGAACTATTATAGAAAAATTAATTACATGATCTAGAAAAACATTACAGTATCGTATGGTACTGTGTTATCGGAAACCATCATCTTGTTCATTACTACATTTTTAAAAGCAGAGAGTTGGTGGTGGCTGCGAAACCAGAACGAAATGATCATTCCACTTTCACTTAAATTTTGAATGTAGTTAAAAGTCGTTCCAAGTTGGCTACAAATGTCAAACAAACGATGTAATGAAGGTTTGATAAATGAACATACGAATCCAGCTCATAACCGGTTACAACTAAAAATTTGCACTAACTTTGTTTAAATTGTAATTAATCACAGATCACGGTTTTCAATTTTCGAATAATAAATTGAAAAGTGTGCTGTTGCTAATTACAGCAAAACAAAAATAAAAGTGGTCAAATTTATTATAGGTAAGTAATAACGGTATTCGAACAAGAAAGGGTACGTGCGTAGTATTAAATAGACCTTCGAATAATTTCTATTCATTTTCGTCATTATTGTAGCCTTACGACGAGATCATCCACTTTTATTAACTACACTACCTCTCCTGAAAAAAATTAGATTATCCTTCTTGATAACCTTTCTGACATAAAATGCTCAACAACATAGTTTTTACCTTACTCACTGCATTTTTCATAAAAATTTACAATGGCCTTCCGTGCCTGCTCTCGTTCGGATGGCATTATAATAATATTTTATAAATTTGAAAGATCACTTATTTTTTGTAGTAATTAGCCATAGAACACTATAAATATTATTATAAAATTGAAAATGATGATCTGTGCTTTACTACCATAAAACTACACAAAATTTTAAAACTGTATGCTGTTTGCAAACACAAACATAATAGAAAGGGGGATTTCTTTGCATGCTGAAGGTAATAAAATAATAATACACCAAAGAGATGTTTGCCTGTCCACATTTGAAGTTGATCTTGGGAAATCTCGTACCACTTCCTTATTATTGTTATGAGCCAGCAAATGATTTTTAGAAAATGTTGTTATTTACTAAAACTTTCAGCAAATTATTCATAATGAAAACAGGAGATAAAACGCATTGCATAGAGCCTTACGATCAAAAATTTTTCTATTTATAAAAGTTATAAAGCCTATTGTTGCAAGTACATAACAATATTGTATTAAAGACTTTACAGTGATAATTGCTGTATAATTGTGAACCGTTATGCTCTTACCCATATACAATTCATGAATTCAAACAATTCTATCTATCCACTGCTATTTCAGACAAAAATTAAATGATTGAATTTTTAAAGTATACAACTAAAGATGGCATTCTTTTTTTCTAATTAAAACTTAAGTTGTAAAAGCCATTTCGGCTAAATAGACTATCAAGATTCAATCGAAAGAGGAAATGAAACGGAAACGAAATGGTTTATGATTAATTACGCTTAGATTCCAAATATTACAATATGAACTTCTTCAGTCTGTTTTTTGTAAACGATAATATAGGAAATCCAATGGAATTTTATCATTTTCCTCCTAGATTTGTAGCCTTGAAAATATAAGTAGAAATCTTGGTATCAATCGAAAGAATAATTCATTTTACGTCAAGAACATAATAAACTTTATGAAGAAAACCAAAAACTATTTAGAAAAAAAACTTAAAAAACTTATTGATTTATTGATTTTGGTAATAAGTTATACAGAAAAGCTAGAAGCTGTACGCCGAGTGGTCTAGCGGTTAACGCATCAGATCGTAATCAGAAATCGCGGGTTCAAGGCTCATCCTCGTATATTCTTTTTAAATCGTATTGCTTACTAATTATTATTTTTAGAACTTTATTACAACTATTATTAGTTGTATGCCCTTTTTCCATTTGCTTTTCTGATAGATAATTAAAATTATACAAAAAGTAACGGAAAACCCCCATAGCAATAATATCTAATAATACAAAACTAATAATAATTGTAATAATGTTCTAAAAATAATAATTAGTAAGCGATGCAATTTAAAAAAAAGTATACGAGGATGAGGCTTGAACCTGCGACTTATGATTACGAATCTGATACGTTAATAATAATAATAATAATAATTGCTACAACCCATAACCTGGAAACCAGGCCCCAAAAGCTATAAGCTTGTGCAGGAGGGAGGGGCCGATTATTATTATTACGCAGGTCCTACGTGCGGCTGCAGCCGACTTACAGATGGAACAGCGCAAATCCCTCATTTGTGTCACAGCTAAGGAAAACTGCAGAAAACACGTACAGCTTTCAGTTTTTCCTTATAGCTAATTACCAAAAGCAATAAGCTTTTTAAGTTTTTTCTAAATAGTTTTTGGTGTTCTTCATAAAGTTTAATAAGTTTTTGACGTAAAATAAATTTTTCTTTCGACTGATACCAAAGTTTCTACTTACATTTACAAGGGTACAAATTTAGGAGGAAAATGATAAAATTCCATTGGATTTCCTATATTATATCATTTACAAAAAGACACTATAAATCCCCGCTGTTGCTTAACATGCAGTGTACTTTTTTTTATTTACTTTACTACTTTATTACTTTAATTTTTTTTAAATTTTTTTGCATTTTTTATTACTTAGATATTGCAATAAATGGAGATGTTTTTAATGAACGTGCAATAGTTAATAAGAACTTTTATTTACTGGTGCATCCATTTAGTCCACTGCTTCATATTGTTTTATTCATGACATACTGATGATGATGAATATAGTTTCACTTTGACTTCTGACTTAAGTTTTTATAATCTACTTCTGACATCTTGGGTTACCCTTACATCAAGGACGGTGGGCTAATACGAAAACATAACGAAATGGACGTCGCTGATTGGTTTATAAATAACACATATATTATAAAGAAAAATAACTTCTTTTCAAAAATTTAAGTATTGTGTTGTGCAAAGGCACTTGTTTGGGCAGAGTCCAACTCGATTTCCTTTATTGTCACAACGTATGTCAAAAACGTATCAAGCATGTGTCCTTCTGTGACGTTCAAACAGCTTCGGCACTTGACATTTTTCTCCAATTTCCATGGAAAATGTGATTTGTAACCTGCCAAAAAGAAAATATTTCAATGAGCCTATCCATTCTCTTACCGCAAATCTATCTTGACCAAATTGTCACTATTGGTTAACTGGATTAGACCTTTTACGATCTCGTTCATTAAGTCTAAGTACATTGATTTTTCTATTCACCTTTTGAAAAATCCGTTATTCCTTGTTACCCACAAAATGGAGGTTGCTAATTGGGAAACGGTAACAACTTTTAACCGCAGTTAAATTTGTTGGCTGCCAGCTAAATATGTGATGTCGTGGGTCTCACAAGAGATCTTCTGTAATGGGTGCCAAGAGTCGGCTAAAATATCTGCAAAGAACAACACATTTGCGGCTACTTCCACTGTGGTCGACTTTTCCCAATTAGATACCTCTATAGCTGAAAATGCAAACCCCAAATAACACACATATAAATAATCAGTCTGCAAGTAAGATATACAGTGTTCTATTATCATTTAAATAAAGCGTAGATACTTTAATTTAAAATAGGCTGCCATGCATTTCATTAATACTTAAGATTACATATATCTAAGTACTACACGCAACCATTTAACACAGAAAATCATACTATACAAATATACAATAATATGTTATATACAATAAAGGTTGCTAAACGTTATCGTTGTCATAAACCGTTGTTCCAAGACATGCAACTCACGTTACTGGTGTGTTCTTCCAACCTGTACAGTAATGCCACCAACCAAGTCAAACGTTGCTTGATCCAATGGACAAGCAGCAATTCAAATAACCGTAGGTGAGCAAAAAGCTCAGCGTAATAAGAGTCTTTTAACAACCCAAATAAAAGAAAGAACGAATGAATGAAGTAAAAGTAAAGAAAAAAGGTACGTAACAAACCAAAATACAGAGAACAAACATTGAATAAGTATCTTTGATGGAAGGCGACCATGTGATATAGTTATACCGCTTCCAAATACGGCTAACGGTGATTAATTAACCAATCCTGCCAAAAAGAATTAAACTATAAGAAAAGGAACGTAAAAGAAAATCAAATAATACGAACCCTTAAGAACGTGTTCCTAACCTCCAAAAGAATTAGCGGTAAATGCCTGACGGTACCACTATAATAAATTGGAAATCATCGCCCAAAATTAACTCTAAATCTACACAAATGCGATTCCCATTACTTGACACAAAGGAAAAATCAATTTAAAAGGCGATGCCACCAAAACATTCTTTTTAAGAAGTTACTTCACCAACGAACGAAGTGTAAGTCAACTTATCAACATGAAATTACTTCCGATCATAATGGCAACTAAACGGAGAGAGAATGTACGAAGAAATCCCTAACGTTATACAATATAATACAAAAACATAGCAATATAGGGTGCTACAAAATTAGCACTAACATCCTTCCAATAGATAGCTTTAATCTTACCTAGGGTTCCTAAATATGAACTGAGCTGTGTGTTATTTAGAGTTGTCACGCATGTCAAATTTTCCTAGTGACATTTCATGTTTTGAAACTATTTATTAGAAGGTTGGTAATCATGAAAATTGGTTTAATAAATTAAACTGTCAGTATGACAATTATATAAATCTGAAATTCGGTACAATTAATACTTAATTAAAAACTGTCGTAAAATTGATATATGTACTATAGTAGTTTTAAAAATTCTCTACAAACAATAAATAAATGATAATGTACACATTAAAAAATTTTACATGCATAAAAATAAACATGGCAGCATAACCTAAAATTTTAAAACTGACAGCTGCTGAATTTTGTCACTAAAGTAAAAAGAGAGAAAAATTATATCTCTGTTTCAGACAGCTTAGTTTTGGCCTAGAAAGAGATAGATTTTGACACCCGTGTCCTAACTCTAAAATAACACAGTTAAACTTTTCATTTAGGAACTCTAATCTTACCTAGCCTTAGCCTTAATCTTAATGTTACTATCTTTCGGGGTGATGTATAATAAAAAATCATTTGATCTGTTCTGTCCATACCCGACATAAATTTATTATAGTCGAAAGCTATACTTGGTTTCATAAATTCTACTCCGCGCTTTTTTGTCAAATGCCTGGACCATTTCAAATTCATGAGCAGCTAAATCATCAACAAGTCTCCTTTATTTCGCTACTTTCCCTCAATTACTCTTCCTTCTCCATACTATTTCACTCTTTTTTAGTTTTTTATTAGTAATTTTTTTCGAATTTATTTTTCTATTTTTCCTTAGTGTGCCCACAACGTGTGTTTATTTTTCTAACATTGCTTCTGTTAGCTTAACAACAGTGTAGAAGTTGTCGAGAAAAATGGAGTGATCCTTGTTTACGTATGGTTTGTATGTTATGCACAACAACATATCCATGTCCTTGATCAGTATCCTAAGTTGTCTTTGAGCTCGATTGTTGTCATATTTTTCCATGTACGCATATTTGACTATTTCGAAATACCTTTTGCTAGCAAAAGTTGTGCTCTGTTATTTGTATAAGGTGCTGTTTTACGAGTGCATCATCAAACACAAGTGACAATACATCTAATGGGGTAATATTCTCAAACAAATCAATTCTGAAACCTTACTGTTCAAAATCAAATCAATGAGTGTCTTATTCAAAATCAACCCAATCATCTTGATTGTTTTCTTCCTCATTTTCATCAAACTTTCATTTATTATCAGTTATTATTATCATTATCATTTTGTTTTTCTTCACTTCCCGTATCCGAATCTGAAGATATTTCTTTTATTGTTTCCAGCTTTATTTGGTGAAACTCTATAATCATGAAATAAATAAATAGGATTAAATCATATTCTGAATGCAAATCCGTATAGAAAAACTATTGACCCTGGTTGGGATTCAAACCCAGGACCTTCCGCTTTCCGGGAGGGTACTCTACCAATTGAGTTACTTGAGGTGACTACCAGCAGGATGACAATTTTTTTATACGAACTAGATACATAATTGCAAACGTGCAAAGTGTACTAGATATATTTACTTTATTCAGTTAATGGATCGATAATTCGTCGACGACACTTCAACTATCAAAGCTATAATCTAGATTTGTTTGAATAATCCTATAAGGAAGATAATTTTATAATTTAAGATATAAGGTTAAATTTTTTAATTAATGTTTTACATTAAATCATATGCAGAATGATCCATACAGAAAAATCTATCATCCTGACTGGGAATCGAACTCAGGACCTTCCGGTTTCCGGGCTGGTACTAACTGAGCACACGACTACTAGCAGAAAGATAATTTTCTCATACCTAAAATTAATTTCAAACGGTTAATTCTCGATTTCATGATAGGTGCATGTGTGTGTGTGTTCTGTCTTTAGCATTAAATAAAAATACGTTAGTGTTGGTTTTAAAAGTTATTTTGTAATTGTTGATTTTTCGTATTATGTTTGCAACAAGGATCTGTAAGCTGCTAGTTTATGTGCTTTGCGGTGACAATTATTCATTAGGGATAGTGATGTCTGCATGTGTAGGTTTTCTGTATATGGAGAATTCAAATCGATTGTGTAAAAAGTACTATTCTGCTCATAATTTAAATTTTCTGCACTGGTGTGTAATTTTTATGTACTCTGGAAAATAGTTTAGGACTGTAAACAATTCTGGCAAACTGCAAGGTATGTAATACTGGAGGAGTTTATTACTAAAAACATATGCAGCCTAATACTAATATATCCACATCAGTGGATGCGAATCTTAACTTCGAATATCGTTGTCCAGAGTTCTGTTATCTAGGTAGTCTTAACATCAAGGGATTCTTAAAAGTATGTAAGGCTGTCCGGTCTACTTAACCTATGAAAATGACCACCTGGGAATCATTTCCTGAGGTAAGTACAGGCGGACGGTGGTTAATACTAGCTACTTCACTACCTATCTGTACCGTACGGCTTTGAATAATGGCAGCTTACCCTGCAATATTATTTTTTTCCAAGTATGAATTAAAAAGTTGAAGCTATGAAATTATAGATAAAGCGAAAAAATTATATCTATAAATTTGGAACATTTTTACATCGAAAGAATTTTTATATTGTATCAAAAGTATTTTTTGAAGATATACGGGAGATATTTTATCGCATACGCTTTAAAGAACTACTATCAGTGCACCATTAACAAAATTCATTTTCTCACGGAAGTTTGTTATACAATGCAGGTTTTTAATTCAGCGGAAGTGCTATTGTTAGATCCCTTCGCATTTGAAAAGTACAAAAGAGACATGACAAGCCCTTGAGCACAAGGGGTAATTATAGACTATAGAGGTGATGTACGATAAAAAAAGTGTAAGCTTATTTTTGAGTCTGTGAAATTTTTATAATTTTAATACCAAATTAATAAGTAACTCATCAATGTAATATTTTTTATGATTTTGTCAGCCAAGAGAAAAGTTACAATAAATTAATAATTAACATAAGCCAAGGTATAAAAATATTGGAAATGATGAATTTAAATACAGTGAAGTGTCGTTGATCCGAATCTACGTTAATCCGAAAACCACTATAATCCGGACCAGCAATTTATTTACAATGGGTTTATTGTAATCCGTATTTAAAGGTTTTGATAATCCGAACTTTAGAATTAATTGTTTTTATTCCTCAAGTTTTGTTTATAGTAACGAATGCAATGGGTATTCAGATGTGTAATTTGATACAAAACTACCGTTGTAGATAAAATAAATGATTTTATTTTATTTGTGTTTACGTTATATTTGTCTGGCAAATTCTTATTATAAAAAGTAACGTATTTTTTAGAAGTGGATACATTGCTTCACAATTATTATTAGTTACAAAGGATTATAAGTTAAAAAAGAATTGATACTGCTTTTACGAATTATGGCTTTATGTACCTATCTCCGCCATACATAGAAAGATTTTCTGGTAAGTTTAAAAACTATTAAAAAGACCGCATTGTAACTGTAAATATACATTTCCAGATTTGTTACAAAATCTGAAGGATCATATAACAACGTTAAAAAAACTTTAAAACGTGCGGAATATCCGGATATGGAAGAAAAGTTAACTGCATGGTTTTTGATATGTCACCGATATCCTCCGAAATTTTGGACGAAAAGTCAAAGCATGATTATCCAGCAGCGTGCGGTGCATACGAAACAGTGGAAGCAATCGCGATACAACGTATGCGCTATCACGCTCGTACACTCTGGTTCCATTGATTCGTATACTCTGCACGCTACTGTGACTTTATTAAAGATGGTTTCAAAACGATGACGTCAGGGCAAGTAAAGATTGGATACTTAATTTTAAAAAGACAATTTGCGTGTTAAAAATCGCGGGAGAAAAGCTATTCAATGATTCGCACGCAGTGAAGCCCTTTAAGAAACAAGTTCAAAAAAACAGGAAACAAGGAAAAATCACCGCCTTTTTTTGGTGAACGACATATTAATGCGGAATATTATTTCCTGTGTTTTTAAAACAGTTTTTGGTTAATAATTTTTGTAGTTTTTTTTTTAAATAAATGTGTTACAGAATGCTTTAAATGCATTTATTTACAAATAAAACATTATAACTCTACATACACGGTAATCCGAAAACCGCGTCGATTCGGATTGCCCCTGTTTTAATTAGTCCGAATTAGCAAGACTTCACTGTACTCGTATAATCCGTTACCTCAAACTTCGCTATGTCTATACATACATCATCTTCCATGATTATTTATCTAATAGTGACAGGAATTAAAAGATTCTCAAAATTTAACTATTCTCAATGATCATAAAAACGGTGAAGAAAATGAGATCTTCACTTTAATACATAATAACATATCTGCTGTAATAATCAAAATATTTCCACCCATCACGCATATTACATTAAAATCTAATCTGCTTGCATGATGGTAAGAAGTATTTCATAGAGAGTTGTCAACACACACCATATAATACGAAGAAGAATTGAAGAAATGGAATTTAAATTATAAGGTTGGTCATTGGAACGAGCTACGATGTGCTTCAGCATGTAATCACGACGTGTATTAATATAATAATGTTTTTCATGCAGACAAAAGCTATAAGACTAAATATTTTATTTCGCTGAAATTTTCAAATAGCTCTATTCAATCCTGCAGAGTAGAAACAATTAGTAATTTAATCAACTTTCCCACATTTTTCCAAAATATAATTTTACGCCTTCTAATGAATATTCATGGACACTAAAATTAATTACCTATCTTTAAAATGCTATTTCGGGTTTCCTTTCTTTACGCTTGATTAGATTTAATGGTCTAGAAAATTAACAAAAGGAAAAAGATGTTTGTTTTATCTAATGTTGAAAGCATTTAAACAAGTTAGTATAAATAATTTATTTTATTTGCAAAAACATAATGAAAGTGTGATTAAGTTTAATTAAATTTTTTTGTTATTAGTTATATAATGTTTATGAAGCAACTTAAAACTCCATCATTAAAAAAATGCAAAAAATTATAGCTTTAGAATTTTTAACTGCCAAATTTCTGTTTTAATTAGTTGGATTTTACTTCCTTCAGTTTTGTAATCATTCTTTAAATACTTTTCTTGAAAAAAATTGCTAAAGTAATAAAAGTTTATGTAAATAAATTTGTAATATGAAAGCAAATATTTATTATTAAAATAAATAGTATACTAACAGTTTAAACATAATAAAAAACTCTAAAATTATTTTTAGGAGAGTTTCTTGAGTTGAAACTTGTAATAATCCAGGTGTGTCTTTCCCGCGTGATTTTAAATATTTAACAAAACCAAGTTGGCACTACCAAACTTACAAATAACAAATTTCATGATTCGAAATATAGCACAAAAGAACAAACAACTTGATCCTACGTTGTAATTACTCTTTTATAACATATAATAATAAACTGATAATGATTTATTTACTTCACAAGGACGGGAAAAGAGAGATAAACACAAATAGAAAAAAACAGTCAAATATGATAGCAGTACTTTATTAATTTAGTCTTAACCTTGAGCGTAGGAGGGACGGATTTACCCATGACAAAACAAATGGTTAGTTTTGTAAAAATCTCCCTGATAATGACCAATCGGAGTAAATACGTCAATGCTTTATCAGTGATTAAGTTTATTGTTAATGTCTATTACAATGAATTTTTGATTGAACTGAATCATGCGTAATAATAAATCAATTTATAATGCCTAGAAAGTTCTGGATTTACACAATGTATTTTAAACCAGTTAAAAACAAATCTCTCATTGATATAAATAATTAAAGGTAAGTGAAATTCAGACAATCATATGGGTTTACGTATAAAGTAAAAGGTAAACGCTCCAGTTTATAATAAATACAAAAAAATCATAGCACTGTAATTATCTAATAGATATTTTGTGACTAATCATGTATATAAAGTATACATATAAAATAAGAAAAATAAGTACACGTCTTTTTGTAGGATGTTAGTTTCTAAGTCTGCTAGATGTCCACATATCTAAATACCTAGACAAACAGTAAAAGAGGCACAGTCAAATAAATATACCACATATGAAATACAATAAATCAAACATAAATGTACCAATATAATGTCCAGGGGGGGGGCTCTACACGACCTCGAAATGTTTTTTAACATCCTGGAGATTGCTCACTCTTAACTAATATAACTCTGAGGGGACCTCTAAACGGCCTCAAGATGGTTTTTACCACCACGGAAATTGCATGCTCTCAGGTATAATAAATGTGTATCTAGGGAAATCAATCACTGTTCGGATCAGCGGGACTGACAACATTAACATTAATACATTACAAACATCAATAATCATTATTTTCTAGTACATAATATTTCAAATTCAAATTAACCAAAATTACAATTTACAATATCAAGTCAAAGATCACTTTGTTGATTTAATTAACATTGAATTTTTGACTTATCTAAATTTTCAATTGAGAGATTTAAGTTTTAGATTGACTAATGAATAGAATTTAAAATTACACAACTCCCTCAACAAAAGAAAGGAAACAAACAAACGTAAAACTTATAGGAAAGGTACTTGAAGGAAAGTACTACTACAGGCAAAGATCAAAATGGCTACTTTCAAATAAGATGGTAGCGTCCCTAACGACACAGAATCAGATTACCAACTAAATATACGTAAACATTTTATATTCAAACCAAATATGTCGTTTCACTTTACCTGTAGGTAGTAAAATAATTAAATAAATTAATCACTACAAACTCAATATTGTAAAATACATGGTAACAATACAAAATAACTTATATAACAATATATGGTAACAAATTATAGATGACATTTTGCTTATGAGGTTTTTCCTGTTTTTGATCATCAAATAATGTGTTATCATAGCTTACCAAATCCATAGCGGTATTCCTTATTCCCTTCTGTATATCTTGATGAAAGTTTTCCTCATGTTCTTCATTGACATCCAATTAGGCTTGAAAAATTCAAATATGAATGTAAGAAATGCATTTGTATTGGCATCCGGCATCTCAGTAAGTAAGACTTGTAGAGAATACTGTCGACCACATCTTTGCAATTATCATCCTTTGTAATTAGTTGGAGGGTACAACTATAGAACTAAATCCGTCCCAATTGTGCAATTCGGTGGCATCTTGTTTTTTTATATCATCCGACTTCAACATTTGCCTTATTTATGGTCCAATGAATATACATGCTTTATATTGGCATGTGATACTATGGGAACTGGGAACACATTGCATCATTTGCATTTGCAACGCCAATTTCAAATTGTAACTGCAGAGTGTCTTCTTTATACGTATGAATCAGCTCGTTTACTAAGAATGTTTATTTCTACGGAAGGCTACCAAAGGTTATTAATGTTACAACTCTTTACAACTCTTTCTAGTTCTGTCATGTATGCATAGGTTCTGCAAATCTTCAATTGCATTTCCTTTGTTAATGATCATGTATTTAGTTTTATTAGCTAGTAGTTATTCAGATTGAATTTGAGTCCGTCGCAACCTATGCGATTGATTAACAGTTGCAGATTTGCAGCTCAAGCATCCTAAAGCTTTTTTCCTGACGGCTATGAGCCCCCCATCTAATATATGGGTATTAGCCGCTCAAGGCGGATAGGTATATCATATCTGCAGCATTACTCATTGTTGGGTGGACTTCCTAGTCCTAGTAGTCTGGGAACTACTTTCTGTACATGGCAACCACCTGTAGAAGAAACTGGAGTTGGTCCTCATCCTTGGTATGATGGGACGTTTGAAGTGGTAGCCAGGTAGAGATCCTCCAAGGAAGAGGATATAAACTTCTAGGAACTCCTTGCAGTGATCTCTATAGGTTGTAGACAGTAGATCTTTATAAGTTGCACCTTGTATCATCTTTATCCACTGTTGTTGTTTCTCGTGTTTTGTCATTGCTGCTACCTTTTTCTTAAAAGTCACCAGGTCAGCGGAAGCCATTGTTCCTTGTCTGCCTGGTTTGAGCAAGCAGAAACTGACGATCCTCTTCATTCTTCTAAAAAGAGCATCTGCGCTTGCAACATCAAAGAGGTTCTCCAATCTTACTTTGAAGTCTTTCTCCTTTGATATCTGGATAGAAGACTGGCGGTTACTGTTCTTCTTGAGTTCCTTCCATTCTGAAAACAATTGAAGGATCTTTTCAATCCCATGATCCTTTCGGAATATTGGGATCCGTGCCTTCCCCCAAAAGTTGCTCGGTTCTCCAAAACTACACTGGCACTTGCCTTGATCTCTTCCTTTAGGTGGATGTGGTAATGCAAGAAAACTCTAAGGACCTGGCCGCGAGAGGGCAGCTTGCTTCCCAAAATATCTTCCTTTGACTTTGTCATCAAATAGAAACACCTTGCTGTTAAATTGGCTATGAGAAATATAGTTGAAAAGGAAATAGAGTAAGTATGTACTGTATTTAATAAATGGGGTTAATGTGTATGAATAAATTAGAGTCTGGCCAATGCGTTACCACAGTGGTGTAGCCATTTTATATCACAATATTTTTGATATAATATTTTGATTTTAACGTCCTAACTTTAATGCTAAATGATGTTTTATATACATAACCAACTATTTCATGTTTTAAATTGAGTCAAATACCGTTCACTTGCGTGTCAATATTTGACCGTGTAACCATTTCTGTACTTGTTCTGTAAATCTTTGGCGCTACGTGTTGTGATATAAAATGGCTGCCTTGGCCAGAGAATTCATTGAATTCATTGAATATTCATTGAAGGATCTCTATGAATAATTGAATGTATATAAATAATGTGACAGTATTGTACTTAATTGCAACAATGTTTATTTACAACTACCTATTTTATCAATATTTACTGAAAATTATATAAATAAATTATTTCTATATACTCTGTAACTATAATTATATTATCTAATTGAATTAAAATAATATTTATTTATTTATTTATTATTTGCAGCCAACAGCACAAGGCCAATTACAGACTACATTTATAGAAAATTAAAGATAGTAAATTCGTTATTCGCATAACTATTAACTTTACATTTTCTGTACAAAACTGTAATACTAATAACAATAGGTAGGTATTTGTTTTACATTCGTTGCATGAGATAACATAATTAAGAAAAAAAAATATATATATAAATAAACTAAGTCTATGTACAATATAATTATGTAATTTATATAAGCGATATAATGTAAAAAAAAATATAGAGAAAGAAAAAAAAAAGAGAAGGAAACAAACATGAATCAAAGAAGCGGCAAAGAGCTAAAAAAAAAAATAAAATAAAATGCATGGTGTGCATGTGGCATTAGATATGGTTTAACGCCATAAAGCACTTACAGCTTCATAGCAAGTTAACTTAAATTTTTTAAGGGAAATTTCGTTGATATCTATGTCGGGACTGATATAATTCATATACCGACACATTCTAATTACCGGTGAATTGAATAGTGTGTTGACCCGTGTATATGGCAAATAAAATATTTGATTAACTCTTCTGTAATTTCTTGGGACTAAGAAATTTATTTGGGAAAGTACTGTCGGTGTGAGATAAGTTTTATTATGTAATAATTTGTAAAGAAATGATAAGGCGTATAATATTCTCCTTCTTTGTAGCGTATCTGACAATAAAAGTGGATTGATTAATAATTCTGTGTATGGAGTATAAAAAGGGTAAGTTCCCGTCAATTTATAATGTAAATATCTAAAAAACCTTTTCTGTATGTTTTCAATTTGATCTATGTAACAATTGTACATTGGACACCAAATAACGGAGCAGTATTCAAGTTTAGGACGTACATAATAACTGTAAAGAGATATAAGGGTTTGCCGACTGGAAAACGAGTTAGAATTACGTATTATGAAACCTAAAGATTTCAGAGCTTCGTTGGTAATTATTTGTATATGGGAACTGAATGTAAGTTTGGAATCTATAGTATTCATGTATATATTGCATTATGTATCAAGCATCACACATGATACATTATATTATAAGGTATATTTAACGCAATATATAAATTAATTAATTAATATGCAATATTTAACGTGATTCTATGTGCCCAGAAATATTGACTTTGAGCCACCCCTAAATATTTATCAATCTAGCTAATACTTGGCAAATATAAGTTTTTTCATATGGAGATTTAAATGAGCTCCTGGGGGCACAGTTTTCTCCAACTTTATTTTGTGGACTACCCTAGTATATATACATAACATACATTAAAATGTAACCGCCAAATACTTCCTAAAAGTAACTAAAATGTAACCCCTTATCACTTCATTTGTTAGTGAATGTTCAACCTTGACCCCAGCTTTCTGGTACTTGTCAGTATGTGTTTGCTACTATGTATATGGATGTCGTTATTCATCAATTGCACATGACTTTAAAAATAGCATATTACCAAATTTAACTGTATCAATAACCTATCCTAGGTCTATTAGGTGTGTACATACGTTATAATTGACATCTCGACAGTTTTTTATTTGTACTAGAAGTTCAAAGAGATCTTGTGAGCTTGGAAACTAAACTGAGTTTTGCCAATATTACTCTATAGTTCTTGATAAATTATGCCGTGAATGACGCAAAATATGACACAAAAACTAATCTAAACAGTCCAGTAATAGCTACATTCTGTGGCTGTGTTCTTTGGGATTGTTATAAATGTAGATTTAAGCCAATCGGTTTATACTTAAATAGACCCTTTAATATCTGTATTGCGTTTCTTCTCTAAAGTTTTATTATTTCAGATGTAACTGCATTTGATCCCGATGCTTTCTTCGTTATCGCTATATTTATTGCTTTGTTAACCAGTTTTCTTAATAGGAGGAACAGTTATTGCATTTTAAACACCACGACGCGACGCAAGCTTCGGTTGGCGTCAAATATTTAATTCTAAAAAGCATTCTTCGCACTTTTGTAATTTTTTATGTCTCGACCTTTTAGATTTTCTGAAATGTTTTTACCTATTATCACTTCTCTGAGCTTTTTGTATAAATGGAACCGATCAAGCTTGTTATCATAACTATCAATTTTAGCACATTCTTTAGCGTGCTACGATGTTTTTTCCTCTCCTAGTTTTTTACTTTGTAACAGTGAAGTGTGCAGTACTGTGTAACGGCATTTATTAATTAAAGGAGAATAACCAAGTATTCTATTCTATAGTACCTATTTGTGAAACACGAGTTTTTTTCGCCAAGATAAAACAACAATAATGCCCCGCGATTGGGCGACAGTGAAACACGAGTGGTTTACTACACAAAATACAATTTACAAAATACTATAAAAAGTTATGAAAATACATCATACTTACTGTAACGGAAAACTCAAAAATATCTGCCACAGCTTGAGATTTAAACTCTCTCTTTACAAATTGATTAATCAAGTCGTAGGTATTGGTTCCACAGCTGTATAAATTGTGAAAAGGAATAGATAAGGGTTCAATACAAATAAAAACTTAAAAGGGAGCCATCTGGTTCTGAGCTTAGTTAATTTTAAATTAACCATTCAAAGATGTTGATTGAATAAGCATTAAAATTTATTAAATTCATTAACCAGAAAATGAATAGAATATTTAGTTAAAACAAGATTTTGTTTACTTAAAATTGTTGAAGAAATAAACTTAAGCATTCATAACCAATATGGTTCCGTTTTTCAGATCGTTCAGTTTTAAATTAATAACATTTATTAGCAGGAAAATAATAATAACACAACTTTGCATAAATAAAAGTAAAACACACATCGTATATTTATTACAAGTTCACCCTACATTTAGTAGGTTATAATTATACCAAAGTTAATCAATAAAAATTCACCTAGAACTTTACATTAAATTATGAAAATAACTCAAAAATATTTGATTAAATCGACCACAAATAATGTTCAAAAGCATTAACACAAATATTAAAATTTATATTGATTGGTCTTTTTCTGGACAAAATTTATACACAAATATCTAAATGAGATTAGACAAATTAAATCAGTTCAAAAGTATCAATGTACATGAATTGTGATTAATTTAAAATTTAAAGATTTTTAACTATCAAGGAGAGCTCTCTCTAAAGAAAATTCATAACTATGACATTCTCAATACTTGAATTACAACAAATACCTACTTAATATTACAGTGCCTTGCATTTTCATTCATTAAACTCATGGAATACCATACACCTAGTTCGGTAGAAATTGGAAATTCGCCTTTCCTGCGGGGAACTTAAGGTTGAATTCGGCTCAGCATCGAAGTGGAGATTCTTCATGCGAAAACGCGATCCAAATTAATTATTGACAACAGCCCATATGATTACAGAAACCAAGAGAGTCAGGCACAAAAGTAACCAAGATTTTAATTTACCATTGAGTAATATCGGAATTATTTTCCCTCGAAAAATCAGCGAAAATGCGTCTTGAGCTTCAAATTGTTTTAATTCACTTATAACACTAAAAGCTTTCAACTTCTTTAAGCCGAATTTTAATGTACAAACCCACAAAAAAGTGCTCACTAAATTTAGGATTACTTCAAGAGATTTTTCTCTCATTAATTAACTGCACTTATCGGTAGATCGGACGAAAGGATATACTTGCTATTACACATTTTCATCAAAGAATAAACCACTATAATTTATACGCAGTACGGAATGACAAGTCTTTCAAACACAACTTTGCACGTAAAACCTTTTCAAAAGGATTTTCACTTAACGGCATAACTTTAAACGACAAAGCACTATAACTAGAATATCTTGCAATTCTATAGGATTAAAGAACTGTAATCCATTGACACTACATAAGAAAATTAATCAGGCCTAATGACCATAATGTCGACTGCATGCTCACAGCCGGCAGTCACGAGTTTTCAAGTCAAGTCCCTTGTCAAAACTAGCGAAGGCCTTTTTATAAACTCCGTTCTACGTTACTCCGCGCGCCAACATCTGTTTTTAGGCGGCAAGGGCGCTTGTTGCTTGCCCTACTATAGGATTCACGACCTTACGTGTAAAAAGCAGCACCCCAATCTTTCGCGCGTAAAACACACGTGTGAGCTAAAACACGCTGGCTGTAGACGATATTCATACACTGCATCGACTTAAAATTTAAAACGCAAATAACAGACAAAGGAAAGTGTATGTAGAATCGTATACACTCAAAATGTTTACCAAAATATTTCTATAAATGAGATGACTAAGCGCTTCTCATGATTTCTTTTCAAGGTTTCTTTTTGAAGAAATTGATATTATTATAAAATGCCAGGCAGCAAAATACGAAAAACGACATCAATATGACGTTACATTATTTTATTATAGCAAATACGAACCAATCCTTTCTTAAAAGGTGCCTTTTATTTAAGATGTTTATTTGATGACAGGCTAGTTTAAATTAAGCGAGGTCCACAGGACCGAACTTAGGATTTTTAACAAGAATTAATACCAAATTTTATATATTAAATGCCGGTGGAAAATGTACCCGTTACATTTGGTTTTTTTGTAGGTTGAAAACTAAAAATGCAATTATATTATATACCGAGGAAAGTGTAGCTTTATAGACAGGAGCTATAGTTCATTATAAATAGATGATCGAAGTGCGAAGTGCCGAGGTTAGCTATAGCGTAAGGGCTTCCATCGAGATACCTAAACTATTTTATTCGCAATCATTCAATATTAAGCAAGAACTAGGTGCCAACTGCTTACCCTAATGGGTAAGCTTTAGTAACTTGTTGCTTTTGTTGAAATACGAAAAAAGAATTCAAGCTCGGATCCTCACCTCTCTGACATCGCGTAGTTCAATAGGGTTTGGGTCATCCAGCGCTAGGTAGCGCTGGCTGACTCGCCGAATACCGAGACACATGAATGAAAACACAATGCTTGTACTTAATAATTTAAGGATTAGCAGATGCGTAAATCATTTATCTGTAATTCCGGTAAAACATTTTCAGTAAGTAGGCAGTGAACAACTTCCCGACCGGTTGTAAGGTTAAAGTTAATAATAACAACTTATTTTTCAACTGGAGGCCCTTCGTGGTCGAGTGTTATGGATACTCTCAGTCAGAATGACATGGAAGGATCCTACATATCCACCAACCAAAACGCAACATTTGAACGCTGCTTGTCTGTTTTCAAGTCTACTTCATTGGTGTATGAATCTGTTTTCGAGACTAGTTGATTGGTAATTAGTTGCTGTCATGTAAACAAAATAAACAATCACCTTTTGCATATCGGCTTGTAGGCTCCAATTCGAGAAATTATTTCTATAGTAAATAAATAAATTGATATTTTTATTTCTGCTGCTTGATACAATCAGCTTTTTCTAAGCAACATAACCTCACTTGTCCTTTTTTCAAAACGTATTCAAGTTATCTATAAAAGGGAAGATTTAAAAGACGAGTGAAACGAACCATTTCCTAATTAGTCTATGGTTTCAGTTATGGATTTGCAATATCAAATATGAACTATTACTCTATAGAGTTTACTGTCTTCACCCTTACTTTGTGGAACTCCATAATCATAAAATATGATAAAAATCAAAAAATTAGTTAAAAGTTTCACCAGTTTTATTAAATTCTTAACCTGACAATTGTTTATTATCAAATTATTAGAAGTGTTATATATTTAGTTTTTGTATATATTGTATCTAGTTACCTATTTTCTGTATTTATCTTTAGCAACGTGTTTGTTTATCAATCTTATCTTCTTTTGATAATCACATTTAATGTTGAAACAATTGTCAGCTTAAGAATTTTATAAAACTTGTGAAACTTTTAACTAATCTTTTTATTTTTATAACATTACTTTACAAACAGTTTCTAGCATGAAATTGTGTTATTTAGGCAATCAAGAATAACAAATTTAAAGCTTTTATAAAGTATAAATTATAAATGGATAAATGTATAAATAATTAAATTTTACAAATAGGGTGATTAGAAGTCACGATTATAGTATATTACATTACTAGTGTGGACAGTGAAACTTTTCGCACGCACGAGTATGAATTGACACACGCAAATCACATGAGAGCAGAAAAGTCACTTTCCAACGTGTAATGTACAATATTTTTCCTACGACCCCCCAAATTTCAAATGTTTAAAAAATTTATATTTTTAAAGTTTTCAAAAATATAATTTTTGAAGATTTTAAAGCAAAATTTTTATGGTTTGGTTTAACAAAGAAAATCACACTTAAAGCTAATTTTCTTAAGCCATTTATTTTTAGGATATAAAGTTTATAATTTTAAACAGTTTAGTTTTACAATATGAATAATTATAACGAAATTTCTATCAAAACATTTCCAGAAAAATAAAATTAAGTTATCTTGATAACTTAATTTTATTTTTTCTGGAGCTAAATAGAAGTTAAATGTAAAAGTATTGTTATGACAAATGTTA
Organism: Agrypnus murinus; assembly: GCA_929113105.1. Lineage (NCBI taxonomy): Eukaryota > Metazoa > Arthropoda > Insecta > Coleoptera > Elateridae > Agrypnus > Agrypnus murinus. The sequence continues at coordinate 63,816,474 of OV816029.1, read as the reverse complement.
AAGTGAACGGGTGTTTGTTAACATTGTATTTAATAAATTCTTTTACTATATATAAATTTCAATTTTAAAAAATCATATCTTCACTACTTATTTAAATATAGTATAAAATTAAACCTTGGGTTTAGCAGCAAAATTAATTAAATGAATTACTATTACAATTTATAATATAATAATTTGAGAGGCACATAATTTATTCTTTATTTATATTTAATAATATCTTCATAATTAACAAATCTAACTTCAACTAATAACATAATGCCAGGTGTGAAAGAGGCTGCCTAACTAAATTATTTGACAAAACTTTTATTTTTCTCTCATTTGGCATCGCCGTATTAATCTTGGCAAACTTGCTTCAATAATTATCATGTATTACAGTGAGGTTACGTTAGGTGTAATATATCAGATATTTCTTTTTGATAGCTAAAATAACTAATTAAACATTAATTAAAGTTATATTTATAAGAAAAGATTAGATACATAATGGTTAAAATTTTTTAATGTCGGTAGCGTTTGCTATTGTTCGCTTCCGTATGGGGTCGTAGAAAAAATGTTAAAATACTATACATGTATGTTTTTCGTGCACTCGTAAATTGTGTTGTGTCAAATAGCAACCTCGTTATGATATTCAGTAACAAGGTTTAGGACGTAAGTGTTTTTTGGAGGATTGAAGACCTTACTGTAAAAATGCTAAAACCTACCTCATTAAAATAAAGTATTCTGTTTTAGTCCGCTTTTAGCTAATTATTATTATAGTTATTTATGTGTTAAGGGCATAATGAAGCTTTTATGGCCAGAAGCATTATTTCTATTATTTAGAAGCATTATTAGGAAAAGGCTGTAGGGCCCTAAAAGCAAGTTATGCCCGCTATACATACACTATTTTATGCACAGATTAAGTTTTTAATGCAAATCTATTATTGTGTAAAAATATAATTAAATGAGTACGTAGGTACATCAAGCAGCTGTGCGAATACTTATGTGATTATACGAAGTTCGTAACTATAGTTGCTATTCCAAAATATTTAATTTCAGTTTATTTTCATTGGTGATAAGTTTACAAATTATTAATTAAGAATTTTTAAACGACGTAATTTACAAATTATATTAAGAACCAATCAAGTTCTACAAAAAAACTTCTGACATTTAATTGACTTTTCGTTATTGCCCGTCTGACCATAAAGATGTCCTTGGGCCATAAAAAGACGTTTATGTTTAGATGAGTCTTGCAATAATAGTCTAATTATAATGCATCTGTGCATAAAACTTATAAAATTACTACTGCCGGCATTCAACGGTATAAAAGGAACTCCATTATACTATGCTGATGAGAAACTAGGTACTCTATATTGGTAACAATTCGTTTTATCTACTCTGACTAGAGTAACATGAACACTAACAAAACATTTTTTACCAATTTAGGTAACTTTTTAACGAGCTTTTTTTTCTTAAAAAAATTAAAATTAAAGTAAATCTTTTTATACTTTTAGATCAGAATACTATTAGATTGATTATGCAATTCATACAGAGTTAATTAATAATATACTAGAGAAAATAGATTTCATTAGTGACAAATTATTTTAGTTTTAAGAATAGAGCTAAAAAAGAATTTTTCCACTTGAAAATTTAAAGCTGAAATCTCTAACATTTCTTCACGGGGCTGATAATCTAATCTGCTAAATGCGTAGTTAAGTATATACTCCCGTGTGGTTGTGCCTAAAAGATTATGACGAGTGAGGAATCGCTTTTAATTTTATGCTTTTACTGCATGAAATTGCGCACTTACCAAGGTAGCAAAGGTATATCATAACGATGTAAACATCTGGTGATAACGCGTCATAAAACCTCAGTAGACCAAAAGTCAACGATATAATGACGTCCAGTAAATGACATTAAAATGACGTGACACATATCACGTCATATTGTTGTTTGTTTTAGTTAATATATTTATTTATACCGATTTGTTTATAGATTACTATTTTACCGGTTCCCAAAGTTAAAAACTAAATGTTGCGATGCGGCATTTCCTATTGTTAATAATATTCGCATTATTTCGAAGATAATTTTCTTCAGTTTCTGTTATATTTTCCATAATGATATATGTTTCAATAATAAGGCTATTACAAAGTCTCATTGTGTTTAAAGCGTGTTATTGTGATACATGTTCGTACAAATATTATTTTTAGCACATTTTTAATGTTTGATAAATTCTAACAGTAATGTGTGATCTCCAATTCGATGGCGCTACTTTCAAACTTTCAACCAATCGGTTGTAAGCGTCGCTTACGTGATAAAAGCGTCTTGGTTGTAAGTATCAGTCTTTGTTCATCCGTTTATGTGTAGTTTGCCTCCTATGCCATTTGCCATATGCCAAGTTTAAGAAATGATCATTTTTGTGGTGAAAAACTTACGAACTTAAAGTATGGCTGTTACAGAAATATTTGCCAAATGCGCTGATTGGGATTATCAGGAAAGTTTTGTAACGATGCCTATTATTCATATTATTTGATTTATCGTTGAAGTATTCAAAGGAATCATTGTAACTTTAGATGACATTCATTAGAAATAATAAGAGAATGTCAATGAAACTATACTGTAAACTGTTATTTTTAATTTTAATAAACAAATTCTTGTTTGTAACTTTTAATATATTTTTTAGTATACGTTATAACATTTCAATATGTTTTATTTTTGTATATTTTTCAATATATAACCTTAAAACGTACTAGTAATTTCAAATGTAGTCCCAAAAATCTCGGGGAAGGCGGTACCTGATATAACTTGAAAAAGACGTCAAATTAACGTGTTTGTAAGACATGAAATTAACGTCTAGCATATAACATAATGGGTCTGAGACATTAGCAAGGTATTACCACGTCATACTTACGTCATACAACGACGACATTTACGTTACTCAGTGGCCAGTTATTCACATCATTTTCACGTGCCTTTGCTACCTGGGCAATTACACAATTAGCAAAGTCCCTCCTCGCTCTAGTTATTAGTTAATAAAGCTGAAATATTGGGAAAATCTGATAATTGTTAGATGAGTTTTTCAAGATTTATTCAGTTTATAACAAAAAATCTGTCAATTGACAGCGACTGTGGAATTTTGTGTATGGGTTATAAAAAATAAACCTGCAAATGGTAACTAAAAAAATCACATTCTAACCGTACTGCCTTGAAGTATTATTTAAACTGTATGTGCGTGAGACTTGTTTTATTTTATATGTTGTCAACGGCTGTTTCGTAAGTCATTGCGATAATGCTTTTTTTATGTCAGTGTCTAATGTATATTATTGTATATATTAAATTGGTTCCATGCTTGAAGTTAGATTAGGATTATGAGATTGTCGCCACAAAGTCTGTACATCATCGAAAAGCTTATGATCTGTATATTTTTCGAAATATACGAAAATTGTGATTTCTCAAATATTTCTTTAAGGTATTCTTCAAAAAGACATTTGTCTTTGCGAACTTTGCACATCTCTAGGATATCCAAATAGATTACGCATTCGTGTCAGCTAAGCTATCAATGGGCCTATGGCTACTCTTAACAAATCTCTAGTGATAAATCCGATAAATCCCTAAGCTCTATCAGGATATGTACAAGCTCACCTGTCAATAATTTAAATGAATATTACCAATTATAGTGTGTTACGTTGCATTCTAACAAAACCAAAAATAACGATACATTTTAGTAAACGGAAAAGAAGCAATTTGTTCCGGTCCAGACCCTTGACCGAAGAAAGCCAGATTTCTAAGAATTCTACTAATTTAGGGTAGATGTTTGTTTATCGGTCCAGAATTCAGTTTGTTTCAGAGTGCAGTGTAGCAAGGTCAAGAGAAGTGAATGTGTGAGCTTGTGCTTTATTATTGTGTTAAGGAAATTAATCAGTAAGTGTTGGTTTGTGTGTAATGATTCTTTGTTAGCTTTGATTTGTAATTGTGCATGATTTCGTAAGTCAGTAGGGGCAGGTTAACTGAATGATGCAGATATTAATTAATAAGATGAATTCTTGAATTGCATAAATATGTTGCGAATGGTTTTGCTCTGTCAGTTAACGAGTCCCTCGTTGGTGTCATTTATTTTGAGTGTCCGTGGGAGTGGCGACCCACCGTCGGTAGGGGTATGTTTACATACGACCTATGCGGACGGGTTCGAACTGATGGGGTAACGCTTTGCGTTACCTGGCCTTTATTTTTAGGAATATTGGCGGCGAATGGTTAGCGTCTCATTCGCATATTTTGTTCTCTGTGCACAAAGTGATGGGATAACGCTTTGCGTTTATCTGGTCCTTGTTTTAAAGAACATTGACGGTGGATGGTTGCGTCTCATTCACATTTTGTTCCTTTGTGTACGGAGGGTTGTCAGTGTCGAGCCAGGACCAACGCCAATGTAATGTTATTTTGCGTGACACCAATATTATTGTTTTTAACATGCAGTTGTATGGTGAATGTACATAGATGAGCTTACGTACAGAAACAAAAGGGTAGTTAGTGCATGAGTCAATACTTACTGAGACGTGGTCTCATTCTGTTTATCTTTTATTACAGGAACGGACCAGTCAACGCCCTAGGGAATAGCCATCCTCTTTCCCCCCTGTTTTTAAACGATTTAAACGATTTTAAGTTTATTACTCCTTATTGATAAGGTTAGCTAATTTAGTTTGTAATTTCAGTTATTTGTCTCTTTTAAATTAATTAGATGTGCTTTCATGGAATAGACTTGCAAACGTTTATTTAATTATGTGTTTTATTTATTTTATTATTATTATTGGTTTATTAGTTTCTTTAATCACTAAAACCCTCCCTTCTCTCTAACAAAATTTTCAGGAGTGGGATACACCCTGGTCTGTTCCTGGAAACGTTTTTGGAATTAAAGAAAAAAAAACAAAACTAGAGTATACAAAATGACGGGACGAAAGCGTCAATCACCTTCCTCGACTACTGCTTCCACCGCTAGTGGTGAAGCGGACTTGACTTCTGCCGCTTTACTTCAGGTCTCCCAAGTGTTGAGTGGGCTGACCGAAACTGTTAGGAATTTACAAGAAAAAGCTGGGACTTCCGCGGTATGCAAACCTCGACCTCAAACCAACGTCTCCGTACCTCCGTTTGATCCATCAGATCCAACGACGGCTGTACAAAAGTACATAAGCAACATCGAGCAAATGGCTGAAGTATATAGTTGGGACGAGCCGACGAAGATATATATGGCGACGTCGAATTTACAAGGTCTTGCTGTGGTATGGTATAATAGCCTTAAAAATCTGAACCGCTCTTGGGAAGAGTGGAAAGCTATATTCGTGGAAGAGTTCCCTGACCGACATGATTATGAAGCTCTCCTTCGAAGAATGCTCGACAGAACTAAAAGACCGGATGAATCGCTCTTAAATTACTATTATGAGAAAGTTGCTCTTATTAACGCTTGTAACCTAGCGGATGAAAACGCTGTAAGTCTTATTATAAGTGGACTTAAAAGTCCATCCATTTTACCAGCAGCCAAGTCTGGACGGTATGCGACGCCTAAGCAGCTCTTGACATTTCTCAAGGATTTACCAGAAGCTTCCATTGCTGGTGGTTCTCGCAGCCTGCTCCTTCCTAAAGTCATAAAGAAGATTCCTCACCAATCTAGGGTTGTTTGCTTCCGATGCAATCGACCTGGACATAAATCCAATAACTGTTACCAATTCAGAAGAAATGATAAGTTTCAACCCAGAAAACCCCAGAATCCAACCAATGCGTCAGTCAATTCAATACAACAGGTAACGAAATCCAAATATCATATGCATGTTTTGATAAATGGTAGTAGTGTGCCAGCATTTATAGATTTTGGTGCCACGGTAATGACACTTAATAAAGAGACAGCGGATAGATTGCAATTAAATTATGGCAATGTTGTGTTAGAAATTCAAGGCTATGGTGGATCCATTGTGAGAACGTTAGGTGTAGCGCGTCAGATTGAATTAATTGTTCAAGATATAGAAAGCCATCATGATTTTTATGTCGTTCCAAATTATGCCCAAACAATTCCTGCCATCATTGGGCAGCCTTTTACAGATATGCCCAACTTAGTTACTCTCAAAGATGATACAAAATTGGTTTTCCAAAAGAAGGACACTTTATTAATGTCAGGGACTTCAATTAAAAAGATTCTGTATGCCCTAGAAGACACTATAATTCCACCAAATTATGTAGGGTATGTAACATGTGTGACTGAGGGATCAGGCGATATTTATTTAGAAGAGAGCCTGAGGTTGAAAGAAGGGTGTGAAAGCGAAATCCCGAGAAGCGTTTTAACAATAGGCCCCTCCAATAGTTGTAAGGTGCCGATAAATAATTTATCAAGAAACGATCTGGTTATCCTTAAAAATGAGGTTGTAGCACGAGGACATGAATGTCAATTGGAAGACGATAGTCCTTATGACGACAATATACAATCCTTAATACCATTAACTCTCGAGGACCTAAACATTGACAGGTGCTTAAACGAAGAGCAACAACAGCATGTTCTAAAGTTAATTAACAGCTACCGTAAATGTTTTGCCACGTCACTGAAGGAAATTGGATGTATCGGTAACGCGGAAATGAAGATTACCTTAACCTCCAACAACATCATTAAGTATAGGCCCTACAGATTACCTTTCTCCGAGAGAGAGAATGTGCGAGGGATGATACAAGAAATGATTGAGGCAGATATTATTCAGGAATCTAATTCAGATTACGCCTCCCCAATCCTCTTAGTCTCGAAGCCCAACGGAGGGAAAAGATTATGTGTCGACTACAGAAAATTAAATTCCATCACGCAAAAAGATCGACATCCTCTCCCGCTCATAGATGATCAACTTGACCGGCTAGGAAACCACAACTTTTATTCTACTCTGGACCTGTTTTCTGGTTATTACCAGGTACCTGTTGAAGACAGCTCCAGATCAAAGACAGCATTTGTGACCAGCGAAGGTCAATACGAGTTCAAAAGAATGCCCTTTGGGCTCACCAATGCCCCCAGTGTATTTCAAAGAGTGATGAATAAAGTTCTGGGTTCACTAAAAGATCATGCCGCAGTTGTCTATTTAGACGATATTTTGGTTCCATCGGTAAACTTTGAAGAAGGTTTAGAAAATCTAGAATTAGTTTTTAAGACTTTACTTGAGAACAAACTTACTTTGAATCCAGCGAAATGTCATTTCTTCAAGCAATCTGTAAATTTCCTGGGATTTGAACTGTCGAACAACGGAATAAAACCTGGCCTAGCCAAGATCAAGGCAGTGGAAGATTTTCCTGTGCCCAAGTCAGTACCACACATTAGGCAATTTCTCGGTTTAACGGGATTTTTTAGAAGATTTGTCCAAAATTATTCTTTAGTAGCTAAACCTTTGACAACTTTGTTGAAGAAAAATGTCACCTGGACATGGGCTGATAATCAACAAAAGGCATTCGAATACTTGAAAGAGAAACTTGTTACGAGGCCAGTATTGCGCATTTATGATTGTAAGGCAGACACCGAAGTGCACACAGATGCAAGTTCGATTGGTATCGCGGGTGTACTCTTGCAAAAAGACACCGAGAATGCACTACATCCTATAGCTTATTTCAGCCGAACTACCAATGAAACTGAAAGCAAGTGGCACTCATACGAACTCGAAACTTTAGCAGTGGTTGAAACCCTTAAGAGATTCCGAGTATATTTATTAGGTATACACTTTAAGGTCGTCACCGACTGCAGTGCTATCAAAAGCGCGGCGGAAAAACGTGACCTGATACCGAAAATAGCGAGGTGGTGGATTCATCTTCAAGAATTTAGTTTTGATGTGATACATCGAGCTGGTTCACAGATGGCTCACATCGACGCTCTGAGTAGGAATCCTGCTCAGCAAAGTACCAATGAGTCCATTCCCAACTTGAGCATATTCCGAATTGAGACTTCAGACTTAATTCTGGCAGCACAAATTACAGATGACAAACTTAAGGCAATAATAAATATTTTAAAGAAAGATAAACCTTCAGACGAGTATGAAAAAAGTATTTTTGACAAATACAAGTTGGATGACGAACGACTTTATATTAGTATAAATGGGAAAATGCTTTGGGTAGTCCCAAAAGGGATGAGAAGAGATATTGTGCGTGCCAATCATGACAACTTAGGTCACTTTGGTCTTGAGAAAACCATGAACAAACTTGTAGAAAATTACTGGTTCCCAGGAATGCGGAACTATGTAAACAAATACATTTCCTGTTGTGTAGGCTGCATATTCCACAAAGTTCCAAGAGGAAAAGGAGAAGGTTTTCTACACCCTATCAAAAAAGTAGATATACCTTTCCACACTATTCATATCGACCATCTAGGACCATTTAACAAGAGCTCCGGTGGTAAGAAATTGATCCTAGTGATCATAGAGTCATTCACCAAGTTCGCCTTCTTACACGCTACAAAAGATACGAAGACATCTCCAGTATTGAGATTTCTGAGACAGTTAATGGTTACATACGGCGTTCCAAACCGAATCATAAGTGATCGAGGGACGTGTTTTACTTCTAAAGCCTTTGCTCAATTTTGTGAAGCGAAAGGAATTAAACATATTTTGAATGCTACCAATACACCAAGAGCGAATGGACAGGTTGAACGTTATAACGCGACTATCTTGGCATCTCTGTCAGCTACTGTAGAAGAAGAAGAGCAATGGGAACTTAAACTTTCACAAATTCAATTTGCATTAAACAATACCACCAATTCGGCTACAGCTCGAACGCCAAGTGAGCTGTTAATGGGCTTTAAGCCTCGTTCAGCAGCTGATGCACCGTTAACCAACTTAGTAAAGCCAGATGTGACTATAACTGAAAACCTAGCAACAATTCGACAACAAGCCGCCGAACGCATACAAGATGTGCAGATGGCTAGTAAAGAGAGGTACGACAAAAAGAGGAGAAGTCCCAGAAACTACAACGAAGGTGACCTTGTTGTGGTAAAAAGACCAAAAACTGGCGAGGGAAGTAAGAAATTACTTCCTAACTATCGAGGTCCATTTGTGATAACAAGGAAATTACGCCATGACCGCTATATGGTTCGCGAGATTGAAGGTTCTCATCGTAGTGGTAGAGCACCCTTCAGTAGCGTCGAGGCAGTAGATCATTTGAAACCATGGAGGAATTCTGGATATTGCAGTTCTTCAGATGATGAAGAGTCAGAGGTAAGATATCTCGAATCGAACGAGGACGTTCGAAGGTCAGGTTGGCCGAACTGTTACGTTGCATTCTAACAAAACCAAAAATAACGATACATTTTAGTAAACGGAAAAGAAGCAATTTGTTCCGGTCCAGACCCTTGACCGAAGAAAGCCAGATTTCTAAGAATTCTACTAATTTAGGGTAGATGTTTGTTTATCGGTCCAGAATTCAGTTTGTTTCAGAGTGCAGTGTAGCAAGGTCAAGAGAAGTGAATGTGTGAGCTTGTGCTTTATTATTGTGTTAAGGAAATTAATCAGTAAGTGTTGGTTTGTGTGTAATGATTCTTTGTTAGCTTTGATTTGTAATTGTGCATGATTTCGTAAGTCAGTAGGGGCAGGTTAACTGAATGATGCAGATATTAATTAATAAGATGAATTCTTGAATTGCATAAATATGTTGCGAATGGTTTTGCTCTGTCAGTTAACGAGTCCCTCGTTGGTGTCATTTATTTTGAGTGTCCGTGGGAGTGGCGACCCACCGTCGGTAGGGGTATGTTTACATACGACCTATGCGGACGGGTTCGAACTGATGGGGTAACGCTTTGCGTTACCTGGCCTTTATTTTTAGGAATATTGGCGGCGAATGGTTAGCGTCTCATTCGCATATTTTGTTCTCTGTGCACAAAGTGATGGGATAACGCTTTGCGTTTATCTGGTCCTTGTTTTAAAGAACATTGACGGTGGATGGTTGCGTCTCATTCACATTTTGTTCCTTTGTGTACGGAGGGTTGTCAGTGTCGAGCCAGGACCAACGCCAATGTAATGTTATTTTGCGTGACACCAATATTATTGTTTTTAACATGCAGTTGTATGGTGAATGTACATAGATGAGCTTACGTACAGAAACAAAAGGGTAGTTAGTGCATGAGTCAATACTTACTGAGACGTGGTCTCATTCTGTTTATCTTTTATTACAGGAACGGACCAGTCAACGCCCTAGGGAATAGCCATCCTCTTTCCCCCCTGTTTTTAAACGATTTAAACGATTTTAAGTTTATTACTCCTTATTGATAAGGTTAGCTAATTTAGTTTGTAATTTCAGTTATTTGTCTCTTTTAAATTAATTAGATGTGCTTTCATGGAATAGACTTGCAAACGTTTATTTAATTATGTGTTTTATTTATTTTATTATTATTATTGGTTTATTAGTTTCTTTAATCACTAAAACCCTCCCTTCTCTCTAACAAGTGCTTGATAGCACAAAATATAACAAAAAAACGGAAAAGCTGACTTTATTATTAATTAAGTGTTGTATGTCTGAATTATAAATAGTCATAAATTACATGTATTCATTCGAAAATACCAAAGAAATATATCACAATAAAGACAATGTCTTGATACATACTGTCTCAACAAATCACTCGAAAACTTGAAATGCATACTGAATTATTAATGAATTCCAATAATTTTTAATGCCCGAAGGCATATCTTGTTCTTTATAACTGTAGTACTCCCACATGTATAAGGCGGTAGATTGGCAGAGCTTTTCCTTTTATTTTCTTTTTTTGGCTCTAACATTGTCGTGAATTATGACTTTGCAAAATTTAACTTTTTTTCAATAATAACTGTATCCTTCATCAATTTTAATTTTTAATTTATTTAAATTTTAGTTCGGAGTGTAAGAAAGAGATCTTAATTAATTAAAGAAAAAGGTCGTCATTTCTCATAGTGATTTACAAGAGATGAAATTGAATTGGCTATATTAATATAAATGAATAACTACATGTGGTAAACTAATGATGTTAGCCCCAAACTGTGAAAATTTGCTTAAGAAATTCTATGGTTAATAGGAAAAATGAAATTTTACAATCAAAAATTAATACTGCAAAAACGAAAATTATTTTTTTTAATTTTATATTTGTGATTATTTGTAGGTTTTAAAATAACTTTCGAAAGATTAACACACGCGCATGATCTACATCTGATATTCAAATTGCATTGGAGGTCAGAACAAGAAAGATCGTTTTAAACGTCTTTGATGAAATTAATTAGTCTAATAAACTGTCACTTTTTAATTATGAAATTATCGAGATGATTAATCGCATTCCTACTTCTTTTTATATTATATCGTTTTTTATTAATTTAGTAGAACGAATATTAGACATGAGATAGCAACTATCCTGTTCTAACTTTAAAATTAATTTAAATAATAATTTTAAAAGATAAAAACTAATACTTTGAAAATTATTAACTTATCAATCTTATAATTACATTTTATTAATCTTTTTGTATACGATTAGCTAATTTTCATATAAAAGCAAAATATTTTACCAGGGTCATTCTACCGAATGAAAAATGGAAGTTTGAAAAACAAATATTGTATTCTTTTTTTATTATTTTTGTTTATTTATAACAAATATGACGAAATAAATGACAAAAACCATATATTGTCGCGGTCATATCCAAACAACGCAAATACCAGTAAAAGATGTAAACAGAAATGAGTTTGATGCACACTCTAAAAAATTACCGGTGAATTTACCCTAAAAAATGCAGGCAATTATGTTACCTCCATTTTTTGGGTAAATTTACTTCAAAGTGTAATTTTCATAGGAAGTGGGAAATTTCAATATTAGGTTAAATCTGCATCGTAATGTTTCCTTTTTAAATAAATTTACAGATTAAAATTGCAATCCCAATGTAATTTTACATTTTAACATTAAAACACCTGTGTAAAGTTACATGACAGAGTTATGTTATATTTCATGGCAATAGTACTTTTCAGGGTTAAAATACAAATGTGAAAATACTTCTTGAATGTAATGATGACTTGCGAAAGTACTTGCAATTTCAATCGTACCTCTGATTATTACTTACATTGCTAAATGGATTGTATGAAATATAAAATAAAATCAAAGTAATTTTTATTGAACGTATGTACTTATATAAGATATAATCACTAACAGTGCTTCTTTTAAGGGATTTTCAGAAATGTCTCTCGAAGACAACAGATAATGTTTCGATTCCACCTAGAAAATTTAAAAACTATAAATTATATAAACAGTTCTACACGAGTACCTTTCTGCTAGTTATGCTAGTTTATTTCGAACTCTTCAATTTTTGATTCATCCTAGAAAAACATTAAATAAAGTATTTCTATTTTATTGATTTATTTGTAATTTTAACATAAACCTACCGATTATTATTTTTTAACTTCTACTATAAAATAAAATTCTTTCCACCTTGGGTCATACGTGTAAATATTTGCTTTTAATAAATCTGCCCTACACCACAACGAAAAACAAAATATTAATGAGCAATGAACACTTCGTTCGATATCTATGGGGTACACCTCGCTGATTGCGCAACCTGTAACAAGAAATAATAAAAGAATTGGTATACACCATTGTGACCATTCGCCAGAAGCCCAATTTGGACTGTTCATAATGGGTTCCTAAATTCTTTCACGAAACCAAGGTCACGACTCACCATCAAACAAGTGAAATCACCGAAATAGTATCTCATCGGTTAAAAACTAAGGACAAGATTACACTTGTAAAATTATAAAAATTATTATCTTATCTTTAATATTACACTTAAAATGAATCTAGTTATTGTGTAATAATACATTTCCAAGGAAAGTTTTTCTGAGTTATGTAAATTTACATTATGGATAGTGATTTTAACCAGTTAAATGTAGTAGAATTACTTATATTTGTGTAATTTTACACAATTAAAGAACATTTTACCACAAATAGTAAAACAACTATTAACGTATAGGTAAAGTTAAATTTTAAAGTAAAACTACCGCAAATAAGAGGAAAGTTAACTCTTTCCCAAGGTAAATTTTACCTAATTTTTTACAGTGCACACAGAAATGAGGAGATTAGACAATTGAGACGAAAGATAAGTAAACTTAAAAAAATATATGATTAGATAATTAAACAGAACACCTAACTAAGTGAAAAATCTAATATAGGTTAACTGAATTTAGATCATCGTCATTCCTGTGCAAGCACAAAAACGATGTTCCGTGAGTTTAGATTATTACTTTGAGTTTATATTATTACTGATCACATGGTCCAAAAATTACTCAAAATGTCTATTGAATTGATAGCTTGAATGAATTTTAAAGTAATTGCGTAACCTGATATCGCAGGAACAGGAATGACGGCACCAATTCTGACACAAATAAGTTCAGCTCTCAGCTTAAGCTTTTGTTGTTCTAAACTCGGAAAAAAAATCAGCGACTATATAAGCATCGCCAAGGGAAGGGCAAAAATGTTGCCGGTAGATTTCAAATTATGTTTGACGTATACATAAAATTACGAACAGAAGTTGTAGAATAAACAGGAGTGATTCAAATATAAGTAACGAACTAAAAACGACAAATCCAACGTTTTCTGTTAGGTGTAATTTTGTATTATTGATAATTATAAAAAAAGAGCATGTAGGAATTATGTGAACGTAATCTTGTAAACATTTATCGACCGCTTTATTTAATTAACACATCGAGAAATAGACAACTTGCTAAAGTAACAGTGCACAGAACGTGATTTCATGCTCCTCGGGTTTGAATTACTCTTATGTTGTACGTTTTACATCTATATTTTTTTAGGTTAAACATTACCAGATTAAAGCTAATTTTTTTATGAAATAGTTTTGAAATAAAATTGCACTTGATAGAATGGTCCACAGGTTAGACAACATTTTTTAACTTAATGTACTTGAAGGTAACCGGTAATCAAATTGTATGTACACAAAAGATGTATACGTGTAAAATATACATTAATATGGACATATTCAATTTGTTCATGCTTATTTGCTTATTGCAAAAAGTCTTGAACAAAGTAATAAATACTCTCACTTTTTCATTCCGGTTCAACACAAAAGTATTCAAAGAAGGTGTTTGTAGTAAATTAACAATATACAATTGAATTGCTTACGGTTTAGGCACATTTATGGCGGCAGGCATTCAATAACATGTCAAGGATAATGTGTTGTTTTCTTCCTACAACAAAAGCCACTTGGAATTTAGAGTTAAGTATATTCGACGGTATTGAAGGAGGATGTAGCAATGACATTTTTTAATTGCTTCTTATTTTAAATAGTTTGACATGGAAATGTTTTAAACGGAACAATAAGCATTATGTATTTTTTTCGTACGTATAGACTTGAGCTTAAAATAGTCTAAATAGAAAGATATCTATTCAGTTATTAGAGATTCCAACAAAGAGGACAGTTTACAGTCCCAGTAACTAATAATGAAGCAACAGAACATAGAACACAAAGTAAGTATTGGATACAGAAATACTGCATAAAGTATAATATAGAATGCGAAAACACACAGTATAGAATACGGAAGTGCCGAGTACAGAGTTGCAGTGTCCATTTATTGTGCAATTCCTCTCTTATGCTTAATGTATATTACTAATGTTTTCGAAAATCTGATTTGTCCGGTGTTAATGCGAAAATTAATGGAAAACTATGATGAAAATTCGGAGAATATTCTCCTGTATACTAGGTGCAGCACAAAAGTGTAGCAAAGAAAAAGTTGATTTTTCAAAAGCAATACCCTGTATATTTTTACATATTTGAATTTAGTACTAAGCTATTTTTCAACCGATCTTCAGTTTTTTGATCGCAGTCTACCGTTACAAAATAATACAGTGGAACACAATTTTTGCCCTATAAATAGAAGAACGTGACCCTGAAAGATTTCTTTTTGAAGAATAGAACCACGCAGAGAATGCTATATCACATACCGTTTTTGAGATATTGAGGCTCAAACATGGCAAAAATGTCGTTGTTGGCCAACTTTGACATGACAAAACTATAGAACAAATGTATTAAGATTGAGTGACACCTTTCTACGATCACTAAGTCTTAATCAAATCGAAGGGGAATGCTGAGTACATTGATTTTAAGCATTCCTTAGCTTAGCAAATGTTAGAAATGTTATTATATTAAACAAAAATTATTTAAAAGTAAATACTAATTGTATTTTTTAATGGTTTAACAAGAAAAATTAAAACTTGACAGTTTTAATTGTTTAATGTAGTGCGTTTGAACTTTTGCTTTTTGGAACATTTATGAATTATTCAAAGGATCAGCGTATGGTATACGCTATCGGAGAAAGTGTCGTAAATAGTTAAAGACATCCCAAATTTCGTGTTTCTAGAAATTGAAAGAATTGGTAATGTGGAATATGAGAAATGAACAAGAAACCCACGTGTGTTAAGCTAATAGAATATATTAGGAAAATCCACAACTAAGTTTTAGAGAAATTAACAGAGATTTGAATATACATAGTTAGTCATGTAACAGGGTAATTTTGCACAAATGCCGAAAGTCAAAAGCTACTAAAAACAGATACTTACTTTAGTCCTGCTTAATAATCGTGCGTCGGCTTAACACGACCGATATTAGTAATTACTCAATCTCTATTAAATTAGTTCAGATCTTAGGTAAACGGAAGTATCGCTAAATTGGTTGAAGAACTATGAAGATGGGCACTAGAGTATTTGAGTTAAATATTAAATAAATAAACGATTCTCCTGAAGAACGGAGCTTTATTACTGTGAAATGATCCAGCCTCAATTACGCAAAAACCAGATATCCCTAGTTCCTAGAGCACATAAGTTAGGCGGCACAAAAAAAAACAGAAAATAGAAAATAATTAACACCAGGTAATACACAAAGATACATGTCATTACACAAAGATTCATATAGGTATAATAAAAACTTGTTTTCGTGTAAAAAGTTAATGTTTATTGAGCAAGTGTTATAAAATTTTTATTGCACGCTAATGTCAACAAGCGATTTATGACAAATGATGATTTATGAACATTTTACAAACTGGTTGCTAAACAACTTAGCACATAAAAACCTAAACACGTGCATACAATGTGGTGATAAAGTAAGGAACAAAATTCATAATTGCGTTATTTAATGTTTTCAAGCAATACGCTCGGACACGTCAATTTTATTTTTCAATTAGCCACCTTATGACATAAAAATTTTACTTATGGCTTTTGTCATGTACTTTTGCACAATGACGTCATTATTGTTTTTTTAATGACAACCCCAATTTTTTTGCTGATTTTTATAGATGGTCCAACTACTTAAATGATGGTGTAAAAAAATTGGTACCTTAGATAATTATTTTTTTGAGAAAATAACATACCGTAAGAAATAAAAGTAAAAACCAATAATTTATGTCACCACACACACGTGTGATACTACTATTACAACGATTGAGGCAAGTATGGTTTTAAGCGGGGCGAAAGTCACCAGACTACCCAAGCTTTTCTTTGATGGGATGATTTCAACTATATACTACTGCGTGTTTTGGCTTAAAGAAAAGCTATAGCCTAATGCCCAATTACAGAACTATAAAATGGTTAGTGCCTTATATGGAAGATAAAATAAATCATTACCTTGTAGTTAAATCACTCGACTTAGGTGGCACTGTTTAAAATTTTAAATTTGATCAGGGGATTAAATATTTAACCCATAATACATGTAGTAGATCAAATAAAGGGAATAAAAGACCTAATGAATTTAGTGCCTTTGTTTTCATTTAATAATAACTTCAAGTACACCTTCATAAAAGAGCAATTACAGTAAATTCAATTAATTGCGAATACAAGCCAAGAGCGGACTTGTATGCAACTAAAAAGTCAAGTAAAAAGCGAGAATTCAACCTAGAATGGTCAAAATATGTCAAAACAATGTCAAGAATGTGTCCGTTACAGTCTTCAGTGGAAAAATGTTAAAAAAATAACTTTCATTCGTAGTAACATACGTAATATGGCATAACGATTAAATGGATAGTGAATTTAACAATAGAGTACATTTTTGCTAATGGGCACAAAATAAATTTCAAGAAAATGAAGACTTCTTTAAAGTTGCCCTTTTTACTGACGAATCGACATTTTTTAAAAATAGATTTGTAAACCGCCACAATCTTCATTATTATCATACCGAAAACCTAAATTCAGTGCACATTAATAACTTCCAACATAAATGAACCCTGAAGGCTCGGGGAGCGATTTCCTGGGCAGCTGCTAACTAGAAACGTTTTTACTTGAGCGAGATCTTGAAAGTCAAAAGCAATGGCTTCTAGATAAATGACACATAGTAAATTGCATGATAAATAATTTGTCGCTTAAAAACACAAATCGAAATATCTCTAAAGGATAATAATTTTAGGTATAGGACATTATTTGCAAAAAGTGTAGAAAATTGATGTACCAGTTCAGAAACAAAATAATATACAGGGTGTTCCATTTAAAAACTGAAAAATATTTTTCTAATGTATAAAGAGAACATCCTGTATTTTTTTGCCGTTGTACTTGTATAAGTAAGCTGCATCTTGTAATCTGTAGTCTCAACCTTGACGGGAGAGCTAAGATCATTTCTTATTTTGTTTTTCTGTTATTGTTTGTAGTATTTACTTCGTTTGTTATTACTGTTGTTTGTTTCGTTATTGTTATTTGTATGGTATTGTTATTGATATACTTTGTTGTTTTACATTTGTAAAACATGGATTTTAAATATAAAATGAAGAATTTATATCGCAGACATTTACTGCTGTGGCTTGTGGCCCTTGTGACGTATGTATGTTCTGTCTATATTGCTCGACCCTCCTTTCTGTTTATCTTTGTTTTTTTGTTTTGTACAAACACAATTTAAAAATAATGAAAAAAGTGCTACTTTTATTACGATTTTTCGTTAAAAAAATCAACTTTCATAATCAATATGAAAAAAACTAAATTTCCTTTTTTTATTTTAATGTTGAATGTCGATTCTATAAAGGGACAAACATACTGACAAAGGGATTTATCGCTCCCGCCAGACCTACTTAGTTTTAATTGATTTTAGAACAATAAAGATGGGATACAATTAGGTACTTAAGTCTGGTTTGTAATGTAAAAATAACTAACAGTAAGAAAATAAAAAAATGCAATCTGAAAGAATGGAAGCTTCTAGGGTTAGTTAAGGTAAATAAGTTGGTTAATAATTTGTTCGTAGAAAGAGTATCATGAACAATTTTTAACTGTGTAAAATTTAATAAAATCAATGTTATGCAGTGTTAAAAAGTGTTTAAAACGTTCTACATTATTAATAAATAAAAATAATGAAGAGAAAATAAGTAAATAAAAATAATTTAAAATAATAACTTACGTGAAGACCAGAGATCTTCAAAGGGGATATCCGGTACAAGAAAGTTTCCTCTACCAATGAGGTGTCCAGAACGTTCAACTAAAGAAGATAAATTGAAATTTTATCCCAAACGTAAGAAGTAAAAGAGTTTTAGAAATTCCATACAAGGACGGTTCCAGTAAAACCCAAAGTTCCAGAAAGCAGGCTGAGCAGAAGGAAAACATCATTTGTTCTAGATTTGTGCATAATCAGTGTTTAAATAAAAGCAAAGCTTGTGTTTTGTTTTGCAAGAAGTGCAATCATTTCTCCAAGACTGGGTATATTTAAGGTTAAATAACTCATTGAGTTCACGAAGTAGTTTATTGTAAAGTTGCAAGACATCACATAATCTAAAATAATTAAAGCCAATAATAATAATCCTTTAATTTAATCGAAGATCAGAACTTACTTGAATCGTATCAGCTCTGCTACATCAATTCTAGAATTATGATAACAAATGTCAAAGTTTGACGTTTTAACACTTAATAAGATTTCTGATTGAATGAAAATATTATAAAGTCAAATATAAGAAAGTATATTATTAGTTTCAATTTCTTTTGTGTATTTGAGAATTTTCAAAAAATAATCCAATTGGAAGTTCTCTAGGTTTCTTTTAAGTGTCATAAAAGGTAAAACTATAAACAAGATGTTATAATACAACCGACGCGACGATTCATTATTCAGCCCGAGATATTGAGATGTAATAAGTCCATCTCATTGAAAATTTTATTTAACGATAAGATCGTAAATGTGAAGACAAATATTTCATATATCAAATCAAAATAAAAGATGGATATGCTAAGTGTTAGGCATAATTTATCTAAAGGCTACATATTGGGTCACAGTTAGGCTCATCAATATTTCAAATAGAAATCAAGAATAGAATTTCATGCAAACATAACCTCATTTCATATGCATAACAAAGGTTTGATTTTTAAAAAAGGATATCAATCATTTAGATTGTTTTATGATAATACATGTTTATAAAACCCAAGTTGCATATTGGGATGGGTTTTTCATTTGTAGAGAAGATGTAACCTCCTTATATAAATTTAGAGTCTACGATCTTTAACGTAGGAAGAATTTTTCTATTTTCCAAGATACCAACTTAGTTTCGTGCTGCCAGTTACTGGAAACAAATAAATGAGGTCAATCTTGTAATGACTAATATAGCACATTTAGCTTTTAAACTCTTATATAATAATCCTGAGCATTTTTATTACTGAAGGTTCGATTTTGTTGCTATGCTTCAGTTTTGATAATGATTGACTCTTATACTATTGTTCTCATCATTGTTTTAATGTAAGCACTTGGAGGACTGTATGCTGGACAATTTGATTATAAATTGACTTCATTTGAATTAATGTCGAAGGTGGAACTTGGATGTGCATCATTTGGTTTATGCGATTGTTGTAACGGATCGTAATTTATGTTTTTCTTAAAGATGTTCCTGTGGAAATTTAATATGTATTAGCTAAATTGTGTAATTATGTATCTATTTTGTAAAGGATAAACCTGGATTTATTGGATTTTATATGTAATTAAGTCATAATGAGATCTGTTCATTGTTAATCGTTTTTGCCTCTCATCTTCGTTACGATGCATTTTAGGACATAAGTGTGTTATATTGTTTTAATCCTTGTTTTATCAGCTATAATCCTGTGTTTATAGAATTAAGATCCGTGAGAAAATTCAACAGCTGAGTGAAATGGTGACGTCATAAATATTTTCCGTGTTGCGATTTTTTCGAAAAAGTGTCAGTGCCGGCTTTTGTTTCTACAAAACCTATAAAAGCTGGAGCCAAATTTAACAAAGTCAGTCGATCAAAAGCACCTGAAGAATCTATGCTTGACTCCGGATTGAAAATCTGTAATTTAAGTTGGGTTATGTTAATAATCATATGTTTGACCTTGTTTTTATGTCAACACTTGAAGTGTAAACAAGATTGAAGTAAAGTTCGAAGTGTTTACCTGAACATTTTAAAAGTAAAAGAAGATTTATTATTGTTCTTCAAACTATTTGAAAGTGTGAACGAGTTTTAAATAAATTCTGAGAGAATTTATTTTCCATTATTGATTTCACGTATTAACGTTTTAAGACAACATACGGACAAACATACGGAAGTACTGAGTATAGAGTTCGGAAATAAACAATGTATACAGAATACACAATTACAAGTATGCAATATTGTATAGTAAGGTTAACATTATACGAAAATACAAAGTACATAGATAGAATACGAGAGTTCATAGAATAAATTATCAGAATAGATGAAATAGAAGTATAAAGCACAAACTCACAAGTACATACACAGTACTGCGCGTGTAAGTACATACAACAAAACACAAAGTAGGTATATAGTTTCGAAAACGGCAGCCAGATATCTTGAAGAACACAATACAGATAAGTAGAATGCACAGAAAAAAACCCAGAATCGAAATTACAGTATAATAGGGAAACCTCGTCAAGACATGACGGTCAAAAGGCTAGTTTATTGAAGGGTTTCCTTAACAACGTTCGTTGTCTGATTACAATCCTTCGGGTTTCCAAGAGTGATTAATAGTAACATTTATTAAATAAACGCTATTGAACAAAATCAGTTGCAAATACTAAGCTTACCATTCTCAGACGAACTTTTGAACGCGTTATTTAACAAACACCCCCCTTGCCCCTCTTACGTCAATCACGACTTTTCCTATCTTCCTTCTTTAGTTACCCCTGTCTTAATGCTTTTTTCGTCTTACCCCTATGACTTATCTCTTCCTCAGACTTACCCCCCTCTCCTAACTTTCCCCCAACTTATATCCAACTCGGACTCCTCCTCCGACTTAATCTTATCATACAATGCTATACATTGAATTGATATATGTATGCTTAATATACCAGCTTTCGAAACTTTGTTGGTTATTTTGTCCACGTTCCTTAAGAGATAAAAATTTCCAAAGAACGAATACACAGAGACTGGCATAAATATCGAATTTTGTGAAAATGCTCCACAGCAAATATGTACTGTGAAACTTGACTGAGAACTGTTGGTAGCATAGTAAGCAGGTATAGGGAGGATGTTTAGTACCAAAATGTGACGAAGCAATCGGCCTTGGGAATATTAAAATGCATCGATTACAAATATTGCTTAAAAATTTAAATAATTAAAAAATTAATTAATTATTTAAATTAAAAAAAAAAGAACGGGTTTAAAAATATAAAAGTTAATTAAAAATAAAAAACAAGTAGTGTTGACTAATATATAGAGTTAAAACTTTAATATAAAAAAGAATAAAGCAAATCGGTCTTGTAGAATTTGTAGACAAAGTGGAGCAAAAAGCCGTGTTTTAAATATATAGATTAGTAAATCATAATTGACCTATAATAATTAAAAATCGACCCAGTCATTTATAACTTTTGTAATAATTTGCAAATGATTTGTTTTGTCCAAACAATATGAAGAGCTATATAAATAAGCAATTGTCATCATCTAATATTTGAACAATTTGTTTGCTTTCAATAGTTTTCAACTAATGCGGGTTTGTCTACGCAACTTAATAACAAATCAACCGTTAACCTCAAGTGGTGGTTGCAGCAAACTTTTACAATCGCGAATAGCTCTAGAACTTACCACCGTAGAAAATGAGATGGCGCCCCAATTGAATGTCCTATCCCTGCTTATCAAATTAAACATTTTAGAGTTATTTAAATTAAAACTATAAACGTTACAAAAATATAAAAGTTAAGTAGTGTTGACTAATCTACACAGTGAAAGCTTCAATATAAAAAGAGAATCACGTAAATCGGAACAGTGGAACTCTCAAACGAACTGGAACAAAAATAAGCCTTGTGTTTTAAATATATAGATACGAAAGTAGGGAGTAGTACGAACACTGCCGCATAAAATAGCACAGAAAACAAACAGCGCAGACTCTGTACATATATATATGTTAACATTTTGCAGAAATGCATTATATGAAATCTGTCTCACTATGGATCGTTTTCTTAATGCATTTTAAAGTCATTTTAAATTAAAGTTCTGATAGTAGGTAACTGCAGTTTCAATAATAAACTATTTCTGTAACCAAAGCTTTTCTATACTACAGATTTTTGGGGGATATCAGAAACTAGACAATTCACTATAAAATTTTCAGTATTTACCTGCATGTAAATTGTATCAAGTATGCTATGTGCTAAAATTTGTCGACGTTGTGGATTCTAATTCTTTAATATCGTTGTTGAATATCTACTGGATAGTTGAAATTCTCTTGTACGAGATTTTTCTTACAATAATTCGAGAAAACGAACTTTATATGAGTTCACGTTGCGTTGAGCTTAAATGGTATGTGGAATTTGTACGGAACGATATCGCGGGAAGAGTGAAATTGAAAAATTAAGCTGGAGCAACTTCAGCAACTTCACACAAACTAACTATTTAAACACCTTGCTTTTATACAAAATGCTTCTCGGGACACTGATGTAGAAGCGCAGCCGAACGACCTGAGCTTTCAAGCACCTGCACCTCGTGGTGGGTATTTAAGATATTAAATGTAATTCTGCGTAACTGATTTTGACTTCAGTAGATCAAATGAGCATTTTCAAAAATTAAGCTAAGAAGATGACTTTTTAAAATGTGAGTTTTACGCTTTTCAATCTTGAATACACCATAACGGTTGGGTGATATAAACACGAACTGTTTGTTGGTGGTTGTAATGACCATGGACGCGTTAAAAACAAGTAAATGTAAAACAACAATTTGAAGGAAGTGGTTGTTGTGATTATGGTAACTTAAAAACATTTACATTTTAAGCAGGTAAATTTAGTTTCAAACTCTAGTTCAAGCTTTTCGTGATTCACAGCATTAATATTTAAATATTTTCTACTAGAGGTGGTATGAGTCTGAAATAATTAAGCGTTGTACGTAATTTTCTAGTAGTAAATTCTTCAGAAGCAAGACAGCGTAGTTCTCAGTTGTTAATGTAATATTTATGGCCGAACAATAGCACCAAGAACGTTATTTCTTCAATGATGTCCCCGATACATAAATATAATTATATATATGCGTGATGTCAAAAACGAACTCGAATTTTATTATTTCAAAACTGTTAATTAAAGAATTTCTAAATTTGCTCCAAGACAAGGAAAACAATAGAACGTAGAATAAAGTGATTACATTCTAGTACCTTATTAACGCTCGCTATAGACCGTAACAATAACGCTCTCAATTCACATAAGTAACGATGTGCTTTCCGCTTTTTATGTTAATATAGATATAATCTTATACTCCCCACCAATGTGAACTTTAGATTGCACAGTTAAAACAATACTGGCGCTTCCTTTAGTATGAATTTTCTTGTAAGTGAGATAAGATTGTTTTATTAGAGGGTTCATTAGTGTCTTTTTAAAGGTATTTTGTGTTTTAAGTGATTTTGAATTAAAGTTAAAAACGGTGTTTTTTGGTAGACAGTGTTGGTGTTGAGTGAAATGTGATAAGAAGTTATATTAGAACTAGGTTGACACTTCGATGGTACCACTGCGAGGAGCCGCGATCTATTGCTTCACAAACTAATAAAATAACTGGATCTGTAAATGTCACAAAATGATGCAGGCTGTGCTTAGTATTCTTCGAAAGTTCTATTTATAGTAACTAAATAGGTGTACAACTGTTTGAAATGCTAGTGGACACAATACCCCTTTCTTCAAAATAATTTATAGCTGTTTGCTGCTGCGTGTCGACCATGTAGGTAAAGAAAGACTTGAAGCATAGTTCCTTTTAGGCAATTTCAACTGCAAATAGTAATTTTCTATATATTAAGGTTCTTAGTAATAGAATTTCCTTGAAACATTTATGTCTTAATTTTTTATATCTAGATAACTAGCATAACCATGTGCGGGTTTTTTCAAGTCCTTAAACTATCGAGTCATCTTAATCCAACAAAGCATACAATATTCTGTTGTAATAACCCTGTTAAAATACAATTTTTCTTCTCTTAACTAGGGATTAAAGGGTGCATATGGAAGGAGGAGGTGCTCCCCAACACTTACATTGTATTGAGAATAGTGAGCATTGCTCCAAAAGACTAGGTGGACTAAAGCGTTAAAACGCCGTGCACTATTTCTCCTAAATTTGCATAATACTGTCTTGTAAAACTGCCTAACACGACTCACGGCAAAATCTGTAACTTATTTGAAATTTATCCATCCATTCCACTCTTTGTTTTAATCTAAGTCACGCTTATCGCACAAATCGCCCGATAAAGTTATTTTATCTTGGACTCCGTTCGCTATCAACCATTCTAAGCATATATATACTCTTTAAGATCTGCACCTGTGTGTCCTAAATCTTTAAGGATATGAGATTTTCTACCTATGAAGCTGAAAATGTAGAATCTAGAAATTAGGAAAGTCTAGATACTTTTATATGCAATACAGGCAAATCTTGAAGCTGAATTTTGATATATTGAAATTTTAGAAATCTAGGTTTTAGTACTTATCCTAATTGAATATTTAATGTTTTAAACTTCAAATGCCCTTTGGCACTTGTAAAATTAAAAAGGTTGTGGAACTTTAGAGCAATTAAACTTTAAAAGGCTGTCTCCACCGAACTGAAATAAATTTGCCTTGAATGTAAACAGGAAAAAGTTGTGTCCTCCAATTATTGGTTCCTTATATATTCTCCTTGATTTCCTGTTAGCTCATAAAGGCCATATTACCCGAAAAGGGAATCACTTGTATTTATCACCTTGGTGTATCAAGGTGGTAAAGGTCAAAATGTTAACTTTGCGTAGAAGCATCGTCTACTCATAGCTCATCTTGACAGGTTCGGCGAGTAGAATCAATTTGTAATTTAGTGAATCCGAAAATTCCTACTGCGCGCAAAGTTATGCCAAGAAAACTACTCGAAAAATGGTAGTTTTGAGCTCTCCCACCATAAGCTGCATATCTTCAGAATCTACGATATATTTTGCTTTAAATACACTTAATTTATGCACTGTGTCCATGTCGCCTTGGAGATCTAGTTTAAAATGAACATACAGAACTGCAACTAAATCTTTTTTCTTCAACGAAATCACTCTACACTATGCAGTGTTATAATACGTCATTCGAAGCGTCCCAACTAACTACCTTAATCCTAAGGGTAAGCATATCATATTATACACATTCAGAATCCACACGGCTAGGAAAATAACTTTCGTTTATGTGCCACTTTAATCCACGCACTTCCTGAAAAGCTAGGTTGAATGATTTTTTACAGTAGGAACTTTAGGTTAAAATTGGATTTATTAAAAAAATATAAGGTATTCGATAAATATTTTAGAATTGTGATCTTAGCCAGCACCTACTGGTACCTAACGAGATTAAGTTGTCTTAATATATGACAACCAAGCAATTTCAACCCGATTGTGTTTATTTACATACTATGTACAAATTTCAATGAGCCAAACCAATAGCTACATAGTCAATGCTCATTGGGAGTTTCTTTTTTGCCGCCTTTCGTAATTTCTTTGTCAAGTTATAATTCGTTTGGATTTTTTTTAATTTTTAGCTACCATTTCAGTAAATGTCACTTTTATTTGAGACTAATTTAGGTATTCACCTCTAGAGAACAGATATTCATTGTGCAAATTCCTTCAGTAAGAGTTTGGCCGATTCACCAGCATCAACATTACATTGAGGATCATCAATTTCTTTCATTAAGTGATCTCACAAAAGTTTAATTTTTGCCAAACTTCTCAACCAATCTCCTAGTTCGTAAAATCTAACCCTACCCATTGGAGAATCGATGATCTTTCACCGTCGCTGGCTTCGAAGGAAGTTGGAACTGTACGAAGAGAATCGACGATCGACAATATTGAAGAATGAGTACAATGAGTAGGGACGAATACCTGAATACGGCTCAAATGAAAGCGGCATTCACCATAACGGATTCAAATTTGATAAAGAGGACTGCGCCGATCTTAAGAATCCGGATTAAATCCGTAAAAATATCCCGAAGAAATTGATAAAAGCGTTAACTATGCAGCTATTCGTGAGATTTGTGCCGACATAGTATGTACATAGACTTATTTTCTTTTCAATTAGATTGAAACTACTCGGTTGTCTTAGATTAAGACAACCTACTAAGCCCCCTAGACGCCACCTTGCCGTGGGAGTTTAGGTGCCGGTAGGTCCATCAAGTAAATCGTATTCGGTATTCTAATAAAAATTTATTCTTAAAGTCTATTATGGTATTTTTTATTTTTAACATTAATCCTGCATAAATCTTATGTAAGATTACTGATTATTTAAAAATATTATAGTGACTAGTAATTTCCAAGAGATCAATTCCAGGTATATAGATTTATTTATATATAGGTGTATAGATAAATGTAAGTCGGCTGCAGCCGCACTTAAGGCCTACGTAATAATAATAATCGCCCCCTCCCTCCCGCACAAGCTAGTAGCTTCTGGGACCTGGTTTCCAGGCTATGGGTTGTAGCAATTATTATTATTTAAACTAACAAATACTTTGAGAGATATTTATAACCACAATAAAAAATTGTAGGGTGCAATACCAGGTATTTCTTTCTTGGAGAGTGGTTTACAAGGAAGAACGCATTTAAAATATTTATTTCGAAACTTCAAATGAATTTTTGAAATAATACTTGCTTGGTTAAATCGTCAGTATTTGGATTTTTGTTTCAGGTACTTATGTAAAATTACGTATTCTCTTATTATTTATTATTAAAATTTCTTTAAAAAAAGTCCCGGAAGGAGAGTTCTGGGAATAGAAAGGTTTTCGACACTCATAAACCCTAGTGCTGACTAAGGCTACATTTCTATAATCTTTCTCGAATACTTTATAATCTTTTTACAAATCTAAATTAAATACAATTTTAGCCTAAAGTTCCTACTGTAAAGTAAGATCACTTAACCTAACTTCTTAGGGAGAGCTTGGATTACGGTGGTGCATAAGAGAATCTTATTGTCCTAGGCGAGTGAATCCTGTATAATATTATAAAATGTACATGTTATGCTTACCCTTACGATTAAGGTAGTTAGTTACTGGTCATTTCCTAAAAAGGAAACACATTTCTCCCTACCAAGTAGTTGCCATATTATGTCAAAAACCAAAAACCATATAGCATGGTGTAACCCTGGTTGAGACGCGTCGACTGACATATTACACTGCATAATTTGGAGTGCACTCAGTGCATATATGTAAGTGTATCTGAAGATGTGCAGCTTATGGTAGCGGGCATTCTGAATCTATAAAAAAAGCTTAAAACCACCAGGCGGTTCCATTCTTTAGTAGTTTTCTTGGCATAACTTTGCACACAGTATGAGTTTGCGGATGCGCTATTATTTTACTATACTAATTTGTTCTGTTCGCACTACTCGCAGAACCCATTAAAATGAGCTATGGCATGTGAGTAGGCGATGTTTCCACGCAAATTAGCATTTTGACCTTTACCATCATGGTAGATCCAGGTGATCAATATAAGTAAATGGTGCCTTCTTCCTGCAAATTGGCCTTTATGGGCAAAAGAATCATCCCTGAAAGTTTGAAGTAAATTGGAGAACATAAAATCTTTCCTATTTTGTGCAGTTTTCCGAAGACTGTCTCTTAAAACATAACACAAAGAAATATTGAAAATCTGAAACTGTAAGAAATTAAAAGTATGTAATTATTGAGTCTTAAAGACTTAATTTTGAAGTTTGCCTGAAGAAATGCCCTTTGAATCTTGAGTCGATGAGCTTCTGAAATCCGGTACCGTCTAACTTAACACATTTGAACATTGAAAACTCTGACGCACTCTGTGTTTTGAAACATAGGTACATACAAAATTCCATCATTGCCTTAAAATGCTTCAATATGAATAATCTATAACCTAGAATGTTCGAACATTAGGAACCTTGAAAGCTTTATTTTAGGTTGTTAATACTCGTAGATCAGCTGCCTGTACGATAGTCAAGACGACTATTTAGGTTAAGATAGTGTTTGTCCTTATATTTTTCCACAATTAATATAGGGTGATATTAAACTTTTGCAACTAGATCGTCAAATAGTGTCTAATAGATATCAAGTTAAAGATATTTATGTATTAATAATACCCAGTTTCTGTGCAATTGGCTTCACCCTTAGGGCCTCATTTGGGTCTTACTTGGAAACACAGACTTTGTGAGCAGAGTATCGAATTATACTTTTGTAATTTAAAACCTTCTTCGTTTTTGAACAAGATAAATTACAGTAATTACCTGCAATAACTTAAATTACTTTTCAGCTACACCACGAGGAGGCACCCAAAAGCTCATTTAATTAAAACTTAAGATCATCCTAATGTATCCAGTGACATTTACAGAACGAATTGACTTTTAAGCATGCAAAGAGTTTCTTAATCTCCTACTTATGGTAATGATCATAATTTACAAAATGATAAATAACCGAAACGTTTTTAATAGTTATGTAAAAACTTAACCGAAATAAGACTGCCTCCATACACTTGTACTAAATCTTGTGATAGTGACTGTTTTTGTGATAAAGATCTGTTTTATAATAGTTAATATATTATAAATAATAGTGTTAAATAGTCGCCGTGTATGTTTTCAAAGAATGTCACCATGTAATGGCTTCGGGCCGTACAGTGCGCCAAGTAAAACATGGAGAACGATTAAGAAGGTCTCAGAATTCCTTAACGCCCATTTCGGCCCCTGAAAAATGTTTGGGTGTTGGAAATGGTAAAAAGTCGACTTCGAATGAAGGCCTAGGTAGGTACGTTAGTTTAAAATAAAAGTTAACAAAACAAAAATATCAATTAAGCTTAATTAATTGGACTCGATCCTGTTAATGTATCAAGAAATTTAGATTATAGCTGAAAGCTATTTCAGTTTGTGCAGAACAAATCAAATAGTGCTAATAAGCTGTAATTTATTCAAGATTATGTTTGAATTAGCGGAAACATAATTAAGGATTATAAGATGGCAGTTATCACAAAGAAAAATGGTTTAAAAATAGATATGGAAATAGTAACGACTTATTTATCAGTAATTTCGATGCGCAATCAAAAAAGAATTAATGACAAGCAAATAGCATTGGCTATTTATTCCACAAAATGCAAATCTTGTTCAATGTTTTATTTGAACAGCATAAAGATATCAATTCTGATATCAGCTTAATGTTGATTTCTGAATTTTATATTGTTGTTGAAAATCGATGTTTTTCTTCATGAATACGTTCCTTTCATTTTTTCTGACGGATCCTTCCATCTTTTACTTGGTCTACCTCTCGGTTTTTTTGGATGGTTTCCACTCTGTAATTTTTTCTTTCCATTCTTTGAATACCTATGTCATAACTAGGTATAGGATTTCTATGCATTTGCATGATTTCTCTGCTTATAGCAAACATATGCAGAGTTATATTTACATGTTTAAGCCACATATGAATCACATATGTCAATTTGAAAGTGCATATAAATGCATATTTAGGTGTTTTTTATAAATGCATGCATATTTTAGCATTTTTGAACGAGTGCGCATATTTTACCACTTTTTAAGCGACTTACATGGTTTAATTATGAAATTTCTAATATTTTTTAAATAATTTTAGCATTTTAGACAACCAACCAAGGGCGGCTTAATTGAGTCTAGGGTAAACCCATAATTTAAGCTTATTGTTAAATACTAGGCTTTAAAATATTTTACTGCCTTAACTATCTGTGTACTTGTTAATATTTTCTAAGAAAAAGTTTCAACTAAAATTTAAATACTTACATCCTGCGGTATTGTGATAAATAGGTATTAGGAAATTCCAAAGACCCTTTGACAATTTTCCTGTTCATAGAAAAATTTGCCTGTACTTTTGTTTACTAATCTATTAATCTTTCAATTAAGACAGTTCAGAAATTGCACACTGCATTTCAGTTTGAAATTTTAGAGTGTAAAGATGGGTAAAGAAAAACGGTCGGTGTCTGTTACACTTCGAAGTTATGTTAAGGAATTCAGTGTTCTTACAGCTGACGATAAGGTGTTGTATTGTACAGTGTGCGACGATAAAGTGACTGCAACGAAACGCTTTCAAGTTACACAACATCTGAACACGGTTCGACATCAAAAGTGTGTTTCCCTGAAATCAAAAAAACAAACATTGTTACCGGGGTACCTTAATAATTCGCGCGGTGAGTCTAGCAAATCGATCGAATTTAATAAAAATCTATGTAGTGCATTAGGGGCTGCAGATATCCCGTTAAGTAAAATTAATCATTCAGCATTTCGTAATTTTCTGGAAGAAATTTCAAAAATGCCAATAACCGACGAGTCTACATTCGAAAACTTATTTACCTCGTTTATACGAAGATCGCATACAAATATTTAGGAAAACTGCTCAAGAAGTGCCTCTCCCACCTGAACTTGTAATAACAAGGTGGGGTACTTGGCTTTCTGCAGCAGAATATTATGCAACTTATTTTGATATTATTAAAACATCTGTAAATAAACTTTATAAACACGATGCACTATGCATACAAAGCGCACAGGATGCTTTTAATACTAAGGAGGTGAGGGCAGAATTATTGTTTGTTTTGACAAATTTTGTGCGTTTAGCTAAAGTAATTCAAAAATTAGAAAGTCAGGAAAATACATTAGATGAATCTCTTGAGCATGTAAAATTGTTAGGTGTTTCTTTGATTAAAGTAAAAGGGCCAAAGGGTTTGACTATAAAACCAAAATTTAAATCCGTTATAGACAAAAATCCTGGTTTTCACTTAATTAAAAGCATAAACGATGCATTATCTGGCCAAGACATTTTAGACGAGCTAAAACATTATTCGCTTGTAGAATTAAACAATTTTAAGTATGCCCCAATTACGTCTTGCGATGTGGAACGGAGTTTCTGAAAATATAAAACAATATTTAGGGATAATAGGCATATGTTTACTTTTGAAAATTAAAAAATGTACGTCATTGTGAACTGAAACGCTCTATGTTTAGAAAATATAATTAATTAAATTATTGCATAGGATGTCTAATTAAAATAATTTCTGTAAATAAAATGTAAATAACGCTAAACAGGTGTTTTTTTAATAATGAAAGTGCATATATTTATTAAAAATTTCTAATAAACGCATATTTCATGATTTTTAAGTGCATATTTAAGTGCATATTTCACGTTTTTATAGTGCATAAGTGCATGCATATTTCAGCATTTTTAAGTGCATACCTAGTCATAACCATCTAAGGCTGTGCTTTGATAAATTATTTTCATTATTTATGAATTTTTCTATTACTTCATTTCCTTGTCTTATTCCCACATATATCTTTTTAAGATATTGCTTTTCCATCTCAGCAGCAGTTCTTCTTGTTCTTCTTTCGTTGTCACCCAAGTTTCATCTTGATATTGTTATGATATATGGGGTGAGGAATGGTAATTGTTATATAATGTCAATAAAAAAATTATTGTAGGAAAAATAAACCATCCAACACTTGATGAAAGATGAAAGGTTATAAATTCCAACATAAATCCACATTATTGTTGAAATTCACAATCACAAAATCATGGTAAAACAGTCTGAAAATATACACAACTAAATATCATTTACCTTTATCATTAACAAAAAAATTCTCCGGCTATAATTTCTAAACTGGAAAACAAGTTCCATAAATGCATGAGACGAAATTAGGCGGGTCGCTAATTAATTAGGAAGCTATTTAAATTAAATCTGTAAAACTTTGTTAATGGACCAGACACAAATAAATACACAAATAAATTTCTTTTTAAACATTTAAATGGATAATTTTATTTATGAACACAGAAAAGAAATAAATATTTAAAATTCTATGAAGAGAAGAGAAAACAACTATTAATATTGTAAATTAAAATTAATTAAACAAACATGAAAGAAACTCAAATTAAATCTCGGTGTCAAATAGATTTAAGAAAATAAAAATTAAGAGACATTCTAATTCTCTTTGCCGTTTTTAATTCCTATCTGATCAATCCAACAATCGTAAATTACTATTAAAAAAAATTAAAAATTGAAAATTATTTTAAATTTTAAAATTATTTGGCGCCACACAAAAAAGTTAATCACCTTAACTTGAAGGTTAGCAGATTCCTGTTATAGTTGGTAAAATTACCTGCTTATTTGTTGACAAGATGAGCACATTTCCATATCATCCTTCAAAATGATTTTATTTGTGATTTTTGAAGATAATTATAATTATTAAAGTTGCAACATGTATCTTCCATAACGTGAGTACATAAAATAATTCAGTTATTTGCCACAATATTCCATTACCTTCCTTTAATTCGTTCCATACAAAATAAATTTCCAAACATTTCTCCAAATAATAATAACAGTCTGAACACCAAATTTAAACACTGCACTTTTGTATTATTTCACTTTTAGTTCACTTTGAATGTTCATTATAATTATTATTAATTAAATTATTAAGAACTTATTAAAAAAATTACAAACAAGATGACATTTGTCATAACCTCACTTTGTTGACATTTAAGTGTCGTAAAATTCACCAACATAATCTCGAAATTTTATCAAAATAACGTACAAACTGACATGACTACTACTCTGTATGGAAATTCAAGAAAAAGTAACCAAATTTTCTTGCTGTTTTTATAAGAATTGGAAAACAATTGCGAATCGCTAGTGATTTTCCTAGCTAGGAACTAGATTAATTTGGTTTCTTACTAGAAACAAAACAGCATTGTTTACACTGAAATCTTCTAACCAAATTGTTAATAATAAATTAAATTAATTGTTTAAATAAATATTATAAAACGAAAGAAGAGAATTTTTCATTTTGATACCTAACACGGCTATAAAAATGCAAATTTAGAGTTAGGATTCATTGACAACCATCTTGAATTTTCTCACAAACATTACTTAACAAAAATTAAAATAAGAACATTTTAACATCTTGCTACATCCTATTTTTATCATAAAATTAATCCTAAAATCCTATCAAACAAAAATTACATAAATTTTGACACCAAAATTATGAATATAAACTAAATTTTAACATTCTAGCAGACTCTGCTGAAACGTTACAATTTTGAGATTTCAAACCCCTAAACCTTCTCTATAAAAAGTTCCCCACTTTAAGATTCTAGTGTCAAATGCACCCTAGAACTTGGTTAACAATATTACAGTAAAATATTTTAGAAATTCAAATAACATTGAAAAATATCCATCTACTATGGAAAATTATGAATCGTCAAAGAAATAGAACATTTTCTTGAAATTCAATAATAAAAACTTTAAGTAAAGTAATAAATACTTGCGTATACCCTGTTACTTTAATAATTTTCAGGTGAAAACATGCCATAATAATATGGCTTCAAAATATCTAAATGTCAAATTATCAACCAACCACGTAGGATTGTCCATCATGAAATTGAGTCTGTGAAATTCAAGTGAAGAATCCGTTTAGAATTTATCCCCTTCCATCTCACAGTGTTGTAGTGTGTACCTTCAACATATTTAATACAAAATTTTATTGTTTAAAATAAATAAAATAGTGAAATCCTTCTTTCGCCTGGATATGCAACACATCGTGCATACATGTAATGCGGGATGCCTATATCATAACAATATGTAAATTGTATGTCTTATAATGTTTTATTTTTTTAATTTCTACCTAATAGTAATGTTTTCTGTGCTATTAGATGTTCGTACATGTAGTATGGTTTATTTCCCTATTGCAGCGGATCCCAAAGTGTGGTGCTCGACCCACTGGTGAGTCGCAAGCTGATGTTTGGCGGGTTATGTGAAAATTTTATAAATGGTTTGCACTAAGAAATGCGGACAGGGAAATTTTCGACATGCACATATAAATTACTATTTGTACTTAGTTTACTTGTATTGGGTAATCAACAAAAAATTACTTAAAGTACATGTACTGTGTTGCCAAATCAAGCCGAGAACATGTAGTAATTACGTAGTAAAGAACACACTGCTCATCTTTAATCTTCAGGCCCACCTCTATGTCATGCGAGAAAGTTCTGACAAATGCCGCTCACTTTATATACCTATTTCTTATTGTATGGGCCTGAGAAATAAATTAAAATCAGTATACTCATATTTTCAACTGACTGTTATGTGTTTTTTTTTGTAAAAACGGGTGCTTTATTTAAATAAATCTTGTAGCTGTAAGAGGCGATATTTTTAATCAGCAGTCTACTGTTTCGTTACAAGTCAAGTAGGCCGCGAAAAAATGTTTTGTCTTTGTTTACGAAAGTTTGGAAACCCTTTTTATGTAAGGTTTTTCGTCGCACGACGCCCAACCGCAAAAAACGCCGTGTTTTATAAGCCAATGGGAGCAAATATTGGGTCACTTTATGCAGTGTCGCGCGATTTAGCTGCGGTCGCGTATTGACAAAATGCCTTCGCGTCCTAGAGAAGACCAGCCCCAAAAGTCGCACGACGTTTTCTAAGTACATGAAGTCTAAATGGTTCTATTTATGCAAACGCGTTTTTACTGCGGGTCATTGTCTAGACATGTTCTATATGCCTATGCTAATTCGATTACTTTGTTGTGCCTTTCTTAGTTTTTACAATAAAATATGTTTTTGATGGTTATATTTCCAGTTTATTAGTTAATTGACAAAATGCCAAATATATTTAATTTGAAAATTAATTTTATTTGGGGGGTGTTAATTTTAATTTTGGGCGTGCTAACACCTCCCTTCCACCCTAGTTGCGCATATGCACAGTTGACGGTACAATACAGATTTTTGTGACCGACAGCAAATGTCGCGTGCATAAAATGAACTTGCAAAATACGGCGTTTTTTGACTAAAAACTTTTTCTTTTTTGCTGCTACTAAGCATACTTCGTTTGCTTCCTTCTAAGTTGAAAGGGGAAACTAGAGGTTTTAGATTGACATTTATTTATGGCTAATTATGCCAAATCAAAAAGTTGTGCAGACAACTCCTTATCTTACCCCAGATTGTACTTATGTCAAATCAGTTTGTTGTGCTGTTCAAAACTTTAGCTTTTGCTTTAGTTTTGCTAAAAATAGGTATCATATTTTTTTGTTGGATCATTCTTATGTCTTCTGCTAAGATGTTCCTTTATACAGGGTAGAACGAGTTACTATGCGTTAATTTTTAAGGGGAGATCGAAAAAATCAAAAGAAACACAAAAAGTCTTATACATCTTTGTTCTAGATCGTACCACTTTTTCCGAAAAAAAATAATAAAGTTGTAAACTTTAACATCATTATGTCGCTTTAATAGTATTAGTTTAATTATAGCACTTTATCAGAAGAGTCATCTCTCTACCACAACAAAAAGCTTCAATAACATTTTTTCCTATGATCAATCGTTTAAGCGTAAAATCGAATTCTTTTCACATTTAAAAATGTTTGAAAAAATTGGATTTTGAAATATAAAAAGTATTTGATTTTACGCGTAAACGATTGATCACACGAAAAAATGGTATGATGGTTTTTTGTTGTGTTGATAACTGACTAATATTATTAACGCGGTAAAATGATGTTAAAGTTTATAACTTTATTATTCCTTTTACTGAAAAAGTGGCATATCCTAGAACACTTTTTTGTTCTTTTTGATGTCTTCTATCTCCCCTTAAAATTAACGCATAGTAACCTCTTCCACCCTGTTTAATGTTTTCCTTTTTGTTCATAGTTTTCTGGTAATATTCCTGGTATCTTTTAAGTGCATAAGCTTCTTGTTCTGTTAGTTTTCATCGTTTGCCTTTACACGTGCTTGTAATGTTTGTTCGAAGCTGGTTTTCGTTTTTTTTAAAACTCTATAGTGTATTGTAACTTTTAAAACTGTATAGTTTTTAAAATATTTTCTTGATATATTATATTTTCTTTTCTATTTCTTTTGTTTTATTGTTGTAAAGGTCTTGTTTCTTTTTTTTTCACAATTTTGTTGGCTTCTATTCTATTTGTACACGTTGTAATCGTGTTTATTTCCATTTGTTGGGTTATTTAAGAATCTCTTCCAGTTTCTGGTTTTCTTTTCATAGCCTTTTTGTTTGTCCCTTTTCTTCCTTCTTCCTAGTACTTTATCGCTGATTTGCATAAGTATTTGCTTTTATTACTTCCCACTTACGTAACCAACAAAACTCATCTATGTATTCTACTTTTAATGTATATACCACTAGAAAGTAGTTGAAGCGACTATTGCAGCATAGACTGTCAATGTCAAAATATGTACTGCATATCTGCCGCTAATTTTACATTCACTTAAATCTGCAACTAACTTAAAGTTTTCTCTGTATTGGTTGCGATTAGGGTTGTGCGATTATCGAAATAAATAATCGAAAATCGATTAGAAAAAAAAATCGATTAAATCGATTGATCGATTACATCGATTGATTGATTAAATCAATTGATCGATTACATCGATTGATCGCTTAAACGGATTGAACGATTAATCGATTTAGCCGATTAATCGAGTTGTCCGATTAATCGATTTATCGAATTAGTCGATTGATAGATTAATCGGTTATTTAAAAAATAATCGAAGGTCGGATTAATCACTTGTGATAATTCGTGTCTTCTATATTATAGTATAAAACCTTTTCTGAATTAACATAAATAGTAACGTCTACTGAAATTTTGCTAAAGTATATTTTTATATAAATTATATTTTTAAAAATCCATTTCAATTTATATGCAGTCATGCAGTGTATGTTCTGGTTGGTCCCGGTCTGGTGCTCTGGTCATACCTTGTACTTATACATAGTACGAATATGAGTAATACGACATCATACATCACTAATGTTGTGCTTTAGTAGTGAAACAATTTGTGGTCGTTGTTAATGCTACTTCAACCAAAGTTTGAAAAGCAACTGTGGTAGTGCGATTATGAAAATCATTAATAAAAATAGATTAAAAAATGAAATCGATTAATCAGTTAAATCGACTAATTGGTTAATCGATTATTCGGAACTACGATTATTTTCTTAAAATAATCGGTTATCGATCAATCGATTAATCGATTATTAAAAAATAATCGAAGGTCTGATTAATTTATTATTAATCGATTATTATGCACAGCCCTAGTTGCGATGGTCTAAGTTAAACATATGGTCTAAGAATATAACACTTTTGTACAAGCAAAAAAGGCATAAAAATATTACTGTCTAATGGCCGGTTTCACAAAGCTTGATTAAACTCTGATTATCTTAATCGTGATTAAATTTAAAATCTAGAAATATAATTGGATAAAATTCAAGGTCTGCTAAATCTCAGCCAATGAAATTTCTGAATTTCAAATTTAATGACAATTAAGTTAATCAGAACTTAATCAAGCTTTGTGAAACCGGCCATAAGACTAAAAACTTGCTTTCTCTAAATATTCCACGCTTCTCTGTAGCTGTTCAGAATTTCTTGGTCTTATCTTCCTTGTTTTTTTCTTGTGCAGTCAGATGTGTATCAATACCTCACATTAATCCATGACTCCCTTTCTATTCTGATTCAGAAAAAAATTTTGATCCCCTATCTTCTACTTTAAGCATGTCCAGAGTATTTGCATGTATGTACTATGTCAAACAGACCATCATGTTTATCTATAAAAGCCTGTTAGTTTCTTCTTACAACATCAGATGATTTCTTAGAATTTTTACGTAGCTATATTCATTCTTTATGTAGCTCCCCAAGTAGCACAAAATATTGGTGCAATATTGGCTAGAAATTGCGGCAATAAGGGTACAATGTTCTTAACAAATATTGACCCAATATAGAAATGTGAACATTCTGCTTTATTGGTACGATATTGATTTTAAATATTCCTCAATAATATTCTACTCTATTGGTCTAATATGGGTTTTAAACATTGCTCAATATTAGTCTCCTATATTGGTGCAATGTCGATTTTAAATATTGCTCAATAATATTCTACTTTATTGTTCCAATATGGTCTTTAGACATTGCTCAATAATAAAATGCTATGTTGGAGAAATGTTGAATGTAAATATTGCTTTATAATGTTGTCACTGTATTGGAAAACAAGAGAAATAAAAGTAATATAAATAAAAAACGGAGTTAATTGCATCATATTTATTATTAATACATAAAAAATAAAATTGAAAACTACATACATAAGTACAAAAGTTTATTCGAAAGAATCAAATGTTAATTTTTAAAAATAGACAATAAAAGAAACGACGGAAACTTATTTAAATGAACTTATAAACAAAATAAAATATCTAACCTGAAAGAACATTAATCTTACAATAATCTAGTACTTATAATAAGAAGAAAC
Source organism: Agrypnus murinus (assembly GCA_929113105.1). Lineage (NCBI taxonomy): Eukaryota > Metazoa > Arthropoda > Insecta > Coleoptera > Elateridae > Agrypnus > Agrypnus murinus. The sequence goes on along the minus strand of OV816029.1, from coordinate 63,777,885 downwards.
ATCTAATAAAAGAAAGGATGGCTATTCACACCAAAACTGATTGACTGGTCCGTTCCTGTAATAAAAGATAAACAGCATGAGAAACGTCTCAATAAGTAGGGTACTGACCAATGCACTAACTACCCTTTTATGACTGTGCGTAAACTTACCTACATTACATGCATACAATAATGGTGTTACACAAAATAACGGCATTGGTCCTGGCCTCCTGGCTCAACACTGACAAATGTTCGCAGCAATCAATGTTCAATCGTCACAGAAAATGAATAAATTGAATTAAATAATCACATGATTCATCATTACACACATGTTAACACTTTCACGAATTTATTTATTAAACAAAATAATAAAGTCGTACTCTCAGACACTCATTTATTTTGAACTTGTAGCGTTTCATCCTAAAGCATACTGTGAATTCTCGAGACTTGACCTGTAAACATCCACCCTAAATAATGGACTTCTTAGAAATGCAGCTTTCTCGGATTAGGGGTAGGCAGCGGAACAAATTGTCCTTTTTAGTTAACTACAAATATGTATCTTTTATCTTTAGTTTAAAATGCAACGTAACACTCATACAAAATTTTCTAACAATAAAAAGAAAAAATAACTAAAACTAACTCTAAAATCATTAATAAGACTAATAATAACATCTTTTAGCCGATTAGGCATCGTTTGCACTAATATTCTGGTGTTATTTTTGACCTCTCTTCCCTAAGCGCTTGTCTTAGTTGTTCTTTGTTTAAAATTTTATGATTCTTTATAATCATTATTGCAATTTTCAATTGACATAAATATTCAATAACATTCAAGTCCGGACGTTGAAGTTTAAGGTAGTTATTGAAGTGAGTTTCAATAACTTCAGACATTTACGAACTAACCAGGCTTTGTGTTTGGGGTTATTGTCTTTGATATAGTTTAAATCGCTTACTGAGAAAACTAGACTAAAATAAATATAAAAAAATGTTATAAATATAAATAAATATTATAAAACAATATTGTTAAGAGTATTTACTATAAATATGTATATGATGCGATGCGATGTTGTATTTAAATAATCGTTTAATATTGTTATACGATATTTAAAAGAAAAATGCTACAGTTATTCTGCCAGTAATGCGCCAATATTGGTTCAATAATTTAAAAATAAATGCTATAAAACAATATTGTTAGAATATTTATTGTAAACATTTATGGGATATTGCATTTAAATGTTCCTGTAATATTGGTTTTTTATAGTAAAGCGCCATATTGCATTTAAATATTCCGCCAATATTATAACAATATTGTTAAAACATATTCTCAAAAACTAATATTGGTTAAATGTTGCTAATATTGCCCCAATTATGCAATATAGGTTCAATATTGCCCCAATGATTTGCCAATATTTTGTGCTACTTGGGTCGTCTACCTTTTTAATGCAGTATTGCTTATTTCGCGTTGGAATATGAGCTTTTCTAAAAACAAAACTTAAGATTTTCCATGCAACTATGTAATTTGCAATTTACTCGCAGAAATAATTTAACTTCCCCTGTAGATTAAAAATAACATATAAAGTTCTTGATGATTACAGAAATTTACTGCCAACAATTAATTGAGAGGAAAGTCTATCCAAGTAAAGCAATGTATTATTTCATAAATACTTTAGAGTATGCTTAAACGACATTGTGTAACCCCCTACTACTTGTAGATCAGCTGGAGAATAAACAGATAATAACATCATACAATTGAATACAAGAAATTACAAAAGTATTGAATTAGGCAGAGTAGGCTAAAAAATAAAATTCTTCATGTATAAATTTAATAAAAAATATTCATTAGCTGATTGTAAATACATGATCTTTTAAACCTCTTATTTTTGCAACTAAAAAGAACTGTCGGTCTTTTTTAAGCATCGAATTAACGAAAATCTTGAATTATAGGCATAGGAAGTTCTATAGTATTTAAAAACTATCAAGTTTAAGTGGCTGGCGGTACCATTTACCTTGCTTGAGTTTTACTGAAATTTTATGTGAATTTTTGACAAAAATATCGACTTTTCTTATATAGAGATGGCTAACCCTAGGTCGGTTTCGCTACGCTTTCGGACGATTTGAAATTGAAGTTCTGAATCGCCTGCACATGCTTCCGAATAATTAAGAATCGTCTGCATCAGGTTAGGCTTTAATGCATTTCCCAGTACCGCCAGGAATCTCCTTAATAAGAGAACAGCTAATAAGCTGTTACAGCTAACTTTGTCTTGTCATTATAATTACATCCATATTTTACACAAATTAATGTTTCTTATTAATTCAAACTTGTTAAAAACCGACGTAATAATAATAAAATACTGCACCTATGCTGCAGCTGCTGGTTACACGCTGGAAAAGCGTATTGTTTGTGAACACTATTGCAGCCTTTTATTAAGCTTGCAGTTTCAAATGGTAGCTGCAGTAGAGAAACCTGCTTGCTGTGCTTTTTCTGAAACTTCTGAAACTTTTTCAGCCGCAACTCCAAATCTACACAGCAAAAGTAGCCGTGTGTGATCTTAACTTTAGCTTAACTTTCGACTAGTGCAGTTAATTAGCATCTTACTAATTCTAGAGGATGGTGAGACTACGCCTCCCGAGTTTATTGTTTCGGGTTATTATCCGTTTTATTAGTTTTTTCTCTCGCCTGACAAATTAAATTTTTAATTGTATTTTGAGGACCAAACGTTGCGGTGTTGGTGTTGCTATGAGGCTATCAGTGTGTAGTATTTATGATCCAATGCCGTGAAGATTAGAGCACCGCAGAAAACTGACAGTGACAAAAATAAAATGTCAGTCGTTGACAGCAATTTTTCTGCTTACATATCTTTACGGCGATGGATACATTCAATGCTTTAACAAAGTTGAAATAAACCCGGAGACCAACGTCAAGCTGATTGGGAAAAATAATAAAATAGAGTACTATGGGAATACTTATAAATAACCTGAAGTTAAATAATTTTACTTTGTTTTTATTATCGGAAAGCTGCTTGTAACTGCAATTAACTTTTATAAAAATACAAACATAATTATCTATTATGAGTACACACATCCAAGAGAACTAGTTGATGGTAAGGCAAAAAAAGTAGAAAACCTGAACTATGTATAGTCTCTACACAACTAAAAATTATTATCCGGTTGTCAGCAAGGTTATGCAATAATATGTTACAATACAACAAACTAAAGGTAACTTGTATAGCAAGTATCAGTTAGTAAGTAATAATTCAAAAGTAAACCTGTAATCTAATTTTAAAAGTGTCTGTGCTGGTATTTTAGAACGTGTCCCAAAAGTTCAGAAATTAAAAGTTATTAATTAAAGTTATTGTTGTGTAAAAACTAGTTTATTTGTTGGTTTACGCTAGTTGTTCAACACAAAAGTGTCGGAAAGCTATTTACTCTTTAATAAGTAGAGTTATTAAAATAATTATTGTTGTAAATACTCTTTCAGTTAATAATTGCTTTGGCAGATTTACACGCTTTGATATTTTAATTTCAAGAATTGAAGAAACAGGTGTAATATGCAAACATGGCATTGATTGCTTTTTAGCAGTGGTTGGAAGTACTGCATTACATGTAATGAATTACTGTAATGCATTTACTTTTTTCGGTAATGGCAATTTTCGTGCAATGGAAGTGCATTACTCTGGAAGAAAATGTAATGAGTAGTGGTAATGAATAATTTTTTCAGTAATGATAACTAGAATTGCATTACTTTTTCCATTACATTTTTCAGAAGGAACCAAACTTGTTTTCAGCTGAAACTTATTATGGATAGCGGTAGGTATACAACCACATATTTCCAATCTCTTTCGAGTTCCCGCCGCCCTACGTATGTGTATCTGATTCTGTGCCAAATGGTTATCTTGTTTAGAAATAGTTTATATCATTACCGGTTATTGGATATACACAACAATAAGTAAAATGTGTATTATACCTTGTTAAACCGACTAATTTATACCCTTTCACTCTTTACCATACAGAAAATCACATTAAGCCGTTTCAGGAAGTAGTACTAAAATTACCATTACCACGTCTTAATATGTCTCCATTACAAACAATAAGTTTCTGAAGTTATTCAATTACTTCTCTACACTTTAATTTTCATGTATTTCTCTAATGAAAAATGCAAAATTACGCAGAAGTAATGGAAAAATTAATGCATTACCTTTTACCGGTAATAGAAAATGGTAATGCATTACTTTCAAAAATGTAATTAAGCAATGGTAAATAATTACTTTTCGAGTCAAGTAATGGTAATGAATTACTGTTTGGGAGTAATGGTTCCAACCACTGCTTTTTTGCTGTAGGATCCTCGAACCATACGACAAATAACACGATAAACATTTTTTAAAAAAGGAATTCTTACCAGAACTCCCAAGTTATATTAAATTTCGTGTACTTTGTACGTATTATTTTACTGTAAATACTTTCATCATTCTAACAGTACATTTTAGTATAAACAAACAAAAGTAACAATCGCTTTATATAAACGTTAACATCATTATCACTACTCTCAATCATACATATTATTATACAACAATTAATTTTTCATTATTATTTAACGATTGCATGTAACATTTGTTTTATTATTTCTACACACACACACACACACACACAATAAATTAACATATTCAAATCGATTAATGTAAACAATTTCTATTTCAGTTGAGGTTGACGGGTATGGGCCATATAAGCCGGTACCACCTCCCAAACCTCTTCCTCAGCAAAGTTCCGGTTGCCTTACACCTCCTCCTTACAGAATGCCACCATATCCATTATATAGTGAACCAAATATTCCTGGAGCTGCCGGTTTGGATACTCCTACAGCCACTTCTAGTCCTGCCAATCCACAGGGACTACAAACACATTCTAGTAAATTTCCAGTGAGTACATACAGTATTTTAAATTTATTTTAAAACCATCATCATCATCATCAACCCGATCATCTAGGTGTTTTGATGACCTTCATTTTATTATCCATTGTGCCTTAATTGAAATTTCTTCTTTCAAACTATAACTGTAAAATTGAGTTTACTGTAACCTTTTAATGCGTAAAGAATTTTCACCCACGCGTGTGGTTTCTAATCATATAGTGTTGCTAATGTTATAGCTCCTATTGTTTGAGTTTTTTTTGCTTGATTCAGAATTTTTTTGTTCAGAATGTTTTAAGTTTATCACTGAGTTTGTATTTCGTATAATTTTCTAGCTGCAATATTTATTATATTTTATATCATCGTATGCACTCTTTTTATAACTTATTAAACATCTTTTATCAAAATATGAAGATTTTTACACTAAGAAAACACAACACTATCGTAGCATGATGGCTCAACGCTAAATCCAATTCAAGTATGATAAAACTTATTGATATTCTATATCTTTTTTCTGTTTTTCTTATCGGAGGGATGTGAATATTCTTATTTGAACATTCTTTATTCTTCAAAATCTATACCGTATGAACAAAAATAAATTTCTAACAGAGAGAGAAGATATTAAAACGGATCACTTAACAGTTGGAAATCTAACGTAAGTATGGGATAAGAAAATCCTATAAGTTGTTACAAAAACACAAAATCGTTTCGTTAGTATCTCATAATGAAAAACATTCCAAACAACAAAATTGTTGACAACAACAACTTTGTTGTCAATTGTTGACAATTGTTTCCAAACAAGGTTGATAAAATTCACTATGCGCCAAAAAAATCTCGGATTTTAGGATCCATCTTGGTTGCACGGTTGCACCTCAAGTAGTGGTAAGGGACTGTTGGGTCGATCTATATTTTCCTCACTTGTTTACTTAATACTCCATTTCGCATTACTATGAATGTTACTAAAATCTTAATTAACGGAGTTACAAAAGAAAATAGCGGTGGCAAGATGAAGGACTTCTCCAATTATATCACCGTTGTCATCCCTGGCATTTGAGATGATGGATCCAACCTAAGGAAGGATGAATATTTCTACATATGAATTAATTGCATTAATAGCTACAATGAATAATTAATATTTTACTTTAAATTAAAATTAATCTTTTTTTAAAAGACTATTATAAAACTAAATTAGTTTTAGTGATTTGATGTGTTACCGACAAAATGCCGGCCTATCAACGTGATAAAGTAAATATATCTATTTAGTACACCTTGTATGAATGGAATTAATTTGTATGGAGAAATTGCTATCCGTCTGTGGGTTAACCCTGATAGCTCGCTTGGTTAAAGGAATTAGTACGTATAGCCAAAAGACCTGGGCTCTATCCCCTGTTAGGGGGCTAAAGTTTCTATGCGAATTTTTATTTATAATAACATATTCAAGACATCTTGGTAGTGTAATGTCTAGTGTGCTGGACTTTCACCCAAGCGGCCCGAGGTCGATTCCCGGTGCCGGCAGATCTGGTTAAGGTTTTCTGCAGTTTTCCTTAGCTGTGACACAAATGTGGGATTTGCGCTGTTCCATCTGTTCCATCGGCTGCAGCCGCATTAGGGCCTACGTAATAATAATAATCGCCCCCTCCCTCCCGCACAAGCTTATAGCTTCTGGGACCTGGTTTCCCGGCTATGGGTTGTAGCAATTATTATATCTCTTACAATATCGAACCTTTCCATATTTTCAAGGAACATTCTGAGAGAACTTACACTAAAGAAGTTGTTTAGTTATATAAATGAAAATATTCAATAAATTCTTTTAGCTTTTTCATTTTCACCAACTGGTAACATGTCGTAAATGGTGCTTAATGTTAAAACCTGTATCAAACAGCTGATCTTTCAAAGACTTTTTCTCCGAAATCTCTTAGCCAAACCTTCTGCCCGCAACCTACGAATGATCTTTATGTCTATTAATATTCGTTTGTCATGCTTGAAGGATTTTTACTTGAGTTTACATTATACCATACAAATATTAGGTATTTATTGATAGCATAGAATAGCTTTTAAAAGCGTTGATCTAATAATAAGAGTTGTTAAAGCTTTCTATATGGAGCTTTATTTAAACAGTAGGGTTTTCAACCATACTTTTAGTTTAAAAACAGTCTCTTCTTACAAAGACACTTATAATAAATAATAGCTTAAATATAAGAAAGTTTTGATATTGAAGGTGAAGCTTAAAAGAACATTTTTTAAATTATCTTAACATATTTTTTAAATTCCTACTACCTTTCGTCTAAAATATTGAATTCTTGAAGCAACACCTGTATAAAATCCGAACTGTTGAACCCTTAAAAACGCCATAAACAAATAAAACACAAGTCCCGCAAATGGACATCAATTTATAACCATATTAATCGCAATCAAACAACTAAAGCCAAAAAACTTTATACTTACGCAATATATTTAGCTCCCGGCAGAGTGGATTTATTTAATCAAATTATGCTTAAGGTGTCGATGTCGTGGCTGGCAATCACAAAGGCTTACAAATTTCAGACTGTACACAGAAATAAATGTACATAATAAAGAACGCCACCCATATTGTTTGTTATTATTATTATTATTGTAAAGCGGCGACGTGAATACAATTTGAGAAAATAGAATTATTCACTAATTTATTAATTCATTTTGTTTTGAAAGGACCGATCATAAACAATTTGTTGAGCCAAACTTACTTAGGACCCTTTTTCTAAAGTAGAATTTATTACTACCTACGTAAGGAATATAAATCAAAACGTTAATGTTGTTTGAAATTCAAGCATAATCGTTTAACAAAATGACTTACAGTAAATTCGATTTTCACATTAATTCAAAACAAAAACTATAACACTTAATGGCCGTTATTTAAACAACACATTGATGTTGCTGCTGGAAAAAGAGAGGGTAGAAATCATTGAACTCTGGACTTTTTGCATTAACTACATCTTCAAGCTTCAGTTTTTTTAGCATATTACCATTTTTATTGTTTACCGCATGACGAATTGAATTTTTATCTCAAACAAATTTGAAACGGGAAGTTTATTTGCGTCTTTATTAGGACTGAATATCATCGAAATCTCATATTTATTCTAACTATTTACGCAGGATTTCCTCATAGTACTCTCAAATGTAATAATTATATTTAATATTACTAGCGGAAATAATCCAACCAAAACTAGCTTACAATGCAAAGGCCCAGTTTGTTCCACTAATTTCTTTGAACTGTTTTATTACTCCCCCATCATTAACTCCTCCAAAATACTGAACGGGAAAGTTCTAAACTGAAGTCCCAAACACTTAATTCTCCAAGAAGATTTAAATAATAAACACAACAAGATAATATGCTTGAAAAACCCTTTAAGACAAATCCAAATCGAAAATAGAAAATTCCTTAATCAAATTTCACTAACAAGATGCGATACTGATCACATCGCAAAGAAGTACGTGGTCCTTGGCCGCCTGTAGCAGCCCGCACTGAGCACGTCGTGCATGGATACTACTCTCTCGAAATGTTAAGAGGGGCGATTATATTTCAGAAAGGTCTAACCAACCACACGTTGTATCTGACGTCAGAGCTACCAGTAACAACATAATATAACTTTATCCAATGTACAATTATATATAGTAAAACGAAAAATATAGTTCCGAAAGCTAAACGGTCCCTTGGTAACATTTAACATCAAAGGAGTTTGAGTCAAAATAACAGTCTATTTCCCTAAAAAGGAGTACAGTTTAATAAGTACAGAGGACGGAGATCTTCTCTTTTTAGAACACAGCAAATGAAATAATCAGAATAATGAGTTCGTTACACTTTTTCGATCTTTTATGAGCTAGCTTTTTAAATAATCTTTTATGAATCCGATGGTTTTAAAACGCTTTCAAAAATAAAACACTTTTTATCAAAGAATTTTTCTAAAGTTACCTTTAATGAAATGACCAGGGAAAGAAAAGTAATGAGGTATGTTGTAATAGACTCGAAAAGCAAACTTATTTTCCATTTCCAAGATGATTCTTGATTCTTGGTAAGAATTTCTGAAGAAATTACGTTTAGCGAAGAAACTGAAAAACTAAAGTTACTTTGTTCGGTAAAATACTTTTCGAAAGCTAAGTTTTCTAAGAGTCTAAAAATTTAAATTTTTTATAAGCTGGTATTTTTCGAAGAAAAAGCTGATTAGAAACTTTTTTCTTTCAAAAAAAGAGCTGTATACAACTTTTTTTACTAAACATCTTTTACGGCTTATTTAAAGTAGCATCGCTTAATTAAAAGGGTTAAAGAAATAAATTTTTAATAGGAAATGTTTTGAGAATTGGAACTTTTTTATTAAAGCAGTTTTGCGACATATAAAAAAACTAACTGTTGATTTATAGAAAAGAAGTTCTTTTTTAAAAGAGATCCGATTTAGGAAAAATACCAGCTTTCGAAGAGTGCGCTTTCTGAAACGAACTTCTTTTCCACAGAAACGTTTCTTTTTCTTTTTGGAAAAGCCGGAAGGGGTAACTAATACTGCAAGGCTGCAGGAACTATGTTTGTATACCACTATAGCCTGTACCAATTCCGTTGGCGGAAAGGGTATTTCAAATTCTTAGAACCGATAGATAGAGACCTTATTGTTTTACGCGTTCATAGTGTAGCAGTGGCGTGCTAAGATACGTACTGGTTTTAAGTAATTATTGAAAGTTACCTACTGAGATTATGTTTTATCATTTATATACAGTTTTTTTACAAAAGATTAGCACGAATGCTTCGGTACATCAATAGGTATACGAGCCCCGCTCCAGTGAAGTTTGCACACTTATATTTCTGTTAATCGGCACCTCGCAGTTTTCACCCTGGATTTTTTTGGTTTTTCGAAGTAGCTATTTCTTGTTGCTAGAGTAAAGTACTGACCTCCTATATTATAAGTTATGTTGTTTTATTGTTAGATTTCGTTGTGTATTTATCTTTTATATTTTAAAACAAAGTACACCTCACAATTTTTTCTCAAAATTTCCTTTGGCCCTCAAAGTAACTGTTTCTTATTGTTAAAATAAAGTATTGTTTCTGCACCTACTCAATGTCACGTTTTTTTAAATTTTACTAAGGCAGGGATCCCTCTTACCGCCTCTTTCTATCCGCAGACTGTTCGGAATGGAAGGGGCGGCGTGAGGAAACCATTCGATAGAATTTCATGAAACTTAACAAGGAATAAGTGCAAAGACAGTACTCCACTCTAACAACAAGAAACAATGTATATCAGAAAAAATGCAGGGCATCCTTTAAATAACAAAAATAGAGCGTGCGAACTTCACTGGGACGGGGCTCGTATTTATACAGATTATGAATAATACCTAGATTTAAAAAATAGGTCATAGGTAAATATACTCTTAATCGCTTTCGTCAAAATCAGATGCAGTTTCCTCGTCGCTGGAGTTATTATTTAATTAATGACTAGGCTAATTTCATGCCAAATCACCTACCTAAGCCAATTGCTTTAAGTCTCAGATTTGTCAAATGTTTTTCTTGTGTGATACAATATGAAATGGCATTAAATTTTTTATTATAGAATTTTTAGAAAATTTCTGCTATTCGACGCTCCGTATCATCTGACTAAAATTGTCATAACTTCCTTATTGTTGAGTTATCTGGCTCATCCAGGTTTCAGATTAAAGCTAGTTTTTGGATCTTTTAGGGTATATCAAGAAACGCGCAAAGACATTGCACTGTAGAATGGTAGCAACTCTGAAAGGAAATTTATTGTTTTTACAAATTTTGACATTGCTTCTGTGATACAATTATCACATCATTGAAACTTTTTTGTAGAATTACCTTAGCATATACGTGGTATTGTTAAAAAATAAAAAGGGTGTTTTTTTGTAGTTTTAAAAAAATATTTTTGAAATAATTTGTCTTTAAAGTCTGCTACTTTTCTACTGATTCTAGCAAAATCTGAGATATCAAAGCACGGTCATTTTTTACATTTAGTTGCTTTGGCATGAAATTAGCCACTAGTGATTCCGTAATAACGTCTACATGATGTTTGTTTTCCATGTCCACAAAACCGGACAAAGTATTATCTTGACCCGGACTCCGGAGACAACGCTCAAAAACCGGACTATCCGGGGAAAACCCTGACACCTGGCAACCCTGACTGCGTGGTAAATATAAATTTGAAAACAGACCGTTTCTAAAGTACCAACGTGTTTATTAACTATAAGTATAGAACAGCACGCCACTGAAAAGCTTACAGCATTCTGGGGATAACCTTCACGACGTCACATATGACGTTTCGTTCCAACAATCGTCCGCAAACCGAATTGGTATTTACTATTCTACCTTGTGTCTTGTACACCAGTCCTTTTTTGAGATGATAATTTAATTCATGTATAAAAAATCCCATAAGCCGCGATACATTTGTCACTTTGACATCGGATAAAGTTAGCCCTAACTTTGCATCTGGATAAAATGTGTTTAAACTTCCATGGCTAACTTTCTCGAACCTGATTATTGTTTTTAATAATTGTCATTTTCAAGTTAATAAATGTGTTCTTGACTTCTTCATAATTACCTAGTTATTCCTTTTTATTATTCATTAAATTATCTCATCGAATTACGCTCGAGGTTTTTTTCTCCGGGATAAAATTGATTTTTTAAACTCTAATTTGGTTTCTTTTTGGTAAACTGACTCTACAAACCACCAGATAAAAAAACTCGTCCTTCGGACTCGTTTTTTTATCGTAGGTGGTTTGTATCGTCAATTTACCAAGCAACCAAATTATCGTTAAAAAAATCAATTTTATCCGGACAAAAAAAGACCTCTCGTGTAATTACAAGTGATAATTTAATTCATGTATAAAAAATCCCATAAGCCGCGATACATTTGTCACTTTGACATCGGATAAAGTTAGCCCTAACTTTGCATCTGGATAAAATGTGTTTAAACTTCCATGGCTAACTTTCTTGAACCTGATTATTGTTTTTAATAATTGTCATTTTCAAGTTAATAAATGTGTTCTTGACTTCTTCATAATTACCTAGTTATTCCTTTTTATTATTCATTAAATTATCTCATCGAATTACGCTCGAGGTTTTTTTCTCCGGGATAAAATTGATTTTTTAAACTCTAATTTGGTTTCTTTTTGGTAAACTGACTCTACAAACCACCAGATAAAAAAACTCGTCCTTCGGACTCGTTTTTTTATAGTAGGTGGTTTGTATCGTCAATTTACCAAGCAACCAAATTATCGTTAAAAAAATCAATTTTATCCGGACAAAAAAAGACCTCTCGTGTAATTACAGTCGATTATTTTTTACAGAATGTTTTGTAGATAAAAGCCTAGTGATGATATTCAGTTGCGTTAAATAGAACAACTGAGCTTAATTTTACGGTTTCTAGTTTCAGTTACTTGTTCCCACGTTTCTGGCATATTCTTACAGCTTGTAAAACATCGATTTTGATCTTGTTGTGTATTTCAAGGTTCCCTGTTAAGATGTTCTAGACTCGAAGACGCTGATAAAAATGTTTACAATGTCGCCACTAAAAACATCTTTTGGGACTCGATCCTGGATCATTCCTTTTAAATACTTCTTCCACTTATCCGCCGCGATCATATTCATAGCACCACTCTCATGACACGCAGCCTTGAAAAATTATGTTTCGGTTCCTGAAGCCCTCCAACCAACCTGTGCTGCTAACTATTTAGATTTCCCCTGCAAGAGGGCCATTCGATAGAATTTCTCACTCATCGGCTTGCTTAAACCATTTTAAAACGCATTGCTCTACGTTTAGATTATCGTGATATTTTTCTTCCCCTACAGCTTTGCTCTTCGGTGTTACGTGTTCGATGCAATACCAAAGACGTTTGCAATTTCAGATATTTTTTTTAAAATCCTTCTCCACTTCTCTAATCATTGCCACCTCTTCTGCCAAAGTCAATAACTTGTACACTTGTGGCTTCTATAACGACATCACTGTCGTCATAACGCTGTACATAACATGTTATAGCGTACGTGGTAGAAACAAAACAGAAACACAAAACCTCGTGGAACAAAAACGCCAATTTTAGTACTACAAATGAGTTGTATTTCCCTAAAACACAAATTTGATAGTATTAGCTGAGTGTAAGTGCTGGATTTATTTTTTTGCATTAAGATATTAGACAAAACCGGACAAAGTATTATCTCGACCCGGACTCCGGACACAACCCTCAAAAACCGGACTATCCGGGCGAAACCCGGACACCTGGCAACCCTGACTACGTGGTAAATATAAATTTGAAAACAGGCCGTTTCTAAAGTACCAACGTGTTTATTAACTATTTATTAGCTATAAGTATAGAACAGCACGCCACTGAAAAGCTTACAGCATTCTGGGGATAACCTTCACGACGTCACATATGACGTTTCGTTCCAACAATCGTCCGAAAACCGAATTGGTATTTACTATTCTACCTTGTTTCTTGTACACCAGTTCTTTTTTGAGATGACTATTTTTTACAGAATGCTTTGTAGATAAAAGCCTAGTGATGATATTCAGTTGCGTTAAATAGAACAACTGAGCTTAATTTTACAGTTTCTAGTTGGTATGATTTTATTTATTTTTTCTACGCGAATTGTGTCGAAAGTCGTTCAAAGATGCGTTCATTTGATATCGTTTGATAACACTTGAGTTCGCTTAACATGCCTTTTGTTAGGTATTACGTTTGATCCAATATAAACTAGGTTATGCCAGTTTGCATATGGTAAATTTATCCTAAGGGGTGATTAGCTCATCAAATTGGATCAGATTTGCTGTTGACTGGTTTCACATAGAACAATCAAGATATTTAGTTTCAATATTGTTTTCTACACCTTTATTCATTGTTGGAAACGATCATAAATGTATGAGTTGAGAAGCGACTGAAAATCTAGATTAGTACTCCGTACTTATTATATAATATTAAATTAGTCCAACAATTGAACATAAAAACAGTTTAACACTGCTTTTTGTTATTACTTCCTCTATTATTTACACATTATACCATGGTCATTTCAAATACAGTTAGTCTCTTATTATTGTGGGAAACTATACGTACGTTTGTTGAGAAGAAAGATTTTCAGGTGTTATACAACTCTATAACTAAGTCAATTCTAGTTTTTGCTTGCAGAAAACACATTAAAGAATCCCGTATATCTTTCATCCGATACAATAATAATTCATTTCGCTTGTCATTTCCTAGCCTGCACATAAAAAAGCTGATTATAGCTTTAAGGAGCGAAAAAATAAATTTAACATAGAACACCATAGATGGTTGAAATTTTGACACATAGGGGATATCATAATAAAAAGCAAAGATTTGATAATTTTCCTATAGCACAGGGCAAAAAAGATGAAAAACTGCATCTATTTAAAGCGTTCCTATAATCTTATTCATGAGACAACATCGGCGTAACGTGAAACGTGTGAACGAACTCATAAAGATCGGCCGTGATTATGTCTACTTCTTTTCTTCTTTCCTCTCCTCGCACTTCAAACAATTCATTCGGGCCTTCACCTCTATTCTTACCTTGATCCACTCCTTCATTGCCAACAATTTTTAGCTTTTGCATTTACATGCACTATTATTGAATTTAAATAATACTTGATTAGAATAGAAATATTAAGCAATACACAGTCATATTTGATTTAAAAGGTTTTTCACCAGTGTTTAATAATCATCCAATTCTTAAGTAGATAGGAATTTTACGGAATTTTAACTTTGCGTGGGTATTTTATGCCATATTTTTGAGATCACTACGAATTATAAATTAGAGTAGGCCATGGGATTTAAAATTATTTATAAAAACAAGGAGTAGGATACTGATTAGTGATTATTACTGATTATTATTATTTACGATTTTTTTAAATTTTGTGTAGGTTTAAATCAATATTTTAATATTTGCATCATGTATTAATCAATTGTTTTTTCCTTGAGCACTTTAATTTAACTTTTAGTAAAAAAGCTGTGTGGTTTCAAAGATGAAGTTAGCCGCCTACTTTGATGATAATTAAAGGTTGCTTTGTTAGTTCTGAATTTGATTAAAAAAAGTGTGTATGTAAGAAATTTATTGGGTTTATATTTTGGTTTGTTAAAATTCTTTAAATTGTTATGTTAGTTTTTAATTAGCTCTCAGTAACACATTTTGTGCTCTTTTAATTGCTTTGAAGAAGAATTTAGTTTTGACTCAATAGCTCTGATTCTTTAGTATTTAGGTAATAAAACGTCTCTTAATAAAATGTAGATTGACCCCTTTATAATGTTGCATTTTTTTATTAGTTTTTACCATATATCTTCAAAGTTGTAATATTGACTATGTTTTGCTAATTTTATGTTCTTTTGTTTAATTTAGATTGAGCGAGAAGTAATACTATCAAGTACTGATAAAAATTCAAAGATACCAATCCTTCACGAGTACAAGAAAAGAACGAAAGGTGCTATTGCTCCAGACGTGCCTCCTAAACAAATGGCTGCTTGGACGCAAGCTCAAGCTCAAATTTCTCAACAATCACAGATTTTAAGTCCAGATCAGGTTTGTAATGTAGACTAAAATCATATTATTAAAAATGCATACACTTGGTATCGATCATTAATTGACAGTAAATTATGAACTTTTTTTCTCAATAGTACTAGATAGTACACCGCAACAGTATACACACATCAACACATACTGGATGTTATATGAAGATGAAGATGAAACCCACCATAGGGAATACAATGTGATACCTCAGATACTGTAACATTCCCTTCTCAGTTGATTTATCAGTGTGAAGCTAGCCTGTAAAGTTGGCCGATAAACTATCCGAAAATACGAAAATAGACGTGCACATAAAATATTTTCATAAGAATCAGAATGATATCTTCAATAAGGTTCTGCAATTAGCTAAAAAATTAAATGATACAAATCATATTTCCTTAGAAGGTTGGTAAAAGCTATCCCTAACTCTACTAACTCTCTAACGCTATCCCTAAGTAGATATTTGGTATTGAATTCGAACGGGAATCGAAATATTTTCCATAAAATTCTGCAACTCGTTTCCAAATCGAATGATAACAATGAATAACTATGAAAACAACCCGAAACTAATGTAAAATACGAACTTTTCTTCATTCTGTCAATCTTGTAAAATATGGAAGAAAGATTGCAAGAGAAAAATTGATCCAGTTTAGAACAGTAGTAGACAAATTATACAGGGTGTTCCAAAAAGATGTTGCCAAACTTGATGGGGTTAGGGGGGGCATTGCAGTGAAAAGTTTTTCCAGATAAACCCCTAGTCGGAAATGAGTCATTTTGGGCCTGGAGTATTTTTTGTTCAAAAACGTAATGTTAGCTCGTTGATAATAAAAGACTTCGATATCCAATTATTTTGTATTGAAGATAACGCAAAAACATAAAATTATAGTAATGGTTCAAAATGGCGACCCCCAACCTAGTTACATAAATTTGTCTGTCGAATCATGGAATCGCACACCCTTTGAAACATGTGTGACAAGCTACCATCACCCCCCAATAGTTCCTCTTGGGTGGCTACAGGAGTTTTATAGAACAGACACTTAATGTAACTCCAGAGGAAAAAATCCAACAGAGTTAAATGGGGACTTCGCGGTGGCTACCTGATAGGTCCCCCTCTTCCGATCAATCGCCCAGGAAATTGTTGATTAAGGTGATCCTGCACAGTACCGGCAAAATGTGCAGGTTCACCGTCATGCTGGATCCACCTTCTATTCCGTATAGCCACAGGAACGTTTGCATTGTTCAATAGCTCAGGAAGTACGTCTTGCAAGAAATTGGTAGATGTTTTGATGTGCTCTGCTCCATGCGGTGTGAGGATTGTGATCGTTCCACATGTGGCTGTTCCGACTATTGAAGCACCCGTCCTTGGTAAAACAAACCTCATCGGTAAATAAAATGAGCAAACCAAAATGCGGTTGGTTTGCAATACGTTGCAAAAACCATTCGTAAAATTGTACCCGTGGCTGATAATATTACGGACCTAGTGCTTGCTCTTTTTGAGGATGGTAAGGGTGCAATAGCGTTCTTGAAGTACCCGCCACATTGTGTGATGAGCAGCATTCATTCGATGTGCTATTGCATGCGTGCTGGTGGTAGGTTGTTCATCAATTCGATGTAATACTTCTACCTCAAAAGCCACTGTCCGTGCAGTTCGTGGATGTCCGGTTTTTCCATCTAGTTTAAAGTTGCTTGTTGCTCTTAACCGACGATGGATTGCCGAAAATGTTGTTCGGCAAGGATGTCGGCGATTCGGAAAACGCTCAGCATAAAGACGCTCAGCTTCTCTAGCGTTGCATCTCGTTTCGCTATAAATAAGATGCATGTCTGCATACTCTTCAAACGTAAATTCGACCATTTTGACAGTTTAATCGCAAAAGTTTGTCGCACACGAAACAAATGTGAAACAATTACTTATCTGCGATCACAAACGACTACAATCAAATTTTAGCAACATTGTGTGTAGGAAATCCAGTTGATAAACGCTTATCACAAGACACAAAATTGTGGATTTATATGTAAAAATTTTTCAATCTAATCTGGCAACACCTGTTTGGAACACCCTGTATAGCATACGAAACTCAAAAAAGGAAACAAAAGGAATATGCACAAAAAGAAGGCATAAAAAACAAGAGATAAAGATCTGCAGGAGAAATGTAGAAACTAAGAAGTAACAAAGAAATAAAAAACCATAAAGGAGAAAAAATACGGCTGCAACCCCGCACACCACATTTAAAAATACATTTGCGTTTAATCAACAGTGCAGTTGTGGGATCAGTCTTCTGTTTAACTGGTACTGGAATTGTGAGATCAGTTTGTGAGCTGGACTGAGGGTTCTTGTACCTCACTTGGTGAATTTCCTTGTGCTTGAGGGTCTTCTTTCTGTTTTTTTGAATTTTCCTGATCTTGTTCTTGAATTGGTGAATTTGAAGGTTCGTAGAAACATATTCGCTAGTATATAGTAGTATGTATGTATATCTGTTCTCTGCAACTGTTGATGCGAATCAAATAAATAATAAATAACATGTTATCATTGCTTTAGTAGGAATATTTGGTCTGTTGATGTTTTACTTTAAACTGCATTGGTAATCTTCTAATATTCAATCCCTGTATTTTTCTAATCTCTGTTTAATTATGGTCACAGATATTTTGTAACGGGTGATTATAAACCCTCGACTTCTCAGTTGCTATAAAATTTAAAACGTATGTGTTTTATTACTCACAAACAATAATTTTTTGAACGTCAAATAAATTACATTAATTTATTATACTAAAACAGTAATAAAACACATACGTTTTAAATTTCACGGCAACTGAGATGTCGAGGGTTTATAATCACCCGTTACATTATGTTTAACAGAACAATCACACGATAACTTTAATATTCTGTTTTTTTTTTATATTTTTTATTTACTAGAAATATTACTGCTTAGTTACACCTTTTGGGCATATTTTCTTTTTTCTAAACTACTGTTGTAAAATCATTCATCATGCTGAATTCTTGGCAAAACTGGTTAACAACAAGGTTGACTCCCCCGAACTATTGAGTCAGATTTCCTTCCACGTGCCTAGAATGAATGCAAGATTTTCAAATACGTTTAAAGATACTGCTGTAAGGACTAATGTCAAACTCAGAGCTCCAATTTCTCATATGGTTAAAAATGCCAACCGACTATACACCGACATCTTTGTAGTACAATAGTTTCATTTGTTGTTTTTTTTAGATCATTTCGGCATGTTGTTTATTTCATTATTAAGAATTCTCACATTATATTTCGTTACATTTACATACATATACATAAGTATATTAAAATACATTTTGTTATCTGTCGTTTTCTATATTCATATTGTTATTTTGTATTTAATATTAATGTTACATTTACTTATCTTATATCTATTTGATTATTGTTTTGTCCTATAATTGGATTTATCTGTTGGACAATAAATTATTATTATTATTATTATTCCCGGCGGCATTCAATTCCCAAATTACACTCTTACCTACTACCGCCGCTCCCCCTTACCTCCAAGTTAAGGAAATGTGATGTATACTATTTGATTTGTTACCTAATTGCAGAACTTTATGGAAGATATTATTCTGATTCCTGGCCGACTTCATCTTCAAATACCAATTTTAAAAGTTTAGCTTTAACCCCCCTTAGCACAATGCTAAGGAAATATGATGTATACCACTTGATTTGAATCCTAATTGCAAAACTTTATGGAAGATATCATTCTGATTCTTATGAAAATATTTTATGTGCACGTCTATTCGGGTATTTCCGGATATTTTACTGGCCAACTTTACAGGCTAACTTCACACTGGTGTTGATTTCGCAAAGCAATCTATTTCATATTCTTGTAGAGGGACAAAAATTCATAGGTATTTTTCTCTAATTCTTCACTAAATTTTGAGAAAAATCCAAAATTAAAATTCCGATTTTAAGGTCCAAGTGTACCCAAAAAACGTGTTTTGTTTGTTTAATAGATAATATAATAATGTGATAACTTTGGTTTTAAGTTAATAGTCTAGAAATGTTAAAAACTTGCTTACCTAACTTGTTTTGGAAAAAAATTTTTAATTAAATTATTTCACATGTTATAAGTGAAAAATTCATTTTGGAGAAACTGTACATTCAAAATTAATCAAAATAATACCACTTAAGTTTCATAGTATTTGAACTATTTTCCCAAGATTTTAAGAAAATCGTATGTCTAGGGACTAAACTATTACCACCTTTTTGCCCAAAAAAGCAGTTTTTTTTGGCAAAAAGCAGGTTTTTTGGCAATAATTTAGTCGCTAGACATACGATTTTCTTAAAATTCTGGGAAAATAGTTCAAATACTATGAAATATAAGTGGTATTATTTTGATTAATTTTGAATGTACAGTTTCTCCAAAATTAAATTTTCACGTATAACATGTGAAATAATTTAAATAAATTTTTTTTTCCAAAACAAGTTAGGTAAGCAAGTTTGTAACATTCTTAGACTATTAACTTAAAACCAAAGTTATCACATTATTATATTATTTATGAAACAAATAACACACGTTTTTGGGTACACTTGGACCTTAACTTGATACATTGAAAGGAAAAGGAGAAATTCTACCTTATAATGGAGAATATTCAGATAAATCCTTGGCTTTACAAGAAGTTCAAATTAGTTCAGATTTATAATTACCAGTGAAGCTAATATTCCAACACTTTACCATTAAATTTCCAATGACTCGTCTTCCAAAGCAACACCTGGTATATTTATAATTTATACAAAGCCATTTTAAGAAAAAGCATTAAATCACTAACAAAAGTCTTATGAGCGTCGATTTTTCTCTTCAAAGTGAGCCCTAGAATGGTTATAATAAAGTCACTACATATATGTAAAAATTTTATACGACATATAAATAACAGTAAATCTTTCTATACCCAAGAAATCCATATAATTGGGTAGCAATTTTAAGTGACAATATGTGGAGATAACACTGTTACAGTGCAAGAAAAAAGTAAAACGTGTGTTCTTATGGTTGAGGTTCTAAGTTTATAAGTGATTTAGTAACTAGTAGTACCGCTACTGTTCTATTAAAGCACAGAAACATAACCATCAAATGAAACACATATATGTTATTAGATAAAATACACACGTTATATTTATGATTTAATATACACCATTTTAAAACACTAACAGCAGTAGCAGTAAAACTATCTTAAAGTTAATTTCAGTGGTTTTAACACCGGTCTAGGACATATCGACGCAGCCGATTCGGCGCTACCGATTCGGCGCAGCCCTTTCGGCGCGAAGACGTTTTGGGGGGGAGACGTTTCGGCGCAAGGAGTTTTCGGCGCTATTATAGATATGGTTTAGGTTTTGCTGTACTCTTGCTAATACATGTATTCAGTCTAGACTAGCAGCGGATAATTTAACTTCTACATAAATAGAAGTTAGGGAGCTTAGAGAAGTTTTTTTTCTACCCAGTTTGTTTATAATTCTTTATAAGCAAAACCTTCGTTCCGGGAATTCACCTTGCCGCTGTACTATAGTACAAAGTAGTCGACTTTAACATAATATTTGGGAGAATCTCCGATATATCAACTCAAAACAAATTAAAACAAACGAATAAGAGTCAAATAACATTTGTTGTAGGATTTTCTTTTGATTGCTTCGTTCTTTTAGCTTGAATAAAAGATAGTTTTATTTATTCAATTTAAAAAATAATTAAATAAGTAGTTCATTAACATTAGAAATTTGATTTATTTGATTTTTGTTTTAATTTTGATATCTAATAAAAACACAAAATACTGCTTACGTCTTATCCTTTGGGGGAGGGGGGGCTTAGTAATTTTTTTATTTTTCCTTACAAAGGGAGGGTGGGGGTTTAAAATCGATAAGATGATGCTTACGTAATTACGCTCCCTTACTAGAAAACTTTAACATGTGCATCAGAACACAACAGTACAATTTGGAGTATTTTATCTTGTAAACAACAATTTTAATACGACTACGAATATAGAAAAGTTATATAATATTACATAAAACATACGAAAATAATAATTGCTTTCACACAGGTGTGTACTAGAAAATCTTCATTGGAATATTTTTCTGTAAATCAGTAATCCCTTCCGACAAGGCATAATTTTTAATTTGTTTGGACACCTCTTATAAGTGGGGGTTGATTTAATTTCTTTTCTCGTATTGTATCATGCACAAGAATATGCAGAATTGTTATAATTTTCAAAAAAGTTTGTTTGTTTGACCAAATCATCTGTCTGTCAGATTACGACCAAGGTATAAATATTTAGTAAAATTCTTGTTTTAGTTATTGTTATGTAGTATTTCTAAATGGATTTGAGTTGATGAAAACAACATTATAATTTGCAGAAAGACATCGAAACAATTCTAATTTTTGCCTTAAACACTTTTTAATTCGGTATTTTCACATATCATAAACCGGGTTACAGTGTTCGATGGTTACATTTTTGTCCGGACAGAATAAATTAATAAAATTTAAAAGTTACTGTTTCTTCCGAGGGTTTATGTTAAAGCAACGTCAAATTTATGATTAGGTATTTCGCACCGAAACGTCTTCGCGCCGAATCGACTTGCGCCAAATCGACTTGCGCCAATCTCTTCATCTTTTAAAACTAATTTTATTTCTAAAAACATTTGACTAATTTACTTTGGATTATAATTAAACGGATTAAATTAATCAACTTCAGAAATAATCCGGAAGAGTCTGTAATCTTAGTAAGTAATCTCATTATTTTATTATGATTAATCTTCTTCATGCTAAATTTTCTATGTTCTGAGTGCGCTAAAACAGACTGTATATGTATAATATAAAATACGTTGAAATCTTAACAAAATTCATTAAATCACATACAAGCTTTTACTAAACTGACAAAAGTAGAAACCCTTTCCTTCCGAATAAATTATTTATGCAGTGCTATAGAGCAAATATGTTTCAGAACTGCATATTTTAGAGACAAGAATAGGTTTTCTTTAAAAAATGTATATAGAGGAAAAGTGCGCTTTTCCGGAATTGTCAAAAGTGGTACGTTAGGTTCGTTGATAAATTTGAAAATCTGGAAAACCATCTTCAACCCTGCTCCATCGGTTTCAAATTTGGATTACGGATTATTTTGATGCCATATACAGGGTGGAAGAGGTTACTATGCGTTCATTTTAAGGGGTGATAGAAGACCTCAGAAGGAACAAAAAAGACTGATACAACTTGGTGCTAGAAGGATTTTTTCAGAAAAAAATTAAAAATTTAAAAATTTAATTTTTTATATTTTTATTTTATA
Source organism: Agrypnus murinus (assembly GCA_929113105.1). NCBI lineage: Eukaryota > Metazoa > Arthropoda > Insecta > Coleoptera > Elateridae > Agrypnus > Agrypnus murinus. Next base: position 63,755,178 of record OV816029.1, on the reverse strand, counting down.
TTTTTTATTAATAATTTTTTTTTCAAAAATTGTAAATGTTAAAAGAATCCAATATTACGCATAAACGATTGATCGTATTTAAAAAAATATTATTAAGGTTTTTATTTTAGTTTGTTGTGCTAAACAAAACTAATATTATTAACGCGGCAAAATGATGTTAAAGTATACAACTTTATTATTGTTTTCTGATAAAGTGGTACGTCCTAGAATGCAGTTGTATAAGACTTTTTCTTTTTGTTCTTTTTGATGTCTTTTATCACTCCTTAAAATTAACGCATAGCAACCCCTTCCACCATTATAGCTAAAACCTTTCACTAATTTTTCACTGTACAGCTCTTGGTTGATCTTTAATTATCACCACTGATTTTGATTCGAAGGCAGATAAGTTCTTTCCGTCTCCAAGATTCTTCATTTGAAACTCCGCAAAAACTTTATCTCGGATATCCTCAATTAGTTTCAGGATATCCAGTCCATTCTAGTCATGGACTCGACTCCGAGCCAAACGCGACTCGACTCGATTTCGAGTCGAGTCGAGCTTTCTAGGAAACCTCGGCTCGAGTCCATCTATAGTGATGGACTCGAGCTCGAGCCGAATTTCGAGTTTAGTTCAACAATTCTTTATTCGCGTCAGGTCGAACGTTCTAGGAAAGCTCGGCTCGAATCCATTACTAATATTCCCACACAACATCAAATCGCCTACATACTCGTAAACATATGACAGTACTATATCTGATTTGAACGTAAAAACAGTAAATTAGCTGTAACTTGCTCTAACTGCAGTTTGATGATGAAATGGTGCAAGTTTCGGTTTAAGCACCCGGAAAACATTAAAATGGGGTTTTCAGCTCTGAAACGTTTCCATTTTAAACGTTTATATCTGAGGTTTTAAAAAATAAACATCAGGATCACATTGTTCAGGAAAACCGTTTTTTTACATCAAGGTGGCAGAAATGATTTTTTTTCTGGATTTCTATGGGTAAAAGGTTTACTACGGTTGTGTATGTTTCACTGTAGTGAAATTCTCAACTCTTCTTTTTGCACTTAGCCACGAGCAAGAAGTCTGACCTTGAACTGTCAGGGATAGCTATTGTCGTTCTTCTGGAAACCCACTTCATAACAATCTGGTATTTTATATACTTATATACTTTCTGGTAGTTTTTTATATACTTGCAAGGTACTGATTTCTTCAACCGTTGCAATTTTCTCATTAACTGTCTTTTGCTGTTAATAACGTGTGTACGTCTTCTTGACACTATATGCATGGGCCTGCCTGATTGCTTGGCGACAACTTTTGTTGTAGTTATTGTTATGTTTTACGTTACGAAACCAAGCTTCATACAGAGTTTTGCCTTCATGTGCAGACGTCGCCGTGTTATGATTTGCCAAATAAACCATCCGTTTTACTTTAAAGCTTCTTACGTAAATTCGCATCAAGAATTTTGTCAGCAAGCGCTTTGCTCATACACTCAGCAACACAGTTGTGAATAAAAATTAACCATGATTATGTTTGACTTGTCATTTCATTTTCCTCATACTTATCATCGTTGTTTGAAACAAAGGTTTTTCTACCCAATAAAACAGACAAAGCTTAAAGTTTCTAACGAAAAGTTCACATTACTTAAACTAGTTTAGAACACAAAATACGATACTTACTGTATATAAAATGCTCAAAGTTGCCGGCTTGAGATTTAGCTCTTTCTTACAAATTTGAATTTCAGGTCGTAGGTATTGGTTCTGCAGTTGTCTAATTATTAAGGGATTGATAAAGGTTTCAAAACACAATAACATACACTAGAAGGGCGCCATCTGATTATGAAGCTTAATAACAGTAGTTAAATAGATCTGAATCACTAATCAGAAAATGAAATCAGACCGATATAAATTTAGTGCAAAATATTAGTTAATTTCAACAAAGTCAAAATTTAGTTATAATGATGATATGAATAAAAACTTTCATAATGATATGGTTCAGTCTTACTGGTTTTAATTAACGTTAAAATCGTATTTATTTCAGAAAACACAAAGAAGAAAAATCATAAAAAAATTACAAATCTTGAACTCAAAAGTTCAAGTAATAATTCCCTACCTAAGAGCTCTTGACTATGAAAATTTGTTAATGAATAAAAATTGTATACACATTACGTATAAATAAAAAAACAAACTATAGAAATATTACAAAGATCCAAAGAAATTCACATAAATCTTTAACATTCAAAAAAAAAGAATTCATAATTCACACTACCTGTAGTTATCGGTAATTCGCAAACCAAATTAATGCTAAATTGCACAAAAATGACTCCTGCACACGCCAAACAATCGCTGCTAAACGGAGAGAAACTGGAATGTTCGTAGATTTCTGCTTTCACATCATACAAATATGCAATGAATTAACCCGCGTAATGCCTGTATGAAATGAACTATTCTTCACAAATTCACCCAATGTAAAATAACTAAATGCAACCATAAAACTTCTATAAGATTTGGTTATTGAATTAATTTTAAAAACCATCTGTTAATGTTCGTTATTTTTATTAAAACAACCTATTTATTATTTAAATCCGAACTGAATTTATAAAGCACATTACTCGGATTTCATTATTGATCCGAGATTTCGATCACTGAAGATAAAGTCTGTAGTTATTGATTTTTATCGGTATTTCGGTACGAGAACTATTTTTATCTATATACGATACGATATTTATTTCCATCGGTAAACTGTATTGAAGCTATTACACTTTTTAATAAGAAAACTAGATCTCCCATTCTTTAAGAACACAAACATCCGGAAAAATATTTAACTGCACAACGGTACTTTTGCTAACCACAAATTCTTAATTAACGTCTGGAAAACTAATTACACAATGGTACTTTTATTAACTACAAATTTTCAATTAACTAGGCACGGCCATCTGGCACCCGGCCGTTAGCAAAATGGTAAGGACGTCTCTATCAAGTATACTGTCTGGAAACTGAAACTGAAGTGAGTCCTCTCTTTTTTAAAACTCAGGGTTCTTTTACTGTGTCGGAATGTTTCAAAAGATACAAATCGACATCATCCAATGGCAGGATTGAGTGGTTTCGCCTAGACGAATCAGGGTTATACAGTCCACGTGTTGATAATAAGGGATGTTTTCTTAATTCCAATATTAGATTTTGACCCTAAAAGACTAGAAATTACGTAGTCTTGTTTTGACGAAGAAGAAAATTGAGACGCAATAATGTTCCAAAGCGAGATTTGCAGACATATAATACTTTAAGCGCAGATGTGAATAACCAAAATGGATTTTTAACACGTATCAAGCATTATTTATAAGATAAAGGGGATTTTTTTATAATGTTTTCAAAGAACGCAAAACTGCAATGCCTATGGGAACTGTATGAATTTAGGTTTGCCACGAACCATGTTTATTAACTTTCAAGGTTTTAGCAACGAAGCCATTTTAACCATCGCACACGTGAGTAAATAAGACAACAGAAAGAAATAATTTATTACCCAAATGTCTTTACAATTAATTCTATGAAGGTTTAACACAACCTTTTAAAATAATTTTTATAGGTTTATTTGTACCAAATGATAACATGATTTTAAATTGCAAGAAGAACGTAAATTTGCAGGACCGGAATTTAGATTTTTCAGTAAATATATAGACAAAATTACATTTATTCAGGACTGATAAAAAATACCGTTACATGTTTCAAAGATTGTCAGTGCAGTTGCTATAGCATAATATTACTTAAACTTTCCAAAAGTTTTATCCTTTAACATTATCAAATATCATATACGTACAGTCATCTTGCAAGTAGTAAAATATATTTCACTGTCAGCATTTTCAGGCGTGATTGGTCTGTACCAAAGTTTTCTGTGACGGTTGCCGAGTAGTTTTCCTTCCATTTGCCTCTAATTTTTGTCACAGTAACATTTGTTTTGGCAACTTAGCCAACGTTGAGTTAGCTAATAAATCAGCAGCTAATAAATGCCACTTTTAACATTTTCAATTTTCTATCTTCCGACATTTCAGCACTATCATCACCGAAGTCCGTATACGATTGCCTCTAGAAATCGGTTTTCGAAGAGAAATTAAATTACGAAGCAGATCAGAAATAAAACCCGCATTGTGCAATTTTACATTCACCTCCTTTCCAATGATAAGGGTGCCGCCACTGGCAAAACCTCCTTCGATTGCAGCCACATTTTCACTAATCTTGGCAATTGAAATCTTGAACGGAACACCACATTCTGAGCATCTAGAATCAAATCACAAAAACTTCACTATATATTTCAAGAATTTTGATCCGTTATCGTGGAATGAACTTTCATGTTTGAGTTTGCAGCATTTCCTGTTGATCGCAAGCATTTTGAGAACACTTTCTTTGTAAGTATTTCCTAGAACTACAATTGTAACATTTTCTTATAGGCTTTGGTCGTTTGTTGGGTTGCTTTTTGTCATCTTCGCACCAATTCTTGTTATGTTGGGTGTTCATTAGGGTTTGGGTGTTCACAATTTATTTGTTAAATTTCTTATATTAACTATTTTTTACAGACTAGCAAAAAATCCCATAAATGGAAGAAACACGGAAAATCGTTAAAAATTATTTATTACTATTTTTTAATATAAAAGATTTTGATAAATAAATTATTGGATGTCATTCTCTGAACATTTCTGAAGAGAAACAGAGTAGTCCGGTTGAAAAATATAGATTTTCTAGAATTCTATACCAAATCTATGAAAAAGTGTTTTTTCCCCGTATAAATAACATGGGAAATTTTAGGGGCTTTGAGGCACCCCTAAACATCGTCCGATTTCGAAATAAAAAATAGGGGTACTTTTTTTTGATACACAATAATCCTAGGGGGTGAGAGCATAAGATTTCCAACTTTGCTTTTTGTTGGACCACTCTAGTGTTCATATCAGCCAAACTGGTGTTTGTCGTCGTTAGTCCTGTGCTCCTGTGTCATCAAGTATTGCCAGTGTTGCAATCGAATAATCTGATTTGCTAACGCGTTTGGTAACGCCCGTTAGCAACTACATAGGATAGCAATAAACGCGTCCACTTGCTAACGCGCGCTTTTATGATAACTTTACAAATAAGTACATTTATTTAATTTATTTAACCGACAATAAAATAAAATATTTCTAGATAAAATAATTATCTAGAACTCATAGCCTAACAAAATTCTCAATTAACAAATACACTGAAAAGGCTCCACGGTTGGAAAGAAGTCAAGCGATGAGAGATTAATTATAACAGCCCAATTCTCTCAAAATCTAATAAAGAAACAACCCCACACTTGGGCTTCAATTATAATTGACTATTTTCTTTCAATCACACAAACTGAAACAACACTAAAATCTGGCCCACGTTGGACCGGCAGTGAAACAAAGCTTTTTTTAGCCACGGTAAAATAACAATAAACTATAAAAATTATATAAAATGATTCATACTTACTGTATCTAAGAAACTCAAAATATCGCCACAGCTTGAGATTTAAACTCTCTCTTACAAATTAATTATTCAAGTCGTAGGTATTGGTTCCATAGCTGTATAAATTGTGAAAAGGAGTAGATAAAGGTCTCAAAACACAAATAATAACTCAAAAAGGGCGCCATCTGATTATGAAGCTTAAAGTATTGATTATAAATAACCAATCAATGATGTTAATTGAATAAGCATTAAAAATTATTAAATTCATTAACCAGAAAATGAATAAAATATTTAGTTGAATCAAAAAAGATTTTGTTTATTTAAAATTTTGTAATAAAAATGAAATAAGATGTTCATAATTATATGGTTCCGTTTTCTAGATCCTTAGTTTTGAACTGAAAACATTTATTTAACAGGAAGAAAAATGGTTAAGACATAACAATACATATATAAAATAAAACACCACTCAACATTTATTACAAGTCTACTCAATATTTTTTAAATAATAAGTACACCAAAGTAAATCAAAAAGATTCATATAAGACCTTTCAATAATTAACAAAAATAACCAAGAAGTTTATAAGATCGACCAAAAGAATTATTCAATAAATTTTATTCAGGTAATAAAGTTTAAGTTGACTTGACTTTGTTGACAAAATCTATAAACAAATATCTATCGAAGGTTAAGCAAATTAGATTAATTCAACTATTATCAATTTGGATGATTTTAAAATACATTAAAATTTAAAGATTTCTAAACAAAGTGGAGAGCTCTCTTCCTAAAGAAAAATTGCAACATTTTTCAACTAAAAGATTCTTAATTAACTGCATTATAAAACAATCACTTAAAAAATACGGTACCTTGAATTTCATCCACCAAACTCGTGGAATACAACAATACAGTCTAGGAGAAATTGGAAATTGGCCTTTATTTCGGAAAATTGTGGTTGAACTCGGCGTTGTCTTGAAGTGTTGATTTTCAGTACCAGAAACTCGATTCAATTTAATTACTGTCATTCGCCCATATGGTTTCATAAACAAACTGGGTCGAGCACAAAAAAAACCAAGATTTTAAAATGTTTATACGTAATAACGTATTTACTTTCATTTAGACAATAACAATAATGGGTCAGGAACTTAAATTGTTTTTAAATCACTAGTAGCGCTAAATGCGTTTAAATTCTTTAAGCGGAATTTTAATTTACAAAAATACGGGAGTCGATCATTAAATTCTGGATCGATTACAATTAATCTTTCCTGAAGAAAACTGCACTGGTCTTAAAACCAAACGAAACGAAATAATTGTTTTTAATAGTTCTTTACCAAAAAGTAAACACCTTTGTTTACTCGCGTTACAAAATTATAAATCTTTCTAACACGATTTATCGAGACGGAATTTCTTTTAAAACTGGCACTTTGCACAAAATAGCACTGAAACGGTACTGTACTGTATTTAGATTTATAGCAAATCTAAAGGGTTTATAACTAACTGTAATTCTGTAGCAGTGATTATAGATCAATCATTATTGATCGGAACTCAAACGAAGAACCCGCACACCCCAAGTTAAAGTGTGTACATTTATAATATCGACCGCAATCGACCGCTTGCTGTAAGGGTTCGGTGGTAAATCTTTTAGCGTCAACACCAGCGCGGGTTTTAATCACGTCGGGTCCCGAATCTCCGCGTGGTTACATCTGTTTTTATGCAGCAAGGGCGCTTTTTACTTGACCTTCTATAGGATTCTAGACTCAAATACAAAAAAATAGAACCGCCAGAAATCGCGCGCCAAACTTATGCGGTAGTACAGCGTCTGGCGTGTAGACAAGATTCCTATGCCGTAAACTGACTTAAATTTAAAACGCAGATCACTAACAAAGGAAATTGTATTTTCGAATCCTGTATTCTCAGAATGTTAACAGAAATATCTCTATAAAATAAGTTGACCAAGCACTTCACACAGTTTCTTATCAAGGTCTTTCCCGAAGTAATCGATATTATATTAAAATATAAGCAAACAAATACTGAAAAACATCATTCTTGGTGACACCACGTTGTTTAATTATGTCAAATATAAAATAATCCTCCAGCAATCCTGTTAACCTTATGTTCTTTCTGTAACATAATCCACCTTGACACTACACAGATAAGAACTTATGATTACAAATAACCTAAAAAAATATACAAACACTACTTCATAAACTCTTTACAAAAACAAAATCCTTGGACGTTGTAATCATTTCTAAATTTTATAAAAGAAATATAACTATCATAACTAATATCTAAGCTGTTTCAAAATGCACTTTTACTAGCCATTTTACTAATAACATTATTAAATATTTTTGTTAATTTATTTAAAGTACACTTCAACATTAATCGGTAATAACCCATTAAAGACAAATGCTCAACTTCTTAGAAGTAAACTAGGTTGCGAAATTTATTTCTTTGGTTAATTTAACTCCTTGTCAAAAGGAAAATTCGGGACAGAATATCTTAACATGTATTCTTTCAAAAGGATTAAACACTAAACCCACGGTACGGTACGGAAACCGTAAAAACTCACCCAACAGCAAAACCCCATTAATTGGATAATGCCACAGCAAATATTAAAAAAAAACGCTAAACTAATCAATTGCTAACGAAGCAAGCAGAAGCCCGCGGGCGGTTACAAGGGTGCAACATTTATTCTCTTTGTTAATTTGATTCCATATCAAAGGAAACCCGGAGCAGATTATCTTTTCATTTACTTTCACAAAAAGGGTTAAACACTAAACCATCGGTACGGTCCCGAAATGGTAAAAACTGACTTAACAACAAAACGAAATTGGATAATTTTGCAGGAATTCTTTTAAGAAAACGCTAAACTAATTCATCGCTAGCGGCGCGGTCAAAAGCCTGCAAACGCAGTTCTTGATTGTCAGTCATGTGACTTAACCAAACTAGATTAGCCTCCTCGAACGAAAAATTCTACAGCTCTTACTTGCATTCAAGAAAGACTGTTGGTTTAAACCATAAGTTCCCAACCTTTCATGGACTACCGCCCCCTTTACAAGAAAATTCCAACGATCCCTTTTACATAATAGTTAATTATACCAATTTTATATGTCTGTCTATATCTATTAATAATCAAAAATTAAAAATTAATTCTCTCTCTCTCTCTGTAATCGTGCTACTCGTGATCGTGGCTGAGGGTCGATTATTAATTATTTAAAAATACAAAAACATGTTATAATAAAAACATTTAATTCAGACAAAAACCATACAAAGTGTTATTAACAAAATTATAACTTAACCAACAAATGCAAGACAATACACAAAGCTGGAGCACCCCGCACTGGCGCACTGCACAAAGGCAAAGACAAGACGATTATTCAAAATTAGTAAAAAAATATAATAAAAAACAAGATTCAATAAGAAAACATAAATATCAATGAGACGGTTGAGGCTGGTGGAGTTTTAACAATTTGTCAATGTCTGGTTTCAATTTAGTTAACATCACTCGCAAATCACCACGCTCAGTGATCTGCAGTATATTCCTTTTCTTAGACAGTAAATTAGCTACTGCACTAAACCTACGCTCAGCCAAATATGATGAAGGAAACGCAATTAAAAATTTCTGTACTATTTCCCACAATCCAGGGTGGAGAGCTGATATTGATTTTTGGAGCCAGAACTCTTGGTATCCATTTCTGAATTTTACTTTTAATTCTTCATTAGTTGTGAGTTCTACGAGTTCTTTTAAATTTGATGATTCTGCTGTATCTGCATTTTCGAAAGGGTCTAAAACCCAGCTTGGTATATTCATATTTAAAATATCCTGGAATCGCTCTGTAAAATCAGCATGAAGAGCGTCCAGGTGTTGGCAGTAAGTAAGTAAATCTTCCTGTTTTACCGATAATGTTGATAATGTCGGAAAGTTTCCCCACAAAAGCAGCTATGACGTTTTTTGTTTTTATTAAATTCAACTCATCACCTTGCAATTGTAAATTAACGTCATTAAATATTTTAAAAAGGTCTGTCAAATAAGCGATGTCATTTTTGGACGCAATCAAGTTTCCGCGCAGTTCATCGTCTCTGTTTTCAAGGAAGTCCCGTACTGAGTCAAATAGATTGAAAAAGCGATTCAGACAAACACCTTTCGAGAGCCATCGTACTTCTGTGTGCAGCAGCAAGCGATTATAGTCTTCATCATTTTCACTACAAAGTTGCCCAAATAATCTGTCATTTAATGAATTGCTTTTTATCTTGTTGACTGCTCTAATAACGTAATGGAGCGACGTATGCAGGCGTTCATTAAGATTTTTGCAACCAAGTGCTGACGATGAATAACACAATGTACAGCAAGTACATTTGATACTGCTTGTTTTAAATGCGCAATGAAACCCTTATGACGCCCCGTCATTGCTGGAGTACCAGCTGTAGCAACTGACAAAATATTTCGAATAGGAATTTCTTTCTCTTGAAAAAAATGTGCATGGCATTAAATATGGATTCTCCCTTTGTATCGGTTTCCAAATTTTTTGCAAATAATAACTCTTAACAAATTTTTTCTTAATGGAATAAATACTTTCAAATTTGAGCTCGCGCCAAAGAGATTAAAAAACCGAGAGAGACAAAGAGATTGGATATATCTAAGTAAATTTGTAAATCTAAAAACCTACCTGACATCGATTGATCTCACCGCTGGAGCAGAATCACTACCAGATTTGGCATTCATGGTAATAGAATAACTGACCTCTGTAAGTTTCAGTTGAAAACAGCTAACGTTGGATTTCTTCTGAAAAATATAATGGGACGTTTTATTAATGCTACTAGAAAAACTAATTCATTACAGTTTTTACAAAAGTAATGCATTACTATTACTCATTACCGAAAAAAGTAATTACAACTACCAACCACTTCAAGCCACTGGTAAATGGATTCACCGGAAGTTGAGCTTGACTGTGATTGTTATTTGATAGAGACCTGAAACTAATTTAGGACCTGGATTTCGTCAGACAGTTTTGAAGAACATATTTAAAATTATACCATAGGGAATTTCTAACGGATATGGCAGTACATACATTAAATATGCAGTATATGTGATTATGTGGTATATGAAAACCCAATATGAGTGATAAAATACCTGGAAGACGTTAAATTATTCTATCTTATGCAACTCAATGCAACATGCAATGCCGTATAAGGTCATTGCGGTTATGGAACATTTCACAGATCTAAAGAAAGCTTAGTTTTCAGGCTTATTAAAGTAATTTCTTTATGATATGTTTGTAATGGAAAACCTTTTCCTGCTTTTTTTCTTGAATTCTCTGCATAAATGCTAATTCATATTATTACATTTAATGTATGCAAGTAAATCTTAATATAAATAATAATTGCATGTAAACGTGTGAATATCTCATGCTTCATACGATAGCATCTCGCGTGTTTTGTGATAGCGATACGCGTTATGTGATTTTTTCGGTTAATTAACGTTAACTTCATTAGTGTATTGCTAGTATAGATCTACAGGTAGTAAAAATACAATAAAAGAATTTATAATGACGAAAACATGTTTCTATAAAATATAATAAATAATGTATGCAGTATAGTCTTGTATTGTAAGTGTATGTCACTTGGAGAACATTACAGAGTTCTATAAATATTTTTAACGGTACATTACTGTAATTTTAATGTTAACTTTAATAATAGCCACACCTTTCTTATTACTATTAGAAAACTATAAATAGTATAAATATATTAACAGTTGTAATAAACGAATGTTTATGCTGTATTATCTGCTATTAAATCAGATTTATGCTTTAATTATTTTTATTTTAGTGTTATAATTTATCGACTCGACTGAAATCGAGTTATGTTTATAAGCTTAATCCTGACTAGCTTAAATTAGAAATTCTAATCAGACCTAACGAAACTCAAATCTTTATACCACCACACGTATCTAATGGTAATTGAACACCTTCAAATTTATTATAAATTTGCGCGTGCGTACGGTCTTGGAAAAGCCCATAAAATGCATGTTGTAATGTTAAAGTACGAACTGGTAAAAAAATATTTTAGCAATTAAAATGGGCAATCCGTACCTACTGTATTATACACACCGCATGATAAGTATATAAGAATATTTTATAGAATGCCGTACAATTAAGTACAACTCAGCTTTACAGCACCGCATTCTTATAGACTTTTTTACAACAGCTTATTTATATGAACCACTGTATTTTCACTGAAAGATATTATCGTTGAGGAATTGTTTATATTCTATGAAGAGATGGTTCTTGTGTCCCGAGGAAAATGTAGACGTCCTCACTCACTATTATTATTGTGTTCGTTGCCGTGTACAGTTGCTAGCTAGCTAAATAAGCTGATCGTTTCTTTTGTGTATGTGTGTATTTGTGTAACTTGTAAATATTATTTATAATGGTGGAATTTGCTTTAAATGTAGATTCTGTAAGTTAATCAACTTGAAAATTTTAAATATCTTCCTTTGAAATTGTTTTTAGACCCATTCTGGACATACCCACACATCCCAACAAAACAATCTTCACAATGGTACATCAGATCAAGCTGGCCTATACAGAGCATCTTATCACGCTGGTCAAGATTTATATAATGGTCAAAACACCGGAGCTGTACCACGTTCCTCATGGCAAACCGGTGGCGATATAATTAGACCTTCACCAGCACCAAGACAGTACCAACAGACTGAAGAATGCCAAAGCAATTCACAAACTGTAACCGTTCAAATAGAAAGTGGTAAAGATAATACTCAAAAAGAAACAACAAAAAGTTCAAAATCAGTAACCAAAACTTATCATACAATCAAGGATTTAATATCTAATAGATTTAAGGCTGGCAAGGAAAATCCTGACGATAAAGTCGACGAACCGGGACTTAATAACGTAGCGGATGAATTAAGAAAAAGTGTGAGGAGTATCGACAGATTAGGTGACGAACAAGACGATCGTAACTATAAAAAGACTGCTGGTGAACAGGGTATTTACGGTAAACCAAGGACTGAGCAAAACTTATCCATGCAACAACATCACTATAATCAGCATGTGATACAACAGCACATTTTAGCACAACAGGCATCACAATCGCGTCAAGCTATACAACAGTATCAGTTGACGCAACAGTTCAAAAGCCAACAACAGCAGAATATCTATCCGAATCGACAAATATCCCAGGCTAGATCTCAAGAAATGTTAACGCCTGCTGGACCGGATCAATTGTACTATCAAAGTTCCTACGGATCGGCACCTCAAAGACCTGTGCAACGGTATGGAATGTCGCAGGGGTCCGATCAGAATTATGTTATCATGCATCATCAGATGAACGAAAGGGAGATAGTAAACGAAAGGTATGTTGATGATCGGCGCCTTATTAATGAAAAAAGAAGTGCTCAGCAATTAGAAAGAGATAATTTAAGACAGAAAAGTTTCGAAGCACGCCGAGCTGCTTCACAACCTCAACTGGCTTGTGATGATGAAATAAGAAACGACCAAGTAGATAATGGTGCGCAGCCACAAATGGGTCAAAACGCTGTGAGAAGAGGATCACATGGTAATTTAGTAGAGGCAATTCGTACAAATGATAACGAAGAAAAAGATAGTGATGATGGTGGATTTTTAAAGCGCAACAATTCAAAGGATAGGCATTTAAAGGACACCATCGATAATTGCATTGGTACAAAATTAGAAAACAATATCATCGAAGATACGATTCCTCAAAGGGATGAAAGTTCTTACAATGATTCTAAAGTGTCCGAGGCGTTAATGGGTTCTCCTAGGAAACGATTAGAGGGCGAAATCGGCAAAATCGAGGGTGTGTATAATGTAGGACCTAAAAGTGTTCGTTCAAAGTGTGATAAGGATGGTGTGAAAAAGAGTGCAGCTGAATCTGGTGCGAGCTCGGATTATGATAAAACTGGTCAGAGTTCTTCGAATGCTGACTCGGGAAGAGGAAGTGCTGCTTATAGTAGCGGAAGAAGACCAGGAGGAATTGGAGTTCATGCGAACAATGAATCTCCGGATTTGCATCGCCCTACTACCAACTTTAAAGATTTGTATCACTCAGGTAATTATTTTAAGTCTGCAGTCTTTAATTCTAAAATTAATTTTAACTTTTTGTCTAGGTCAAGATTCAGAATGGGTCGACGTAGTAGAAAACGAACTACGTACCATCCTAGAACCAAAATTGCACGAATTGTCCCTACAAGGAAATAATGTAGGGATCTCAAATTCAACTTTAAGCGAGAGCATATCATCTATGACGCCTCCCCTTCCTCCGTTGTCACCTGGAGATCAGTCGTCGCCAAATCTTACCCCAAGGAATTCTACCAAATACAAAAAACACAGCAGGTGGAGGTAAGTGCTAACGTGCGAACTATTGTTACTCATATTACATGTTTTACAGCCTTCCTTATGGTAGTAAACCAGAATATGGTCACGACAGCTATAATAAATTATCGAAAACGCACGCTGGAAGTATTGGTCCAGGAATGAATACCGGACGATGGATCGGAAGTACGCCACAGAAGCAACGCGCTGGAAAAAAGATGGATCACAGCTCTGGATTTAGAGGAAAACAAGGTAAGTAAACAAATTTTAAGTAATATAGCCATGTGAATAGTCAATGTGAATAGTCGTATAAGTTTAACACTATAATCTCACTCAACGACAACGACCTCTAACCCGTGGCATAGAACGTTGACAGAACCTTTACTAAAGGTGCATCTATGAAAACTAACTCAAAACTAGTAAAATGTAAGGTTTGATTTGATCAATCTTCATTGTTTCATTGCATCAGTTCACCTTCTTCAACTGTCTAAACAGTGCTTCTCAAAGCTCAAAGGGGGCTCGCTTATTACACCTAGAATGGTATGTTACAACTACGTAATAAAGTTTTTATCCAGCCCTTCAAATGAATACTGCATTTTACCGTATATCCACAACCTGAAAGGGACTAAAAACTTTATATTCAATAGATTTCTTATATTCTATTAAGAATGTTTTTCCTTAAAAAGCTTTTTAATTGAATAAATTCAAACTCCATTTTTAGTAAAAAAAACTCCAACAATTTTTTTGGAAACTGCTCTTGTTTTGAATAGTTGTTGAGGTCGAGTTACTACTTTCTAAGCACTTGTTACGCCATTTTTCTTTATATAAAAAGAATGATTTGGGAATATTGAGGTAGGGTGTGAAATTGTTCCACATATTAATCACTACTACAGAACGAGTCGATGGTTGTTGGGGTCCAAGGAAATGCCGACATCTTCATAAAATTTATAGAAAATAATGAAAACAACTAAAAAATAATGACAGCGGATAATGGTCTCACACTAACGGAACCAGACGTTTCGGGTTTTATTACCCATGAACTTACCATGAAAAAACTTACCATGCACTACTGTTTTACTATGGACGAAGCCAGGTGCTAATTACAGCAACAAAAACACAAATATAAATTTTGTTAAAGCAAACAGCCACAAATGAATGAGGCAAGAATTGACGACACCAATTTGTAAATTTACAATAAACAAAATAATACGAATAATCATAAAGATATAATCCACAGTATAGTAGGAATAATCATGAAGTTACACTTACACGCGATAATCTTAGAACTTGACTAGAAAAAGAATTCAATATGGGCCACTCTTGGATATATCCAGTCGTTTCACTCTCAACTGTGTTTCCAATCAGACCAAAGGAACACAACCAATGAAAAGAACAAGTAGACAGGAACAAAAGCCTCTGGAATAAATAATACTTGCAATAACCAATCTGAACTAATGGAAAGTAAAATCCCGTTAAAGCCCCAAAACGAGGTCGAACCTGGGTGCTACCCAAAAACGCCCACGGAAATGTTAACAGAGCAACTATAATAATTCATCACTAAAATATTTCAGAAAAAGGTTTCCCTTATAACAGGACTAAAACTGCCTCATAAAAATAACCACATAAATTTTATCAAAACTTTCCGGAAACGGAACGGCTAATCACCATTTTATCAACATTCCACCAGGAAAATGTAGTATGACTAATACAAAATTTTGAATGTCAAGATAACTCAAGACCTGGAGTATCCAAAGTATAAAGTGTGGCCTAATCTACAGGAGAAGAATTTATAATAAATCGAATTGCATTGCTTAATACTAGTTTAAATGCTAATGAAAAAGAGACACCTAACACACTTTTATTAAAAAAGGTGATGTTTAGAAAAGTTGCTTTTCCAAAAAACCTTTCAAAACGTATGCTTAGCAGAAGTAGATTCTTGATCGAGCGAGAAAGTTAGTTAGCGCGGCTATTTCTATAGGGCCGCAATAGTGTGCTGAAAATACAAAGTTTTTCAGCAGCTTTCGGTTTAGTTTTTGCCTCTTAGTTTTTATTTTCGATGCTGGGGTATTTTTTTAGTGATCTTCCATATGAAACTCAAGAATCTACTTAAATCCCGGTTTTTCTAATGAAGAGACTTTTTCCTTTTCGAGCACAGCATTTTATGGACAACGTACAATTTCATAAAAGTGTAGAAGTGTTGACACTCATCAATGGTCATGGTCACAACTCTGTTTTCCTTTCGCCATACAGTTCATTTTTAAACCCACTACAAGAAATTTTTAATCAATAGAAGTATTTTGTAAAAGCATGACTGCTAGCAAACCAGGATGAGTTTTATTTAAACGTTCTTCGAGCCTATGAACGTATTAACACAGCACTGTCGTCACTACGTCCAACATATTTGTAGTTAAGCAACATAGTAAAAGACGTTTGAGAAAAGTGGAAATCAATTGGTAAATAAATGAGAAGTGTAAAAATTAAAACATCGTGAAACATAACTGATACATTGTGAACAGCAATTCGAAAACACTGTATACAACTAAGACTATTAGAGAAATGCCAATTTTATATCTATTGCTTATACAGGGTGTTTCACAAGATACGTACCAGACTTGACCAGCGCATTTCTGATGGGATTTAGAAGAAAAAGTCTTAATAAAGTTTTTTGATTAGCGAAAGTCAACACAAACATGCTGAGATCACATTTTACTATGTACTTTTGCGGCCTAGCTAGTTCAGTCTCACAATTTTCAAACGTTCACTTGTGTTAACTATACTATTGCAGACCGAATTGCTTCGCTTCGTTGACATACTGGTTTTATGCTGAACTAAAATGCAGAACAAGATGACGAATTGTAATTTATACAAAACATAAATAAACAAAGTTGTGTAATTAATTTTTACAAGCCATCCGTTTGTAACGGGATTTTATTTAATTTAATCTAAACGTAACTTTACATCAGTGATACCAGAAAGGAGTCACCACAAATTACGTGCTTGACGTACAGCGAGCGTGTCAATCAAGGGTAATGCAGCATTCAGTTCAAGTTTTTTTATTAGAGAAAGTCAAAGTTTTTAGTAATTTTGAGGGCGGTTTTAGAAAAGTACATATAAAATTATAAACGCATGTATAATAATATCAATTGTTGCTAGTGTCGGCTGAAATTAGAGGGCTAATAATAGACAAAATAATTTGTCACTACAACAGTGTTTGTTTACGCTGTATGGAAACTTGAAATATTTAAATCCAAGGTCTAATAACAGCTTTAAAGTATGTAAATCTGATCTATAAAATAATATTGTCTGATTTTTAAAGAGAACAGTTTATTTATGTAAGTTAATTAAATTAAAGGGAATTTTATTAGTGTGGGCGGCTTTAAATGTAATTTTAAAAAACATAAAAACCACCATTGACTTTATAGGGAAATTACTCAAATTACATTTACGAATTTTAATATCTGCGATGCGATACGGGGATCTTCCGGACTATGACATGATGTCTTGTTTAGACTACATTAATTAAACATTTTAATAATGAGAACTCCAGGCTTTTAAAGTACGACGAATTTTATGTCGTTATCATCGTTTACATTTTTACAAAGACTTGACCTACACCAATACCATTTTCTTAATTATAAAGTTCTACGAATTCTCATCTGACTGACTGACCTCAGAAAATTGTATTGTAATAGAATTAGATTGCAGGTTGCAAGATCAGCAACGTAAACATAATAAAACATAAAACATGCTTTATTAATTTTGAAGATCATAACAAACTACTGTATGTGCTAAAGACATTATACCCTTCTTTTGAGCTGCAACACAAATGTGGGATTTGTGCTATAACATCTGTAAGTTGGCTGCAGCTGCACGATGGGTCTGCGTAATAATAATAATCGCCCCTCTCTCCCGCACAAGTTTCATAGGTCGTTGAAGCTTTATGGAGGGTAGTCGTTATTATTATTATTATATTATTAAATATAGCCTGTGTTTGTGCATGTACGAGGCTTATATCACATGAATTGAACCACTGTTTGTTTCTATAATTAATATTTACCATTCAACAAATAACTTTATCATGTCTTTGACTGTTCGTGATATTAGCAATATCAATAAATAATTGAACTTTAATTCGAGATGAAATATAAAATGTCAAACTCAAATTAAAAACAAAATGTATTGCTTGGTCCAATTTATGTCAGACGCGAACGCGAACGCGTTTTTTCGAACGTTTATAAAACGTGTAATTTGCATTTGTTGCTACATAAGTGTAGAGGAATTTGATGTTACGTATTTTGGAGTGTCACTGTGTGGTTCTGTTCTAAAAGAAGTGTGGCCGTGATTACATTTTAGAATTGTGCTTCTTGCGAAACTCTCATATATGCAGTTTGGTTCGATAGACATATTTCGAAAACTTGCACTTTTTTGCTTACACTGAAAACGCCTTCATCTCAATCCCAAAAATTCTTCTGGAAAGGAGTTTTGACTAAAAGTACTTTTGAGAACGAAATTCTCAACTTTGAGGATTGGAAGAATTTTGAGTAATGTCTCCACTCTCCACAGCCGAGTGAGAAAAAGAAAGGATAATTTGATTTAATAAAACATTTTTTCGAGATGTGATTTTCAACCGCAAATTTTTTTTGGTATTTGAGATGTGTTTCTGAAAAATCAGAAAATGTATTGTTACGAAAAATTAAGAAAATATGATTTTAAATAATGCAGTTCTTTTAAAAATACGCTTCTTAAACTTACTACAACTCTTCAAGATTTAGATATTTAAGAAAAGATTTAACTTTGTAAAAATCATGTATAAAAAAGCCTTTTATAATAGCAACCAATTTTCACGTGTAACTCGCTGTTACAGGCAGCTGTATTCGAAGGAAGAAGATTTGCACCTTGAAGAAACTGGTTTCCAGTAATAGAATTGTTCACTAATTAGATAAAAAAAGGATTAAAAAGCGTTTAAAAAACTTTTTCTACATTTGCAGAAAGCACAATGTAAAAAATAAACCGTTTCTGAGGAGTGAGCTCAAGGTATCTTGCTGTTCGTTATTATGGAAGACGAAAGCAAAGTCGAGTTTCTTGTCGCGTGATTGAAACATACAATAACAATGATAATTTTTATTGTTCTGACAAGACGACGTAGGTTCGTTTTATTATTGACTACTTTAAGATAAATACAAAATTACATACACTATTACAGAACACAGAAGCACCCACTTTTTCTTACAAACCTGCTTTTAAAGATAATTCTGTAATAAAGTATGCTTTAGAGAGGATGATTAGATTATAAGCATGAAGATAAGTATGAAGCATGATCATTTCCCGGATTGTGAGGAAGCTTTTGTAATACTGGCTATCAAATCGATCGAATCATCAAATTTAAGATTCTTCAGAAACACAGATTAAGAATATTTTCTGAACATGTTCTGTCGTTGTTGTAGTTTTTTTTTTCATCGACTTTATTTGTATAAGAGATTTTCTTGAAATCAGGTGTTTCTGAAAAGTGTTATAGAACAGCCTTTAAGCAGAAACTGGGTTTTGGAAATTTTTCGTTTAGAGCATGAAAAACATATTTTTTGCAATAGGATCCTACCAACAAATTTGCTGTAAACATGACTTTCGTAAAATGAGCTTCATTATGAACTTTGAATTGGCAGCTATTGATTGCTGATCCAACCTGTGAGGTTAAAGAGTTCGAATGTCTAGGAACGAATTTCTAGCCAATACCAATGCTCATTTTGTTTGCTCACTTTATAGTTGCTTAGCACACTGTTCTTTATCCATATTTTAAAATGAAATTATTCTTTACAGCAGCTTTCGGATTCGACACAACTGATTTAACATCAACCACAACCCGTTCGCTGGATTTAGAGTCGATGCTTGACAACCAAAGCGATTCAGAAGGTGATATAAGTACAACTGATGCCAGGGCCATTAGGAAACAACTTGAAAGTTTGGAAGGAATGTATTCAGAGGTACTATCAAACCGTATACTGTCTATAACAGATATAACATCTCTTATTCTTTCAGGTATTAAAACTGTTAGGAGTAAAAAAATACATGGGTCGTTACCAACCATCAGATCCTAGATTCAGCAAGAGAAGATATGGTAGTATGTCTTCACTTCCTTCTAGTTCTGTTAGTAGTAGACCAATTAGAGATAAAAGACGAGCACACGAAGATAGAAAAAAGGTTAAAGATATTCGCGGTATTAATAAACGTTTTCAGCGATTAGAATCACACGTCGTTACCTTAGCGCGATCTGTAGCACATTTATCATCTGAAATGAGAACGCAACATTTAATGATTCAGGAAATGGAGAGTATCAGAGGAGAAATTGCAGCGTTAAGAACACAAACGAATATGCTCAATGTGAGATCTCAGTCCGCGTCTAGGGCGGTGCACAGTTCTAAGGATCTGCCAAGTTTGACAAATCCAACAAGAGTTAAAAAATTAACAAAGTTTTTTGGAGATGAGCCGCCATTACTCCGACTGTTTTTAAGGAAGTTAGGATATGAAGTAAGTTTGTTCTATCTGTATAATATATTCGAATGTTTTAATGCATTGTTTGTTTCAGAAATATGCAACTGTATTTGAAAATGAAAGAGTAGGAATGGTAGAATTACCATATTTGAGTGAGGAGAGGTTACAAAAAATGGGCGTCCCATTGGGACCACGGTTACGTATTTTGCAAGAAGCACAAATCTCTGTTTGTAAAGATACAACTTTATGTATTGTTTAAACTTGTAAGTATTATTTATCTGTATTTCTTTGAAAGAAGTAATAAATATTTTATTTTGCAGAGTTAGAAATGGCGGCTCTGTAAAGTCTTGGAAAACTTAATAAATTATTAATTTATTATAATAGTAAAGCAAGTTAATAATATTTATGAAATATTATTTTTTACTTTTATACTCGAAGTTTTAAAAATGTATGTAGATCATTATTTAAGTTAATATTTGCTGATAACCATACATTGTAGTAATGATAATGAGAAAACTTTAATACTTAATAGAAAAAGACATGTAATTGCCAGTGGTACCAAAGAACTTTGTTAAGGGCAAACGTCGTCCACTTAAAATTGTAGATAAGAAAATGTATGTAGTACTTTTAATATTTCTATTCAAATAAATGGCAAATATTTAATATTTATTTTTTTTCAGTTTAATACGTATGTCACCCTACATTGACGAAAGGTGAACTTCAGAAAATGTCTTATTCCATTTATTTCAAAATTCTTTCAATATGTTTTATAGTGTACAAAGTTCTACATAATCGTTTATTTTCAATAATATCAACACATCAATTATTTTCTTTATTTTTAATACTCGTACTATAAAATTAAAATGCAATATGAGCAATATACCCTATATTGCATTTGAAAATAATCAAGTAAAATCATTAAGCTTCATTAGAACTTTGAAGCTTTATGCATGCATAGGCAACCAATTTTACAGCATGCTATTTTATAGGATTTATTATATACGTATTGCATAGTAAGTAAATAAATAAATAGTATATTAATTCGCACAAATAGCCGAATATTGACAACTTGTGAAATAAATTGAAAGACATCGGGTAAGATTAATTAGATAGAAAAAAATAAACTACTGTCAGGTATGCAACACATCGTACAGATTTGTTTACCTACTGATTACGTTGTCACAACTAAAGTTTCCAAAAATATTATTGCTTTTGAATATAATTTTAGTGTTCATGATACGTCATACAAGCAAACTGTTAGCCTATAGAGTAGTTCAAAATAAATTAATTCAGTTAGTTCACTAAACTTGATTACTTGATCCAGGCTGTTTACGAAAACTCAGAGCTGCCGCAATGTTGCTCTAACGTGTTCGTACGAGCATAATAGCGATATACGCTGCATTGCCGCAGCCTCATGTTTTCGTATGCATTGATAGCGCCTAACTCGATCTAATAGTGGTATGACGGGGTGGTTAAGTTATGTGATATCCTAGGCAGACCCAGTTTCCAAGTTCCAGCCGCATTTGAGGTTACTACACTAGGGGCGATGAGACTCCGGAGACGGGTGAGCACGTAAATAGCTCCAGCACTAGCGTGGAGAGCAAGTGGAGGATGGATAGGCAACCTCGCTCCTACCCAGGGGCGTTCCTAGATATTTGGCTGCCCTTGTGCAAAGATTATTACTGCTGCCCCCAATTTTTGTATACAGTGTGGAAAAAAGTATGGACTACCCTTAATAATTTGGTAGTCTTCAGGTTTTATG
Organism: Agrypnus murinus; assembly: GCA_929113105.1. Classification (NCBI taxonomy): domain Eukaryota; kingdom Metazoa; phylum Arthropoda; class Insecta; order Coleoptera; family Elateridae; genus Agrypnus; species Agrypnus murinus. The sequence goes on along the minus strand of OV816029.1, from coordinate 63,733,166 downwards.
GAAAACGCTCGAACACGTTAATTTAGTTTTACAGTTTCCCACATTCTGATAGAATTCATTTGTTTTTTTTTTGACATCTGTCAAAAATATGACGTCATCGACATTTTTCTTAAATGACAATATATGGTATGTGATACATCATTTGAAAGCTCTTGTTTCACTCAGTATGTTCATAAATTTTTGGTTCAGTATGTTCCAAAATGGCGACCGTTGAATTGTGAAAATTATATTAAATTAATTCCCAGTAAAAGAATAACTCTTTCTTGATGATCAGAAAAAAGCAAACTATTGAACATGGTTTTATTATCAATCAAACTAGAACAACGCGTAATAATTAAATAAAACAAAACAAGAACACAACAAAGATCAATCAAATAATCATAAAAATAATAATAAAATAAGAAGGATGTGTTGAGGATAAAACACATAATAGAAAAAAACTTATTTCAGTAAATGCTGAAAGTGACGACCGTTGACAACTTGACAGTGCCCAAGTCTAGAAACAAATTCTTCTTGAACATTTCGTATCATTTCTGGTGAAATTTCGCGTATTTCCGTTCTTATGCGGCACTTTAGATCATCAATATCTCTTGGTCTATTTAAAAAAACTTTGGATTTCAAATAACCCCACAAAAAGAAGTCCAACGAGGTCATATATATCAGATGACCTGGCTGGCCATTCAATAGGACCCTGTTGGCCAACCCATTTTCCTGGAAACATCAAATCGAGATATTCCCGAACTTCTCTTGCATCTTGTTGCAGCCAAATCTCTGGACTGGGCAAATCGGGATTATTGTGGTCAGGATAAAGACTGACTAAAGCTGGCAAGAGTTCAAACTGCAAAAAATTCAAGTAGTAACATTTTCTTCAAAGAAAAATGGTCTTAACACTCTATCTTTCAATATGCCGGCCCATACATTAAGTTTATGAGGTGATTGACACTGAGCTTCTTGAATAAAATGTGGATTTTCTTTGGACCAATATCGACAATTTTGCCTGTTTACAATACTGTTGAGGTAAAAAGTTGCTTCATCTGAGAATAAAATATTTGCGGCAAAGTTTTCATCTTGATTACAAATTGGTTGCTCATTTAATGCTTGTACCAGCCAGTATTTGTACAGGTGGTATTTTTTCTTTCTGCCAAATTGTTTGCACAGACGTGTGACTTATTCCCATATTAAGTGCTAGTTGCCGACTTCAACAGCCAATAGCACGTCAAGCTGAATATTTTCATCTTCCTTCGGCCTTCCATTTTTAGGTAAATTTTTAACATGGCCATGTGCTTCATATTTTCTTGAAATCTTGCAAACCGTGGAGTGCGAAATCGGCGTTCGGTCTGGATGAATTTGATTGAAGAGTTCAGTACCTTGTTAGTAGATCTGCAACAATCTCCGTAACCAACTATCATAAGAATTTCAATACGGTCTTTTTCACTGAGCGACATTTTTGGTTTATTAAAAAAGGAATTTTTGAATACAACGCAATGACAGTTGAATCTTACTAATGTTCGAACCTTACCACTTGTCAATACTGACGTTAATTTTTGTTTGTGTTTGGTTTGTCTAAGCTTACTATGACCAAAATTACTATTGCAAGGACATTGAGATATCGAATTTTTTTTCCACCATGGATTTAAAAACAAGATCAGACCAAGAAACTTAATGTAAGGGCAGGCATTGAATGATAAACCCTTAGTGTGATTGATAGTTTGCTTTTTTTCTGATAAAACAAGAAAGAGTTATTCTTTTACTGGGAATTAATTTAAGACAATTTTCATAATTCAACGGTCGCCATTTTAAAACGGCACGACAGAATCGCACAAAAATCTAGAAACATACTGAGTGAAACAAGAGCTTTTAAATCATGTATCGCATGCCATATATTGCCATTTCAGAAAAATGTCGATGACGTCATATTTTTGACAGATGTCAATAAAAAAACAAATGTATTCTATCAGTATGTGGGAAATTGAAAAACTAAATTAACGTGTTCAAGCGTTTTCCATAAAACCTGAAGACTACCAAATTATTAGGGGTAGTCCATACATTTTTCCACACTGTATGTTAAACCCCACCCCACTTTAATTGATCATACTCGTAGTAATAAAACAGATCACACAACAGTTTTAAATTTTATGTTAACTTGTAACAAATACTATAACAAAAATACGTTTATTAGAAAAATAAGTACGTATAATACAATCTGACATTTTTAAACTAACTCAACTATTTTAATAGCATCATATATTATTTTTTCGATAATTTTAATTTGGAATTTGTTATCGTTGTCCGTCGCCATATAGGTAGTATATTCATTTTAAATTCATTTGGTTGCCCCAGAATTCGGCTGCCCGTGCCGTGCACACTGCTGGGGACGCCCCTGCTCCTACTAGTGCGTACTGGTAGCTCTTACAAAAGTAAGTGACGCGCTAATTGAGCGTAACTCAATCCGTTGTCCGCTAAGGCGGATCTAATATTTTATGAAAAGTCCAATTGAGAAAATCTTTGAGACCGAATTTCTGCTCTTCTGACAGTTTATTCATCCATGTACAATAGTAGTATATTGGGTTATACTCACTGTTTACATTTTAAAAATCAAAATTTTTTATATTGTTTTATAATAGCAAGGTCTTCAATTAAAGGGTCAAAATAAATAACCAGAGTAAATACGTTAACGCTTCAAGTTTAATAGATTAAATTTATTATTATTAAGGTCTAACACAATGACGTTTTGATTGAAACTGAACAATACATATTAATAAATCAATTTATAAAATTAATAAAGTTGTGTATTTATACAATGCGATTCAAACCAGTTTGAACCAGTCAAAACATAAATCTTTTGTTTACATAAATTATCAAAAGTAAGTGAAATTGAGATAACTGTAGAAGTCTACGTGTAAATTAAAAAAGGTAAACATGTCAATTTAAAATGAATATAAAAAACTATTTACTGTAATTATCTAATAGGGTGAACGGACCAGTACTCGCCCGAGGTGTCGGACTCTACTAGTATCCGAGACTAGCCCGAAGATGAACCCAATCCCAGGGCTGTCTGGGTAACGGATGACGCAATCAGAAGAAAATGTATTGTGGAGTTACACCTAGGTGTTTCTCGACGATGACTCTAAAACGTTGCGGAGGAAGCTCTGCTAACAAGAGGATGCGGTGTGGGTGGTTTGATTCTTACCTGACGTCAGGGTCTTTTATGGAGCAAAGTATCCCGCTGTCTGACCTAGACGAATGGAGGAGAATCAAGTGACGTTTATTTCCGTCAGCGAGTTCGCTCGCTGACCTATGAGAATCTACTTGCCACCAGGTAGATTCTCAGAAATTCGTCTAGAGACCTACACTTAAGAGACGTTAACGCGAAGATACATAGCCTCTCACGTTCAAAACAACTTCAGTAGGTATTGCGATACTTGAGCCAGACGGAAATTGACATGCCAATGGCATGGCTCCTCCCCTTGCTTCTGATTGGCTACCCCCACTCCTGTAGCTCCTCACCTTGCTTCTGATTGGTCGCCGCTATCTTGAATTTCCCCGCCTACTGCTCTCTGATTGGTTAACCCCCACTCCTGTAGCTCCTCCCCTTGCTTCTGATAGGTTGAAGGCAGCCATTTTGGTACGTCTGGCGCCATTCTACTACGCACTGGCGCCATTCTACCACGCCCGCCATTACGATGATCTGTATTACCGGCAGACTGTGTATCGTCAATAGAGGGCGTCATGAAGGGATCTGTATGACCGGCAGACTGTGTACTACTACTAGAGGGCGGCGGCGTCATGAAGAAATCTGTATTACCGGTATGTAGAGAGGTCGGGTAAAAGAGAACTGTATTAGAGAAGAAGAAGACATTCGGCCACTTTATATCTCAGCATGTGACGCGCTAAATTTGAATCTGTACTGCAAATCTGTCAATTTTAAATTTGTCATTTTTGCATCTGTCATTTTTGCAGCTGTCATTTATACGTGTGTCAATTTTCATCTGTCATTTTAATTCTGTCATTTTTGCATATGTCATTTATACGTCTGTCAATTTTAATCTGTCATTTTGCATCTGTCATTTTTGCATTTGTCATTTAGGCGTCTGTCAATTTTAATCTGTCATTTTTGCATCTGTCATTTTTGCATTTGTCATTTATGCGTCTGTCAATTTTAATCTGTCATTTTTGCATCTGTCATTTTTGCATTTGTCATTTATGCGTCTGTCAATTTTAATCTGTCATTTTTGCATCTGTCATTTAAATCTGTCATTTTGAATCTGTCATTCTTAAAGCAGCCATCTTGGATTTCCCCAGATTTGAATTTTTCTCGCCACGACCTACAAGTTCTGCTGCTACCTTTCTCTCTCACGCACCCTGACTCTTTCCACCGCCTTTTCTAGAAAAAATAATAAAGCCAGATAGGAATTAAAATTATGTTTATTATTATTAATATATTGTTATGACTGCATTTAATTTATAATAAAATGATGATAGATTGCTGGTGATGATGATGATAGCTTGAGGACTTCAGCACTGACTGTTTTGACTGACTGACTGACAGGACTGTTTTCTATTTGCGGTTCCAGGGGCTATAACAACAACAACAATAGAACATCAAAAAGGGGTTTATTGTAAACTTGATGTTTCCCCATACCTTATCTATTTCCACAAACATGCAGTCATCATACCCGCAGCCTGCTTTTCCCAAATACACTAGGCCCAGAGAAATCGTTTTAGCGGCAATCTGCTCATTAACTTCCTTAACCCTTTGATCTGTTAACTTGTCGCTGATTCGCTTAGGTAGAAATGTAACGTAGTTTTCACCAACAACAATCACGCTTCGACGTTGATCACGGCAAACGACTCTTTGGAATTGTAGTATTTCGATGACCTCCTTGACCCCGTAGTCGCACAATTTCTTGATATGTTTCCGACTGCTGGTGTAGGGTTTGTTCAATTGTTTTAACAAATCCATTTTTCTACGTAAAACAAAGATACACACACACATGTTAGAATTTAAATAGTAGCAAAAAATTTAACACGCACAAGAATAATAATAATAATAATTAGTTTTAACATACCTGTTTAGTTGAACCAAACAATAATAATTATCACTATCACCCTAACGTAGCCGGTGAGAACAAAACTAAAACTAAAAAACGGAAGGGCTCGGCGCTTTTATAACCTTCTAATCTGCAGGAATGAACAGGCGTACAGATGCATCTGTTTGTAAGATAAAAATCTAAATTTACTACACCCGGGCAAAAGGGTTCAGCATCGTTAACGGTGAAAAGGGTCGAAGGTACACCTGCGCTGTCAATTAACATTTATCTAAGTGGCCAATCTAACACATAGTCGGTTAGATTGGGCACAGCCGGCTGAAAGAACCCAAGATAATAGGCGTTATAATCCTATACAAACCTTTTCTTTAAACAGGTACAATGTAATATAGTACATAAAACTGAAAGAATATACTTTAATGTTTAACTGTAAATTTAACAGAGGTTGAAAGAGATTCATAATAATAATCTAACAGTATGGTTGTTACCTCTGTTCTTTTAGCAAAAGAGTTCTGCTTAATTAAGACGTCCTACGGTTCCGAAGTTACAAAAATTAACCCTCTTTGGGGGTTGTTTCTTTCCAGCCAGCCTCTGAATTTAGAATCGCCCTTTTGATATGTTGTTTTATATATTTTTAACTATCTTTTAAACAAAACTAGATTATGTAACAAAGAACGGTTCCGATGTTAACTAAATACGTAACAAGTATTAGGGTTAAAAATAACAAAAATCTGTAAAATTATTTAACTTTATTAGGTACGCAAGGCGATCTTTACGCAATTATATATGCCACGTCTTATTGTTATTTCGTTTAAATATTTTTATTTTAGGTGAATTTTAAAGAAACACAAAACGTCTGCCGGTAGGAACAGTTTTTTTTCCAGAAATTTATCACCTACCGGTAGGAATACACCCCTATTTTTATGTTGATTGTCAAAGTGAGATGAAACGCGCACTCTAGTCTATTGTCCAATTGACAGGGTCATAAAACATAGTCGATTTAACATCAGCGACAATACAGACATCATTTTGTTCGCCGTATACATTTTCTGGGAAATCTCAAGCTCTTTTGACAGAACACGTAAAATAGAATTTAACAATCCTCTTTAATAACAGCATATACTTGTTCTACTTATATGCCATATTGATTATAATCTATAATAGTAAAAATTCTTTCTTCGGACAGATAGGACTATCAGATAAGAGCTCAAGAAAATTCATAAATAGAACTGAGGGTGTCAGTTTTACATTATTACGTATTTTTGTAAATTAAATTAGGCTATATATTTTCGTTCTTATCGTTTCTCTATAGAGTTGTAAATTGAAAATGCATAAACTATGACACGCTTAATTATTTTTTGCAATAGGTTAGGGATTAAGTTTCTCGTCCAATCCGAGCTAAACAAAACTAACGTTAACACCTTTTGTATCTTAAAACACCATGTTTAGGGGGTGGAACTACATATTTCGTTTTTAGATAAATACAAAAGGTTACTACACGTTGACTAACATTAAATAAAAAATTTTATAACGAGACTACTACTACCGTTTATAAATATTTTTAAAATGGATAAGTTGTTGTTCTTTGATTACAAACAGTTATATTTAAAATCGTAAATTTTGCAGCAAATGTATCGATAGCCGTACGCTCGTGGGCCGGAAGTGTATTGCGTCGACTGTATAGCGACACAGTACACAGATGTGTTGTAAGTAGCCGTTTTATTGATCTATAAACAACATACTAAAACGGTGTTAATATTGTTCAGTTCCTGATGCATTGTATGGGCGTAGTGACCCTCTACCCGACTATCCAAAGCTTGTCGCGGCCCGGGTAGCAACGGGTCATTTAGAAGTTGGCGACACTACGGTCCTTGTCGAGGTGTATGTACGACTCGACCAGCGAGAGGGCTGGATTATCTATGTACGTTTTATCACTCTATATATGACGGTGTAAATATATGTAGCTTTACTTTTTTTTCAGGATACATATCAACTAATGTTGAACAACATATAAATAATAAATGCTTTAAATCGCTATCTGTCTTTTTAATTAGTATCCAATCTCTCTCTCTTTTACAGTGACAAATAGATGGAAAAAACCTTCTCAATAAAGCTTCTTTTTCATTTCATATTTGAAACTATTTACTAGAAGGTTGGTAATTATGAAATTTGGTTTTTAATAATTTAAACTGCCAGTGTGACAATTATATATAGATCTGAAATTTGGTACAATTAATACTTTATGAAAAGCTGTCTTAAATTGATATAATGTATTGTAGTAGTTTTAAAATTCTCTACAATAATAAATAAAACTAAGGTGCACATTAAAATTTACAGAACCTTGAAGAATGCAATATTAAATACAGAGATGCAAGGGTTATTCCCGTTGTCTTTCATAAGCTATTTACATATGTTTCACTCATAAATATTGCGAAAATGTTAATGACACTACTACGTCAAGACGTACTAAAAGCTGTTCGACGACAGTTACTACATACCTTTTGAATGTTCTGTTAGAAGTGAGGCAAAACGTTATCAAATGTAACCTTTATTTAATACAGAAGGAATTATTATTATTACCACGTATATGTATCAAGGATGCATAAACTTTCCAATGTCATAATTATTGTACCCAGATGACGCTTGATTGATTAATAACTTATAGTTCCTTTATGATAATATTAAATAATAAAAATAATAGTTGGGATATGTATAATGCCTGATTTTAATTGGTTGGATCCAGTGTCAATGAGTACATGCTCTTAATAGTCTGACACTTTGTTTTTTGACAAAATTTACATTACTTTACATCCTAATACAAACATTTTTCTTTATATTATTAAATTAGCTTAATAATAATATGTATTTTTTATTAGTAAATAAATATTAAGAGTATTATAATAATGTTGAATCACAGAATTTATTGATATCGATCTTCATATTTTGTCAAATCAAACAACTGAAAGTTGATAGGCGAAAATACTTCATGAGAAATCAAGTCGTTCTTGACATTGGATCCATATGTCCTAACTCTTATCTTATATAACCTATTATTATTATTATTATATAGGAACTCTGTAATAACTGAGTAATAGTCGAGTAAATCCAGCCATTATTTTAAAGATTTAATTTTTATTGCAGCCAATTTTGACACTTGGAATTTTTAACATTTTTTCTCGGCTTATAAAGTTCTATTTTTTATGTGGTCTGTCAAAGAGTTTGAGAATTATCGCCCCTTCTACGCGATAAACATTTGAGAAGGTCGTTCTAAAGATTTCTATCTTTCCCTGTTATCGTTAGACGAGTAGTAAAAATTGCCAGAAAGGTATTTTGTTTTCTCAGTTGTTATAGATCTGCTAATCAGATTTAAAAAAAAAGGTTGGTTATACATGCAGCTTATTTTACGTAATTAAGCGCTCTATTGTATTAGAATTTATAGACATGCCCATTTTTCCCCCATAAACCAAGAACAGAATGACTCTTAATAAATATAAGTTGACCCAGGGCAGGGGAGTGGAATAAACTTGTCTATGTTCAGATCTACATTTTTAAACAGTAATAAATAACAGGCAGGTGTTCTCGTGGGAACTTGATTTTACCAAACTCTCAGACGATAACTATCGCAGGTATGCTGCGCATCACCTTTGATAACCCTATGGGATATTGCGCAAGATCTTATAGTTTGGTAACGTAACGTAACCAGGGGTCTCGTTCACTGTTTGGGTATAAAAACCGAAGCTCATAGCGATACTTGTTATATATACTCGATTACCGTTCAAGAGCTTCATTACGTTTAGTGGTTTTAAATAAAACTCTGTGTGTGTGTGAGTGTTAGTACCTGCCAAAATCATCAACTTTAGCCGACCATAAGGTAGGATTTTTTCTTATTTTGTAATGATTCATTTATACTAAATTTAAGCGTTGACATTGTTTTAAGAGAGAGAAAAAGTAACAAAACATCATGTCGCTATTATCATTAAACAAGATCGAAGACAGTAACAGTCTAAATGAGTTACAATTACAAGTTTCGGCAGTGAATCTTAGACGCAGGAGTCAGCATACCTATTTCAGTAGCAGTGCTTGTAACGGTCTAAGCTAACGTCATACAAACATGCAAAAGTTTGATAAAATACATGACTGCATGCTCACTTATGTCAACACTTGATAAAAAATAATTGTAGTACATTTGTATATATTCTTTCACGTTGCAGGAAGTCTTTTTAAATAGATGAAATATATAAATTTTGTATTTAGTAAATGCTTTCAGTCATATTAAAGCTGATTGCATATGTTTTATGAGAACTCGATAAATGTTTTAATGTTTTTATTTTTCGTATAAAAGAAAATAAATATGTCAGGATGATGATGGATCTCTGACTAGAAAAACCAAACATAATAACATAGGCAGCAGCAAAGGCAACAAAAAAAAGGGAGTTAATGATATAGAATATAACACGATAATTGTAAATTGTGCGTGTTTATGCTTTATTATGTACGTCTGTGCGTGTATCTGTTCGAAATTACGCGTGTTTATGCTTTATTATGTACGTCTGTGCGTGTATATACTTCAAATTGCGAGTGTATATACTTATAATGTACGTCTGTGGGTGTATATACTTTAAATTGCGTGTGTGTATACTTATAATGTACGTCTGTGCGTGTATCTGTTTGAAATTGCGCGTGTTTATGCTTTATTATGTACGTCTGTGCGTGTATATACTTCAAATTGCGCGTGTATATACTTATAATGTACGTCTGTGGGTGTATATACTTTAAATTGCGTTTGTATATACTTATAATGTACGTCTGTGCGTGTATCTGTTTGAAATTGCGCGTGTTTATGCTTTATTATGCACGTCTGTGCTTGTATATACTTCAAATTGCGCGTGTACATGCTTTATTATGTACGTCTGTGCGTGTATATACTTCAAATTGCGCGTGTACATGCTTTATTATGTACGTCTGTGCGTGTGTCTGTTTGAAATTGCGCGTATTTATGCTTTATTATGTACGTCTGTGCGTATATATACTTCAAATTGCGCGTGTATATACTTATAATGTACGTCTGTGCATGTATATACTGCAAATTGCGCGTGTATATACTTATAATGTACGTCTGTGCGTGTATATACTTCAAATTGCGCGTGTTTATGCTTTATTATGTACGTCTGTGCGTGTATATACTTCAAATTGCGCGTGTATATACTTATAATGTACGTCTGTGCGTGTATATACTTCAAATTGCGCGTGTAACATATATACTTATAATGTACATCTTTGCGTGTATCTGTTTGAAATTGCGCGTGTATGTACATGTAGCTGGACTATATAAACAGGAACTTTGTTCCTGATCATTCATTAGACGTTATGGAACGACGCTTGTGTGATGTATGCGGTCTGAACATTCGACGCTCCGGGTATGCAAGCCATATGAATATACATCGTGGACACAAAGTCCTTTGTACTAAATGTTTCAAATCTTTTTCGCGTAATAGTAGTTATAAAAGGCACTTGAAAACAATCCATTGTACCATAGGTGTGAATAATAATGATAATAAGACAAATCCTAGAAATGATGTAATAATTAAAGACGCGGGTCTGAAACGTATGCATACCAATAAACCCCGTGACACAAATAAAGAAATAAGGCTCGAAGATGATGATGAAATAATAAACGCTAGTAATGCTATACGTAATAAATTAGCCTACTCTCACAGTGATAAAACTGAACCTCGACCGGGGACCGTTTATCTCTCACCGAAACTTGAACAAGCATCTTCAGTTACATCTGTTGAAGATGATGATGATGAAGAAGAAGAAGAAGAAGAATGCGATTCTGACTTAAAGATTTATCAGAAATTCTCTAACTATTATAGAGCATTATTAGCTAACGGAGAAAACAAAAACGTAGATAAAACTAGGTACGGTCTATATAATGACAACGATGAGTGGCGATTTGCTTGTTCACGAGTACAGTTTCAGAGAAAAGATATTTTAATTAAAAACAAACTTTTCAATGGAACACCCAGTCTGTTTACTTTACTAAAGCTTAAACGATTAAGGTCTCCTAGTCCAACAGAGGAAGATATCGACAACTATATGAAAATAATCTCACTTACTAATGCTCATAAGAAAGACTATAGGCGCAACGGTCGACTAATAAGCGTTAAACATTGGAAATACGAAAATGTAATCAGATCAAATTTATACAGAATAACAGACTTTGAGGTTAGTCTTCCCAAAAAGTTAAACAAGATGATGAAACCGGATTGGATACGTGAGAGTACGCCTGATCAACTAGTGGGTCGACTACAATTGTTGTACGCTGCAAAGAAAGCTCATAGCAGCAGTCTTGAAAACGACAACGAAATAATTTCAGTCATCACAGAGCTTAAAGCGAGAAAAATCATAGAATAAGTAAATATTTAATTTGTACTATGTAATATAGTCGTATTGTAATAGTATTTATATGTAATATAATATTTTTGATAAGATGATAAAATAAACGAAATACATTCTATAAAATCTTATTTCTCAACCTCTCTCTGTCTCAGTAAACGTTCTGGTATATCTGTTGTCCCAACTCTTATTTTTATTATTTAATATTATCATAAAGGTACTCTAAGTTATTAATTAATCAAGCGCCATCTGGGTACAATAATTATGACATTGAAAAGTTTAGTTTATGCATCCTTGATAGCTATACGTGGCAATAATTCCTTTTGTATTAATCAGTGAGTGCATGTAATCAGCTTTTACAGGAACTTGAAACAATAAATAGACGTTTGGGCGTGTAAAAGATTAATGTTCTATATGTGTATTATTACTATTCTCCCCTCTGTACCATGGCATGAAAGTGATAGCTATAACTAGTATGAGAGAGAAGCAAGAATGAGGTAATTACCTACACACCTGCCTGTGATGATGACGTGTCATTAAACAAGATGAGACTTGTCTGCCAGCGATGACAGATTGTTTACCGTATGCATGTTACTGAGCATGCGCTGGATCTAGGTAAGCATAAACGGCTATATAAAGTCGACAGTTGTTAGCGTGTACTAGTAGCAGACAGTACGTGTACAGCAGCAGCAGCAGCAATTACGATGATGTCGAGTATAAGCAGTCCTAATTATTGTTATGATAACGAGACCTGTGAGAGCGAACCCCTGGAAATAGGTAAGTTGTTGTTTATAAAGCTTCAAGTTTGTGTTTGTATGCTAATTTGTGTCTATTTTGCTGCTGGTTGTTTAGATGAAGGCCCTGATGTTGCAGATCATGCATCATCATCAACAACAAGTGCCGACAACGGTCAAGCGTCGAACAATGAAGAAGAACTAGGTAAGGTGTTTAAAACTTTTGTATGTTTATGCTTATATTAACCGATTATTGTATTATTATTGTTTTAGCGTTCCATGATCTGTCGCAGCAGTCTCTATACTACGCTGATGATGCTGTAGCAGCGTCAGCAAACTTTACCATTGTAGATACACCAGTAGCAGCAGCAGTAGCTAAAGGTGAAGTACGTGTTCAACTGCTCGGGGCTGTCCAGTATCCGTTGTATGTTACGAGACCTCCAGGTAAAGAACAAAACTACGACCATATACACAACATCCAAGTAGGACTTATTCCGTCCGACGACGACGACGACGCCCAGGGAGAATTTGACGTGGTAGTGAAGCTCGAATGCGTGAATAACGTATGTCAGCATGGTGAAATAGTGTTGTCGGAAAGTGACTGGTTCGAGCTGTATGATATACGAGTCGAGGCAATGTTTAAAAATTTCTTTTATGGTTGCTGCTGCAGCAAGGACGACAGTGTACTACATCGTGATAAACATTTGAAAGTCCATCTATGTGAGAATTTATACATCGAGATTATTCACAACGAGTTTTTCGGCAACAGGGTGGCGATTCATCAGAATGATAAAAATCGTATTATAACCTTAAAAGATTACGAGTTTCAGTCTATACTGCATTTAGCACCGTTGATCAATTATCAGGCTCGAACGTTACATCACCTGGACTTTTCGCGTTTCTACCACGCAAACATAGAGAACGTAGCAGAAGGTCAACTGAGACGCCCTGAAGATGTCTATAAAACGCTTCCACCTACAGACTCCATCTTATTAACGACCGAACTGTTATGCGGCTACTACTCAGCTACCAGTTTAATAGACAACGCAGCAGCAACTGGAGGTGGCTTGAACTCGTTCATTTTATTAGAAATAATAAAACATTATCACTTGTAATTACACGAGTGCTTCGAAATTATCGATTTGTAATACGAACGTTGATTAGCAACCACGAGTGTCATTTTTTGACGTTTTAATTTCCCGACGTGCTACGGAGGGAAATTTGTCAAAAAATGACACGAGTGTTGCGTTTTAATCAACTTGAGTATTACAACAGATAATTTCAGAAGCACGAGCATGTAATTCGGTAAGATTATTTCATGATACAGTTGTTTATTTAAGCATCTACTTATTACATAAAGATTAGTATTTGACATGAAAGTAAAAAATGTGACACTAGTTTTCAGCGTTGTCACGAAGATAAAAACAGTCGAAAAGGACAATAAAAAATTATCGAATTATCGCTGTAATCCAAAAAATAAAGCCTTGCGATTGGTCAAAAACGAAGTAGAATGAAATAATCACTTGTAATTACACGAGTGCTTCGAAATTATCGATTTGTAATACGAACGTTGATTAGCAACCACGAGTGTCATTTTTTGACGTTTTAATTTCCCGACGTGCAACGGAGGGAAATTTGTCAAAAAATGACACTAGTGTTGCGTTTTAATCAACTTGAGTATTACAACAGATAATTTCAGAAGCACGAGCATGTAATTCGGTAAGATTATTTCATGATACAGTTGTTTATTTAAGCATCTACTTATTACATAAAGATTAGTATTTGACATGAAAGTAAAAAATGTGACACTAGTTTTCAGCGTTGTCACGAAGATAAAAACAGTCGAAAAGGACAATAAAAAATTATCGAATTATCGCTGTAATCCAAAAAATAAAGCCTTGCGATTGGTCAAAAACGAAGTAGAATGAAATAATCACTTGTAATTACACGAGTGCTTCGAAATTATCGATTTGTAATACGAACGTTGATTAGCAACCACGAGTGTCATTTTTTGACGTTTTAATTTCCCGACGTGCAACGGAGGGAAATTTGTCAAAAAATGACACGAGTGTTGCGTTTTAATCAACTTGAGTATTACAACAGATAATTTCAGAAGCACGAGCATGTAATTCGGTAAGATTATTTCATGATACAGTTGTTTATTTAAGCATCTACTTATTAACATAAAGATTAGTATTTGACATGAAAGTAAAAAATGGGACACATGTGACACTAGTTTTCAGCGTTGTCACGAAGATAAAAACAGTCGAAAAGGACAATAAAAAATTATCGAATTATCGCTGTAATCCAAAAAATAAAGCCTTGCGATTGGTCAAAAACGAAGTAGAATGAAATAATCCGCAAAAGTTTATCAATGCTGTACGTACACGACTGCAATCATATCAACAGCAGCAGCAGCCGAAAACGTCAACGACCACAACGTTTGCACCGTCGTATTAAGAACACCATGGCGGAAATAAACTATCTTAGAAATAGGTTACAAAATTATTTGAACAATTTGCGAGTGTTACGCGATGATCTCAACTCATACTGTGTAATGAATAATCTTTCAACTAATATGTTACAATTGTCCATTAAATGTGTAGCAAAATAAATAATATGTATATTTAAACATTGATGTTTCATTTACTAGCACGACTAAGGGTGAAGGAGGGTGAAGAGACTAGCATGACTAAGGGTGAAGAGACTAGCATGACTAAGGGTGAAGAGGGTGACCATATAAAAGGTAGATCGACGTCATCAGCGAGAGAGTACACGAATAAAGCCGAAGATTTCCGACGGCTGACATCCTAAGCTACAAAGCAGAGCCGGTAAGTAGTCATACTATGAGAAGGAGAGAGAGAGAAAGAGTTTCCGCTTAGTAAAAGGAGGATCCAATCCCTGAGTTAGAGCTAAAATTAAAATCTGGGGAAATCCAAGATGGCTGCTTTAAGAATGACAGATTCAAAATGACAGAAATGACAGATGCAAAAATGACAGATAAAAATTGACAGACGCATAAATGACAAATGCAAAAATGACAGAATTAAAATGACAGACGCATAAATGACAAATGCAAAAATGACAGAATTAAAATGACAGATTAAAATTGACAGACGTATAAATGACAAATGCAAAAATGACAGATGCAAAATGACAGATTAAAATTGACAGACGCATAAATGACAAATGCAAAAATGACAGATGCAAAATGACAGATTAAAGTTGACAGACGTATAAATGACATATGCAAAAATGACAGATCAAAATGACAGATTAAAATTGACGGATTAGCAGTACAGATTCAAATTTAGCGCACCACATACTGAGATATAAAGTGGCCGCATGTCTTCTTCTTCTCTAATACAGTTCTTTTTACGCGACCTCTCTCTACATACCGGTAATACAGATTTCTTCATGACGCCGTCGCCCTCTAGTAGTAGTACACAGTCTGCCGGTCATACAGATCCCTTCATGACGTCCTCTATTGACGATACACAGTCTGCCGGTAATACAGATCACCGTAATGGTGGGCGTGGTAGAATGGCGCCAGGGCGTGGTAGATTGGCGCCAGACGTTCCAAAATGGCTGCCTTCAACCAATCAGAAGTAAGGGGAGGAGCTACAGGAGTGGGGGTTAACCAATCAGAGAGCAGTAGGCGGGGAAATTCAAGATGGCGGCGACCAATCAAAAGCAAGGGGAGGAGCTACAGGAGTGGGGGTAGCCAATCAGAAGCAAGGGGAAGAGCCATGCCATGGGCATGTCAAATGGCATGTCAATTTCCGTCTGGCTCAAGTATCGCAATACCTACTAACTTCACCTTAAAGGGTACACACCGGAATGCTACTTTGATGGGCCCTATAAAGTAGCCTAGAAACGAAGCTCTGTCAGGGGCGTACCAGGCCTATAACTGGGAGATGGTGGTGACAAAACCGCTTAAAAACCAAGCGCTGCCACATCTGAGGTTGAATTCGATCGGGCAGTGGCCTCAACTAATGCTTGGTGAAAGAACCCTCTGGTGGGTTCCGATGTACCTAATCTAGGTTAGGGATTACTCTTAATGTTGGACGAGATACTTAGTCCAGTATAAAAGAGGTCGGGAGGGGGGTGAGCACGTATTAAGTTAATCGCTCCAGTACTAACCTGGTTAGCTAGTAGAGGGCGGATAGGCAACCTCGCTCCGACTAGGAATAACTGGCGTGCTGATTGAGCGTATCTCAATTACTTCCTCCTAAGGGAAGGAACGTGGTGGTGATGTTTTTATAGGTACCCCACGTAAAACTTTTCATGATAATAATCATGTAATTATCTAATATTTAACATACGGCATGTAAATAAAGTACACATATAAAATCAGAAAATAAGTAAACGTCTCTCTGGATGACGCTATTTCTCAAGTCTACTACAGGAACACATAGCTAGATGCCTACATAAACAGCAAAATAAAATAATATTTATAAAGGCACAGAAGTAACGATATGCACAACATATGCACTAATTACTACTATTATTTACATTTCAATTCAATGTAGCACATTATTCAATGTATCAGGTATAGTAACTGTGTACCTACAGGAGCTAGCTCGCCCCAGGGTTTTTAGGCTCCAAAGTAAATAATTTGCAGTCGGTTGAAATAACAACCAGTATCGTTATGTATATTAACTGTGGAACACACGAACACAGTAAATGCTTTTAAGGCACGTGCATTTCCAGCTAACATTCAACTCTCAAACTGTAGATATAATTCTGCTATAACACAACAATGCTTTTCTAGTAACATGTCCGAGGCAAATTAAATAAAACTGACATATCAAAACAACACCTTATTTAAGTATCAATAAAGTTTTGAATTGCCATAAGTTTTCAATCGAGAGATTTTGGTTGATATTAATTAATGCATAAAATTTAAAATTAAACAAGTCTACACTCAAACTCTTCAAACATTGATTATCCGGGCCGGTATTTTTGAAGACCGTCTATTCGACCCATTTCTCTTGATGGTAATCTGACAGGTGAGACGTACTTGGAATTACTAGATTATCGTTTTTATCCGTTCTTCGTTGATATTATGGGAAATGATATCGTTACTTGGAAGACTATTTGATGTTTGAACAAGACAGAGTCCCTGCGCTCGACTGGAAATTCACCCGACCTATGGACTTCATTAGGTGTAATTGAGGATAGCAAAAAAATCCGACCAGGTCTGCATGGGTTGGATACCCGGTTAGGTCAACCTCAATCTATTTCAAGAATGATTTACTAAGGGAATCCTGATAGGCCAGTAAAATAGAATCCGTTGGTGGAAATAAATGTTGGAAAGCGAGAGTTCGTTTCGATCGCTTCGTTTGACATCAAATATAAGTACCCTAGGTTTGTTTACATTAAGCTCCAAAGCGACACATGCTGCAACCTCCTTTACCCCGCCAACTCCCCCGCTTCCAACAAAGATTATTTCTAGATTATTCAGCGAGACGACGCAACCCCGTTTCACCGGTCCACTCGAGCACCGCCTCACCCCTCGACGTACCGCCCAAAAACTTTTTTTCAAATTAACTAGGCCAGCTCGACCAAATGACGCGCACGCACGGAGACATCTAGCGGCAACTAGACGTACTTGGAATTACTAGATTATCGTTTTTATCCGTTCTTCGTTGATATTATGGGAAATGATATCGTTACTTGCAAGACTATTTGATGTTTCAACAAGACAGAGTCCCTGCGCTCGACTGGAAATTCACCCGACCTATGGACTTCATTAGGTGTAATTGAGGATAGCAGAAAAATCCGACCAGCTTTGCATGGGTTGGATACCCGGTTAGGTCAACCTCAATCTATTTCAAGAATGATTTACTAAGGGAATCCTGATAGGCCAGTAAAATAGAATCCGTTGGTGGAATTAAATGTTGGAAAGCAATAGTTCGTTTCGATCGCTTCGTTTGACATCAAATATAAGTATCCTAGATTTTCACGGTCCCTCGACTCGAGCTTACCTGAGGGGATCAAAAGAACCACGAAATCTTCGGACCTTTTTTAGTTTTTCGCTTATAACTCCAAAGCGGTGCTTTCCAACAAAACTTCACCCGCACAAGAATTAAAGAGCATTAAATTCTGCGTCGAAGAAGTATTCAAGACTTTAAATTCGGTTCACTGGTATGGTCCAAATCGACGGTTGAGAAACGACAATTTTACAAATTTTCGATTTTCCGTCAGACCGGACGGCCAGAGGCTTTCCGTATAAAAAAATCCGTTGGACTCATTCCGATTGTTAATATAAGTCGAGAAATACCTAAGCTTTGATATTATAGAGGTTGCCGGATTAAATTAATGGCCATTTTTTTGTCATGTCCTATGATAGCAATTAGGATCAATCCATATGAAGTAGTGCAGTACTGGTCGCTCGATCATTTCGAAAAAAGCTAATTTTTTGTGTGTTTTCCCCCCTAAGTATTAGCAGCTCAAAGCTGCTGTCATTTTATTTTTATTCCATTTGATTGAAATATGGTAGCCATATTTGTTTCGTGGTGCACGACGTTGCTTGCAGTTTTTTATGTAAACGTAAATCTTGATATCTCAAGAACGGTTGATCCTAGAGACCTGTGGTAAAAATGATTGTATTGCTCATATGTCGGACTACATTTTTTAATCTATCTTATACATGTAACACAACAAAACACAAGAAAACAACAAAAGAAGTGATCGTTTGGTTCGCAGTTGTTTGGAAATTCTTTAAAAGAAAAGACATTGCCACAAGTTTGAATATGTATTACATCAAATGAATAAGTATTTAATAACTTTCTAAAAAATAATAGTAGTAATAAATTTCCTTCTACCACAGTACATCTTGCGGTTACGATCTGGCAATCTTGAAGTCGATTTAAACGATGTTCTTCCCAGTAATTATATACAAAAGGAGGTTGAAAGGGTTGTAAAACGTCATCTTAATCTAACTAACATTCGAACTGCCCATGTTGTATTATTCTTATAATTTATAACAGTTCTCTTTCAGTGCATTTATGGAGTTACCTATCGTATAGGAAAGATAATCAAACATCAAAATAATAAAACATAAAATAATCTTCGAAAACCACAAAGAAATCTCTCAGTTGTTCGAGCTTCCTCGCTTTAGTGTTCCTGGTTAACGTGACCTTGTATATTACACTGACATTGGAGGAACAGAACGATTGATCAAATGAGAAATTTCGATCATGGATCGATGCGTGTAATATATGGGATCAGGCCTTGTACCAAAATAAACATACTACCTGGTATCAGGTTCTTTAGGATTTATCGAGCATCTTTATTTAAGTAATTAGAAACCTTTTTCCATTTGTGGGATTCGTTCTCTGAAGCCATTCAGAGAACGAAACAAGTTAGTAGCGCCCATATCCTTATTATTAGGTAATACTTCTTGTTTTGCCATTGCAATCTAAAAGTTTAAGAAACCAGTACCTACCAAACCGAGCTATAAATTGATTAATGAAAGATCTCTGTCGGAGCAAGCTAGTTAGTACTAGCTTTGTGGTGTAGATTTGTATACCGATCTATTAAGTATTGTTTTACTGTCGATGTCGCCCAAGTGACAGGCTTTTGTTTATAAAATTTTGGTGAGTAAAAGTAATGTTTCAAACATAACAGCTTTTGAATGTAATCGTTTATTGAAAAAGTGTATAAAACTTAAATAAAGATAATTATGAGAAAATATATATAGCACAATTACTTTACTTAAGTTACTCAAAATCATCATCCGCTTCTTCCTGCCCTGTGCCAAACTTACCTCCAGTACTGTAAAAGTAGCTCATTACATTTATCATGAAATAGAACAGCACAGCTAAAAGAATAGAAGTCAGAATTGTATCGCAAAAAACTACAAACGAACCTGCAATCGTAGATGGCATGGCTAATTTTATGATGTAAAGCCAATAAATCTGATTGTCTGTAACTTTATTCATTATTATTATCATTCCTATCATTTGGCATAACACAATGATGAACATAGATAAGCTAACGTGCCAAGTATATAACCTTTTCTGTAATTTGTACGATTACATTATAATACCTAAAATGCTTTTCTTCTAATTTTAGAATTAATACTTTTTTTACATGGCGGACTATATAGAAAACTGAGAAGTAAACAGCAACATCGGTTACTAATAAGAGATACTGATAGAGAAATATTTTATTGAACATTAAACTCCAAACATTAAAACCAATATTAGTCATGCATAGACCCTAAAAGAAATATAATTATTATTACTAAAATATCGTATTTTATTTGCTAAGGAAACGAATCTACAATTTTTTTGATTTTATGTTAACAACAGAACCTCAAAATAAACTATCTATAGTTTCGACAAATTTATTTGGCATTTTTGACAAGTCAAAACCGTCAAATTTATGTTCCATCAGCAGACATCATGTCTGACAATAATGTGTTAACTAAATACAATGGTAAGGTTAATTTTAGTTACCTACTTACCATAATCCCAATACCCATTATTAGAGAACCTATTCTTAAATCTATGCAACAGCAACATTTGTTACAAAATTCCATTAAAACTGACCATACATTCAGGTTATGCAACTTGCTTAATAAGGTTTCTTTGGTTTCTTTATTATCTTATTTCATAGCTTTCTATATAGTACCTAATGCTGATGTTTGTTTGTTTTTAAGCGAGGAATCGGTGCGGTATGGTAAAACATCTTTTGCACTTCATAGCACCGATTATTCTCACATTCTTGAGAACATGACTGATAATCAGAAAAATTGAATACTTTTAAGAAAGGAAAAGTTACTTGGGGTGAATTATAAATAAGTTCTGTTGGGTTTTGTAAAAGTTAGTAAATGGAAAAATTAATATAAACTGTATAAAATTGATTAAAGGGGTTTATAAAATATTAAATACATAAACCATTTAGTATGTGAAAAATGTAAATAGTACTTGTTAGCGTTCATGGTAAATAAAAAATATCGAAAGTACATATAAAAAACATACTTCCCTATCTAACTGTACTGGCTATGAGGATGATACTCTTGATATCATAGAAAGGTAAATAGAAGCTCTCTGATTATTCATCAAAGGTATTCGTGGTCAATGTGTCAACGAGAACGAGAGCACAGGTGTTGATTTACTAACTGAATGCAGGTCAGCACGAGCAACATAGTAAATCAAAGTTATCACCAGGAAGTACTATCCATCATAAACCAGGTCGTATGTGCTAGGAATGTGAACATAAATAGTGTGTGAAAATAAAATTATCTTCACAATGTTTTAAAAGATATAAACAATGAAAGGGAACAAGCATCCCTCATACAAGGTAAAATACTGTGGCAAGCATAAAGAAATTTAGCAGATTTAGAAAGATTTACTTAATTACAAATTTGATTTGTAAAATGCTGATAAAAATAAAAATAATATTTTTAAATATCCTTTCACATTAAGAAAAAAAACTTACCTGATCTAACAATCATAGTGAGTTGGTCTCAGTTGAGATTGACGGTTCATTCAGTCATTTCAGTTTTCTTTTCAATATTGATTTAGTTTTTATATTGTATAAAATTTTAGTTTTTAACTATTCCTATGCATTGGGCACCTTATTACCTCTAGCGAAGTCAGCCTTAAATAAGGCAATCTAAACCTTAAATTAATCTCGACAAAAAACGACGGTTTGGTTAGTGTTTTGTCGAAAACAATAAAAGAAAAGTGATCGTTTCGTTCGCAGTTGCTGCAAGTTTGAATATGGACAGCAAGACTAATACGATGCTATTTTTTTATTATTTTATACTATGCATTTATACTGACAAAAAATTAAAAAATAGCATCATATTAGCCTTGCTAACCCAGATCATTATGAAATCAATAGTACATGCACATACGTGTGTATTGTATTGTAACAACTTCTAAAAAATCGTGGTGGATTAATTTTGCGCATATCAGTAGAAAAAGAATACATGTCTTACAAACGAAACAATTCGAAATTAAGTTATTCATTATTATTAACCTTGCAGACAGCTGCGCTGAACATCTGCATCGTGTCTGAGAGAGAGCTACTTGCACACGTGTGACATTAAACACGCGCAACAAAGTACACATTACAATCTCCTCTTCGCCATTTTTTGCTAATTTTGCTTTTCTGAATCCTATTTAAACGAGGTTTTGCTAAAAGAACTCAGTTTTTTTGGGAGCTCACCACCAACAACTTAGAACCTAGCCTCAGCAAGTGACTCAATTTTTACTTTGCTTGTATTGTACCTGTAGGGAAAGTCTAGTATTTACCAAGGTTGACTTGGTGATTACCTGACCTCCCTACTGCTTCTAAGGTCTAGAACCAGCCAATGTAGACTTGATGGTTACCTAAGTAATGGCTCTTCAATGTTAGTTAAGGCTGGCGACATAATAATCGAACTTTTAAAATTAATTATCTGAAGGTGCTAATTATTCGACATGGCTGTCTTTAAACGTAGGTAAACATAAACTAAATCCAGTCTTGAATGAAACTTGAGTTAACCGAGTGTCCTTCTTATTCAGTGACTCCTTCTACAGAATTCAAAGCAAAAATTCGCGTTTATTGAAGTAGTCGATTTCCATTTATTCTTTTCCTTGTTTGTCTATACTTTTCCTTATTTATACTTGTCCATTATGTGTGATCTAGTATTTGCATCTTTGTCAGCCGAAACTCCAACAAATGAAAATGAAATTTCTAGTCCCAATGCTATTCTAATAAATATGAAGTAATCACAGTCTGGGTAAATTTATTTTTACCCGTTTTTCTGCAGTTTTACTCAAAGTCCATTTTGTTGTTTTAACCTCTTCTCCATGTCCCGGGTTTCGGTACCATAAATGTTTAAAACAAAAGGATAAACATACTTCCAGAATTATAACTGACTGTCTTTCTTTAAGAAATGTACATGATGAAGGTAGCCAAGGTAAACGAAAAAATCAAAGAAAAGAACAAGCAGATACCTAGAAATATGGAAACCTATCATTTAATCATGCAGTGTTCAACAATTTCCGTTAGTTGGTTTCCACCAATATCCATTTTTATAGTCTACGATGTATACTATATTAGGGTGGTTCTTATTTGGGTCATGTTGGAATTTCGGTTTTGCCGGGTGCCCATTTGATTCTAAAAAAAAACTGAAAATTTTAAGACCAATACGAACTTGCTATCTCTATTCGAATCATTCGCTGTAACGAAGAGAAGTTTCCCATTTAAAATGCACGCTTTTTTTCACTTCTTATGTATATATTTGTCCACTGGGACAAATTGTTAAGAAAAAATTTAAAAATAGATTTTTTTGGAATTAACAGGGTTCGGTACAACCCTTAGGCACAAAAAAAATTATATGGCGCATTCAATTTTTTCCAACGATTTACAAAATAATGCACCGTTCAATTAGGGTTGAAGTGATGTAGAATGTCCCATATAATTTCTTTTCTCACCTAAAGGTAGCATCTTTGCAATTTTTTGCAAAAATTCGTCCCAGTGGTCAAATATATGTATAAGAATTGAAAAAACCCATGTATTTTAAATGGGAAGCTTCTCGTCGTTACAGCGAATGATTAAAATAGAGATAGGAAGTTTGCATTGGTCTTAAAATTTTCAATTCTTTTTTTGGAATCAAATGAGCACCCGGCAAAACCGAGATTCCAACATGACCCAAATAAGAACCACCCTAATACTATATGTTCTATGGTGTATACAAATGTACCCTTATTACAACATTTTAAATGCTATGAAGTCTATCTCTATAGTATAAAAGAAACGCGTTGTAAATGCTTAATAGACACATTATTCTCGATCGGTAAAGGGCTTAATAAGTTCATTGAATTCGTTGGTATCCGATCGATTGATAAAATGGGTCAGGGTTTTGTTACAGTTATATTTTATGCTGAATCATCAGTCGATCTCTGAATCAAATTCCCTTTCCGACAAACTTTGTTAATTCTTGTTTATTGTTTCCAGCCATACTTTGTGGAACTCCATAATCATGAAATAAATAAAGATTAGTAAAAGTTTCACAGTTTTATTAAAATACAACCTGACAATATTGTTTCGACAGCTATGCTGCCATTATCAAAGGTAATATAATTATAAACAAACACGTCGCTAAGGTAGATACAAAAATAGGTAACTAGATAAAATAATAATAATAATCAGAATTAAATTATAAAATAAAAAACCGACAATTATAAAATAACATTTAAAACCAACACTAACACTTTTTCATTTTTATTTAATGCTAAAGACAGAACACATGATATCATGAAATCGGGCATTTACCGTTTAAATTGTTCTTTTTGTAGTTCGGTATATATTGGACAAACACTTCGAAATTTTGACATAAGATATAAAGAAGACGTACGTCATTACAAAAATAAACATCCTGAAAAATCTAATTACGCCAAACACCTTTTATAACAAAATCACACAATGACTCCTCAAAATAAAATTAAATCCCTACATTTTTGTAATAACAAACGCAAATTAGAC
The DNA here is from genome assembly GCA_929113105.1 of Agrypnus murinus. Lineage (NCBI taxonomy): Eukaryota > Metazoa > Arthropoda > Insecta > Coleoptera > Elateridae > Agrypnus > Agrypnus murinus. The sequence continues at coordinate 63,708,493 of OV816029.1, read as the reverse complement.
ACTTTAGAAGTATTTGAGATATACAAACACAAACTCAGGGTACTTGAGTACAGTACAACTTGAGCTCAGTAATTCTGCGTTACTAGAAGTATTAGATATTTAATTCTGATTATTATTATTATTTTATCTAGTTACCTATTTTTGTATCTACCTTAGCGACGTGTTTGTTTATAATTATATTACCTTTGATAATGACAGCATAGCTGTCGAAAAAATATTGTCAGGTTGTATTTTAATAAAACTGTGAAACTTTTACTAATCTTTATTTATTTCATTTGTTAATTCTTGATTATTTGCTTCAGAAATTATTTAAAAGTCCCCTAAAGGACCTATTGAAAAGTCAAATTTGTATGGACAGAAACTGCGTTTAGGTCTTAAGTATGTCAGACATTCTAAACTTGACCTTGGACTTTAACATTCATGAAACGCTCAGACTGTTTTTGTAGTAGTTGCAGAGTATGAATTAAGTTATATAGTATGAAAGTCTAGATGTAATACCAATGCATAATTCTGTTAACTACCTACCACAAAACACCGAGGCCTAGATACTGGGTCTAGCTTAAAGGTAGAAGGTATTCATCAGAAATACTAACAGGTTCCAGTGAGCACATCGTTCTAACAAGTCTTTGTAGGGTCTCGGGTACCCATCCCTTGGTTTTGGGGTAGGTGGTCGTAGTTTAAGGCTGTACTCTAGTACAGAGAAACTAGTAAGGTTTATAGCTCTGACATTGCCCTATAGGAATGCGCGTCGTCAGATCCCTGATGGTCTCACGGTAGCGCAGATGTGTTCTCCCCATCTCTTAATTGGGACAAGGTACCCGGGATCTCAGGAAATCGCAGTAAGGTTATTCCGGAAAATCATCTTTCAAGGATGTTGACACGAACATATAGCTTCTCACCACATAGACAACTTTGTCTCAATGCGGTATATACCTGGTCTATACGGTCAAACGGGGCTGTCAAAGACCCGCGCCCAAACCTTTAAATAGGTAGGTTGGGGTGAGCAAAAACCTAGGTAAGAATCCGAGTCCAAGCCCAACCCACACTTGGGGCGCCCTCGAGAAATAGATCCCGACGGGCGAGCACGTTAATATCTCCTGCAGTAGCTATATAAAAGTTATAATAGAGAGTGAATGGCAATTTCGATCTCACCAGTCAGAACTGGCAGCATTCCATTAAAAGAGCCGACGCGCTAATTTAACTTACCTCAATTCCTGTGCCCAAATGGGGACCGTTACCATAGGCTTAACGCAGATGAATCACATAAATCCGCAAATCAATGGAAATGGTACTTTCTGGTGGTCCTATGTTGGTAGGATACATTTAAGAGAAATACAGACTGGAAGGTTTGCTTCCATGTGGATCAAGTGACGTTTACATGTACTATTGCTAGATAAATAATTGGCACGCAGATTTTTTTTGTTTAAATAGGACTTTCTCCATATGACTCTTCCGTGATAAACATAAAACTTAAAACTGTGACTGTCAAAGTCGGTGTAATATGTCAAAATTTTTTAAAATCTGCCTACTTTATAGTTCAACCCTAGCAATAGGGAAGACGCACGTATTTTTTTTAATTTTTGTATTCGTTCATTTTGGTTAGCAAAATATTTCCAGATAAGCGGAATTTCTAAAAACCCTCAATTTATTTGAAAAAATTAAATTTAAAAATTCTCCTCATTTAAAACCGAATTTGGCCTTGAGCAACCTCCCTCAAATCTATTTGATGTAAAAAAGTAGGTACCGCTGTGAATGTGAAGAAGCAATATTGACGATCTACTCAACGTTAGATGGCGCTGATGAAAACCAATAAACTAAATTTTGAATTAATATTACCAGAAATATTTAACACCACTTTAATTATGACAGTTAATTACACAACAGCATAACGAACATTATTATATTAATTACTCGTTAATAAGTAGACGATATTTGAACTTGAAAATGACGGGTAATACAGGACTCTTAACTGTTTCATTAGCACCAACAGTGGGTCGTCTTTGGAACTGTAAGAGGTAACTAAGTTTCATCCATTAGAGGACACCAGTATTGCATTTTAAATTTATTTAAATTTTCAAGGTTTTCAAAAATTAATTACTTAAAATTGGTAATTGTTTAATGCATTTATAACTGATATTCTAACTAATTTAGTAATGACGTTTATGAAAATGCAAGAATCTCCTCAATTGACGACATATGCGTCTTCCCTATTATTTATCTCGCAATAGTACCTACCTATCGTAGGTGTTATTGAACTTTAGGTATTTTATTTATAATTCAATTCATGTATCTTCAATAACCTAAATGTGAATAATTAGGTTTGGTGAGAATACTTTAAGAATTTCTTGAAAGATTTCAAAATTCTGACAAAATTATAACATCTGGAGTTTTAACAAATACCTAAATGACACTTCGAATTTCTTTTGACGTTTTAGGCAGTCAAAGTATGACGTTTCTTCTTTTTAAATGGCACATTGATAAATAATAATCATGAAATGTATGACCCATTGTTTATGGTATTTGAGTTTAAAGTTAGGTGCATATCTGATATGTTTCGTATTTTTGGTAGGTATGATATCCTTTTATGTTTATACGTTTCTATTTCTTTTCTCGTCATAATCTGCAGATAACCAGCATAACAATATGTTGTTTACTCAGTGCTCGTATATTTACTGGTTTGAGTGTGTTTCCTGCAACATTAAAGATAATCATAGATGTATTAGCTATCACTCAAGGAATTTTGTTTGTAGGTTCTTGTACCTTATTATATGGATTATGCTTGGTAAGCATTTCTAGTAAATTTCAAATATAAATTTCTTATACATTTATTTTTTTTTAGGAAAAGCTTTGGCCTTTGTTGCTCTTTATTGTCATAACACTAATTGTAGCTGCAGTTGAAACAGTACTTGTTGTTTACATTATAATCCAAAGAGATTCGCTTCCGAATGAGGCAATTGGTATAGCTGCTGGCCAAGTCTTTATTTTTGGTAAGTAAGACTTCTTAGCACGTTCATTTAAGATTCTAATGTCAACGTTTTTCAGTCATTATAATATTTAGCGCTGCAGAAATATTCAGTCTTTTCATGCAGTGGCGTGAAGATATGCTCGAAGACAGAGAACATGAGTCAGTATTAGATGAATGATAAGATCATTTTATTATAAACGATGTACATATATTTTTAAGTAAAATATTTTTAGTTCCTCATTCTGATTTGTTGCTATTATAATATTCGATTAGGCCTTCAATGACTGACTTACAGACATTAAATAGAGACGTTCTAAAATTAAATGTGCCAGACAGAATTGGCTCAAACCTTAAGATACCTTACTTCTAAGAAAGTCCAAGAACAGTATTTAGTTTATGAAAGAATTAACTGATATACAGTGTTGGTAAAATTGTATTTGAATTTGCATGAGTGAGCAAAAGAAATATAGCGAATAGCAAAATATCATCGCAGCTTTGAAAGTATGCTGTATGCACATGAAGATTCAAACCCAAGTTTCATCCACACTATAAGTCGAGCTTACCTTTCTGACTTGATATGTCAAATTGCAAACAGTATTATTAAAGAATTAGTTCGGTGTGGGTTGCATATAAATAAAATACGCAGGAAGTGATTATATGATGTCAATAGGCCTCTAGCCAGAATCTTCTTTCGTGAGGGGTTAGGAGGTAGGGGGGCTTCAGCCCCTCTGGCTACGTGCTTGGATGTGAATACTAATAGAGGAACAGCCAGCAACGTATTTCGAGTTGTCATTTCAACATTCGTAAAAATTTTGGTACCTAATCTTATATACCTGCTGAACAATAAAAGTCGATTTTGACAGCCCCCTGCGGCCGGGGTATACTACCCCAAAATTACTAAGAGGGTGAGAAATAAAATTAAATTTATTTAAAGTAATAGTCATGAAATTTCTGGAGGCTACTTTCGATAGTATTCTTTACTTATAAAAAATATTGCCAGAACATTTCCCCCCTCCTAAATGTTGCCAGAACGCTGTGAATGTTTATTTAAAAAAATACCATTTTTGTTATTTTAAAAGTCGTGAAATCTTGACACAATAAATAAAATATATGTAGGATAGGTAATATAAGAAGCAGAACAAACTTCCATCACTAACTGTCTGCCAGAGCGAAAAACGTTCCCACGTTAGTGCGAGCGAGACAGTTATATAGCGGCCTGCGGGTTAGAGAGAGAACGTATATGGAGAGTAAAAAGGTAAAATTTAACAAAATATTCCCATACTGTGGGTGGCAGTTGATTTGCCTCGAACCATTTAAAATCATACTGGCCATCATTTAACACTCAACTATTGTCTTCTGGACTCAAAGTTGTTGGCATCTCCAGACAGTGGCGTATTTAGGGGGGCTATATATTATATTATATAGCGGCGCAGACCGCTATATAATGTCTCTCCTCGCACTAACATGAGAACGTTTTTCGCTTTGGCAGACAGTTAGTGATGGAATCTTGTTCTGGCTTTTTATACTACCTATTCTACATATTATATTTTATTTATTCTGTCAAAATTTCAAGACTTTTAAAATAACGAAAATGGTATTTTATTAAATAAACATTTACAACGTTCTGGCAACATTTGGGAGGGGGGAAATGTTCAACAGGCATATAAGATTTATTACCTAAATTTTCACGACTGTTGAAATGACAACTCGAAATACGTTGCTAGTTCTTGGTCTATATCTTCACAACTTTGGTACATCCAGCATCCAGCTGATTAGAGAAACTGAGGTTATAATTTCGCAAAAAATACTTTTTTTGTCAAAAATAATTTGAAATTATTTGATAAGAGAAAACTAAAAATCTATCAGTACTTCACGAAATAGGTCTTCGTCTTTTACTTTAATAAATGGAGCACAGTGGAAGTAGCTTAGTAGCAATTAACAAAATGACTGAGAATAAATTGACAAGTGATAACACTTCAATAAACTATAGTAAGAAAATTATGGTAGAAGTAAGAGTAGTACAAATCAAGAAAATATAATTTTGCAGTAGGTATACCTTTGACGACTTTAGAATCCCAAAAGAGCTTATTAGTATTCGCTTCGCTAATATTCATTTGTGGTTGTTCCTCCAGCATTTTAATTTAGTGATGTAGCAGGTTTGTGACGATCTCTGTTGTCTACATCTGGTAAAGCTATTTTAACACTACTTTTCTGTAGAGATCAGCTGTTAATTAGTACCAAAGCTAAATTTATAAAACTATTTTTGTTCGCATTGTTTTTTAGTTTTAATAAATTCTTAAGGGAAGCATTGCTTCCCTTGCTTCCATGGACCGCACGCCACTGGTCTATTACCACACCAGGAATATACGACCTGGAAGTCCTACAATGATTTAAAAAATGTCTTTATGCTATGGCACTCCAGTGAATTTAACCCAGACCCTTGACACTAGTAGAGATATAGACCTAGAAATTTCGTTATGAGATACAAAGAACACATACGATGTTATAGAAATAAAAATTCAGAAAAACCTAATAATGCCAAACAACTTTTGGAACAGAATCACCTAATGACGTAATCATTTCATGTACTAATCTTTTGTAAACGTTTACGTCAGTCCCCACAATTAAAATCACACAATGAAAAATGCAGTTATTAAAGGTTTAGACTTTCCATTCATTATACTGTAAGTTTCCAAGAAAATATCTCTTATTAATGAACAATTTTTGTTATAATCAGATACTAATGACCAACTAATCTGAATTACATGACAATTTAATTATGTCTTGCAATTTGTTTATAAAATAACTTGAAAGATTTGTATACCTAATTTTATTTGTTTCTCAAAATTCCAAGTAATGGTAATTACAATTAAGCATGGAGAAATTATGATTTCCAATGTCTTATTGTTAATTTATACAAAATCGGGCATAACACAATTCTAATTACACTGGTTCACAAAAAAAAGTTTTTGGTCTATTATAAACACTAGCGATTCTGTGATTCTGGTATATTGTTTGTTTCTAAGCACAAAATCCATAACCCACATCAACCCATCAGTCAAGATTTTTTTTAATTTTTCTTTGAAAACCTGATACAGTATTGGCAAAACTTTGCTTTAGGTTTGAATTTTCAATTGTGAACCAAGAAAAAATAGCGAATAGCAATACATCTGAGAAAGATATTTTGGCATACTTGCCATGTCTTAAAATATAGTAACTTTAAGACTGATATTATTGATCGTGTTTAAAAACGTTTACCTTTAGTTACTAAACGTTCAAATATTGCTGATTGTAGGTATTTTAAATGAAATTACAAAATAATGTTACAACAGATTGCAGTTTGTATTTAGATATTTAATAGTAGTCTTCTATTATATTATTTAAAACAACAAAGTCTTTATTTTCGATATCTAGTAAACTACAAAAATATAAGTAAATAAAATCTATCTAAAGGAGTCCACTGCGCAGTACTATGGTTTAATATTTTCTTGTATCCAATCAATATAATTTCTTACTTTTGTATGAACGTCAGGAAACCTCCCACAAGGAAGTGCGACATAAGAGTTTATACCTTCTTGATACCACTGATGTTTATATGAAAACATCAACGGTCCTCCATCATCACCAGTGCATCCATACTCTGTATTTTCACTTGTACCTTGACTGCAGAAATGATTATTTGAAATATTGAGATGCACACTAGCGTTATGATATATTCTAATACATTCATCATTGGATATTAAAGTACTCTGGACTTTCTTCTTAGTCTCTGCCAATTTCCCGTTATTTATTTTTCCCCAACCACTAGCCTGCAGGGTGTGTCCGACTTGTGCAAATACTGTACCAGAAAAGGGCAAACAAATTGGTCGAATATAATCTGTAAACATTGGTGGATGGTTAAGAAAGATCTCTTCCTTGTAGAGATATAGTACTTACCTGAATAGACAACGGTTCTATCTAATCTTATCAGAGCAATATCGTTTAGGATCTTAGGGGCCGACATATAATTAGAGTGAACAACAGTTTCTTCAATTCCAAAATCTTCAAATGGATCACTGCATTCCCGTATGCCGAGTGCATCCACGCAATCAATGTTGCGCTCAACATTGAAATCGCCAAGACGAATTCCTTTACTGTAACAGCAAAATAAAAAACCATAAAAAATTCTTATATAATTTTTATAGCAATTAAGGTGAATTAATAAAAATTAAAAAATGCTCTTTAAAAAATCTAAAATTGAAATTCTCATGTCATAGGATATTTTTAGAACTAGGGTACCCACTAGGGTGCATTACAGAGTGGTAAAGTAAAATAACTGCAATATTTCAGTAATTTTATTTTATTTTATTTTTTATATTGCATAATGCAATGAAAACAAAATTTTAATGTTTACTGATGATATATTATGCCAATATTAGTTAGAAGGCCATATAGTCCATTCATTAGAGACATAAGAATAAGAAAAGTCGCGCCGCCATCTTGAAAAAATGGCGCCCAAAATGAGTCTTTGGCATATAACTCAGTTCCTGTAGGTTTTAGAGAAAACGTTTCTGATTGAAGATTGAATGAGTATAAAATTTGATACACAATTGCTTCTGTACATTTTTTTAGTCAGATTAATGATTCCCAAGTTACAGAGCCGGACAATAGGTTGAATTCTTTAAAATCGCAGAAAAGAGGCATTTGCACGGTACTTTTTATCAATGCTTCTATCAACACGTTTCTACACCACCCATGAGGTAGAGTTGAATCGTTTTTTAAAATGTGATATCACCGGTGGCCCTAACCCACACTCCAAACTTACATGGAGGTTTTCTGTCGTTTTGGATCTGATCACTATGTTCAGTAACCTCAGAATCTTCTTCGTCTCCTTTGTCCTGCAACACCCACTCACGCCCACACTTTAAGCTCGTTTACCAACATCCACAGGCCCCTACGCAGTCTTTTTTACATTTACAGGATATTGATTTTAAAATGGTGTTGGGACTGCCTTTGACGTAGCAAGAATAGCAACGAGCACATGACTCGTTTTCTGCCAGCCACATTGCTCAACATCTTTTTCACTGTCACACTACATCGCAAGTTGGTGGTACACTGTTGCCTTGTAGCATCTCTTGTGGGTGACAGGGACGCGAGATTAAATTTGTTCTTGGACACACATTTCGCATAATTTTTGGGTTTAGAATTAATTAGCCCTGAGGATATAGAAGCTGTTTGATTTAAAGCGCCCCGCTTTGTAGCAATTTCATTTTCGGTCAGAAATGGTATAAACCGTACATATTACTAATATATTTAATAAATGGCATAAAGTTCTCTATGTTCTGGTACAGGAAATTTTTTATTTACTAAATCGGCGTGAGAGTGATGACGTCATCGTCATAACCTGCCAAAATTGCCGCGGCCAACCATTGTTTCTCTAACATACTATAGATGACCTACACGTAATAAGAAATCAAATTCCAAAATTATATAATCCAACAAAATAGGGGCCTACGGCAAATATCATCATTTGTAAAATTGAAAGTATACTTTCTATTTTTTTTATCGACAATAACTGTTGAGATCTGTATCTTAATATTTAGATTAGGCTTAAGTTTCGGGCCTCTCTAAGAAGTGTACATGATAGAAGACAACTTGATCGTTCCAATAAAAACGTTAATTTTAAAATTAATCTGTTCGTGTAAAAAAGATAAAACAAACGCTACTTACAGATAATAGTGCTGACGTCTGGAATCTGCTATACAATGAGCTGCAGTTAAAATATAGCGAGCATTGATAAGCGAACCGTCACATCTGACCTTAGGCTTTGAATTACCCTGGGCATCTTTATAAAGTATTAAAGCCAACCAAGGAAACTCATTTATTCCCGCTTTGTTAACGTCTGGTCGATCGTAATCGTCTGAATGTTGATATCCACAATAGCTTTTATCAGGCAACAACTTCCTAGAGTTACTTGGATTTCTAGGCTCTTTGTGAACTAGTTCTGTCGGCAAAGTGAAGTTTGATGAAGAACCACAACACACTAAAGGGTTACGTGCATTTCCTCCACAGTTTGATAAACGTACAAATTCTGTTGAGATTGGATCCTTAGCTGCAATTGCTCTGATTATCGTTGAACATGAGTATAGAGATATGCACTTGGCTGTTTCATTGTTTGGTGTAGTGCAATGTTCTGAAAGAAACAAATAAAATAGAAAATAAGCATAACTTAAACAAAATATTTTACCTGCTGATATTTTTACTAACATAGTAAAGGCAACCAAAACTTGAAATATCATCTCACTCTTTAGAAAACTTAGACTCAGTAATAGTCGCAAAATTAAAATCCTCAACGATAGGTAGCTGATAACTAACAGTTTACTCGACTGATGTGCAATAATGTTTATAACTTTATAAGAAAGTGAAGACCGTTTCGTGTTAGTGTAGAGGGAGACAAGGCCAACAAATGTTTATGTGCGTATCAGTGACGTGCGGTGAGAATTTAGGCTTGGGAAGCAACCACGATTTTAATTATAATACACCTAGGTACAGGCGCGGATTAACGGGGAGGGAATAATTCCCCCCTCCCCAATTTAAAAATAAGTATACATAGAATAGAAACAAATAATGTTTGTTTAATTATTATTTATTAAAACAATTATTTTTCCAAAAATTTTCACCTCAAAATACTTCTCTGGATCCGCCCCTGCTAGGTAGAATAAAAAAACAGTGTTACAATTATTAAGCTTAAAAGTTTTTTTCAAAGAAGAACTTTTACACTTTATACTTAGGGAATTTGTTGACTATTATTCTTTATTTTAAAAAATTACTACTATGTATTTATACTGCAACTCGATTTTCCGGTCTTTCTTAACAAAATACCAGTGCAGGTTTTAATCTTTGTTGTTAAATTTGAAAGTTCTGGTTTCGATCTGCCTTTCTTAATAATTTGTAATTTCTCCCCAAAACTGTATACGGAAAATTCTTTATTAATAATTTACAAACTGAACAAAAAAAAATCAACCCGATTCGGATGTATCGAAGGTACTCGAACCTTCCACCGAAGTAGCTGAATTTGCAGTCGTGACGATAATGCAATTTTAAATTTGCATACAGGCAAACTAAATAGAATTATTTGTCTTTAAAAAGAATCCAACTTATATAAATTTAAATAATAAAATGCGACAAAATACAAGTTCATTCGAAGATTTACATTACTTAAGTAACATTAAATCTAACAAATACTAAATAGAACAAAGAACCAAATTATAATAAATAAACATTTGGGCATGAAGCACACTAACAACAACGGCCAAACAACGCTAAGAGCATCGTCTACTATGACCACGCCCGCTGAATCACGCCAAGGCTAAGAGAAGAGCAGTTGTAAGCAGTGCTTATATGCAGTGTATGTAACACATTTGAATCGGTATTACCTTTCCGTGCAAGTTTAATGGGCCTAATTTAAAATAGTACTCTAAATAATTATACTTTTTGTTGTACGGAATTGATATTAATATTAATTGATATTAAATATTACAAATTTAAATAAACGATAACCATAATTTTATAAAAATATTTTTGTTAGCATTGGTTTTTATGTTTAATAAATTCTCAAGGGAAGCGTTGCTTCCATGGACCGCACGCCACTGGTGCGTATATTATACATACATACACGTTGATATAAAAAGGAAATCCCTCATTTCGGAATTCTTATGAATTCGAATTATTAAGTGGTAGATATAATCTGTGTAGTTAGGTATACTACAAAGATCTTATTAGATATTATTAGATATTAGATATAAAATGTATAATATATGAGCTAACATAAATATTAAAGTAATTATTTTTTGCGGCTGTCAATTGATATTCACAAGTTCCACTTTAGGCAATTCTCGGCTACGCCTCGTCAAAATCACCACCAAAGTAGTTTCGAGCACTAATTACACACAACGTTTTTTCTACAGCGTTATTGAAATAATCGAAAAAGTAGAAAGAAATCATAAAAAATAATACAAGGAAGTTTTTATTTTAGCGCAAAGTGGACAGTTTCGTTGTTGCTACGGAAACGACATTGCTCAAATATGCATAAATCGCACAAATATTTTGTGCACGTTGTCGAAATTTCAAAAATTTCACGTGATTTTGTTAATAACAATTCTGCAAGCTCAATCAACCTTCCAGCTGTTTATATTTGCGCTGGAACAGCACTTTTTGTAGTTTTATTGTACTTTTTACTACAAGGTTATTTTGTTTATAAACACAAGCAAATTCAAAAACTTATTAACCCTAGCCTCCTGGCCTAATTTATGTTCATTTCCTTCCTTTTTGCGAGTTAATATTTTTAGTGTGAAGTTTTTTTCTTTTCTTTTCCTTACATAAATTTCCATACTCACCATTTTCTCTCTCTCTTTTTGTTGCACAGTTGCTACAATTATTGCTTTCTTATTTCACTTCACTTATGTTCACGATACTTACGTTTAAATTATGCTTTCGCGGTGCTTATCAGCCACACCTTTGAAATTATAAGCGATGTACTACAGAGTACGTCACTTACAGTTCGGACATTTCTAATACTAAGTACCATTTTGCATACCTTTTGCAGTCATAATAAAGCTCATCTTTAAAAAATTGGCATCTTTATTTCATTTATTTCTTTTTCCTACATTATTAGCCTTTACTGCACATTTTTCGCCCTTCAATCTTCAAGTAGGAAGTTGGGGATCTCGATGGGGGGGATAGACAAAGTCCACCACGACGACGTGGGGGTTGGGGTTGAAGTGAACTGTCACTTCCACTCGGAGCACTCCAACCCCCATCACGTCGTATCTATCCCTATCGTGCACAAGGACGATCATTACCCCTGCGTGGTTCCCCAGGTCGTTTATAATTAGGGCACGTGGCCGTCCAGAACGACGAAGACTCTATGTAGTCGATTTCCCGTGTACATTTCTGAAAACATAGAAAAATTACTGGTACCTTCTTCACCCCTACGAACTTTTTTTTCTACTTACTCGCGGCGGAGTAAAATGTTGGTCCGGATTGCCCGCTGAAAATTGTGACTTCGTCAATAACTCCCCCCATTGTTTTCTTCTCTGCTAATATTACTAATTATATTTTTTCTTTTTTTAACTTCAACAATATGATGATTAAAACACGCTCCCCGTTTTTCCCGCTCTTCTTATACTTTTAAATTTGCTGGCGTAAACAAGAATTTCCCTCCTAAGGGCTACCCGAACCCTTTCAACACTCGTGCGTTTTCGCCCGAATCTGTATCCTGCTCTTATCAATTCTCTTTTACTTTCGCAATACACCTATGTATGTTGTGTTGCCATCATATACCTTCCCTAACTACGTAATTTTGTTTTTGTGTAACAAATGGAAAGTATAGTAATCATTTCTTTTTTTATGTATTTTCTATAATTATATATATGTAAACTTTGCATTTGCTACCATAATTTGCCATTGGGTACTTTTTATTACATTATTCACCTTTTGTTAATTCCTCTTTTATCCTTCTAGCTATTAATCTTTTTGATTGTATACTTATTTGTCTAATATTTTTATTGTTACTTTAAGAATTACTTTTGACATTCGCTATGAAAACGGACCTATCTATAGTTTTAATTATTTGTATTTTTAATCATTTTGTATTTTTGCTTTATTTTGCTTTATAGACTTATATTATATAGTGTTCAAAGTACGTTCATTGAATTCCTCAGATGTTCACTTTTCAAAATTTTGTTTTTGCATTGTTTTGTTACTTACTACGAACTGTTTCTTTCTTCGCCTGCACAAATTGATCTTCCATCGGCATTGGCTATTACTAAATGGTTTTCAACTGGATGAATACTATGGCTGTTCCAATTGGTTCCTACCAACCATCGCCTATGGTTCGAATTTTGAAAATAGTCATCACCTGACCAATATTGCAATCAATTAACGCTATAATCGAATAGTTTGGTCAAAAAGCATACTTCTACGAAGCATAATCTATATAGATGTGTTACTCTATATTAAACACATCTTATGCTATGAATATGGGACAACAGCTTTTATGGAACCTTGACCAACAACCGACTCATCACGCCACTATGGTAGCATCAACTTGCTTCGCGTCCATGCCATGCACACTTCGACATTCCACGCCAAGCAGTTCTCATCTCTAATCAGCGATCGTCTATTGGGAAACAGTCAGTAACATTATTTTTCACGTTATTCATTTTTCTTTATGTTTTAGACCTTTTATTATCTGAATCAATCTTTAAACTTACTCTTACTTAGATATTAGTATCAACATTTTTATTCTGTATTCTCCGAATCTGGAGATCTCCATCTTTTGCTGCCAATATGCTCATCTTCCTGGATACCTGCCTCATCGACACTGCCACCTGCACCGCTCTTCCGTGGAAGAGGGGGAAAGTGTCACAAACGGAAATTACTTCGAATTAAATAATTCATGATATAATATACATTATTCCGTTAGTGCAAATGTTACGCCAAGGTTACGTTCCCGTCTGCAGCAACGACCCACGTTGTGCGACCATCTGCGCGGTCAGCTGTGATCACGCAACCCACGGGTTGGAAGCAGTTGTGCATTCTTGTGCATTCCTTCGTATATGCGGGGCAACCTACACGATTTACAAACAGGTGCACATTCCTTAAGAAGAATCTAACATACTTCCGCACAACCTACAGATTGGTGCCAGGCACCAGCAGCTCGAATGCCAACTACCCACAATCCTGCAACCAGGAAGCGTGAACTTCCTTAGTTTCATACTAGGAACTTCAACTCACTTATTCCCACTACAATGCTAATATCTTCCGCGTTCAGCAGTATATAACCAGCTTGCTTGAGCTATTCAATTCAGTCAGTGAAGATGGCTGGAACACTACATCTACAAGCAAGCTGGTGAGTACTTTTTAAGTTATCTAATGCTTAGTCTGCTTAGTTGAATGGGTGCGCTAAACCCTACTCTGCTTTGGTTATGGGAGTTGTGTCCAGGCTCCCACGCTTAGTTGTAGATCACTAGGAGTTTAACGCCTACGCTTAGTTTATAGACCTAGTGCTAGAGCAGGGTTGGTTCCGACCACCCTCATGATTGTATTAGTTTAGGAGGACATGTACGTCCTCACGATAATAACCATTATGTGAACCTTTTGTACTCTCTTTATTGTTATTAGTATATAGTTGTTTTCTACGACTTGTGTTTATTTTCCTTCTACCTCTGCCTACGTCCTCCAGTCTCGAAAACCCCACGTGACAGTACAGTAAAAAAGGGAGTAGAATTGTGTGAATGAACAAAATTAATCGACGCCTTTGAACAATTAGTTTTTTATTAACTGAACTTAAATTAACATACAAAGATGCTTCTCTTTGATGTATAAATTAGAACGCAGGAATCGACAGGAATCGAAACGTATGACAAATTATTGCTATAATTAAAAAAAACTCCTCGTACCTATATTTAATACATCGTACTAAATACAAGCGAAATAACTATTACATAGGCTAAAACTACTTACCTTGAAAATCTAAATCCATATTTTCAACTAGCAAATTAATCCTTCTGTTTAAGTGGGGGTATATTTAATTAACGCACAATAATACTTTCTTTAAGCGCTATAATGAAATGACCAAGTACGGGGGTGTTATGTCAATATGTGGCTATGTATCAGTTCTAAGGTCGTGCATAAGAGATGCCCCATTGATTCTTAATAACACCTGACATATAATTTAAGAATCCCAAGAACTTGATTTTCTACCCTTATGCGCCGCGCCGTTTTTGTGAGTTTTACACCAATGTGCGCCGGCTCCAATTGCAAGGTAAACGATGAGCGGACGTTATAGGCTATATAATACTCTGGTTGTTATGGAGCTGTTTATGTAGTTCGTATCACTGACTGGTATAAACAACAAATAATATGCACGTGAAACATGAATAATTTTTCGTGACTGAAGAATTTTGCGTCTATATCTAAAATACCGCGAAATAAACTAAGTGTTACAAATAAATCCCCAATATTTTACTAATCTTTATATGATAAGCTTAATTGGATTTTCGTATTTTTATCTGATTTTTAATATTACCAGGTGAGATTTCAGTGTCAGAACTAAAAATCTCCTGTTATTCCCCAGGTAAATATTTTTTCCCTAGAAGAATTCCCCACAAAAAATATCCTGAAAAAGTATCCCAAAGAAAGAAAAATCCCATAATTTTTGAGGAATATCTTTTAATCTGGCAACTCTGCTGACAATGATCTGAGCGGTGGCTATCAATATTTACGAAAGTCGGGCTACTGCATTTTATTATACTGTGGTACTACTCGTTGACAAAAATGGTTCAACACGTCCCTCCTACAAAAGTAGAATACGTATTATTGCATTTGCAACGTCAACACTTTATTCTCGATATACTTAAGTAAATAAAATAATCTAATAATTACGCAAATGTAAGTAAATAAACACAGTATTATGGTTTAACAGTTTCTTTTATCCAATCCATATAATTTCTAACTTTCGTGTGAATGTCAGAAAGGCTTCCGCAAGGAAATCCACCATAAGAGTTTATGCCTTCCAGATACCACTGATATTTATATGAAAACATTAAAGGTCCTCCACTATCACCGGTACATTCAAATTTCATATTTTCTTTGGGATCTTCAGTACAAAAATGAGTCTCTGTAATATTGAGTCGGAGCTTAAGGTTCTGATATGTCATAAGACATTTCTCATTAGATATTAATGTACTCTGAATTTTAGTTCTTCCCCAACCACTTGTCTGCATGGGCGTGTCCTACTTGAAGAACTACTGTATCAGGGAAGGGTAAGCAAATTGGTCGAATATAATGTGAATTTGACATAGCTATTATCAGCGAATCTTGGTTACATAATGGCATACATGATAGTGAAGTAATTAACCTGGCATTGTATCAGATCTTTAGTTGCGATAGATGTGCGGTTCACACGCATAAATCTAGAGGGGGTGGTGTTTTTATACTGTTGAGAAATAATTATAAAGTTATTAATACATCGCAAAATAGTTCTTCTTATGAAGCATTAATAGTTAAATTCAGACTTAATTCATTAATATACACCATTGTTGCAGCATATATTCCTCCGAGTTCACCTGCTTCTGTATACAGTAGTTTTACTGAGTTTGTAATGTCAAATACTGATCTAACTGACAAGCTTTTTGTTTACGGAGACTTCAATATATCCGAAACAGTTGATACCAAAATTAATATATTAAATGAATTACTTGATTATTATAGCTTGACGTCCATTAACAACATTCCAAATGCTTTTGGTAGGAAGTTAGATTTTGTAATGTGTACTCGTGATTTCACTTACAATATTCAGCGAACAACACCTTTAGTAAATGAAGATCCTCATCACCCTGCTATTGTAACTAACTTTCGTGTAAATAGCTCTAAAATAAATATGTCCACTAATTTAGGTTCTGAATATAATTTTAAAAGGTGCGATTTCCTGTCATTGTATACAAATGTTCAAAATATAGATTGGAGTTTACTACTCGAAATACAGGATACCAACACTGCAGTCGATATATTCTATAATGAAATTAATAATATTCTTGATATTTGCGTACCTAAATATACCAGAAGAGTGGCAAAATATCCGAGATGGTTTAATTCTACAATAATTGAGAGTATTAAGCGTAAGAATTTCTACAGGAAAAACAATATGGATGAACAATTTACGAATGAACGCAGGAATTTAAAAATAATGATAAGAACAGCCTTCAATAATTATATACAGGGAGTTGAGGATAATTTACAAACAAATACTAAAGGGTTTTGGAATTTTATTAAAGAAAAAAAGTGTTTCACGAGTACCTATTACAATTATACATACAAAAATGAATTACTTAACAATGATTCTGCTGCTGATGCTTTTGCAGACTACTTCCAATCTGTTTATGCGAGTGATCCTCCATCATATGACATGGGTGAAGTTGATGACACTTTGTATCAATCTATACTGACAAATGATACCTTTATCATAGATGACATATCAGTTGAGGATTTCCATAATGTCATAAAGAAATTAAAATCAAAGAGATCAGCAGGTCCAGATAGGGTCCCTCCGTATATTCTAAAAGCATGTGCCCATCTATTACAACTACCTTTACTTCATATATATAATCTCTCTGTATCTACAGGCGTATTTCCAGATAGATGGAAGGAAGCATGTGTATGCCCGATTTTTAAAAATGATGATAAACGAAAAGTGGAAAATTATCGACCTATCTCAGTTATCTCAGCATTTGCTAAACTTTTTGAGCATATAATCTATAAAAAACTATTTGCTTTTCTAAGTAAATACATCAGTAATAACCAACATGGGTTTATGCCTAAAAGATCTACAGTTACCAATTTATTTATATTTACAAATGATATTTACAATGCGTTTGAGGAAGGTTCTCAACTGGATGTTATCTATACTGATTTCCAAAAAGCCTTCGATAAAGTGGATCATAACATATTGTTATCAAAAATGTCAAAATATGGTATTTGCGGTTTAACATTAAAATTATTAACTTCATATCTTCAAAACAGATCATACTATATAAAATTTCAAGGCACAAGTTCTAAATCTTGCAAAATCAATTCAGGGGTCCCGCAGGGATCAAATCTGGGGCCTTTGCTCTTTCTTTTGTTTATTAATGACTTACCTGATGTCGTACAAAATTCTAAATGTCTGTTGTTTGCAGACGACATGAGACTATTCCGTGAAGTTCACACTGTCAAAGATGCACTTGATCTTCAAAATGATATAGATAGAATAATTCAATGGAGTCTGGATAATAAACTATTATTTAATTTAAAAAAATGCCATGTTCTAACTTTTGTACGAAGAACAGAGTTTCTAAAATTCAAATATAAAATGCAAAGTTTGTGTTTAGAAAGGGTATCGTCTACCTCGGATCTGGGAATTTTACTCGATCAAACACTTAGTTTCAAAAAGCATATTGACAACATTGTAAGAGAATCACGTAGAGTTCTTGGATTTGTTATTAGAAACTCTGTTTACTTTAAACAATCTGCTACCATAATTAAACTTTATAATTCATTTGTACGTGCAAAATTAGAATACGGGTCTATAATCTGGAATCCAACTAGTATAAATCAAAATCTGATAATAGAAAAAATTCAAAATAGATTCCTACGCTTCCTATACTTTAAAAAGTTTGGTTATTACCCTGACTACAGAACAATAAGAACAGTGGACTTACGGAATAATTTCAATTTACCGTCACTACATGACAGACGCGAGTGTTCTATGCTGTCCTTTGGATTTAAGATTGTCAATAATGCCATCGACTGTAACGAACTTTTAGCAATGTGTCCTTTGAAAGTACCCAGAAGAAGTGTCAGAACAACTAGCTTATTTCATATACCTTTTAAAGTAATAACCCATAGTAAACCGTTGATTAAAATGTTAAAATTACTTAATTATGTACATTTGCATTTAAGAATTGACATTTTTCATATTACATATGTTAAATTTAGATGCAGTGTGATCGACTATTATAAAATGAATGAATGAATCATCTTAATCTGGTTGAGCCCTTGGTGTGTCTATAACATATTATATAATAATAATGTATTGAATTGATCTGTATATATGTATCCTAACACATTGTACTGAATTCATGTAATTAGGCAGATTTGCCTGTTTGGATTTAAATAAATAAATAAATAAATAAATATAATCTGTAAGCATTACGAATAGTTAGCAAGGACCTTTGGTTGTAGAAAAATATGTACCTGTATAGGAAACGGTTCCATTTAGTCTTACTAGTGCAATATCGCTTCGACTCCCAGGATCAGCCTTATAATTGGGGTGAGTAACAGTTTCTTCTATTCCAAAATCTTCAAATGGATCACTAATACATTCCTGTATGTCTGATTCCTCCATGCAATC
Source organism: Agrypnus murinus (assembly GCA_929113105.1). NCBI lineage: Eukaryota > Metazoa > Arthropoda > Insecta > Coleoptera > Elateridae > Agrypnus > Agrypnus murinus. The sequence goes on along the minus strand of OV816029.1, from coordinate 63,689,597 downwards.
AACTCTGGTTTCAACATTGAAATCACCTAGACGTATCGTTGAACTGCAACAATAAAATAAAAATAATGTAAAAAATTGTTTTCACGAAAGAGTCTCAATCTGTTACGCATGAAACTACCACAAACTTCGCATGTTATATATTTATAGCAAGCGTCGTACATCGAATAAGGGATTAGCAGTGCCGGCTCCACACGGTAAGCAAAGGATGCGAAAAAAAAATTATCCGGATCCAAAAATTGAAAAAGAAAGGCAGCGAAAGAATTAGAAAGGGAGAAACTTCGAGAACAATTGATTTTTTTTTAAAACTGCTGAAAACAAAGGAGACGAAGAAAATATTAGCGAACATCAAAAACTTGTAAATAGACTATAAAGATTTGCGAGGACAGGGCTATGATAATGGAGCGAATATGCGAGGAAAGAAGAACGGTGGTTAAAAGCATGTTTTAAATGTAAACCCCCGCACATCTTTCTTCCCCTGTGCAGCCTATACTCTAAATTTGGTCATTTGCGATGCAGTCAATTTAAATATAAGCACTGTAAACTTTCTCAGTATTATTCAAGAACTCTATATAAGTTTTTTATTTGATATTGGGTCATATTGAAATTGCATAGTAAACTAGCATTAAAAGATTTTTCAACTTGTAACAGTTTTTTTGTGTATCTTTTATTTTAAGAGTTCCTTGTATATTAATAAAAATACTATTGGGATTTCCTTTAGAAGATACCCTGTATACTATAAAAAGTCGATTTTCAATGTGTATTTGCAACGCCATCTATGTCTAGTATTATTGAATGCAAAATTATCGAGTTTTCTTTGTATAAGTTAAGTTTGTATAAGATAAGTTAATTCTAAGTGTATTTGTCTCTTGTGTTAATTAAGTTTAACAGTTTAATTGCTATTTATCAATTTTTCAAATCACGTTGGTTGTCCATTTTCATTAAATTTAATAATATTTTTTATGGTGCCATCTATATTTTGCATTTCAACTACAAAATATCAATTTTATATAATCCCTATTTGGGCATAAATGTTTTCTGGCGTTCTAATTCATTAACAAGTAATAAAATAATAAACGCTTCTTGTGGCGGGAAACAATTCGCCCTGCGACGCGTTGGTATTCTACAACACGAGCAGTCTTGTAAAATTTCGTTAACAACGCAAGATGTTAGTTTTGTGGTTGATTAAACGTTTGGTTTTAATAGTGAAATTCCCTTTTGATGCGCCAATTATAGTTTAATTAGTGCATATAATGGCTTTGAGATATTTTGAAGCTATCAACTCTATTGTTTGGAATTTCTGCAAAAACGAAATAAAACATTTCTTGTTGCTATGAAGCCACGCTTTTTCTCCATCTTGAAAATCCCTCGGAATTCGGAAGGTAATCATATTTTTATTTAATTAAAGTTTCCTTGTTTATTGATGCAATCAATAAACTTTTTTTTACAAAATTAATAATTATTTTTAGGGATATTAATCCAGACTTGCAATCAGGTTAGCGTTTTAAGAAAATCGGCAGATTAAAAATCGATACAGATTTTAAAACCCACTTTGCTGCTTGACATCTATAGCTGAAACTGCGAGTTTTCACCTTCGTTGCTGTTAAATTTTAAAGATCCGGTAATAATTGTATTGTTTCGGAAATTCTGAAAGCTGTATTTGGATGTCAGGCCCTAATATTCTGCCCTGCTAAGCGAAAAAGTCCTATCTGCAAAACATCAACAGAGAAATATACCATATCTTTTCTTAGCTTACATTAACATTCTATATAGTACATTTCTACATTGCAGTTTTGCAGATAGGACTTTTTCGCTTAGCAGAGCAGTATTGGTCTTCTAAGCAGCAGTATTTTGAATCTCTACACATGATGACTGGAAGTCTTCTCTAAACGGTTCATAGTAACTTGATGATCCTCTTTAACGAGTCATTTGAAGTAACGTTTGAAAACCAAATTAAGTTTATAAAAATAACCAGGTGGGTTTTTTATATCCTATTTTTTCGTGGAAGCGTTGATTGATTCATTGATTGATTTAAGAATGGGTTGCTACAATTAGGTGATAGAAATTTTAAAGTTGCAATTTAAAGAAAACTTTTAATATGAGAATAAGTAAATTTTTATGAGATTCTGAATTTAATTCTTCAAGTGAAATTGATAAACTTCAAACCTAATAACGATCATAGTACGAATTTTTAAAGTATTTTTTAATATAGTTGTAGTATTATTATAATCCATGTTAAGATATTATTTAATAACAACTGAAGGTCTTCCAGTTTTTTTGTTACTATCTAATGACTATTTTATGTGAAATAAATGGTATTATTTCTATTATTATATACAGTAATAGTTTGGAAACGATTTTTGTATATTTAACGGTCGCATTAAGAATTCTACTCACCTTCCCAGTGTCACTGGCGAACGATCTTTTTGTAAATTAAAATTAATTAAGTCGTATTTGAGATAAACTATTTCTGAACAAAGATTGGTTTTACTTGCAATAATATCAATTGAAAACGAAATTTGCGACAAATTAGGCGTCAATATAATTTTAGAAAAAGTTGCTTCTATGAAAACCTGAAAAATAAATTTATAATAATTACTCCTTATTATTTAATTTTTTTACTGTTATCTATTAATATAAGTATATATTATTATATGTGTACTATTTATACTTAAAAATAAAATGTAATATATTATAATATATAATACTTATAAGCAATCAAGTATTTTCTTATTACCTGTTTTATAGTTTATAATGGAAATATATTATGTCAATAAGTTTATCAAGGGCGCCGGAACAAACTTTGCATCTGGGCGCCACAACCCCTAAGGCCGGCACTGGGGATTAAACTGCAGTGCCGGGGATTAGGCCGGCAGTGGTAATGCTGTATTTGTTACTTGATTTGCAGTATTTTACCATATTTTTAATACTATGCGAGTCAGAAATATCGTCACCTGGTTGAATTTGGTGCGCGGTAAAATTGGTGTTTTAACCTAAATTTTAGTCCTAAATTTTACTGTCGTGTAAATACTGGCACTGTCGTCTGTGGCAATCTGTATAATGTGGCGATATGTTTCATGCATATAATTAGATCAACAAAAATTATTAGTGTCTAGACCAGTGTTCCGCAACCTTTCTTATCTAGCGACCCAAAAATATAAATAAAATAATAAGGCGTCCCATACGAGAGGTAGCAGGGGGGGTTACTTACAGGACCTTATAGCATATATTTTCAACATGAACCTAAACGATATAATAAAACTAAACATTTATGCACCCATTTTTAAACTTGCGACTCATAAACTGTCTAAACAACACGACAACAGTTAGATTATTTTAATAAATATCTTGTGATTTGAGAATCAATCTAAATTGTTAAGGTAAAAAACGGTATGCATAGAAAAAGGAGAAACAAAAGGTACTTACATATAGTAATTATGACGCCTGGTATCTAATATGCAATGAGCTGCTGTTAAAATATAGCGATCATTGATAAGCGCACCACCAAACCTGACATTCCTAAGTTTTGACTTTCCTTGTGCATCCTTATAAAGTAATAAGGCCAACCACGGAAACTCATTTATTCCCGCTTTGTTATTGTCTGGTCGATCGTAGTCGTCTAAATGTTGATACCCACAATACCTTTTATCAGCCAACAAATTCCTAGAGTCACTTAGCCTAGTAGTCTCTTGGAAAACTGTTTTTCTCGGCAAAGTAAAGTTTGATGAAGAACCACAACACACTAAAGGGTTACTGCCATTTCCTCCACAATTTGATAAACGAACAAATTCTGTTGAGACTGCATCCTGAGCTGCAACTGCTTTGATTACTGTTGGACAAGAGTATAGAGATATGCATTCGGCTATTTCATCATTTGGTGTGGTACATTCTCCTAGAAAAAATTAATTAGTAAAAAAATATAGAAACTATAAATATCTTACTTGCTGATATTTCTATTGACACAGTAAAGGCAATCAATAATTGAAAAATCATGCTAATTTAATTTATGTGTAAATTAAAATATTTATAAAATTAAAAACTTAATGATAAAATAAGTTATACAATTAATAGCCTGTCACTGCTTATTGAACTGATCTACAATGTTTATAATAAAAAGATGAAACCACTTCTCGACATGAGATCGGGCAGGGTCAACAAGTTTATCTACGTAATTAATTATAGGAAAACGTTGGGAAAAAAAGGAATTTCCTTATTTCTGAATTCTTTTTAATTCGGATTATCAACTGGCAGATGGTAGGTAGAAATTTTTGTTGTTACGTACTACAAAAATTTGATTAGGTACCTATGTATTTCTCTAGCCAAATTTTAATGTTAAGGTTGGAAATTGAGAAACTCCGGAAAAATTGCCGTTGGCGTCGCTACTGGTACAAAATATTAATTCATTTAGTTCAGTTTCAGACCTTTAAGACTATTACTACAAAACCATAGGTGGCTCTCCCGTCGGAAAGTACAATGATTTGTAATAATAATAATAATTTTGTATAAATATTACAGAATTCATATTAAAACTTCGGAATCGCCTCAATTTTAGAATAAATTACAAGGCCGATCACTATAATTTTTACATATTTAGTTAGAATTTATTAAAAAAAATACTAGAGATATTATGTTTTGCATTACATAATTGATTTACAGATACTTAAAGTTATCTTTGTAAGCTAGTTATGGTAATGCATACGTTTAAATGTAAACCAATTTAAAAACTTTAATATGTATTCGAAGATTAATAACCACTGCTGTGAATTAAATTTAAAAATAATACTAAAATACAGTAAAAACATGCTACAGCCAGTGAATGCCATCAGCTCGATGAACGTGAGATATCGTCTAAGTGTGAGTGAGAATCTGTGTGCATCTAGCGGTCGGCTCAACGGCGTTTTAGGCACACCAAAATTCTTGTATATACATACAGTCCGCTAGATTAACTGATTTAACAGATGATGTCAAAATTCAAAAAGTGTACATATTGACCTTCTTGATTATTCAGAATATTAAAAATTGTAACGGTCGATGCCTAAAATTTGAGACTGGACTCTTCTTATTATAAATCAAGTACTCAATAATGGTTTTTTTTTCTTTTTACATTGATAAACAGGCCAATGAATTCTCTTGGCATGCATAAAGTTTGGTTTACTAATAACAATTGTTAAGGAAATTCTTGCATTATGGTTGATACCAGTCTCATTTCGAGAGTGTACGTGTATTGTGATGATGACATTGAAAAAGAAAAACAGTTTGTTGCAGATCATTTTATGGAAGAAGCTGTACCAGAATCGGCAATATATTGATACTTTGAACAATGACAAGAAGAAACTCTGTCTTTTCGCAAGTCAGGTTCTGGCCGAAAAGCTGAAGATGATAAAATTCAACATTCGTCGTTTGGAAGAAAAATAGAAAATGTGGAATATGAATCAGATAGTTAGAGAAACAATTCAAATGTAGCTAGTATCATATTGTCATTGCCCTTAAGAATAAATGCCGGGTGAAATACATAAAGAAGAGCGTGTAGTACCCTAGCCACAAACGCTCGAAAACAGGATATCGAAGAAAACGCGTAACAGCCTTATTTTGATACTTAGAGAGGTCTAGTTTTGACAAAATAGCTGAAAATGCCGCCAACACAAATATGTGATAAACAAAAATGTTCCCACTAACTGTAGCATAATATACATATTACGTAACAGTTTTCCTTTTCGTTACACAATAGTGTTGACAATGACACCTTACTTGTCAAGTAAATCGTTTGTACTTGATAGCATACTTATATGGAAGTAGAAAAAGTAATTAATGATTTGCAGTAATGAAAATAGCAGTGCCAGGGATCCTGCTGACCTGGAAAACTTGGAATTGTCAGGGAAAATTTTTTATCTGGAAAAGTCAGGGAATTTACAATTTCCAAAAACGTAAGAACCTTGAGTGCTGTCATTAGTTATTAATTGAACATATAATGTAGGTACATAAACAGATTTAAATTTCGACTGAAACCAACTTGATTTGCTTTATCGAGCTTTGCAGAGAACCAAAGAAAAACTTGCGCCCTTTTTCTCAGAAGCAGTCACATTTGGTACTGCGTTCAATACGAACGCAATAAATACGTTCCTGTTCCATATACTTTTTTTTGTTGCAATAGTAGTATCTTTTTTACGGGAACCAGCTGACTTCCCTTTGTGATTAATTTTTTTTATTGATTTTTTATTTGATCCTTTGTACAAAGTCACCACTAGCTTCTGATAGGTTTATTTTATTGGAAATGTATGCAAATAAATTGTCATGTACTTCACATTTTGAAGTAGAGTAGTAAACTTCAAAATACTCAATACTGGAAATGCAAAACCTATTCCCTGTAAATTAAAAAAAAAGTGTCATGCAAATCCGTGCGAAATCAACCGACTACAGCATTGGAAAGTAGACACTTCAAGCCTTCATTTAATATGATCGTGACATATCGCGGCATACATACGTACTTAGATTCTCCAAAATATTTCATCAACGTGCATTTTATAAACACTGAAATATAGCTTAAGTTTGGATTTTTTTCAACAATATTACACAAGATTGAAATTTTTAATTAAGTCAATAAAATAACACATACCTTCACTTATATAGGACATTTTTCCCAAACACTTAAAACGCATGTAAAATTCTAAAACACAATCTTTGAAAGCTAGTCAACTGTATAACTGTCAAACTACTTAACAAAGTATTTCTAACAAATTTTATTTAAAACTAAGTTATTTCTTTAATGATTACAAATTAACGCAAAATAAAAATTCAAGTATTAGTTTCATAAAACACGTTTTTAGCGCACGCGTCCAAGTTTAGAAAAAGACCCGCGTAGGACAAGGACAAATAAATTGCGTTATTTTGTAATTATTTAAAAAATAAATACTTAGTTTTTAAATAAAATTTATTAGGGACTCTTTGTTAAGTTTTTAGAGAGTTGGCAACACTAAAAATTATAATTCTGCATTTGTTTTTCAAATTTACACCGTGACTATGTTTAACAATTTAAGAATAGCTGTTCAACAGTGATATCTACTTTAAAAAATAAAATGTTACTGTTTCCAGTATTTGGATACGCAAATAGAAAAAAAATGTATAGAGTATTTATTTCATAATATACCTTAGCGTACTTGTGCTTTAAAAAACTACCCGCTACGCGGGTCTTTTTCTAAGTTTCCGAAAATCTCAATCCCTAAATACCGGGATTGTAAATACGTTTCGGGATTGGATGCACTAGATGCTTAGCTATCAGGACCACTCTGTAAGATACAAACCCCGAATACGCTCGTGATATTATATGTGTATAGAAACCGTATACGTCTTCGACCTGCATGTATACTTTCATACAAGGTGATTGTCAATTGTCAATCCAAGGTCAATTGGGTGATCCATTAGTCCCACCTCCGTTCTGTCATTTTAACTTTATTGTTACACACATCCAAATGGTGAATGTTCAACCCATATCTTCTTGTCGCAACTAAAACCTTTTTGAGTTCAGTCCTCAACCCTAAGTTTTTTGCTCCTAAATGTCGCGTTGAAAAGTTGACTTTTTTAAATACCTACCTTTTTGTCAATGTCAACCGTTCATTTAAATTTCTATATCTACTTTATCGTTTGTTGTTTTTTTTGTAAGAATTTAGGTGAGGTCTTTGCTAGGATCAATATATTGCATGCAAGTGTAACTTCATAACATAATGAAAACAACTGAATCTTTTATACAGAATGTCCAAAATTGTTTTACAAATATCGATATTTTCTAATTCATCTTTTAGCAGTTTTTTTTTTAAATAGAACGCTCTGTATTTTCATTTTAAGTATGAATTTATTTATTTTCCTTTATTTTGATGCCTATTAAGTCTACCTTAATTTTTAATATTAGTTAATAAAAACTGGAATGTTTTATTTGATGATGATAGTGGTTATGAGATATGTTAACAGGTTATTAAGTTTAAGGTTTTAACAGTTTTTCCAGGGATGTTTAATAGTCTAGCTTAGCTAAAAGTTCAAAGAAATGTTTCAGAATTCTGTTGTAAGTACTAGAACTTTCTGATTGTGCATTTGAAAATTTGTAATATTTTCGTATTCTTTTTCTTCTACGTGCCGTGCTCTGTTGCAGAACGTTGACATTTCCCTCCTATATTTGTGTTGTGCGTGTTCAGTGAGCACAAGTATAGGGGACATACAAGTTAAGGTGGACTTCGAACCACCCCAAGTACATAGTACTTGGATTTTTTATTAGTTTTAGGAAAGCTTCCTAGGAGAATTGCACGCCGATGCCGAGAACCAATAGAGAAATTCAAATTTGAAATGTATCCATGACAATCACACAATTTTCCGGAAATTTATATATATGCTACCAAGGAGTAGTTTTTTGGAAATTATACTAATGCATAATTAATCATAATGCATTTTTTTCTGTGCGTCGTGCGATTCTCTTACCGAATATAGCCTCGTGCATTGATTCCGCCTGGAAATTTTGATTTCGTGCATTTCTGCAACGTAATTGCACCCCACTCCGTGTCGTGCAATTAAGACGTTGGTCAGACGCAGAAATGTCACTCAAAAAATTTCCGGCAATAACCAATGCACTTGGTATATTGGTATAAGTGAAAATTTTCGTATTAACATTACTAATATGTTTATTAATATTTTGCAAAATTAATAGCATTTGGGTCGAGGTCATCAGAAATATATTGTAAGCTTCGTCAACTTGAGCCAGGAACTCTATAAATTATATTTAAGGTCTCCATTAAAACTGAAGAAATAACAAATCGCCTCTCCTAAATAAATACATAAATAAATAAATAAATACTCCTAAATCTCTAAGTACTACTCGTTGACAAAGTGTAATGGTTCCAGACGTGCGCGTCCCTCCTATGAAAGTAGAATACGTATTATTGTATTTGCAACATCCTCGTCAAATCTCATGATTTACATATTCCCAAGAGCCAAACAGTGATTCGACATAATATTACACTATTTTCGAAGAATCTCAAAACTATTTAATTTGCATATTCGCCGACATATATCATGATTTGTTAAGAAAACTGAAAGTTGTTAGCAAAATGTGACACATCTTACAAGATCTTGCACAAAATAGTATTGAACGTGTAAAAAAGATTTTGAAAACTTGGTTAGCCATCCGACGCAAATAATGAGTGATGAAGGATTTAAAGATCCCATAACAGAGACAAAGAAGTTAGCAGAAAATTGCAGATTAATATTATTTAAGACAATAAAAACACTTTAATCTCGGTATACTTACTCTAATAATTACACAAATCTAAGTAAATAAAAACTGACTACTAGACACTGTATTATGGTTTAACAGTTTCTTGTATCCAATCCATATAATTTCTAACTTTTGTGTGAATGTAAGGCATGGTTCCGCAATGAATTCCAGCATCAGAAATTATGCCTTCCAAGTACCACTGAAATTTATATGAAAACATCGAAGGTCCTCCACTATCCCCATTACATACCGATTCTATAGGTTCACTGGAATCTTCAGTGCAAAAATGATTCTCTGTAATATCGGCTCGGATAGTAAGGTTCTGATGTGTTATAATACATTTCTCATTAGATATTAATGTACTCTGAATTTTCTTCTTTGTTTCTGCCAGTGTGAAGGTATTTATTATTATCCCCCAACCACTTATCTGTAGGGGGTGTCCTACTTGAAGAACTACTGTATCAGGAAAGGGTAAACAAATTGGTCGAATATAATCTGCAATTATTACGAATGGTTAGTCAGGACTTTTGCTTGTAGAAAAATACGTACCTGTATAGGAAACGGTTCCATTTAGTCTTACTAGTACAATATCGTTTTGACTCAAAAGGCCACCGGTCTTATAATAAGGGTGAGTAACAGTTTCTTCTATTCCAAATTCTTCAAATGGATCATTGCATTCCTGTATGCCTGATGCCTTCACGCAATCAACTCTGCTTTCAACATTGAAATCACCAAGACGTACTGCTGTACTGCAACAGCAAAATAAAAATGTAAAAAAATTGTTCCCATGAATGAGTCTGTATCTGTTACGCATGAGACTGTCACAAACTTCGCCTGTTATTTATTTACGTTGTTTATATATGTATATGCTATCCGGACTTTTTTGCAGATCTTTTTGAGAGCTACAATTCGTTCGCTTATAGATTGGCTTTATCTGTTACCATTTTCGCAGCGTAATGCGTTTTGTCTCGGTTAGAGCCAATTTTCTTAAGCATGTATTTCATACTTTGATCATTACTGGACTCTCGAAAAATCCTCTGAATAATCTCTACATATAGAAACTTTTGCTAAGAAATAAACTATCAAATGGTAAAAACGGCATCAAAATCTATTCAGTGGTTCTCGAGATTCACCGGTTTCTACAAAACCTGGGCTTACAAAAACTACAAAGTTAATGGGAACACCGTAGTGATGGGCGACGGGAATATTCCCGGTGAGGAATATTTCCCATCGGGAATTTAATTTGGGAATTTATAAAAATCACCGATAAATTCCCGAAAAATGGAAATTTATTTTTTATACTCCAGTAAGTAAAACGCAAGTAAACGCGCGTCAAAGCGTACTCCGCCTAATACAATTTTGCAAGCTAAAACCTGTTACCAAGCTGATGTGATACTACTACATAAAAAGGGTAGTAAACAGATATGTAAAAATTACAGTGGTATCACACTGCTGAGCACTGCCTATAAAATTTTAGCAACAGTAATTAAAAATAGACAATCCAATATTCAGAGAACCTTATAGGCGACTACCAACAGGGATCCAGAACGGGAAGAAGCACAGTCGATTCAATACATATACTACAAATGGCCTTTGAGAAAGCACATGAATACAACATAAACCTACATCTCATCTTTATTGATTTCAAATAGACTTTTGACTCGATGAGACAGGAACAAAATGCTGCAAGAACTAATCAATCTAGGAACACCATCGAAGTTAGTAAGACTGGTGAGAATGACACTAACAATAACAAGATAACTGTTAAATTACAAGATACAGAAGCTGATAATTTCACAATAAACAAGGGCGTAATGCAAGATGATGTTCACTCTACCACTCTTTAGTAGTACGCTAGAAGCAATAATGAGGAGATCAAATATCCTATGCAACAATATCACCAATATGACTCAAGTAACAGCTTATGCTGATGATATTACTATAATCAGCAGATCGAAGGATGAGCTAATAAAGGCAGTAATGAAACTAACTTAAATCACAGAAAATCACGGTTTGCTCATCAACGAAGAGACAACGAAATACATGTATGTTAGAAACAGTGAAAAGGGTAAGCTACTTTGAATTTGAACGTGTACAAACCTTAACTACATAGGCTGCGAATTAGGCAACAAAGATGAATATGAAAATTAATCCTAGATTGCAGAAAGGAAGCAAAGCATACTATAGTAATAGAAACTTACTGTCCAGTGAGAAGCTAAGCAGAAGAACAAAGTTGAAGATTTATAAAACCCTTATTAGATCAGTGGTGACATTGTAACCTTCATAAAAGCTCAACCCATAAAATGATTTGGAGAAATCATGAGATCAAGCGAAGACAGACTGTTGTAGGTTTTAGAGAAAACCTATAGGTTTTCTTTTCGTTAGACTAATACTTTCCGAGTTACAGGACCGAACAATAGGTTGAATTTTTTTAAATCACAGAAAAGAGGCATTTGCACGCTACATTTAACCAATTATCCGCCAATTAGCGTACTCTCATATTTTCTTTATTACGTAAAGTAAAAGACGGATTACGGTATATAAGCTTTATTCTTCTACTGTTAAAGACGAGAGAATTAATGTTTTTTACTGCTTGTTTTATGAATTCATTTCTGACTTGTTATAAGACCCATATAAGACCGATGACATCCTTGATTCGTTTGAATGTGCGTTGGAAAATACGGCAGACGAACAAGATTCTAAAGTTAGTGAACATGGTGATCCAGGGACATCGCGTAGTGCAAAACGACGGAAAACGCGCAAGTAAGTTTGGAGTTTAGATTAGACCTACCGGAGATACCGTGTTAAAAAAACGCATCCTTCAACTCTACCTCTCATGTAGGCTCGCACCTTTCACGCTTCTGGATAGTTTGGCATTCAGTGCTAAAGTCAAGGAATTAGTAACTGACATCAAAACACTGTCAAAAGACTTGAACCTTAATGACGAAATTCTTAAAGAATTTCTACTAGCTAAATAACCAAACCATTGGAAAATCCAAGCAATAAACCTATTAAATTTACCTTTATCATGTCTTGTCGAAATACTTGACATAATCAAAAAAAATGCATGATCCATCAAAACCTGACCAATTACATACAACTTTATTAATCTTTATTTATTTCATAATTACATACAACTTTACAGCATAAACTTGGCCAACTACAGGCCTACTCAGTGCAGGAATTACGTATAAGCTACACAAGCTATAGCTTAGGGCCCCCCACTTTCTTGGGGGCCCCAAAAAGATTGTCGGAGTGAGCAATTATTAAATAAAAATTATTTTAAGTTAAAGATTTGTTATTTCACTGTCTATATACTTAATTGTATTTCAGTTTAACCCTCTAGGTATCCGAAAATTATATTTGGCACTGATATATAATACCTGTGCCGGGTTGCAGAAACGCTCGTCAAATCTCTTATTAGTTAACGGTTTGTTAAAATTGACGGACCGTCAGATAAAAATTGGGTTGCACAAAGCTATTTAATCTCTTGTTAAACTCTCATCATGTAATTGACTGTTAACTAATTGTATACGTGGCAACATTGCAAAAAGTGGTGTTTTATTTGTCAAATTTGCATAACCTAACATTTGTGTGTTGTCAGTTTAAGCAGGTAAGTGTATTTGTATTGATTAATATGATAAAACTTCTAAATAATTTTAATATTTTAGCTTCAAAATGGACAAAAGGAATTATTCCAAGGTGGAAAAAACCTGCTACATCAATTATGGCCAAGTAAATCAATTTTCATAAGTACGATTACATACCAATAAAATCATCTCCTTATAAAAGTGAGGTAAAAGGAGCCTTTTAAAAGTTTTAATTACTCCTTAACTACATAAAAAACATTTTTTTAAAATTATTTTAGTTCAGGCTTATAAGTTGAATATTTTCCATAATTGTGATGTGCGTCTCTGAATGCGCATTAAGTCAATGTATTCATTCATATCAATTTAATTTCTATCATTCTATAATCCCATTGTTTTTATTACAGATATTATGCAGTACACCACAGTCAACAATAACTGCTGAAATTGATTCCAATTTTAATCGTAGGCCTAAGGAAACCTTTTAAACACCCAAAAAACTGTTCAATTGTGTTACGAGTGAGAATGTGTGTCTTCCTCAGCTTTACCTATAGAATATACAAAAGGTGTTTATAAATAGGCCTTGCCAGGATATCTATCCACCACTGTCAAGCAAGAAGCCGTTCCTGTAAATCCTCAATATGCATTAAGCCGGAACGGGTGAAACATTAAAGATGGTACTATCATCTACCGATACAATCAAATGAAGCAGTTGGAGATTTGTATCGCAAAGGGATGCAAAGTGGTGCAATTTGTTCAGTGACCCGTTTAATTATTTTACAGTGTTGATTTGTACATGTGTATGTGATCACCAATAAGTTATTGAAAAGTGCCTCTGGCATAAAACCGCAAGCAAACTAGAATTTGGTTTAAAGGTGATATCGATTTATTTCTTTAAGTAACTGGCTGTAATGTAGGACCTATAATTTGCAATAAATCCAGTACTGTATTTTTAATCAATCAAAATCGCTCCTTGAATTCAACTGCATCTAAACTTTAAAACGGATTGTTTCGTCTCGAAGATGCAGTTCATACTATCACTTCACCTTCCAAATCGGAGGGATGTAATAAATCTGAATCAATTTTTCTTTTTCTGTTTAACTAAAATTTTGTAATGACTGAAATTAATCTGTATTATTATTATTAGGTACTTATCAAGATTTAATTAAAACAATGCTAAGAAAGTTTTATTAATATTTTACAAAAATATTCATATTTAACAAAATGTATGTATTTTGAATATTAATAATTTATTTGATAATCAATTCCAAATATTTTTAACACTATATAATAATTTTTTGTATTAACTGATTATTTAAAAATTTAAAAAATAAAGCAAATTTGGAGGTTAATCGGACTTTAATTGGCCATTTGTCTATGATTAAAATAATCATTCGTTAACGGACCGTTAACAAGCCATTAACTGTCAACTAAGGTTTGTGCAACCCAAATATGTGTTGACGGTCCGTTAACAGTTTGTTATCCTTGACAGTCGTCAAAAACTTGACGGGCCGTCAACGAACCGTTAACGGTTCGTTATAGTTCTAACGGCTTGTTAACGGATCGTTAACGGATGATTAACTTTGACAAGTGTTTGTACAACCGGGCACTGGACTTATAAAGAGCCCCATATCTCAAATAGCTTAGGGTCTTATCAAGTCTAAATCCGTCCCTGGGCCTACTACCATTATTAAAAAATACCTGAAAAAACTAACGAAGGTTTTTCCGATGCATTTAAACAGCCTTTAGCGGCGCAACGCCTGATGCTACCCATTCCATCCGCCCGTGGCCGGTTGCACGTATGAAGCAAAACTGCTGTCTATCTTCTGCCAAAGGTTCTCTGAGCGATGGCTATCAATATTTGCGAGAGTCGGGCTACTGTGTGTTATTATACTGTGGTACTACACGTTGGCAAAAATGGTTCAAGACGTACCTCCTATGAAAGTAGAATAAGTATTATTGCATTTATAACGTCCTCGTCAAATTAAGATTTATTCCCAAGAACCAAACAGTGATTTGACAAAAATATGACGCTATTTTCGAATAAACTCAAAACTCTTAAATGTGCATACTCGCAGTCATATGATATCATGATTTGTGAAGAAAACTGAAAGTCGTTAGCAAAATGTCACACATCTTACAAGGTCCTGCATAAAATAGTATTGAACGTGCAAAAAAGATTTAGAAAACTTGATTAGGCATCCGACACAAATAATGAGTGATCAAGAATTTCAAGATCCCATAACAGAGACAAACAAGTTAGCAGAAAATCGCAGATTAATATTATTTAAGGTAATAAAAACAATTTATTCTCGATATACTTAAGTAAATAAAATAATCTAATAATTACGCAAATGTAAGTAAATAAAAACTATGAGGTAGTATACTGCACAGTATTATGGTTTAACAGTTTTCTGTATCCAATCCATATAATTTCTAACTTTCGTGTGAATGTCAGGAAGGCTTCCGCAAGGAACTCCACCATAAGAGTTTATGCCTTCCAGGTACCATTGATATTTATATGAAAACATTAAAGGTCCTCCACTATCCCCGGTACATCCAAATTCCATATTTTCACTGGGATCTTCAGTACAAAAATGACTCTCTGTAATATCGAGTTGGACACTAAGGTTCTGATATGTTATAAGACATTTCTCATTAGATATTAATGTACTATGAATTTTCTTCTTTGTTTCTGAAAGCTGTGAGTTATTTGTTCTTCCCCAACCACTTGTCTGCAAGGCGTGTCCTACTTGAAGAACTACTGTATCAGGGAAGGGTAAGCAAATTGGTCGAATATAATCTGTAAACATTACGAATGTTTAGCAAGGACTTTGGTTGTAGAAAAATACGTACCTGTATAGGAAACGGTTCCATTTAATCTCACTAGTGTAATATCGTTTCGACGCCCAGGATTAGTCTTATAATTAGGGTGAGTAACAGTTTCTTCTATTCCAAAATCTTCAAATGGATTACTGCATTCATGTATGCCTGATGCCTCCACGCAATCAACTTTGCTTTCAACATTGAAATCACCTAGACGTACCGCTGAACTGCAGCAACAAAATAAAAATAATGTAAAAAATTGTTTCCACGAAAGAGTCTCAATCTGTTACGCATGAAACTGTCACAAACTTCGCCTGTTATATATTTAAAGCAATCGACGTATATCGAAGAAATGGTTAGAGGCTGCAGGCAATTATTGATATTTACCTTTATGGAAATGCTGTATTTGTTAGGTGATTTGCAGTATTTTGCCATATTTTTGATACTACGTGAGTCAGAAATATTGTCGCCTGGTTGAATTTGGTGCGCGGTAGAATTGGTGTTTTTTTCAGTTTTAGTTGGCAACTCAAGTTGCCTTTACCCTAGATTTTAACCTAAACTTTACTGTCGTGTAAATACTGGTACTGACATTCGCTGTGGCAATATGTATAATGTGGCGATAAGATAAACATTATTAGCGTCTAGACCAGCGATCCGCAACCTTTTTTATCTAGCGACCCAAAAATATGAATACAATTATAAGGCGACCAAATTCGAGAGGAGCAGGGTGGCTACTTAAAATTACAGGACCTTATAGCATATATTTTCAACATGAACCTAAATGATATGATATAATAAAAATAAATATTTATGCGACCCATTTTTTAACTTTCCCGGCCCTATGCTTGCCGTCCGCTGGTCTAAACAACAGCTAGATTATTTTAATAAATGTCTTGTGATTTGAGAATCAATCTAAATTGTTAAGGTAACAAACAGTATGCATAGAAAAAGGTGAAATAAAATGTACTTACATATAGTAATTATGACGTCTGGTATCTAATATGCAATGAGCTGCAGTTAAAATATAGCGATCATTGATAAGCGAACCACCACATCTGACCTTCGGTTTTGAATTTCCCTGTGCATCTTTATAAAGTAATAAGGCCAACCACGGAAACTCATTTATTCCCGCTTTGTTATTGTCTGGTCGATCGTAGTCGTCTGAATGTTGATACCCACAATACCTTTTAGCAGCCAACAAATTCCTAGAGCCACTTAGCCTAGTAGTCTCTTGGGAAACTGTTTTTCTCGGCAAAGTAAAGTTTGATGTAGAACCACAACACACTAAAGGGTTACTGCCATTTCCTCCACAATTTGATAAACGAACAAATTCTGTTGAGACTGCATCCTGAGCTGCAACTGCTTTGATTACTGTTGAACAAGAGTATAGAGATATGCATTCAGCTATTTCATCATTTGGTGTGGTACATTCTCCTAGAAAAAATTAATTAGTAATAAAATAAAGAAACTATAAATATCTTACTTGCTGATATTTCTATTGACACAGTAAAGGCAATCAATAATTGAAAAATCATGCTAATTTAATTTTTGTGTAAATTAAAACATTTATAAAATTAAAAACTTTAATGATAAAATAAGTTATACAATTAATAGCCTGTCACTGCTTATTGAACTGATCTACAATGTTTATAATAAAAAGATGAAACTACTTCTCGACATGAGATCGGGCAAGGTCAACAAGTTTATCTACGTAATTAATTATAGGAAAACGTTGGGAAAAAAAGGAATTTCCTTATTTCTGAATTCTTTTTAATTCGCATAATCAACTGGTAGATGCAACTTTTGATACGATGTGGTACAAGCTGTAAACATTGGCTTTCTTGATTATTCAGAATATTAAAAATTGTAATTCCCGAATAGGTCTTATCCATATTTTATGGATTTCCCCACTGACGTGTACTAAAAAAATACTGACATCCCGTGCCTGTTAGCCAAATTAATAACAATTAAAATACCCTAAAGAATGCCTTCCATGACGAAATACGACAGCTTACATGCTTGGCTATTATTGTTTATATTTTAATTTTTTCTTATTCTTCATGTATACAACTTCAGGCAATGGTTTTCTTCGACAACTTTCATTCGAAACTAGAAAGAAGGGTGCATAAGACTACTTTGTTGTGTTAATGAGTGCTGTTCGAAGGTTGGGTTGAATACAAGATTATCGCCCATGAATTGGACGCTAAGAATTTAGTTAATCCTTATTGCGCTTAAGTATACCTGTGAAGAGTGCCATGAATTGAACGCTAGAAATCCTTACCACGAATTCGACGCTACCCACTGCTGTGCGCGAAAGTGTTGACCTTAAATGGGTTGATATTCACCAAGAACAAAAACTATCTTTCTATATTTTTGGTCTTTTATTTTTTTGATACCTTATAAGCCAGTATACTAATTATTTACATTCGAATACATATGAGCTACACGTTTTACAAAATGACACCTCGAAATCTTGCCTTAACTATACCGTTTTATATTGGTACGTAATAGTTCTGTATGGTACTGTACGCTTACGTACTGCGGGATTCCGAATTCGAACCTTTTCGTTTACACTTTGAAATTTCACATACGTATCCGTTTGAAATTGTTTTAGAACTTCAATAAATGTAAATATATTAGGGTGGGTAGAATAAAAATTATAATTAAATCTAGAGTGTGGAAAGACTCTAATGGGCAATAAAGGCATCAATTTGTAGTTCTTTCTATGCTGTCGCTTCACTCTGCCCATAATTCCTTCGATTCTCCAAATCTAAATACAACTTCTTGGAATATCAATAACCGGCAATAAATAGATGTTAATCCCTTCGGCAGCATCCAATTCATGGATAGGATTAAAAGGAACCTGGTATTTAGCGTCCAATTCATGGCTGCCGAAGATGATACTCACTCCTAACTGTTCTTAATTACACGGGCGGTTAATATTGATAAATTGAAATGATTGAAAAGTGATTTTCATTTGTATTAAGAAAATCAGGAATTTTAAAAACAAATCCAGGAATGTTACCATTCGGTACTGTTGACGTCAGTACATTGCACAATACTACAGCCGAAATTCATAATTTTCAGGCCAAAAATCAATTTTCTACATAATTCTTCAAACCAAAGAATATTTAGAGTTAGATCTGCAGAAAAGAATCACGCCACAAGATCATATTTAGCTCCCACGAAATTTCAAGCACCTCGCTTCGTGTTGTGGTTTTAAACATTGTCTCGTGCTATAATTATTATTATTGATATCTTAATACATAAATAACTGTTGTGTTTTCCGCATGAAAGAGGCATGTTAATTCAAGGTCTCTTAAGCTGGCTCAGCCAAAATAGCACAATACAAAAAGAAATATACAATGCGTTTCAAAAGTCTGGAACTATTGAAATAAAATTCAAACAAAAACTTTTTGAGACAAACGCTCTGACAGGTCAATTTTGGTTTTAAAAAAGAGATCTTTTTATATCCACTGAATTTTTCGATCGTCATTTGTTTTTGACTTATGACGTCATCGGATTTTTTTTAAATTGCAACCCATATTTTTTTGATGGATTTGGATAGAGCTTGAAATTCTGGAAACAGAAATATGTACAAGTACAACCTTGACTTTGATAGTTTCTGAAATACGAGGCATTAAATCTTGAAAGAGAAAAAAATTAAGTAAGCTGTGAAATTTGTATTTACTGTGTGAACTGTCAATTTTGACCATTACTCTATTACCAAAATGGTACGATACTTAAGTGAAAAGCAAAGACTAGAAATTTTAATGATGAAGGGATATGGAGACAGATGTAGAACTCAAGATGAAGTTTGCGAGCTCTTTAACAATAAATATCCAGAACAGGAACCAATTACAAGAACAGCTGTATCCAAGATTCTAAAAAAATTTGAAGAATTCGGGCATGTAAGGGATCTCCCTAGATGTGGCCGACCAAAAATTTCCGAAAATGTTCAGTTAGATGTTCTACTGGACCTGCAAGAAAATCCTCATAAAGCCACACAAGAGGTGGCTGCAAATTATGAGGTCAGTAAAAGTTCGGTATGGAGGACATTAAAAAAATATAAATGGCATCCCTACGAGGCAGTTTTGGTGCATGAACTTAATGAAGACGATCCGGATAGCCGTATGGAATTCTGTGAGGTTATGATGGCTCGATGCACAGCCGATCCCGAATTTGTCAGTCGAGTAATATTTTCAGACGAAGCTACGTTTTGCCTTAATGGAGCAGTAAATCGGCAGAACTACCGATACTGGGCTCCCCAAAATCCTCATTGGATGACAGAGGTCCACACTCAGTTTCCACAAACAGTTAACGTTTGGGCGGGAATTGTTGGAGATCGAATTTTGGGACCATTTTTCATTGAAGGGACGTTGACGGGTGCTAAATACTTAGATTTTTTGAGGGATGACCTGATACCCGCTCTTGCAATGCTTTATCCTAATGAAGAAGATCCAGACTTGGCAAACAATAACTTATGGTATCAACAAGATGGAGCGCCTCCACATTTTTCGTTAGATGTGCGAAATTATTTAAATCAAGTTTTTCCCAATCGTTGGATTGGTAGAAGAGGACCAATTGAGTGGCCTGCGCGCTCCCCAGATCTTACCCCACTTGATTTTTTTTGTGGGGCTACCTGAAAAGCAAGGTTTACTTCAATCGGCCAGCTACAATTGACGATTTAAAAAACAGAATTCGGGCCGAAATTGGAGCAATTCGTCCAGAAACTCTCCGGAATGTGTTACAAGATTTTGAGTATCGCCTAGGATATTGCCAAGAAGTAAATGGGAATCAGTTTGAACATCTTATTTAGTTTAGTTATGACAATAAGGTTGTTAACTTGCTCGTTTCTACAGTAAAATAAAAAAAATGAAAAAAATTTAGCGCTACTTCAGCTTTTTTCCAAATTTTGAGCTTGATTATCTTGTAAACTATCAAGGTCAAGGTCATACTTGTGCATATTTTTATGTTCAGAATTTCAATCTCTATCCAAATCCATCAAAAAAATATGAGTTGCAATTTAAAAAAAAATTCAATGACGTCATAACTCGAAAACAAAAGGCGATCGAAGAATTAAATTTATACAAAAATATGTGTTTTTTAAAACTAAAGTTGACCTGTCAGAGCGTTTGTCTCAAAAAGTTTTTGTTTGAATTTTATTTCAATAGTTCCAGACTTTTGAAACGCACAGTATAATGATTTAGTGCTAATTAATTGCTATTTAATTGCGCTAAAAAAATTTATTGCTCTGCTTTTTTTAAAAGAAACCATGGCTGAGCTGGCAAAAACCGTATGCTGGTTCAATCGAAAAAAAAAGGGTGGTCTGAAATAGTACTCGGCGTTTTTCTCTGCAAAATAATTGTTCACGAAGGTGATTGCCTCCTCATTTGACGAAAATCTCTGTCCTCCGAGCGCAATTTTTAGATGAGGGAACAAAAAGAAGTCGCTTGGGGCTAGATCTGGTGAGTAAGGAGCATGGTCAATCAGTTCAAATCGTAATTCGTGGATTTTCACCATGGCAACCGCGGAGGTGTGAGACGGCGCATTGTCTTGGTAAAACAGGATCTTCTTTTTCTGCAAATGTGGCCGTTTTCCCGCAATTTCTGCCTTCAGCGTGTCAAGTAATGATGCTTAGTATGCTCCTGTAATGGTTTTTCCTGTTTGAAAATAATTGATTAATATAACTCCATGACTATTCCAAAAAACAGTCGCCATCACTTTCCCAGCCGACATAACAGTTTTTGCTTTTTTTGGAGCCGTTCCCCCTTCGCAGTCCACTGTTTTGACTGGATCTTTGTTTCGGGCATATAATGGTGTATCCAAGTTTCATCTACAGTAATTCATCGGCGCCAAAACTCTGATTTATTGCGCCTAAACTGCGCCAACAGAGCGTTGGAAATGTTCATTCGAACACGTTTTTGGTCTAACGTGAGCAAACGCGGCACCCAACGCGCGGTCAGCTTTCTCATGCCTAAATCTTGATTCAATATGTGACAAACTCGTTCTTTGGACATATTCATAGCCTCTGCTGTCTCTCTTACTTTAATTCGACGGTCGTTTAGCACCATTTGGTGAACTTTAGCGATGTTATCGTCAGTGGTTGCAGTTTTTGGACGTCCCGAACGTTCATCGTCTCCCAAGCTGGTACGGCCACGTTTAAATTCAGCTGCCCAAAATCTCACTGTGGTAAATGATGGCACAGAGTCCCCATACACAGAGTCCAACTCATCTCTGATTTGCGTAGGCGTATTGCCTTTCAAAAACAAATATTTAATGACAGCTCGATACTCGATTTTTTCCATTTTCACAAAAACACTCACATCGACTCACTCAAACGATTGTCAAATAACAACTGCGCGTCCAAAATGGCTGGGATTTTGGTGAGTACCTGTCAAAAGATGCACAACTACATTCCCTAGCTTTTATTAACGAGTGCTGCCATCTTCCCGTTAAGGTCGGAAACTTTTCAGACCATCCTCGTATGTATTTTTTGATTTTTAGTCAGAATTAATTGCTAATTCATTGCTAATTGATTGCGCTAAATAAAACGGTATAGCTCTTATTTAAAACAAGAAAACCACCCCTAATCTGGAAAATCATATGCTGGCACAACCAAGCAAAAACAAAAGGAAATGCATACTGATTTGGTGATAATTAATTGCCAAAATAAAACTTTATACCTCTATTTTAAAGGTGTATAATTAACCACAAGTGGTTGAGCTGGTAAAAATAGCAACAAGCAAATTATGGAACCTGCACTGAGAAAAAGGTTTATTAGATGTAACTGAAATTTAATTGAGGTAAACAAATACTAAAGCTGAATACAGCGAAACAAAGCTACAGTTATATGAACCAAATGCTTAAGTTCGATATTACAATTACACAATAGTTTAGTAGAGGCAAGAATTGTGTAACTGACATAAGAGTGTTTCTAAAGAAACAAAGCGTAATGTTAAGTCAAATATATTGATTGTTTCACAGAACTAAATATAATTCGTACAACCTATGGCTTCTATGCCATAACCTAAGTAAAATAGTTGTAAAGTAGAACTAATTATGTATTTAGGCCAACTAAATCTTAGATTGTAGGAAATGTAGACCATCTCCCCGTAAGTATGCATCAGAATTGTTTCTTTCTTCGAATCATCGTATTTCTTCATAATTCGGAATTATTTGTAACAACCAAATTTTTTGTTCTTTTACATTAATGAAAATGTTATTGCAAGGTTGGCTAGTTTAAAAGAAATTAAATTATTATTTACCTCAAGGAAAGCAAAATATTCATAATAGAAGAGTTTTATTTAACCAGAAAGTGCCTTAGTTTTTATTTTCGTTGGGCATACCTTGTATAAAGTACCACCCTAGCTCATGTTGTAGCCTATCTCTAAGTTAAGCAGAATTTACTTGTCGTCAAAAGAAATAACTTTGAGAGGGTGCGGGAGAGGGGGTTTTAGTAAAAAAGGGGTGAAATTGGATTTGTATGTTATTTGTTGCGGAACATCATTCGCTATGTTGTGACAAAACTGTAAATGTTTACATCGATATTTAAGTTGTCAAAAAAAACATTTAAGATATTTATTTACATTGTTTCTTACGGAAACTCCTACTTTTAAAGTCGATTTTCTCGAAACAACACTTTTACGGTTTAACAAAATTACATTTAACACTTAATATCTTCAAATCTAGTACATATTAAGAAAAAACGACTGAAATAAACGTAACAACGTTAAGAGTACCGCATCTCGTGAAACATACTTTTTTGACCAAACTAAACAAACAATAAAATGCCCCGCGATTGGGCGACAATTGAAACATACGTTTTCTTCTGTACGATAAAATAAACAAAATAAACAAAGCTTAAACCTTCAAACGATGAATTCACATTAATTAACCTAGTTTAAAACACAAAGTACGATACTTACTGTATATAAAATGCTCAAAGTTGCAGGCTTGAGATTTAGCTGTTTCTTACAAATTTAAATTTCAGGTCGTAGGTATTGGTTCTGCAGTTGTCTAATTTATAAAGGAATGGATAAAGGCTTCAAAACACAAAAACATACACTAGAAGGGCGCCATCTGATTATGAAGCTTAATAACAATAATTAAATAGATCATAAAATAAATCTAATAAATCTGTCTGAAATCACTAATCAGAAAATGAAATCAGACCGATATAAATTTAGTGCAAAATATTAGTTAATTTCAACAAAGTCAAAAATTTAGTTTAATGATAACATGAATAAAAACTTTCATAATTATATGGTTCAGTCTTACTGGCTTTAATTAACTTTAAAATCATATTTATTTTAGAAAACACAAAGGAAAATAAGAAATAAGAAGATTACAAATTTTAAACTCAAAAATTCAAGTAATAATTGCCTACCTAAGAGCTCTTGACTATTAAAATTTTAATAAATGAAAATTATATACTAAATTACGTATAAATAAAAAACAGACTGTAGAAATCTTACAAAGATCCAAAGAAATTCACATAAATATTTAACATTCAAGAAAATACATAATTCACAGTACCTGTAGTTGTCGATAATTCGCAAACCAAATTAACGCTAAATTGCACAAAAATGACTCCTGCACACACCAAAATAATTACTGCTGGACGAATGGAAAAACTGGAATGTTCGTAGATTTTTGCTTTCACATCATACTAGAATGCAATGAATTAACCGCCGTAATGCCTGTTTGAGGTGAATGATTATTCACGAATTAACCCAAGATAAAATAACTGAATGCAACCATAAAACTTCCATAAGATTTGGTTATTAAATTAATTAAGAACCATCGGCAAATGTTCGTTGTTTTTCTTAAAACAACCCACTTATCATTTAAATCTAAATTGAATTTATAAGGCACATAACTCGGATTTCATTTTTGATCCGAGATTTCGATTACTAAAGATAAAGTCTGTAGTTATTAATTTTTTATCGGTATTTCGGTACAAGAACTATTTTATCGATATACGATACGGTATTTATTTCCATCGGTAAACTGTATTAAAGCTATTACACTTTTTAATAGGAAAGACTAGATTTCCTGTTCTTTAAAAATACAAACATCATTTAACTGTATAACGGTACTTTTATTAACCGCAAATTCTTAATTAACGTCCGGAAACTAATTACACAACGGTATTTTTGTTAACTGCAAATTTTCAAATAACAAGGCACGGCATCCGATACCGTCCATTGTCTATAAAACTGTCTCGGACCAGCAACTGAACTGAAGTGTCGTTCGTCTCCTAAAAACTGAAGGTTATTTTATTATATACTAAGTAATTTGGAGGGTGCAGTTCTGCATACGCCAATCAAAAAGACGCCTGTCCCAAATTGAACAAATCAGAGCTATGTAGTCCACGTGGAGTCGATAGGGAAGATTTTCTTAATTTCGCTACTATATTTTGACCCTAAAAAACTAAATACTACGCAATTTGTATTTCCGCGGACAAATAGTGCACGCAGATGTTGTTTTTTTAAACCATATGTGAACAAGCAAAAGAGATTTTTTTTAACACGTAGCGGACATAAATTTGTTAGATAAAGGTGACTTGCTTTATTATATTTTCACGGAACCCAAACTATGATATATCTGGGAACTAAACGAAGTTAGATTTGCCACGATCCATATTATTATTTTGTTTCAACCAAAGTACACGTGCGCAAATGAAATACAGAAAAGAATAATTTATTGCACAAGTGTTTTTTATAATTCTACGAAGATTTGAATCACGACCTTTTTAAAATAATTTTTATAGGGTTGTTTGCACCAAATGCCACACAAGTTTATATTTTAAGAAGAACGCAAATTTGCAGAACCGGACTTAAGATTTTTAGTAAATATGTAGACAAAACTACATTTATTCAGGACTGATAAAAATATACCGTTACACTCGCTTTTGCTGTTGGTTAACGAAAAAGTATTTTAGCACGGTAATAATGCCTAGTTGAAGTTATGTCTTATCCACGGTAAATAAAATATATGTACTTATGCGTTTTATACATTGAATATCATACATAGTAGCGCAGTTATTTATTATTTCTTTCTTAAATTCATACAAGCAAAGATATTCATCAATAACTAAAAGCCGTCCTAGGATATCATCTGTGGTTTTACATACTTACAATTAGTAAGCTACAACTATATTACACCAGTACTTTGTATGTAACCACAGAAAATTTGTATGAAATAAGTTGAATATGTTGACTAAGAAAAGGCAAAATAAAAAAAATCACATCTTGGATTTAAAATTATTTCTTAATAAATTCATGGAAATATTTATGTACTTACATCTCTTTTAAGGATTTTTTATAAAATTAAAAATACGTATTGTGTAATTATTTATTAACTATTTGAAATGAAAAAATTAAGAAAGAAAAACTGAATAAACGCATTCACTCTGAATACGTGGAATTCCAAATCTGCTTCGATGTCTGCTTTTGGTAAACCATGTTTCATATTTTTGCACCCTTCAGGACATTTGCACGTTGGTATGCAATAAAATTTATTTTTCATGCAGCAACAAATTATTGTCAAGCAATCATGAAAAAATTAAATTACAACCAATTGCTACACAATGCAAGAATTCAGGGATATGACATTTTTAGGTACTGATTCCTGGGTTGCGAAAACCGGAACTATTCCAGTTTCCGCTTTTTGACATCGTAATTTAAAAACTTTCTAAGTTGGGTTTGGGTAATAAACTATTCAACCACTCTTTAGTTTGGTAATGTACTCGTAAGCAATGTTAAATTGACTGGTAGTATCGCAACCCGTCATAACATGGAAACTGAGTATCTTTTTAAGCCCGAGCTCCAAACATATTTCATGAATTGCGATATGAATTGCGATATGAATTGCGATATACCTTTTCCGTTCTTGTATTGTACATATACTTTAACGTAGACATAGAAAGTTCTCTAATCGAATTGGACATTTTAACAAAGAGATTTTTGATCAAATGGTACTCAAATGATTTCATGGTGTTATGTAATTAGTTTCAATTTAATTTTTTGCAACTACTCGACGAAAATTTATTCCTGCATGAAAAATAAATTGTCTACTTGAACTACCAGTCAATTTACTAGAATAGGAAAACAAACAGAAGATAGTAATACAGCATTGCTTACGAGTATATTACCAAACTAAAGAGTGGTTGAATAGTTTATTAGCCAAACCCAATTTAGAAAGCTTTTTAAATTAGGGATGTCAAAAAGTGGAAACTGGAATAGTTTAAGTTCTCGCAACCCAGGAATCAGTACCTAAAAATGTTATATCTCTGAATACTTGCTTCAGATTCGCTCAGATTCTCTTCAAGATGGCGGCAAGTAAAAGTCAAGCGGTTTCTGCTCTGCAATGTGAAAGATGTAAAGCTCGATTATTAACAGGAGTAAAATGTAAAATATGCTCCGCTATGTATCATCAAAGTTGCGCTAAACTGCGTAATAATATTAAATTTTTAAGTGACGACGTAACTGTGTGTTGCGAAATAAATAATGAAAATGTGTTAATCGACGAAGAAGATGAGAACATCTTTTTTTGGAACTAATGAAGATTTTCAAAATATAATCGACTTTCAGTTGTTTAACTACATTTTAAATCAAAAAGACATCATAATTAAAGAATTACGTGAAAAGATTTCGTTATTATATGATAAAATAAATTACCTTGAAGAAAAATCCGAACCAAATGTGACAAGAAATGATAAGATTATAAAGGAAAAGTATGCAAGTGTCAATGTCAAGGAAAATAAAAATTTTACATCAAATGACCGCTCGAATACGCAAAGGAAAAAAGTGATATCTGCACAACAGGTATCTGCTGCTGTTCAACAAGCTCAATTTGTGCTATAGACCGATGAAGTGATTAACTTAACATCTGGAGTTGACATGATGGCTGAAAATCAAGATAATAAAGCAAGTTTAGCTAATTTGAATTCTAAAATTACTAAAAAAATAGTGCAACGAAACCCTCAGTTGAATATAGTTGGTACAAAAACAAATAGTCTCAAAACAATACCTAAACCTTCTTTCTTACACGTATCTAGATTACATCCTGATGCAACGGCTTTGGAAATGGTAAATTATCTTAAACCTGTGTTTCCGGAAGTAACGTGTGAAAAATTAGTACCAAAGTATCCTGGGTGTTACTCATCCTTTAAAGTACGGATTAATACAAGTAATATCGAAAAGGCTATTGATGGAGGTACGTGGCCGCAAGGTGCATCTGCACGCAAGTCTTTTCAATCTCGAAGAACTCCCACAACGACAACCTAATTGAAGATTTCACATCGGGTTTTAATGCGTTTTACATTAACATTTAATGTTTATCCAATAAAGTAGACGAAATTAATTTGTTTATTAATGATTTCAATTTTCAGATTATTTGTTTTGCAGAACATTGGTTGACCGAAGAGAATTTAAAAACTATTAACATACCAAATTATGATTTAGCTACCAGTTTTTGTAGAAGGAAACATCAACATGGTGGTGTTGCTCTTTTTGTAAAGAAAGGTACTGTGTGTAAAGTTTTGGATGTTATGAATTTCTGTTCTGAGATTAATTTGGAAATCTGTGGTGTCGAATATGAAAATAGTATCTTTATTGTTTTATACAGATCTGGTAAAGGTAATTTTGATTATTTCATTCTACTTCGTTTTTGGCCAATCGCAAGGCTTTATTTTTTGGATTACAGCGATAATTCGATAATTTTTTATTGTCCTTTTCGACTGTTTTTATCTTCGTGACAACGCTGAAAACTAGTGTCACATGTGTCCCATTTTTTACTTTCATGTCAAATACTAATCTTTATGTTAATAAGTAGATGCTTAAATAAACAACTGTATCATGAAATAATCTTACCGAATTACATGCTCGTGCTTCTGAAATTATCTGTTGTAATACTCAAGTTGATTAAAACGCAACACTCGTGTCATTTTTTGACAAATTTCCCTCCGTTGCACGTCGGGAAATTAAAACGTCAAAAAATGACACTCGTGGTTGCTAATCAACGTTCGTATTACAAATCGATAATTTCGAAGCACTCGTGTAATTACAAGTGATAATTCTTTACATTGGTTTGAAAGTATGCTGATGATTTTAATGTTGATTTTTTAATTAACTCACCACAATTAATAGATTTAATAAGTATAATTACATCTTTTGACTTACACATACAATTAAAGACTTTACTAGGGTGTGTGAGTTTTCAAGAAGCTGTATAGATAATATTTTAACCAATCTAAAATCTAGATTTTACTTCTTATTTTACTAAAGTAATCGACCCATGTCTATCTGACCATTTTGGTCTGCTTATTAAAATTGACGTTCCTACTAATACATCTTCAAAGAAAATTTTTAAAAGATTTATCAATGAAACGGGAATGATGAAACTTAGATCTTCTCTTTGCCCTATTGATTGGAACATGTTTATAAATGAATAATTGATTTTAATGATAATTGAAATATATCAATCAAACAGCGCATATCTCCAGTTAAATGGTTTAATGATGATTTAAGGCGATTACGTGATACTCTTTACTCTTTCAAGTTAGTTTTTAGGATTAGTGGCAGTGAACATGCTTTGAAAGCGTATAACCTGCTTCGAAAAACCTATAGAGCTTCTATTATACATTATATGAGAGCTGCTTATGATCGGTTTCTGCTAAATTCTAATAATTTACATAAAGCTAGCTGGCAATTAATTAATTATGAAAGAAATCACTTTCCAAAAAATACTAATCTAAGTAGCATATCTTGTCATGATTTCAATGATTATTTCGCTAACATAGCAAATTGTATTATACAATCTTTACCTCATATTAATCACTCTGCGACAGATTTTTTAGTTAACATTTCTAAATCGGCAAACTCGTTTTTCTTATTTCCTGTCTCAGAAGTTGATGCTTGGAAAGCGATAGGTTCTTTAAGTTATTCACCGTCATTTGATGCCTTTGAGATTAATGGTATCATTGTTAAAGGGATTGCAGACATTATTGTTAAACCTTTTTCGATACTAGTCAATGAATGTTTTGCTAAGGGAATTTTTCCTGACAGTTTTAAACTTTCTCGAGTTCTACCCATTTTCAAAAAAGGTGATACTAAGTCAATCAATAACTATAGACCTATTTCTATAATTCCTGCTTTAGGTAAAATAATTGAAATAATACTAAAAGAAAGGTTATTAAATTACTTTAATCAAAATAAACTATTTAGTACAAATCAGTTTGGTTTCAGGAAGAATTCTTCTACGACCAAAGCTGCGCTTAAGTTGGTGACTGACGTACTTGAGGGTCTTGAGAATGGTAAACACCCACTGATTACGCTTGTGGCCTTACCAAGGCCTTTGACTGCGTTAGTCATGAAATACTTCTCAATAAATTAGAGCACTATGGAATTAGAGACTTAGCATTAAACCTTTTTCGTTCCTAATTTAAATAATAGGATTCAATTTGTCTCGCACAACGATGAGAAATCTGTCCCCGTTGCCATTACTCATGGTGTACCGCAAGGATCAGTCTTGGGACCAATTCTTTTTATTATCTACGTAAATGATCTGTATTACTGCTCTTCTCAAAAATGTTATATGTTTGCTGATGATACTACTTTCTTAAATCTTCATAATAACACTAATGTTCATAAGGATGAATCCTTAGCTAATTTAGAATCTGCAAACACATGGTTCATTGCTAATAGATTAAAAATGAATGAAGAGAAAAATCAGCATTTACTGATTTCTTCTCACATTGATGTCACTTAAGGTAATGCAGTGAAATTACTGGGTTTTATTTAGATGATCGACTCACTTGGCAAGATCATATAAATACTTTAATTCCCAAATTATCTAGCGCCATATTTTTGATGCGACAGCTTAAGCATTGTGTTAGTCACAACCAAGTGTTAATGTCATATTATGCATTATTTCATGCACACCTTACTTATGGTGTAATTCTTTGGGGAAATTCTTCTAATTCTAGAAAAATATTTGTATTACAGAAAAAAGCTGTTAGATGTTTGGCTAACATAGGTATGAGAACTCACTGTAAACCATTCTTCATTCAATTTGGAATAATGACTCTAACATCTGCTTATATATACTTTACTCTCATTGAAATACATACTCATATCACTAATTATATACAAGGATCAGATTATCACAATTACCATACTAGATCTTGTAATCTTTTAAGAAAAAAGCACATGCGATTAGAAATGTCGGTAAAAAACTCTTTGGATCTTAATCTATATAATAAATTACCAACTTCAGCAAGATTTCTGAACGTAGTTATTTTTAAAAGGAAATTAAAGAAATTCCTAATTGATGAAGCTTTCTACACAGTAGGCGAATTTTATAAATGTAATATTAATACATCTAATTTTTAATAAATGCACTCTTTGGTCTACCATGTTAAATTTTTAAACAATGCAAGTTAATTCTTATATTTGTCTACACATTACTTGATTTATTACCCTTTGTTATTGTTATATTATTATTGTTTTATTTGTTTATAGATAATTATTTGTTAAATTGTTGTAATGCTTTAAACATACCTATTATTGTTTGTATTATTGTATTATATATCACTTGCAACAAACAGCACTGTAACAGTTGCCAATAAATATATCTTATCTTATCTTATCTTGCATTGTGTAGCAATTGGTTGTAATTTAATTTTTTTGCAATTGCTCGACGATAATTTGTTGTTGCATGAAAAATAAATTTTATTGCATACCAACGTGCAAATGTCCTGGATGATGCAAAAACATGAAAAATGGTTTACCAAAAACAGACATCGAAGCAAATTCGGAATTCCAAGTATTCAGAGTGAATGCGTTTATTCAGTTTTTCTTTCTTAATTTTTTCATTTCTAATAGTTAATAAATAATTACACAATATGTATTTTTAATTTGAATTGAGTTGTCTTTGCAATTTTATAAAAAATCCGTGAAAAGAGGTGTAAGTACCAAAATATTTCCATGATTTTATTAAGAAATAATTTTAAATCCAAGATGTAATTTTTTTACTTTGCGTTTTCTAAGTCAACATATTTAACTTATTACATACAAATTTTCTGTGGTTACATACAAAGTACTGGTGTAATATAGTTGTAGCTTACCAATTGTAAGTATGTAAAACCACAGATTATATCCTAGGACAGCTTTTAGTTATTGATGAATATCTTTGCTTGTATGAATTTAAGAAAGAAATAATAAATAACCACGCCACTGTGTATAATATGCAATGTGTAAAACGCATAAGAACATATATTTTATTTACCGTGGGTAAGACATAACTTCAACTAGGCATTATTACCGTGCTAAAATACTTTTTCGTTAACCAACAGCAAAAGCGAGATGCGATACTCTTTACGTTGTTTTGCAGATATTCGCTTCTGTTATACCTATGACAAAAATAAAAGCACCATTGTATTCACAGGAAATCAGCGCAAAACGTTTATTTCAGTCGTTTTTTCTTAATATGTACTAGATTCGAAGATATTAAGTGTTAAATGTAATTTTGTTAAACCGTAAAAGTGTTGTTTCGAGAAAATCGACTTTAAAAGTAGAAGTTTCCGTAAGAAACAATGTAAATAAATATCTTAAATGTTTTTTTTTTTGACAACTTAAATATCGATGTAAACATTTACAGTTTTGTCACAACATAGCGAATGATGTTCCGCAACAAATAACATAAAAATTGAATTTCACCCCTTTTTTTACTAAAACAGCCTCTCCCGCACCACCTCACAGTTATTTTTTTGATAAGTAAATTCTGCTTAACTTAGGGATAGGCTACAACATGAGCTAGGGTGGTACTTTTTACAAGGTATGCCCGACGGAATGAACGATTTCAGCCTAATAAAACTCTACTATAATTAAAGTATACATGTCACAACTAAATCAAAATGTTAATAGAATTTATTGTTACTTCTTTTAATTATTTATAAAAATTAATGAAATCATGTTATGTTCACCAAACTTCACCATTCTTTTTTGATAATACATCTGCTTTGCCTTTGATGTGTTTTATTTTAAATTTACAGTTACAGAACATTTTTTCTACATTAGTAATTGGCTAATTTCATTCCCAATCACCTAATTTTAAAATATGACCGTGCTTCGATATCTCAGATTTTGTTCAAATTCCCTTGCATAGTTACTATGAAAGGACATTACATTAATATTTTCTGATATTTTGGGGTGAGAAATCGCCGAAGTAGAAGATGTACATTATATGGTACATTGAGCACTAACATTGTCATTTCGTTATATCTGCTGTTGTGTTTTCTTACTATTAAATTATTAGCATTAAATTAATATTACATGCTAGATAGTATATAAATAACAATGTAAATTGTGTTTATGTCCTCCCAGAATCTTAATTATTACCACATTGGTCGTTCAAACGCTGCTCTTCTAAAGCTTTCTTGTAGTTGTCCAGATTATCTTCATTGTGTTTGTTTTTGTACGTTTGGCTTGTGTCTTTTCTCAAATCTTTAGTTTATAGGAACATAGCTCTTAATGAAGCATTAAGTATCATGGAGGCAGAAGATGATGATATAGAGGCTATATTAATTGAACCTCCGGAGCCTACTGTTCAATCTGATGCTGATTCCGACGGTGGTTTCGTACACAATCTCAGCGGCAGTCAGCTTCAAGCTGATGCTGAGGTGGTACTTCGCTATAACCCGGAAATTCAAGGCATCAGTGAAAGTGTTGCTAATGGCGACCAGGACGATGAATCACAAGATTTGCTCAGTGTGGCTACTGGTGGCGAAGGCAGCTCTAAACCAAAACGTCGCAAAAATACTTCTGCTGTTGGGTGTCAAAGGCTGACCGGTATCGCAGCTTGATTCTCGTAGAGCAATCGTTCATACTTACTTAACGAAGTATAAGTGTACACCAAAGTATGAGCGACGGGTACAAAACCTTCGCCCGGAAGTCGCTCAAAAGATACGGTTTGAGCAGATAGGACATTATGTATCATATGTGCCTGATGAAAAAGACGCAGGTGTCAAGGCGTAACTTGCAAGGTAAAAGCTACAACCGAATGCATAAAATGTAATGTGGATCTATGTATTTCTTGCTTTGTCACATACCACGTAATACCATATAATTGAGATTGTAACTTACCTTTATGATGTATACCTACAACAAATTCTTTGTTATTTTCTTATTATATATTTTTTACACATGTTTATTTTGTAAGGACTATTTCATGGTTTATAAAAATACAAAATACTAAATACTTACCTGGTGTAGTCACTAATAACTCCTCTTCCTAAAATTATGAAAACAAGAAACAACTAAATGTTAAAAATAAAATATAAAACATTTTTATTACAATAGAACTGATACAAAATATGGAGACGCAACATTTAGCGAAATGGGTAGCCTAGCGCTTAAAGTACTGTAATGATATTCATCATAAAAGCAGTCATTACATCCATATTACCTCAAGAAGACATTGCATGCTAAGTGATTGCCATGACAACAGTAATCAACAACAAGGGTATAAATAAATATCTCATAGAAGTAAACATGTCTTTTATTGTCTTCTACAAGAGATAACATATAAGTAGTGTACAAGACCACACACAAGAAACCTGTATTACTACATTAATCTTCAAAACAGTACCATATATGGTACAGGCTGTTTCTACAAAACCACGAAATGGAAAAAGAAAAAACTCACTAATAAGGTCCTTACATCATTCTAAACATAATTATGAAGTATGAATAAAAGTTTAAAAAAAAATTTGAGTGGATTAGGGTTAATTCTTTGAAATGTTGTAACTAGCAATGTTGCTAGTTACAACATTTCAAAGAATTCATCATGTCATCTGTAACAAAGTTTTTATAAGCATTTAAACTGCTCACCTGTAAAATTGCTAAAAAGCAGTTAGGCCAGTATGCATTAACGTCGACGATATTACTATACGCACTTGCTGTTGTGGCTGTGAACTATCTTCCTAGGCACAATATTGAAAAAGAAGACGAACAACTATTTCGCGCATTGTGTAACGGTATATTTTCTATCGGCCTCAAATATGTGTAATTTTGCATGTATATTTACTGAAAAATTTAAAGTTCGGTCCTGCAAATCTATATTTTATTTGTAGCTAAAATTTTGTTGTATAAACATATTTACAAAGAATATTTTAAAATATTGTTTTCGAACTTTTATAAAATTAAAGGACGTTGAAGTAATAAATAATGTCTTTAGTGCTTTGCTTGTAGTGCTTTGCTTACCCGTAGAAACGGTTGCGTTGTTAAAAACAAGAGGACCTTGATAAAATCCGATGGCGTATTTAAGTCATCTTGCTTTATATAAATATTCCAGTCTGCATTCTGCGAAAGCATTGGTAGAAAGTAAACTTCTCTTTTGTTTGGAAGCTGACATTTAAAAAACTGCATGGATCGCAAGTCGGCAGATGTTGGCGTGCTTGTTTTCCGTTTTCGTGCCCGTACAAAATCTTTAGTTCATTAGGGTGAGAATCTCGCATAAAAACCAATAATATCAGCTTTAA
Source organism: Agrypnus murinus (assembly GCA_929113105.1). Classification (NCBI taxonomy): domain Eukaryota; kingdom Metazoa; phylum Arthropoda; class Insecta; order Coleoptera; family Elateridae; genus Agrypnus; species Agrypnus murinus. Next base: position 63,654,385 of record OV816029.1, on the reverse strand, counting down.
GGAGTCCACGTGGACTAAGCTTGCCATAGTTTTGATTTGCTCCTAGAAAATAATACAGGCTTTTAATTGGTTGGTCCGATCTACATCTTGAGCGAAAGAAAAAACATAGTTCCTCCGCGCTAAAAATAGGGGTCCAAAATGTTAAAAACACTTTCGATCCAGCTTCCAGAGAAGATAGTCGACTTCGGTCGATATTATAGAATTACCGTTTACTTTCATTACTTAGAATTAATGTAAATTCTAAATATAGTTCCCGTACAGTTTAATTGATATTTGTTGTGAAGTGAGCTTTTAGATACTGTTTAGTTTTGATTAATCCTGTTTGAGACATTTGGACATACCATACCGCTAATAAACATTTGTGGTTTGTTTTATCGTGATGGACCATTAAAAACAATTACCTCCTTCAGTTCGTGCTGTAATATCAGTGCAGTCTTGTTATTAAAAAAATCTCGCAGACTGATTTATAATTTAAATAGTAAATTCCCGTTCTATCTGCCGACAAAGACGAATAATTATTAAAGTAGCAAGTGCTATCTGTGGTTAAATTTGTTTAAGCTTTTAAAAGACATTACCGTTATTCTTCGTGCGTAAATTATAAACAAAAACAATAACAGAAACAGGATTGTTTAAACTGTGTTTAATAAAGAATGTTGGTGACATCATATTGATGATTGAACTGTATTTGAAATAAAAACTATTTCTTTGGACCTGCTACCTTCAAACAACAATTCAAAAACCATTTAGAATCAACCACGGTTTTTCAAGGGGAGGCGTTTCCAATTTCTAGCGGACCACAGTAGCTTGTTTTTGCAAGGCAAATAAACAAAGGTTTAATTGGATAAGATTTAAGGTATTGTACTTTAAGAACTATTTATCATTGTAATTTTTTTCCGTTTATGGATTATGCGAACAAGCGAATTTTTATAATTTTTTGTAAGAAGAGAGCACTTAATTTCAGTCTGTTACCGCTAGTGAAATTCAAAATTACTAACTTTAGTAGTATTTAAGTAGATTCAATTCCGTAATATTTTACAGATATTTGTTTGTTAAATTTAACAGAGTAACACGAGCTGCTGTTAACTTTCTTTGAAAAGAAATTTTATTTTCCTTTAGGAACTGTAAACCAGAAGAACCTATAATTGTATTTGATGCACCACTATCTAACAAACAAATAACTGGAGATCGTTGGATCCTAATGAGTATAAAAGGACGATTATCATACGGCATTTTGACACAAAGAGGTGCAATTATTTTTGGAGACATAAAAATTGTTACTTTGTCCAACCAGGATTTCCATTCTTCTAAAGAGGGCGAGAAATTATACTTTTTTGTGTGTTTGGTTTGAGAAGCTAAGTTGTACGCGAACGTGAATTGATTTGTTGAGGTTTTATCTTCGGTACCGTCCCGGTTGAACGATTCATTACTGTTTGATCCGCAACGATACCTCCCTGGGCGTTTTTTTGGATTGCAACTAGAACAGGAATTGGAATATGCACCAACTTTACCACACCTATAGCAAAATGTACGTCGTTTTTCGGAACACTGTCTATGTAAGTGTCCAGACTGACCACAATTGAAACAAGGTTTCTCTGTACTGGATAATTCAGAAATATTAATTTTGTTTTCAACAGGTTTTCTTACCTGACAATCAGTTAACGAAAAACACGCTGAAGATAATTATTAACAATTTTTAGACCTCTACAAAGAATCTCAAACTTCAATTCACCACCTTTCAAATGGTTTACCTCCATTTTGACAAAGTATCGTAACAATAAAATTTTCTTTTAGCAACAAATAAACGATAACTGTCATTAGGCATTCCAATTTATTTACACAAATCCTACAATATTATTGATTCCGACAGAAATCCTTATCTGGAAACGTAGTACAAAGTCACCTAAAATCCTAAAAATATTTTCATCAACCAATATCTTAAACCTTTTCTTAAACTGCAGAAACAAAGTTTTCACGGGACCCACGTTGGGCGCCAATTTATAACACTCAAAATCCACAAACGAAATAAAGCCCCGCGATTGGGCGCCAATTTATAACGTCAAAACTCTATAAACGAAATAATAATTCTAAAATTATCATACTTACATTAGCAAAGATGCTCAAGATTACCACGGCTTGAGATTTAGCTCTATCTCACAAATTTTTTATTCAGGTCGCAGGTATTGGTTCTGCAGTTGTCTTATTTATGAAAAGGAGTAGATAAGGGTTTCAGAACTCAAATAAAAACTCTAAAAGGGCGCCATCTGATTATGAAGCTTAATGATGATAATTAATTAAGCCAGAAAAGATATTAAATTCATTAATCAGAAAATGAATTAAATAGACTAGGTTTTGAACAAAAATTTTGGTTAGGTTTAGAAATTTTTAAAATAAAAAATGAATAAAACATTGATAATTATATAGTTCCGTTTAGATCCTTGATACAAACTGAAAAACATATTTATTGGATGATAAAAAAAGTAGTCAAACACATATATAATAAAAGAACATAGACAACATAAATTTATTAAACTTAGATTAGTCATTCAGTAAATAATTATCAGATTACTCCGAAGTTATTGAACACAGAACAATTCAAAATTTAGTTAAAATTTATTCAACAAGAAGAAAGTATTAGATTTTATTTAACATAAATTATTCAAAAAAATTTGTTAAGGTCAAAAAATTATTTAGATTTTATTAAACAAAAAAATCATTCAGAAATTTAGCAGGATCAGAATTTATTAAACGCAAAATCCTTTGAAAATTTAACAAACAAATATCTGTAGAATATTACGGAATTGAATCTACTTAAATACTACTAAAGTTAGTAATTTTAAATTTCACTAGCAGTAACAGACTGAAATTAAGTGCTCTCTTCTTATAAAAAATTATAAAAATTCGCTTGTTCACATAATCCATAAACGGAAAAAATTACAATGATAAATAGTTCTTAAAGTACAATACCTTAAATCTTATCCAATTAAACCTTTGTTTATTTCCCTTGCAAAAACAAGCTACTCTGGTCCGCTAGAAATTGGAAACGCCTCCCCTTGAAAAACCGTGGTTGATTCTAAATGGTTTTTGAATGGTTGTTTGAAGGTAGCAGGTCCAAAGAAATAGTTTTTATTTCAAATACAGTTCAATCATCAATATGATGTCACCAACATTCTTTATTAAACACAGTTTAAACAATCCTGTTTCTGTTATTGTTTTTGTTTATAATTTACGCACGAAGAATAACGGTAACGTCTTTTAAAAGCTTAAACAAATTTAACCACAGATAGCACTTGCTACTTTAATAATTATTCGTCTTTGTCGGCAGATAGAACGGGAATTTACTATTTAAATTATAAATCAGTCTGCGAGATTTTTTTAATAACAAGACTGCACTGATATTAAAGCACGAACTGAAGGAGGTAATTGTTTTTAATGGTCCATCACGATAAAACAAACCACAAATGTTTATTAGCGGTATGGTATGTCCAAATGTCTCAAACAGGATTATTCAAAACTAAACAGTATCCAAAAGCTCACTTCACAACAAATATCAATTAAACTGTACGGGAACTATATTTAGAATTTACATTAATTCTAAGTAATGAAAGTAAACGGTAATTCTATAATATCGACCGAAGTCGACTATCTTCTCTGGAAGCTGGATCGAAAGTGTTTTTAACATTTTGGACCCCTATTTTTAGCGCGGAGGAACTATGTTTTTTCTTTCGCTCAAGATGTAGATCGGACCAATCAATTAAAAGCCTGTATTATTTTCTAGGAGCAAATCAAAACTATGGCAAGCTTAGTCCACGTGGACTCCTTAAAGCTGATATTATTGGTTTTTATGCGAGATTCTCGCCCTAATGAACTAAAGATTTTGTACGGGCACGAAAACGGAAAACAAGCACGCCAACACTGTCGACTAGACTTGCGATCCATGGAGTTTTTTAAATGTCAGCTTCCAAACAAAAGAGAAGTTTACTTTCTACCAATGCTTTCGCAGAATGCAGACTGGAATATTTATATAAAGTAAGATGACTTAAATACGCCATCGGATTTTATCAAGGTCCTCTTTTTTTTTAACAACGCAACCGTTTCTACGGGTAAACAAGCAAAGCACTAAAGACATTATTTATTACTTCAACGTCCTTTAATTTTATAAAAGTTCGAAAACAATATTTTAAAATATTCTTTGTAAATATGTTTATACAACAAAATTTTAACTACAAATAAAATATAGATTTGCAGGACCGAACTTTAAATTTTTCAGTAAATATACATGCAAAATTACTTATATTTGAGGCCGATAGAAAATATACCGTTACACAATGCGCGAAATAGTTGTTCGTCTTCTTTTTCAATATTGTGCCTAGGAAGATCACAGCTACAACAGCGAGTGCGTATAGTAATATCGTCGACGTTAATGCATACTGGCCTAACTGCTTTTTAGCAATTTTACAGGCGAGCAGTTTAAATGCTTATAAAAACTTTGTTACAGATGACATGATGAATTCTTTGAAATGTTGTAACTAGCAACATTGCTAGTTACAACATTTCAAAGAATTCACCCTAATCCGCTCAAATTTTTTTTTAAACTTTTATTCATACTTCATAATTATGTTTAGAATGATGTAAGGACCTTATTAGTGAGTTTTTTCTTTTTCCATTTCGTGGTTTTGTAGAAACAGCCTGTACCATATATGGTACTGTTTTGAAGATTAATGTAGTAATACAGGTTTCTTGTGTGTGGTCTTGTACACTACTTATATGTTATCTCTTGTAGAAGACAATAAAAGACATGTTTACCTCTATGAGATATTTATTTATACTCTTGTTGTTGATTACTGTTGTCATGGCAATCACTTAGCATGCAATGTCTTCTTGAGGTAATATGGATGTAATGACTGATTTTATGATGAATATCATTACAGTACTTTGAGCGCTAGGCTACCCATTTCGCTAAATGTTGCGTCTCCATATTTTGTATCAGTTCTATTGTAGTAAAAATGTTTTATATTTTATTTTTAACATTTAGTTGTTTCTTGTTTTCATAATTTTAGGAAGAGGAGTTATTAGTGACTACACCAGCTAAGTATTTAGTATTTTGTATTTTTATAAACCATGAAATAGTCCTTACAAAATAAACATGTGTAAAAAATATATAATAAGAAAATAACAAAGAATTTGTTGTAGGTATACATCATAAAGGTAAGTTACAATCTCAATTATATGGTATTACGTGGTATGTGACAAAGCAAGAAATACATAGATCCACATTACATTTTATGCATTCGGTTCTAGCTTTTACCTTGCAAGTTACGCCTTGACACCTACGTCTTTTTCATCAGGCACATATGATACATAATGTCCTATCTGCTCAAACCGTATCTTTTGAGCGACTTCCGGGCGAAGGTTTTGTACCCGTCGCTCATACTTTGGTGCACACTTATACTTCGTTAAGTAAGTATGAACGATTGCTCTACGAGAATCAAGCTGCGATACCGGTCAGCCTTTGACACCCAACAGCAGACACAAGTATTTTTGCGACGTTTTGGTTTAGAGCTGCCTTCGCCACCAGTAGCCACACTGAGCAAATCTTGTGATTCATCGTCCTGGTCGCCATTACCAACACTTTCACTGTTGCCATGAATTTCCGGATTATAGCGAAGTACCACCTCAGCATCAGCTTGAAGCTGACTACGGCTGAGATTGTGTACGAAACCACCGTCGGAATCAGCATCAGATTGAACAGTAGGCTCCGGAGGTTCAATTAATATAGCCTCTATATCATCATCTTCTGCCTCCATGATACTTAATGCTTCAGTAAGAGTTATGTTCCTATAAACTAAAGATTTGAGAAAAGACACAAGCCAAACGTACAAAAACAAACACAATGAAGATAATCTGGACAACTACAAGAAAGCTGTAGAAGAGCAGCGTTTGAACGACCAATGTGGTAATAATTAAGATTCTGGGAGGACATAAACACAATTTACATTGTTATTTATATACTATCTAGCATGTAATATTAATTTAATGCTAATAATTTAATAGTAAGAAAACACAACAGCAGATATAACGAAATGACAATGTTAGTGCTCAATGTACCATATAAGGTACGGCAAGATAATTATAGAGATTTTTCAAAGCTTTGTTGATTTATGCAATGTGTATTACAAAAACATAATAAAGTAATGTTTGAGAATTAAAATGATCATATATACTTGTAGTTATACAAATCAATTCTTGAAATAATAGCGTACGTACGTAAATCGAAAGTCCATTGTAGGTGGTAGAAATATGTAACCATAAACACATGTCTCACACGACACGAAAATGGTAACTTGGAAAGTTTAGTGAAGTGGGAGGGAAGCGGTAACCCTTCCCCGTCGGAACAAACTGTCATACGCATAATAGGAAGAATATTAAAACAGGGGATGTACATTATTTAAAATCAAAACCGCCGTACCATATATGGTACATTGAGCGGATTAGGGTTAAGTTTATATCATCTGTAATAAAGTTTTTATAAGCATTTAAACTGCGCTCCTGTAAAGTTGCTAAAAAGTAGTTACACCGGTATGCATTAACGTCGACTATATGGGCACATTAATAAATGTTCTGTTTTATTAATATAACTGTTTCTGATTGTCCAGTTTTGTTTGGATGCTTGGTGTAATAAATGTGATAATTTGGATTTTTAAAATAGGATTTTTCTGCAAAATGTGTCTCGATTATGAAAAGCATGTCGATAAAAGTTTGTTTTACGAACAAAGTTCTTTTATCGAAATTACGTGTTTCCAGAACTGCAACGCCAAAGTTAGGATATAATCGAGGGGTCTCTCACTCCCAAAAACTATGTACACCTACTGCCACTTTACGGCAATAACTGTCGTTTTTCTCGTATTATCACTTGTTATTCCCGTATTGCCGTTTTTATTCCTTTATTTTCGTCTGTATTGCTGTATTACCGTCTCTATTTCCGTATTTATTTCCATATTGCCGTATTTATTTCTGTATTGCTGCATTAATTTCCCTATTGCTGTGTTTATTTTTGTATTCCATGCATGATCGTAACAGTGGGTGTATTTGAACGAAAGATGTTTTATTGTTATTGGTTTTATTGATAATTTTGCAAAATGTCTACTGTCTACTAAGAAAAATGTAAACAAAATTCCTCGCAAATAAAAAATGATATGTAAAAAATAGATTTGTATTCAATCGTAATATATATTTACATTACATTTTTAAGTAACTGAATACGTGAAAAGAAGAACTTTAAAAAATATATCATCAGATAGATCCACTCTAAGAAATACAAAAAAGACACATTGAAATAAATAACAAAAATTTATTTGAAAAGTGAGAATCCCAATACACGGCAGTAAATAAAATTCAAAAAGAATTTAAAAAACTGATAAGTTTTAATTAAAATCGAAACTCTTTCAAATTTTATCAAGTCTTTGTATAACCTGTTAATTGAAACCCAATTCGAATGACTGATCTTGAATGGGTAAATTCCAGTAAGATTTACAGAACCATAAAATATAAATTCCGAATCTACTTTCTGAATGCCATCTTCCTCCGGCTGTATGAAGTTTTCGAAATCTTTCAAAAATTTTTCTTTATCAATATCCAAAATTCGTCCAATGTACCATCCGGTGTCGTAAAATATTGCATAATATTTTTCCAATTTCAGATTTATCTTCCATTTTGTTTCTTGCATGTTTCCTTCTTCTAAATCTGATTTTTCTGATTCAAAAAATTCTGATTCTGGTGCAAGTGAAATTACTTCAAGGGATTCGCTTGATTTCGCTGTAAGTGCACAATCGGTCTCGAGCGTAAAGAAATGCATCGATTACAAATAACGCTTTTAAAAATATAAATAATTAAAAACTCGCAAAACTAAAATACCTACCTGGCAAATCTACATCATAAAACCTTTTACCTGGAATTAGTAGATCGGTTTAGTAGAACTCTCAAAGGAAGCGTAACAAAAATAAGCCTTGTGCTTTAAATAGGTATAAAATATTTTAAATTTATGGTAAATAAATCTAGAGAAAATATAATATCAAAGCGGTCTTGTAGGCTTGTCTATACATCAGAACAATTCGAATATTAAACACTCAATGATGGAAGGCTAGACTGCACGAGCTGCAGCCAGAAATAGCTAGGGCATAGCTATTACTAGTAGTTATTTGTAATTACCTTACTGTAGCACTTTTAAATACTTGCCGCGTTTAAATACAGAAATGATGAGAATAAGATCTAGAGATCTTGTTTAACAAATTTCTTGAACACGTTTATTAGTATTTCAAAAACATGACTGATAAAAAATATGTGTTTGAAATCGTCAAATATTCCGATACTGTACTGTGCTTTTATGCAAGTTGAAACTGTTATTTCAAACCAAAATTGTTTAGTTACAAGAATTATTAATAAATAAGTAGTATGTTTATAACATAAATTTATTGAATGTTGTTGCAAATAATATTTAATAGATACGTTATTTATACGTTTATTGCAGTTTTTATAGTTAATTACGTAGTAAACTAACCTAAAAATTCAATATTGTTGTTTTAAATTTTCTATAACTTTGCAGTTTCAGAAAATAAAAAACATTCATGTGGTAATCTTAGTACTATTTTCCCTATTTTGAATTGATTTTAGTTTACTATTTTAAGATTTTTATATTTTTTGAGTATTATAAACACTGAAATATAAAATTACAATTGCTAGAAACAGCTACAGCTCATATCGGCGACTTCAACCCCTAGATGCTAGTGATGGAAATGGTTTGTCTATTAAGCGCAGTTCCAAAAGTTTACACGCTGGGAACTAATAAGAAGGCGCTACAAGTGGATGGCTTTTCTCGAGAGTCTCAAAATATTTTTTTTAATTTTTGGATTTAAAAATTTAAAAATTAAATAATTTAAAAAATACTAATCCACATAGAGAAAGCTTCAATATAAAATAAGAATCACGTAAATCGGCACAGTAGAACTTTCAAACGAACTAGAACAAGAAACAGCCTTGTGTTTTAAATCGACTGCAGTCCTTACAGTCTAGCCACATCCCTCCATCATTGAGTTTTTAATATTCGTATTGTTCTGATGTATAGACAAACCCTTGCATGCCACCATAGATCTCCTATACGAGTTCTACAAGACCGATTTGCTAATTGTTTTTTATAAGCTTTGACACAAAAATAATAATAAGAGTTGAAAGATTAATTATTATTTTCACAAAAGTTATCACATTTGGTCCTCCAAATTTCAAAAAATACTAATTTTGAATACTACATATGGAGGTATTGCTGAACGCAGAAAAAAATATACTTTTCATTTCTAACAAGAAAATAAGAGGGTTCCATTTGAAAGTCAATGACATCACAGTAGTAAACTAAAAAATTAAAATTGAGGTCCATAAAATTCGCAGGAAAAAAATAAAATTGACGTGTCCGAGCTTTTCTTCCAAACAGTGATAATACAAAAAATATGAATTTTATTCCTTACTTTATTTACACACTGTACAGTATAAAGTAATCCTTTAATGAATTTTAACCGTCCCATATTAACGGGGTAAGAGTCAAATCACGATTCTTAGAAACGGTGAATGATTTTCAATGTTCAAACAAAAAATAATTACTTGCCGTCATTATTTTTCCGCGCACACTACAACATTACTCGCTTCTTCAGAAGACCATCTAGATTTTTAAACGCGTTTGAGATAAAATACGTAATGGAAATTGAGAATAATGGAGCGTGTTATTTCTATTGCCGAGTTTATTTCTCAGTAATGCCGCGTATTCCCCATTTATTGCCGCGTATTCTCTATTTATTGCCACTTATTCCTTTGTATTCCCGCTTATTTCTGTTTATTTCTCATATTGCCGAGTATTGCTCATTACTTCCTACTCATAGCAATTTATTCCCGAGAAACTGTACACCTATTGCTGAGAGTCAGAGACCCTTCGGATATAATTGGAACCCAATGAATAATTAAAAGTGAAAACCTTAACCGCTAGTACCGTCAAACATAGAGATGGTTTACAAATGGTTTGGGGTTGGGTATCGGCTAATGGCGTGAGAGACTTAATATTTATTGATGGCATAATGCACAAATGGGGTTACCTTGACATATTGAAGAATAATTTCAGAAGTAGTGACGAAAAATTGGGTATTTTAGATACGTTTCACTTATATGCCAATAACGATCCCAAGCATTCTTCTACTGTGGCCAAGGGATGGGCACTCTTAATAGTTGTCCAAAATAGGTTCTAGAGTTATCCAACTACCTACTCAGTCTTTAAATTTAAATATAATAGAACCTATTTGGAACAATCTCGAAATAAAAATCAGGAATTGTAAAATGTCCAAACAATGAATAGAGCCCTTTTAGAAGAGTATCTAGAACAAGATATCTCAAAAACCTAGTGAATTGATACGACGCCGATTACAAATCGTACTGGATAAGGAAGGTTATCGAACTAAACATTACTTAATTCATTTTATTCTGATTTTTAAATTTTCTTTCAAAATTAATGAAGTAGACGACTTTGAGTGTGAAGATAATTTTGTTAATCTTATTTATGTAGATCTTGTTTTAACTTATCATTGAAAGAAGTCTCCTTAGTTTCCCAAATCATGCCTACTATTGTAGAGATTACGAGGGTTGTGTTCCCATTATTCTTTGTCTTTGTATACATACAGGGTGTATTATCGGTTTTGTTACATAATGGCGAATAGCATCTGTAAAAACACATTTTTTTCGAATATTGGCTAATTATTTCAAAATAAAAATCAGTGTGTAGCAAAGTTTTAAATTTTCTGAGTAAGTTTCAAAATTTAGCATTCTGTATTAAATAGTTTCCAAGATAAGAATTGTGCAAGGAACTTATTTTTATAAAGTATTATTAGTTATGACAATATCTTTCAAATTATCTAAAGATCACTACCAAGGCTGATGTCGTGTTTTTGTAATTTTACATTTAACGTCTAGTTGAATTGGTAAATGTTATTAGCGAATTTCTTATTTACAATGTTAATTTTCTATAAAAGAAAATCGCTTATATCTTGTAAACTATTTAGCACAGAATGCTAACAGAATGCTACAAAAAGATCTAAAACGTTGCTATACTGATTTTTTCTCTGAAATAATTAGGGAAGTCAATATCTGAGAAACTGTGTTTTTCATGCTAGTCGCCTATGTGACAAAACAGATAAAACACTCTGTATGTACATATTCCTTTCTGAATAAAATTTATTTAAAGTGTGGTATACGATTTCCACTGTGAGCAACTGTAGATACAATACACATGTACATAAAACTAAATATCTTAACATTTCTACTAATGAAGAATTACTAATCTTACTATTTTATAAATTGTTCTTACAATATTTACTATTGTCTATAACCATTTTGATGTTTAAATGAAGTCTTTGGTAATTACATGGTGCATTTTTTTATTTTTTCCCCTAAAACGTATGGTAGAGTTAGAACATTCGGTATGCTGTATGATAGGTTTTTAAAACTCGAGAACTGCAATTTATTTAGATTTAAACATTAATTAAAATATAAAAATTTCTCACACTAAATAATCTATATCGAATTTTATAAAAATGATCCTCAATTGGAAAAATGAATAAGGTCAAAATATTTATTGTAATGTTAAAAATTCGCAACATTTGGTGATTATTATCGGTTATATTTATCTAGTCCACGTGGACTTTTAACACTTTTTATACAGAACAACAAATCAAATATTAGTTGTAGGTATAAATTACCCGTTCCACTGTTAACACGTTATTGAAATGTATCTGTCCTTATACTTATTTGTCAGCAATAGATGGAATGATTTTGACTTCTACAGTCACAGTATAATAACAGACAGTAACGTGACTCTCGCAAATAATTACCATCCACCACACAACAAGCTGGCATGTGCCGGCAGCATGTAGAGTGTAGTTGTGTTTCAAACACGCGATAGAGCACATCGAATTAGCCAGGGCCGGAGTACAGAATAAATAAACACAGTCGTTGTGCATTTATTTTTTAATAAATGCGCTCGTAAAAACAATGCCGTATTTAAGAATTCACTTTTGTATATATTTACCAATTGCTTAAAATTGAATTGTTAACACGTAATAGAACAAATAAGCGATTACGAAATCCTACCTAATAAATTCTTTATGCTGACTTCTTAAAAGAGTTCAACAAAGAAGAATCTAGGTCAACGCCCTATCAACAGGTGTGACACACATCGTCTTTTGTTACTCTCGGCTGTTAAAAAAAGTCAAAGCGTGCTTTAGGATTGCACTTTTTAGCATTTCGTTTGTCATTATGTCTTCATTTTAATATGGATGAAAATAAATTTTATTACTGTTTGGTGAAATAGAATGATTTAATGTAGACGTTAATAATAATCATTAGTATTATAGTTAAATTGATTTCATTTTCCCTATTTTGTACGTATGTGACTTCGGTGACCTAGATTCTCCATTTGTTTGTTGAACAGGTATTCAAATTGTATACAGATATGCAGTTGTTCGTAATTATTTCTAATTAAAATGAAATGACTATTTCAGCGCAAGAATATGGTTAATGGCTTGTAATAGGGAAGATTTGGAGTAAAAATTGAAAAACATACATATTTAACTATTATATTTGATAAGTAAAACTTCAATCAAGTGGTTCACTACACATAATTATATTGCCTATTTTACTATATTGTATATATATTTATATAACAAGAGATTTTGTTTACATATTTGCTCGACACATAATTTTACTTAATGCGTGTCTGCGTGTTATTCACCGGCATTTGTAGGCGATGTCGACCGATAAACTTCGGTACACTGCTTCGTTTATGGGCGTGATACTCGAAGGTGGATTGACGACATGAAATATGCCGCACACAAGTAAACCTACTGATTGTTATATATACTGTGCTACAGTGGTACGCCCATGTCATATACGGATTATGGCAAAGCGGTAAAACAGCCTTAATCAATAACTTTCATTCGAAATTAGAAAGTAGTTGCATTTAATAAATGCATTGATCAGCGCAAAAGAAGACTTCTTTGTTTTGCTAATAAGTGCTGTTAGAAGGTTGGGTTGAATATAAGATGATACTCACTCCTAACTGTTCTTCTAGACCATTCGGCACTGTTAACGCCAGTACACTGCACAACAAAGAAGAAGCGGAAGATCCCATTATAGAGACAAATAAGTTACAGTAAATTGCAGATTCTAATATTATTTAAGATAATAAAAATACTTTATTTTCGATATACATAGCTAAGTAATAGATATTTAAGAGACAAGTGTAAAAAGCTATTCTTTATTGTGCGAACGGTTTGCGAAAAAACGTGAGTGCAACCAAGAGACTTTTTACACGTGTACCTTACATCGTTTTATTTACGATCATAACGCTTTACTAGAATATTCATTTTATTGGATATATTTTTTTAATTTATGACTCAGGTGTGATATCAATGGATACACATCCTTCATGTTTGTAACCTAGTATGTAAGTCAAAACAACTATTGATTGTCGTTTTGCGACAGATTGTAGTGTATAACAATAAAAAAAATTGTGACTTACGTCATGTATATCAGCGTGCTTTGATTTGTTTAGCAACCAGTTTGTAAAATATTCATAAATCATTATCATACATTTCTTGTTGACATTAGCGTGCATTAAAAATTTTGTAACACTAGTTCAATAAACGTTAACTTTTTACACAAAAATTTGTGTAAAAAGTAGTCGCTTCTCGTATGATCGTAGATAAATAAAATAATAATTACACAAACGTAAGTAAATCAAAACTATGAGGTAGGACACTGCACACTATTATGGTTTAAGAGTTTCCTGTATCCAATCCATATAATTTCTTACTTTTGTGTGAACGTCGGGAAGCTTTCCGCAAGGAAGTGCACCATAAGAATTAATGCCTTCCTGATACCACTGAGATTTATCTGAAAACATTAAAGGACCTCCACTATCTCCAGTACATCCAAATTCCAAACTTTCAACGGGATCTTCAGTGCAAAACTGATTGTTTGTAATATCGAATTTGACTTGATGGCCCTGATATGTTCTAAGACATTTCTCATTAGATATTACTGTACTCAGGATTTTCTTCTTTGTTTCTGCCAGCTGTGAGTTATTCGTTCTTCCCCAACCACTTGTCTGTAGGGTGTGTCCAACTTGAACAATTACTGTATCAGGAAAGGGTAAGCAAATTGGTCGAATATAATCTGTAAACATTATGAATTGTTAGCAAGGACGTTTTGGTGTTATAAAATACGTACCTGAGTAGCTAACGGTTCTATTTAGTCTTATTAGTGCAATATCGTTTTGAACCCAAGGAGCGGATTTGTAATTAGGCTGAATAACAGTTTCTTCGATTCCAATATCTTCAAACGGATCACTGCATTCCTGTATGCCTGATGCATCCACGCAATCAACTCTGCTTTCAACATTGAAATCCCCAAGACGTATTGCTGTACTGTAACAACAAATTAAAAATAATAATAAATCGTTTTCATGAAAGAGTCTGAAGTCTGAATCTGTTACATTTAACTTATGGGTAATTCCATGTCAAGTGATCCAATGAGTTGTAACTCACCCTTTTTGATTTATTTCAAATTTGGTAAAACTATTATACTCATAAAGATAAGTAAAAATCTAAAATATTATATTTTTAATTCAAGTGGTTCTTGAGTTGTGCTCTTCTAAAGTGTACAAAAATGAGTGACTTTGAGCAAGTTGGCGTTTACGTTTTCCTTTGTAACTTTTGATGGAAATAAGACAAAGGAATGAAACAAAAACTGTTTTAAAGTCCATCATTTGGGCTTTATGGGTTGTATGGCATACTTTAATATGAAAAATAATTTATATTGCGTGCCTGAAGTCTGAAAACATTTTGAAGAAATTGAACATAGAGTTGCATATCTTTTAAATATGTGTGACAAATTTCAACTTGGGAACTCAATGGGATCGTTACTAAATTATTTTAACAAAATAGTGTGACGTATTGCGCAGAAATGTACTGCTATATTAATAAGAGGATACTTCCTCTCTTCCGGTTTGACAATGTATGAGTTTAGACGTACTTGGTAAATGTTCCAATGTTTTATGTGGTGCACGTGCACAAGTTATACTAATAAATGTATTAATGAATAGTAGTTGTATGTGTTTATTTTAATGAGCAACAATGATATTACATGGCGACGAGGATAAAAAGTATCGAAAATAGGAAAACGTAGCGATTTGGGAGATAAAAACATCCATATACGTGCGGACAAGTGATAGAATCATGGCGACCGGAATTATTGGAGATGTGAATGAATTTAACCATTTAAGAGATAACTGGGTGGTATACAGTGAAAGATTGGAACAGTATCTTTGCGCGAATAGCATTACTGATCCAAAAATAAAAGTCGCGACGTTAATTAGTGCAATCGGGGCAAGTTGTTATAAACTGTTACGTGATTTGTGCTATCCAAGTGCACCGAAAGATAAATCGTATGAACAGTTATCTGTGCTGTTAAAAAAGCAATTCAGTGCATATACATCGGTATGGCGCGAAAGAATAAAATTCTTCGAGGCAAAATAAGAGCACGGAGAATCTGTGGGAGAATGGTATGCCAGGTTAAAAAGTTTAGCTGTCAACTGCAACTTCGGCAACAATTTGAACGAAGTCTTGAAGAATCAATTCGTAACAAGGTTACAAAAAGGGCCGGTATTGGACAGGCTTTGTGAAGAAGGCATAGAGAAAACTCTGTAGGAAATAATCAAGTTAGCCGTACAAAAAGAAGCCGGATTGATGGCAACAGAGCGACAGGTCCACATCATGAATTCAAAATTCCCGCCGAAGGGGAGGAGCAATCACGAATGGAACAAAAGAGACGCGCAGGCTCCAAGAAGGTCATCTGGCGGGCCGCGCATAGATGGATCGACATCGCTGAAACAACAAAATGGTCGGCGTTCAAGCCTGCGTTCGTGTGATATAAATTCGAGTAAGGGTTGTGTGCATTGTGCTAAGGTCCATAATGAGAACTGTAAGTACAAAAATTATTATAGCAATAGATGTAACAAGAAAGGTCATTTAGCTAGGGCGTGCCAAAGCACGAGACAATTTAATAATTATATACAAGCAAAGGATCACAATACAGAAGTTCTGAATGAACAAGGAGAAATTTTTAGTTTATTTTCAGAGGGAGAAAATCCGTTTATAGCGAAAATAAGCATAGATAATAAAGTTTTTAACACTAATATAGATAGCGGAGCGAGTGTTAGTGCATGCAGCGAAATGGCGTACCAGAAATATTTTAAAAGATATTTTCTAAAAGAGGACGGTGTTATTTTGAAAGGGTACGATGGACAGAAATTTAACATTCTAGGGTATTTTGAGTGTGTTGTATTATTTAGCAGTCGAAAGGAGAAAATCAGATTTTACGTAGTGCGAGATGGGGGTCCAATGATCGTAGGAAGGGACTTTCTCACAAAATTTAAAATGCATTTAAAAACAGTAAATAACATTTCAATAAATAGAAATGTAAATGACTTAATTAATAAATATAAGGACGTTTTTAGTGACAAATTAGGACTGTTTAAATATGCTACTATTTCATTACAGTTGAAACCGAATGCCAAGCCAGTATTCTGCAAGCCTCGCAACGTTCCCTTTGCATTTCGTAAGAAGTTGGAAGAAGAGTTGGAGCGTTTAGAAGCAGAAGGTATTATTATGCCAGTCCACACCAGTGAATGGGGTACACCGTTGGTAGCAGTGCCGAAAAATGATGGAAGTCTACGTCTTTGTGGTGATTTCAAATCAACGTTGAATAAGCACCTAGAACAAGTTATCTTTCCAATACCGCTAGTGGAAGATTTATTTGCCAAGTTATATAAGGGTGAGAAATTTTCGAAAATAGATTTATCACAAGCTTATGCACAATTTCCATTGGACGAAAGGTCACAACAGATGTGCGTTTTAAGTACACACAAGGGTCTATTTAAATGTACTCGCATTCCATTTGGTATATCTCCGGGATCGGCAATCTGTCAAAGGAACATTGAGCAGATTTTCCAAGGTATGGAGAATACCTGTGTTTTTTTAGATGACATATTGATCACAGCGGAAAATGATGAAGAGCATTTTAAAACTTTGGAACACGTATTCAACAGATTAAAAGAATCTGGGCTTACAGTGTGGAGAGATAAATGCCCATTCTTTCAAGATCAATTAGAGTACTTAGGCCACGTGATAAATAAAGAAGGTATTCGAAAGGCAGATGATAAAATTAAGGCGATAATAAAAGCGCCAAGGCCAACAAAAGTGACTGAGGTAAGATCGTTTATTGGTCTTGTAAACTATTATAGTAAATTTAAAGATAAATTGTCAACGTTATTAAAACCTATATATAATTTGCTAAAGAAAGATAAAATTTTTAGATGGACAGAAGAGTCTGAAGAAGCATTCAGAACCATAAAGAGTAAAATAGGTGAGGACATACTATTGGTTCATTATAATCCAAACCTACCTTTAGTACTAACAACCGATGCGTCAAATTGTGGAATAGCAGGCACTCTGAGTCACGTTTTGGAAAGCGGTATTGAAAAGCCCATAGCTTGCGTATCAAGAACGTTGATGCCATGTGAAGAGAACTATAGTGTGGTTCAAAAAGAAGGACTTGCAATATACTATGCGGTCAAGAAATTTGAGAAGTACCTAGTAGGAAGGAGGTTTACGTTAAGAACAGATCAGAAAAGCTTAACAGCCATATTCGGGGAACATAAACAATTACCCGTAATGTATGCAAACCGTTTGCAACGATGGGCAGTGTACCTGTCAGGAATTAATTACGAGATCCAATATATTAAAGGTACAATGAATCAGATGAGTGATTACTTATCTAGAGCACCCTTGAATGTTCAGGTGGTGGATGAAGAGTACATAAACTTCGTCAAGAGTACAGAAGATTGTCCCATTGATTGCGATAAGATAAGAGAAGAAAGCAAAAGATATCCAGAATTAAACCAGATCATGGAATATGTTAGAACAAATGAGTGACCGAGCAAAGTCTTAGAAAATATAAAACCATATTTTTTTAAACGTGAAAAACTTTGCATTAATGATAATTTGTTAATGTGGGGCCACAGGGTAATTATTCCTAAGAAGTTTAGAAGAGAACTATTAGGTCAAGTTCACCGCTCACATTTAGGAGCAAGTAAATGCAAAAGCATGGCTAGGACCTACATGTATTGGCCGGGTATTGGCAAACAAATAGAAGACATGACTGCAGCGTGTTTTCCTTGTATCAACCAGCTACAGACACCAGCAAAGTCGAAGCTAACGTCATGGGACCCTGAAAGCGAACCATGGCAAAGGTGTCATGCTGATTTTTTGCAACTAAATCGTTTAAATTTTTTGATTATCATAGATGCATATAGCAAGTTTCCAGAAGTTTATGAACTTAAAACTATATCAGCCGAAGAAACAGAAGCAAAACTACGAGAGTGTTTTGCAAGATTTGGAATACCAAGAACACTGGTATCCGATAACGGAACTGAGCTTGTGTCGAAGCAATTGAAAATCTTTTACCAACAAAATGGTATACAACATGTTACAATCCCAGTATTCACAAAGTAATGGTCAAGCCGAAAACGCGGTGAAGACGTTCAAATCAAAATTGAAAGCAGCATTGCAAGATCCTGCGAATAAAAATGAGAAATTATCAACATTAATTTCTAGATTTTTAATAGCGTATAGGAATTCTGAACATAGTTCAACAAAAGAAAAACCAGCAAAACTTATGTTTGGGCGTCCACTTAGAACCAGATTTGACTTACTGAGAACAAATACTCAACAAAGAAAAGAGAACCCAACTAGTGAAAACATCAGGGCTAGTCAAGAACGAAGCAAAATATTATGGAGGATGTAAGGTGCGAAGTTTTGAACTAGACGATACGGTGGTGGTAAAGGACTACCGAGTGGTGAACCAAAAGCGCTGGGTACCAGCAACAATAAATAAGAAAATAGGACGAGCCACATACATGTGCAGAATTGACGATGGAAGACTATGGAAGCGACATGCAAACCAGATACTGAGAATACCTACGAACACGAGGGTTGATGCAGAATACTGTGAAGAAAGGGAAAATACAAGTAAGACGCCTAGCTATGACCCTAGTAACAATTTAAGCAATGACCAAGCACACAATGCAAACCCGAAACCAGTAAGGTTGACAACTTACTGTACCGTGAGTGAGAATGAAAGTGTAGTGTATAAGGACAATAACAATGAGAGTGTTGTTGACAGTAATGTTTGTGAACAGTCAAATATTAATGATAAGTCTGTTGACAGAATCCAAGAGGAAACAGGCGATCAGAAGAAGCCAGATCAACCTCAACCAGAAGCAGAAGCAACCCAAGGTCAGCTACGAAGGGGGGAAAGAGTACGGAAGAGGCCATCTCGATTGGACGATTATGTAGTGTAACCAGGTCGCACAACAAATTAAATACGACATACATTTAATATAATTTATTGTAATGATATACCAATTAGTAACTTAAAATTTTTTTATATGTATACAGATAAATGTACAAGTCACTATTGTAATGAAGTTAAAATGGGGGTGTGACGCATTGCGCAGATATGTACTGCTATATTAATAAGAGGATACTTCCTCTCTTCCGGTTTGACAATGTATGAGTTTAGACGTACTTGGTAAATGTTCCAATGTTTTATGTGGTGCACGTGCACAAGTTATACTAATAAATGTATTAATGAATAGTAGTTGTATGTGTTTATTTTAATGAGCAACGATATTACAATTAGCAATGTTTAACATTTTACCATTAATAATGTTTTCAGTATTGGGAACATTGGGAGTTTTGTTTTATAAATGATTATTTTCTGTTTAGTAATTACTTACAAAGAATCTGGGTTAGATAAAACATTAACAAATTCCTGTACGAGTTTTTAAATTTTTTTTAAATTATTTGTGAAACGTTATCTAAATAAAATATCCTGGGTACACTTGCCAAGAAAATTTTTCAGTATTATTAGAACAAGTACAAATTGTTATCAACGATAATAAATAAAATCACTGACACGCAATAAAGAAAATTTAAATTTGATGCACAGTATTAATGTAAAATACTGCATGCTAATTCCATTTCCTGATAACTTAAACTGTATGTATGATCAGTCGCTGTATTTGGATCTACTTTAAAAAAATTGGACGTAGAGTTGCATATTTTCTAAATATGTGTGCCAAATTTCAACTTTGGATCTCAATGGCATCATTACTAAATTATTTTAACATAATAGCAATGTCCAACATTTTAACGTAAATATATTTTTCAATATTGGTAACTATATTATTAGTATTAGAGTATTGTTTTATGAATGATTACTCTTTGTTCTGAGTAATTACTTACAAAGAATCTGGGTTAGATAGGAAAATAAAATTGTTTGAATAAATTGTTCCCGATGGGCAACAGTTCTTAATTACGACTAGTGTTGGAAAATGCTCGAGCATTTATTTTTGGAGAATATTTCCGGAGCACAAACGAGAAAAAAACGAGAATAAACCCTCAAAAGTGAGCAGGACTGGAGAATACCTTTAACTTGCAAAGATATACCCAAAATAAAGATAATTTCAAAAGTACTTGAAATTTCTCAAAATGCTGAAAATGCTCGAATGTTCTCCAATTTTCCTCTTCTCATTTATAATGCTAGTAATTGCAGTTAATTTGAGTGTTGGAAGGTAATGTGGTAAAAAATGCAATAACAGAGAATTGGAAATATTAAACTCGTTGGGCCATATTTAAATCTCATTACTAAAACATAAATAAAGTAAATAAATGTAAACAAAGATAACTAAGAAATATTCTTGCATGAGTTTATGTATTTTGTAACTACTAATCAAAATTAGCTATAAGCGTAAGTAGTAATTAAATTTAAATTAAATTTAAAATAATCTAAGCCACCGACAAAGTTGCGTTAATATAGACACATTTGCTGTACTGCCACCTGCAACAAAGTAGTGAATTTAAGATAAAAATCAGCGGATATTAGCGATACGGATAGCGAAGACCAAAGTACGGACGAGGGAAAAAAGAAGAGGGGCAGGGAGCAAGATAGTAGTACCTTTGCAAAGACAAAAAAGACACCCAGAACACCTACAAAAGGGGAAAAGCCAGATGAAAGTAAAAGGGATAAATTGTTAGATACGGGAGAAAAGCCAGAGGAAAGTAAAATTGTTAAATTGTTAGATGCGGCAGAAAAGCCAGATGAAAGTAAAATGGATAAATTGTTAGATATAGTAGCTAACTTAGGTACGGTTTTTAAAGAAATGAAAACAGAACTGCAGGAAATAAGAAGCGAACAAAGAGAAACACTGAAAGAAATAAGAAAACTCCAAAGAGAAAATAATGAAATAAAAAAAGATAACGAAAAACTCAAAAAAGAGAACGAAGAATTGAAAACGGACGTGGAGAAAGTAAACCTGAGAGTGAAGAGATTAGAGAAAGAAAAAAGAATAAACAATATAGTAGTAAGCGGGATGAAAGTAAACACAAACGAAGAGAGCGTATTCAGAGAAATCATGAAAAATTTTATAAAAGCTGAAATTAAGGTAAACACTGAAGTCAAGGCCGCCCACAAGTTAGGTCGGACAACCTGCCTAGTGGAATTGACAACCAAAGAAAATAAAAAGGAAATTATGCAAAGGAAGAAAGTACTGAAGGAAGCAAAAGCCCAGGGAATATATATAAATGATGATTTAACACCTGAAGAAAGAGATATTGCCAAAACCATAAGAGAGATAGCAAAAGAAGAGAGGAAAAAGGGAAAGAAAGTGAAAGTGGGATACGAAAAAATATGCATAGATGATAAATGGTTTAAATGGAATAATAGGAAAGATAAATTAGAGGAGGTAAAAAATACTAATATTCCAAAAAACTGATAAGCAACCCAGAACCCATTAACGATATGATAACGACTACGGCAAGAAAAAGGACAACGAATATGGAATATGGAACAAAAAGTAAGAGGTCTTAAATAGAAAGTGAAATGAGTAAAAGGAATAAAAGGGAAAATATATTAAGATAGGACCCTGGAACACAAAGAGTATTACCGGGAAAAAAGAGGAACTAATTACAGAAATACAGAATATAAAAATAGATTACCTAGGGGTACAGAAACTAAGAAGAAAGGTAAAGGAAGCATGAAATTAACAAGTGACTACTGGATGATATGGTCGGGAGTGAAAACGGAAGAGCATGCAAGGGCAGGAGTCGCTTTAATAATTAAAGAAGACAAAATGATGTACGTAAAGAATGAAAATTTTGTAAACAAAAGGATACTCACAGTTACTATTAAAGATGGAAGTGGGAAAGAAGAATACTTTGTCATAGTAGCCTACGGACCCAATGAAGATGACAACAAAGAGGAAACAGACAAATTCTACCAACAACTACAGGATGAAATAGACAACAGCAATGGTAACGTTATCCTAATGGGAGACTTAAATGGAAGAGTGGCAAATAACAACACGGGAATAGTATGGTGTCTAGGAAAACAAGGAGAAAAAACAAAGAACTCGAACGGAGAAAGAATATTAAATTTGTGCCTGGACAATGAGCTAGTAATTGCCAATTCCCATTTCCAACATAAAGAAATTCATAAAATCACAAGAGAAGTCAAAAGTAGAAACGAAAAATCTATAATAGACTACTTTTTGGTTAGTAAAAATATGTGGAAAAAATTCAGAGACGTAAAAGTTAGAAGAGGTGCGGAAATTGGTAGTGACCATTACCTACTAATGATGAAATTAGACTAGGGTAACGATAGAACTATAAAAGACAAGAAAAGAAAGATAGTAAACAGAAAGATTAGATGCTACAAATTAAGAGAGAACCAATATAAAATAAGATACCAAGAGAAACTACAACAAAAGTGTAAAAACATCCCGACACACGAAACGATTGAGGAGGTATGGACTTTATTGAAAGAAGCTATTTTAAACACAGCAAAAGATATATGTGGAACTACAAAAATAGTAAATACTCAGACAAAAAGAA
Source organism: Agrypnus murinus (assembly GCA_929113105.1). NCBI lineage: Eukaryota > Metazoa > Arthropoda > Insecta > Coleoptera > Elateridae > Agrypnus > Agrypnus murinus. The sequence continues at coordinate 63,631,289 of OV816029.1, read as the reverse complement.
CACACTGGTGGACTAAGGAGGTCAAGGAAGCTATTAAAAAGAAAAAATTAAGTTGGAAAAAATATTTAAGCACAAAAACGCAAGAAAATTACGACCGCTATAAAAGAGAGAGAGGAGAGGTCAAAAGATTAGCGAAGAAAGAAAAACAAAAAGCCTGGGTAAAATTTGGTGAAAAAATGGGAAAAGCATATAATGAAAACCCATATAGAATTTTCCAAACGGGCCAATATTGGCTCGCCATTGGCACCGTTATTGCCAATATTGGCAACCAATATTGGGACACTGCAGAAATGATAACACCGGTAAGTACTTGGGCCATTTTACATAGCCGATATCGGCAGCCAATATTGGGCCAGTGTCGAAATGATAACACTGGCAAGTACTTGGACCATTTTACATAACCAAGATTGGCCCAATGTTGTTATAACTCTGGTTTCATACTGGCACAACATTGGCGGTATATCGGTTGCATACTGGTGTATAATAATGATCATTATTATATTTTTTAATTATATTACGATATTGTACACTGAGAAACATAGTTCGAAAAAACTATTAGTTTAAAAATTGTAGATCAAGAGCGCTAATATGATGACGGGGACATAACTTTTACGAGCCATTTTTCTCAGTGTATAATATAATATAATTAAAAAATATAATAACGATTATTATGCACCGGTGTGCAACCATATCCAACGATATCCATCCATACTGTGCCAGTATGAGACCCGTTATACCAACATATTAACATTATTGAGTTAATATTGGCTAATTGCACACAGAAAAGAATACCTTGATACAAAATTTTATTGTGTTTAATAAACAAAGTTCTTGTAACAATTAATAATATAATACATTATAATGTCGGCAGTCATATAGATACAAATTAACAAATACATTATAATAGGTAATGTAGTGATAATTTATTCAGAATTGAGATTGTATGAATAAATATAAGTCATTAATTAAAATGTAAAAAGGATATATGAATTTGATTTAAAAACAGCCATTAATGTCATACCATCTAATTAAAGTATTATCAAATTATGTAAATATTCAATTAAAAATAATGTAAAGTTTCGTTGTTCGTAAGAAAAGGTTCCTTTATGAATATTCTTGTACCACATTCTTGTCTAAAGGCTTGTAGGAATCTAGAACAAATAAAATTTACAAACAAGTAATAGTATATTACATGTTGAGTTGGTAAAGGATATCTTTACAAGCCAAGCGATAATTGTTTGACCGAGACGGTACGTCGAGGTCAAATAATATCGCGAGGCGTGGAAACTTTACCAACGAAACATGTATACTATTTTATTCACAATAATTAGACTTAAGATAATCAAAATAAAAACAAATTTTAAATTTTAAAATAAATTTCTTATAAACTGTCATAATTTCAATCAGAGCTATCTATCGACCAAAAAGAAATTTTAAGTAAGGTTTCATTCTTCGCCGCTAGATGGCGATGTATGCGCCCAGTATTTTAAAATTAGAAATTAATTAATTCCATTGTAATTATTAAATATAAAATATGGAAAAATAAAAATAAAACTAATATTAAACAAAAATATGTTTTTTGCGTTAAATATATTCATAAAAACTTAAATTTAAATCGGATAAAACGTCCTGTTTTAAATTATTCAGAAAAAAAAGTTGGCCATAACATTACATGTCAGTTTTACAGACATGTAAAGGAAATTGTTAACCACTTTGGTGTTGCTATAGCAATAGCTTACTTTCCAAGGTTTTTACAACATATGAAATGTACATATTGCAATATGATTGTGAATAAAATAAATATTTACGATTTATAAAAATGAATGACAAAATGTAAAAGATAACAAAATAAGATTACGAATATTGTTAGTTATTGAACATTTTGTTGACAAAAAAAATGTAATTAACTCCCAAGACAACATAATACACTCAGGAAATAATTACATAAGAATCATCTCCTACACGGAAAAAACAAAATAAAGATTAATAAATAAGATTTGTGATGTATAACGAAGGAGACATAATAAATTTCGTAACAAAAAAAATTTCCTTCCAGAAATCCAGATTTCTTAAAGAAATTTCACATCTTAATTTAAAGGATCGAGCACAAAACAAATGGAAAACGGGGTACAGTCAGATTGAGGTGAAAGCCAGGGTAGGAAGAACGAAAAAATTTAATTCGCTTGCAAAAGAATAACTCTTATAAGAATTTAAACATACTATCATGATTCAAGCAACAAGAGTTTGGATTATCTATAAATATATACAGGGTGTCCCACAATGCTGTTTACACGCAAGATCTCCCTTATTTGAAAAGATAATGAAATCAACCAAAAACTATTGTGAATGACTCAAAATGGACCTTCAAAAAACATCCTTAAACGCTGGTTGCATAGCAACGTTTAAGAGATCATGCCAACTTGATTAATTTTTCAAATTGCACCCTATGTTTTTTTTCACGGAAATGTATTCTTCACTTGAAATATAATATAAATACAAAGATTAGTTAAAGTTTCACAAGTTTTATTAATATCTTAACCTGACAATATTGTTTCGACACTTTGTGTCATTATCAAAGGTAGATAAGATTGAAAAATAAACACGTTGCTAAGGATAAATACATACAGAAAATAGGTAACTAGATACAATACATAACAAAAACTAAATATCTAACACTTCTAATAAACTTCATTCTTATCTACCTTTGATAATGACACAAAGTGTCGAAACAATATTGTCAGGTTAAGATATTAATAAAACTTGTGAAACTTTAACTAATCTTTGTATTTATATTATATTTCATGATTATGGAGTTCCACAAAGTAAGGCTGGAGACAGTAAACGCTATTCTTCACTTCATTCTGCATATGGTAGTATGTCTTACTTAATTATCTAATGTGCATTTAATGGTTGAAAAAATATTTTTTATAAATTGTACACTTCATATTCACTAACTAAATTATTTATTCAAAAAATATTATAATTAGAGCCGCATCTACAAGGGAACTCCTGAGGCAGTTTAAAGCCCATGTAGAGTCCACAGGAGGGCATTTTGAGCATTTGCTTTAAGTTTAAGATAAATTCAATTTATAACAAATATTTTTTGAAACCCCTAAATGCACATTAGACAATTAAGTAATGCATACTACCATATGCAAAATAAAGTGAAGAATACATTTCTGTGAAAAATAAACAGAGGGTGCAATTTGAAAAATTAATCAAGTTGGCATGATCTCTTAAACGTTGCTATGTATCCAGCGTTTAAGGGTGTTTTTGAAGGTCCATTTTGAGTCATTCACAATAGTTTTTGGTTGATTTCTTTATCTTTTCAAATAAGGGAGATATTGCATGTAAACAGCATTTTGGGACACCCTGTATAACCAGATAAGTGATTTTTTTTAATTTTAAAATTCATTCTTATATAAAAAAAATATTAACTTTATTAATCTATAAAATCCTTTATAAAAAATAAAGATTGTGGTTAATACACCACAACCACAGTACATGATTTATGAAAAAATTGTAATTTGAATCTTACCAATTTCTAATTTTAACAATCCACTACTTGTACTGATAGGTAGGTACATACAGCTGAAGATGCAGATGTCCACTTCGCATCCACAAGGCTCTGTTGTTTTGGTTTTGTTGTGACTGCCTGACTTTTTCATTTTTTAACTGACTGTCATAATTAGACTTACATCTAGGCGCAACACATCGGCGAGGCATCTAAAAAATGTAAATATATAAGTATGTATTATATCAGTAGCGTATTTAGGATTTTTTCGGGGGGAGCTACTCTATAAAAACTCCGAATCAAAATACTACTAAGATTTTCACATATCCTAGATTTTGATAATAAAAAAAAATCGGGAGGTCCAGCCCGTTAACCCCCCCCCCTACGACGCCACTGTATTATGTAATAATAATAAACACCTTTATTAATTTTTATATACAAAGAAACACTGCTTTATTTTGCAAATAACTAAAATTTATATTAGTATAGTTTTCTGGCAAAGGGCTACTCTATTTAACCAGGAAACCATAAGAATAAATACTTACATATAAACATTAATATAAAATGAGGGATTTAAAAGTAAAAGGGTTTATGTGCATTTTTAGTAATTCTGAGATACTTAGCTTAAAAGTCAATTTCTAAATGTAAATTACAGTAATATCAAAGAGTTTGCACAAATAAATATTTGTAAAAGACACGTGAAGGTTATGGCGTCATGTGTTTATATATGTATAAGCAAGATAGAAATTCCCTCTTATAAAAAAACTAATGTCATATACTGTTATCATTACCCTTATAATGTAACTAATTATTACACACACTTATACAGACAAAATAACTAACGAACACAATTATTACGCATTATTAATAATGTCATGTTGCAGTGAACATGTGACGCTAGCGGCTAGTAGAGTACCTTACCGGAAGCCTGACTGCCTACTATACCGACCAGGTTGAACCAAACTTTAATTTTTAAATTTACAATATTATTAATCAATTGATTAAATTCATAAATATATATACTTAGAACTTTCATAAAAAACAACAGTAAAAGCCATTTTTATAGAAATAAATTTTAATGTACTGTATCATTTATAATGCGAAACACACGAAAAATATGTATACAACGGTAGCCAATATTGGCTCAATATTGGCGGCCGTTGTACGGCAATCTGCATTTTAGTTCGATATTGGCTGAACAGATTTTCCGTGTTTCGCATTATAAATGATACAGTAGGTACATTAAAATTTATTTCTATAAAAATGGCTTTTACTGTTGTTTTTTATGAAAGTTCTAAGTATATATATTTATGAATTTAATCAATTGATTAATGATATTGTAAATTTAAAAATTAAAGTTTGGTCCAACCTGGTCGGTATAGTAGGCAGTCAGGCTTCCGGTAAGGTACTCTACTAGCCGCTAGCGTCACATGTTCACTGCAACATGACATTATTAATAATGCGTAATAATTGTGTTCGTTAGTTATTTTGTCTGTATAAGTGTGTGTAATAATTAGTTACATTATAAGGGTAATGATAACAGTATATTACATTAGTTTTTTTATAAGAGGGAATTTCTATCTTGCTTATACATATTATATAAACACATGACGCCATAACCTTCACGTGTCTTTTACAAATATTTATTTGTGCAAACTCTTTGATATTACTGTAATTTACATTTAGAAATTGACTTTTAAGCTAAGTATCTCAGAATTACTAAAAATGCACATAAACCCTTTTACTTTTAAATCCCTCATTTTATATTAATGTTTATATGTAAGTATTTATTCTTATGGTTTCCTGGTTAAATAGAGTAGCCCTTTGCCAGAAAACTATACTAATATAAATTTTAGTTATTTGCAAAATAAAGCAGTGTTTCTTTGTATATAAAAATTAATAAAGGTGTTTATTATTATTACATAATACAGTGGCGTCGTAGGGGGGGGGGGGTTAACGGGCTGGACCTCCCGATTTTTTTTTATTATCAAAATCTAGGATATGTGAAAATCTTAGTAGTATTTTGATTCGGAGTTTTTATAGAGTAGCTCCCCCCGAAAAAATCCTAAATACGCTACTGATATAATACATACTTATATATTTACATTTTTTAGATGCCTCGCCGATGTGTTGCGCCTAGATGTAAGTCTAATTATGACAGTCAGTTAAAAAATGAAAAAGTCAGGCAGTCACAACAAAACCAAAACAACAGAGCCTTGTGGATGCGAAGTGGACATCTGCATCTTCAGCTGTATGTACCTACCTATCAGTACAAGTAGTGGATTGTTAAAATTAGAAATTGGTAAGATTCAAATTACAATTTTTTCATAAATCATGTACTGTGGTTGTGGTGTATTAACCACAATCTTTATTTATTATAAAGGATTTTATAGATTAATAAAGTTAATATTTTTTTTATATAAGAATGAATTTTAAAATTAAAAAAATCACTTATCTGGTTATACAGGGTGTCCCAAAATGCTGTTTACATGCAATATCTCCCTTATTTGAAAAGATAAAGAAATCAACCAAAAACTATTGTGAATGACGCAAAATGGACCTTCAAAAAACACCCTTAAACGCTGGAAACATAGCAACGTTTAAGAGATCATGCCAACTTGATTAATTTTTCAAATTGCACCCTCTGTTTATCTTTCACAGAAATGTATTCTTCACTTTATTCTGCATATGGTAGTATGCCTTACTTAATTGTCTAATGTGCATTTAGGGGTTTTAAAAAATATTTGTTATAAATTGAATTTATCTTAAACTTAAAAGAAATGCTCAAAATGCCCTCCTGTGGACTCTACATGGGCTTTAAACTGCCTCAGGAGTTCCCTTGTAGATGCGGCTCTAATCATAATATTTTTTGAATAAATAATTTAGTTAGTGAATATGAAGTGTACAATTTATAAAAAATATTTTTTCAACCATTAAATGCACATTAGATAATTAAGTAAGGCATACTACCATGTGCAGAATGAACTGAAGAATACATTTCCGTGAAAAACAACATAGGGTGCAATTTGAAAAATTAATCAAGTTGGCATGATCTCTTAAACGTTGCTATGCAACCAGCGTTTAAGGATGTTCTTAAGGAATCTGACTGTACCCCGTTTTCCATTTGTTTTGTGCTCGATCCTTTAAATTAAGATGTGAAATTTCTTTAAGAAATATGGATTTCTGGAAGGAAATTTTTTGTTACGAAATTTATTATGTCTTCTTCGTTATACATCACAAATCTTATTTATTAATCTTTATTTTGTTTTTTCCGTGTAGGAGATGATTCTTATGTAATTATTTCCTGAGTGTATTATGTTGTCTTGGGAGTTAATTACATTTTTTTGTCAACAAGATCTTCAATAACTAACAATATTCGTAATCTTATTTTGTTATCTTTTACATTTTGTCATTCATTTTTATAAATCGTAAATATTTATTTTACTTGTTTGTAAATTTTATTTGTTCTAGATTCCTACAAGCCTTTAGACAAGAATGCGGTACAAGAATATTCATAAAGAAACCTTTTCTTACGAACAACGAAACTTTACATTATTTTTAATTGAATATTTACATAATTTGATAATACTTTAAGTAGGTATAGCCCCACTTGAGTCCATCCCCACTCCTACTATCTGACGTCACCAGGTGTGATGACGTCATGTCACCTGACTGACAGGTGATGATTGAGGTGAGAATTCTTAGCGGTTACCTGTGTAATGATTAGCGGTCACCTGTGAAATGATTAGCGGTTACATGATTAAAGGTGATGATTAGCAAAGGTGATGATTAGCAAAGGTGATGATTAGCAAAGGTGTAGATTAGCAAAGGTGATAATTAAAGGATTTAATATGATTAGAAGGGGTGAGGTACCCTGTGATCTAATTAAATTGATATGGTTTACGGCTACCTATGAAGCGGATACCTATGATATGATAAAAGGGGTGAGGTGAGAATTGGTTAGAGATAGCTTCCGATATGATTAAAGGTTATGATTACAAAGGTGATAATTGAGTAGCGGATACCTAAGATATGATAAAAGATGTGAGGTGAGAATTGATTAGAGATAGCTTGCGATATGATTAAAGGTTATGATTAGCAAAGGTGAAAATTAAAGGATTTGAAATAGAGGTAGCATGTGATCTAATTAAATTGATATGGTTTACCTATGACATGATTAGAAGGGATAAGGTAATATGTGATCTAATTAAAGAATTTGATATGATTATAAGGGGTTAGGTAACATGTGATCTGAATAAAGGTACGGCTTTGATAGGGTGATCTGCTTAAAGGTGTTGATGCAAAGGTAATAATTAAAAAATTTGATATGGTTAGAAGGGGTGAGGTAGCATGTGATCTAATTAAATTGATATGGTTTACCTATGACATGATTAGAAGGGATAAGGTAATATGTGATCTAATTAAAGAATTTGATATGATTATAAGGGGTTAGCTAACATGTGATCTGAATAAAGGTACGGCTTTGATAGGGTGATCTGCTTAAAGGTGTTGATTTGAAAGGGTGATCTGAATAAAGGTAGGGATTTGATAGGATGATCTGTTTAAAGGTACGGTTTTGATAGGGTGATCTGCTTAAAGGTGTTGATTTGAGATAGCTTACGATATGATTAAAGGTTATGATTACAAAGGTGATAATTGAGTATCGGATACCTAAGATATGATAAAAGGTGTGAGGTGAGAATTGAGTAGAGATAGCTTGCGATATGATTAAAGGTTAAGGTACGGCTTGATAGGGTGATCTGCTTAAAGGTGTTGATTTGAAAGGGTGACCTGAATAAAGGTAGGGATTTGATAGGATGATCTGATTAAAGGTAAGGATTTGATAGGGTGATCTGCTTAAAAAGGTATTAATTTGAAATGATTAGGTGAGAATTAGCGGTCACTTGTGAAATGATTAGCGGTTACATGATTAAAGGTGATGATTATAAAGTAAAGACAAATTAGTTAGTTAAAAGAGTTATCGTTTTATATCTTATACGTTTTATTATTTATAATTCCGATATTACAAAATCAAAAATCTAAGTTTACGAATATTAATACCAATTATACATGAATAAACTTTATGAAGGTAACACACACTCACAATCTAATCCTAAACGAATGTTCGTCTTTTCTATTTCATGGTAAAGTTTAGCAAACGCTCTTTCCGCTTGTTTCTCATTGATACCTTTATGGATGTGAACTGGTACCGTTGTATATCGTCGAGGATCTAGTAAGATTTCACCTCCAGATAATATTAACTCATATTCATAGCATACAAGTGCTGATATCGAAAATAGATCGGTTGTATCGTTATCTAAGATTGGAATACCGGAGACGGAAGACCGGAATTGTTGTAATTCTTGTTTATTCATACATAATCCTGTATCTTCGAATATGTAATCATCACTGTCTAGCGAGGACACTGAAGTGGTGCGGGATAACGGCATACTTTCGTCTTGAACACGACAAACAAGTTACAATTTTAACGGGTCGGTTTCTATTCAGAGGCTGAAACAATCGAAATAGTTATAGAAAAAGGTTAACCTTTCAAGTTTCAATTTAGAAAATAACTGAGCTAAAGACGATGTAAGAATATACAATACTAATAAATAGGAACTACATTATCATAAAAGGTTTAAAGGTAAGGATTTGACAGGGTGATCTGCTTTAAAAAAGGTATTGATTTGAAATGATTAGGTGAGAATTAGCGGTCACTTGTGAAATGATTAGTGGTTACATGATTAAAGGTGATGATTATAAAGGAAAGACAAATTAGTTAGTTAAAAGAGTTATCGTTTTATATCTTATACGTTTTATTATTTATAATTCCGATATTACAAAATCAAAAATCTAAGTTTACGAATATTAATACCAATTATACATGAATAAACTTTATGAAGGTAACACACACTCACAATCTAATCCTAAACGAATGTTCGTCTTTTCTATTTCATGGTAAAGTTTAGCAAACGCTCTTTCCACTTGTTTCTCATTGATACCTTTATGGATGTGAACTGGTACCGTTGTATATCGTCGAGGATCTAGTAAGATTTCACCTCCAGATAATATTAACTCATATTCATAGCATACAAGTGCTGATATCGAAAATAGATCGGTTGTATCGTTATCTAAGATACAGCACCGGAATTGTCGTTGTAATTCTTGTTTATTCATACATAATCCTGTATCTTCGAATATGTAATCATCACTGTCTAGCGAGGACACTGAAGTGGTGATGGATAACGGCATACTTTCGTCTTGAACACGACAAACAAGTTACAATTTTAACGGGTCGGTTTCTATTGAGAGGCTGAAACAATCGAAATAGTTATAGAAAAAAGGTTAACCTTTCAAGTTTCAATTTAGAAAATAACTGAGCTAAAGACGATGTAAGAATATACAATACTAATAAATAGGAACTACATTAGCATAAAAGGTTAACATTCAGTCGATCAATTTAAAAACTTATGATAATATAATCGAAAACTCACCTATTGATCTTGAAGTTGTAAAACACAGTCGTCTTACAGTATTGAAGAATTGCTGGATTTCATGAAACTGATTAAAAATGAGGCTTATATATGTACGTATATGTACGTATATCTATTTGCTGACTTTCAGATATTCTCACACATTTCTTAATAGTACTGCATACATCTAATTGATAAAAATAACATTTCTCTGATTAGAAATATAGTAAACACTAATTATAATTTATCGAAACTATTTGCGTTTCACAGGCTTGAAATAAAAATCTGTTAAAATGTGTTTATTGTATTGTATTGTAATTACTGAAGATTATAGGGGAGCATGTGAATTGAGTATTATTTATATAGTTTACGTAAAAAAGAACGAATTTAATAAATGTACCTGAGCAATTATAATTAGAAATATTATATAGTATCATTATGACTAAAATTAAATTAATTGTATCCACGATTTCTATTAAATACAATAAGATTTATATTGCTGTAGAAATAAATAAATAATTGATAGCATTATTCGCTAATATTTAAACACTTCGAATTATTATCGATATCAATTTCCTATTAATTAATATAATCAGTAATTTGTTTACAACAAGTAAAAACAGATTATTCTGTTATATTAAATTAGACAAAATTCCTCATTCTGCTATCAAATCCTTTAATCATGTAACCGCTAATCATTTCACAGGTAACCGCTAATCAATTCTTATTTTTAATCATACCGTTATACGAGTTCAGCCGATCGCTATTCCTGTTTGCAATTTCGTTAAGCAAGGCATTCAATCAAAATGTATCGTTGAACTATTATAATCGGATGTAATGAGAAACAAACTGACTATCGAAGTATAATTTCTCTTCCATTACATACAAGGCAATAAATTGTGTACATCTGTTCTGCTTAAAGGTGTTGATTTGAAAGGGTGATCTGAATAAAAGTAGGGATTTGAAAAGGTTAACCTTTCAAGTTTCAATTTAGAAAATAACTAAGCTAAAGACGATGTAAGAATATACAATACTAATAAATAGGAACTACATTAGCATAAAAGGTTAACATACAGTCGATCAACTTAAAAACTTATGATAATATAATCGAATTAGATATTCTCACACATTTCTTAATAGTACTGCATACATCTGATTGATAAAAATAACATTTCTCTGATTAGAAATATAGTAAACACTAATTATAATTTATCGAAACTATTTGCGTTTCACAGGCTTGAAATAAAAATCTGTTAAAATGTGTTTATTGTATTGTAATTAGTCGAATTATTATCGAATTATTATTAATATAATCAGTAATTTGTTTACAATAAGTGTGAGAATATTAAGGCAGATTTAGTATAAAAAAGACGAGACAGGAAATACATCAGTTCATCACCAAGAATCATTAAAGCAACATCTCAAAGTTCAGTGAAGCACCATAATAAGTAAGTATGATTTCAAATATATGTAAGATTTCTAATATATGTTTTAATATTTTCTATTTCGATTTTCAGTATGTCATTATCATCACTAAATGAGATCGACGATGAATTCATATTCAACAATGTTGAATATAGTCTAGATGAGTTAGAATTACATCAGCAATTTCGGCGTTGTATCTTAGATGTAGGCGACACACCGATTTCAATAGCAGCGCTTCTATGCTGAGCAGGAACTATTACTACCTTATGGGGAAGTGTTATTAGATTCAAAACAATACACAACGGCATCAGTTCAAATACAGAAAAGTGACAGCGAAGAACATGTGAGCAGGGCGTATAATCAACTTTTACAAGAAATTGAAATGATAAATAGACGTTTAGGGGTGAATTGTATCACATTTGTAAAATTTATTCATGTATAAGATAGAATTATTTTTTACGCTAAAGCAATTTTTACTAAACATTTACCAGTACTATTAACACAAACGGTAGATATCAAAATATTTCGTGAAGCCTCAAGATTCAGAGCCTGCATACTTTAACGGGTGCGAGATCCTATGAAGAGTGTGAGATCCTATTCACGACATTCAATTCAGTGCCAGTAATCAAAATTACTAAAGGCTAGAGAAGCATCACCTTAGAATGATGATTAGCAAAGGTGTAGATTAGCAAAGGTGATAATTAAAGGATTTAATATGATTAGAAGGGGTGAGGTACCCTGTGATCTAATTAAATTGATATGGTTTACGTACATCCTAATACATTACTTGTAAAAATAGCAAAATCATTGTATACCTGAATTATTTTCAATTGTTTATTGTTTCCAGCCTTATATGACGAAATTCCATAATCATGAAATAAATAAAACAGATTAGTAAAAGTTTCGCGAGTTTATTATTATAATCTATAATAATATATTATTTATTTACAAAATGTTACACAGTAAATAGTACCTAAATACATGGTTGAAAAAGTTACTTTTGTTAATGATGACTATTGAATTAGGTCTGACCCTTGGTTAACCTTCTATTTTTGATCAAATTATAGTTAATCAGATCAAATATTGCTTACAAATCGGAAAAGATATCTATTAAACTAGTGCTGATTAATTATTGGTACCTGAACGTGCAGCAGCATCCGTAGCTAATGCATTAACAGTTTCCCGCATAGCATTTACCTTACATTAGCGAGTAGAGTATTATTTATTTAGTTTACGGAGAAAAAAGAACGAATGTAATAACTGTATCTGTATAAACACTCGTTAAGACATGTCAGTTTGATAACACTACATCTCGACCTTTGGAATTTAGATATCAAAAAATTCGAATATAGACAAAGCAATGAACTGTGCGCATGTTCACCTGTAAAGGTATAAAATAAAATATCGAGTATTTAAATTAGTATTAAGCAATACGCTGTGTTGTCTTCAAGATTATCATCAACATGGACCCTTATAGTAATACCGTAATCAAACCGCTTTGTTACGCAGATATACTACCTGATCTCCTCGATTATAACGAAAGCTTCGATGACTCAAGTTCACGCGAAGACAGGGGTATGTACTACCTATGCTTTAAAATGTACATATTATCATTGATGCTAAAACTTTATTTTTAGAAATTATCGACATTAACGCTAGCAGTAGTGAGCAAAATGTATCATTTGCTTATGATGATATTACTGAATCTTATTATGCTGATGATGATAAGGGTATGTATTTTTAAATGTTAAATACAATAATATATAACTTATTTTTAAATTTTAGTACTGTGTTACGAAGCAGTAAACAACACAGACCAATATGCAAACCTAACATCAATTGATGCTGTCAATATGTCTTCGTATGGTGAAGAGGAAGATCGTCTTCAACTACTCTGTTCTATGCAATATCCCTTGTATACCACACGACGGAACTCCGATCATGTTCACTACATACACTCAGGGTTTGATCCGAAACATGATGACTTTGAACCGGTGATAAAAATCGTATGCTCAAATAATTTGTGTGCCGATGACGAGATAGTGTTGTCTCGAGATTTGTGGTTTAATCTGTATGACATCGACGTAGAAATGAAATTTAGAAATTTCTTTAGTGTTCAGGGTTCCGATTACCGAAAATTGAAAGTGAGAATAACCGAAGATCTAGATATAGAATTTAGATCAGACTGTATTGGTTACAGTGTAACAATTAGAAATGATAAAAGGTACATACACATGAAAGATCATGAATTTCAGCGAATATTATACATGGTTCCAATAATTAATCAGCACATCAGATGTCTATATAATTTATATTTCTCTGTTTTCTACTATGCTAGTACGGAAGCTGTTGCAGAGGGTTTAAGACGTGAGCTGGTATATAAAAGCAGACCTATAGAGAACGATTCAATTTTATTTGCTGCTGAATGTTTATGTATTCATTCGGTTTTAAATTCAGCTTCCTCGGCCTCTGGACGTAATTCACATATTCTACTGGAAATTTTAAAATTTTATCCGTCCAAGTTCATCAATGACGTTCAAACACAACTTTTACGATCGTCAACTCAAACTAATGGAAACGAAGAGAGAACTTAGAATTAGGCTAAATAAGTATATAAGAGCATTACGTTTGTTAAGGTCTGATATAAAAATGTACTGTGTCATCAATGATGTATCCAAAGCAATGTTATTTTTATCTGTAAACGATGTATGATAAATAAAAAATAATTCTGTAATAAAGAAATGTTATTTTTATTTCTGATCAAATATTGCTTACAAATCGGAACGTAGGGAGCAGAGTAAGTACAAAACAACATACTTTCATACAAGAACGTTTATTGATACGAGTAGTTTCGACGCTACTTAAAACATAATACATAACTTATATATAATATCTATACTACCTAATCTCCTCGATTATAACGAAAGCTTCGATGACTCAAGTTCACTCGAGTATGTACTACCTATGCTTTAAAATGTACATATTATCATTGATGCTAAAACTTAATTTTTAGAAATTTTCGACATTGACGCTAACAGTAGTGAGCAAAATGTATCATTTGCTTAATATTTTACTTTTTATTGAAACTAGTTAACTTATATTCTAACATACATATTTGAAACTAGACAACTTATATTCTAACATACAAATATACATCCTCAAAATAGAAAAGTATACTTGAGGGTAACATTTTGTATAACCATTATCTTTTATTCTATAATACCTTCTTCTTTAAGCTCAGAAATAATTGAAATAATCTCATCCTCGTTTTATAAACTACTGCTTCCCGTCTGTTTTAAAGTGTACAGTAGACGAAGCCTGTCAACAACTTGATTCCAATACGGCGTTTTGTTTTTGGAATTTGAAATTGGTAGCTTGTTAATCCTATATAAATTAGGTTTAATAATATGCTCATATTTCCAATGTTTTACGCTTATTATTTTACCCTCTGGTCTATAATCGTTTCTGTATGCATTGGTGAACATGAACTCCTATTTATATATCACGTTCCGTTTAACTTAATTAACCGTGGCTAGTCACCCTTCACCCTTAACCCTTAACCTTTCACCATTAACCCTTCTCCCTTCATCCTTAACCATTAACCCTGCATGCTTCAACCTTAACCCTTAACCTTAACCTTAACGCTTCGGTCAGTGATCGTTAATCTCTCGCACTAACCCTATATTAGGGTACGAACCCTCTAGAGGTCGAATACAGGCGTATATATTCTGTATATTACCTCTTAGTTAACATAGTATTTTATAAAATAATTAGATATAGTTATATATACTATCTATTCTTTTAAACTGCTGACAGTTACCATCGTAAACCATATCAATTTAATTAGATCACAGGGTACCTCACCCCTTCTAATCATATTAAATCCTTTAATTATCACCTTTGCTAATCTACACCTTTGCTAATCATCATTCTAAGGTGATGCTTCTCTAGCCTTTAGTAATTTTGATTACTGGCACTGAATTGAATGTCGTGAATAGGATCTCACACTCTTCATAGGATCTCGCACCCGTTAAAGTATGCAGGCTCTGAATCTTGAGGCTTCACGAAATATTTTGATATCTACCGTTTGTGTTAATAGTACTGGTAAATGTTTAGTAAAAATTGCTTTAGCGTAAAAAATAATTCTATCTTATACATGAATAAATTTTACAAATGTGATACAATTCACCCCTAAACGTCTATTTATCATTTCAATTTCTTGTAAAAGTTGATTATACGCCCTGCTCACATGTTCTTCGCTGTCACTTTTCTGTATTTGAACTGATGCCGTTGTGTATTGTTTTGAATCTAATAACACTTCCCCATAAGGTAGTAATAGTTCCTGCTCAGCATAGAAGCGCTGCTATTGAAATCGGTGTGTCGCCTACATCTAAGATACAACGCCGAAATTGCTGATGTAATTCTAACTCATCTAGACTATATTCAACATTGTTGAATATGAATTCATCGTCGATCTCATTTAGTGATGATAATGACATACTGAAAATCGAAATAGAAAATATTAAAACATATATTAGAAATCTTACATATATTTGAAATCATACTTACTTATTATGGTGCTTCACTGAACTTTGAGATGTTGCTTTAATGATTCTTGGTGATGAACTGATGTATTTCCTGTCTCGTCTTTTTTATACTAAATCTGCCTTAATATTCTCACACTTATTGTAAACAAATTACTGATTATATTAATAATAATTCGATAATAATTCGACTAATTACAATACAATAAACACATTTTAACAGATTTTTATTTCAAGCCTGTGAAACGCAAATAGTTTCGATAAATTATAATTAGTGTTTACTATATTTCTAATCAGAGAAATGTTATTTTTATCAATCAGATGTATGCAGTACTATTAAGAAATGTGTGAGAATATCTAATTCGATTATATTATCATAAGTTTTTAAGTTGATCGACTGTATGTTAACCTTTTATGCTAATGTAGTTCCTATTTATTAGTATTGTATATTCTTACATCGTCTTTAGCTCAGTTATTTTCTAAATTGAAACTTGAAAGGTTAACCTTTTCAAATCCCTACTTTTATTCAGATCACCCTTTCAAATCAACACCTTTAAGCAGAACAGATGTACACAATTTATTGCCTTGTATGTAATGGAAGAGAAATTATACTTCGATAGTCAGTTTGTTTCTCATTACATCCGATTATAATAGTTCAACGATACATTTTGATTGAATGCCTTGCTTAACGAAATTGCAAACAGGAATAGCGATCGGCTGAACTCGTATAACGGTATGATTAAAAATAAGAATTGATTAGCGGTTACCTGTGAAATGATTAGCGGTTACATGATTAAAGGATTTGATAGCAGAATGAGGAATTTTGTCTAATTTAATATAACAGAATAATCTGTTTTTACTTGTTGTAAACAAATTACTGATTATATTAATTAATAGGAAATTGATATCGATAATAATTCGAAGTGTTTAAATATTAGCGAATAATGCTATCAATTATTTATTTATTTCTACAGCAATATAAATCTTATTGTATTTAATAGAAATCGTGGATACAATTAATTTAATTTTAGTCATAATGATACTATATAATATTTCTAATTATAATTGCTCAGGTACATTTATTAAATTCGTTCTTTTTTACGTAAACTATATAAATAATACTCAATTCACATGCTCCCCTATAATCTTCAGTAATTACAATACAATACAATAAACACATTTTAACAGATTTTTATTTCAAGCCTGTGAAACGCAAATAGTTTCGATAAATTATAATTAGTGTTTACTATATTTCTAATCAGAGAAATGTTATTTTTATCAATTAGATGTATGCAGTACTATTAAGAAATGTGTGAGAATATCTGAAAGTCAGCAAATAGATATACGTACATATACGTACATATATAAGCCTCATTTTTAATCAGTTTCATGAAATCCAGCAATTCTTCAATACTGTAAGACGACTGTGTTTTACAACTTCAAGATCAATAGGTGAGTTTTCGATTATATTATCATAAGTTTTTAAATTGATCGACTGAATGTTAACCTTTTATGCTAATGTAGTTCCTATTTATTAGTATTGTATATTCTTACATCGTCTTTAGCTCAGTTATTTTCTAAATTGAAACTTGAAAGGTTAACCTTTTTTCTATAACTATTTCGATTGTTTCAGCCTCTCAATAGAAACCGACCCGTTAAAATTGTAACTTGTTTGTCGTGTTCAAGACGAAAGTATGCCGTTATCCATCACCACTTCAGTGTCCTCGCTAGACAGTGATGATTACATATTCGAAGATACAGGATTATGTATGAATAAACAAGAATTACAACGACAATTCCGGTGCTGTATCTTAGATAACGATACAACCGATCTATTTTCGATATCAGCACTTGTATGCTATGAATATGAGTTAATATTATCTGGAGGTGAAATCTTACTAGATCCTCGACGATATACAACGGTACCAGTTCACATCCATAAAGGTATCAATGAGAAACAAGTGGAAAGAGCGTTTGCTAAACTTTACCATGAAATAGAAAAGACGAACATTCGTTTAGGATTAGATTGTGAGTGTGTGTTACCTTCATAAAGTTTATTCATGTATAATTGGTATTAATATTCGTAAACTTAGATTTTTGGTTTTGTAATATCGGAATTATAAATAATAAAACGTATAAGATATAAAACGATAACTCTTTTAACTAACTAATTTGTCTTTCCTTTATAATCATCACCTTTAATCATGTAACCACTAATCATTTCACAAGTGACCGCTAATTCTCACCTAATCATTTCAAATCAATACCTTTTTTAAAGCAGATCACCCTGTCAAATCCTTACCTTTAAACCTTTTATGATAATGTAGTTCCTATTTATTAGTATTGTATATTCTTACATCGTCTTTAGCTCAGTTATTTTCTAAATTGAAACTTGAAAGGTTAACCTTTTTCTATAACTATTTCGATTGTTTCAGCCTCTGAATAGAAACCGACCCGTTAAAATTGTAACTTGTTTGTCGTGTTCAAGACGAAAGTATGCCGTTATCCCGCACCACTTCAGTGTCCTCGCTAGACAGTGATGATTACATATTCGAAGATACAGGATTATGTATGAATAAACAAGAATTACAACAATTCCGGTCTTCCGTCTCCGGTATTCCAATCTTAGATAACGATACAACCGATCTATTTTCGATATCAGCACTTGTATGCTATGAATATGAGTTAATATTATCTGGAGGTGAAATCTTACTAGATCCTCGACGATATACAACGGTACCAGTTCACATCCATAAAGGTATCAATGAGAAACAAGCGGAAAGAGCGTTTGCTAAACTTTACCATGAAATAGAAAAGACGAACATTCGTTTAGGATTAGATTGTGAGTGTGTGTTACCTTCATAAAGTTTATTCATGTATAATTGGTATTAATATTCGTAAACTTAGATTTTTGATTTTGTAATATCGGAATTATAAATAATAAAACGTATAAGATATAAAACGATAACTCTTTTAACTAACTAATTTGTCTTTACTTTATAATCATCACCTTTAATCATGTAACCGCTAATCATTTCACAAGTGACCGCTAATTCTCACCTAATCATTTCAAATTAATACCTTTTTAAGCAGATCACCCTATCAAATCCTTACCTTTAATCAGATCATCCTATCAAATCCCTACCTTTATTCAGGTCACCCTTTCAAATCAACACCTTTAAGCAGATCACCCTATCAAGCCGTACCTTAACCTTTAATCATATCGCAAGCTATCTCTACTCAATTCTCACCTCACACCTTTTATCATATCTTAGGTATCCGATACTCAATTATCACCTTTGTAATCATAACCTTTAATCATATCGTAAGCTATCTCAAATCAACACCTTTAAGCAGATCACCCTATCAAAACCGTACCTTTAAACAGATCATCCTATCAAATCCCTACCTTTATTCAGATCACCCTTTCAAATCAACACCTTTAAGCAGATCACCCTATCAAAGCCGTACCTTTATTCAGATCACATGTTAGCTAACCCCTTATAATCATATCAAATTCTTTAATTAGATCACATATTACCTTATCCCTTCTAATCATGTCATAGGTAAACCATATCAATTTAATTAGATCACATGCTACCTCACCCCTTCTAACCATATCAAATTTTTTAATTATTACCTTTGCATCAACACCTTTAAGCAGATCACCCTATCAAAGCCGTACCTTTATTCAGATCACATGTTACCTAACCCCTTATAATCATATCAAATTCTTTAATTAGATCACATATTACCTTATCCCTTCTAATCATGTCATAGGTAAACCATATCAATTTAATTAGATCACATGCTACCTCTATTTCAAATCCTTTAATTTTCACCTTTGCTAATCATAACCTTTAATCATATCGCAAGCTATCTCTAATCAATTCTCACCTCACATCTTTTATCATATCTTAGGTATCCGCTACTCAATTATCACCTTTGTAATCATAACCTTTAATCATATCGGAAGCTATCTCTAACCAATTCTCACCTCACCCCTTTTATCATATCATAGGTATCCGCTTCATAGGTAGCCGTAAACCATAGCAATTTAATTAGATCACAGGGTACCTCACCCCTTCTAATCATATTAAATCCTTTAATTATCACCTTTGCTAATCTACACCTTTGCTAATCATCACCTTTGCTAATCATCACCTTTGCTAATCATCACCTTTAATCATGTAACCGCTAATGATTTCACAGGTGACCGCTAATCATTACACAGGTAACCGCTAAAAATTCTCACCTCAATCATCACCTGTCAGTCAGGTGACATGACGTCATCACACCTGGTGACGTCAGATAGTAGGAGTGGGGATGGACTCAAGTGGGGCTATACCTACTACTTTAATTAGATGGTATGACATTAATGGCTGTTTTTAAATCAAATTGATATATCCATTCTTACATTTTAATTAATGACTTATATTTATTCATACAATCTCAATTCTGAATAAATTATCACTACAGTACCTATTATAATGTATTTGTTAATTTGTATCTATATGACTGCCGACATTATAATGTATTATATTATTAATTGTTACAAGAACTTTGTTTATTAAACACAATAAAATTTTGAATCAAGGTATTCTTTTCTGTGTGTAATTAGCCAATATTAACTCAATAATGTTAATATGTTGGTATAACGGGTCTCATACTGGCACAGTATGGATGGATATCGTTGGATATGGTTGCACACCGGTGTATAATAATCATCGTTATTATATTTTTAAATTATATTATACAGTGAGAAAAATGGTTCGTAAAAGTTATGTCCCCGTCGTCATATTAGCGCTCTTGTTCTACAATTTTTAAACTAATAGATTTTTCGAACTATGTTTCTCAGTGTACAATATAATATAATTAAAAAATATAATAATGATCATTATTATACACCGGTATGCTACCGATATACAGCCAGTATGAAACCAGAGTTATACCAAAATATCAACAATCTTGGTTAGGTAAAATGGCCCAAATACTTGCCAGTGTTATCATTTCGACACTGGACCAATATTGGCTGCCAATATCGGCTATGTAAAATGGCCCAAGTACTTACCGGTGTTATCATTTCTGCACTGTCCCAATATTGGTTGCCAGGATTGGTAATAACGGTGCCAATATTGACCCAATATTGGTCCGTTTGTTCAACATCGGCAAATTCTATATGGGAACCAAAAGCTTTTCTTCGGGGCCATAAAGAATGCGAGGAAAAACACAGGAGACACACTCATGAACATTAAAGACGAAGAAGATGAAATAATCACAGAGGAGCAAGAAATAGTGGAGAGATGGAGACGATATTTTAGAGATCTATTAGAAGTCTCAGACGACTTAAACACGGGAAGAAATACGCGGGAAAGCAATATACCTACAGAAATAGTAAGGCAAACATTAGAACAAGACATAACTAAGGAAGAAATTGAAGAGGCAATAAAGAAAATGAAAAAAGGCAAAGCATCAGGATATGATGAGATAACTGGAGACATGATAAAAGCAGGAGAAACACAAATACTTGAAATACTAAAAACCCTAATGAACAAAGTAATGAACAATGGGGAAGCCCCAGAAGACTGGAAAATTGGGATAATAACCCTAATATACAAGAAAGGGGACATGAAGAACTGTAATAATTATAGGGGTATTACGCTACTAAGTACGGTAGGCAAAGTATACGCCAGGATCTTAGAGAAAAGATTAAGAGAAAGTTTAGAAGAAACTATTGAAGACACGCAGCAGGGATTTAGGAAGAACAGGGGTACCACGGACGCAATATTTATAGTCCGACAAATAATAGAAAAAGCCATCAGAGAAGACGGAGAAGTACACCTTTGTGTCATCGACTTTGAGAAAGCCTTCGATAAGGTTAATAGAGAAGACATTTGGAGAATTTTAGAAAAACGAGGAGTAGATGAGAAACTGATTAAGGGTGTCAGGGCATTATACGCACAGACCAAAAATTTCGTAAGGGTTAGGCAAGAAAGATCACAAATGTTTGAAACGACTAAAGGTGTGAGACAAGGTTGTATACTGAGCCCACTGCTATTTTCCGTAGTGCTAGATGAAGGTGTAAAACAAGTGAAAAGTGAAGTAAAACCTTACACGGTAGGTCACTGGAGAATGGAGAATATACAAATTTCAGAACTTCTCTACGCGGATGATATGGTAATAGTAGCAAAAGATGAAAAAACGCTCAACAAAAACTTAGAAAAATACAACATCTTAAAAACCTTTAATATGACAATAAATATACAAAAAACGAAAACGATGATAGCCAGCAGGAAAGATAAAAACATGCCATAAAGATAAGAGAAATACAATTAGAACAGGTACCAAGCTTCAAATACCTTGGCTCGACAATAACGCAGGACGGAAGAAATAAAAGAAAGAACAGCATCAGCAGTTATTTAATGCAATAAAGAGCAAATTCTTGGCGAAAAAGGAAATTCCAAAATCAGCCAAAACGGAAGTGTTTAAAAAAATAGCAACACCGATTCTTATCTATGGCTCCGAAACATGGACGCTTACACAAAGCCAGAGAAGCAAAATTCAAAGTGCGGAAATGAGGTTTCTCAGGAAAATCGAGGGAAAAACAAGGATAGATAAAATTAAAAACTCAACCTTTAGGAAAAACTTAAAAACAAAGCCGATACTACAATCAAATGAAGAAGGAAGCCTAAGATGGTATGGACATGTTATAAGGAAGGAAGAAGATAAAATAGTCAAACGAGTAGCAGAAGCCAAACCCATGAGAAAGAAAATAAGGGGACGACCTAGAAGAACATGGTCAGAAGAAATAAGGGAAGCAGCAGAAAGGAGAGGCGTACAGGGGAACGAAATGAGACAAAGGGCTCAAGACAGGAAAGCCTGGAAAGAAATTTGGAAACGTGAACCTAGACAATAACTCAACTCCACACATGTCTTACACCCGAAAGGGTAGTAAGACACTAGGATTAAGTAAGTAAGTACTAAAGCTATTAACTTAATAACGTGTTTAATTGCCATGGTGACCAATTCTAATCTTTTTCCACCTATTAGAATGAGGTAAAGATTTTTCTTGTTGATTTTAACTTTAGTTAGAGACACCTCTAATCATGGGCATGTGAATAAGTCCCATTATATTTAGATTAGAAGCTCAGGTATGAACCTTTACGGCTACCGGATACAACGCCGACCGCGGACACTACGCCGACCATTAAAATAAATTTTGCTACTGGACAACTTGCCGACTGTGGATAATGCGCTGACCGCGCAAGGTGTCCATCGCTTGGGGTCGGTGTGCACGTCGTAGTGCCCACGGTCGGCAAAGTGACCAAAACCGCCAGTCGGCGTAGTGTCTACGGCCGGTGTTCAGTACCCAGCCACCACTTGCACCAGTAATACATATTAAACACTTTACAAACATTTGTCAGTATTTATATAAACAAAATATAATAAATTGAAATAAAAAATTCATATAACGAAAGGCAAAACAGGTGCTTCCGGGCGGTAACCCAAATTTCTTATCAATGATGCTTTCAAAGGCATAAAGTGTGCAAACTATGCTTATAAAACTGTCTGTCTTTTGAACACCCGACGCTGATAGCAGCTGTGAGTAACACGTGTACATTTTGCGCGGGTCAAGGTCGTTTAGTTTCCGATTTATCCTCGATTTTTAATGTTTTTGTTTATGCTCGTTTGTGAAGTTTGTGCTGAAAGTTCTCGAGAATTATTTCGCGTTCGCGAACGTGCTTTATTATGCTCCTAGCTGCTGCGAGTAACACAAATGTTCTGTTAGTTTGGGTTTTATTCATGATTTTTAATGTTCTTGTTTATGTTCGTTTGTGCTGTATTATTCTGAAAGTTCTCGAGAATTATTATGAGAACGTTCGCAAACGTGCTTGATTATGCTATCCAAGAGAACGTTCTTTTGATACGGTTTTATCATGTGCGAACGTTCTCACCAGCATTTTCAGAACGTTCTTTCATTTACAACACTAATCACGACCAACCTTGTATATGGTTTAACAAACCAAATCTGTCGATAAATTATTCTTGAAATAATTTTTCGTTATGCACAGTCGGTAAAATAAACAGCATTTATCCAAATCAGCTGTGATCCAATATATAGAATGTTGATATTGAAATCGATGATAAAATAAAGAAACCTTTTTAAATTTAATAATACCGGTAAATCAATCACAAATTCCAATATTTGTGTTGAAAAACGGAAAGAAATCTACTTTGTTTCAAATATTACAGGTGAATATCCAATTCCAATATTATTGACGTTTGTTTATAAACGTAACACACGGGTTAAACGTAACCTCACTTTATTTTACGGACATATTTTTACGAGTCGACGTGGGTTCACCGTTAGGCTTTTATCGACAAACTATGTTAAATTTCCAAAGCCCTTTGATATCTTTCAGGAAAACATTTGAAGACACAACAAGATTTTTTAAAAAAACTGAACATCAGAAAATGTCATGTCACAAAACATATGATCACAATTAACTCTAATCTTAATTCTGAAAAGATAGAAAGGTAGCTGGTAAAAGGACGATTAAAATAACATCAGACACTTATGGTCTAAATTGAACAATAACACAGAAAATCAATAAAAACGGTCAGCTGTCAAGGATCTCATTAAAAACCTAATTACATTTAAAAGCAGTAATTACCAACTATTTCTGTGCATATAATGAATACATAGTTACGCAAAGTAACCTACTCACATGGAGTTCACACAATTTATAATCACATATATTAAAAAACAACTTAAAAATCTGTTTACACCTTTTAGAACCCAAACGACTCTTCTGCAAATTATGAATAAAACAACAACATAAATTAAATCAAACTTCAATCAGTTTGTCCAGAATACAGTACTCCAGGTGACTGACTCAAAACAATAGTGCAAAACACCAAAATAACCAGCGAAATAAAAATAAAGGATATTAGCTAAGTTGATATTTCCATTTACTTGGCCTCAAATCTTCCAAATGCAGGAATCCGTAAGCAAATTGTAACATTATAAACATCAAGGTACTGATTTGATTTAACTATTTCCAGTGAGATATGTACCCGAAACTGACTTAGTCTCATTGAGGAAAGAAAAACTTGTTCCCCGTTACTTAACGTGAAAACAGAAATCTAACAGGAAGGCAAGACCTTCTAGAGGTGTATAAACTATTCTAAACATGTAACCTGAGTTACATACAACATGTTTTACTATAAAACAACATAATTAACTTATATCGTTTTTGTAAACTCAAACCTTTTTATAAAAAATGCAGTTAAACATTCACGAAGTAAATCGTACTCCTTTCTGAGTTGTGTTAATAATTCTACACCTAACCTAGCATGTAACCTTTAGATTAGATAAAGCTAGTATCCTAGCATGTCTGTCTTTCTATTTAATGCATGAAATGATTATTTCTGCGCTTACCATTCAATCGTAGCCTTTAAAATATTCTGAAATTACACTTCGTTAAGTAAATTTTCAACCAGATAATTCTATATCATCTCAATAAATTTAACTAATAAAATGTTTCAAAAGACAGTATCATTCGCAGATTTACCTTGCATACTTAAGGTATCATTTAACAAACACGAAATCGAACAAATAACCAAATTATAATAAATAAACCAGCTGAGTACGGAGCACACTAAAAATAAATTGATCTTACGATGTGAACCGTATCACCACAACGCATTGCTAAAGAAATTGAGGACGGAGAGATGTAGTAAGCAACTAAATCAGTGCATATGCACTGATTTATGATGCACTACATATATATGCAGTGTATGTAACGTATTGAATCTGTATTACCTTTCCGCGCAAGTTTAATGATCCTAATTTAAAATAGTACCTACTCTAATTATACTTTTTCTGTACGGAATTGATTTTGAGCTTTAAGTTGATTAAATATTGCAAATTTAAATAAACGATAACCATAATTTTATAAAAATATTTTTTGTTAACATCGTTTTTTATTTTTATTAAATTCTTAAGGGAAGCATTGCTTTCATGGGCCGCACGCCACTGGTAGTTAACAAGCGCCGATGCGGATAAATCAGTTTAATTACTGCATAGGTGCGTTTAACATGTGCTATTTGAGCTTCCTAACAAAAGTTGTTATGCATTATTAATCCTAGGTTTTTACCTCCTCATGAATACGCAATTTAATGTTATCTATTTCAATATTTATATGAGGTTTAATTCTTTCAATGTTTCTATTATTCCCAAAAAGTAAAATAATTGATTTAGTTGGATTTAACTGTAGAGCATTCTAAACGCTGTTTAGAAAGGTTTGAGATGTGATTTAAATCGTCGACACCGCTTGGTGACACTCCTCAACATCAAAAGAATGGAGCAGTTGCGTATCATCAGCATACATAAGGATGTTGCACGTCTGCACAACTTGAGACAGTTTTGAAGTGTATACGATAAATAACAGGGGGCCCAAAATATCTGTCTGACGACTGAAGTGTCCTAGTTAGGGGAAGAAATATATGAAATAATTTCAATATTTCGTTTTATAAAGCTTACAGAATAGTATATTGTACAGCTAGCTATGAAAGTCATACTTTTTTCACGAATTT
Organism: Agrypnus murinus; assembly: GCA_929113105.1. Lineage (NCBI taxonomy): Eukaryota > Metazoa > Arthropoda > Insecta > Coleoptera > Elateridae > Agrypnus > Agrypnus murinus. The sequence goes on along the minus strand of OV816029.1, from coordinate 63,604,734 downwards.
GTAGTATTGATAAACGAGGGCGAAGCCCGAGTTTATCAAGCAAATGAGTGAAAAAAAGAAACTTTCATAGTGTGTTGTACTCGACATTTTTTGCATATTGTAAGAGAAATTTGCCCAGAATTTATTAATTTTTGCAAAATTAAAAAAATCAGAAAAACATAGTATTCTTTGACAATAATCTCCGAGGAGATTGAAATTTGTTTTTTAGAAAAACAATTAAAAAATAATGAAAAAAAGTGCTACTTTCATTACGATTTTTCGTTTATGCAAAAAAGTACATTTTCAATTTAATGTAGTTTATTACAGTAAATGTAATTATATGTTATTATTAATATTGCATTATTTGTTAATCTATTATTAAAACTAGTTTAATTTAAAAAATATTATTTTTCATCTATCAGTCATAGTAACTAGCACCAATAGCAGAGTTACTTTATAGGTTTTTGACAAAAATATCTTAAAGGCTTGGCAGATGTTCTAAATGAATAATTTTTAAAATTTTTCATTGCTAAAGCATAGTAATGAAAGATGAAAGGCAAACATTCTCACGTACATTTCATTCCAATGTATTTAGAAATGAATGAAGTAGCGTGTTTAGTACAATTGGTATTTTATAGAATTCGACGAGAAATTCACATATCTTTCGACAGTCCTTTTAGCTCGCTTGGAACATATATTTGATATAGTCTGATTGCATGATTAATTGGAAATTCCGTGTTTATAGATAGTGTATTCGTGTGCATATGGTAATAAGATTATATCATATTGAGCATATTGTTAAGTTAATGTAACTATTAGTGGCAAAAAGATAAAATAAAAGGTATACTTGCACATTGTAACGTCCGGAAGCTTCTATGCAATGAGCTGCAGTCAAAATATAGCGAGCATTGATAAGCGAACCACCACATCTGAAGTTTGGCTTTGAATTTCCCTGTGCATCCTTATAAAGTAATAAAGCCAACCAAGGAAACTCATTTATTCCCGCTTTGTTATTGTCTGGTCGATCGTAGTCATCTGAATGTTGATACCCACAATACCTCTTATCAGCCAACAGATTTCTAGCGTTATTTTGCTTTGTAGGCTCTTGGGAAACTGTTTCTGTCGGCAAAATAAAGTTTGATGAAGAACCACAACACACTAAAGAGTTAAATACTTGAATTTCTTCCACAATTTGATATACGAACAAATTCTGTTGAGATTGCATCCTGAGCTATCACTGCTGTGATTATTGTTGGACACGATTATGATAAATATGCATTCGGCAATCTCAATAGGCAAACTGATTTAATTAAGAGAATACAGAAACAATAAATATCTCACCTGCTGATATTTTTATTAACACAGTAATGGCAACGAAAAATTGAACAAACATTGCTAATTTAATTTATGTGTAAAATTTGATTCAGTAGTAGTTCTAAAAATAAAAACTTTAATGATAAAATAAATTGACTCAGTTAATAGTTAGCTCTTAGCTACCACCGTTTGTTGTACTGATGTTCAATGATGTTTGTAAGAAAGTGAAACCAGTCTGGTGTGTCGGGACATCAAGGTCAAGAAAGTTTATCTATCTATAAATAATTATACAAAAACGTTGCTAAAGAAAGGAACGTCTTTGTTGTTGTGTACTACAAAAAATTGTTTAAGTATCTATTTCTTTAGCTAAATTTTAAGCCATAGTAAAATTTTAAATTGGCTTTTTGATTATTCAGAATAATAAAAATAGTAACCTAATTCCCAGAGATTTTATTGATATTCTATAGATTTTCCCCTGAAGTGTAATAAAAAATACTGTAAAAAAGAATACCCTAAAAATACCTACATTGACGAAAACCGATAACTTATAATATGCAGTCTGTTATTTAACACTTTATGTTATAACAATGGAGATAATAATGTAAAATCGCCCAATAAAGTCACAAGAGAAAGTGAGTTGCAGCCGTATACACGTGTTTCGCACTAATTAGTGCTCATCAGTACGGAATAGCAGATAAAAAGAAATAAAATAAAAGCAACAAACTAGAAACGATGTGTACAACGCAAGACTTCACGGATAGCAGCCAACCACACATTTGCAGTATCGACTCGAAGACGCTGAGTTTTCAGTGCAACAACAAACGTCACTACGGAGGCGGCTATAGCCACTGCCGCGAGACAACCTAATCCCAATAAATATCAATATGAAGAGAAATATTAATGCGCGTAAATATATACATAACAAGGGGATAATAATGAGAAATCGCGCAATAAAGTCACATGAGAAAATGAGTTGCAGTCGTATACACGAGTCTCGCACTTTACATCTAGAAACGATGTACAATCATTAGCAAATGTCTTGTCCCGAGCAGGCAACACATTTAACAATTCTGGTAAAAGAAACGACGTACGTTTCGGGGCATAGTTTCTTTTGTTTACAAACAACACAGCAAATTTAACCAGTTTTAAAGGTTGCTACCCTACCTAGAGTGGCTTTGTATAACAACAATAGAGTAATAAAAACTGCTATTTTCAAGTGAATTTCTTATTTTACTGGAATACAAAACAGCCGTTTCACTTCTACTATCGTTTCTTCTATTTTAAGAAATAAATATCGTATACTTTTTTCTACTTTATTATAAACTCTATTAATTTATTTACGAGTTTGATTTGTTTATTTACAAAGTTTAATTATTTTGTAAACACTAAAAAAACAAAATTTTTAGTACTAACTGTAATCAGCTTTTATTGTGAAAATTAGTAAAAATAATAAATAATCAAAACTAATAATCATTCCCGGAGTTTCCAAAGTAGAATCAGACTGGGTATACAAACGAGGCATATTTAAACATTAAGGGCCGGTTTATTCACCTTCAGGTAAAATTCCCAGTAGTTGCCGGTCAAATAAATTAAGTTTAATAATAAATACAGTTTGGGTATATTCACAGGATTATATCTTGAAAGTAGTTACTGGAATGTTTATGAGAAAAGGTCCAACGTTTGCACTCAGGTAATACATGCAAGAGAGAGATGGGTAATTGCCAGAATAATGTTTTAGAGAGAAAAATTAAATCCATTGATTTAAAAGGAGGCGGGATTTAAAAAATCTGTAATCTTTCACAAATATTTTCTAAAAATTGTAGGTAAACAGATATTAATGATATATGTGATCTAAGGTTCTATGCTTTGCCAAGGGTGTTTCTTAATTTTTTGTTTTGTAACTGTTTTGTTTTTAGTAGTTACTATATCTATGTTTCTAGTTTTTTCTCAGTTTGTAGTATTTTTATTAAAACAACTGAATATGTAATAACTTTTTAAAATTTTAACGTATTTACATAAATAAATGCCTATATTATTACTTTATTCTTATTTATCGCTTACATTATTTTCTGCGATTATTTAATTATCTAAAATACTCCTAAATCTCTATTTTTTGATGATTGTTTTCATTATTATTTTCGTTTAGTTATTTTTTATTAAAGGTAAAGAATGAAACACAAACACGTTATATAACTTTGTTTAACTAGAAGATGCTTCCATTTAAAAGGACTATTTTATAAAGTGTGTCAAAGAAATTTTGAATGGAATGAGTAACAAGAGCTTTTACAAGCGTGTTTTGAAAACAAGCTTTAAAGAATTTAAATATATTTGCCAGGTACTTGTCCATCTCTGTAAAATTCGGTCTCTTTCGTACACAGTATAAGGGGTATTTTGATTCTTAAAGCAGCAACGCCCTTACTCGGGACAAGATATTTGCTAAAGACTGTACAACGCAAAGTAGTCCTCGTAGTCCTCCTACGTAGTAAGCAAGTATACTACGTCACCGATAGCTTGCTTACAAATCATATCACAAAAAATTCTTATGCGCATGTTAAAGTATTTAATGTGGAGCATGTTCACGAAATCGATACCAGATCTGTCTCTGTCTATCAGTTTTTTTTTTGAAATTTTTTAATTCTCATCAAATTCGAATATTTGATGAAAAAGTAGAGTAGGAATATCTGAAGAACTAGAAAGTTAGTATATTAAGCATAAGATATATGAATTCAATGTAGATGGATTCAATATAATATTATGATATAATCATATTATGATTGTTTACTTCTATTTTCAGCTTTTCTTCAATCACCTTGTTCTTAGACATCTTCAAGTTTTGAAATGCAACCTTCGCTTATTTAAACCCGAACAATACTTTTCAGATAATCGTTTCACTTGTGGATGCTATTCTATGAACGAGGTAGCCTTCAGATACTCCTTCAAGTAGTACACGATTATTCGTAAAATAAATCCAGATTTCCAGATAAACCGATAACTTTTAATTATTTGAATATGCATCGGTGCTAGCCTGTAACCGATCCAACCCGAATTCGACTCAGATATCTGTTAAATTACTTTATCTCATGTTGGCAGCTGTTCCAAATGCAGGTAAGATTCCAAATGCCAACTGGTTATAGTTTTGTGCAGCAGTCAGCCATCGGAAATAGAATTTGGGCTTTCTAGAAAATTCTTTAAATAGTAACGTTAATGAGATTTACAACAATTTTACAACAAGAAAAAATTACAATTTTGAAACTATTTATTAGGGCGGAGCAATACTATATAGGTGAAAATTTGAATTTGAATTTTTAGTTGGCCTGGGTGCGGGATTATTGCCTTTTGATTAACCAAATACAATTATTACATTTACACAAATATTAATGTCTTCAGGTTTCCTTTTTCTCTTAAAAATAAAATTAAAAAATGTTAATTCTTCGAGCAGTTTTTTAGCAGTTCTTCCTTTTTTTTATAAACAAAAACAACCCACAATCCACTATGAGGAGATGACGTGTTCCACCCCCACCCTCCCATATGTCTAGAAATTTTCTTAATAAAATTTTTTTTGCCGCCATTTTTGGTATTGCTTTTCAGTCTTCACCCGACTCAATCCATCCCTGGCGTTGTTACTATACATACTGACGAAGTTTCGTTACCATCTGTGGTAATCTATGGAAACTTAAAACTTCGATGTTATCATAAATATTTATAATCTTGTATTTCTCTAAGATCTGATTCGGTAATACTTTTGGTCAATGGTGGTTTTTAATTTTGTTTAAATTTTCACCCAAAGAATTTTGAAGCAAGTTAAAAAGACTGGTCGTAATGTCATTGGCGCTTCCGGCGTAGGTGTCACATGTCCCAGGTAAATAGAACCTGGTACCGCAACAATAACTACATTTTCTTCTGTAATTTGTTAAGTGTGAGAATTGGATTTAATTTATTCAATAGCAAGTGTTGTAATGTATAAATGTTAATTGTAATTAACATTGCCAAACCACTGAAGTAAATACATACTTGTGGTATAGGACTGTGTTATTTTTAACGACAACCACAGGTAGGTGTGGTTGCCAGGACTGGCGGCTTAACGTGCTCATTTGACAGCATGTTCCGGGTATCGAACCCGGGCCGCCTGAGTAAGAGTTGGATTAAGAGCTAGTAAGAGTCTTTACCGCGCGGCTACCTACTTCACAGTGTCCTATCTTTCCTACCGTTAAAGTAAATTCCCAAAACAACATTTCATTTTTGTTTCAATTCTATATCAACTATATAGTTTGCTCCATCTTTTTTTCTTCTATTTTACTTCTGTCAATAATTAACAACGGATTCCCGTCACTGAGTATACCAAAATCTTTGAGCACAGCATTCACTAAGAGAGATGCATTCTGCTTTCTGTCTGGAAGTCCACTTCTGCCACAGGCTTTAAACACTTTAATGTTGATGGTTGTGAAATAATACATATAGTATCAACCCCGATATAATCGGTAGCATCAGCGACGTTCTTTGGATTTTGAGGACCCGGGAACAAATATGGAGTGGGGCCCCAGTAAGTGAATAAATATACAGGGTGTAACTAATATAACTATAAACTTCGTAATGAGGGGTAGCTGTAATAGAAGATTCAGAACAATGCACCAACATAATTGTTAGTAGGTACTTCCGTTAACAAAATAGTATGACGCGCCTCTACTGTTTATCTTGAAGACTCGAGAAGTAAGGCTGAACTGAACTGTCTGCGAAAAGAAATCAATCCTTTCTACAGCGTAGTATTAGCCTATTACCTTTTAAATATACAATAGGCCGTAGTAATTGTCTATTAGGTAATTGTACATAACTCATTGATCGACCTTTAGGGAGTTCCTTCCCGCCTTTGAGACATGCCGAAGCATGAATTGAGATACGCTCAGTTAGCGCTCAAGAAACACGAATCGTGTGCTACCAATTACTCACTGGTGGGAGCGAGATACTATCCATTCTCTGCTAGCTATCCAGGCTAGCACCGGAGCGATAAACATGCTCACCCGTCGGCTCCATCTCCGAGGAGTATGTGGCTATGTATTCGCTTCAACTCTCCTTAAGAGTAATGGCTTTTAGAACTTCTCCCAATCACTGTACCCAGCTGCAGTCCGGATTATAGGGTGGTCAGGATAGCTCCTAAGCACAATTACCTGGCGGCATGCAGTTTCCCATAGGCATGAATTTACCCCTTCATACCGGGATAAACCTCACTTCGATTCTCCTCCTTAAGATTCAGTCAAACAGCGGGTACCTCAGGTGACCATAAAAGACCTCAGTCAAACAGCGGGTTCCGTACGGTGACCTGATCCAAGGCAAGACTCGAATCCGTCCACACCGGTATTATATTACCTGGCCTCCTCCTGATCCGTATGAATAACCGTCGAGAATTCTCACGAATTTCTCTACCACACACTTGACCTGACTGCTTCATCCATTACCCAGTTATGTTTCCATGCCCCGTATCCAGGTTCCAAGGATAGGGTAGAAGACAGCCAGTTTTACGAGTGAACGTCGTGTGGTTTCCCGAACACCCCATGTCCCGAACACCCCAAGTCTCGAGAAGTGTTAGAATCCTTTTTATTTTGGAAATTTGGTGTGCTTCATTTTAAAAGTAGGCTGTAGTTTTGTGTATAAGAACTTGCATCAAATGCCGGTCTCTCAGTCTATTTTATTAACGCATAAGATGTATATTGTGTTGTTGATTAAAATAAGGTAGCTCGGTGCGGGGCCCCACTACCACTCGGGGCCCCGGGCATACGCCCGTCTGACCGACCGTTGGGACACTCCTGGGTAGCATCATTGTTATCAATTTTGTTACAGTGGTCTTCTTTTGTTTGCTTTCCTCTTCTTCTTCTCTTGTACTGTGTACTGGTTGAAATTGTATCTTTAATTTCGTTTTCAAATCTTTTTTTACTAATTCCTTTCTTTCTGGCGACTTTCGATTTTCTTTGTAGTTTTATCATCAATGCTGCCGATCATTATGTTTCATTGGCCTATCTAGCCTTGAAAAAATCACGATACCACACAAACAATTTCATAACGTCCTAAAATGTTGGAAGAACATTGCCACAAATATAAAACTCTATATTTAATACAAAAAAACCCTTAAAAATCAATAACAGTTTTATAGAAACCTGAAGATGGCGCTGGAGAGAAATGTCTTTTTTGTAATAATATTGAGGCAAAAAATAACTATTTCTGTCCCAGCCACTTTTGTCTTGCCGTCTTAAATTGTTTTAAAAAAGTAAAGAATTAGGGGTTTTTATTAAAATTTGAAAATATCACCTTCAAAAAGGAACCTGAAGATATCATCGCACAGGATTGAATTTTTTGTGGATTTATGTTGACCTAAAAAGGCAACTGTACTGTCAAACTAGCTCAAAAATTGGCCAAACACAAATATCAAAAAAAAGTTGTACTTCACGCCAAATTGTTCTATATCCTCCTCGTAAGTAGTGATAAAAGGTTTGCACGACCCATGGGGTCGGGTTTGGGGGGAGGGGGGTTGACAAGCCAGAAGGAGTTGAAAAGCTTGGTTCGAGAAGATAGGTGACGGAAGGCGGTGAAGTAAGGGTGGTAATAAAGAGGAGGGACCGACCAGACCATCTGCCCTACCAAGGCCGCTCGAGCCAAGTTGTAAGTTCTCTTGTACGTTCAGTTGCTTTTGTATCTGCGTTCCCTAATGATATTTTTACCCCTTCCAATATCTCAAAAACCATTACCTTCAGCACAAAAATGCATAGATTCACTTTTGTTCGGAATTTAATGTAGATTAATTTTGTGCATAGTGAACGTTGCGCTAGACCTCATAATTTTCGAGATATTTGCGAAAAACTGTTGAAACATACTATTTGATCCCCTTTTCACCCCCCTCCTACTCCTCAAACCCAACGCTCTGGGTTGTGCAACTTTTTATCACTACTTACGAGGAAGGTATAGAACAATTTGGCGCGGAGTAAAATTGTTTTTTGAATGTTTGGGTTTGGCCCTAGTTTTACTGTACTAACCCAGGGATACGCAATTTAAAAAAAAGTTTTTTACTCCGCCCTACTATTTATCACAAAATAATGATGTCGCAGGCTTATCTGTGATTTCAGGATTTTATAAATTTACTTCTAAAATTAAATGGAAGAATAAAGAGATACAAATATTTTATTGCATTGTTATAATATTTTTATTAAAGTATTGATACGATAAACAATTCATGATATTATTACATTATCAATTTATTGTTCAATATTTTGCACAATCCAATCTAAGTAGTCTGCAACCTTTGTTATAGCTTGAGGAAAACCATCCACACATTTTCCAACCCCGATCGTTACTATTCCTTCTTGATGCCATTGAGCATTATGTGAAAAAATAACAGGTGAACCAGCATCTCCGATGCATGTTAATTCGGTATTATTACCCATTGGCATCGTACATATATTATTATTCTCGCTTACTTCAACGCCTGCTTCTTTATATAGTGAATAACATTTTTCCAAAGATATTAAGGTCCCCAATATTCTCTTCTTCACTACGGCTTTTGCAGCATCTTTATTTATGAATCCCCAACCGGATGTAGTGAGAGTATCTCCAACTTTTGCAAACGTTGTTCCAGGAAATGGTAAACAGATTGGTCGTATATAATCTAAAATTGGTAAATTAACCAAGTAAGTATCATTCTTTAACAAATAACAGAACTCAACTTACCTGAATATCTTACTGTCTTATCCAATCTGAGTAAGGCTATGTTATCTTTGGCAGGTTCAGCAACGTTGTAATTTTCATGAACGATTACCTTAGCTATTCCAAAATCCTTAACAGAATCACTACATTCAAGTATGCCCATTTCATTAACGCAGTCAGTATCATTGACGATGTTATATTCCCCGAGGCGCACTTCCCGTCTAAAAATATTCAAATTTAAATGTTTTACTTGTCTATAGTGTGATGAAATGATCTTACACAGTATAGAAATTATCTGGAATACAACTTGCAGATGTTAATACGTATCTGGCATTAATAAGTGATCCAAGACATCCGTATACCTTAAAATCAGAGGTATTAGTTTTATCCGCAAACAACAATCGAGCTAACCATGGAAATTCAGTAATCAACGTAGTATCCAAGATTTTATGAAAAAACTCATCTGAACGCTGATAACCACAGAAGTCTCTAGTAGGGATTAAGGGTCTACCAACCACCTCAGTTTGAGCTTGCTTCGATATATCTTGTATTGAAACATTATCCATGCTACCATTCTTCGAAGTTGTGTCAAGAACTGAAATTTATTTTTTGATTACCTTAAGAAACTCCTAAATAAAGTACGTATTAAGACTTACCAGCGAGTGCTTTCGCACTTTTGAAAAACAGTATTACTCCAAAATAGTATAACAAGAGGTGCATTATAGAATTCTACAAACAATGCTTTTACAGTATACTGTACTCTCCAAGTAGTCACAAACAACTGTGAACAACAGATTATGTGCTGATGTTTAATACTCACAAGTCGATAATGTATCACCATATAATTGTTTATTTCCTAATGATTTTTGGAAATAAAAGATAAATATTTGCCTACAAAGTTTGTTTGTTTATTAATGATTTGTTTACAAATATTTAGTATACAGTCATGCAGTAATATAAACACCTCTATTAAGCAGCAGAAATTCATCTACCTATATAGTATATGTATAAACAATAATGTTTTCCGTTTGTATGTAAACAGCTTATTTACTAGTTCAACTGTTTTAGTTATTATTTTAAGCCAATGCCTTACTTTACGATTGTAAAATGTATGGTGGTTGTAGATAAGTTGTACATATTAGATTTGCACATAGTGCAAGTGTTTGCAGGCCATACCGATAAGGGAAAATAAATGTTCAAAATTTAACTATTTTGCTAGAAATATGTACTTACAAGATCAGAAAAGTATAAAAACCCACGAAAGAAAATATTTGATTAGGAGTTGCAGTACTATATCGTCCACTCATGTAACATTTCTACTTTTAGTTGAAGTTAATAAATACCTGAATTAGTAGTCTTTACCTTTTGGATGCTTTTGGTTAATTTCTCCTAAAACATTTAATCTGTATTAAAGAGATGTATATAGGTAGAGCAATCCATAAAATTCCACTTTCATTAAAAAACTGATTTTCCTCAACTTTTTATACCATACCTCTTCAAAGAGGAAGAATCCTCTGATACAGGCTGTTTACATAGAGTTTCTCATAAATTACAAATAAGAAATAAATGCAACAAAACAAACTTCTTCTACATATCCAAAGTTTTTGATATGTTTGTTTGATATCAAAGAGATTTTCTAATGTCTACATATTAATGTCAAATATTTGTACTTGAAAAATTTCGTGGTTCAGATTTTAGATTTCTGATTTTAATATTTTTAGAAATTTTAGAGTTTTAACAGTAACTATAGACTACTGAGATTCGGAAGTTCTTTAGAAGAATTTAGGTTTCACGTTTCTAAATATTAAAAATCTAATCAAAGGTTTTTAAAAGTTTCAAAACTATAAAGTTTCCAACTTTCAACATCTGCAACTACTTACAATGTCACAGTCTCACACTATTTTTGGTGTAATTCGCTGTAAACTTTTAACATCTATAAGATAATCTTTAACTGTTTGCTAACTTTTGACCTCGGAGCTGGACATTAGGGCGCGGCATCTAGGGCGCAGCCGTTAGGGCGCGGGACACTATGGCGCAGGGACAAAAGGGCGTGTGGACACTATGGCTGGAAATAGTAAGTTGTGATACATATATGTTTACATGTAGGTAGTACATACTGTATTGATGAATGGAATGACACTGGTTGCAGGGTAATACTTTATATTATAATATTACAAAATGGACTCATTCATGTGACTAGATATTTAATTTATGTTCAATGTAATCGTCAAAAATGGCAGATTTTCCTTTCAACATGTAATATGGGTGTTTCTTCTATATAGTATAATACATATTTATTTGTTGATAAAAGAGATTAGATATATAAAGTATGATCTCTTTGGATCTTAAATTATATTAGAAATTATTTTGAGAAACAACCATTATATAAATAGATTAGACTGTTTGGCATTCGTATGCTTATGCAATACTTAAATTAAACCTTCATACCACCAAAATGAGACTCAAGAATTATTATGTATTGTACAAATTAAACAACATACTGTATATTATTGTATGACCTGTAAATGAAGGAAATGAGGAATTAATAATAATAATAATGTTAATAATATTTATATTAACTGACCTACAAATTGTAGAAAAACGAAACAGTTCACACAGTGGGAATATTTATGTATACTTAATACCTACAATTATTTACTTTTATTTTGTCATAAATAAAATACATTATACTTAATGAAAAGCTTAAAATTTAGGAAAATTAAAAAGCTGCTTAAACACCTGTTTCTATAAAACCTCAATAGTCTAGCTTTAAGTTCTGAAAGGTTTTTTATTACATCATGAAAATCTAAGGTGTCTAATAGTATTTCACATTCTATTGAGCACGACCTTCTAGATTTAACAGACGAAGTCTCTTATCCGGCCTGGGCACTTTTACGATTTCCCATATAAACTTTGTTTCTGAGAAAACGCAAAATTTCGCCGTTTTGGCGCTAGCTGACACGCTGATGTTTATTTGTCACTTGAAGATATATAGGTTAGATAACCCTTACAAATGTCAAGCATTGCATGTTTACGTAAATATTTTGCGAATTAATTAAATAAATTTATATAATTAAATTAATTATGTTATTAAAATTAATTTACAAGTTCAATAACATTATTGAAATTAAAATGTTATAACTTCCCGTGAGCTGGATTTAGGATATAGAGATAGTGAGCAGTAAGTACATTATCTGTTCACGTTTTTGCAATGTTTCTGTTTGCCAAACAAGGTTTTAGCAATTTTTAAAGAATTATATTACTAAGTTCCTGCTTGCGGTCGTGGCAAACCAAAAACTGCAATTGGAGTTAGAAATACCTAGTGAGGTTAGAATATTAGACGGATTACATTCTCCAGGTAAATGTTCTACAATATGTATTACAAGTTCGATTATTTGGTTGATTAAAAGTGTAAATCTTCTAGTGGAGTATTTTAAGGCACCTCTGTTTTGAAGATTTACAAATCCTATCAGTGAATTTGAACACGAGGCAGCTAACAGAGAATCTAATAGGCTATTGACATTCAATCCTTTCTTCGGTTCTTTTGCAATGTATCCTGCCAGAAGGGCTACAGATGCTGAAAGAATTCGCAATCGAGATGCATAGATAAGGTTTGGAGTTCTTTTATTAATTCTGTTATATTTTTAGGAAGTTCGATGTAGAAATTGACTCTTTCAGGTATCTGTAATTGTTGATCTGTCGAAATATGGAAGTATATATTATTTTGCTGTTGAGTGCCCATAACCCCAACGTAAGATTTGAAACCATTTTTCTCGTAAGGTAGGTATAATTTGAAGGAAATTCATGAAATGATATTGTAGGATCAGTACTATTACACATTGCATTGCGGCAGTTATACTTTTTTCTGCTAGTGTTTGCCATTACTAAAGTAAACGAAAAAACAGCAACAAAACTACGAAAATTTAAACAAATAAGAAAATAACGTAATTATATTAAAAAATAAAGAAAACTGCCTTAAAAGATTAGGAAAATATAATTTATTGACGATACGCGCAAAACCGACAAAAAGTATAAAAGCGCGCGAAGTTAGCGTAGTTTGAAATTGGCGTTTACGTGTTATATATCCGTTTCCGCATTTTCGTGTTTGGTGGCGCCAGCGGAGAAACACTTGAACTAATGGAGTGCGCAGGCCGGATAAGAGACTTCGTCTCGTGAAATCGAGAAGGTCGTGCTATTGAGATATTTGATAGATCAACAAGTCTTTCTTGAACCTTAGTTGTGCTCGAATAATTTGATGTAACCTTTAACAAGCGGTAGCTCACTAACTGTACTGAAGTGATTTGTTAAATACTCCTACAAACTATTTATTTTTTTAAATCTTGTACTAGTAATATATTTTGTTGAAAACAAGTTACAAAAAAATTGACAAAAACCTTTCAAATGGTCAAGGAAGGATAATAAAAACGGGACCTGGAGTTAACATTTGTTCATTATCCAAGCGAAGTGTGACCTAATTATAAATGTATGCGAGATAAACGCCTCGAGCGGAGCGCCCACGATTGCAGGTGCAGTATCAAACCCACGGCCACGTGTGTGCATAGCAAGCAGCTGCAGTACTCAGAACTCTATAAGGAAGTCACGTAGGCACATGGCCACGTGCGGTCAACTGAAGGATTTCGCGCCCACAGAAGGAGTATATAAAGACCAGCACCTTATGGGACAGATCAGTCTGAGTTACGACGAAGCTTGAAGATAGAAACTGTTTACCAGGGTAAATGTTTACCTTCTTTCAAGCCATACTCACCCAGAAAGCCGTAGAAGCCATGGTTACTGTGTATCTCGGCCTTCCTGAACATCAATATTACCAGTTTTAAGTTGAAATTGTATAATAGTATTTAAGTGATTATGCAAGTGCATATTGTGTAAATTCACGACGAATAAATATCTTATTATTGTACTTAACAGTAAACTGTGTTCATTTTGTAACTAGGGCTCCGTCTTTTGCGTTTTTAAAATAAAGTACCATTTTTAAAAAGGCCTTTCCTCGTCAAGAAAAGTTAATTCGGGGCAGTCTTATTCCGTCATGGTATGTTAAAAACACAATAGTAAAAAGGAAGGGAGAAATGTTGTAAAAGTCTAGCAAATATACATGAATTATTATTATTATATGAATTATGAATCTTCAAAACTTCAAGAATTTAGCTTCGTGACATTTGTTAATATCGAAGGTCTATCCCTCTTATCTATCTTAAGATATTTCACTTGGGTATAATCACCATGAATACTCTAACTTCAATAAGTAACTCAAGGTTAAAGAAATTGCAAATAATAACATAAGATTGGGATAATTTTTGTTACACGACAAATGAGAATTTTTACAATTTACAGCTACAAGATAAGCGTTTTCAGTGCTTAATTTTGATAACTTCTCGAAATATTGAATTTTTTACATAAAATTATGAAAAACACACTTTTTTAAATTTTTAAAAATTTTTATAAAGCACACATTATTAATATAAACTTTGATTCTAACATACGTTATAAGATAATCCAAAATGTTTCATTTAAATTCATGCTGCCGGTAATTATTCCGAAATAATTGATGTTCTCTTTCTAAACGCACTCCACTAAATAGTCCTGCTCGTGTTTTTATTTATTCACTATGTGTTGTGCAATAATATTTTTTTTATTATACCTGCATTATAATCGCTGATTAAAACACGCAAAAGCGTGCATAAACTGGCCTTTAAAGCCCTAGTGCTTTAAAGTTGCCTTGGTAACAACAAATGTAGTTAGAAATTTGGATAATGATAACAAGAACGAATTTATTTATTTATCTAAATACAGATTAATCGTACAATTTTTATTGTTTGAAAATAGTAAACCGGAACGTTTAATTACATCGCTATTATTTAAACTAGCAGAATACTCTTGATCCATTGCTCTTTCTGGAGCCACAGATGTAATAGTATAGCCACAGATGTACTTCTTGAAAATTCGAACGTATGGTATCTCAGAATCATCAGTTACAGCAAATTTTCTACCTTTTTCAGTCTTACATGGTCGAATAGTAATTAGCAAAATAGACCCTTCTTCTTTAATATCGACATGCGAGGTCACACATTTCTTGCCTTCTGCACGAGCCAAATATCCCACAAATAGCTACAACCTGAAATTAGAAATATTACTGTCAACATTTTGTGAAAGCTGCCAAATCAGTACAAACCTTCAAAAATAAAAAGGTATCGTCAGGTTCTGTAACGAAAAATTTGCGTAGTTCCTCTTTTGTAAACACCCAAGACTTTTTAGCCTCATGTCCTTTGTTTGTGCTTTTCATAAAAGCATGCAGTTTATGAAATGCAGCAATGTTCACCCCGTGTTTGATTCGCAGCATCCTTTGCAGTTTGGAGTGGATGCACCACATTGATGACGACTTGTAAAGGCTTGACTATAATGAAACTTCGTTAAGTGATTGCTGTTTTTAATAATTAATTGCTACCTACCATTTTATTCATATATGCAAGCATTAATGTTTCATCAATCACCGTCTGACCATCCACTTGGAAAATTTTTCGTATTCCTTGACATACGCTGCTTTAGCCTTATCGGGAATTAACCTCTGTTCGGCTTGTTCAGCTAACAATCTAATTACAGATGAATTATCCTCGTTTTCAGTCATTTTATGATTCACGAACACACATTTCACAAATCAACAAAATAGTAACTATAAATAGCAACGAAACAAAACAATTCTTAACAGCAACGATTGGGATTTCAATTTCATTTTTATAATTTTCAGACTGTGGTGCAGGTATAATAAAAAATAGCGTATAATACACGTGTATAAGCGCCTTTAAAGCACTACTCCGTTAAAAGGCACTCGGCTTCGCCTCGTGCTTTTAAACTCGTCGTGCGTGTTTTAAAGGCTTGCTTATACACTTGTATTATAATATACTATTATCGGCGAGTATTAGAATGCTGTGATTATGAATGTCAAAATCGTTTATAATCCTTCACTTTGAAGCATCCGTTCCATAATGTTGTGCCAGAAAGTGCACTTGATGGCACAGAAGTGTTAGTGCTTACCATAGTAACCACTAAAGTAGGTACTGAATTATTAGTGATTTTATCAAGAAAAGAACACAAATTTTTCCAAACATTATTTATTAACTAAACAGGAAACAATCTATTAACTGTTCCTTTGAAAAAACTGGTGATTTTTGTGGTGAATAACCAACACTACGGTTTTTCAAGAAAGCAGAAAGTTTAGAAAACTTACCGACGTCAAAATCTTTTTTAATTCGCAACATACACTTCAACTTCGAATACATGCACCATAATGAAGATTTGTAATTTTTCGACTAATAAAGAAAGATACAATTAACATATCTTAATAACAATAAAACATTAAGTAACGTACCTGGTCGAGAAAATACGCCAACAAAACTTGTTCATTAACAATTTCCGCATTATTGTTTCTCATCCATTCGAAAAATGTGTCCAGCTCTTTCTTATAAGCAAATTCAAATTTCTTAGGAATAAGACTTAATTCAGCTTCTTCAGCTTTGTTAAGAATTTCCTCGGATAAATTAGCGTTTTCTTCACAATTAATTTTCTGTCAAACTGTTTGATGTCGTTGTCAAAGTAACCACACGATCGTTCAAGGATTGCTTTTGAACAATTTTAATATTTAATGAAATGAATTTGAATAATTTTTAATAACCCTGATTTTTAAGTTAAAACTCAAAACGCTAGTCGCCGATAAAATATCGTATAAAATTTGTTTATAATGTAAGGGATTATGGCAACCGTTTCCTTGTTGCATTCGCTGCGCTTATGCAACAATACCACTCCTGCCATAATCCCTTACATTATAAACTTATTTTATAATATACTATTTTTTAATTTTTAAACTTTACTAATAAACGGTTTGAATAGTTAGTTTATTGATCGTTGAATTTCCTCGCGCCCTACTGTCCTCGCGCCCTAATGACCATGCGCCCTAGAATCCTCGCGCCCTAATAGCCGCGCTCGAATGGCAAAACCCTAGTGACTGCGCCCTAATGTTCTAGACCGCTTTTGACCTATAGGCTAGTAAAAATAGGATTTTACTTTGAAATCATTCGTGGAAACACTGAAACTGTTTTAATCTCTCTATTTAGTTGTAAATAGAAGAATTTGAAGTTTGCGGCAATTTTCCATGTAAGCTTTAGCCGGAGTGTACTGAAAACCTTGAAATCTTCGGACTTTTTCCATTTTTTGCAAATAACTCAGAAACGATGCAGTCCTCGGAAACTTTGCTCTTTTATAAATTAAAGTACATTAAATTCTGCAAATAAGCACCATCAAATGTCGAATTATGTGTAGAAGATATTTGAGTTTAAAAATTGATTTTTTCTATTATGATTTTCGCAAAAAGTCACAAATTTCTGCGTTTTTATCTCAGTTTAGTGGTCTAGCACGTGTCGTATAAAAAACGAAGTTATTATAAAACTTATAGAGCATCAATCACAATGCTTTGCTGAGAATTCCTACAGACCATAGAAGCAACATTGATTCCGCCCCTGGTTAGGCTTCTTTTCTCTAACAAAATGGAGTAATATTGCAAACATATATTTTAAAAGACAATAAGTATACGTTATTACTTGTGAAAAATTTGCAAAAAGGGAAATTTATCTAAAAATAGTGCCCGTAGAAATGTAGGCAGCTGTAACTCCGCCAGTTCAAGTTCGTCATCATAATTTACTAATAAAGTGTCAAAAATGTCAAGTAAATCAAATCCATCAAAAATGTCTAACAACATCCACCTCGTCATCAAAACTTGGCCCGTCATCTTCTGATGCCTTGGTGCACGATGTACCCCTGCATTCGACGCAAATTGGTGGACACTTGATTCCCTGCTTTCTACAACTGCTTGCACTTTTACAACCTTTGGCACATTTGCAAGACGTTGCGTTTAAAAGTTCCTGTGGGGCTTGTTCGGCCGTTGTCGTGACGGAGAGTAATCTTGTTTCGACGTCTTCCAACCCCATTCAGCGGGCTCCACCATATACCCATTCCACATCTGTATTTGAAGAAACAGCAAAGATGTTGTAAACCTGGTCTAGCGCATTTCGTTCAGCAATCCCTGTTTACGGGAGGAACCAGCATACAAAGCTATAAAAAACTTCTTGTCAACTACATCATCTGCAGTAGCACGGTAGTTTTTGAAGACATGTACAGCCTTTTACACATGTCACTATCTTTCAAAGAAGCTTGGCAAATTTCATTTCACCCTGTCTAAAAAACATTGCAGACGTAGAGTCGCATCCGCTGAAGGCGGTAAAAGTAATATATTGCCTTTAACTTTATTAGACATTTTGAAGTGTGTTGGGGAATAGAAGACGTTATCTGACTTTCTAGGCTTTATTAAAAATAAACGATCACACTCAGGACCAAGTGCAGTAAGGATCACTAGGAGGTCAACATCTTCCCCCACTATTACCATACAATCAGAGTGATGAGCAGCTTTTACGGCCTTATTGATACTCTTGGGGTCATCTACAACAGCTGGCTTGACGGCAAGGAGAGACTTTGTTCTTTGAGAGTTCTTTGGACATAGTCACCAAACCATAGTTTCGTCAAACTCGACATTTGCTGCTGTATATTTGTTTCTTCTCCGTAGACGGTCTGCAAATTTGGTGCTCTTTTCTGATTGTTCACCTGGATATCCATCGAATACAATGATTGATTGTGCCCCAAAGTATTTTGTTAAGTATTCCACATACTTATCTAGGATTTATGAAAACTTCTCTCGCAACTCCCATGCAACTCGATAAAGAAGAAACCCACCATCGATCAAATAAAGAAAACTTCCAATTTTTGATGGAGTGTTTACAGAACCGAACAAATTGTATAAAGCAGATTTACGGGTTTTCCTCATTCCATATTCATCAACCATAGATGTCAGGTAACGAGTCAATTCAAAGGTGAAATAACTTTTTAGTTGTTCTTCTGATTTTTTATGAAACAAAATTATCCAGAAAAAGACTACCATCTCTTGCGATTTAATTGCTAATTAATTACCACATTAGAAAATTAATTACTAATATAGTAATAGATAAATAATATATGCGCGATGTTTTCGATCAATTCAAATGCATTATCTCTCTCTGTGTCAGTGTAGTGGAAAGTGAACTTTTCACTGCAAGGAATTGAAAATTGAACTCCATGATGACGTCGTCATCGAAATCGTAAATGTGAAATGTTTCACTTTCGTGGTGCTTAACTAGCACGAAAAGTGGCGTTGTTGATGCAGGTAGCAGGAAAAATATATTTTCATATTGATCTAAATTTTTTAAACATAATATTTCTTAGATATGATTTCAAACCAACATTTCTGGAACAACGTTTTTCTTTTGCAAGTTTTTGCTTCTGCGAGTCATGGTAGCTTCTATGTCGTATTCGTTCCAAAAATTTCCTCGCAAACAAACAACCGTGTAGTGTGTAATGGCCTGAGTGTGCTACTCAGCACACTCAGGACCACAGTTACTCAACTGTGGTCGCTCCTTTGTAAGAAATAACTACTACTAATTTCAGTTCGCCATCTTTGATCGGACTTTTTATTGTTTTTGGTAATTTTTTTAATCCGATGGATTTAGACACAGTATTTTTCTCCGTGTTCGTAACTTCAACTAACAGTATATCACCTAAAGAAAAATATACTATTAAACCATGCATTTTATTTATATTAATTTTCTAATGTGGTAATTAATCAGCACTTAAATCGCAAGAGATGGTAGTATTTGTTCAATTTAATTGCACTAGTGGAACTCGATTGGAACCAGCAAAACCGGTTTCAACCTGTCAAAATCCTTTATTTTTAAAGTCAAAACAAATTTTTTACTAAATTAATTTTTTATGTTTATTTCTTTATTTTAACGTGGCAATTTATTAGCAATTAGTTTTCTGTTACGTTTGAGCTATTTGAACGTTAATTACCTACCTGTTTTTTCGATTTGGTTTTGCTAGCTTGATATCAACCCTCATATTTTAGTAACTACAAGAGCAATTAATTTTTTAATGTGGTAATTAAATAGCAATTAAATATAGGCCTAGTTTCGATTGGTTTTGCTATTATCGTTTTGCCAGCTTGGAGGGGACGGGGACGAGGAATACGATAGTGAAGACGAAGTGCCATTGTCGGAACTAATTTTGGAAAATTTGAACAACTCTTTTTCGGATTATGTAGACATTGACAGGATCTTTGCACAGAAAGTTCGGAAATATCCATAGAAAAATGCACAGAAGAGTTCCTCGAAGAATCTAAAAATGACGATAGTGATAATGAAGAAATAATACGTACGGAAGTGATTGACATTAAAGACGCTTATAGAAAATTACATTTGCAAATTTTTTTTTATATTTTGGAAGATATAATAGGAACAGAAAAATTGATGTATGTTGTATCTCACGTAGAAAAAGTAATTGTAGAGAAAATGGTTTCTACCAAAAAACAAACAACAATTGATAAATTTTTCAAGCCACTGTAATAATACCTACACATTATTTTATTATTATTAGTATTGTTTATAATATGTAATAATTACATATGTATAGCAAACGCATCATAAATTGGCGAGAGCCGGCGCATGCCGAAAGTATGATCGGCTTCCTCTCGTGTAGTATTTGCGAATGTTGCACTGTTCTAACAGTGGCGTAGACGCGTAGGGCGCCTTATTTTATTTGCTTGCTGTATTTCAAACGAAATATTTCTAGCGGGACTGCCAAATTCCAAAGTAAATATTTTCATAAAATAAAATCATAATTTAGCTAATTACACTCACTGAAAAAGTGAAATGAAACCATATTATAGATATTTAAATTAAATTTTCAATAATAAATAATAATGTTACAAAAAATATTTTGACTACATAATTATACCTATAATAGAGAAAAAGAAAGTTAATACGAGTGGTACTACAATAACAATCATTTAATAATTAAAAAGAAAATAAATACAATAGGTATCTACAATTTATGTTACATATTTTAACCGCTATCCTCAAAATCAGTTCCAAAGTCGGAATCCGAATCTTCGTCATTTACACTAATTATAAGTTGTTCGGTTCTAACGTCTATTATTTGTTCATTTTGCAAATAATTATTTTCACTTCTTACTCGTATCACGTGTTCACAACGGCTCATCCAATCTTCTAAAGTTACAGAAGAAAACTCGTTTTCGGCTAATTTCCACGCATCATTTAATTTAAATGTAGTATTTTTCTTAGCAACGTTGTTTTTAACTTGTGCCCTAATTAGTTCTATTGGGTTTAAATCTGGGTGGTACGGTGGGTTATTTTTTTTCAGTAAGCCAGGAGACCATATCTGCTTTTTTAGAATTGCTATTAGGAGCACGGTTTATTTGTACATTGTGATAAGGCGCGTTATCTATCACAACAACCGACTCTGCTGGCAAATTAGGTATTAATTTTTCCGTGACCCATTTTTCATAATTTGATGAATTCATTTCATCATGGTAATCTCCTGACTTACTTCCAGATTTAAAAATGTTGAGGCAGTGTGGAATAAAACCCATGCTTTCACCTGCATGAATTATAATTAAGCGTTCCCCTTTTGAAATATTAGCAAGTAATCCATTATTACTGTCGTCACTCCAACTTTTTGATATAGCGTGCCCACTATGGATGTACGTTTCATCTAAGAAAACAATAGGACGCTGCTGTTGGCAAAAAAACTTAATTTTATTTAAATAGTCTATTCTTAAAGCACGAATTTCACTTTTTTCAATTAATAGTTTACGATTATTTTGAGTACGGCGCCACTTAAACCCACTTAAGCTTCTTTAACACTGTCCGAAGAGAAGACACTTGCCCCTGCCACCCCAAATCATTGCAAAGTGTTTCTTGTAAATCAGGAAGCGTAACTCTGCAATTTTCTGTTTTATGGAAATTATACATTATACGGCGAAAATCAACCAACTCATAATCTTCAAGTGCGGTCACGTTACACACGCGACTTCGTTTTTTCCAGGACTTTTAAATAGTTTATCAGTCTCAGATTCAGGCAAGGTGTTACCTTCCTTAAAAATCCTTTCTATAGTCCTTACGGATACTTCAGTAGCACTTGCCACTTTTTCTTTAATTCCCTTCATACACTGATCTTCGTTTTGAGATTTTATCCATTTGTAAACGTTAAAAGCCATTTCGCGCACTTGACTGTAAAGAGTTTTTCCGCGTAAAGTTGACGACATAGTTATAAAACCGATAAACTAAATTACAGATCGGCTGTTTCAAACAGCTGGTACTACTACTTGCACTAACAATAATGCAATGTGCCTTAAAATCCATTTTTAACGCTATATATAATAATAATAATAATAATAATAATAATAATAATAATAATAATAACTACTACAACCCATAGCCTAAACCAAGGGCCAAGAAGCTATAAGCTTGTGCGGGAGGGAGGGGGCGATTATTATTATTATGTAGGCCCAATGTGCTGCTGCAGCCGACTTACAGATGGAACAGCGCAAATCCCACATTTGTGTCACACCTAAGGAAAACTGCAGAAAACCTTAACCAGATCTGCCGGCGCCGGGAGTCGATCGCGGGCCGCTTGGGTGAGAGTCCGGCACGCCAGACATTACACTACCAAGGCTGTGTATATATCTCATATCTCATATCTTATATATATATATATATATATATATATATATATATATATATATATATATATATATATATATATATATATATATATATATATATATATATATATATATATATATATATATATATATATATATATATATATATATATATATATATATGTATATATATATATATATATATATATACAGGGTCTTCATTAAGTTTGGAACCGGCTTAATATCTTCAAAACTATTAACTGGATTAAATTGAAATTTGGGGTGTGCATTTTATAAATTAATATCTATTGTGCCTAATTTTTTCACCTGCTTTGCATCGTTACTTTACGAGATACACAGCCAACTTGATTTTTTTTAAATAGCAATGGGGGTCAAATTTGACATCATTTGAAAGCTTATTTTTTTCTGAGTACCATTATGTAATACACGTGTTGTATCATTTTGACAAAAATCGCCAAAAAAATTAAAATCAACGAAACATGTTTTATCCACAAAATTAAATTTATTACTTAAAATTTACTTTTATTTAAAATTACTTAAATATTTACTGTCAATGTGTAACTTTTGACATTTCTATGAATTTTGTAAGATCACTAGATATTTTAATTTTGAATTTATTCAACACTTTTGATTTTGTGGATAAAACATGTTTCGTTGATTTTAATTTTTTTGGCGATTTTTGTCAAAATGATACAACACGTGTATTACATAATGGTACTCAGAAAAAAATAAGCTTTCAAATGATGTCAAATTTGACCCCCATTGCTATTTAAAAAAATCAAGTTGGCTGTGTATCTCGTAAAGTAACGACGCAAAGCAGGTGAAAAAATTAGGTACAATAGATATTAATGTATAAAATGCACACCCCAAATTTCAATTTAATCCAGTTAATAGTTTTGAAGATATTAAGCCGGTTCCAAACTTAATGAAGACTCTGTATATATATATATATACATACATAACAAAGGGATAATAATGGGCATTCGCGCAATAGAGTAACAAGAGAAAGTGAGTTGCAGCCGTATACACGTGTTTCGCACTTATTAGTGCTCATCAGTACGGCATAGCAGATAGAAAGCAATAAAATAAAAGCAACAAACTAGAAACGATGTACAATACAAAGTTTCACGGATAGCAGCCAACCACACATTTGCAGTATACTGCATGCCCCCATGCATATGCATATGCATATATATATATATATATATATATATATATATATATATATATATATATATATATATATATATATATATATATATATATATATATATATATATATATATATATATATATATATATATATATATATATATATATATTTATCTGTCGTACCATTGAGCGTCAGTATAGAAAGTTTGTAGCTGAGCGTCCACACTTATACACCGTGTGTAAGTAGTAAATCATTTTAAGCGATTACTGAGCGTCATGAACTACTTAGTGTTTCATTGAGCGTCCGTCTATTTTTAGACATCTATTTTTAGATTCTCTTATTTGATTGGTTCGGAAGCATGTGGTGGCGTCGAAGCATGACGTCATAAGACGGGTTTCCCAAGAACGCGAATTTGCGCTTGAGAAGTGTATTCATGCATTCTATATATTTTGTAAATACAAACAGTAGCGAATTTTAAATAGACAGTCAGCTGGCTGTTAGTTTTATTATGATGTTTCAGATAATGCCACCCATTCCTAAATAAATAAATATATTACGTTTATATATTACAAAAGGGGAAAATTATAATATGCATTGTTAATGATTACAATTAACACATTTCAAAAGGGTAAAAATAAATTAAAGCTAAGTTTGGTAATTGCATCGAAGGTATTTGATCGCTCGAGTAACCAGCCTTAGCAACTATTATTAAAACAATTGTCTTCCTCTCTCCAATTACTTGAGTAATCAGATCAATCATTAATCTGAGTATTGATTCTGCTGAACTCGGCTTTAATAACATAATAGTAGTAGGTTAGCTCTATGATTAGCAACAGTACATTTAAATGTTAGATTGTTATTAGATTTAGTCTTATTTTGTTTGGATATAGAAAAAACTGTCAATCAGCTGATTTTTATATTTTACAAATTGTTATGTTTTAGCTTCGATGAAGATGCAAAACATCTAAATGTTATTATAAGAATACAACTTTTATTTTACGTACTTTTTTAAGGAAATGTTTATTATAAGAACTTTCTTAAAATTGCGAAACAAATAAAACTGATTATTTAGTTAAAAGTTTCACAAATTTATATAATCTCTCTGACATATGTTTCGACAGCTGAGCTGTCATTATCAAAGGTAATGTAAATATAAACAAACACGTCGTTAAGGTAAATGCAAAAAATAGATAATTAGATAAAAAATATATATTAAATATCTAACACTTCTAGTACCGGAGAATTACTGAGCTCAATCTGTTCATTCATTAAAAGTACCCAGAGTTTGTGTTTGTATAATATCTCCAAAGTTCCTAAAATGTTTAATTTGCGTTTGTTATTAACAAAAATGTAGGAATTTAATATTATTTTGGGAAGGCATTGTGTGATTTTGTTCTAAAAAGGCGTTTGGCGTAGATATTTTTTGGATATTTACTTCTGTAACAACGTAGGTGCTCTTTATATGTTATGTCCAAACTTCGAAGTGTTTGTCCAATAGGATATAATATAGCAGATCTAAACAGTCGAAACAATTGTCAGGTAGATTATAATAAATATGTAAAAGTATTAACAAATCAGTTTTATTTAGTAATTGATTATGGAGTTTCACCAAATACGGCTAGAAACAATAAATCAAAGTCTTAAAATTGATTTGAACATGTCTTTTATCAGTTACAGAAGAAGTAGCATAAATATATGTGATGATGTTGCCTAACATGTGTTTCTCCTAGCGTTATCTCCGTTGTTCTCAACTTTTGCATAAGTTCGTACCAGAGAAATGCGCAGATACCTGCTTTACAAGTTGTTCCTGCTGGTTTATCACTCGCAAGTGAACTACAAGTCGGTACCTGAGCTGCATCGATACCTCAGTAATAATAGCACTACCTGTAACTGCAAGTACAAATAAGTAGGTTTGCTTACCTGTAGAATATATTCGCAGATAAAGCAGTAATAGACATACAAAAGAACTGTTAATGCGACTACAAGGAAAACTATAATTAAAGGACTCTTTCCCGTCCTTGTCCCTGTCCCGCTCGTTCACATTCTCTTACTCCTTTTTACCATTTTGCACGGTTTATCAGCCTTATTCATCTACTCCAAACTCTTTAGACCTTCTTTCATCTCTTTCCACCTTATCCTCACTCACCTCATTCTCCTTCATCCACTCTTTCCGCTCTCTTGAACCGTTTTCCATCTTTTCTACTCACTATCAAACTATCAGAGTCTCTACCCTCACCTACTCTTTCTCACGATGTAACTTACTATCCCACCATTCAACACTCTCTATCTTTTCCTATCACTGTCTTTTACATTTTCTCACTCTATCACACTTTTTTACCCTTTTTCGCCTCTACGCCATTTATAACCGCCAAAGTTTCACAAATACTACATGACAGGGAAAGAGAATCGGTTAAAATCTACGTGCGCCCGACATCCTGGGGACCTCGACGTGATTGTTTTAGGATTTTGGATTGATGTTGATTAAATATTTTGGCGAAAATGAAAATGGACAGACGTCGGTAGAAGAGAGTCCCAGACCTACCGCATGTACACCGACAGTAAATTTTATGTTGAATGTCGATGGTGTTAAAGCCATGGAACAAGATACCATAAACGCTTCCATGATGAAACTGGGAAGATTGGTCAAGGAGTTACGCGATCTTGATGACGAACGAACGAAAAATTGGTAATTGAAGAATATTATGATAATAAGAATAAGATAATTATGATAATGCCATATTGTTCCCACTTGTGGAATTACCTTACCTGAAGAATTGCTCAGAACCTGGAATAGAATGAGAAATTCAAAACTGGGAGAGGATGAAGTGGTCAGTCAAAAGAATCGACTCAATCAATTGATGGAATTTTTGAGATATGAAGTTTAAGGTGAGAAAAGATTTCTTTGGCTCGTAATGGATTTGGCAATGGTGTAAATTGTAGTGGAGGGAGGAAATAAGGAGTGTCAGTGTTAGTATTCCAATAGCTGCTGGACTTTTCTCGGGTGACGACGGTGGGGTTAAAAAAATTGTATATGTTTTTGTGCGAAATCCCATCAATAATTACTTTCAAACTCAGAAAATGGATCCGAGTGAAAAAAAGAAAGGTTTGTTAAGTAAGAAATGTTGTATTTCTTGTCTTAGAGTCGGTCATCAATTCAAATTATGTAAATCAAAGGTCGTGTGTCTTGTATACAGGATGTTAGGTAGAACGATATCAAAAAAAAACTGGGGGGTAAATAGGATAATTTGGAACCCATTTAAGGTAAATCACCCTATACAAAGGTGCTTGGCTTTTCTTTATTAATTTTATTAGGTATTTTTGAAAAAATGCCGAAATTCTGGACTGATGGCTTAATATATTTTTTGTTTTTTAATTAATCAGTTAAAATTTTTTGTATTATTATCTTGTAGACATCGTTAATCTAAAAATAAAAAAAATCATCCAAATAACAGACACATAAAAAGTTATAAGCCGACTTATAACTAAGTCTCAAAAACGGTTGAAACAAATTTTAAATTTGTTGTGTGAAAACCAAACGCCTTTGTATAGGGTGATTTACCCTAAATGGGTTCCAAATAATCCTATTTACCCCCCCCCAGTTTTTTGATATCGTGCTGCCTAACTCCCTGTATAGAAAGAAGCATTTTAAAGTCATGCGTTCCGATCTACCAGCTCACAAAAATTCTGCCACCCATGGTCCAGTCAGTCAAGATAGAGTCCGGGAGTCAAGAAGTTCGGCCATGTCTTATCAATCTTGTTCCGGTGATGTCTTTCTTCAGACGTTAGTGATGACCGTGAACGGAGTAGGATGTGAACGGAAGGCAAGAGCAATCGTTGACATAGGATCTCAAAGGTCTTATATTTTGAGAAGTGCTGCTGAAGAAATGAAGCTTCCGGTTGTATCCTCAGAGTCAATTGTTCATATGCTCTTTGGTGGGGTTCAGTCCGAGAAACAGCACATGAGATTTGATGTAATTCTGAGTACTGTAAATGGAAATTTTTTTAGAAAATGTCATTTATGGAGGTCATTTGTGGAGAAGTTCCTCATGCGAAAAGAGGAACCTGGTTTAGAAAATTGAATAACAAGAAGATTTGGATTTCTGACGTCGGGAACGTATGTACGCAAATTGAAATTCTAATTGAATCAGATGTTGCTGGCAGTTTGTGGACAGGGCGAGCTCATCAGTTGAAAAGTGTACTTTTTGCCATTGAGAATAAATTGGGCTGGACTCTCATGGGAAGAGTGTCTTTTGAACATTGCCAATCTAGCTCATCCTTGATTGTGTCGTCGCTGTTGATCCAAGAATCGTCAGTTACAAATCTTTGGATATTCAAAACAATTGTAATTAGAGATACTGGAAAGACGAACTCTAAACTGGTTTTGAAAGTTGTTGCCAAAAAACATTTCCAGGATACTGTCTTTATTAATTCTTATGGTTCATATGGAGTGAGTCTGTCTTGGATAGATGGTCATCCAGAATTAAAAGAAACCAAATTGATGACAGAAAAGTGATTTATTTCTACAAGAAAGAAATTGGATGATTTTGGGAATTTTAAGAATTATAATAACGTGTTCATGGGTGGTTAGAAGAAGGAGTAGTTGAAGAAGTGCCAAATAATAAGTTCAATGACATTGGCTGGTACTTGTCTCATCGCTCTGTCTTCAAGCCTTTTTGTGTCACTACAAAAGTTAGACCTGTTTTCGACGGCTCAGTGAGGCAGAAAAAATTGCCGTCCTTGTACGATTGTCTGGAAAAAGGACCGAATTTGATTAAACTCGTCCCATCCATGTTGTTGAGATTTAGGGAAAAAAAAATTGGCATTATCTTAGATATTCGGAAGAGCTTTTCTTCAAATTCCGCTAAAGGAAAGCAACAGTGATTTTTTTGAAATTTCTCTGGTGAAGGAACAAGAAAGGCCGACAGGTAAGAATTTTTTGTCATCGTTGTGTGGTGGTCCGCAGGAATTGTAATCCTTTCCTGTTGGGAGCAGTGATTGAGCTTCATGTTAAAAATGCACTGCCAGAATTAAAATTAACTGGAGAGAAATTATCAAAATCTTTCTACGTGGATAATTGTGTCACTTCAGTTGACTCGGAAGGTGATTTGATTAGTTTCATCAAAGATGTGACTGAGTTACTGTCCACCACCAAATTTGATTTAAGGTTGTGGGAATCCACTTTTCAGAGTGGATGCAACATTTCTCAAGTATTTGGTTTGCTTTAGGATAAGCAGGAGGATGTTTTGTTGTGTCATGTCAAGGACATTTAAGAACCATTTCCTATTCCTACCCGAAGAAACATATTATCTGTAGTTCAAGGTTTTTGACCCCATTGGTTTCACATGTCACTGTTTTGCGTATGAAGATATTCTACTTCAATCTAGTTGGGGAATGAAAACTAATTGGATTGAAGTATTACCTCAAGAGTTGGGAACAAAGTTTACAAAATTGGATGAGCGAATTGAAACTGCCGCCGTCAATCAGAATCCCTCGATGTTTGTCATCTTATGCATTTCCCAAGGATGGGTGGAAGCTACATACGTTTTGCGATGGTAGTGGTTTTGCATATTAGTCCGTTGTCTTCGTGAGATGCGAACTCAATTATCAAGTGGAATTGAAGTTCCTACAAGCAACGACAAGAATTGCACCTTTGAAAAGGTTGCCAATCCCACGATTGCAATTATTGGCTGTCACAATTGGAAGTCACAACAGAAGAAATTATTTTTCGAAATGTTCAGGTATTGTCAAAATGGTGGGTTGGATGCTAAGATTTTTGAACAATTCCCGCAATGGAGAAGATAATCGTAAAACTGGCATGGTAAATGCCAGTGATTTGGATGAAACAGAGAGGCGTGTAATACTAGTAGCTCAGAAGCAATGTTTTGCAGTAAACATAAATGAGATACCTGAACTAAGTGTTTTAAGGGATAATTCGGGACTTATAAGAGTCAAAACAAAAACTGAACGAAGAAAAGACACGGTGGATTTTTGGATTCCTATTTTATTGCCAACCAGTCATCCAGTGTTACTGGCCCTTGTGAGGGAGGTACATTTGAAGCAGTGTTATGGAAAAACACAGTTGCTACTTTCTCGTTTATGTGAAAGATATAGGATTCTGAGGGGAAGGAAGTCAATTCGTGCCATTATTTCCAAATGTGAGAAGCGCAGAAGATTTGATACAAAAAGACTTGTAGCAGTCATTTGGAATTAATAAGTTTGTTGTCTACTGATTCCATCTTCCAGAGTTTTAAGCTTCGTAACAAAAGGGGAAGACCGTTGTAGTAGTGAAAACGCAATAAACTTTGTTGGAATGGACACATTTGTTTAAATCTGTGGATTGGAAAGTCGTGGAACCCGTGTCAGCTGTCCAATAAATTCAATGGATGTTTATTCCTCCGACTCCTGCTTGGTGGAAGGTGGTTGGTGAGAGCGTCTTATGAGAACTCTAAAACAACTGTTGCGACGAGTGTTTGGTAAAAATTATGAAGAACTTTATTAAATTATGAAGAACTAATAGCGATTTTATATGATTGTGAATCAGTTATCAATTCGAGACCATTGTCATTCATTTCTGAAAACTGAAGATTTGGTTCCTCTCACCCCAGCCATGTTCTTGCGAGATCTATGGCAGCAGGGAAGCCCAGGGTTGGATTATTTAGATTCTAACAGTGCTGAGAGGAAATTTGCCTATCACCAAAGAGTCAAGGAGGATTTGTGACGAAACTTTTGTAGTGAGTATTTGAGTCAATTAGTTGAGCGTAAACCGAAGAAAGATTCAAGAATGTTATTCTCGAATTATTGTTCTAGTTGGAAGTGCAATTTAAAGTGATAGAATTGGAATCCAATAGCGAGGATTGTAAAGGTTGTCCCTGGAAAAGATAGAAATGTTCGTGTAGCTCTTATGAAGACCGCGTATACAGAATTCTTGAGGCCAATTCAACTTTTCTACTCTTTGGCGATCACATCAGGAGATCAAGATGTGTGTAAGAGCAAGATAGAATCATTAAGGAAAGTTCAATCCGAAGAATTGTATACATAGCATTGGTAAGATCTGTTTTTGCAATGTGGTTCTCCAGTATGGTCTCCAAATTACCCAAACCACCAGAGCGAGTGCAAAATAATTTTTTACGATGTGTGGCTTTTAAATACGATTACCGTATGGATATTATTAATCTATTGAAATTGTGCAAATCTTAAATATTGCAGTCCCTGGCTATTACATCGGGACTACTGAATCACGGAGGAGACATTTTATGGATGAAAAATAGTTATTATAGACTTCGTTGAAACTCGGTACAATTGTTCTGTAGAGGAAAAATCCTTCAAAGTTCATTTATGCGTTATTTCTACACCCTAAGTAGGGTTGGATTCTGGGCGCGTAGGTTGGTAGACTTGAATAAAACGTGGTGTAACTAAGTAGTCTAAGATTTTAGCGCAGTCTAAGTTTTACAAACGTCGATCAAATGCTAGCTTAGAAGCTTAGTCCATCACAAGATCTTAAAATTACTCAAAATTTCATCAAACTCTAGTTCCACTCTAAATCGGTTTCGTCCGAACCCATTCAGGAAAGTTGGGGAAAGACTTATGCATAAATGAACTGTTACGCCACATCACCAGCTCTACATGAATGTGGGTTTTATCAAAATCCATCGGACAGCCATTTTCTACCAGTAAAAAATAATTACTCCTTTATGAAGGGTGGTTCTAATCGAAAAGACAGGGACTGTGCGACCTTTACGAAATCAAGATCGAAAGCTAATTCAATTTTTCTGCTTTGAATATAAATGATGAGGTAGATTATCTAAAAGTTCCTCAAAAAACTACCTTTAGAATTCCAGTTATATCAACTAGAAACTATTGTATTTTCAATATACCCTTTAATCCTTTCAACTACGATTATAATTTCTTTCTACCTAGAAGTACGTGACTTAGTAATGATAATAGTAGATTTGGTCTTAAATTTATTGGGGTTTTATTAAATAGATTTAAATCTTCTATTCAACAATTAACTTTAGGATGATTCTCATTGTTTGATATGAATTAAAATATAAGCAAATATAGATAACAATGTGTTTATAATAAAATATTCTTTTCTTCTTTCAAATTATACATATTAAAATGTTATCGTATCATAATTATAATACATAATAAACTCAAACAAGTCAGGATATATCTTCATAATGTATTTAAATCATATTTTGTACTTAAATGTGGCTTTCCTGTATGTTGAATAAAATAAAATATATAGGGCCGCGCTGTCTCTATAAAATCACGGTAAACCAAACCGGCTTTATTTGAAGAATTTTATCGATCGACTTCACTCTCTCCTGTAACAGCTGCTGTTTCTATAAATAGCTCACGGACGCTCGTTAATGCATAGAAATGAATATGTATTAAGAAGAGCAGCTAACGGGGGAGGAGCTAAAGGTGGAAGCTCAGTTGAACGCTGCAGGTATTATTTGTGTATATCATATACACTTCGACGCTCACCGCGCTTATATGCGGCAGAAGCCTGAACTAATTATAAACATCTATCACACGAATGTGTCACCCAACGTCCACGAGATTTTTATTGCAAAAGCATGTATGCAACCAACTGATCACATTGTGACATTTTCAGGGATTGCCAGTGAGCGTCCGTCTATCGGACGCTCAATGACCATGGACGCTCACTGGTATTGGATTTTTACATAGGAGGACGCTCAATTGGGTAGAAGATATATATATATATATATATATATATATATATATATATATATATATATATATATATGTTGCTGTAATATTGGATAATTATAAATAAAAATTATTTTTAAAAAAATTATAATATATTTTAAAACTGTGAATAATTGCCATTCGATCGTAGATAATTACTTAATAATTAAATTGATTTTTTAAATGACTGTGAACTTTGGAAATACTTTTCAACTTCCCTCTTTATAATATCTAATATGATTTGAAAATACCTTTTAATAGGTTTAATAATGCAATGGTTATATAAAATTAGTGTTACGTTAGTTCTTGACTAACTCAAGTTTACGTAAGAGAGTTGGGCGCCAGTTAATAACTTAAATTAACAGAATTATAATATAATAAAGACTCATCTCAGGGTGAATGTGGATTCCTGTGGTATTAAAAAAAATATACAAATTGAAATTTAAAAACACTTTTAAAATTGAAATCTTAATTAATTTTTAACTATTACTAAATTGTTCAAATCACTTTACTACACTTTTACAATCGATAGTCTTTTCTTCAGCAAATGCCAATACAAAAAAAGGAAATAACTTCCTACCTTTTTATAATACTTCTTTTTTCCTTTTAGTATAGATGTCCTCTTTCCCAAACCATTGGCAGTGTAGATCACTTTATGTTGACCCAGGGCTGGCTTCCAATTCAGGGTTGACTTTCTTCCTTTTTGCATGGATTTTCCATATAATATCATCCACACACTTGATTTTGGAACTCACTTTTGTTTATTAACTGCGGGTACAATTTCCCTTTTTCGTAGAATGCTTATAGTTGTTTTTTGTGTTTAATTAAATAAAACACCCGTTTATGGTTTTAACGTAGATTTATTATCTTGCTTAACTTTAGCAAGTAATTTATGCCGTATTCAAATCACCAACTAACTTAACTTGTCTATATTAAGACTCAACTATTTACAATTTTATAATATTATCAACCACGACTTGACTCTGTCGCTTTATATTGGTAAGTCTTATTTTATCTTACATGACTTTACTCCGTCGCTTTCTATCAGTAAGTGTCTATACTCTTTCGTCGTTTAACAGTAAGTGTCCTAAAATTATGATTTTCTAAGCTTATATACTATTTGCTATTTACATAATCGCGTTACCTAATTTGACGTCACCTTATCATCTAATACAATGACCACACTATTTACAACATAAAATACATAATAGCAGATTATTACTCTTTATAAAAGTGACACATCTATTACACATTAATTACAAAATACTTATACGCAATAATAACGATCTATTTACATTAACAAACCTTAAAGAATCACATAACCCGTCGATATACACATTTGAAATTATACATAATTGAATTACATCATAACAAAAACTTGCGAACAACTGAATGTTACGTATACTTAAGTAATCGGTGAGTAAGCTATTTGATAATAAATAAAGAAACATGTATTATTTAACCTTATTAAAAAGTATACACCTTGATTGTATAATCAATGACACTCCATTAAATAACTTAAAATTATTTTTAACTGGAAAAATTGATAAAAATATTTCAAAAGTGTTAGTATTTATCAAGGATTTTAGATTTTCACAAAATTTTCAAAATTTTCCAAAATTTTGAAACTACCATCCACAGAAATATATATATATCAATTATTAGAAGTAATATGACTCTTTCTTATATATATATTGCTGTGGATGGTAGTTTCAAAATTTTGGAAAATTTTGAAAATTTTGTGAAATTCTAAAATCTTTGTTAAATACTAACACTTTTGAAATATTTTTATCAACTTTTCCAGTTAAAAATAAATTTGAGGTATTTTATGGTGTGTCATTGATTTTGAAATCAATGTGTATACTTTTTAATAAGGTTAAATAATACATATTTCTTTATTTAGTATCAAATAGCTTACTCACTGATTACTTAAGTGTACGTAACATCCAGTTGTTCGCAAGTTTTTGTTATGATGTAATTCAATTATGTATAATTTCAAATGTGTATATCGACGGGTTATGTGATTCTTTAAGGTTTGTTAATGTAAATAGATCGTTATTATTGCGTATAAGTATTGTGTAATTAATGTGTAATAGATGTGTCACTTTTATAAAGAGTAATAATCTGCTATTATGTATTTTATGTTGTAAATAGTGCGGTCACTGTATTAGATGATAAGGTGACGTCAAATTAGGTAACGCGATTATGTAAATAGCAAATAGTATATAAGTTTAGAAAATCATAAGTTTAAGGCAGTCAGTAATATAAAGCGACGCAGTAAAGTCGTGTTAAAAGACAATAGTAAAATGTAAATGATGACTTCCTGACATAAAGCGACGCAGTAAAGTCGTGTAAGAGAATATGGTAAATATGTAAATAGACACTTACTGTTAAACGACGAAAGAGTATAGACACTTACTGATAGAAAGCGACGTAGTAAAGTCGTGTAAGATAAAATAAGACTTACCAATATAAAGCGACAGAGTAAAGTCGTGGTTGATAATATTATAAAATTGTAAATAGTTTAGTCTTAATATAGACAAGTTAAGTTAGTTGGTGATTTGAATACGGCATAAATTACTTGCTAAAGTTAAGCAAGATAATAAATCTACGTTAAAACCATAAACGGGTGTTTTATTTAATTAAACACAAAAAACAACTATAAGCATTCTACGAAAAAGGGAAATTGTACCCGCAGTTAATAAACAAAAGTGAGTTCCAAAATCAAGTGTGTGGATGATATTATATGGAAAATCCATGCAAAAAAGGAAGAAAGTCAACCCTGAATTGGAAGCCAGCCCTGGGTCAACATAAAGTGATCTACACTGCCAATGGTTTGGGAAAGAGGACATCTATACTAAAAGGAAAAAAGAAGTATTATAAAAAGGTAGGAAGTTATTTCGTTTTTGTATTGGCATTTGCTGAAGAAAAGACTATCGTTTGTAAAGTGTAGTAAAGTGATTTGAACAATTTAGTAATAGTTAAAATTAATTAAGATTTCAATGTTAAAAGTGATTTTAAATTTCAATTTGTATATTTTTTTTATACCACAAGAATCCACATTCACCCTGAGATGAGTCTTTATTAAATTTAATTTTGATATGTTAAGTTATTTAACTGGCGCCCAACTCTCTTACGTAAACTTGAGTTAGTCAAGAACTAACGTAACATTAATTTTATATAACCATTGCATTATTAAATCTATTAAAAGGTATTTTCAAATCATATTAGAATTTATAAAAGAGGGAAGTTGAAAAGCATTTCCAAAGTTCACAGTCATTTTAAAAAATCAATTTAATTATAAAGTAATTATCTACGATCGAACGGCAATTATTCACAGTTTCAAAATATAATAAGATTTTTAAAAATAATTTATTATTATTAATTATCCATATCACTGCATTTATATATGTCGCTGTCAACGTGGGGCATTTCTTAATGTGGGGTAAAGCAAAAATACTATTTTTTATAAATTAAATATTACTGCAATATATATATATATATATATATATATATATATATATATATATATATATATATATATATATATATATATATATAAAATATTTGCGTTTTATTAAAAATAAAACAACAGTTTTCTTTTGCTGTAAAACATATAAGTTTAAAAACAAATAAGTTTAAACCATTTCTTGGGTATAAGCAGCAATTAAAATAATAACAAAATAATGATTAGAATAATATTTGAGAGATACAGAATTTCAAACAAAACACCCCTAGACAATTGTTTCGCCCTTACTTTGGGCTCCTCAGTAGGGGAGGCTTTGTCTGAAACCCTGTACCTCTCAAACCGTCGCTTGTTTATATGTAAATCCCGAATTTACATTAATAGCAACATTTAATACTGGAGACATCTATAAGATGCCATCCAAACTTATATCTACTTCCGGGTTAAATGGAAGTTTGGATGGTTACGGTTTCGGAATGTACAAGTGGTGAAACGCCTAGAAACGAATTTTTGTGTGGGTGCCTTAAGGAGGTTATATACCGAGTGATATACACAAAAGTTCAGCGTATCACCACAAGTAGCGCTGCAGTCGATTTCTGTATATATAGAAGTATATGCCGCCTCGCAGTACTGGCACCCATCATAATTATTGTTCTACTGGCACCCATAGCACATGTTTTACCGGCAACATCGCATTACTACGCGTTTTGCTTCTGATTTGCTTTTCGGTTTATTCTCTGGCCGCCGGTTTCGACGGCTGGCGACTGGCCGATGTTATAATACTGTGCGGTCATGCTGGTCAGAATAATTTTAACACTAATTTGAAGTAAAAGCTCAATTATAAAGCATTTCGTTACACTGAAAGAAATTTCAGTTTTTATAACAAAAATCTTTACGTTTGAGGTTCAAATAAATGCATTTACTTTAAAATTGAATAAATGCAGGTAGATTTAGACGAAATGGCTATATTCTGCTTTTGTTTATTTTTCAACTGATTTTTTAATTTGAAACCCATTTTACTTTTATGTTAATTATAAATTTCTTGTTTGAAGTGCAAATGCGTTCTTTTATATGCCGAATCTTTTAAATGCTGGTATATTAAATTTCAAGAAAAGTGGTATTTAAAATAAATAAAAGACATTTTTATTTTAAGGAGAAGGAATTACTTCTGAAACAAAATAATATGTTTTTAAAACAAGGTATGTAGTATTTGATTTTGCTTTGAAATCAAAACTGAAAATCCTTGAATTGAAGTATACATGCTCTTCTTATACATATACATATATAAAATAATAAGTTATTATTTTATTTCAATAATAAAAGACTTTTACCTTTTATTTTTGTACTACTTAAGTGTGATGTGATGTCAATAAAGCATTAATAACAGTAACTGGTTTTTTTATTGAAAGAATATAATACATTCAATTCAAGAGTGTTCTGCATTTAACGTCATTAACTTAAAAGAATGTTGCATTTAAAAAGAAAACAGCATATTATTAAATTAAAAACAAAACCTAACATTCATATAAAAATCATTGCGTTTAATATTAAATATTGGTACTTCATGCTTGAAAACAGCAGATTTTTTAAATTAATTACAATCTACCATTCAAATAATGTTTATTTTACTTTTAAATTAACAATAAAACTATTGAAATCAACCTCCGAAATAAGTTTTGTATTTAAATGCACACTACATTGAATTAAAAATTCGAAACACTCTCAAAAGTAGAGTTACTTTTAAATTGAAAAAATATTTTGTTGGAGCATTTTTGAAAGTAAAAAATTTTGATGTTACCGCAATTTTTTCAATTTCAAACATAATTTCTTTCTGTGTATAAAAAATGAAGTACTTAAATCGTTTCCACAGTCTTAATATGGAATTACCTTTATTTTTAAAAATACAAAACAAATTTATAAAAAAAGTTGTTTAGGTCAAAAAGTTAAGCCCGATTACAAATAAAATTAATTTACTATCACAACATTTTTAAAGTTTGCCCCTAAAACACCCTGTTTAAGATACGAAAGATTCATTGAAAAAATCATACAATTTCTAATACCCACAGAAGCAATAAACATAGTTACAGTTGAAATTAAATTAGTTACGGAGGTTCGGGCAAAAAGTACATTATGCTAATAAATAACTGCAATTTTTGTGTATAATGTAGATATTGTTTGGAATATCCTTCTGTCCCTCGCATGCCATGTTTATTGCATGGTTGGGTCGGTCAGGTAAGGGCCTTTATCAGGCTCGAGGACCCCAGAGGCTCATGTTGGCGTCTGTCTTCGGTAAAAATTTTTGTTAAAGTCTTCTATACACCCCGCATACAGAGTTAAAAATACCTAAACGAACGCCAAAATAACACCTGATTGGATTAAGTTATTTTATATTTTCAAAAACATACCGGTTCTATAAAGTCTTTACTACAATTTGACCGGTGACTTTTTAAATTTTCCATTTAATAACCACAAAAACAATGATGAAAGTTGGTGAAAATAGTCGCCTCTTTGTTCGTTAATTCTGACGTTATTAACTTAAGTATTAAAAATTCCACCGGTCAGATTATTTGTCATATATTGTAAAATGCATTAAAACAGATTTTAATGAAAAACGCTTTCCAAAATTATTTCATTAGGTATTGATTGAATTTCTTTTTCTTCCTGTGTCGGGCGTATTAATAAGCTTTGATTACTTTCTTGAGGAATATTTCACATTTCTTAAACTGAATACACATTTTAAAAGAAAACAACATAAACATGACCGGAAACAGCCCAGATATAATTCAATAGAAAACCTGGGCATGTTTTTGACCCTTCGTAATAACCTAATAACTATTGCCATTCGCAATTTTGCGTATGATTCTTTGAAATATTTGCTGTGATATAGTGATATCCCATCAAACAATTGATTTTGTAATATTACATTATTTGTTTTGTATTTCGGTTGTGTTGAAATTGTTAGACGTTGTAAAACATTAAATTAATAAAAGAAATACAATTGGGTTCAACTTGTAACATGTTAGTAGTTTTTAGTGTTATTAAGGAGCATATTATATATCTGTTCATAATTTATTGTTTATTAGGTATATTATTTTAACTGTTAATATATGTTGACTGTTAAATATTCTAAAACGTTAAATGAAATATTTCACATTGCTTGGTAACTTGCTTTTTACGTCTAGGTAGACCATTGATTTTTAATACGTACATAATGTGTTGTTTTTGATTAAATAAGTATTTATATTGTTTTAATTGTTAGATAGTTAAAACATTAACTTCAATCAATAAATAAAATATTGCAATTGGCTCCAACTTGTATAAAATACCTACGTTCTTTTCTTTTAGTTTATTACTTTCTTACAAGCGGAGTACTCATTCTAGTTGGAAATTTTGAAGACAGCTCGTACACGCGGTCAGCTTCAGTCAAACCTTATTTCATACAATTTTGCCTTTACCGTTCGTCCCTTGTAGAGTGCTCGAAGCCTCGAAACTTGCAAAAAAACACATTTTGTGGGACTTCGAGGTAAAAATGTATAAATTCGAATTGCAACTTTGGTTCTGTGGATTCTAAAACTAACTGCAACTTGTCAAAAAATTGTGTGGTGCAAAAGGGCACTATTTAAAAATTTCGAGTTGAGTACTATATGGAAAATAGAAGATATAAGCTACCTCTGTAATATTCGACTTTTTAGAGGTTGGAAGACGCATTTAAAAAGAATGATGATCCTTTTATTTATAAATTACAAAGTGTTGACAATAATATTTAACACTTTTGTTTTGGCGAGAATTGAAGTAGATTTTTGATTACTGTATTTTTTATTTAAGTTACTCTTACTAGGATGTCGAAAAATTAAAAAAGTGCTGATAAGAATAAGAACTTTTATTATTGTTTTAGGCATGCATAATCAGGATTCATGATGATAATTTTTATCTGAATTTAATAATATCTTTCTTAAAAGCTTTTATTAGAATATTTCAAAATCTTTATTAGTTTAAAACAGTTTAAAATCATGTTTCAAATGTTTTTTTATATATGGGGTGTTTTACATTCATTTTCGATAAAAACCATGATTTATTTAAAAAAAACAACCGTTTTTGATTTATAAAACATGCTTTTTGCCAACCCTGCCAGAGACATTCCAGTTTGATCTTGATACATATCAACATTATGACTTTAGAGTTCCCCAGGGATCAAATCTTAGACCTCTGTAGTGATGGACTCGAGACCGAGCCAAGCTCGACTCGACTCGAAAAAAAAATTCAAGCTCGACTCGAAACTCGACTCGAAATAATCTGTTTCAACTCAACTCGAAACTCGGCTCGAAATCGAATCGAGTTTCGAGTCAAGTCGAGCCGGCTGGTTTTGGAATCATAGTTATTTTCCAAATTGATATAGCATTCATATTCATATAGGCCAGTTTTCTAAAGGACGAGTGCAATAATGACGATGAAACGAGCTTTTATGCTATTTTTATTTTATTTTACCTCTTTTATTCCCTTTTTAAAAAAATTGATATTTCAAAATTTAGGAAATTTTGTGGTAGTTGACAATACTGATATGACATTTGAAAATTCAAATTTTTAGGGTAAGGTTTTTGTCAATTTTCTGTTTTTTTCAGTTTTATTTTCAATGCTACCAACTTTGGAAAATTTCATTATGTTTTAACCGGCCATAGAACAGGCCGGTTTCACAAAGCCTAATTAAGTTCTAATTAGCTTAATCACGATTAAATCTGAAATCCAGATATATAATTGGATAAGATTTCAGGTCTCTTAAATATCAACCAATGAAATGTCTAGATTTCAAATTTAATCACTGATTAAGATAATCAGAACTTAATCAAGCTTTGTGAAACCGGCCAATAAGTGTAATGAAGTCATTTAAAGAAAAGTAATTGGTCAAATTTATAGTTAGTATTGATAGTTATAATCCGTTAAAGTACAAAATACGGGAAATACTGTAAACTGTATAATTTCCTCGAGCCGGCTCGAAAAGTTCGAAAAACTCGACTCGAAACTCGACTCGATTTCGAGTCGAGTTTCGAGTCGAGTCCAGCTTGGCTCGGGTTCGAGTCCATCACTATATTTCACAACTGTTGATCACGCGTTGACCGAGATCCTTCATTTGTTTGTTCAGGTATAGGAATACCATTAACTTGGTTTTATGTATTCAATACAAATTCTGAATTGAAAATCTAAAGAGGGGAGTCTACGCACTTATCCAACTGGGATATTTTTGCCTTTTTGGTATTTTTTTGCATAAAGGGCAAAAAGATATTTAGAGCTTATTAAATGTTTGATGACTATACCTATATCCACATGTATGATTGAAAGATTATATGGACGTTATTTTGTTGCTGTACAGCCAGTACAACGCCGTTTATATTTATTGACGTGTATGAATACCTACATATACCTAGTTTTCAGTGTTTCTATCAGAATATATCTTCTGTTTTTAATGCCGTATGGCTCATTTGGAAATCGAATATAAGGAATATTATTCCAACAATAAAGACACAACAGAAAATTGTTGCACAACTGAATAAGATCATACTCGTTAGTTTAACAATTAGATTAAACTGATGATTGCATAAACCCGTTGTGCGCCTCACACAAGCACAAAAATATTGTTTACTATATTATACAGCGATTTGTACCTGGTTTCTCCACAAGCCCGGCATACACGTTCATTTTTGATTCCTACTCACAATCAGTAGTATATATATTTCATTACCTGATTGTCTACTGATTACCTGTCAAACCTTTTAAAACTTTTAAAACGAATAAACTTTTGCACTGACAATTATAAAACACTACTATAAGCAAGTGATATTATAGAGTAAATCTACTATACATATATTATATGTTACGTACCAAGCCAGAAATTGTACAATTCGCGCATTGCACAGTAATTTTTGTACCGAGCGCGAAGTGCACAGACTACTTTGCACGAAATGCGATTTACCAGACTTGGTACTATACGAGTTTTGTATAGCTTTCAGTTAACTTGGTACAATATAATCTTGTACAAAGCCCGAAAGAGGTGTCGCCAGAATAACTAGAGTGTTTTTTATGGTCCGAAATATTATTATTGTTGAGCCTCGTACCTACTATGAACAAGAAGAGCTAAAATAGCAATAATAAGAAAAGAAAAATAGATATTTTGAAATACAGACTATTCTAGTTTATTTATTATATGAATATAAATAAATAAATAAATATAATTTTTGTGCTGTCTAATTTATAGTAATAAATAAATAAAAATATTTATTATAAACTCGAAAGCACAAAAATACGTATTGGCTGACTGATACTTTTTGTCACTAACTTGTGTACCCGCAAACTCGTACGCTGTCATTCCATGAAACATGGAACTTTATTCTTTCGTTTTTACTTTCACTTTCTATTATTCATGCTTTGTACAAAATGCAAAATACTTGTGCAAAAGCACATTATTTATTTTATTTTTATAACACTCGATTCTGAGTTTTCTAAAAAATATCTGCCTTTTATTTCAATTAAAATAATTAAAACTTTAAATTATTAAAACTTTTATCCCTAGATGAAAACATTCCTAATTACCTAATTCCTAATTTCCAGGAGTCAAAGAAACTTTATTAAACATAGATGAAATATAACTATGCCTACATGTATACAAATATTACGTTATGGACATTTAATAAAACTTTGCTTGTTTTAAAATATATATCGAAGTAGCTTTAAACAAAAGCATGGACAAACAGATTAAGAAATGCCAAAATGTGCAACTAAAAGTAACAAAGCAATGAAACAAGAAAATTTTATTATCAATCCGTAAGGAAATTTGTAAATATCGGTACTATTAGGTTTTGCGAAAAAGATTTTTGCTATCGTGAGGATGCATAAACAGAAATATTAAGAACTTCAACATTTACTTATTTTCATAATCAGTAATTTGCTTTTGTTGGATAGTCATTGGCATAAAATAAAGTTAAGCAAAATATCTTGAAATGTTTAGAATTATTTTTGTTTTTGGTTTATATTTATAATTAACTGAATTGAGAACAATTTGTTGTTTTAAGTACAATTAAATGATTTTTCAAACTGCCTTTATTTTATTAGTAGTGCACAATGTTTGGTTATGATGTTCATAACTATGGAGTATATTCTAATCCGAGTTCTTTTATTGTTAATATGTCAATAATATAAAGTTTTATTAATGTAAGCTCCAAAATATCAAATAAATTATATTAATCATGCAATAATGGCAATTGAACTAGATGTTTGATTAGATCATGTAATAACTAGAAAGTTTACACATTTTCCCTTAATCGCCGTAAGTATTCCATAATTCACGAAGATTATTATAACATCTAAAAGTATTTGTAGTTAGACTTTAGGCAAGGCAAATGCAACAATCTGACGTAAACAATAAAAAGTTAAAAACTAGCGTCTAAAAGTGTAAAATTAGAAAGTGAATTATTCAAAAATATTGCATAAACTTCCGTACTGTATATAAATAATAAAGCAAAAGGTAAAAAGGCACCCATAAATATGGCATCACTGGAGTGGTGCCACTTGGTCGAAGTTTATATAATTATTATACAAATGGGTGCCAGTTAACCAGTTAGTATATTGGGTGCGAGTTTAACATTATATATCTTTTAGAAAGTATAAAGAATATTGTAGTTTTTCAACTTACTTTTTCTTTACTACTTGCGTTGAGTCAATAGGTGTAAAATATACACTGTTATCTCAACTCTATCAAGTGGGTGCTACTTTGCCGAAATATGTGTTGGGTGCCACACTGATAGCTTGAAACGTATATATATATATATATATATATATATATATATATATATATATATATATATATATATATATATATATATATATATATATATATATATATATATATATATATATATATATATCAATTATTAGAAGTAATATGACTCTTTCTGATATATATATATATATATATATATATATATATATATATATATATATATATATATATATATATATATATATATATATATATATATATATATATATATATATATATTGTACTGTACAAGTAATATTTAACCTTGTGCCACGTTGGGCCTCATTAATTATGTAATGTAGTAATGTTATTTTGTTCAAATATTAGATAATTTATTTAATTATAAAAGGTATATTTCTATTATGAAATTAACAAAATTTATTCTATGAAAAGCCGGGGTTCTACCTTTTCATGAAT
This sequence comes from Agrypnus murinus, assembly GCA_929113105.1. Lineage (NCBI taxonomy): Eukaryota > Metazoa > Arthropoda > Insecta > Coleoptera > Elateridae > Agrypnus > Agrypnus murinus. The sequence goes on along the minus strand of OV816029.1, from coordinate 63,560,564 downwards.
GAATGCAATTTCATTAGTTATTATGGGTTTGTGTATTACAATATTAGTTCCCTCTATTCTGACTAATAATCAATATCAACATTAAAATTTATCATCTAACCTCAAATTTTTTATATATCTGACAGGTAAGTCAAATTTTATATGACAGGTAAGTCAAATTTTATTCTTTATGAATTTTATTTAAATTATAATTTATTTTCAGAAAAGATTTTATATATAGAATTTGCAACTTGCCTTACAAGCTTTTATCCAAAGGTAAAAACTATCTACAGCTCCAAAAAAAACAAATATATTGTAAGTAACATTGTTTTGGTAAATTTTACTATGTAGTCATGTGCTTTTTATTTTCTTTCTTTTAAAACTTAGTAAACACTTTTGCTCTGCTATTAACACTCACTAATATCACTGGAGATGTTATTTATACCTAAAACTCCTTTTCTTTACTTCTAACTTTTATATTCCAGGAACCTCTTCTTTATATTAATGGTACTCTTAATATCTCCTGTAGTAACGTTTGATGGACAAAACCACCTTTACTTCCCATATGCTATCACCACCATGCACTCTACAACAAATAAATAAAACGGGACCACTTTATGGGTAAGTTGGTTTATTTTTCTTCTCAATTCGGTTTATGGTAAATCTCTTAACCTTGTACACATGTCATAATTATTCTATATATATTCCACACGTTTTTTATCTATAGTACAATTGATAAATTAATTGATTATAATTTTTTCTATTAGAGGAAAAATTTTTCTCCTGTCTAAAAAAATAACACCACCTTCAATTATTTTATTTTTTTTTTCTAGCTTGCTGCAAACTCAATGAAAACCATGAAACAACGTTCATAAAGAAAACATCTACATGACCCTTCATCAACAACGATTATGTCTGAATGTTTAATATTATAATTTATAATAACCTGTCTTATAAAATAATACCCCTTCTTTTTATTTTGTTAAATTTTAATGTATCCTTTAGTTTTTTATTATATTATACCCTTAATTCTTTTATTTTATTCAAAATATCATCACATAAAAGCCCCACTATTTAATAAATAAAAAAATTAAATCACATGAACAACTTTAATAACATTTTTAACAACTATCATAATATGAAATTTAATTTTTTTTTTCATTAAATAATTTTATAACCAATCAAATTGATTTTGAATCAATTATATGTAACAGATCAACAATAAAATAAACTATCAACTAACAACATCAACAAATTAACATTTTATCCTTTGAATGAATTCTTCCATTCCTTTTATGAAAAATTATCATTATACTGACTCCCATTATAAATAAAAATTTTATCCTTGCATTAACATTTTATATTTCTTTCAAATGTCATATTAATTTAATAAATGTCATTATTGCTATTAGAGGTTATAAAAAATATAAATTGTCAATATTTTATGAATATTCATCATACTCTAACAACTGATTATTTTCATCTTTGTATTTATATATTTGTGATATGTGAAATCTCCCTTTTATTTTACCCTCTTCATCCATTAACTCATAAGTATTCCCTTCTGCAAATATTTTAGAAATTGAAAAAAGTCCCTGAAATGGGAGATTTAACTTTTTACATTTTTTTCTTTGTCTATCTGCTACTTTTAAAGTTTTAACTATAACTAAATCATTTATCTTAAATTCTGTTTTCTTTTTAATTCTTTTATTCATTTTTTCTTGTATCCTTTTCTGGTTCTTCTTAATTCTTAATCTTACTTCTTGCAATAATTCAGTGACATCTATATTTTCTTCCCATTCCCTCCAAGGTCTTTCAGGAATAATACCTTTCATTAAAGTAATTGGGCATACTTGAGTTGTCACGTTTGGGATTGTGTTTAAATATTCTTCCACTTGACATAAATATTTCACCCATTGATTATGTTGACGATATGTTAATAATCTCAAATACTTTACCACTTCTTTTATGTATCTTTCTGATAAATTTCCTTGTGGATGTCTAATACTGGAATAAATTGTTTTTATTTCTTGTTTTTGCAATTCATCTCTAAATCTTAAATTGTTAAAATATGTAGCATTGTCTGCTAAGACAGTATCCATTTTTCCTACATGTTCAATAAATTGATTAATAAATCTTACTGCATGTACAGTGTTACAATTTTTTGCCGGAAACAGTTTCACAAATTTTGTAAATACATCTACCATTACTAAGATATGTTGATATCCAAATTGTCCTGGAATCAAGTTAGAAATATAGTCAATTGCAACTAGTTGTAAAGGATATTCTATTTTAAAACTCATATATTTGTTTTGGTTTTTATAATTTTTCTCTTTTCCAAATAAACAAATTTCACAATTCTTTATAATTTTCTTGATTAACGTTATATCATTCTTTATATAAAATAGTTCTCTAAAAACCAAAAATGTTTTTCTCACCCCAATGTGACCATAATTCAAATGAATCATAACAATGATTTCTTTAGCTATACCATTTGTGAGTACTACCATTTCTTTACTTCCAATCCGTTTCATCAATAATTCTTCCCTTATTACATAACCTTTCCATACTTCAACTCCCAACCTTAATATTTCCCTCTTTATCCTTTGTATCTCTTCTTCTCGTTGAATCTCTTGAAATCTTTCTTTAGTAAAATCTCCACTCACCATAAACTTTTGTAATGCTATCATAATTTCATTTGACTTACCATACTCCGGAGAGTTATTTCTACTGAAGAAATCAGCCGTCACATTTTCAGTTCCCCTTTTATACCGAATGTCAAAGATATATTCTTGTAATATTAACGCCCATCGGTACAACCTATTGTTTAAGAATTTTTTATTTTTTAAGAATGATATTGCAGAATTATCTGTTTCTATTACAAACTTATTTCCAGTTAAATAAAACTTCAGTTTTTTCACAGCAAATACAATGGCTAACATTTCTTTCTCTGCAACGGTATATCTGGTTTCACAATCCTTCAATACCCTCGATATGAAGCATATTGGCACTTCTTCTCCCTGTTGCTCCTGAACTAATTCTGCAGCTATCGCAAAATCAGAGGCGTCTGTTCTTAATATGAAGATTTGATTAAAATCTGGATACCTAAGTAATAATTCTGTATAAAAGACCATTTTCAGTTTTTGAAATGCTTGTTCCTGTTTTTCAGTCCACTTCCATTTTATATTTTTTTTTAATAACTCTATTAAGGGTATACATAATTCTGAATAGTTTGGAATAAATTTCTTGTAATAATTTAATACTCCAAGAAAACCTCTTAATGTTTTAAGATTTTTAGGTCTAGTTAAATTTTTCAATTCTTCTAAACGTTGTTCGTTGATAAATACGCCTTTTCTGCTAATCACATAACCTAAATATTTTACCTCATCCTTAAAAAATTCACATTTGCTATTATTTAGCTTTAAACCATTTTCATCTAAATTTTCTAATATTTTCTTCACATGCTGGAGATGTTCTTCTTTACTTTTTGAAAAAATTAAAATATCATCAATATAATGCGCGCAGAATTCTTCATACTTATTTAATATTTTCTGCATAGCTCTAACTAATGCAGCTGAAGCAGTGGATAATCCAAATGGTACCACTTTGAATTGATATACTTCTCCTTCTATACTAAAACCAGTATATTTTCTACTTTCAGGATGTAAAGGAATAAGCCAAAATGAATTTTTCAAATCTAACTTACTAAAATAACTTTTACCACAGATTCTACTTAACAGGATGTCCAATGATGGTGGTTGTTCATATTGTGGTTTCGTTATGGCATTTAACTTTCTCGCATCTAGGCAAATTCTCATTTCCGTTTTATTTTGTTTGGGTACAATTACTATGGGATTGATAAAATGTGTTTTTGAAGTTTCAATAATTCCATTCTTTAACAATTTTATAATTTCTGCTTTAACAGCTCCTCTATAAGCAAATGGTATTGGATAAATTTTAGTGTTAAAACCTTCTTTATCATTAACTTCTAATTGATGTTGATAATTTTCAGCCACCCTCGGTTCATCATCTAATAAACTAATATGTTGTTGCAATATGTTACTTAATTCTCTTCTTGTCTCATCATCTATTAATCCAATCTGTCTTTCTTCAAATATCCTTTCAAACAAATTATACAAAACTATCTCATCTTCATATTCAACTTTACCATCCATTAACTCTTCTGCCTCTAAAACTTCTTCTTTCCCAATTGATACATCCATCTTACTTAATTCTGTTCCCAATCCAATCCATTTCTTCTTCCTATTCTTCAATATAATACACTTTTCTTCTTCATCAATTATTAATCCATATTTCTCTATCAAATCCATACCTAAAATAAAATCCAAACTCAATCCTTTCACAATTAACAAACTTGCATCTTCTAAATAATCTTCTCCAATCTTCATCTTAATTTGAACCATTTGATTTATTGTTGATATTTTTTTCTTCATAGCTGAAACAAGATTAATGTTTTTTATTTTATAAATTCTATTCTTCAACCCGTCCCAATTTCTTTTCACAATCTCTTCATTAATTAACGACATTTCCGAACCACTATCTACTAAAGCATAATATTTTTGATTCCTAAATTGTAAATTAATAATAGGTAAATTTCTTTTACTAACCAAACTTTCTTCTTCTAAATTTTTAAATGATTCTTCTATCAACCCCGTACCCATATTTAAAATTATTGTTATATTATTGGAGTTTTTTTTTGGCTATTCGAAGTTTCGTCATTGATTTCTACGACTTCGATAGCATGGAGTTTTCTATTTCTCTCTTCCTGTAATTTTGTATTTTCATTTTCATTGAATCTTCTGTAATTATATCCATTTTCTTGGTATTTTTTTCTTTCTTCCTGATTATGGTCATTGTATCTTCTAAAATCTTGATTTCTGTTGTAAGTGGTATACTGATTGTTACCATTATATGTTCTATATTTTGATTGTTCCATATTTCTGTAACCATTGTTTCCATATCCCCTATTAATTTGTCGATTTTGATCATACCCATAATTTCTTTGGTTTCCCCATGTCTTTTCATTTCTAAAATCTGGTATGAATTTTCTCTGCGTCTCTTTCTTCTGCTCTTCTTTTTGTTTTTCATAATTGGTGGCTATATCATAATTTCTGATTATTTCCAAAAGATCTTTTAACTTCTTTATATTTTGCACCGCAATAGCTCTTGCTATCTCCTTCTCCATGTGTCGAGATAAATGTTGCACAATTTCCTCTTCTGTCAGTCTTGGCATTAAATATTGTGCTTGGTTGTACTGATCTATAACGTAATTTTCTCTAGATCCTTTATAAGCTGCGTAACTTCCAGAAGTTAGATTTGTTCTAATTATAGCTTGTTGCGAACTTCCCCAGTATTGTTGTATAAATAATGTTCTAAATTCTTGATAAGTTTGATATTGATTTCGTATGATACTATGCCATTTTTCTGCATGTCCAATTAAAGAAATATTTATAATTTGAAATTTTATGTTTTCTGAACCTTCATTTTTCATCATCTCATCTAGTTTATTCAAAAATACCATAGGTTGTTCATAATTTCGTCCCTCAAATCTTGGAATCATTTCTGGACCACATCTAAAATTTCCATTAGCCCCACATAAATCCCTTCTATTTCGTTCTAAATTATTTACATTATTTTTAACCTGGTCAATAGATTTCCCTATCGTTTCTAAATTTTCACTCACTCCTTTACCAAAATGCTCCAATTTCTCATTAACTTCTGTTGTCTTCTGCATAACTTCTTCTGTTCGCTTTTGATGCTCTTCATTCTGCCTTTTTAAAACTGCCATAGTTATTTTCTGATTCTCCTCTCTCTTCTTCTCTCCTTCTTGTATTTTCTTGTTTACTGCTTCCATTCTTTCTTCTGTCTGTTTGTTTGCTACGTCCACCTTTTCTTGTATTTCTTTGCTCACCTCTTCTCTTGCCGTTTTTATTTTCTCTTCTACTAATTGACTGTTTTTTTCAGCAAACTCAATAAATGTCTTTTCAACCCTCTCCTCTAACTTCTTTATTACTTCTGCAGATTTTTCTATTTCCTCTTGAATTTTATCAATTTTCTCTGATGATTCTTCAAATTTTCTTTCCATCTTTTCCCTTGTCTCTTCATTTGACCTTTTCATTTCTTCTTTCAAATCTTCTTGATTTTTCTCCATCTTTTCACTCATCTTTTCTTGGTTCTTTTCCATCTTTTCATTAGACTTTTTCATTTCTTCATTTGATTTTCTGATGTATTTAAACAATTTTTCAAATTGACTACTCTCCATTGATGTTCCTTGTTCAATTCTTGTCTCCACTAATTCTTCCTCCATCCGTATCATTCTTTCTGTTTCTTCGGGATTCTCTTCTTCTATGATTGTTTGTTGTTTTTCGTCGGATCCTGTTTCTCTTTCATCTCCCTTATTTTTATCGTCTTGTGACACATAATGTTTTCCGGATCTTCTAAGCATCCTGTCTCCTTTCTCCATTCTTATTTTTCTACTTTAAATTACTAAAAAAAAATTATGTTATACACATAGACAAATAAAATAGTTATTATGAATTCTATTATATTTGCAGACAGTATCTAAAAAAATGTGATATTTTCAAACTTATTAATTCTCACTAGTATGCAAACACGTTGGTTTTTTTTTTTTTTTAAATTAATCTCGTTTAACTCTGCAAAAACTTGCCAAACACGTTGGTTATTAAAGTTAATCTTATTTAACTCTGCAAAAACTTGCCAAACACGTTGGTTACTAAAGTTAATCTTATTTAACTCTGCAAAAACTTGCCAAACACGTTGGTTACTAAAGTTAATCTTATTTAACTCTGCAAAAACTTGCCAAACACGTTGGTTACTAAAGTTAATCTTATTTAACTCTGCAAAAACTTGCCAAACACGTTGGGCGCCATTTAATTTGTACTGTACAAGTAATATTTAACCTTGTGCCACGTTGGGCCTCATTAATTATGTAATGTAGTAATGTTATTTTGTTCAAATATTAGATAATTTATTTAATTATAAAAGGTATATTTCTATTATGAAATTAACAAAATTTATTCTATGAAAAGCCGGGGTTCTACCTTTTCATGAATGAATGCAATTTCATTAGTTATTATGGGTTTGTGTATTACAATATTAGTTCCCTCTATTCTGACTAATAATCAATATCAACATTAAAATTTATCATCTAACCTCAAATTTTTTATATATCTGACAGGTAAGTCAAATTTTATATGACAGGTAAGTCAAATTTTATTCTTTATGAATTTTATTTAAATTATAATTTATTTTCAGAAAAGATTTTATATATAGAATTTGCAACTTGCCTTACAAGCTTTTATCCAAAGGTAAAAACTATCTACAGCTCCAAAAAAAACAAATATATTGTAAGTAACATTGTTTTGGTAAATTTTACTATGTAGTCATGTGCTTTTTATTTTCTTTCTTTTAAAACTTAGTAAACACTTTTGCTCTGCTATTAACACTCACTAATATCACTGGAGATGTTATTTATACCTAAAACTCCTTTTCTTTACTTCTAACTTTTATATTCCAGGAACCTCTTCTTTATATTAATGGTACTCTTAATATCTCCTGTAGTAACGTTTGATGGACAAAACCACCTTTACTTCCCATATGCTATCACCACCATGCACTCTACAACAAATAAATAAAACGGGACCACTTTATGGGTAAGTTGGTTTATTTTTCTTCTCAATTCGGTTTATGGTAAATCTCTTAACCTTGTACACATGTCATAATTATTCTATATATATTCCACACGTTTTTTATCTATAGTACAATTGATAAATTAATTGATTATAATTTTTTCTATTAGAGGAAAAATTTTTCTCCTGTCTAAAAAAATAACACCACCTTCAATTATTTTATTTTTTTTTCTAGCTTGCTGCAAACTCAATGAAAACCATGAAACAACGTTCATAAAGAAAACATCTACATGACCCTTCATCAACAACGATTATGTCTGAATGTTTAATATTATAATTTATAATAACCTGTCTTATAAAATAATACCCCTTCTTTTTATTTTGTTAAATTTTAATGTATCCTTTAGTTTTTTATTATATTATACCCTTAATTCTTTTATTTTATTCAAAATATCATCACAATATATATATATATATATATATATATATATATATATATATATATATATATATATATATATATATATATATATATATATATATATATATATATATATATTTATATATACTCGTCTACCGTATCCTGTGACATCCAGTAAAAATTTTGACGCTGCGACATCCACCCTAAAGAACGTGAATAGAGACAAAATAAAAATATGACTTTCTAGAATTGAGGAGCGGGTGTCGTTGGCGATGTGTGGTTGGCTGCTATCAGTGAAACCTTGTGTTGTTACATCTTTCTGAGGTAGTTGCTTTTATATCTATTCCATCTGCTATGCCGTCCTGATGATCACTAATAAGTGTGAAACACGTGTAGACGGCTGCAACTTATTTTTCCTTTCTTCTCTGTTGCGCGATATCCCATTATTATAACTCTTTCTTGTATATATATATATATATATATATATATATATATATATATATATATATATATATATTGATAAAGGGTACCTTGTCACCTCCAAAGTAGATACCCAGCGTACGTTGTCACCTCATATATAACGTTGTGACCTCCGTTTTCGGAGGTGACAACGTTTTGCCCTTTTTTCTACTGTATAAGCATATAGATGGTGTTAGAAGCCTAAATTCAAATTTTTGTCTGGAGGTGATAACGTCATACTTATACTCACAAGATTAATTTTTAGTTCAGCTGTAGATCGCTGGCGTTGCCGTCGCTCTTAGTTGTATAATTGCCAATACGATGTCACCTCCGCCTGTATATGTAGTTTTTTGTACCATGTACGGTACGTTGCAGGCTCCACAGTTTGGCAACGTCGTATACAAGACCTTAACCATTCAGGTATATAGAATTCCATCGAAACTCATACATCTGGCGTGGTTTGGACCATTTCACGCTACATAAATTTAAACATACTTTTTTGGGAATAGTAGCTGCATTTAAACTAATATTTTTAAGGGATCGCTTGAATTGTACGTCATTTTCAAATAGTTGATGATGGTTTAAAACAATAAAGTAATAATTTCTATTCCATTTAAAAGATTTTGAGTTGAAAATGACTTTCTTTGAAATACGAAGAGATTAAATAGAAAATACTTTTTAGCCGTAATTATGTATAAAAAAGAGTTCATTTTTTACAATATGATCATTTCGGATTTTTTGGGTTATTACTATTTGATAATTTTCAGAATTGTCATATGGCATATGAAATATTCATTCTCGCACCTACAAAGAAAGATTTAACTTTAAGATTTTCTTACAGTACAACAATTAATAAATTTTTAAAGAAAAATAATTTTATAAACAGAATAATGTAACATTTGGTATGTAGTGTACAAATTTCACCAAATCCGGTTCATGAAGTTTTAGCTGACATTGTAACTATGTTTACATTTTTATTTATATATTTCATACTGTCCGGTAAAAGGGTATTTACCGGACTCATTTGAGTCCGGTAAATGAATTATTACGTTACAAGGCCGGTAAAAAATTTTACCGGACTGAAAATCCAATTTGAGTCCGGTAAAAAAATGTACCGGACTGAAAATCTAATTTGAGTCCGGTAAAAAATTTTACCGGACTGAAAATTTTAAATGCATTTTTTTAAAAAATGAACAATGTGAGGCAGTATGAAATAAAACGCCTTACGTCATACTTCCGGTAAACCATTACAGTAGCTCGTTTCAACATTCGAGACTCGGCTCCTTCGTCGCCTCGTCCCGAAACGTTTTCAACTCGCTACTGTAAACTTGGGTTTACCGGACTTATAACGTAATATACTATTATTTAATCAAATACACGCGAATCTCCCTTTATATACACAAAATTAATCCTAAAATATGCTTCAAATATAATTTGGTTACCAAAACTTATAACAAAATGCATTTTTATAATAATTATCAACAGATAAAGTTGAAATAATCAATTCCACAAACATAATGTAAATGTTTTAATAATAATTTTAAAAACAAAAAGGTTGGTTTCTGTGAAGGAAGTGGGGTATCTTGACCAATATAAGTTAATTGTTTGAAAAGAAAATCGATGAAATAGCTTTCACTTTTGGGTATGTGGTAAGAAAGAAACAAGTGAATTTATTAATTATCTTTATTTTCATTTGTGGAATTTTCGCCATCTAGTTGTATGGCTTCATCTAGCACATGAAATATGGATATTAAAAGTCAAATTACATGATTTCTTAACATACATATATATATCCTGATATATATTGTTTACGTTGATTTTACCGATCTTTTTATTTGAGTGTACGTACAGTTGAGGAGTTAATAAATAGGTTACATTTTTATAAATCTAGGCACTTATGTTGTTAATTTTTGTAAATGTAGTTTATTATAAAAATGGATTACCGGTTGCTAAGCGAAACAATAATGGTTGACTTCTTTGCTTGTTTGAACTAGCATTCATTAGAGGTAAAGGATTGTGTACTAGTTGTTTTGTTTCTCAATTACCAGCCTTGGTACTACATTAACATTCAAGATTGGTCCAAGACTAACCTTGGTTTTATTGCGATATTGGTGACATTGCTGGCTGTAGTCAGAATAGTTTTGGAGGGTCCGCAAAAGCCCTAATTTTTACGATTTTGCCGAATTTTTTCTTATTAAAAATCAATTTTTTCCGTATCTTCCTTCACGAACTATTTCCTGTAATTTTCTCACAATTTACTTTTGTGTTAAAACCTTAATTTGTGTTTCGGAGTACAGAGAGAGTTGGGAGGAGTGGGAGGAAGGAGTTGACGTAACGAAAAGTGTTGTTTTAAGATGCGAAATCAAATAGAGATGGAGATCAAGGGGTAAACGAAAATATCATGGAAAGATCCGGCAGTGAATCTTAATCGGATTTTGAGGAAGGCCATCAATCTCACAGAGGGTAAAACTTCCAACATTGGCATCCATCTGTGATCGAACAGGAGTATCAGACAGAGCTGCAAGACGTTGGTGTAATCTCCCAGACAGACAGAGAAAAGGTTATCGACAGGATGAAGATTGGAAGAGAGAGAACAGGACACAGAGAGATCCGTGCACTTTATTATGCTAGCAGAAAGGACTGTTACCAGCACTAGGACCAAGGGAGGTGTGATTTCTCTACTTGAAAAAGGACTGAAAAGGTAATTGCAATGGATGTTTTGTATTTTTCATTCCAATGGACTTCCCTTACGCCGTCTGTACCAGTTTCTAGATAGAAAGACTACTGGGCCTAGAACCTACTCAGGCGAAATTGGCAAGAAACTAGATGGGTGCGAAAAGCTTGACATTGCAAGTTTTTCACCAATCGAAGGTAACCTTCCCTATTTAGAAGTCAGTCAAGATTTGAGTACTGACCAAAAATATTTGCTAGAAGTTTGCCACGCCACGAGGAGAGTATTCAGAAGATCTAGCGAAGAAAAACCCAGGGAAGCCATCACATGCAAGATGGCAGCTAATCGCATTTTACGCCTGTACGTCAGCAGCGAGAACCCTTCTGATAACTTGAAAATACTATCTGAATACGTAATGAAAGTCTACGCTCCAGTTTGGTCCCATGTGAAACTTCATCCATCTTGCACTTACGGCGCTCAGTACTTGGAGACTTGTAAAGTTTTCCCGCTACTTTCCGCATGGGCTCCTAAATAATAATAATAATAATAATAAATGCCTTTATTTTAATAAGCAGAGAAAAAAAATTACATTCATTACATTACATTAAGGCGAAGTTCAGCATCACCTAACTGGGTGCCACTTAACCTTTAATTTAAATAAAAACAATGATTTAATATAATATGCGGCAAAATAATTAGGCAAAGTATAATAAAACATATTTAAACAGGATAATATAGGTAGAGTTATGTTAACATTATCCTTGGTGGAGCTGGCAGCAGGAGCTTCGTAGAACATACACAGGAACATGATTAATTTAAGTTTGTTGTTTTCTAAACAAATCTGATGACAATGTTTTTTTGAACTTTGAGATAGGAAGAGCTTTAAATGAGCTTGGAATCTGATTAAGATATGAAGCGCAGGTATATGAGAAAGATCTCTTAAACGTGTGTGTTTTATGTGGTGGAATCGTAAGTAAACCTCTGTATCTTAAGTTTATGTGATGTACGTCTGTACGAAAGCTTATTTTATTAGTCAGGTATTCAGGTTTGCTGTGTTGTAATATTTTATGAAAGAAAGTTGTCGCGTGTAGGTGACGTCTGTTTGACATGTTAAGCCATTTTGATGGTGCTAATTTGTCTGTTATACGATGAACTGCCCTAGGTATGCCATAAATTAGTCGGAGGCAGGCATTGTGTAGTCGGTGTATTTTATTTGCAACCTCTTGCTCTATACATGGCCCATAAACTACATCACAGTAGTTAAGATCAGAAAGAACCAGCGCCTCACAAAGCATTTTTTTGATATGCGTGTCGAGATACTCTCGATTCTGATATATGATACGAAGATTTAAGTATCCTTTTTTAAGAACATTACAGACATGCGATTTAAATCGTAAATCTTTATCTATAGTTAGACCTAGGTTCCTTACCTTTTTGTAGACTTCCACTTTTACGCCTCCGATCTCAATATTGACCTCTGCCACTAAAGAGTCGTACACATAAGAACTACTTATTAGTATTGCTTGAGATTTAGTAGGATTAAGTTTCAGTTTATGTGCTCTAGATAAATTAGAAATTGCTTGTAAATCAGCATTAATTTTTTGACAAGCTTGAGTTACCGAAGTCCAGGGAAATGATGAATACAGTTGTGTGTCATCAGCGTAAAAGTGGGAGTCTACGAACTGGAGCTGTTCACGGAAATTCGATATATAGATAGCAAATAAGGTAGGGCTGACAATGGAGCCTTGGGGTACACCAGATTTTAAGGTTAGATATTCTGAAGTATTATTCTTATATACTACAGCTTGCTGTCGGTTTGTTAGAAAGTTTTTAAAAAAATTTACCGCCTCAATTGAGAGTCCACAAAAATGTAAAATAGATAAAAGTAACTAATGGTCTACAGTGTCAAAAGCCTTTGAGAAGTCTAACAGTACTAGAACAGTGGCAAGTTTTTTGTCAAGAGCAGTTATTATATCATCGGTTACTTTAAGTAATGCGCTCGTGCAGCTGTAGCCCCGCCTAAACCCTGATTGTGTCTCAGGCAGTATATCATTTCGTTCTAAGAATTCTTTTAGTTGCTTATCAATGATCATTTCTAAAACTTTGGAAAGAACCGGGAGGATGGAGATGGACCGGAGATCTTTGAATTCTAAGGGATTAGGAATCTTATTTAAAGGGATAACATTTGCTCTCTTCCAGGTAGTGGGATATACTGAATGGATAATACAATAATTAATTACATGAGTCACAACAGGGAAAAGAAAGGGTAGGCTCAGGTTTATCATAAAAAGAGTTATTCCGTCGTGACCCGCGGCATTTGATTTTATTCTTTTGCTACTACTCCAAATCTCTTCTTCGGGCACAGGGCGAAAGAACAGTACATGGTTTGTTTTCATATTACTATTGTAATAGCTTAGGAGTTAAGAAAAAAAGTATTTATGTCATTTACGTTTGTCAAATATTCCGGTAAATTTGAAGATTTCTTTTTATTTTCTATAATATTGTGTTTGATACTTTTCCAGATAAGGTTAGCTTGATTGGTTTCCGATAGGTTAGTAAAGTACGTCTTTTTAGCCCTACGACATGTATTTGTAACAAGGTTTCTTAGTTGTGCATATTGCTGACGATCTGTCTGTGATTTGGTTTGCTTATAAATTTTGTGTGCATAATCGCGCATTTCCATTAAGAAACGTATATTATCATTAAGCCAGGGTGCTGGTGGTTTAGATATTCGTGAGTGTTTAATGGGTGGATGGACAGCAAAGAGCGGGGCTAGCTTATTGGTAAGAAAGTCGACTTTACTATCAATATCCGTATAAGTATAAATTTCATCCCAATTGATTGACATAAGATCATCATGAAATATATTATAATTCAAGTTTTTGAAACAGCGGTATGTTTTATGAATTGTGCCGGCCTTCGACCATCCATGAGGGTGCAGTCTACTGTCTCGTGATCAGACAGTTTAGCATCGACAAAAATTCCAGAGTTAATTACATTCGCGGCTTTGGAGGACAAAATTAGATCTATAATGGTGTCGATCCTGAATTCCAAACAAATGGCTGCTTTGCCTCCCCACAAAATCTACTTCTCGGGCTTCTAATAGATGAGAGGAGACATATTCGTGAGTTGGGTTTACGACTAGTCCTAAAGGCAAGAACATTAGTCCACAATGGTGGTGGCGTCAAGAAATTCAAAATTCCTAAAATCAATTTCTATGCTGAGAATTACATTGATTTCATTTCATGGCAAGCTCAAAAAGTCACAGAGCCTCCATTTACTAAACATATAAAGGAAGATGAACTAAAAGGTCTCATAGTAAAGGCTGGATCTCTTCAAATGAACTTTCCGTTGATTTTCCACTATTTCCACTGCCACACTCAAGCGGTTGAAAGAACGGTTAAGATTGTCAAGAGGCATCGTCTGCAGTTTGTGGCAGCAGCAACAGAGATGGTTATATTATGACTAAAATAGAATCTCGCAAGTCCATGCCGTTGTTTGAGTCAAGAAAATATTTTAATGTATGACAACCTTATAGTCATAAGACTCATAAGTAATAATATATATAAATTACCTATCCCAATATAACAATGTTTTCTTTTTGTTTTATAGAACTGCATTTCTTTTCAATTAAGATCTTTATTGTTTGTTTTTACCACCTGTATAAGTGCTCAAAGCTCCTATTAATAAGTGTAAAATATACCTTCTGCAGGTTGGTAGATATAGGGTACATAAAACTGAATTATAATTGAAAAAAATTATAAAATTCATAGTTCTTTCGGACCCACAAGAAATTTTTTTACTGATCTGGAGTTTTTACACGATATTAAGCACTACAAAATGCAAGTTTTAATCACTCGGCCATGATAAAAAATGGAAAAGAAAATCTGAAGTTAGTAGGGAAAAACTGATTAATAATTGAGAAAAATGATCAAATTCAAAGTGCTTGCGGACCCTCAAGAAATTGTTTTACTGAGCTGGAGGTTCTACATGTTAATAGGCACCAAACAAGACAACTTTTAATCACTCTGCCATGATAAAAAAAATGGAAAAAATATTTTTTGACCTCTATTTCGTTCCATCCTAATACATATTCTATAATTCGTTAGATCAAATAATAAAGAGGTGTATATCATAGCCAACGGAGCTGTTGGAAAAAATGCCTTAAACGAAAATTTTTAAAAATGTCGATTAATTTGTTGTGTTTCGATTGGTTTAATGTTAATAAAGTTGATAACTCCCTTTGTTAATTAAATCACAGGAAATCCAATGGTCCAACATGATAAGTGTGTGACTTCGGAAATATCAAACATTTGTAGTAAAAAACACATTATTTAATTTCTTTGTATTACACTCTCTTCGAGTTTAGTAAAAATTAAAAGAGTGTCTGAGTATATTTCAATCAAAATAGAATCTAGATAAAAGTATATTCAAATTAAACAGTGATTCTCGAGATTACAAGAAACTTTATAAAATATTAACTTTATGAAGTAAACGAGAAAGCAATGATTATAATTAGAGAAGCCTTATTAAACTAGTCAGTGCTACTCAGAAAGACGCTTTAATAAATGTTGAAACGGCTTTTAAATAAGTCTTTAATAATAATTCATAAGAAATACAAAAACGCCAATTTACTATAACACAGAAAATAAAAAATAAGTAAATCGAGAATGCTTGCTTGTTTTCATTTGTTATTTTGCCACTAAAATGCCTTCGGCGAGCAATTTGAACCGCCCGATTTCAACATCTGGAGACCACAAGAGACCCTTTTTATGAAATGTACATCTATGGAATGTGGTGTCAACGCTCTATATATATAACTGCGCATAACGATGGTACCTTCTGACCTCCGAACACTTGGCAGCGTTGCTGGAGGTAACAGCGAACTACCAGTTTCTGCTTGTATATACAATTTGGAGGTCGGTTCGTATCTTCTGTAAACTCTATATATGACAAAATAAAACAAGGGAAATAATTTCCCCTTTCTTGAGATTTGGATTCTAGAGGTTCCCCTCATCACAAATATAACAAATTTTTAGCAATATATTCACGGGAATACCCGGAAGTCAGGTCGTCTCCTCTGTATGGCGGAGGTGACAGCTTAACAGGCATCAATATATATATATATATATATATATATATATATATATATATATATATATATATATATATATATATATATATATATATATATATATATATAATATAATATAATATATATATAAGTACCCACGTATTAAATGACACACCAATGTGTCTTTATATTTTGTTCATATATATATATATATATATATATATATATATATATATATATATATATATATATATATATATATATATATATATATATATATATATATATATCTATAGGGCCCCACTATGCGTCCCCCCATGTAAAATCTTAGGTTCAAGCAGCGTCCGAAGTCACTCGGCGTCTGGATATACGGACGCTGAGTGACTTGTGCCTCAAAATTGCACCACATGAAGCTTAAAGTGTCTAGATGACGAAAATGTAAAAATTAGCTGTGCGCAGTTTGACACCCATTTCTGATTCGTGTATAAAATCGTAGTTCGAGCGTTTGCAACACGCAGCGCTAATAGCGCGCGATTTGTATACACTTGTATACAAATCGGCAACGGTTTACCCTGCGTCCCCACACATAACAGTAATTTTGTTGGTAACACTGATGGCTTTATCGCTAGACAGTGACGTCATTTCAACGGGACTTCACTTTATGCATGGTATTTCTGAGTAAAGATTGCGTCATTTAAGGTGACAAAAATTCTTTCATATTATATTTTGTTAAAGCTAATAAACACTTTTAATACATTTTATTTATGCGTTATTTAAACTTCGTTATTTAAACGGATTTGCTTGCTACTACAAATGGGCGATAATTTTAATAAAATTGTAAGATTTAATAAGATGGATAGAATTTAAGGATATTCTTTCGTTCTCAAAATATGTGTGGGATATTTACACGTAATTGAAAGCTTTATTTATTTAAATTAAACAAACATTATGCATTATTATATTATCATTCGGTATTTAATCAATCACTGATGCTGTTAGATAATAATAAATCAAAATATACAATTAAAATATAATTTTATGGCATTTATTATATTACGTTAATTTGAACAAACTTTAAAATAAATATGTAGAATGTCGATTTTTAAAATCTTCACAATTCTTATCTATCAGATTGTTGACTTTACATTTTTTTAAGTTGCCGTGTAAAACAAAAACGTCAATTTTGCACCCCTTGTGTTTTATGTAAATAAATAAGCAATACAGTCCACTCAATCTGTTATTTGACAACATAAGATATGTACAAAAATAAATTAGGCAATTTCTGTTGATAGATGATTCTTACATATTATATTTTGTTAAAGCTATTTAAGAAACACTTTTTATACATTTCATTTATGCGTCATTTAAATTTCGTTATGAAAACAGACTTTCTTATTGCTACTACAAATGGGCGATAATTTTAATAAAATTGTAAGATTTAATAAGATGGATAAGAATTTAAGGATATTCTTTCGTTCTCAAAATATGTGTGGGATATTTCCACGTAATTAAAAGCTTTATTTATTTAAATTAAACAAACATGATGCATTATTATATTATCATTCAGTATTTAATCAATCACTGATGCTGTTATATAATAATAAATCAAAATATACAATTAAAACATAATTTTATGGCATTTATTATATTACGCTAATTTGAACAAACTTTAAAATAAATATGTAGAATGTCAATTTTTAAAATCTTCACAATTCTTATCTATCAGATTTTGACTATACAACAATTTTTTAAGTTGCCGTGTAAAACAAAAACGTCAATTTTGCATCCCTTGTGTTTTATGTAAATAAATAAGTAGTACGCTTTTTGTTTTCTTTTTCTAATATTGTTGGTTCCTGAAATGGTAAAATATAATTGAGGAATGTTCCTCCTCCTTTTTCTCTTCTTTTTTTTGCATAATATAAAAAAGTGCATAAAACTTGGATCTGAGATAGTTGATTTACATAAGAAAAAAATTAAGAAAAACGGCTCTAAGATTATTAAAATATTTTTTTTTATGAAAAAGAAAAAAGTTTTATTACAAAAAAAAGCAATTAGTTAAAAAATTCATGGTTTTTCTGTGAACAAAAAACCAATTTAATGATACTTTATGTATATGAAGATCCTTTGAAGAAGGAGTCAACTCTAAGTTAAGTAAAACCCCCAGGGGGAATTTGGATAAACCCATCAAGTTTATATTTTAATAATTGATGACAGATGGAATTCAGTCGAATAGTACTGCTCAATTTTTATTATAATCATAATGAAACATAAACTCTGCATGCAAAGGATTAATAGCAGAATTGGAGGTCTCGTAAATGGCATCCTGTAAGTAATTTGTATTGTCAATACGATCCAGATTTGTGGAGTTTAAGGATCAGAAACTTAAAAGGTATTTAGTAAAGTGAGTGCCTAAAAGCTTCCAAATTTAGAACAAGAAAAAACTAAATTGTAATAACAAACATTATGCTGGTAACTTGTGATAAACTACTTAAAAACTGTATTTAAATCTTTACTTATATTTAATAATTGTTGTGTAACTCTATCAGAAAGGGTTATATTCTTGTACTTTTTGTAATAAATTTAAGAAATTATTTTATGCAATCTCTGTGTTTTCTTTATGTGTAAAGGATCTTTAAGATGCACCAACCACCCTGTAGATTTACTTTTCACTAATTTCAAAACTTTTAAACAAAACCTCTTCTTGTTTGTGTGGGCAATCATTGTCTGTCACGAAACACATCCAAGGTTCTAGGTTTCACATTTCAGTTATACCTATTTATTATATTAAAAACAACAGACCAAACACTAAAAATCTGGGTTATATATGATATAATCCAAAGTAAATCAAAATAAAAGCACTCATTCGGAGCATTTACAAATTAAATATCTTTTAAACAGTTCCAATCCCAAGAATTTAATGGTTAACAACCTGTCGTTTTGCGTTGCTACGGTTGCTATTCAAAAAATGATATCATATCACTGAAGGACATCGACATTTAGTACATTGAATGCACAGCTGTTTTTCTTTTTAAAATAAATAATTGCAAACAATAAAATATCACTTTACTGAATTGGATAAAAACTGTTTCAGATAACGTTGGACATTTTATAATAAAATCGAAATTTTTATTTCTTATAATGTTGAAATTTTTTATTTTTGTTTGTGCTGTAGTTAAAGTCTATTATAATATAATTTTTTTTTGTAAATTCGTTATCTTTAACGTTTCTAATTTTAATACTCTGAGTTTACATTTATTCCTAACAATATAAATATCTAGGATATTTGAAACAGGCTGTTAAATTCATTATTAATAGGCTGTTTAAATTTATAAGAAACATTTACTTAAATAGTTACTTAACGTAAAAATGTAAAGTCACTATTCGGTTTAACGAACAACTTTTAACAAAACTTCTGGACCCGGATTGTTTTAGATTTATTATATATCAATTTTCTTTTCCTAAATCAGCATCAGTAATCGATTAAATATAGTGAAAGATAATAATTGTTAATTTATGTTTAACTTGAATCAATAAATCTTTGAATTCCTTGTAAAAACCCTTGTCTATATCCAACCTCGTACACCTAAAAAATGAAGTAAGCACTAATAACGAAAACAAAAATGTCATTTTAAAAGATTCGCAGTCAATAATATTTCTTGTTACATAACATAAATTAAGTAAAACGGTTTTTTGATCCTTGATAATCGGCGATCTTACTTTTTACGCTTTATTACTAATTACTAAAGACGATAGCTTATATATGTAAACCCATTTCTACAGCAATAATTGTTGGAAATGGTCGATGGAAAACTTTAAATATAAACGAAAACAAAATGTTTTAAAATACTTTAGTATTTTAGATTTTAATTATTATGGCCGCCATATTTCATCCGTCCTTTAAAATTTGCAAACGTTGACATCAAATTTGAAATTAGCGACCTTGAAAACCCCTTTGTAGAAAATTTCATACAAATCCAATTATATTTCGAGTTTTATGATGTTTTTTTTGCATAGAGCATTTTAAATATGAAAGCCTTTTAAATAAAATGCATACACATAAAGAAACGGAACTAAAAGAATTTATTAAGTAGCATTAATCAAATAGAAATGTTTTTGTCAGTTTAAATGACGTAATCTTCTCAGAAATACAGCGAGTAACATGACACCGCAGACAGGCAAGCAAGCTGCTAAACTTTAGAAAAATAAAATGGACGCTGAATAAACCTATAGTTTGCTAACGCTGACACTGACGCTGACTGATACCATCATTTATAAACACTTTATATACGCAGGACGCTGGGCGCTACGCTTTTGGTGCGGACGCATGGTAGGCCTTTATATATATATATATATATATATATATATATATATATATATATATATATATATATAATCGTGAAACACCTTAAACACGATATCTACTATATAGCGAGTATTTCAAGTAAAACTCAGATTTTGTAATAGTCATGTTTACCTAATACAAACTGAAATGTAACTGCTTTATAATCTCATAAATTAAATAAGTAATATTTTTAACTAATCAGTTTATTTTAACATAGTAGATATACATAGTCAGAAGTTTTTATAGTATATGTGGCACATACAATGGCTTGATATTTTATAAAACATAATATTTGAACGAATTCATCATTCAGAGTCAAGTCAAGATTATTGCAATGATGCATTACATCGAATATTACTTATACTTTTCAATCTAAGCAAATCAAAAATTACTGTCGGATGGCAAAACATAGACCCTACAATCGTTCCCTTTAGATCTACCATACTCATTTGCTAGATATACAGAACCCAACCAAGACGAGCATGGACAAATTACAAAAACCTTTAATGCAGAATTGCAGATCTAATGAATTACTGCAAATCTAAAATGTAGACATTTGTAGTATTTTCTATCAACTAAAATATCTTTTTAACTAAATATCATACATCGGTACTCTATAGTTTAATAAGGTTCAATGTTTTCCTCTATCCAATCTAAGTATTCTTGAACTCTGGTGTGCACTTCAGGAAATTTAGATCCACATCTTCCCTCACCAAAGGATACTATGCCTTCTTGATGCCACTGCAACTTTTTCTTAAAAATTACAGGTGCCCCAGCATCACCGCGACAACTCAACTCCATAGAGTTCTTCAATGGAAGTGTACACACATGTTTTTCCGTTAGATTTAACCATTTAACAATCTTGTAAGCTTCCATACATTCAACATTAGAAATTAATGTACCTAAGACTCTTTTCTTAATGATTGCTTCGTCCCCTTGTATATTTATATATCCCCAACCGGATGTTGTTAGTGTGTTACCAATATCAGCAAACTTTGTTCCAGGATATGGTAAACATATCGGTCGTATGTAATCTAGAATGTGCAACAGGATTACAATGTGCAACAGGATTACAATGTGCAACTTCTTAAAAAATAAATAAATACCTGTAAACTCTACATCGCAATTTAATCGTATTAGTGCTATGTCATTTATATAATTAACATTGTTATAATTTGAATGAGCTACTATCTTTTCAATCTCATACGATTTAGTAGGATCGCTGCATTCTTTAACATTTGAGGCGTCAGTAACACAATCAGTATCATTAGCAAGATGATACTCTCCAAGTTGTACCTCCATTCTGTAAGGTATAATATATTTTTTAGATGAAGGTTAATTTTTATTATGTTTAATTAATCCATTAAATTATATTTAATGTATTAAGGTATTAAATTATATTTCCATATAGACAGTGGAGGGTTCTGGGTTTGATTCCCAGACGGAGCGATACATTTTTCTATATGAATTTGCATTCAAAATATAATTCAATGTAAATCATTAATTAAACATAATAAACATTAACCTTCGTCTAAAATTTATGAAATTAATTTCCTTTCAGAATGATTCACGATTCTTTGAATATTGATGTACGAGTAGTCATCCAATATACTTTTCAAGCAATAAATTGAAAGGGCGCAGTATAAAAAGCAAAAAAAAACTAAAAAAAAAGTTGACCCCGGTATTTTCTACAATTGCAAATGTTTTTAGAAGATTACACTAATGACCGTCATTATAAAGCAAGATATTCTAAAACACCACCACCCAGGCGATAATAATCATTTGTTTACACTTATTAGATTTTGTCGGAACACAATTGAATATTTGCGGGAAAAACACACATTGATTAAAAGCATTGGAAAAAATATATTCAATTAATTAATATGTTTTTACATATATTTAACCATAAAAAGATTAACACATTATAATAATGAAATATAAATTAGGAAGATAAATATGTACAAATTAATTAAAAATGCTTACACATTAACTAGAAATAAATACACGCGAATTAAAAATATAGAAAATGCTGAAATTAAGGGTTCATCTCGAAGTTGTGGGCAATGCCTCGTAAATATTCTATAGTATCTCGGTTGTTATAGTCAACCGTAATGTCGTGAATTCGTTGATCCGCTCGAATATATTTCTGCAATTTTTGGGGTGGTTCATACCCTGCAATCAATTCTTCAAGATATTTATCTCTTCCTTTTTGAACCCCCTTCAAAGCATTGATGAACTTCCAAATTACAGGATGATCCATCGACAACTCGGCTTGTAGTCGACGATGCGCTGCTTCTGCATGATTATTGGTTCTGTCTGTGCCATCCAAAACACGATCGTACATAGACCAAATACTAGGTTCAAAAATTGGGGGGCGCCTACCCAGTAGAGTTCCTAGATGTTTTTTTAAATTCTTTGTTAGGTGGGAGAAGCAACCCACTATTTCGGCATCAGGAAAGCATCCCTTAAAGGCATTAATTGCGGCAAGTTCAAAATGGCAGGATACTTTTTCTGGATTTAAATTGGGTTCCAATTCCTTTAATGCGTTGATTACTGTGGTGTAAGATGCAGACTGCTTGTTTTGTAAAAGGGCATATACGATTGGATGTACTCCCCCATACTTCTTAGCTAAAATAACAAACACCTGGTGGAATAATTTCGGCGCCGATGAAAATGTCCCGTCAACAAACCAGTGCTTCGATTCTTTCAGTATCTGGAACGATAAATAATTAGAGTTAATTAACAAAAACTTTTTAGGAAAAATAACTCCAAGGATTCCTGGAACACAGTACCCAGCAGTATCCTCATTAACAAACACATACAGTATGACTCACTTTCGATGGCAACACCTCAATAATTTTTTAATTTTTATGGAATTACAAAAAATTTTATTGAAAAATGTAGTAAAATGCTAGCCTACTACGATTACAAATAAATGGCAAAAATGGAAAAAGTAGGCTACCTTAGACATTTTCAATTTTCACTGAGGAACTTACGCCCGAAGTTTGACCAAACCTTTTAGAACGCCCTGTATACAGGTCGTGCAAAAAATTGTTTATTTGTTTTTAACAAAAATTTGGATTTGGCCTTTTGGAGTGGGGTGTTAACAACTTTTCTTAATACATTTTTTTGATAAAAAAATGCCTAATACATACTTTCTCCATTTTTGCCATTTATTTTTAATCGTAGTAGGCTAGCATTTTACTGTGGAGAAGATTATATGTTCTTAGCAAGAACGTCTTTCCAAACACTACATTTATTGAGGTGTTGCCATCTAAAGTGAGATACACTGTATATAATATATTAACTCACCTTTAAATTCCCTTCCCGGCCAAAGATTAAGATTCTATTAGGGACCGGCCCACTGTCGTATAACAAAAAATTTTCCCTGGCTGCGTTTGTGGTATAAACTTTATACTTTTCCGGAATAATCAGGTCTTCCACTGAAACTGGAGCAGGGGGTGCAGCACAGATTTCGTTTCTTGTCCTCTGTATCATCCTTTTTAGAGTTCTATGCCTGGGCAAAGTAACTTGTGCAGATTGCGACAATCCCGTAATGGCAGTGTTAATAGTTTGAGCTGGTTGCTCCATGGTCTCCTTAGCCCTTTTCTTGATAGCAGTCTTCACCATTTCAGCTTCCACTCGACCAGCTGAACTATCGTGACAATGTTCATTCAGTTGCTTCACAATGGTGCCGTCGTCAGACGTATGGATACGAGCTTTACAACGACATTTTCCATCTATGCTTCTTTGGTCACACCTCCAAAATTTCTTAGTTCCACAGGAACTTGTCCAATCAAACACGTATAAAAACCCATTATCGGAAAACTTGTCTTGTCCTTTTTTGCTTAAAATTTCCATTTTCGGTCTTTCAGATAGTAGAGTAACTTAAACAACCCGGTACACTAAACAACCACTGTGGAAAACCAATTCAGATAAACTAAGGAAAATTACAAACGACCGGGAGAATTTAAACTCTTAAACAAGAGGGGGTAGAACTAAACTGCCTTTTACTAATTTTCCACTTAAGCCTTTGGAAACTAAAAGCTGCTTAAGTTTCAGGAAACAACAAAATTTAAATATTTATAAGTCCTACAAACAAAGATTATTATCGCCTGGTTGCTTGTTTCTAAGAATATCTTAATGCTTTGTAATGGCAGTCATTAGTATAATCTTCTAAACATCTTTTGGAACTGCAGAAAATACCTTGTTATAAAAGTTATTAGTATTAAGAATTTTAATAAATTGTATAGAATTATGCAGTAGATTAAGATAACTTAAGATAAGAAGATAATTGATAAGCGGAATGATAGTATTATGGGAAACTCGGACTAGGGCTTAACGGTTAATTGGGTGATTAGGGCTCTGATTACGGGAATTCGGTTGCGGCCTCTATAAATATTGTTTCTTAAAGCAGCAAAATTTGCAAGTGACCAAAGGAAGGTGGAATATTGAATACTGCAACTAAATTTGAAGACATTCATATTTAATCTCAGTTTAAAAAAATCTGGGAAAACCCTAAAAAAATACCCCTGAAGAAAGAAACCTCTACCAAAATACCCTGAAAAAAAACGGTGTTAATGAATGTATTACATTTTTTTAGGACAAATTCCTACTATTCGACTATTCGCGTCCAAACGTCGCTGCGTTCAAAAGTCCCTGAGTCCAAAGCGGCCTGCGTTCAAAAGTCCCTGCGTCCAAAGCGGCTTGCGTCCAAACGCTCGCGTTCAACTGTCGTAGACCGTGTATTTGTTGTACAACGTTGAGGTTCCTTTGGCAGGAAGTTTTGAGGGTTTAATTACGTCGGGGCTACCACATGTAGTATTTGCTGTACTACGTTGAGATTTGGATTCATTAAAAGACTAATTGTTCATTAAAAGCTTTATTCTTATAATGTTGAAGAGGAGAGAATTAATGTTTACCTGGTTTATTTATTAATTCATATCTGACTCTATTTACACTCATATCTGTTACCTTGGATACTAAATCAAGGCAAGCTAAATCACTATAGTACCTAAATCTGGCTATTATTTGTATAGTGTTCGCCTACTATAGGCTACTGTATAATAAGTAGTGTGCCCTGACTAGACCTAATGATAGATAAAAATGACGGGCGGTGTAACTATAACTCTCGTTCATCTAGACTGGTCTAGTGCCTTAGAATATAAAACTGTAGGAAGGAACATAATCATCTACCACATACGACCGGGATGGGGTCTCAATATGGCGGAGTAGGTGTTTCCGGTTTTGTAATGAGATATTTTCATTGACGGTTCTCACTGTTTCGAAATGCGCACATAAACTACATACATAACCTCAATTTTAAAACATAGTATTTTGAAATGAATCTTAGAATGTAAATTTTATATTTAATATTTTAAACAAATCAATACTTACTTATGAAATGTAATTCCCTTCTTCATATTTGTCCGAGTTTGATAGAAAAGTAGATTTAGGTGGTGTCTAATGGCGGCCACTGTAACGTCATATCCGTCGCTTTTAAAGCTCATTGCGCCGGATAGTTACGCTCCTTCCTACAGTTTTATATTCTAAGTCTAGTGCCCTCAGCTCTTTGTGATGGGTAATTGCGGAGTGTCTGGATCCATTACGGAGCGATTACCCATGCCTATCTACCTATCTATCTACCTGGTAAACGCTAGAACTCGCATATTCTTAACTACTGGACAATGATCTCTGTAACCAGGTAGTAAGCTGTGGCGTTGCCGGTTCTCGTTACCAAAAAAACAAACATTGCACCAAAACGCATTTTATAACCACCAGGTAATAAATTTAGTTACCTGGTAAACGATAAAACTCGCCTTTTCTTAACAGCTGGTTAACGAGTTAAAAGTCACCACGTAATAAACTGCGGCAATGCCAGCTCTAGTTACCGAAGAACAAAAATTTCGCCAAAACGTGTTTAATCAATACCAGATAACCATGTTGTTTCCTGATGGTAAACGCTAAAACCAGCCTATTCTTGACAACTGTGTAACGAGTTCTGTAACCAGGTAATAAGCTGCGGCTTATTACCTGTTCCGAAGAACAAAAATTGCACCAAAACGTGTTTAATCACTACCAGATAACAAATCTCGTTACCTGGTAAACGTAAAAACTTGCCTACGGTTCTCGTGTATTTAAAAACGTGTTTTATTTGAAAACAAATTCGAATATAACTGAAATATGACCTAACCTGAAAAAGAACATAGCAGATTCATGATCTGCATCTTAAAAACCTCTAGAAAAAGTGTATTAGAATCTAGGAAATTTTTTCAAGTCCTATTTTGTTGTAGCCTGTAATTATTTAAAATAAATATGAATTAGAATTATTTAATTTTTTGTGATTCTCAAGTGGCCCAGAACAAATTTCAGTAAGGACTTTCCCGATTAATCAAGACCTACTATGTTTTTAGTTTTTTGCATTTATCTTCGATTGTAGTAGGCTGTTGGTTTATAATAAATGGCGGTTTTAATTACCTACAAATTTATTTTAAAGGGTGCTATTATACCTTATAAAAGTGTGAAATTGATTCGATTATAACTATAAGTAACAAAAATATAAGGGTATCAAGCTTTGTAGTAAAACACGCTGTATATAAAAATGTATAGAAATTAGCAAGACAATCTAAAATGTACCTACTTTGAATGCCTAAGCAAGAAAAATACTACTTACGGTACATATTCTGGTTGTACAACACACGTTGTTGCAGTTAATATGTATCTGACAGTTATTACAGAACCCAAACATAGGTACTTTTTTTGATATGAAACTGGATTTTCAGTTCTTTTTCCGTATACTATACGTGCCAACCATGGAAATTCACTTATTGTAGTAGCATTCCTACTATGTTCGTATCCATCGGAGTGTTGATAACCACAATACCTCCTGTCTGACAATAATTGTCTATTAATCGCCTTTTGTTGATTTTTGTTTACTTGATGCCTTGAATTTAATGGCAAAATACAACATACTTTAGGATCTGTACCTTCAAAGCCACAAATTAAATCTTTAAACTTATCAATTGATGTAGCAGGCTTGTTGCTAAGCATTTCGAGGAGTGACGGACATGATTTTAGCGAAATGCATTGTCCAGGTTCATCACTCACTGTGTTACAAGACTCTATAAATTATAATATTTATTAGGTCTCAAGTAAAATTTAATAAAATAATCGTGTTGCACTTACCAGCAGCATTGGTTTGTACAACCGAAAATAACAGAAAGTTAAAAACCACCTTCTCAAGGTAATGCATGTTACCGAACTAAAGAGTGTGTCTGTGTGTGTTAATAATTATGTTGGTTGGACAATATCCGATTTCTTGTGTTGACTATTTGTTAGTCATACTTATTTAAACATTTACAGTTACTTATTAATCTAGAATATCCGGTTTTTCATTCGACGTTTGTTATCTTTAGCGAACTTCTATGAATGAAGAAAGAAGCGATAAACTAGAAACGTTCATTATTAACATTTGGTATTTGGCTAACAAGTCTTTGTATCCCCACCAGTGGCGACCCTAGCGGTATCCGAAGGTATGCACGGCACATTGGCAGCCAAATTCTAGAGTAGCTAAATGAATTGAAAATTAATATACTAACTATATGGCGACGGGCAGAAATAACAAATTGCAAATTAAACTTTTCGAAAAAACAATAGATGATGCTATTAAAATAGTCGGGATTAAAAATGCTAAATTGTATTATAGTATGTACTTATTTTTCTAATAAACATTATTTTTGTTACAATATTTGTTACAAGTTAACATAAAATTTAAAACTGTTGTCTGATCTGTTTGATTGCTACGAGTATGATCAATCAAAGGGGGGTCAACATATATAGAAATTGGTAATAATATAAGTAATATAATAGGCAGTAATAATCTTTGCACAAGGCCACTCAAGTATTTAGGCACGCCCCTGATCCCCACTGGGAACTCTTTTTCTACTTACAAAAAATTATAATTAAAATAAATGTGACGAAATGTGACGTTGTTTCTAACAAAATACAAATAAAATCGTACGTTACGTATCACTAATACTAAAATTTTATTTTCATATTAGTAATATTTCACATTCGTTTTAATAATTTTATATTACAGTGACAAAGAAGTCAACCTTAATCTTAATGTCAAATAATAGTATTAAAACAAACGTGCTCAAACACTGTTCTAGAATAAATACATTTTATACATAAACGTCTCTTTATGGGCCACGAGCCTCTTTATGATCCGACGGGCAAAAAAACGTTAATTAAATATAGTGTTTCACGAGAGTCTTGCATTTTTCTTGTTCTTGGCTTGTTCTTGGACAAATTGCAAGACAAGAACAAGACATTAATCGCAATCCGTTCCGCAAGACAAGACAAGAATCTTTTCTGCAAGAATAGCAAGATTTCTTGCATTTTCTTGCAGTATTGCTAAATACAGATTTTGAAAAGATATTGGTATGTTTGAATTATTATTGGCAGTGTTAGTCTAGATATACATAATACCTATTATGAATTTATAATATATTTTATTTATTTATTGAAAAGCTGTTTTATTAAAACAAAAAATATAAAAACAATATATAAAATATTTTTCTATTACACTATTACACATATTTTTTAGTGTGGTAACTACAAGATATCAACATTCAGGCGATTAGAAATTACGTAATAACCTAAAAGCTAAAACAATAAAAGAAAATATAGAAACGTAATTAAACGGCTACTATGTTTGATTATTTATTATAGTTATTAGTCATTGAAAAGGTCGAACCAGGAATTAACGTATAAAGGCTTCGCCATCTTCAAATAAATCAGAGTAGACTTTCGAATGATTGCACTACACTATCAGTATCTTGCCCGTTTATAAGCAAAATATCCGTTTTGTTCGCTACGCCATTTATCTGTCCGTAAATGTGTCCTTGCCTGTGTTTAATATTTTACCGATAATGACTACTCTTTATTGGTCTATACTTACGCTACGCGAAGTCCGATTGGTTACTGACAATTAGGTTATGATTCATTAACAGAACGGCACAGCTAATTAACAGCTAAATCTCCGAGTCGCAACAGTGTAAGCATTTCAAGAAATGGGGAAGTCCCGTTTAAATTCCGACCGAAAACATGCAAGACAAGAAAATGCAAGAGTCTTGTAAGCAAGACAAGATTTTTGTTTGCAAGAATGAAGCAAGACAAGCGTTTATCAGAATTCTTGTCTTGTTTTGCAAGACAAGACAAGAAGTAGTCGTACAAGACAAGAAATCTTGTCTTGTGAAACGCTAATTAAATAAGAGCATAGGACGCGACCACGCTTCAAACAAATTGATCTTAACGTAATTCTTATTCTATATCTCAAAAAGCTTCCGTAATAAAGAATTAATTTCTCTTTGTATGATGTAACGAATAGTTACGAACAACATAAATCAGTTGTTCAACTATTTCATTACCAGAAATGAGCGACGTCAGTATGTATATCTTATATGGACGATTGTAATTCCTTAATACACATCAAATGCACATTTAGAATTCGACAATATACGACAGAGATAGTGCATTAGGCTAATAACTGAGGGGAAATGAGATGGGCAATGCAGCTTTTTACTTTAATCTTAATATTGGTATTTAATTAAACAAAATTTGTATAAAATAGAATTATGGGTAGTTACCTATATGTTTATAGATTAAAGGGAAGTACTTGAAGCGGTTCAATTAAATGTAGTTAGTCTAGAAATTAAATGTTTTAATACATTGATTTAGTTTTCTTTTTCAAATAAACATTTTCTTTTTGCTACATTTGCAGTTTTTTAAAAATATAAATAACTCAGTCTATTTCCTTCTAATGTTTCGTATACATACGTTAATAGAAGCACTCGTGACGCAGTACGCGTTTTGTAATGATCATTTAATGTGGGATAAGCGTGTCCTATCGCCTTAATTTGTCAACTTATAATAATAATAATAATAACAACAACAACAAAAACAACATCAGCATCAGCATCAGCATCAGCATCAGCATCAGCATCAGCATCAGCATCAGCATCAGCATCAGCATCAGCATCAGCATCAGCATCAGCATCAGCATCAGCACCAGCACCAGCACCAGCACCAGCACCAGCACCAGCACCAGCACCAGCACCAGCACCAGCACCAGCACCAGCACCAGCACCAGCACCAGCACCAGCACCAGCACCAGCACCAGCACCAGCACCAGCACCAGCACCAGCACCAGCACCAGCACCAGCACCAGCACCAGCACCAGCACCAGCACCAGTACCAGCAACAGCAACAACAACAACAACAACGTAGTATCTTTATTAGCAGATAGCTATTTACACTTACATTTATCACCAAAAAAAAGATAATGAACAAAAAATAAAACATTTACGGCTACATACAATTACTAATATTTTTTTATTAAGGATATTACAACCTGCCCAATAGAGCAATAAGTAAATTAATTGGCGCAAACACAAGAAAGAAGAAGTAGTTCAGTGACTACACTCCGTAAAAATTACAGCGAGTAATTGATTTTATAATCGTCGGAATAATAATGTTGCTATAAAACTAAGTCTATTAGCCACTTCCTCTTCAGTCTTCTTTGTACTGTTGGTGGTAGGGATAATGAACTAGCCTCTTCGTTTGGGTGTCCGGGTAGTTTATCTGAGTAACTGTCACTGAAGCGTCGTATTTATTCTTCAACGTAGGGTATGCCGGCATCCTCGTGTAGAGTTTTATTACTGACGTACCAGGGGGCGTCGAAGATCATCCCTAGTATTTTAGACTGCTGTCTTTGAATGATTTTAGTATTGGATGACTTGGTACAGCCTCAGAGCTCTAGCTTCAGATAGGTTTGATGATGCACTTGTATAGCAAGAGTTTATTGTCGCATCCAATTCATTTGTCGTAGTTTTAAGGTTTATTTGTGTTTTTTTATTACTGATATGAGCTTTCCAGGTCAGTTTTCGATCAAGAGTTAAACCGAGGTATTTAATTTCGCTTATTACGGGAAGGGCGTGTTGTTGATTGTTACTTCTGGGCACTCTAGTCTTCGATTAGTAAAGGTACTCTGAACTGGTTTGGATTGGTTAACCGTTATTCGCCACTTATTAAACCAGTTTTCAAGGATATAAATGTGTTGCTGGAGAATATTTGAAGCCAAGTTTGGGTTATCATTTAAGGATATTAAGGCGGTGTCATCCGCAAAGGTAGAAATTTTAGTATTATTCGTGGTTGGGATATCAGCAGTGAAGACCAGATAGAGGAAGGGTCCCAGCACACTACCTTGGGGGTACTTCTGACTGAATGGGGTAGAGATAGGGTATTTCTGTGTTGCATTTCGTTTGGAAGAAGCGGTCAGACAGATAGGACTTTAATAAGAGGTAATAGGGGGTAGGTAGTAGTAGTTTCAGTTTGTATAGGAGCCCCTTGTGCCACACGCGGTCAAATGCCTGTTTGAGGTAGAAGAAGGCTGCTGCGCATAGTTTTTTTTCTAGTTCCTTGAGTATCTCATTGATAATTCTGTGACTTTGTTGAATAGTAGAATGTTGTGGATGGAAACCAAACTGGTGGGTTGGTATAAGTTCATTTAAATCGACAGCTTTATTGAGCCTGTTAAGCAGGAGACGTTCGAATATTTTAGACATAGAAGGGAGTAAACTAATAGGTCTATATGATACTGTTTCATGTGGATGTTTACCGGGTTTGAGGCATATTATTATTTGAGAGATTTTCCATGTTGTTGGAAAATAGGTAAGTCTTACCATGCCATTGTAGCAGAACGATTGCTTTTCTAGGTAGTTTCTTAAGTATTTGTGAAGTGATTAAATCAAATCCAGGGGCTTTATGATTATTGCAGGTGGATATTTCTTGTTTTACTTCTGTTGGAGAGAAAGGCTTTATTGGTAATTTCATCGGGCAAGCAACGTCTAGGAAGTTGATTATTTCTTGTTCTTCAAGATGGTTACTTGCAGGCGGGGTTTGGAACACTTCAGAGAGGTATTCAGCAAATGTTATTGCTTTTTCTTGCTCAGTTTTGCTCCAGCTACCATCTGAGTTCCTTATTGGGGGAATGTGCGTGACTGGTCTTTTGAATTTCTTTGTAGCTTTCCAGATGGAATGATCTTCTTTGGATGAAGTTGAAACGTAAGATTTGAATGAGGCATTCTTGATATCATTCAGCTCTGTCTTTAGTTGCCTTGTTAATCTGTTATAAGTAGTTCTATCCGCAGGGTTGCGACTTCTTTGCCATATGCATCTGGCTCTTCTTTTTTTGAGGGTGTTCCAGCCTGTTTTAGATGTTGTAAGCTTAGGGACTTCTGGCCAAGACATAATTAGAGTACTAAGTGTTGTGATTATGAGAGGTTTTTCTGTTGAGAGATCCCAGTTAGGCACAACATTCAGGAAGTGTGGTGAGATTCCTTTGATGACAAAGAAGTCAATTAGGTCAGGTAGTTTGTGAGGGTCGGTAGGCCAGTATGTTGGTACACCCGTAGATAGATGTGTACAGTTATGGTTGTTGATGGCTCTCAATAGGTTTCTGCACTTCGGCAGAGTAAGCCTGGATTCCCAATCGGTGTGTTTGGCGTTCCAATCACCACTAATATAAATTTGTATTCAAGCTGTTGGAAGAGATTCAGATAGTCTTCCGTTGAAATTGTATGTCGGGGTGGGCTAGATATAGCAGCTATATCAAAAGAGAGTGGTCGCAAGTATATGTGTACTATGGTGACCTGGATGGATCGGTTTGGTGAGCGGGTACTACACGAAGCCATAGTGTTGCGGATGATGACTGCAGCTCCGCCGCGGGCCAAAAGATGAAGCTATGCGTAGTGAAGAGAGGTCCATTAATTAGTTATTTTGTTCATGACAGAGGATAGCAGATTGAGTATAATGCTATTCTAGTTGATTAATTGGGAAAACATAGATTTAAATTCATTGAGAAACCTACTGAATTGAGTTTCCAGATTTGATTGTTGGGTTTGCGGGTTGATTCCTCGTACAATCTCAGAGTAGGTCGAGATGATATTTGTACCGTGTTGGGGGATATTTGTATTCAGGAAATTGGAATTACTGTGTATTTTGCGATTAACGACATCAGGCTTGCCTCTTGCATTTTGGAGGTCTCTATATACTGAGCACCCTTTATAGTTGCCAGTGTGGTTGTCTCCACAAAGTGGACACTTAGCGGGGGTGTTTTTAGGTTTTTGACATGTTATTGAGTTATGTTGACCTCCGCATTTAACGCATTTATATGGCCTAGTGCAGTATGACTTGGAATATCGATATATCTGGCATCTGAATGATATTTTTCTTTTTATTAGGTGGCTCTATTTGGTCTACGTAAAATAACATGAGAGATGATTTGTTAATTCTGTGTTTAATATTTACTATATTGCGGACTTTGTGGCCTTTCGCTTCAAGTTCTTCTTTGATTTCAGATGTAGGTATCGAGTAATGAAGGTTACAGATGACGACGCTGTACGCATAATCTTCTTTCATTTGATAAGTGTGATGGATTATTTTGACGTGTTTATCAGTTTTCTATAAGTTTCGGGGGATCTTGCATTTGCTTTGACTACATCATTTAGTAATGCTTTGCATTCATATGTTTCATCCTCGGTAATTGTGGGTATGTTTTGGACCATCTTATTAAAGTCTATTACACCGTAGATGTAAATTGGCGGAGGTTTCGGTAAGAAATTGAAGTTAAAATGTCCGAAAACGAAGTAAAAGAATTAATTCGCAATCGAGGCACTTTAAAAGCCAAATAAACAAATAGAAAAGTTCTAGGATAATGTTAAAGCATCAATTTCTGATGATAAAGCTATTGCTCGCTTCCGCCGTAATATGTATGTATGTACTATGTGCACGTTCAGACACGGTATATTCTTCTAATGGCTTTAATCCATCAATTTAGAATACCCGGTCTATTACATGGAAATCTAAAAATATCTTGGGACTTTATTATTTCAAATTACATTCAAATGAAGTATTAGGTATTCAATCTATTTGCAAATTTGGGGTTATGATTTACTTTTTTTTTACTTTTATTAACAAAAAAGCAGCTGGGAGCGACTTGTAAGATCCGTCAAGAACGCACTTATGCCGAAAAAAGCTTTTACCGACCCATTGTTTGAAGTTATCAAATGGAGGTGGAGAACATTAAAATTTCGCGACCGTTAATATATTTGCCTTTAGACAGTGGCACAAAAGACACTCTGACGCCTAACCATTTTATTCGTAGTTGTTCTAGTGGTGAAGAATACATTTCAGAATTTGATTTGATTTAATTGATTGGCAATTTACTGGAGTTGACGAGGCGAACGAAGTGGCATGAGTCAGTCCAACCTTTGAATGCAGGGTACCTTCTGTTGATTGTCGATCCGCAATCAAAGAGAAACTTCTGAGAACGTGAA
The DNA here is from genome assembly GCA_929113105.1 of Agrypnus murinus. NCBI lineage: Eukaryota > Metazoa > Arthropoda > Insecta > Coleoptera > Elateridae > Agrypnus > Agrypnus murinus. The sequence continues at coordinate 63,525,549 of OV816029.1, read as the reverse complement.
AAATCGTCAGCGTGGTTAAAGCAAGGGACAGACAAGTGAAAAGGGCCGTGGTACAAACTGCTAAGAATCAGTTGACTAGGCCAATAGTCAAACTTGCCAGACTGGATATCACTGAAGTGCCTTCGATTGCTAACAAGACACTGAAAACACCGTGTGGAGTGCGAAGAAAACATAAAACCAGGTATGTGGGCCTTAAGCTAGCAACCTGGGGATTGGATGTCACAGCTGTCAGTTGAACACGACTAATAGTTATTTATTACACTAGTGTGTCATAATGCACATCCGTCACACAAGAGAAGTTTAGCTAAGAAGCTAATTTTCCTAAGTGACTAATGTGCAATTTATTACACACGTGTGCAATACAAAGTTTTATCCAACACCTCTTTTTAATGAATTTTTATTCGAATAATAATCTTTTCAATTTGACAATTCATTTGACAAATTAATTGTTTGTATTTGTCAAAAAGCATTATAATTGAGGATTGTGGAAGTTATCGAATTTATTAGAGAATTCTTTAAGTAATGGCTTTTTGAATATTCTCTCACTAGTGAGTAATATATCACATTACTTATACAAAATCACCATAGGAACGTATTCATTATTAGGAGGTGTTGAATAATAGTTATTTATGTATTAAGATCGTAAGTAGGCTTTTATGGCCAGAAAAGTTATTTCTAGCCGGAGGCGTTAGTAGAAAGCTGGGAAAAGGCTGTAGAGCCATAAAAGGCACTATTTTATGCACATATTATATTTTTATCTCAAATCTATTATTGTGTAAAAAATACAATTAAATGAGTACGTAGGTACAGTTGCGATCATTCGCTAAAGAACGATGTAAAAATTATAACGGCCAATTTTCCAGTTTTTTTGTACAGTGTAAATGTAAGTTTATTATATTATAGTCAAGAACATTTCATTTTTTAACATTATAATTCCCCAGTTCATAAATCACGCCAAGTTACAGCGTACATTGTACAAAAAACTGAATAATCGGCGATCACTATTTTTTTATCGTTCCTTAGCGAATGATCGCAACTGTACATCAAGTCGCTGTGCTTACACTTGAAGTACATTGTTATAGTAAATATTCCAAAATAATTAGTTTCAGCTTATTTTCATTGTTTATAAGTTTACAAATTATATTAAGAACCAATCAAGTATAAGAAACAGCTATGACGTTTAATTGGCGTTTTTTATTGCCCGTCAAGCCATAAAGAAGTGGATAAACAGACGTTTATGTTTAGATGAGTCTAGCAATAATAGTCTAATTATTATGTATCTGTCCATAATAGTTATTTATGTATTAAGGGCATAATGCAGCTTTTATGGTCAGAAGCGTTATTTCTTGCCCGAGGCGTTAGCCGAGGGCTAGGAAAAGGCTGTAAGGCCATAACAGCAATTTATGCCCGCTATACATACACTATTTTATGCACAGATTAAGTTTTTATGTCAAATCTATTATTGTGTAAAAATATAAGTAAATGAATACGTAGGTGCACCTCAAGCCGCTGTGCATATACTTATGTGGTTATACGAAGTACGTTACTACAGTTACTATTCCAAAATATTTAATTTTAGCTTATTTTCATTGGTGAATAGTTTACAAATTATATTAAGAACCAATCAAGTTCTACAAAAAAACTTCTGACATTTAATTGACGTTTCGTTATTGCCCGTCTGACCATAAAGAGGCCCTTGGGCCATAAAAATACGTTTATGTTTAGATGAGTCTTGCAATAATAGTCTAATTATAATGCATCTGTGCATAAAATATATTTATTTCATTTCGTATTTCAAACAATTGTTTATATACCACAATTAGTAAAATAAAGTATATCTTTATCTCTGTTGTCAATGACATATATCTTTATATCCGTTGTCAATGACACCGGAGTTCAAGACGTTCTTGATCTCCGTTGTTGTTGGCAACGTAAATACAATAAATTCGGATGAATTTTAAAATGGAGAAATTAGGATTGAAATACGAAATAAAATAAAACAACTTATGCAATACGGAGATCAAGCTTCTTTAAATCCTCGAAGATGTTAACGCCTCGGCTGGCGCCTCAGCGTTACAATACATCTTCTCATATTTAAAGTATCGCTTGATCTCCTAATTACATAATATATATTATAATACAATTGCAAAATTTGTGTAGTTGTAGAAAAAAAGGCAATAAGTTTATATTTGCACAATGATAATCAAAATTTTAATGTACAAACCAGGTTACTATTTTGGTATATAAAGTCTGCTAAAAACTCTTCGCCCCTAGTAATTGCTACTAATTACAATTAAATCATCGGACCTTACTAGTCCGTTATTTATCAAAACACACGAAATTATCTAACGAAAACATTGAACGAATAAAGGTAAGAATTTCAATTTTAACGAATAAGGACCGAATACAAGGTACAAATTTAATTCTACCTATTCAATTCAATAAAATTCAATTAAACCATTGAAATCTAATGTTTTTCATTTCTAGGTTAAACCATACGAAAAGAAAATTTTTAATAAGATGATTTTGCATGATATAATAATAATAATATAATAATAATATAATAATAATAATAATAATAATAATAATAATAATAATAATAATAATAATAATAACGTTTATTAATTATGCTTTTCTTTTTTTTTGTACAATTCAATTTCCTATACTAAAATTATTATTAACTAACAACGCAAGCTTATAACAAACGCTGAACGAACTCATTAGGACCTTAAAGGTTGTGCATGAGTTGGATATTGTGTGTTATAATGTTTTTTTTTTAATACATGTGTTATACATATTAACATTTTCGTTTAATTATTTTGTTTAGGTATGTATTGTTTTTTTTTTTAATTAATTTATTTTTTTTTTATTATATTTTCTTACCTATAAACTATAAACAGAAAGTTTTGAATTATTTTTTTTTACTTAACTAATTTTTATACAAACAATATTTAATTTACAACATTTATAATGTAAAGCAGAGAGTTATAACTAATTATTCAATCTTTAATTTTGTAATCTGTTTATTAGTTGTTTCTATTGAAACAACACTTAATATACAACATTAATTTATTATACAATTCAGAGATGATTTACAGCCATTCATTCAATTAGTCTTCGAACATATTTCCTTTCCAGATTGAGGATAAACTGTTTAAATCTGTTTTTTAGTAAGCTGTATGAGTTTATGACTTGAATGTAATTTTTGTATATCTCGGGAAGACTGTTGTAAATTATATGGCAGAGATAGAAATACGAGGCTTTTCCCACAGATTTATTGCAAAGAGAGGTTTCGACTTTTCCATCTGATTTGTAGCGTGTAGAGTGTTTATGGTTAATTTTTCTTAGCATAATTTTATTTTTATACACAAATATTATTATATTATACACAAACAATTGTGCTAGATCCATTATGTGCAATTCATTAAAAAGTTGATTAGAAGGGTAAGTTAATTTTTTTTTATAAATAATTTTGAGGGGTTTTTTCTGTAAAATTGTTTTAGGTGAGTATAAGCGACGCCACCCCAACTAAGAATTCCATAACTTAAACGCGATTCTACAAGTGAATAGTATAGAACCTTTAGTAGTGTAAGGTTAAGATAATTTCTTAAGTATTTAAATTTATACAGAAGGCATCGCAACGTTTTGGCAATGTTTTCTACTTGGTGGTTCCATCGCAAATGTTGGTCAATTACAACGCCCAGGTATTTAATTTTTTCAGTTGATTTTATTATAAAGGTATTATTTTTATCTTCTATTTCCAGAGTATTGTAAATAGGAAGACTATTTATATAAGAACCAAATGCAATGTAGTAGGTCTTTTCTAAATTTATAGAGAGAAGCTTTGCCCTGAACCAATTTATAACTTTTGCAAAGTCTTGCTCAACAATACTTTTTAGCTCTGACCATGAATTTGATGAATATAGTACGGCTGTGTCATCCGCAGAGCTGATGAATTTACCAGCACTCTCAAAGGTAAGTAAACTATTTAAGTAAAGATTAAACAATATGGGTCCCAATACTGTGCCTTGCGGAATACCACACTGTATACTTTTCTTTGTACTTGTTTTATTATTAATTTTTACTATTTGTTGTCGGTCCCTCAAATAACTTTTAAATAAATCGAGTGCTACACCTCTAATGCCCACATCTTCAAGCACACGTAGTAAACTAGAATGATTAACAGTGTCAAAAGCTTTCATTAGATCTAAGAAAATGCATAATGTTGGCTTTCCTACATCCACTGCTTTGTACACATCACCCACTAAAGTGGCTATTGCGTCATTTGTAGACAAACCCTCTCTGAATCCAAACTGACAGGGAGAAAGAATGTTATGCAACTTTACATATTTAGATAGTCGTTCTTTTATGCATTTCTCAAAAATTTTTGCTATTGTTGATATCACAGAGATTGGCCTATAGTTGTTAATAACATTCCTGTCTCCTTTTTTATGCAATGGTAATACAACTGCCAGTTTGAATTCGTCTGGGCATTGTCCAGTTAACAGGATCTGATTAAATAAGTGAACCAGAGGATCGACAATATATTCAGAAATTTCTTTAAGAGTTTCCGCTTATATTTGATCTAATATGTTGACTAAACTTCGGGGTAAAGAAATTGTTATTTATGATGCAAGCCAGTTAAATAAGATATTATCCACGAACGAGAAATTCACCAACGAGGGCCGTTAGGCTTGAGTGGGTCAGTTTTTCCGAGCGGATAATATCATTAACTCACGTGTGTCCTACAAGGTTTTATCCAACACTTCCATTTAAGTTCAAATAATGAACATCCAATGTATGCCTTAGTTTAGTCTGTAGTTTTGACTGTAATAAATTTGACACTTTAGTCCGATTACTGAATTCTAATAATATTATGCAACGTAAGCTGGTGGTTGGTTGTTATTTACAATATCAGCCAATCATCTTTCTCGGGATTAACTTTTCAACCTTAAGTAAATCCAAAATTACTATCGGAAGGCAAAACATAGACCGTTCTGCTTAAGTTCCTACAGCCTTTACATTTAGCATATGTGATAATTTATTAGTTAGATATACAGAATGTAAAAAAGACAAGCATGATCAAATAACAAAAACCTTTACAGCAGATCTAATGAATTACTGCAAATCTAAAATGTACATATTTATAGTATTTATTTTCTACCAACATCTTTCTTATTAACTATCATACACCGATATTCTTCAGTATTTAAGGTTCAATGTTTTCCTCTATCCAATCCAAATATTTTTGAACCCTGGTGTGTACATCCGGTAATTTAGATCCACATTTTCCCTCACCAAAGGATACTATGCCTTCTTGATGCCACTGCAACTTATGCGAAAAAATGACAGGTGCTCCAGCATCACCGCGACAACTCAACTCCATAGAATTCTTCAATGGAAGCGTACACACATGATTTTCCGTCAACTTTAACCAGCTTGCAATCCTATATGCTTCCTTACAGTCAACATTAGAAATTAATATGCCTAAGACTTTTTTCTTAATGATTGCTTGGTCCCCTCTTAAGTTTCTGAAACCCCAACCGGATGTTGTCAGTGTGTTACCAATTTCAGCAAACTTTGTTCCAGGATATGGTAAACATATCGGTCGTACATAATCTGGAATGTGCAACATTATAGCTTATAATGTGAAACTTAATAAATAAATACCTGTATACTTTGCTTCGCTGTTTAATCGTATTAATCCTATGTCATTTACATAATTAACACTGTCATAATTTGTATGAGCTACTATCTTTTCAATTCCATAGGATGTAACGGGATCACTGCATTCTTCAATATTTTTGTGGTCAGTAACACAATCAGTAGCATTAGCAACATGGTACTCTCCCAACTGTACCTCTATTCTGTAAGGCATGTATACAATACATACAGGGTATATTATTGTTTTTTTTATATAGACGAATAGCTTGTAAAAACATAATTTCTCAGATATTGGCTCACTTAATTATTGTAGAGGAAAAGTTACTGTTGCAAAGTTTTTATTAAATACTCTTCAAAACACTGTAAAATAGTTTCCAAGATATAAGTGATTTTCTGGTATAGGAAATTAACATTGTAAATCAAAAATGCGCTAATAACAATTACCACGTTTGATTTAGACATTAGGTGTATTACAGGAATTATTAAGTACAGTTTCATGGAGCAAAATGGAGCATCAGTTACTATTGCTACCAGTGTGTAAAAAATAGATGAAGGGATTTATTTAGTATTTATTTCATACTGTATCGTATTATCCATGTTTACGTTAGCGATTACAGTCCGGAAAATGCGTTTTTACAGTCTAGTTTGACCGTAAAATTTTTTTCCGAATTTAAATAAAATAAATTAACTGAACAATGATTTACTATTGCACGTGGTATAAAGGCATAATATTTCGCACGTACAATAATGTCCTTATTCCACTAGTAACATAAATAACTATTATGTAATTGCCAGTACATTGGAGAATAGAAATATTAGTGTAACTCTAAAAAGTAAAAAATTATACTTAGTAAAAACTCGAAATTCTAAAAAACATAACTTCAAATTTCTTAAATACCAAAACCATCGCAAGCTTTTGGAAGGGTATGAAATTCTATCCATGGAATTCTCAGAAGTTAGGATACGAGGACAGAAACTTTGTAAGCACTATTTTATTTAGCGATGAAAGTATGAGGGCGTATTTTTATGTTATCTACCTAGCCATGAAACAAAGAAGTGACGATGTCAAACAATTTATTAAAAAATTGATGTCACTGTTCGAAGTACAAGTGCTAAATTGTGTTTAGTTTGTGCCGTTTATAGAGATTTGAGACGGTCTATGTGTTGATAAAATGAGTGAAATTAAGGTTGAACATCGCAGCGTAATAAAGTTCCTGGCAAAAGAAAGCAATGGAGCAAAAGAAGTTCATGAAAAAATGGTTGCAGTGTATGGGGAAGATGCACCCATCTTATTTTCAAGTAAAATTTTGGTCTAAACTCTTTCGATGATGACCCAAAGTCCGGACGACCCGTTGAAGCTCGAACTCAAGACATTGTGCGAAAAGTCGAAAATTTGGTACTGCAAGATCTCTGTCATTGGCAATGAAGTCGGTATATCCGAAACAAGTGTCCTCAACATTTTGCATGACGATTTGGGTATGAAGAAGGTGTCTGCACAGTGGATTCTCAGATTGCTTACACCTGAACAAAAACTGTACAGAAAAGAAGTTTCCCAAGAAAATTTGGCGGAGTTGGAGAGGAGCAAACATTTTTTTTTCTCGAATTATCACCGGGGATGAGACTTGGGTACATCACTGGGACCCTCCTACTAAACAAGAATCCATGCAGTGGCTTCATAAGGGCTCTCCACCACCAAAAACGGCCAAAACACAATTTTCTGAAAAAAACTGATGGCAACTTGTTGCTGCACGACAATTGTTGGGTTCATAAGGCAAACCAAGTTCAGCAGATAATCAATGACTGTGGGTTTATAGAGTTAAGGCATCCCACCTTATAGCCCTGACCTAGCTCCGTCAGACTTCTTTTTATTCAAAAATTTAAAAAAGCATCTCAGGGGAAAGCGTTTTGCTTCTGATAAACAACTCAAAGAAGCTGTTGAAGAGTATTTTGCAGGGTTACCGAAGAAATTTTTTTCTGAAGGTATGGGGCAATTGCAAAAAAGATGGAATAAGTGTATTAGTGTTGAAGGGAGTTATGTAGAAAAACATTTTTTTTTGTTCTCTTATGTGCTTTTTTTCATGGCTAGGTAGATAACATAAAAATACGCCCTCGTAAGTTTTCCTGTTAGCATTCCCAATAGTCAAAACTACCGATAATGGGCTAAATAAATAAACCTCCATTTAACGAATACAAGTCATACTCAGTATCCAAAAAGTGTAAATGTGTTAACAGGCACCTTAGGGCACTATATAATTGGGCCCTTTTTTATTGACAGCGCCTTAAATACAGAGAAATACCTGTCTAAATTTATAATACAAAAATCAACCTGACAGGGAATCTTTAGATTAATTTGACAGCTACTGTAATTGGGTATTTAATAATATTTTATAAATAGTTATTTGTATACCAAGGCACTAAAGTCGTACCTTTTTATCACGAATATGGAGATTGTTGGAGATGAGAACAACCATAATGAGTGATAAAAAATCAACTTTAGTGCTGAGGTGTACATTACGTTTTTTTAAAATCGTGAAATTAAGAACCTAAAATACAAAATGTGTTTTTAATAACGTAGAGCAGGCGACTAAGTCAACGTGACTGTGTGCGACATATATGTCAAATACATGTGAAACAATGCAAATAAAAGTCCGTAAAATTCCTTTCATAATTTTCATCTATTTCTTCCACAATAGTAGCAAATTCTGAAAAAGTGATTCTGTTCTATGAAACTTTGCTTAATAACTCTTGCAAACAGATTAAGAATTTGATTAAGAATGCTAAAGGGGGCTTAAGAATGCTTTGAACAGTACTTCAGAAGATCTACAACTTTGCTGTACTGACTTTTTTTCCGAAATAATTAGGAAGTCAATGTTTGAGAAAATGCGATTTTACGTGCTTTTCGCATATGCAACAAAGCCGATATTACACCCTGTATATAAAAATATACAGTGACAGGCAAAAAATATTCACCATATGAGAAACTTTTTTTGTTTTCGATTTTTGGAGAAAATCTATTTCCGAAAGAAGTTTTTGCGTCTGCTAAAACAGTAGGAAATTTAAAAAAATCTGATCTTGCGATTTTAGTATACGATGTAACTGAACAAACTGCAACACACTGAAATCCCCCGAAGAGTAAACTACACATATATTTAAAAATATCAAAAAAACTGTTATTAAGAAAAGCCACTTAATATAGTGATGTCAGTGATATGTTATCTTTAAATTTCAATTATAAAGGTCATCATTTTTTTATTTACAATATTTTTTAATTTAACGGCTGTACACTTTCTCCTAAGGGAAGGAACGCGGGGGTATGTTAACACGGGTACCCACGTAAAACATTCATATAAATCATGTTTAGAATGACACCGGGTGAACGGGCGAGCAGTCGTTGGAGGTGTCGGACTCCATTAGTATCCGAGATAGCGCAGCAGAGGGAGGGCAGTCGTTAGGGGTGTCGGAGAGCACAAGGATTCGAGACTAGCTTGAAGGCACACCACACGGCGTTCTGCTTAGAACTGGTCGTTGTCTACCCAATCTCAGGCCTGTCTGGGCAACGGATGACGCAATCAGAATGAAGTATCTGGTAGAGTTACACCTAGGAGTTTCACCGAAGTGTTTCTCGACGATGACTCTAAAACTTTGCAGAAGGAACTCTGCTAACAAGAGGGTCCGGTGTGGGTGGATTGAATCTCACCTGACGTCAGGATCTTTTAGGGAGCTAAGTATCCCGCTGTCTGATCTAGACGAATGGAGGAGAATCAAGTGAGGTTTATCTCCGTCAGGGAGTTCGCTCACTGACTTATAATACTGCAAGCCACCAGGTAGCGTTTCGGAGGTAACAGTATGTCGGGTCCGGCTTTGGATGTGCAGTTCCAGTCGTCGGATTCTCAGAAATCGTCTAGAGACCTCACTTAAGGGACAATGATGCGAAGATACACAGCCTCACACGTTCAAGACAACTTCACCTTAACGGGTACACACCGGGATGCTAATTTGATGGGCCCAATAAATGGGCCCCATTTGAGGTTGGATTCGATCGGGCAGTGGCCCCAACCCTGGCTCGGTGAAGGAACTTATGAAGGTATGAAAGAGAACTGGAGGGTTCCGATGTACTGACCTAGGTTGGGGGAATAGACCTAATGGGACGAGGCACTTGATCCTCTATGAAAGAGGGCGGGGGGTGCCGGCAGTTGAGCACGTATCAAGTTAATCGCTCTGGTACTAACCTGAATAGCTAGTAGAGGGTGGATAGGCAATCTTTTATGGAGCTAGTATACCACTGTCTGATCTAGACGAATGGAGGAGAATCAAGTGAAGTTTATCTCAGCCAGGGAGTTCGCTCGCTGGCTTAAGAGAAACTGCATGCCACCAGGTAGCGTTTCGGAGATGACGCTTAAGAGGGGTTGATGCGGAGAGACATAGCCTCTCACGTCCAAGACAACTTTACCCTAACGGGTACACACCGGTATGCTACTTTGACCCTCGAAACGAAGCTCTGTCAATGGCACACCAGGCCTGTAACTGGGAGATCGGGGTGGTAAAACCGCCTAAAAACCAAGTCTCTCCACACTTGAGGTTGGATTCGATCGGACAGGCATGAAAGATGGCTGGAGGATTCCGATGTACCTAACCAAGGTCAGGGAATAGTCCTAATGCTGGACGAGGTACTTGGCCCCGTATGAAAGAGGACGGTAGGCTACCGGCGTGTGAGCACTTATTAAGCTAATCGCTCCGGTATTAACCTGGTGAGCTAGTAGAGGGTGGATAGGCAACCTCGCTCCGATCAGTGAGCAACTGGTAGCAATTGCGATGCAATTGCGCGCTGATTGAAAGTATCTCAACTATTTTCTCCTGAAAGGAACGTGGAGATTAAGTGTAACGACAGGTGCACCACGTAAAACACTCTAATTAGAATGAAACGCATAATCACAAACAATTAATTAAAATAATTGTAGCAAACAAATCTTCATTTACAAAGCAGTTTAAAAATTACAAACAGTATGCATCAAAATGTAGAGAAACTTACTATTGCCTGGTTTTACATTTGGTAGAATTCGAATAATCTATGATATAAACAGTTCGTTTATACAGCGAATAAGTTTAAAAAAATTGAAAATTGAAAAGAATTTTTTTTCAAGATCGGATCTAGATAATTGAAATTTGAAGATAAAATGTTATTATTGTTATAATGTTAATATGTATTATATTGTTAAATAAATGACATTTTCTGCAATTTTTGAATTTAAGGGCAGTTTACTCTTGGTTAAACCTCAGTTTTTTAATTTACCTCGTATACCATAACTGCGGGATCACTTTTTTAACATTCCCAAATGTTCTAGAAGAAACACTTTTATTAATAACGAGATGTTTCAAAAATGCAAAACAAAAAGTTTATCGTATGCTGCATACTTTTTGGCGGTAACTGTAAGTATACAATGTAGATGTAAATTCTTGAGTTTAAGGTGCTAAAAGAGAGATGCAGGATAACAAACAGAATACCACCAGACAATTGTTTCGCCCTAACCCTTTGGTGTCATCAGTGTGGAAAAGATTCGTTTGAAAAGCTGCAGCTCTCATTTGCAATTCTGCTTATTATATAAAACGTCCAATGCCATGTAATAGGTACGTACTACGCGTCGCTCGGTATATCTTTGGCACGTTAGAATTAGTAAGTAAAAATACATCCTTTCATTGTCTTCGTGATTATCATAACCTTGACGTGTTTGATGAGTATGTGAATAATTAAACAACACATTTAACTAATTAATTTCCTACACATAGTGATGCAATTGAGAGTAATATGTTTTTAATGATGTTTTTGTCATGTAGAAAAATTTTATCTGCATTTTATTGTTTGTATTTTACTTCGTTTTATACTAAGTGTGGAAATAAAGAACACGTTTTCTTTTCGACTACACACTTGTTACAGTATTCTATAAATTAATGTTTCAGTATTGTAAATACGTTTTCGTTAAATAAAATAATTTGAACTATTCGCATTATTTAAAAATAGAGTCCATGCTTAGATCTACAAGGACAGATGTGCATTTCTGCTTTCCACTGCTTTTAATTCCAAAATGAAAACATTTCGGTAATAAATAGGCATGTAATAAATGCATCTTTTTCCGATCAATTTTTGTACATTACTTTGGCATGAAAAAAAAATTCAAAAAGGCGGACATTTCATCTGTATGGCACACGAGAATTACATTCTTTTAAGGTACCTTTTTTTCCTTGAAATTCTGAGGATGTAATTTGTGGCATGCGAAATTGACGTATTCTTCATGTGATATCGCTACTTGGGTATTCACGACGTGCTAATTGGGTTTTAAATAGCGGTGAAATAAGGAGCACAGTAGGAGAAGCAGTAGGAGTTTTCTGAGGAATACATATGTTTCTAAACATAATCGTTTAAGCAAATTAATAAATTTTATAAACCACATTATGGTGATTAGATGAGACTTTTAACTCACTTAGAAAGTCCATTCAAGTTCAAGTTTACATATTTATTGTCATTATATAGAATTTATTATCTTTGGGGTGTCAGGTATTGGATAACTTTTCTTGTGGTATTATTTGAACAAACGCCACAAATGGTCTGCACCTACTTCTTAACCCCTTCGCGCCCAGGTTGCCATGTGTGGCAACAAATCTATCACACGCCCACAGCCCAGATTGTTATATGTGGCAACAAATATTAAACATTTACTATCAAAATGAAATAGTTCTATAAATGTTGTTTCGAGTCTGGGCTATCACAAATTTATTGTGGGATCGATTTTTGATTAATTACTTCATCGTGAAACTTACATCGAGAGTACATCTTAGCGATGCCTATTGAGTACATTATTTTTTTTTTGAAAAAATTGTCCTCTTAGTGTAGTTGGACAATAATAAGTATAAAAACACAAAAAAACAAAAATTCAGCTCTTCTTTACACAATAAAGTAGGTACCTTTTTTTGGCCACTATGACGACGTCTATAGAGTATTTTATTTTTTTGCAAAAATTAACTTTTTAGTGTACGGGGCAACTTTTTCATTAAATAAAATAACTTTTTTGACCCCAATGGAGTATTTTTTTTCTAATGTGTTACAAACTATTTTAGTAAAAACTGTTTTAGACGTTCTGGAATCTGTCACTTTGTTTGTTGTTGTATTTTTAGCGGTAGTAAAACTGTCTGAGTGATTAACTGTTAATACTCATCTTACAAAGCTCCCAGAATAATACCATTTGTACCACGACCATTTAATTGGTTTTATTATATTTTTGACACAATGTTACAAATTATTCCCTTATGCAGAGATTTGCAGAAGAATTTTGATTTTAATGTTTTAGTAGTTTAGAAAAATTTTTTTTCTTAAATCTGGCAGTACATACCTACGTATTTATTACTTGTAAGTACAGATTTAGTTCATTACAATAATACTAGACAATTTCACGCGCCGAAGTGTCCCTGCGCCGTAGTGTCCTCGCGCCGTTGTCCCGTGCCGAAAAGGCCTCGCCCAAACGGTCGCGCTCAAATATCCGGCTCCGTGTGTAATCAAACTCCTTCATTTATCACTGAAGAGTATGGCAACACCAACATAGTAATAAATACCTCCCTTAACAAAGTATTGTTTAGTTTGGTTTAAAGTGTTGAAGTGTCAATCAAACAATTTTCAGTCAGTGCACTGTTGCCATATAATTCACCATTGAAATAACGTGAAAAGTAATGTCGACAGGAAAAAAATCTCCGTTACACTCCTTACATGCTGTATAATTAGAATCACAAATGGGAGCTGCAGGTCTTCAAACGAATTCCTCCTTCACTGAAAATTCCAAAGGGTTTAGATAAAACAACTGTCTGATGGTACTTCGTTTGAAATCCTGCATCTTTCATAATATTTTTTAGAATCTAAAACCCAAGAATTTACATCTATATGTTTATGTATTATTATCCTTTAAAGATTCAAGAACTAAAATCACTATTACATATATATACAGGGTGATTCAGAAATAAAGGTAATCCTTTAAATGGTAGGTAGAGGATAGGGAGTAGAGCTAATTTAAATTGTCAAGTATAAGTCAAAAACGAATAGTTTTCCGAAAAATAAATTTTAAAGTTTAATGAATTTTGGATCCAAAAAGATACAAGTTCAGGACCGGATCCAAAAATCCAAAAAAACTTCAAAATTAATTTTCTGGAAAACTTCGTTTTTGACCTATCATTGTCAAGGTAAATTAGGTCTACTGCCTCCCCTCTACCTACCATTTAAAGGATTAGCTTTATTTCTGAATCAGCCTGTATATATAAAAATATATATAGCAATTGGCAAGTGAGACAAACTAAAATGTAGTTAAAATGTCCCAAAGAAACAAAATCTTACTTACGGTGTATATTGTGGTTGTAGAATACATGTTGCTGTAGTTAATATGTATCGTCTATTTAATAAAGAGCCTAAACACAGATATCGCTTTTCATATGAATCTGAATTTTCATTTTTTTTCCTGTATACTATACGTGCTAACCACGGAAATTCACTTATTGTGGTACCACTGCTATTATGTTCATATCCATCAGAGTGTTGATAACCACAATACTTCCTGTTTGCCAATAATTGACTATTATTCGCTTTGTGTTGATTTATCGCTACTTGACTACTTGTATTTAACTGCGAAGCACAACATACCTTTGGTTCTTCCTTCAAGTCACAAATTGAATTTGTAATCACTTCCATTGATGAACCAGCCTTGTCCTTAAGCAGTTCGAAGAGTGACGGACAGAATTTTAGCAAAACGCATTCCCCAGGTTCATTACTCGGTGTGTTACAAGGTTCTATAAATGATTGAAGTAATATTTATTAGGACTCAACTAAAATTTAATAAAATAATCGTTTCGTAGCTACTTACCAGCAGCGTTGGTTTCTACAACAGAAAATAAGAGAAAGTTAAAAATCATCTTCTCAATGTAATGCATGTTACCGTATTAAAGAGTCTGTGTGTGCTCTGTTGGTTGGAATATTCAATTTCCCATATTGATTATAATTAGGTATAGGATTTCTATGCATTTGCATGTTTTTTCTGCTTATAGCAAACATATGCAGAGTGATATTTCTACATGTTAAGCCACATGTGAATCACATATGTCAATTTGAAAGTGCATATAAATGCATATTTAGGTGTTTTTTATAAATGCATGCATATTTTAGCATTTTTGAACGAGTGTGCATATTTTACCACTTTTTGAGCGTTTTACATGCTTTAATTATGAAATTTCTAATATTTTTTAAATAATTTTAGCATTTTAGACAACCAACCAAGGGCGGCTTAGTTGAGTCTAGGGGAAACACATAATTTAAGCTTATTGTTAAATACTAGGCTTTAAAATATTTTACTGCCTTAACCATCTGTGTACTTGTTAATATTTTCTAAAGAAAAAGTTTCAACTAAAATTTAAATACTTACATCCTGCGGTATTGTGATAAATAGGTATTAGGAAATTCCAAAGACCCTTTGACAATAGAAACATTTGCCTGTACTTTTTTTTAATTAATACAGTTCAGAAATTGCAAACTGCATTTCAGTTTGCAATTTTAGAGTGTAAAGATGGGTAAAGAAAAACGGCCTGTGTCTGTTACACTTCGAAGTTTTGTTAAGGAATTCAGTGTTCTTACAACTGACGATAAGGTGTTCTATTGTACAGTGTGCGACGATAAAGTGACTGCAACGAAACGCTTTCAAGTTACACAACATCTAAACACGGTTCGACATCAAAAGTGTGTTGCCCTGAAATCAAAAAAACAAACATTGTTACCGGGGTAGCTTAATAATTCCCGCGGTGAGTCCAGCAAGTCGATCGAATTTAATAAAAAACTATGTAGTGCATTAGTGGCTGCAGATATCCCGTTAAGTAAAATTAATCACTCAGCATTTCTGTAATTTTCTGGAAGAAATTTCAAAAATGTACGAGTTTCAAATACCCGACGAGTCTACACTCAGGAAAAATTATTTACCTCGTTTATACGAAGAGACCATAAAATCAATTAGAAAACATGTAGCGAATAACTACATATGGGTTTCCATTGACGAACCTACTGACACTACTGGAAGATGCGTAGAAACTTCATTTTCTTCGTTTTGTTAGTAAAATTTAACTAATTAAAGACAGCAGAGCAATTTACGGATGTTTTATTTTCTATTTTGTTAGTTACATATTTAATCACAACAATA
Organism: Agrypnus murinus; assembly: GCA_929113105.1. NCBI lineage: Eukaryota > Metazoa > Arthropoda > Insecta > Coleoptera > Elateridae > Agrypnus > Agrypnus murinus. The sequence continues at coordinate 63,509,671 of OV816029.1, read as the reverse complement.
TTTTTGCTTGATTAAAATATAATTTTTTTTTAAATAACTGTTTTGCGCTAATTGTTTGTAACCGACTAATTATGTAGTTCGATAAAATAAAAATCAAATTTTTGTTTTCAGATACGTGGCTAACGTTATAATTGGCGTTTTAAATTCGGAGAACAATCCCAAATCCTATCAATTAGCAATGGAGATTTTCAAGAGCACCAATCATTGTTCTGAGGCAAAACTGTTTAATGATTCGATGGCTATTTTGTGGCCGGACGGCATACAGTACAACAAAGTACTCCTGTTCGGCACCGACGACCGATTTGTTAGGTGTTTCTTTGAATAAAGTAAAAGGGTCAAAGGGTTTGACTATAAAACAAAAATTTAAATCCGTTATAGACAAAAATCCTGGTTTTCACTTAATTAAAAGCATATACGATGGAGTATCTGGCCAAGACATTTTAGACGAGCTAAAACATTATTCGCTTGAGAATTAAACAATTTTAAGTATGCCCCAATTAGGTCTTGCGATGTGGAACGGAGTTTCTCAAAATATAAAACAATATTTAAGGATAATAGGCATATGTTTACTTTTGAAAATTTAAAAATGTACGTCATTGTTAACTGTAACGCTCTATGTTTAGAAAATATAATTAATTAAATTATTGCATAGGATGTCTAATTAAAATAATTTCTGCAAATAAAATGTAAATAACGCTAAACAGGTGTTTTTTTAATAATGAAAGTGCATATATTTATTAAAAATTTCTAATAAACGCATATTTCATGATTTTTAAGTGCATATTTCACGTTTTTATAGTGCATAAGTGCATGCATATTTCAGCATTTTTAAGTGCATACAAATCCTCTACCTAATTATAATATATCCAGTAAAAGTTGTTTTAACATTTTACATTAATCTAGAATATCTAGTTTTTTACCTACGTTTCTTACCTTAAGCGAACTGCGGCATAAAATAAAAAAATATTTTTATAAACAATACGTTAACCTATTATTAACATTAAATATTTTGTCATTCAAGTGCATTTTAATTGAGATATCCAAAACTGGGAAATGTGTTTGTACTTAGAAAAATACTTTAATTAAATAATATGTGGGCCTTTCCCAACGAAATGTGACGTTGTTTCTAACAAAACACGGTGTTATGTATTATTAAAACTATATGTTTTAATTTCATATTAGTACCTAATATTTTACACTAATTTTAATTAGCCACAATCTTATATTACAGTAACAAAGAAGTTAATCTTAATAACAAATAATAGTATTAAAACTAACGTCTTTAAACACTGTTCGAGAATAAATACATTTTATTTTAGTTTAATTGAATCGGTGAGTGGAGTACGTTTCGAAATTCCAAAAATGACGAAATTTAGTTAAGGTGCAAGTGTACCCAAAAAAATGTAAGCTACATTCAAAAGTTCTAAACAAAATCACAGTGGATTTACTTATATTGTGAATAACTATACCAAATTTAAAAAAATCATTACAAGGGGGGCATTTAGACATCCAGATACGGTGATAAATCTTAACCGCATGATTAATAATCGTTATTTTTTCATAAATAATAAAATGATGTGATAACTTTGGTTTTAAATTAATAGTCTAGGAATGTTAAAACTTGCTTACCTAACTTGTTTTGGAAAACGATGCTTATTAATTAAATTATTTAACTACTGAAACAAAGACCTTGCATGGTTATTCACTTATTCTATCTAATTTTTTATGCTGTAGCGAAATTTGCGACGGATAAATAAATCCATTTATTTAATTATACTGTACATTTATTTTTGTTGTATTTACTAATTTTGTTTTACTTCTTACAAAATACGTTACGTATGTGCTCAAAAAAGGATATTTATTAATTAAAATTCCCATTCTCTATTCCATAAAAATATTTTAATTCTAAATTTATTTCTAAGAAGAAAAAGAATGAACGAAATATTATACACTTATAGAGTTCTAATAAAACATGTTCATTTATCTCCAATATTTTTTCTATTGTCAGAATTTTTTTATATAAACATCACAACTGCTCGAATTACAAATATGAATGAAGCGCCCCTAGTGGGAAAATACCTCAACTTCTTATCGCCTCTTGGATGTTTTTTTTACAGCAATTGTCAGTTGGGTAGCCTAAAATCAGGAGTAACTGTATAAATCGCTGTCAGGAACATGGCGCACTTTGATAGAGTTCATCATAAAATTCAAAGCTGATAGCGACATGCAGTTTTCATAAAGACATTCTCCAGGTTAACGTTCCGTTCTATTCATTACATAACCTCAAATTTTGAAAATTATTTTCAAAATGGGTTTCTTTAGTGGAATAATTTATTCATATTATGTTAACATGCATAAAAAGTTTTATATTTCAACAAAAGGATACTATTTAAGTGTGTATATAATTTAATAATTGTAATTTTTAATACAACGACTGGTACGTTGAATTATTTTCTTAATCTTCCGTCAATAGCTCAAGTTTGGTAAAATGCACCTATAATTAAATAAAACGGGCTATTATGAGTAGATTTGCATATATAAAAGTTACTTACCTTACTTAATTTTCAAAATGGGTGATTTTTCCGTTTGCGATTCATAGTATTGGCTTGTCGAGCCACTGTTGTAATTTAATTAATGTAGGTTCATGATGTTATTGTTGGAGTTTCGTTAGATAACATCTTGGCTGTGTAGGTTGTATAAAGTTTTTGTGGTTCTATGCGTGTTTTTTCAGCCAATTCAATTTAAAAATGTCGACACACCTGTGCCGATATTAAAATTTCATTTTGAGTTAATTTTGTATTTTAAGTATTTGTTTTTGAGGTCAAACTATTGGAAAAAGTTATATAATCATATTGTGTAAAGATTAACGGGTAAAATTGGTATGTGGACAGATTTAAATGGAAATTAATACAATTTTAGTCGACCGTGAGAATTTGCTTGTTCGACTCAAATTGTAGGTTATTGTTGGGTTTTAGAGATAGAAATGTTATATTGTTAGTTTAAGGAACTGTTGGGGTTTCCTTTTATGTGATTAAACCTAAAATTTAAAGAAATTTATATTTTATTGAAAAATGTTAAATGTCAATTTAATCCAAAGATTACTTGATTAGTGTTGTATAGTGTTTGTTTCTATATGTTTTAATGTAAATTCTAATGTAAAAAACAATCAGTACACTCTAAAAAATTCCCCTTGAAGTTGCCTCCATTTCTTGGGGTAAATTTACTTCAAAGTGTAATTTTCATAGGAAGTGGGAAATTTCAATATTATATATGCATGGCATATAATACCGAATTTGTTGAACATATGCATTCTATACGCAATTAAACAATGATTCAATAATAATTACATAGAATGTACCCTATTTTTAAATATTTATATTTATTGGACTTGACCTTATAGTGAAATTGTGCTCTAGAACAAGCACAAGCTTTTATAAAGTATACTTTGTTACCTCCATTTTTTGGGGTAAATTTACTTCCAATGTAATTTTCATAGGAAGTGGAAATTTCAATATTAGGTCAATATTAGGTAAAGTTATAACTTTACGCAGGTGTTTTAATGTTAAAATGAAATGTAAGATTGCATTGAGATCGTAATTTTAATCTGTAAATTTATTTAAAAAGGAAACATGACAATGCAAATTTAACCTAATATTGAAATTTCCCACTTCCTATGAAAATTACACTTTGAAGTAAATTTACCCCAAGAAATGGAGGCAACTTCAAGGGGAATTTTTTAGAGTGTAATCTCCAGAACGCATTGACAGGAGATTGTGTCGTTTCTATTTTGATTAACCTACAAAAACATGCATTTCATAATTTGAAAGAACAATGTGAGTTTATAAATTTAACAAATGAGATTTCGTGCAAGAAATTTATATAACGAACGTTGGCAATAGTTACAAGTTTCGTTACAACACCTTTTATGCTTCAATCATGTTAATCACAGAATTTCTACGATTCAAAGGGGTAAGGGGATTACCAATCATGCTAAAAATATCTTACTAGGTGGGAGTTAATCAGTATTCAAAAGAACGAGATGTGCTAAAAAATTACCGATCCGATTAATCATTATAGAGTAAGAGAATACTACTGATGTGTAAAAATTCTTCCTTAAAAGACGTTTAAGCTTAATAATTATAACACTGTTTTTTATTGTACCTAGGTGTATTAAAATTTAAATCGTGGTTGCTTCCCTAGCCTAAATCCGCACCACACGCCACTGCAATTAATACAAACAATGAATTTGATTTTTCCATATACAGAAAACCTACCAACACAGACGTCACTAGTCCTAATGATTTATGTCATCATAAAATGCATAAACTAGCAGCTTATAGATTTTTAGTACACCGACCTTTAACTATTCCAATGAAACTATCACATTTTGATAAAGAAATTTCAATCAAACAATTAGCACATGCAAACCATTATAACCATAACATGATTGACACTTTAATTCAGCAAACAGATTATAGGTTAGCTATCAAAAGAATATTTCCAATTGACATTCAAATACAAGACACAAACTACATATCAATACCATACTCTGGCAAGATATCAGAACAAATTGCAACTATAATACGAAAAACCACCAGTTACAAAATAACCTATAAAACTAACACCAACACTTTTTCATTTTTATTCAATGCTAAAGACAAAACACAAGATATCATAAAATCCGGCATTTACCGTTTGAATTGTTCTTTTTGTAACTCGGTTTATATTGGACAAACACTTAGAAATTTCGACATAAGATACAAAGAACACGTACGCTCTTATAGACTTAAACATCCAGAAAAATCGAATTATGCCAAACTCATTTTGGAACATGAACCCAATGACACCTCAAAACAACAATAAATTCTTACATTATTGCAACAACAACCACAAATTAGACTTTTTAGAAGCCTTGAAATACACAAACGTAAACGCACAGTACTTTTAATGAATGAACAAACTGAGCTTAGTAATTCTCCTTTATTAGAAGTGTTTGATATTTAGTTTTTGTATGTATTGTATCTAGTTACCTATTTTCTGTATGTATTTATTCTTAGCAACGTGTTTATTTATCAATCTTATCTACCTTTGATAGTGACATTTAATGTCGAAACAATATTGTCAGGTTAAGACACTAATAAAACTTGTGAAACTTTAACTAATCTTTGTATTTATATTATATTTAAAAAAAGGTCCTATTCAACTTTGTTCTAGAACGTACTACTTTTTCAGAAATAAATAATAAAATTGGAAATTTTAACATCATTTTGCTGCGTTAACAATGGTACTTTAATTATAGCGCTTTGTCGGCAGATGCATTTCATCTATCACAACAACAAACCTTAATGACATTTTATCGTATCGTATGTCGTTTCCGCGTAAAATTGAATTCTTTTTACAATTAAAAATTCATTTTACTCAATTAAGGGACGTGACAACCCAGTAAAGTTTGTAATAAATTTAACTCCACATCCGCACAAAATGCTGATGTGGAATGTTCAATGTTTATTGACATTGAAATAAAGCACGTTTTGTTTACAACCTTGCAATTTAATAAAGAATATTTGGATCACTGCCTGGTCACAGCTGTGTAAATAATACCCTTTTATAATGAGATAATACTAAGTTCGTAGTTTATTGAACTTGAACTTGAAATAATAATTTGTGAATAAAGCACTTTGTTTAACTAATAACAGTTTTTAATGATTTCATAAGAGAATATCTTGTAAATAGAAGATTTATCTAATTTAAATTAGGTAATTAGGTTAAGGGATTTTGTTGACACCTTGTTTTGGATATATTAAAAAAAATTTAATTTTATGATAATTAGGTGCCTTTATCATTTTTTACATAAGATAGTATCTTTTAATAAAAAAAACAAATACGTCAAGAAATTTTGAAAATATTTCGGAAATTAATAAATATAAAATGTAGGTCAATTATTGTCTTATTTTTGCAGTTGGTTTGTTATGAATCAGCGTGTTTTTAACAGACAACGTACAGATTTTGCTTACGGAAGAACAGTGCCGATTACAATTTTCGTAGAATTAGTCACCCGACTAATCTGCTTCGGATGTTTATTATTTTTAAACAACGGCTGTCATCATCAGTTTGTTTGTTTGATTTTCTAAAACAAGATCAAGACCCAGCTGCGATTATACTTAAGCAAGGTTATGCCATCAGATATGGCAAAGGTTTTTCTAAATTACTCGAAAGCTTATTAACATAGAAAAGAATTTATTCAGACTTTTTGGTTTCTTTTGATGTCTTCTATCACCCCTTAAAATTAATACGTTCTAACCCCTGACAGTCTGTATGATTTATGAAAAAAGCAACACTCGTTTTTTTTGGTACACTTGGACCTTAAGGTCCAAGTGTACCCAAAAGGTGTGTGTTGTTTGTTTTATAAATAATGTAATAATGTGATAACTTTGGTTTTAAATTAATACTAGGTGTTCACGCTCCTCGGTAATCGCCGCTAAGGGCGCATCGCCCCCACCTCAAGGGTGAGCCAGATAGGCACAAGTAGGGGTTGATGGCCGGTTCTGGGACCACACCTCCACACCTCGGGTAGGCAACCATGTATACATTCGAACATATGCGTTAATATATAGTTACTGTCTTCGAGGGGATGCGATTATTTACGATATAATGCATAACATTATATTAATTAAATAAATCTAATTACCCTAATTAAATTTATTAAATTATGCGTTCTAATTAAAAACGTTTAACGTTATTATCAAAGATCGAAATTAGAAATGAGTCAAAATTTCTCAAACGGATCACCCCAATTCGTTTGAAAAATGTTTATAAACGATAATACATTTTTTCAATAGTATTGAACATGCTCAACATTAATCTAGATGCATTTTGCGAAAATATTTTTTTTGTAAATAATATTCGTTATTAAAGTTTATAGTCGGTTTTTCGAAAAAAATATGCTACAGACGTTCTAATGAACAAAAATTTCTCATGTCATCGTTATTTCAATCATCATTAAACACATATTTGTAGTGATTTTTCCTGATTTGAAAATTTGCATTTTAGTCAATTATTTATAAGTTTGTTTATAACAAATTCAAGTAAAACTATGTTCTGCGCCTTATTTCGACTCGAAAAAAAAACTACAAATATATCTTTTGTTTCTTAAAAATATGCCGTTGAGAAAAAAAATGGCCCGAAGTTAAAAAAAAAGTTATTTGAGTTTTTTCATCGTCGCGCAAGGCTTGCGAGTAAGCTGCGACTTGTCATCCTCGCGTCTAAACATTATCCTTCAACCAAAAACAGAATTATGCAAAGGCCACGCTGTAATCTAAATGATAAATTAAACAATAAACGAGCTAGAAAGATTTAGTAGCGGCACAAACTGATTTTAATTAAACTAAATGTAAAATCAGCAATGAAAATCTGTTTGTTCTAGCATATGTCACTTAATTTTTAGCAACGTAAAAATTGCACTCGTATCTTATTTCTCCCCGGGTCGTATTCGTTTGTTTAGGTGTGATTACGAAAATTACTCATTTCTTGTATTTACCCTTGAAATATAGATATGTCCATTCTTGCACAATTTTCGTTTATACTGATCTATTGTTTACCTGATTTACTCATTTCACTTTCAGTCGTCGTACTGAAGCGAATGTGTCTAAATAAGTTAATCTATTTTAAATATAAAATGCCGCAACCAAATTCATGCTGTAACCCTTTTAATAATAAAAGTCATAGTCGCGTTTATAGAAACTTCTATAAACGTGACTATGACTTTTTTGCAAATTTCACGTTGCTAAAAATTAAGTGACATATGCTAGAACAAAAAGATTTTCATTGCTGATTTTACATTTAGTTTTAATTAAAATCAGTTTGTGCCGCTACTAAATCTTTCTAGCTCATTTATTGTTTATTTTATCATTTAGATACAGCGTGGCCTTTGCATAATTCTGTTTTTGGTTGAAGGATAGTTTAGACGCGAGCATGGCAAGTCGCAGCTTGCTCGCAAGCCTTGCGCGACGATGAAAAAACTCAAATAACTTTTTTTTTAACTTCGGGCCATTTTTTTTCTCAACGGCGTATTTTTAAGAAACGAAAGTTGTAGTTTTTTTTCGAGTCGAAATAAGGCGCAGAACATAGTTTTACTTGAATTTGTTATAAACAAACTTATAAATAATTGACTAAAATGCAACTTTTCAAATCAGGAAAAATCACTACAAATATGTGTTTAATGATAATTGAAATAACGATGAAATGAGAAATTTTTGTTCATTAGAACGTCTGTAGCATATTTTTTTCAAAAAACTGACCATAAACTTTAATAACGAATATTATTTACAAAAAAAATATTTTCGCAAAATGCATCTGGATTAATGTTGAGCATGTTGAATACTATTGAAAAAATGTATTAACGTTTATAAACATTCTTCAAACAAATTGGGGCGATCCGTTTGAGAAAGTTTGACTCAAATAACAAAATCAAAGAATTTCGGGTAGGCAACCATGTATACATTCGAACATATGCGTTAATATGTATGCGGCTAATATACAGCTATCATTGAAAATATGAAGGAGGGTTGAATTAAACGCTATAAATCAGGTCAGGGGCAAATATCTCTTAATACTCGCCCTGCTTCTACGTTTATGAATCATTTTCATTCCTTTTCTTTACTATTAACATATTACTTTTGATTAACTCTCATTAAATTGGAATGTATGTGTAGGATAGAGATACTAAGATCCTTCTTAAATGATACAACATAGTACATTATAACACAATATGATTTATTCAACTATTTTCACAATACATAGCATATACAATTTTAGATTTGGATAATTACACAGTGTACAGATTTATATCATATAATTATACATATCACATATACAATTTATAGACTAATTACTTTCAAAAAATAATTACATAGGTAGAGGCTTCATATGCAGACTTATATAATATAGTTGAACATGTAAACTTAACTAGTTGCTAAAGTATGTTATTATCATTAGAAATCCTATAATTTCCCCCAAGCTAAGGTATTTATACATATCACATATACAATTTATTATAGACTAATTACTTTAAAAGAATAATTACATAGGTAGAAGGTTTATATATAGACTTATATAATATAGTTGTACATGTAAACTTAACTAGTTTCTAAATTATCATAGTTAAAAATACAAGAAAGGGTTCTAGGGGAAAGAAATTCTAATCAATAGTTAGAAATCCTGTAATTTCCCCAAGCTAAGGTATCTCAGTTCCCGCCAGCAATAATGTATCGTTTATCATCCTTCCATGATAACGCTACTTTATTTTTTAATTCTGTATAAAGTTGGTGGTTGTATGATCGGAAAGATTGAACATGAAACGCAGTAAACGTAGTAAACGTTGTAAACGTAGTAGATGTATAATATAAGTATAGTATACGTTAGTGGTACAATAGCCACAGTAGTGTGAGGCATCATCAGGTAACATATGATGGAAGAACATGGCGACTAGTTGACAATTCATGAAAGCTTGTATTTGTGTTAAGTTAATTCATTACAGCAAAACCATTATCGATACAGGACTTTATTATTCTTTCACCTCTTTCGTTGCGTTTGCCTATACCATACTTTCCAAGCGTTCTTCTTATATGGTTGTCGCTACCATTGTGCCAATTTTGGAGTTGGAATCACCCATCACGAATAGTAGCTCTCTGTTAGGTGTCGTATCAATTAGTTATTGTAACTGTGTGTAGAAATTGTCAATTTCTTCTTCATCCGAGTCTGCGGTTGGGGCGTATACTTGGATAATATTGGTTGTTACAGGTGTGGTCATAAATTTGATAGAAATAATTCTCTTATTCAGTGGATAATAGCCCATTACAGTTTTATTTATTTTCTTATTTATAATAAAAGCTACTCCTTCACTTCTGTGTTCAGGATCACCAGCGTGGTATATTACGTTTTGGTCGGTATTAAAGTGCCCGCTACCTATCCGATGTGTTTCACTTATTCCTGCTATTACTATGTTATAGCGTTCCAGGCTTTTTTCTACAATATGCAGTTTACCTGGGTTATTTAAGCCGCGCACATTCCATGTGCCTATCTTATGTATTTGTCTCATATTTATGTATTTGTTACCCCCAGTAGCATTTTTTCCATGGGATGCCTGGTGGCCCACATCTTCATCATGGCCGGTAGTCCAATTCCCACTCTCCGACCCGGACTCGGCTGAAACATAGCTGATAACAGGAAAAAATTTAGTCAAAAATTTGATGTCTTTATGTCGGCAGCTAGGTTAGAATCAAAACCAGAAGAAAACAAAATAGCAGTGTTCCTGAATTTAATAGGAGATGAAGGATTAGAATTACACAATAGTTTCACTTACACAGAAGAAGAGAAGAAGTCAATAAAAACAGGAAAGAGGAAGTTTAAAGAATACTGTGTCCCAAAAACAAATATAATATTTGAAAGGTACAAATTTAATAGTATTAACCAGAAAGAAGGACAAACATTTGATAGCTTTCTAACTGAGTTAAGAAAGGCAGTAAAATCCACTGAATATAAAGAGCAAGATGAAATGATTAGAAATACAAAGTCTGTTAAGAGAACCACAATTAACATTGGAAAATGCGATTGAATTTTGTCGAGCCACAGAGGTTAGTAAATCACAATCGAAGGCGTTACAAAGTGAACTACAAGTAAGTACAGTAAAATATAATAAACAAGTTCCTTCTAATAGCCAAAGCCTGTGTAAATATTGTGGATACAAACATAGCAAAGGAAGATGCCCTGCTTATGGAAAGACATGTGCCAAATGTCAAGGCCGAAATAATTTTACATCAGTTTGTGTAAAAGAGGTAAAAAGTAACAATCAACCAAAAACAAAAACCAAGAAAGTACATGAAGTCAAGGCGAATGAAGCGGAATTAAACACAGCACAAGAAGACGATAGCAGTGAAGAGTTTTATGTTGACTCCATAAGGTCAAGATAAAATGCAAGAATGTGGACGAAGGAATTACCTGTAAATAACCATCAGGTAAATTTTAAACTAGATAGTGGAGCAGAAGTAAGTATTTTGCCTCATAAAATACTAAAAACAGCAGCACCTAATGTTAAAATAAATAATTCTAAAGTATCACTAATGCTATATGGTAGTTCCGATTTTCAAGTTCGGGTAATAGGTGAAATAGAATTGAAGTGTAAAGTGAAGGACAAAGAAATGAATGTGTTTTTTATTGTTGTGGATACAGATGAAATACCCTTGTTAGATTTACAAGAATGTATTAGTTTTAATCTGATTTCTAGAATAGATAATGTAAAAGTACACTTTAATTTACTAGATGATTTAGTTAAACAGTACAGTATTGTGTTTGAAGGGTTAGGCAAATTTCCAAAACAACATAATATTACTTTAAAAAAGAATATTGTACCAAGAATTAGTGCAATAAGAAGAGTACCTCAGATTTTGCATGAAAAGTTAAAACAAAAGTTATGTAATCTTGAATCTGAAGGTATCATTAGAAAAGTAGATAGACCGACTGAGTGGATACATCCACTAGTTATTGTTGAAAAGCCTAATGGTGACTTAAAGTTGTGCCTTGATCCGAAAGAGCTAAATAACGCCATACAAAGAGAACACTTTTTAATTCCATCTCTAGAGGAAATTTCAAGTAAGTTGTCTAACAAACAATACTTTACAGTGTTAGATATGAAAGATGGGTATTGGCAAATTGATCTTGATGATGCTGCACTGAAAAAAATCGTAGTGATTTTAGTGTACTTCCAGTAGATATTTACAAAGATTTATAGACTAAAATTACGTTGCAAAACATAGTAATCGTAAAATTACCAAAGAAATACTATCTAAGTTACAAGCTATCTTTAGTTTTTTATTAACTTAGTATGCAGTTTTCCTAGACGAATTTAAAATATTCAGACGTCGAGTAAATTATCCGTTGATAAGTAACAGCTAGTTTAAAAGCATTGTATTTTTCAAACACTTATTGCAATTGTCACAAACGGAAATATTTATACTTAAATATTTTATTTAAAACTCAACTTCTCTTCCGTTTGGACAACATAAAGCGTGCAAGGCCACATCCAGTTGCCTACGCTAGTTCAGCAGCTGCCGTCTCGCGACCGGCATGTGCAAGGTCTTCTTAGAAGCGCGCTCGCTTCGCCCACCGTCGCATCCGCTGGCATGCGATATCTACGCCTACTTACTCTGTCGAGGCGAGGCTTCCCACACGATGTGCCTGCAGGTGTGCTTTCCTTCCAGTGAATTCACCAACACTTCCGCCCAGCTGCAGCTTCGTACCAGGCACAGGCAGCGCGCATGCAACCAACCCACAAGCTTTACTGAGAACTTCTGCCTACGGATTCCAACTACGATAATAATTACTTCCTCATTCGGCAGTATATAACCAGCTTGCTTGAGCTATTCAAGCCAGTCAGTTTCCATGACTCCGACACTACATCTACAAGCAAGCTGGTGAGTACTCTTTTAATTATATAAATGCTTAGTGCTTAAATTGAGTGGGCGGCGCTTAATCGCCCACTCTATGCAGAATTATGGGAAGTTGTGTCCAGGCTTCCCCGGCTTAGTTACCAGGAGGTTATCTCCTGCATGCTTAGTTTGTAGACCTAGTGCTGTAACAGGGTTGGTTCCAACCTACCCTGTATTGTAGTAGTTTAGGAGGACATATACGTCCTCACAATATGTCAACATGTAAACCTTTTGTACTCTGTTTATTGTCGACATGTAAACCTTTTGTACTCTGTTTATTGTCTTAGTATATAGTTGCTTTTACAACTTGTGTTTGATTCCTTTCTACCTCTGACTACGTTTCCCAGTCACGCAAACCCCACGTGACACAATATTACACCTGGGCATGTATTATTACTGCTGTCCTGTAAATCTACATGAATCCTGTAAAGAGTTAAACAATGAAACAAGCGGGATATTTTGTGTACACGTGACTTATATTCCTACACTCGTACTGACATCATCTGAAGTGGAACATCAGGGCAAGCCAGGTAGGTATTACTATTATGAACCTTAATTATTTCTCCTAATAACTGTGTTGGGTAACTGCAATGTTTATGATTTGAAGGTTGAGAGGTTAAATCGTGTTTGCATTTTGCGTTGCATTTAGATTTTAATAACCATTTCTAGTATAAAGGTTACTGGATTGTGACATACGTTACATACGTATAGCGTGTCTATATAATAAGGTGTTTTTATAATTTGGTGAGTTTTTTGTTTTGTGCATACCTAATTCAGGATATCAGTGATAGTTCTTCTTTTAAAGTGATGTATTTTCTTTGAAAGTGATAAAAATAACATTAGAATTATTTTATTTGGAGATGTTTTTGAGGCATGTAAGGTGCCCATTATTAAGTATTTAAATGTTTTTTAGGAGCCTGAAGAAGAATTTGGTAAATAAACTCATAGTACGAGAGTATTTGTTACATGATAACTACTCTGAACCAACTTTAACTTCTTTGATGTTGCCTGTTAAACACCATTTTCTTTTAATTTCGGAAGATTGGGCTATTTGTGCAAGAAGGGAGGAAAGTTGGACTGTCTTTCCCGAGAGAGAAATTTTGTCACCCAAGTGAGCTGCACATATGATTTTTTTTCTAGTAACTTGTTTAGAAAATTAACGAAATGAATACAAACGAGTGTCAGAGATTTTTAATATTCAATTTTCTTTGTTTATTTTCTTTTAAAATGCTAAAGGAGAGAGGTAGGAAAATATTTTTCCTGTACAGAAAAGTGTTTTTCTCCCGAAAAATGTGAAAAAATGTTTTAGATTAGCTATTGACAAGGCAAAATAACAAAGAACTCTAGATTAACAGCTGTTAATCCTGTTCACAAATAAAAGTGAATACAAAGATACAAACAAAACGATCTTGCAATGATTTTTAAAGAACCTTAATAAAATAATAAAAATTCTTTTTAATCTATTTACTGAATTTCTTAGCGGTTTATGTATTTTTATGTGTTTTATATAATTATGTCTGCTTTATTGCAGGTGGCAACTATACTACTTTTTTGAGAAAAATAAAGTTTAAGAAGAAGACATGTTCGAGGAAGCATTTTCAACAATGTTTACAATGTATTTCGGTACCCAAAAAATACTTCGACACACGTTCGAATCTCAAAATCTCGGAAGAAGTCGATCTCTATAAGAAACGTTATTATGTTTATAACTTTATTAGCTAAAAACTAGAAGTTTTTAATCATAAAAATAACTTGACCCTGTCTAGTAGTTACACATACTATATTAAGAAATTAGCAAGATCCTGAAAGTTATTTAACATAAAAATTGTTAGAAGAAAATGTAACTAATAAAAAGTAAAAGTAAGTTTGTCTAAGAACTTTGTACTAGCAAAAGAATTCCAAACTTTTGATGCACCGTGTATTGCAAATTAAGCATAAAAATGTTTATTTTGACTTGGTTTTTTATTCTTCATTCAATAAAAAAAATAAAAATTATATTTATTACGCCCCTGAAACACTACATGAATTTAGTAATTTTACAGACCTAATTGTAATATTACAAGATAACTAATAATACCAAATATGTAGCACATGAAATTACAAGATGCCTGTAATATTACAGAAAATGATTTTACAGATTGGCGGTAACTTTACAGTGATCAATTATTTTTACAAGATCACTTTAAAGAAGGTTTACCAACTGTACAGTACTTTTACTATTCGTTTGTACTAATACAGTTGTCCCATAAATTCGCTATGAACAACTATGGTCGGAAATAACCAATGTTATTCATAGTAATGTTACAGATTTTTTTTTCAGTGTAGTTCGGATTTGTGCACATTTGGGACCCCGTTTGGCAGGTATCAATTTAAGAGATTACCATTTGGAATCTGCTCAGCTCCTGAAGTCTTTCAGAAGAAAAATTATGAAATTTTTGGTGATATAGAAGGAGTAGAGTTATATTTTGATGATTTAATTGTAACAGGCGCTTCAGAAGCTGAACATGACAATAATCTTAGATTAGTTTTAGAAAGAGCTTTAAAATATAATTTAAAATTTAACAAGACAAAAATTCAATTTAAAAAGGATCATGTTAAATTCTTAGGACAAATATTTTCTAAAAGTGGAATTGAGCCCAATAAAAATTATGTAAAGGTTATAGCAAACATACCAAATCCAAAGTCAAAACAAGACATTTTACGTTTCTTAGGTATGGTAAAATATGTAATAAACATCAAAATGCAATTGCTAAACTAAAATATCTTTTAACGAATAATCCAGTTTTATCTTTTTTCGACCCACAGAAACCTATAGAAATTGAGACGGATGCATCAAAAGATGGTTTGGGCGCTTGTCTTTTGCAGGAAGGATATCCAATAGCATTTGCTTCAAGAAGCTTATCAAAATCTGAGGTTCGATGCCCCCAAATTGAAAAAGAAATGTTGGCCATTTTGCTTGCATGTCAAAAATTCCATTTGTTTATATATGGTCTTAATGTTAAAGTTTATAGTGATCATAAGCCCTTAGAGACTGTTTGTCTAAGGGACCTACAATCACTTTCCCCTAAAATACAAAGAATGAGACTTAAACTTTTGCATTATACTGCAAATGTTTGCTATAAACCTGGAAAGTATATGTACATTTCCGACACCCTATCTAGAGCTTATTTGAATGCCAAAGGGCTAAAATCTGATTCTGAAATTGAATTTGCCGTTCATGCTGTAACCAATTTCTTACCAATCTCAGAAACTAGAAAAAATCAAATTAGACAATTAACTGAAAATGATTTTCAATTGAAGCAAGTTACTGAAATTTATAAATAATGGTTGGCCTATGCAAACATCAAAAACACCTGATAGTGTTAAAGTATATGCAAAACTCAAAGACAAACTGTATGTAAGTGATGGACTATTATTTTTAGAAAACAAACTGATAGTTCCTTTCAAGTTAAGACATGAAATACTTGATCTTCTACATGAAGGCCATTTGGAAATGGAAAAGACAAAAGCTCGAGCCAGAAAGATTCTATACTGGCCTGGGTTAACTTCAGATATACAATCATACATACAAAGTTGTAAAATATGTAAAAAGTTTGCGCGTAAAAATCCCAAAGAAAAGCTTATGCCTTATCCATTACCTACTAGACCATGGGAACGTATTGGAAGTGACATATTTACATATGGTAAATAAAGTTACGTTGTTCTATTCGATGCATACTCAAATTGGTTGGAGCTACTACTCATTAAAGATAAAAGTGCTACTTCAGTCATAAATACACTTAAACCAGTATTTTCACGATTTGGTTCATCCGATTTGATAGTATGTGATAATGTCCCTTTCAATAGTGAAAGATTGAAAGAATTCGCAAATGATTGGAAGTTTACTATGGCATTTCGAAGCCCAAATTTCCCTCGCTCTAATGGACTGGCTGAAAAAGCAGTCTCCATTTCAAAAAATATATTAAAAAAATCATTGGAGGAAGGCAAAGATATAGAAACAGCCTTATTGAATTATAGAGATTCACCATTAAAAGGAATGGGTTATTCCCCGTCACAATTGCTTAATAGTAGAAGATGCAGGACTAAACTACCAATCTCTAATGAATTATTACAATCTCAATTATGTCATAATGTAAAAGAGAAGTTAGAGGTAAAACGTTCTATGAATACAAAGTACTTTGACAGAAGTGCTAAATGTCTTAAACTACTTAATGAAGGGCCTAATGTTACTATGTATAATCATTTAACTAAAACATGGGACTCGGGAAAGGTCATCCATAATGATGTTGCTCCTAGGTCATATATCATACAAGATAGTTTTGGTAAGACTGTAAGAAGAAATAGATATGATTAAAGCCATCTCAAAATGCACTTTCAGTTAGCTCTGATATAAATAATGATATTATTACACCTTCTCAGCCCATAGATTTAAAAGGCATTAATCCAAAATCTTGTGTAAGCAATTTTGACAACTGTAAAGTTTTAACAAAGCAGGAAACCAAGCAAATGGAGCCTTCTGTCTCTAACGCACCTCAATCTAATGAAAACCAAAGTACTGATAAAATTGTTATCACTGGTTCTGGTCGTGAAATAAAGAAACCTCAAAGACTTAATTTGTAAAGAGGAGGGATGTATAATATAAGTATAGTATACGTTAGTGGTACAATAGCCACAGTAGTGTGAGGCATCATCAGCTAACAGATGATGGAAGAACATGGCGCCTAGTTGATAATTCATGAAAGCTTGTATTTGTGTTAAGTTGAAGTTATTAAATAAAAAACAATAAACATAGACTTGTTGTGTGTTTATTTAAACTAATTCAAGCTAACTTGTCCAGCTTTTACAGTAAACACAGTAAACTTAGTAAACGCAGTAAACGTAGTAAACGTAGCAAACGTAGTAAACGTAGTAAATGTAGTAAACTTAATAAACGTAGTAAACGTAGTAAGCGTAGCAAACGTAGTAAATGTAGTAAACTTAATAAACGTAGTAAACGTAGTAAACGCAGTAAACGTAGCAAACGTAGTAAACGTGGTAAACGTAGTAAACGCAGTAAGCGTAGCAAACGTAGTAACTTTAGTAAACTTAATAAACACAGCAAACGCAGTAAACTCAGTAAACGTGGTAAACGTAGTAAACGCAGTCAGCGGAAAATATTTTTAAAAAGTAAAAATCGCAATTTTTCATCGAAATTCAACACATGCTCATTATTTTAAAACGCGAACGTAATTTGTTAACAAACTTTTCCAGTTTAAAAATTATTTAATAGAGTTTACCTGCAACGATAGATATAGAAACACAGAAATTGTTCTAAGACCCTCAATAAGTTAAAATTTCTAATAACTCGACAACCGCTGGAAATTCGACCAAAATAATATTTTTAAGACTTCCCCCACACTCCTAGAGCCGTTTTCAGTACGAACCCATCGATTAAACAGACTCCAAAAGGCCTAATAGACTACATTAACAAATTCTCTGGGGAATTATACAATTTACATTATCAAAATCTTTTTTTCAAATTGTAGCGAAACGGTTGGGAATTTCGAAAAAATAATTTAAAAACAACCCCAAACACCCCCTGTCGACTTATTGATAGGGCTATAAAGTGATATAGGTTTCAACTACAAAATCTCACCCTCACCACCCCCATATAAATACGTGTACTGTTAAAAGCACTGTTACCTAATTATAAACGCTAAGTCCAAAAACCCCTTATTTTAAAAAAATCATTTTCTAGCAAAATAGTTATCGTATACAGCCGATTAACACATGGGGATGTGAAGTTTATCACACAGGTTTTAAACTCACCCCTGAAAGTACCCCTTATAACGGAACCGAGAACGTTCACCCGCGCACGGGGGGCACCGCACACGAAATGATCGCAAATGTCAAACAACCTGCTTATATACCTTTCGAACAGCCCCCCCACCACGGCGGACCTATAATTAGCGATCGTCCGTTTCAATTCAACTTTTTTTATTTTAAGTTTTCACTAAATTCGAAGTTTTTTTCCCAAAATTGGGCCAAAATGGGATTTTTTGGTAGAAACTGTAATAACTGATTGATATTTATGTTTTAATTGCTTTGAATTAATTTTGAGATTTAAATTTAACGAAAATTATTGAAAATTGTTTTGTTGCCGAGGAGCGTTCAGGGAACACGTCTAAACGCTCGGAGCACCAGAACAGAAGTCCAGTAGAATTTAGAAGAATTTATGTTTAATATTTTATTAAATAATATAATGTCACACCTACAATTTTTTTGTATTATTAAATAATAGGGCCTTTCGTAGCAACGAGTGCGCATGCTCAGTTGTTGAAACTGCATAGTTACCTAAACGGTTCATAGAGCGCGTTTGAGTCAAAAAAATGATCTGGCAACATTGTCCAGCAAGACATCGTCAACTGTCATTTGAAACAAACACAACAACAAAAAGATGGCTACTTCCTTGCCTTTTTATAGTGTTACTTTAAATGAAAATGACGTGCCTGGTGCTTCATTGGGAAATAAGAGACCATCAGAACTGACAAAATTGCAGCTTCAACGGTTTTTAAAGTGTAGAAATGTTTGTACAAGGGGAAATAAAAACGAACTGATTGTGAGGTTAGTATAAAATTGTTGCTTCTTATTAAACATTACTAATGCACATTTTTCTTATGTAACTGCCGAGAATCGCGAATTACTAATGCATGTGCAAGAGCAAGTGCAATATTATTTTTATTATTTTCACCGTTTTCACCATTTAACCTAATACGTTTGACAGTTGTCAGTTAATCGCAATCGCAAATGTTGCCACATTTCTGCAAACATTCATAAAATTCACTTTCGCGCGGCGCATGCGCCACTAATATTTCTGTAACGAAAGGCCTTATTAACAGATGATGAGTAGCTAGAATCATTTCAGAACTACATATATAACGACAAAGTAGTTGAAAACAATTCAACTTTTTTTATTTTAAGTTTAAAGACTCATTGTAAAAAAATTATAAGTTAAATTTAAAGCCAACCAATTTCTTTGCCTTTGGATTCTCACAATATATGTACAAGTCCACATGAGAACGAGTTTTTGTAAAAAAATTCCTTTTTTACATTTCTCGACGTTATAGGACCTAAATAACACGACAAACATCCTTTAAAAAAAAATCGAAAAATCTTTGTCTGTACACCTGTTAAGTTTTGAAATTATTGCAAATATCAATTTCAGATTTGAACCAAAACTATTTGGTCTGAAAATACAGATACAGCTTGTAAATAACCAAAATCTAACCAGTGTAGCGGCAGGAATTTTTAAGGCGTTTACAGCATTAAAAAAATCTGTTGCAATTTAATTTTAAAAATGAAAATAAAATTTAACTGAAGAATTACATCAACCATTACCATTACATCAATCATTATCGTTGAAACACAGATATTCAAAATAAAAAGAAACTTAAACATGGACGAAGTTCCAAAAGATTTTAAATCCAAGTAGATGAACACATTCTCGAAAGCCGTATACTAGGGTTCAATCTTTCAAAGAAATATTGATCATTTATTTGTTAATATTCCCTGAATTATCTGTTTTGGGATGATATTTTGAAATCTACGCCAAACAAAAAAGTTACATATTGAAGGATTGTGTAAAGTTTTTGAAATTTTGAGACTATGGCTTAACTGTGAAAAGAGTGTCAAGATAGTGTAGAAAACATAGGAAAAAATAGGTATCGATAAAAGCATAATCCGCGGGGAATAGAGAAAAAGTGAAGGCGATTCTGGAAGTGCCACTACCAAGCAAATGTTACTAACTCAAGTCGGCTTCCGATATAATAAAGCATTATCGTCTATTTATTCCGAATGTACCAAGTACATTATACCACACACATGAGCATTAGTTTATACCCATAAGTACTATTAAAATTTATTGGATGAAATTAAGCCTAATCTTTGAAACTTAGCATACAGGGTGGATATTTGCTTAATCTCTAAACATTAGACCAACTAAGTGGCCCTCTCCAACTTCAGTCCACTTTTCAAGTCTGGATATAGAATTATTCATTACCCAGTGGAGTGAACCTTCATTTATTACAGCGACTTCTCTACAAATGCATGCTGTTAGTTTCTCAATGATTCTAAGACTACTTACTTTCACTTTCAAATAGATTCCCGTTAGATCGGTCGACCACACGGGCCATGGTAAATATTCAAAGCGTGAATTGATTATACCTAAACCATAAATACAAAAAATGAGTCATTAGAAATCACCTGGGCAACCATGGGAGACTCCCAAAACTTTAGTATATTCCATCTCCTCTCTATTGTTTACTTTTTCTTTTCGTGTATTCGTTACACAATAGAGCGACGGAATACAATAATGCCTTGAAAGCAACCCATTGTCGCCCAGGTTATTTCTGATTGCTCATTTCTTGTATTTACGGTTTAGGTATAGATCAATAAAATATCGTCTGAGGATCTTCATTGAATTTCCAGCTGTATTCTGCTGGAACAACAGGCCATTATTTAAAAGTATTAATTAAAAGTATTAAATATTATTAATTAAAAGTATGGACCTATAATTCCAAATGATCCTACATTACACCAAACAATGACTTTCGGGATATGTAGGCTTTTAACGCTTGGACGATTTTTGCCTGACCAATGTTTAAAATTTTTTTTGTTAATTACACTATTCTGCATAAATTTTGTGACGCCCAAGTTTTTCAAATTAAACACCGAACCATTTTCACTCCAGTGACAAACCTACGACACAACGATTTTTCAAGAATTAACTCCAGAAGATAATAGTTAAATTTTATACTTGGCATGGAATTTTGAAAAACTCTTCTGCTGTAAACTTTTCAACATTTATTATGTTATATTTATATTGTATTAGAAAAAAATGCGTACTAGAAAAGATGAGATTTTGAAAGACATATAACATCCTTCCAAAAAAGACAAAGTATTGGCGAATGTAGCTTCTGGGAAGCTTGATCAAACAATACAAATCCTAGGTCAAAGATTCAATATTGCGATAAACCATGGTAGCATTTACAACAAAAAAGGTTTGTTACTAGCAACTCAAAAATGTATATTAAATTACAATTAAATACCTACTAAAAGGTTTGTAAAAATACTCTATTAAACTGATACAACTTTTTGGAAATTCCATAAATCACCCAATAGCGTGAATATTATAAATATCTGTAAAGATTAGAAGACCTCAGGAGGCAGCAAAGACAAAACCTCGTAAAGAAATTGAAAATTTAAACTGTAAAAGATTTATAACACGATTAATCCACAGTAATAATAAAATATCTAGTATAATTCGCAAGTGATACTTCAGGGCACACTGTTCCAAGTTTGTTGTACTCTCATCAGCTGGAGATAATCACCTGTGAAATCCACGCACATCATCCCGTTTTATTTACAAACCAATGACTAACATTAGTACCACATGGTACCCGATGTGACACCTATAAATAAAAAGCCAACCGCTCCATGCAGTAAAATTTGACATCGAACTGTATGATGAAGTGTTTTTGTTTTGCAGCATTTCTCAGGGTGATTCCGATTGTATCAAACCTAGTAGTAGGTGCAAAAATTTCTTGATAATCTTGTCCTTCAATTGGAGAGCAACCTTTGGCACACAATCCTGCTTTGTATCGATCAACTTCACCATTTGGTTTCCTTTTTACTCTGAAAACCCATCTGCAAACTATGACATTGTTTTCTTCAGGTGTAGGTACTATTTCCCAAGTGTTGTTTTTATTTAAGGCACTTAATTCTTCTTCAATGGCCTTCTTCCAATCAACTGAATCTTCACAATTTGTAGCATCTTCGTATGTGGTCGGTATATCAACTTCAACCATATTTACTTCAAAATCATTAAAGTGAATTAGTGGTTTTAAGTTTATTCTTCTTCTTAACTCATATCGTGCATTTAATTCTTGTTCTTTTGACGGTTCTTCGTACTTACTTTCGTTTTTTAGTTCCGCGTGATTTAGAGTCTCTACATTTCTAACATCTGCATAATTAATTTCTTCTTTTCTTTCAGACGTTGTTACATTTATTGGTAATAAGATTGTATTCGTTCTAGGTAACATTACTTGATTATTTTCATTGAATGTGACATTACGTGCGATTGTAATTTTCTTTGTTATTGGATCAAACAATCTGTAATTTGTAGATTCAGATTCGTATCCAACAAATATTAACTTTTTACTTTTGGGATCCAATTTCTTCTTGGTTTCATTTGGAATATGTATGAAAGCTTCATTTCCAAATGTTCTTAAATTATTTAATGTAGCCTTCTTCTTCGTCCATTCTTCATAAGGTGTTATATTTTGCTTATTTGAATTTGTGGCTCTATTCAAAATATAAATAACAGTATTAACTGCCTCCGCCCATAAATATAATGGCATATCTTTTGTATATAACATTGATCTTGCCGATTCAACAACTGTTCGAATTTCCCGTTCAGCTTTTCCATTCTGTTCATGACAGTATGGCGCACTAGGTTCTAAAATTATTCCATTGTCACTCAGCTATCTATTGAAATCTTTATTTATGAATTCTAGGCCATTATCTGTTCTAAGGATTTTTATTCTTCGACCAAATTTATTTTGGCAAATTTTTACGTATTTCTTGAAACAATCGAGGGTGTCTGACTTGTGTCTTAAGAAATAAACAGTTCTATAGTTTGTACACTGATCAGTAAAATAGCGACAACCACTTACGGAATCTACAGACATCGGTCCACACAGGTCGCTGTGCACAAGTTCTCCAGGTTCAGAACTTCTGACTTCACTTGATTTGTAGGGCATTTTGTGCTGTTTTCCATATTGACAGCCTTCACATATAAAATTTGTTTGTCCTGTATTAGTTACACCATCAACAGCATTATTTTTCACCATTTGTTCAATCGCTTTTATATTTATGTGCTCCAAGCGTTCATGCCATGTTTTTAGATCATTCTTTTCAGTTGCATTTACTTCTAGTTTTACAGAACAAAATAATAATTTGTAAATATTGTTATTTTCTCGAATTCCTACAGCTTTTAGCAGTTCATTTTCAAATATCTTTGCTGTATCACCCTGTTTGATGACTTTCATGCCCTTTTTGGTGATTGTACCTTCTGAAAACAAATTGTTACTTAAGTCGGGTACATACCAAACTTCCTGTAAAATACTTTTCTTCCATACACCATTTATCCAACATTCTATTGAGACAGAACCTCTTCCTTTTACAGGATTATTTCCCAGTTTTACAGAAAAATAATCACCCACAAAATTTGTAAGTAGTTCTCTTCTCCAAGTTATATGTGCCGAAGCATCACTATCTAATACCCATGTTTCGGTATCTACTACACTCTTGGCCACATTTCTGTCATCTACTACGTTGCACGCTGAATAATTTCCGTTACTTTCTTCTCTCTGAAATCTTTTATTTTGTTGGTGAGCTGTCTTCTTCCACTGCCTTCGAGCTCTGCATTCGTTTGCATAGTGCCCTTTTTTCCTGCAATTGAAACACGCTATCTTGGATCTGTTTGAATTTTCAGAATACCTTTTATTATTCCACTTTTTGTTGCCATTATTTTTTGTCGTTACAAATGCTTCTTCTGTTATCTCCATGACGGTCAGATTATTTTCTTCATCTACCAATCTTGCAACAAGATTTTGCAATGTCTGTTTCTCTTCAGCTAATGACAGCCATGCTTGTCTAAAATTCCTATATTTGTGAGGTAATGTGCCAATAATTTTTGTCACCACGGCAGTGTCACTTATCTGATCACCTGCTTCTTTGATTTGCTTAGATAAATTTTATACTTTTGCCATGTGTTGAGCTATGGTATCTGTGGATGACATCTTGTACGAATGAAATTGTTTATGAGCTATCATTTTGCTAGTTTCACTTTTTGTTGCATATATGCCCTCTAGTTTTTTAATCATTTCACTAGACGTCTCACAATTCTCAATCAGAGTTATTTGGTTTAAATACATTGTTACTATTATAACACACATTGCAACAGCATCATTTTTTATCGAGTTATTTAACTCCTGTATTTTATCATTTGCAGGTTTTTCATCATTTCCAGATGCAATTTCATATACTCCTCTGGCCTTTAATCCACATTTAACCTGAAACTTCCACTGGTCATAATTCTTAGCATCAAATTTAATTATTCACAATACAATGAATAAGTTCCCACTACTCCACTACTCTTTTTTTAGCGTTTTATAGCGCCCATAACCTCTTGAAGTATTCAATAAAAGAGTAGTAATTATTAAATAAGTTTAATAATGGCAGTTAAAAGTATTATCAAAGAAATACAAACTGAATATAAGTTTTACTACAACATCATTTGACATATTATTTTAGTAGTAGTTGTTTTTAAACAACCACCTTCTCGATATACATAAATAATGATTAATGAAATAAAGCATGGAATATATTCTTAACAGTTTTATTAAAATTTACTGGATGGGATTAAGCCTAATCTTTGAAACTTAGCATACAGGGTTAATATTTGGTTAATCTCCAAAGATGAGACCATCTAAGTGACCCTCAGCAATATTCATTACCCAGTGGAGTGAACATTCATTTATTACAGCGACTTCTCTATAAATGCATGCTGTTAGTTCCTCAATGGTTTTAAGACGACTTACTTTCGCTTTCAAATAGCTTAGATTCTAGTTAGATCGATCGACCACACGGTTCACGGTAAATATTCAAAACGTGAATTAATTTGGCCATTAAAATATTGCCTGAGGGTCTTAATTGAATTTCCAGCTGTATTAGTAGTCGCATTCTTTTGGAACAACAGGTCATTATTTAGTAATCTCCGTCTTCTTAATCCGGGAACAACATAGGTTTTTAACATATGTGAGTAGAGTTGTAAGGTTACTGTAACGGAATGTCATTTCGTCTTTGAAATAAGTATTGACCTATAATTCCAAACGATCCTACACTATACCAAACAATGACTTTCGGGCTATGTAGGTTTTTTGTTAACGCTTGCCAATATTTTCACCTGTTCAATGAATAAAATTTTGAAATGACGAAAATTACACCATTCTGCATAAATTCTGTGACGCCCACGTCGGATATTTCTATGACAACACAATTATTCAAGACAAAAAGATGCTTTATAAAATAATTAATTTCAACAGAACCTTTGACAGGTACCTACTGAATGACTGCATGTAAACATAAATCTCAAAGATATAGAAGATATCCATACATAAGGTTGTGGGGAAAAAGAATGCAATATTTGGTCGATCTCTAATTTGCTTGCATTCATCTAGAATGCTATGAATACTTTCTGGTTCTTTACTTAAAGTGTAGTTTACTTAGCTAGTAGAATTAATTTCTAATGCATAAATAATCAAGAATTTAAACAAGAATTAACTCGAAGATAATTGACAAATTTTATACTTGGCATGGAATTTTGAAAAACTCTACTGCTATAAACTTTTCTGAAATTGAAATTCTGGAAACAACATGCAGCTTCTGGAAAGCTTGATCAAACAATACAAATCCTAGGTCAAAGATTCAATATTGCAATAAAGCATGGTAGAATTTACAATAAGAAAGGCTTGTCATTAGCAACTCCAAAATATATACCAAATTACAATCAAATACCTACTAAAATGTTTGTAAAAATACTCTTATAAACCGGTACAACTTTTTGACGATTCCATAAATCAACCAATAGCATGAACATTGTAAACGAGAAATTCGCTGTAAAGATTAGGAGACCACAAGACAGGGATTGTTAAAAAGAAAAAGTAACTAAAAGCTCCGGCAAACTCCAAATTTGCCATTTGTAAATCTAGTGAATCAGCAAAGACAAAATAATCGTATAGGAATTGATAATTTAAAATATAAAAGATTTACTAAGACTATTTAAGACGATCAACCCAGAGTAATAATGAAATGTGTGGAATTCACCAGTGATACTTTAGGACAGACTGTTTTGAGTTTGTTGCAGCCTCATCAGCTGGAGCTAATCACCTGTGAAACCCACACACATATTCCTGGCTTACATACAAGTTAATGACTAACATTAATACCAAATGCTAACCGATGCGACACCTATAAAATTATGGTCTCTATAGGTTGTCAAAGAGAATATAACCGAAAGTTTCTAAGGTGCTGATTCTGTTGTATGAACATCTTGTTATCTGTTTAAAAATTGCAGCTTATCTAAACTCAACAGTAAAAGAATTATTCATATTTCAAATTTGTGCAGATTTCTTTCTCCCCAAACACTTAGAAAAAATATTCTTGTACCCTACTAGATGCAACGACGACAGAAATATATTTATAGTCATATCTGTAGCGAATGTACATGTTGAAGGATGTCAAACGAATGCGTTTTCAAAACGAAAAAGACTTTGCATTGCATGCTCCCTCAAATTGGCAAAATAGCATAATCGGACAAACAGTCGAGGTTTAAAAAGTAACATCTCCCTACCACGCTTGTACAAACACCGAGCCAGGTTTTCTTTAAAAATTGTGGTATATGCTTTGTTTCATGAAATCAACTGTTTTCTTGTAAATCTACAAGACAAAATTCAACAATGAAACTTTTATTAGACATTTACAACTTTTTCCGGAATGTGAACGACAATTTTCATAATTAATTTACTAAAACATTTTCCTAATTTTATTTCAGCCAAACATTGGTCTTCAAATTCACCCGACCTTAATTCTTTTGATTACTAAGTTGGGACGCTTTACAGAGAAAAGTGAGCAGTATCCTGAAACAGTTTAAAAATAGGGAAGTACTGAAAGGGAGAGATTTAGATTTTCAAGAAACTATTCCGTGAGCAATTATGCATTGGAAAGCACGATTGAGAATGATCATAACTTAAAATGGGGAAAATAGTGTAATTTTATTGGTGAAACTAGTATATATGTAAACTCTAATACAATATATTGTATTAGAAGTGCTATTAATTAAATATGTATTGTAATTATGTAGACTTTTAAAATTATACTTTAACAAACGCGCAGCTATTTTGAGGTTAGTAACATTCGTCATTAGACTGTCATTGGACTCCAAAGTGTGAGGCGCTTTATCTAGGCCACCCGGTATATTTTTAAAAATTTTAATTCTATTGATGGTATAGGAAGATATAGATCTACCAAAAAAGAAGTACTTAACGAATGTCTCAAAAGTTTTGACACAATTTTAAGGTCTTTGGAATTTATTTTTAGCAAATTATTATTGGAAACGAAACAAGCTTGTTGTTATGTCATTCTAATATCTTCTCAGTTTTGAGGTTTAAATTGGTCATTATGTTTTATTAGATACAAATTTTCAAGAGCATCTTCAATCTTGTTGATCGGTTCCGAAACCTCAAATTGTACTATTCTTTGCGAATTAATTTATTAAGTTTTTAAGTAGTAGTTTCGTGTTAAGTTGTTTGACTTATGATTACAACAATTCTTCTATTACTCAAACAATTATTTAAAAAAATTAATAAAATTATACGTTGTTTTCTTGTAAATTGGAAAATCGCCAAAAAGTTTTATTTTGTTTTTTGATAATTTTAATATTGTCAAAAATACCTACACCATTCAATATTATTAGAAAATATGCTTTGTAGTTGTTGCCTTTCTACTCCTTTAAAGCATTTTTAATGATTTCAAAATAATCAGTTACGGGGTGTATAAAAATGTTAAAAAAGGAATTTTTATTGTGGGGAATAAGGGAAGAAGGGATATTTTTTCAAGCTCGGTTTGTGAACGTAAAATGTCATTAGGAATATTATTTCTTGATAAAATTTATCTATATTTTAACAAATAAGATCATCTCGATTTAAACACCTATTGTCACCTGTAAACTTTGACATGGCGTATTTCAAGTATTTTTGGAAGCAGAAGTGATTGAACAACAAAGTTTTTTCCTTTCAACAAAGAATATTAAAATGTTTTCCCATATGGATCGAACTTTATGGCACACACTGTATAGTTGACCACCTGCAAAATCTGCCGTTTCTCTTCATAATCATCAATTTTCTTAATTTGTAAGAGAATCCTTTAAAATAAGATATTTTGTTAATTTTGTTTGCTGTAAAAATTTGTTTGTTCTCTTATTGTTTATAAAAAGAATCATATTTGATAAAAACATTTGCCGCGTATTGTATATTTCTTTATGCAGAGATTTGCCGAAAAATATTGATTTTAATGTTTGAGTATCTTAAAAACGAATGTTTTCCTCAATCGTTGTGTAAAAACGTTACTGTTCATAACTTTCAATAAATCAAAAATTTAAAAAATAACTAGGAATCAGGTAACTACCATTAAATGACAAGGAAATTCATTAACATTAGCTGTTGTAAAAATATGGTTTATTTGGCGAATTTTGTACCAAATCTAAGGTTTATGCATTAAAAATAACTTTTTATTACTGTAATAAGTCATAATTTCGTAATAATTTGCAACAATTTCAAATAAGAGTCCAGTTTCAATATAATATAATTATTCTTTCCATTTAAAAAGATATAACTATATTTACTAAGAAATACAGACAGAAACGTCATACCTTAGATAAGGAAATGACGTGCTTTTAAACGGGCATCAATTAAACAAACCACGAATATAAACTAAAAATATTCTTGGCAGTATTGCCGCGAATTCGGAGGCAAAGACATCCTTTAGATGCTTTTATACATGCGGAGGTAAACACAACCGCGTGGCGTATACATGTATATCTCGCAGCGACTCTGCGGCAATCGCTAGAACTAAAATGTATATATAAATATACGTAAATAGGTCCAGTGTAACTCCGGCTAAAAATAGGTGGAAAATGATCCTGGAGGTGTCCTGATACCGAATAACATGATTAGCGCGTTCGACTCCGATACATACGTGCTGCCTCCGGATTTGGAGTCCGACTCGTACGCTGTATATAGCGTTCGGAGGTGTATAAGTACTAAAAGCGTGTGTGTGTGTGTGCGCGTGTGTGGGTGTGTGAGTGTGTGTGTGCGCGCGTGTGCGTGCGCGCGTGTGCGTGCGTGCGTGTGTGTGTGTTTGTGTGTGTGTGTTTGTGTGTGTGTGTTTGTGTGTGTGTGTGTGTGTGTGTGTGTGTGTGTGTGTGTGTGTGTGTGTGTGTGTGTGTGTGTAGATAATAGATTGTTTTCGATTAAATTTAAAAAAAAATAGTATTTTATTTTGCCCCACATTAAGAAATGCCCCGCGTTGACAGCGACATAAATAAATGCTGTAATATTGGTTAATTAAAAACAATTGATTATTTTTAAAAAATTTTATTATAAATTTTGAAACTGTGAATAATTGCCGTTCGATCGTAGATAATCACTTAATAATTAATTTCTTTTTAAAATGACTGTAAACTTTGGAAATGCTTTTCAACTTCCCTCTTTTATAAATTTTTATATAATTAGAAAATACCTTTTGATAGATTTAATAATGCAATGGTTATATAAAATTAATGTTACGTTAGTTCTTGACTAACTCAAATTTACGTAAGAGAGTTGGGCGCCCCTTAAATAACTTAACATAACAGAATTAAATTTAATAAAGACTCATCTCAGGGTGAATGTGGATTCTTGTAGTATTAAATATATACAAATTGAAATTTGAAATCACTTTTAAAATTGAAATCTTAATTAATTTTTAACTATTACTAAATTGTTCAAATCACTTTATTACACTTCACAAACGATAGTCTTTTCTTTAGCAAATGCCAATACAAAAAGGAAATAACTTCCTACTTTTTTATAATATTTCTTCTTTCCTTTTACTATAGATGTCCTCTTTCCCAAACCATTGGCAGAGTAGATCACTTTATGTTGACCCAGGGCTGGTCTCCAATTCCGGTTGGCTTTCTTCTTTTGTTTATTAATTGCGGGTACAATTTCCATTTTTCGTAGAATACTTATAGTTGTTTTTTGTGTTTAATTAAATAAAACGCCAGTTTATGGTTTTAACGTAGATTTATTATCTTGCTTAACTTTAGCAAGTAATTTATCTTAAAGGTGGTTCTTTATAATCTTATACACTTTTACAATTTATACTTTTTACACTTCCGCCGTATTCAAATCACCAACTAACGTAACTTGTCTATTTTAAGACTAAACTATTTAAAATTTTACATTATCAACCACGACTTTACTTTGTCGCTTGATTTACTATCATATCTTTACTCTTTCGTCGTTTAACAGTAAGTGTCTATTTACATTTTACTATTGTCTTTAATACGACTTTACTGCGTCGCTTTATTTAGTGAAGTGTCTATTTACATATCTACTATATTTCTTACACGACTTTACTGCGTCGTTTTATTTTACTGACTGAACCTAAACTTATGATTTTCTAAGCTTATATACTATTTCCTATTTACATAATTATATTACACAATTTGACGTCACCTTACGATCTAATACAATGACTTATTTACAACATATAATACATAATAGCAGATTAATATTCTTTATAAAAATGACACATCTATTACAGATTAATTACACAATACTTTTACGCAATAATAACGATCTATTTACATAAACAAAAATCTTTAAAAATCACATAACCCGTCGATATACACATTTGAAAATTAATCATAACTGAATTACATAATAACAATAACTTGCGAACAACTGGATGTTACGTACACTTAAGTAATCGGTGAGTAAGCTATTTGATAATAAATAAAGAAACATGTATTATTTAACCTTATTAAAAAGTACACATTGATTGGATAATCAATGACACACCAGAAAATAACTCAAATTTATTTTAACTGGAAAAGTTGATAAAAATATTTCAAAAGTGTTAGTATTTAACAAAGATTTTAGATTTTCAAATAAAATTGAAAATGCAATTTTGCTTTTAAACACAATAAATGTTAAACTAGTTTTATTTTTAAACACCAATATTTTTTATAGTTTCATATTTTATCCCCAATAAATTTCCCTAGTCTAATCTATCCTAAAAAGCTATCTACAATATATACAATAATAATTATATCTTATCAATCCTCATCTCCATCCTATTTATCTAATTATTTCATAATTCTTTTGCTTTATATCGACATAATCATTAAATTTTCTAATTCATTTTATTAATAAAAGTACTCTTAATAAATTTACTAATAATAATAATAATAATAATTTATTCAGTCTGTATAAGATCACATAGTGATATAGACACGTCAAAATAATGGTAAACATATAAAGTTTAAATATTCTTAATTAACATTATATAACTACAACAAAGAAAGTGTAGATAAAATATTATACTTAACAAATAACAAACAACTCACTTAAACTATAAAAACATTTAGAAATGAGATACATTTTAAGTTCATTTTTGAAAGTGTTATAACTTGTAATATTTTTCAAGTAATGCGGCAAAGCATTAAATATTTTTGGGGCGGAATAGTGCGGATATTGTTCAAAAGAAGTTGTCCGATGTACTGGCAGTGAGAAATCCTTTCCATGTCTAGTACTATAATTGTGATAGTCCATATTTCTTTTTAAATTGTGATTGTTTTTATGTACATACAGAGCACTCTTAAATATTAGAATGCTAGGAAAAGTGAGAATTCTGTGTTTAATAAAAAAGGTTTTACATGATGTTCTGTAGTCTAAATTAAATATAAGTCGTATGATTCTCTTTTGAGCAATGAATACTCGTGTGTGCGCTGCAGCATGGCCCCATAAAAGAATGTTATACAGTAAATGTGGATAAACAAACGCATAATAAACCTTAATTAGATATATTGAATTAAGAGTGGAGCGCAGCTGAAATAATAAAAAATATGACATGTTGAGCTTTTTACACACATGAGTAACCTGTTCTGCCCAATTAAGTTTGCTATCAACGTACGATCCTAAAAATCTCGTACTTGGATTGTTTAGAGCATCCATAGCAACGCGGCTTTTCCCGAAATAGAGACGCACTGTTTTAGCACTATTTAGTATCAGTCTGTTTTTATCACACCAACCTTGGAATTCATTGGTAATATCAGTTAGCACCTTGTTTAAGCTTTCCAAACTGTCACTTACACCGATAATTGAAGTGTCATCTGCGTAACTCACGACACTGCCCGTTTTTATGTGCAAAGGAAGGTCGTTCACATAAAGTAAAAATATTAAAGGCCCGATAATCGAGCCCTGAGCCACACCTAGATTAATTTTAAACTCTTCGGATTTGTGCTGCTCAACTTCTACAACTAATCTTCGCTCCGATAAAAAAGAAATCAGCCATTTCAATAAAGATCCCCTTACCGGTTTCTGCAGAAGCCATGTTGTGAATTTGCTATTATTTTATATTTTTCCAGGAAGGATACCATTCTTTGATAGACAACTTTTTCAAGTATTTTAGAAAAGGCACTAAGCAGTGACACTGGACGGTAATTCTCTATAAGTTGGGCGTTGCCCTTTTTATAAATAGGAACAACCTTCGCTAGTTTTAGAGTATTTGGAAAAATACCACGTAAGATTGATTCATTGACAAGATAAAGTAATATATCAGAAATTGCGTCAAATGTTGATTTTAAAACTTTTGCGGAAATTCCATCTTCACCTGATGCAGCTGAAGATTTAAGACTATAAACTGCAGTTTTTAACTCCTGATAAGTAATCTCTTCAAATTGCATTGTATGAGGGGAAATCGGTGATGTGGTACACTGTGTCTGTTGATTTCCAAATCGTTCTACAGATTGCATTTCCGCAACGGTTGCGAAATAGCTTGCAAAAGAACTTGCAATAATTATAGGTACCTTTACCTGTTCATTGTTGATAGAGAGGGTAATCTTACCTTCGGTTCTTCTCTTTCCACTTTCATAATTAACAATTTGCCAAAGTGTCCGGGATTTGTTTCTGCTGACATTAATCTTATTGGTGTAATAATTACATTTTGTTTCTTTTAAGAGTTTTCTATATTCTCTTTTTTTATTAATGTATATCTCTCTAAAAACTTCCGATTTTGAATTTCTCATAATGGCGAACCAATTTTTTAATTCGCCCTTTTTATTAATAATATGTCGTGTAATCCACGGTGAATTATTCTTGTCATGTTTGTATTTATGAGATGTGAGAGGGCAAGCTACATTAAAACACCACAGAAAAATTTCTATGAAGTTATTAAAGGATTGATTGATATCATTGTTGATAGCTTCATTCCAAT
The DNA here is from genome assembly GCA_929113105.1 of Agrypnus murinus. Classification (NCBI taxonomy): domain Eukaryota; kingdom Metazoa; phylum Arthropoda; class Insecta; order Coleoptera; family Elateridae; genus Agrypnus; species Agrypnus murinus. Next base: position 63,476,051 of record OV816029.1, on the reverse strand, counting down.
CTACTTCACTCAAAAGTAGTTTTAAATTATTCAAGTTATTCAACGAAAGGCATCTAGAGGTTTTTATAGCTTGTGGATACGACTTGTTATCAATAATAATATTATTGATCCTATCCTCATGTTTGATACACAACATATTTCCACAGTGATCAGCAATCATTGGATCAATGGTTGAGTATTCAAAGATATCTTCAGGTAAAGAGGTTACCAAGTAATCAACAGCTGATTTACTTACACGATTATTTTTATTTACAAAAATCCTCGTTGGCTGCGTATTTTTATTTACTAATTGAAATGATTCAAAAATATCAATCAGAATTTGTTCTTCTAATGAATTACAAAATTGATGTATATTTAAATCACCTGTTAAGACCAAATAATCACTATTTTTCTTAGCAGCTGATAAAATTTGAGTTAAGTTGGTGAAAAACAAATCAGTGTCACCTGAAGGTGATCTATAAATAGTAATAATACAGATCTTTTTGTTATTTATTCGAGTTCTGATAGCTGCACATTCGATATGCAGTTCTAAAGTAAGACTATTTAAATTAGCTGCGGTTTCACATGCACAATCTTCTCTTATGTATATTACCACACCACCGTGAACATGGCTATTTCTAGTGTAGTATGATACCATTTTGTATCCTTTCAAATTAATAGATTTTAGAACATCTGGATCAGTGATCCATGTTTCTGTAAAACAAATGACTGTAGGTGAGTAGATCACCAAAAAAACTTCAATCTCATTTATTTTATTTAAGAGAGATTGCACATTAAGATGAATAATTTTTAATGCACATACCTCATTCAAATTAGTGTTGGTTTCATTAATGTTCTCTGTGAACAAAATACTTGATATAGATGTTTCATTGGCTGCTACTACTTTTTTACTTTTACTGCAATCTTCTTGACTAAAAAAGGCCTCACGTATGCGTTATCTGGCCATACCTCCGGACAGGACGCTTTGATACGGTTTTCTTCGGAAATATTTACTTTGAATGAAGAATACACTTCAGGTTTTTTAGAAATTAATGATTCACAGACGGCTTCTGGAAAATTATCTTTCAAAAAGGTTGTCAGCTGCTCAGCATTCAATTTAGGATCTAGTCGACATACGTGTAATGCAGTAGTTTTTGGAATTCCCTTTATCACAGAGTTTTTATTATTACCAATAACTAATGGTCGAATATTACGCTGCTTTTTGTTTATAGTTTTCCATTCACTATCCGTATCACTTTTGGTAGCAGGCTGTGCCTGCGATATATCGCTATCAGAATCCGTATTTGTAGCGGAAACTATCATCTCATTGCTGTTTATTTTAGCCTTGTCAATACTTTTTGGTTTATCTGTTTGAATTATCACGGTTGGTTTTACCTGCTTATCCGCGGTATTCATATTTACAGTAACATTTTTATTATCATTTGTGTTCAATTCATTTTCTTGCAAAACTAAATCTTTTTTCAATTTTTTAGTATTAGGTTCTCGTATCTGTTTATTTTCTATATTAAGGTTAGCAAGTTTATTTATCAGGAGGATCTGATCATGCAAAGTCTGGACAGTCATTTGCAAATTATCTATCAGGATATCTTTTTGAGATAATAATTCTTTTAGGTATTTCACCTCTACCTGATAGGCTATCAGACCTATTTCTGTATTAGAATTCGACAAATCGTTCTCGTCGTTGCTGTGAGCACAGCAGTTTATTTTCTTATCATCAATGATGATTACGTTTTTGTAATGCTTAGCACAACTATGGTGAAAAATTGAACAACACGTTATACGCTTAACACTATTTATCGCTATTTTGTTACATCTTTTACATGTTTTATTAGGAGCACTTACATTCACGTCAACTCCGCCCGGCGCCATTTTGTTATTCTTTCTTCTACTAATCTTTAACTCATCAATATCATATTTCAATCATAATTTTCATTTCATCTAGACAATCCTACTTTTATTTTCATTTTCATAAGATTTATATTTATCATAATCAAATTCATCACTATTCACCTTATAAACTTATATCTTCTCATTATTCATTAATCTTTCATTTTTCTAAAATCATTATTTAATATACTTCTATTCCTATCATCATTTTTATCTTTCATTCATAATTTTATTTTAATATCATTTTCTAATCCCCATTTTCCCCTATAAACATTTCATTTTTCACCTAAACTTTAATTTTCAATTTATTCATACACTTTCCCTCTTTCATTTTTAATAACATAATACATAAATATAAGTCCTAATTGAGTATAAAATTCCATAAGCCTGTTTATTATATAAAGTCCCATCCGAAACATAAAGTCATAATCAGTTATATAAAGTCTGAATCATTTTAATTACCTCATATCTGAGTTTATTGTCACAATTGGTTACGTAAATTCTAAATAAAATAATTATCCTAAAAAGATCTGTATTTCTTTCTTCTGCTTTTGAAATTTAATAGATGAAAATTACTAATTTGTAAAATTTGTCTTTTGCAGAGTTTATTTACAATCCTCATATCTTTTTCCTTTCCTCTATCGAACTTTTTATTTTTCTTTTCAATTTTTAAATTACTAAGCATGATTTTATTACTTTTGTTTTTCTTCAGTCTGTATTTTAATTTTACTTTTTTATTCCTAATTTGTTTACCTATAACCACCCATTTCTTATCTTTTCTACTACAATGTAACTTTTTAATTATTTTTTCCTTTAAGATTTCATCTTTAACATTATAACTTACATTTACACTTTCTAACTCATCTTTCACAATGTTATCCTGACTATTGCCTACATCTAATTTTCCTAATTCTACAAGTTGCCTATCTTCTTCTAATGTTTTTGTATTACTTCTTATTTCTATAATAATTGTTTCAGTATAATCTTTTAATTCTTGTTTTATTGTCTCCGATACATCTTTTTTCCACCCGATACACTGTATTTCCAATACAGTGATATTTTCAAACAACTACCGCCACCTCTTGGTCAGGTCGGGTATTTTTGGGACCACCCTCGTAGTAGCCGGTGCCATGAGGTACGAGAGATATTCGGCCACCCCGATTTCTTGCCCATAAAAAAATAATACCTAGTTATTCATGTTACAAGTGCGCTGTTATATTAATTTTTCTGAAATCGTCCGTAAAGTAAACGAAAAACTCCGCCAATTAAGCCAAATTATTCTGTCAAGTAACACTTTTACGGATTCATATATCATAAATGGCAGATGGGTCTGTAAAAGTGCTTTTTTACAGATAAGTTTTATTTGACATACTGGTGGAAATTTTTATATTTATTATAGGCAACCAATAATACACCTTAAACGTCAAACCTCAGATTATGTCAAAAAAAGTTTGACTTAACCTCAACAGCTTTATTTTGCAGCACATATGGTCATTCTCCATATTCGTGATAAAAAGTGCAAGTGTAGTGCCTTGGGATACAAATAACTACTTTAGGCTTGGTGTCAAAATTTAAGCTTGAAAATTGACGCTTACCATAATCATGTCTCGTAGTATCGTAGCATACCTTTTTTGCTAGATATTTCTCGTGAGTTTTCTTTGCGTTCCAAGATCTTGTACCAACCACCAAGCGGTATCTGTTGTGTGTGTATGTGCACACAAAATAGGCATATATCGATGTTTTATCTTCAACGCATAGATTTTACAGAAAGTAGGTGACCGGGATTTCAGATCTGTTATTGAAGGGGCAAAGTCGTGCTCTTGAGATTTGATTAATTTATTTAATAATAAAGCAAACATTTTTCTTAGTTTGAGGCGATGGGCAATTGCTCCCCCCCCCCTTGTCACCCACAAGTTTCACCGCTGTAGGTGACAGCTAGCAATAATAAATTCCAGATTATCGAGCCAGTTTAAACCGATAAATACATCGAGGAATATTGTTGACTACTCAAAAAAGTCATCAATAAAAGCTTTAGGTGCAATACCAGGTACGTACTTCCTCTATTATGTAGCAACAATGCAATGCAGACAATCTATTTGAATTTTCCATATACAGAAAACCAACACAAACAGACATAACAATACCAAATGAATCTTGTCACCATAATACACATAAAATAGCAGCCTACAGATCATTAGTACACAGAGCTGTAACTATTCCACTAACAAAATTAGATTTTAGCAAAGATATATCAACCATTAAACAACTAGCACGTGCAAATCGTTACAATCCGAACATGATTGACATTTTAATTAAACAAAAAGATTATAGGTTAGCTATCAAAAGAATATATCCCATTGACAATCAAACAGAAGACACAAATTACATATCTATACCATATTTTGGTAAAATATCAGAAAAAAAATTGCACATATACTAAGAAAAACTAACAATTATAAAATAACAGTTAAAACCAACACTAACACTTTTTCATTTTTATTTAATGCTAAAGACAGAACACATGATATCATGAAATCGGGCATTTACCGTTTAAATTGTTCTTTTTGTAGTTCGGTATATATTGGACAAACACTTCGAAATTTTGACATAAGATATAAAGAACACGTACGTCATTACAAAAATAAACATCCTGAAAAATCGAATTACGCCAAACACCTTTTAGAACAAAATCACACATTGACTCCTCAAAATAATATTAAATTCCTACATTTTTGTAATAACAAACTCAAATTAGACATTTTAGAAGCCTTTGAGATATACAAACACAAACTCAGGGTACCTTTAATGAATGAACAACTTGAGCTCAGTAATTCCCCGTTACTGTAAGTATTAGATATTTAATTCTGATTATTATTATTTTATCTAGTTACCTATTTTGTATCTACCTTAGCGACGTGTTTGTTTATAATTATATTACCTTTGATAATGACAGCATAGCTGTCGAAACAATATTGTCAGGTTGTATTTTAATAAAACTGTGAAACTTTTAATAATCTTTATTTATTTCATGATTATGGAGTTCCACAAAGTAAGGCTGGAAACAATAAACAATTTTATTAATATAACTGTTCCTGATTGTCCAGTTCTGTTTGGATGATTGGTGTAATAAATGTGATAATTTGGATTTTTAAAATAGAATTTTTCTGTAAAATGTGTTTCGATTATGAAAAGCATGTCGATAACAGTTTGTTTTAGGAACAAAGTTAGTTCATCTTGGTATTTTGCAAGACCATTGGATTTTCTTTGACCTATTCGGAATCTGCTGATTATTCTTTTTTACTCATTAACATTGTCAGCATGTTAAGAACCAAATTGTTTTGTTGGATAAGTTGTGAAAACATGATTTAACTTCTTCTAAGAATTTGCTAAGAGTGGAGCTAACAGACTGCTCTGTATTGTTTATAGTTTGTGGTTCTCGGTTTCTGGCTTCATCAGCTCAATAGACGATGAACGTTTTTTACAGAAACGTCGAAATTACGTGTTTATGTCAAAAATATATTAAACTTAATGAAGAAAACCAAAAACTGTTTAGAGAAATACTTAAAAAGCTTATTGATTTATTGGTTTTTGGTAATAAGCTATAAAGAAATGCTGTACGCTGATTAGTCTAGCGGCTATAGCATCAGATTCGTAATCAGAAATCGCTGGTTCAAACCCCATCCTTGTATACTTTTTTTTAATTGTATTGCTTACTAATTATTATCTTTAGAACTTTATTACAACTATTATTAGTTTTTATTTCATTTGCTTTTCTGATAGGTAGTTAAAATTGTACAAAAAGTAACTGTAAACTCCCGTAGCAAAAATTTCTAATAATAAAAAGCTAATAATAATTGTAATGTTCTAAAAATAGTTATTAGTAAGCAATACAAATAAAAAAATAGTATACGATGATGGGGCTTGAAACCAGCGATTTCTGATTATGAATCTGATGCTTTAACCGCTAGGACAATCAGCGTACAGCTTTCAGCTTTTCTTTATAGCTTATTACCAAAAGCAATAAATCAATAAGCTTTGTAAGTATTTTTCTAAATACTTTTTGGTTTTCTTCATAAAGTTTAATATGTTTTTGATGAATTCTTCTTTCGATTGATACCAAAATTCCTACTTACATTTGCAAGGGTACAATTTTAGGAGGAAAATGATAAAATTCTATTGGATTTCCTATATTATCGTTTACAAAAAACACACTGTATATGTACATATTCCTTTCTGAATAAAATTTATTTAAAGTGTGGCTGTACGATTTTCACTGTGAGCAACTGTAGATACAAAACATACATAAAACTAAATATCTAACATTTCTAGTAATGAAGAATTACTAATCTTACTATTTTAAAAATTGTTCTTACAATATTTACTATTCTCTATAACCATTTTAGTGTTCAAATGAAGTCTTTGGTAATAACATGGCGCATCTTTTTTTATTTTTTTTTCCTAAAACGTTTGGTAGAGATAGAACATACGGTATGCTGTGCGATAGGTTTTTAAAACTCGAGAAGTGCAATTTAGATTTAAACATTAATTAAAATATAAAAATCTCTCGCGCTAAATAATGTATATCGAATTTTATAAAAACGGTCCTCAATTGGAAAAATGAATAAGGTAATAGTATTTATTGCTATGTTAAAAATTCGCAACATTTGGTGATTATTATCGGTTATATTTCTCTAGTCCACGTGGACTTTTAACACCTTTTATACAGCACAACAAATCAAATATTAGTTTTAGGTATAAATTATCCCTTCCACTGTTAACACGTTATTGAAATGTATCTGTCCTTTTTATACTTATTTGTCAGTAACCGATGGAATGATTTTGACTACTAAACAGCGGCACAGTATATATAACAATCAGTAGGTTCACTTGCATGCAGCACCATTCATTTTATCAATCCACCTTCGAATATCACGCCCATAAACGAAGTAGTGGACCGACGTTTACCGGTCGGCATCGCCTACGAATGCCGGTAAATAAAACGCAGAGCCGCATTCAGTAAAATGTGTCGAACAAATATGTAAACAAAATCTCTTGTTATATAATAGTATAGTAAAATATGAAATAGAATTATGTGTAGTGAACCATTTGATTGAAGTTGTTTTACTTATAGAATCTAATAAATAAAACGATAATCAATTTAGATATTTAAAACATATATTAAACTAAGTTAGAAGAGTTGTTTCTTGTTATATCGTTAATTACCAACTAAAGTTACATTATTTGGCTCTTTCAAGCCATTAACCATATTCTTGCGCTGCAATAGTCATTTCATTTTATTTAGAAATAATTACGAACAAATGCATGTCTGTATACAATTTGAATACCTGTTCAACAAACAAATGGAGAATCTAGGTCACCGGAATCACATACGTACAAAATAGGGGAGATGAAATCAATTTACACTATAATAATAAAAATTAATAATAATAAAATTTATTTTCATTCATATTAAATTAAAGACACGATGACAAACGAAATGCTAAATAGTTAGTACAATCTTAATGCACGCTTTGACTTTTTTTAACAGTTGAGAGTAACAAAAGTCGCTGTAGTTCACACCTGTTGATAAGGCGTTGACCTAGATTCTTTATTGTTGAACACTTTTAATAAATCAGCATAAAAAATTTGATTATGTAGGATTTCGTAATCGCTTATTTATTCTATTACGTGTTAGTAATTCAATTTTAAGCAATAGGCAAATACATACAAAAGTGAATTCTTAAATACGGCATTGTATTTACGAGCGTATTTATTAAAAAATAATAGTATGTAGGAAAAAATAACCTGAAATCGGAAACCTGAAAAAACTAATTGTAGTTCTTTACGAGGTATTTTTACAGCCTTTGGCGGCACAACGACTAACACTATGCATTGTTTACTGGCACTAATACTGCACGATTGTGGGTTTATTCGGCTCTGGTAATTTCGATACGTTCTGTTGCGTGTTTGAAACAGAACTGCTGTCTGCATACTGCCGACACGCGCCAGCAAGTAGTGTGGTGGATGGAAATTATTTGCGACAGTCACATTACTGTATGTTATATATACTGTGACAGCGGTACTCCCATGTCATATACGGATCCTTGCAAAGCGGTAAAACAGCCTTAAGATCAATTCGTTTGAAGCGTGGTCGCGTCCTATGCTCTTATTTAATTGACGTTTTTTATTGCCCGTCGGATCATCAAGAGGCTCGTAGTCCATAAAGATACGTTTATGTATAAAATGTATTTATTCTAGAACAGTGTTTAAGTACGTTTGTTTTAATACTATTATTTGACATTAAAATTAAGGTTGACTTCTTTGTCACTGTAATATAAAATTATTAAAACGAATGTGAAATATTACTAATATGAAAATAAAATTTTAGTATTAGTGATACGTAACGTACGATTTTATTTATTTTTTGTAAGTAGAAAAATAATTCCCACTGGGGATCAGGGGCGTGCCTAAATACTTGACTGCGCTTGTGCAAAGATTATTACTGCCTATTTTATTACTTATATTATTACCAATTTCTATATATGTTGACCCCCCCCCCTTTTATTGATCATACTCGTAGCAATCAAACAGATCAGACAACAGTTTTCAATTTTATGTTAACTTGTAACAAATATTGTAACAAAAATAATGTTTATTAGAAAAATAAGTACATACTATAATACAATTTAGCATTTTTAATCCCGACTGTTTTAATAGCATCATCTATTATTTTTTCGAAAAATTTAATTTGCAATTTGTTATTTCCGCCCGTCGCCATATAGTTAGTATATTAATTTTAAATTCACTTAGCTACTCTAGAATTTGGCCGCCTATGTGTCGTGCATACATTCGCACACCGCTAGGGACGCCCCTGGTGGGGATATAAAGACTTGTTTGACAAAATACCAAATGTTAATAATGAACGTTTCTAGTTTATCGCTTCTTTCTTCATTCATAGAAGTTCGCTAAAGATAAGAAACGTCGAATGAAAAACTGGATATTCTAGATTAATAAACTGTAAAATGTTTAAATAAGTATGACTAACAAATAATCAACACAAGAAATCGAATATTGTCCAACCTACATAATTATTAACACATACAGACACTCTTTAGTTCGGTAACATGCATTACCTTGAGAAGATTGTTTTTAACTTTCTGTTATTTTCGGTTGTACAAACCAATGCTGCTAGTAAGTACTACACAATTATTTTATTAAATTTTACTTGAGACCTAATAAATATTATAATTTATAGAGTCTTGTAACACAGTGAGTGATGAACCTGGACAATGCATTTCGCTAAAATCATGTACGTCACTCCTCGAACTGCTTAGCAACAAGCCTGCTACATCAATGGATCTGATTAAAGATTTAATTTGTGGCTTTGAAGGTACAGATCCTAAAGTATGTTGTATTTTGCCATTAAATTCAAGGCGTCAAGTAGACAAAAATCAACAAACGGCGATCAATAGACAATTATTGTCAGACAGGAGGTATTGTGGTTATCAACACTCTGATGGATACGAACATAGTAGGAGTGCTACTACAATAAGTGAATTTCCATGGTTAGCACGTATAGTATACAGGAAAAGAACTGAAAATCCAGTTTCATATCAAAAAAAGTACCTATGTTTGGGTTCTGTAATAACTATCAGATACATATTAACTGCAACAACGTGTGTTGTACAAACAGAATATGTACCGTAAGTAGTATTTTTCTTGCTTAGGCATTCAAAGTAGCTTAATTTTAGATTGTCTTGCTAATTTCTTTACGTGTTTGTATACAGCGTGTTTTACTTTAAAGCTCGATACCCTTATATTTTTGTTACTTATAGTTATAATCGAATCAATTTCACACTTTTATCAGGTATAATAGCACCCCTTAAAATAAATTTGTAGGTAATTAAAACTGCTGTTTATTATTAACCAACAAGCTACTACAATCGAAGATAAATGCAAAAAATCTAAAAACATAGTAGGTCTTGTTTAATCGGGAACGTCTTTACTGAAATTTGTTCTGGGCCACTTGAAAATCCCAAAAAATTAAATAATTCTAATTCATATTTATTTTAAATAATTACAGGCTACAACAAAATAGGATTTGAAAAAATTTCCTAGATTCTAATACACTTTTTCTAGAGGTTTTTAAGATGCAGATCATGATTCTGCTATGTTCTTTTTCAGGTTAGGTCATATTTCAGTTATATTCGAATTTGTTTTCAAATAAAACACGCTTTTAAATATACGAGAACCGTAGGCAAGTTTTTGCGTTTACCAGGTAGCAAGATTAGTTACCTGGTAGTGATTAAACACGTTTTGGTGCAATTTTTGTTCTTCGGTACAGGTAATAAGCCGCAGCTTATTACCTGGTTACAGAACTCGTTACACAGTTGTCAAGAATAGGCTGGTTTTAGCGTTTACCATCAGGCACCCTGCCAAAGGAACCTCAACGTAGTACAACAAATACATGTGGTGACCCCGACGCGATACACCTCAAGACTCACCTCAAAAGTTATAATTGTTCATTATAAGCTTTATTTTTGTAATGTTGGAGAGGAGAGAATTAATGTTTGACTGATGGTTTGTTTATGAATTCATATCTGACTCTGTTTACATGTGTCGCCTTGGATACTAAATCAAGGCATGATAAATCACTACAGTACCGAACGCCAAAACAAAAAACTGTAGAACTAGGAAGCATCAAAAGATGCCAAAATTGCGCTAAATCGCCAAAACTACAATCCTGTTCATGTGTTGTATGCATGCAATAGCAATAGCAATGGAAGAATACTTCTATTGGTGTTTTGCATTCGTAGAAATCACTTCGTGAACAAACTAGTTTGAGTTACAACTCATGAAGCAGGTATGTGTTGGCTGCATGACACGCGAATGACATCGAAACAACAGATTTGTCCTGACCCGAACACACCAAAAGCAGATTCGTGATCTTCATACCAAAAAGCTATATGAAAACCTGGAAATTCTTTTGTGTTGTACCGTGAATTTTTCAAGATCTTCTAACCAAACTTTGGTTTTATGGTTTCAGGTGGTCCAGAACAAATTCCCGTAACGACTTTTACTATTAAACAAGGCCTACTACGTTTTTTCGATTATTTCCATTTACGCGTGATCCTAGTATGCTGAGGGTTTCTAATAAATGGGTTTTTTAATTACGTACACATTTTAAGGGGTTCTATACCTGCTTAAAATTTGAAGTTATTTTAAATAACAAAGGTACAGAGCTGAAATAAAAATTTTAATAAAATTCTAAAAATGTATTTAACATAACTATTTTTTAACCAAAATTTGGCTTTGGGGATCTGGTTAAGGTTTACTGCAGTTTTCCTTAGCTGTAACACAAATGTGGAATTTGTACTATACCATAGTCACCTGCAGCAGCACCATGGACCTTCGTAATAATAATAATCGCCCTTCCCTCCCGCACAAGCTTAGCTTCTGGGGCTTGGTTCTCTAGGTAATGGGTAGTTACTATTATTATTATGTTTGCATTTATCTTAGATCGTCGTAGGCTGGTGGTTTATAATAAATGGGGTTTTTAATTACACAAAAATATTTTTTAAGGGATTCTACACCTGATAAAAATTTGAAAACGATTCGATTGTAATTAACCTTTATACTATACAATACACAATAAATAAAAAATGCAGGGATGTTGAACTGAAATAAAGTAATTTTAATACAATTTTTATAATTTTTTAGCCAACGTTTGGTTTTGGAGTTTTCAAGTGGCCCGGAACAAATTTCCATTAAACGACTTTTCCGATTAAACAAGGCCTAATATGTTTTTTCGATATTTTCTTCGATCTTAGTTGGCTGTTGGTTTATAATAAATGGATGTTTAATTGCCCACAAATTTATTTCAAGGAGTTCTCCAGCTGAAAAGAATTAAAATTGGTTCGATTATAAATAAGAAAGGTACAGGGATGTCAAGCTGAGAATTGGAACACTTTAAATATACGAGGGTGGTCTGAAAAGTTTCCGACCTAACAAAGATACAAGACATTTTTTCTTTAAATTTATTTTTATTTTTCTACATAGTCTCCTTGTAAGTCTACACACTTCTCCCAGCGATGCTCCCATCTCTTTAACCCGTCCAAATAGTACTCGGAGTTTTTCTCTGCAAAATAATTGTTCACGAAGGTGATTGCCTCCTCATTTGACGAAAATCTCTGTCCTCCGAGCGCAATGTTTAGATGAGGGAACAAAAAGAAGTCGCTTGGGGCTAGATCTGGTGAGTAAGGAGGATGGTCAAGCAGTTCAAACCGTAATTCGTGGATTTTCGCCATGGCAACCGCGGAGGTGTGAGACATTGTCTTAGTAAACAGGATTTCCTTTTTCTGCAAATGTGGCCGTTTTTCTGCAATTTCTGCCTTCAGCTTGTCAAGTAATGATGCGTAGTATGCTCTTGTAATGGTTTTTCCTGTATGAAGTTAATCGATTAAGATAACTCCATGACTATCCCAAAAAACAGTCGCCATCACTTTCCCAGCCGACATAACAGTTTTTGCATTTTTGGAGCCGATTCTCCCTTCGTAGTCCACTGTTTTGACTGTATTTTTGTTTCGGGCGTATAATGGTGTATCCAAGTTTCATCTACAGTAATTCATCGGCGCCAAAACTCTGATTTATTGCGCCTAAACTGCGCCAACAGAGCGTTGGAAATGTTCATTAATACACGTTTTTGATCTAACGTGAGCAAACGCGGCACCCAACGCGCGGACAGCTTTCTCATGCCTAAATCTTGATTCAATATGTGACAAACACGTTCTTTGGACATATTCATAGCCTCTGCTATCTCTCTCACTTTAATTCGACGGCCGTTTAGCAACATTTGGTGAACTTATCGATGTTATCGTCAGTGGTTGCAATTTTTGGACGTCCCGAACGGTCATCGTCTCCCAAGCTGGTACGGCCACGTTTAAATTCAGCTGCCCAAAATTTCACTGTGGTAAGTGATAGCGCAGAGTCCCCATACACAGAGTCCAACTCATCTTTGATTTGCGTAGGCGTATTGCCTTTCAAAAACAAATATTTAATGACAGCTCGATATTCGATTTTTTCCATTTTCACAAAAACACTCACATCGACTCACTCAAACGATTGTCAAATAACAACTGCGCGTCCAAAATGGCTGAAATTTTGGGGAGTACCTGTCAAAAGATGCACAACTACATTCCCTAGCTTTTATTGACGAGTGCTGCCATCTTTACGTCAAGGTCGGAAAGTTTTCAGTACCATCCTCGTATATACATATATTATATTTTGAATGAAAATTCATATAGAAAAATCTATCGCTCCGGCTGAGAATCGAACCCAGCACCCTCCACTGTCTAGGTGGTATTTCTACCAACTGTGAGACGACTATCAGCATAGCGACAAATTTTCTATATGAATTAGATATTTTAGCCGACATACAAAGTAACTAGAAATTCTTTTAATATTATTAATGAAGATCAGTATATTGGATGACTACATCAATATTCAAAGAATCATGAATCATTCCGAAAGGAAATTAATTTCATAAATTGTAGACAAAGGTTAATGTTTATTATGTTTAATTAATGATTTACATTGAATTATATTTTGAATGCAAATTCATATAGAAAAATGTATCGCTCCGTCTGGGAATCAAACCCAGGACCCTCCACTGTCTATATGAAAATATAATTTAATACATTAATACATTAAATATAATTTAATGTATTAATTAAACATAATAAAAATTAACCTTCATCTAAAAAATATATTATACCTTACAGAATGGTGGTACAACTTGGAGAGTATCATCTTGCTAATGATACTGATTGTGTTACTGACGCCTCAAATGTTAAAGAATGCAGCGATCCTACTAAATCGTATGAGATTGAAAAGATAGTAGCTCATTCAAATTATAGCAATGTAAATTATATAAATGACATAGCACTAATACGATTAAATTGCGATATAGAGTTTACAGGTATTTATTTATTTATAAGAAGTTTCACATTGTAATCCTGTTGGACATTCTAGATTACATACGACCATATTTACCATATCCTGGAACAAAGTTTGCTGATATTGGTAACACACTATCAACATCCGGTTGGGGATATATAAATCTACAAGGGGACGAATCATTAAGAAAAGAGTCTTAGGTACATTAATTTCTAATGTTGAATGTAAGGAAGCATATAGGATTGCAAGCTGGTTAAAGTTGACGGAAAAACATGTGTGTACACTTCCATTGAAGAACTCTATGGAGTTGAGTTGTCGCGGTGATGCTGGGGCACCTGTAATTTTTAAGAAAAAGTTGCAGTGGCATCAAGAAGGCATAGTATCCTTTGGTGAGGGAAGATGTGGATCTAAATTTCCTGAAGTGCACACCAGAGTTCAAGAATACTTAGATTGGATAGAGGAAAACATTGAACCTTATTAAACTATAGAGTACCGATGTATGATATTTAGTTAAAAAGATATTTTAGTTGATAGAAAACACTATGAATGTCTACATTTTCAGATTTGCAGTAATTCATTAGATCTGCAATTCTGCATTAAAGGTTTTTGTAATTTGTCCATGCTCGTCTTGGCTGGGTTCTGTATATCTAACAAATGAGTATGGTAGATCTAAAGGAAACGACTGTAGGGTTTATGTTTTGCCGTCCGACAGTAATTTTGGATTTACTTAGATTGAAAAGGATAAATAATATTTGATGTAATGCATCACTGCAATAATCTGGACTTGACTTTGACTGATGAATTCGTCGAAATTTTATGTTTTATAAAATGTCAAGCTATTGTATGTGCCAAATGTATAAAAACTTCTGACTATATCTACTATGTTAAAATAAAATGTTTAATTAAAAGTATTACTTATTTAATTTATGAGAATATAAAGCAGTTACATTTCAGTTTGTATTAGGTATATGAGAATTACAAAATCTTAGGAGTTTTACTTGAAATCATCATTTAATTGTATGGTTATCTTCTATACGCTATATAGTTGATATCGTGTTTAAGTTGTTTCATGATTACTTCTTGTAGGACTACTGTTCATTTCGAAATGATTTATTTTCTTTCTTGATGCCCCTATCTATTTCTATATTGTCGTTCTGATTGGTTCATATACATTTGAAATAACTTTTACCATTAAAAATAGTTAAAAAATATTTCTTCTAGAGTAGTTTACCAGCACCTAGAAATAAAATATACTTTTAATATACTCTCGTATTTCAGAAGTTTTTAATTTCATCTAAGTTGGTATTTATCTAATTTCTTGTTGCACAAAACGCGTGGAAACCAGGATATAGGCAGATTGGGCTGAAACTGATGTATGTTGTAGTTCTTGACAGTCTGATCAAAAGTCCTCATGGGCACAAAATCTGAAAATGACCAGTGCATGAGTATGTCAACACATTCGGATGATTACGTTAAACACCAAACTCTACTTCGTACTCTTGACCTATCAAACGGTTTCAAGAGTACGTAGTAGACTTTGACGCTAAATAACTCAAAAACTGGTCATTTTTAGACTTTGTTCTATAAGGACTTGATCAGGATGACATGAACTACAACTTACATCAGTCTCAGACCATTTTAACTGTAGCCTCTTTTCCAATAGTTTTGTGCGGGGTCCTTTATTAACTCAGTGAAATCAGCGCCCCAAAACGTTTTTTTTTTTACGGAACCGATCTATTTTTATTTATATTTTGCTTTGTCAATTGCCCCAGAAAGCTCAATGCAGCAAAGTAAACTGTCAGAGTAAACACGGCCTACTTACTAGCTTCATATAAGCTTCGCAGAAGCTTATATGGATCTAGTAGGCCGTATAATAAATCTCAAACAGCGTCATCTATCGACCCAAAGAAATTTTAAGTAAGGTTTCATTGTTTGTCGCTAGATGGCAAGATATGCTCTAAGTATTTAGAGTCCCTTTATAATAATATTAAATAATAAGAATAAGAGTTGGGACATGTACGATGCCAGATTTTAATTGGCTGGATCCAATGTCAAGGAGTACATGATCTTAATAGTATGGTACTTAGTTTTTTAAATTGTATAACAACATTTACATTACTTTACATCCTAATACACATTTTCTTTATGAGATTAAATTTTCTTAATATAATATATGTATTTTTTATAAGCAAATAAATTATTATAATAATGTTGAATCGAAAGACTTATTGACATCTATGTACGTAGTTTGTCAAGAAACAATTTGTCAAATCAAACAATTGAAAAATGATAGGTGAAAATACTTTATGAGAAATCAAGTCGTTCTTGACATTGGATCCACATGTCCTAACTCTTATCTTATATAACCTATTATTATTATTATACAGGAACTCTATAAGTATTTAAATTTATTAATATTATTATTTATAAAATAAAAAATTTGAATTTTCCATATACAGAAAACCAACACAAACAGACATAACAATGCCAAATGAATCTTGTCACCATAATACACATAAAATAGCAGCATACAGATCATTAGTACACAGAGCTTTAACTATTCCACTAGCAAAGCCAGATTTTAGCAAAGAGATATCAACCATTAAACAACTAGCACATGCAAATCATTACAATACGAACACGATTGACACTTTAATTAAACAAAAAGATTATAGGTTAGCTATCAAAAGAATATATCCCATTGACAATCAAACAAAAGACACAAATTACATATCTATACCATATTTTGGCAAAATATCAGAAAAAATTGCACATATACTAAGAAAAACCAACAATTATAAAATAACATTTAAAACCAACACTAACACTTTTTCATTTTTATTTAATGCTAAAGACAGAACACATGATATCATGAAATCGGGCATTTACCGTTTAAATTGTTCTTTTTGTAGTTCGGTATATATTGGACAAACACTTCGAAATTTTGACATAAGATATAAAGAACACGTACGTCATTACAAAAATAAACATCCTGAAAAATCTAATTACGCCAAACACCTTTTAGAACAAAATCACACAATGACTCCTCAAAATAATATTAAATTCCTACATTTTTGTAATAACAAACGCAAATTAGACATTTTAGAAGCCTTTGAGATATACAAACACAAACTCAGAGTACCTTTAATGAATGAACAACTTGAGCTCAGTTATTCTCCGTTACTGGAAGTATTAGATATTTAATTCTGATTATTATTATTATTTTATCTAGTTACCTATTTTTGTATCTACCTTAGCGACGTGTTTGTTGATAATTATATTACCTTTGATAATGACAGCATAGCTGTCGAAACAATATTGTCAGGTTGTATTTTAATAAAACTGCGAAACTTTTAATAATCTTTATTTATTTCATGATTATGGAGTTCCACAAAGTAAGGCTGTAAACAATAAACAAGAATACAGTTGATGACTCATACATCTAGAATGTTTGATGACGTCGTATGTGGGTTTACTATTCATTACAGTACTATAAACCATCCTATGTTATAAAATACCTATGTTCATTATACTATATAGGAGTATTTGGCGGGGTATTCTTTTTTATATTTTAAATTAAAAGGCTTCTATCAATCTTTATCCAACACTTTTCTTTTGTTCTTTAAGGTGGATGTTTCCTATTGCTAACGTGAAGTATTACTCCTGCATTTACTTTATGCCATGTTTCATGGAATTATGTAGGGAAATTTCCTCATATAAATACAGCGATCGCAGAAGAAATCAATTAACCAGAAGTAGCGCAATGTAAACTGGACGTACCGTAGTGCGAATAAATGTGCATTGGAAATAAATAATCTAATAAAATAAATAGTGTATAAATCAAATAGTTTCAAGTTCGTTTATTAACCGTACATAATTTGTGTTTTAATTAGTTTAGACGTTAATTAATTTAGTTACTGTAAATATTCTTTTATTAAAAAGTTAATACAGCATCTTTAGTTTTAAAAGAACGTTATAGTATTATCGAAACTGAACAGAGTTTGCTTCGAGTCGTCTCAAATGTTCGATCCATCATATTTCTAGCATGATTAGTAAGGTCCGTCAAGCTGGCAAAACGATAAAAGCAAAACCAATCAACTAGACCTATATGTAATTGCTATTTAATTACCACATTAAAAAATTAATTGCTCTTTCAGTTACTAAAATACGAGGGCTTTGCCAGCTTGATATCAAGCTAGCAAAACCAAATCAAAAAAACAGGTAAGTAATTAACGTTCAAATAGCTCAAACATAACAGAAAAATTAATTGCTAATAAATTACCACG
Organism: Agrypnus murinus; assembly: GCA_929113105.1. Classification (NCBI taxonomy): domain Eukaryota; kingdom Metazoa; phylum Arthropoda; class Insecta; order Coleoptera; family Elateridae; genus Agrypnus; species Agrypnus murinus. The sequence continues at coordinate 63,457,923 of OV816029.1, read as the reverse complement.
TTAAAATAAAGAAATAAACACAAAAAATTAATTTAGTAAAAAATTTGTTTTGACCTTAAAAATGAAGGGTTTTGCCAGCTTGAAACCGGTTTTGCTGGTTCCAATAGAGTTCCACTAGAGCAATAAAATTGAAACAAACACTACCATCTCTTGCGATTTAATTGCTGATTAATTACCAGATTAGAAAATTGATTGCTAATATAGTAATAGAAAAATTTTGATTTTCAAAATAACGGGTTTTGCCAGCTTGAAACTGGTTTTGCTGAAGTTCCATTGAGTAATTAAATTGAAACAAAGACTACCGTATCTTGCGATCTAATTGCTAATTAATTACCACATTAAATAATTAATTGCCAATATAGTAATAGAAAAATATTGGTTTTCAAAATAAAGGGTTTTGCCAGTTTGAAACTGGTTTTGCCAGCTTGAAACTGGTTTTGCTGGAGTTCGATTAAGTAATTAAATTGAAACAAAGACTACCGTATCTTGCGATTTAATTGCTAATTAAATACCACGTTAGAAAATTAATTGCTAATATAGTAATAGAAAAATTTCAAATACGAGTTGAAAACCATTTCCTGAACATGCAGCATACAATAATTTTTAAACCAAGTGAATAGAAGGTACATATATTCTCATATCTGTTTACCACGAACAGTGGTACATTCTAAGTACGGTTTGTAAAAATATAAATAAAATGCATGGTTTAATAATATATTTTTCTTTAGGTGATATAGTGTTAGTTGAAGTTACGAACACGGAGAAAAATACTGTGTCTAAACCCATCGGATTAAAAAAAATACCAAAAACAATAAAAAGTCCGATTAAAGATGGCGAACTGAAATTACTAGGAGTTATTTCTTACAAAGGAGCGACTACAGTTGCTCAGCACTCTCAGGCCATTACACACTACACGGTTGTTTGTTTGCGAGGAAATTTTTGGAACGAATACGACTTGGAAGCTACCATGACTCGCAGAAGCAAAAACTACAAAGTTGTTCTAGAAATGTTGGTTTATACACATCCCATCTAAAAAATATTATGTTTAAAAAAATTTAGATCAATATGAAAATATATTTCTCCTGCTTACTTGCATCAACAACGCCACCCTTCGTGCTACTTAAGCACCACGAAAGTGAAAGATTTCACATTTACGATTTCGATGACGACGTCATCATGGACGTCACTTTTCAATTCCTTGTAGTGAAAAGTTCAGTTTCCACGACACTGACACAGAGAAAGATAATGCATTTGGATTGATCAAAAACATCGCGCATATATCATTTATCTATTACTATATTAGCAATTAATTTTCTAATGTGGTAATTAATTAGCAATTAAATCGCAAGATATGGTAGTCTTTTTCTGGATAATTTTGTTTCACAAAAAATCAGAAGAATAACTAAAAAGTTATTTCACCTTTGAATTGACTAGTTACCTGACCTGGGTTTCTTCTTCATCGAGTGGCATGGGAGTTGCGAGAGAAGTTCTCATAAATCCTAGATAAGTATGTGGAAAACTTAACAAAATACTTTGGGGCACAATCGATTATTGTATTCCATGGATATCCAGGTGAACAATCAGAAAAGAGCACCAAGTCTGCAGACCGTCTACGGAGAAGAAACAAATATACAGCAGCAAATGTCGAGTTTGATGAAACAATATCGGTGGCTATGTCCAAAGAACAATTTCTGCTTCTTTTTTCTGCTTGCCCTCAAGAAAGCTGTTGTAAATGAACCCAAGATTATCAATAAAGCCGTAAAAGCTGCTCATCACTCTGATTGTATGGTAATAGTGGGGGAAGATGTTGATCTCCTAGTGATCCTTACTGCACGTGGTCCTGAGTGTGATCGTTTAATTTTAATAAAGCCTAAAAAGTCAGATCACGTATTCTATTCCCCAACACACTTCAAAATGTCTAATAAAGTTAAAGGCAATATATTACTTTTACCGCCTTCAGCGGATGCGACTCTACGTCTGCAATGTTTTTTAGACAGGGTGAAATTAGTTATTTACGATACGAGTGCGGGAACACAATGTTCCCGCGTGAACGCAGTTTTGAAGCACGAGCGACCGAAGGGAGCGAGGGCCTTCATATGCGTGAACGCGGGAACATTGTTCACGCAAGAGAATTGTACAATACTTTTTGAAACGAACGTAGTCATTGTTATAAATGTCAAATAAAATTTTTATCTGATTTCACAACTTTTATTTAAAAAAATAAACCAAAGCAAGTCATGACTGCAATTGACAAATGTGACAGATTGTTTTTCGGCAGAAATTTTGCAGTAAAAAAGGTATTTAAATTTTGCAAGGGTTGGCAGTTGGCACCACTGAGTGTTTCCCGGTTTACTTAACCGGGAAACAAGTGTTCCCGGTTGACTAGACAGTGCGTCGAACACTGCTTTCTAGATAGTGAGTTCAAAAAAAATTTTTCAAGCTTCTTTGAAAAATGGTGACATGTGTAAAAGGCTGTACATAGTGTACATGTCTTCAAAAACTACCGTGCTACTGCAGATGAAGTAGTTGGCAAGAAGTTTTTATAGCTTTGTACGCTGGTTCCTCCCGTAGACAGGGATCGCTGAACGAAATGCGCTAGACCACGTTTACAAAATCTTTGCTGTTTCTTCAAATACAGATGTGGAATGGGTATATGGTGGACCCCGCTGAATGTGGTTGGAAGACGTCGAAACATGGATTACGCCCCGTCACGACGGCCGAACAAGCCCCACAGGAACTTTTAAACGCAACGTCTTGCAAATGTGCCAAAGGTTGTATAAGTGCATGCAGTTGTAGAAAGCAGGGAATCAAGCGTCCACCAATTTGCTTCGAATGCAGGGGTACATCGTACACCAATGCATCAGAAGATGACGGGCCAAGTTTTGATGACGAGGTGGATGTTGCTTGACATTTTTGATGGATTTGACTAACTTGACATTTTTGACACTTTATTAGTAAATGATGATGACGAACTTGAACTGAACACACCACCCGTGCTAAATGGAAATAAGGACTACATTTCTACGGGCACTATTTTTAGATAAATTCCACTTTTTGCTAATTTTTCACAATTAATAACGTATGTACTTATTGTCTTTTAAAATATATGTTTACAATATTCCTCCATTTTGTTATAGAAAAGAAACCTAACCAGGGGTCGGAATAAATGTTGCTTCTATGGTCTGCAGGAATTCTCAGCAAAGCATTATGATTGATGCTCTATAAGTTTTATAATAACTTCGTTTTTTATACGGCACGTCCTAGATCACTAAACTGAGATGAAAACGCAGAAATTTGTGACTTTTTGTGAAAATTATAATCGAAAAAAATCATTTTTTAAACTCAAATGTCTTCTACACCTAATTCGACATTTGATGGTGCTCATTTGGAGAATTTAATGTACTTTAATTTATAAAAGAGCAAAGTTTCCGAGGACTGCATCGTTTCTGAGTTATTTGCAAAAAATGGAAAAAGTCCGAAGATTTCGAGGTTTTCAGCTCGGGCTAAAGCTTACATAGAAAATTGGAGCAAACTTCAAATTCTTCTATTTACAACTAAATAGAGAGATTAAAACAGTTTCAGTCTTTCCACGAATTATTTCAAAGTAAAATCCTATTTTTACTAGCCTATAGGTCAAAAGCGGTCTAGAATATTAGGGCGCAGCCACTAGGGCGTTGCCATTAGAGCGCGGCCATTAGGGCGCGAGGACTCCAGGGCGCATGCTTATTAGGGCGCGAGGACAGTATTTAACGATCAATAAACTAACTATTCAAACCATTTATTAGTAAAGTTTAAAAATTAAAAAAAATATATTATTGCACAACACATAGTGAATAAATAAAAACACGAACAGGACTATTAAGTGGAGTGCCTTTAGAAAGAGAACATCTTATAACGTATGTTAGAATCAACGTTTATATATTAAAAATGTGTGCTTTATAAAAATTTTTAAAAAATTTTAAAAAGTGTGTTTTTATAATTTTATGTAAAAAATTCAATATTTCCAGAAGTTAAATTAAGCACTGAAAACGCTTATCTTGTAGCTGTAAATTGTAAAAATTCTTATTTGTTGTGTAATAAAAATTATCCCAATCTTATGTTATTATTTGCAATTTCTTTAACCTTGAATTACTTATTGAATTTAGAGTATTCATGGTGATTATACCTACACACAAAAAAAATCGTTAATTTAATCTTATGTATTTGTTTAAAGACAAATTATTGTTTTAAATAAATATTTGATTATTTTAAATATGGTAAATGTAAATTAATAAGACTGTTTTATTTATTTCAAGTTTTATATTTGTTTAAAAAGTAAGCTTAAGTTGAATATTGCAGATGTTAAATTAAGGTTTATACAGTTAACTGAACTATTTATAAAGAGGGAAAATTAATTCTTTTGGAAATATTATGTTAACTAATATATTGCATTGCTGCAATATATACCAATAATTAAATTAACATTACAAAAAGCCAATCTTTTCAAAGGATTGTTCCAAAGCAACTATCAAATCGTTTCAGTCATACCATTGTTGAAATTGGCCAATCACGTGATGATTATGACATGCGTCGTTCGAAGCATACACTAGATGCGTTTGTAGATGAAGCGTGTTTTCACTCCGCATCCATAGATTAATTAATAATCTTGCATCGTCCGATCTGACTTTGATGGGACTCGACAAAAAGGTGTAAAAGTTTTTAGTGAAAGTGAAGTGTTTAGACAAAGTGCTTAGTTTGTGGAATATGTGATTAAAATAGTCATTTAAGCAATAGAATAGGTCTCATGTGTCAGCCATATTGTTTGACATGAATTGGATAATTTCATATTTTCAGAAATTTAAATATTGATATCATGCACAGAAAAAGTTGCATTAGCCAAATAAATTTAACTACAAACAAAACAATCTGTTTTATATACGCACATAAATGTATATTTAGAATGCGAATAATATTTTCTTGTAGTAAATACAAATAAATATTTTACATAGCAAGAGTATGACTATTTGAATCAAGCAATTCAGAAACAGTTCAATAAAAAAATTAAGTCTTGGATTAAGTAAATACAATTATTTAATGCTAGTAACGTAACGATTGATTGAAAGGTTGAATAGTTTTGATGAAACACACTGTATCGTTATAATAAATGTTCTGTTTAGTTAAGACAAACTTTCTTTGTTTTGAACTAAACTGTGTATTTAAATAAAACGATTATAGTTTCATGCTACACTGCGAAAAGTATTTAGTTGGCCCAATTAAATTTATTTAATTCAACTAAATATTTAGTTAAATCAAATAAAATTTAGTTTATTTAACTAAATATTTAGTTGAATTAAATAAATTTAATTGGTCCTAATAAATGCTTTTCTATGTGTAATAGTATCAATATTTTACTTGTAAAACTTACTACTTTACTTATGAAATAAATGGAATCAGTTAAGAGTAATTAGTAATGAGTCGTTTTAATGTTAATATTAAATATCAATTTGTTTTCAATATGATTATTTTGGATTATTTTTATTTAATAAATCCTTCTTCAGTTGAAATTACGTTCTAATAGTTACACTTAAAACTTTTTAAATAAGAACACATATTCGAAAAAATATAGTTTAGATCAAATAATTATAAATTCATTTTAAATAAAAACAATAACAACTGTTACTTAGCGATGGAATAACAAGAATCAAGTGGTGTGTTTAATCCACCACAAAATATTAAAACATTTAAAATAATTTAATCTTATAAACAACAAACTTTTTTAACTATTATAATGTAATTTCAACTGAAGAAGGATTTATTAAATAAAAAATGTCCGAAATGATCATATTGAAAAGAAATTGATATTTTTAATTATTATTTTCCTGTATCACCTGGAATCATTATCATTATTATTGTAAGAGCGTGCTATTTTACGATGACAAGAAATTTTGTATATTTTTTCCTACATTTTGTATAATATATTGCTGTGATATTTGCAGGTAGAAATGTTAAATAGGTAATTTGGGTTGCCTATCTTTCAGGCGTTCGTAATCGAATCTTTGTTAAAAGGTTTATTTAATAGTATCAGAGGTATGGTTGAAGCTAGCTATATACAGGAATTAAGTTAAATACATTCTTTTTGCGATAATTTCTTGTTAAAGTTACATTTCATGCAAGATTATTTAACGATCCGATCTATTCATTACATAACCTCAATTTTTGTAAATAATTTTCAAAATGGGTTTCTTTAGAAGAATAATTTATTCACATTATGTTAACATGCATAAAAAGTTTTATATTTCAACAAAAGGATACTATTTAAGTGTGTATATAATTTAATAATTGTAAATTATAATACAACGGTTGGTACGTTGAATTTGTTTTTCTTAATCTACCGTCAATAGCTCAAACTTGGTAAATTGCACCTAGAATAAAATAAAACGGGCTATTATGAGTTAATTAATAAATATAAAAGAAACTTACCTTGCTCAATTTTCAAAAGGGTGATTTTTTTCTTCTGCGATACATGGTATTGGTTTGTCGAGCAACCGTTACAATTTAATTAATTTAGGTTCATGATGTTATTGTGGAATTTCGTTGGATAACATCTTGGCTGTGTAAGTTGTATAAAGTTTTTGTAGTTCTATAGTTGTTTTATCAGCCAATTCAATTTAAATATGTCCATATACCTGTACCGAGAATAAAGTTAATTTTGTATTGTGAGTGTGTTATTGATGTCAAATGATTGGGAAAAGTTAGATAATCAGATTATGTAAAGATTAATGGGTTAAATTGGTGGTTGGACAGATTTAAATGGAATTTATTACAATTTTTGTCAAGCGTGAATATTTGATTGTTCGGCTCAAAATTGTGAGTTATTGTGGGGTTTTTGAAATAAAAATGTTATTTTATTAGTTTAAGGTAGTGTTGGGGATTCTTTTTATGTGTCTAAATCTAAAATTTAAAGAAAATAATATTTTATTTAAAAATAATTTGAAATGTCAAATTTTGGTCCATGGAATACTTGATTATGTTATTTTATTGTTGTTTCTATATGTTTTAATGCAATTTGTATTGTGAAAAACAATTAGTAATCTCTAGAACGTATTGGAAGGAGGACGTGTTGTTCTCATATTTAATAACCTATAAAAAACAAGCATTTTAATAAAGTAGAAAGATAAAGTGAGGTTACAAATTTTGAATAAATGAAATTAATGCATATAAATGGATATAGCTTACCTGTTTGTCATTATATCAAGAAAATAATAATTCATAGAATTGATTTGGATAATTTCAACACTTATGGAACTTTTTAGTTTGAAATATATTTGAAGAAGAATTTAATTTTCTGCGGACTTGCATTTTAGAAATCTCACCAACAGTCAAGAGTTTGGTTGTGGTTACCATAGCAGTATTTTCAAATTTAAAGAAGTGCCTAGTGTGCGACCGAAAATTGTAAGTGAATTTAAATTTATACTGGCCAGTAACGTAAAGTAAGGTAAAATAAAAAAAAGATCATTTCGGACAATTTTTATTTAAATTAAAAAAAATATATAACAAGACTTAACGATTGAGACAATTTAAACTATTTTTTTTATATATTAAAAAAGAATTGAGAAAATTCCAAACATTAACATAACCTATATAAAAAATAATGAAAGGCTGATTAGTAGTTTTTGTCAATTGTTTATTTATTATTTGTGTTTAAAGAAATAAAAATTTGTGTTTCTTTCTATATATTTAATTTTTATTTATTGTTCATTTTTCTTCCTTGTGAGGAAATAATTTGTGATTTGCAGCTTGTTACAATTTTCCCAGCTCAGGTGTTACGATTAAAGGTGGACCCACTGATGTTAGAAATTAGTAAGGTAAGGTTATTGTACTATAAATTTCAGAGATATTTGTCGATTGCTTTACTGAAACTAAAGTTGGAGCTAGTGACGGGGCAAAAATCTGTTATTTAAATATATATTGTAGTGGTATACTGTTGTATTATGGTTTTATTTTGTTAAAGTATATACAACAACATTCACTGCAATATGTAATGTGTAAATATGTTTTAATTTCTAAAGATTCTAAATCAGTTTTTTTCTGAGATCTTTTATAGTTAAACATGATACCCTTTATAGTGAAAATAAGTATATTTATATTATTAAACGATATTTCTTCTACAACACCACAAATTATTTATGTATAAATGTATATGTATACTTATAACGACTTTTGTTCGTTCTTAATAGACAAATTGTGTGTGTCAATACAATGTTTTGTTGTATTATCAATGAGAAAAACATTTACTTGGATCAATTAATTCAATTAAATATTTAGTTAAATCAAATAAAATTTAGTTTATTTAACTAAATATTTAGTTGAATTAAATAAATTTAATTGGTTCTACTAAATGCCTTTCTCAGTGATACCTAATAATAATACTTTAGGATGTATTTAAAGGAAAATGTGGCATTTTATATAGAATCTCTTTTTTTTTTGTTAAATTGTTTGTTAAGTTTATGCTTTAATAAAATATCTTTACATTATGTATTTCTTTTAATTACATTAACATAAAGAATACCAAACAAATGTACCATGTGTAGAAATTATTTAGGAACAAGTATCTTTTAATGTAAAATTGTATACTAAAAATTAAAATTAATATTAATTTAATATCAAAATGTTGAATAATTTGCTGACAGTTAAGTCTTATCAGAAGCAATAATAGTTATATTTTTGGAAGTAAAGTTTCTATCCATTGGCGGATGGATAGAATGGATTGGAAGATTTTACAAAATTTGTGAAAATTGCCTTTTTCCAATAAATAGAAAAATGTATTTAAAAATGTAACTGATATGCTTCTGATAAAACGTTTAATTCTTTACAAATCATTTATTAAGGCATTTTGGATATTAATTAACTGGCATTACAGTTTTTAATATTACACAGTTTCACATACAAATTCCTGTTTCCTATATAATTTTCTACAAATGGTATATCCATAAAGGAAACTGAAATATTTAATATGCTTAAATAAATAATATAAGAATTGTAAACTTGATTCTTTGATAAGGTAAGTTTAAGCATTCATTCAACTTGCATGATGATTGTAATAATGTTACATTAATGTAACAGCTTTAGTGTAAATACTAAAGTGTAACTGAAAATGCAATACGCAACTGTTTAAACCAAATGTATTTAAACAATTAAATTTAAGTACTTCTTATATTTAGTTCAGTTATATCATTGCCTTAAAATTTAATCTACAGATTTATTTAGAAGAATGTTAAGATATACTTGGTTATACAGGGTGTTTTGGAAAAGATGCCTTTCCCGTTAAAGGGCAATAGAGAAACATGTGTAGAGTAACATCTTACTAATAATTTCCTGAAATGCCCCTTTGAAATGACAACCCCCCTTATAAAAATAATAGGCACGCCACTGCAAAATAGTAGATAAAACTGTATGAAAAGAAAATTGTGTCTACTAGTACATAGTTTTAAAGGTCATGGACAAAAGAACCATAAACTAACCCAAGCAGGTAGCAGGATAAATATAAATTCTTCGAAGATTGTAATCAACACCAAATAGCAGTACGTGCTTTTAAAACGTTTTTAACTAAATAATAACACTCATTTTGAACATCTGTAATAACTGTTACTGACTCAGATCTTTGAGATTTGTAACTGCAGTATGCAGTTTGTCGTCAACTTTCTTTGTGTTAGGTGGTGGTAAACTTGAGTTTCGATTAATACACGTTTTAGAATTAATAACTTGCATTAGGTAGTGTTAAGTGTTTGTTTTAGTGATAAGTAGTTTATTTAAGTGTATTTAGTTACTGTTTAAATTATGGCAGAACCAAACAAGCCTGCTGAATGAACGAAACTTTTCAAATCAACCATTTTCAAAAAGTACACTTATACCGCGAGTGCAATTTTGCCAATGGCTATTGGAACGCAAACAGGAAAATCCCCAGTTTGCACAAAATGTTTTACTCGGGCGGGTGTTTTTAATTCACACAACAGCCACATAAGACCTTTTATTCTGCTCCAACGATTAACCGGTGACTGGCGCCTACATTTTCTGGTCAATGAAGTGTTCGACGGACTCCCACTATTGAGCACCACTACACTTTGCTCGACAGGTACGGGAGTTTTCGAACACATGTTATAAAGATTGTTTGCATCTAAACGGTAAGTTTTACTCATTTTGTTATAATGACATTCGTAAAATGAAAAATAGGCAATGTTTCCATCACAATTAGGTCAACGAACGTATGTTACAGTTTATTTACCGACCTTAATAAATTATCAAGTCATCAAGGTAGTGAGTCACTCGGCAACCGCTGCTAAAATTGATACGTACGTAGCGGAGGTCAGTTATTAATTTAGTAGTGCAGATGTGAGATCATTGTTTGCTTTATCAGTAATTCAGGGTCAAAATCTTACAAACAATCCATAGTCGACTCGTGACTTGTAAAAAATACGGAAAAATCCGAATTTCTTTTAATTTTTTATTTTTATTTTATGAGTTTTGGGGTCTCTATATAGTCACCTTTCACCCCCTTAAAGCATTGCATATTTGTCCGGAACACCCTGTATACGAACTTATTATAAACTTGCTTTAAACGTCTTCTATTTGGATCAACTAATTATTTTTTGTGTGTACCATGACGGAATCCGACTGCCCCGGTCCCGTTTTTATTGTCCTTCCTTGAACAGTTGAAAGATTTTTGTCAATTTTTTTGTAACTTGTTTTCAACAAAATATATTACTAGTACAAGATTTAAAAAATAAATAGTTTGTAGGAGTATTTAGCAAATCACTTCAGTACAGTTCGTGAGTTACCGCTTGTTAAAGGTTACATCAAATTATTCGAGCACGACTAAGGTTCAAGAAAGACTTGTTGATCTATCAAATATCTCAATAGAATGTGAAATACTATTAGACACCTTAGATTTTCATGATGTAATAAAAAAGCTTTCAGAACTTAAAGCTAGACTGTTGAGGTTTTATAGAAACAGGTGTTTAAGCAGCTTTTTAATTTTCCTAAATTTTAAGTTTTTCATTAAGTATAATCTATTTTATTTATGACAAAATAAAAGTGAATAATTGTAGGTATTAAATATACATAAATATTCCCACTGTGTGATCTGTTTCGTTTTTCTACAATTGTACGTCAGTTAATATAAATATTATTAACATTATTATTATTATTATTAATTCCTCATTTCCTTCATTCACATGTTATACAATAATATACAGTATGTTGTTTAATTTGTACAATACATAATAATTCTTGAGTCTCATTTTGGTGGTATGGAAGATTTAATTTAAGTATTGCATAAACATACGAATGCCAAACAGTCTAATCTATTTATATAATGGTTGTTTCTCAAAATAATTTCTAATATAATTTAAGATCCAAATACATCATACTTTATATATCTAATCTCTTTTATCAACAAATAAATATTTATTATACTATATAGAAGAAACACCCATATTACATGTTGAATGGAAAATCTGCCCTATTTGACGATTACATTGAACATAAATTAAATATCTAGTCACATGAATGAGTCCATTTTGTAATATTATAATATAAAGTATTACCCTGCAAACAGTGTCATTCCATTCATCAATACAGTATGTACTACCTACATGTAAACATATATGTATCACAACTTACTATTTCCCGCCGTAGTGTCCACACGCCCTTTTGTCCCTGCGCCCTAGTGTCCCGCGCCCGAGATGCCGCGCCCTAATGTCCGTCTCCGAGGTCAAAAGTTAGCAAACAGTTAAAGATTATCTTACAAATGTTAAAAGTTTACAGCGAATTACACCAAAAATAGTGTGAGACTGTGAAATTGTAAGTAGTTGCAGATGTTGAAAGTTGGAAACTTTATAGTTTTGAAACTTTTAAAAACCTTTGATTAGATTTTTAATATTTAGAAACGTGAAACCTGAATTCTTCTAAAGAACTTCCGAATCTCAGTAGTCTATAGTTATTGTTAAAACTCTAAAATTTCTAAAAATATTAAAATCAGAAATCTAAAATCTGAACCACGAATTTTTTCAAGTACAAATATTTGACATTATTATGTAGACATTGGAAAATCTCTTTGATATCAAACAAACATTTTCAGAAAAACTTTGGATATGTAGAAGAAGTTTGTTTTGTTGCAATTATTTCTTATTTGTAATTTATGAGAAACTCTATGTAAACAGCCTGTATCAGACGATTCTTCCTCTTTGAAGAGGTATGGTATACAACGTTGAGGAAAATCAGTTTTTTAATGAAAGTGGAATTTTATGGATTGCCCTACCTATATACATCTCTTTAATACAGATTAAATGTTTTAGGAGAAATTAACCAAAAGCTTCCAAAAGGTAAAAACTACTAATTCAGGTATTTATTAACTTCAACTAAAAGTAGAAATGTTACATGAGTGGACGATATAGTACTGCAACTCCTAATCAAATATTTTCTTTCGTGCGTTGTTATACTTTTCTGGTCTTGTAAGTACATATTTCTAGCAAAATAGTTAAATTTTGAACATTTATTTTCCCTTATCGGTATGGTCTGCAAACACTTGCACCATGTGCAAACCTAATATGTACAACTTATCTACAACCACCATACATTTTACAATCGTAAAGTAAGGCATTAGCTTAAAATAATAAATAGAACAGTTGAAGTAAATAAGCTGTTTACATACAAAAGGAAAACGTTATTGTTTATACATATACTATAGGTAGATGAATTTCTGCTGCTTAATAGAGGTGTTTATATTACTGCATGACTGTATACTAAATATTTGTAAACAAATCATTAATAAACAAACAAACTTTGTAGGCAAATATTTATTTTTATTTCCAAAAATCATTAGGGAGTAAACAATTATATGGTGATACATTATCGACTTGTGAGTATTAAACATCAGCACATAATCTGTTGTTCACAGTTGTTTGTGACTACTTGGAGAGTACAGTATACTGTAAACGCATTGTTTGTAGAATTCTATAATGCACCTCTTGTTATACTATTTTGGAGTAATACTGTTTTTCAAAAGTGCGAAAGCACTCGCTGGTAAGTCTTAATACGTACTTTACTTAGTAGTTTCTTAAGGTAATCAAAAAATAAATTTCAGTTCTTGACACAACTTCGAAAAATGGTAGCATGGATAATGTTTCAATACAAGATATATCGAAGCAAGCTCAAACTGAGGTGGTTGGTAGACCCTTAATCCCTACTAGAGACTTCTGTGGTTATCAGCGTTCAGATGAGTTTTTTCATAAAATCGTGGATACTACTTTGATTACTGAATTCCCATGGTTAGCTCGATTGTTGTTTGCGGTTAAAACTAATACCTCTGATTTTAAGGTATACGGATGTCTTGGGTCACTTATTAATGCCAGATACGTATTAACATCTGCAAGTTGTATTCCAGATGATTTATATACTGTGTAAGATCATTTCATCACACTATAGACAAGTAAAACATTTAAATTTAAATATTTTAGACGGGAAGTGCGCCTTGGGGAATATAACATCGTCAATGAAACTGACTGCGTTAATGAAATGGGCATACTTGAATGTAGTGATTCTGTTAAGGATTTTGGAATAGCTAAGGTAATCGTTCATGAAAATTACAACGTTGCTGAACCTGCCAAAGATAACATAGCCTTACTCAGATTGGATAAGACAGTAAGATATTCAGGTAAGTTGAGTTCTGTTATTTGTTAAAGAATGATACTTACTTGGTTAATTTACCAATTTTAGATTATATACGACCAATCTGTTTACCATTTCCTGGAACAACGTTTGCAAAAGTTGGAGATACTCTCACTACATCCGGTTGGGGATTCATAAATAAAGATGCTGCAAAAGCCGTAGTGAAGAAGAGAATATTGGGGACCTTAATATCTTTCGAAAAATGTTATTCACTATATAAAGAAGCAGGTGTTGAAGTAAGCGAGAATAATAATATATGTACGATGCCAATGGGTAATAATACCGAATTAACATGCATCGGAGATGCTGGTTCACCTGTTATTTTTTCACATAATGCTCAATGGCATCAAGAAGGAATAGTAACGATCGGGCTTGGAAAATGTGTGGATGGTTTTCCTCAAGCTATGACAAAGGTTGCAGACTACTTAGATTGGATTGTGCAAAATATTGAACAATAAATTGATAATGTAATAATATCATGAATTGCTTATCGTATCAATACTTTAATGAAAATATTATAACAATGTAATAAATTATTTGTATCTCTTTATTTTTCCATTTAATTTTTGAAGTAAATTTATAAAATCCTGAAATCACAGATAAGCCTGCGACATCATTATTTTGTGATAAATAGTAGGGCGGAGTAAAAAACTTTTTTTTTTAATTTCGTATCCCTGTGTTAGTACAGTAAAACTAGGGCCAAACCCAAACATTCAAAAAAAAGTTCTACTCCGCGCCAAATTGTTCTATACCTTTCTCGTAAGCAGTGATAAAAAGTTGCACAACTCAGAGCGTCGGATTTGAGGATGAGGAGGAGGGGGGTGAAAAGGGGATCAAATAGTATGTTTCAACAGTTTCTCGCGAATATCTCGACAGCTATGAGGTCTAGCGCAAAGTTCACTATGTACAAAATTAATCTACATTAAATTCTGAACAAAAGTGGTTCTATGCATTCTTGTGCTGAAGGTAATGGTTTTCGAGATATGGAAGGGGTAGAAATATCATTAGGGAACGCAGATACAAAAGCAACTGAACATACAAGAGAACTTACAACTTGGCTCGAGCGGCCTTGGGATGACAGATGGTCTGCTCGGTCCCTCCTCTTTATTACCACCCTTACTTCACCGCCTTCCGTCACCTATCTTCTCGAACCAAGCCTTTCAACTCCTCTTGGCTCGTCAACCCCCCTCCCCCCAAACCCGACGCTCTGGGTCGATCAACTTTTTATCGCTTACCACGAGGAGGATATAGAACAGTTTGGCGTGAGGTAGAGCTTTTTTCTGATGTTTGTGTTTGGTCAATTGGTGAGCTAGTTTTACTCTCGAACTGCGCGTTGCAACTCGCTTCATGAAAATCGCATGTTTGAATGTATACGCAACTTATGCAATGCTATACAGTCACTAACACGCGTTAGTAATCGCGCATTAGCTAACGTTTCATGTGTGCGGAATCTAACTGTGCTGAAACTATACTCTATTTTGTATTTGTGTATCATTTTTATATGAATACGAAATAGTTGTGGAACGAATCATTTAAGTTTCCATTATTTCTTATGAGAAAATTCGCTTTGATATACGGAGTGCTATGGATTACGAGTACATTTCCGGAAAGAATTATGTTCGCAAACCAAGGTACCACTGTATATCGAAACTTTGCTGATTTTTAAGTGATTTCGAGAAATTCCAAGTAAACTGAAAAATAATGGCATTTTTACCCTCCATATCTCAGTAACCATTGCTTTCAGCACAAAAATGCGTAGAACCATTTTTGTTCAGAATTTAATATAGATTAGTTTTGTTCACAAAGTTTGCGCTAGACCTCATAGTTTTCGAGATATTTGCGAAAAACTGTTGAAACATACAATTTTACCCTCTTTTCATACCCCTCTTCCCCCCAAACCCGATGCTTTGTGGCGTGCAACTTTTTATCACTTACTACGAGGAGGGTATAGAACTATTTGGCGCAGAGTAGAACTTTTTTTTGGATGTTTTGAGTTTGGTCAATTTTTGAGCTAGTTTGACTGTACAGTTGCCTTTTTAGGTCAACATAAATCCACAAAAAATTCAGTCCTGTACGATGATATCTTCAGGTTCCTTTTTGAAGGTGATATTTTGAGATTTTAATAAAAACCCCTAATTCTTTACTTTTTTAAAACAATTTAAGACGGAAAAACAAAAGTGGCTGGGACAGAAATAGTTAGTTTTTGCCTCAATATTATTACAAAAAAGACATTTCTCTCCGGAGCCATCTTTAGGTTTCTATAAAACTATTGATTTTTAAGGGTTTGTTTTTGTATTAAATATAGTTTTTTGTACGACCATGCTATTTCGGATTGTTTACCATACTTGGTTTTAGAACAGTAGGTTATATTTACTGGTTGCTAAGCAAAAACGCGTCGGTAAGTAATTACTTACCGTTCAGTTCTGTCAAAAACAGAACGGTAAGTAAATTATATGTAATTTATAAAATAAATGCATGATCTTTAGATGTCTCTTTCGCGAGAAATCATTTATTTTCTAAATAATTGGACTATTTAAAAAAATGTATGTTGTTTATTTAAATTTGCTCAGGCCTCTTCAATATCCCATTTATATTCGTTTTCAGATTCACTCATTCTCACGAGTTTGACAAATATCGTGACATTCAAAAATAATAGTAATTACAAACGTATCCATGGTAACGACAATACCTACTTAATGTTTGGTGGATATACAGGGCAAAAATAAATTATCTTAAATCTATTTCTTTCGGGGATATTTCCTTAGTTAATACCTTTGTATTCATAATGGTCGTACAAAAAATAGTATAAGCATCTCAAACAGTAAGGAGTTTACTGATCTCCTCCAATATTGGCGACTTCGCTTCGCTCAGTCGCCAAACATTGTCGTCGATCGGTAAACTGTCCTTACTGTTCTTGATACTTAATATACTATTATATTTGTGGCAATGTTTTTCTAGCATTTTATGACGTTATGAAATTGTTTGTGTGATATCGTGATTTTTTCAAGGCTAGATAGGCCAATGAAACATGATGATCGGCAGCATTGATGTTTAAAACTACAAATAAAATCGCAAAGTCGCAAGAAAGAAAGGAATTAGTAAGTAAAAGGTTTGAAAAGAAAATTAAAGATACAATTTCAACCAAGTATAAAGTACAAGAGAAGAAGAAGAGGAAAGCAAACAAAAGAAGACCACTGTAACGAAATGGATAACAATGATGCTACCGATTATATCGGGGTTGATACTATATATGTATTATCTCACAACTTTCAAGATTAGAGTGTTTAAAGCCTGTGGCAGACGTGGACTTTCACACAACTTGAAACCACCAAAACAAATTTTGGTTAAAAAGTCTTGAATAATTATTGTTTTAAATGCGTTAATAGGATTGAATTAAGATTATTATTTTTTGTTTAAAAGACTGACATGGAATTATAAATTATAGGACCTTCGTCCAGCTTCAAGCAATCATTGTAGTATAAAATGTACCATCGTGAATAATTTTTTCTATCAAAGAAGAAGGAAAGTGGCAAACACTCTCTTATACTGCATGCACGCAGGCCCCAGTTTTTTTCTGCCTGTCATTTTCTACGAGTTTCTCAAAATATTTTTTATGTCACTATGTGTAGTTTATAGCAATTTAAATTTGTCCAACAAGCGTTGATCTTCGTACACTGGTATAACACCGTAAGCGTTTCAAAATGGAAAACAGCATTCCAATTATACTGTCTCAACAAGGATTTTCGAAGCGCCACTGTCTTTGAGGTATAGCCCAATGCATGAGAGTACTACTTTTAGGAGATGAATCCCTCCAAGACCAAGCAATAGGTTGGGATTTTTGTTAGACACACTGAATTTATTTGAGCATATGATGTACTTCTTCATTGCATCACAATGAACCCTTTAGTTCAGTTACATTTGATTTTCTAAGAAATAGAGAAACCATACAAGATCCTTGGGAAGGTTTTTACTTCATTTTCTTCGTTAACGTCACTATTTCCTTTTGTTTTGATAGTACAGTAGCTTTTGAGCAGTACAGTAGTTTTTTCTTTTCCTTTGTGTCATAATTTTTTGCAGTTTTCAATTTTCCAACACCATAGTGTGTCGAATAATTTATATGAAGAAAAGAAGTTGTCAAGGAAAATATTATGATTAGGGTTATTCTCTACAATAGATAGTAGATAAAAAACAAAGTCACCTCCCAACCCAAGTCTGGATTTTTTATTATTTGGAGGATAACTTGTATAAGTACCCTTCATCTGAACAGATATACCATAATTTGAAACCGAATCTTACCGGTTTCACTTTTAGAAGCATTTTGTTGCGAGTGCCGTTCAAAATATGGAACTATCTGTTCATCTAGTAATATAAGTTGCACGAGAATACTCCATACTGCATGAGTTTTTCATTCATGATGTAAAAATTACCTACTAAGATTTACCAAAAAGAATGAAGTGAATATAATCATGGGTGACTTCAACGGAAAGATAGGTAAAGGAAGAGTGCAATATATTGTTGAAGACCATGGTATTTGCAAACGAAACGATAGGGGGGATATCTGGTACAGTTCTGTAATGAAGAAAACTTAATGGTAGCAAACACCTGGTTCCAACTTCCAGAAAGGCGATTGTACACTTAGAAGTGTACTTAGGACCAGGAGACAATGAAGGAAATATCATAAAAAATCAAATAGATTATATACTGATTGATAAACGATATAGAAACGGAATTAAAGTTGTAAGAACTTATCCTGGATCAGACATATGATCTGATCAGAACCCCGTAGCTGAAAAACGTGAGATTAAATTGAAGAAAATCCGGAAGAGAAATAAAACAAGACCTAACTTTGAGAAACTGGGGGAACCACAAATAAAAGAGGAAATAACACGAGTTTTGAATAGTAAGTTTAGGGAAACGGTATAATTGGAAACAGAAACAATGGAAAACTTTTGGCAGTCTGTTAAAAATGTAAACATGAAGTACAAGAAAATGAATTGGAAAACCAAGAGCAGAGAGCAAAACAGAGATGGATGACGGAAGAAATCCTTTTATTGATGAACGAAAGAAGGAAGTACAAACATAAAGACTATAATAAATATAAAGAAATCCATAAAAAGATTACAAGGCTTATAAGAGAGGCAAAGGAGACCTGGATGGAGAAACGTTGTCAAGTACTCGAAGAGCTGCCAAGAAAGCATGATTTCTTTAACACACAAAAAAGAAGATAAAAGAAATAACTGGAAATAAAACCCATCAACACGATATCTTAGTCACAGATAGTAACAAAAAAACAATAGACCCAAACGAGATAGAAGAGATTTTGACAAGCTATATACAAGAGCTTTTTGATGATATCAGAATGTAACCAGAACCAAGAGAAATAGATCAAGAAGATTAGCCATTGAGAATTATTATAGCAGAAGTGAAACACGCAATAAAACTATCAAACCACGTAGAGTCTCAGGTGAAGATAACATCTATACTGAGATGCGTAAAGTATTAGACGATGAAAGCCTCAACATCTTAACATCTTTCTTAAATAGAATATACTATACAGGAATCGTACCACACGACTGGACCCAACTTACTTTTATTCCGATACCTAAAAAGAGCGGAGTAAAACAGTGCTCACAGTACCGATTGATTAGCCTGATGAGCCATGTACAGTAGATAATGCTAAGAACATGCATCAACGAGTACACACAAAATGCGGACAATATGTAGGAGAAGAACAATTTGGTTTTCGCTTAGGCATTGGAACTAGAGAAGCAGTTCAAGGTCCTAGGACTAGCAGAAATACATAAAACAAAATTAAATAGCTTATCGGTATCTCCAGTGTAAGTGACTCCTGCGTACAATGTTGCTTCCTCACGGCTTGCTCCAAAATTATAAGTCTGGATTTCTTCAGCTAGTTTGCAAGCATAATTTTCAGAGAAGTCTATATGTAGTAACCCTTCATTCTTACTAAGACTGTTTTTCAGTGTGTTCTAAGCAGCATTTTCATTTTTAATGTTAAATTTATATTTATTTTTAAAGTTTTCATTTCTTCTTGAACCTCTCCCTCCAACTCTCGGACAGGTTTAGTAACATTGATTTTAGCTGCAATCTTAACATTAAATTGAACCTTTTCTTCATTTTATTTTGACATTTCAGAGGCCTGCCATACATATGCAATGCGGAAGCCTTACTACATGTTACAGGAGTTCATATGAATTTTCATTATCTACAAGTTTTAGTGGCTTTAGTTTTTGTGGTTTGAAGCTTATGTTTGCACGTTGTTTGTACAAGCAGGTAGCTCTGTTTATTTCATTAGGTTTGCATACATAATATAGACGGTAATAACATAGGGATGGCATCGAGAGAATGTACTGTAGGATATTTTTGTTTTGTGTGCAAGGCCAATTGTTTTATTTGCTAAACTATAAAGACGGTAGTGTCCTATATTAATGTACATCAACAAAGCATTTAAAAATATTTTCCGTTGGTTTTTTTGACCTCCAGCAACTCTCCAAGGTTTCACCAGCGAGTCATGCAAAACTAGAGTACGGATTGCTTATTCCTCATTGCTTTTTCCTTTTCCAGGTCCAAGTCCAACAAAACGTTTCCCTGCAGTTTTTTTTTATTCAGAGATGGGCATTAGTTTTTCTTCAGGTGTTTTCATAACTGTATTGTTTTCAGTTTTTTTCTACTTAAATGCTTTCTTCTTCTTTTCACATTCTCAAGTTTGCTCAAAACAAATAGCCAGAAACCCAAGTGCAGAGAGGTTTCTTTTTGTATCTGAACTTGCCCGACGAAGAGAACACAAAAAAATTGAACAGCTAAAAAATCATTTGGCAGGTCAATCACCGCTGGATATTTTTCTAAAACTTTTTGATGATGAAGTTCAAGATATAGTATTGCGATTTTTTGTAAAGTAGGCTCATGATAAATGAACTCGCTAAATGCAAAACTTTGTAATTATTTACAAAAATAATTATAACAATTTAGATATCGATATTATTGGTTGTCTTGTTTTATGGACTTGCAGTACTGATAAATGTATGAGATGCAAACTTTGGTGTTTTATAAATGTAAAACTTCACGCTTATAAAATATAATCATGTAAAAGTCATCATCAGATGCAAAACTCACGGGAAATGTGAGATTGTTAGGTGCAAGACTCAAGTTCACTAACAATGTAAACGCAGAGTTTTGTATTTAGTGGGCTCAAATAATACACACGATTTTATATTTACAAGGGAAAAACTTTTCAGTTTTATTGGCATCCTGTTTTTATTAGGCTATCATACGTTGCCCCAAGCTAATTTGTGTTGGTATGTTGAAGAAGGCAAAGGAGTCGATATTGCATAGAACTGCATGACGAGAAACAAATTCAGAAATATTCAGTAAGCTCGATAAAACTGTTACATTTTCTAACTTTGCGGCCTTTTTTACATCTTCTTTTTCTTAAGGTGCTGTCTTCTTATAGAAGGTTAACAACAATTCGGCAAATCGTTCACTATCTTTTGCTATTCTTAGTAATAACTGTGAGTTTAGGCCAGTGCAGTCTCTCACATTTCTCAACCATGCGCCTTGTCTCCTGCCAGTTCTCTTCTACCCTCAATCTTGCCCTCCATTATCAGTCTTAGGTATGGCTCAGCAGAAGTTCAAGAGTTGCAGGGAGAGGTTCAAGAAGAAATGAAAACTTTAAAAATAAATATAAATTTAACATTAGAAATAAAAATGCTGCTTACAACACACTGAAAAAGAGTCTTAGTAAGAGTGAAGGGTTACTCCATATAGTCTTCTCTGAAAATTATCCTTGCAAACTAGCTGAAGAAATCCAGACTCATCATTTTGGAGCAAGCCGTGAAGAAGCAGTCATTTACGTTGGACATACCGATAAGCTATTTAATTTTGTTCTATGTATTTCTGCAAGTCCAGATCATGTCCTGCAGCTATTTGGGCACACTTAATCCTGTCTTTACCTTTCTGTCGCAACAATTGCCAAGAATCCAAACAGTTTATTTGTTTTCAGATAGACTCTCCATTCTTTAATAAGGTAGTTAGTTATCTTTAAACTTTGATGCATTGAGTATTCCTTAACTATCTTTGTAACATAAACGGTTTTTGTATTTAGTCAAAGTAAAACTTCTAACCGAGAAACAAGAACAACGACGAGTGACATGGACTAAATATGTAGTTGTCCTAGACAATGTTCCAGAGAATGACTGGTATAAGGTCATATTCAGCGACTAGTCAAAGTCTGGTGTTTTCGTTGGTTACTCTCGCAAAAGACTGATCGGAGCTAAACATGAAGCATTCCATAAGTACTGCTTAAAACGTACGGTTAGGTTTCCTCAAGGTGCAATAGTTTAGAGCTATATGTCAGCTGGAGGGTTAGAATGATTTCAGTCCATAGACGGCACAGTTAATGTTGAAAAGTATCAGCAAATTCTTAACGCAAACTTGTTACCAATCGTTAAAAATCGATCTTGACCGCGATTTAATCTTTCAACAAGATGGTGCTTCTTACCACACATCAAAAACGACCAAAAAATGGTTTGAAAATCATAATTTCAAAGTTGTTGAATGATCCTCAAGCAGTTCGGATCTTTAGTGTTATTGAATTTGAAATTATCAGCAAGTGGGGCATTATCCAATTTAGATAATTGTAATCCCCAAGTTAGAAGTATGTCAGCCAAAATTTAAGAGGCGAATAAAGCAAAGCGAGATGTTAAATCTTATTGAATTGTATTTATAAACTGCTATCTGAATATTTAGTTGTCAGCGAGTTTTATTGAATTTTTGAAAATTGTTTTCTTCAGATCTTTTTTTACAGAAGTTAATGGTTATTGTTTGAAAATGGTGTAATTTGGAACACTAGTAGGAAAAATAAACACAGAATTCATGAAACTGTCCAAATACATATTTAGTTGTTAGGGCTCGTACATGTTTTGTAAATTTCACAGAGGAACATCGATAACTTAATACCAGAATGTATATTTAAAAGGTAAATAAAATAAATAAAGGTTGCTCATGAAACTAAAATTTGCAAGTAATAAAAATTTCTTTCTCAAAATATTATTCCAAACACAAATGAAAATGATCCAAAATAAACAATTATATATAACAAGGTTACAAGAAATGTGTTTAATACCAAAAATAGGTGAATAGATTAGCATGATCTTACATTTTAGATATGATATTATTTACTACGTATTATGAATGCACAGCTGTTTTCTTCTGAAACTAATAATGGTTTCAATTTATAAAAAATCAGTAATTGATTAAAATAAAGTAAGCACTAATAACGAAAACAAAAACGTCATTTTAAGAGATTGCTAGTCAATAATATTTTTGTTGCATCTTTATTTAAATATTTTTAAATTACATAAAAATACATCTGCACTGACCGCTGGACCTTGAAATTCCCTTCTAAACTACCTTTATCACTACCCAAACTTTTTTTGCCAAATTTCTCTTTAGGCAATATTTGATAATATTGTTGCATGCGCTCATTTTTAAGGTTTAATTTAAAAAAGAATCAGCTTTCTAGCTCAAATATGTTTGGAGATATAACGATTTAAACCACTGGAAGAACTTAAAAAACTGAAAGCTCTAATTAACACATTAAATCGCTCGGCTCTATAAAATATAGAACGAGAAAATGTACTACAGAATGTCAATAAGAAATAAAACAACGAATCTGATATTTTTAATTAGGTATTGAAATTAAAATGCGTTCCCAATAAAAATTAACAAGTCAATCAAAAATCAATATATTTCATTATTTCATAAAATCAATTATTAGTCGTTATAAATAACCAATAAGTTTTACCTTGTGCGATCGAATAGTAACTGTTTTGTAAAACAGTGACAGAAAGAAGATAATTTAAGAAGAACTACAAATTCCTTTTTATAGTTTGCTTTAATAGACATGTAAAACGTAGTTTCTAGTACATAAACAAACATAAATACAAAACAATACATCTGCACTGACCGCTGGACCTTGAAATTCCCATCTAAACTATCTTTATCACTACCCAAACTTTTTTTGCCAAATTTCTCTTTAGGCAATATTTGATAATATTGTTGCATGCGCTCATTTTTAAGGTTTAATTTAAAAAAAGAATCAGCTTTCTAGCTCAAATATGTTTAGAGATATAACGATTTAAACCACTGGAAGAACTTAAAAAACTGGAAGCTCTAATTAACACATTAAATCGCTTGGCTCTTTAAAATATAGAACTAGGTATTAGTAGCAATAAGTATCATCACAATTTTTTATATGCATTTAACCTATAATAATAAATTAACCTACACAATTTAAATAGTTTTCATCTAGAAAATACATATTAAAATCAACTAAATTCAACTGAATTAAATAAAATTCAGACACAATTGAATGGAAGTGAAAGATTTATTAAGTAGCTTTAATAAAATTATTTTTGTCACTTTAAATGACGCAATCCTTACTGAGAAACACACATAGTATTTTGGCAACGCAGAGAGTTTCGAATATACTCCCAGATGTTAAGTTTTATGCAAATAAATCAAATTTTAATTATTATGGCCGCCATATTTCATCCGCGCTTTAAAATTTGCAAACGTTGACATCAAATTTGAAATCAGCGACCTGAAAAACCCCTTTGTAGAAAATTTCATACAAATCCAATAATATTTCGAGTTTTATGATGTTTTTATGCATATAATATTTTAAATCTGAAAGCCTTTTAAACTTTTAAATAAAATTCATACACATACAGAAACGAAACTAAAAGTATTTATTACATAGCGTTAATAAAATAGAATTATTTTTGCCAGTTGAGATGACGCAATCTTTACTCAGAAATGCAGAGAGTAACTCGACACCGCAGACAGGCAAAGGAATTCAAGCAGGCTGGCCAATACTGAAAAAATAAATGGACGCTGTATAAACCTATAGGTTGCATAAAATAAACAGACGCTGAATAAACCTATAGCTTGCAAAAGACGCTGACTGATACCATCATTTATATACACTTATATACGCCGGACGCTGGGCGCTACGCTTTTGGTCCGGACGCATGGTAGGCCTCTATAGATATATATATATATATATATATATATATATATATATATATATATATATATATATATATATATATATATATATATATATATATATATATATATATATATATATATACAGGGTGGTCCAAACCACCCGTACACCCCTTTTAAAATGCAGGTGATTAAAAATTTTTAACAAAAGGATGGGTGATCTTACTAATGTCGATGTGCTCTTTCGAATGACGTCAAAATGGAACTCCCGTGATTCCTCCTTTTGGGGGGTAAGGGGGGCAACTTTGAAAATTCAAATAGGAACCCCTAAATTTTATTGCATATTTAGACTCTGCTCATCAAAATATGAATAATTTATTTAAAACATTTTTTATTTTCACAACAGGTGGCGCTGTAATCGCAAAAAACCGATTTTTTGCATGTTCCGCCGTCTCTGGCATATTTACAGGTGCAAATAACAGTTTTTTATAGTTTTTACTAACTAGTGATGAAAAAGCTTTGTTAATGTGTACTTTCATGAGAAAAAAATTTACGTTACAATCAAAAACGCAAATTCTCTACCTAAGGTGTTTTCGACAAACGGTTTTTTTCCAAAGGTTGTACGTGATAACAATATGTTTTTGCCTTGAATGTTGTTAGAATTTGTGTTCCATTCTAACAACTTTTTCCAAGATTCTACTGGTGAAGATGGTTTTACTTCAAAACATGTCAAGTCACGGTGTGCATTACAAAAATCTGCCGACGAGAATTTCACATTGTAATTCACTATTAAATTTCGGTGGTTATCTTTCTTTTACCGTATAGCAATGAATGATGAAATATGGATATCTCATCCAATCGGGCCATACAGTAAGAATAAATTAAACGAATAAAATTTTAAATTGTAAAATAAAAATTATTTATTTGAACAGTTGATTTTCAACAATACATATTATTTAAATAGACTTGGAAGTAAAGAAGTGTAGCAATTTATTTTCTGTTAAAATGAAATATTAAATTAGTACAATTTAAATATTTGTTTGCCATATGCAGAGCAGATTACAATTTAGAATGTTTTATTGATCATTCTTATTAGTTAAAAAAAGCAAACATTAATTACATATGCTTAAAATAAATATTCAGATAAAGATTAAAAAGATTAAGCAATATCTAAATAAGTAGACGTTAAGGTTGAAAAACAATCTAAAAATTTCAGAAAAAAAATTGTTGTCACGTACAACGCAAGAAAAAAAATCTGTTTGTCGAAAACACCTTAGGGAGAGAATTTCCGTTTTTCATCGTAACGTAAAATGTTTTTTCATGAAAGTACACATTAGCAAAGCTTTTTCATCACTATTTAGTAAAAAATATGAAAAACTGTTATTTGCACCTGTAAATATGCCAGAGACGGCGGAACATGCAAAAAATCGGTTTTTGCGATTACAGCGCCACCTGTTGCGAAAATAAAAAAATGTTTTAAATAAATTATTCATATTTTGATGAGCAGAATCTAAATATGCAATAAAATTTAGGGGTTCCTATTTGAATTATTAAAGTTGCCCCCCTTACCCCCTACAACGGGTGGTCAGGGGGGTTCCATCTTAGCGTCAATCGATAGAGCACATCGACATTAGTAAAATCACCCATCGTCTTGTTAAAGATTTTTAATCCCCCGCATTTTAAAAGGGGTGTACGGGTGGTCTGGACCACCCTGTATATATATATATATATATATATATATATATATATATATATATATATATATATATATATTTACATCATTCTAACAAATGGAGGTCCGTACATTACGCATTTACCATCAGTTGGACGTCCGTTGTAATTGGACGTCCGTATATCGGACGTCCGATTGTATCACCTGTTCTTTGAATTTTTTTGGGATTACTAAAGCATCCTCTATCGTTTGGTGAAAATCTGTTTTAGACGTCAAATTACTGATTTTTGCCGGAGATTGTGTATATCGTAGTTCGAGCGAATTCCGCTAGATGCGCTAAATTCGACAAATATATACAGCTAAGTATATTGTAAACGGAAGGATCTACGTGTATAAGACGTCCGTGTCCATCACGAGACCTACATTCTTGCTGGCAACATCGCTTTTGTATATTTCAGGATAACTTTGGCATTATTCGTGCATTTGACGTCTCTTTGTCTCGGTAACAGAATACTGGTGACCTAACTGTTAACACATGTTTTGAAATATTTACTTTGCCGTTAAACGTAGTACGAAGAGGTAAAAAGTAAGATTGCAATAGAAACGTAAATTTTATCTAAATACAGAAAATATCTGAACTACAAATTTAGATTTAATTTTTGTTTTTGGGTTTTCGAAGAATTATCTTACATCTTGAAGTCAATAGCTTTTCGATTTTCAAGCCATACAGCTTATTTGTTTCTTGCATTGCTATTAATTACTTTTTAGTCTGAAGTTTAATTAACACTATGTTGATAAACAAAAGCAAAGATTATTATTCGCATGTGTATTTTGAATAACTACACAGTTATACACAGAAAAATATTAATAAAAACAATGTTTTTCGAGAATTTCAATCAGGGTTTTGTAAACATTATCGTTGTGAAACTACTTTATCAAAAATAACAAATGATGTTTTTTAATGGTTTAAATAAAAATAAATCTGTTTCTTATTCTTTTAGCATTTACAGAAGCGTTTAACACTACTAACCAAAATATAGTGCTATTGATATTGCTACTTCATTTGTTTTGGTGCATTATCTATCTCTTTAATCGGTAACAGAATGTATTAAAGATAACTATCTTAAAAAAGGTTCCAAGTTATTACTACAAATGTTTCACTCGTTCAATAAATCGTGGAGTTCAAATCAATTACAAGTAAATTGTGGTGTGCCGCAGGGCTCATTTCTCGAACCCATTTTATTCAGCATTAACACAATAATTTTCTTTAGATAGGATTTTGTAATTGTCGTTTATATGCATTTGATACACAACTTTACTATTACTTTCGTAAAGAGGATAATATAAAAATTTAACAGTTGAACAAAATAAATAATCTCATAGCCACTAGGCTGCTGACCTTTTTTAATTGTCAATGATCCAACTTTGGACTTATGTAAGAAGCTTATGCTTCTCCGAATTCTCGGCAATGGTTTATGTTTTGCCCTGTTTTGAATTTGTGGTCGTCCACTAGTTCTGTGTCTGTGAATAATAGTGTTCCACCTTTCATTTTGTTGTCATGCATTGTGTTGTGTTCTGTTTCATTTTAATGTTGTGATGTTTTCTTCAGCTTCCTGAACTCTTGTACTGTTTCTGATCCATGTGTTTATTTTCCTTTCAGTTAACTTTATTCCTAAAACTGATCTTTTCACGAATCTTTGCGTTGTAATGATTTTATCCATGTTAACATTAATGACTGTGACAATAAAATACATACACAAATAAATAGAGGAGTTGAACATTCAACCTTTAAATATTGTGACATTTTGGGATTTCTAAAAATCAATTTTAGTTTGCTAAACATTACCCATTCCAATCGTGTTCTTCTAGTTATTTCGGTTGATTGTTTTCTTTATTCAAGGCTTCAGGATTTTCAGGATTTAGATATACGTATTCATTCACCCACTCTAAGATGCAGTCGTTTTTCGTTTTACACTTTTTAATTGGTTACTACTAGTCTTTAGTGCCAATTGTATTTTCATTGCGGGTCTTCCATAGATGTTACGGATTAATTGTCTGTGTTGAGAATCTATTTTACAGTTATTCATGGCTTGTTCCACAACCCAAGCTTCAACGCAGTAGAATGCCTTTAAGAGCGCGCTTGATAACGCAAAAGTGCATAAATTACTGCGCCTTAAAAGAAAATTAATTAGATAACCCATCTTGCACTGGTTTCTTTTCTTTCAGACAGCAGATATGACTAATTCAACATTGGAATTCCCAAATATTCCGACCAGGGTCGCTCGTAAATTACTGTGTTATAAACAACACTAAACATATTAGGTTTCATTTTCATTTTTATAAGCGTCAGTTTTATAATTGTTCATTTTTCTGTTTATCAAAATGAAAGACATTATTGAGTGTCTATTAAAAGTATTTATTATTATATTATTAAGAGTTACGAATTAAATTAATAATATTAATTTAGTTTCATATTAGTAAAGGGTTTATGTTTAATTTCACCTATGAATATCAAGGTTATTGTTATTATGCTTAGCAACTATTAAGCTATAATAGCATAAACTATTTAAAATACTTCTAAAAGATTTCTAGTGGAAATCAATTTTTCAGTATGTGGAAGTTTCAATTAAAAAAAGCATAGAATGCAAGAGTTTATACATTTTGTTAAAAGACACAGTTAGAGGTTACTATACAGGGTGGCCTAAGGAATACATACGTATTTATTTTGCTAAGCAAGAAAATCAAACAATTAAGTGAAAATATTTACTCAATATATATGTAAGTCGTAGACTTTTGGTGTAATGCGTTATTCCGCGGAAAACGTGGTAATATTATCTATGTGACACCATAAGAAGACTTATTTTAAATATTGTATTCGGCACATATTTCACTGGGCCATGGTGCTAGAGATAAAATGATTTTTGCTTTAAAATCAGACCACATCATTCCACTATCTGTTTTCGGATATTTCTACAATCGTGTGAAATTCGTCTTAAGAAGAAAAAAAGTAAAATCGAAACACAAATTTGGTTACTAAACCTATAGTTTTAAAAGAATTTTGTTATCGGGGCCAAGTTGATTTGATCGATTAGCAGTCATGTCAGGATAAAGAATACAAATTGTTACAAAATTATTAGGACCATCCCACAAAATTTATTTGCCTACGTCCTTTGAAATCAAAGAGAGCTGTTGAAGTAGCTTAAAGGTTTTTGAAAATCTTCCTTGAACTTGGATGTCCAGCCATATTACAAAAGCGACAATGACCTCGAATTTGCAAACTATATAATTCTCGAATTAGTAAAACTATGGCCTGACCTGGAAATTATTCATGGCCAACCGCGACATCCTCAATCACATGCAGTATTATAGCAATCATTTAAGCAATCAGGATGTCAAAAATATGTTGCCAGTCTGACTGCAGGATAATAATTACACAAATTGGTCCGTTGGCTGTTATTTCTTGCAGTTTCAGTAAAGCTGTTCCTTTCATAGAATTATTACATTGGATTGGTACAAGGGAAAATTTGGCACAGATCTAAAAATTAGACTATCCTCTACAAATCGTTTCAATAAAATGATTAAATCCCTAGGGCATAGTATAAATAACATACAGTAACGTGACTGTCGCAAATAGTTACCATCCACCACACAGCAAGCTGGCAGGTGCCGGCAGTACATAGAAAGCATACTTCATACACGTGACCTAGCACATCAAATTATCCAGTCCCGTATAACTCCAATTATGCAGTGCGAATGCCCCCTATTACGAAATGAATAAACACAGAATCAGGAAACGATGAAGAGATTGTTTTAATTGACAAAGATTACCAAACTTCTGATAAATTAGAAAAAACTTTATTCGATATATATGCAGTTATTTGATAAAAAATGTTTATCGGTACATACCTGCAAACCTGAGTTTTATTTAATTTATTTTACCTATGGAAATACTTTTTCAACAACACTTCCAAGATATTTGTGTAAATAAAAATGTTGTCAAACGCGTTTTATCCATCTTCAAAACATTAAAATTTCTACATTCGTACAATAATTTTAAATATAATAATAATATAGTATATCATTTACACGCTCGACTGCGAGTGTATTACACTTTAAAAGACGTTAACAGAAATTTTAAATCATCCAAAAGTAGTAAAAAGATAATTGTATTGAAACATAATTAACAATAAAGTTTTCGTTTTGTAAATGAATATTCAATTATGTACGTTAATTTAAGTTCAGTTAATAACAAACTAATTGTTCAAAGGCGTCAATTAATTTTGTTGATTCAAACAATTCTATTTCGTATTTTATTGAATACGTTACTGGATATTATCTGCAGGCGATGTCGACCGATCAACTCTGGTGCACTACTTCGTTTATGGGCGTGATACTCGAAGGTGGATTAATGAAATCAATAGTGCAGCACGCAAGTAAACCTTGTTATATATACTGTGCCTAGGCACTGAAGATGATCTTGATGAGTTACTCTAAAAATTACAAAGTCATTCAGTAGAAGTAAATGCCAGTATTAGCCAATCAAATAAATATGTACAAGAAGGTGAACAATGGGAAAGAACAATTGGCGAAGAATAAACAACAGAAATGTGTATAACATGGTGGAAGAAACAAATGTAATAATATATTCAGAAAATGTAAGAACTTAGAATTGAATAACGTTACTACAATGCCTTGTAACGAACAGGAAAATGACAAAAACCTACAAGAAACAGATCAACAAATTATGTGCCTTAATTGCGAAAATCAGAATACCACATGTGTTTTCAATGGAATAGGTATGTCGAGATGTTCTTGCAAATGTCTCCCTCCTAATGACTAATCACTAAAACAATGGATTTGTACTTTTCATGATTTCCAAAGCATCGTTTGTAGTGTTCGATTTGCCAGTTTTCGGAAATATCTATTTGAAAAGGGCAGCTTTGGCAAATTCGAGAATTGATACAAAGTTGTTACACTTTGAAATTTTGAAAACATATTTTTGCTGTGGGGAGTTTATGTAGACGCATTTGCCGTTAAACGCAATTGGGGACCTCAAGTGACTCAAGTTCGTGAGTGAAGTCTACCAGCGAACTTCACTCACAAACTTTAGTCACATAAAAGTCTTTAATTGCAAGAAAAGTAACTTAATAAAATAAGCAGATATTATAAAAAGTATGTACAGCCTCTTCCACATGATAAAATCAGGAGACTAATCTCAAGAAAGAAATTGTACACGCTACACCAGATTACAAAACACCGCATGATCTCACAGCCGAATACACATTTTATTCAGAATTATTTATTTGCCTCAAAATTTGTATATCGACTAACCAAGTTTCAAAGAATCGAAATTTCATTATCTCTAAAATTCTAAAGTTTAGTATTTTAGTTTCAATCATTTAAAGATTAAATATCAAGAACTGAGACATTCAAAGTTTAATTTCCAAGTTTCTAATGTAATCGAAATCGTTAATCTAAATTTTCAAAGTTTCAGTTTCCAAGTTTTCATTTTAAACAATAATGGAATGTTTGGAAGTTTCCAATATAATGATGCCCAGAACATATCAATGTAAACTACGGATATGAGTTGAAATCTAAAACGTGACATCTCTGACTTGAATTTTAAATTTCTGAAATTTCGAATTTTAGAACCTTAAGAGTGAGACTTTACAATATAAACTTCTTAAACTGCAGGTAGAGACCCCATCGTTTACAATCATGTAGCATTCTAGGGATAGCTTTCACTATGTGACAGATGACGTTTCGTTCCAAGAATCTTCCGCCAACGGAATTGGTATTTACTGTAACATTCTGCTATTTTTAAAGTTTTCGAATATTATATCTCTGAAATTTATAATTTTTGAGATTTTAAAACATAGAGGAAATTCTATAATCCATGCTTTAAAAACTGTTAATGCTGAACTTGTAATTGTGAACCTCTAAAAGACTTCTGTTTGAGACTTCAGAAATGACACAGTAGTGGAATTATAAATTTCGAATTTTTGATACCTTAAAACGTTTGAACTGGGGTTTCAAATCATTTTCATGTTCAGGAGCAAGAACAGATTATTTTAAACCTTTGGGACATGCAAAAAAGTAACATTATATCAATTACATTGATTCGGCCTGTACTTTATGAAGATCCATAATAACACAATAAATAAAACTATTTATTTAAAAATCATAACTGTCCTTTCGCTACACGGTAGCTTCTTCAGATAAAGACTGGTTTAAGTTTTAGTTATAACCAGTCTTTATCTGAAGAAGCTATTGTGTAGCGAAACGACAGTTATAATTTATAATTAAATATTTTAGTGAATATTTTAATAGTATTTTATTGTGTTATTGTATTTAACATTATATTCAATAAACAATTAGCCAATCGCACACAGTGTATATATATATATTTTTATAAAACTCTGCTCTTTTAGCTTTAAAACAAGCCTAAGATAAAAGATCTACTACGATTAGAAGCAAAGTTATGAATTGTTTTTGTTCACCTTGTAAGCGTAAATTTTACATTTTGTACCATATATCCAACCCTGCTGTATGAATACCGTGTGTCACAGAGGGTTATTATTTTACATACGTAAGTTACTTTATGTCGTCTACCATCTTACTAAATTTCATGAAAATCTGAGATGGTCGGGTTGAAAAGTTAATTTTGCTTGTGATGATTTGGCATGGAATGACCCGAATGACATTGAAACAACAGTATTTGACCTGACCCAAAAAAAAACAATAGCAGATTCGTGATCTTCATACCAAAAAGTTGTAGAAAAACCATATGAAAAACTGGAAGTTTTTTTCGTGTTGTACAGTGTTATCAATCTTCAAAAATCAGTTGTTATCTTCTTTGCGAATAAAGCCTAATACATTTTTAACTGACAATATTAACGTAGCGATTGGTGGGATCCCTATTCCTATCAAAAAAGAAGCTAAAAGTTTAGATTTTAGTTTACAGTGTGTGTCGTAAAGTTGGATCCATATTCCACATCAGAAAATTCTTTCTATTCTGATTGGAAACAACTATGCAGGGCAACTCTCTTTCCAGAAATACTTGAAATACGCCATGTCAAAGTTGACAGGTGAAATTATAGGTAGGTATCTGTTAAATTCGCAATTTTCTAAATCACGAAAAATGACCCTATGTGTTAAAATATGGAAAATATTTTATTAATAATAATGATAATAATAATAATTGATACAACCCATAGCCTGGAAACCAAACCCCAGAAGCTAGAAGCTTGTGCGGGAGGGAGGGGGCGATTATTATTATTACGTAGGCCGTAAGAAAAAATGTTTCTAAAGACATTTTACGTTCACATATCTAGTTTGAACAAGATATCCCAACATAAGGAAAATGTTTTTTAACATTTTTACACCCCATAACTGACTATTTTGAAATCATTAAATAATAGTTTATGATAGAAAAGTGTCAAAAGTGAATGTTTATTTTGCGAAAAGAGAAGTTTGGCCCAAGACTTAGTAATCTCCTCGAACAAACTAAATTCACTTTTAACACGTATATCATACATTTATTTTTTACTTTTTACACTCGTGTCTAAAGTGTTACTCTAGATATCGCTTTAGATACTAGTGGTATAAAATGACATTTTCGACTCACGACAATACAAAAAAGTCAAAAGTTCTGCTTTTAATAGGGTTTGTAACACTTTAAAGGAGTGGTAAAGCAACAATTGCATAGCAGATTTTGCTAATAATATCAAAATATGAAATGAAACTTTCTGGACGATTTTCCAATTTAGAACAAAATAACGGATAATTTGAATCCTTTTTTTATTAAGTCAGTTTGAATAATACTAGATAATACCTTCCTATGTGAAAAATCCATATAAACTCTCGCATAAATAAAAGTATTCAAGCACTGAAATTAATCTACCCCCATAGACAAATATTAACTACTGAAACAACAAAGACCTTGCATTGTTATTCACTTATTTTATCTAATTTTTTATGCTGTAGCGAAATTTACGATGGATAAATATATCCATTTATTTAATATTCTACTGTATATTTATTTTTGTTGTATTTTTAACTATTCACTAATTGTGAAATAAATAAGGATTAATAAAAAGTTTCAATAAATTGTTTTAAATAAGTTTTACTATTTGCTAATTAAAACTTACTTCTTACAAAATACGTTACGCATGTGCTCAAAAGGATATTTATTAATTAAAATTCCCATTCTCTATTCCATAGAAATATTTTAATTTTAAATTTATTTCTAAGAAGGCAAACAATGAACGAAATATTATACACTTATAAATAGAGTTCTAATAAAACATGTATATTTATCGACTGTAATTACACGAGAGGTCTTTTTTTGTCCGGATAAAATTGATTTTTTTAACGATAATTTGGTTGCTTGGTAAATTGACGATACAAACCACCTACGATAAAAAAACGAGTCCGAAGGACGAGTTTTTTTATCTGGTGGTTTGTAGAGTCAGTTTACCAAAAAGAAACCAAATTAGAGTTTAAAAAATCAATTTTATCCCGGAGAAAAAAACCTCGAGCGTAATTCGATGAGATAATTTAATGAATAATAAAAAGGAATAACTAGGTAATTATGAAGAAGTCAAGAACACATTTATTAACTTGAAAATGACAATTATTAAAAACAATAATCAGGTTCGAGAAAGTTAGCCATGGAAGTTTAAACACATTTTATCCAGATGCAAAGTTAGGGCTAACTTTATCCGATGTCAAAGTGACAAATGTATCGCGGCTTATGGGATTTTTTATACATGAATTAAATTATCTTCAATATTTTTTTTCTGTCAGAATTTCTTTATATAAACATCACAACTGCTCGAATTACAAATACGAATAAAGCGCCTCTAGTGGGAAAATACCTTAACTTCTTATCTCCGCTTGGATATCTTTTTTACAGCCATTGTCAGTTGGGTAGCCTAAAATTAGGAGTAACTGTATAAATCGCTGTCAGGAACATTGCGCACTTTGTTAGAGTTCATCACAAAATTCAGAGGTGATAGCGACATGCAGTTTTCATAAACACATTCTCCATTGAATTTCCAAGGGGATGACATATTTCTAATTTTCGAAGAATTTCTAAACTTGTAGAAAATAACAATCTAAAGTTGCCGAAGTTTGAAAGACTCTCTATCAATTATTACAAAATATCCGCCCTTGAAAAATATGTCAAACCCTAGGTATATCCTTTATCTACAATTTAAGACCTCGAGCAAATCTTCATCTCATTCCTGAAGGTGTGTGAACTCTAACGAAAATTGGTCGGAAACGACACTTTCAGCACGTAATGAAGCGCACCCTTAAACGAACTATGTTTCAGTGAACTGTCTTGTAGATAATAAAGAAAAATAAATACGAAACTGGTTTTTTAGAATGCATTGATGCAAACAAGATGTAAAAATTATTTGTTATTCAAGTCGTTTTTCAACACAGATTAAATATCACGTTTGAGATATTCCAACACGGTTAAACCCAGCGTGATTTCAAGGCCAAATTGATTGCTTATAAAGTTATTTTATTTATAAGATATAAGAAAGTTTATGTGTTATTAATTTTGTTCTTATAAAAATATGTCATTGTGTATGTAGGTATATCAAAGGAGGCCAGTTGTGTAGTGTTGAGTAAAGCATAGCTTTATGTAGTCTAGGTACTAGACTCTAATGATATACAGAGGCCAAAATAAATCGCAAAAACATTATATTCAATGCGTATTTTTTTTTTATTTAAATCAACTTTAAAGTTAAGTTAGTTAACGATGTAATGAGCCGGGGTCCCTACCCACTAGACGATCACGGCCCATCTTACTCTACCCGCGTAAAATTCAAATATTTAACAAACCGGAAATTGACACAGTATTACCAACCTTACAAATGACAAACTTTATAAAAATAAATATAACAAAAAGAACAAACTTGATATTTAACAAACTGGATCCTACGTTGTGATTATTTTTTATACCATGTGACCAAGGTTGATAACGATTGATCTACTTCATACGGACGGAGAAAGAGAAATCACAAGTAAAAGAACACAAATAAAAGAACAATTAAATATGATTGTATTATTTTATTAATTTATTCTTAATCTTGAGCGAGGAGGGACGTATTTAAACTGATACAAATAATGGCTAGTTCTCTAAAAACCTACTTGAAATTATATGCTAACCCAGCTTAAATACGTACACGCTGCAAGTTTTATATGTGATCAAATGATTATTTAGTTTGGTTACATTAAACAATACAGGTCAATAAATCAATTTATCAAGTTGATACAGTTGTGTGATTATACTAGGCATTTATAAATAGACAAACGCAAATCTCTCAATGACATAAAAACATCAAAATTGAGTGAAATAGTCAATCACAAAGATTTACAGATAAACTAGGCAAGGTAAACGTGCCAGATTAAAATGAATACACAAGGACTGCTGAACAAAAATTATATCATATTTGACATAGCAACATATACGTTGTGACCAAACCATATATGGTTATATCAGAACACGTCTTTTGCAAGACATAGTCACAACACGTCTTTTGCAAGACATAGTTTTACTGTCAACAACAGGGAAAGCTCATATCTAGATAAGCGAGAGTGTGTTATAAGCACTGAAAAATAATAACACAGCACATATAAATAATATAAATATGCAAAACAAAACAGTTTGACGGTTCTACGACACGGCCTATCAAATGGACTTAAGCCACCGGGGAGCCTTCGTACCCAACAGTCTTTGGACGGTTCTACAACCCGGCTGATCAATGGACTTAAGCCACCGTGGAGCCTTCGTCTCTTAAATAACAGTTTGACGGTTCTACGACACGGCCTATCAAATGGACTTAAGCCACCGGGGAGCCTTCGTACCCAACAGTCTTTGGACGGTTCTACAACCCGGCTGATCAAAGGACTTAAGCCACCGTGGAGCCTTCGTCTCTTAAATACTAAATCAGATTTTCTCTTACACGGCCTATCATGGGTTTTATTACCACCGTGCAGATTAATACACTTTTAAATAATAATAATTCTAACCTTAGGGTAACATAATCTCTTGTTCCGGACCAAAAGATTATCCCTTCATTTTTTAGTCACAAAGTAAAATGTTTTGTTAGGTTATAAATATTAACCTAAAAACTCAATAACAACTGACAGTAAAACACATAACAGCAGTAGTCGTATTTACCCACTAAATAAATATAAAATTGGCAATAATTAGCTGTAATGCTACGACTCACGTTATAAGACATTATTTTCTAGTAATATTTACACATCAAAAGGATAAATTTATGAATTATTAAAAAGTATCAAACGAATCTAGTTACTGCCTAGAGCTGGATTTATACACAGTAAAAAATTAGAGTTAAAAATTAACTTTTTGGAACACTAGTTAGTGCCTATACAGGTCCCACTATTCAGAGTAAAAAATTAACACTATTATTAGAGTAAAATTTGGGAGTAAAATAATGTTGTATAGTGTAGAAATATTAATATTAAATAGTGTTATGTTAGTGTGATTTTTAAAACCTTTAGTGTAAAGATCAAGTGCTAACTAGTATTACTTAGTGTAAGTATAGTGCAAGTTTTGAAACTGATTTAGAGTAAATAATAATTTTATTTAATACTCATTAGCACTAATACAATTAATATTGAAAGTTATAGTGTGCATATTTAACACTAAATAGTGATATTTTATTAGACAACTCTACCTTATTTACTGTTAATTTAAACTTAATATAGTGTTAAATTGCACTTCTACCAGAAGGCGGGAAATATAAAAATATCTTTAATGTATTACCTTTCTGATGGAATATTTATTGGTTACATAACTTCAAATAAAACACTAATCTCATTTTCAATATTTTTATTAAACAACTTTTTTAAAATACAGTTTAAAATACAAATTTATGCTTTGGTACTATATACCATTTAGTCGATGAATAGGATTGACATATATTATAAGGTTCATTATAAAGTAAAAAATGTAATTCTACAATGTCAGTAGCATTGATATTGCTATCTACTTTGTTTATGTTGTAAGCCTGTAATCTTTCATCAAATTCAACAGTGGTCCATTTATTGGTAATAAAGAAAATGTGTTCGCGTAATTCTAAAACATTTAGAGTGAAAATCTCAATAATTTCATTAAATTGTGGTAAACCTGATGAACTTTTTCCCACACATAAAAATAACTGTTTTACATACTTATGACCACATTTTACCCAATTATATGTAACAATTTCTGTATTTGAATCAATACCATCTACATAGTTTTGAATTGTGTCACCAAATGAAAAATGTTCTAATTTATAAATATTTGAAGGACCATATTGAATATTAATTTTTAGCATATTATTTACATCAGTAGCCATCATTTGTTGGCAATGATCTGCCAACGTTTTTGCTAAATTTTTGTAATTATGAAGTTTTGAAGCCAAACTTTTCAGAATGTTGTGTTTAGATTCGTATCTCATGCACCATAGATTTATTAATGGTCCCATAGTTTTAATCACGGTTGGATAATGAATCATAAAATGTTGTTTGGGAATTAGGTTTAGATTAAATTCAGATTTAAAAAGTTTATGATGTGTTTCTATGAGTTTTCTTAGTTCCTCTACCATATCAAGATTTACTTGTGGTGCAAATATTAATAGACATAATTTTTAAAAGAAGAATTATGACTTCTTATTCTGAAATTTCTTTTCAGTTTTGCCTTTTATTAGATCATCAATTATTAATGGCAAGTACCTAACTAAACACCAAGATTGTGAAGCTTTTTGACCAATTGATATTCCTTGTTTGTCTAAATTCACTGGACTGGGTTTGTTGCATCTGTTTAGGTTTCCATAATTAAATAAATGAATTCTCTCATTAAAAACACTTAAAGGGACTATTTTTGAATCAATTAAATAAGAAAGAAAAATTTTTACTTCGTATGGGACTGCACCCTCCAATACATCATGCATTATGTCAACTGACATAGAATTTTGTAGTTTAAAATAGTTAAGATCATTTAATATGCTTCTGTGTTTTATGCCAAATACATTATCCCGTGTTATCAATGTACAATGTTCTTCATAAGTTTCAGAAGTACGGAAGACAATATCTTGTTCAGAATACAAGTTTTGCATATTTGCTTTATGTGTTAAGCACATTCGACAAAAATAATTACCTTGAAATGATTCAATCATTCCATGCAAACAATTTGCTGCTAAGTTGTCATGTGCAAGTGAAGTCAAACTACCGAAAACTTTTTCATCAAGACCTTCCAGTTGTATGCCATGAGTTTCAAGAATTATTATATCATCAATTATAGGTTTCAAAATATTGTTAATTGTAATCCTGTTACCAGATATGTCATATGTTTTTAAATCAGCTGTATAGAACAATGCTACAAGATAAATATGTTGCAAGGTTGAGTTAAAGATGGGAGGTAAATTTTCAAGAGTAAAGTAAATGGCTCCTAATTTATGAGCACCTGCCTTACTACCCAGTGGGTTTACCACTTCAAAATCATCATAATAAAGTTGGATTCTTAAGAAATACTTTTTTTCTTGAAATAAAGCATTATTTTTAAGAAAAGATCCAAACTCTATAACATCTTTATTACAAGAAATGTTAGATGTGCGAAGAAAATTAATTAATAACTTATTATTTTGAAACAACCACTGCAGGGTTTTTAGGATAGGTACGTATTGAAAAGTTAAAGGGATAGTTGTTTCAATGTAGCTGTTTGATTTTCTCTGTAAAATGCTTTCTTTGCGTGTACCAAGATACATACTTTTGGATGCATGTATATCTGAACGTAAAATTTTATTTCTTTTATACGAACTAGAATAGTTGGTTGTTGCTGCAATGATTTCTTCTTTAAATGAGTTAATGTTATTAAATATTGAAATGTGACTACTTGCATCAGTAATACAATCTGTTACGCCTTGAAATAAGTTTTCTAGTAATTCAACAGTTACATCGTATATTATTTGCAAGTGGGACTGGGGTAAGTGTAGCGCCATAATTTGATTAAAGTAAATTTGCATTATAGAATCAACTTCAGTTATATTTTTTGTAGGATAACTAACATTTTCAGCACAATCTTGGGTTTCGTTAATGTCAGAAACTAAGAAATCCTCGTTTTGTTCTAAAGTTGGAAAAGACTGTTCATTATCTAAATCACCTACAGAATCTCTACAATCATTTGAGACATTATTATCTATTGTAACATGATTCGACAGCAAATGCCTACGAAGACCACTAAATGTTTTAAAATTTTGTGCACAAGGAGGCTTGCAACATTTTAAATATAATTTAGGATTGTCGTATAGGGCATGTATCATACGCAGGTGTTTAATAATGCTACTGACATTGGGTACAGTTGAGTTACAAATGTAACACAAAAATGTATTAGACATAATTTCTAGCAAAATAAATATTTTCTTATATAAAGAAATCGATATACCATGTACTTAAACTGCATACAAATGAATGGCAAGTTAACAAAATATATATAAATAAAGCACAAACAGGCAACATGAAAATGTTATAAACTTACGATTGAAGTCTAGTTCTCAGTAAAATCATACATGGGCTGAATAGTATATTTTGACAGTCGATATTAAAATAATAGCTTTGAAAAAATTCAAAGAAAGGTTTCAATTTTAGATCATACCGTAAGTTAAATGTGAAATATGACATAAACAACAACTCAAATGCTTTCATGGCTGTACACATTGATGGACATGGTAGAAGTTGTTGATTTATAACTATGTTGTAGCTAGTGATTGCAGCCTTGTTAGTGCCCTGTGCTAATAAGTAAGGCTGTGTGTTTCCACAAGCTTCTATAATTTCTGTAGTTGGACGATTTAACTAAAAGAAAAAAATGCATATGTACATCAACAGATCAACGTGTATCCAACTTACTCTTTTAAAAATAATTAATCTCTCCTCAGCCGTAGATGGATTATTGCCCCGTTTTGGTCTTGCTTGTAATAGACGTACGACAGCTAAGAGCGCCCTTGTAGGTTTGTCATATTCTAAAAAGTAATAAAGTGTAAAAAGTATACAAAAAAATTGAAAAAACATACTATCACTGATATCTTCGTCACTTGTAAGAATAATGTCCGATGATGGTTTTACCACTTCTGTTGCATAAATCTTTAATATTTTATCGCAATCTTGCAAGAACTTGGTTTCAAAATTGCTATTATAATCAGGAAATTTTAACTTGAAATCATGCTCAATCTGAAAGAAAATAAATACAAGCAATTAAATATCAAAGAATGTTTCACAAACTTATATTTAAAATTAAATCCTAAAAAGCGATAAGAAAACTAACGAGATATGGTGTATCCAAAAACCTTGGGAATATTTTTAAGATATCATCCTTAAGAGATTTTCTGTAATGATAAGTTTTAGTCATCTTTTCTAAAATAGCTTCTCTATCATTATTTGGGCAAGCATTTTTTAAAAATTCTATGGTTTCCTCAATATCCGTTGTTAATGTCATTGGTGTTACACATTTTCGTTTTAATATTAGTTCCGTTGATGTTTCAGGGGTAGTATTTGGCTTTCGCTTTCTACGATGGATTAACTTTCCAATTTCTTCATTTTTTGAGTGTTTTCCAACTTCCCTGATTCTATAACTTATATATCCTTCGCCTCCATTATCATTTTTATAAAAAGCTTCCTAAAATTTTACATTTTTATTATTCTGCATATAAAATTTTATGTTCTTACATAGCCTGTTGGTCCAAAAGGGTTTCGCAAATTTGGGAAAATTTTAATAATAGCTTCGGCCAAACTCTTTCTTGCAAACTCTGGGACAGAAATGCCATATTTCTCAATTAGATATGCAGTGCATGTATTTACTAGTTTAATACGAAGAGTTTTGGAAATATGACCATTTTTTTCATAATATTGGAAAATTTCATTTCCTGTTCTGTTGGAAATGAAATCTTTCCACTCCTACAAATTCAACAATAACAGTTACTTTTGTAAAAATAATGGTGACATGGATATAGGCAATATAGGTTATACCTTTACAGTTAAAACCTGTTTATAAACTATTGGTTTTTTGAATATAGACAAATTGTTGACATTGTTTGTATTCATATCAGACTCTTCATAAGTTTCATTCAATCCTACATCAAAATTGGGACTTACAGTCGTTTCAAAGACCATATCTTGTAACAATTCGTTTGGTTCCTCGGTACTTATAATGCTTAAAGTGCTAGTATTGCTACTGACTGTGCTTACTGTGGAGTGTAAATTTTAAATGAGTTTCAGTTATATTTTCAAAAAATGGATAACAACTTACTGTCATCTAATGTTCTTGCTTTAACTACAATTAATAATAATATATTTGTTGACACACCAATTGCATAGGTGTTTATATAATCAACAAGAATGTCTTGTTCAATGAATGCTCCAGATTCATCAGTAAAATATATTTCATCTTCTTCACTAAATTCAGGGAATTTTTCTTTTACTGGAAAGCAAATGAATAATTCATTATGTAACATTTATGTAGGATTTCAAGATCAGTAGGTTACCTTTGTTAACAACATCTTCATAATCAAAGTCGTCGGTTAACTTTATCAGTTTGCTAACATGGATATGTTTAATTTTAATGAACATTTTTGGCCTGAAAAATTATTTACAGACGTAAATCTACATATGAACCTTATGAAAAATTATAGAAGTAATTTATTAAACAGTCTGTAAAAATGTGGCAAAATATATTTTACTAGAATCAGCATATTATTTTGATTAATTTAATACTCGATTTTGCACCATTTAAAAGATGTGATGGGAAAAGAAGTCCTATGGATTACTTCCGTAAGGTTCCTTTTCGTGTACACCCACAGATGTGTTAACAACTTTTGTTTTCTCAGGTGTCTGTCCTTGACTTTGATACCATTAGAATCCACACATCAAGACGAAGAAAATGATGTAGAATTTGTCAGTTGAACTCGAGACGTAATTACTTATTTAGATTTATTAAAAACTCTAACAGTACAAACGAAATTTCATAGTTCAAAACTAAAATATAAAATACGTTGCACATGAAGACAAAGGAAAACGAAAGGTTATAAAAACGTTAGACCAAATGCACAGAGAATTACATCACAAATTTGTTTAAAAAATGTACTAATAATATAAATCACCTTACCTTATTTAGGACATCCACATCAAACTTGCACTAATAAAGATATAACTCCCGTTTTAGTTTGATACTTTACCAGCAATATCATACAACTATAATGCAACTACGCAAGTATTCCCCTGTAGTAAAACTGCCCATTACCGAATGCACATGCGCATTTAGTGTGACTTTACACTAACTAAAACTAATCATCCCACGTAAAA
Source organism: Agrypnus murinus (assembly GCA_929113105.1). Classification (NCBI taxonomy): domain Eukaryota; kingdom Metazoa; phylum Arthropoda; class Insecta; order Coleoptera; family Elateridae; genus Agrypnus; species Agrypnus murinus. The sequence goes on along the minus strand of OV816029.1, from coordinate 63,414,146 downwards.
TTGTTCAAATTGAGTTACTTAACATTATACTAAGTAAAATAAGAGTATTTTTTCTTTATTGTCGATCTTTATGAGTTTTAGTGTACAAATCACCTCTACATATACAAATTACCTCTAAAGATTTCTCACAACCAGTAATTTACTCTAAATAACACTATTCGCCTTTATTTTTGAATAGTGTTAATTTTGAAAGTAATTTAACTCCACAATTTTAACACTATTGCATTGACACTAAGCTTAAGTTGTTTTACCAATCGAAATTTTTTACTGTGTATATATATTCAAACGAGAGATTTGGGTTTCAGATTAATTAAACAATACAAAAATTACACCACACAACTAGAATCAACATAAATTCAATTAACAGAATACACTTACATGAATTTATATTCAGTTTTACAAACCAAGACAATATGGCTACTTCCTCTCTGTTTTCCCAAAAACCTCCTCTCTGTTTCAAAAACAAAAACCCAACGTCCCTTAACTACCACTTAGCAACCCAAACTACCAACATTAAAGAACCTGTAATAACCATCCCTAAACATAAAATCAAGTTACCAACCCCAAAGAAACTGTAATAAACACCCCCAACATTTTATATTGAAGCAAACAGTTGTTATTTTTAAAATAAATTACATACTTTGCCTGAACTTGTATGTAATAACAGAACTAGGTAAATTGATTATTATGAAAATTGTTTTGTGACAAAATGACTTGCTACAGCTACTTTGATAATTTTGGTTGACTGTAGGTCTGACCACTACAACGAGAAATATTCATTTTGAACTCACTATCTAGAAAGCAGTGTTCGACGCACTGTCTAGTCAACCGGGAACACTTGTTTCCCGGTTAAGTAAACCGGGAAACACTCAGTGGTGCCAACTGCCAACCCTTGCAAAATTTAAATACCTTTTTTACTGCAAAATTTCTGCCGAAAAACAATCTGTCACATTTGTCAATTGCAGTCATGACTTGCTTTGGTTTATTTTTTTAAATAAAAGTTGTGAAATCAGATAAAAATTTTATTTGACATTTATAACAATGACTACGTTCGTTTCAAAAAGTATTGTACAATTCTCTTGCGTGAACAATGTTCCCGCGTTCACGCATATGAAGGCCCTCGCTCCCTTCGGTCGCTCGTGCTTCAAAACTGCGTTCACGCGGGAACATTGTGTTCCCGCACTCGTATCGTAAATAACTATTTCGAGATAATTGACTTACGAGATAAAAACATACCCATTATTGGTCCCTTTTGATTCATTTTTGACAATGTTCTAATTGAATTTCTTAAATTGATGATAATGATATCATTGAGTAGTTGAAATAAAAAGTTAATTTTATTCACAAAATTACATTTTTCTTGTAAGCTACAACTAATCCCTTTTCATATGCAACGACATACAATGGCGTAACAACTGCTCAATTTTATTAATTTTATTCACGATAATATTGCAATATGTACGTTTCTGTCATGGTAGAAATCTTGGAAAGTAAGGTATTGCTATAGCAACACAAAAGTGGTTAACAATTTTCCTTTATTTCCACTTTCTATATAAATGACACTTTACAGGCATGTATGGTAACTAAGTAAATGAGTAGTTACAACTACAGCCCTGTAAAACTTTACGGGCTCCTAAAAGAGACCTGTAAAATCTTACAATCAACTAAAGTTATGGAAACTACTTTGTTACTTAATCACAACACCATGACAACGCCTAGTTATAAATTGTACTACCGCCTATGATTAGAAAATGTCTTTTTGTAAAAAAAATGTACAATTTATAACAAAACGCTGGTAAAGGTGAAAATAAAACTTTGTACGCAATACGATTTGCAATTAATCTTAACGGGGCTCACTGGATTATAGAGGCTCGCTCCTTCGTCGTTTGCCCCACAAGCTTTCCAGCTCACTCGTAAAGATTAATTTACAAAGCTTGGCACGTAAATAACTATTATATGTCTGTAAAACTGACATGCAAGATGTTTTATCTGATTTAAATTTAGATTTTTATAAATGAATTACTAATTAATTTCAATTTTAAAATACTGAGAGCATACATTGTCATCTAGCGGCGAACAATGAAACCTTACTTAATTTGTTTTTATTGTCGATAGGTGGTGCTGATTAAAATTTATTACCATTTTATTATGAGTTTACAGAAAATCTATTTTAAAATGTATAATTACTTTTTATTTCGATTATTTAAATCTAGTGATTGTGTCTATTTTATTCACAATACATGTTACGTTGGTAAAGTTTCCAAGCCTCGCGATATTGTTTGACCAGGACGTACCGCCTCGGTAACATAACATAATATACTATTACCTAATTTTACTAAATTTCCAATATCTCTTTGGTTTCTAAATAAAGTTAATTAATAAGATCCTATGTTCTGGATTCACATTTATCTGTCGATACATTTGTCTTATAGCAGCAGTAATAGCTATTTTAAAAAGGCGAAAACCTAGAATTTATAACCAATATCAATTTTGTCCAATCTTTTAGCGGCACTACTAAAATATATTTAATTTTTTTATTGAATACTTAATTATTCAAAAATTTATCATCTAAATTTGTAGGTTTAAAAAAGTCAAATTTTAATAGTGTGTTAACTTTTTCTTGAACCTCTTCGCGTAATTTTCGTTTTGACTACTACTTGAATATTGTCAATTTTTCCAAACAACTAAACTTAGAATATCCACACAACTCAGAAATAAAAATGATGGGATGCACTGTATTCTCACACATAGAAATGAAATTCGATTTATTGATGTCATTGTACAAAATCAATAGATAGCACATACACAATGTAGCCTACATTTCCATTTATTTTCACTTTTTGTAATGAATATAATGAATTATTGCTGTATGTGCATAAAAAACAAAGCTAATCGAATTATTGCTTATTTTGAATGCGTTTTGAAGAACCTCACTATGAAGTCAATATCCTTTAAAATGCAGCCTAAAATAGTGATAAGTTTTTTCTATTCCGTATAATAATTACTAAATTCATTAACGAGTTTGTATAATGGTTTCATAAAATTAACATTATATCCTATTTATTGTGTTAATGTAAAACCCTAACAGAATTATCAAATAAATTAGATATATATTAACATATTAACGTCTGCGAATTATACACACACCACCGAGTGCGGTTCGATACCTACAATAGGCATCCCAGTTGTTTGATGGTGTTAATGTTATTTCCGAGCTCGTATATAAGCTCGGGTGGTGTGTGTATTACTCGAAGACGTGCTGACCCTAGCTGAGGAAAGCCAATAGCTCGAAAAAGCTGTCCTAGGGTGCCGTCTGTAAATTATACACATATCAGTATAAAGTGAGTATAATAGTCGTCTATTTAAACAATTTTTAACTATTATGCTTAATATGAACTCACTTTTTTTAAAAGACGTTTGTGTTCTTTGTGTATTTTATATTAATAATTGTAACAGTGCAATTGTAGCACTTGACGATGTCAATGTGATTATATTTCTTATTAGGCCAGTAACTGGGTAATTTATTTCTGCACTCTTCTACAGAATAGATTTTCTTGTTGGAAAATGTGCGAGGGTGTCCCCTGAATGTAACGTCAAGTTGGCGGGACGGGGGCGGTTGAGCGTTAGCTGCCATCTTGGAAAACACGTTTTATCAAATATCTCCTGAACCGTGCATCGTACGACAAAAATAGTACAGATCGTTTTCGTAGATAATCACATTTTCTACAACTTTTATTCGAAACTTTTTTCTGTATAGTGCATAGGTTTATAATTATAGCGCATGGAGGTTTTCCTTCAAAACATTTCATAACACATACAACGGCGAAAAGTGTTCAGAAAAATGACAATACTGTGTAATGAATCTATTAATATTATAAATAGTGTGAAGAAGTACGGCACGTTACCATTCTTTTAGAACCTACCACCAGGTTCAAACTTGGCTTGGATTTTACCATGATCCTGAAGAATGGGGTTGGAAGCGGACTACTAATGGACTTCAACGAATTCGAACTACTATGGCTCCCGCGCCATCAAGTTTACTGCAAATAATATCTTGCAAATGCACAAAAATTTGCGGGGCTGCCTGTGGATGCCGAAAAGCTGGCTTAAATGCCAGCTTAAATGTTCCATTATTATTTGTTCGAATTGTAGTGGACACACATGCGACAATGTGCCAGATACATTGGATGCCATCGAAGATGAAATCAATGAAGATGAAATTTTCGATTCATCTCCTACGGATATACCGGAGGCAGAAGACAGGGATGTGGAAGGCTATCAGTGTCTTCCTTCATCATCGAAACAGATGAGACTTATGACGTAAAATAACGTGTCACTTTTTGCATAAATAAACGTTTTAATCCGTTTTTTATTTCAAAAAATTAATTTGCATTCATTGAACTCTGTTATTCCTTTCTCTACCTTTCCCTTCTCATGATTATTATTATCATCATCATCATCATTATTATTATTAATTTTTATGATGTATGTGATGTACAAACAATTATATCTTGCTACATTGACAATTTTTTATGATAATACGTTCTACCCATGCAAGTAAGGATCTATAAATTATGAGTACTTCTTCACCCTATTTATAATATTATTAGATTCACTACACAGTATTGTTATTTTTCTGAACACTTTTTCACTGAGACACTGAGACCGTTTTATGTGTTATGAAATGTTTTCCGTGTACTACGAGCAACATTTCCACTGATAATTCACGCGGTGCAATAGTTTACTAAGCTATAGCTCTTAAAGTATCAATTTTATAGAAAAAAAACTTCAAATACATTTTATTGGAAATTTTGTGATCTACAAATTTGGTTATTACCATTTTTAATGTATCATCAAACTGTTAACTATATATTTAGCAATAACCATGTTGAAAAAAGTTTGACGCGCTATAAATATAAACCTATGCACTATACAGAAAAATAAAGTTTCGAATAAAAGTTATAGAAAATGTGATTATCTACGAAAACGATCTGTACTATTTTTGTCGTACGATGCACGGTTCACGAGATATTTGATAAAACGTGTTTTCCAAGATGGCGGCTAACGCTCAACCGCCCCCGTCCCGCCAACTTGACGTTACATTCAGGGGACACCACCGAACAAGAAAATCAATTCTGTAGAAGATTGCATTATGAACCTACTTTTTTTGCTCTGGTGCTTGGACTATTATACAGTAATCACAACTTTCATTTTTGGACAAAAAACTTTTTTTGACATTAAATCTTGTTTAAGAAGTAATTCAATTTTTTGAATCAGCTTTCAAAATAGGTAAGACAGGTTGCATAACTGTTAACGGTATCAATGCATTTAAGTGTTTTATTTTAATAGTTGAAAATACGAGATTTATATGCAAGAATTTTGCATGTTCAGGGATATATAATTCGACATGTATACTTTACTATATGATTTATTAGTATATTGGCAACACCGTCCTCTCTAACTAGGGTCTTTAGTCTAAGGTTAAAATCAATAAACGTCGGTGTAATGAGAAAAAGAATGGCCATGAAATTATAAATTTAACACATAGTATTTTAAATGTAGCTTTCCCTCTCTGTATATGTTATTAAAATACAAAATATGAAAAGAAAACCACGTGTTGGACGGGCAACTAAAAATTCCCAGAACTTAAATTCTGGAACTTAGTAGCTGCAAGTTAGTTTAGTAGCAAGAAATTAATTGCTAATTATGAATTAACCTTAATTTTATTTAAAAAAAAGTTACATATTATGACCATATTATCGTCGGAGTATCGTTATTCGTTACTACAAAACACATACATAGTAATTTTTCATAAAATTGATAACAATGCACAAAACACAAATTTAATTTTATTAAATTTTACTATTTTAATTTAACTTTATCTTTAATATGTAACTGTTGGAAAAATAAGATGCATTATGAACACAAATATGAATGTTCATACTAGGTCAATGTTAACCTCACAGTGTGCGTAGGTAACTTGCTATAGTGTCATTGCCACTATGTGCTGGAAAGGTGTTTTTAAAAAAAACTTGTTTAACTCTTATTCATTTATGAAGAAATTTATTGTACATTTTACTATTCGATCGAAAAATAACTGTTAAACAGTTACATTGTTTTAATTTAAAAAAATGCAAATGTTTTTATTTTTTCCTACCTTATGTAACTAGTAACAGATTTGAATAACATTTTTTGTTATGGATATACCGGTTATGCATACCTGGTCACGAACAATTTTGACTATCAGATTTATTTAAATTTATTAGTCCATCTGATGTAAACAGAGATGAATTGGCCTCATTTTTTGCAAGCTGTGATGCAGCTTTGAAATTGCCCAATCCCGTCGCAACTAACTTGTACACTTTTCTGTTGTGTTGTAACCCACATTCAAGAGTAAGCCTATTCAGCAATTTGCCATGGCATTTTCAAAGACCGACACTGTAACTGCGCTACTACAGAGAATTAGAGAACAAAAACGTTATGCATAATTAGATACTATTAAGTACTGAAGCAGTATTCGGTGCGGATAAGTCAATTATTCTGTTTTACTTAGAAGTTTTTTGTTTTACTTAGGCCATATCTCGTACATTTTATTTTTTTACACCTTCAGGGCTAGAAATTTAATAAAATTAGCAAAGATAAAAATAAATCGAAAATTTGCTTGCTAGTAAATCTAAGAATGCACCTTTAGTAAGCATAGCAAGCATACAGAACATCAAATGCTTAAAATAATGGCAGTTAAAGCTGACGATAATTTAGGAACAAATCCATCACGAATTATTCATTATGCTTAAGGATACATTTTTAGTTATTTTATTGACTTGACTGCCTAATGTATGTATTTGAATTGGTTTGAATTGGAAAAACTGGGCAAAAACTGAAACAAATATTTATAGCCTCGGTAGCGTAGTGTCTAGCATGCTAGACTCTCACCGGAGCGGTCCGCTTTGACTCCCGGGACCGGCAAATCTGGTTAAGGTTTTCTGCAGTTTTTCTTTATCTGTAACACAACTGTAGGATGTAGGATATGGGCATATACCATCTATAAGTAGGCTGCAGTCCCACGATGGGCACAAGCTTTACCTTATGGGGTCTGGTTACTGGTTAGCTTGGTAAGGGGTTGTAGCAATTATTATATTATTATTATAATACAAAGTCAACACAAGTGCGGCACCCCACTCAACAAAAAAGTAATTGTAATTTATGTTATAATAATTATCTTAGTACTTCTAAATGTACTGGACCGTTTAATTCGATATTAAAATGTAAAAAGCTTAAAGTATAAAGCACACTGATCCGGTCCGAATCGGCTGCTAACTTCACCCGCGTTAGTTATTGTCTACATTACCCGTCGTTGAATAATAGGTATAATATTATAAGTATATTATTGTCGGCTCTTTATAGATCAGTTCACGTAAGTCTCATGCCTAAACTACATGTATAGTTGGATACAGCATAATTTAGAGGGGTGCAATGTGTGAGTCTGGTGGACGTAATAAATTAACTAAAATTAAAATTGTATCATTTAGTTCCAATTTACTTACTAGTCAATTTATTTTTGATACAAATCATCCTATAATTATTATTAATTAACTATTTGATTAATTAAAGTGAATTAACTATACTCAGTCTAGAACTAAAAGTTTGATATTGGAAGAATAGATAATGTTAAGTTACACACATAATGGTTATTAAATATACAGGGTGCCCATTATGTATGGAATATAGTATATATCTCGGTAAATATCGACTTTATAAAAAATTTGTTATATAAAAGTTGTTTAACATTTTATTTTCCACAATAAGATAGCATTCAACTGTCAACAAAATTCCTGTCTTTACATTGTGTACAAGAAAGGTAAGAATAATTTTTTCCGTGCGACAAAAAATGAAATACTTATTTCATCCCATACGTTCAATACAAATGACCACCCCCCCTATATCTTAGCAGTTTATTTTTAATAACTTTGTAACTACTTACATGGCACAAAAAAGCGTAGTATGAAAGTTGTAGAGAATCGTATTGCCGACAAAAGTTGTGCTGACTTTTTTACTCAGACGTACGGTTAAGGAGATAAATAACTTACCAGTAAGAAAAACGTTATACGGCTTACCTGTTTCGTTTTTGACTTACCTCCATTTGACCGCTGCCTTCCACTATACCAAAGAACGAAACCAAAAAAGTGAGTACACGAAATTGTTCGTTTTTAAATTGTCTACAAGAAAGGTAAGAACAGTTTTTCTCGTACGACCAAAAATGAAATAGTTATTTCACCCCAAAGATTTGCAACCCCTAAATTTTTACGGTTATTTGTTTATAACTTTTTTATTACAAACATTTCTAAAAGATGTGAATTGAAGAAATTGTAGATAATCGAATTTCCGACAAAAACGTTATGAATTATTTCTGTCCTCAGACGTACGGTTAACGAGATAAATTGAAAAAACACTTTAACCACTTTTTCCAAGATGGCGGACACTTCGCAGCCTCCGATTAATACGAAAACTTGAATGTAGACTTACCACACACTCCCCTACATACTAAACAAAAAAATTGCTGTTATCAAGTCTTGTGACTTTTTTTACCCTGTCGCCTGGACTAACACCCCAATTCTTATTACTGATATGTATTCCTGATACGATATTTTAAAGTTTTTTCTGATAAACTATGCCTGTAAAATGAGCCGATTCTGAGATATTTATTTATAAAAAATGACAGCTGCGGGTTGTTACAAACAACTACATTTCTAAAGAAGGTATAAATTACAGATTGGAAATTTTAGGTAATTATTTTTAAAACTATGCTGCATCAAATGGATAATTAGAAACTTTAAAAAATAATACAGGGTGTTCAAAAAGGAAAGCCAAACTTTGTATCCAGAGTATACCGATATCTCATTATTTCTAAATAGCAACCTACATTTTTTTAGTTTATTTATAACGTTTATTTATAATATTCAATGATAAACAAATAGATAATTAGCACAGTAGAACTTTCCTGCCTTATTCTTTTAACTTGTTCCGCCAAGATCACCGGACCAAAGAACTAAAACATGGTATGCCTTATGTACAATTCATCGTAGATTAATAAAAATCTTGCCACGCCAAGATTTTGAAAGAATTGACAAAGGCCATAAAAACATCGCATTTTTAAGTATATAGTATTAAAACGTGTAGAAAGTGGACATTTCGTGATTGCGGTCAAATAGAAGATTAATGCACTCGGCGATATTGATATTATGAATTATAGCACGTGGGTGTTTGATTACTTTGTCAAGACGTTGACATCTCACCCGTTGCTCCCAGAGGTATAGTAGGGACTGAATTAGGAAATTTTCCGAAAAGGCTTGCTTTAAGCTTTAGAGAGTAGCCCCTCTAACAGTTCTAAGTATACTGGAGAAAAGGAATCTTCATCGTATCTGGTTTAGTGAGACGATCTTATCGTATAATTTTGCCGGGCACTCCAATGTTGTCTAAAATGCATCAGCAATATTTGATTTCAATATAATAAAAGAGCCCATGGTGTGCTATATGTCAGAAAAATTATTAACATACTTAGCTCTTTTTTAGATCTCTATGTGCTCTTTTCAATGAACTGAAGAAATCAAAACTCGATGTGTGGGAACGAACATGATTAAAATCAGAAAAAGTAAACTCGTTTACACTATTCTTACATATTTAAACGTTAGTTTGTCTTTGTTGCGAAGGGAGTATAAGGCACTAATTAATGTCCTATTAATAAGCATTCATTGTTTATAATTACGCTTACTCGTATTTATGTAATAGACGAGAAATTTCTAATCAGGGGCTTTATTGTGATTAACATTTTTTAATATAATTTTATGAGAACTTTGACCTTGTCATCGCGCTTTGATTTCTTTAGCTCAATGGAGACTCAAGAGCTTAAGACTATAAATCTACAAAATAAATTATCAGCTATGCTATCGATTTTTCCGACCGTGGGCACTTTGACTGTGGCCGTTAATGGCTTACTTACAGTTGTAGGTTTACTTAGTAATTGCTTATTATTATATATTATTATTTACTTATTATTTGATAACCACAAAAAATACTTACTACATTTTTTTCTTTACGTTAATTGCTTACAGTTTACAAGATAACTTACTACAGATTTAATCAGGTTATGATTGCAACAAAGAATAAGCGATTTTGTAATTCTTATGTTTAACAAAAAAATGAAACATGTTTTCATAAATTCATAATATACCATTTTGACTAATACATGATAGCGAATGGAATGATTTAACTGTAAATACAAATAGTTGTCGGATGGCAACGCATCGAGATACAACATATAGCCGTTGCCTTTATAAAAAATCTTTACTACAAAATACTTTAATTCTGTCTAATGACTAATTATTAATTCTAAAATATGTATAGTATATAAAAATGATTTAGTTTCTGTCAGCTAAAACATCTACATTAATAAGTACCATATACTGGTACGCTCCGGTATTTAGGGTTCAATGTTTTCTTCTATCCAATCCAAATACTCCTGAACCTTAGTGTGTATTTCAGGATACTTAGAACCACACTTTCCCTGACCGAAAGATACTATGCCTTCTTGATGCCATTGCAACTTATACGAAAAAATGACAGGTGCCCCAGAATCACCACTGCAACTCAACTCCGAAGAATTCTCAAACGTGACCGTACATATTTGCTTATCCGTCAATGTTAACCGGTTAGCAATGTTATATGCTTTCTTACATTCAGCATTAGAAATCAATGTACCTAATACTTTTTTCTTAATTGTTGCTTTGTCCCCTTGTAAATTTATGAAACCCCAACCGGATGTTGTTAGTGTGTTTCCAATATTAGCAAATGTTGTTCCAGGATATGGTAAGCAAATTGGTCGTACATAATCTGGAATATGCTGTATAGTTTATAGTGACAAACTTGTAATAAATAAAAAGTACCTGAATAAACTACACTGCCGTTTAATCGTATTAGTGCTATGTCATTTACATAACTAGTTTTGTTATAATTCGTATGAGCTATGGTCTTTTCAATTCCATATGAACGAATAGGATCGCTGCATTCTTCAATATTTGTGAAATCAGTAAAACAATCAGTATCATTAGCAATGTTGTACTCTCCAAGTTGTATCTCCATTCTATAAGATAAATAGATATGTATGTATCAAAATGTATATAGCAAGTGACAAAAAGATGTACTCGAAATGTCCACGAAATAATAAATTACTTACGGTATAAATTTTGGTTGTACGACACACGTTGCTGCAGTTAATATATATCTGTAATTTAATATAGACCCAAGGCAAAGGTATAGTTTTTGATATGAATCAGAACTTTCACTGCTTTTTCTGTATACTATGCGTGCTAACCATGGATATTCAGTTATTGCAGTACCATTGCTATTATGTTCATAGTCATCGGAGTGTTGATAGCCGCAATACTTTCTACTTGCCAATAACTGTCTATTGTTCTTTTTTTGTTCATTTATCTCTACAGGTTTCGTTAAATTCAACTGAGAACTGCAACATACTTTAGAATCTATGCCCTCAAAGCCACATATTGATTTTCGAATAAACTCCATGGATGAAGTAGTTTTATCTTTAGTTAGTTCGAGAAGTATTGGACAAGATTTTAGCAAAATGCATTCTCCACGTTCATTATTCGGTGTGTTACAAAACTCTATCAATTATAATATTAGATATACTTATATGGGGTCATTCCATGCGAAATCGATCACTAAAATGAGTCGATCTCACGAATTTCAATGAAAATCACTTATGAGGTAGCAATCAACTAAAGAACTAACTTGCATTCATTAATTTGCTAGATTACGCAGAACTTCAAAAATATTCAAACTGAAAAAATTATCAAAACTGCTTGCACGCCTTTAAAGAAATATAAATATCTCGAAAAGTATTTACCCTAGAACAAATATTTTTTTAAATATTGCTCACAAGAAGACGGACTTTTTGGACAGCCTAATAATTTTTTGTTACCAAACGTGTTTGATTTTTTTCTAACCAAAATATTTTAAAAACGCAGAAAAATCGGTGTGGTCACATTTTTAATAATCTGGAAAAGATTGTACAGTTTCTTTGAACATTTCTGTATTTAAATGCAAAATGGCAAGCTGGACGTTTTAATAGTTTTGCAGGGCAAATTTCCAAAGACAGCATTGCAGACAGCCGGCGGCGCACCATAGTTCACGGTCAACCGGCGCAACCCGCATTCACTACCTTCTAGTTAGTAATAATACGGTCCATATTACCAGCCTAACTCTTAACCGTAACCTTTTAACTGATTTATATAAGATAAACGTATATTTGTGTGGATATGATTATACCTACTGATTTCTAGTATTTTAGTATTTTTCTTGCGGTTGTCCGCAAGACCGTAAAATATAAAATATGCAACAGCTTTTTTTATTTAAGTTTTAAGGTCACCTTGTGTAATTGGTTCAGAGCTTTACAATTCTCTTGTTTCAAACTATTTATCTCACATTTTTATCATGAAGTATAAGTTTAGGAACTAGTAACTTTAATATATTTTCCAAAAGCAAATGTAAAAATAAAGCAGCTCTAATGCCAACTATTACATTAAAAAAATATTTAAAAAAACATGTCAGATGGTTCCAGTCACCTAATAAATTTGGGGTAAATGGAACCATCGTCTATATTTTATATCCACATTACTTAATAATATGTTCTGGGTAACTGGGACGCCCTTAGGATATTGATTAAAATGTCTCCAAAAGATTAGGGCTGCAGTAGGAATAGTTCTGGAATTATCGCAGTCGGAAAAGTGTATAGGGTAAAGTCGATAAAACTAAAAATTCACGTAATTCTCATAGACGTTTAACGATGGTTTTACCTTTTATTAAGCAAAGTTCTAGTTACCCAATCGCTCCAATAACCGCAACCGACCTTATTAAACATCAGAACCTACAATAGAAATTGGTAATAGTTATTTATGGTACAAGTGAGTTAAGTAAGATACTATGATAATTTTTGGAATGGATAATATCATTAACTCATGTGTGCCACAAGTTCAAATATTGAATTTGCAATGAGCCTATAGTTTAGTCTGTAGTGTTAACGGTAATAAATCTGACACTATAGCCCGATGACAATTTTAATAATATAATACAACGTAATCTGGTGATTGGTTGCTACCTACAATAGCACCCAGTCTAACCCAGTAAACATCTATTTTTTAAATTTAGGATCAAAAACAACTAATTTTCTGTAAACAAAAATGGTATTTAAGCTATTACATTATAATATTTTAGGGTTTTTGACGGCCGCAAGAAAAATGCTTTATGTAACACACCCGAAGAAATCATTTTAAATACATAAGTAATTAACTAATGAGTAGGTATAATCATATCCACACAGATATACATTTATCTTATGTACATTAGTTAAGACAGTCCGCTGGTAATATGGACCGTATTATTATTAATTAGAGGAAGCGATGCGAATAAAAGCAGGTTGCGCCGGTTGACCGCGAACTATGGTGTGCCAGCTGCCTGCAACGCGGTCTTGGAAAATTTGCCCTGCCAAAACTATTAAAACGTCCAGCTTGCTATTTTGCATTTAAATACAGAAATGTTCCAAGAAACTGTACAATTTTTTTCAGATTTTTAAAAATGTGACTGCATTTTTAAAATATTTCGTTTAGAAAAAAAAAATAGGTTTGGTAACAAAAATTATTAGGCTGTCCAAAATGCCCGTCTTCTTGTGAACAATATATAAAAAAATATTTGTTCTAGGGTAAATATTGTTCGAGATATTTATATTTCTTTTCATTCTACCCTTTACGAAATAGTCCAGTCGACAGGGAACCAAAAGTATCTGCTTTTGGTTCTTTCGTGTTAACGGCTATTTTATTGCACAAGCCTATTCAGAATGGTGGGTAGAGCAATATATGTAGTTGAGTACTAAATCGTAGTGACAGCAGAAAAGTTATTAACAATTCAAGACGCCATCAACCGTTTTCGAGGAGTTTTTATTCCGTAGCTCATCAGGATGATTTCCTACGAAAAAATGTTCAGTACATGATTTGTTTATAATAAAAATAGCTACAAAATGGCACCAGTTCGGTTATTATAACTGAATTAATTAAGTTGCAAAATCGAAGAAACTGCCAAAATCGCGTATGTTTTTTAAGTTGCCATAAAAATTTAAATAGTACACCAATATTGATAAAACTTTCGTTAAGTATAGTTTAAATTATGTACAATAAGCCCCCAAAACTTGTATGCCGTTTATTTTTGCAATTTTGGTGACGTTTTACATCTCTTCATAGTTTTGCTACGTTTATAAATAATTAGTTTTTCGGTTCGTATACGTAGTCATTTATGAAAGATTCCATTGGGTTCGAATAGACGGCAAAAAATACGCAATTTAAAAAAAAAGTTCAAGTTTCGATGCTTGGATCCTGCGATTTTTTGCATAAATATGCATTAGACTAAGTAGGCGATTTATGAGTGCACGTCTCATTCTATTGCAATAATTTCTATTAGAAATATGCAACTAATAATTTTGGGCAATTGCATACTTATTCTACAAGGTTCACTCTATACACACGATTTTGATTCATTTCAATATGGTAAATAATATACGAGTAGTGCACACTTACGCAAAAAGTTTAATATCTCAGGATCCAAGTATCGATACTTGAATTTCTTTTTTTAAATTTCGTGTTTTTTGCCGGCCATTCGAACCCGATGAAATATTTCATAAATGACCACGTATACGAACCAGAAAACTAATTATTTATAAACGTAACAAAATTATGAAGAGATGTAAAACGTCACTAAAATTGCAAAAATAAACGCAATCGAATTTTACAAATTGCGTTCGATTGCTAATGACTTAAGCTGTATATATGCACATTTGCAATAGTATGCAAAGCTTCAAACAGCTTTTGCAAACTTTCAAAGTTTTAGACGCAGTAGATTTATAAAACCTTGTTAAACAAAAAGTTTCGCATACTTGGCATACGGGTTTTGAGTGCTTATTGTACATAATTTAAACTATACTTAACGAAAGTTTTATCAATATTGGTATACTATTTAAATTTGTATGGCAACTTAAAAAACATACGCAATTTTGGCAGTTTCTTCGATTTTGCAACTTAATTATTTCAGTTATAATAACCGAACTGGTGCCATTTTGTAGCTATTTTTATTATAAACAAATCATGTAGTGAACATTTTTTCGTAGGAAGTCATCTTGATGATCTACGGAAGAAAAACTCATCAAAAACGGTTGATGGCGTCTTAAGTTGTTAATAACTTTTCTGGTGTCACTACGATTTAGTATGCAACTACATATATTATTCTACACACTATTCTGAATAGGTTTGTGCAATAAAATAGCTGTTAACACGAAAATACACTCTTCACATTTCTATTGACTGGACTAAAAGTGTAACTTTCTATCTTGATAAAGCAACCGAAAGCAAAAGTAAAACATGTGAGGTGGTTGCTAGATATGAAAAACTTTCGGTCCCTGGACAACGAAGTAAAACTGTCAATTTTTTTTAAATATAATATTATAAGGTGGCTGTTGTCAACGTTACCTTGGTAACAATACTGTTGTATATACAAACATTATTTTATTATAATCACTGAATCATCATTTTATTTATTTATTTACGGTGGTTAATAAAGGGAGAATGAAAACGCTGCGAAAGTACTTTCGCAGCTTGTAATGTAAATAACTATTAAAGACGTGCAAGTAGTTTTTATAATTGTTTCAGTTTGAATATTTCCGAAGGTCTACGTAATTTAGCAAATTGATGAATGTAAGTTATGTTTTTTAGTTGATTGCTACCTCATAAGTGATTTTCATTGAAATCCGTGAGATCGATCCATTTTAGTGATCGATTTCTCATGGAATGACCCTATGTTTATTTAATAAATTATTTGACAAAATACTAATAATAATTCACTTACCAGCAGTGTTTGTTTGCACAATCGTAAATAACAGAATGTTTAAAATACTTTTTTCGAGGTAATACATGTTACCGCGCTGAGGTGTGCGTGAGTTGTGTCGCTTGGAATCTTGAAATGAATGATTTTTTGTATCTATGCCGGCATACATAGCATAGATGGCATTTTACAGTCAATCTCAAGACTAACGTCTTGTAGAAAAGGAGAGACCACTGAAAGAAATAGATAATAAGATAGTAAACCTTTGTTCTCGCTCATCATTATAGTTCTTTAATTGTTAGTTAACCAAGAAATACTAATACAAAATAGAAATAGATATGTCTTGACGGAATAAAAGGAAAATGTAGACGGAAATATCATTTATTAACTGTATTATTCATTATGGTATTGTGTATTGCTTTTATGTAAGAATTCTGAATTGTATTTAAACATTTAACTTATTTAATTCATCCGGTCAATAGCATTGGATTGAACTGTTTTGACCTAAACAAAGTTATCAATTAATATTTACATGTAAAATATATATTAATAGATTAATTTTAATATTGCATCACTAATCGACTTCGAATAAAGTTTATTATTTCCTTTAGCTGTTGCTTTTTAGTAGTTCTTTCTTTTCTATAATTCTTTTCGTTGGGTTTGTTTTTTATTACTATTTGAATGTTTGCGACATCTTTAAATATTTTATAAAAAAACGCCACAAACTGTTTTTATTTTTGATTGCATTAAAGTAATAGTATATTATTATACGAGTTGTATAAGACAGTCTATTGTAGCACGAGTTGTTTGGGACACGGCGAGAGAAGCGAGGAGTGTTCCAAAGGAACGAGTGCTACAATACGTCTTATAAAACAAGTATAATATACTATTTTTTGTACTTTGCGCCATTAATTTTATAGAAATTGTAAATTTAAGCTATTAAAAGCATTGCATTACAATCTAGTGATTTTTGCGTTTAACATGTGGTAACACTATAAAATGACTTTTCGCGTTTTGTGAGGTTAGAATGTGTCAAGATTAAATGTGTTTATATGTAATATAAAACAAATGTTACCAATCTTACAAACCAAATAGTCTCCAAAAACGATGTTATAATAGCCTCTATTATGAAATCGTTTTCGGTGTCACAATGAGCTCATTGTGAACGCAAAGTACAAAAACACTATATTAACATTATTTGTTATTAAATTCAAGTCTGAGCGTTTCCTACATGGGTAAATGTAACGTGACGTCAAGGCCAATCTGATTATTTAAAAGCAAATACTTTAATATTATTAATACCGGAAACTTATTTCGAAAAATGGGAGACAAAATTTAATAGTGCCCCTTGCGGTGTAGTGTGAAAATAAACCTGACATTTCTAAAATATTGGGAAAGTAATTAAAAAATTGTCATTGTAATGAAAGATTGAATAATTTAAAAAAATTGTAAACTTTTATATATTTTAGCATAACAGTAATAAACCATCGTTTAACATAAATAGTGCTATTTTTTAATTAGATGCAGGATTCTCACCGAAAAACCATTTGTTCGTTGCACACCCATCTGCAAAGATGGCGCCACAAAAATGTCGCCTGTTTTCATTTAGTAAAGTATATGGAGTTTCCGGTATTAATAATATTAAAGTATTTGTTATAAGTAAGTTATTCTGTTATAATTGTTTTGAAAGAAGACCAGAGGCATTTTCTAGCGATCAACTGTATTTATTTATGTAATATTATTTGTATAGTATGTATAATTTAAACCCGATTCATCGAGTGCGTCATCGTTTTGTAGGCGCGGTTTATTCAAAAAATCGTAAACTTAAAGCATAACCTATAACTAAAAATATAAAATATCTTTGACAAAGATCTTTTAGAGAGTGTCGTTGAACTACGATTATAAACATCCTCCTATATAACACGTGAAGTAAATTTAAAAATTATCACATTTAGGTTATTTTTAAATTAGTAAAGTGCTTCAAAGTTAAAGTGTATGTGGTCTGAAATAAGAATAATTATTAATAAACAACTTTATAATACATAAAGTAAGTAACATTACCTGTAACATATTATAACCTCTATCTTATATAAACAAACAAAAACCACCCACATCGTGGGTGGTTATAGTGACATCTGCCGTTTTATAAGTCTCAGTTAAATTCTAGTTTAAAACTTCTAAAATAACAAACTAAAATGATAAATTTAAATAACCTTGTTACCGATAAAAATGAAAATTCTCAATCTAATTTAACCCAACTCCATCTACGTACAATCAGTCAGACTTCAAGGAACTAGTATCAATCCCAAGTTCATCTATTCAACCTATTGGCATAAATACAACTATACACCAACGAGAAAATTTTAATTCTATCTTTAAAACCAATTCAACCTATGCTTCCATAACCAGCAACTCATTCTCTCCTAATACAAACATAACTAACTCAATGTCAAATCGTCCCCAAACATCGACACCTCAGCTTATACGTAATAATAATATACGGTCTCAACAGCCCAAGCGTCCAAACTTTGATCAAGAGATTATTTTTGAATACATGGAAAATACTGCAATCATTTCATACTGTAAAGCAATAGGAATTAAAGTTGGCCTATCAAATGTGTTAGTTGCTAGTCCCATGTCCAACCACCGTATATGTTTTTTTTAATTAAAAGAATTAGTTGATCAATTTATGCCCAACTATAAAGAAATAGTTATTCAGAATCAAACATTACAAGCTAGGAGATATGTAACGCCTGCGAAACGATTAATACTGGATAGAGTATGCCCTGTAATACCACATGACGTTATAATAAACAAATTGAAAGAACTAGGCAACACCATTGTATCAAACTTAATATATTTACATATAAATTCAAATGATCCGGAGTATCAACACATTTGTAGTTTCAAAAGGAAAATTTATATCAGTCAAACTGATAAATATAATATACCGGAATCTATATTGGTTACCTACGAAGGTGATAATTACAGAATCTTTCTACATTTAGATGATACTATTTGTCCGATATGCTTCCAACATGGCCACTCCTCTCCAATATGTGAAAAACAAGATCCCAATTCCACTCGAACCATAATTCGGTCAGAAAATACGAATGAATCTGAAATAGAAAGACCATTATTAAATCAAGTTAATAATACGTATTTACACAATAAAAATCAAATCGAATCGATGATCAAAAATACAGTACTCGAACTAAGTCAACCAAATAATCAATTCACAAATGAACCAAGCGACACGAATTCAACAAATAAAACAAACAATGAAGCAGAAACCTATAACACTACAATCGATAAAGAAATATCAAAAAACTATGAAGAGGTCACTATTCTCACACCAAACAAAAGAACAGCTGACGACTTAGCAGTGTCAAGTCAATCAGAAAAAATTGATAAAATTAGAAACTAAAAAATTAAAATTTAAACATAATTAGTAAAAACCTACTGGCAACAAATGAAATAACAACATTTTCCTATGATACGGAAGAAGATATCTTACAAGGAGTATACTTCACCTAACTAACACGAATGATCGAGATATTACAATGGAATGTAAATAGTTTTTTTACACGACTACCATTTCTACAACTACTACTTCATGAAAAAAACACGCCATATAATATGCTTATAAGAAACAAAGACAAAACCGGAACACACACTTAAAATAAAAGGATATAAAAGCTACATTAAACACAGACCACACTAACAAATAGCAAGTGGAGGAGTAGCAACCTTTATCACTGATCAGATTCATTCTGAGGAAATAAAAGTTCAAACACATCTAGAAGCAATAACAGTTAATTTATTCATTCCAAATAGAATAACGATCTGCAATATATATCTACCACCCGATGTTACCATAAGTCAAGAAGATTTAGAAAATCTGTCTGAACAACTTCCAAAACCATTTGTTATTATGGGAGATTTCAATGGCCATAATCCCATATGGGGATCAACAAAAATTGATCGTAGGGGAAATGTAATCGGAAAATTTATAACAGAGAACAACCTATTTTTAATAAATACTGGAGAACCCACTTATTTTAACGCGGCCAATCAATCCTACTGACGCTGTCAACACCCAATTTAGCTCCCAAAATGAATTGGATACCGTTCCCACAGTTGTATGATAGTGATCACAACCCATTACAAATTACTATAGATCAGCCATCCTCTCCATCAATAGTAACCTTGCATCAAAAATGGAGTTATGAATTAGCCGATTGGAACACATTTCGGTCAATTATCGAAGAAAAATTAGAACAGAATACAGCCACAGGAGATATTGAATATGAAATTGAAATTTTTAATAGAATTATCTTGGAAGCAGCAAACGCGGCTGTCCCAAAATCAGCATCACACATTCAAAAATATCCAGTTCCATGGTGGACAATAGATTGTCGGAATGCTGTCAGAGAACACCACAAAGCATATAATCGGTACAAATTAAGCAGAACGGTTGAAGACTTAATTACCTTTAAAAATAAAAGAGCAATTGCTAGACGAACAATTAAAGAAAGTAAGAAACTTCGTGGACAAACTTTATGCAATCAATTAACCAAAACACTACCACAACAGAATTTTGGAATAAAATTAAAAGTTTTAAAGGTCTGGCTAAACCTTTTACTATACCGTTAATCAGAGATAACGATAATCAAAATGTCACTGACCCGCAAGATGTAGCAGAGTTAATGGCTCAAGCACTAGAACAAAAGTATAAAAAAGAAAGCGAAGATAAAATCTTTCAAGAAATCAAAAGCATGGCCGAAAAAACCTCTGTCAAATACCTAAAAAATCAAATAATCCTCTTAACGAAATCATGTTACTGGAAGAATTAGAAAATGCACTCAGATCAACACATGATTCAGCACCTGGACCAGATCAAATTTCATATAAAATGTTAAAAAGCCTACCCATATTAGCAAAATTACACCTATTAAAACTTTATAACCGTATATGGACCGAACAAGTATTTCCCAAATTGTGGAAATCAGTTACAATATTAGCCATTCTTAAAACTGATAAAGACCCCACGTATCCAGTTAGTTATTGCCCCATTTCTTTATCCTGTTGCTTATGTAAATTACTAGAAAAAATAGTCAATTCAAGACTGATGTGGTATTTAGAATCAAATCAACTGCTAAATAATAATCAATCCGGTTTTAGAAAGTACCGGTCAACAATGGACCAACTTATAATTCTAGAATCGGAAGTATACGAAGCCTTCGCAAAGAAAGAACATCTAATAGCAGTCTTTTTCGACATCAAAGGCGCGTATGATAGAACATGGAAACATCTAATTATCCAACAATTGCTAAATTGGAACATCGCTGATAATGTCACTCACTTTATAAAAAATTTCCTTAACAACCGAAAATTCAAGGTAAAGATTAACAACAAATATTCAGAAGAATATTCAAAAGAGGCTTTTGAAAACCCCTCAGTTACAAAAATACAAATGGAATACTCGGATGCTAAAACAAAACTCAAACAGTTGATCCTACAACAGTGGCAAACTAGATGGATACAGTCAAACCAAAAGCTTCAGACAATTAAAACTAAAGTACAACCATGGAAAAATGAATACTTAATAGTAAAG
Organism: Agrypnus murinus; assembly: GCA_929113105.1. NCBI lineage: Eukaryota > Metazoa > Arthropoda > Insecta > Coleoptera > Elateridae > Agrypnus > Agrypnus murinus. The sequence goes on along the minus strand of OV816029.1, from coordinate 63,392,593 downwards.
AACATATTATACTTACCCGGTTAAGAATCGGACACACGAACATCACCCATGGGTATTATTTCAGTAAAGAGCCGCCACCAAAATGTCAAACATGCCGAACGGTTTTGACAGTTGAACACCTCTTAATCGACTGTCCAGGTCATACTTACTAACGAAGAAAGTTAAACTTTCCGAACTCCCTCCAGGAAGCTCTAAATCCAGAGCGTTACAATCAACACCATGTCATAGAATTTCTACGGAGTATAAACATATTAGATAAAATATAAGTTAGTATTAGCAATACTTACCCTGTATTACATGACATTTATAGATATATTGTATGGACACATAACTTACTTATTATAACACTTACACTACATTACGAGGGTGGTCCCAGAAGTACCCGACCCAACAAAGAAAACACAAAAATTTTGGAAAAAGATTTATTTATTTTTCAACGTAATCTCCTTTCAGCTCTATACACTTTTCCCAGCGGTGTTCAAAAACTTCGATACCCTTTTTATAATAAGAACTGTCTTGCTCCTCAAAATAGCCATTAACTGCTGACATCACTTCTTCATCGTTGGAAAATCTTTGACCACTGAGCCATTTTTTCAAGTTTGGGAACAGAAAATAATCCGAGGGGGCTAAATCTGGCGAATATGGTGCATGAGGTAACAATTCAAACTGTAATTGATTAATTTTGGCCATTGCAATAACGGATTTGTGAGCTGGCGCGTTAACAACACTTTCTTTTTAGCCAAATGCGGCCGTTTTTGCTTGATTACTTCGCTCAAACGTTGCAATAAGTTTGCATAATACTGGCCGTTGATAGTTTTTCCTTTTTCGAGATAGTCAATAAAAATTATTCCACGCGCATCCCAAAAAACCGACGCCATAACCTTGCCTGCAGATGAAACGGTCTTCGCATTCTTTGGAGCCGGTTCTCCCTTTTGAGTCCATTGTTTCGATTGTTCTTTTGTCTCGGGTGTGAAATGATGAACCCATATTTCATCCATTGTTACGAAACGGCACAAAAATTCTGCTTTGTTGCTGTGAAACTTTGCTAAACACTCAATTGAAACATTTTCACAACACTGTTTTTGCTCGAGTGTGAGCAAACGCGGCACCCATCTTGCACACAGCTTTCTCATGTCCAAATTTTCAGATAATATGCGATGTACCGCACTTTCTGAAATGCCCGTAATGTCTGCTAGCTCGCGCACTTTCAGTCGACGATCATCAAGTACCGCTTTGTGGATTTTCTTCACCATTTCTGGAGTCGTCACCTCATTTGGTCGACCACTGCGATGCTCGTCTTGGCAGCTCGTACGGCCTCGTTTAAACTCAGCTACCCAAAATTTAACTGTTGTAAACGAAGGAGCAGACTCGCCCAGAGTAGAATCCAGTTCAGCTTTTATATTGGTTGGGCTGAGGCCTTTCAAATAAAAGTATTGTATCACATAACGATGACCAATTTTCTCCATTTTCATAAATTCACTGACAACGTTCACTATTGATGGCTGCCAAACAAATACTGAACAACGTGGCGCTTTCAAACATATGCTTTATAGACTGCGTACTTTCCAATACAGTGATATTTTCAAACAACTACCGCCACCTCTTGGTCAGGTCGGGTACTTCTGGGACCACCCTCGTATATACGTACCATATCATCATATACTGTAACATGTATAATACTTATTTTATAATGTTGATGTAACACTTACGAGGGGTGTTTTTTAAATTCGCTGAATGGGGTATAAAGAGAACCATATTTCTTAATTTTAATTTTTTATTTTTCGATATAATCTCCTCGAATAGTCATACATTTATTACATCTCTGAATTAATTTTTGTAAACCTTCAGAAAAATAATTTTCCGATTTGCTCTCTTGTTGAGTACCTTGTTTAAATAGGCGTGACCACTTATAAATCATTGTTTTACCAGGGCAGGTATCTCCGTAAACAGCTCTCATTTCTTTTAAAATGGTATCTACACTTTTCCCCTGCTTCGTGAGAAATTTAATAACTGCGCGAAACTCGAAGTTCGACATTTTTCCAAGAATGTGACGGATTTACTTAATCTTTTAACTACAGCGCAACCACTATCGTAAATACCGGTATGAAATTTGACGTAAAAAGTGAGATGTTTGTTTTTGCACAGCCAACTTACAAATTCCGCTAATTTAAAAAACTGCTTATTCATTAGAATAAGAATTATGTGTGTACAACAAGTCAATAAAATAGTCTGTCACATGTAGATTGGTAAAGTTGTAATAAAACATAAAGTTAGATAAAATTGAAATCTAATCAAAGATATAAAAGACGAAATATTACTTGCAAACAATAACACAGAAGTTACACTGTTTCTGTATTCTAACGTTCTTTTTAAAGTAATAATAAAAATGCTGTTTAATCGTCTATTCACAAAATAGATATTATTTACACACACTAACTAAAACACTATAATTATAAACTATTAAACTAACTTTAATGCTAGATATTTAGAAACTTATAATTAAAATTAAAAAAAAACTATTTATGTATAATTATAACAATTATTAAACATTTATTTATTCACTAATATATTTAATTACTAATTACACAGAGCACATTTCAATATGACGCCGGTTACACACTAATTCTGCTGGGCCCATCGCGGCTGATATATATCCACACGGAAGTGTGTAGAATGCTCTAGAAAGATGGGCGACGTTACGTCATACACGCGACCTGGCTCAAATATTGTAGACGGGCAGCGAATCTTCTAGTAGGTTCTCGCGGGTGTATGAAGCTTCGCTCTGGAATGTTTTGCCGTACGCATGTAGGGATTTCTCTATTTGTTACAACATATTTTAGGATTAGTAATTCATTAGACCATGCATAAAAGGATTTTATAGTAAAACTTCTGTGTAAAGCTAACGACTATATTGTTTTATAGTTCGATGTGTTATTATTCGACAGCTATTCTGTATTTACAGTACTATTTACTTTTGGCTAAAAGGTGTAAAAGGATGTTTTTTTAACTCGTTTTATTATATTATACAAACTGCGAATTCTTCGAAATAAAAATTATTTGTAATTATTCAATAATAATAATTAACAAAACTGAATACACCGTAAATTTTAAAAAACAAAAATAATAAATAAATTTAATTCTAATATTCTTGTTTTTGAGCAAACTAGGAAATTTCTCGAAAAGATAACATATTAAAAAGTCGAAAGAATTAATTGAATCTAAATTCATTGTGGATATTGTTCATTTGTGAAGCAATGTTTGTTTGGAGCGTCTTCCACACGTGCTTTATGGGATTTATGTCTAGGGATTGTGCTGGCTATGGCAATACTTCAATTTCCAGGTTGGTCAACCAGTCCGTCACAATCCGAGTGGCATGTGGACGGGCATTATCATACTTAAGTCGGAATCTTGGTTTAACAGCCAACAGCACCAAAACGGACGCACAATTAGTACCAGAATATTATTCACATATTGCCAAACTGTCAGAAATCCATTTGGAAATGCTAAAACAGTTCTACGGCCATATTTACATAGAAAAAGAATAAGATTTTTTCTAAGTATAGCAAAGATTTTTCTGAAGGGGATACTAATTATGTTAAAATTGCACACATCGATAGACTATCAAAATAAAAAGAATAGTTTTTAGATTCTTTTGAGTAAGAAATTTTGTTATTTTGTAAAAAATAACTGTAATAACCAAATGTAAAAAATATACAAGTTGTTCCATTTGAAATCACAAAGTTGCCCATTTCCGATTAAACCGGAAGAGGGCAAGAAGGGACACTCTTGAAAAAAATTTAAAAAATAAGAAGACTAATAAACATCGCATTTCATTATCTCAATTAGTTGAAAAGTTATATAGGTTTATAAAGGGTCAAAATATAATGAGGCACCCGATATCACCCACTAATGAACAATATTTGGCCTTGAAAAGGGCCGTTTCTTCTCCATCTATAATATACGCAATAATCAACGATATTTTTCATTTTTAAGCATTTTCTAATTTCAAATAAAGCAGCCCTTTTCAGGACCAAATGATGTGCAAAATTCACTAACGCAACCTCCTCATGGTTAATCAAAACAAAAACAAAAATATGCACAGAAAATCGTGATTTTTCGTGTAAGTATACAGGTGACGTGTTACACACATAGAGGATAGTAGAGGAGGACTCCTATTGGTGAGCGCGCTTAATGACTGATGAGTGATGACGTTTACTTAAGCGCGGAAACTCATGTCCATCTTACACGGTGCAGTTGTATGTCTACTTGGAATAACTAATGGCTTTGGACTAAGATGGTTTCTAAGTAATGTTTTTAACTCATCAAAAGTTTTTGATTCGTATGTATTGGGGTATAATAAATTCTTTAATAAAGCGTATAATTTGGGTGACAGCAAAGATATCAAAGTATTTACTTTTTTGTCATCCGGTACATTTTATATGTTAAATACGCTGATCAAAACTTTCTGCTGCTTCATCATATTTATCGAATGAAATGCCGTGTATTGGTCTTTCAGCAGGTTTTTCGGTATTTGTAGAAACCAGTTGATTTAATACTTGTCCCATTAAACTTTGTAAAACTGCATTTTGTTGTATAAGGGTCTCTAGATTTGCCATTATCATTATTTTCTTTTGGACTGCGCCAATTTGTTATGGATTTTAGGTTCGTTGTAATATTTGTATTAACACAATACTTTCTTTTTAATATCTTTATTAATACAATAATAATTGAAATTGGAAAAACATGTCATTAACAACCATTTATATAATTCCTCGCCCAAAAATAAATAAATAAAAATAAAAAAATAATATAATTCTTTTGTTCCTAGGATGCCACACACTAATTGTATAAATTCCCTAACACTGAAATACCAGTATTCTCAACATCATAAGAGATTTACTGAATTATTAATTATGTAATTAAGTATTGCCTTTTTACAGAAATTTTGTAAAAAAAGACTACGTTTAATTCATCTCGTCAACAACGTTGTAAGGTACTGAACTGTTTTGTTCCAAAAAAAGTTATCAAACAATATATACAGTGTGTCAATTTGAAAACTTCCCACCCCTAGTATCGCTAAACTGGCAAATTATTTCAAAAATCGCTGAGACACGTCAAATTTCTTTCAAGGGGGAAGAATTTTGACGTATAAATTATATCGCCCCTTTCACCCCCCAGCCCCCCAGAGCCACCACCCCAAAGATCTTAAATAGGAAAGGCGGTCGAGTGAGACATCATTTTGAAGGGCTTTTATTATCTACATTTGGGTGTGCCATTTTTTAAATTTGAGTGCTGAGTTGCCAAGTTAGGCGTCTTTGAATATTGCAAAATTGAATTTTTGTAATTATTTGTGTGATACATTAAACTCATAAATTCTCATTGAAACAGGTTTTGACGGTGGTACATTGTTTTAATAAATCAATTTTTACAGATAAAGTACCATTATACCTACTAGATTAACGTAAACCACAAACAAATTAGAATGCGTTTTTATTCTTGTACATTTATTTTGCAAGACGAACGGCAGAAGTTTACAACGAAAGAAATCCCAATGTTAATGTGAGTCACAGATACATTTTGGATTTAGTATCAAAATTTACCGAAACCGGTTCGGTTGCAAATAAAAAAAAGAAATAATCGACAAGGTTTAAATGAAGACGCTCAAATAGAGGTTGTAGGAATGTTCGTCGCGGAGCCTACTACTTCACTTCGCAAAGTAGCACGCCAAACTAGACTGTCACATGAAACTGTAAGAACAGCGTTAAAACTTAATAAATTCAAAATACTAGTTTGACCAAATTCAAAATACAATAAGAGTTAATTATTGTGATTTATATGTACAATGACATAGACATAAGCACAATTAACAAAATTAAATAGGCAATCTTCAGGTTTATGAAATAATGTGGAAGCTGTTAGATTATCAACCTTCACTTCTTCGAGTACAATCGGGATGTCAGGTTGTTCGTAGATGTACGGATAGAGGAATTTGTACCAGATCAAATTTTATTTTAATATTGAATCGTCTGGCAATACTATACTTAGCATTTCCAATCGGTTTTGTAATTGTAATTGCATTTATTTAACAACTATACAATTAGATTGTACATTTTTAACTCTTTATTATATAATATAACTTTATTTTTTAGTAACATGATATGGATTATTTTCGTCCTAGATACCAACTATGAAAAGCAACTCATATCTCCCAAGGGAGTTTTAACACCATCCATACATGAAATCGGTCATATTCTTTGATGTACAAATGTTCAGACTTCTTCGGAACCAATAACTCACTGGCTTTTTCCGCTTTTATAATCACACTGTGAGGAATAACGCTGCTGCTTTCAGACATTTTTTTTTGTTGATTGAAAAACAAATTCATGCAACTGTAGCAACCATCGTAACAACGGCAGTCAAACCACCTTTGATATTCACAATTTATTTTAATTTTGAATGTTTTTTTACGTTTTAAGTTGAAAATAAAGAATATGATGTTACTAAAAAATAAAATATTTAATGCACTACGGGAGATATTCTGTTTTTTGCCCTCGGTAGACTTACAGACCGCGGGCCTTCGGCCCTTGGTCTGTAACACGTCAACCTCGGGGGAAAAAACATTCATATCTCCCTTAATGCATAAATATCTATTAACTCAATGTATTAGGCAAAACGGAGTGCAAAAAATAGCGTATATACTATTTTTTTGTATTTTACATGCCCTAATTATTATTTTTCATGTTTACATTAGTTTTGGTGTTTTAAGTTTTGATTTTGTTGTTTCCAATTTTTTTAAATAATCAATTATAATTATTGTTTTTTATGTTTACTTTAGTTTTGGTGTTTTCAATTTTGACTTTGTTGTTTTCAATTTTGTTTTGTTAATCATTTGCAAAATAAATGTACAAGAATAAAAACGCATTCTAATTTGTTTGTGGTTTACGTTAATCTAGTAGGTATAATGGTACTTTATCTGTAAAAATTGATTTATTAAAACAACGTACCACCGTCAAAACCTGTTTCATGAGAATTTATGAGTTTATTTGAATTTATGAATTTATGAGTTTAATGCATCACACAAATAATTACAAAAATTCAATTTTGCAATATTCAAAGACGCCTAACTTGGCAACGCAGCACGCAAATTTAAAAAATGGCACACCAAAATGTAGAGAATAAAAAGCCCTTCAAAATGATGTCTCACTCGATCGCCTTTCCCATTTAAGATCTTTGGGGTGGTGGCTCTGGGGGGCTGGGGGGTGAAGGGGGCGATATAATTTATACGTCAAAATTATAACACGGTATATATATATATATATATATATATATATATATATATGAATAGAAAGATTAATGCACGTATATAAACATATAACAAAGGGATAATAATGGGAATTCGCGCAATAGATTTATAAGAGGAAGTTATAATCTTATAAATCTATTGCGCGAATTCCCATTATTATCCCTTTGTTATATGTTTATATACGCGCATTAATCTTTCTATTCATATTGATATGTTTTGGGATTAGGTTGTCTCACGGTAGTGGCTATAGCTACCTCCGTAGTGACGTTTGTTGTTGTATTGAAAACTCAATATCTTCGAGCCGAAACTACAAATGTGTGGTTGGCTACTATCTGTGAAACCTTGTGTTATACATTGTTTCTAGTTTGTTGCTTAAATTTTATTTCTTCTATCTGCTATGCCGTACTGATGAGCACTAATAAGTGCGCAACATGTGTATACGGCTGCAACTAACTTTCTCTTATAAATCTATTGCGCGAATTCCCATTATTATCCCTTTGTTATATATATATATATATATATATATATATATATATATATATATATATATATATATATATATATATATATATATATATATCTATAGGGCACCACTATGCGTCCCCCCATGTAAAATCTTAGGTTCAAGCAGCGTCCGAAGTCACTCGGCGTCCGGATATACGGACGCTGAGTGACTTGTGCCTCAAAATTGCCCCACATGAAGCTTAAAGTGTCTAGATGACGAAAATGTAAAAATTAGCTCTGCGCAGTTTGACACCCATTTCTGATTCGTGTATAAAATCGTAGTTTGAGCGTTTGCCACACGCAGCGCTAATAGCGCGCGATTGTATACATTTGTATATAACATTTTTGGCATAGGTTTACCCTGCGTCCGCATACTTAACAGTAATTTTGTTGGTAACACTGATGGCTTTGTGGCTAGACACTGACGTCATTTCAACGGCACTTCACTTTATGCATTGTATTTCTGAGTAAAGATTACGTCATTTAAGGTGACACAAATTTTTACATATTATATTTTGTTAAAGCTATTTAATAAACACTTTACGTTTCATTTATGCGTCATTTAAATTTCTTTTTTAAAACTGTTTTGATTGCTATTACAAATGGGCGATAATTTTAATAAGACCGTAAGATTTAATAAGATAGATAAGAATGTAAGGACATTCTTTCGTTCACAAAATACGTCTGAGGTATTTAACCGTTATTATATTACCAATCAGTATTTAATCAATCACAGATGCTGTTAGCTAATAATAAATCTGGCTATTTAAAATACTATCTTATCCCATATTATATTTTAAAACTTTTAAAACTCATATGTTTGTGAGGCAGACAGTAACATCATTTCCAATGGAACTTCTTATGTATTACAATATTGAAATTAAATAAACTTTATAACTTCTAAATTGTCAGATGACATACAAACTTGAGATTTGGCACAGTTATAGGAATTAGGATTCTTGTAAAGAAAAAATAAAACAATGTTATTATGTCAACCCCGTACCCCGTTTTAGGGGTTGTAAAACTTTTAGATGACTTAGAAACTTGAAATTTGGCGTGATTATAGGATTTAAGATTCTTGTAAAGAAAAATATTTAAAAAATGTTCCTCTGTCAACCTCTGCATCCCATTCGGGGGTTGTAAGACTTCTAGATGACATACAAACTTGAAATTTGGTTTAGTTATAGGGTTTAGGATTCTCGTAAAGAGTGATATAGAAAAATGTTATTATGTTAACCCTCCGCACCCCTTTAGCGTTTGTAAAGCTTCTAGATGACACAGAAACTTTAAATTTGGTTCAGTTATAGGGTTTAGGGTTTTCGTAAAGAATGATATAGCAAAATGTTATTATGTTAACCCTCCGCAACCCCTTTAGGGTTTGTAAAGCTTCTAGATGACACAGAAACTTGAAATTTGGTACAGTTATAGTTTAAGATTATTGTAAAAAATATATAAAAAAAATGTTATTATATCATCCCCCGCACCCTCTTATGGGGTTGTTAAACTTGCAGATGACACAGGAACTTGAAATTTGATATAGTTATAGGGTTTAAGACTGTCGAAAAGAAAAATATAGTTTTTTTTTTATTAAGTAAACCCCCGCACTTTATTTGGGGGTTGTAAAACTTCTAGATGACATACAAACTTGAAATTTGGCATAGTTATAGAGTTCAGAATTCTCGTCAAAAGAAAAATAAACAATGGTAAAATTTCAACCCCGCACCAACATTGGGGGTTGGAAAACGTTTATATGACATGCAAATTTGAAATTTGGTATAGTTATAGTGTTTAAAATTCTTCTAAAGAGAAAAATAAAAAATATTAAAATGTCAACCCTCCCACCCCCTTTTTAGTTATAAAACTTCTAGATGACGTACAAACTTGAGGTTTTGACATAGTTATAGAGTTTAGAATTCTTGTCAAAAGAAAAATAAACAATGGTAAAATTTCTACCCCCCACTCACATTGGGGGTTGTAAAACTTTTATATGATATACAAACTTGAAATTTGGTATAGTTATAGTATTTAAAATTTTCCAAAAGAGAAAAATCAAAAATATTAAAATGTCAACCCTCCCACCCCCTTTTGAGTTATAAAACTTCTAGATGACGTACAAACTTGAGATTTTGACATAGTTATAGAGTTCAGAATTCTCGTCAAAAGAAAAATAAACAATGGTAAAATTTTAACCCCGTACCCACATTGGGGGTTGTAAAACGTCTATATGACATGCAAACTTGAAATTTGGTATAGTTATAGTGTTTAAAATTCTTCTAAAGAGAAAAATCAAAAATATTAAAATGTCAACCCTCCCACCCCCTTTTTAGTTATAAAACTTCTAGATGACGTACAAACTTGAGATTTTGACATAGTTATAGAGTTTAGAATTCTTGTCAAAGGAAAAATAAACAATGGTAAAATTTCTACCCCCCACTCACATTGGGGGTTGTAAATCTTCTATATGATATACAAACTTGAAATTTGGTATAGTTATAGTATTTAAAATTTTCCAAAAGAGAAAAATCAAAAATATTAAAATGTCAACCCTCCCACCCCCTTTTGAGTTATAAAAATTCTAGGTGACGTACAAACTTGAGATTTTGGCATAGTGATAGAGTTTAGAATTCTTGTCAAAGGAAAAATAAACAATGGTAAAATTTCTACCCCCCACTCACATTGGGGGTTGTAAATCTTCTATATAATATACAAACTTGAAATTTGGTATAGTTATAGTATTTAAAATTTTCCAAAAGAGAAAAATCAAAAATATTAAAATGTCAACCCTCCCACCCCCTTTTGAGTTATAAAACTTCTAGATGACGTACAAACTTGAGATTTTGACATAGTTATAGAGTTTAGAATTCTTGACAAAGGAAAAATAAACAATGATAAAATTTCTACCCCCCACTCACATTGGGGGTTGTAAAACTTCTATATGATATACAAACTTGAAATTTGGTATAGTTATAGTATTTAAAATTTTCCAAAAGAGAAAAATCAAAAATATTAAAATGTCAACCCTCCCACCCCCTTTTGAGTTATAAAACTTCTAGATGACGTACAAACTTGAGATTTTGACATAGTTATAGAGTTCAGAATTCTCGTCAAAAGAAAAATAAACAATGGTAAAATTTTAACCCTGTACCCACATTGGGGGTTGTAAAACGTCTATATGACATGCAAACTTGAAATTTGGTATAGTTATAGTGTTTAAAATTCTTCTAAAGAGAAAAATCAAAAATATTAAAATGTCAACCCTCCCACCCCCTTTTTAGTTATAAAACTTCTAGATGACGTACAAACTTGAGGTTTTGACATAGTGATAGAGTTTAGAATTCTTGTCAAAGGAAAAATAAACAATGGTAAAATTTCTACCCCCCACTCACATTGGGGGTTGTAAAACTTCTATATGATATACAAACTTGAAATTTGGTATAGTTATAGTATTTAAAATTTTCCAAAAGAGAAAAATCAAAAATATTAAAATGTCAACCCTCCCACCCCCTTTTGAGTTATAAAAATTCTAGGTGACGTACAAACTTGAGATTTTGGCATAGTGATAGAGTTTAGAATTCTTGTCAAAGGAAAAATAAACAATGGTAAAATTTCTACCCCCCACTCACATTGGGGGTTGTAAATCTTCTATATAATATACAAACTTGAAATTTGGTATAGTTATAGTATTTAAAATTTTCCAAAAGAGAAAAATCAAAAATATTAAAATGTCAACCCTCCCACCCCCTTTTGAGTTATAAAACTTCTAGATGACGTACAAACTTGAGATTTTGACATAGTTATAGAGTTTATAATTCTTGACAAAGGAAAAATAAACAATGATAAAATTTCTACCCCCCACTCACATTGGGGGTTGTAAAACTTCTATATGATATACAAACTTGAAATTTGGTATAGTTATAGTATTTAAAATTTTCCAAAAGAGAAAAATCAAAAATATTAAAATGTCAACCCTCCCACCCCCTTTTGAGTTATAAAACTTCTAGATGACGTACAAACTTGAGATTTTGACATAGTTATAGAGTTCAGAATTCTCGTCAAAAGAAAAATAAACAATGGTAAAATTTTAACCCTGTACCCACATTGGGGGTTGTAAAACGTCTATATGACATGCAAACTTGAAATTTGGTATAGTTATAGTGTTTAAAATTCTTCTAAAGAGAAAAATCAAAAATATTAAAATGTCAACCCTCCCACCCCCTTTTTAGTTATAAAACTTCTAGATGACGTACAAACTTGAGGTTTTGACATAGTGATAGAGTTTAGAATTCTTGTCAAAGGAAAAATAAACAATGGTAAAATTTCTACCCCCCACTCACATTGGGGGTTGTAAAACTTCTATATGATATACAAACTTGAAATTTGGTATAGTTATAGTATTTAAAATTTTCCAAAAGAGAAAAATCAAAAATATTAAAATGTCAACCCTCCCACCCCCTTTTGAGTTATAAAAATTCTAGGTGACGTACAAACTTGAGATTTTGGCATAGTGATAGAGTTTAGAATTCTTGTCAAAGGAAAAATAAACAATGGTAAAATTTCTACCCCCCACTCACATTGGGGGTTGTAAATCTTCTATATAATATACAAACTTGAAATTTGGTATAGTTATAGTATTTAAAATTTTCCAAAAGAGAAAAATCAAAAATATTAAAATGTCAACCCTCCCACCCCCTTTTGAGTTATAAAACTTCTAGATGACGTACAAACTTGAGATTTTGACATAGTTATAGAGTTTAGAATTCTTGACAAAGGAAAAATAAACAATGATAAAATTTCTACCCCCCACTCACATTGGGGGTTGTAAAACTTCTATATGATATACAAACTTGAAATTTGGTATAGTTATAGTATTTAAAATTTTCCAAAAGAGAAAAATCAAAAATATTAAAATGTCAACCCTCCCACCCCCTTTTGAGTTATAAAACTTCTAGATGACGTACAAACTTGAGATTTTGACATAGTTATAGAGTTCAGAATTCTCGTCAAAAGAAAAATAAACAATGGTAAAATTTTAACCCTGTACCCACATTGGGGGTTGTAAAACGTCTATATGACATGCAAACTTGAAATTTGGTATAGTTATAGTGTTTAAAATTCTTCTAAAGAGAAAAATCAAAAATATTAAAATGTCAACCCTCCCACCCCCTTTTTAGTTATAAAACTTCTAGATGACGTACAAACTTGAGGTTTTGACATAGTGATAGAGTTTAGAATTCTTGTCAAAGGAAAAATAAACAATGGTAAAATTTCTACCCCCCACTCACATTGGGGGTTGTAAATCTTCTATATGATATACAAACTTGAAATTTGGTATAGTTATAGTATTTAAAATTTTCCAAAAGAGAAAAATCAAAAATATTAAAATGTCAACCCTCCCACCCCCTTTTGAGTTATAAAAATTCTAGGTGACGTACAAACTTGAGATTTTGGCATAGTGATAGAGTTTAGAATTCTTGTCAAAGGAAAAATAAACAATGGTAAAATTTCTACCCCCCACTCACATTGGGGGTTGTAAATCTTCTATATAATATACAAACTTGAAATTTGGTATAGTTATAGTATTTAAAATTTTCCAAAAGAGAAAAATCAAAAATATTAAAATGTCAACCCTCCCACCCCCTTTTGAGTTATAAAACTTCTAGATGACGTACAAACTTGAGATTTTGACATAGTTATAGAGTTTAGAATTCTTGACAAAGGAAAAATAAACAATGATAAAATTTCTACCCCCCACTCACATTGGGGGTTGTAAAACTTCTATATGATATACAAACTTGAAATTTGGTATAGTTATAGTATTTAAAATTTTCCAAAAGAGAAAAATCAAAAATATTAAAATGTCAACCCTCCCACCCCCTTTTGAGTTATAAAACTTCTAGATGACGTACAAACTTGAGATTTTGACATAGTTATAGAGTTCAGAATTCTCGTCAAAAGAAAAATAAACAATGGTAAAATTTTAACCCTGTACCCACATTGGGGGTTGTAAAACGTCTATATGACATGCAAACTTGAAATTTGGTATAGTTATAGTGTTTAAAATTCTTCTAAAGAGAAAAATCAAAAATATTAAAATGTCAACCCTCCCACCCCCTTTTTAGTTATAAAACTTCTAGATGACGTACAAACTTGAGGTTTTGACATAGTGATAGAGTTTAGAATTCTTGTCAAAGGAAAAATAAACAATGGTAAAATTTCTACCCCCCACTCACATTGGGGGTTGTAAAACTTCTATATGATATACAAACTTGAAATTTGGTATAGTTATAGTATTTAAAATTTTCCAAAAGAGAAAAATCAAAAATATTAAAATGTCAACCCTCCCACCCCCTTTTGAGTTATAAAACTTCTAGATGACGTACAAACTTGAGATTTTGACATAGTTATAGAGTTCAGAATTCTCGTCAAAAATAAATAAACAATGGTAAAATTTTAACCCCTCGCCCACATTGGTGGTTGTAAAACGTCTATATGACATGCAAACTTGAAATTTGGTATAGTTATAGTGTTTAAAATTCTTCTAAAAAGAAAAATCAAAAATATTAAAATGTCAACCCTCCCACCCCCTTTTTAGTTATAAAACTTCTAGATAACGTACAAACTTGAGGTTTTGGCATAGTTATAGAGTTTAGAATTCTTGTCAAAAGAAAAATAAACAATGGTAAAATTTCTACCCCCCACTCACATTGGGGGTTGTAAAACTTCTATATGACATACAAACTTGTACGCAAAAAACGTGTTTGTCTTTTTCTTAAATAATATAATAATGTAATAACTTTGGTTTTAAATTAATACTCTAGGAATGTTAAAACTTGCTTACTTTACTTGTTTTGAAAAACGATGTTTGTTAATTAAATTATGTCGCATTTTTTACGTGAAAAATTAATTTTAGAGAAACTGTTCGTTCAAGTTACATTAGACATACAACTTTCCTAAAAGTTTGGAAAAAAAATTTCAAATACTATGAGACTTAAGCTGTATTTTTTGGTTAACTTTGAATGTACAGTTTTTCTAAAATTTATTTTTCACATAAAAAATGTCAAATAATTTAATTAATAAACATCGTTTTTCAAAACAAGTTAGGTAAGCAAGTTTTAACATTCCAAGACTATTCATTTAAAACCACAGTTATCACATTATTAGATTATTTATGAAAAAACGACGATTATTGATCATGCGGTTAAGATTTATGCACCGTATTTGAGTGTCTAAATGGCTTCTTTGTACTGACTTTTTGTTAAATTTGGAATAGTTATTCACAATACATATAAGTAAATCCACTGTGGTTTTGTTTAGATTTTTTAATGTACCGTTAAATTTTTTCTGGGTACATTTGGACCTTAAAATTACTCAAAGATTTTGCTATATTGTTATAAAAATGAAACTTCAGGACAGGTAACCCTTCTATAGACGGGTTGGCTGTGTTACAAGTCTGCTCCTGGTCTGTGAGTTTTCGTAATATTGTTTATTGTAATTTTCGTTGTACTCGTAATTATTTTTTTAAATCTTTAGTTTTGTGTAATAGTAACAGTAATAGTAATAGTAATATTTATTTTTCCCAACAGACAAAATGCCTATGGTGGAAACATAAGCTAACAACAACATTATACTAATAACATGAACAAGTAGATGTTACATAAAATAATATCATAAAAAATAATATAATAACATAGAACTAGTGTGTGAACAATATGCCAAAGTGAGATAGTTTAGTTAATAATAATACATTAAATTGCACTGTTATGTGGTTGCTCATAAATACTAATTATCTTAGATCTAGTACCTCTCGATGTGAAAACATCTATAAATATGTCAAATCTGTTACTAGGTAAACAATTGTATAATTTAAAGATAGTTAACATGGGACTATTATAATGGTGAAAAGTGTTTAGTATTCTATAATAAAAGACCTTTGTTGATCGGCTAGTAGATCTAGGTACATAAAAGTAAATTTGACTAAGAAGACCAGAACACTGTATACGACCATTAGTAATGTTTTGTAAGAATACAAGACTAGAAAGAATTTTTCTTGATAGGAGTGAAGTTTCATTAACAATAATAAGCAGAGCCTGGTGATTACAATGCCTAATTGGATAGTTATCATATGTTTTGTAGTAACAATATTTACAAAATTTACGAAAAACATTTTCAAGAAGACAAATATATATTTCCTATCTTTAATGAAAGTAAACTATTTTTGACAAATTCAAGGTCAGTTATGTTTACAAATTTTTAAACGTGTTCCTTTTAACATTCGTTTTTTAGGGATTTTCCATATAGGTTCTCTTTTGCAATTATTAATTTGATAAACCTTACAGCTGTAGTTCATATAAAGTACTTGTAAAAAATAATTTATTTATGCAGCACTCATTCGGATCATTTAAAAATTAAATATCTTAAAATAAACACGTTCTAAGAATTCTATATAGTCAACATGCGAACTTTAGAATTAATTGTTTTTGTTCCTCAAGGCTTGTTTATAGTAACGAATGCAACTAAACTACCGTTGTAGATTAAAAGGCAAATAAGATTTTATGTCTGACCAATTTTTATTATAAAAAGTCATGTATCTTTTATAACAGTGATTATTACATTGCCATTTCACGATTCGTTTATGTATCTACGGCATACATAAAAAAATGTTGTGCTAAATTTAAAAATTTTTAATATAGAAAACGCATTGTAACATTATATATTATACATTCCCAGATTTGCTACAATATCTGAAGTATTATATAACAAAGTTAAAAAAACTTTAAAACCTGCGTAATATGACACATCATATAAACACTCCCTTATACTGCATGCACGTAGGATCCAGCTCTTTTCTGCTTCTCATTTTCTATGAGTCTTTCAAAATATTTTTTAATGTCACTCGATGTTGTTTTATAGCAATTTTACTTTGTCCAACAAGCGTTGATATTCGTACACTGGTATAACTGTAAACGTTTCAAAATTGAAAACAGCATTCACAAAGCATTCCAATTATAATGTCTGAACAAGGATTTTCTAAGCACCACAGTCTTTGAGGTTCAGTCCAATACATGAGAGTACCACTTTTAGGAGATAAAACCCTCCAACCCAAGCAATAGGTTGGATTTTTTTCTGCATTAGCAAACTGAATTTCTTTGGGCATGTGATATACTTTTTCATCACATCACACTGAACCCTTTAGTTCAGTTACATTTGATTTTGTAAGAAATAGAGAAACCATACGAGATCTTTGGGAAGGCTTTTACTTCATTTTCTGCGTTAACGTCTCTATTTCTTTTTATTTTGATAGTACAGTAGCTTTTGAGCAGTAAAGTACTTTTTTTTCTTTTCTTTTCCGTCATATCTTTTTGCAGTTTTCAATGGTTCAGCACCATAGTGCGTGCATGTTGAATAAAAGAAAAGAAGTTGTCAAGGAAAATATTATGGTTATGGTTCTTGTCTACAATAGAATCTTACCGGTTATACGTTTAGAAACATTTTGCATGAGTGCCGTCCAAGATATGGAACCATCTATTCATCTTAATATAAGTTGCTCGAAAATACTCCATACTGCATGAGTTTTTCATTCATGATGTAAAAATTACCTACTAAGAATTACCAAAAAGAATGAAGCGGATGTAATCATGAACGACTTCAACGCAAGGATAGGTAAAGGAAGAGTTGAAGATATTGTTGGAGACTATGGTATTGGCAAACGGAACGACAGGAGTACCAGTATATCCCTATACTGGTACAGTTCTTTAATGAAGAAAACTTAATGGTAGCAAACATTTGGTTCCAATTCCCAGAAAGGCGATTATACACTTAGAAAGGACCAAGAGACAATGAAGGAAATATCATAGGAAATGATAATCAAATAAATTACATACTGATTGATAAACGATATAGAAACGGGATTATAGGTGTAAAAAGTTATCCTGGATCATACATCGGATCTGATCGCAAACGCCGTAGCTGGAAAACTTGATATTAAATTGAAGAAAATCCAGAAGAGAAAGAAACAAAACAAGGCCTAACTTTGAGAAACTGGGAGAACCAGAGAGATAAAACAGGAAATAACAAGTGTAAGAGAATAACAACAGTAAGAGTGTCAAATAGTAAATTTAAGGAAACTAAGTACAATTGGAAACAACAGAAACAATGAAAAACTCTTGGCAGTCTATTAAAAACGTAATACATGAAGTACAAGAAAATGAATTGGGAATCCAAGAGCCGAGAGCAAAACAGAAATGGATGACGGGAGAAATCATTTTATTGGTGGACGAAAGAAGGAAGTAGCTGCAATCTTAACATTAAATTCAACTATTTTTTCATTTTATTTTGACATTTCAGACACCTGCCATACATACACAATGCGTTACTACATGTTACAGGAGTTCATAGGAATTGTCATTATCTACAAGTTTTAGTGGTTTTAGTTTTTGTGGTTTGAAGCTTATGTTATTATGCGCGTTGCTTGTACAAACAGGTAGCTCTGTTTATTTCATTAGGTTTGCATACATAATATAGACCAGTGGTCGCCAAACTTATGAAGCTTCTGAGCTACTGCACCGTTTTTAAATCCTACTATGAGCTACTAGTCAAGAGAACTACCAACTTTTTTAAAAAATCTTACATTTGTTTATTGCCTATAAACTTACATTTCTAGTAAATATGAAATCAATTTTAATTAAACTGTATATAACAAAAAGAAACTGAAATTGAATTGTACATAAGAAAGAAATTGAAGTATTGCTAGTAATAAATAACAAATGTAATAACAGATTTTTTTATCAGACTTATTAACTTTAATGAGAAGGATGGACTTCTTTTTTGTCATCAACAGCTCAGTGGAGGAATCATGGTTAGCCATCCGGAGCGTTAACGCGATCTACCGAAAATGTCCCCGCGAGCTACTAGTACCTCGCCATCGACGGTTTGGGGATCCCTGATATAGACGGTAATAACATAGGGATGGCATCGAGAGAATGTACTGTAGAATATTTTTGTTTTGCATGACAATTTTGTTTTGTGTGCAATGCCAATTGTTTTATTTGCTAAACTATAAAGACGGTAGTGTATATCATTGGACATCAACAATGTACTTAAAAATCTTTTCCGTTGGTTTTTTCGACCTCCAACAACTCTCCAAGGTTTCACCAGCGAGTCATGCAAAACTAGAGTACGGATTGCTTATTTCTCATTGCTTATTCCTTTTCCAGGTTCAAGTCCAACAAAACGTTTCCCTGTGTTTTTTTTATTCAGAGATGGACCTTAGTTTTTCTTCAGGTGTTTTCTTAACTGTATTGTTTTCAGTTTTTTTTACTTAAATGCTTTCTTCTTCTTTTCACATTCTCAAGTTTACTCAAAACAAATAACCAGAAACCTAAGTGCAGAGATGGTTTCTTTTTGTATCAGAACTTGCCCGACGAAGAGAACACAAAAAATTGAACAGCTAAAAAATCATTTGGCAGGTCAATCACCGCTGGATATTTTTTCTAAAACTTTTTGATGATAAAGTTGAAAATATAGTATTGCCATTTTTTGTAAAGTAGGCTCATGATAAATAATACACACGATTTTATATTTACAAGGCAAGAACTTTTCAGTTTTATTGGCATCCTGTTTTTATTAGGCTATCATACGTTGTCCCAAGCTGATTTGTATTGGTATGTTGAAGAAGGCAAAGGAGTCGATATTGCATAGAACTGCATGACGAGAAACAAATTCAGAAATATTCAGTAAGGTCGATAAAACTGTTACATTTTCTAACTTTGCGGCCTTTTTTACAACTTCTTTTCCTTAAGGTGCTGTCTTCTTATAGAATGTTAGCAACAACTTCGGCAAATCTTATAAACTTATAAATACTTATTAGTAAATTAGAAGTACGTAATTCATGTATAAAAAATAATCGTATCGGGAATAATTCAATATAAGCATAAAAGACGTTCCTATAAAAATGCTGTTGTTTATTAATAACAAGTCGTAGCAAAATAAGAAACCTTTGCACTACGCCATTTCCGTGTAAAGCGATATTATGTAGGTGACAAGCATTATTATGGATTATATTTCCCAAAATTTCTGTCTTTGTTTATTTTAACATAAAGTGACGTAATCCTGTATATGCTATTATACTTTAGCATAGTTGCTTCCACGGTCATTTTACTTTTTTTAATGTCTCTGAAAATAAACGTTTTAAATTATTTTTTATTAAGAACTTGCATTATTATTATTACTTGTTTATGATAAATCTAATTTTGTCTGTATTACCTACAATTTTCGCAGTAATAAATAGTAGAGGAAAATATGAAACAAAAGCCGCTTATTTACGATTTTCGTGTGAACGGAAAGGTAAAAATGTATGCATGCATTTTTATGATAGTTTATGTCTTGGGGATGAACTTTCAACAGTTCGTCAAAAAATCGTTCTGTGCAGGGGTCTTCTAGGGGTGGTTTTATGATAAAACCATCAATTTCTGATTTTTTGTAGTAATATTCTATTTATTATAAGCTTTCTGATGGTACCATCGGTAATTAAATGCGAGTATTAGAAATAAACAATGTTTAAGAAGACTTAAATAATTTAACACGGCAGTATACGGGCGAGAAATATTTCAAGAGCGATTATCTCAAAAGCGGCAATTTCTGTAAATTGTAATTTTTGTTTGCACTCAATTTTCTCGAAAACCGTCGACTTTATCAAAAAATCATACTGTATAAACATTATTACTCAATAGTAGCGCTATCTGATGGTTTTTAATTTTCTTAATTATCTCTCTTAATAAGGGAGATATTTGATGAAACGTAAAGCTCTGCATATTCCCCCTCTTAAAACGTCGTATACCCCTGTACACCGCAGCGCTCTACAAACTATCCATACATGCATCAAATAATGCTTCCTGTTATTTCTTACTATTCATATTTTTTACCCTTTGTTATTAAATATATTATTTAACTGCTATAAATTGGAAAATCCTTTGTGTGTACATATGTATAAGCAGTTACAAAAGTTGGTAACTTATTAGTTGACCCATTTAAATTTGTTATGGTAGGTTAATAATTTATTAATTATATCTTCCCATAACTTTAAACGGACCGTTGAATTTTAGACGTATGCTTGTGTTTATTATTATAGTTTTATGAAAACCCTGACAGATGTGAAATTATTAGTCTGGAATTTTAGTTTGATTTTGTCATTCAGTGGTTGAAACTGTGGTGACTGTTTGAAGGGTGCTTTCTTTAAATAAAAGTGTGTCTGTTTCGAGAGGTTAATAAGACTGTTTTTGCATCACATTGTTTACTTACCTTGAACTCCTATAATTGTAAGTATTATTTTTCACCATTTTATAATGTTCTTACTCAAAACAACAGTTTAACATAATTTGGTAGTAGTCATTTATTTTATTTCGTTCGAATATTATATTTTAGAATTGGAAATCATGGAAGTAACAAGTAGCTCGGAAAGCGAATTAGAATCAAAGATAAAAACGATTCAATATCGCAAGAAAAAACAGAAAACCTGCATAACTTGTCAACAAGCGGACAATTTAGTTTCAAGTGCTCCAAAATCATTCTTAACATTTAAAAATAGTGTTCAATTAAGGCTAAATCAGCTAAATGTAGATCCTGGTCATGATGAATTTTTAAATAAAGTTCTAGGCACTATTAATTCCTCTCAAAGTCATGAGTTAGACTGGCATCAAAGGTGTTACTCTAGTTTTACAAGTAAAAAAATATTAAAACTTTTCAAGCTAAATATATAGCAGAGAATTTGTTTAAATCTTGTGAAAGTCACAGATAATTGAGATCGAACAGAAAGATGATCTGCAATCTTACGATTTCTTGCAAATTGGTTGTTCTGAAATATCTGAGATCGTCAATCTCTGCAACAGCATTAAAAGTGATATGTCACAAGTAAAGGGATTGGACAACTACAAAGATTTAAGTAGCAATAGTTTTAGAGAGTACATTCCAGATAAACTGTTTTTATTAATACAGTTGCTAGTCGAAGATTCAGACGATGAAAGGAAAAAAAATGTTGTTCTGAATATTTGTCAAGACATAATTTACTGTCATTCCAATTTTAAAAAGCATACTCCAAAACACACTCCAAAACACGCCGCTTTGGGTTCACTGGTTCATCAAGAGACTAAATCAAGCAAAATCATCGAAACCCTTCATTCCTGTGGGCATTCTCTACCTTATAGGAATATCAATATCATGAGAATTAGAAACTCCGTTGCACAATCTGAAATTCTACGAAAATGAAAAAACATTGTTCCATCACAATTAATAAGAGGAAGATTTATTCAATTTGCTGGAAACAACATTGACCTTTTAGAGGAAACTCTTGGTAACGGTTCAACTTAATATTAAATATAAATTGTAGTAAACTGTGTTTTTTGGCTGTTTAATCGCTATTTATTGGCTTTTCAAACATTCTATACTTTAAACAATCTTGCTTTCTTTTTTTCCAAACTCTTATATTACGTTTGTATGACGACATTACAAAATTACAAACATAAATAGTTCGTATAAATGAATCGTTGCACGTATTTACGAAGCCTGTAAGGAGTTGTGCCACGCGCTATCACAGCGCTTCACAAAACAATCGATATCTCCAAAACTATTAAACATAAGTTTATAATTCTTTTTTTAAAAACTTTTTGAAACCTTTACCATTAATTCTTCCGCAGGATGTATAGGAAAATTTCCAAAGATAAGAAACTTTGTCACTTAGTGTAATTTACATTACACGAAAAGCTAAATTTCAAGTTCAGACATATTGTTTAAATTAATTAAACAAATTTTATTAATCTGCTTTATATAATTAGAAGCGCTCATGTTTGAGCATTAATTTAAAAAAAGAACTACAACGATATCGCAATTAGTTCCCAAGATATTGCGATATAAATATTAAAGTGTGGATTTTAAAAATTGTCGATTTTGATCTAAAATCACCCCTACAGCACCCCTGCACAGGACGATTTTTTGACGAATTGTCGGAACTTCTACCCCAATACATAGGCTATCATATAAAAACATCCATACATTTTTGCCTTTCAGTTCATACGGGAATCACGATAGCTGGTCGATTTGCTTCTACTAAAACAGTAGTCGAACTTTAAAACCAATTCTAGCACACGTAAAAAACAAATGCTGATTATTGTGTCACTTAATTCACAAATGACACTTAATTCGAATTCTCAGTTAGTGAACAGATTCAGAATTGGGAAATTGCCAAAAATTCCGTACTTTTTATAATTTTTAAAGAATTTTGAAAACATTTACATTTTTTCGGCAAAGAACAGAGCTAAAAATCTGATTTTGTACCGTAAATCTAGTTATGTTAAAAGTGTACGTTATGATGTTGACATTTCAAAAATGTGTAGATTTTATTAAAAAAAATAATTTCTCGAACGATGGATATTAGGGTAATGGACAATGGCTAGAATTTCAGACTGTGTTTGCATGCATGTAAAAACTGTAATAATTACTTTCTACTATTCACTGAACTTATTACTAAAGATGATAGCTTAAATATGTAAATCGATTTCTACAGCAGTAATTGTTGGACACCGTCGATGGAAAACTTTAAAATGTAAACGGAAACAAAATGTTTTAAAATACTTTAGTATTTTAGATTTTAATTACTATGGACGACATATTTCATACGTCCTTTCAAAATTTGCTAACGATGACAACAAATTTGAAATCAGCGACCTCAAAAATCCCTTTCTATAAAATTTCATATAAATCCAATAATATTTCGAGTTTTATGATGTTTTTATGCATATAATATTTTAAATCTGAAAGCCTTCTAAATAAAATTCATACACATACAGAAACGAAACTAAAAGTATTTATTACATAGCGTTAATAAAATAGAATTATTTTTGCCAGTTTAAATGACGCAATCTTTACTCAGAAATGCAGAGAGTAACTCGACACCGCAGACAGGCAAAGGAATTCAAGCAGGCTGGCCAATACTGAAACAATAAATGGACGCTGTATAAACCTATAGCTTGCATAAAATAAACAGACGCTGAATAAACCTATAGCTTGCAAAAGACGCTGACTGATACCATCATTTATATACACTTATATACGCCGGACGCTGGGCGCTACGCTTTTGGTCCGGACGCATGGTAGGCCTCTATAGATATATATATATATATATATACACATACACATCCTCATACTCATACACATCCTCATACACATCCTCATACTCATACACATCCTCATACACATCCTCATACACATCCTCATACACATCCTCATACACATCCTCATACACATCCTCATACACATCCTCATACACATCCTCATACACATCCTCATACACATCCTCATACACATCCTCATACACATCCTCATACACATCCTCATACACATCCTCATACACATCCTCATACACATCCTCATACACATCCTCATACACATCCTCATACACATCCTCATACACATCCTCATACACATCCTCATACACATCCTCATACACATCCTCATACACATCCTCATACACATCCTCATACACATCCTCATACACATCCTCATACACATCCTCATACACATCCTCATACACATCCTCATACACATCCTCATACACATCCTCATACACATCCTCATACACATCCTCATACACATCCTCATACACATCGTCATACACATCCTCATACACATCCTCATACACATCCTCATACACATCCTCATACACATCCTCATACACATACTCATACACATACTCATACACATACTCATACACATACTCATACACATACTCATACACATCCTCATACACATCCTCATACACATCCTCATACACATCCTCATACACATCCTCATACACATCCTCATACACATCCTCATACACATCCTCATACACATCCTCATACACATCCTCATACACATCCTCATACACATCCTCATACACATACTCATACACATACTCATACACATACTCATACACATCCTCATACACATCCTCATACACATCCTCATACACATCCTCATACACATCCTCATACACATCCTCATACACATCCTCATACACATCCTCATACACATCCTCATACACATCCTCATACACATCCTCATACACATCCTCATACACATCCTCATACACATCCTCATACACATCCTCATACACATCCTCATACACATCCTCATCCTCATACACATCCTCATACACATCCTCATACACATCCTCATACACATCCTCATACACATCCTCATACACATCCTCATACACATCCTCATACACATCCTCATACACATCCTCATACACATCCTCATACACATCCTCATACACATCCTCATACACATCCTCATACACATCCTCATACTCATACTCATACTCATACTCATACTCATACTCATACTCATACTCATACTCATACTCATACTCATACTCATACTCATACTCATACTCATACTCATACTCATACTCATACTCATACTCATACTCATACTCATACTCATACTCATACTCATACTCATACTCATACTCATACTCATACTCATACTCATACTCATACTCATACTCATACTCATACTCATACTCATACTCATACTCATACTCATACTCATACTCATACTCATACTCATACTCATACTCATACTCATACTCATACTCATACTCATACTCATACTCATACTCATACTCATACACATCCTCATACACATCCTCATACACATCCTCATACACATCCTCATACACATCCTCATACACATCCTCATACACATCCTCATACACATCCTCATACACATCCTCATACACATCCTCATACACATCCTCATACACATCCTCATACTCATACTCATACTCATACTCATACTCATACTCATACTCATACTCATACTCATACTCATACTCATACTCATACTCATACTCATACTCATACTCATACTCATACTCATACTCATACTCATACTCATACTCATACTCATACTCATACTCATACTCATACTCATACTCATACTCATACTCATACTCATACTCATACTCATACTCATACTCATACTCATACTCATACTCATACTCATACTCATACTCATACTCATACTCATACTCATACTCATACTCATACTCATACTCATACTCATACTCATACTCATACTCATACTCATACTCATACTCATACTCATACTCATACTCATACCCATACCCATACCCATACCCATACCCATACCCATACCCATACCCATACCCATACCCATACCCATACCCATACCCATACCCATACCCATACCCATACCCATACCCATACCCATACCCATACCCATACCCATACCCATACCCATACCCATACCCATACCCATACCCATACCCATACCCATACCCATACCCATACCCATACCCATACCCATACCCATACCCATACCCATACCCATACCCATACCCATACCCATACCCATACCCATACCCATACCCATACCCATACCCATACCCATACCCATACCCATACCCATACCCATACCCATACCCATACCCATACCCATACCCATACCCATACCCATACCCATACCCATACCCATACCCATACCCATACCCATACCCATACCCATACCCATACCCATACCCATACCCATACCCATACCCATACCCATACCCATACCCATACCCATACCCATACCCATACCCATACCCATACCCATACCCATACCCATACCCATACCCATACCCATACCCATACCCATACCCATACCCATACCCATACCCATACCCATACCCATACCCATACCCATACCCATACCCATACCCATACCCATACCCATACCCATACCCATACCCATACCCATACCCATACCCATACCCATACCCATACCCATACCCATACCCATACCCATACCCATACCCATACCCATACCCATACCCATACCCATACCCATACCCATACCCATACCCATACCCATACCCATACCCATACCCATACCCATACCCATACCCATACCCATACCCATACCCATACCCATACCCATACCCATACCCATACCCATACCCATACCCATACCCATACCCATACCCATACCCATACCCATACCCATACCCATACCCATACCCATACCCATACCCATACCCATACCCATACCCATACCCATACCCATACCCATACCCATACCCATACCCATACCCATACCCATACCCATACCCATACCCATACGCATACCCATACTCATACCCATACTCATACGCATACTCATACCCATACCCATACCCATACTCATACTCATACCCATACCCATACCCATACGCATACCCATACCCATACCCATACCCATACCCATACCCATACCCATACCCATACCCATACCCATACCCATACCCATACCCATACCCATACTCATACTCATACTCATACTCATACTCATACTCATACTCATACTCATACTCATACTCATACTCATACTCATACTCATACTCATACTCATACTCATACTCATACTCATACTCATACTCATACTCATACTCATACTCATACTCATACACATACACATACACATACACATACACATACACATACACATACACATATAGATATATATATATATATATATATATATATATATATATATATATATATATATATATATATATATATATATTTTGAATGCAAATTCATATAGAAAAATTTATCGACTCTGCTGGGACTCGAACCCAGGACCCTCCACTGTCTAGGTGGTATCTCTACCAACTGAGCTACAGAGCACGACTATCAGCAAAGCGAGAAATTTTCCATATGAATTAGGTAGTAGGCAAACGTACAAAGTAACTAGATATTTTTTGAACATTATTAATGAAGATCAGCAAGTCGCATGACAACAACATCAATATTCAAAGCATCTAGATTATAATGAATCATTCCGAAAGGAAATTAATTTTTATAAATTTTTAGATAGAGTTAATTTTTATTAAGTTGCATAATGATTTTACATTAAATAATATTTTGAATGCAAATTCATATAGAAAAATTTTATATATAGATAAATTTTTCTATATGAATTTGCATTCAAAATATTATTTAATGTAAAATCATTATGCAACTTAATAAAAATTAACTCTATCTAAAAATTTATAAAAATTAATTTCCTTTCGGAATGATTCATTATAATCTAGATGCTTTGAATATTGATGTTGTTGTCATGCGACTTGCTGATCTTCATTAATAATGTTCAAAAAATATCTAGTTACTTTGTACGTTTGCCTACTACCTAATTCATATGGAAAATTTCTCGCTTTGCTGATAGTCGTGCTCTGTAGCTCAGTTGGTAGAGATACCACCTAGACAGTGGAGGGTCCTGGGTTCGAGTCCCAGCAGAGTCGATAAATTTTTCTATATGAATTTGCATTCAAAATATTATTTAATGTAAAATCATTATGCAACTTAATAAAAATTAACTCTATCTAAAAATTTATAAAAATTAATTTCCTTTCGGAATGATTCATTATAATCTAGATGCTTTGAATATTGATGTTGTTGTCATGCGACTTGCTGATCTTCATTAATAATGTTCAAAAAATATCTAGTTACTTTGTACGTTTGCCTACTACCTAATTCATATGGAAAATTTCTCGCTTTGCTGATAGTCGTGCTCTGTAGCTCAGTTGGTAGAGATACCACCTAGACAGTGGAGGGTCCTGGGTTCGAGTCCCAGCAGAGTCGATAAATTTTTCTATATGAATTTGCATTCAAAATATTATTTAATGTAAAATCATTATGCAACTTAATAAAAATTAACTCTATCTAAAAATTTATAAAAATTAATTTCCTTTCGGAATGATTCATTATAATCTAGATGCTTTGAATATTGATGTTGTTGTCATGCGACTTGCTGATCTTCATTAATAATGTTCAAAAAATATCTAGTTACTTTGTACGTTTGCCTACTACCTAATTCATATGGAAAATTTCTCGCTTTGCTGATAGTCGTGCTCTGTAGCTCAGTTGGTAGAGATACCACCTAGACAGTGGAGGGTCCTGGGTTCGAGTCCCAGCAGAGTCGATAAATTTTTCTATATGAATTTGCATTCAAAATATTATTTAATGTAAAATCATTATGCAACTTAATAAAAATTAACTCTATCTAAAAATTTATAAAAATTAATTTCCTTTCGGAATGATTCATTATAATCTAGATGCTTTGAATATTGATGTTGTTGTCATGCGACTTGCTGATCTTCATTAATAATGTTCAAAAAATATCTAGTTACTTTGTACGTTTGCCTACTACCTAATTCATATGGAAAATTTCTCGCTTTGCTGATAGTCGTGCTCTGTAGCTCAGTTGGTAGAGATACCACCTAGACAGTGGAGGGTCCTGGGTTCGAGTCCCAGCAGAGTCGATAAATTTTTCTATATGAATTTGCATTCAAAATATTATTTAATGTAAAATCATTATGCAACTTAATAAAAATTAACTCTATCTAAAAATTTATAAAAATTAATTTCCTTTCGGAATGATTCATTATAATCTAGATGCTTTGAATATTGATGTTGTTGTCATGCGACTTGCTGATCTTCATTAATAATGTTCAAAAAATATCTAGTTACTTTGTACGTTTGCCTACTACCTAATTCATATGGAAAATTTCTCGCTTTGCTGATAGTCGTGCTCTGTAGCTCAGTTGGTAGAGATACCACCTAGACAGTGGAGGGTCCTGGGTTCGAGTCCCAGCAGAGTCGATAAATTTTTCTATATGAATTTGCATTCAAAATATTATTTAATGTAAAATCATTATGCAACTTAATAAAAATTAACTCTATCTAAAAATATATATATATATATATATATATATATATATATATATATATATATATATATATATATATATATATATTGATGCCTGTTAAGCTGTCACCTCCGGCATACAGAGGAGACGACCTGACTTCCGGGTATTCCCGTGAATATATTGCTAAAAATTTGTTATATTTGTGATGAGGGGAACCTCTAGAATCCAAATCTCAAGAAAGGGGAAATTATTTCCCTTGTTTTATTTTGTCATATATAGAGTTTACAGAAGATACGAACCGACCTCCAAATTGTATATACAAGCAGAAACTGGTAGTTCGCTGTTACCTCCAGCAACGCTGCCAAGTGTTCGGAGGTCAGAAGGTACCATCGTTATGCGCAGTTATATATATAGAGCGTTGACACCACATTCCATAGATGTACATTTCATAAAAATGGTCTCTTGTGGTCTCCAGATGTTGAAATCGGGCGGTTCAAATTGCTCGCCGAAGGCATTTTAGTGGCAAAATAACAAATGAAAACAAGCAAGCATTCTCGATTTACTTATTTTTTATTTTCTGTGTTATAGTAAATTGGCGTTTTTGTATTTCTTATGAATTATTATTAAAGACTTATTTAAAAGCCGTTTCAACATTTATTAAAGCGTCTTTCTGAGTAGCACTGACTAGTTTAATAAGGCTTCTCCAATTATAATCATTGCTTTCTCGTTTACTTCATAAAGTTAATATTTTATAAAGTTTCTTGTAATCTCGAGAATCACTGTTTAATTTGAATATACTTTTATCTAGATTCTATTTTGATTGAAATATACTCAGACACTCTTTTAATTTTTACTAAACTCGAAGAGAGTGTAATACAAAGAAATTAAATAATGTGTTTTTTACTACAAATGTTTGATATTTCCGAAGTCACACACTTATCATGTTGGACCATTGGATTTCCTGTGATTTAATTAACAAAGGGAGTTATCAACTTTATTAACATTAAACCAATCGAAACACAACAAATTAATCGACATTTTTAAAAATTTTCTTTTAAGGCATTTTTTCCAACAGCTTCCGTTGGCTATGATATACATCTCTTTATTATTTGATCTAACGAATTATAGAATATGTATTAGGATGGAACGAAATAGAGGTCAAAAAATATTTTTTCCATTTTTTTTATCATGGCAGAGTGATTAAAAGTTGTCTTGTTTGGTGCCTATTAACATGTAGAACCCCCAGCTCAGTAAAACAATTTCTTGAGGGTCCGCAAGCACTTTGAATTTGATCATTTTTCTCAATTATTAATCAGTTTTTCCCTACTAACTTCAGATTTTCTTTTCCATTTTTTATCATGGCCGAGTGATTAAAACTTGCATTTTGTAGTGCTTAATATCGTGTAAAAACTCCAGATCAGTAAAAAAATTTCTTGTGGGTCCGAAAGAACTATGAATTTTATAATTTTTTTCAATTATAATTCAGTTTTATGTACCCTATATCTACCAACCTGCAGAAGGTATATTTTACACTTATTAATAGGAGCTTTGAGCACTTATACAGGTGGTAAAAACAAACAATAAAGATCTTAATTGAAAAGAAATGCAGTTGTATAAAACAAAAAGAAAACATTGTTATATTGGGATAGGTAATTTATATATATTATTACTTATGAGTCTTATGACTATAAGGTTGTCATACATTAAAATATTTTCTTGACTCAAACAACGGCATGGACTTGCGAGATTCTATTTTAGTCATAATATAACCATCTCTGTTGCTGCTGCCACAAACTGCAGACGATGCCTCTTGACAATCTTAACCGTTCTTTCAACCGCTTGAGTGTGGCAGTGGAAATCGTGGAAAATCAACGGAAAGTTCATTTGAAGAGATCCAGCCTTTACTATGAGACCTTTTAGTTCATCTTCCTTTATATGTTTAGTAAATGGAGGCTCTGTGACTTTTTGAGCTTGCCATGAAATGAAATCAATGTAATTCTCAGCATAGAAATTGATTTTAGGAATTTGGGATTTGTTGACGCCACCACCATTGTGGACTAATGTTCTTGCCTTTAGGACTAGTCGTAAACCCAACTCACGAATATGTCTCCTCTCATCGATTAGAAGCCCGAAAAGTAGATTTTGTGGGGAGGCAAAGCAGACATTTGTTTGGAATTTAGGATCGACACCATTATAGATCTAATTTTGTCCTCCAAAGCCGCGAATGTAATTAACTCTGGAATTTTTGTCGATGCTAAACTGTCTGATCACGAGACAGTAGACTGCACCCTGTTCATGGATGGTCGAAGGCCGGCACAATTCATAAAACATACCGCTGTTTCAAAAACTTGAATTATAATCTATTTCATGATGATCTTATGTCAATAAATTGGGATGAAATTTATACTTATACGGATATTGATAGTAAAGTCGACTTTCTTACCAATAAGCTAGCCCCGCTCTTTGCTGTCCATCCACCCATTAAACACTCACGAATATCTAAACCACCAGCACCCTGGCTTAATGATAATATACGGTTCTTAATGGAAATGCGCGATTATGCACACAAAATTTATAAGCAAACCAAATCACAGACAGATCGTCAGCAATATGCACAACTAAGAAACCTTGTTACAAATACATGTCGTAGGGCTAAAAAGACGTACTTTACTAACCTATCGGAAACCAATCAAGCTAACCTTATCTGGAAAAGTATCAAACACAATATTATAGAAAATAAAAAGAAATCTTCAAATTTACCGGAATATTTGACAAACGTAAATGACATAAATACTTTTTTTCTTAACTCCTAAGCTATTACACTAGTAATATGAAAACAAACCATGTACTGTTCTTTTGCCCTGTGCCCGAAGAAGAGATTTGGAGTAGTAGCAAAAGAATAAAATCAAATGCCGCGGGTCACGACGGAATAACTCTTTTTATGATAAACCTGTGCCTACCCTTTCTTTTCCCTGTTGTGACTCATGTAATTAATTATTGTATTATCCATTCAGTATATCCCACTACCTGGAAGAAAGCAAATGTTATCCCTTTAAATAAGATTCCTAATCTCTTAGAATTCAAAGATCTCCGGTCCATCTCCATCCTCCCGGTTCTTTCCAAAGTTTTAGAAATGATCATTGATAAGCAACTAAAAGAATTCTTAGAACGAAATGATATACTGCCTGAGACACAATCAGGGTTTAGGCGGGGCTACAGCTGCACGAGCGCATTACTTAAAGTAACCGATGATATAATAACTGCTCTTGACAAAAAACTTGCCACTGTTCGACTTCTCAAAGGCTTTTGACACTGTAGACCATCAGTTACTTTTATCTATTTTACATTTTTGTGGACTCTCAATTGAGGCGGTGCATTTTTTTAAAAACTTTCTAACAAACCGACAGCAAGCTGTAGTATATAAGAATAATACTTCAGAATATCTAACCTTAAAATCTGGTGTACCCCAAGGCTCCATTGTCAGCCCTACCTTATTTGCTATCTATATATCGAATTTCCGTGAACAGCTCCAGTTCGTAGACTCCCACTTTTACGCTGATGACACACAACTGTATTCATCATTTCCCTGGACTTCGGTAACTCAAGCTTGTCAAAAAATTAATGCTGATTTACAAGCAATTTCTAATTTATCTAGAGCACATAAACTGAAACTTAATCCTACTAAATCTCAAGCAATACTAATAAGTAGTTCTTATGTGTACGACTCTTTAGTGGCAGAGGTCAATATTGAGATCGGAGGCGTAAAAGTGGAAGTCTACAAAAAGGTAAGGAACCTAGGTCTAACTATAGATAAAGATTTACGATTTAAATCGCATGTCTGTAATGTTCTTAAAAAAGGATACTTAAATCTTCGTATCATATATCAGAATCGAGAGTATCTCGACACGCATATCAAAAAAATTCTTTGTGAGGCGCTGGTTCTTTCTGCTCTTAACTACTGTGATGTAGTTTATGGGCCATGTATAGAGCAAGAGGTTGCAAATAAAATACAGCGACTACACAATGCCTGCCTCCGACTAATTTATGGCATACCTAGGGCAGTTCATCGTATAACAGACAAATTAGCACCATCAAAATGGCTTAACATGTCAAACAGACGTCACCTACACGCGACAACTTTCTTTCATAAAATATTACAACACAGCAAACCTGAATACCTGACTAATAAAATAAGCTTTCGTACAGACGTACATCACATAAACTTAAGATACAGAGGTTTACTTACGATTCCACCACATAAAACACACACGTTTAAGAGATCTTTCTCATATACCTGCGCTTCATATCTTAATCAGATTCCAAGCTCATTTAAAGCTCTTCCTATCTCAAAGTTCAAAAAAACATTGTCATCAGATTTGTTTAGAAAACAACAAACTTAAATTAATCATGTTCCTGTGTATGTTCTACGAAGCTCCTGCTGCCAGCTCCACCAAGGATAATGTTAACATAACTCTACCTATATTATCCTGTTTAAATATGTTTTATTATACGTTGCCTAATTATTTTGCCGCATATTATATTAAATCATTGTTTTTATTTAAATTAAGGGTTAAGTGGCAGAGCAGCATCACCCAGTTAGGTGATGCTGAACTTCGCCTTAATGTAATGTAATGAATGTAATTTTTTTTTCTCTGCTTATTAAAATAAAGGCATTTATTATTATTATTATTATTATTATTTAGGAGCCCATGCGGAAAGTAGCGGGAAAACTTGACAAGTCTCCAAGTACTGAGCGCCGTAAGTGCAAGATGGATGAAGTTTCACATGGGACCAAACTGGAGCGTAGACTTTCATTACGTATTCAGATAGTATTTTCAAGTTATCAGAAGGGTTCTCGCTGCTGACGTACAGGCGTAAAATGCGATTAGCTGCCATCTTGCATGTGATGGCTTCCCTGGGTTTTTCTTCGCTAGATCTTCTGAATACTCTCCTCGTGGCGTGGCAAACTTCTAGCAAATATTTTTGGTCAGTACTCAAATCTTGACTGACTTCTAAATAGGGAAGGTTACCTTCGATTGGTGAAAAACTTGCAATGTCAAGCTTTTCGTACCCATCTAGTTTCTTGCCAATTTCGCCTGAGTAGGTTCTAGGCCCAGTAGTCTTTCTATCTAGAAACTGGTACAGACGGCGTAAGGGAAGTCCATTGGAATGAAAAATACAAAACATCCATTGCAATCACCTTTTCAGTTCTTTTTCAAGTAGAGAAATCACACCTCCCTTGGTCCTAGTGCTGGTAACAGTCCTTTCTGCTAGCATAATAAAGTGCACGGGTCGCTCTGTGACCTGCTGTCGAAACAACTTGATCTCTGTGTCCTGTTCTCTCTCTTCCAATCTTCATCCTGTCGATAACCTTTTCTCTGTCTGTCTGGGAGATTACACCAACGTCTTGCAGCTCTGTCTGATACTCCTGTTCGATCGCAGATGGATGCCAATGTTGGAAGTTTTACCCTCTGTGAGATTGATGGTCTTCCTCAAAATCCGATTAAGATTCACTGCCGGATCTTTCCATGATATTTTCGTTTACCCCTTGATCTCCATCTCTATTTGATTTCGCATATTAAAACAACACTTTTCGTTACGTCAACTCCTTCCTCCCACTCCTCCCAACTCTCTCTGTACTCCGAAACACAAATTAAGGTTTTAACACAAAAGTAAATTGTGAGAAAATTACAGGAAATAGTTTGTGAAGGCAGATACGGAAAAAATGGATTTTTAATAAGAAAGAAAAAATTCGGCAAAATCGTAAAAATTAGGGCTTTTGCGGACCCTCCAAAACTATTCTGACTACAGCCAGCAATGTCACCAATATCGCAATAAAACCAAGGTTAGTCTTGGACCAATCTTGAATGTTAATGTAGTACCAAGGCTGGTAATTGAGAAACAAAACAACTAGTACACAATCCTTTACCTCTAATGAATGCTAGTTCAAACAAGCAAAGAAGTCAACCATTATTGTTTCGGTTAGCAACCACTAATCCATTTTTATAATAAACTACATTTACAAAAATTAACAACATAAGTGCCTAGATTTATAAAAATGTAACCTATTTATTAACTCCTCAACTGTACGTACACTCAAATAAAAAGATCGGTAAAATCAACGTAAACAATATATATCAGGATATATATGTATGTTAAGAAATCATGTAATTTGACTTTTAATATCCATATTTCATGTGCTAGATGAAGCCATACAACTAGATGGCGAAAATTCCACAAATGAAAATAAGGATAATTAATAAATTCACTTGTTTCTTTCTTACCACATACCCAAAAGTGAAAGCTATTTCATCGATTTTCTTTTCAAACAATGAACTTATATTGGTCAAGATACCCCACTTCCTTCACAGAAACCAACCTTTTTGTTTTTAAAATTATTATTAAAACATTTACATTATGTTTGTGGAATTGATTATTTCAACTTTATCTGTTGATAATTATTATAAAAATGCATTTTGTTATGAGTTTTGGTAACCAAATTATATTTGAAGCATATTTTAGGATTAATTTTGTGTATATAAAGGGAGATTCGCGTGTATTTGATTAAATAAATAAATAAAAATGTAAACATAGTTACAATGTCAGCTAAAACTTCATGAACCGGATTTGGTGAAATTTGCACACTACATACCAAATGTTACATTATTCTGTTTATAAAATTATTTTTCTTTAAAAATTTATTAATTGTTGTACTGTAAGAAAATCTTAAAGTTAAATCTTTCTTTGTAGGTGCGAGAATGAATATTTCATATGCCATATGACAATTCTGAAAATTATCAAATAGTAATAACCCAAAAAATCCGAAATGATCATATTGTAAAAAAATGAACTCTTTTTTTATACATAATTACGGCTAAAAAGTATTTTCTATTTAATCTCTTCGTATTTCAAAGAAAGTCATTTTCAACTCAAAATCTTTTAAATGGAATAGAAATTATTACTTTATTGTTTTAAATCATCATCAACTATTTGAAAATGACGTACAATTCAAGCGATCCCTTAAAAATATTAGTTTAAATGCAGCTACTATTCCCAAAAAAGTATGTTTAAATTTATGTAGCGTGAAATGGTCCAAACCACGCCAGATGTATGAGTTTCGATGGAATTCTATATACCTGAATGGTTAAGGTCTTGTATACGACGTTGCCAAACTGTGGAGCCTGCAACGTACCGTACATGATACAAAAAACTACATATACAGGCGGAGGTGACATCGTATTGGCAATTATACAACTAAGAGCGACGGCAACGCCAGCGATCTACAGCTGAACTAAAAATTAATCTTGTGAGTATAAGTATGACGTTATCACCTCCAGACAAAAATTTGAATTTAGGCTTCTAACACCATCTATATGCTTATACAGTAGAAAAAAGGGCAAAACGTTGTCACCTCCGAAAACGGAGGTCACAACGTTATATATGAGGTGACAACGTACGCTGGGTATCTACTTTGGAGGTGACAAGGTACCCTTTATCAATATATATATATATATATATATATATATATATATATATATATATATATATATATATATATATATATATAAGGCCTACCATGCGTCCGGACCAAAAGCGTAGCGCCCAGCGTATATAAGTGTATATAAATGATGGTATCAGTCAGAGTCTTTTGCAAGCTATAGGTTTATTCAGCGTCTATTTATTTTATGCAACCTATAGGTTTATACAGCGTCCATTTATTTTTTCAGTATTGGCCAGCCTGCTTGAATTCCTTTGCCTGTCTGCGGTGTCGAGTTACTCTCTGCATTTCTGAGTAAAGATTGCGTCATCTCAACTGGCAAAAATAATTCTATTTTATTAACGCTATGTAATAAATACTTTTAGTTTCGTTTCTGTATGTATATGAATTTTATTTAAAAGACTTTCAGATTTAAAATACTATATGCATAAAAACATCATAAAACTCGGATATGATATAGCTCTCTGCGTTGTCAAAGTACTATGTGTATTTCTCAGTAAGTATTGCGTCATTAAAAGTGACAAAAATAATTATGTTTTATTACAGCTACTTAATAAATCTTTTACTTCCATTCATTGGTGTCTGAATTTTATTTAAAATGTTTTAAATAAGTTTTAAGGTACCATAAACATAAAAATGTCGTAAAATTAGAAATTTTATTGGATTTGTATAAGATTTTGTACAAAGGGGTTTCTAAGGTCGCTGATATCGAATTCGACGGTAAGATTTACATTATGACGATTATACTTGAGATATGGCACAGTTATAGGAATTAGGATTCTTGTAAAGAAAAAATTAAACAATGTTATGTCAACCCCCGTACCCCCTTTTAAGAGTTGTAAATCTTTTTTAGATAACTTAGAAACTCGAAATTTGGTGTAATTATAGGATTTAAGATTCTTGTAATGAAGAATATTTAAAAAATCTTATTATGTCAACCTCTGCATCCCGTTCGGGGGTTGTAAGACTTCTAGATAAAATAAAAACTTGAAATTTGGTTTAGTTATAGGGTTTAGGGTTCTCGTAAAGAATAGTATAGAAAAATATTATTATGTTAACCCTCCGCAACCCCTTTAGGGTTTGTAAAGCTTCTAGATGACACAGACACTTGAAATTTGGTACAGTTATAGTTTAAGATTATTGTAAAAAAATATATAAAAAAATGTTGTTATATCATCCCCCGCACCCTCTTATGGGATTGTAAAACTTGCAGATGACACAGGAACTTGAAATTTGATATAGTTATAGGGTTTAAGAATGTCGTAAAGAAAAATATAATTTTTTATATTGTCAACCCCAGCACTTTATTTGGGGGTTGAAAAAATTCTGAATGACATACAAACTTGAAATTTGACATAGTTATAGAGTTTAGAATTCTTGTCAAAAGAAAAATAAACAATGGTAAAATTTCTACCTCCCACCCAAATTAGGGGTTGTAAAACTTCTATATGGTATACAAACTTGAAATTTGGTATAGTTATACTATTTAAAATTTTCCTAAAGAGAAAAATCTAAAATATTAAAATATTAACCCTCCCACCCCTTTTGAGTTATAAAACTTTTAGGTGACGTACAAACTTGAGATTTTTGACATGAGAGTTTCGAATTCTTGTCAAAAGAAAAATAAACAATGGTAAAATTTCCAACCCCCACCCATATAGGGGGCTGTAAAACTTCTATATGACATACAAACTTGAAATTTGGTATAGTTATAGTATTTAAAATTTTCCTAAAGAGAAAAATCAAAAATATTAAATGGTAAAATTTCCAACCCCCACCCACATTGAGGGTTGTAAAACTTCTATATGACATACAAACTTGAAATTTCGTATAGTTATAGGGTTTAGAATTCTCGCAAAGATGAAAACAAGAAAATGTTAAAATGTCAGACCCCGGCCACCTTGGGGGTTGTAAATCTTCTAGATGACGTACAAACTTGAAATTTTATATAGTTATAGTAGGCCAGTAACCGGGTAATTTATTTCTGCAATCTTCTACAGAGTTGATTTTCTTGTTGGAAAGTGTTCGGAGGTGTTCCATGAATGTAACGGTTGGGAATGAAGTTGTCGGGACGGGGGCGGTTTAGCGCTAGCCGCATTCTTGGAAAACACGTTTTATCAAATATCTCGTGAACCGTGCATCGTACGACAAAAATAGTATAGATCATTTCTTTGAATTTCTGTTTAATGATGAAATATAATATAAATACAAAGATTAGTTAAAGTTTCACAAGTTTTATTAATATCTTAACCTGACAATATTGTTTCGACACTATGTGTCATTATCAAAGGTAGATAAGATTGATAAACAAACACGTTGCCAAGGATAAATACATATAGAAAATAGGTAACTAGATACAATATATAACAAAAATTAAATATCTAACACTTCTAATAAAGGAGAATTACTAAGCTCAGTTTGTTCATTCATTAAAGGTACTGTGCGTTTATGTCTGTATATTTCAAAAGCTTCTAAAATGTCTAATTTGTGTTTGTTGTTGCAAAAATGTAAGAATTTAATGTTGTTTTGAGGTGTCATTGGGTGGTTCTGTTCCAAAATGTGTTTGGCATAATTCGATTTTTCTGGATGTTTAAGTCTATAAGAGCGTACGTGTTCTTTGTATCGTATGTCGAAATTTCTAAGTGTTTGCCCAATATAAACCGAGTTACAAAAAGAACAATTCAAACGGTAAATGCCGGATTTCATGATATCTTGTGTTTTGTCTTTAGCATTGAATAAAAATGAAAAGGTGTTGGTGTTAGTTTTATAGGTTATTTTGTAACTGGTGGTTTTTCTTAGTATAGTTGCAATTTGTTCTGATATCTTGCCAAAGTATGGTATTGATATGTAGTTTGTGTCTTGTATTTGAGTGTCAATTGGAAATATTCTTTTGATAGCTAACCTATAATCTTTTTGTTGAATTAAAGTGTCAATCATGTTATGGTTATAATGGTTTGCATATGCTAATTGTTTGATGATTGAAATTTCTTTATCAAAATGTGATCGTTTCATTGGAGTAGTTAAAGCTCGGTGTACTAAAGATCTATAAGCCGCTAGTTTATGCATTTTATGATGACATGAATCGTTAGGTATAGTGACGTCTGTGCTTGTGGGTTTTCTGTATATGGAAAAATCAAATTCATTGTTTGTATTAATTGTAATAGTTAAATCCAAAAAATTAATAGCTCTATTTTGTTCTGTTTCTAGTGTAAACGTGATGTTTGTGTGAAGACTGTTAATAAGAATTAAAAGCTCATTGATAACCTCAAAAGAACTGTCAAAACAAACTAAAATGTCATCAACGTAACGAAACCAAAAAATAATGTGTTTAGAAAGATCTAATTCAAATATTCGATCTTCCAAATTATCCATAAATATGTTAGCTAATAGAGGACTTAGAGAATTACCCATAGGTAAACCATCTTTCTGTAAATAAATTATACTATTAAAAGTGAAATAATTTTGACTGATACAAAGATCAAATAATTGAATTAACTCTAATCTTTTTTACTAATTCTACATTATATTAACTAGGAAATTATCTAACAAAGGAATACAGTCTTGTGGTGGAATCTTTGAAAACATGTTACAAATGTCAAAGCTTACAAGTTTTGAATGTGCTGGAAGATGTATGTTCTGTAGTTTTTCTACTAATTCTAATGAATTTTTGACAGAGTATTTCGATTTGTGTCCTATGATGTTAATAATATGGTTGAGTTTCTTGGACAAGGTGTGATTAGGTGCGTTGATATATGATACTACTGGTCGTATAGGCATGTTGTGTTTATGTGTCTTAATCAGTCCATATAGTTTTGGTACTTGTGGGTTTTTATGTATGATTTGTTGTTTTTCTAATTCGTTAAAGCAGATATTGCAGTTTGCTAAAGCTTGTTTTATTTATTTTTGGAATTTTGTGGTAGGATCTTTGTTTAAAACATCTAAATTTTCTTTATTAATAAAATCATTAACCTTTTGTGTGTAAACATCTTTCGAAAGGATTACCAAAGTGTTACTCTTAAAAAACTTTAACTAATCTTTGTATTTATATTATATTTCATGATTATGGAGTTCCACAAAGTAAGGCTGGAGACAGTAAACGTTCTGTTTAATGCTTTATATAAATGGAAGTATGTCTGATTAACGTTCAAGTGTACGCAAAAAATGTGTGTGTCTTTTTCTTAAATAATATAATAATGTAATTAATACTCCAGGAATGTTAAAACTTGCTTACTCTATTTGTTTTGGAAAACGATGTTTGTTAATTAAATTATGTCACATTTTTTACGTGAAAAATTAATTTTAGAGAAACTGTTCGTTTCTCTAAACTGTTTGTTTCAAGTTACATTAGACATACAACTTTCCTAACAGTTTGGAAAAAAAATTCAAATACTATGAGACTTTTGGTTAACTTTGAATGTACAGTTTTTCTAAAATTTATTTTTCACATAAAAAATGTCAAATAATTTAATTAATAAACATCTTTTTTCAAAACATGTTAGGTAAGCAAGTTTTAACATTCCTAGACTATTCATTTAAAACCAAAGTTATCACATTATTAGATTATTTATGAAAAAATGGCGATTATTGATCATGCGGTTAAGATTTATGCACCGTATTTGAGTGTCTAAATGGCTTCTTTGTACTGACTTTTTTTTAAATTTGGTATAGTTATTCACAATACATATAAGTAAATCCACTGTGATTTTGTTTAGATTTTTTGAATGTACTGTTAAATTTTTTTTGGGTACATTTGGACCTTAAAATTACTCAAAGATTTTGCTATATTGTTATAAAAATGAAACTTCAGGACAGGTAACCCTCCTATAAACGGGTTGGGTGTGTTCAGTGTTGTAACAGATACATTATTTTGTGTATCTAGAAACAGATACAGTTACTATCAAAAAAATGTACCTAGATACAGATACAGATGCTTTTGCTGTGAAGTATCTAGATCCAAATACAGATCCTAACATAATGTATCTAGATACATTTGTTTTACTGTAATCACCCCGAAAATAAGAACTTCTTAGTCAATTTTTCGTTCTGAAAATAGTCATTTAACTAAGCATCAATTCCAGGAGTAGTCTAGGACAGCAATATTTATTAAATTTTATACATACTAAAAATGAATAATTATTAAGCAGAAACCAGTATCTAAAGATAAGTACAGTGTGCATTCAAACGTTTGCACTTTTTAGAATTATTAGGTGCTCTTTTCACATATAATTTGCATTAATATCTTAATAAAAATATAAAATAAATAAATGTGTAGATCTTTTATCTTCAGTCTTGGTGTTGTGCAGATTATTAATAACTTGAATAAACTTCAATAGTTTTTAGTGTTTGCAAACCTAGAAAATGTTTCATCACTTTAACAGAAACCATCATAGCCTAGATATTATTTCTGATAACCTAATATCAAAGTAGGTGTTGGTACGATTCACACTACAACAATTTTCCAAGTTCCTAGTACTGTTACACCACAAAAGTCGCTAAATCTGGTTGCTTTTAGTGACCCTTCATGTAACCGAATATATTA
This sequence comes from Agrypnus murinus, assembly GCA_929113105.1. Taxonomy (NCBI): domain Eukaryota; kingdom Metazoa; phylum Arthropoda; class Insecta; order Coleoptera; family Elateridae; genus Agrypnus; species Agrypnus murinus. The sequence goes on along the minus strand of OV816029.1, from coordinate 63,350,025 downwards.
TACTTACTCTTTAACATATTTTCGAAAGCACTTTATTAGGATAGTTCTTTAGACTTTGAAAGTTCTCAAATTGACTGTTGACAGAAAAAAATTGGAGTGTGTAACAATCCCGTATAGTGCCTTTACTGTACTCGCAGACTTAAAGGACTCACTTATGGCTTGTTGTGATACTTATCTACAAGTCCAGTAAAATATACATTCCAGAATTGTTACGTAAATATTAAATAATCACAACATGTAATAAAGAATTTTTATCTACCATCCTACCACCAACTAACCTCATATCTACCAACGTACCAAGTTGGTACAAGCTGTAAATTATGGTACAGAGTTGGCAACGCATTGGAAGAATGCGTCTTCCTCACACTTCACAATCGGTAATATCATCATTCTGTAATAATATCCATTGTTTATATAGTCACTACATCTAGTCAGCCAGGACATGCTGTATGATCAGAGTACCACAAACGACGCCATTTTGTGGCGAGAAAAGCCCGAAATGGTTAATTATTATTATCCCCATTGAATTTAAGTATATCCACGTTTAGTTTAAAAGATTTTTCTACATAGTTTTCATTGTGACAACCCCAAATTGTAATATGCCAAATACGCAAGATGCGATTTTAATTTAGGAATTATTAGATTTCACACTTCCTTTGTCATATAGTGTCGTTTGCGGTACACTGATACGTCAACTTGGCATGACTGATTAGATGTAGTGACTCTAATTGTTTAACGAGATGATTATCATCTAGTAGATATTAAAGAAACTACATAATAAAAAATTTGTTTTATTATGTTGTCGGTTTAAAGCCTTGGTAGTGTAGGGACCTGCGTGCACGTTTTTCATCCAAGCGGCCCAGGTTCAACTGCCGATGCCGGTACCAGCAGATCTGGTTCAGGTTTTCTGCAGTTTCCCTTAGCTGTAACACAAATGTGGGATTTGTGCTTATACCATTTTCCATGGTGTGGTTTCCAGGCTATGGGTTGTAGCAATTATTATTATTACCATCTGTCAGATCCTTCAGTCACAGTCACACGTTGAGCCTGCATAATAGTAATAATCGTACCTCCCTCCCGCACAAGCTTCTTAGCTTCTGGGGCCTGGTTCTCTAGGTAATGGGTAGTAACTATTATTATTATTAAATTATTTCAAACTTAAAATTCCACACATCATTTATGGTAGTTTTTGTATTATAAAATTATAAAAATATGAAAATAGTATCTGCACAATACAGATACACAGATACTACAGAAAATGTACCTAGATCCAAATACAGTTACAAAATTTTAAAAGTATCTAGATATGTATCTGGGTACCATAAAAGTATCTAGATACTGTATCTAGATACTTGTATCTAGATACATTACAACACTGGGTGTGTTACAAACCCACTCCTGGTCTGTGAGTTTTCGTAAGGTTGTTTATTGTAATTGTCGTTGTACTCGTAATTATTTTTTTAAATCTTTAGCTTTGTGTAGTTTACTATCATCTTCAATGAAAGTAAACTATTTTTGAAAAATTCAAGGTCAGTTATGTTTACAAATTTTTAAACGTGTTCCTTTTAACATTCGTTTTTTTAGGGATTTTCTTGTTCTCTTTTAAGCAGCAATTAATTAAAGAAAAAGGAAATACATTTTCAGGTATATTTATCAACCCAAGAACATAGACAACTGCTGCGCGAGGAGGTCCGAAACGTAAGAGGGGCTTATCGAGGAGTAGAGACGTCGATACAATTTAAATTGTGTTTGGTGTTTAATTTTATTCTTTTACGGAATTATTGTAATGTCTAAAAATATAAAAGTGGCACCGTTAGAAGCGAAAGATCGCGCTCTACAATTTTATAAAAACGATTTTTTTTATTAAAGGCTTCGTTTCTGAAATATGAGTTGATAAACGCGAAAGTACAAAAACGAAATTACAAGCATTTAAAGTAGTGATGGGAACTTGGGTGTCGAGTGTCGTGATACTGTTCGTGGTCGTGACACTTGAAGTGTCGCGACACTTCGTGTCGAACAGTATCGCTCTTATTAGAGTGTAATTCGAAGTTGCTTGATCATTCTTACAAAGAAATTAAAGGCAGATTTGTTGAACTGGCCAACAATCATTGAATAAGACGTACATAAACTATTTTGTTGTAGATTTTTTAGTTAAAATTATAAATTCATGAATTATTTGCAAAACATTAATTTAAAAGCCGAAACCTGAAAAGTTGACGCAACGCCTCCGTGGTTCGATGGCAAACCGTGGCTTGCTAAACTGCACGGCCTGGTGGATGGACGATCGAACCCCGTTACAAGCATAACTTTTTTTTAAATTTTATTTGTTATTATTCTTTTATTCGAAAAACGTACAAGAAATAATACATTACAAATAAAAAATAAAGATACCCAATTAATAAGACATTGTCTTATTAATTTGGTATCTTTATTTTTTATTTGTAATGTATTATTTCTTGTACGTTTTTCGAATAAAAGAATAATAACAAATTATTTAAATTGTTTTGCAACTATTAATCTCACCGACTTTTATTCGAGAACGAACTATTTGGCATATTTCAGATTTCCCATACTAATTTTCTATAGCAAATGTTAGAACGAATGCGGTGTATAAATAATTTAATGTCTTTTAATGTACTTAATGCAGAAATATATAACCATAACAGAATTTACTCATAAACCTAATTGTTTTTTAATCCCTAGTTTATGATTTACGTATTAGCTATGAATCTTGACTGCTCGTTTCAATTATATTATATGAACTAGCGCATGCATGATGTGTAAATGCGAAGTATCGTTAAAGAGTCGTGAAGGAGTCGACACTTCACACGGCTAATGGTTTCGATTCGCAAGTGTCGTGATACGCGGGTGGTATCGCGAACCCAACACTAATTTAAAGTTTATAGTTCCCGTAAGACTCAATGCTTTGCAAAGATTTGTTTATTTTTTTTAGAAAAATGACTACAAACTTAAAGTCGTAATTCGTAAAAGAACTATCCAATTTTTTTAGCTTAAACCTTTGTAATAACTGACACGAATCGTGAAATAGCAATGTAATAATCACTGTTATAAAAAATACATGACTTTTTATAATAAAAATTGGTCAGACATAAATAAAATAAAACTTTATTTGCCTTTTAATTTTACAACGGTAGTTTTGTATCAAATTACGCATCCGAATACCCATTGCATTCGTTTTACTATAAACAAGCCTTGAGGAACAAAATTTGCTGGGCAGCTGCGATAAGCAGTAATAATATATTTGATAGGACGTGTCGACGCGACGTAAAATTGTTGATCATATAGAATTCTTATTTAGAACGAGTTTATTTTAAGTTATTTAAATTTTAAATGAGTGTTGCATAAATAAATTGTTTTTTACATTTACTTATATGAACGTACAACTGTAAAAGGTTTATCAAATTAATAATTGCACGAGAACCTATATCTATTCCTTGGAAAATACGAGTGTTAAAAGGAACACGTTTAAAAATTTGTAAACATAACTGACCTTGAATTTGCCAAAAATAGTTTACATTCATTAAAGATAGATAACTACACAAAGCTAAAGATTTAAAAAAAATACAATAAACAATCTTACGAAAACCCACAGACCAGGAGTGAGTTTGTAACACACCCAACCCGTCTATAGGAGGGTTCTTGTCTTGAAGTTTCATTTTTATAACAATATAGCAAAATCTTTGAGTAATTTTAAGGTCCAAATGTACCCAAAAAAAAAATTTAACGGTACGTTCAAAAAATTTAAACAAAATCACAGTGGATTTACTTATATGTACCTATTGTGAATAACTATTTTAGTTTGAAGCCACTATTAATTTATTTTTATTCCTTTTGATTTAAATATGGCAGCCATATTTGTTTCGTGGTGCACGACATTTCTTGCATTTTCTATGTAAACGAAAATCTTCATATCTCAAGAACAGTTGGACGTAGAAAGTCGCGGTATAAACCATTGCATTCTTCACATTTCGAACTACATTTGTTGTTATAAACATGAATTTTATAAGATACTTCCTTATGGGCGCAAATTAAGTCCGAAGTTTAACGCTTTTTTGCAAAATTTCGGCTTTTTAGAGTGTCATATTTCCAGACAATGGTGAAGTATCAGCGTTCATTCTTTTTAAAAAACTGCACAGTTAAGGCTAGGTTATGTTTAAAATATTTCAAATCTGAAACTTCATTATTTTGGTATTTATGGGCTTTTGAGATTCTCGTTTTCTTCATTTTTGAGTAACTTTGGACCTCAACATCTCTTATGATCATGGATGGATTTTTTAATATTACGTGCATATGAAGCAGCATATGATGGCAAACTGTGGTAATAGTATTTTGTGTCTCAAGGGCAGAAAATTAGCATTTGTAGCTCGCACTTAGGGCTACAAATGCTTTTCGGTCCGAGTGACATACAAAAGTTTTTCGCCTACCTGTTTGAAAGTTTAAAAAAGAATTCCAAAAGTTAAACAGTAACGTAACGTATTAGTAAATTAAATTGGCATATGTTAGAGGGAATGAATGAAAATGAAAATAACGCCAGACGTTTTTAGTAATTTATTAACTAAATTAACCTAATAATCATTACACTACATACAACACGGCCGTATAGTAAATGTTTTTATTATTATTGGTAAATAAAAGGAACAGGATATGACTTTTAATTAGGATGAGTAATTAATATATCATTGTATAATTTATTGAAATTACAATTTTCTTTTTATTAATTAATTGTCACAACCTCCATTTATACATACAATGACACTGTGAAAAGAAAAAAACAAACGACAAATTTATCGACGAAGACATGAAAATCAAAGTTATGATCTAAGAAGCCTAGAAAAATTTGACGTATGTTTTTTATATTTTTAAAGGTTAAGTAAAAATATGTTTGAGATTACATTTTCCGTCATATTCAGTTGCTAAAAGTTTTATGAATGAGTTATATTTTTAATGTTAAAAACTAATGATTTCATTTTTGATTAAAATCTTTTTAGGATAATGCACAGGAGTGGTCAAAGTATGACAATTTAAAAAACAATTACAATTTTTACAGTATCTCCAACTTAACATAAATAAATCGTGCTTTCATCTAGTAGTAGTATAGAGGTTATGTATTTGACATAAGAGGGCAGTAAAAAGTTTGACATAGAGCCCCGCAAAGAAGCCTTAACTGCCCTCAAAACAGGACATTTAGAAAGCACTTTCTGATCAGGTAGGCGAAAAAAATTTTAACTTTGTTATTATCGTGAGGAAAGCGTTATGTTCAGTTGAAAACTGTAAATGTATACAATTTCCATTAGTATTAGTATTACTGAGTAAATGTACTTTATTCTGGTGCTAATATTGGTTGGGAAAGTAAAATTATTATTATTACTATTATTATATATAGTTATATGCTATTCATAAAAGTCCTTGCAGTGATAACTAAAGTTGTTAAATAGCAAGGGTGCTTTTTCTTCGTATCTTTTTCCGTGACCGATTTCCTCTCAATCCGTATAAATTGAATGACAGCTAACATGAGCATAACTCTGTTCTCAAGCTAATATCAAAGTTACCATTTTCACCATAGTTTACCATCATATACTGCTTCATATCCACATAATATAAAAAAATCCATTTATGCCCATCAGAGATATTGAGGTCCAAAGTTGCTCAAAAATAAAGAAAAGAGAATTTCAAAAGCCCATATATACTAAAATAGTGTAAGTTTTAGATTTGAAATATTTTAAACATAAACTAACCTTAACTGTGTAGTTTTTTTAAAAAGAATGAGCGCTGATACTTCGCCATTATCTGGGAATATGAGACTCTAAAAAGCCGAAATTTTGCAAAAAAACGTGAAATTTCGGACTTAATTTGCGCCCATAAGGAAACTTCTTATAAAGTTTATGTTTAGAACAAGAAATGTAGCTCGAAATGTGAAGAATGCAATGGTTTTTACCGCGACTTTCTACGACCAACTGTTCTTGAGATATGAAGATTTTCGTTTACATAGAAAAGTGCAAGAAACGTCGTGCAGCACGAAACAAATATGGCTGCCGTAATTAAACCGAAAGGAATAAAAACAAAATAATAGCGGCTTAGAACTACCAATACATAGATGTGGTAACACACCAAAAATTATCTTGTTCTGAGATGGTCGAGCAACCGGTGCGGGGCCACTTGGTTATGGTTTTAGGTTATCCGAGTTTCACCACATTCCCGTTCTGAGCGTCAATTCCTAATTTGTAAAAGTTTTACTATCTTATATTTACAAGACTTAAAACAAAATTTATTCAAATCGAAGTAGTTTGGACCGGTTCCGAGATAAAAACGTACTCCACTATTTATTAATTAAATTATTTGACATTTTTTATGTGAAAAATAAATTTTAGAAAAACTGCACATTCAAAGTTAAACAAAAAATACAGCTTAAGTCTCATAGTATTTGATTTTTTTTCCAAAATTTTAGGAAAGTTGTATGTCTAATGTAACTTTGAACGAACAGTTTCTCTAAAATTAATTTTTCACGTAAAAAATGTGACATAATTTAATTAACAGACATAGTTTTCCAAAACAAGTAAAGTAAGCAAGTTTTTAACATTCCTACAGTATTAATTTAAAACCAAAGCTATTACTTTATTATATTATTTAAGAAAAAGACACATACGTTTTTTACGTACACTTGGACGTTAATCAGATATACTTCTATTTATATAAAGCATTAAACAGAAATTAAAAAAAACGATCTATACTATTTTTGTCGTACGATGCACGGTTCACGAGATATTTGATAAAAGGTGTTTTCCAAGATAGCGGCTAGCACTCAACCGCCCCCGTCCCGACAACTTCATTCCCAACCGTTACATTCAGGGAACACCTCCGAACATTTTCCAACAAGAAAACCAATTCTGTAGAAGATTGCAGAAATAGATTACCCGGTCACTGGCCTACTATAACTATATAAAATTTCAAGTTTGTATGTCATCTAGAAGTTTTACAACCATCAATGTGGGTAGGGGGTTGAAAGTTTACAATTTTTTTAATTTTTCCTTTGACAAGAATTTTAAACTCTGTAACTATGTCAAAATCTCTAGGTTGTACGTCATCTAGAAGTTTTATAACTCAAAAGAGGGTGGGAGGGTTGACATTTTAATATTATTGATTCTTCTCTTTAGGAAAATTTTAAACACTATAACCATACCAAATTTCAAGTTTGTATGTCATATAGACGTTTTACAACCCCCAATGTGGGTGGGGGTAGAAATTTTACCATTGTTTATTTTTCTTTTGACAAGAATTCTAAACTCTATAACTATGTCAAAATCTCAAGTTTGTACGTTATCTAGAAGTTTTATAACTCAAAAGGGGGTGGGAGGATTGACATTTTAATATTTTTGGTTTTCATTTTTAGGAAAATTTTAAACACTATAACTACACCTAATTTCAAGTTTGTTTGCCATATAGAAGTTTTACAAACCAATGTGGGTGGGGGGTAGAAATTTTAACACTTTTTATTTTTCTTTTGACAAAAATTCTAAACGCTCTAACTATGTCAAAATCTCAAGTTTGTACGTCATCTAGAAGTTTTATAACTCAAAAGGGGGTGGGAGGGTTGACATTATAATATTTTTGATTTTCCATTTTAGGAAAATTTTAAACACTATAACTATACCAAATTTCAAGTTTGTATGTCATATAGACGCTTTACAACCCCCAATGTTGTTGGGGGGTAGAAATTTTACCATTGTTTATTTTTTTTGACAAGAATTTTAAACTCTGTAACTATGACAAAATCTCTAGTTTGTACGTCATCTAGAAGTTTTATAACTCAAAAGGGGGCGGGAGGGTTGACATTTTAATATTTTTGATTTTTATCTTTAGAAAAATTTTAAACACTATAACTATACCAAATTTCAAGTTTGTATGCCATATAGAAGTTTTACAAACCCCAATGTGGGTGGGGGGTAGAAATTTTACCATTGTTTATTTTTCTTTTGACAAGAATTCTAAACTCTATAACTATGTCAAAATCTCAAGTTTGTACGCCATCTACAAGTTTTATAGCTCATAAGGATATGGGAGGGTTGACATTTTAATATTTTTGATTTTTTACTTTAGGAAAATTTTAAACACTATAACTATACTAAATTTCAAGTTTGCATGTCATATAGACGTTTTACAACCCCTATGTGGGTGGGGAGTAGAAATTTTACCATTGTTTATTTTTCTTTTGACAAGAATTTTAAACTCTGTAACTATGTCAAAATCTCTAGTTTGTACGTCATCTAGAAGTTTTATAACTCAAAAGGGGGTGGGAGGGTTGACATTTTAATATTTTTGATTTTTATCTTTAGAAGAATTTTAAACACTATAACTATACCAAAGTTCAAGTTTATATGCCATATAGAAGTTTTACAACCCCCAATGTTGGTGGGGGGTAGAAATTTTACCATTGTTTACTTTTCTTTTGACAAGAATTCTAAACTCTATAACTATGTCAAAATCTCAAGTTTGTACGTCATCTAGAAGTTTTATAACTCAAAAGGGGATGGGAGGGTTGACATTTTAATATTTTTGATTTTTCTCTTTAGGAAAATTTTAAACACTATAACTATACCAAATTTCAAGTTTGTATGTCATATAGACGTTTTACAAACCCCAATGTGGGTGGGGGGTAGAAATTTTACCATTGTTTATTTTTCTTTTGACAAGAATTCTAAACTCTATAACTATGTCAAAATCTCAAGTTTGTACGTCATCTAGAAGATTTATAACTCAAAAGGGGATGGGAGGATTGACATTTTAATATTTTTGGTTTTTCTTTTTAGAAGAATTTTAAACACTATAACTATACCAAATTTCAAGTTTGCATGTCATATAGACGCTTTACAACCCCCAATGTGGGTGGGGAGTAGAAATTTTACCATTGTTTATTTTTTTTGACAAGAATTCTAAACTCTATAACTATGTCAAAATCTCAAGTTTGTACGTCATCTAGAAGTTTTATATAACTCAAAAGGGGTTGGGAGGGTTACATTTTAATATTTTTGATTTTTCTCTTTAGGAAAATTTTAAACACTATAACTATACCAAATTTCAAGTTTGTATATCACATAAAAGTTTTACAACCCTCAATGTGGGTGGGGGGTAGAAATTTTACCATTGTTTATTTTTCTTTTGACAAGAATTCTAAACTCTATAACTATGTCAAAATCTCAAGTTTGTACGTCATCTAGATGTTTTATAACTGAAAAGGGGGTGGGAGGGTTGACATTTTAATATTTTTGATTTTCCTCTTTAGAAGAATTTTAAACACTATAACTATACCAAATTTCAAGTTTGCATGTCATATAGACGTTTTACAACCCCCAATGTGGGTGGGGGGTAGAAAATTTATCATTTTTTATTATTTTTTTTGACGAGAATTTTGAACTCTATAACTATGCTAAATTTCAAGTTTGTATGTCATCTAGAATTTTTACAACTCCCAAATAAAGTGCGGGTGTTGATTTAATAAAAAAAATTTATATTTTTTTACGATAGTCTTAAACCCTATAACTATACCAAATTTCAAGTTTGTATGTCATCTAGAAGTTTTAAAACCCTCAAATGGAGGGCGGGAGTTGACTTAATAATTTTTCTAATTTTTTTTACGAGAGTCCTAAATGCTATCACTATCTCAAATTTCAAGTTTGTATGTCATCCAGAATTTTTACAACTCCCAAATAAAGTGCGGGGGTTGACTTAATAAAAAAAATTATATTTTTCTTTACGAGAGTCTTTAACCCTATAACTATATCAAATTTCAAGTTCCTGTGTCATCTGCAAGTTTTACAACCCCATAAGAGGGTGCAGAGGATGATATAACAACATTTTTTATATATTTTTGTTACAACAATCTTAGACTATAACTGTGCCAAATTTCAAGTTTCTGTGTCATCTACAAGAACCGTAATTCCTATAACTGTGCCAAATCTCAAGTTTGTATGTCATCTAACAATTTAGAAGTTATAAAGATTATTTAGTTTCAATATTTTAATGCATAAGGAGAATTCCCATTTGAAATGATGTCACTGTCTGCCTCACAAACATAACTAAAAGTTTTTAAATATAATAGGGGATAAGATAGTATTTTAAGATGCATAAAGTGAAGTCCCGTTGAAATGATGTCACTGTCTAGCCACAAAGTCATCAGTGTTACCAACACAATTCTTGTTAAATATGCGGACGCAGGGTAAACCTATGCCATAAATTTGTATACAAATGTATACAAATCCTGCGCTATTAGCGCTGCGTGTGGCAAACGCTCGAACTACGATTTTATACACGAATCAGGAATGGGTGTCAAACTGCGCACAGCTAATTTTTACATTTTCGTCATCTAGACACTTTAAGCTTCATGTGGTGCAATTTTGAGGCACAAGTCACCCTGCGTCCGTATATCCGGACGCCGAGTGACTTCGGACGCTGCTTGAACCTAAGATTTTACATGGGGGGACGCTTGGTGGTGCCCTATAGATATATATATATATATATATATATATATATATATATATATATATATATATATATATATATATATATATATATATATATATATATATATATATATATATATATATATATATATATATATATATATATATATATATATATATATATATATATATATATATATATATATATATATATATATATATATATATATATATATATATATATATATATATATATATATATATATATATATATATATATATATATATATATATATATATATATATATATATATATATATATATATATATATATATATATATATATATATGTATATATATATATATATATATATATAATTTTGGCTTGAAAATAGTATAAATTAAAAAATGAGCATACGTGTGCAGTTTTTATAATAAATTGTATGTAGATATCACAATAGCACAATTAATGCCTTGCCTCAAATGGGTTGAGTAGGGTCAAATCAAAAATTGCCGTATTTACTTAAGAAATGTATAAATCGATTTCCTTTCTTTAATTCAAATGTTTTTTTATAACTTATACGTACTAATTATTAAAATAAAATACAAATTCACTAAAGTAGTTCATCAAAATAACCTATCAAATTAATTAATAACCAGAATTTCCCTTCAATACTCTTTTGGATATACACCATTGTAATAATTTTCTTATATACTGTTAACGGAATATTGTATTTATTTATATTCTTATCAAGTATTATTTGCACATGATGGCGTACAGTTTTTAAGATGTTATGTATACAAGGTTAATTATCACTATTTCAGCATTTCTTTTCTGAAAGTAAGTAAATGATCTAAACATCTGATTACAGTAATTTATCTACAATATTATAGGAAATTTAGTTTTTTAAGTAATTCACAATATAAAAGTACTATTTTTATTGTTAAAATAAACACTAGTTATCAGAGAGTTTCATTTTTATCTATATGTCCATATATTTACAATTCAGGCTTTTACTTATTCCGTAAATTTAACTGCTTCTGACATTGACCGTAGTCGGAAACTGATTATAGTTATTGTTAGGTTAAATATAATATAGTTATCTGTTAATAATTTTATACAATAATTTGTATCTAGATAGAGTCCAAAATATCTATCATCTCATTACCAGCGATAACAATACAAATGTCACCAATACCAGTCAATTATTGAAAAATATTCGTCTCTAAACAGATTACTCAAAATTGTTGCAGTCTGTTTCAGATTCAAAAATAACTGTTTACTTCTATCAGAATGTCGAAATTTTAACAGAAATTCTTCAATTGCTGAACTTAATAATGCTTTAAATTCATTAATAATACTTGTTCAGAATGTATGCTTTTCTAAGGAAATTAACAATTTAAAACAAGGCAAAATTAGAAAAAAAAACATCTTTTAAGCCTCTCGCCATTCATTGACAATCAGGGTCTCTCGAGAGTAGGTAGTAAACAAAATTACCTATCACAATTTTTCTTTTAATAAAAACATATTTTATTTCATAAAAATAATTATCTAATTAAATGGCTTTTTGAAAGCGAGCATCTAAAATTATATGCATACTGGTCCAAAATTATTATTAAGTACTATACATGAAATATTCTGAGCTATTTTTGGAAACAGCATATTTGCTATGCTGTTCCCAAAAATTACCATCATTTTGGCAATGACGATAAGAAATTGCTGCAAATGCTTTAGGATTAAGGCTCAACCTGTTGCACCAATCATGGGCAATTTACCCGTTCAAAGAACCGCTGTGACTTATCCATTTCACTCAATCGGCATCGACTAGGCAAGACAAACGGTGCATTTTTTGCCACGTTTGAAAGATTTATTTTGCGCCGAGGAAAGTCTTTAGAGATTTTTAGCTATAATGGTATTATGTAATTTCGTTGGAGCCAAAAACGAAATAAAAAAACTAGGAGAGTTTGTAAACAACAATTTTGATCAAACAATACAATCTTTATTGCATGGAGGTATCACTTGGCATTTTCTTCCCTACAACTTGCCACGTTTTGGAGGTCTATGACTGCTGTGAGACGCTGGAATCAAAAGTACTAAACACTATTTGAAAAGAGCAATCCAGGTATGTCTAGGAAAGGACAATATTATATGTGTAGTAACTCTTAAAATAAAAGGTGAAGAAAAAACGATTAAACTGGGCGGAGTTCAGAGGCTTTATTTGTGTTATTCACTTTAGGTATAGGTGTAACAGTATTAACTTTTAAACTATCTGGAAAACAACCAGTTTCCAGGGAAGAATTAATAAGATGCATTGATGGATAACTTAAACTGTCGATGAGTGGCTTAATAATGGACAGCCCAAATTCATCTGGACTTGACTTGACCTTTTTAAGTTTTATAAATTTTTCATTTAATATAATTTTTTTTCAAATTTTACTAACCTACAACATCTATTATTTAATACAGGAGGATTATCACAATTAAGCGGGGTTATGCTATTAACAGTATCATTTAAACTGCCAATAAAGTATTCATTTAATTTATTCGGTACTGTAATTTCATTCAGTTTAGAATTTTCAAAATCAATGTCATCTGGGAGATCGTTGTTTGATTTTCCAATTAATGTTTTCCACATAGCGCGAGAATTCCCCATATCGTTATCAATCTGTAATCTATAATACTCTAATTTTTCTGATCTTATTATACTAACGAGTTCATTCCTCAAAATTGTATAATTGATCCAGTTTTGAGGATCATTAGTAGTGTTAAAAGTTTTATATGCTTTATCCCGCTTTATTTGAATTTTCTTAATGTTATTATTGAACCATGGTTTTAAATTACTTCTAATTTTGTACGTTTTAAGTGGAGCATATGTATCTAACAAATTGACAATATTGTTACGAAAATTATCAATAATAACATTATACTTCCAGTTACATTCATATAGTTTGTTTCTCATTTCCGCTATCACCTCATCGTTTATTACACTTTTTTATATTTTTCTGTTTCAATAGACGCAGATTGATTGTTAATAACTATTACAATCACAATATCGTGATCTGTAATTATTGGCGTATCTTTTACTGTAACGTTTAGTAAGGATCGTTCGTTATCACAAGATCAATTGTAGTTGCGAGTTAGGTATAGTACTGGTGGGAACGTTAACTATTTGTTTCATACCTATATTATTAACAATATGTTTAATTTTCTGTTGTATAAATTGTCTATCCTCATATCAATATTAAAATCTCCTGTAAAAATAACACGACCTTTATAGTAAGACTCCTCATCCAACAAGTTACTGAAATAATTTATAAAATATATAGCACTTGAACTCGACGAGCGATATACAATTCCAACCATTATTTTATTTACGTTTACAACTAACGACGAAAACGTATTGGCAACACTAATATTATGAATAATCTTAAAATTATATTTACGGTTTATAAACATTATAACACCACCTGTGTACCTATTATCAGAAAAGCATACAACAACGTAATACCCCTTTATTTCTGTCTCACATTCTAAAATATCCGCAGTAACTCTAGTTTCTGATAAGCACAATACTGAAGGTTGAAACTCAGCTATAAATTGATGTACTTCATATTTGTGTGCTAAGAAACTACAAATGTTTAAGTAATATATCCCAAATGTAGGTTCCCATTTGCTTGAATGTATTGACGACGAACAATTAAAAAAAGACCGATTGTTGAGCAAAGTTGGTTGTTGTAATTCTTCATTCGAACGTGGTAGATTAGGATAATGTGATGCAGTTTGTCAGGAATATGAGCCGAAACTGTTGTTGGCACTCACATTTCGGTTACCATTAATAGCAACTATTAGATTTGAATTGTTTATCCATGCACATTTGTTATCTTTCGCCTTTGTTTCACTTTTTGTTGAGGCTTTAATGTTCATAATAAAATTAACCAAATTACAGCACAATTTTTCTTTACCGTTGAAATTAAGATGACCTTGAATAGTATAATCAGCTTTCGCAACTATTGGATTTAAATCAAACAGAAGAAAATTAGTTTTTACAATAATTTCACTGTACAACTGCACGTTATTTTCGTAGATGAAATTATTAAATACCCGTACGATTGAAGGTCCTGTACCGAACAGTTACAATTATCACGTTTGTATTTAGTAAGTAATTTTAGGTAATTTCGGTATAGAATCAGCCCTAATCTTATTGCCTTTTACTGAATTATTTGAACCTGGAATATTCTGGAAATAAAGATTCTTAAAGGTTGCGAAAGCAATGATTTTATTCGACCATATAAACATTATAAACAAAGTACATATTAGATTCAAAAATACCGCAAAACACAAAGAATTCAATCTTTCAAAATAATTTTGACGTATGAAGCAAATATTTTCTCCGCCATTCTAATGTTTTCAAATTGAAATAAGTGATTTATGATCATTCCAATGATTCCTAGGCATAGCTGGTTTTTTGCATAAACGGAAGTTTTATTTTCTTTACTTTTTCCGGTTATAATCAAATGCAATCCGTAACCAAAGGCATCATTCAATTCGTAATTTTTTCTTTATAGCATTCCTTAATATCATTCATTTGACATAATTAGGGGAGATAATATTAGGGTTTGAAACAAAATGCATGTAAAACTGTATTTTGCGTGATGCGATTAATTATAGTACATATGTGCAAAAATAATATATGAAAATGGTAGTAATTAAAAACAATCTTATACTTTAGTCTTTCAATTTCAATAATCTTTATTTGCTTTATTTTTAAAAGCAATAGTTTCAAGGCGGGTGGCATGTTAGGTTTAATATAATATAGTTATCTGTTAATAATTTTATATAATGCAATTTAAAGATGTACATATTAACCTTTCATATTTTTAACTTTTTCTCTTTTTTCTCTTTTCAATAAAATATTTTTAAGGAAGTTAAAAACATTAAAGGTTAATATGTATTATTGATTTCATAATGATCTCGGGCAACAAGGCTAATATAATGCTATTTAATTCATTTCTTTTAGTGTAAACGTATAGCATAAAGTAATAAAAAATAGCCTTGCTGTCCTAGATCATTATGAAAACAATAGTACATCTTTAAGTAATTGTGTTGTATAAAATTAGTAACAGATAACTATATCATATTAAATCTAACATGCAGAATAACATGAATAATAATTTTATACTTTCAAGCAAAATTCGTCCTTTTTCTATTGTATGAAATTCCAGGTCAAGTCATTTTAACAGTCCCTTTTACAACATCTGGTTGTCATAATGACCCTCGTTTGTGAGTTTTGTGGTAAATATCTGTCGAATACGGTGGCAACGCTGCAGGATCTCATGTTGGTATACATATTTTGCTATATACAAAAATGGACCTCGACTTGTTGCGGATCTCGCTGCGTTATGGATTTATAAATAAAATTTTAATTGCAAAATCTGTTCCCCTTTGAGGGGGTAGTGGTTAAGTCGTAAATTATAACTGTATCAACAGGAAATATACATGCGTAACTGATAACCTTTTGGTGGATCTCGGGTTGTCCTAAATTTATTCGGATCTCGACTTGTTACGAAAATAGAGATATATATATATATATATATATATATATATATATATATTGCTGTGGATGGTAGTTTCAAAATTTTGGAAAATTTTGAAAATTTTGTAAAAATCTAAAATCTTTGCTAAATACTAACACTTTTGAAATATTTTTATCAACTTTTCCAGTTAAAAATAATTTTAAGTTATTTAATGGTGTGTCATTGATTTTGAAATCAATGTGTATACTTTTTAATAAGGTTAAATAATACATGTTTCTTTATTTATTATCAAATAGCTGACTCGCCGATTACTTAAGTATACGTAACATCCAGTTGTGCGCAAGTTATTGTTATGATGTAATTCAATTATGTATAATTTCAAATGTGTATATCGACGGGTTATGTGATTTTTTAAGGTTTTTTGTTAATGTAAATAGATCGTTGTGATTGCGTAAAAGTATTGTGTAATTAATCTGTAATAGATGTGTCACTTTTATAAAAAGTATTAATCTCCTATTATGTATTATATGTTGTAAATAAGTCATTGTATTAGATGATAAGGTGACGTCAGATTGTGTAATATAATTATGTAAATAGTCAATAGTATATAAGCTTAGAAAATAATAATTTTAGGACTCTTACTGATAGAAAGCGACGGAGTAAAGTCGTGTAAGATAAAATAGCACTTACCAATATAAAGCGACAGAGTAAAGTCGTGGTTGATAATATTATAAAATTTTAAATAGTTTAGTCTTAATATAGACAAGTTAAGTTAGTTGGTGATTTGAATACGGCGAAAGTGTAAAAAGTATAAATTGTAAAAGTGTATATGATTATAAAGAAACACCTTTAAGATAAATTACTTGCTAAAGTTAAGCAAGATAATAAATCTACGTTAAAACCTTAAACGGGTGTTTTATTTAATTAAACACAAAAACAACTACAAGTTCTTCAAAAAAGGGAAATTGTACCCGCAATTAATAAACAAAAGTGATTTACCAGAATCAAGTTTTGGATGAAATTATATGGGAAATCCATGCAAAAGGAAGAAAGTCAACCGAAATTGGAGACCAGCCCTGGGTCAACATAAAGTGATCTACTCTGCCAATGGCTTGGGAAAGAGGACATCTATAGAAAAGGGAAAGAAGAAATATTAAAGAAAAAGGTAGGAAGTTATTTCCTTTTTGTATTGGCATTGCTGAAGAAAAGACTATCGTTTGTGAAGTGTAGTAAAGTGATTTGAACAATTTAGTTATAGTTAGAAATTAATTAAGTTTTCAATTTTAAAAGTGTTTTTAAATTTCAATTTGTATATTTTTTTAATACCACAAGAATCCACATTCACCCTGAGATGAGTCTTTATTAAATTTAATTTTGTTATGTTAAGTTATTTAACTGGCGCCCAACTCCCTTACGTAAACTTGAGTTAGTCAAGAACTAACGTAACATTAATATTATATAACCATTGCATTATTAAATCTATTAAAAGGTATTTTCTAATCATATTAGAATTTATAAAAGAGGGAAGTTGAGAAGCATTTCCAAAGTACACAGTTAAATTAAAAATCAATTTACTTATAAAGTAATTATCTACGATCGAACGGCAATTATTCACAGTTTCAAAATATAATAAAATTTTTAAAAATAATTTATTATTTTTAATTAACCAATATTACAGCATTTATTTATGTCGCTGTCAACGCGGGGCATTTGTTAATGTGGGGCAAAATAAAATACTATATATTTTTTTTAAATGAGATATCACTGCAATATATACATATACATATTGTAATGATATTTCGATCGAGTTTAATTATTTACTCAAGTCGATGTTGTTCAAGTTAATAAAAGTTCATTATTGTTTTAAAATTGCTTGATGAACAGAGAAGAGGTAGGTGATGTTGGACGTTCATAACATATATCTGACGTTCATATAAAATAATTCATGAAAACAGAGTTCAAGTTTGATTTATATATTTAGTTTATTGTTGTTTAAAACTAAACATAAAATTTAATTTTTTTAAATTTCTTTCAAAAAATAATGTAACATTAAAAGGTTGATAATTTCTAGGCCAACTCTCATTTCAAAATATGAACAAATGCTTTCTTGCAATATAAACACATTTTTTCTAATAATTGCAAGATATGCTTACTAGTTAAAAATAGTAGGTTAGTATAAAATGCTATTATGCTAAAATAATCACTTACTTAAAGAGCTAACTAGACAAACCAGAAAATAACAAAATGTTAGAATAAAAATTTCTTGTCAATTAATGTAATTAATGTAAATGTTTTAGCATCACAGATTTATAAAAATAATTATAATTTGTATATAAACAAAGGGAATTTTCAAATAAATCATTAGTAACGTATACTGATCACTTCAACTATTACCTCCTTTAGAATCTGATACCAAGCGGTATTGATTACCTAAGGAGGTAATCATCCTACCACTCCGAGAGCAATGGACCACTGTACTTAAGTCAAAACTAACCTCGGCGTATGAGACTGTACGTCGGCAGTGGTCCAAAACTAACGAAGAGCGCCAGCAACACGGACTGAAGAAATTACTTACATTTCGGAGTGGTAGGAAGCTGGATCTTGCATTTGGTGTCCGGCAGGATGTTCTACGAACATTGTTAACGTCAACAATTCCTGGTACCACCATGATCCTGAGGACATCTAACCAACCATCTACAACTCAATATTTGGTCTCTTGTGCGGTAACATCACCAAGGGACCGTGAACGAAGATCCAACCAACCAAGATCCAAGCAACCATCAACAACTTTACATCTGGTCCTTCAAATCGAGAAGGATCGTGCACTAGTAAATGTTTTACACGCATTTACTACATTACCAGTGAAGTCTTCACGCTGGACTTTACATTTGATTCTTCGAACCAAGAAGGATCCTATCAAGTAGATGTCTTACCAACATTTACAATTAGTCTAACCGCCTTGCCGAGTTAGAAATAAAGTCTTCACGCTGGACTTTACATTTGATCCTTCGAACCAAGAAGGATCCTATCAAGTAGATGTCTTACAAACATTTACAATTAGTCTAACCGCCTTGCCGAGTTAGAAATAAAGTCTTCACGCTGGACTTTACATTTGATCCTTCGAACCAAAAAGGATCCTATCAAGTAGATGTCTTACAAACATTTACAATTAGTCTAACCGCCTTGCCGAGTTAGAAATAAAGTCTTCACTCTGGACTTTACATTTGATCCTTCGAACCAAGAAGGATCCTATCACGTAGATGTCTTACAAACATTTACAATTAGTCTAACCGCCTTGCCGAGTTAGAAATAAAGTCCTCATGCTGGACTTTACATTTGATCCTTCGAACCAAGAAGGATCCTATCAAGTAGATGTCTTACAAACATTTACAATTAGTCTAACCGCCTTGCCGAGTTAGAAATTAAGTCTTCACGCTGGACTTTACATTTGATCCTTTGAACCAAGAAGGATCCTATCAAGTAGATGTCTTACAAACATTTACAATTAGTCTAACCGCCTTGCCGAGTTAGAAATAAAGTCCTCATGCTGGACTTTACATTTGATCCTTCGAACCAAGAAGGATCCTGTCAAGTAGATGTCTTACAAACATTTACAATTAGTCTAACCGCCTTGCCGAGTTAGAAATAAAGTCCTCATGCTGGACTTTACATTTGATCCTTCGAACCAAGAAGGATCCTATCAAGTAGATGTCTTACAAACATTTACAAGTAGTCTAACCGCCTTGCCGAATTAGAAATAAAGTCTTCACGCTGGACTTTACATTTGATCCTTCGAACCAAGAAGGATCCTATCAAGTAGATGTCTTACAAACATTTACAATTAGTCTAACCGCCTTGCCGAGTTAGAAATAAAGTCCTCATGCTGGACTTTACATTTGATCCTTCGAACCAAGAAGGATCCTACCAAGTAGATGTCTTACAAAATAAAAAATTAAAATATAAACGTATTTTGTCATGGAAGGTATTTTTTAGAGTATTTTAATTGTTATTAATTTAGCTAACAGCGCTCGAACTGTCAGTATTTTTTAGTACACGTCAGTGGGGCAATCCATAAAATATGGATAAGACTTCTTCGGGAATTACAATTTCTAATATTCTAAATAATCAGAAAACCAATGTTTACAGCTTGTAGTACATAACACCAAAACTTGCATCTAGCAATAGATAATCCGAATTAAAAAGAATTTAGAAATAAGGAGATTCTTTTCTATAGCAAGGTTCTTGTATAAATTAATGTGTTGATAAACTTTTTGACCTAGCCCGCTCTCGCGTCGAACTAGTTTCATCTTCTCATTATAAACAGTGGCGGATTTAACACTTGAGGGGCCTGAAGCGCTACAAATTTTTGGGGCCCCCAAGGATTAACATAAATTAAGGTCTATAAAACAAAAAATAATAAACTATAAAAAAATAAACAATTTACCAAAATCGAAAACTTTTTATTAACATTATAATAAATTATACTTATATGGATACTGTATTGTACAAATCAATTGGTAAGTGCAGAAAGGTAACATTATGTCCATAATATCAATGTCAAATCAAATATTAATGCAAAAATATATAAAGTACTAACAAAATAATTCAAAATATCTGAACGCAACAAAAACACACGCGCAAAATATAAACAAGCAGAGAAGTGGGGTTGATTAAAATACTACTAAAACAATGGTGGATTCACGCATGCTTATATAAATTTGGATTGGCGGGACCAGGCGAGCTTCGCATCTGTAAAGTATAATCTGTGGTCAAATCCGGCAAATAATTATCTGCCTAGTCATTTACTAAGTGACGGGACAGACAGTAAAACGAGAATAAATCTATACGATTTTGCTTCATGCCTAGGCATGAAGAGGGTTCATTGAATGAAGGTTACTAAATGCCGTTGTTTAGAACAGGCAGTTAGTAAATGACTTCATGTGCTGTGGGCAAATAAGGTAATAACATGCACATTTTTTGCAGAACATTCTTTAGGCAAGGGTAAAGATTTTCCAAGTGTTCATCTAAAAAAATGTTCTACGAAGAAATGTGCATGTTATTACCTAATTTGCCGACAGCACATTAAGCCATTTACTAACTGCCTGTTCTAATTTAGTAAATTTAGTTTAATTTAGTAAATACCTAGGCATATAACAAAATCAAAAGGCATATAGATTTATGTTCGATTTACTATCTGCCTCGTCACTTAGTAAATGACTAGGTAGATAGTTAGTTTTCCGGATTTGACTATCTTCCTGCGACATATGTACTGTTCTGACAGGAAAATCTCGCACGATTTTTATCAAGTAGGCTGATTTTTCTTAAATTTTAGACGAGTAACAAAGACTTTTCATGACATGACACAATATCATAGACGCGTCAAAAATAACTATTTCAATAGAAATAAAATAATATTGGCTGATTTTATTATTAATATAAAAAAGAATTTATATCAAGACACATCATTTTGATTTAGAAACTACGTATTTTATTAAATTGTACTTTATGACATATGTCATTAAAAGAAAAATAACAATTTGACATAAGTAAAACTTGCCACTGGATGTAAGACCGTTTACAAAATGAAGAAAATCGAGTGAAATTTTTCTGCCGGCATAGTACTTAATCGTATAATTTTAGGTTTTTGGTATAACTGATTTATTATTCGTTAATTAACATTATACGCACTAATAAATATTAAATAATAGCTATTTATGTAACAAGTACATATAAAGTTCGATTATGTAAGAGTTGCATACAAAGCTTTATGTCCGACTCCTAAAATTGGCTTATTATTAAAAAAAATCAGTTTATAAATTTGACATCTATTCTTGACAGAAGAAAATTTGACATGTAATATACAGTTGCCATTGGAAAACTGAATATACTACACTTTATTTTACAACTACCACTTTATTTTACGAGTACAATAATAAGCCAGTTTACTGCCGCAAAACAATACAATAAACAGTACTTTATAATGCAATAGGACATAATAGCTATTTATGTAACAAGTACATAATGTAGGACTTTATAGACAAGCCTCGTTTATGGCCGAGCGAGCGAAGCGAGCAAGGCCTATAAAAAGGGCGCGTCTATAAGGTCCGATTATGTAAGAGTTGCATATAAAGCTTTATGATCGATTCCTAAAATTGGCTAATTATCACTTGTAATTACACGAGTGCTTCGAAATTATCGATTTGTAATACGAACGTTGATTAGCAACCACGAGTGTCATTTTTTGACGTTTTAATTTCCCGACGTGCAACGGAGGGAAATTTGTCAAAAAATGACACGAGTGTTGCGTTTTAATCAACTTGAGTATTACAACAGATAATTTCAGAAGCACGAGCATGTAATTCGGAATAGTATATTAAAATACAAGTAACAGAAGGCCTTTCATTCCAGCACGAGTTCCAAATTCGGACACGAGCGCGTATAGCGCGAGTGGCCGAAGGAACGAATGCTGGAACGGCCTTCTGTTACGAGTGTTTTATACCATTTTCTCTGTTTCGGATTGTATTTACATTATTTATTTATAGATTTTTTTTTAAATATACATTAAGGGATATTTTGATAAAATGACGTAGTCGCTTGGTAGCACTGATTTATATTTGACATTTTTGACTTTTGCAAGATTTGAATTGAAAAATTTGCTAAATTAGAAAAAACACAATTATCTGTGGGCAAAATGTCAGATGAAGAACTGCAATCTACGCCACCAGAATTGCGAGACGTGGCCTCCAACGCCATAAATAATTTACTACCAGATAAATCAAAAAGCATTTATGAAAAGGAATATGAAAAATTTATGGCGTGGTGTTCAGATAAGGGGGCCACTATTATTACAGAAAATGTGTTAATTGCCTTTTTTGACGCTATGAGTAAAAATTATAAATGCTCTACTATGTGGAAGACTTATTCCATGATAAAGTCAATGTTAAATATTCGTCAAAATATTGACATCTCCAAATTCTTAAAATTGCAATCACTTTTGAAAAGATGTTCAACGGGATATCAACCAAAAAAGTCGAAGATATTGGAATATGCTGATATTGAAAAATTTATTAAGGAAGCACCTGATGTTGATTACTTGGCAGTTAAAGTTATCCTACTGATCGGTTATTCAGGCGCATGCAGGAGACAAGAGCTAACTAATCTTCAAGTAGATGATATTGAATATAAAGCCGAATCAGTATTTATCAACGTACCAAAAACAAAAACAAATTGTCCAAGATTGTTTGCAATAACATGTAAACACTGGATTGAACTTATTAAAAAATATGCCGGCTTAAGACCAGGTCATACTACCCATAAACGATTCTTTGTGTATTATCGGCAAGGCCGTTGTACAGTTCAGCCCATGGGAATCAATAAAATAGGTGAAATCCCAAGAATTATTGCCAAATACTTGCAGTTACCAGATCCTGAAAACTATTCTGGGCACTGTCTTAGAAGGTCGTCTGCATCACACCTAGCAAATAATGGCGGGGATTTA
The DNA here is from genome assembly GCA_929113105.1 of Agrypnus murinus. NCBI lineage: Eukaryota > Metazoa > Arthropoda > Insecta > Coleoptera > Elateridae > Agrypnus > Agrypnus murinus. The sequence goes on along the minus strand of OV816029.1, from coordinate 63,326,517 downwards.
ATTACCCTCAAACGCCATGGCGGCTGGAAAAGTTCCAGTGTGGCTGAGGGGTATGTAGATGCATCCAAAAAGAAGAGGCTTGAGGTGGCGGCAATGTTGTCTAACCAGTCGGAACCTTCATGTTCTGCTTCAATAGCAAGTGCTGGACCTTCAACTTCAAGTGCTGGACCTTCAGCTTCAAGTGCTGGACTTTCAACTTCAAGTACTGGACTTTCAACTTCAATTTCTAGACCTTCAACTTCCAAGAATCAGGAAATTAATTTAACTGAAGGAGACAGTAATATCGTTTTGAATTCCCAAGAAAACATCCCTGGTATTTCAATTAAGGGAGGCAAAAATGCTACAATTTCTATTAAAATTTATAATAATTGCACATTCAATAAGGAAAATTAATTTAATTATTTATGTTACAAATCATTATACATTAAATTTCACTAAAAATCCAATGACCCTTCATTTTGTCCAGTCTGTCTTACTGCAGCAGTCTTTAACTTACGATGAAGTATTTCAATATTGCATTATTACACAAATTTCGAAGCATGCCCCTACAAAGTTTCCCCTGTATCAAACACTACTGAACTTTTGTTAAAGAATTACATTGCCTCTGTAGAGAGGGGCACATAATAATTTCAATAAGTATATTAAAAATTCATTAATACGATTAATTAGTTTAGAGTTCAAGGTTAGGTCATTTCACGAAATTTCTTTACTTCAGATTCGTATATATTGTCCATATTCGATGACTACATTTTACTTCGTCTGAAAATTCAATATAATTTATTGTAAATAATATTGTAACGTTCTTTCTAAAATAATAATACAAGTGCTGTTTAAATCGTCTATTCACAAACAAATATTTATTTCTATACACTAATGAATACACTATAAATTAACTCTATGATTATAAACCATTAAAAACTATTATTTACAGACTATGAATTTCTAATACAACATTTATATTCACTATTTATTTTGTAATACACAGTTAATGACTTGCTGTTGACTGCCCCTCTTTTATCCGCCATCCGCTTTTATATCTTCATATAAACGCACCAGAAATCGCTGGAACCTTCTATGTATTCTTAGAAAATGCTAGAATAAACCACGTCTAATTTACATGCTTGTGCGATGCGTCATTTTCTCGAAGGCGGCAGAACACACCACCTGTCGCTCGAAAAGAGGTTCGTTCCTTTTCTCTCCCGTTACACTGCCCCCCTCTTCAAGTCTGTTCTGTCCCAGAACAGGTTTTATGCTCTGATTCCTGTAGAACGGGTCATGACGATATCGACAGTCTTCACCTCGACTACACGTTCCATTACGGTAGAAATAACAGTCTACACTCTTCGTTGGCCTTAATGCGGGCTGTGGGTCAAAACTGCAGACGAAGATCTTGACGTCCGTACCTCTAAAGACAACTTCCAGCATGTTTCTAACGATTCTCCAATCCAGCTGGTCCCGCCCACAGCCGAGTTTGGGAACTGCCAATTTGTTAATTCCCCTGGTAAGCAACTCGATTCTCAAATTCCATAGTGCCCTCCACAAGTCGGCGTAACTCGGTTTCTGGTAGTAAAACTGCTTGGTTACCAAGTAGTAAATGGATCGGTCATGATCAGGCAAGCGTAAGGATTTACCAACAGAAGGATTTTGTTCTCGAAGTTCATTCAGCCGTCCAAATTTATTTCTAAACACCACTGCGATCCCCCTGGACATACGGAGATCCGCGGAGACACAGTGGGCAATGGAATAATCACCAGGGACCCGGAAGAGATCTTGTTGCATCTCAGTCGTGACTCCGAATCGCGCTTTTCTAGTTCCAGAGAACGCAGCCATAAATTCTCTAAAGGTTGGCTGATCATCTTCAGGCCTTACGATTTTGATAGCCACCTCGGCCTCATCTTTCCGATCCGGGACTGCGTCATTATTTCCCTCATAGTGCGCCAGACGATTGGAGTGTACCACCTTTGGTTTCCCCCTTGGCAATTTCTGGATGCGATAAATCAAGTCATTTATTCGTTTCTTCACCTGGTATGGACCCTCCAAAATTTCGCTGTAACTTTGGAGAATAGCCACGACGCCTTTGCGGGTTGTATAACCAGACAAGCTCTCCAGGTTGAAACCCTCCTTCTTGGGCTCTCACATCGTACGTAGCCTTCATCCGGTCACTCGCGATTCGACTATTATTTCGGGTTCGGTCGTGAATATCCTCCAACTTCTTCTTTAAGTTGATGACATAATCATTCCCAGCTACCTCCTGCTCTATAGGTGGAGACCCAAATTCCAGATCACACGGTAACCGTAACTCGCGTCCAAACATTACAGACGCTGGTGACTGACCGGTTGTTTCGTGGACCGATGCACGATAAGCCATCAGGAACAGATGCAGGTATTGGTCCCAGTCTCGTTGATGATCGGAGACGACCTTGGCCAAATATTTGCCCATTGTCCGATTCATGCGTTCTACCATTCCATCGGACTGCGGATGTAACGGTGTGGTCCGAGTCTTGCGAATGCCCAACAATCGACAGACTTCTCCAAAGAGTACAGACTCGAAATTGCGGCCTTGATCCGAATGCAGCTCCATGGGCACTCCGAAACGACTGAAGAACTCTTTGACTAGTACGTCAGCAACAGTCGCAGCTTCCTGGTTTGGTAGGGCATATGCTTCTGGCCATTTGGTAAAATAGTCCATTGCCACTAAGATGTATTTATTCCCATCGTCGGTTTCGGGAAATGGTCCGGCAATGTCTATAGCTATTCTCTCCAGAGGACTACCCACATTGTACTGCCTCATAGGTGCTCTTCGCTTCCCCAAGGGTCCGTTGCCAGTGGCACATAATTCACATTTCCGGCACCACTCCTTCACGTCTTCTTTACAATTGACCCAATAAAAACGCTCCCTAACTTTCTCCAAAGTCTTTTTCACACCGAAGTGTCCTCCTGAGGCACCGTCATGGAGATGTCGCAATACTGTAGCCACTCGGCTTCTTGGAACCACGAACTGAGACCTAATGGTGGTGCCATCTTCACTCTCCAGTACTCGCTTCAGGAGATCGTCTTCCACCTTCAAGGACTCCCATTGGGCCCAATATGCTTTGAGCGTTCTGTTGAAAGGGCTGACGGCCTCCCAGGCAGGCCTTTCTCCCACGCGCTTCCATTCCAGTACCATTTTTAGTTCGGGATCAGCCTCCTGCTGTCGCTGCAATTCTTCCGGCAACCAATTGTCGTTGACGATGGTAGTCCTTAATACTTGGCAAACCCTCTCCTCCAAACGAGAGCAATGACGGCAATCCGTTGGACAGGGTCTTCTTGAAAGAGCATCGGCATTTCGATGACTAGTGCCCGCTCGATGTTCGGTGTCAAAGTCATATCCTTGTAATCGCTCGATCCACCTTGCGACCTGGCCTTCAGGATTACGGAATTGTAGAAGCCATTTCAACGCTGCATGGTCCGTCCTCAATAAAAACTTCCGTCCGTACAAGTATTTGTAGAAGTGCTCAACGGACTTCACGACGGCCAATAGTTCTTTTCTGGTCACACAATAATTCCTTTCGGCTTTCGACAAAACCTTACTAAAATAGCCGATGACCTTTTCTTGTCCATCCTGTATCTGAGAAAGTACCCCCCCAATGGCCAGATTACTTGCATCTGTGTCAAGTATGAATTTACCTTCTGTCCGTGGATAGCTCAATATTGGTGCTGTTGTCAGGGCACGCTTCAGCTGTTGGAAAGCTGTTTCACACTCTCCGCTCCAAACATACTCGCGCCCATCTTCAGTTAACCTTGTCAGAGGTTTCGCTATATTGGCAAACCCAGGAACGAAACGCCTGTAGTAGGTACATAACCCAAGAAAACTACGAACTTGGTGTTTATCTTTCGGTGTTGGCCACTCTTGAACTGCACGAATCTTATCGGGGTCGGCTGCCACTCCATTTTGTGATACGACGTGCCCGAGATATTTCACTTCCTTTCTGAATATGTGGCACTTTTTCGGACTCAGTTTCAGATTGGCTCCACGTAGTCTTCGGAACACTTCCTCTAGATTTTTCAAATGTTCGTTGAATGATTTTCCGACTACAATCACATCATCTAGGTATACCAGGCAGATCTTCCACGACAACCCTCTCAGGATGGTCTCCATTAGACGCTCAAAGGTGGCCGGAGCGTTACATAGACCAAAAGGCATAACTGTAAACTGCCATAGTCCGGAACCAATAGTGAACGCGGTCTTCTCCCGGTCTTCAGGTTCCATTTCAACTTGCCAATAACCGCTCTTCAAGTCCAAAGTCGAAAACCATCGTGAACCAGACAGGGTATCTAACGTGTCGTCGATGCGTGGTAAGGGATAGCTGTCTTTCTTGGTCACGTCATTAAGCTGCCGATAGTCCACACAAAATCTCGTTGACCCGTCCTTCTTACTGACCAGGACCACCGGTGATGCCCATGGACTGCTGGATGGCTCGATGACCCCTTGTTCTTCCATATCAGTAATAATCTTTTCGGCTTCTGCTCGCCTTGCTAGAGGTAGACGCCTCGGCTGCTGACGGACAGGCATAGAGTTACCTGTATTGATTTTATGTTTTACTATATTTGTTCGTCCCTTCTGGCTATCGTCAAGAGCGAAGATATCTTGGTATCGGTGAACCAAACCCTGTACCTCTTTCACTTCCGTTCTGTTAAGGTCTTCGCACGAACTAGTAACCATACCCACTAATTTTCCACCATGGTCTTTGGGCACTGGTTTTGGAACATCAGCCATACACCTGGCTACTCGGAATACTGGCACACACTGTCCCACAAGGGTACTCTTCTTCAATGTCACCGGATCCACATTAACGTTCATAAGCCTCACCGGTACAGTCTTTCCAACCTTGATCAGCGCTTTTCCCACCAATATGCCACTATGGATCTTCTTATCACAAACAGGCTCCATCATTCTCACACATCCTACCCGAAGATCTCCATCCAAACCTGCCTCGACAACCATCTCGCTTTGACCAGGCAATATCACATCTTCTGTCAGCAAAACCCTTACAGCCGGATCCTCTCGTGGGTGCAACGGAAGTTCTTCGTTACCGACCTTCAAAACACCCTCTTTCAAATCCAACGTAAAACCAAATTTTCTCAGGAGGTCCATTCCCAAGATGAAGTCATCAGTGATATCGGCTACCAGCACCTCATGATCACGTTCTTCACTTCCAATGCCAATCTTCATCTTCACCACTCCGCGTGTTGGTATCACTTCACCCGTTGCTGTACGGAGTTGAGTAGTTGTGGGTAGCAACTTAATACTTGATCGTAGAACATCAGGGCGTACGATGGATTTTGTCGCCCCCGTATCAATAAGTAGTGGAACAGTTCGATTAGCAATTTTCCCATCTACAAACAAACTGCTGGTACTATTCTTTGATGTTACGGCATGGATCGTGATCTCCGGGGCATCTTCACTCGCAGTCAACGTTCGCCCCCTCTTGCCAACCCTTTTTAACTTTTCCGACGGTTGTACTTTTCTTATTTTGGGACAACGGCGTTCTACATGTCCTTGTTCGCCGCAGTTCCAACAACGAGGCCCTCGAACTTCTTGATGATTCTTCTTACGGCTTTCTTCCTTCCGAAGAACTCTCAGTACTAACTCCTCTAGGTGATCTTTAGAACCTTCTTCTTCCTCCACAACGGCCCGAACACGCCCGTGACCTCGGGACGCTTGCTTTGCAGCTTCAAATTCTAAGGCGTGAGCAAGCGCATCATCAGTTGTTCTTGGTCGTGCTAGCCTCAATGATTGTTGTGTTTCCCCGTCTCTTAACCCATCAATGAAGGTCTGCACAGCGAGCTGTCCCAGAAATGAATCGGGTGCCGTAGGGTACGCCAATCGGACAAGCCGCGCAACATCGGCTTCAAACTCCTGCAGGCTTTCTCCATTCTTCTGGATACGATTCTTCACTTGCGCGTGATACACTTGTTGAAGATGCGCGTCTCCATATCTCATCTCCAATCTAGACACTAACAATTGATAATCATTTTCCTGTCCTGCTGGGATTGTTTGCAGGACGTTCAACGCGTCTCCACGCAAAGCCACAGTTAAAGAAACGGCCTTTTCCTTGCCTGTCCATCCGTTCGCCCCAGCGGCCGCCTCAAATTGTTTGTAGTAGGTGGACCAAGGTATCTTTCCATCGAACGTGGGTGGTTTTACTTTTATCCCTACGGCAGGAACCTTTTCTTCTTTAATTTGTTTCTTTACTTCATTAAACGGCCACTCAGAAGTTGAGGGAAACCGTAGTTGCCTCATTCTATCTTCCAGCATTTCGGCCATATCGTCTTTCTTAGTTGTTGGTGGTAATTGCATTTGGGCTATTTTCTCTTCTACCATCTTTATTACCCTATCTTGTTCCGCCAATCTACCTTCCAATAGTCCTAACGCACTGGCATTCTCCAAAAATTCTTCGAAAACTTTATCTTCCAACGCTTTGACATTTTCCAACAATTCTCCTTTAAGCCTTCTAGAACTTTCTTCAGACTTTTCTAATAATTCTTCTTTAAGCGTTCTAGAGTTTTCCAGTAAATCTTCTTTAAGCATTTTAACATTTTCTTCCAGTGCTTTAGTATTTTCAAGTAATTCTTGTTTAAGCATTCTAACATTTTCTTCGGACTTTCTAGAATTCTCTTCTGACTTTTCCAGTAATTTCTCTTTTAACATTCTAGAATTCTCTTCAGACTTTCTAGAATTCTCTTCGGACTTTTCCAATAATTCTTCTTTAAGCATTCTAGAATTCTCTTCCGACTTTTCCAGTAATTCCTCTTTTAACATTCTAGAATTCTCTTCGGACTTTTCCAATAATTCTTCTTTAAGCATTCTAGAATTCTCTTCCGACTTTTCCAGTAATTCCTCTTTTAACATTCTAGAATTCTCTTCTATTTTACTTAATAACAAATTAGTATCCATTACGGGTCCAGGTATTTCGAAGAGGAAACTTTCAGGGTCTTCTTGCTGCTCCAAAAGCCATTCTCTTAGCCGATTTATTAACACACTTTTAAGGCCCGTTGTATCTAAATCTCGTTCTTCAAGTTCATGTTTCAAGTCTATTACTTTGAGATCTTTTAACAGTTTCATCACCATTTTAATCGTTTGTTGAAATTATGTTTTAACACCAAAAATTTTATTCTCACAGCACTTTAATTAATTATTACGCGATTTTATTTATTTTAAAACCCCACACCTGACACCACTGTAACGTTCTTTCTAAAATAATAATACAAGTGCTGTTTAAATCGTCTATTCACAAACAAATATTTATTTCTATACACTAATGAATACACTATAAATTAACTCTATGATTATAAACCATTAAAAACTATTATTTACAGACTATGAATTTCTAATACAACATTTATATTCACTATTTATTTTGTAATACACAGTTAATGACTTGCTGTTGACTGCCCCTCTTTTATCCGCCATCCGCTTTTATATCTTCATATAAACGCACCAGAAATCGCTGGAACCTTCTATGTATTCTTAGAAAATGCTAGAATAAACCACGTCTAATTTACATGCTTGTGCGATGCGTCATTTTCTCGAAGGCGGCAGAACACACCACCTGTCGCTCGAAAAGAGGTTCGTTCCTTTTCTCTCCCGTTACAATATCGTAAAATTCAAATAATCTCACCTGTTAGTTTTAACGTTTCTACTGAAAAAACTAGAAAAAACGAACGGCCGTGTCAACTGTCAGCAATGTCAGCTGTCCAAGTGGAATCAGGGGCACCAACCTACTTCTACTAAAAGAGAAAGTTACCAAAAATCGTTTGAGAATGGAGTCCATTCTTACACGAAAATGCGTGCTAGAAAACGTTGTTCTAATACCGAAACAGAGAAAGATTATTTCATGATACAGTTGTTTATTTAAGCATCTACTTATTAACATAAAGATTAGTATTTGACATGAAAGTAAAAAATGGGACACATGTGACACTAGTTTTCAGCGTTGTCACGAAGATAAAAACAGTCGAAAAGGACAATAAAAAATTATTGAATTATCGCTGTAATCCAAAAAATAAAGCCTTGCGATTGGTCAAAAACGAAGTAGAATGAAATAATAAAAAAAAAATCAGTTTATAAATTTGACATCTATTCTTGACAGAAGAAAATCTGACATGTAATATACAGTTGTCATACTTTATTTTACTACTATATACTTTATTTTACTACTACCACTTTATTTTACTACTACCACTTTATTTTACGAGTACAATAATAAGCCAGTTTACTGGCGCAATACAATACAATAAACAGTACTTAATAATGCAATCGGACATAATAGTATATTATATTACTAGGAGTAGAAGGAGCTCATTATCTGTTGAGCTCAGAAGTTTGCTGCCGAGGCGTTAGCCGAGGCGTGCAATTTGAGCGAAACAGATAATGAGCCTTCTACTCCGAGTAATATATACTATTTTTTCTTCAAGCATACAAAATATGTTCTCCGAAACTATTTACTCACAACTTTAATATTAAATGTACAATTTTGTAAAGTACAATTTTGAAATAAACCACTAGCATTAGTAGGCATTCCCTCAATGTTTACAATAGCTTGTTTTACATTAGAACTTACATTAGTACCTACAACAGTTTCTTCTACATTAGTGGTAACATTTTCTTGATTTTCATTATCTACAGTGTTAATGGCTGAAGTACCAGGATCCAGTATTTTCATTGCTGTTTGTTTTTTGTGTGTAATAGATTCTTCAATGTATCACTCCGCAACGGTGGTAGATTTCCAGCCTCCATGCCTTTTTAACGAAGTTATATCTGCGCCATTATCCACCAAAAGTGTTGCTGAAGTTCGTCTTAGACAGTGTCCAGTATACTCAGCTGGATTTGGAAGTTTCAAATAAGTGGCCACTTCTTTAGGTACATTTGAAATCTTGTGAATACCCACACTGAGAAAAATGGGTCTATTAAACTAGTTTAATTGGAAAAAAATTAATTGTGGTTAATAAATTCACTTACTTTTGCTTAATAACCGCAAGTAAAAAAGAGTTTCTAGAAGTTATTTCTCAATTATTGACTTGTGTTGCTAGCACTAGTATTCATTTGATAGTGCTTAATGATCTAATCACTTACCTCTATGAAAGTGTGGTTTCTAAAAACAGTCTAATACATATAAAAACCCTGTTTAATAACAGGTAAATAGTTTTACTAGACGTTATTGAACTGGTTAATACCATTTTAAAATTCGAACAAACTCGGCAATCATTCGTATGAATTCGTTACCTTTTACCGCGCTTTCCACAGTTGTCGAGCTCATTTGCTCATTAGTCATTACCATGTCATTACGCGCTACGCGGTGGTTAAAGTTAAACGGTTCTAAAAACTTTAATATACCTAAGCTATTCTTTAATAAACTGGTATATTCTGTGATAGTGTGAAAATATGGAATTCTTATCGCTATTAGAGAGTTGGGGCCTAGAGGAGTATAAAAATTATTTCATTGGTAAGTACCACTTTTTGGTTTCAACATGTTTAATAACACATTTGGAAAATTCAAATAAAAATTCCGCTGTTAATCAAAAAACTCATTCCTATTTTTAACTCTTTTGGAATAATCAAGTATAATAGGTAAGCAATAGGATTTTTATGCATAATCTAACCTCAAATTGTATTTTGAGAAAACAATAAAAGTGGGATCGTTTAACTATAATCGATATTACTTTATATTTTTGCTTATCGCGGTATTTGCAATTAGTTTGCTGTTTAATGCCTTTTTTGCTTTGCTGTTGTTCCAAACTTGCGGATACGTTTAAAAAACGTTTCCATTTTTTTACAACAGTATATAATAATTATTACGGGAGGATGGTAATTGTCGAGGAGCGATTAATTTTTGCCACTCACATCCCAAACAATATAACATATTTTATTATTTCATATAATTTCATTATTTTGAATAATATAGTTTCATGCATGGAATATTTTGTGCTTGGACATTAAAATTTGCTTTGTGCTATGTGCGCTTATTACTAGTAGTGTGTGCTTAGTACTGTTTCTCAAAGTTGAATCATATCCTTGCATTTTTTGTGTTGTAGAAGAGGGAATTACAGATGAAAGTTTTGTCCTGCTTGATGACGAAACTATAAACAATTTATTCAGGAAAATTGGTCCAAAATTGATATTTAAAAAAAGATATTCGGACCATATTAGAGAACTGAAAGAGGACAGATTGTCACAGGTACCTATGTGATAAAAGTGAACAGGTTGTGGTATAGCATTACGCCATTACTGTATTATTTTATAGATAACAAGCCCCAGTTTACAAGAAAGTTTTGTTAGTGGATTGTCAACCCCCTGCAGTTTACAAGAAAGTTCTGATGCTTCTGAATTGTCGACAGCATCATTTTATACTTTCGTACCAGATGATGATGAATTTATCAAAATACTAGGCAATGAAGATACATTAACCAATAATGAAAACCACCAGCCTGAACGAAATCAAGGACCACCTCCTGTGAAGAAAATAAAATTTTCATCATTATTTTGCAATGTATGCATTATTTAAATTTATTGCGTATGCAGAGAAAAGAGCATTATTGAGAGCAAAATTTGTTTAATTAGTTTATATTTAGTTTTACTTAATTAAAAATGATATTGATTTTAGGGACTAGAAAATACTCTTGAAAAGACAGCTGATGGCAAAATTGTATTAATGAACCGCAAGAAGTTGACCAATGATCTACGCCAAAAATTAGTTAATGTGATAATAAATGAATTGCTGCAGCTTCGAAGTTTAGAGTTAGTAGCATTGATATTTATTTTAAAATTTGATTAATATCATTATACTTTGTAGAATAAGTAGAGACGATTTTGTAAAAGTCACAGAAGAAATCATAAAGCTTTTCCCTGGTGAGGAAAAGGAAACCTATTATGTGCCTTATGTGTCTGTGAAAAGTGGCTTACGTATGCCTGCGAGAGGAAAACTGTGGTCCAAGTATGTCAACATAAAGGCAGCTTTAAGAATTGCCAATCAGTCTGTTAACAATCCAACAACTTCGCATGAACTCATCCTTAATAAAACATCTCAAGTTACCCCAGAATTGCAAATTGAGATGCAGTTCCTAAAGACGGCTGTTGAGCCATATCCCAGATTACTTAAAGCCTGGGAAGAGACATATGAACTAAGACACGAAGAATATTACAAAAGTAATAGCAAGACGGAAAACATGTATGCAGCATTCCCATGCCTCGGTTGTTCTTTTGGTTTAGACTTGGTAAGCATTATGTATCCCATACGAATAAAGCAAATCATTAGCACAATTAAGTTTAGAAATATTCCAGAAATAATAGTGCAAAGTTTTTGGTTTAATTTATTAATTTGCTTATCTTGATTCTTATCTTGTGCTGACAATAAGGCAAACTCATCAAAATAATATTACCTGTTTTTTTTTATTTTAGCTTGAAACAGACTTTAATCGTATGTATCCAGATAAAATAGACATTATCTACTCAGAGTGGCCTAATGTATGTGCAGCTATTTTAAGTGAAGCCAAAGAAAGGTGCATACAGTCTCCAACAAACATTTATGGTAAGTTTGTTTTCAGCTATTTATAAATTTATTCATTTTCACATATTGAAGATTCAAAAGTCAAATTACATTTTTTCTAAATGTGAAAAACGTTTTATATTATGCAGCACATCAAATTTTCCATCTTGTCGCTGAAACCCAAAAAAGCTTATAACTCTACATTTCACTAAAATTGATATTTGAACTCCCTCTTTTACTCGAATGTAGCCTCTATCATTCTAGACAATTGTATTTACAGTATTTGCCTATCAATATTACTTTTGAGATATAATATAATATAAATAGTCGTGATAGTTTAAAACTAATATGGAGATAAATATTTTTCGAGTTCTACTGACGATTTTTTTATTTTTTTATTAATTATAGAAAGATCCACAGAAGCTTTGCTGGTACTACCTTTTTTATTCACATCGGTAACTCTGAAAAGGAATGGTAAATTGTCCGGCAAAAACAAGAACTGGCGACCAACAAAGGTTGAAATCCAAAACAGCTTCTTCTTGCGAGTAAAGGTAATATTATTTACTTTCTTAATTTTTCTAATGATGTTAATTAATTGATAAATTGACTAAAAAAACTAGTTGTTTTATACCAATTAAAGTAGTATTCTAAAATCTTTGTTGTTCATTGAAAACATTTTAATGAATTTAGTTTGTGAAGTGAGGATTTGCTAATCTAGTTTTTATTGAGAAATGTAACTTTGTACTACTTCGTCTCTCTCTTTTTAATTTGTTTCCATCATTAGTACATAAATAATTTACATTCGTTTTTAGATTTAAGTCAAAGTATCTCATTATTACTGTTATTTTCTAGAGCGTTGAAGAATTTGATGATGTATTATCGACACGAAAAGAAACATTAGATTCATTCAATCTGCCTTGTCAACCCTTTGCAGCAGTAGTCGGGGATGGTGCAAAAGAATTTGTCGTCTTCTGTTGTGACATTAAATATAGATGTGATTCAGCTGTCAGATGTTTAGAATTATTATTTAAATCAATACATGCTTTAAAACTAGAATATCCCTCCGAGTCTAAACATATTTGGCATTTTATACAAGAAATTGTGTTCAAAATGACGGGGACATCTAAAAATTCTAGCACAGCATCGGTAATTGCCGACATAAAGTATCATTTGGAGAAACAAAAAGATGTTTGAGAATACTCTTAGAGACAGTAAGGTTTATTTTACTTTATTATATACTTAGCTTTATTTTACTTATTTTCAAATCATGCCCCATTGTGGCCATTGCCGCAGTGAAATCATTTTTTACTGCAATATAAAGTCATTGATAATACATTTAAAGTACAATCATCATTTAGGTAACTTGTCGACATACAAATGTGGGGAACCTGATTGCCATAGATTATTTCCTTCATTAAATTCATATAAGAAACATATAAAAACCATACATACAGCATGCAATCCTAATGATAATGTAAATACAAAAGTAACTAACGTTGCAATTGGTTCTGAAAAAGAGATTGAAAATTCAACATACGAAGAAGAATCTTCAAATGTCGTTTTTGATAATGTTGAACCATCTCTTTCTGAATCCAAGTTATACAGTTTCGATACTTTCCGTAAGGTGCTAAGCAACAATGCAACTTCATTTGTGTCAAAATTCCATTCAAATTCCTCCTTTAATCGAAAAAACCTTCAAACTATAATTGATTCTTTAAAGCACCTTTTGCATGAACCCCTCTCTTTATTTAAATATGATGTATTCACCATTTTAGAAGAAGCTGAAGTAGATGAAACTAAGAAACAGGTTATATTCAGTTATTTTTCTGAACTAGAAAATATGTTTAAAGGATTAGAAACTGATTATCTTAGATTGAAACACCTGGAAGAGTTAGAATTTTTTGTAAAACCTATAGAATATATAACTGGAGAAAAACTGGACAAGATTCATAATGGGGTTGGGTTGCCAAAAACATATACTGCTCAATTAATAGACATTAAAAAAGTTCTAGGAAAATTTCTTGAATTGCCTAATGTGTATTGTGAAATTAAAAAATACATTAACCATTTAAAAACTTCGACACAAGTTTTCAATTTGATCCAAACAAACTTTTGGGAAGATAAAGTTAAAGAAATAAAAAACTTAGATAAAGTTGATGAAATTTTGCCTTTATTTATTTATTTCGATGAATTTGAGAGTGGTAATCCGTTAAGCTCTCATTCGGGGATTCACAAATTAGGAGCTGTATATTTTTCTATTGCATGTATGCCTCCTAAATATCAAGCTCATTTAGAAAACATATTTTTAGGACTTTTATTTCATAGTTCCGATTTGAAGGATTTTAAAAGTAATGCTATATTTTCAAAATTTATCACTATGCTCATTGATTTAGAAACTAAGGGAATTTCTGTTAATGTCGACCAGAAGGTTATTAATGTTCGCTTCAGTGTTGCTTTATGTTTAGGTGACAATCTAGGTCTCAATCAGCTAATGGGATTTACACAAAGTTTTAGAGCTAATTTTGCTTGTAGATTCTGCAAATGTGATAGATCCGAAAGAGAAGAATCTATAATTCAAATAGATGGTTTGTTAAGAAATGAAATTAATTACAAAGAGGATTTAGGTAAAAATAATGTTTCTCAAACGGGGATAAATGAGGAATGCATTTTTAATGCAATACCAACATTTCATGCAGTAAAAAACTTTTCTGTAGACATTGCACATGACATTTTTGAAGGAGTTGCTTTATTTGATATAACGGAACTGTTATATCACTATGTATATACTGAAAAACATTTCAATTCAGAGAAACTGAATTTAACTTTAAAATATTTTAATTTTAATCAAAAAGATATTAACAAACCGCCCTTAATATCAGCTGATAATTTAAAAAAAAAGCTTAATATGTCCTGTGCTGAAATGAAATGTTTAATTTTGTATTTTGGAGTAATGTTTGGACCTATGGTACCCAGAGATAATGAGTATTGGCAATTATATATTTCTTTGCGTAAAATACTTCAAATTGTTTTATCCTCTACAGTATCTGAAGAAAAATGTATCTTGTTAGAAAGGTATGTAGCTGAGCATCACTCATTATTTAAACGTTTGTTTAAGGAGTCATTAAAGCCTAAACAACATAACTTGGTTCACTATCCGTACATAATGCGTAAAGTTGGTCCAGTTAGAAATCTATGTACATTAAGGTATGAATCCAAACATCGACAAGCTAAGCTACATGCTAATGTGGTATCTTCTCGTGTAAACATTACACAAACGTTAGCAAAAAAAAATCAGTTAATGTTGTGTAATAGGTTTATGGAAATGAAAGGTCTTCACAGTGAAATATCTTTTGCAAAAAAAAATTACATTCAAGATATTACAACTATTGTGCCAAATTTTTCTGAACTTCTAGTTGAAAATGCAGAAATTTTGTTTAAAAGTTTTAAACTTTGTTATCTTTGTCATCGAATATCCATTGCTGGAATCACTTACAAGATTGGTGACATAATTCTAATAGATCCAGTATTACAATCATTTGGAAAAATTTTGTATGTACTGATGGCGAATGCTCAAGATAGTATTGCTTTTATTTATGAACATATAAGTTCAATTCACTTCGATGAACATTTTTTTTCTCATGAAATTAAATTTAGTGGTAATTTAAAATTTATTTTGGAATCTGATATGGAAAGTAAGGGCTGTCTTATAGTTAATAAAATTAATAACAAATTTTATATTACATTGTTTTAAATTTGTAACTAGAATAGCTCAATAGCTACATTAACAGTCCACTACAGTTGTGTGCTTTGACAAACGTAAGTCTACTACCTTTTTATTTACATAACTTTTAAGTCAAAATGTTTTTAAACAGTTAATAATTTTTAGTGGGGTCTTATTTGAAAATGAGTATTGTTGTTTTCTGTAAAAAAAATGTTTCTATAAAGAATTTAAGTTTATTCTTATATAAGTATTGATGATGAGTATTAATGACATAGATTTGTATTTTTTTTATCATTTTCTTTAATATATAGTTTATAATATAACTTTTGCATTTATTCTGCAATATTTATTTATATATTGCTATGTATGTTTCTATAAAGAATGTGTATTTGTTTTTTATATGAGTATTGACATGTAACTTGTTAATGTCATTACTTAGAGATGTTTATTTGTTTTTTTGTTATTTTGTTTAATAATAGTTTCTATAATATAACTTTTGCATTTATTCTGCATTATTTTTTTGAACCCTTTTTTCCTTTTAGCAAGTATAGATATGGGGGAATTGTTATTGTAAATTTCCTGGATGGAACTTTCTCAAGAGGACCATCAGGATAGCAAGAATTATTGAAGCCTTTTTTCAAAAGAATTTCAAATTGGTCAAAAAGCGTTTTGGAAACAAAAATTTGCCAAACTTGATCTTTACTTCCTTTTCACCAAATTTCAATTTCTAACTTAAAAACTGCAGAATTTAAAAATGTCCCATCCAGGAAACCAATAGCGAACATTCTCCTGTATATCCATAGCTACTACAGAGGAGTTCGGGATAGAAGATATGAGTTCAAAATGCATCCCTGCTATAGCTTTGTGTGAACGTAGCAATAAATTTTTTGGCAGATTTGAAGAGATTTGTTAAAACTTCTATGAAAATATATTAAGGACAGAAACCCATGATTTTAGCAGTTATTAAACAGTTTTCTGCTTTAATTACTTTTTGTTCTGTCATAAATAGTGCACTGCAGTAAGCACTATTAAACTAGTTAATTACAATAGTTCACTTGTAAGGTATCACAAGAAAAACTTTCAGTAATCATAAAATACTAGTTTAATAACCACTATGAAACTGGTTAATTATTACAATTAACTTGTAAGATATCATTAGAAAAAAAGGTACAATAATGGTAGAATGTTAGTTTAGTTGCTGTTATTAAGATCTTTATAATTGCAATAGATTTAAGTTTTAAGGTTTATTAAGATATCTACTTGCCTTTAAAAATAGTTTAATATATACAGAAGTAAAGTTTAATAACTGTAAGCAACTTACATATTGAACTGTTTAATTCTGGTTAGTGTACTATTAGAAGTTTATTAAACTGGTTAATAATAACAAGTGATCGAAGTTAGAAACATGGTTTTTATAGTGGTTATTAAAGTTTTCGACTGTCCCATATAGTATTGAACTTTTTAATTGTGGTTATTAAATTTTTGCTTGTAGTTAGCAAATTTTTTTCTCAGTGCATAACAACTCGATGGCATTTACCATTTTGATATTTGATAAAAAATCGGGTTATATTCATATCTGTAGGACGCAGTGAGATATATTGTCTGTATAAATTCAAGTAAAAGTCTCCGAGTATAGTGAATGAGCGTGGCTTTTTTGTCTTATTATCAGGAATTTCCACTAATATCAAATTTCCTAAATCTTCAATGTCATTCACATTCATATGTAGCAACTCATCACAACGGCAAGCTCCTGTGACCCCAAATAACAAAATGACCTACAAATTCCACATAATTAATTATTTCAATGTTATACTGTATGCAAAATTCACCTTTGTAGCCAAATATGTATTATTGGGTGCATTTTTCATGAAGTTGTCAAAGTGTTCTTTACTCAAAACTTTTAATTTCTTTGGCTTGTAGCCATCACTTTGGCGTTTTAAAAATGCTATTAGTTTCGTATATCGGTCAATATTTACATTATGTTTGATGTTAAGTTCTGACTTGATCATTGAATACTGGGCCCACAATGATGAACTCTTCATTTTTTCTGCCAAATGAGAAAAAAACGCCAAAAGAACGTTTTCGGAAAAAGTGTGCGCATTTTGTTCCCTGGTCCATTTTATGAACCTGTCATATGCAAAGTCGTATAATTTTCGAGATTTTGGTGGTATTAACGTTTCAATAGCGGCGTTTGCTACTTCCAATAGTTCAGGTGGGGTACACTGCATTATTTCTTCAGACATTGTTTTATGTTTACATAAAAACACAATAATTATTCACAACCACGGTCGTATCACAAGCACGCGTAAATTGTTTGTTTACTGTCAGCTGTCAAAATATATCTAGTGAAATTTGTGCTGCCAAAGTAGCCATCCCTAAAGTCACCCTAAATAAATAGTATATTATATACCAAGGTTGTGAAGAGTTTTTTCTAGAGCCGAGCATTATTAGATCCCGAGATGCGCAGCATCGAGGGATATAAGATGAGAGGCTCTAGAAAACACTTCACAACCGTGGTGTATATATTATTTTTTTCACTACTAGTACTTTTATTCCTTTTATTCTTCTCACATAAAAAACGTACTATCGCGATCACGGATTTTTGTCCTGGATGCCAGTGTATAATGGGATGAATTTTTGCCCCGTGTTACACTAAAATCTGGATTATTGACTAGTAGTCAATAATAAAAAATTATTTACCACTAGGCAAGAAGGCTAACTTCACAAGGTGACAACAGACTAGATAATAGTATGTTTTAAAGCTAGTAGTGAAAAATAGTATATTATATACCAAGGTTGTGAAGAGTTTTTTCTAGAGCCGAGCATTATTAGATCCCGAGATGCGCAGCATCGAGGGATATAAGATGAGAGGCTCTAGAAAACACTTCACAACCGTGGTGTATATATTATTTTTTTCACTACTAGTACTTTTATTCCCTTTATTCTTCTCACATAAAAAAACGTACTATCGCGATCACGGATTTTTTCCTGGATGCCAGTGTATAATGGGATGAATTTTTGCCCCGTGTTACACTAAAATCTGGATTATTGACTAGTAGTCAATAATAAAAAATTATTTACCACTAGGCAAGAAGGCTAACTTCACAAGGTGACAACAGACTAGATAATAGTATGTTTTAAAGCTAGTAGTGAAAAAAATACATTTTTCTTCAAGCGTATAATAATATTACTATTATTTTACACCGCCAACTGCATAGAACAGTGGCATTATTTTAATATTTTTGGCAGTATAATAATGCAATTTCATTATTATACTAATATAATAATAAAAGTGACTTTAGGGATGGCTACTTTGGCAGCACAAATTTCACTAGATATATTTTGACAGCTGACAGTAAACAAACAATTTACGCGTGCTTGTGATACGACCGTGGTTGTGAATAATTATTGTGTTTTTATGTAAACATAAAACAATGTCTGAAGAAATAATGCAGTGTACCCCACCTGAACTAGCGGAAGTAGCAAACGCCGCTATTGAAACGTTAATACCACCAAAATCTCGAAAATTATACGACTTTGCATATGACAGGTTCATAAAATGGACCAGGGAACAAAATGCGCACACTTTTTCCGAAAACGTTCTTTTGGCGTTTTTTTCTCATTTGGCAGAAAAAATGAAGAGTTCATCATTGTGGGCCCAGTATTCAATGATCAAGTCAGAACTTAACATCAAACATAATGTAAATATTGACCGATATACGAAACTAATAGCATTTTTAAAACGCCAAAGTGATGGCTACAAGCCAAAGAAATTAAAAGTTTTGAGTAAATAACACTTTGACAACTTCATGAAAAATGCACCCAATAATACATATTTGGCTACAAAGGTGAATTTTGCATACAGTATAACATTGAAATAATTAATTATGTGGAATTTGTAGGTCATTTTGTTATTTGGGGTCACAGGAGCTTGCCGTTGTGATGAGTTGCTACATATGAATGTGAATGACATTGAAGATTTAGGAAATTTGATATTAGTGGAAATTCCTGATAATAAGACAAAAAAGCCACGCTCATTCACTATACTCGGAGACTTTTACTTGAATTTATACAGACAATATATCTCACTGCGTCCTACAGATATGAATATAACCCGATTTTTTATCAAATATCAAAATGGTAAATGCCATCGAGTTGTTATGGGTATTCACAAGATTTCAAATGTACCTAAAGAAGTGGCCACTTATTTGAAACTTCCAAATCCAGCTGAGTATACTGGACACTGTCTAAGACGAACTTCAGCAACACTTTTGGTGGATAATGGCGCAGATATAACTTCGTTAAAAAGGCATGGAGGCTGGAAATCTACCACCGTTGCGGAGTGATACATTGAAGAATCTATTACACACAAAAAACAAACAGCAATGAAAATACTGGATCCTGGTACTTCAGCCATTAACACTGTAGATAATGAAAATCAAGAAAATGTTACCACTAATGTAGAAGAAACTGTTGTAGGTACTAATGTAAGTTCTAATGTAAAACAAGCTATTGTAAACATTGAGGGAATGCCTACTAATGCTAGTGGTTTATTTCAAAATTGTACTTTACAAAATTGTACATTTAATATTAAAGTTGTGAGTAAATAGTTTCGGAGAACATATTTTGTATGCTTGAAGAAAAAATAGTATATATTACTCGGAGTAGAAGGCTCATTATCTGTTTCGCTCAAATTGCACGCCTCGGCTAACGCCTCGGCAGCAAACTTCTGAGCTCAACAGATAATGAGCTCCTTCTACTCCTAGTAATATAATATACTATTATTTTACAATCAGTTATTTTACAATGGAACTTTTCTACTTTTACTATACCAAAAACAATTGACAAAAGTCATTCAGGAATTTTACCCGTTGAAAAGCGTTGTAAAATTCCCCTTCACCGAACGTCTTATCAGAAACCATTAATTCAAGAAATTATAGTCATCATAGTAGATGACCGCGCTGATGCTGATTGTGCGAGAAAGCAAGTGTTCGGAGCGACAGAGATAATACATTCCTCGCAAGTCTGTTGTGAAACAGTATACTCCGTTACAATATTTTACTTATGCTTGCCTTTTCGTAGAAAACTATAATGTGTCAACCGATATGAATGATATAATCCGTTTTTGTTTCACTTTTCGCGAGAAAGTGAATTCCACGCCAATAATTGTTATTTATAGCGTGTCCAGTGCGGTCCTTGGCAGGAGGCCTCGGCGGGGCCCCCTGACTTGCGGGGCCTGAAGCGGCCGCTTCAAGCGCTTGTGCCTAAATCCGCCACTGATTATAAACATCGTAGAACATCAGTTCAATAAACAGTGGCAGGCTACTAATTGTGTAACTTATTTTATCATTAAAGTTTTTAATTTCATTAATGTTTCAATTTACACTTAAATTAAATTAGCATGTTTTTTCGATTTTTAGTTGCCTTTACTGTGTTAGTAGAACTATCAACAAATAAGATATTTATTGTTACTTTATTTTATTATGCATTCATTTTTTCTAGAAGAATGTACCACACCAAATAATGAAATAGCCGAATGCATATCTTTATACTCGTGTGCAACACTAATCAAAGCAATTGCAGCTAACGATGCAGTCTCAACAGAGTTTGTTCGTTTATCAAATTGTGGGGGAAATGCAAGTGAACCTTTAGTATGTTGTGGTTCTTCATCAAACTTTACTTCGCCGACAGAAACAGTTTCGCAAGATCCTACTGAGCTAAGTAACTACTTATAGGAATTTGTTGGCCGATAAAAGGTATTGCGGGTATCAACATTCAGACGACTACGATCGATCAGACACTAAGAAAGCGGGAATAAATGAGTTTCCGTGGTTGGCTTTATTACTTTATAACGATGCAAAGGGAAATTCACTACCGACGATCAGATGTGGTGGTTCGCTTATCAATGCTCGCTATATTTTAACTGCAGCTCATTGCTTGTTCAATACCAGACCCAGACGTAGTGGTGACTATCTGTAAGTATCTAATGTTTCACCATTTTCTATACACAGCGTTTTTTAACTTAACAATTTAGATTAATTATCAAATCAAAACATGTATTTAAATAATATTGATAAGTATAATATCTTTTGTTTATCTCAAATTATATGCATCAAACATATCGCCACATTGCAGATATTGCCACAGACGACGTCAGTGCGCCTGTAATTACACGATAGTAAAGTTTGGGGTTAAAATTTAGGGTAAGGCCATTAAAGGGAACTTGATTATTACTTGCATTATATATAAACAGCCTTGGTAGTGTAATGTCTGGCGTGCCGGACTTTCACCCAAGCGGCCCGGGTTCGACTCCCGGCGCTGGCAGATCTGGTTAAGGTTTTCTGCAGTTTCCCTTAGCTGTAACACAAATGTGGGATTTGCGCTGTTCCATCTATAAGTCGGCTGCAGCCGCACATTGGGCCTACATAATAATAATAATCGCCCCCTCCCTCCCGCAGAAGCTTATAGCTTCTGGGGCCTTGGTTAAGGTTATGGGTTGTAGTAATTATTATTATATTATTATTATTATTATTATTATTATAAATAAAGAGTGTAATTTTCTTGTATTTTTTTAGTTATGCAACAGAAATGACGATCCAGCACTCCTTAGAAATATTAAGACATATATGTATATAACAAACTTATTTATGCTATTAGTATATTAGGAACACTTCTAAATTATTATTTTTTATGATTTACTGGAATTATTAGTTTTATGATTTTGGTCGAAATATAAGTCAAGTTTATGAGGTCAGTGGGGCATGTAAGTAAAGACGGTCTAAATAATAAATATGAATATATTTAGTATAAAAAGAAAAACTATTATTGTTATTGGAAGATAGTAATTTTTGAGTGCAAGGCTGACGCAATTGGATTATTCTTCATCTAGCACTTAATCACTTAATAAGTTCGGATGTTGTATATTGATTTTAAGTAATCTGTTAATAAATTCGAAGTTTTGCTAATTTCTTCGTTGTTAGGTATTTGTTGCACCATGATTAATCAGTTCTGCAAATGCCGGATTAACTCGATGTTTCCTTCTTTTGTGCCTTCCGTTGTTTAAATGCCACCAAATTAAAATCGCATAATTAGAATTGTCAGATGATGACAGGATTACTATTAGTATATTAGGAATACTTGTAAATTATTAATTTTTTATGATTTACTGGAATTATTAGTTTTATGATTTTGGTCGAAATATAAGTCAAGTGGTCAGTGGATGATGTAATTAAAGACGCTATAGATAAGAAATGTGAATATATTTAGTAATTATAAAAAGAAAATGATTTATTATTGTTATTGGAAGTTAGAAGTTCTTGCGTGCAATTGATTAATATTCATCTAGCACTTAATAGGTTAGGCTAAAAGGAATCAGTTGTTGCAATGTGGGTGGTGGTCAAACTAATATTACATGTTGCTTATTGTTAGTTCCTATTCTATTCTTATGGTGCTTGCGGAAGACTTCCTGACGTTAACACGAAAGTTAGAAATTATATGGATTGGATACAAGAAACTGTTAAACCATAATACTGTGCAATGTACTACCTTATAGTTTTTATTAACTTACCTTTGTGTAATTATTAGATTATTCTATTTACTTAAGATTACCGAGAATAAAGTATTTTAATTACCTTAAACAGGGAAGGATCCACAGAATTATTTGGGTGGGGGGGGGGTAGTTTTCGAAAAGTAGTTGTTTTAAATAAATAATAATTAAACAAACATTGTTTGTTTATCTCTTATGTATATTTATTTATAAATGTTATATATTGCACACTATTTAATAAACATTAACTACTTCTACATTCAAAATTTATTTAACTATAATACTAAAGTATAAAAGATTAAAAATTTGGGGGGAAGAAATTTCCCCCTTTCCTTCCCTGGATTCGTGCCTGAAGCATTAAATAGTATTTTTCTGCTAACTTCTGCTAAATCCACAAAATTCACCACAACACCCAAAATTATATCTGTTTTCAAAGAAGAGAGCAAAAGAAGACTTCGTAAGGCGCCCGTCAAATTACGTTTGCGCGAATTTATCGAAAAAAGATTTTTATTATCGATCAAGGAGTATGAGGATCGAAACAAAACTATACCCATATAAGAAACATTGGAAAATCAATAATTTGTAGTTGAAACATAGATGGCACTACTTAAAAATATTAAACTCAATATTAAACACTGCCTACTAGATTCATATAAGCGAAGCTTATAAGAATCTAATAGGCCGTGATATAGCCTCTCTATTTCAAATAGTAGCGACATCGTGGAGCAAACCTGATACAAACTTTAATAAACGAAAAATTACTACATTCATGGTATTGCGATTTAATAAAAAGTTGTTCAAAAATTATAATTACGGAGGTATTAATGTTATATTAATATGGCCGTTTTTACAGAACATGAACGTCCATTATCAAATTAATGTTAAACTGTGAATATTTTTGTGCATGATTATTATTAAACCTAAATTTATTGTGACAGAATGTCAAATCTGGTAACATTCAAATGCCGCCAACATCGTTCTGGTGCTTTTGCTCCAGCGGCGAGATTAATCGTTGTCGCTAGTATTTGAAAATAAAGGGGCTATAGCTATATTATAATATTAAAAATTAAATTTAGCAAGAGAGAAAATATTATACAGAGTGTCTCCAAGAATACTAACCTAATGGAATTTGTATCAATACTTCAGATGATATGAAACACATAAATTACCAGAAAATTCTGTCCGTCTGTGTCCTGTCTTGGAATATGAGACCACAAAAGGCTACGCCCGAAAGTTCCTTGAGCAAATTTACTGGTGCAAATTGTTGTCCGTGTATGACATATCTTATTTCTTCAATAACACAAAAAAAGGTGAGGTAGGAAAAAACACTCGAACATTGTTGGTAGGGAATTAAATAAAATTTATTTTACCTAACCTCCTTCATCTCGATAAACCTAATAGTTTCAGAGAAAAACGACAAAAACCGTTAGGGGGTGTGGTTTACCCTCATTATCTCTTCGAGCGCGAGGATTATTTAGCAATCCATAAAAAAACTATGCAAAAATCCACGAACTTACCTCAACGATGACAAAATAAAAAATTGATCTATAAAAAAGGATGAAAGAAGTTATTGAAATTAATATAGACACAAGGGTGGTGATTATGGAAATAAAATCAACAGTTTGTTGGGAAATATTGTGAGGATTACATATCAATTACAAGGTGCTACAAATTCAATATTCACATAACGCACAGGAATACTATTAGTGAATTAACATGCCTCTTTCATGCGGAAAACACAATAGTTATTTATATATTAAGTTATCAATAATGATAGTAAAAAGGACCACTACACGTAGCGGGGTGCTTAAAATTTCGCATGTGCTAAATATAATCTTGTGGGGTGATTATTTTCTGCAGATCTACGTCTAAATATTCTTTGGAATTCTGCTTTTATAACTTATATAACTAGAAAATTGATTTTAGGCCTGAAAATTATGAATTTCGGCTATTGTGCAGTGTACTGGCGTTAACAGTACCGAATGGTCTAACATTCCTGGATTTGTTTTTAAAATTCGTAATTTTCTTAATATAAATAAAGATCACTTTTTAATAATTTCAATTTATTAATATTAATCACCCCTATTAAGAGATAATTAAGAACAGTTAGTAGTGAGTGCCATCTAAAATTCAACCGAACCTTCTAATGTAGGCCACTCACGGTCGTCCGCGACCATATCCCCGACCACATCGCGGACCAGGTCGAGGATGTGGTCCTGAGAATGCCAGGAATGTTTACATTTGCTTTAATTTATTGCATAAACAACTTCGGTGTCGAGTTGTTTTGTTTATATAATAAAGGATTGATTTGTAATTCCAGCGAAGGATGATGTCAAGGTTATTACGCTTATCAAAAGTTTTGTTAATTGCATAAGCTATTTCGAAATACTTTTAATTAAAGAAAGAAATTCAGTACACAATTTATTATGAACTCAATAATGCTTTCTTTCATTTTGATGTTTTAAAGAAATACGATCTTATAATTTTATTGTATACAAAACAGCTCGATACCGAAGTTGTTTATGCAATAAATTAAAGCAAATGTAACATTCCTAGCATTCTCAGAACCACATCCCCGACGTGGTCTGCTAGGCTAGGGAAGCAACCACGATGTTGATTTTAATATACCTAGGTACAATATAAAAAGCAGTGTTATAATTATTAAAGCTTAAAAGTTTTTCAAAGAAGAACTTTTACACTTTATACTTATGGAATTTGTTGACTATTATCCTTTATTTTAAAAAAGTACTACTATTTATTTATAATGCAACTCGATTTTCCGGTCTTTTTAGCAAAATATCTGGTGCCGGTTTTAATCTTTGTTGTTAAATGTTAAAGTTCTGGTTTTGATCTGTATTTTTCAACAATTTCTAATATTTGATCGTATTTTCTTGAACTATATTTGTTGAATTGTTGATTCTCTGATACTTATAAAATAACTACTACTTCAGTCCATCAATAATTATTTCCTCCAACCTTGAATTTTTACAAATAATAACACTCTCACAAAATAAACCTGAACTATTCCTTCCTTGCTCGTCAAAATGACAAAACTAACCATCTTATTATTCAACCAATAAAAACAGATATGAAAAAATTAAAATAATTAATAATATAGTACAATAATGAGCCGTCTATGGTACATACGTACCTTTGTTAATTTTTAATGTTTATTGTTTTTTGTTTTTGTGATTTATATATAAGATTTTATAATATATTAAATATATTATATAATATTATATAATATAATATATAATATATTAATATATTAAATTTGTTTTTAGACGAAATAAATTTGATAAAGAGGGACGTCCACCCTCAAAACGTCATTTTAATATAAGAATTCTACTCCTTTCATTTATGAACTTAAGAACCAAAGAAAAAATCTAAAAGTTTATCTACAATTTCTAATTTCTCTTCAAAACTGTATGCAGAAAATTCTTTATATTACAAACTGAACGACAAAATCGTCGTGATTCGGATGTATGGGAAGTACTCGAACCTTCCACCGAAGCAGCTAAATTTGCAGTCATGATGATAATGTAATTTTAAATTTGCATACAGAGCAAACTATATTATTTATCTTTAAAAAAGTTCCAGTTATACTATGTAACGGGTACATTTTCCAACGGCATTTAGTATATAAAATTTGGTTTGGTCCTGTGGACCTCGCTTAATTTAAACAAGCACGTTATCAAATAAACATCTCAAATAAAAGGCACTTTTATTTAAGGATTGGTTCGTATTTGCTATAATGAAATAATGTAACGTCATACTGATGTCGCTTTTTCGTATCTTGCTATCTGGCATTTTAAAAATATCAATTTCTTCAAAAAGAAACCTTGAAAAGAAACCATGAGAAGCGCTTAGTCAACTCATTTATTAAAATATTTTGGTAAACATTTTGAGTGTATACGATTCTAAATACACTTTCCTTTGTCTGTTATTTTGCGTTTCAAAGTTTAAGTCAATGCGGTGTAGGAATATTGTTGACAAGTCAGCCGTGTTTTAGTTCACACGTGTGTTTTCAGCGGGAAAGAATGGGTACTGTTTTTTACACGTAAGGTCGTGAATCCTATAGTAGGGCAAGCAATAAGCACCCTTGCCGCCTAAAAACAGATGTCTGTACGCGGAGCAACGTAGAACGGAGTTGATAAAAAGCCTTCGCTAGCTTTGAAAAAGAAGACTCGAGACTGAAGATTCGTGACTGCAGGCTGTTGGCATGCAGTCGACATTGTGGTCAATAGGCCTGATCATTTTTCTTACGTAGTGTCAATGGATTACAGTTCTTTAATCCTATAGAATTGCAAGATATTCTAGTTATAGTGCTTTGTCGTTTAAAGTTATGCCGTTAAGTGAAAATCCTTTTGAAAAGGTTTTACGTGCATTAAGTTGTGTTTGAAAGACTTGTCATTCCGTACTGCGTATAAATCCTTTCGTCCGATCTACCGATAAGTGCAGTTAATTAATGAGAGAGGAATCTCTTGAAGTAATCCTAAATTTAGTGAGCACTTTTTGTGCGTTTGTGCATTAAAATTCGGCTTAATGAAGTCGAAAGCATTTATTGATACAAATGATTTAAAACAATTTGAAGTTCAAGACGCATTTTCGCTAATTTTCCGAGGGAAAATAATTACGATATTACTTAATAGCAAATTAAAATCTTGGTTATTTTTGTGCCTGACTCTCTTGGTTTCTGTAATCATATGGGCTGTTGTCAATAATGGAGTTGGTCGCGTTTTTGTATGGAGAATCTACACTTCGATGCTGAGCCGAATTCAACCTTAAGTTCCCCGCAGGAAAGGCGAATTTCCAATTTCTATCGAACTAGGTGTATGGTATTCCATGAGTTTAATGAATGAAACTGCAAGGTACTGTAATATTAAGTAGGTATTTGTTTGTAATTCAAGTATTAAGAATGTCATAGTTATGAATTTTCTTTAGGGAGAGCTCTCCTTGATAGTTAAAAATTTTTAAACTTTAAATTAATCATAATTCATTTATATTGATACTTTTGAACTGATTTAATTTGTCTAATCTCATTTAGATATTCGTTTATTTTTTTTGCCCAGAATAAGACGAGTCAGTAATATTTGTGTTAATGTTTTTGAACAATATTTGTGGTTGATCTAATAAATTTCTTTGGGCTATTTTTATTACTTAATGAAAAGTTTTAAATGAATTTTTATTGATTAATTTTGGTATAATTATAGCCTACTAAATGTAGGGTGGACTTGTAATAAATATACGAGGTGTGTTTTATTTTTATCTATGCAAGGTTGTGTTTTAATTATTTTCCTGTTAATAAATGTTATTAATTCAAAACTGACCGATCTGAAAAACGGAACAATATTGGTTATGAATGCTTAAGTTCATTTCTTCAACAATTTTAAGTAAACAAAATTTTGTTTTAACTAAATATTCTATTCATTTTCTGGTTAATGAATTTAATAAATTTTAATGCTTATTCAATTAACATCTTTGAATGGTTAATTAGTAATTAACTAAGCTCAGAACCAGATGGCGCCCTTTTAAGTTTTTATTTGTGTTTGAACCCTTGTCTACTCCTTTTCACAATTTATACAGCTGTGGAACCAATACCTACGACTTGATTAATCAATTTGTAAAGAGAGAGTTTAAATCTCAAGCTGTGGCAGATATTTTTGAGTTTTCAGTTACAGTAAGTATACTTTATTTTATTGTTATTTAGACCGGTAAAATACTTACGTTTCAACTATAAATTGGAATAATAAAATGTTTCAAAATACAATCTCATTCACAGATTTACATTACTTAAGTAACATTTAACGAACACTAAAATTGAACAAATAGCCAAATTATAATCTCCTAATATAATAATAGCCAGTTCTGATGTCCGATGTCCGATGTACGATGTCCACCGACGAGAACTAGAAGACTTAGTAGGAAGCTGAAATTTTACAGGCAGGTGGACCTTACCCCAAAGAGGTGCATGTGTATATTTTTAATCCTAGAAAACCCGAGGGGGTCGCAGGGGGAGGCATTTTTGAAAAAATCGTTATGTCTATATATCTCTTGAATGGCGTAAGCTACAAACTTCAAATTTTCACAGATTATACTTACAACAATTCTAAAGATACTAAAATACAGAAATTAGCGACATTTCATCCAGAGCCGGAGTAAGGCAACATTCCAGGGGGAAAAGAGTTTTCCGCAAAAATAACTATTATAAAAATCTTGATTGTGAGTAATCTGTAAGAGCTACGTACATGCCATCTGGACTTTTTGTAGATCTATTTGAGATCAACAATTCGTTAGCTTACAGTTTGCCTTTATCTCTTATCATTTTGCAGCTTAATGAGTTTTGTCCCTGTTTGAGCCAATTTTCTTACTTACTTATTTCACACATTCCTTATTACACGACATTCGAAAGATTCTCTGAGCAATCTGTATACATAAAAACCTTCTCTGAGAAATAAGCTATCAAATGGTGAAAACGGCATCCAAATCTATTCAGTGGTTCTCGAAATTCAACAGTTTCTACAACAACCGAACTTACAAAAACTACAAGGTTAATGGGAGCAGGCCTATTCAGCGATCGATGGCGCGTTTTAAGCGGTGGCTCCTACACACGCCGTTGCTTTTCATCGAATATTATGCTAATACTAGCTGACCCGACAGACGTTGTCCTGTCTTAACTATGGATATTCAATTCGAACTGGAATAAATAATAAAAAAAATATTTCAAAAACATAATGTTTATTGTAATGCTTTTTGATACACAACATTGTTAGTTTTGTTTTCTGGCGCGTAAATAAATAATGTTGATGGTTTTCCGACACGGGAACAGACGACATACAATTGGCCATGTGAAAAACATGGATTTTCAAGATTGATGCCACAAACACTCAACGACTGCCCTTGCGATTTATTTATCGACATTGCAAATGCAAGCCGCACTGGAAATTGTAACTACGTTTAAAGTCGAATGGCATGTCGTTCGGAATCATAGGGATGCGTGGAATCAAAACGTCTTCGCCTTTGTACTTCCCTTTCAAAATTGTGGCTTCGATGACGTTGTTCATTAATTTCTTCACCGCAAGCCGGGTGGCATTACAAAGACGTGGCTGGTTTATGTTCCGCAACATAATGATTACCGATCCGACTTTTAATTGCAGATTATGAGGTGGTAATCCGGGCAATTCCAGCGAATTTAGAAATTCCGTTGGGTAGTTGACAAGATCATCTTGGTTAGTAACGGAATCAACCGATTTGTATGTCATCAATTCTATCTTATTTTGAATCTGAAAATTCCTTTCGTTGACATCAACGTTATTTGCAGCCAATATAACACGTTCGCTCAACCAAACATGATTTTTGTAATTTTGAGCAATGTTTGGGAACACCATCTCAATGAGTTCGGTCTTTGATTCAGTAAAGTGACAAAAATTGGCAGGGAATGTAATGTATTCAGACGATGTGTCAACAGGAATCTTGCCATTAGCAATGTCGAGCAATTGTTTGGTAAAAACTTCTCCAGATCGGTCGTTCTGGAATTCGACTCGCATGTTCATATTTAATTTGAGTGTTTTGACATATTTCCATAAAATGGACGACTTCAAACATGCATTAAGTTCGTCGTCTGGCGTTGATCGTGGAATCACTGGCAATGTTTGTCGAAAATCACCTGCCAATAGAATCATCGCACCACCAAACCGGTTTCGGTTGTTTCGTAAATCTTGCATCGTGCGGTCTAATGCCTCCAAAGATTTTTTGTGTGCCATCGTGCATTCATCCCAAACGATCAATTTGCTTTGCTGCAACACTTTGGCCATCGAAGAATTCCTCGAAAGGTTGCAAGTTGGAGTTTCATTAGTTTGTATGTTCAACGGCAACTTGAATGCTGAATGAGCTGTTCGACCGCCTTACAACAACGTAGCTGCAATACCTGATGAAGCAAGTGCAAGTGCAATTCCATTTTGCGATCAAATCGTTGCCAAAATCACTGTCCAACGCGCGAATTTCAAATAGTCGTTAAGTTTTCTAAAATTTTCCAATTTTTAGTTTTTCTGTATCCAATTTTTAGTTTTTCTTTATAACCATGTATACCACGTGTGAGTTTAACAAAGCTTACCAAAAATCAATATTAAATTAAGTTTAATATAAGAATCGGTTAAGTCGATATATAGATTATTTATAAACACACTTTACGCGTTAAGTTTTCTGAAATTTTCCAATTTTCTGCTCAATTTTCTTAATTTCTCTTTCCATAAGAACCTTGTACAAAGTATTAGAAAACTTATAGAAAAAAGATGAATGAAATCGGTAAAGTCGTTCTCAAGTTATGGCGTGACTAAGGGAAATAGGAATTCATTTATATATATATATTGCAGTGATATTGGATAATTAAAAATAATAAATTATTTTTAAAAATTTTATTAAATATTTTGAAACTGTGAATAATTGCCGTTCGATCGTAGATAATTACTTTATAATTAAATTGATTTTTTAAAATGACTGTGAACTTTGGAAATGCTTTTCAACTTCCCTCTTTTATAAATTCTAATATGATTTGAAAATACCTTTTAATAGATTTAATAATGCAATGGTTATATAAAATTAATGTTACGTTAGTTCTTGACTAACTCAAGTTTACGTAAGAGAGTTGGGCGCCAGTTAAATAACTTAACATATCAAAATTAAATTTAATAAAGACTCATCTCAGGGTGAATGTGGATTCTTGTGGTATAAAAAAAAATATACAAATTAAAATTTAAAATCACTTTTAAAATTCAAATCTTAATTAATTTTAACTATTACTAAATTGTTCAAATCACTTTACTACACTTTACAAACGATAGTCTTTTCTTCAGCAAATGCCAATACAAAAACGAAATAACTTCCTACCTTTTTATAATACTTCTTTTTTCCTTTTAGTATAGATGTCCTCTTTCCCAAACCATTGGCAGTGTAGATCACTTTATGTTGACACAGGGCTGGCTTCCAATTCAGGGTTGACTTTCTTCCTTTTGCATGGATTTTCCATATAATATCATCCATACACTTGATTTTGGAACTTACTTTTGTTTATTAACTGCGGGTACAATTTCCCTTTTTCGTAAAATGCTTATAGTTGTTTTTTGTGTTTAATTAAATAAAACACCCGTTTATGGTTTTAACGTAGATTTATTATCTTGCTTAACTTTAGCAAGTAATTTATGCCGTATTCAAATCACCAACTAACTTAACTTGTCTATATTAAGACTAAACTATTTACAATTTTATAATATTATCAACCACGACTTGACTCTGTCGCTTTATATTGGTAAGTCTTATTTTATCTTACACGACTTTACTCCGTCGCTTTCTATCAGTAAGTGTCTATACTCTTTCGTCGTTTAACAGTAAGTGTTTTTAATACGACTTTACTTCGTCGCTTTATTTAGTGAAGTGCCCCTAAAATTATTATTTTCTAAGCTTATATACTATTGACTATTTACATAATTTGACGTCACCTTATGATCTAATACAATAACTATACTATTTGCAACATATAATACATAATAGCAGATTAAAATTCTTATATAAAAGTGACACATCTATTACACATTATTACACAGTACTTTTACGCAATAATAACGATCTATTTACATTAACTAACCTTAAAAAATCACATAACCCGTCGATATACATATTTGAAATTATACATAATTGAATTACATCATAACAAAAACTTGCGAACAACTGGATGTTACGTATACTTAAGTAATCGGTGAGTAAGCTATTTGATAATAAATAAAGAAACATGTATTATTTAACCTTATTAAAAAGTATACACATTGATTTCATAATCAATGACACACCATAACATACCTCAAATTTATTTTTAACTGGAAAAGTTGATAAAAATATTTCAAAAGTGTTAGTATTTAACAAAGATTTTAGAATTTCACAAAATTTTCAAAATTTTCCAAAATTTTGAAACTACCATCCACAGCATTTATCCCCTCCTGTTTCAAATAAAATTGAAAAAAGCAATTTTACTTTTAAACACAATACATGTTAAATAACAAATGTTAAACTAGTTTTATTTTTAAACACCAATATTTTTTTGTATTTTAATCTTTTATCCTATTAAACTTGCCCTATTCTAAATCTGCTAACTAAACTATCTACAATATTTACAATAATTACATCTTATCAATCCTCATCTATTCATCTAATTATTTCATAATTCTTTTGCAATGTATCATAATCATTCTATTTCCTACATCATTTTTATTAATAATCGCTCTTTATTAATTTACTAATCTTTTTGCTTATCATATAATAATATATTTCAATCATAGTTTTTTATTTTATCTATACCACAATTCTACTTTTGTTTTCATTTTCAAAATACTTTTAAACTAATCATTATCAATCAATCTATATTCACCTTCATAATCTCTTATCTTCTCATCTTTCCATAATTTTTAATTTTTCTAAAATCAATATTCATTACACCTTTATATCCTATCATTATTTTCTTCTTTCATTCATAATTTTATTTTAATATAATTTCCTAATCCCTATTTTCCCCTATAATCATTTCATTTTTCATCTAAACTTTAATTTTCAATTTATTCATACACTTTCCCTCTTTCATTTTTAATAACATAATACATAAGTCCTAATTGAGTATAAAATTTCATAAGCCTGTTTATTATATAAAGTCAAATCAGTTATATAAAGTCTGAATCAATTTAAAATTACGTCATATCTGGGTTTCTTGTCACAAATGGTTATGTAAGTTCTAATTAAATAATTATTCTACAAAGATCTTTATTTCTTTCTTCTGCTTTTATAATTCGTTAGATGAAAATTACTAATTGGTAAAATTTGCTTTTTCCAGAGTTTATTTACAATCCTACTATTTTTCCCTCTTCCTCTATCAAACTTCCTATTTTTCTTCATAATTTTAAAATTACTAATCATGATTTTATTACGTTTATTTTTCTTTTCTTTGTATTTTAAATTTACCCTTTTACTCCTAATTTGTTTACCCATAACAACCTTTTTCTTACCTTTTTTACTATAATCTACCTTTCCTAATTCTTTTAAATTTTTCACTTTCTTTTTGTTTGTTAATTTCACTTCTTTATCATTAATATGTTTAACTACAACAGCCTCCTTCTTAGATTTTTTTTTACATTCTAATTTGTCAATCACTATTTCCTCCTTTATAATTTCCTTATTGGTATTATTTACTACATCTATCTTTCCTAATTTTATTGAATTTATTAATAGTCTTTTGTCTTTTGGTTCCGTACCACCACCCTTAGGAAAATGAAGATATACTTGTGGTTGTATCTGATTGTGGTGAGTAGCGGTACAAGCAATTAAAAATTTTCTTCATCGTGTTGCGATTGCTTTTCCTTAAAACTTACAAATTTTTCCTTTGTAGGACTATATAAACGACTAGGCATGTTACGTGATACCTCTCGCTCCGTATTATATTTACTACAGTTACCCTCCTTACTATTCCTACCGTATCTATCATCCCTTCCGTGCTCCTGCTCTATTTTATCATGTTTCTCATATTTTCTATACTCATCCCGTTCATCACATCTATTATCACTAACTGGATTTCTAACATTTCCCCGATAATTATCCCTATTTCTATATGAAAAACTAGAGTTAGACTGTGTAAAATTCACATTTCTCATACCAGGCCTCGTTGAATCTCTTTTAAGATTTTCTAGTACGTCAAAGTTTTTAAGTATTTGTAAAAATCGCTCAAACTCTTTTATATCATCCGTGTAGACTTTCTCCAAAATAGGCCTATCAAAATGTTTAGCTAATTGTTTAATTACAACCGCCTCTTCTATCGGATTGTCTAATTGGTTAATCATAAACATTTTATTCAAGGCATAGTTTTCCCTTGTAGTCCCTTGAAGAGGGTTAAACCTTCCAAATGTTAAGTTTTCTACTACTTTTTCTTGTTCCGATAGACCCCAATACTGTGTCAAAAATAATCTTTCGAAATCTTCAAAATTAAGGATTTTGTTTTCATTTATTGAAAACCATTTTTCTGCTTCTCCTTTCATCAATCCACGAATAATTGATAATTCGTAATCAAAATTATATGATTGTTTAAGACTTATTTTCACATTACCCAAATAAGATTTTATATTCTTTATAAAGGTCTTGGGATGCATTCTCTTATCCCCATAAAATTTGGTAATATTTTGTTCACTCAAAGATGGTAACAAAATAGGTGCGAATGAAGGTTGTCCTAAACTTGATTCAGTATGGATATTTTTTAATTCATTAACCTGAACAGTAATTTGTTTTAAATCCTCTTCTATACATTCGGATCTTTGAATACAATTTCCTTGAACTTCGCCTATCTTATTTTTAAAATACATTAAATGAGTATCTTGAATTCCTTTTACTTTTGTTATTTCTTGTGAAAAGGATTCATGTTTTTGTTCTAATTCTGTAAATTTCTTTTCATTGTCTATCTTCAATGCTTCTACTTTACTATTCATCTCTTTTGTAATCGCCTCAATATCATCTTTCAATTCTTGTTTTATTTCCTTTATATCATTTTTAATTTCTTGTTTCATTGTTTCTGATTGAATTCTCATTTCTTCTTTCATTTCTTTCATGTCTTCAGACTGTTTATCAAATTTTGTATTCAATTCCACAGATTGTTTGTCTAATTTATTACTAAATTCTTTCATTTCTTTATTACGTTCCTCTTTATCTTGTTCCCTTTCTTTTTTTCTTTGTTCAGTTTGATTCATTAATAGTTCCATAATTTTCGAAAGTGTAGGTTCTGTTGTTTTGCCTTCTTCACCGTTCCCCTCCATTATGGAAATCGTTAAAACTTTCTGTTTCTCAGAAACTATTAATTCTTTATCTATACACCTCTTTTTCACTACTAAATTACTTTCTTTCGCACAATATATATTTTTAACTGACGTCATACATTAACCACTAAAAATCTTCTCAATATCTTTTAAATATCCTAGTATTAGCTGTAATATGCTAATTTCCTAATATTATGTTAAATTAATAATTTCCTACCGTATGCCTTAATATGCCTACAATTATGCTATTATAAGCCTAATAATTTAATATAATCGTAATAAGCCAACTATTACTATAAGCAAAATAACCTACCTAAATAATCTCAAAAGCCAAATAATCTATTAAAAGCTACTATACGCCTACTATTTTTCAAAAGATTATATAAACCACAAATGGTTATATGTACCACAAAAGGCTATATGTACCACAAAAGCCCCACGTTGGGCGCCATATATATATGCAGTGATATTGGATAATTAAAAATAATAAATTATTTTTAAAAATTTTATTAAATATTTTGAAACTGTGAATAATTGCCGTTCGATCGTAGATAATTACTTTATAATTAAATTGATTTTTTAAAATGACTGTGAACTTTGGAAATGCTTTTCAACTTCCCTCTTTTATAAATTCTAATATGATTTGAAAATACCTTTTAATAGATTTAATAATGCAATGGTTATATAAAATTAATGTTACGTTAGTTCTTGACTAACTCAAGTTTACGTAAGAGAGTTGGGCGCCAGTTAAATAACTTAACATATCAAAATTAAATTTAATAAAGACTCATCTCAGGGTGAATGTGGATTCTTGTGGTATAAAAAAAAATATACAAATTAAAATTTAAAATCACTTTTAAAATTGAAATCTTAATTAATTTTAACTATTACTAAATTGTTCAAATCACTTTACTACACTTTACAAACGATAGTCTTTTCTTCAGCAAATGCCAATACAAAAACGAAATAACTTCCTACCTTTTTATAATACTTCTTTTTTCCTTTTAGTATAGATGTCCTCTTTCCCAAACCATTGGCAGTGTAGATCACTTTATGTTGACACAGGGCTGGCTTCCAATTCAGGGTTGACTTTCTTCCTTTTGCATGGATTTTCCATATAATATCATCCATACACTTGATTTTGGAACTCACTTTTGTTTATTAACTGCGGGTACAATTTCCCTTTTTCGTAGAATGCTTATAGTTGTTTTTTGTGTTTAATTAAATAAAACACCCGTTTATGGTTTTAACGTAGATTTATTACCTTGCTTAACTTTAGCAAGTAATTTATGCCGTATTCAAATCACCAACTAACTTAACTTGTCTATATTAAGACTAAACTATTTACAATTTTATAATATTATCAACCACGACTTGACTCTGTCGCTTTATATTGGTAAGTCTTATTTTATCTTACACGACTTTACTCCGTCGCTTTCTATCAGTAAGTGTCTATACTCTTTCGTCGTTTAACAGTAAGTGTTTTTAATACGACTTTACTTCGTCGCTTTATTTAGTGAAGTGCCCCTAAAATTATTATTTTCTAAGCTTATATACTATTGACTATTTACATAATTTGACGTCACCTTATGATCTAATACAATAACTATACTATTTGCAACATATAATACATAATAGCAGATTAAAATTCTTATATAAAAGTGACACATCTATTACACATTATTACACAGTACTTTTACGCAATAATAACGATCTATTTACATTAACTAACCTTAAAGAATCACATAACCTGTCGATATACATATTTGAAATTATACATAATTGAATTACATCATAACAAAAACTTGCGAACAACTGGATGTTACGTATACTTAAGTAATCGGTGAGTAAGCTATTTGATAATAAATAAAGAAACATGTATTATTTAACCTTATTAAAAAGTATACACATTGATTTCATAATCAATGACACACCATAACATACCTCAAATTTATTTTTAACTGGAAAAGTTGATAAAAATATTTCAAAAGTGTTAGTATTTAACAAAGATTTTAGAATTTCACAAAATTTTCAAAATTTTCCAAAATTTTGAAACTACCATCCACAGCAATATATATATATATATATATATATATATATATATATATATATATATATATATATATATATATATATATATATATATATATATATATATATATTTATATAAGAGGTAGATAATATAATGAAAAATTACATATATAATACACGCCTGCCATTTGTTTAAAGTTTGGGACTTATTGGTAATTACGAACAAAGGCATTGCTAATTATGAATCAAACGTAGTTTTTTTTAAATTATAGTTACAATGTTACATGCTATGATCCTATTGACATTATTATTAAGGAAAATATAAATTCAATTGGAGTAGCACATCCTGAGCTACGAGGCGACATTTCTTTCGCTAGGAACGTTGTTCTGTTCATATATAAGGAGCGACGCAACATCGGGCGAGTTTATTTCGACTGTTTTAACTCGAACTTTTTTTACTTCGGATTTGCATTTAGCAAACTTTGTTACAGAGTTGTTAATATTTGATTTTTACAAGGAGAAACTGATAATGGAAGACGGTAAAGTCTCCCATCGCATTGTGTCAATGAGTGGCGATAAAAACTGTCTATTTAGAGTTATCGCAAACTGTGTATTTAACAGTTAGACAGTGCACGAGGTGGTAAGGGACCTCATTTTCGGCCACGTGTGGAACAACTGGGAAGAGTTTGAGGTCCTTAGTTCGACTCCCGGTGATGATAATTACCTAACTCCTACCGAATACCGGACAGAGATGGGCCTCGGTAGGACTTATAGCTCGCTGTGTGAAGTTATTGAAGCTACCCAAATCTTTCCATTTGTATTTGAAGTGTGGAGGGACGGCGGCCTCTTCTATCTGACTACACTTCAGGTTCAAGTTAACCTTCATACAAAAAGGCTACTTTTCTCAGGGAGACCCTCAGAGGGTTACTTTGATGTGTTGTAGAAAATTGAAACACCGTGTCAAGAAGGTTTAGAAGACGGCGCGTCTGTTCGAAAGAAGCACATAAACAGCAATTAAGGGCAAAAGATTCAAGTCAGAATGCGAGATGGAGAGACAATGAAGAGTCTGGCCCAAGAGTAGATCCACTTGTTGCAATCGAAAGAAGGAGGGGATAAAGAGGAAGAAAAATAATAGAGAGAAAGAAGAAGAGGAATCAAAAAGGAAAAGATTACGACAAACCTTGTGTACGACGAAATATTCAATTAAGGAATCATGTCCCTTCGTTGGTTCATATGTTCGTTCGTCCGCCAATATTACTCAACAATATGCTCAAGTATGCATGCATATAAACTGGTAATTCTTTAGGGTAGGGGTTAAGGACTACTAAAATAGGTAGAAGAGTGTTGGTGGTGGATCCCAGAAATTGACTTTTATAAGTAGAAGTTTTCTTACTTCATGGATAGACCAGACGAGTGACATGATCAGAAGGGGACCGTTGATTTTTCAACGGGTATTATGCTAGTAATTAATAAACATTTGGGCACGGAGCACACTAAAAATAACGATCTTATACGATGACAACCGTATGACCTCGCCCGCTAACGAGAAGAGCAACGAAATCAGTGCTTATATGCAGTGTATGTAACACATTTGAATCGGTATTACCTTTCCGCGCAAGTTTAATGAGCCTAATTTAAAACAGTACTCTTAATTATACTTTTTGCTGTACGGAATTGATATTGAACTTTAAGTTGATTAAATATTACGTATTTAAATAAACAGTAACCATAATATAATATACATATTTTTGTTAGCATTGGTTTTTATTTTTAATAAATTCTTAAGGGAAGCATTGCTTCCATTGCTTCCATGCACTACACGCCACTGTAGTACATAACACCAAAAACTGCATCTACCAGTTGATAATCCGAATTAAAAAGAATTCAGAAATAAGAAGATTGATTTTATTAGCAATGTTTTTGTATAAATTAATATTTCGGTAACCTTTTTGATCTTGACCGCTCTCACGTCGAACAGGTTTCATCTTCTCATAATAAACAATCTCATAGACATCGTAGAACACCAGTTCAATAAACAGTGCCAGGCTATTAATTGTGGAACTTATGTAATCATTAAAGTTTTTAATTTTATTAATGTTTCAATTTACACTTAAATTAAATTAGCATGTTTTTTCAATTTTTGGTTGCCTTTACTGTGTTACTAAAAATATCAGCAAGTAAGATATTTATTGTTTCTTTATTTTATTACTAATTCATCTTTTCTAGAAGAATGTACCACACCAAATAATGAAATAGCCGAATGCATATCTCTATACTCATGTCCAACAGTAATCAAAGCAGTTGCAGCTCAGCATGCAGTCTCAACAGAATTTGTACGTTTATCAAATTGTGGAGGAAATGCAAGTGACCCTTTAGTGTGTTGTGGTTCTTCATCAAACTTTACTTTACCAAGAGAAACAGTTTCCCAAACGCCTACTAGGCTAAGTAACTCTATGAATTTGTTGGCTGATAAAAGGTATTGTGGGTATCAACATTCAGACGACTACGATCGACCAGACAATAACAAAGCGGGAATAAATGAGTTTCCGTGGTTGGCCTTATTACTTTATAAAGATGCACAGGGAAAATCGGATCCGGATGTCCGGTGTGGTGGTTCACTTATCAATGATCACTATATTTTAACTACAGCTTATTGCATATTAGTTACCAGAAGTCATAATTACTCTATGTAAGTACCTTTTGTTTCACCTTTTTCTATGCATACTGTTTTTTACCTTATCAATTTAGATTGATTCTTAAATCTAGATATTTATTAAAATAATCCAGCTGTTGTCTACCAGGTGGACAATAATAATGTTTCGTTCATCTCAAATTATATGCATCAAACATATCGCCACACTATACAAATTGCCACAGACGACAGTCAGCGTAGGTATATACACGATAGTAAAATTTAGTGCTAAAATTTAGGGTAAAGACTGGTAAAGAGGCAACTTGAGTTGCCAACTTAAACTTATAAAAAAAAAAAATTCTATGAGGTTTGTTCAAAACGTCGACTCGGTACGAGTCTCGACCAAAACGCCGACCACATAGTATAGTAATTGTATATTTTTATACAATTTTTGCTTTGATTATAATTTCAGGCTAAGTTCATAAGTTACATGCTATGTTCACTGGCATAAAAGCTGTTCGCATTGACTTATTAAAGGCACCTCAAAGGACATTTTATTTCAGTTATTACCTTGTCATAATTATTGCATGCATTAACCATAATAAAGTTAAAATCGTGGAGTAAATGTGAAAGTCACATTCACACTATCAAATATCACCAGAAAATACACTAGAAATCTTTTGGCGGTTAGTTTGAGTTACCTTGTCATAATTTGCATTTAGTTATTAACCATAATAAAATGTTTTATATAGTTGAAATTATAATTATATAATCATTTTAATTGGGATTAACAACCAGCTTAACTATAAACATCTAAAATGGTATGCCTTTTAAACTAATAACCTGAAAAACTAGGTACTAACTATATTTTATAAAGAAAAACAAGCGTGATTTACAAAATACTAAAATAGAGTGATTATTGCAAACACATGTTCGGACGTTAGAAATTATAAAGTTCAGATTGACCTGGCAATGGGCATACACACTAAAAAGATCGGTTTGCCTTTAGAACTTTAAGTTACCATAGCTTGTTTAAAATTATTTACTTTGAATTTTGTTTGAATGACATCTTTACATGAAACTGAAACGAAACTTATAATAACGTATGGACAGAAAAATTTGCACAAATTATAAAAAAAAAATAATAGCGCAAGCGAAATGTACCTGCTCCTTTAATGTGTCCGTAATTTACTTGGTATATTCTTGTTTCGTGCATCGCGTTTCGTGCGCCGACGAAAATCTACCTGAAACTTGTTTCGTGCGAAATTAAAATGATGGCGTTAATGACTTCTCATTTCGTGCGGTATTACCTGTACATGTTTACCTGATCTTATCTGAATATCAAGTACGATATCAACTTTAATATTCTACACTTCACAGAGCTAGCTAAAAAGTAAGCAAATTCCTTTCTCTTTGCCACTTTCTTTTACTTAAGAGTCATTTGTTTACCATTAGTAGCGCTAAAAAACAAACGCAAATTTTACTCAATTTAGAATATTGATGGGTAATACAGATCTACATACCTACTTTGTTATAGATACAGCTAATATTACCTGTAATTTCCTTGAAATTTATAACATAATTAAATTTGCAATATGAAACAGCAATTCATAATATACAGGATTTAAAGAAAAATTAATATGGGAAAACCTTACTTTCGTTACGTGTCGATGTGGATGCTTTGTAAATTGCCATCTTTAAAGCTGATACATTTTTATTCCTAATATCTAATAAATTTCTTATTGATATGTACTTGTCTATTATTATTTTCTTTTTATTAATTAGGATCTAAAAGTAGCTAAAATAAATAGCTTTAATTTAGAAAATGCATATAATTGATGAAGCAATCGAACTGGTTTAAAAAACCACATGATTAATAATAATACTGAAAAAAATCCACAATTTGTAGTAGAAATCTAATTTTAAAAAGTATCCAAAGTCAGCAGGTAAATTTTGGGTGAGCGCACGAAACGAGAAGATTTTACAGTTCCGCACGAAACGGTACGCACGAAACGTTCACAAATCGTCATGACGGTCATACTTGACTATTAACTAAGACAAGTCATTTCGCATTTTATAACAAATTACTATAATTGAAGAAAACCTTAGAAACATAATATGCTACAATCTTGTTTGTGCAAAATCTTTCCCGCCATACGTTGCCTAAAGTGAAATTTAACATTACTATTTAACATACACATTTTTAATTATATTATAAGCATTGTTAAAATTACAAGTATTATTAATCCGAAAATACTGTTTGGGGTTTTACCAGTACCGATTTTTTACTCTTATTAGTAGGTACCTGATTCTCTCTCACTGATTAAACGGGTGTATGTTATGTATGGGGTAAATTAAAGGAAAAATTAGTAAATATAAATCAGATAAAAATTCATAGATCTACAAATAAATATATACAAAATTCATACAATTAAATGTTAGTAATCAAGATAACTGACTCAACAAATTATTACTTATTGCAGAAATTATAAAAGTGAATAGTATGAAATATTCAATGTGTAAAAATGATATATAAACAAAATAATATTCACTAATCAAATGCAATGTAACACAATAAAATTGCAGACAAAGGTGATAGAATGGAATAAAACATTTCAAATATACCTGTAGGTATATAAAAATGGAAAGATTAAACAGTATTTTACTCTAGAGGCATTAGACAAACATTATGTACAGCTCGTTTTGTAATTTTACCGTCAGACATTTAATGCTAACAACACGCACTACACTGTCACTACCACGATGAAGTTCTGTAATCAGACCTCGTTGCCAGTAGTGCCAGTTGCGGTGGTGTGCAATCCTTGAGGATCACAAGTTGTCCTGCCTGAATTTTCTGAGTTTGTGGTTCCAATCATTTCCATTTATTGCGCTGTTGAAGTTGAGAAAGATACTCCATCTTAAATTTGCGCCAAAAATGCTTACTATTTGTCCCAATAAATGAAAACGTTTAATTCTATTAACTGGGAGATCAGTATGATCACCCTTTTCTCTCAGTGTAATGAGTGACTCACCAATTAGAAAATGTGCAGGAGTTAAGGTTTCAAAATCATTTGGATCATTGGAAAGTGGCATCAATGGACGGGAGTTAAGGACAGCTTCTATCATAGTTAATACAGTGGACAATTCCTCATAATTTAAAGTAGTAGCACCTATAACCCGTTTTAAATGATATTTGGTGGATTTAATTCCTGTGCTTCGTCCTTTACTTTTAAAGATTCAAATAATTCCTTTAAGGAGCGATCTGCCCCGCGGAAATTTGACAATATATGATTTAATTTGAGTTTTACCTCTACCAGTGATTGACTTTAATGATATAGGGCCTGCATAATCAACGCCTACTTTCAAAAAAGGTCGAATTAGTTCGAGTCTTACTTTAGGCAAATCTCCCATTAGCTGTTTACAAGATAATGATTTGATTTAAACATTTGATACATTTATGCAATATTTTTTTAACAATATTTCTACCTGAAATAGGCCAATAA
This sequence comes from Agrypnus murinus, assembly GCA_929113105.1. Classification (NCBI taxonomy): domain Eukaryota; kingdom Metazoa; phylum Arthropoda; class Insecta; order Coleoptera; family Elateridae; genus Agrypnus; species Agrypnus murinus. Next base: position 63,282,723 of record OV816029.1, on the reverse strand, counting down.
TTTCGCCGAATTGCTGCAAACGTTCCCTGACCTCATACGTATTACAGTGTTGAGAATGAACTTGATAAATAATTCAGTGCGTAATATGATGCCCCTTTGGTAAAATAATTGGGAATTTCTGATCATAGTTAATTGGAGCGTGTTTTATACGCCCTCCACCTCTAATGAAACCGTCTTCGTCCAGAAATTAACTTAAAGAAAGAAGAGAACTATTTTTATTAAGTGGTTGGCTTAACTTTGTAACGGTACAATTTCCACCAGCATCTAGTATGTAGAATTTTACATTTATACTTATTGAAAATCTTAAGTTCGGTCCTGTATGACCGTGCTTTATTCGAATTAGAATTTCGTCACGCGAATATTTCCTATAAATTAAAAACATTTCAAGAAAGGATTGTTTCATATTTGTATACACTTAAAGAACGTAGCGTCATAACTTGATGTTTTAGCATTTTGTTCGTTTATAATTCTGTATTAATAACAATTAATTCAAGAGAGACCTTGATAAAAGACTGTGGGAAGTACTTGGTCATCAATTTCACAAAAAACATTTCTGTTAATATTCCGAGAATACAGGCCTCAAAAACAAATTTTTCTTCGTCTTCCATATGTATTTGAAATCTAAAACGCGTTCCCGCGTAGTAAGCTTGGCTAGACTGCACCTGGGTGTTATCTTGTATCAATTTGCGCGTTATTTCTTCAAGTACTACTTTTTATTCCTTTGGGTCTAGAATCCTGTAGAAGGTTAACCAAAAAGCTTCCTTATGAACAAGTAAATGATGTATCACGCCGCGAGACGACGTGACATGTGCTGCAAACTGGCGCGCTGCTCAAAGGGTGTGGAGGTTTATCGATTGTGCTCCGATAAATAGTGGTTGATTTTGAATCAATGTTACCGAATTACAGTTTATTAATTCTTTAGAATTAAAATAAATTCTAAATATAGTACAGTACAGTCTTAGTGTTATTTAGTTGCAAAGTGCAAATTTTTGAAAGGATTTACGTCTCGTTAAATCGTGTTTGAAAGATTTATAATTTTGTATCGCGAATAAACAATAGTGGTTTATTTTATGGTGAAGAACTACTAAGAACAATTATTTCGTTTCGTTTGGTTTTAAGACTAGTGCAGTTTTATTATAAAGAAAAACCACTTAAAAGTGATCCTGAATTTAAAGACAGATTCTCGTTCTTCTATAAATTAATACAGTAAATTAGAACTTCGTGCAAAGAATGTAAACGCATTAAGTGCTACTTGTGGCTAAAATTATTTAAATTTCTGAGAAACATTACCGTTTTATTTCGTAAATAAAAGTAAATACGCTATAACGTATAAACATTTTAAAATCTTGGATTGTTTAATGTGTGCTCGATCAAACTTATTTGTGAAATCATATGCACAAATGACAGTAATTAAATTGAAATCTCATTCTTGGATTTTGTTACTGAAAATCAACACTTCGAGACCAAGTAAATGTCAACGACGATCTTCCGAAATAGAGGCCATTTTCCAATTTCTAATGGATTGTCTTTGTTTCTCTTCTACGAGTTTAGTTGGATAAAAATGAAAGGTATCGTACTTTATAAGAGATTGTTTATTATTGCAGTTAGTTTAAGAATCCTTATACAAGGAAATTTGTAATTTTTTATTAGTAAGAGAGCTCTCCATAGTACCTAGAAAATTCAAATTTTTAATGGTAAAGAGTTTTAAAATAATCAATGCTGATAATATTTAGATTAATCTAATTTGCATAATATTCTTTAGATATTTGTTTGTCGATTTTTTCGACGAAGTCGAGTTTACATAATTTTAATAATTAAATAAATTTTACTGATTAATTCTATTTGACCAATCTAATAAATTTCTTGGTTACTTTTGCTGATAAAAAGGTTTTATATAAATCTTTCTTGAGTTATTTTAGTGTAATTATCGTAGAGAGGTTAATCATTAGCAAATGAATATTGATTTTTACTCGTAATAATCCTATGCTGTGTGTGTTATTATTCAAGTGTATTGTTATTTTTTATTCCTTTCCTTATTGTTTAATAAATGTCTTCAGTTTATACTAAAGATCTAAAAACGGAACCATATCATTACGAACATTTTATTTCATTTTTATTCTAAATTTTAAACATAAACAAAATCTTTTTGTTTTCAATCTAATATTTAATTCATTTTCTGGTTGAATTTTCTGAGTGAATTTTATATTCTTTTAACAGCTTATTCAATTAACATCATTGGTCGTTTATACTAATAAACGCGTTTAAGCTTCATAATCAGATGGCGGCCTTTTTGAGTAATTATTTGTGTTCTGAAACCTTTATCTACTCCTTTTCACAATTTATACAACTGAGAAACCAATACCTACGACCTGAATATCAAAATTTGTAAGAGAGAGCTAAATCTCAAGCCGTGGTGAATATTTTGAGTATAACATGATAACGTAAGTATGAATAATTTCATAGTTTTTATTATTTATCTTGTGTGAAAAAACAGTAAGTTACAATTGGCGCCCAATCGCGGGGCGTTGTTTCGTTTGTGAGTTTTTAGTAAGTTACAACTTCGAAGTTTCATGGGAAAAGATTGTACAGTTTTTAAAATAAAAATGGTTGCTTTATTAGTTTCTTTAAAACTCAAAGTACCTGTTAATGAATTTAAAAATATAAGCAATCACTCTTTGAAATTTACGAAAAGAAGTGAATTTACATATTACGTCATTAAACAGATTGGTAGCAATTACACCCGAGTGAAAACAAGTTTTTTAGTCCAAGCACCAGAGCAAAAAAAGTAGGTTCATAATGCAATCTTCTACAGAATTGATTTTTTGTTGGAAAATGTTCCCTGAATGTAACGACAAGTTGGCGGGACGGGGCGGTTGAGCGTTAGCCGCCATCTTGGAAAACACGTTTTATCAAATATCTCGTGAACCGTGCACCGTACGACAAAAATAGTACAGATCATTTTTGTAGATAAAACATTTTCTACAACTTTTATCCGAAACTTTTTTCTGTATAGTGCATAGATTTATATTTATAGCGCGCCAAACTTTTTCCAATATGGTTATTGCTAAATATATAGTTAACGGTTGATGATACATTAAAAATGGTAATAACCAAATTTGTAGGACACAAAATTTCCAATAAAATTTATTTGAAGTTTTTTTCTATAAAATTGATACTTTAAGAGCTATAGCTTGGTAAACTATTGCACTGCGTGAATTATCAGTGGAAATGTTGCTCGCAGTACACGGAAAATATTTCATAACACATAAAACGGCGAAAAGTGTTCAGAAAAATGACAATACTGTGCAGTGAATCTATTAATATCATAAATAGTGTGAAGAAGTACTCATAATTTATAGATCTTTCTTACTTGCCTGGGTAGTATAGGCCAGTAAAATAGAATCCGTTGGTAGAAATAAATTTTGGAAAGCAGGATATGGTTTCGATCGCTTCATTTGATGTCAAATATAAGTATCCTAGGTTTGCACGGTCCCTCGACGCGAGCTTACCTGAGGCCATCAAAAGAACCACGAAATCTTCGGACCTTTTTTAGTTTTTCGCTTATAACTTTAAAGCAGTGCTTTCCAACGAAAACTTCACTATTACAAGAATTAAAGAGCATTAAATTCTGCGTCGAATGAGTATCCAGCACTTTAAATTCGGTCCAGTGGCTTTCCGTATAAAAAAACCCGTTGGACTCATTCTGATTGTTAATATAAGTCGAGAAATACCTAAGCTTTGATATTGTACAGGTTGCCGGATTAAACTAATGGACATTTCTTTGTCATCCACCATCACAGCAATTGGTATCAATCCATATGAAGTGCTGCAGTAATAGTCGCTCGATCATTTCGAAAAAAACTTTTTTTTTGTATTATCACAATTAAGTATTGGTAAACCAAAACCACTGTTATTTTATTTTTATTCCTTTTGATTGAAATATGGCAGGCATATTTGTTTCGTGGTGTGCGCAGTTTTTTTTATGTAAATGTAAATCTTGATATAGTATCATAACGACAACTTAAAAAGCCCAGAAATACCAAAATAGTAAAGTTTCAGATTTAAAATATTTTATACATAAACTATATCTAATCGTGTACTTTTAAAAAGAAAATCAGCCCTAAGACTTCATCTTCATCTGGATATATGAAATATGCCCCCCTAAAAAGCGGAAATTTTTGTAAAAACGTTGTTAAACTTCGGAGTTAAATTGCACCCATAAGTAAGCATCCTACGAAAATTATGTTTAGATTAAAAGATGTAGTCTGACATGGGAGCAATACTAGGGTTTTTACCGTTTGTCTCTAGGATCAACCGTTCTTGAGATATCAAGAGTTACGTTTACATAAAAAAACTGCAAGAAACGTCGTGCACCACGAAACAAATATGGCTGCCATATTTCAATCAAAAGGAATAAAAGTAAAATAACGGCGGTTTTGATCTACCAATACTTAGATGTGATAACACACAAAAGATTTTTTTTTCGAAACTATCGAGCGACAAGTATTGCAGCACTTCATATGGATTGACCCCAATTGCTGTGATGGGGGATGACACAGAAATGGCCATTAGTTTAATCCGGCAACCTGTACAATATCAAAGCTTAGGTATTTCTCGACTTATATTAACAATCAGAATGAGTCCAACGGGTTTTTATACGGAAAGCCTCTGGGCGTCCGGTCTGACGGAAAATCGAAAATTTGTAAAATTGTCGTTTTTCGACCGTCGATTTCGACCATACCACTGGACCAGATTTAAAGTGTTGGATACTCATCCGTCGCAGAATTTAATGCTCTTTAATTCTTGTAATAGTGACGTTTTCGTTGGAAAGCACCGCTTTGGAGTTATAAGCGAAAACCTAAAAAAGGCCCGAAGATTTCGTGGTTCTTTTGATGCCCTCAGGTAAGCTCCCGTCAAGGGACTGTGCAAACCTAGGATACTTATATTTGACATCAAATGAAGCGATCGAAGCGATCTCCCGCTTTCCAACATTTATTTCCACCAACGGTCCCAATCGGGTCTAATTTTACTGGCCTAGTAGGTATTATCATAAAAAATTGTCAATGTAGCAAGATACAATTATTGTTTGTACATCACATACATCATAAAAATTACTAATAATTAAATTATTAATAATAATAACGATGATGATGACAATAATAATAATAATAATCATGAGAAGGCATAACAGAGTTCAATGAATGCAAATTAATTTTTTGAAATAAAAAACGGATTAAAACATGTATTTATACAAAAACTGGCACGTTATTTTACGTCATAAGTTTCATCTGTTTCGATGATGAAGGAAGACACTCATCGCCTTCCACTTCCCTGTCAGCATCCAATGTATCTGGCTTATTGTAGCATGTGTGTCCACTACAATTCGAACAAATAATAATGGAACATTTTAAGTCAGCTTTTCGGCATCCACAAGCAGCCCCGCAATTTTTTGTGCATTTGCAAGATATTTGCAGCAAACTTGATGGTACGGGAGCCATAGTAGTTCGAATTGGTTGAAGTCCATTTGTAGTCCGCTTCCAACCCCATTCTTCAGTATCATGGTAAAATCCTAGCCAAGTTTGAACCTGGTGATAGGTTCTAAAAGAATGGTAACGTGCCGTACTTCTTCACACTATCTATAATATTAATAGATTCACTACACAGTATTGTCATTTTTCTGAAAACTTTTCGCCGTTTTATGTGTTATGAAATGTTTTCCGTGTACTACGAGCAACATTTCCACTGATACTTCACGCGGTGCAATAGTTTACCAATAACTCTTAATGTATCAATTTTATAGAAAAAAACTTCAAATAAATCTTATTGGAAATTTTGTGTCCTACAAATTTGGTTATTACCATTTTTAATGTATCATCAACCGTTAACTATACAGTGCGATTCTAAAGTATGGAATAAATTTGATAAAAGGGAAAGTATTGATTTTTGGAAGAATTCCAAAAACACGTCAAATTTGTTTTTAAAGTCCGCATATTTTGACATAATATTCGAATATACAGGGTAATGCATTTAAGTGTGGTGACGTCATCGGTATCTTTTTTATATAGCAACTTTTATTTTTTATTCCGTATCCTGTCACTTCATCCAATTACCAACAAGGTAATGTAATAAGTTTGTTACCTTACATAAAAAAATTTAAAAAAAAATAATCATGAAGACGGGAAATTGCTATAGTCACCATACTTAAATGCAAAGCGAGAAGCAAAGTATTGATATATCCGATATGTCAAAAAGTGCGGACTTTAAAAACAAATTTGACATGTTTTGGAATTTTTCCAAAAATCAATACTTTGCGTCTCGCTTTGCATTTTAGTGTGATGTCTATAGCACTTTCCCGTCTTCATAATTATTTTTTTGAAAAACTTCCTTATGTAAGGTAACAAATTTATTACATTACCATTTTGCCAATTGGGTGAAGTGTCAGAATATGGAATAAAAAATGCAAGTTGCCATTTAAAAAAAATGCCGATGAGTCACCACACGTAATCGCATCACCCTGCATATTCGAATATTATGTCAAAAAGTGCGGACTTTAAAAACAATATTGACGTGTTTTTGGGATTTTTTCAAAAATCAATACTTTCCCTTTTATCAAATTTATTCCATACTTTCGAATCGCACTGTATATTTAGCAATAACCATATTGAAAAAAGTTTGGCGCGCTATAAATATAAACCTATGCACTATACAGAAAAAAGTTTTGTATAAAAGTTGTAGAAAATGTTATTATCTACAAAAATGATCTGTACTACGATCTGCAACTACTTTGTCGTACGATGCACGATTCACGAGATATTTGATAAAACGTGTTTTCCAAGATGGCGCCTAATGCTCAACCGCCCCCGTCCCGCCAACTTGACGTTACATTCAGGGGACACCCCCGTACATTTTCCAACAAGGAAATCAATTCTGTAGAAGATTGGAGAAATAAATTACCCGGTTACTGGCCTATTCCTTTTTTAAGGAATTTCTAGAGTTTTGGTTATTTCTTCTGAACTGATAGTAGGCCACCTTTCTTTTGGAAGCTACAAAAAGGAAGGCCCTTTAAACCAAACAGAATCTGTTAATTGTTCAGGTGAAGCACCTCAGCTAACAATATCTGCTGGATTGTTCACGCCTTTGCATAAATTCCATTCGTTTGGGTTGCTTAAAGATTGAATTCTAGACACGTGATTTGCCACAAATGTTGCAAGAGTATTGGCGGAAGTGGATATTCAAGCCAGTACAACAGATGAATCAGTCAAAAGAGAACTGTCTGTTATAAATCTGTAAACTTAAAGTAGATTGAACCTTGTTTATGAGTTCGGCCAATAAAAGAGTCCCACAAAGTACTGCTCGTGGTATGGTTATAGTTTTAATTGACGCTACTCTGCTTTTGGAGCATATAAGATTAATATTAATATTGCCAAGATTAACTTCGGCACGTATATACTACATATGCAAGTGCCGTATGCTTTACAACTTGCATCTGAAAAATCATGAAGTTCAAGTTTTATTTGTGTTATTGATATAATTTTTCTAGGAATTTTAAATTCATTTAGACATTGCAATTCTAAAGTATATTGATTCAATATTGTTAATAAATCTAAAGGAATAGGATCATCCCAACTAATCTTTGAAAGCCATAAATGTTGCATAAATAATAATTGGTTGTAATAACCCTAAAGGATCATAAATTTTGCTCAACACAGATAAAACGGTTCTTTTAGTCACCTTGTTGTGATCGTATTCTACGTTTACTAAATACTGAATTTCATCTAATTTAGGGTTCCAAACCACACCCAACGTTGTTGTATTTTTTATCAAAATTTAAGGTGATTAACGGATTATATGAAGAATTATTAATTCGGGCTAAGATTTCTGGAGAACTCAAATCCGTCACTTTGAAAAATTGCGGTGAGTTGCTCCCGAAAAACTACTGCTTGTTCAATAGACTGGGTACCGGTTGACACGTCATCCATAAACATCCATATCATTTTTAATTACTGAATAAGCTTCGGGATATTTAAGTTTTTCGTCCTCAGCTAACTAATGTACAACTCGCATTACAACCGTAAGTTATTGTTAACAATCTATACACCTTAATAGGTTCATCTTTGTCATTTCTCCACAAAATTAATTGATAATTTGCATCGGAATGTGAAACTTTAATTTGTCGAAACATTTTCGATATGTCACTGCATAAAACATATTCATGGGTGCGAAATTTACAAAGTATTTGAAATATTTCATGTTGCAAGTTTGGCCCGGTAAATAAGGTGTCATTTAATGATAAACCGCTGAAAGTAAGTTGGCTAGAGTCAAATACTACCCTTAATTTGACGGTTAACGAATCTTTTAAAATTGCATGATGTGGAATGTAATAAGATTTTTCGGTTTTAATAATTCCGGATTTTGAACCTCTTTATTCCGCTGTCTACGATTTTGACTAAATAAACTGTTTTACTAATCTTTAATTTCACTAAAGCAGAAAACCATTTTATAAGTCCATTGATATACTTTAGATTAACTAAATTTAATAGCATAGCCATAGGTAACATACCAGTTACGGAACTTGGAGTTGACCTATAAATCACTAAACAATCTGACAATCTTTGATCGACCGAAATATGACTTGACTGTTTCGACATTAAAGACTTAATTAATAACCTTTTAAACGTCTTGGAATAGTCCGAACACCTTGTGAAAGAACCCGTCTTTCTGAAATTTATGGAATGGAAATATATTTGAAAAAGGAATTTCTACAGTACACCGGAAATTTCAAAGAAAGAGGTGCTAGATACGCACTAATGATGTTAGATGACGAGAAAAAGAAAAAAGGAGTTACTTACAATTAATACTATTAAAGGTCTTTATTATAACAGAATGGTTTTTGGTCTGGCATCTGCGCCAGCAATATTTCAAATGCTGATGGATACTATCTTAAAAGATATTCCTTATTGTGCCGCATATGTTGCTTTACAAGAACTTAAATCTGTACCACCTAACAAGATATCATCGAAATATGCGGCACAATAAGGAATATCTTTTAAGATAGTATCCATCATTTGAAATATTGCTGGCGCAGATGCCAGACCAAAAACCATTCTATTATACGAATAAAGACCTTTAATAGCATTAATTGTAAGTAACTCCTTACTCGAGTCATCTACTGAAAGCTGTAAATAAGCATTAGATAAATCAATGCGACAAAAGACTTTAAAATTCACAAATTTGTCAAAAATATCGTCTGGAAGAGGAATAGGATACTGATCAACTTGTAACTGCTGATTGATTGTGGTTTTTAGATCAACACATAGTCTTAACTTCCCATCTTTCTTCGGTACACATACTACAGATGGACTCTACTGACTGTGTTTAACCTTAGTAAGAATACAGTTCTAAGAGCATAAGGAACATTGTAAGCTTTATGAAATACTGGTGTAGCATTATCTTTTAGATTAATGTTAATTTTAAATTCCTTGATTGGAAGACGTTATTATTGACGGAAGAAGTTAGTTATTGAAAATGCATTTTGATACTTTTCAGAAAATTCTTTAACTAACATATTTTTATCTAAATTCTCAATAGTATTAATTGATGATTCATTTGACAAACCAAGACAATTTGATAATATATACTTCCACTCTGGACAAATGACAGTTAACCAATTACGACCTAGAATAGCTTTATGAGACAAATCATTTACCACTATACTCCGGACACTGAACAGATATAGTTAAAAAAAAATCAAGGCAGCACAGATTGTTCTGATTGGTTTTATGTGAAAGTTAAATTTACAATAGAACATTTTTGTATATGAATTGTTAATTTGTTATAAATGATGTCACTTAGAGAAATTTATACTAGTATAAATAATAACCATACATTTTAAAAAATTGCATTTTATTAATTTAATAAAAAAGCCATGAAAAGTTCGCGAGTGCTATGTGTTTATACATATTATAATATATAATAAATATTTTTTACAATAAAACAAAGAAATTACATACAAACATACTATATATACGTCGCATGGTAAGGTGGCAATCTCAGAACAGTTCTGTTGCTTTCCTGTGTTAATTCGTCGATTACGTTAGCACTGTGTTTAGGTGCATGCTGTTTTACTTAAGATAACAATTCAGCTCTCACCATACTGTCTTCGTAGGGGATAGTTTTCTCTGCAGCCAGTTATGTATGTCAGCTTTCTTTGTGTTGCTAGACGGAATTTTTTCAATTTTTCTTGTGTGATAACTTGCGTTATCCAAGACGATAACGCAACCTCCTTCAAGACTGGGCAAAATATTTTTAAACCATTGTTCAAATGTATCTGCGTTCATTTCTTCATGGTAGTCATTTGTTTTCTTGGATTTCAATAACAGTAATCCATTATCTACAAAACCGTCATCAGATCCTATATGAAGGGTGATGAGCCGCTTTCCTTTCCCCGATGGATTTCTCAAGCCAGTCGATAACCCTCTTAAAAATGCATCTCGTGGATTTGTTATGGACATGCCAGCCCACACTTTTCTTGCCATTTTTGTCTTCTTCGGAAACTGTCCAAAATAGCTCTTGGTCTATGACACGCCATAGGAGCATCAAAATAATCAGGAGGTTGCTTGTGCTCACGAAGTATGTTGTAAACACTGGCTACACCAATTCTTAAAATTATAGTAAATAAGCAGTGGGATTGGAAGGTAAATTAAAACATGACCTATCAATCTAGCAACATTTTCCACTTTTTCGTGTTTTTTCCATTGAGGATGCTGCTCTTCACACACTTTAAAAGCGTTCATAATTATTTGTTTCACCTCTACAGAAAAGTGCTTTTTTGGCGTTTTTTTTTTTGGTGGTGACAACTGAATATTGTTGACGTTTTCATCATCCATTTTTAATAATTTTGCAGTAAGGAAAATTCTACAAATTAACCAACTCATTATTATTATTAACTTTTCATATAATTCTAACTTACTTATTGACAACCGTTCGTGTATTGAATGGTGCGAGTCTTAATAAAGACTTGTAATGTACCTAATATGTAACACAGTTGGATAAACTGACGGAACTTTCAAAACAACTGACGTAAACGCATGCGTAACAAGCTTGTGTTTGTGTGTGTAAATGAGACTTCTATCGAGTACCGCCCCATTTATTTCAACCAATGGATATTCAAGTTTCAAGTTGCATCTGAATGTCTCTGGTTTTTCATTACTATATCTGTTGGGTAAACGCAGTATAGTAATGGTAGATCAAAAAATCTTTCAATTGGTATTTAATTGGTAGTTACTACTTTAACAAAGATTACACCTCGTATTTGTAGTTGCTGATTATTTGCTATTGTTAAGTTACCAATATATACATTTAAATTAATTTGTTTAAAATACCTTAGGTACAAATCATACGTAATGAAAGACGATGAACTTCCACAGTCCACAAAAACGTCATTTTATTATCATTTACAAATAGAGGAACATACACAGGATCAGGGTCAGCTCCTGGAATAGAATTTGTTGTTAAATTACACGTAATTAAGTTAATAGAACCTTGTGGGCAAAATTGAGAAGTGTGACCTTTCTGGGTACATGAGAAACATAGCCAATTACTTGCTGGACACCTATTAGGCGGATGATCCACGAAACACCTATGACATTTCTTTTGTGAAGGCTGAAATCTGTCACCTGACACTTGTCTCCTACTTTGCGGTTTGGACTCAGCACGACTGGAACGAAAGTTACGTTGCATCACTGGAGATATTTTCTTAACGTATCATTGCATTACTATTAATTCCACAAACGAGTGTATGTCGAAGAGCTTGATCTAAGAAGTCCCCAAAGTTGTATGTGATCGAAAGGTGTTTAATTGCTGAAATAAAATCTTGCAATGTTTCATCAATTTGTTGAGTTCTTTTGAAAAATTTAAATTTTTCTGCAATAGTACATTTCTTCGGAGGAAACTTATTTGTTAAACATATTATGCACTCATCAAATGTACAATCTTTTAATGATTTTGGACTTAATGACTACCTTAATAATTTATATTTTTCTGCTCCCAGCATAAGACATAGACGATTCACTTTTTCAGTTTCATGACTACCAGACAACTCAAAATAGATCTTGCTTCTTTCCAAAAAGAAATCGAAAGGTTCTGATTCAGGTTCAAACACTGGTACAGGGATATTACTTATACAAGATAAGCTTCTGATAGCTTCAAAGGATACGGATTTTTCTTCTTTCTCCATTACTTAAATACAAATAAATGTAGTTTACCTCGTCGCCAGAATGTTATGTGGCCGTATAACGACTTGTTTATACTATTTTTAATAACTTATACAGAAATAAAGTAGAGACTAAAATGTAAAAATTTAAAAATAAACTACAATAGTATATTATGTTATTAGGAGCAAAAGTGATATTTTTATGTGGCGCGGCTGGACAGTTTAGCTGCCGAGCTTGCGAGGCAGGTAAGTCCAGCCAAGCCACATAAAAATATCACTTTTGCTCCGAATAACATATACTATTTTTTCTTCAGACGGTAAAAAAACATTCAATTCATACATTCAAATTACAAAAATGATGAAATTTGAATTATGTTTGAATAATACCAACTTATCTAGTGTGGTATGAAAACATTGTCTTGACAGCGCTGTCATCAACAACGTGAAAAAAAAATTCGTCGGCAAAATTTTCTCAATTGAAAATTTCAATTTCATCAAAAGTGGGTGTAAATACTCCATTCGTAAGTACTTTTTAATCGTTTTTTATACTTTTTGTATTAAATTTGAGATATTGTAGGTTGTGTGAGATTAAAATATGTGGTGCGGAGAAAATGATGGTGTCTCGGGTACCCCACCCGAAATAGCCGAAGCTGCCAAACTGGCAATAGATAATTTAATGCCGACAAAATCAAGCTCTATATATGAAGGCGCATTCCAAAAATTTACAAAATGGTGTAAATACAAAAACGTTTCCAATTATTGCGAAACTACATTGTTGGCGTATTTCTGCGAGCTGGCGACAAAAAAGCAATTCAAGTTCTCGACGATGTGGGCAAATTATTCTATGATTAAAACTGTATTAAGCATTAAGCATGGCGTAGATATTAGCAAGTATTTGAAACTAAGAGCATTTCTCAAAAAACAGAATGAAGGTTATAGTCCGAAGAAGTCGAGAGTGTTTACAAAGGAGCAAGTAGAAAAATTCTTGTCTGAAGCCCCTAACGAAAAATATTTAGCAATGAAGGTAAGCTTTTGATTTAGACAATACACAAAATTAAAGGGTCTTCTTTTAGATTGTCTTAATAATTGGAGTGTCTGGGGCCTGTCGATGTGATGAAATGGTTCGAATGAAAGTAGATGACATAGAAAATATGGGATCTTTGCTCCATATTAAGATACCTAACAGCAAAACAAAGAAGAGCAGATCATTCACAGTTGTTGGCGAAAATTTTTTGCAACTTTATAGACAATATGCTTCACTGCGTCCATCGAATTTTCATGACAGGCGATTTTTTGTAAAGTATGGAAATGGAAAATGTTATAGATCCGTTATGGGCGTACATAAAATTGGCAGTGTCCCTAGAGAGGTAGCATCCTACCTGAAATTGCCACATCCTGAAGAATACACCGGACATGGCTTGAGACGAACTTCAGCTACACTGTTGGTAGACGGCGGAGAAGATCTAATGTCTTTGAAACGTTTGGGAGGTTGGAAATCTAGCAGTGTAGCTGAAGGCTACATAGAAGAATCGCTCTCGAACAAAAAAGATAGTGCGATGAAGATTTTTCCTTCTGATGTAGCAAGTACAAGCAATGTCTGCATCGAAAATGAGGAAATGTCTACAATGGAGTCCACAGCAAAGAAAAATGTTCAGTCCTCTTTAGTGTCAAGTGGTTTAAAATTTGAAAACTCTAATGTAACAAACTGTACCTTTAATTTGTATTTTAGCAAATAAATGAAATGTTAAAGTTGAATAATAGGTGACACTGATTCGATGATTATGATTGGTTCTTCTCGCCGGCTATAATATTCATTATAGCCGGCGGCAGAGAAATAATATCTCTACTTCATGAGATTAGATCCAAAATGTCATGTTTCTGTGACGTCTGAAGAAAAATAAGTTTATTGACAAAACCATATTTTTCAGACATTCGTTTTTGTTTATTATTCTAAGTGTACTTGATTCAATACCACACATACATATCAAACACAAGACATGAAAACAACTATATACTAACAACAAACAATAGAATACAAAAGGTTACTCACATAGGTTATACTGTATGAGGACATACATGTCCTCTTAAATCTAACATAATCATGAGGGTGGTCAGAATCACCCTGCTTTAGCGATAAATCTATAAAATAAGCGTAGGAGTCGAACTCCTGGTGATCTACAAACTAAGCGAAAAAGAGCCTGGTCACAACTCCCCCATAACTAAGCGAGAGAGGGCTTTAGCGCAACCCCCTCATGACTAAGCAGAACTAAGCATTAGATAAATTAAAAGGTACTCACCAGCTTGCTTGGAGATGTTGTGTTCGAGTCATTTCCACTGACTGAATTGTAAGCTCAAAGCAAGCTGTTTTGTATACTGCTCAAGGTGGAAGAGATTAACATAACAGTGGGACTCCGTAGGTTGGCGTTCCAAGTATGAAACTAAGGAAGCTCATGCTTGCTGATTGCAGGCTTGTGGGTAGTTTGCATTCGAGCCGACCGTACCAATCACGAAACTGTGGGCTGAGCGGAAGTGTGCTGGTTTCTTCTGAAGGAATGCGCAGCTGGTTGTGAATCGTAGGCGACTTGACTGCATGTGGACGAACGTGGGTTGTTCAGTATAGACGAAGCAACCTCAGTAGATAAAATGCATTGGAAAGGGCAGACGTGGGTGACGCGGCGGCGTTTCTTCGAAGGAATGCGATGCTGGCTCCAAGTCGTTAGCGGCGTAGCTGTGGCTGCTGGAATAACGTAGGCAGCACCGCAGGAAACCTTGCACGAGATATTGTACGAACGGAAGAGAAGTTGAGTTTTGTATGTAATATTGAATTGTAAATATTTCCGTTTGTGACATTATTATAAAAATATAAGGGAAGAGTTATATAAGAATTGAGTCACTCACGTTTTTGAAGTTGAAGATGATCCCGGCCGTTGCTTTTAGTGAACTCCTGCTAGATGCTGATGGAAAATGGTGATGCCTGCTGGCGATGATGGTGACTGCTTGCGTTTGTAATTAAAACTACCGTTAACTGGGGTGACTCAGGACACAGGGGTCATTCGGGACAGGAGTGCATGATTTTAAATTTTGCCTCCTTATATCGTTAAATTAGATTTCTATATCGTGAGAGTGGTGTAGAATGGTTCACAGATGACACTGTCATAACTTTATGAGGGTTGTTTGGTTGTGTGCAACAAGTAAGGTAAGTTAATTCTAAACAAATTTAACCAATAATTTAATCAAGATAATTATCCCCATTTTAGTTACGTACGTAGTATACGTTTGTTAAGCATTAAATAAACTAGTATTTTTTTATGCACTCCCCCATGTGTTTACTGAGAGGTTATGTGTCAAGTTGGCCGGGGAATTACATATTGCTTTGTCTATGACGATGTTTATTTTTTCAGAACATTTTCGGGGCGGAACGGGACAAAATGCCCCGAACTTATAAAACACCACTACACTGAGAAAAATGGGTCTATTAAACTAGTTTAATTGGAAAAAAATTAATTGTGGTTAATAAATTCACTTACTTTTGCTTAATAACCGCAAGTAAAAAAGAGTTTCTAGAAGTTATTTCTCAATTATTGACTTGTGTTGCTAGCACTAGTATTCATTTGATAGTGCTTAATGATCTAATCACTTATCTGTATGAAAGTGTGGTTTCTAAAAACAGTCTAATACATATAAAAACCCTGTTTAATAACAGGTAAATAGTTTTACTAGACGTTATTGAACTGGTTAATACCATTTTAAAATTCGAACAAACTCGGCAATCATTCGTATGAATTCGTTACCTTTTACCGCGCTTTCCACAGTTGTCGAGCTCATTAGTCATTACGCGCTACGCGGTGGTCGGTTAGCGAGTACCCGTATTCAGCGGCTTCGATAATAGGAAGTTAAACGGTTCTAAAAACTTTAATATACCTATTCTTTAATAAACTGGTATATTCTTTTTTTTTTTTTTTTTATTAGTAATAACTAGATCGACAACTAATGTCATACATAGTTTAGTTAATATACAATATTTACAGTTCTCATTAATAACATGAAGAAGAGCAATTCTATGAATCCTCTTTGTAGCTAATCTAACAAGCGTTAACCAGTGTTACGGGCGTTAACATCAGAACAACAGATTACATAAAAGGCACTAAGGTATTCACAGGGTTGGTAGGTAATCACAATGGTGATAATGTACACCAAGAGGTGATGTTCAAATAAGAATTCTTCGTCTATCACTTATCATTTTTTAAAGTTAATATCACTTAACACTGTTTACACGGCATCTTCATCCTCACTGTCAGAAGTTATTATATCTTGAGGCATTTTTCGTTTTAGTCTGTGGTGAATGTGTTTTTCACCAAGAGAGTAATATTGAGCACTACCGCACTTTGTAATGTTTTTGAAGAATTTCTTGCCTGTTTTTTTAATAAAATCTTCTATTGTGGGGAAATTCAAATCACGGTGGATATTTTTATTTCGTATAAACCATGGCGCTTTAAGAGATAGTCTCAGAATTTTGTTCTGAAAGACTTGAAGTTTATTAATATGTGTTCTGGGGGCCGACATCCATACTGGTGATGCGTAGGTAATTATAGGTCTTAGTATCGATTTATATATTAGTAAAACACATTTAGTCTTCAGTGGTGTATTTCGGTTTAAAATAGGATATAGTTGCGAAAGTCGTGAGTAGCTTTCATTTAATTTCTTGTTTATGTGATACCCGAATTTTAGTTTTCGATCAAGATAAACGCCAAGATATTTTACCGCACTGTCAGGAGGGTTCCACGGTATTTTGGAATTATTTATAGTAATTTCGGTTGTTAATTTTGGATGTCGGAGGGTAAAAACCGTTGCAACCGTTTTGGTGTGATTTATCGAAAAAGACCATTTATTAAACCATTTCAGAAGTATATTAAGTGATGATTGAAGAGTACTAATGGCTGATTCAATGTCTGCATGCTGTGTAAGGATCGTTGTATCATCGGCATAGAGTGCAATCGTTGTATTTGGAGTCTCTGGTATGTCGTGTGTGTAAATATTAAAAAGAAGTGGTGCTAGGATCGAACCTTGTGGCACGCCCGCTTGGATTGTCTGTATTGTTGAAAGATGGTTGTTTATTCGTACGGAGAACGTTCTATTTGTTAGAAAGGATTGCAAAATTTTTGTTATGTAGCTAGGTAAAGGAAACTGCATTATTTTGAAGAGAAGTCCATTTATCCATACCTTATCAAAGGCCTGCCCTACATCTAAAAATACTCCCACCGTGTGCTGCTTTGCTTCGTAGCCCTTTTCTATTAATTGTGTCAGCCTTAGTAGTTGATGATTAGTTGAATAACCAGAACGAAAGCCGAATTGAAATTTTGGTATGATCTGGTGAGTCTCTAGAAACTGGTTCAGTCTGGAATATATCACTTTTTCCAATAATTTGGAGAGAGTTGGAAGGAGTGAAATGGGTCTGTAACTCTCGGATTTATGAGGATCTTTTCTAGGTTTTAAAAATATCAATATATGTGCATACTTCCAGGTACTTGGAAAATACTGTAGACGCAGACAGGCATTGAACAAGCTTGCTAAAAAGGTTATTTGTTTCCTGGTTAAACGCTTTAAGACAATATTTGGGATTAAGTCGTGTCCAGGTGATTTCCGATTGTGTAGGTTGCGTATGTATTTTGCTATTTCTCTAGGTGAGGTGCATGAGATTTCTGATGATGCAATAGGTGGTTGCTCTACAAAAGTGTTGACTTGTCTATGGTGATCAGTTGTGTTGGTGGTAATACTTGTAAAAACTTGAGATAAATGTTCTGAAAATACTTCACATTTTTCAATGTCGGAATTATACGTATTGTTATTTACATGTATGGAGTATTGAGTCTGACTTTGTCTCAGGAGTTTCTTTGTAGTTCTCCAAAGAGAGGGATCTCTGTCTTGTAGTTGACGTATGTGATTTTGGAAGGTTTCGATCCTATGCTTATCCAGTTCAGCTCTTATTTGTCGAGCTAGTTTATTCAAATTGGCTTTGGTTTCTGGGTGTCGAAACTTTTGCCATTCTCTTCTGATTTTGTGTTTTTAGGAGCGTGAGTATCTCGGAAGGGGTCTTATCTGTATTTTTCATGTATGCAGTGTTATATTTTGATGGTAAAGTGCTTGTTGTCAGTGCCTGTTTGATAGTTTCTTCAAAATGTTGTATATAGTTATCGACGTCTGTGGGGTTGATGAGAGAAGTAGGACATTTAATTTTGGCGTCAAGTGTTTCTTGAAATTTGTCCCAGTCTATTCTACCATTTATTATAGAAAGGGGTTTGGGGATATACGGAGTATCAACGCAACTCGAAATAATTACGGGTAAGTGATCAGAGTCAAGTTCTGGAACAACTATTTGTGATAATGGAAGGGTGAAGTTTTTAAGTAATAGGATGTCGAGAATATCAGGTAGATGATCAACTCTGGTAGGGTAATGGGTAGGTTCACTAGGAGAATGCACTATTATTGAATTTCTCGATGTGAAGTTATACAATTTGACACCATCGGGATTATTTACTCTGCAGCCCCAGATGGTATTCTTGCTATTGAAATCGCCCATTGCGACTGTTGGTTTGTTGGAGTTAAAGAGTACTTGTATGTCAGCTTCAATAAGATGGCGACGAGGTTGTCGATAAACACAGTGGAGTATAAACCCCGATTTTTCTTGTGATGTGAGCTGTATTGATATCACCTCTAAATTTTGTATAGGAACTGTGGGTAGTACCGTAATATTTAACTTCTTTTTGGTTATTATCGCTACACCACCATAGCCATCTTCCGATATTCGATCTTTCCGAAGAACGTTGTATCCCGGTACCACTTTTTGGTTTCAACATGTTTAATAACGCATTTGCAAAATTCAAATAAAAATTCCGCTGTTAATCAAAAAACTCATTCCTATTTTTAACTCTTTTGGAATAATCAAGTATAATAGGTAAGCAATAGGATTTTTATGCATAATCATTTTTTCATGCACTTATTATTAATCGTTACTGTTTTAAAATACACAATTTCTTGTAAACAACCGAGAGGGATAATCTAACCTCAAATTGTATTTTGAGAAAACAATAAAAGTGGGATCGTTTAACTATAATCGATATTACTTTATATTTTTGCTTATCGCGGTATTTGCAATTAGTTTGCTGTTTAATGCCTTTTTTGCTTTGCTGTTGTTCCAAACTTGCGGATACGTTTAAAAAACGTTTCCATTTTTTTACAACAGTATACAATAGTTATTTACGTATAGAGGGCCGAAAGTGTAAGATTGCGCCCGCCGGCTAAAGGTTGAGGCCCGACGAAGGAGGGCCTTAATTTAGCCAAGGGCGCAATCTACTTTCGGCCCGAGGTACGTACAACGTTTTACGCCCAACTGCAAAAGAAATATTAACTTTAAATTATCGTAAAATCATCTATCATAATTCATAATTTCACAACGTTAAAAATAGGCGGCGTGATGGCTGATCGTAACTATGACTTCACGCGTAAACAATAAAACCAAATTGTAAATTTTACTGACAATCCAACTCGAAAATTTTTAACCAATCAAATTACAGAATTTTTCAAATTGGGACCAATGAAATTAGTTTTATAGTGAAAAAACCACTAGTGGTTTTTTCACTAAGAAAAAACCACTTGTCAAAATGAAATGTCAAATTTAATTAAATTAATATTAACTACACACGCTAAATAAAAATTTGCTCGGTGGATTATCATGCCGAATACAACTCGTGATCTAATTTTTTCTTGCAAAATTTATCGTTTAAGACATTCGTAGCTTTTGCTTTTGGAAAATTACACTCGTCTCCTGCGTCAACTCGTGTAATTTTCGTTGCAAAGCTACTCATATCTGAAACGACAAATTTTGTCGGAAAAAATCAGACCACTTGTGATATTATGTATGAAAATATTGTGACATTGCGAGTAAAAAGTGAAAAAAAGTGCGAAGAAATGAGTATTCCAGAGTCTGAAAGCATTTCAGACGAAATCATAGCCTTATCCAGAGAAGCGGTCTCTGGATTATGCCCCAAAAAATCGAGAAATCGGTATGAAGCAGAATTTCAAAATTTTCTCCAATGGTTGCAACAAAAGCAAACAAGCACAATTAATGAAACAGTGTTGTTAGCGTATTTTAGTGAAAAGGTATGTTTATTCATAGCATAAATTCAGGTTTATTATTTGAGCAATTTATTTAATTTTCAGTCTAAAGTATATCAAAGCAGTTCACTTTGGAGTAAATATTCGCTGCTCAAGAAGATGCTAATTATTAATAAAAATGTGGATATTAGCCAGTTTTGCAAATTAATAAGTTTTCTCAAAAATCAAGCTGTTGGGCATGAACCGAAGAAATCAAATATTTTGACCAAAGAGGAGGTTACCAAATTTATTGTTGACGCTCCAGATGACGTCTATTTGATGCATAAGGTAAAAAATAGTTTTAACGATATCTGTCTAGCTGTTATAAGTTACTTTACCTATTTTGAAACATAGATTGTTCTTGTCTTTGGGCTTTTTGGTGCCTGTCGCCGAGGAGAGTTAGTGGACATTACCATAGATGATATCGAAGATAGAGGTTCAGTTTTGGTGGTTACACTACCAAAAACCAAAACCAATAAAAAAAGAATATTTACCATTGTTGAGGATGACTCTGTGTCGGGATTGAAATTATACAGAAAATATGCTGCACTGAGACCAGCAAATGTCACACATCGTCGTTTTTTTCTACGATACAGAAACAACACCTGCTTTCCGCAACCTGTAGGCAAAAATACTATTGGAACAATACCAAAAGTAATTGCAACTTACCTCCATCTTCCGAATCCAAACAAGTACACAGGCCATTCATTTCGCAGGACCAGTGCAACTTTACTGGCCGATAGCGGTGCAGATATTACTAGTATAAAAAGACACGGAGGGTAACTACATAGTAATTTTTTTAATTACTTCTATATTATGAATATTTTGTTCTAGATGGAAAAGCACAAATGTCGCGGAGGGCTATTTGGAAGATTCGATAACTTCAAAAAATAAAATTACACGTTCAATTCTGGGAAAGAAGTCACTTCCGCAATACGAACGTGGAAGTATGAGTTCTTCAGAGGGAACATCATCGGTAACATCGGTACCATCACATGAATCATTAGCTAATATGGCAGCTAATTCTTTCACCGAAATTGGAATTACAACAGCTGATACTCCGATTGAGATGTCGTCCTCTCCCATTTCAAGGGAACTCAAAGCAGTGGCGCCATCAAGTTCTTTTTCAAATGTTTCTAATTGTACTTTTAACATTTATAATTATTATAAATAAATTTTTATAATAGTTTTTGGATGTATGTAGGCGTTTTTTTACAGCGGGCGTTTTTTACACTTTAAGGCGCGCGATGTATTGTCAAATCTGGATTATGCGGGCGTTTTTTTTACAGTAGGGCGTTTTTTTACACTTTACCGCCCGCGATTTAATGTCAAAGTTGGATTATGCGGGCGATTTTTTTACAGCGGGCGATTTTTTTACACTTTACCGCCCGCGATGTAATGTCAACGTTTCCGCCAAGGTCACCAAGATGTAAAGTACCCTTTTCGATGCAGTAGGGCGTAATAATTATTACGGGGGGATGGTAATTGTCGAGGAGCGATTAATTTTTGCCACTCACATCCCAAACAATATAACATATTTTATTATTTCATATAATTTCATTATTTTGAATAATATAGTTTCATGCATGGAATATTTTGTGCTTGGACATTAAAATTTGCTTTGTGCTATGTGCGCTTATTACTAGTAGTGTGTGCTTAGTACTGTTTCTCAAAGTTGAATCATATCCTTGCGTTTTTTGTGTTGTAGAAGAGGGAATTACAGATGAAAGTTTTGTCCTGCTTGATGACGAAACTATAAACAATTTATTCAGGAAAATTGGTCCAAAATTGATATTTAAAAAAAAATATTCGGACCATATTAGAGAACTGAAAGAGGACAGATTGTCACAGGTACCTATGTGATAAAAGTGAACAGGTTGTGGTATAGCATTACGCCATTACTGTATTATTTTATAGATAACAAGCCCCAGTTTACAAGAAAGTTTTGTTAGTGGATTGTCAACCCCCTGCAGTTTACAAGAAAGTTCTGATGCTTCTGAATTGTCGACAGCATCATTTTATACTTTCATACCAGATGATGATAAATTTATCAAAATACTAGGCAATGAAGATACATTAACCAATAATGAAAACCACCAGCCTGAACGAAATCAAGGACCACCTCCTGTGAAGAAAATAAAATTTTCATCATTATTTTGCAATGTATGCATTATTTAAATTTATTGTGTATGCAGAGAAAAGAGCATTATTGAGAGCAAAATTTGTTTAATTAGTTTATATTTAGTTTTACTTAATTAAAAATGATATTGATTTTAGGGACTAGAAAATACTCTTGAAAAGACAGCTGATGGCAAAATTGTATTAATGAACCGCAAGAAGTTGACCAATGATCTACGCCAAAAATTAGTTAATGTGATAATAAATGAATTGCTGCAGCTTCGAAGTTTAGAGTTAGTAGCATTGATATTTATTTTAAAATTTGATTAATATCATTATACTTTGTAGAATAAGTAGAGACGATTTTGTAAAAGTCACAGAAGAAATCATAAAGCTTTTCCCTGGTGAGGAAAAGGAAACCTATTATGTGCCTTATGTGTCTGTGAAAAGTGGCTTACGTATGCCTGCGAGAGGAAAACTGTGGTCCAAGTATGTCAACATAAAGGCAGCTTTAAGAATTGCCAATCAGTCTGTTAACAATCCAACAACTTCGCATGAACTCGTCCTTAATAAAACATCTCAAGTTACCCCAGAATTGCAAATTGAGATGCAGTTCCTAAAGATGGCTGTTGAGCCATATCCCAGATTACTTAAAGCCTCGGAAGAGACATATGAACTAAGACACGAAGAATATTACAAAAGTAATAGCAAGACGGAAAACATGTATGCAGCATTCCCATGCCTTGGTTGTTCTTTTGGTTTAGACTTGGTAAGCATTATGTATCCCATACGAATATAGCAAATCATTAGCACAATTAAGTTTAGAAATATTCCAGAAATAATAGTGCAAAGTTTTTGGTTTAATTTATTAATTTGCTTAACTTGATTCTTATCTTGTGCTGACAATAAGGCAAACTCATCAAAATAATATTACCTGTTTTTTTTTTATTTTAGCTTGAAACAGACTTTAATCGTATGTATCCAGATAAAATAGACATTATCTACTCAGAGTGGCCTAATGTATGTGCAGCTATTTTAAGTGAAGCCAAAGAAAGGTGCATACAGTCTCCAACAAACATTTATGGTAAGTTTGTTTTCAGCTATTTTATAAATTTATTCATTTTCACATATTGAAGATTCAAAAGTCAAATTACATTTTTTCTAAATGTGAAAAACGTTTTATATTATGCAGCACATCAAATTTTCCATCTTGTCCCTGAAACCCAAAAAAGCTTATAACTCTACATTTCACTAAAATTGATATTTGCACTCCCTCTTTTACTCGAGTGTAGCCTCTATCATTCTAGACAATTGTATTTACAGTATTTGCCTATCAATATTACTTTTGAGATATAATATAATATAAATAGTCGTGATAGTTTAAAACTAATATGGAGATAAATATTTTTCGAGTTCTACTGACGATTCTTTTATTTTTTTATTAATTATAGAAAGATCCACAGAAGCTTTGCTGGTACTACCTTTTTTATTCACATCGGTAACTCTGAAAAGGAATGGTAAACTGTCCGGCAAAAACAAGAACTGGCGACCAACAAAGGTTGAAATCCAAAACAGCTTCTTCTTGCGAGTAAAGGTAATATTATTTACTTTCTTAATTTTTCTAATGATGTTAATTAATTGATAAATTGACTAAAAAAACTAGTTGTTTTATACCAATTAAAGTAGTATTCTAAAATCTTTGTTGTTCATTGAAAACATTTTAATGAATTTAGTTTGTGAAGTGAGGATTTGCTAATCTAGTTTTTATTGAGAAATGTAACTTTGTACTACTTCGTCTCTCTCTTTTTAATTTGTTTCGTCATTAGTACATAAATAATTTACATAAGTCAAAGTATCTCATTATTACTGTTATTTTCTAGAGCGTTGAAGAATTTGATGATGTATTATCGACACGAAAAGAAACATTAGATTCATTCAATCTGCCTTGTCAACCCTTTGCAGCAGTAGTCGGGGATGGTGCAAAAGAATTTGTCGTCTTCTGTTGTGACATTAAATATAGATGTGATTCAGCTGTCAGATGTTTAGAATTATTATTTAAATCAATACATGCTTTAAAACTAGAATATCCCTCCGAGTCTAAACATATTTGGCATTTTATACAAGAAATTGTGTTCAAAATGACGGGGGCATCTAAAAATTCTAGCACAGCATCGATAATTGCCGACATAAAGTATCATTTGGAGAAACAAAAAGATGTTTGAGAATACTCTTAGAGACAGTAAGATTTATTTTACTTTATTATATACTTAGCTTTATTTTACTTATTTTCAAATCATGCCCCATTGTGGCCATTACCGCAGTGAAATCATTTTTTACTGCAATATAAAGTCATTGATAATACATTTAAAGTACAATCATCATTTAGGTAACTTGTTGACATACAAATGTGGGGAACCTGATTGCCATAGATTATTTCCTTCATTAAATTCATATAAGAAACATATAAAAACCATACATACAGCATGCAATCCTAATGATAATGTAAATACAAAAGTAACTAACGTTGCAATTGGTTCTGAAAAAGAGATTGAAAATTCAACATACGAAGAAGAATCTTCAAATGTCGTTTTTGATAATGTTGAACCATCTCTTTCTGAATCCAAGTTATACAGTTTCGATACTTTCCGTAAGGTGCTAAGCAACAAT
The DNA here is from genome assembly GCA_929113105.1 of Agrypnus murinus. Lineage (NCBI taxonomy): Eukaryota > Metazoa > Arthropoda > Insecta > Coleoptera > Elateridae > Agrypnus > Agrypnus murinus. The sequence continues at coordinate 63,257,576 of OV816029.1, read as the reverse complement.
GCAACTTCATTTGTGTCAAAATTCCATTCAAATTCCTCCTTTAATCGAAAAAACCTTCAAACTATAATTGATCCTTTAAAGCACCTATTGCATGAACCCCTCTCTTTATTTAAATATGATGTATTCACCATTTTAGAAGAAGCTGAAGTAGATGCAACTAAGAAACAGGTTATATTCAGTTATTTTTCTGAACTAGAAAATATGTTTAAAGGATTAGAAACTGATTATCTTAGATTGAAACACCTGGAAGAGTTAGAATTTTATGTAAAACCTATAGAATATGTAACTGGAGAAAAACTGGACAAGATTCATAATGGGGTTGGGTTGCCAAAAACATATACTGCTCAATTAATAGACATTAAAAAAGTTCTAGGAAAATTTCTTGAATTGCCTAATGTGTATTGTGAAATTAAAAAATACATTAACCATTTAAAAACTTCGACACAAGTTTTCAATTTGATCCAAACAAACTTTTGGGAAGATAAAGTTAAAGAAATAAAAAACTTAGATAAAGTTGATGAAATTTTGCCTTTATTTATTTATTTCGATGAATTTGAGAGTGGTAATCAGTTAAGCTCTCATTCAGGGATTCACAAATTAGGAGCTGTATATTTTTCTATTGCATGTATGCCTCCTAAATATCAAGCTCATTTAGAAAACATATTTTTAGGACTTTTATTTCATAGTTCCGATTTGAAGGATTTTAAAAGTAATGCTATATTTTCAAAATTTATCACTATGCTCATTGATTTAGAAACTAAGGGAATTTCTGTTAATGTCGACCAGAAGGTTATTAATGTTCGCTTCAGTGTTGCTTTATGTTTAGGTGACAATCTAGGTCTCAATCAGCTAATGGGATTTACACAAAGTTTTAGAGCTAATTTTGCTTGTAGATTCTGCAAATGTGATAGATCCGAAAGAGAAGAATCTATAATTCAAATAGATGGTTTGTTAAGAAATGAAATTAATTACAAAGAGGATTTAGGTAAAAATAATGTTTCTCAAACGGGGATAAATGAGGAATGCATTTTTAATGCAATACCAACATTTCATGCAGTAAAAAACTTTTCTGTAGACATTGCACATGACATTTTTGAAGGAGTTGCTTTATTTGATATAACGGAACTGTTATATCACTATGTATATACTGAAAAACATTTCAATTCAGAGAAACTGAATTTAACTTTAAAATATTTTAATTTTAATCAAAAAGATATTAACAAACCGCCCTTAATATCAGCTGATAATTTAAAAAAAAAGAAGCTTAATATGTCCTGTGCTGAAATGAAATGTTTAATTTTGTATTTTGGAGTAATGTTTGGACCTATGGTACCCAGAGATAATGAGTATTGGCAATTATATATTTCTTTGCGTAAAATACTTCAAATTGTTTTATCCTCTACAGTATCTGAAGAAAAATGTATCTTGTTAGAAAGGTATGTAGCTGAGCATCACTCATTATTTAAACGTTTGTTTAAGGAGTCATTAAAGCCTAAACAACATAACTTGGTTCAATATCCGTACATAATGCGTCAAGTTGGTCCAGTTAGAAATCTATGTACATTAAGGTATGAATCCAAACATCGACAAGCTAAGCTACATGCTAATGTGGTATCTTCTCGTGTAAATATTACACAAACGTTAGCAAAAAAAAATCAGTTAATGTTGTGTAATAGGTTTATGGAAATGAAAGGTCTTCACAGTGAAATATCTTTTGCAAAAAAAATTACATTCAAGATATTACAACTATTGTGCCAAATTTTTCTGAACTTTTAGTTGAAAATGCAGAAATTTTGTTTAAAAGTTTTAAACTTTGTTATCTTTGTCATCGAATATCCATTGCTGGAATCACTTACAAGATTGGTGACATAATTCTAATAGATCCAGTATTACAATCATTTGGAAAAATTTTGTATGTACTGATGGCGAATGCTCAAGATAGTATTGCTTTTATTTATGAACATATAAGTTCAATTCACTTCGATGAACATTTTTTTTCTCATGAAATTAAATTTAGTGGTAATTTAAAATTTATTTTGGAATCTGATATGGAAAGTAAGGGCTGTCTTATAGTTAATAAAATTAATAACAAATTTTATATTACATTGTTTTAAATTTGTAACTAGAATAGCTCAATAGCTACTTTAACAGTCCACTACAGTTGTGTGCTTTGACAAACGTAAGTCTACTACCTTTTTATTTACATAACTTTTAAGTCAAAATGTTTTTAAACAGTTAATAATTTTTAGTGGGGTCTTATTTGAAAATGAGTATTGTTGTTTTCTGTAAAAAAAATGTTTCTATAAAGAATTTAAGTTTATTCTTATATAAGTATTGATGATGAGTATTAATGACATAGCTTTGTATTTTTTTTATCATTTTCTTTAATATATAGTTTATAATATAACTTTTGCATTTATTCTGCAATATTTATTTATATATTGCTATGTATGTTTCTATAAAAAATGTGTATTTGTTTTTTATATGAGTATTGACATGTAACTTGTTAATGTCATTACTTAGAGATGTTTATTTGTTTTTTTGTTATTTTGTTTAATAATAGTTTCTATAATATAACTTTTGCATTTATTCTGCATTATTTTTTTGAACCCTTTTTTCCTTTTAGCAAGTATAGATATGGGGGAATTGTTATTGTAAATTTCCTGGATGGAACTTTCTCAAGAGGACCATCAGGATAGCAAGAATTATTGAAGCCTTTTTTCAAAAGAATTTCAAATTGGTCAAAAAGCGTTTTGGAAACAAAAATTTGCCAAACTTGATCTTTACTTCCTTTTCACCAAATTTCAATTTCTAACTTAAAAACTGCAGAATTTAAAAATGTCCCATCCAGGAAACCAATAGCGAACATTCTCCTGTATATCCATAGCTACTACAGAGGAGTTCGGGATAGAAGATATGAGTTCAAAATGCATCCCTGCTATAGCTTTGTGTGAACGTAGCAATAAATTTTTTGGCAGATTTGAAGAGATTTGTTAAAACTTCTATGAAAATATATTAAGGACAGAAACCCATGATTTTAGCAGTTATTAAACAGTTTTCTGCTTTAATTACTTTTTGTTCTGTCATAAATAGTGCACTGCAGTAAGCACTATTAAACTAGTTAATTACAATAGTTCACTTGTAAGGTATCACAAGAAAAACTTTCAGTAATCATAAAATACTAGTTTAATAACCACTATGAAACTGGTTAATTATTACAATTAACTTGTAAGATATCATTAGAAAAAAAGGTACAATAATGGTAGAATGTTAGTTTAGTTGCTGTTATTAAGATCTTTATAATTGTAATAGATTTAAGTTTTAAGGTTTATTAAGATATCTACTTGCCTTTAAAAAATAGTTTAATATATACAGAAGTAAAGTTTAATAACTGTAAGCAACTTACATATTGAACTGTTTAATTCTGGTTAGTGTACTATTAGAAGTTTATTAAACTGGTTAATAATAACAAGTGATCGAAGTTAGAAACATGGTTTTTATAGTGGTTATTAAAGTTTTCGACTGTCCCATATAGTATTGAACTTTTTAATTGTGGTTATTAAATTTTTGCTTGTAGTTAGCAAATTTTTTTCTCAGTGTAGGCTGTCGAAAAAATAAAAATTATGACCCCGCTATATTCAACGAAGCTTTACGACATGTTAAAAATAGGAGAATGACTTTACGCGAAGCACAAGACGTATATGGGATCCCCCGATCAACATTACAGCGTCATATGAAAGGGGGATTGAAACCTGTAGGGGGTCAAACTGTCTTAACAAAAACAGAAGAAGAAATGTTTATGGCAGGAATAACCTGTGCAGCTGATTGGGGCTATCCACTTGAAGGAATAGAAATTAGGCATCTAGTGAAAGGTTGGTTAGATAGAAGTGGACGACGTGAAAGAAAATTTGAAAATAATTTACCAGGTGAAGATTGGTTGCAATTGTTTTTGAATCGAAATCGCCAAGATCTCACTGTGCGTCTATCAGAAAATATTAAGAGGGCAAGAGCCGAAATTTCTCCTGAACTGATTAACGAGTATTTTGACAATTTAGAAATTAGCATTGAAGACATACCACCAGAAAACATTGTTAACTACGATGAGACAAATTTCGTGGACGATCCCGGCAGAAGAAAAGTTGTTGTACGAAGATCTGCGAAACGGTCTGAAAGGATAATAGATTCTTCTAAGAGCGCAACATCGGTCATGTTTTCAGTCTCGGCAGACGATCAAATGCTTGCTCCGTACGTAGTATACAAAAGCGAACACGTTTATGATAGCTGGACTTTAAACGGGCCCAAAGGTTGCAGATATTCAAGGTCTAAAAGCGGTTGGTATGACCAAACCTTATTCGAAGACTGGTTCTTCAAAACAAACGTACCCTATTTTAGAAGAAAAGATGGAAGGAAACTGTTAATAGGGGACAATTTAGCTAGCCACATATCACTTGCAGTGATTCAAGAGTGCCAGAAGAATAACATAAAGTTTGTTTTACTTCCACCAAATTCCACGCACTTGACACAACCACTAGACGTGTCAGTATTTAAACCCATAAAGGGACGTTGGAGAAAAGTTCTAACTTCATGGAAAAAAAACATAAGGGAACTCTACCAAAACAAAATTTCCCGTCTCTGCTGAATCAGTGCTTGCAAGAAATAGAAGCGAATACAGTCGAAAACATCAAATCAGGATTTAGAGCCACTGGCATTGTGCCGGTGGATAGAAACCAAGTCTTAAAGAGGATTCCTAAAGGGGTGCTTAATAACGAAAACGAAAACCGTGAAGCTTTAATCCAGACATTTAGTGAGTTCTTCCAAGAAATGAGGGCGGCTCAACCTCCTAAGAAAGCTAGAAAAAAGAAAATAAATGTTCCTCCTGGTCAAAGTGTGTCGCAGGACGACTTTAACATCCCTGGGCAAAATGTGTCAGAGGACAACCTTAATATAAATTCTCCTGGACCAACCCAAAGAAATGAAACGGTTAGTGATGAGGATTCAGATTCCGTTGTGTCCGAAACTTACAAAAATGCAACACCAGATCCCATTGAAGAAGATTTTCCATTAGATGTAGACGATCTTCAAATGGGAGATTTTGTGGAAGCCAAATTTGAAACCAAAAAGACGGTAAAATATTTTATAGGCATCATCCAATTATTGACCAATACCGGAGAGGGCCTCTCCGTAAATCTAAAATTTTTACGGCCAAATCCAAAACTTGAGAATACTTTCATTTTTCCCAATGTGCCAGATGTGGGTGAGGTTGACTTGTCCCAAATCACAGCAAAATACCCAAACGTAGCTCACCTGAGGAGAGGAGGATTTCGAATTCAATGTAGAAAGACTCTTCGAGCCTACACAAATTAACATTGTTTTTTTTATATAAATTTAAGCTGTTATGTTACCGTGTTCAAGAATTTATGTTATTTTGCGTTTCTTTTCGTTTTCGTTTGTTTTTTTTTATAATCTTTTTTAAAAATAAAGTTTTTGTCCTTATTCACCCCTTTAGTGAGGTGATTAGCCCAACATGTGCAATTTAAATGCATGTCCCTAATCACCCCGTCGAGCGGGGTGAGTCGGGACAACCATTTTTTTTTTAAATAATTGTTATAAAAGAGCATTGTATCGTTTGCATATATTATTTGGTAGCTAAGATAATAAGGATCTCATATGCAAATCATTGGCTTGATATCTTTAAAAATAAAATTAGGAAATCTAAATAAACAGAAAAATCGTCCCGAGTCACCCCAGTTAACGGTACTTGATGTGGATTTTAATTACACGATTTGCTGCAACAATCCGTTCCGAAGGACCAAATGTTAGCGCTACGTCTCGGTTAACAGAGCCTTCTTAAAAGCAGTTAAAAAACTGGTGCTACAGCAAAAAGTAACTTTATTTACAATATAATATTTGAGTGTACTCGAAGACAGCTCGCGATGGAATAGTCCAGCTGTGGTCAAAGCTCCCCTCAGTTAGAGGCTTGAATAATATAAAAGTGGGGGAGAAGTATAGGTAGTATCGAACAAGCATCAACACTTTAATGTCCACACAACCCTAGAACAATCTGATGTTAATTTTTATGAAACAGAATGTGCTCACCTACAACTTTCAGATCAATTCATAAAATAATTAATTTTTTCTAAACTAATCCCAGAATTGCAGTTAATAATGTCGCAATTCAATGCTAACCTCAGCGTCGAGGATTACAACTGTGAACGCATAGATAGTCTATTAACTTTTAAAAAACCAAGATTGAATAACAATTCCAAAATGTCATTATTAAATACAAAAACTGTCGCTGATCTTAAAAGCGAGGTTATGTCACCTATCCGTTCACATGTATCCGAAAAACCCTAAACACAGAATGCTGACGTTTGCTTCTATCATCGTCAGTTTGGAAATCGGGCTCAAAAGTGCATTCGACCATGCTGTTTTTCAAAAAACTTGTAAGGCCGTATTTGCTACCTACGCCACAACCGCTTTTTAACAAGATCATAACCTCAAATGAAAAACCAATCTTTGCAAATTTTAAAACAGCATGCGATTACACCACAAATTTGACGTATATGACAGATACGGACCTAGGTTCAATTAACCTTCACAATCATCATGCAAATACACCTAATTCATTAAATAACGCTACACTAGCTCTCCACACTTCATTCAACACCCATTCCTCTACAGCAACAGCAGTCCCACAAAACAATAATTTAAACACACTTCTTAGTTAGTACATCCCACATCTCATCTCCATTTACCCCAGTCCTCCAGGCTTTGCCTGAAACAGAACCGACATCTTCTAACACTCATTCCTCCGCAAAGGAAACAAACTCATTACATACTCATACATACTTATCATACTCATACAATAGAAGATGTTAACACACACTCTCCTACACAAGAAGCCACATACACCTTCATTGTACCTCAGCAAATCACACCATAACAGGTGAAGTTTGTGGCAGTCTCATGCGTAACAGATACACACTCTTTCGTGGAAACAATTTTTTACATTAGTTTTATTTTGTGTTGCAGTACAGCAGTACGTCTTGGTGATTTCAATGTTGAAAGCAGAGTTGATTGCGTTAAGGCATCGGGCATACAGGAATGCAGTGATCCATTTGAAGAATTTGGAATAGAAGAAACTGTTACTCACCCTTATTATAAGACCGGTAGCCTGACGATATTGAGTCAAAACGATATTGCACTAGTAAGACTAAATGGAACCGTTACCTATACAGGTAAGTATTTTTCTACAAGCAAAAGTCCTGACTAACCATTCGTAATGATTGCAGATTATATTCGACCAATTTGTTTACCCTTTCCTGATACAGTAGTTCTTCAAGTAGGACACCCCCTACAGATAAGTGGTTGGGGAGTAATAATAAATACCTTCAAACTGGCAGAAACAAAGAAGAAAATTCAGAGTACATTAATATCTAATGAGGAATGTATTATAATATATCAGAACGTTACTAGCGATGCCGATATTACAGAGAATCATTTTTGCACTGAAGATTCCAGTGAACCTATAGAATCTGTATGTAATGGGGATAGTGGAGCACCTTCGATGTTTTCATATAAATTTCAGTGGTACCTGGAAGGCACAATTTCTGATGCTGGAATTTATTGCGGAACCATTCCTTATATTCATACAAAAGTTAGAAATTATATGGATTGGATACAAGAAACTGTTAAACCATAATACAGTGTGTAGTAGTCAGTTTTTATTTACTTAGATTTGTGTAATTATTAGAGTAAGTATACCCAGAATAAAGTGTTTTTATTGTCTTAAATAATATTAATCTGCAATTTTCTGCTAACTTCTTTGTCTCTGTTATGGAATCTTTAAATCCTTCATCACTCATTATTTGCGTCGAATGACTAACCAAGTTTTCAAAATCATTTTTACACGTTCAATACTATTTTGTGCAAGATCTTGTAAGATGTGTCACATTTTGCTAACGACTTTCAGTTTTCTTAACAAATAATGATATATGTCGGCAAATATGCAAATTCGCCAAGTTTTGAGATTCTTCGAAAATAGTGCAATATTATGTCGAATTACTGTTTGACTCTTGGGAATATGTAAATCATAAGATTTGAAGAGGACGTTGCAAATGCAATAATACTGAAACGTTCTTTTTAAATAATAACAAAATGCTGTTTAAATAATCTATTAATAAAGAGAAAACATTCACACTTAACACACACTAATTCAATCTTAACTAATCTACAAAACACAATTATAAACTAACTATTAACTATTATTTATATTTAACCACAATATTTATTTCACATACATTTATATTCTACTCAGATATTTATCTATTACCACTTGCGACTACTAACACGTCTAATTGCTCGCGGTTCACTAATTGATTCCCTTCCGCACCAGCCAGCGTTTATATACCGTACAATCTTTTTCGCGCCGTCGATGACGCACACTGATAAATCACACATACAGGCGCCGGCGAACCACACCGGCAGATGTTGTTGGGTTACGCACTCTCGAACATTCCACGGCGGAGTGCAAAGGGCTGACCGCGCTCATTACACTGCCCCCCTCTTCAAGTCTGTTCTGTCCCAGAACAGGCACCACTCTGCGGTTCCTGTAGAAAGGGTCGTGACGATATCGGCAGTCTTCACCTAGACTACACGTTCCATTAAGGCAGAAGTAACAGTCTACACTCTTCGTTGGCCTTGATGCGGGCTGTGGGTCAAAACTGCAGACCAAGATTTTAACGTTCGTACCTCTAAAAATAACTTCCAGCATGTTTCTAACGATCCTCCAGTCCAACTGGTCCCGCCCACACCCGAGTCTGGGAACTGCCAATTTGTTAATGCCCTTGGCAAGTAGCTCGGTCCTCAAATCCCATAACGCTCTCCATAGGTTCGCGTAACTGGGCTTCTGGTGGTAAGCCTGTTTTGTTACTAGGTAGTAAATAGACCGTCCATGATCCAGCAGGTGTAAGGTCTTGCCAACAGAAGGATTCTGTTCTCGGAGTTCATCCAGCCGTCCAAATTTATATCTAAACACTACTGCGATCCCTCTTGCCATGCGGAGGTCCTCGGAGACACAATGGGCAATGGAATAATCAACAGGGACCCGGAAGAGATCTTGTTGCATCTCGGTCGTGACTCCGAATCGCGCTTTTCTAGTTCCGGAAAATGCAGCCATAAATTCTCCAAAGGTTGGCTGGTCACCTTCAGGTCTTACCGTGTTGACAGCCACTTCGGCGTCATTTTCCAGATCCCAGACTGCGTCATTCTTTCCCTCATAGGGCGCCAGACGATTGGAGTGTACCACCTTTGGTTTCCCTCTTGGCAATTTCTGGATGCGATAAATCAAGTCATTTATTCGTTTCTTCACCTGGTATGGGCCCTCCCAATTTCGCTGTAACTTTGGAGAATAGCCCCGACGTTTTTGCGGGTTGTATAACCAAACAAGCTGTCCAGGTTGAAACCTTCCTTCTTGAGCTCTCACATCGTACAAAGTCTTCATTCGGTCACTCGCGATTCGACTATGGTTTCGGGTTCGGTCATGAATCTCCTCCAACTTCTTCTTTAAGTTGATGACATAATCATTCCCGGCTACCTCCTGCTCTGCAGGCGGAGATCCAAATTCCAGATCACACGGTAACCGTAACTCACGTCCAAACACCACAGACGCTGGTGATTGTTGTTTCGTGGACTGATGCACGATAAGCCATCAGGAACAGATGCAGGTATTGATCCCAGTCTCGTTGATGATCGGAGACGACCTTGGCCAAATATTTGCCCATTGTGCGATTCATGCGTTCTACCATTCCATCGGACTGCGGATGTAACGGAGTGGTCCGAGTCTTGCGAATGCCCAACAATCGACAGACTTCTCCAAAGAGTACAGACTCAAAATTGCGGCCTTGATCCGAATGCAGCTCCATGGGCACTCCGAAACGACTGAAAAACTCTTTGACTAGTACGTCAGCAACAGTCGCGGCTTCCTGGTTTGGTAGGGCATATGCTTCTGGCCATTTGGTAAAATAGTCCATTGCCACTAAGATATATTTATTCCCATCGTCGGTTTCGGGAAATGGTCCGGCAATATCTATAGCTATTCGTTCCAGAGGACCACCCACATTGTACTGCCTCATAGGTGCTCTTCGTTTCCCCAAGGGTCCGTTACCAGTGGCACATAGTTCGCATTTCCGGCACCACTCCTTCACGTCTTCTTTACAGTTGAACCAATAAAAACGCTCCCTAACTTTCTCCAAAGTTTTCTTCACACCAAAGTGTCCTCCTGAGGCACCATCATGGAGATGTCGCAATACTGTAGCCACCCGGCTCCTAGGGACCACGAACTGAGACCTAATAGTGGTGCCATCTTCACTCTCTAACACTCGCTTCAGGAGATCATTTTCCACCTTCAATGACTCCCATTGGACCCAATACGCTTTTAGAGTTCTGTTGAAAGGGCTGACGACCTCCCAGGCAGGCCTTTCTCCCACACGCTTCCATTCCAGTACCATCTTTAATTCGGGATCAGCCTCCTGTTGTCGTTGCAATTCTTCCGGCAACCAATTGTCGTTGACGATGGTAGTTCTCAGTACTTGGCAAACTTTCTCTTCCAAACGAGAGCAATGACGGCAATCTGTTGGACAGGGTCTTCTTGAAAGAGCATCGGCATTTCGATGACTAGTGCCCGCTCGATGATCCGTGTCAAAGTCGTATCCTTGTAATCGTTCGATCCACCTTGCGACCTGGCCTTCAGGATTACGGAATTGTAGAAGCCATTTCAACGCTGCATGGTCCGTCCTCAATTAAAAACTTCCGTCCATACAAGTATTTGTAGAAGTGCTCAACGGACTTCACGACAGCCAACAATTCTTTTCTGGTCACACAATAATTCCTTTCGGCTTTCGACAAAACCTTACTGAAATAGCCGATGACCTTTTCTTGTCCATCCTGTATCTGAGAAAGTACACCCCCAATGGTCAGATTACTTGCATCTGTGTCCAGTATGAATTTTCCTTCGGTCCGTGGATAGCTCAATATTGGTGCTGTTGTCAAGGCACTCTTCAACTGTTGGAAAGCGGTTTCGCACTCTCCGCTCCAAACATACTCGCGCCCATCTTCAGTTAACCTTGTCAGAGGCTTTGCTATATTGGCAAACCCAGGAACGAAACGCCTGTAGTAGGTACACAATCCAAGAAAACTACGAACTTGGTGTTTATCTCTCGGTGTTGGCCACTCTTGCACTGCACCGATTTTATCGGGATCGGCTGCTACTCCATTTTGTGATACGACATGCCCGAGGTATTTTACTTCCTTTCGGAATATGTGACACTTTTTCGGACTCAATTTCAGGTTGGCTGCACGCAGTCTTCGGAACACTTCCTCCAGATTTTTCAGATGTTCCTTGAATGATTTTCCAACCACGATCACGTCATCTAGGTATACCAAGCAAGTCTTCCACGACAGCCGCCTCAGAATGGTCTCCATTAGACGCTCAAAGGTGGCCGGAGCGTTACATAGACCGAAAGGCATAACCGTAAACTGCCATAGTCCGGAACCAATAGTGAACGCGGTCTTCTCCCGGTCTTCAGGTTCCATTTCAACTTGCCAATAACCACTCTTTAAGTCCAAAGTCGAAAACCATCGTGAACCAGACAGGGTATCTAACGTGTCGTCAATGCGTGGTAAGGGATAGCTGTCTTTCTTGGTCACGTTATTGAGCTGCCGATAGTCCACACAAAATCTCGTTGATCCGTCCTTCTCACTGACCAGGACCACCGGTGATGCCCATGGTCTGCTGGATGGCTCGATGACCCCTTGTTCTTCCATATCAGTAATGATTTTCTCGGCTTCTGCTCGCCTTGCTATAGGTAGACGTCTCGGTTGTTGTCGGACTGGCCTAGAGTTCCCTGTATTGATTTTATGTCGCACAATATTGGTTCGTCCCTTCTGGGTATCATCAAGAGCGAAGATATCTTGATATCGGTGAATCAAACTCTGTACCTCTTTCACTTCCATTTTGTTAAGGTCTTCGCATGAACTAGCAATCATACGCACTAGTTTTCCACCATGGTCTTTGGGCACTGGTTTTGGAACATCAGCCATACACCTGGCTACTCGGAATACTGGCACACACTGTCCCACAAGGGTGCTCTTCTTTAATGTCACCGGATCCACATTAACGTTCATAATCCTCACCGGTACTGTCTTCCCAACCGTGACCAGCGCTTTTCCCACTAGTATGCCACTATGGATCTTCTTACCACAGACAGGCTCCATCATTCGCACACATCCTCAGAATTACCCATATACTCTTCATACGTCATTATTTTCTTATGGTTTTTCTGTCGATCTTTGGTGAACTGCCGATAGATAACAAAATTATAAACTATAAAAGCTATAAACAATTTTGTTTAGATTACATTAATACAAACAAGATGTTAATATAAGTACTTAATTACAGTGGCGTGCGGTGAGAATTTTGGCTAGGGAAGCAACCACGATTTTAATTTTAATATACCTAGGTACAGGCGCGGATTCACGGGGGGGAGGGTAATTCTCCCAACATACTACAACATACAACATACCAAATACATAGAATAGAAACAAATAATGTTTGTTTAGTTATTATTTATTAAAACAATTATTTTTCCAAAAATTTCCCCCTGTAATGTAAGGGGGTAAATGTAAATGTAAGTTTATTATATGGTGTTCTAGAACATTTTATTTTTGAATATTATAATTGCCCAGTTCATAAACCAGGTCGAGTTACAGCGTACATTGTACAAAAAACTGAAAAATCGTTGATCACTATTTTTCCATCGTTCCTTAGCAAATGATCGCAACTGTACAATAAAAAAACAGTTATAATTATTAAGCTTAAAAGTTTTTCAAAGAAGAACTTTTACACTTTATACTTATGGAATTTGTTGACTATTATCCTTTATTTTAAAAAACTACTACTGTGTATTTATACTGCAACTCGATTTTCCGGTCTTTCTTAGAAAATTGTGATGCAGGTTTTAATCTTTGTTGTTAAATTTGAAAGTTCTGGTTTTGATCTGACTTTCTTAATAGTTTGTAATTTCTCTCAAAAACTGTATACAGAAAATTCTTTATTAATAATTTACAAACTGAACAAAAACATCCCGATTCGGATGTATCGGAAGTATGCGAACCTTCCACCAAAGCAGCTGAATTTGCAGTCGTGAAGATAATGCAATTTTAAATTTGCATACAGAGCAAACTAAATAGAATTACCTATTTGTCTTTAAAAAAATCCAACTTATATAAATTAAAATAATAAAATTAGACAAAATACAATCTCGTTCGCAGATTTACATTACTTAAGTAATATTAAATTTAACAAACACTAAATCGAACAAATAACCAAATTATAATAAATAAACATTTGGGCATGAAGCACACTAAAAATAACGGCCAAACAATGCTAACAGAATCGTTTGTATCACCACGCCTGCTGATCCACGCCAAGGCGAAGAGAAGAGCAGTTATAAGCAACGAAATCAGTGCTTATATGCAGTGTATGTAACACATTTGAATCGGTATTACCTTTCCGTGTAAGTGTAAAAGCCTAATTTGAAATAGTACTCTAAATAATTATACTTTTTGCTGTACGGAATTGATATTGAGCTTGAGGTTGATTAAATATTACAAATTTAAATAAACGAAAACCATAATTTTATAAAAATATTTTTGTTAGTATTGGTTTTTATTTTTAATCAATTCTCAAGGGAAGCATTGCTTCCATGGATCGCACGCCACTGCTTAATTAGCATTACTTGTTTTCAAGTTTTGGAGCAATTATTATTATTATCATTCGAGACGTGCATTTTAGTAACTATTGTAACACATCTGGACGCTTGAAAATGCTGGATTTCGAGTAGCTATGCCACAAAAACAGAGATATATGATATTTGTAAAATTAACAACGTAGCCATAGACGTAGCTAGTTCTACGTTTTTGGAGGAGCTAAAGAAAATTCGTGTATCTACAAATCTGAAAAAATAAGATTTTCACCGATATAGAACAGGATGATCCTTATTAAATCATCACATCATACTGTGAATGTTGAAAAGTTAACATCGATGGCAATTCGCTCCAGTGTAATTCAAATTTATTGTGAATCAATTAATATTTATGTTGCTTAATATTTCTACATAACAGTAAGTTAATAACAAATAAATCTTTTTACTGATTAAAGTTATTAAAACCAGCTAATAAATAAATTTTACTATTACAAGTGAAAATAACTTGGAATTCTACAAAGTTTTTCAACTTTTTGATATCGCGGCCTTCATATACAGTGATACTATATTCTTTATTGTGTTGAAAATATCATATCACCTAATTTTATACAATATTTATTAAATAATTATTACCGGTAATTCTCCTACTACCAATTATTGTTTTTCTCAATCATAATTACCATGCCGTCTACTTGTGCTTCATGCGATCAGATCGCGGGTAGGAATTCACCCAGTCTTCAATGCGAGAAATGTTACCACTGTTACCACGGTAACTGCGTAAATCTCAACAAGTCAGAAATTGATGCTCTGTCTAAGCCTGGCAGTTCATGGAAATGTAGGAACTGCCGTATTTCCGGATCTAGTAAAGCTGATTCAACAGTTGATTCCCACGACGAGTTGGATTCCGCTCCGTTGGAACGAAATAACATTGCAATCTTCAATGAACTACGGGGAATAAGATGCGAGATGCAAGCTATTAGGGGTGAATACTCCGAAATAATGAAATATATTGTGTTTTGTACTAATAAGCTTGGGGAAGTGGAGTCTGCAATTATAAAGCTCTCCGAAAAGTCTAAAATAATAGAGACAATATCTAATGATAATGCTGCTCTCAAACAAGATGTTATCAAACTATCTACTCGTATAGATGGCCTAGAACAGTACTCTAGACGTTGAAATCTCGAGATAAGGGAGGTACCTGTAAAGCGAGACGAAAACACAACCTCAATACTAAAGAGAATTGGGGACTTTCTGAAAGTACCTATCACTGATTCAGAAGTAGAGGCCGTTCATCGTATTCCTCATTCTGAATCAGGTAATCACTCCCCCAAGCCAATAATAGAGCGTTTTACTAATCGTCTGTTAAGAGATACTTTTCTAGCAGCTGCCATAAAAGCTAAAGTGCTAATTCTGGATCTTCCCGTGGATTGAAAATTGAAGGTATCTCGGATGGTTGTTTTATCAATGAACACCTTACACTAAACAACAAAAAATTATACAAGAAAGCGCGCGAAGTAGTAAGAAGTAAAGCGTATAAATATATCTGGACAAGAGATTGCAAAATACTTGTCCGTAAAGACGACACTTCTCGTATTATACAAATTACTTCTGAAGCTACATTAGAGAAGTTGTGGTTGTGAACGTATACAGAGTAGAATCTTTAGTGTAACTACATCGTTATTCTTTCCGTCTTTATAATGCCTGTTATATCTGTTTATTATAAAAACACACGTAGTATACGCGGTAAAAGCGTATACTACGCTATGCTAAATTATACATAATATTTTCAATTGCAAGCACAACGTTATCTGCCTCACCGAAACTTGGCTCCAACCTGAAATGCATTCTAGTGAATTCTCTCCAAACAACTATACAGTATTTACAAGAGATAGAACTTCTACGTTAACTAATGCGCGGCGGAGGTGTGCTTATAGCAGTTTTGAAAGTGATTTCTTGTTTTGCCCAACCTTCTTGGTCTACTATTGAAGAAGCAGTATGGATCACCATACTTTGTGATTCTGTGCGACAACATGTGTGTTGTGTATACATTCCTCCCAAAGATAACATTGCTTTATCATCCTTCATCAATAATCTTAACTCTATAATAGAACAACACCCCAACGACTACTTCTTAATATGCGGCGATTTTAATCTTTCCGAGGTCAGCTGGCGTCTCAATAATGATCTCGGTTTCTGTGTCCCCTCCTTCGGTTCCAGACGATCAATAGACTTCATTGATTGCATATCGCTCTGTAATTTGATGCAATTCAATTATTATAGAAATAATGCTGGCAATACATTAGACTTAATACTAAGTAATAAACCTTTTATCAGAAATATTAATCCTTGTTCATCGCCTCTGGTTCCGGAAGATGTAGCACATGTTACACTTGAGTTTGATCTAACTTGTCATACACAAAAGCATTAGAGAGACATAACTAATTAGGTATTTTTAATTTTAACCGTGCTGATTTTTCAACTATTAGTGCTTTATTAGAGTCATATGATTGGCCAGCTGTCCTAGATAGGGATTCAATAAACGACGCAGTCAACACATATTATAATTGTTTACAAAATGCAATTAACACCTGTGTACCTGTAGCAAAAAGAAAACATCCCAAATATCCATTTTGGTTCTCTCGAGGAAGTATACGTGATATCCGTGAAAAGAACAAATATCACAGGAAATGGAAGCAATACAAAAATGAATTAGATTATCTTTCTTTCAGTCTGTTGAAGGGTCACTTAATTGCCTTAGATTATGCTAACTATATTGCAACTACAGAAAATAATCTAGTGTCTAACCCAAAGTCTTTTTGGAAATTTGCTAGAGATAAGCGTAATTCTGACCAGGTTCTCCCAGCTTCAATGAGCTATAATGATCAATCTGCCATTAACGGTCGAGCAATTTGCAATTTGTAATTTGTTTGCCGATTACTTTAGTTCAGTTTAAGTTCTTCCTTCAACACATGGTAATTCTAATTTTAATAATAACAGTCCCAATGCAGATACAATTCTTTCAAATATTGCTTTTCAGTTATCTGAGGTGGAGTCCGCCTTGCGTTCCGTTGATATTAACAAAGGACCTGGACCTGATGGTATACCACCTTTATTAGCGAAAAGGTGTGCTGAATCTCTAGCTAAACCCTTACACATTCTCTTTAACAGATCTTTAAGAGAAGCTGAATTTCCTGACATTTGGAAAACAGGTCCGTTAACTTAGCCCCCCCCAGTTCGTAGATTTCCACCAAAACCTAGCACTAGGATCCTCTTACCTAGCACCGGCTAGCACCCAAATTTTAAAGCTAGCACCGACAACGTTCCAGAGATATTTAAGGGTGAATTCGGGGGGGGGGCTAAGTTAACGCCAGCCCCGCCAATTTGTTCTATCAATTTCAAAACCTAGCACTAGGTAGTCCATAGCTAGCACTAGCTAGCACCCATGTTAGAAAGCTAGCACCACAATAGGGTTGGAAATATAAGGGTTCAGAGTTTGACAGCTAGCCCCCCCAGTGACGTTTTAAAAATTAAAAGTAGATGAATCAAATGCTTATAGCTAGCACTAGCTAGCGCCTAAGTTTTAAAACCGGCACTAATGCCATTCGCGAGTTATTTAAGGGTGAATTCGGGGGGGGGTTAAGTTAACGCGAGCACCGCCAATTTGTTCTATCTCTTTCAAAGCCTAGCACTAGATAGCCTATAGCTAGCACTATCTAGCACCCAAGTTAGAAAGCTAGCACCACAATAGGGGTGGAAATATAAGGGTTCAAAGTTTGACACCTAGCCCCCCCGGTGATCTTTTATACATTGTAAGTAGATGAACCAAATGCTTGTAGCTAGCACTGGCTAGCACCTAATCTCTAAAGCCGACACTGCTACCATTAAAAAGATATTTAGGGGTAAAATCTGAGGGGGTGGCAAGTTAGCACCTGTGCTACCAATTTAATCTGTCGCGTTAAAAACCTAACACTAGTTGCCTGTAAGTAGCACTAACTACAGTCAGCACCCGTATTGGAAAGCAAACACTACAACAAGGGTAAAAATATAATGATTGGCAATAAATTCCTTGATTTGGAATACCGTTCCGTCATAAAATTGAAAGAAGGAAGCAAGCCGAAGTAGAGCATGGAACACATGGCTGCAGTTTATGGAGCAACTTTATTCTCGGCCAGAAATGGTATAAACCATACATATTATTAAATGGCATAGAGTTGTCTACGTTTTGGTACAGGAAATTTTGGATTTACTAAATCGGCGTGGGAGCGTTGACGTCATTGTCATAACCTACCAAGATCAGCCGCGGCATACCACTGTTTCTCAAACATACTGTAGATGACCTATTCCTACATGATTAATTCATCTCGAAACGCGATGACGTGTTTTGTTTGCAGCTGGTTCCCGGTCTATAAATGTCTGTGCTATTTGTGCGTTGTGCATACGGGCGGGAAATCGAAGTAAACTCCATAACCGCGTCACTTACTTATGTGAGTTCTAACTGCCAGTTCTAACTGGTGGAAACGAGGTTGTGATCCCCCTGAACTAGCTTTCCAGGTTAATACCGCAGCTATTAACGTGCTCTCCCGTCGAGAGAATCTACTTTCTCTAGAAAGCCCCTGCCTGGTAGAGTCCATCCCATGTGTGGGCAAAGCTTGTTCTAGAATTTACCCACACCGACCTACCAATTAAAGGTTTTGTAGGCCTTCGACAGCGTCCCGTTTGGCTCTAGCTATAGTAGAGACCCGGCATGATGCGCGTGATGGGTTTGATTTTGTCGGACAAATGAATGAAAGTTTCCCGAATATCTGAAGTAATGGGCATCTTGACAAGTCAGTTATGTAAGTGAAATAATTTACAAAAAGTTGAATGTAACCTAGCTTTCATGAGAACACAGAGCCCAGTGCTGTCAGGAGAACTTGGTGGAGCTCCGTGAGGACCAAGTCAATCCTTTCATGCTTGGTACGTTGATGAGACTTCACTGTATCATAAGGAATCTATGCAATGGAAGCACACATTAAGCACAGTATCATACAACATAATCACTAATCAGAATGCGTTTACAAAAACAGGACATCAACCTGTTAGTTATTCTGTAGATTAATTAGACAGCTATTGTCATAGCTAAAATATTTTATAAAATAAGTTCCTTGCACAATCTTCATCTATTCCTTACACACTGAAAACACATTCTGATTAGCGGATCTATTCCATGAAACTGTGCTTAATAATTGTTGCATTTACATCTATGTACTGTCTAGATTTAACGTAGTAAATGTTATAGCCATTTCCCATTTACAATGTTATTTTCCAATACCTAAAAATCGCTTCTGTCTTGGAAACTATTTAACACATAGTGATAATGGAGTGTTTTGAATAGCACTCAAAAAGACATAAACTTTGCTGTACCTACTGAATTTTACTCTGAAATAATTAGAGGAGCCAATATTTGAAAAAATGTGTTTCTACGTGCTAGTCTATGTAACAAAACCGATAATAAACTAAAGTAAAATAATAAGTAAACTCGAAACGTAAAAATATATGTATAGGTTATTCCATTTAAAATATAATCAAATTTAAATTCCATCGATTCAATTTAACGTCATTCTTAGTGGCTTATGGAAGTAAAACTCATCTTTGAAATTATGTTACTATATTTTTATAATTAATTAAAATTGTAATAA
Organism: Agrypnus murinus; assembly: GCA_929113105.1. Classification (NCBI taxonomy): domain Eukaryota; kingdom Metazoa; phylum Arthropoda; class Insecta; order Coleoptera; family Elateridae; genus Agrypnus; species Agrypnus murinus. Next base: position 63,238,135 of record OV816029.1, on the reverse strand, counting down.
AAGTAAATCGAGGAAAAAACTACATAACCAAACAAAATTCAGTTTGACACAAAAATAATAGAAATAAATAATTTCATAGATAACTTTTACTTCCATATGCCACTAAGGGTAACTTTAAATTGGATTACTTGCTGAATAAATTGAGAAACACCGCAACACCACGACTCGCTTTGTATACAGGGTGTAACTGATATAACTAGAAACCTCGTAATCGGGGATAGCTGTAATGATTTAGAACATATTTTCCTTATCAACATGTGGTAGATTCTTGTAGTTTTCGAGAAAATCCCATTTTAAGTACGCCTATTGTACTCACGTTACATTAAAAAAATTAAACAGAATTGTTTTGCTTGTTTCGTATTTTTAATGTAATTTGAATACAATGAGCATACTTAAAATTAAAATATGTTCTAAATCATTACAGCTACCCCCCCATTACGAGGTTCTAGTAATGTTAGTTACACCCTGTATACAAAAATATTACAAAGTTTAAATTTATTTTATACCAACTATATTTTTTTCGTATCTCTTAAGTTTCCAAGATAAAATACAGCGTCAGCTTACGTAAACGTACAGTCTTGTAAATTACCATACCTATCAAAGGGTTGAACAATTGCATTACTAATAGTGATCAACTTTTAGCAACAAAGTAATTTTATCTCAATAAAAACATGTCATGACCAACTTACAGTCAAAAAGATCGTTAACAAATAAAACACAATAAGATACATTTGGTTTTAATAATCGTTTTAATATCTAAAAGTACATTACACTGTGTACAACAGCGTCTGACATCTTACAATTGCATTAGGGACAATATCATGTTTATGCATTTTTAAATCATCATATAATTCCCACTTGTTGTTATGACGGCAAGAGTACCCTGTAAAATGCCCCACTTGGGAAATTGTAATAGACCCGTTATACCCTACTACACCCCGAAATATGTAGCGAATATTCTCCCTGTTTAGAAATTTTGTAATATTATCCAATTTCACGCTTAATTCTAACATCTTATTATTTGTATTTACGGGTTCTATTAGCAAATACGAACCGCTCAGTTTTATACATGCGTTTAAAGAGTTACGCTTGCATTTTATACAGTTGCGAGTACATTTTTCGTTTACATAACAATCTAAACTATTCTGAATATTATCTATACTGGTTAATTCTAAGGATACGAAATATAACGGTGTTTCATTAATGTACTTGCAATTATTGCATTGTGCAAGTTTTGTACCCATTTTTATGTTTCCGAAACTATTGATGATGACATTACTAAGAGAGTCAACTGCATCGACCCTTATGATTCCCTCAGGTAAATCAATTTTCTTAGAGAATTTGAACAAAATGCTTGCCCTAATTCTGTATGTATGGATATTAACTCCAGAATGAATAATTTTGTATATCAGTATAGCAAATTCGTTACCATTTTCTTTTTTTTCATTAATAAATTCGGCAAATTTGGCACTGTCACAATATGATGTGCAAAATATTTGTGTAATTGAATCAATTCCACATGTGTTTGTTAAACTTACTAAGTTACCCTGTATATTTAAAGGTTTTTGATGTACAACATTTCCGTTACGTAATAGTCCAATAGGTAATAAACGCTGGGATTGACTGAAATCCACATGAAGCAATTCAGATTCAGGTTCTAAGTAAGATTTTCGTAGTCTTTTCTTCGGAGACGAATTTTTTCCCATCCAGTTTTCTTCGGCGATAGCTTCCAACACACCGGTGTTGTTTAACCCGGTCTTAAAGCAAACTTTGCACAATATTTCTTTTTCGTATATAATTTTACAGTTGTCGTTGTTATGCAGTTGTATTAGACACTGTTTGCAAAAAACGTTAGTATTTGCCTGTAGATTAAGCTGGCAAGATGAACAAACGTTGTCTTGAAGCAGTTTGCCTGATATGAACAAAATATAATATAATTACTAGCGGGAAAATGAATATTTACCTATAGCAACTGGAACCTCACTTCCTATGTCGACTTCACACAGTGGTGTATCCTGCAATAATTATAACTGTAAATATTTAAAACTAACACGTCGGTAATAACGTAGACTGAGTACGTAAACTGTAGTACGTAAAGTCGTCTAGAAAATCTTACCATAGCTGTATCTTCTGTATATAAATCAGCCCAATTTGTTTTTTCTTGAACACTCAATTGGTCAAAACGTTTCGTGTTAAGGTCCCCCTAATTTATATTTTATTAGAAAACATTTATTCTATGTAAGCTAATAACAACTTACCTTATCTGTTACTAAATAGTTGGCCCTGATGATGTTAGTGTGACCTTGAATGTTGCGAATGTGTTCAATAACGAAATCATCTACCCTTAAAGGTAATTGTTTATGAGCGAACACACGATTTTTGAGTTGATTAAAATTGCTCTCTACATTTGCAGAACTAGCAATTCTTGGAGAAAATGGAAATTTCGAACACATTACAGCAGTCCATAATGGCAACGTTTCGGCAATTTTTAGGAAATCATCTATCAATGCGGGTAAAACTTGTTAATTACCCCTGTCACCAACTTGATTGTTGGTATTAACTTTCACTAAAACTTTCACTGAAATATCTTTTACCCAGCATTTTTCGACATTTTTTAACATTCTAATCGTTAAACTATCTTGTTCTTTATTATGTTCTTCAATTATTTCATCAATTTCTGATGATCCCGTCGATATTCTTTTAATTAACCACTGCTTTTTGGTTTCACACAATGTAGCAACTCCTTTACAAAATCCTTCGGTATCAGAAAGGGCTACTATAAACATTGCTTCTATCAGATCTTGAAGTTCCTTTACTGTCTGACATTGAATAATTTGCCCCATACAATGCATATAAAACTTTCTAGTGATACGATGTTGATTTTTTAAACTATTCCACTTAGATATTAATTTTATTACATGGGCCACATCACTTCGTAAAAAACAGGTCGGTATGTCATTATCCCCAGTGAATAGGATTCCATAGCATTTTTTAAGATAATCAGCTAGGGATTTGTAAGAGGTAAATACAGCTGCACAAGCATACATTAGTGCTAAAGACATGTCAGTTACAACTTCTGAGGGAATAGCTACGCCACTTCGGATCCAGGTCGAAAGCCAGTTTGTAATAGCTAATGTGGAATGACTTTCGCTTATCATAGATCCAACAGAGTACTGAGCATTTTTAGCAATGGATATTACAATCTCATATATAAAAATGTACTTCGATTTAGTACCATCAGGATAACTTATTCGACGAAATACTCCTCCGGTAGAATCTATTGCTAAACGGCTATAATTATTTTCGCAATATTTTCTATATACATGCATCTGGCTATTATCCCAGTAGTACACAAAAAAAGGCGAATAACCAATATTACGTATTATACCTGAAAACTCTTGCTTGGTTTTGTGCATGTAAAGTGACTGGATAGGATTTGTATCTAGCTGTTGTTGTTTCAAGTATTTGGACTTAGCTACGCGAAGTGTTCCTAGTTTTGGTAGGTCAGCAGGTTTCGTTATCTTTACCACTCATATATTCTACAGCCATTAAATTGCGTAACCTAGTAGCAGAATACTTTTCTTTTACCATTTTTTCTATAAGAATTTGTCGAGGATATCCTTGAAGTGGTCGTTTTGAATCGCTTTTGTGTTCTGCATGAAAATTTCCTTTTAAAACAAATTCTATTTCTACAGGCTCGTTCGGAATTGGCTGATTTATAATAGAACCGTTTAGAGTGGCTGTACATTCCTTGCATTTAGCAAACAGTTTTGCATAAACCGGACCACACGGAAAAATTCTTAATCTTTTGAATACTAGAACACATTTCAAATTTATCAAATTTACTATCTTTCTATAAATAATATGTGACCAATGATATTTTTGCATTACATTTTCGCGCCGAACCGATACCATATGTTTTGATTTTTGTTTAGACTTGCCTTGGCGTTTATAGTACGTTACCTGTTCACCCAACGAAACATACTCTTCATACTCCATTGTACAACAAAATCTTAGAGTTTCCAACGCGTTATCACTACTATCCGTTTCATGAGAAACTTCATCAGATTCTGTACTTGATTTGGTTTCTTTTTCTGAATCATGCTCCAAATTTTTTGTAATTTTCATTGTATCCCATAAATTATAATAATTATTTAAGACAGCTGTATAAATACCTAAAGTGGTAATATTCATCCCTTGTAATGCTGCTGAATTGGCAATTTCATTCCATATTGGATCTTCTTTGGTTGCAAAGCACTTTGAATTTATATCATATATTGCAGCACTATCGAACTTAGACACTACACTTTTGATAATATTAATGTCACTTTCAGAACGCTTTTTACCCATTGTTTCTAGATATACAACAGTATTCCACTTTCAAATTTAAAGTTTTCACACTCCAACACACAAATGTGATATGTTCTAATGAACCCATTACAATGTAACTTCTTAAAACACATATAGAGATTTTATACGTTTATAAAGCACAATATCTGAATTGTTGAGTATAAACCCCAGATATATTAAAATTCCAATTTCATAAAGTCGCCTTAATAGCTAAAAAACATAATGACCAAGTGACCACATTTCATATATAAATTACCAATTAGTATAAAAAACCCTGCTTGAATGAACTTTTTTATACCCATTTTAAGTTTTTCAATGCAAGCGTATGCTTGTATGTGACCTGTATAGGTCAGAGGGTTATATACCATAATACACAAAAACAATTTTTTCAGTCCCTTCAACATCTTAACGACTAATTCAGCATGAACCACGGCAAATTTACAAGCATGCTTGTAAAAACTACTCTTATTTTATTTTTTAATAATACTAGTATATCTGTAAAACATAAGAGAAATAGGTAATATTTCAAAAATAAATATTACCGTCTGTCGTTATGGATGGATTGTGAATTAGAATTTAAAAAGGAATTCCAATATTAAATTAACAGGAGTAATATCATTTTCTGTTTTAAAAATAAGAATTTACGTATTTTAGTAGGAGTAATACTTTTAAGTAATTATTTATCTTTTTATATTAGGTAGGATGTCGGTTGCTAGGAGCATTAGGCCTCATCAAGAGTGCAAAATATGGACAATGCATTAATTACAAGTACATTAACGAAACGACGTTACCTTTTGCATCCCTAGAATATACGTATAATATTCGTTTCTCGTAATGAAATAGTACAGCCCTTGTGTATGGGCTTTTTCGAATGCTCGTGAATGCTACATATTCTTCCTACATATACACAAGTTTACCTCTAATATAAATTCAAGGGATAGTTATTATAAAAACCAAAGTTTTTTCGAATTATTGTTATTTATAGAATCGCGATACATCGCGCTTTGTAATAGTTATTGTAAATAATATTATACAAATAATTTAATAGTCGATGCTCAGCATAACAGATTTTCGAAAATCTGAATTAGCAGATATTTTTCAGACAACTTACTCTGTTGCGTCATTGTAAATACAGTGAAGCTTCGTTGATCCGAATCTACGTTAATCTGAATATCACGACAATCCGGACCAGCAATTTATTTACATTGGTTTCATTGTAATCCGGATTTAAGGTTTTGATAATCCGAACTTTAGAATTAAGCGTTTTTATTCATCAAATTTTGTTTTAGTAACTAATGCAATGGGTATTCAGATGTGTAATTTGATAGAAAACTACCGTTGTAGATAAGATAAATAAGATTTTATTTTATTTATGTTTACGATATATTTGTGTCTGGTGATAAATTCTTATAAAAAGACGCGTATTTTTTATAAGTGGTTACATTGCAACTTCACAATTCGTATTAGTTACAAAGGTATAAGTTAAAGAAGAATTGATACTTCTTTTACGAATTACGACCTTATGTATCTCCGGCATACATAAAAAGATTTTGTGCTAAATTTAAAAATTGTTAAATGTAAAAAGGATCGTATAACAAAGTTAAAAAAACGTTAAAACCTGCGGAATATCCGGAGATGGGAGAAAAGTTGTTTGCATGGTTTTAGATATGTCACTGATGTCCTCCGAAATTTTGACCGAAAACGCAGAGCATCTTTATCCAGCACCATGCGGTGCATACGAAACAGTGGAAGCAGTCGCGATACGACGTATGCGCTATCACGCTCGTACACATACGTCGGCGTCGTATCTCGACTGGTTCCACTGTTTCGTATACTCGCTACTGTGACTTTATAAAACATGTTTTCAAAACGATGACGTTAGGGGAAGTAAAGATTGGATATTTAATTTAAAAAAAGACAATTTGCGAGTGCTAAAAATCGCGGGAGAAAAGCTGTTCAGTGATTCGCACGCAGTGAAGCCATTTAAGAAACTATTGCAAAGTGGTGGGCTTTGTACTGGGCGGTAAAAATTTGAAACAATTGTGATGCCGGAAGATTTAAAAAAAATCATATCTAACGTATTAAGTTCAAATAACACGAAACAAGCAAAAATCACCGCCTTTTTTTAAATGACATATTAATACGGAATATTATTTTTTGTGTTTTTAAAACAGTTTTTGCGTAAATATCTTTGTAGTTTTATTTATTTTTAAATAATTGTTTTTGCACAATGTTTTAAGTGCATTTATTTACAAACAAAACATAATAACTCTACAGATGCAGTAATCCGGAAACCGCGATGATTCGGATTGCCCCTGTTTTAATTAGTCCGAATTAGCGAGGCTTCACTGTATACTTACAAGCACTGTGCAAAATCTGAGGATAATTCGACACACTCGCCACTTCGCCATGGCAACTCATTTCCCCTATTTACCAACGCGCAAAATTACAGATTTCAAAACATGTTTACATGCGCAAATGAATTAATATTAATTGTTGATTAATTAATATTAATAAATTTAAGAGAAATTATTATTATAATTATTATTATTTTTAAAATTATCCCTTAATTTTATAGTCATTGTTTAAACTACATAGCTAAACTAAACTAATATTTATGTTATGGTTAGGGCCGGCGGTAGACGAGTGGTGTCAGTGCATCACTGTGTTCCAAGGGTCGTGGGTTCGAATCCCACTTGGAGCGACTTTTGTAATTGGAAAATTCCGCCACCTCAACTATGGGTGTGTGTATTCGTGTTGCATTTTAGATGGGGGACAGATGACCTTAGCTGTTGGTTCCCCCGTAGTGTAGACGTGAAATATAAAAAAATATACTGATTGTACATTACCATATTAGTATTTAATTGTGTTATTCTGTTTTATAATAATAATAATAATAATAATAATAATAATAATAATAATAATAATAATAATATAATTTTGTAATATTATAAAAAAAAGTTTATTTAAGAAATATATTAAATATTTTATTAAAAAAATTAGACGAACTGAATGGAATTTGTACCTTGGTTTTCTAGTCTGAAATCCAGCCGTTCATCCACGGTGCCATACTATCTGTTGACGTTGTTTGCTTCTTTAATGAATGTCATTTACCATCCTTTTAAATTCGTCTCCGAAGAAAAGACTGAGAAAATCTTACTTAGAACCTGAATCTGAATTGCTTCAAGTGAATTTCAGTGAATCCCAGCGTTTAATACATATTGGACTATTACGTAACGGAAATGTTGTACATCAAAAACCTTTAAATATACAGGGTAACTTAGTAAGTTTAACAAATACAAGTGGAATTGATTCAATTACACAAATATTTTGCACATCATATTGTGACAGAGATTATCTGAATGTTTTACGTGGAGTCCCCGTGTTAACATACCTCCACGTTCCTTCCAATGGAGGAAGTAATTCAGATACGCTCAATCAGCGTGTGGTCTGCCCTCAAGCTAGTCTCGAATCCTAGTGCTTCCCGACACCTCGAACGACTGGGGGGCAGTCTGCCTTCGGGCTAGTCTCGGATACTAGTAGAAGTCCGACATCTCCAACGACTACTTGACCGTTCACCCGTATCATATTGTGACAGTGCCAAATTTGCCGAATTGGTTAATGAAAAAAAGAAAATGAGTAGATATGCTAAGAGAGTTCGAGCGCAAAATCCCATGTATTTTCTTATGGAGGTCCGTTTTGCATTTCAAGGTCATCCGCGGTTCCCCACTCCTATCCCCACTACCCCCTACTTAGGCCCCCCACTTAGCCCCCTACTTAGGCCCCCCACTTAGGCCCCCCACTTAAGCCCCCCACTTAGGCCCCCCACTTAGGCCCCCCACTTAAGCCCCCCACTTAAGCCCCACTCCTATCCCTACTCAGCGGCCATTTTGAATAGCCATTTTGAATCGCCATCTTGGATCGCCATTTTGAATCGCCATCTTGGATCGCCATTTTGAATCACCATTTTGAATGTCATTTACATATCCGCCATTTTGTATCTGTCATTTCCAACTTGTCATCATTTCCCGCTGAAAGATTTGAATTCCTAGCGCTGCTAATGCCATCTATCGGTGACGTCATATGATCGGTATAGTAGATTTCTATACGCCTGTAGATAGGCAACCCGCTATATTTTTTTTATAAAAATCAATGGAGCCAACAGGGTTTGAACCGGGGACCGCTCGAATGGTAGCCAGCCAATGCATCCACTACACCAACGAGGTAATCTATTAAAGCACTGTAAACTGGTTATAAAAAAAATTGTTGACTAGCGACCACGTACTCATAATATAATACAATTAATTTTAGGTATAAATCTAAACGTGATACATGATTATTACTAAATTAATTTATTAAAATAAAAATAACTCAGAACTAAATTATTAATATCAAGAAATTTATTTAAAAAAAACATTTCAATTCTAAACGTAACTGCTTTCAAATAAATACAAAATAAACAAAACGCGCTTAAATAAATGCGAATCATTATACGTGTTTTAGTTATAAGTTTAAGCGATAACAAAATGATTGGAATTTGTTATTATGTAATTATGCAAGTTAAAAATTCAATTAAAGAATCATTAGATCTTTTACAGCCAAATATGTTTCAATCTTGATCTCAATGCCTAAGACTTTCATTAATTAAACTTTTACTGACGTTTTGTAAAATTGTATATAAAAAAATTGTTGACTAGCGACCACGTACTCATAACATAATACATGTTAGTAATTTCATATTATCAGATATGATATCCATTATCTCAACAAAATCATTAGCAAAGACGTGTTTTAGTTATAAGTTTAAGCGATAACAAAATGATTGTAATTTCTTATTGTCAATACATATATCAGGGTTAGATTTAATAATTCGATATACATTTCACCATTCAAATATAAATTTCATAACAAAAGAATTAGCTTTTCTTGGAAGCGAATTTAAAAAAAAAACAAACATGTAAAAGACAATTTTAAAATATCAATATTTGAAACTCTGATTTCTTGTCTAACAGGGTGGACTCAACCATTTTTTTTTGTTTCAAGACTGTTTCTAGCCTAAGGATGTATAGCCCCAGGGTTAATTAATTGAGTTTGACCTGTAGAGCATTATACCTAAAATAAGATACAATATATTTAAAGCAATTTAAAACATTCGATTACACAATAAACAGAATTTGTTTGCTAAAGAATCAGTGTAAAACATTCAATTTCATCATCGCTGTCACTGTCGTAATTGACTTGATATTTTACAGTAGACATCTTTCATTTCCCACCATTAGATTTGAATTCCTAATGCCTCAACTGCCATCTATCGGTAACGTCCTGTGATCGGTATAGTAGACTTCTATACGCCTGTAGATAGGCAACCTGTTACACTTTTTATAAAAATCAATTTTGGAGTAACCAGGGTTCGAACGCTCAACCATCTGATTAGAACTCCATAGCTTAGCCCCGAGACTACGGAGCTTGTCTTTTAAATTACTGCATACGAGTTATTTATAAAAATGCTTTCACGTATATTTGATTAAAACCAATTTATTTAAAAATAATTCCCAGAAAATATTTATAAATATTGTACATTAATAATATTAAATCTTTAGGATTCAAAAATTATAAGCCAATTATGATTATCATCATGAGTCATTGAGATGAGACAATTATTAACCTTATATGAGCCAATCGTGAAGAAACTCAAGAAATTTTTCTTGATACATCTTAAATATAACAATTTGAAAACTATATACAGATATTATTACTACATGAGGCCCGTAACATCAATGTGATAAAATAAAAATAAATTGCACTATTGCGGACCCGGTACTAAATTATCTAAAAGATTACATATGTACAACTAAGTTAAAATCTCATAAAATAAATACACAAATTAAAACTAAATCTTATTTACATAAAAATTAATAGATGTTATGCAAACACCTGGCATATATTTAATATTTTTAATTTCTGTATAGCATTTTTCGAATGCTACACAGAAATTATTTAGTTGGATGCTGCTTGGTGACGTGACGTATCTTCGGTTATCGATTAGAATACCACCCCCAGGGAGTTCTATCTTTTCCTCGTATGAAATAATTGCACCTACTTCATAATTAGTACTGCTACTACACCTGTTAATTACTTCTTTAAATTTTAGAGTTAATTCCATTTTATCTAATAGAGCAGTATCACTTTGTGCAAAACATTCAATTTCATCATCGCTGTCACTGTCGTAATTGACTTGATATTTTACAGTAGACATCTTTCAAACTGTTTTGAAGAACTGATAATATTAAAAAAAAAAAATGATTGATTTTATATAGTATTTTTCAGGAAAACCTTCTTCAGAAAAACCTAATAATTCTTAATTGAAATGTTTTCAAAATATGATTACATTTATTTATTTTAAATATAGTCATATACATAGTAAGGATTTTGGTTTTTCCTCTATTGTTAATGGTAATAACCGTACTGAGGTCAAGCTTTCACTAGATGAATTAAACATTTTTTATGAGAATACAAAATACAGTGATCTTTTCATGTATCATTCGTTTCCTCGCATAACTTTTAGATTATCTGTGAGAAATTCTATTTTATTTATTTAGTACATGATATGATTTTGTTATTTTTAAACTTTCAACATATAAAATAGGTATAAATTATCATATCTAGAAAAAACACAATTATAAGCCAATTATGATTATTATCATGAGTCATTGAGATGAGACAATTAGTCAGTCTTATATGAGCTAATCGTGAAGAAAGTCCAATTTTTCTTAATGCATCTCAAATCACTTTGAAACAATTATTACGTATGACTAGAGTCAGTTTAAATTAATTATAAATCTAAAAAATACATTTTTAAAATTAGGATGTAGCCCCGAGCTGTTAATGAAAAGCAATTAACTCGTTTATACTGTTCCCCAAATTAGATTATTAGAAAAACAACCTTTCTAATTGCTCGGAAATTAACTAAAAATGACATATAAACTGAACGGTTTTTAAAAATAAATCATTGTGAAAGAGTTTTAGGAATCATCAAGACGCTATCCTACCTTCTCGTGTAAGTGTTTTAATTTTTAATTAGCTTATATATTAAAATACTATCTCATTTACGATATGTAATATGTAAATGTTTTAGATTGACTTTATTACAAAACTTTAATATTATAGCAGTATAATCAAAATGGATATCGTGAAACTTTTCAACAGTATAGTAGAAGATAAACAAATTGTATCCACAGAGGTGTTAGAAATCAATAAGGCTTATAAGATTTTAAGTCTGAAGGACATGGACACCAGATATGGAAGATCGATTTTAGTCGAGTTAAATAATTGTAAAATATTTCTACCAAAGAGATATAGCGAAAAAGTCGATAAGACTCTTATAGACGAGATCAATAGATTAGGTAATTTTTCAGTAACTATAACATCATTCAAAACATATGGCAGACATCATCAGAAGACGCCGGTGCTTGAGATGAAACAATTAGAAAAAGGTAATTTTTTTTTTAAATAATTTGATAAAAATATCTAAAAAGTATAAGACTCTAATTACATATTTTATTCTTTTACAGACTAAACAAGCAACCACCTGTAGTAGGATGAACTGGAAGTAGATGACTTTTTAATATTTTTCTATATTTATGTATATTTAAAAAATAAATAAATAAATAAACTTTTTATTGAATCGATGTTTAATTTCTTTGTTTGTAGTTGGAGGTTGAAACTTCTTTTCATCCTATATATCATGCATCTGATCTCTTTAAATTGATTTTTCTCATGTTGATTTGATAATTAATATTTAAATAACTTTTAATTTATAAACAAATCCGCAGTCAAAGGTTCAGATGAAAATAAAAAACAAATATTTTATACAAGAACTTCTATTGAAAGAAGAAGAAAATACATTTCATAGAGATATATTTCAACAGTAGATGATGAATGATAGGTAATCGCTATCTACATGGGGTAAAATTATATACAGTAAGAAGGTATATATAGAAATCGTTTACAAGGGTAGTAGATATAATGAAAAAAAGGTTAAAAATCTGTTCAAAATTACATTACTAACGCTGATCAATACCTACATATTACTATTTTTCTGTGTTTCTGTAAGAATTTATTTTCTGTTTTTAATACCGTATGTCTCATTCACCTGTTTCAAAACGTTAATGCCCAGACGCTTGTAAACAATGAAATTAAGCAACATCAACTCAATAAATTAGTTTATTTTTAAATATATATTACAAAACTTTAATATTATAGCAGTATAATCAAAATGGATATCGTGAAACTTTTCAACAGTATAGTAGAAGATAAACCAATTGTATCCACAGAGGTGTTAGAAATCAATAAGGCTTATAAGATTTTAAGTCTGAAGGACATGGACACCAGATATGGAAGATCGATTTTAGTCGAGTTAAATAATTGTAAAATATTTCTACCAAAGAGATATAGCGAAAAAGTCGATAAGACTCTTATAGACGAGATCAATAGATTAGGTAATTTTTCAGTAACTATAACATCATTCAAAACATATGGCAGACATCATCAGAAGACGCCGGTGCTTGAGATGAAACAATTAGAAAAAGGTAATTTTTTTTTAAATAATTTGATAAAAATATCTAAAAAGTATAAGACTCTAATTACATATTTTATTCTTTTACAGACTAAACAAGCAACCACCTGTAGTAGGATGAACTGGAAGTAGATGACTTTTTAATATTTTTCTATATTTATGTATATTTAAAAAATAAATAAATAAATAAACTTTTTATTGAATCGATGTTTAATTTCTTTGTTTGTAGTTGGAGGTTGAAACTTTTTTTCATCCTATATATCATGCATCTGATCTCTTTAAATTGATTTTTCTCATGTTGATTTGATAATTAATATTTAAATAACTTTTAATTTATAAACAAATCCGCAGTCAAAGGTTCAGATGAAAATAAAAAACAAATATTTTATACAAGAACTTCTATTGAAAGAAGAAGAAAATACATTTCATAGAGATATATTTCAACAGTAGATGAAGAATGATAGGTAATCGCTATCTACATGGGGTAAAATTATATACAGTAAGAAGGTATATATAGAAATCGTTTACAAGGGTAGTAGATATAATGAAAAAAAGGTTAAAAATCTGTTCAAAATTACATTACTAACGCTGATCAATACCTACATATTACTATTTTTCTGTGTTTCTGTAAGAATTTATTTTCTGTTTTTAATACCGTATGTCTCATTCACCTGTTTCAAAACGTTAATGCCCAGACGCTTGTAAACAATGAAATTAAGCAACATCAACTCAATAAATTAGTTTATTTTTAAATATAATCATATTATATTTTATTTAAAATTAATCGCCTCCTTTTCTATAAACTTACCTGTACAATCCAGACTTCTCTATGATCCAGACGGACGAATAAGTATACATCCCTATACTTATAACCCTCTATATGTATTAAGTCTTCAGCTACAAGACACGCTGTAGCAGCTGGGTAGGGAGGCAGCTTTCCATCACATTTTAGTACATGTATCAAAAACTGCGGCTGATGACATGATGAATGTGGTTGATAGCGTAATTAATGTGGCTGATAGCGTGATGAATGTGGCTGATAGCATGATGAATGTGGCTGATAGCGTAATTAATGTGGCTGATAGCATGCTGAATGATGACATGATGAATGTGGTTGATAGCGTAATTAATGTGGCTGATAGCGTGATGAATGTGGCTGATAGCATGATGAATGTGGCTGATAGCGTAATTAATGTGGCTGATAGCATGCTGAATGTGGCTGATAGCATAATGAATGTGGCTGATAGAATGATGAATGTGGCTGATAACGTAATTAATGTGGCTGATAGCATGCTGAATGTGGCTGATAGCATAATTAATGTGGTTGATAGCGTAATTAATATGTCTGTGAAATATAAATAGAAGTTGTGTTATAATGATGCTAATAGTTGTCTACGGCTATTAAAGATGGACAGACTTGCTTGTAATCTCTGCAACAAAAGAATTCGACAATCTGATTTTGCACGTCATATGAGAATTCATCAGGGATATAAAGTGCAATGTCAGAAATGTTCCAGGGGATTCTCACGGACTGACAGTTATAAGAGACATTTGAAAGCAATGCATAATATGGAAGATGGGGAAGACGATATAATAAATGCTCGTAATGCGAAACATAGAAAAGTTCATCGTGATAAAACAGAATGTAGTTGTGATGACAAACTAAAAGAGATTATATCTCTATTAGAATCTATTGCTAAATCCAATAACAACTCATTAAAAGTTAAAAAACTACCTTCTTATACATCAACTACGTCGACATCATCGGAGTATGAAGAAGAAGAATATAATCAAGGGTCAGAGAAATATCATGATATTTCTGAGTATTACGATACGTTGATAGGAAGAAATATAGATAGAACGAGATATGGTCTCCATAAGGATAACGACGAATTGAGATTTGCTTCAGTTTCGGTAGGAATACAAGGAAAAGATATTCTAATTAAAAACAAACTTTTCAAGGGAACACCTGGACTATTTGATTTACTAACACTTAAACATCTAGGTTCTACACCTACGGAGGAAGATGTTGAAAATTACATGCAGATTATCTCACTAACCAATGCATACAGAAAAGATTATAGGCCAGAGGGTAAAATAATAAGCGTAAAACATTGGAAATATGAGCATATTATTAAACCTAATTTATACAGAATAACAAATTTTAGTCTTCCCAAATTTAAAAAGTTAAACAAAATGAAGCCTGATTGGATGCGTCAGAGCACACCTGACCAACTAGTGGATCGACTTCGTTTGCTGTACGCCGAAAAGAAAGAGGGTATGAGCAGTCACAAAACCGAAATAATTTCGATTATTTCTGAACTTAAACAGAGAAATATTATAGAATAAAAGAAGATTACGCAATATCACTAACCTTATATTAGGGTATGAACCCTCTAGAGGCTGAATACAGGCGTATATATTCAGTATATTACCTCGTAGTTAACATAGTATTTTATAAAATAATTAGATATAGTTATATTCCTCCTATATTTATTATTGTTTATTGTTTCTAGCCTTATTTTGTGGAACTCCATAATCATGAAATAAATAAAGATTATTAAAAGTTTCACAGTTTTATTAAAATATACCTAACAATATTGTTTCGACAGCTATGCTGTCATTATCAAAGGTAATATAATTATAAACAAACACGTCGCTAAGGTAGATACAAAATAGGTAACTAGATAAAATAATAATAATAATAATAAAAATTAATAATAAAAATCATAATTAAACATCTAATACTTCCAGTAACGGAGAATTACTGAGCTCAAGTTGTTCATTCATTAAAGGTACCCTGAGTTTGTGTTTGTATATCTCAAAGGCTTCTAAAATGTCTAATTTGCGTTTGTTATTACAAAAATGTAGGAATTTAATATTATTTTGAGGAGTCATTGTGTGATTTTGTTCTAAAAGGTGTTTGGCGTAATTCGATTTTTCAGGATGTTTATTTTTGTAATGACGTACGTGTTCTTTATATCTTATGTCAAAATTTCGAAGTGTTTGTCCAATATATACCGAACTACAAAAAGAATAATTTAAACGGTAAATGCCCGATTTCATGATATCATGTGTTCTGTCTTTAGCATTAAATAAAAATGAAAAAGTGTTAGTGTTGGTTTTAAATGTTATTTTATAATTGTTGGTTTTTCTTAGTATATGTGCAATTTTTTCTGATATTTTGCCAAAATATGGTATAGATATGTAATTTGTGTCTTCTGTTTGATTGTCAATGGGATATATTCTTTTGATAGCTAACCTATAATCTTTTTGTATAATTAAATAGATTCTAATAGAGATATAATCTCTTTTAGTTTGTCATCACAACTACATTCTGTTTTATCACGATGAACTTTTCTATGTTTCGCATTACGAGCATTTATTATATCGTCTTCCCCATCTTCCATATTATGCATTGCTTTCAAATGTCTCTTATAACTGTCAGTCCGTGAGAATCCCCTGGAACATTTCTGACATTGCACTTTATATCCCTGATGAATTCTCATATGACGTGCAAAATCAGATTGTCGAATTCTTTTGTTGCAGAGATTACAAGCAAGTCTGTCCTAATCTCTTTTAGTTTGTCATCACAACTACATTCTGTTTTATCACGATGAACTTTTCTATGTTTCGCATTACGAGCATTTATTATATCGTCTTCCCCATCTTCCATATTATGCATTGCTTTCAAATGTCTCTTATAACTGTCAGTCCGTGAGAATCCCCTGGAACATTTCTGACATTGCACTTTATATCCCTGATGAATTCTCATATGACGTGCAAAATCAGATTGTCGAATTCTTTTGTTGCAGAGATTACAAGCAAGTCTGTCCATCTTTAATAGCCGTAGACAACTATTAGCATCATTATAACACAACTTCTATTTATATTTCACAGACATATTAATTACGCTATCAACCACATTAATTATGCTATCAGCCACATTCAGCATGCTATCAGCCACATTAATTACGTTATCAGCCACATTCATCATTCTATCAGCCACATTCATTATGCTATCAGCCACATTCAGCATGCTATCAGCCACATTAATTACGCTATCAGCCACATTCATCATGCTATCAGCCACATTCATCACGCTATCAGCCACATTAATTACGCTATCAACCACATTCATCATGTCATCATTCAGCATGCTATCAGCCACATTAATTACGCTATCAGCCACATTCATCATGCTATCAGCCACATTCATCACGCTATCAGCCACATTAATTACGCTATCAACCACATTCATCATGTCATCAGCCGCAGTTTTTGATACATGTACTAAAATGTGATGGAAAGCTGCCTCCCTACCCAGCTGCTACAGCGTGTCTTGTAGCTGAAGACTTAATACATATAGAGGGTTATAAGTATAGGGATGTATACTTATTCGTCCGTCTGGATCATAGAGAAGTCTGGATTGTACAGGTAAGTTTATAGAAAAGGAGGCGATTAATTTTAAATAAAATATAATATGATTATATTTAAAAATAAACTAATTTATTGAGTTGATGTTGCTTAATTTCATTGTTTACAAGCGTCTGGGCATTAACGTTTTGAAACAGGTGAATGAGACATACGGTATTAAAAACAGAAAATAAATTCTTACAGAAACACAGAAAAATAGTAATATGTAGGTATTGATCAGCGTTAGTAATGTAATTTTGAACAGATTTTTAACCTTTTTTTCATTATATCTACTACCCTTGTAAACGATTTCTATATATACCTTCTTACTGTATATAATTTTACCCCATGTAGATAGCGATTACCTATCATTCTTCATCTACTGTTGAAATATATCTCTATGAAATGTATTTTCTTCTTCTTTCAATAGAAGTTCTTGTATAAAATATTTGTTTTTTATTTTCATCTGAACCTTTGACTGCGGATTTGTTTATAAATTAAAAGTTATTTAAATATTAATTATCAAATCAACATGAGAAAAATCAATTTAAAGAGATCAGATGCATGATATATAGGATGAAAAAAAGTTTCAACCTCCAACTACAAACAAAGAAATTAAACATCGATTCAATAAAAAGTTTATTTATTTATTTATTTTTTAAATATACATAAATATAGAAAAATATTAAAAAGTCATCTACTTCCAGTTCATCCTACTACAGGTGGTTGCTTGTTTAGTCTGTAAAAGAATAAAATATGTAATTAGAGTCTTATACTTTTTAGATATTTTTATCAAATTATTTAAAAAAAAATTACCTTTTTCTAATTGTTTCATCTCAAGCACCGGCGTCTTCTGATGATGTCTGCCATATGTTTTGAATGATGTTATAGTTACTGAAAAATTACCTAATCTATTGATCTCGTCTATAAGAGTCTTATCGACTTTTTCGCTATATCTCTTTGGTAGAAATATTTTACAATTATTTAACTCGACTAAAATCGATCTTCCATATCTGGTGTCCATGTCCTTCAGACTTAAAATCTTATAAGCCTTATTGATTTCTAACACCTCTGTGGATACAATTGGTTTATCTTCTACTATACTGTTGAAAAGTTTCACGATATCCATTTTGATTATACTGCTATAATATTAAAGTTTTGTAATATATATTTAAAAATAAACTAATTTATTGAGTTGATGTTGCTTAATTTCATTGTTTACAAGCGTCTGGGCATTAACGTTTTGAAACAGGTGAATGAGACATACGGTATTAAAAACAGAAAATAAATTCTTACAGAAACACAGAAAAATAGTAATATGTAGGTATTGATCAGCGTTAGTAATGTAATTTTGAACAGATTTTTAACCTTTTTTTCATTATATCTACTACCCTTGTAAACGATTTCTATATATACCTTCTTACTGTATATAATTTTACCCCATGTAGATAGCGATTACCTATCATTCATCATCTACTGTTGAAATATATCTCTATGAAATGTATTTTCTTCTTCTTTCAATAGAAGTTCTTGTATAAAATATTTGTTTTTTATTTTCATCTGAACCTTTGACTGCGGATTTGTTTATAAATTAAAAGTTATTTAAATATTAATTATCAAATCAACATGAGAAAAATCAATTTAAAGAGATCAGATGCATGATATATAGGATGAAAAGAAGTTTCAACCTCCAACTACAAACAAAGAAATTAAACATCGATTCAATAAAAAGTTTATTTATTTATTTATTTTTTAAATATACATAAATATAGAAAAATATTAAAAAGTCATCTACTTCCAGTTCATCCTACTACAGGTGGTTGCTTGTTTAGTCTGTAAAAGAATAAAATATGTAATTAGAGTCTTATACTTTTTAGATATTTTTATCAAATTATTTAAAAAAAAAATTACCTTTTTCTAATTGTTTCATCTCAAGCACCGGCGTCTTCTGATGATGTCTGCCATATGTTTTGAATGATGTTATAGTTACTGAAAAATTACCTAATCTATTGATCTCGTCTATAAGAGTCTTATCGACTTTTTCGCTATATCTCTTTGGTAGAAATATTTTACAATTATTTAACTCGACTAAAATCGATCTTCCATATCTGGTGTCCATGTCCTTCAGACTTAAAATCTTATAAGCCTTATTGATTTCTAACACCTCTGTGGATACAATTGGTTTATCTTCTACTATACTGTTGAAAAGTTTCACGATATCCATTTTGATTATACTGCTATAATATTAAAGTTTTGTAATAAAGTCAATCTAAAACATTTACATATTACATATCGTAAATGAGATAGTATTTTAATATATAAGCTAATTAAAAATTAAAACACTTACACGAGAAGGTAGGATAGCGTCTTGATGATTCCTAAAACTCTTTCACAATGATTTATTTTTAAAAACCGTTCAGTTTATATGTCATTTTTAGTTAATTTCCGAGCAATTAGAAAGGTTGTTTTTCTAATAATCTAATTTGGGGAACAGTATAAACGAGTTAATTGCTTTTCATTAACAGCTCGGGGCTACATCCTAATTTTAAAAATGTATTTTTTAGATTTATAATTAATTTAAACTGACTCTAGTCATACGTAATAATTGTTTCAAAGTGATTTGAGATGCATTAAGAAAAATTGGACTTTCTTCACGATTAGCTCATATAAGACTGACTAATTGTCTCATCTCAATGACTCATGATAATAATCATAATTGGCTTATAATTGTGTTTTTTCTAGATATGATAATTTATACCTATTTTATATGTTGAAAGTTTAAAAATAACAAAATCATATCATGTACTAAATAAATAAAATAGAATTTCTCACAGATAATCTAAAAGTTATGCGAGGGAAACGAATGATACATGAAAAGATCACTGTATTTTGTATTCTCATAAAAAATGTTTAATTCATCTAGTGAAAGCTTGACCTCAGTACGGTTATTACCATTAACAATAGAGGAAAAACCAAAATCCTTACTATGTATATGACTATATTTAAAATAAATAAATGTAATCATATTTTGAAAACATTTCAATTAAGAATTATTAGGTTTTTCTGAAGAAGGTTTTCCTGAAAAATACTATATAAAATCAATCATTTTTTTTTTTAATATTATCAGTTCTTCAAAACAGTTTGAAAGATGTCTACTGTAAAATATCAAGTCAATTACGACAGTGACAGCGATGATGAAATTGAATGTTTTGCACAAAGTGATACTGCTCTATTAGATAAAATGGAATTAACTCTAAAATTTAAAGAAGTAATTAACAGGTGTAGTAGCAGTACTAATTATGAAGTAGGTGCAATTATTTCATACGAGGAAAAGATAGAACTCCCTGGGGGTGGTATTCTAATCGATAACCGAAGATACGTCACGTCACCAAGCAGCATCCAACTAAATAATTTCTGTGTAGCATTCGAAAAATGCTATACAGAAATTAAAAATATTAAATATATGCCAGGTGTTTGCATAACATCTATTAATTTTTATGTAAATAAGATTTAGTTTTAATTTGTGTATTTATTTTATGAGATTTTAACTTAGTTGTACATATGTAATCTTTTAGATAATTTAGTACCGGGTCCGCAATAGTGCAATTTATTTTTATTTTATCACATTGATGTTACGGGCCTCATGTAGTAATAATATCTGTATATAGTTTTCAAATTGTTATATTTAAGATGTATCAAGAAAAATTTCTTGAGTTTCTTCACGATTGGCTCATATAAGGTTAATAATTGTCTCATCTCAATGACTCATGATGATAATCATAATTGGCTTATAATTTTTGAATCCTAAAGATTTAATATTATTAATGTACAATATTTATAAATATTTTCTGGGAATTATTTTTAAATAAATTGGTTTTAATCAAATATACGTGAAAGCATTTTTATAAATAACTCGTATGCAGTAATTTAAAAGACAAGCTCCGTAGTCTCGGGGCTAAGCTATGGAGTTCTAATCAGATGGTTGAGCGTTCGAACCCTGGTTACTCCAAAATTGATTTTTATAAAAAGTGTAACAGGTTGCCTATCTACAGGCGTATAGAAGTCTACTATACCGATCACAGGACGTTACCGATAGATGGCAGTTGAGGCATTAGGAATTCAAATCTAATGGTGGGAAATGAAAGATGTCTACTGTAAAATATCAAGTCAATTACGACAGTGACAGCGATGATGAAATTGAATGTTTTACACTGATTCTTTAGCAAACAAATTCTGTTTATTGTGTAATCGAATGTTTTAAATTGCTTTAAATATATTGTATCTTATTTTAGGTATAATGCT